>OX621246.1:25000-5025000 GCA_951640165.1 Pseudoips prasinana | reverse complement strand
ATTATTAATATGTATATTACTGACTTCAGAAAATATGTTTTGCACTAAGAAAATATTTTCCGATAATTTAAAATGCTGTAGATGTATCGAGTTATTTATTTAAAGACGATACTGGAATCTTGGAACGGTCTACGTATCGTATGAATCAATCAAGAAACCTTAGGGCTTGGCTTGAATATAAATGGCTTCAGACATGTTATATGCATTCATTCTATCAAATAAAATGAGCTTATACAAAAAGGTATATTTATTTCTCGAATGTTCAGCTAAGGTGTACCATTGACTAAAACTCATAGTTATACTAGGTGTAAGAGGCGCTCATAGCTAGATGCTCTCACCGGTCCGTAAGCAATCGGCGAGGTAAAGCAACTAGGCTCCCGGTCAGTCCTTAGATGGGTGACCGCCAAAGTGGTTTAATTTCTGAGCGTTTTAGTGCTTCGGAGGGTACGTTAAGCTGTCAGTCCCGGTTGTAGTCATTAGGCAACAGTCGTTGAGCCATGTCAGAGACCTACTGGGCGGCCTGAGCAACTCTGACACTAGGGTTACCACTACCCATACGATAATCAAGCAAGTGGACAAATCCCTATTTGCCATGAAACTGATTATTATAAAAAAAACAGTGTGTGAAACACTTAAAATATTTGTTCGCCACTCCGTTCTGAAAACTTTAGCTGATCTTTAAACTTTTATTTAAAGCTATTTTTTTTGTGTATTTTCTATGTTGATGTACTACACGTTGTTCAGTTTCTTAGGCAAATCGGGCTCCTTAAGTTACGTCCACAGTAGCCGTGTGGTTGCCAGCCCGGAAAGATTAAGAGGGCCACAGCATACCACATCCCGTAGGTATCGTAAAAGGCGATTATTGGGTACTACCATCTAACAGCTGTCGCTAATGCGCATGCTATGCACGGCGACTACGGCAAACCCCTCGAAACGGCAACTCGATGTCTTCTTTGGCCTTTGTCCAACAGTGGTCGATATCAGGCTGATCTTAAAGCTTTAATTAGGGTAGTTTGTGGTTGAAACTAACCTAATTAAATTGTCACACATCATAAAAAAAACCATAAGTTATGCCTTTTAGAGCATAGCATTTGAATTATTCCATGGCATTACAATTTAATCATTTGCAGAAGCGAAACGCCTTTAATAGGATATTTTAAATGCGTACAAAGTTTTAATATTCTCATTATTAACTTTTTCTGAAGTTCTATCAACATTAATTCAAGGTGAACGAAACTATCACTGATCGAATTGATATTTACACCCACGATTTCAAGAATCTTGTCTTTTATTTATATCACTGGTCACTCCTTAGCACTATTATAGTTCGTCCAAGTGTTACACTTTATTGGGTGACTAACGATATCTGAGTCAGGTATAAATATAACAAAGATGTTATGTTATGACTATAACCATAGCTGCCGAGTGTATAATAACAACTAGTAATTATAAACTGTACCAGGAAGAAGATTTAGTAATGAAGCGCACGACAAACCGCTGTTTTGGGTATTAAAAAACTCAGTTACAAGCTGAATTGTATCTTAAAGTATTTCTTGTCGATTCTTATCTATTTTCTGCTGTACAAGATTGCGATGATAAAGCGAGTGAAGCGGCTGGGCTTCCTCTTTTATTTCCTTCGTCCAATTTCTTTGGATCGTGAGTTGCGAAGTTTTTCGACTCTGTTGAAGTGTTTGGAATTCGCTCAGCACTATCCCAGCTTTTACTGTTTGTGGCATGAATTATTACTAAACAAAATAAAGGAAACCAGTTTGTTAAATACCAATGAAAAATGTCAGTTTACATCGAATTCCCATTATTAATTTGGAAGTTTTCATTTATTTCCCTTTGGTCTTCCAGGCTCTTTATTTTTGCTAATATATTACTCGAGATGATCACAATGAAATCATAATATCTCACTATGATCCTTGGCTCGTTTTTGTGAAGTGTATTTTAGTCACTGTATTAACCTAATCTATGTATTTATTTATTCAGCCCATATCTACCCAGTGTTGATTGTAGCCCTACTTTCCATTACGCAATCTATAAATAAATAAAGATCTGGGAAATATAATTACGCAGAGCAGAAGGCAGGTTCACTAGCAATTGTTGTACGGCGGTCGTCGTAATCTATACCCATCTTGAGCCAGGCACATCCTATTTCGGCCAGGTAATTAAACAATGTCGCTTCATCGACGCATATGGGGCTTTCCTACCGGGCGTCCCTTGGCCACCACACTTTTACTGCTGCGGTCCATCAACCATCGTTCTATCTTGCTAAGTGACCTCGCCAGTCTGACCTCAGCTTAGTAATCCTCCAACTTATATCAACGACTTTTGTTAGGCGTCGTATTCCTTCGTTTAGTATACTGTTAAGCAAAGAGACACCTAGTATTGCCCTTACCATTGATCTTTGGACAACGTTTATTTTCTGAAATTAATAAAAGAAAAAAACAAAAATCTTTGTGGAAAATAATTTTAATTCTAGTAGGTAACTAGTACCTGTAACTAACTAAGATTATGTATATACATATATTGTACTAACCTGGTGGGCAATATCTTAACCAAGTATAGTTCTCACAAAATCATAACTAAGTGGTAAGTAACTTTGAGGCTTTAAGGAAACTCCTTAGTTTTCGGTAGAATACTCGTTTTGTTTTGATCATACTGTGATCTTTATGCGAGTTTACCTAGGTATACTGTTAACATAACATGATCAAATTGATTTCATCCCACACCACACAACAAGGTCGATGACTTTGTGAGATTATTTAAAATATTTATAGAATTCTTTAGTTGCGGCTTATAGCATAGCGGAACGGAATGTTGATTTTATTTTTATCTGAATGTTATGAAGGTAACTGAGATTTTCAGATCTCGACATAGTCAGAAGGAATTTATATAAACTTGTTGTAATGATGAGCACTTTTTATATTACTGTACTTGTATATTTCGTTAAGAGCATAGTTTTGTTTAAGTGATTAGATATAGGTATATACTGTATATCCACGAATTAATAGCTAAATTTCTTCGGACAACAAACCTTAAGTACCCAAAACTGAACACCCAATTTCCCAATTCTAAAATAAGTATGATGCTTTTATTTTTTTATGTCTTGGTCTGTTTAACAAATTGTCTCTGATTCATGTAAAAGATTTATAGTAAAACATAATTTGATTAATATATTTAACACTTTTTGGATATTATACATCGTTGCTTTACAAAATCTCAAACAGATGCATCGTAGTGTAGGTATTTTATTACGCAACAAAAAGTTAAGGACGATATTCATAAATGTTTAATACAAAAGAGTACAAAAAGAAAAAAATCCTCTTTTTCTTTTTGTACTAAAAGTTTTAGGTATATAAAAACTTCATTTATTCTTACTGCAAAGCTTTACTAAAATAATGCCCCCTGGATTGTGCAGTCCAACGGTTTCTACGTGGGAGGCCTGTTTTAATTACCACAGTTTTATAGTCCGAAGTATTAAAAAGAAAAGTATAAACAGTGTTACAGAGAGTGTATTTTTATACTACTAATACTTAATTAACGTTAGCTAGTAATGTCATAGCAATTGTATTATGAATAGAATAGAATACATTTAATCAGCATTAGAGACATACAGGAAACCAAAGAAAACAATACAGTAGGTATAGATTACAAACAACAAACACAATAAATAGAGATACAGTACAGTTAGTAATGAGTAGAGAAATAAATAAAGATAATAATTAAGTTTTAAGTATTTAAAATTAATAGACCCATTACATATTATGTAAGGATTTCCACGCATGTCCTGCTGAAGGGTCGCCGTCTCAGCATTAGCTGGGTAGAAAACACCCAACACTGATTTTCAGTCGACAACCTTGCTAGTAAACCACGGGAGACCGCATCATGTTAATAGTTCACCTCAAAATATAAACAATGTGAGTATTGGTGTTGGTTTGGTGACAGGAAAATCCATACCAGTATCATCTGTTAGTTAACAAATGAAATGGCTTACAGCATCTTCGAATTCAACTGTTTTTTTCTGCAAGTGAAATTACACCAATTCAACAGTGAAAGTACTTCCACTTTGCAGACACATAGAGATTACACACATGCAGTACCTACACTACCTACATCATGCATTTAATTATAACGGAAGTCGATATAAGACTTTCATTTACAGCCAAACAGATAATTAAACCGGTGTTTAAGGAATCTGTTCAACAAGACTTGCGTGTTATGTTATCGAAAATAACTAGGCAATAAAACCTGTAAGTGTTATGTAAACTCCATCAGGAATATTAATTGGCTTTCTAATGACTTACGGGATGAAGAAATATAGGTTGAATGTGTACCAACGTTTTACTTTTATTAACTTAAATCGGCGATATTAATTAAAAATGTAAACAATAGAAAAGTTATGTAATACAATACAATACAACTTTTGATGACACGCGTTTTTTTTAAACTGAAGATTTACTATTACTGCTACAATTTGTGAACAAGTAGGTTGTTTTACATCAAATCGTAACCCAACCTTTAGATTTCTAAATCTATTTTTTAAACTACTAAACATATTGAAAGTCTTGTACATCTATAGCACAACTCCGTCGCTCGTGTACATGTTTAATTTAAGTACAAAAAGAAAAACTTGTTTTGCACACATTAAAGCTATCCAATGCCCTTAAAGTGCCTGATGCCGCGTGGAAAGTTAGCGATATGTCCAAAGGAAATTTAACTAAGAAGTGAGTGCATAACAGAAATTGGCAATTTCTTTTAGTCGTTATTTTAAAGGTTTAAATGGATTCTTTAATATTATCCCAATTGGTGGTTCAAGTAGATATTGGTGTCATATCCCCAGATCCAGTATTCATCAAAATTGTATTTATAGTGTATCAGGCTACCAGATACCGTTGTCATTTTTTGTATTAAGAAGTATTTTTAAACCGACTAGGGTTTTTTCCGGCGTTGGCGTTATTACGGAGTTTTCCTTGTGGGCAGCCGCGTGTTATAAACCGCCTCCATGTTTCAATTTCAATTAACCGATCAAAGGATATTTTTTTGCTCAATATTGACACTTAATGAGTCGAAATGCCTAGATGAAATATGAAATTTGGAAACTTCTGCTGTTAATACTGTTGACTTTTGTAGATGTACAACTTAAAAACATTAATGGAAAACCCACATGTAATGTTCGAAACGAAAGTCGCAAGAAATATTTAGTAGTTGTATCATCGTATCTTTTGTCTGTGCCTAATTGGCTTTAGTCGAACATCTAGCAACCCCCAATAGTGTGTGCATCATGAAAAATACACATTTATCCAAAGTGACATCCAACTACAAAAATTTTAAGGTGATTGCCTGAACAGTTTTTATTTTGCTGAACCTACGAACAAAGATAAATGATTTATAAAAACACAAACCTTGATGATCGAAGTACCCTAATAAATGTTTGTTCGATGGGATAGGAAGTAAATGGAATCCTCGAGGGAGCATTCGGCCGTGCGTCACTAACCTACGTCAAACTGAGAGTTATGGCTATTGATGTGGCTATTTCTGGCTACTTTCTTTAGTTGTTTACTAACACAACAGGTGGACTAGCTTGAAGGAAATACCAAGGAGACTGTGTTCAAGTTTAATACTATTTCTGTGACATTATATTAAAGACATCTCCAGCGTTCTGAAAATCAATCCGGGGCGGCGGAAATCAATTTATCGGGGGCACTTTACAAACATTCTGGAACACAAAGAATCTCAGACTCATAAAATTGGGCCACAATAGCTGTCGTGTGGGGGAAGCCCACCAGAAACATGAGGTAGAAATGCGAATACCTTAAACACTACGCCATAAGTGCCTTCCATGTGCCTTTGGCGTATTATTTATTAAGTAATGACTGATGTTAGATAGGATTTGTATTTATAGTTGATTTTACGCATAGCAACCATGACCTATTTCTATTTTGTTCTGGAATAGGTTAATATTGAATGCCCTTGCTAACATTTAATAATCCTTTTATGTACATGCCTATGTGGATTGATTAAGTTTCTACTTTTTAGAACATATTATGTACGGGAAATTAAATTACAAATTCAAAATCGCAAGCAATATGATACGTGTTCGTTTGTGAAATCTTTTTCCACTTACTGTACAGAAACTTTCGATTGTAAATAGCATAGTATTTGTTTGATATGCATGTCATAATGTTTCTAATTTACCTACTGAAAGCAAGTTTGACGTCTATGATTGATCACCTCCTGTGGATGGACAACTTAATGCCTCAATCAGGCTTCTATATAACTATTACTAGGTACTTATAGTGTATAATCTGTGCTTCAAGTTTTTACCATCGACAGGAAATTGAACCATTAGAAATCTTGGCTTTACTGGCTGAAATAACTGCATATTTACCTTAGATTGTGTCGTGTTAAGAGCAATTCCTAATTTAATTATTCCACATTTTCTTCTCAGAATTTAAGATTACCTACACCTATATTTTATTTAGTTATGCACTAGTAATAGCCTCCTTAAAACCAATAAAAATAATTCAGACTGCCGAAAATTAATTACTGTTCAACATAAATCTGGCGATTTGAAATAATAAAAATATAATGTCAGGGCTGTCATTAGCCTATTTCCTTGACGGTTGATGTGTGAAAAAGATCTTGAAATCAGTTTTGGGAGTAGCAAATAAAGAATACAAAACTTATATTTTGTCGTTTTAATTAATGTTTTCTTTTTGCACATATGTGTAGAGAGCTCTCAATTCCTTTTAATTTGGACAACAGGATATAATAATACGGTTGATATTAGTATCTGATCGCTCAAACCTCCGCCCGTCTTGGTCATAACTTCCCGAAACCTAGTTCGCAGACCGATAAGATTGGTGAGCGGGCAGGAAAATCACAACAAACTTCGATGAAATCTCGTTCCGGACGTAATCCAATTTCAAAAGAATTATTTACTTGCACAATTTTTACTTTCACTGGGGACTTAATTCTTATCTGTTGTAAATAAATGAATATGTTCGCTAATTTAACTGTAGTTCGTGTAGCATCGGTGGTTCAGTGGTAGAATGCTCGCCTGCCACGCGGGCGGCCCGGGTTCGATTCCCGGCCGATGCATATCTTTTTGTTTTTATTTTTCAGTGTATTTTATTATTTAGTTTCGAGGCTTAGAAATATATTTTAAATAGGTTGCTAATACGGTTTTTTATTTTGAGCAATGCATTGATGATAATCGCAAGAACGTTGTAGAAGCAATAATACTATTTTAAATATGATCTGATAAAAAATTGTTTAATTTTTTTGATATTTTAGGAATTCGTCGTTTATCGTGATATTCACATAGACTTAAAGAAAAGAAAAGCGCTAGTAAATAGTCAGAACATGTTTTTAGTACCGTAAAATGAGGCTACTTTGCTCCGCTTTTTGCTCCAAAATTTAATAAGTGTGACTCACGCAAAATCCTTCTTTGATACGGCTATTCAGAAAATTTTACAGGGCTTATTTATCCGTCTGGATCCAATATTTAAATGACAAACATAGTTGTTTAATTATTTTATTTTTATTTTTTTTATTTAAAAATGGAGCAATGTTGCCCTCCCTTTCGGAAACATTGCTCCTACATTTAACTTGCACTAAAACAGGCACAATTAAGAAACAGAGGAAAAGTTAAAAGCCTCAGCTGTTAAATTGCTCCAAAAATAATACTCACGAAGCAAATTCTGTGTCTTTTTCGTCATATTGATGTGGTTTGAATGAAATAAAACTCAAAATTTTTACATAAGGAACTTTTTTTATTTGTACTTTCAGATAAATCAGTCTTAGAATCATTTTCTCTTAAGTCTAATAAACTATTAAACCACCGAAGGCAACATAAATGTCAAGAAACATGTAAACTTTTAGAAATAAAAAAAAAATAAGAATTTCTAACACTAGAAATTAGAGACATGAAAAATAACTTATGAGAATCAACAATCATATTTTTAATAATTATTGAGATCTTAGGTCCCCCAAATTTGATCGAGTTCAGGAACAGTATAAAATTCACGTCGACCAATTTTCTTCGGTGCAGATATACATCCAAGAACTTCTTTCCAATTATATTGGATCTCATCCTTTGGCTTTGGCCATTTCCAATATTTGAGGGATCTTTTCATTGAGGATATGTACGGTCCTTTATCATTAATTTTCGTGATGACACCTGGGAAAATCTCCTCTTCGTATGTGAAAGCTACATATTCTCCTTCGGTCTTTATAAGAGGTTTTAATATTTTTGTTTTAGAACTTTCTCTGACATTGTCTACGTTTGTCTCTTCTTCTAACATTGTCTCTAGCATATCATTTATTGTTTCGTCATTTGAAGAGTCATGAAGAGATATTTCACTCTCGGCATATGTACTGTCGCTGTGAATTCTTGTGCGACGAGGTTCTGAAGTCGAGACCTGGGCTTCAATTTCAAAACATGGTTCCTCGTTTTCTTTGTCCGCCTGTGAATTATCTATCAGCTCCGTGACACTTCTTCCCGGAACTATGTTGAGTTTCGTTCGTCGTCTTTTCGGGTTAACGCCTCCAGTCCATTCCACTCTCTTCGCTTGAAGTGTTTCCAGAAAAGAATTTTCTGCCGCAGTCTTATCAACAGGTTTAGGCAATCTCTCTAATAAGGCATTTACATCGGTTGGATAAATCCCACATTTCCTGAAACCGGATTTCAAGTTTTCTTTTCTATTTTCTTCTAAATCGGTAAGAAGTTTTTTAAGTAAGACTGGGAAACTGCTCTTTTGAACAGTTTTTTCCCGTATGCCTTGTTCGCAATGCTTCCATGTCGTTAGAATTTTCCGCCATGCAACTTTCATTGGATGAAAGAAGGCGACATCGAGAGGTTGCGTCAAGTGGGTGCTGTTCGGAGGAAGACACACGAACCTTATGTTATTCTCTTTGCAAGCATTAAGAACACCTACCGAAATATGTGACGATAGATTGTCGCCTATGAGGACTTTAGGGCCTTCCTGTTTTTTGAGCTTTGGCAGTACAAGTGCGAAAAACCAGTCATTGAATATGTTCATATCGAACCAACCGCTAGGACTACAATTGTAGCGAGTATTTTTCGGTCCATTTTGTGTCCAAGTATTCCACAGCTGCTTAGATTTGTAGACGACGTATGGCGGAAGTAATTCTCCTGCAGCACTTCCAGCAAACATGATCGATGTAGAACTTTTGGATGTATCTCTTATAATTTCAGGGTATTTGGTGCCTCTTCTCGTCAGAATCTTTTTTTGCCCAGGGTCATCACACAAATTCGTTTCGTCATAATTCCAAATGTTTTCTGGTGGAACATCTTTTAACACCTCTGCTAAATTTTGAATATAATCTGAGAGAGTTTCCCGATCAATGCCAGCTCTACTGCGTTTTATATTAGCAGCGAGACGCTGTGACAATTCAGCATTTCTTTTCAAAAAACTCGACACCCATTCCAAGCCTGGGCAGTTGTTTTTAAACTTGGGAACTTTTCTCCCAATCTTGTCCAGATAAGATTGTATTACAATGCGCAAACCGAAACTTGTAAGAGGAAAACCATGCTCGCTCAACTGTTGTATGCATTTTTTCTTCTTCGAATGTAAATGTGGTAGGTGCTCCTGGTGGCCTTGGTGTTTCGTTGCGCCGTAAAATCCTGAGTTGGTTTATTATAGTTCTACGTGGAATCCTATATATTTCACTAGCTTTCCTTTGCGTTAATTCTTTGTTTTCGATTGCTGCTAGACAATCTCGAAGAGTCTCTTGTGAATAATTTTTATAATTTCTTTTAGGCATTTTCCTTACATAATTCCGAGGCATTTTCCTATTAAAAAACGGTTGGAATTTAGTATGAGCTATGTGGCAGTTACATTAGCAAGTATTCAAACACATAATTGTAACTTTGCTCCAGGAGCAAAATATCCCCAAACATGGCGCAAAGTAGCAACGAGAAAGTAAAAGAGGTTAGAAATCCAAAATAATGTACCTATTTTCTAAATATTAGTTGTAATCGTTAGCTAATTACATACCTACTTGCATTAAACCCTCCTTACCTCAAATATCCAAGTATATTCGTCGGTGAAAGTGGATTTTGCAGACTATTTTTTTTTTACGAAACGCTCACTTCTTAATAATGGCTGCTAAAAAGAAAAGAAATGTCAGAAACCGGAAGTGCTTATTCAGTGTTGCCAATCTTATAAAACATTTATCTGGTGCGTTCAAAAATTCTTAAACATCCCTGTATATTTAGAGATTTAATCGAAATAATCTTTTTTTAAATTTGGAGCATATTTACCTTCATGGAGCAAAGTAGCCTCATTTTACGGTAATATTCTTCGATTATTATTTAAAATACTATACTGGAACCCGAAACGAAATGAAGTAAAATCGATATTTAATCGTATGACTTTTAAACATAGTCATTGAACCGATTTCAAATCCTGTTTGTTTTTAATACTTATTGCGCTTTTACCTCTGCACTGGACAATTAAGCCGAGCGGGGCTCAAACCGTCTTTTAAATAATGTATATACGCCAGCTCATAAAGCTACCCCAATCTGTCAAATTTCCCCAATTGAAAGTGAACCTTATGCTTTTGTGATATGGTTGAAAATCTAGAAATGAAATTTGACAGATTGAGGTAGCTGGATGTGCTGGCTGTACATATAAGTGACTTGATTTTGTTTTTGTTTTATAGGATAAGGTTTGATTCCAAGATGGGTCCATAGGTATATAATATTAAATCCTATTATTATAATTTTAGATCATGTTTTATAAAACAGTAATTATTACGACAATGTACCCATATCTACATTGAAAAGGTCAATGAAAGAATGTTTCTATTCAAAAATAAAGTGGACCCAATTGAGTTCGATCTGTGTCGTAATAATATAATAGTCAATGCCATTGAGAAGACTTTAATTGTTACAATTGAGATAATCGTCGACTCTTGTTACTGGTTAGAAGCTATCTCGAGGAAGGGCATTGACCAAAATAAAATTGCAAGCCTGTAGTAAAATTATGTATTTTAGGATTATAGCAGTAGGTTTATATTTTAATAATGTGCCTTGTAATTAAATAATTTATACAAATTCTATTATCTTATTTTTTGGACAATGTGCTTGGAATAAAATGTAAGGTTATCAAAATCTTTCAAATAATATGTCTATAATATTCTTTACTAATTTTTAACTGTAGAAAATGAAAACATTAACTGCTATTTTACCCCCCCAATGTCAGATTTTATGAAAGAAAAACATGAATTCGGAATCGTCTCAAATCCTGTGATGGCGCTACTGAAGGTTAAACATATTTCTTTAAAATTATGAATTATAAAATTCAGTATTTTGACACGCTAGATTTCATGATCAACCTTATTCTTCGAAACGGTTTATAAATATGCATGATTCCTTTAAAATGGACAATCCTCATTCTGTCAAAGCACCAATTACATGTCTGTCTATTGTTTATTCCACTATAGTAAATATTACATCAGCCAAATCAATTATTGCAAAGTAGTCACGACAATCATTATAACCGTGACAACTGTGTCTTGGTACTAAATTTTGGTTGCAAATTTCATGCCACACCTGCGGAGCTAGCACTGGAACGGGGCTCATTGATCTCTACGGTACTCGATCAATAACTTTACGTGTGGCGCATTGGTTAAGGCAGTCGCCTCGCCACTTTGTGTCCTGGGTTCAATTGCCACACAACTATTTGTGTGACGCATAATAACTACTCGTTCTTAGGCCGTTATGCTGTTAATTTGTGTTTGTAAAGTCCCCCGGGACACGGGGATTCATTTCATATTCATTCATTTCTGTTTTATTATTTGTCTATATCTGTGTTTGTGAGTAAATTATCTATATCATGTTCTTATTTAGAAATATATAAGTATGTTTATCATGGCTGCCTAGTTTGGGATCAGATGTCAGTGTGAGTTCTCCCTAGATATTATTTATTTATAAATCTTGGGGTTTCAGTGATTTTGGGATATTTCAGTAAAGTAAAATTTCTCAGTATCAGCCCACAGGCTGGTGGTATTTACACCCCTGTCCCTCGGAGAGCACGTCAAGCGGAACCTGTTGACGGTCGTGTCGCTAGTCATCCCATCGGATCATGAGAGTGATGGAATAGAAAGTGCCCTTGTGTTTGGGCACACATTTGAGCACTATGCATAATATGTCCCTCGGAACTGGCTAGTCTCCATTGTGACTGGCCTCCGTGGCCGGAATTATTAGAAGTATTTAACATTGTTTTTAAAGTGGGAGCCAAGAATTATTGTGTTATTAGGTAACAAAGGCCGCGATGTTCGCATCATGCATGACCTATAAAACAAAAGCCAGACAAGTCCAATTGATACAGCTGCTCCGCTGCTCTGCATACAATTGACAATAAATTATTATGGTCATTAAATTGTATTACCTACAACCGAACCCCAAGGTCCAGAATCGACAGCATTTGATTGTGTTTAAAAGAATGTCGAAAACTGTTATCATGGGAATAAATCAAAAACGTTGTGTGATTTTCGTTCACGAACTTTTTTTTATGTTTTTATAGATAATATTATTATTATTGATTTGGAAGTATACATATGTGTCTCGATTTGGTTTGTGAGTATATGTGTCTTGAGTACGTCTTCATGTATTGCCAAAAAGGAAACATAAAAGCTTGAAATTTGATCGATAGAAAATATTTGTTAAGTAGGCTCCGATAATTTTCTTCTTCAACTTCACTTCAAAAAGGCCCCGGTTCTGAATTCGATGCGTATTTTTTTTACGTTATTATACTCTGGTTTTAATGAACCGATCCTATTTAGTATCTAGGTATTTCTTTATTGGAAAGAGTTGGCTTGCGAGATCTTAAGATTATTTAATTGTATACGAAATCACCGTATACATTTTAATAATCTTAAGATGTCTCAATAATCTTAAGATTTATAAGAAAATTAACAGTATCAAGGTGTCGGGAACCTATGATAAATGTAGCTGTATTCTTTTTCGGTCAGGATCTAATATATGGTTACTTTAAAGAGTAAAATAAAAACTGTGTGATAATAATGAGGACTACGGCTCTTTTGGAATACTAATCTCACAAAATAAAAGATATCCTTCGAAAGAGTTGCCAATAATTTTTATCCTATTAAATAGCTAATTACGCAAGATAACTCTTTTAATTCTACGCCTTAATTCTTTAGCGCTATATTTGCATTAATTGGAACACAAGCTTTATCGTAACTAATAGAAAAAAAAAACTAGAAATGTCAGATATAATTCTTAGAAATTCATTTCATGTACCTACATACATTTTGTAGTACACATCAAACCATTATAAACCTGTACTATAAAAGGGCAAAAGGCAAGCCGCTGCATAATTTAATTCCAACTACTCCCATCTAAACATTTCCAAGAGCTCAAACGATACAGTTGAATAAAACCGGAATTATTTAAGCGTACGACGACGACGTCATCACGGACCGCTGGTCGCTTTATAAATAACACCGCGTATTGACGAAAGCACCACGTCATGTGGCATTGACAACTTTTAGTCTATACTATTACTATTTCCATGACGAATTTATTCATCGAATAAGTAAGTTGGTGTGAAAGAAAAGGAAGGCACTAATAAGTCGAAACTGGAAAACAACTAGCAAATTAGTCTGTTTTGTAGAGTCGATGCTAAGTTCTTTATTGCGTAAGCAGTAAGGATGGATTTGGCACCGTTCAAATTAGACTGTCATAATCATTTTTCAATCTATTATTAGACCAAGATTAATCTATAAAGAAAAATAAATAGTCATATCCCGCTACCGAAGTAGCGATCGGCGATTTTACTAAAAAAGCAAATACCTCTATTTATATTTTTTCATTGTTAATTGTAATCTAATATCGATTTTGAATATAACGTACCTAAAATTCTGTATATTTAACCTAACCAGTAAATGCAACACGCAAGAAAATTAACATTAATATTCAGAGATCAATTACTTTAAGGCTCATTTTCGCGTGTTTTATTTAACGCATTTTAAATATTGACTCTTCTTCACCGTCGATATGTAAATTGAATGTGAAGCAAAATTAAAACTTTATATTTAACTAAATATATCTTACTTTATATATAAAAGCTCTGTTTCAGAACCCTGATATCGTATTAAGTTTAATCGATTATCAATATATAGGTATATATATATATATATATATATATATATAAATAAATAAATGTCCTGATTGAGTCACTGTTTGACTCACCTTCTCATCAACGTTCTTACATCCTTAATTCTATAACCGCAGAGGTTACTTTTGTGATGTAGTCAAGAACTATTTCTATTTGGAAATTCAATAATGAGCCGTACGGGTAAAGTTGCTGGCGAAGGCTGGTAAAGCTAGTAGGTAAGGAGTATTATATAACGGATCCCGAGAACCGATAATATTAATTGGATTCTCGCGTTGTTCGGGTCTATATTGTGCGTTTGTATAATGTGATGTCATCTTGAATTGCTGGATTTTGTTTGAATACCTTTGTACTAAACTGTGAATATATGTCATCGCATGTGCAATATAGCCTTGCCAAAGCAGCAAACGCATGAGCTCTAGATAGATACTATGCGTTATTTGCTGACTATTGTACAGTGTGTAGTATGCTGTTGGTATTTATTGGTAAAATACTTTATCTTAAAGACCAAACTGTGGCAAGTGTTACAAAAACATTTAGTCTCCTATAACTTAATTCCTTTGTTGCAAGGAGTCAACGTGCACATAGCATACCCAGACTCGTGATCATGTAGGTATTATATAATATATTATGTGTCGATTTATATAAAGTCAGCTAAACAAGAATTCCAGACATCAACTTCTACGTCTTGACACTTATAAATCTTATAATTAAGTACTAACGAATAGTTGATTTAAAAGACTACACCTTTCATACTTCGCCAGATGCCATATATTAGACTAGCTGACTGTAGATGTTTCAAAACAATACACATGCACTTTTATTAGTCATAAAAGCATTGGTAATTCCACTTGTGAACCTAAATTTGTCCATGTTTTGGCAATCGTAAGTTTCCCCTATTATGTTTCTCGAAACATTTACGCTATAAAATGTGTATTGCACTTGTATGTTAAGGATCTTGTATTGTCGGTCAAATTTTGCGTATATTACGTAAATAGTTTCTCGTACTCTTTCACAACTTTCTATTGCGACATGTTATTTGGTAGTGCGTGCTTTGTGATGCCGTATGAAAACGAATTACAATTGTTCGTAATCACATGCATAATTATGTGTGGCATCACTGGCGTCTTTATGTAATTGGAGAAAATATGTATTTTTATGATTGTTTGACCAGGCATTGTCTGCTTGATTTGTGACTTGTTTGCGGTTGATGAGATGTTATTATCTTTTCTCTATTACAAGAATAAGTTTATATGCATCTATTTATATTGTGATGGGCTATTTGTTTTGCGGTTTCATCTACCTGTGTGCTTCGTAACACTTAAGTTTCTAGAGTATTTTTAGTGACAACAGACTAGCAAAAGCACAGCTCATAATATTACGTACGGCCAAAGGATTCTGATCCAGAGGTTGCAGGATCGACTTACTCGCTTAAGACAAATATTTGTGTTCATAAACATGGATGTTTGTCTTGGTCTTCTGAGTGTTCGTGTGTGTATACATGTATATTCCGTATTTGTACATGTTGGCACAAAAACAGTCATTAATAAGTATTTGTATCTAGTTTCCATAGTACAAGACTTGCTTACTTTGGAGAAGATGGTGCTGAGCCTTAAGTCCCGTTTATTTATTTTAATTGTTTATTTATTTGCGTTTTTAGCTGTTAAGATAACTACTCGGTACGCTCTTGTTAATCCACTGATTCTACGCTCCTTAACAATTCTCTTATATAAAATATGATATTTAATTTTAACAGTTGACATACATATCTATTTCTGACAACAATGGTACTTTTATCATGACAAACAATCAATTGGCGTATACAATACGTTAAGAGGTAGATAATATCGGCCAAAAGTAGGTGCCCGCCATTCGTGAATCTTAGGATAAGATCTTACATAGTTTCTTTTAGAACTTGTTGACCTCAAAATAAATAATTCTTTGAAACTGCCTTTACAAAAGTCTTTTGTATCAACAGGAAATTCAAGAATTTGTTAACATGTCTCTAAATTATTTTAATAATTAAAAGTGGACAGTAACCCTCATTCTTGAACTGAACTATTCTAATACTATAAACGCTGCATGGTGATTGAAAAGGAAATAAATAAAACTCTCCTCGATCCTATTATGACGCACTAAACCCAGGAATGTGTAAGAAAAAAAATATTTTGTGGTTGAAGACCGAAGATAGTTTAACGCGTGACGTGTTACACACGTGTTTATAATGACTTCCTTTTATTCACGTGTTGAGGAATGAGGGTGTTTGATTTTTTTTTATTGTTGATTTTTTTAAGACAACTCCTGCACTACGGAATCTAATCCCTGTGTCGCGGGGTACTTTATTGTAGAGATCTTTCGGGCGGATATTTTGAAGGGGCCCGGATCTATTGTGTAAAAATGAACTATGACACTGAGTTGTACCGAACTATAGTAAGTACCATTTCCTGAGCATGTAGTGTTTCATAAAGAAAGTTGTTTCAATTTCAATAGTAAAACTAGTCTTTAATACATTATGTTCAATATCGCATGGGAATCTTAGTTTATTACTTATGTACAACGAAGTTTTCAAGCCTGTTGCAAGTTGCCTCGAGCACATGGTTATTAACAGAAATCACTTATTACAATCATCATAATATCAGCCGAAAGACGTCCACTGCTGGACAAAGGCCTCCCTCAAAGATCTCCATAATTGCCGGTCTTACGTTCTCCGCGTCCAGCGATTACAATAGAATTTATTATTTTTATGGTTAAAACCAAAACATTGTTCTTTGGTTTAATAAAAACTTTAACATTTTTAATATCAAAACACATAATAAATAGTAACTCGTGTTTGATGTTGTTCAAGAATGCCAAAATTAAAACAAAACGTGCTGATAATATTTTTTTATATTTAAATATGCTAAAGTCGTTGCTTTATGTATCGATAACCCGACATCTGTTTTTCAGTCACATCACGGTTTTGTCTGGACACGTTGTGTCGAATATTTTATTTCTGCTATTTACTTAGGCCGTTTGCTAAGTTCACGTGTTGTTTGCTTATGTGTTATTTGAAACATGTGTTCGAAGACTGTGTGAGTAGTCTTATGTATTAAAATATTATTTTGGAAAGTTTAAACATAACAACTTCAAATTTTTATTTCTTTTTTATCTACGACAGCACCTCTTTTTAATAAGGATTAAAATGCGTTGACCTTCGTTTTGATGGTAACCACACATAAGGTGTATTAGAACATGAAGCACGCAATTATAAGCACTGGCAAATACACAATCGCACATAGTAAAACTGATATCAGGTGATGCTCCGAAAACATAGAACTGTAAACTTCATGTTTAAAAATAGCAAAACTGATCGGCGACGCCGAACTTGCATGAAGTAGTGATAGCTAATCATTAGATGCTTGGCAAAGGGTGCTGGATTTTATTGACTTCTACAAATCGCATTTTGTTAATTTTATTGTGTCTATAAAGAGGAAATAGACAATCAAAACCTTGTCATTCATAACTCCAGCAATCATGAGGAGAATTCGTTCTTTGGTACTATGCAGTGCATTGAATATATTGCCTATTGCTTGCCAATTAAAACTAAAGTGAGTATGCCACAGAGATTTAAACCGTGGTTTGGTTCAAACGACGATTGCAGGATACTACTAGTACAAATATTAATGATGAGTTATTCTTATGGAGTATTTGTATACACATTAAAACGTCCGCTGATAAGAAATAGATACTCGTACCGTATTATGTTTTCATTTTATTTCCGCTACTGATAATAGAAAGGTACTTGTAACAAGTTATGTTGACGATAATTTTACTAAAGTTCACATTACAGTAGTTAAGGTTCTCCAGAATTGAACCTTTCCCACGAATAACGACCTCTCGCAAAATGAGAGGTACGAAGCGGGTAAGTGTTTACATCGAAGAAGTATGTACTAATAGTTTTTGGATACATTATTTAAGTGATCTGTTCTGAATACGGCCGATATTCTCAATGGATTTTAGCCAGCCACTGAGGATATATACTGGGAGTAAAAAGAAGGATCCTAACCCAGTAATATAAAAATATTGTCTACCAATAAATAAGAATGTGTCAACAGGTTTTTATCAAACATGTCTATCAAATATTTATATTAAATAAGCTTAATATTAAACCGCATCGAAATTGATGCATGGTTAGCTGCAATGCTAATAGCTTTTTTTATGCAAAATGGGTTTGCGCTTGACTACGATTTTTCAGATATACAACCCACCTCTTTCTTCCTATTGGGGTCAAAACGATCGATTTTCTTAATTGACACTAGCGACTGGCTACTGCTATCCCATAAATAAGTAATTCTTGTATAGGAATATACTCTTTAGTAGAAAATTAGACATAAAGACTGGCCAACAGGTCTATATTACCGAGTTTTAAGTCGCTCTATACTTATGTTTGTAGTTTGCGATCTATTTTCGCATTACACATATAGATTTTGTTTTTGGGTCGCCTGGCGGCTTCGCCAACGTAAATATACCTCGACCTTCTATACTCACTGTGATGCCAAGGCCACTATGGCATATATGTACATATGTATGTAGGAATGTCCTTGTAATTTTAAGGTATTCGTTTTCTTTCATATAGAAAAGAAGACTATCCTCTGGATCAATATTTGCTATTATGGTAGAGTCTTCACTCACTCAATGTTTGTTATTTGACTGGTCTGTTGGTCTCATAGTTATTGAGCCTGACAGCTAAACCAGAAGTCTTAGGTTCGATCCCCACCCACGAAAATTCTTTGCGTGATGAACACGATTAATTGTCCTGTGTCTGGGTGTCATCATCATCATGTCAGCCAAAGTACGTCCACTGTTGCACAAAAGCCCCCCCAAAGGATAGGGGATATGCCATAATCGCCACGCTTGGCAGACGAGTTGGTGATAGCAGTTTGATAGTTATAGAAAAACGCTCCGTTTTCTCGCTGCCATAGGACAGGCCTCTGCCTTTATTTATTTATTTTGTATAGTCGTTTCTCGCTCAATATTGGTATCCGGTCATTGCAATCTATTCTTCAAAAGCTAAATAAGACCTATTTCGCTTGTCTAAGATGCCACTTAACTGTGATGCCTAGTGACATATTGTTATTATCCTGTGTTATAAAAGTATTAATAAGTCATATTGATGAGTCTTTGCTCGCTCAATATTTGTTATTTGCATTAAATTTTCGCATGGTTTTGGGTCGACGCGCGGCGCCGGTAACGTAAATAGGTCTCGGCCGCCTATCCCCGGAGTGTCATGCCAAGGCTACTATGGCATAGATTGTGCCGAATATTAGGTTAATACTCGGCTTACGATAATTTTTTTATTACTTTTGAATCAGTTTTTAACCCCCGCCACTAAAGCGAGGTGTTTTAAGTTTGAAGCCAATATCTGTGTGTCTATCGTGGCTTCCAATAGGATGCATTGATTTCTGTGGGATTTGTATGGAAAACAATAATTTAATCTTAATATAAGAAAATGCTGCATGTGTGGCGCAACGGATAAGACAGTCGTCACTCGTGTCCCAGGTTCGATTTCGCACAGGATAACCATTTGGTGTGAGCCATTATTAGATATTCTTAGTCTGGCTGTGCTATGTGTCCTTCAATTATATATTTGTAAAGTACCGCGCGATAAAGAGATTTAGTTCCCTAGTGCGGCAAATGTCATTGAAAAAACATACATGACTTTTTTCTTATGATAATTGTTTGTTTTTTTTTTCTAAAAATAAATAAAATTCTGGGACACTATTAACACACGGCCATCTGATCCCAAACTAAGCAGAGCTTGTACTATGGAAACCAGATAACTGATATAATACATATACTACTTTTCTTTTGTAAATACATACTTATATAGATAATTACACCCAGACTCAGGACAGACAGACATGTTCATGCACACAAATTTCAGTCCTGGGTGGGAATCGAACCCACGACCTCCGGCGTGAAAAGAAAGCATTTGCCAACCACGCCAACAGATTGACTGATCATTTTCTAGATAAAATTTGGGGTATTTGAAGGCTTATCTAGGTTATTGAAAGTCCTAACGAACAATGGTACTAGTAATGAAAACCTGCTTGCATGTTTTAATGAATGGGAAAACCGACAAGAATCGACTTATATGGCCCTGGCGCCAATGGCATGTTAGCGAAAACCATTTCCTTACGTTGAACTAACGCAAATGTTTTGAGCAAATATTCTACGTAATATTTTGTTTATCAGTTTATTAAGCCGAGGCTAAATGTGTTCATTGTATTGGAACGATCTATCTGTCAACATTGTATTCCTTCCTACCAATAAAAAAATAACAACGATCATCTTTATTTTGTTCTTTAGTATAACTATTAAAGTTCCTTTTTTGGGTTTTAACCTTGACATTCAATACCTCCGTAATCTTAACTAGCAGTGGGTAATTAAAAGTGCTTGACTACGAATTTATAAAATGTTATGTGATGTCGAAATATACGCCGTGTTAATGTTTGTTACGTAACCACGAACACTGTATTAATTCAACAATATATTTTTTTTCAATATCATATGGGCAGTGGTTACCCTGGTGACAGAGTTGTTCAAGCCGTCCAGTAAACCTCTGACATGGATTATAGACTGTTGTCTAACGACAAAACCGGGACCGAGAGCTTAACGTGCGCTCCGAAGCACGGAGACGCTCGACATTAAACCACTTTGATGGTCACACATCTATAGACTAACCGTGTGCATAGGTGCTTCACCTCGCCGGTCACTTACGGACCGGTGAGCGCAAATGGTAGAGAGCTTCAACAATAAGTTCTATAGTAATATTATGTTATATGTAACAGCAATAGGTAAGTACTTATTTTTACGTTGTGAAACTACACTGAGGCGCTGTGGTTAAAGTGGTCCTTGATACTACATCAGCAGCCTCGTGTTTTGGATCCGTACCAGAGATCTTTTTGTGTGATAAATTTATGGTTGTTCCGAGTCCGGGTGTGTTTGATGTCCGCTAATACGATTTTTGTGAAGTCCCTCGCTGTAGTATTAAGTATTAATTAACGTATTAATTTGACGTAAAATTATACAATGGCCAAACGTCTTCAGGATACTCATATCGCCGAAAAGCATAACATATAATGTACATTGGCATAATCTGGCTGCTTCTAGTTTTTAAATTGTTATAGGACATTTAATTGCAATTATCAGTTAATAATTCAAACACAGTAACATTTAAGAGTCATTATCATCATAATATCGGCCAAAAAACGTCCACTGCTGGACCAAGGCCTCCCCAAGGAACTCCACAATGACCGGTCTTGTGTTGCTCCCATCAAGCGGCTTCTCCGACCCTTGCACGATCGTCGATTTTAAGAATAGATTATTGTAAACATAATAGAAGCAAGACAAACTTCATTAAATTATATTGCAGTGACTGAACTTGCATCGAATAACTCCATAAATTACCCTTATAAAAAAATCTGAATATAGCTCTATTCTTGGTATCTTGTTTGGAAACCATCGAACACTACCTACTATCTCATTGATAAATATGGTTAATGTATAAATACATTACAAACAGTTTCAACCTACAAAAATTAAACAAACCAACTTACACCTCTCTCAGGACGGAATGGATGTCGGCCATCAGCATGTCACCCGAATGACGTCCACTGCTGGACAAAGTTGGTCTCCCCACAAAATTTACGCAATGGATTTGTGTCCATCATTTGGAGGGATATGCCATAATCGTCATAGAATACAGAGACACTCTGCTGCCCGTTCTCTCATAGATATTCCCTTGGGACGAATTCTACATATTTTAATAGTATTATAAACGAGATAAATAGTGGACAATACATATCGAGACGAATTTGCATATAGAACTGAACGAGGAGTTAAACATCAAATTGTAAAATTTAAACAAACAAGATTTGCTCCCCATACAAAAAATGCCGATCAGTTGATTAATTTTATTTCTTTCTCCTTTCTCCAACTTAAATTTGTTCAGTTTCATCGGTAGATTGCTCCTTAAATCCCTCCGTTATTATTAGGCTTTGTATAATACTTACTTAGTTGCAGTTATCAGAGTAAAGCTGAGGATTACATATATAATACTATCACAGATAGGAGCCGATAATTATAGGTAGGCTAATAATCGTGATCCCAGCATCAAACAATTATCATAGAGCGATCACGTTAGCTGCGACGTCAGATTGTAATAAAACTTCTCGTGTTCTCAATCATAGTTATTTAATTATAGAATAACTAGCTGTGTCCCGTAGTTTTACCCGCGATAAACTTTATAAATTATAGCCTATATGTTATTCGGATGTATAAGCTATATTACTACAAAGTTTCATCAAAATTCGTTCGGTAGGTTTTGCGTGAAAGATTAACAATGTTCCATGCATCATTCACAAACTTTCGCATTTATAATATTAGTAGGATTTTGTTGTTAATTGTACATATTTTTCACACGATAGCAGTAACACTCATGTGATATTTTTAAAATCATATTAAATTAAATAATAACTAATACAATGACAGTAAACGAGGCAAAAGCGGTGTGCAAAGATCTTGGTTGGAAATCCGTTTTCTCTGTCTTCTCTTCTGGGAAACAGGCTATGTGTTCATACATGTATATTATAATATTTTATCTATACTCGGTTATTTAGAATCTCTAGTTATTTATATTTTATGGATAGCGGAGACGCTAACTTTATGTAAACGGGTCCATTTTATGATATTATCGACAATTTCCTTCCCTTTAGTAAATTATTGGCTATAAAAACCTTGTCCTAGTTCTACCCCACTAAAGTTGGGCCTGTTTATTTAATTGTAAGTGGTTAATTGGTGGTTTTACCATGTTGATTGAGACGAGAACGTCTGCCAATCATTATATGTAATTAGAAGCCTTATAGAATCTTATTTATTGGTTTCTTACGGGGTTAAGGTTAGATGACACTCGCCCATTGATTCTGGTAGCTAATTCAGAAACATATACATTTATTTGCATATTTATTTGCAGAAGAAGTATTTTTACAATATGAAGGTATAATAAAAATGCATATTGTTGTAGGTACATACATACATCATTGTTTTTGTTAGTGTTACAACGCGTAGTTTCCAGACACAGATAGTGACGTACAATCAGACGTAGATCCAACCGGATGCTTATTTAAAATTATATGATAAAACCAAGACTACCATAATTTTTAGATATTTTTTACGGCTATGAAAAGGTTGTTCCCTTTTGCTAAGATAGGTATAATGATTTCAATATTTAGTCATTTACATATCTTCAATAATTGTCCGTGATTATCATTATGTAAATAAATGGGCCATCGGACTTTGGTAATGTGTTATTTGGCGCATATTGCTGTTTGATTTATCTTATTAGACTAGTGTTAGATACCTACTTATTAGCTTAATCTCCCAATCAATTACTATAATAACGTACGGCGTTATCCTTATTCAATATATCAAAGCAATATATACCATATTGCTTAACACTAAGAGTGATTACAAGGACACAAGTATTTGCTACTATCGTCACATTCATCACTCAATGCTCGCAAAGGCCTGCTTCTCACGGTTGGTACTCGCCGTGACGTCGCCGCGTCGTTTTGAGACCGACACCGGAGGTTGGGCAAGTTGCATTGCAAAACATGGTGTGGCATCGCTCCTTACTTGAGAAAATGTAGAAAATTTTGTCAAGTAGTTAGAATTACGGCGGAAAAATGAATGTAATAGTAGTATTAAACAGAGTATATTTTGAAAGAGTTATAGCATTCTGGGAAAAATAGGTAAAGGGCGTATTGTTGGGTTGGCAATCTCATGTGTATTTAGGCGTTATTGGAGGTCAGAAAGCTGTCGCGATGAACATAACGCTAGTTTGTTGCGTGATTGTAATGTAATCATAGCAGTCGAAAACAGTAAAAGATTTGCTAACCAAAATAAATAAATTTAGGTGAATGCAACTATGGAATATAGTGCCACATTCCAGTCTATGGTTTCTCAAATGGATGTGCGAACGATTTGTTTAATAAGAAATGGAGCTTGATAGAGCTGAAAAGATTCGAAATCATTTTTTTATCAAGATACTTTGAGATCTAAGTTTTATTATTAATATGATAGTTGCGTGAATAGGCGCTTGCTTATCTATTTTATCTACAACTGATAATCTATTTGTTGGCAACGGAGATTAACTACTAGATGATTACGAAATGTTATCTATTTAAGTACGTATTCACAAAAAAGCAGTATATGTAGTATATCTGCTATCTCCTTTTCATAGTACAAGCTCTGCTTGGTTTGGGATCATATGCTTAGTGTGTGAATGATGTCCCAAGAATGGCCCAATATATTATTTCAAATTCGATTTAATAATTATGTCTGGTCGCCACTCGAGAGCATTTCTGCCCCAGCGGCCGTCGGCTCTACGAGCTATGTGCCCTGCCCACTGCCACTTCAGCTTGGCGATTCTTCGGGCTGCCGGTTGCTTTGGTTCGCCTGCTGGAAGTCACTGGATGCGGATAGCGCAAGTCCAGCAATTTTGGAGATCTTTGGGGGAGGCATTTGTCCAGCTGTGGGCGTCTTTCGGCTGATATGATGATGATGATGAATTATGACTGTACCCCATATCTTATCCGCGGTTCAACAATTTATTTAGTCGTTCAAAATTTCAACCAATTCACTTAAGGCGTTTTTGCATGTTTGAGCAACTCACTTCCAAACAACAACAATTCACCATGTATAAAATCAGTAGGCTAGGTTTGTGAAATGTCATTAATTTTCTTTATTACATACGTTGGGTTTGTTTTGTTTCTATGAATCGCATCAAATTAAAGCTTAATACTTACGTTTTAAGGCTTATTTTAGAAGGCCGTGTAGAGTTATTTTACAAGCTGTTGAAAATTTTACATATTTCAGTATCAGATGAGTTCAACTGGAACGTGAATAAGGTTGCTATATTTTCAACTCAGCTTTCGTCAGATGTAGTTTCATTAAAATTGGCTAAAAAATAGAAATTACTTTGACAATGACCCCCATTCTAAACAATTCAACGAATATAATTTTATTATTATTTCTTTGTAATGAAATGAAATAATGAAATTTATTCAGCACTTTGGTATTTACATACACTTGTACTTGTCAAGCTCACAATGCAATACATAAAGATAGTCTAAGGGGCAACGCAAATAGAAGACGGCGAGACGAAGGTACGGTACAGACACGGCGCAGATACGGTGCAGGCGCGATATCTGCGCAAACAGACGCGGGGACGATACGGCAAGTTAAGTCATTATAGAGCGTGATATTGACGGGATAAGACATGTATTCCTCTTCAGACGAAGATGAAGATGCACTGGCTTTGCTACAGATTATTAATTTACAGCAAAGACCAAGAAGGTATTGGATACATCCAGTGTGGAGAAATGCAGAAGAGCACAGGTACTATAAAATAATGGAAACATTATATGAATATCCTGATCGTTTTCGCACAGTTTATAAAATGTCACTGGAATGTTACCATATCGTATTGTCAAAAGTAAGAGAAGGACTTCGGAAGCAAGTTACAAATTGGAGAAAACCAATCAGCCCTGAAGAAAGACTACTGATAACTTTAAGGTAAGTGAAACTATTTTTTACAGATCAAACTTTTATTGACAAATCAAAAGATAATATTCATTGAAAATGTTTTTGGTTTAGCATCTTTGCTACAATTAGTATTTATAAATTGCTCTCAGTGTTACAGCTAATTTGAGTATCTGTCAAGCTGTCATCATGTGCTGTCCTTATCTCACAATACAGAATCAGCGCATGCGGACAGGGACAGCACATGACTACTCAAGCTAGCTGTCGCACTAAGAGCCATTTATAAATAAAGTTCAAGGCATTGGATAGTTCTCATTAAAATCACTTATTTCGTCTTCATGAGATTGGATAGATGTCTCTGGATTCGGGTGAGGTGTAGCTGGAGTTATTGGTGAAAATATTGGCAAACATAATGTAGTTGGAGTTGCCGGAGGTGCTAAGGATTGTGCTCTTCCATAAGCTCCCGGTGTCCGCGTTTGCTGATATTCTGAAATGCTGAGTTGATGATAAGCTTTCTCATCATAAGTTCGGTGTCTTGAAGGCCCAGCTATTTGTTCAATTACAGCCACTGCCGCCGGTGGTGCTGGATTTATATACTCTCCGGATATCAAAGTCAGCTGAGTTTCCGGATTTTTGTTAGCTGCTGCAGTATGTTTAGCTGTCTGCTGAGTCGAGGTAAACGAAGGTGCTGGACTTGTATTAGCTCTGGATGTAAGAGTCTGCTGGGTTGCACCTTCATTAGGATCATAATCTGTCTCTCGAGAAGGTGTTCGTGGATAATACGGCTGTGTCCTAGGATAACTAGGTACTGGGTCATTTAAAATTTGCTCTGATAAATTGAGAACGCCCATTTTAAATCTTCGTTTTTGGGCTGGTGTCATTGATTTCATATCTGGAAGCATGCTTTGAAAAAAAGCTAGATCGCTGTCTGTTTCAGGCTCAGCTCTATGTATGGTCTTCATTTGTAATGCTCTTTGACTGAAATATTCATGTGCTGATTTATTGACATCTTTTAAAGAGATTGCCCTAGATTTATTTAATAGTGGTAGCAGTGGCGGTGTTGGCGTGGATTGATTGGAGATGGAATCCGAATTTGTGTTTTCAGAAGCTAGTTGACCAGTAAACAGTGTCTCATCGACTTCTTCACTATCATTACCGTCTGTGCTATCATATTTGCTTAGATTGCTTTTGGTTGGTCGGGACTTCAAGTAATTGTCTAAAAAATGTAGATGTGGTGAAAGGTAGTACTCTTTAATCGTCTTTGCACCTGATCCAGATGGCAAATCTAGCCTTTTCTTGTTTTTGCTGTAACTACATCGAATATTCTTCCACCGTTCTTTACATTCTTGGGCTGAAAAATATTTAAGGAGGTTAGTTACAATGTGTGTTTAGATTGAGGTGCCACTTTTCGCATCGTAAAGTGGCTAATGGAGTTATTTAGTAGTAGTTTAGAAAATTTTGTAGAACGGATATTGGATTTTGTATTAGAATACTTCAAAAGTTAAATGAATATAAAGGTGGCACCTCAATCTAACTGTTTGGATTGAGGTACCACTCAGAACTGGGAATATTATGGATGAGTTTTCATCAAAATTTCGTAGTACTCCAGAATTCTGGAGTACTACAAAATAATACAAAATTTTGATAAAATTTCATCCATAATTTTCCCAGTTCTGAGTGGCACCTCAATGCAAACAGTTAGATTGAGGTGCCACCTTTATATTCATTTAACTTTTGAAGTATTCTAATACAAAATCCAATATCCGTCTTACCAAATTTTCTAAACTACTACTAAATAACTCCATTAGCCACTTTACGATGCGAAAAGTGGCACCTCAATCTAAACACACATATGTTACATACTTATTGCTATTTTATTTTTGTTACAGATACTACTCAGATGGCTGTTCGTTTACATCACTTTCTGGATATGTATTGAGAGGAGGCAGTACCGTCCGGCAAATCGTGCATGAAACCTCTAGCGTTTTGTGGGAATGCCTACAGCCGGAATATATGCCTGTACCTACACGACAAAAATGGGTAGAAGTTGCTGAACGGTTTTACATTCTCTGGAATTTACCGAATTGTGTTGGGAGTTTAGATGAAAAGCATATTAGAATTACAGCGCCCATCAACTCGGGTTCGACTTTCATAAATTATAAGGGATATTTCTCTATTGTATTGTTAGCAGTTGTAGATGCAGATGGTTTCTTTTTAACTATAGATGTTGGTGAATACGGCCGAAATAGTGATGGGCGAGTATTACAAGTTAGCTCTTTTGGACAAGCTATGGATCTAGGCGATCTCGATTTACCGAACCCTACACCTTTGCCTGGAGAAACACAGAATGTGCCCTTTTATTTTGTGGCAGATGAAGCTTTTCCACTAAAAAGAAATATTATGAGACCATATGGTCGAAATCAATTGACTAATGAGAGAAGAGCTTATAATAACAGGTTGTCAAGGGCACGTAAGTCAGTAGAATGTGCCTATGGTATGTTAGCGTCAAAGTTTGGTGGACTTTACACGCCTATTTGCTGCAAACCAGAATATGTTGATAATATTATAAAAGCAATGTGTGTGTTGCATAACGTAATTCGCACATGTGATGGTAAAAAATCAAATCCACGGTTTAGAAATAATTTGATAGGAGCAAACATTAACATGCGATTAATGGGAGAAAATCCCTACCATATCAGGGAATATCTTACAACATATCTAACACAACGATCTCCGATTCCGTTTCAGACTAGACATAATGTTTAAAATTTAAATAAAATACATACCTGTTGCACCGACTTTTATTGCTATTTCTTGCCATATTTTGTCTTGCACATTTCTGTTACTGTACCCTGTCTTAGTGTAGTCATAGATATTCGGGTATTGCTCAATTAACTCGCAAAACTCAATATTAAACTCAATATCGTCACGCATCCTGTATACGAAGCGACGTGCGTCTTGCGTTATCTTTTTAACCGACTTCCAAAGGAGGAGGTTCTCAAGTTCACCGGTATTTTTTTTTTTTTTTATGTATGTACACCGATTACTCGGAGATTTATGATCCGATTTACGTGATTCTTTTTTAGTTTGATGCAGAATAGTTGCCATTTGGTCCCATAAAAATTTTATATAGATTGGCCCAGTAGTTTTGATTTTATGGACATTTTTGTATGAAATTTTTTGTTTAAGTGGACGATGTCGATGATGCTCAGACGTTTGTAAATCTTAGCTAGTCAAGCTAGACTCATCCTGTTCAAGTGTGTCTTGGCATGAACATAAACAACAATTTCAGACGACTAGCGTTTAATACGCACTTATAAGCTTTTTTTTTGGAAACGCATGTAGGCGCACCTTTTAGCACCAGCGTATTTTTTATGTACGTACACCGATTACGCTGAGATTTGTAAACCGATTTACGTGATTCTTTTTTAGTTTGATGCGGAATAGCTGCCATTTTAAGGGTTCTGTACCCAAATGTCTTTCACAAAGGTTCTTCTTGATTTGTCATGTCTGTATGTCTGCCCGTCCGTATGTCACAGCCACTTTTTTCCGAAACTATAAGAACTATACTGTCGAATCCTGGTCAGCAGATGTATTCCGTGAACCGCATTAAGATTTTCACACAAAAATAGAAAAAAAACCAAACAATTTGGGGGTTCCCTATACTTACTTAGAACTGAATTTAAAAAAAAATCATATTATATTCATGTGGGGTATCTATGGATAGGACTTCGAAAATGATATTGAGGTTTATAAACATTTTTTTTTTGTTCTTAACTGTATAGTTTGCGCGAGAGACACTTCCAAAGGCGTAAAATGTAAAATAAACCGCAATTTACCTTCCATTCTATCAACTCAAATACTTGCTGCTACGGAAAGAAACATTCCGCCTTTCACGGGCGAGTCCGTCTCATTATCTAATCAATGATAAATAAGACCTAGGCTATCAGCCCTCTGCTCAGTAGACTCGTTGGCTAATCGATCATTAATAAGACCTACTCTTCATAGACTCATACCCTCTGTTCAGCAGACTAGATGGCTATACGATCATAAGATCATTCGATTCATAATAAGATCTAGTGTATAAGCCCTCAGCACATAGACTCGTTAGCTAGATGGTCATAAATACGGCCTAACTTATGCGCTTGCTGTTCAGACTTTCATAAATCTTAGCTAGTCTAGACTCGTACTGTGCAAGTTTTCTTAGAGTGAACGTAATTTTATGTAGTTTTTCTTACTTTACAAACGGTCTTTTAGATCATTCACTGTGTCACAAGAACGTGAAAAAGAGTTTCGAACAACATTTTTTCGGAAGATGTTTCTTTTTTCCGTTCTCGTTTGTTGGGATCTATAGTTTTGAGACGCGCGGCACCTTTCGAAGTCCTAACCATAGCTAGACACTAAAAAGTAACAAATAAAAAAAACTTCGTTTAAAAAAACCGACTTCAAAAACTAAAAAGTATAAAAAAATATCTTAATAAAGATTTAATTTAATACATCACTTATAATGTAATATTAATGAAATAATATAATTTGAATGTGCTACCTATTGATAGGTTTGAAGTCGGTGCCAAGCCCTAAGCAAAATAAAAGTTAATATTACATACAGCTTTCATACTTTGTGATGAAACTCCTACACTAAAGATTAACCTAAGTAAATAAACTTAAAGAACAATATGAATTAATATGAAACAGATGAAACCGTATCATAAAAATATATGACGACCGTCAACGACGTCTGCACGCTTGGGTTGTTTGTGTAGAAATACGAAGCTATCCCGCTGAAAGTCACACTCGGCGAGTGTGGTACCTACTATTACATTTGGCTTGGCACCGACTTCAAACCTATCAATAGGTAGCACATTCAAATTATATTATTTCATTAATATTACATTATAAGTGATGTATTAAATTAAATCTTTATTAAGATATTTTTTATACTTTTTAGTTTTTGAAGTCGGTTTTTTTAAACGAAGTTTTTTTTTGTTCGTGACTGAAGGCGGTAGAGTTGTGTCGCTCGCGAGCGAAAGATATAAATGATATATAATCCTGCCCAAAGAGCGAGTATATCAATCGCTCACCAGTTCCTAAACTATATCTTTATATCCGAATCATAAGAATTATTTCGGATGAACTCAAACCGACACAGACTAGATGAGTTAAAGATACATCGCTCCCTTGTGAAAGAGAGAGATAGTCGTTCCAACTGCGCGTGTGTATCTAAGTGAGCGGGAATCGAAAGAATAGCAGAAAGAAGTCTACGTTATAGTTTGGTACTAAAGCACAAAATGGTTTGCGTTACGTATCAAATTTCCCGTTGCATTTTGTAAACATTTTGAATATTGAACTAAATAAATAGTGTTATTGTACAATTTTATTTTAAGTGGTTATTGTTTTTAATATTATTTAGCGTCTCGCGTGTTTTGCCCCGTGTTTGCAATTTAATGTATAATTAAATGGCTATAACTGATAATTTAAATCTCCCTGATAACATGAGCAAACGTCTGAACAGATCTTCATAAACTATAGCTAAAACCGCGTCAAAATCAGTCCATTCGTTGGGTAGCTTCGATGCCACAGTCAGATATTTTTTTGCGTTGGGGATTAAATATCGTTCTACAATATCACTCATTATATCTTTCGCTCGCGAGCGACCCGTCGCGACGTTAGATCCCGCTTTCTCTTGGCTCTATGAATTAAACAGTTCAGTTACTCGGTACAATCTCGCTCTGAGCGAGATATAAAAGAGTGATATACATCTTTGACCGGAAAGATATATGTCTCTCTTTTATTTTCAGTGATATATTTTGCGCATCTCTAGAAGGCGGCAAGCGGACGGCGCAGGCACGCCGCTCCTCGCCCCCCGCCACGTCGCCAGCAGATGTAGGCGCAAGCGGCGTCTCGCATTATATACAGTATGAACAAAGATACGTAGCGATATATTTTAAACTGTTCAAATTTTCGTCCATATGGATATTTAAAGGCTGATTTACATTGATACAGTAGCTGGCGCCAGCTACTGTATCAATGTAAATCAGCCTTAATCCATGATTTTAATGAAAATCCGATGTAATTTAACTTATTATGATTTGATTTATGTATTTCGATGTTATTCGTATTTTAAAGTAGTTAAATAGCAAACATAGCGGTTACAGATTGCAAACATAAGTACAGTCGACAGCACATCAAGCTATACAGTTTGACCTTGAGCACGCCTTTATTTCACTTGTAATAGTGGCGGCTTTCGTAGCGCAATGTTACACTTGATGTGCTCTCGACTGTACATAGGAATTATAATGATACAAAAGGAGGGAATTAGTATTCGAAAAAAAACCGAAAGGAGGTGTATTAAATGTTATTTCCACTAAATAGCACCTTGTATAATAATACTCTGTGCCGTACCGTCCCCGCGTCTGTTTGCGCAGATATCGCGCCTGCACCGTATCTGCGCCGTGTCTGTACCGTACCTTCGTCTCGCCGTCTTCTATTTGCGTTGCCCCTAATATAGTAATTAAAGCAACAACATTATTTTGAATCAGTCCGTCCGTGCGGTCTGTTTCGTCCTATATATTTTTATTAAATCCTTAAATAAATAATAAATAAAGTAATTCTTATGAACCGAAAGGGCATTTTTAGTGATTTTACCGCGTATAAAAAGTTCCCATGTATGCTTTGCCTTTTTACACAACCTGTAATAATAGTAAGGAATGTATTGAGATTTAAATTATTTTAGCGGAGTAGACTATATAATTGCTAGCCAAGTTTGTGAATAAACTAAGCCTCCTATATTGTCGTCACGTTTGCTAAGTGTGTGATTGTATCAGTTAACCTTAGGTAGGCCTAAGGGCATTCAATCCGTGACGAGTTAATAAGGAACTTGACGTGAAGGTTAACGCACACCGTGTGAATTTGCCGACCCGCCATCTTTGATCTTTATATCATAGGTATAATAAAATAACCAATGGTTCAATGAAAAAGTTTCTATTCGACCACAAATTGTTTATAAACAAGTTTGTTTATAAAACTATATGTCGGTTAAATGAATGAAAAATCAATATACAGTTAATAGTTTAAACATTGAATTTTGAACAATATTTCGTAATGTCCTATTTATTTCTTACACAATTGAGCAGGCTGTTTCAATTGATTGTTATTCATTCAGTACATTGTCTACATTATCTGGTAACCTTGCTTCACTATGGGTTTAAAATATAGTTGTAAACAATACTATTTTTAGCTTGCAGCTACCCGCTCTGCTACCCTTGATTGTTGTTTGTGTATGCAAATGTCATTGGGTCACTGGTAAATCCAGAATATTATTGTAAAGCATTCGTACCTGTTTGTTTCTTTTTACGTGCTTACATTCAACTTCAAAGTAACGTATACGATTCTAACATTGAGCAAGCTGCAATAGGTTGTTAACCTTTAGATAATGCTAGATTTGAGCATGCCGTTTTGTGTGTTAATGCAATTTATCCTAGTAACATTTCTAAAGCAAGATTTGAGATACAGAAATCTTATTAAGAATAGATCTCGTCAACTCGGTATGGATGAAATAGGAAAAAAATGTCATCATGTCAGCCGACTAACGTCCACCGCTGGGCAACGACCTAAAAAGGATTTCCACAATCGGTTATGCCCATAATTTAGAGGGATATTCCATAATCGTCATCCAGAGGGAATATCTACCGGAAGTTTAAAGCACAGAACGGGCAGAAGCCCGTTCTGTGCTTTAAACTTCCGGTCCTAGTTGTATTCGTTAAGCCATGTCAGGGGTCTATGGGGCGGTTTGAATAACTCGAATGGTACAGAAACATGAAGTCGTCCGAATTAGTATGACTATGAATACCCCTATCTCTCTACAGCTTCCAACAATCCTCATGCTGACATCATGGACTTATGTCATAGAGTCGTGACTTTTTCTGCAATCTCATTGGTCGAAAGTTGTAGAGAGATATAAGTATTCAACGTCATCCTATGCAGTATGCATACGTATTTTCGAATATCTTCGTTTGTAGACATAGTTATATATGAGATCATGAAATAGGTAAACAAATTGCGGATGTAATTTCTCCTAATGATCTAATGATTGCTGATGGCGATATAATATTTAGCAATAGTGAAGGCCGATATAGTGATCGAGTTCGTGTATATACATATAACGTTACTGAATGATCAAGTTACTTATCGTATATTTGCTAACACGACTGCTTTATTGGTTTACGAAATAAATAAAGCAAGTAAGAGTAAAGTTTGATCGTTTCGAGTAGTTAAAAAGAAACATAACATATCCAATTAATATCGATTGCGAATGTTTATTTTTCCTTGTAGGTGATATACAAAGAACACGAAAAATAAAAAATAAATGTTAATGATTGGATTGCTAAAAGATATAATTATCAATTTTTCACGTAAAATTGATATTGATTAGCCATAACCACATAGTGAAGTTTCTAAACACATTTCTGGTTTATCAATTATTGCAATCATTACAATCATGCAGCATTATTAAGTAAGTGGTTGCACTTAAGCGTCTGAACTACATTTCTAGAGTTTTCTAACGTCCGACATTAAAACATTTCTTAAAAAATCGGCTGGACGGAAGTCCATAAATAACATAATTTTCCACATTTTATGTCCAAATTAACTCACTCCAGTCAATACTTTTTGCACTATTGTAAATGTTCCACAAGCAGAGCTAACAGGTCCTCTACCTACGTAACCATTAATCTGTCTAACTCTAACATTTGCAGCCCGAAGGTCACGATCACACAATGGAATGTAGCGAACCCAACAATGGATGGGTACGTCGTGTTCAGAATAAATAATACAAACTTTTTGGTTACGCTGCTCATATTATTAGTATTGTCATTTTGTGCATGGTGTACCCGAAACGATGTTTCGACATTTGATCACGTTTTGGAATGTGATACGAGTATAATAGGTTCAGCAGATAATTTAGTTATTGTGTTGATGTTATTTTGTATTTCGATTAGTTATTGTGTTTTTTTGTTATTGCATCGCCTTTTGCCATTTTATCAATGGTCAAGGTTGCTGTGATTGATAGAGGAATAAATATATTCGGGCTTTGGATAGGTTTATTCTGCTACTTTATTCTGAATTGAAATGTATTTTCTATCGGACATAGTGGAATTTATGTCGCAAGATTATTTCATTGAACCTGCAACGCATTTTGGCATGTTAATAGTATTTTTTTAAAGACAACGGCTGCGTTAATTTATTCAATCCCTGAATCGCGGGGTATTTTACAAACATATCTGACGGACACAAAGTATATCCAGACTTAGAACAACTATTTATCGGTCACACAAATAATTGTCCTGTGCGACAATCGAACCCGGTACACCAAATAGTGAGGTGACTGTTTTAACAACTGCGCCACACGTGCAAATCGATGGTAAAGGTTACAATGATTGATAATTAAAATTATACTGCAACTTATGCAGATTTTTCTCATATGTATTTCAAGTAAGGTCGCGATATTTGTCGCAATATTATGTCATTTGTGAAATGTGACATTTTAGCAAGCTGTCGCAATACTCTATTAATTATTTACCACACACATATATTACGATAAGTGGGGGTTTTAATATGTAGCCTTTTCGAGTAACTTCGTAAGAATTATGTGTTGGTGTATCTCCTACTCTTTTTAAATATATTACTGTCTCGTAAATATCCGTTAATCCTGCCATTGCTTTCCACGATATTTTTAATCCAACGTTCTGACAAATTACATAAGAAATATCTATTTCTGTAAGTCTATTTTATTCTGACGAATTGTAAAGCGAAGCATTACATACATATGCTAAAGAAGACGTTTACAGATAGTAATCTTTGATTTTATCTTACACGTCTTTAGTAATTCCATGCGTAGCTACAATGATGTAATGTCTATTGTTACTTCATTATTTAAAGTCAGTATCATATTCAGGAAATAAACTAGTTTTAAAACATTTACATTCATTATATTATCTTAAAATACAATAAATAAATGGTCGACCAAACTGCGAAACTAAAGCAATTTAAAGTTTACTACTAAATTGTCGTTATTACGGAGAAATTGCTTTAAAATGTATGAAACTATCCATGATTACTAGCTGCCTGAGTAGTTTATAATTTGAGTTCTCCGTAAACCTTTAACATGATGTTAAACTTCCTTTGTTGCAGACAGCTTCTCTGTGCTCTCTTTATGTTATCTTATTACTATGAAATTGACGAACAAGGACTGACAACAACCGATAATCTGTAAATGGGCGACCGCAAACGTGAATTTGCTTCCGAGAGTTTCCGTGTTTCTGAGGGCACGTTAGGCTGACGTTCCCAGTTGTAGTCATTAGACAATGTCAGGGGCCTGCAGTCGGTTTAAACAACTATCACACTAGGCCCTATGGTAACTGCTTATCATCAGCGTAGATAGCAGGGCCACGAAAGCTCTGTATAGCGTCCGACCAATATACATAATTACAGGAAAACATGATGACTGCGTGATGGGGATTGGTCGAACCCTCTCTTCATCTCCAAGCTAGACTTACCAGGTATGCTTGTTAGTAGAATATATAAAATAAATACAGTAAAGACATTATGAAGTACATTGTGACAAGATAAAACCCAACTAGACATAATAAGCCACGTCGTATCTCAAGGGCCACGTTATGCGTTGCTCCCTGACCTCAAATAATTGCCTTGTGCCAGCCACAGACATATACCGTAAATGTGAGATTCTTGAGTTCTAAATAACATTGGTAGCATTCTACGTTTATATAATTACTTACTTTATGTCTCTAAGATGGGCAAGCTGTTCGTAGAATTCGCACGTAGGCGTTCTATGTTCATTTTGATTTATTATAGCTTCTTCTACAGTTAGTACTGAAATAATTAAGTTGGCGTTCCACTTATGTCTGTCTTCGCTTTATAAGCTAGCCGGATTATTAGCATTAAAATTTGCGTTGTTTGCACCTGCCTTGTTGATTAGAATATTCGTTTTTGTTGAAGACAGGTGTTGCTCAAAGATGAAGGTGTATATAAGTATGTATTTACAAATGAAACTTAGGTTATCAGTTATCATTTCCATAGTATAAGCTCAGCTTAGTTTGGGATCAGATGGCATATCAGCAATTGTAGCTTTGAAAGTTTAAGTTAGCGTTGGAGTTTATATTTAAATACTGGTGGCCTGTTGGTATAGAAATTAGTGACCATGACTGCTAAGCCATAGGTCGGGGGTTCGTATACATCCATCACAAAAATCTTTGTGTGATCGATGAACACTATTATTTATTGTGACTGGATGAATTGTATCAATAGTATTTAGAAATATATACGTATGTTTATTAGTTGTCTGGGTCTGCCTAGTTGGGGATCAGATGGCAGTGTGCTAGTTGTCCCAAGATATTTATTTATATAGGCGACAGCTTATCGCTAATCCGTCTAACAAGCATGGCTTTTATGACATATCCCCTTAAATAAATGAATGTGATGATTAGGGGAGGCCTTTTAAGCCACCTCGAAAAATTAAACTACTAATTAAGTCACTCACGCTAGTGCTCTTTGGGGTCCGAACCACGACTAGGGCCGAGACTGACAGGGGAAAAAACTATATACAGACTTTTGACGCTTACTATTTCATAGTTTAGATTCATGAGACTTCACTATAAAAATTAAAAGTTCCATTTATATAATTCGTAGTTTAGTTAATTGAGAGAATGAAACATAATTGGCAACATTTGAACATGCGTGTCTGTCAGCTGTTACTGAAAGCACTTGAGAAGTTTTACATAAATCATCCATTTTATTACCAACCATTGGCATTAATTTGCCTAAAATTACAATATAACCCTGAAGAAGCGCAAAGCTCGCGCTCATTTGAAGTAATACAAACTGACCCATTTATGAGACCAAAGGCAAGCCTTTGCCATCTTTAAAGTGAATGCACTTAGAAAGCGTGGCTCACACGAACAATATTAGTTAACATTTATATGGTTAATTAAATTAAAAAAAGTATTTTTATTTTACCTGTTCTTGGGTTCTTGGCTTTTTAGGGTTTCGTACGCGAATGGTGCTATCGAAACCCTTAAGCCTCTGTTGTCCGCCAGTCTGTCAGCAAGTTGTATATTATGACCTGTAATAAATAGTCACTTGAAATTGTTTCACATGGGGTGTATTTCTATTGCTGCTGTAATAGAAATAAAATAAAGTTAAAAATAAAAAGGTCCCTCTTTTATTTTAAACTTTATTTTGTTCTAAGTTGGACGTTGCTGTGTCGTTGATCGCAAATAATGGGGAGCTTAGAAATCGTCCCGAGTTAATATGTTTCAGAAACCGGGCAGCAGCGTCTCTCGGTCTACTGTAACCATCATACTGGGATCGCCAACCCGTTTTCCAAGCGTGGCGAATATGAAAATCCCTCCAAATTATGCACGCAACTCCGATGTGGAAATCTTTTGGGAGGCCTTTGTACAGCAGTAGACGTCATTTGGCTGACATGATGATGATGATGATACGGAACCCTTCGTGTGCGAGGCGAACTCTTATTCGGCTGGATTTTTATTTAGTACTACCTGACCCCTGTGTGGCGCTAAACCATAGCAAGCTTATATGAGGTAGAACATAGCGTTAACTCGTACAATAAGTATGTACATCGACTCGGGAAGCACACTTTACTTAACATCACGTATTAATTAGCATTATTATGGGAGTAAGGTCATCGGGATACTCATGGCCAGTTACACTCACCGGTCCGTAAGTGATCTTTGAGGAAAGCATATAGGCGCGTGATCGGTTCATGGATGGATGACCGTGAACGTGGTTTAATTTAAATTAGAAATTTCTTCGTGCTTCGTACAAGAGGCGATGAGCCATTTCAGTGGCATACAGTGGCCTTAACAACTCTGCAAACAGGGTAACCACTGCCCATACGATAAATAAAGAAGATCGTGGTAGCGGGGTGCTGTAAGCGTCATACGCCATAGTAGGCCGTATGTTTGTGTGATGATTTTGTAGTACAAAGTGGAACTATGACGTGCATGTTTGAAAAATGTGATTAGGGAGAAGGCATCGAGTCTTTCTGCTATTAACACTAGAGCCATTAAACTTCGTAGATTCATTTCAGTCTACCATGATTTACAGCATAATTAACGGTAGTCATTACTTTTATAGCTTTTGATTTTAATAGAGCCAGGCTTGGAATGCGTTTGAGATATAATAATACCTTAGCTATAAAATTGCGGCAAGTAATTAGTAAGGGATGGTATATACCATGGGTGTATACCCATACCTAATATTTTACTGCATGGCAAATTTGGAAAAGTTACATATTTATGAACCTTGAGTATTGCTTAACGATAGATAATTAATAAAGTTATAAACGAAAAATACTAAGTCTAGAAAAGAATATCAAGGAGAGAAGTGACCGAATACAATGTTGATAGACAAATTGGTGTTTGTACGATTAAAAAGCTAAAAACTCCATAAAAAAACATTCGTCATTCTTAGGCGATTGGGATTTTTAGGCTAAATCATAATTTTATGTACAACCTAGTGATCCGCCATGGAGAGGATCCGCTATGGAAACATTAATAACAACAATAAAAAACCAGCTATTGTGGCATTTAAAATAGTTATTACCTCACTTTTTGCTGGTACATACAACGGAATTTTTTGCAATTATTATGAATGCCATAGATATGTAGTATTATTTTATTTATCATAAATAATTTTCGCAGCGCTCGCTAAATATTGACTTATATCTGCAAATTTTTGGTTACATTTTTCATTTAATTTATATAATTTCGTGCAATGAAACACTACTTGTACCACGCCTTAAGTTATTACATCGAATATTGAGTGCGGTTCGCATTCATCATCATATTTTTTCGTAAATAAATTAGGAATTTGTAATTAAATATTATCTGTGCATCTGTTTGTGTTTTACTGTAACACCCACATGGTTAATTGGTAAGATTGGTACAATTTCGATGCGATTTTTTCATGTGATGTCTCTCACGAAAAGTTATACAGGCGTACATTTACATAACACTTATCTTTGAGGTGCTCCCAAGGAGCTACTGCCAAACGATTCGCCAATCGTTTGGCAGTAGCTCCGTTAAGCAACTGGCCGCGTAGTTAGCTTATAGATGGGTGGCCGGTTATGTGGTAATTTAGGAATGTGTCCGTGCTTTGGAGAGTACGACTGACACCAGTCGTTAGTTGTGTCAGAGGTCTACTGGGCGGATTGAGCAATCCTTATGCTATGGCAACCACGATTAAATAGAATAAATGTTTAAGTTTTGTAAAGTCTCGTTTACTACTTGTGGTCGGAAGATTTCGACAGTTAGATTGTTATCATACTTACATTATTGCGACTTGAGACGTTTAAAACTTTAATGTTTCCCTCAGCATTAGGAGAAATTGAAATGCTTCGGCACGGAACTTAGAGGTCGCGGAGTTCATAGCTAGCTCGTGATATTATTATCCTCAAAACGTGATTTTAGTATTGAAACTGTTCTGACTTGTACTTGTAAGACTTCAAGTGAGTCGCTCATAGCTAGTTACATTCACCTGTCGGTAAGCAATGGCTTAAGGCCTACCTTGAAAATGAAGGGGCATCTCCCGCGTTTTGAGAGCGATCTCAGCGGGATGGCTATGTAGCGCGCAAATTAATGAAAGCAAAATTTTTATTTATAGCTAGACTAGAAGTGCCTCTCGGTTTTACCCGCGTTAAAATTATAAATTATAGCCTATGTGTTTATCTGGGGTATCGGCTAACCCCATACAAAATTTTATTAAAATCACTCCAGCACACACTTAGTTTATTAATATTAATGTGCTGCTCTCACCGGCCTACAAGTGATCAGCGAGGTTAAGCAACTAGGCTCGTGGTCAGTCCATAGATGGGTGACCGCCAAAGTGGTTTAATTTCTGAGCGTCTCCGTGCTTCGGAGGGCACGTTAAGCTGTCGGTCCCGGTTGTAGTCATTAGACAACAGTCGTTAAGCCATATCAGAGGCCTAATGGGCGGCTTTAACAACTATGTAAGTAAGTTAGTATAAAGAATACTATTTGAGAAACATCAAATGCACTTCAACTTTCCTTTGAGATCACCGATTAGAACAATTGTACGATTCCGAAAGCATTCGCTATTGATTATAAAAGAATTATCAAAATCAGTTCAAAGAGAAAGTGGTATAGTCGAATTGAAACTTTTGTTTATAATACGGCGTGGTTGGTATATGCTTGCCTTTCACGCCGCAGGTCGTGGGTTCGATTCCCTCTCAGGAAAAGTCTTTGTGTGATGAGCACGATTATTTATTCGTTGTCTGAATATAATTTATGTATAAAATGTATATATTTAGATATACACACATCAACACAATCTAGGGATATTGAACATTTCATTGATTATCTAGAAAACTATAAACATTTTGTTATGACTGTAAATGGAAGAATTAAAGATAATTTCATGGCCGATATTTAAACATTAACAACACGATGCGATTTTGTTTTTCTAATTAATAAAAGTCTTAAATTAATTAAGCCATAGAAAATTACTGAGTGAACAAAAACATTTTATTCTTATAAAATTATTCAATCGAATTAAATGAATAAAAATCTTACCAAATCTGATAATCAGTAATCGGTATTTCCTCCTCTAACATTAATCACACAGCGGCAACGATTTTCCATACTTAAAATTAAGGTGTCAATGTCTTGCTGGGGTATGCAGTCCCAAGTTCTTTTTAAATGTTCGAAAAGTTGTTCTTCTGTTGTCAAGTTGGGCGGAAAATCCCTCAATGCTCTTCGCTGTAACATGTCCCAGGCGTGTTCAATTGGGTTTAAGTCTGGCGACTGTGGAGGCCAATCTAATACCTGAACATCGTGTTCTCGAAGGGCGGCCCTCACCAGCCGCGCTGTATGGGAAGGTGCATTGTCATGCATGAGCTGAAATTCTTGCCCCGTTAGGGCCCTGAGCGGGACAATGACACGTTCTACTACCTCCTCACGGTATCTATGGGCAGTCATGCTGCCCTGAATCCAAATGAGTTGGGTTCGTCCGCCGATTCGTATTCCTGCCCACACCATAATTGTCCCGCCTTGGTAAGAGTGGACCTCCTGTGGATGTCGGAGACGGCTGACCCTGCCTGGAGTTCTCCAAACGCGTGTTCGTCTCGAATCTGGATGAAATCCATAGCGGGACTCATCAGTGAACAGCACCAATGACCATTGTTGATCACTCCATGTCAAATGTTCTTGAGCCCATAAAAGTCGCCTACCGCGATTGCCACGTCGCAGCGCTGGGACTCGTAGCGGTCTGCGAGCATGAAGACCAACTTCATGCAGCCTCCTTCGCACGGTTTGGTCGCTCACCAGCAGCTGCTGACCCTCCTGGAGCCTTTGCACTAGTTGCATCGCTGTGATATTGGGTAGTCTTCTGGCGGTCATTTGGAGAAATCGATCCTGTCTCTGAGTGGTAACACGATATCTACCTGTGTGCCGTTCTGCCACATCTCCAGTAGCGCGATAACGTGACCACAGCCTGGATACCACATTTTGGCTTGTGCCCAGAGACTCAGCAACGACGCGTTGAATAGCACCGTTTTGTAACATGCCAACTGCCCGTAACATTTCATCTCGACTCAAATGATGGCGTGGCATGACGCTAAAAAGCTTACACAACCAATTGAGAAAAGAAAATAAAACAATTTATCAGGTTTTCTTCAATTAACACGCAAAAAAATTTTTAATGCAACTTCTTGAAATTAGATACAACTCAACATTGCGCTGTGCTTTGCGTGTTTTCATTTGTTTCTCATTTTAATTTTTAAATTTTGAATAAAGAATAGACAAGGTTTAAATCTGTAAATAAACTTTTTAAGGAAACTAAATAGGTTTTAAACAATAAAGCCATGTTTGATTTCAAAATAACGTATCCCTAGACTTTGTTGATGTGTGTATATTAGTATGTTTATCACTTGTCGTTATAGATAGTAGGTTGTCTAAAAAAGATAATAATTCGACTAATATTACAAACACGAAAGTTTGTAAGTATGGATGGACGTTTGTTACTCTTTCACATAAAAACTTCTGAATGGATTTAAATTTGACGATAAGTGTTAAGGAAGTAATAAAAAATATACAATATGCGAGCTATTCCGGCGTGCACTGCCAAAACCTCTAGAGGTACACATCCTACTAATATTATAAATGCGAAAGTTTGTGAGTGTAGATTTATGGATGTGTGTTTGTTACTCTTTTACGCTAAAACTTATTTAACGCGGGCGAAACCGCGGGGCATAGCTAGTATATTTATATATTATACTATATAACATGTTTATATATTATACTAGTTGAAGTCTCCCGATTTCAACTGATAAATGGCAAATGCTTGCTTTTCACGCCGGTGGTCGCGGGTTCGATTCCCACCCAGGACAGATATTTGTGTGCATGAACATGTCTGTTTGTCCTGAGTATGGGTGTCATTTATCTATATAAGTATGTATTTACAAAAAGAAAGTAGTATAAGTAGTAGATTAGTTATCTGGTTTCCATAGAACAAGCTCTGCTTAGGGATCAGATGGCCGTGTCACGTGTAAATAATGTCCCAGGATATCTATTTCATCTATTTTTAAAGCATTTAACTTATGGAATTTTTGTAATTTATAACGCCCAGCAAACAAGGTTGGATAGAGCAGTCCGTCATATCTGGGCTAACCTACTCTCACCGATTGTCACCGGTCGTTAATTTGTATATAATAATGGGGAGTATTGTTTCCATATTTTATGTTCCATTGTCACGTTGTAATAAATTGGAACAAACGATCAGCCGGTATTACACTGTTTACTCACTACTGTTTGCAGTCTACGTCATAATTCGTAAATAGGTATCAACGTCACATAAATAATAATGTTTGTATACACGGCTACACATCAAGCTATGCATTTCCAGTAGGTATAAGCTAACCCTATACAACGCGAGATCTGGAAATGTATAGCTTGATGTGTAGCCGTGCTATACTGTAAAATAATCTATACTAATGTTATAAAGAGGTAACGTTTGTGAGTTTGTGACGTTGTAAGGGATAATCCCGGGATCTACTGAACCGATTTTCAAAATAATTTTACCAATAGATAGCTACGTTATTGTGGAGTGTTATAGGCTATGAAAAATTCCAAAATTAATGACGCATCTTTACTTACGGAGTATTACGCGGGACAAACGGGCAGGGACAATAATATTTATAACGCGGAACGAAGTCCGCGGGCACTGCTAGTCCTTAAATAAAGAAAAAAATCCTTATAACTATAGCTTTACAGTTCATACTGCGTTACCTACGTATGTGACTTGTATAATGATGTGGTTTGTTATGCTTATTTACTAACGTTTATTAGATTATACATAGGTTAATGATTACTTCATTTTTAATACTGCCTGGGGGTAAATAAGTGGTTAGTGGCCTTTTCCTAGTTCCTGTGGCGATCTTACTCAACCCAAGGCCATAACATTAAATGCAATAAGCCTTTAATCTGGAGTGTATTCTGTAAGGTGGGCGTATTTCATTAGTCGAGCTACGTCGTAAATGTTATGTTAGTTATTTTCGTAGATTTTAAGTATTGTTTTCTTTTTCACACTTATGCAGGATAGTCTCGGCAGTGGTCCTGTTAATTTACCCAGTTTCACAGGTAGTTTAGCTACGACAAGTAGCTACGCAGCCACACTAATTATTATGTAACACATTATATTGTATGCTTCCTAATTTTCACTTTTACTTTAACGTACCCCAGTACCATAGTTGTTCAATTCACCCAATAGGGCTCTGGCATAGGTTTACGACCGTTGTCTAATGACTAAACGGGATTGACAGCTCGCCCTCAGAAATAAATAAATATCTTGAGACAAATAACACACAGTCATCCGTTCCCAAAATAGGCAGAGCCTGTACTATGGCAATCAGACTACAGAAAAACAAACTAATTTATTTTTAAATATATACATATTATAGATAAACAATCGTGTTCATCACACTAAAGATTTGTCCTGGGTAGGGATTGAACCCACGACCACTGGATAAGCAGTCAGGGTCTTAATCACTGGGCCAATAGACCAGCCTAAGTCCAAAGCAAACCACTTCGGCAGTCTCTCATCTATTCAGACAGGTGAGAGCACCTGGCTATGAGCGTCCGCTGGCACTTATTTACTAAAGGAAAATGGCAGCAATCATTGTTTCGTTACTATTATTTGTAGAGAAATATGTCTATTTGCTTAAATTATGAATACCAATTGTTTACTGATATAGACAATGGAAAGTGCTATTAGTAATATTACCTATATACTTTATTATTACTATAGTCGTGGCAAATTAATCAAAGTAAGCATGATATGTAAATTATTGAGAGTCGTGGCAATTCAATGTGTGTGGAGTTCGCACGACTTATAATTGTTTCTTCTGTCCATTGTTTGTCGGCAAGATCGAAATCATGTAATTTGAACCTGCTTTAAAGCTTAGATATACTTTTAAACATTTGGAGAAACAGTGAGGTTTTATTACGTATAATTTTATGAAACAAAGTATACATAATATGTGCCCATGATGATCTCATTGCTTGAATCGTGTACGCTGTGCTGTGGCTGGTTTTTGTATCTTGATAATAAAAAAACAAAGATGTGTTTAGTAATCTTTGTGTCTCAAAGAGCACATTAAGCAGTCGGTTCTGGTTGTCATGAGAAGAAGAAAATCTTTACAACTAGTGAGAAACTTATTTGAATCGAACTCCTGGTCTAAGTATCTTAGTTACAGGTCCAAATTAGACAGCCCTCTGATTAAATCCATAGTTTGAGGTCAAATGTCAGCAAACAAAAATACGGCCACCTGATGGTAAGCGGCTATTGTAGTCTATGAATGATTGGAGCACCGACACGCACTTGGAGGAGATGTTATTTTTGAGAAATGTAGTCTATGAGTAGTTTGTAGCTCAATTGTACTTTGATTGTATTGAATATTGTGCATTTTTTATCATATTCATAAAGGCGGTGTTAATCTTCTCAAGCTGTATGTACCTAGTATTTAGTAACGTCGATCGGGTCACGAAGTCTCCGCGCCGCCGTACCACGTCGTACCACGCACCGAACACTCCGCTTGAATGGAATGAACCGCGATCAGTTAATAGAGATGAATGGATGAAGTACAAACGCATTGCACCACCTACGATGATGATGATGAACGTGGAAATGGGATAAGATTTGTTATTATAAAAAAAATGGTTAGTACAGAACATGATGATATTTGTAACGAATACATAACCATAATGTCATAGTCAGTTACCATCTTCTTCTGTTCGGTCTTATTCTGTTCGGTAGTTTTTGCGTGAAAGGGTAATAAACATCCATACATCTCCATACTCACAAACTTTCATATTCACAATATTGGTAAGATTATCCGGTACGAGTATCGGAGCACGATTCAAAGATTCAAATTATGTATTCTATAAAATTTTTACATTTATGTGGAATCGTCATATTTTTTCACGAGGGCGTCGGTGCTGCGGTAGTAGTGAGGCGACTATTTTGACTCCTGCACCACAAGTGCATTTGATATCACAAATGAAGCTACGATATGCAAACACATACATATGTATATAAAATATATATATATTTATCTAAATACATATTAACGCCAAGTTATGTTTTTGTACAGATTTTCTCAAACGTTCCTTAGTTCTACGTCGTACTTCTCTTTTATAGAGCCGCGTATGCGCGCGCGCCGTACCAATGTGTGCCAAGCACCGACCCAGCTGTACTTTGTAGTTTTTACTCTGCGCAGATTAGCTTTAAAACCATTGTAAGAAACTCGCGTTTCTACAATTGCATAAGTTTTGCTGTGGAGTTATGATTTTTAAGCTTAGGTGGGTCTATTGTTATTTCTAATTAATGAAGCATTGAATTTGGTTGATGTGTGTGAGTTGTTTTTGGTGGACATTAGATGTTTCGACAATTAATTTTGTATGAGATTTTCAATTACTTATCTTAACTTTAGTGCTTATACATTTCTAATTGCCGTTGTTGTATATTAAATTAGACTGAAGTTTCGATGTAACGGTTTCCTTTTCTAATTTTAAATGGTTGTTGATTTTAATTGCTTAACTACCTTTGTCCTGTAGATGGCACATACGCTATTTCGTAGGTTACTTCGAAACAGGATAGTAAATTAAGATAGTGTAGTAGGCCTCTACGTGGTGGAATTCGGTAATATGTAGGCTTAAACCGGAAAAAATAATTTAGAAGTCCCTAAATTTAATTTGGTTTACGTCTAATATAGCTTTTAGGCATTCGAGCATTTGGATGCTGCCTGATTTAGCATCAGGCAGCATCCGCATCGCCGCCCATGGAAACTCGTAACATAATTCACTTGGGAAAGAGTTTGATTTATTAGATATGACTTGGTTATCATAACATAAGCCTGTACATAAAGGTATTGTTTTATCATAAAACAAACACTTTCTAATTCGAAGTCAGGGTTTGGTGATTCAATGTTTAAATAAAACGTATCCAGACAACGCGTTTAATTTTTGTCGTAGGTACCTTTACAACTCGTAAAATGTTCTTACAAGAATTCTTTTACGCCACGGTCGTAATAATAAAATGTTGAAAGAGGTTATATGAATTTATAAAGGTACAGTCCAGCCGCCACGTCGTGGATACTTTTCCGATATTTTAACTAGCGACGTCTTTATTATATAAGGTGTAAAGTAATAGGTATAGTGGATGGAACTCATGGATATGAATATAAACAAAAATCAAAATACAAAATATACAAAAATGAATATTAACTCCCCACATATGGGGCAATGACGTATTTTTTCGTATTTCATAAACTAATTTTCTTTAATTACATACCTATATGAGTTTAATGGATAGATAGCGCTACTTAAGTTATTTGGCAGGACAGATTTCCTCTAAAATAGTAATTCTAAATGGAGACGAGTGTGTGAACGGGGAATAGAGAGTGAATTTAGCACTGTCTGTTTGTGCCTTATGTCCGTGACTAGCGTGGATGTCAAAATTGTCTATTTAAAAGAAATAATATGTGTATTGGTGTGTTCTAATTTTCATTATATTATTTTATCTAATTACCTTTGACGTGCATAAGTGTTAAAGTTAAAGTCTTCTACGTGTCAATCAACATTTCTGATAACTTACTTTTGTTACGGATGCAGGTGCATTATAAACATGTTGATATTATCATGACCTATACACATGCTTACAATTCACGAGGCATGATCCTGCAGTCTATCATCATCAGGAAATTGCACTCTATTCATTATTTATTAAGCATATATTCCTTTGTATAAATTTAATTTATTATAATATATTACGCAAATTGCACGAAGGCCACATACCTAATTGATGGCTGGGTCCACTTAATATTTTTTACGCTCGATTTATTTTCCTGGTTTTTATATTGGATCAATATGATTGATCTGTATGATTAATTAAGTTTACTTATTAAATTCTTCATGTCATTTTCCCATACACAAGTATTCCTCATTTACTTTCCTGGATTTAAAGAGTAAGTCTACATTATTATATACGCAATATTTATATCTGCCGCGACTATGCTCGACTATTTTGTTATGAGGATAAACCTGTTTACGTACAAGTAGAATGGTTATAAACCACTCTTAAATCAGTATAAAAGCCTTTTTCCCATTTCGAAATTAATGTCAAATATAGCGACACAAAATAAAATAAATTGAACGATCAGGTAGGTATAGTTTATTTTCTTGAATACTTGTAAAATCTAATAGAATTAGTTCAGTTTCAAGAAGAAAATAGGAGATTTCAAAATCTCAAAGTAAGTTACTATATTATTTTATTACACGTAACGAGTCAATTGGAGTAATTTAGTGTTTATCGCTATCATCCCACACAGTCCGCCTGCGAATTATCACACAATGACATTCCGGACGAGTACGCGCTCAGTTTCGACGACTAATGTGTGCTGTCCACATTGCACTAGTGTTATTGTTTGTGAATAGCTGTACTAAGAATGGGAAAGGTTATTGGAAGGTGAGGATCTATCAGTTCACGTTAGTGTGTGGAGTATTTGTAGTTTGTTGTTGTGCGTTAAACGTTGAGGATATGACGTTAAAGGTCTGAACAGTGTCTAATGACCTAAGTGATCAAACGAAAAGTTATGCTTAGAGATTCTTCTCTATGAGTCGCTTATAGTTGTATACATACATACATATAGTTTTAGCTGGATGATTTAATTTCTGAATGTCTCCGTTCTTAGGCAGATATTCCCGGTTTTAGGCGTTAAGCCATGTCAGTCATCTACTGAGCGGCTTGAACAACTCCGAGACTGAGGTTACGATCGCCCATACAATATTAATAGCTGTTATAAAAAAATATACAACTGATTTCAAATTTTCTGAATACCAACCGCTGGACAAAAAGTATATGGAATAATTCCGAAAGCATCGAAAAAATAATTTGCTAATAAGATAAATAACATACATATAAAAAGAAAATTACAGTCGAATTGTTAAATTACTTTTGAATTCTGTGATTAACGCCCGAAATTAATAAACGATCCGCAATCTGTCAGTCAGTCCTATCTCTAGATTAGCTCTATCGCTATCTTAATCTTTACCTGCGTGCCAATAACAAAACATATCAATCCATCCATTTTTTGGCCAGAGATTGGGGTGCGATCTTTTCCCTCTGCAGCGTTCCGTTTTATGCAGAACTCGGTAACTCAGGACACAATTATACCATTTAATTTAAGAAGAAAATTTATTTTTAAATATATTAGCGATAAGTCATCAATACTGACTTATTTATAGCTAGGTTAAAATGTTGTACTAAACGAATAGGGTATATAATAATAAAATGAAACTTAATTGGTCAAACATTATGTTTTGGTGGAACGGAACGTATCAAAATTTGACAAGCAAAACGCACGACTGCGCCGTCGTCGCTGACCGGATCAAGAACAAATAAGTTGGTTGTTTGTTTTTGTTGCAAAGCATTTATAACTAATATACAAATAATTACTTATTAATAAATATAATACCTATAATGGATTCTCATATGATAAGCAATAATTTTATTATTGATTGATATTTTGGAATATAATGAACTATTTCACCAATTTTATCTTTAGAACCAATTGTCAATCCACCGAATTTCTAGGATTGCAACTTTAGATTGTTTTGGCTATCTAAGCTTATGTCAAAATTAATGGATTGGTTATTGGCACGTGCAACCTGTCATTTTAGTACAGCCTATCTTTTTCTATGATCCGTCCTCCCAAAGATCGCTCGTTCGGAAAGATTGCTTTTTCAATCTGTGGATGCTTTATTGGCACGGTTTAATAGACAAATGTATCGAAATTGCTATCGTAGATAGCATAAAATGGATTAGGATCGTTTATTAATTTCGGGCGTAAGAGAACATAACATTTTTCTGATCACCGAATTTTATTTCCAGCAGATGAATTAATTTAATCAAAGGTAGTAAGGTAGTTCGCTTTCAGAGAAACATCCTCCCACGTACGTTGAGGTTGTGGAATGAACTCCCTGTTACGGTTTTCCCAAGAGACTACAGCATGGGGCCCTTCAAAAAAGGAGTTGTAAGGTTTCTAAAGGGTCGGCAGCGCGCTAATGATGCCCCTGGTGTTGCAAGCGTTCATAGGCTAGGGTGACCACTTACCATCACCTGTATGCTTGTTTGCCAACTATGTTGTAAGAAAAAAAGTAAGGTAGAAACTTATCTTTGGATGAACGTTTAGGAATTTTCCAATGCCATATTAAAATTTGAATATTATTATATTATATTCAACAAAGTTGCTAACATTTTAATATCAGCGTGGGATTAAAAGGTTACAGTTCCTGTTACATGCAGACATTATATTTGAATTTTATATAAATTTGAATGTTTCAGAAATCTTTAAAATGAATTGTATAAATTTAAGTGCGGGTGGGAATCGAACCCACGACCACGGGGATCCGGCCCATGTGCGTTAACCGCTCCGCCACCGCACCAGGTACTGAACACTTCAAATTTATACAACCCATTCGTTCGATATTTCTTAACGCATTTAAGTCTTAATTTGTATCTTAATATTATTTGAGGAGCCGTCAGAGTTCCATGCCAAAGAAAAAAAGATATAATTGTGCTATAAAAATAATTAACAATAATAATAATAAAGCTTTATTTGAATTCATATTCGTTCAGAATTATTAAGTGAGCTTTCTCTTTCTATTGGAGATGCTTTTTAATAACCCAACGAGAACCCTATTACTATGTCTCCGCCAACTTTCTGTCTTTATTCTTGAAAATTTCATAGCTTGTATAATCATAATTCAATAATAAAAAAAGTTAAAATAAACAATTGTCTTGACGGTGCAGAACTTTTTGTGTGCCAGTCCAACTCGCACTTTGCTGGTGTCTGTGGGAAAACTTGAAGTGTAGAATGTTATGATTGAATTATCTTAAACTTGCGACGTCACATTTCAATTGGACGGTTAGATATACGCTTTGTCCAATAAATAACAACGGTCTCATCACACAAACAATAACATTGTAGATATGTAAATTACACGAAATGAAAAAACAGATCGACTAACTGGTCGCTCCGATTGAATTTCATATGAATTTCTTCAGAAGTCCATCCATATTCTAATACAGCTTTCCTCTTTAATATTAGTTGCTTGCAGTCATAACAAGTTGTTGAACAAAACATTTATGTATCAATAGTCGCAAACATGTCTGTCATACGTTGTCGCCGTCGGTCTTTTTATTGTTTATGTTCCAAAACAAAGGAACATGTTTTTTTATTAGTAACTTGTTATTGTTGTAAAGTTCAATGTATTGTTACCTGAAATAGAGACTCCGTTTGGTGGGATGATTTGGGTAACTATACTTTCGGTGACTTGATATGGAGGTGCACGCTGTATGTTATATTACATTTTGTACCCATTCTTTTATAAGCGAAATTATTGATTCTTCCACTAATTGTTTGAAATAGATCTAGGCTTTTAGCATCTTAACTACCACAATGCTATCTGGGTGACAGCCAATATGACGAACTTTCTAAAACTCACTTCTCTCCTTGACTTTCAAATCTGACTACCAGATCTATCCTGGACGACAATTTCTGTCGTGGTCTTACCGGCTGCGGCTTAAAGATGGTCACGTTAAGGACCACATTTCCCTCAACGTGTTCTGTCCATTTCATACAAAGTGACTTGATAAATAAGACTTCTTAATGCAACAACATCTTTAGGTTCTGATAAACCAATATATGATATTGATTGGTCAAATTCAAATTTCATTTATTCCGTAAAAAAATTACATTCACGCGGAATCGTAATATTTTTCATCGTGAATATTCTTATATCTAGCCTTATATATGGTTCTTTTCAATTCTTAGGTTCCCGTCATTGTGCAAAACTTGTGTAAAGTTTTGTTTTTCCCGTATTGAAAGGAAATTTTAAGGATATTTGCAGATCATTCACGGATTTGATTGCACTGCAATCAGTGTTTTCAAGCTTGGTTGCATCTCATCTCTTGACCTTAGATTAACTCCAACCAAATCGAGATTGGATCGCCTAACTTCAAATGTCTGGTGTGAATGAACTTCTTTGATTCCTACCCAAATACCGTGAAACGTTTACTTTTACCTGATTAATTAATCTTGATTTACCTAACCTACCGTAAAAAAGGCTTTAAGTGACCATAAGCACAATTAATTAACATTATAATTAGTTTGGTCACTCCTCGTTAATTTTGCTTGGAGAAAGTTCGATTATGTTTGTTACTATGAATGGCTGAAACTGGATTCATACATTTGAAATTATTGTGTAAATACCAGATGGCGTTAAAAGCTGACCTTTCTATTTTGTTGATTAATAGTCTTCAGCCCACGTTCGCCAATTTGTACGGAATTTAGCACCTCGCTTTTGTTGCCTATTGGTTGTTCCAGTTTGTTTAGGCCTTTTGTAGGATTGTGAGTGGCTGTGATCTTCATTAAGAAAGACGCCCACCCTAATAGAAATTTCTGTGTCGCGGAAGACTTCACTCTATTACAAATCAAGGACACTTAAAATAGATAGAGTCGGACCTATGTATATGAAGTGAGTGCATAGGTAAAAGCGAGCTGACCACTTTAACCACTGCTTGATTGCAGTTATGCCTTTATTATCCTTACCTAAATATTCCGCCTCTAAACATTTATTTTCTATCCGCTACCATTCCATTAAGCTCTACATTTGCCAACAGATAACATGCAGAAATGCAGCCCATAATACACTTCCTTTGCCACAAAGGCGCCTGTCTGTAGTAGTCTGTAGTTTTAATGGGTCTTTCAATTAACAAAGCTTTAGCTGCTCTACTGCACTATCTTGTTTAAGAGATAATAAGTGCTTACGTTAGCTGAATGGGCACTAAACAAAATACAAAAGGCCGGTAATATTTCAGTATAATTTAAAGCATAGAAATGAAATATTTTAATAAAGTGTTTTAACCAGTGTATACATGAATCAGAATAAAGTCAGAAAATAAAGTAAACAGTTGCTTATTTAATCGTAAAGGAAGTCGTTAATGTAAATGTGGGTAGGCTTTCCTTGGCAATACATTGATCGAGTTCATGATATCGGAAAAAAGACTACGAGGCAGAAACTAAACACTCTCTCTTTTGTTACAGAGGGGTATTCCCTTGGAAAAGCAACTCGTCAAAGAACCACGACTCCTCAACACCTGCAGTCTCTTGGAGGATCTTCGGCAGCAAGTCCAGTGGAAACCTATCCTCAAAAGCCATCAACTCCGAAACGCAGAAATCTTTAAGTCCAACAACTTCTGCAGCTAACACTCCTCATCACCACAAGAGGCAAGGGAGCTCAGCCAGTGAGAAACAGTTTGAAGATCTGGTGGCCAGTTCTATTGCGTTAATTCAACATGACAGGTAAGACTTTTATACAAATTAACTGTAATTATACATCTAATAATCTAAATAACGAAGGGTTATAATAAATCTTTAAAATCGTTAAAATAATCTTAATATCTTCCTGTGTCCGAGATGTTCAGCAAGAGTTCACAGATACTCTGCCTAGTGTTAATTTAAACATGACTTTCATAGTTCGCCTTCCAGGGGTTCTATCGGCTAAGTCGCTGTACATCGATTGCTTAAATGGCGTTCAAATAAATAAATGTTAAAAATGACTTAATCAATCGTTAAAGCGGCTTCCATGAGCACACGTGACGTCATAAATGGTCCAGAATCAATTGTCAGCGTTGAAGCCGATTTAACGATTGATTAAGTCTTTTTTAACCTTTATTTATTTGAACGTCATTTAAGAAATCGATATTCGGTGACTTAGCCGTTATAGGCCCAGTTTCTTGATTTTGGCTTTCATTTCGAAGAATAAAAGCGAGCGAAGGCTCAAGCTCTTAATAAAACTACAAACTAATTAAACCGCGCGCTGGAGGTAAGGCTTTGGAGCTCGCACCTTAACTGACAAGTAGGCCAGTTATTTGTGCAACTGGTGCTCTACGTTAAAATGTCGAGGCATTCGTAAAGGACAATAAGCAGACTACGGTGCAGTTTGCGGCTTTAGATTTAGGTCCGAGGGTCGTTGGTAGCAAAACATTTTCACTCTTATTTATTAAAAACTTTTACAAATTTTATTAAATTCTATAAACAGATTTAAGTATGCTTTTAGTGTTACCAATTTGTAAGTCATTGTCCTTACCTTAATAAATAAAAAGTCGGTCTTTAAAACTTAATTTTCATGATTGTTTTCTTAGTCGTAAAAGTTAACCTATCATGTTAAGCTATAATCAGAAGTATGTTAAATACCTGGTAAATAAAATACATAAATATTAGTTCCGGATGTCTATAATTAATTTATGAATTTTCAATTTTCTCTATAATTATAAACTTTCAACAAGTTTACAATTGCTGAGACTATTAAGCCGGCCATATCTTTAATGCGTCGCCGACACCCAATTCGCTTGACCGATTAAGGTTGGGACTTGGGAGGGCATTTTATCAACGAGTGTTGTTTCCACGTGTGCAGAAAACGGTTTCGCAAGATTTTGATCGTTTAAACCTCAACGAAACTCTAATATTTGATTTATTTCATCATCATCTTTATATCAGCCGAAAGACGCCAATTGCTGGACATAGGCCTTACCCAAAGATCTTTACAATTGGCGGTGTTGCGCTATCCGCATCCAGCGAGTTCCAACGCCCCTCACAAGATCATCGGTCCATCTTGTAGGGGGCCTGCCCACACTACTACTTTATTTATTTATTTCACTTAAAAATAAAGTACAATAATGGTCTTAATGTTAGGTTAGTCTCAACTATTTTCCCGATGACCAGCATTGTTTTGATTCTAAGCTTGACTCTGCTAGCTGCGTAGTACACTCGTATTGTAATATATGCATCGGGTAAGAATAGTTCAATGTTGGTAACTTTCCAACAACCCACTGAACGCTGACCTAGACTTTGAATATTGTCTTACATTTCCTTGAGTCTTGTTTATCTTATTATGTTTATTGACACTCTAAAGAAATATAAAACTAACTGATCCGGTAACAAAATATTTTACAATCGATACTATTACGATATAGATTTCAAGGAAAACAAATCATCGAAGGTGGAACTGATTAGAGATTAGACTATAGGTATTTTAAGGCTCACAAAAATGTACTAGCAGTCTTGTTTAAAATTCCAATGATTTCAGGAGCTTTAGCCCGATAATAGTTATAATACCTCAAATTTATATGTTGTATTTTACTCTGAAAAAAAAATATTTTATTAAAAATGTATGTATATTTAAATTTACCGATATGCAGGTTTAATGCAACTAATTAGTGATATTTACAACAATTAAAATAATAATAATTTTACCTGAAAAGAGAAACAACATTATTATTTGGGAAATTCTACAATTTCTACATTTAATATTTACTTTATTACTGTTTTAAATAACTTTTCACTTAACATTTATAAAGGAACTGTTTGTATCGGTTAAAAGATTTGTAAAACAGGGATTATGCAAAATTAGAAGGTATCTCGCTACCGTGGTGGTGTATTAGCGCCACAATTTTAAGTAGATATGAAATCTAGTTATTCCCGTAGACCAATAAAATTTGCAATAGATAATTAGTGTTATAAAAACATATAAAAAAATACTAAAGAAATCGTATTTGTTGTCAAAACTGTATTTTTTTTTAATGGTAGACACGGAACGTGATCGCTAATAACCTAAAACGGTGTATAACAATAACTATATAGCTACTGATACTGCCGAGTGCCTATAGCTGTAGGTGCCTATATAGTCCAGTCAATAAATGAGTAGTAGAGTGGATGAGAGGGGAACTGAGCTATTTCTTCTAAAACTTTCGCACAAGTTTCAGAAGAAAACGTTTGAAACAGCTCGATAATGGCGGGGAACTTGAAAAATAGTGTATAAAAAAAGCTTTAGACACTTTAACAAGCTACCGTTTATTAGAAGATTTTTTTCCTAGGGCTCACCGTATCTGGGATATTAATAAAAAATCCCTTAAGTGGTACCTTTGTAACCTCCCCCCTACTCTGGCTCACCCCCGAGATGTCAGGACTTTTAGTTTGTTCACTTCCTAAGCACCCTTAACAAGTTTCAAGCCCTTTAAGGCATTCGTTACCTGGATTAATATAAATCATAAGTCACAATGTTTCTGAAAAGACGTGACATGTCCATCAATGTCCGACCAACATTGGCATGTCCTAGCTAATTTGCCAACATTGGCTAGTTCTAGCTAATGTGCCAACATTGGCTAGCTCTAGCTAATGTGCCAACATTGGCTAGTTCTAGCTAATGTGCCAACATTGGCTAATCTAATCCAACATCGGTTATCCAGTTGTCTAATATGGTTCACGTTTCTACCTACCGACATGCTCTACTGAACCTCTTGGCTAATTAACATTTGAAATGAAACAGTTAATGGCATTCGTTTCATATAGAAATCGATATCCGACTAGACTTGGGAAAGATGTTCGCAATTTGATTTGATTGCTACGAATTCATTGACTTTTTTTGAAGATTGCAATCCAAGACAGACAGACTGAGTTACTTTCGCATTTATAATGTTAGTAAGGATGTGTGGAATTACTATAGTGCTTGGGGACTGTTAGACTAGTAATTCGTGACCCTGACTGCGATGCCAGAGGTCGTGGGTTTGATCCCCATCTCGGACACATCTTTGTGCGATGAGTACAATTATTTGTTTAGAACTAGAAATATAAGAATGCTGTGCAAACTGGTTTCTGGTTGCTTGTGTGTTTGTGATCTTTATTATATTATATTTGTGATATTTGTTTATAATTTTTATTAATGTTGATTGAAATACAATAATAGCCTATTTCAATTATCTTATAATTATTAGAAAACATAAAGCGAGGTAAAGTTTCTATTTACGGCATTATTGGCATTGTTCGTTGTTTTGCCAGGACAGGAATAAGCTAAAAATAAAACTATGTTGCCAAATCATAAGAGTAGAAATCTTATAATAATGTGTGCATTACGAAAACCGCCCTTACGCACTAATTAATAAAGGCAAATTAAGGTGTATCCACCGCCGTGGCATCAAGTGTACGTTATCGAACACTTGATTCCACGGCGGTGGATACACTTTAATCAGGTATCATATGCTTGATCGGGGATTTAATACTGTGATCGCCAACCCGTCTGTTTAGCGTGACGATTAGGGCATATCCCTCCAAATGATAGAACTCCATTGTGGAAATCTTTTGGGGAAGCCTTTGTCCAGCTGCGGAAGTCATTCGGCTGTGATGATGACTATCCAAATCCGTAGTTTCTAGGTAAAAGGCCCCATACCGTAGTTTCTCCAAGTCAGGTCAGAAGCCAGCACGTTGCTATTATTTGAATACTCCATGAACCGGGATAATCGGTTTTTCATAGCCAGATGCTCTCACCGGTCCGTAAGTGATTGGCGAGGTTGGTTTAATTTCGGAGCGTCTCCGTGCTTCGGAGGGCACGTTAAGCTGCCGGTCCTGGTTGTAGCCATTAGGCAAAAGTCGTTAAGCCATGTCAGTGACCTACTGGGCGGCTTGAACAACTATTGACACTAGGGTATCCATCCACTGCCCATACGATAAGTAAGTAAGTATTGAATGTAGACCATTAAACTAGGTTGTGAACTTCGTGAAGCCAAGACATGATACACTATGCTTTTGGTATTGGTAAGTTCACCGATCAGGAAGTATCTACTATTCTCGTAACCTGAATAACTTTTAGCCCCAATCGAAGTTATTTGTACAATTTCCGTATAGTGCCAGTTTCGACTGCGACCATGAATGCTAATAACAAGGGTCTGTTGTGAATGTGGGTGGGTCGATGCGCCCCAGTAATTGGCTATTGCTTCTGTGACCTCATGTGCGTGTCAGGATGTACTAATCTTTTCAGTTAATTATACCGTGGGCTTATATTATACTTAGCCCTTGCTTAATATTGCGGTCAACAGTCGCCGTGTTAGGTTTTGAGGTTAACTTTAGGTAAACTTATAATCTCTAAAACAGATTGTACAATATTTGATATCATATTTGTAGCTTTGTCTAGTTTAATAAACTATAATTTACTGCCTCGTTGGTCTAGCGGTAGCGTGTTCACCCGCAGAGAAAGAGGTCCTGGGTTCAAATCCCGGGTCGGGCCAGAAAGTGATTTTCTGCAAAAAGAAAAAGTTCTCAGCATCAGCCCGAAGTCTGGGAGTTGGCGGTATTTAACCCCCGTGCCTCGGAGAGCACGTAAAGCCGTCGGTCCTGTACCTGATCTCTTTCCAGTCGTGTCGCTAGGCGTCCCATCGGATCATGAGAGTGATGGAATAGAAAGTGCTCCTGTGTTTGCGCACACACTAAAGCACTATAATATGTCCCGCGCAGATGGCTAATCTCTGTTGAGACTGTTCGCCGTGGTCGAAATTCGGCTAGGAGGACATTATTATTATTAATAAACTATAACAGTGAAACTTTTAATTTAAATATTTTCCCAAAACTCTTGTGTATATTTCTTATATTATTATGTGAATGGTTTATTTGTCTAGTGGTTAGTGACCCTGACTGTTAAGGCAGAGGTCGTGGGTTCGATCCCCACGCAGGATAATTCTATGTCTGGGTGTAATTTATAAATAAAATTAATAAATATCTTGAATGAACTAGCATACTGTCATCTGATTACCATGGCGACCAGACTGATAGATATACAAACTAATATATTTCTATATACATAGTATTGATAAATTACCCCCAGAAACAGGATAAATAATCGTGTTCATCACACAAAGACTTGTCCCGGGTGAGAATCGAACTTACAACCTCTGGCTTAGCATTCAGGGTCAGTAACCACTACACCTACAGGCCAGTCAATTTAATTTTTATGTATCTATTTAGAAAAATAAAAGTATCTTTTTCAGCCTAGATTGGGATCATATATGTAGCAGGTTATCCCAAGATATTTATTTATTTCTTATGCCGTGATTCTTATGCCGTGAATAATAAATTTGGGTCATTTGAGAGGGCTTAAACTAGCATTACCTGGGTAAAGTCCTTAATCGCCAAATCAGCTACGGTGAATCCTGTTAGATGGTAGAAATTTATGATTCTCCCCATATTCTTATATATTCTACGTGGAATTTCGAGCCGTCTATCGGCATTACTTAGCAATTAATTACCTGAGTGATATATCGTAGAAAAGACTCAAACCTTATTTTCCTGTAGGTAATGTGGTTTTGGGTGATTCTGGGGAATTAAATTGAACATTAAAAACATACCTTAACAAGCCATATTAATTATTATGCGGTTTGCTTTGGCACTACTTTAAAATGTAACTAACACGGTCTTGCAGTCGTGTATGCTGCAATCAATATTGCATAGGGTTTTTCCTAATAGCTAGGAAAATCCACATCGGTGACATGTGGATTTATCCATTTGAATTTTCGGAAGTACTGTTTAGTTATACGAATATTTGTTTATGTTATGATGATGAGCGTTGATATTTTTGTCAATTACTATTAATGCGATCATAACAAAGTTTAAGACCTGTTAGAATATCTAGTTTGACTTAAGATCCGATACACCGGTAGGGAATCTGGCAAACACGATACGATATGAATTTATTAAACCCCTTAAAATCTTCTCATCATTATATCAGCCGAAAGACATCCACTGCTGGACAAAGGCTTCCCCTAAGGATCTCCCCAATGGCCAATCTTGTGCATCCAGTGGCTTCTTGCAAGATCGTCAGTCCACCTTGTAGGGGGTCTGCCCAAGATGCGTCTTCCGGTTTGTGGTCGCCACTCGAGTACCTTTCCGCCCCAGCGGCCGTCGGTTCTACGAGCTACGTGGCCCGCCCACTGCCACTTCAGTTTGGCAATTCTTTGGTCTATGTCGGCCCTCTACTTTGGTTCGCCTATGGATTTCGACGTTTTGAATGAAATACTGCGGTATTTGGGACGAGAATATATTAGTCTGTACGTAACATTAATTACTGAAAACGAATAAAATATATCCGACCCCACCTTTTGAAAAATGAACAAACACTTGAACTGTATATTATTTGCAGCACATTTTAAATCAAAACGTTTTGACCTAGTTGCATTCCTTCCTTCATCTCGTGAGCACGATCAATGCAGCTTGGCCGAAATGTCAGGGAAATAAAATAAGGTCAGTCGCGTTAATAGTTGAATATATTGTTGTATGATCACGCCAAGTTAAAAAACGTTTAGTTAGAACTTCCATCTGGAGCATTTTCATGTCTCATCACCGTATAATGTTGTGAGACATAGACAATGACACAAAGAGACAGAAAACTATTGAAAGCATTTGACATTTGGTGGTAGCGAAGAATGTAATGAATTAGTTGGACAGAGAGAAAACCTAATGAAGAGGTTTTAAGAATGGTAACAGAAATATCATGGAAGGAAAAAGGGAAAGAAGAAGGCCAAGACCAGATAAAGGAAAAAAATAATGTTGTGTCGTATCCAAGGATCAAGTTATTGGCACAGAACTAGGAAGAATGGAAGAAATTATACCGGCAAGAGAATTTCTCTCAAATATATGATGATGAAGTTGCAGTTCTACCTATTGCAAGTGTGTATTTTATCCAAGGTGGACAGCGTATGGCTAAAAGCATCTAGCATTTCCCTAGACCCTTTTAGCTTAGTATTGTGCCATACGCTGTCCACCGTTGGCCTTAGCCCGCCTTTCTTACGTCAACAGCGTATCCCATCATAGTGATGTTAAAGAATATTAGCTAAGCGTCTAACACGTGTTCTACAGCTAAACTTGTAACTACGATGTATTTTACATATTACAGGTTTCTTTATGTTATAGGGCGCAATAGTAGCCGTGATAACAGCCAAATGTTTGTATTGTACATGAAAGTCACGCATTACGCGAAGCCATTGTTATAAATCGCGTTAGTGCTAGCGCGTAGACGTAAGCTGCTATTGTTTGAATGTACTGGAAACAACGCTATGTAATAATTTTGTAGATATTGTAACGAAAATATGCGTTTATGAATATAATATGCAGATTTCATAGGAAAAATACGAAAGAGAAAAGAAATTATGTAATGGAACTTTTCATCATCATCATCATCATATCAGCCGAAAGACGTCCACTGCTGGACAAAGGCCTCCCCCAAAGATCTCCACAATTGCCGTTACCGACATAGCCGTAAGAATTGCCAAGCTGAAGTGGCAGTGGGCAGGGCACATAGCTCGTAGAACCGACGGCCGCTGGGGCAGAAAGGTTCTCGAGTGGCGACCACGAACCGGAAGACGCAGCGTGGGCAGGCCCCCTACAAGATGGACCGATGATCTTGTGCGGGTCGCTGGAAATCGCTGGATGCGGATAGCGCAAGACCGGAACTTATCAGGTGATAAAAAATAATTATTCTCATTAAAATCGGATAAGTATGTTGTGTGCTTCGGAGTGCAGCCGTCTGTCGTGGTGTTGTCATTATACAGCAGTCGTTAAGCCATGTCAGAAGCCAACTGGACTAAATGAACAACTCTGATACCAGGGTAACTACTGCTCATACCTACGATAAATAGAGAAGAAGAATGTTGTTACACTTGAGCAGAACTAATGTGGCTATGTTCCACGAGATGTTGTCCTCTCCTGTGTCTGAAGCCGCTAAAGCACTGTTTATGTTATTTAGTTGTAAGCCATAACTAGTAAGTAGATGTAGTTTAGGTTAAGGTAGGTTACGATGGAATTGACATATACTTAGTGTATAAAAATTCCTTAAATAAATAGAAAAAAAAAAATGTTGTTTAAAGAATATATATTACTTATGTGTTTTATACCTGTGGGCAGTTCTAGTCGTTTAATACAATGGTTTTCTGATGACTTCAGTCAGGATTATTCCTTAATAAGCTCAGAGTTGTTCAAAATTTAACGTTATTCCTAACTTGAGAATATGTTGTGGACACTGAAGAGCCTTTACGTGTTATGGTGCTACTTCATCCATGACCCTTAGTTCACGTTCCGAAGTCACGGGAATATGTGTTGTAGCTCGTAGCGTTAAAGCCTAAAATAAATCACCATGTCAGCCGAACGACATTTACTGCTGGACAAAGGGCTTCCCCAATGATTTCCACAATTGCTGGTAAAGAGCTACTCGAATCCAGCAGCTTCCAGCGACGCTCACAAGAAACTCAAACAACCGTGTGGATTACTTTGATTCGCTTGCGGATTTAGACTAAAATAAATACATTGAATATATTTTAAATTATATATCTACCATAGTTTTAAATATTATTTTTATTCATTAAATAAACTCATTTAGTACTAGCTGTGCCCCGCGGTTTTACCCGCGTTAAATTTTATAAATTATCACAGCTCCTCCCCCGTAGATGATAGCGTGATAATATGTAGCCTATATGTTGACCCAGCCTCTTAGTAATATTCATGCAAAATTTGAAGTAAATCCATGCAGTTCTTTTTGAGTTTAGCCCGGACATACATACAGACAAACAGACAAAAATTCTAAAAACTATATTTTTGGCTTCGATATCAATTGTAGATCACGCCCCAAATATCCTTTTATAAAAATATTCAAAGTACAGTTTTGACTTTCCTACGATTTTATTATATGTATAGATTTACATTTTCTTAATGATGACTTATACAAAATATGATTATAAAATATTATACATATACATAAATTACTAACCCTGTTATAAGCCTTGAGCGTCAAAGTATTCGTTCAAGGTATAACATTTAAGCAAATACCTATCTATGATTGTCACAAAACCACAACAATACTTCCTTTATTACCGAATTAAACAAATTAATGCTTAACTAAAATGAAACAATGGGCACTATAATAATTAAACATACCTATTTATGTCATTAGTTAGGTAGTGATCCTATACTAATAATAACGATTTGATATATAGATCGCTATTTTGATATAAATTGTTTCAGTAAAAGCGTTTTTAAATTTTTAATGTTGGTTATCTTTCTGACCCAAATATTTAACAAACATTTGATTCGATTAAATAATGTGTTATAACTTGAGTAAGGCTCAAGTTATAACACATTATTTAATCGAATCAAATGTTTTAATCGAATCGAATGTTAAAAACAATATTAGAAAAATTGGAATTTGGTCCAAAACTCGTACGCCTCGGGGATCTTCAAAGCTTTTTACATTTAATTTATACATAGATTAGGAACTGTATTTGTTTGCGTGGAGAGCAAGAGTTCCTTTAATAGTGATTCCACTAAACCACAGCAAAATCCTCTCTAAATCCCAATCGTCTATTATTTTATAAGACGATTATAGTTAGCCTTGAAGCCTTTCGCTGTTTCACCGTGAAGTACAGGGCTCAAGCCATCTATCTAATAAATAAGACTACAAACCACCTAACTCGGGTTCGAACCTCGACGCAAGGCGGGGAACTTGACATGGAGTTGACAGGGTCGGTAGTCATGGAAATGTGTGCAACTTTGCTCTACATTAATACGCGAAGACGCAGGGCGCTCGTCTGATTGAGGATGGGTGAAAAATGGGTAAGTGCGTGTTGAGCACACGGTAGAAGTGAAAACTTCTAACTTATGTTGGACCACTGGAGCCGAGTATACTTGATTCATTGTAGCATTGACCCGAGCGCTTCATGCCGACTGGAGCCGAGATAACCCGATTAAACGTCACCGACCCGAGCGTGAACGGTTCACTTAAGTGAAATATTCACTTTAAAACTTATCGTAATACTATTAGCATGATCTGCTAATGCGTAAAAAGTTTCATCATCATCATCATTATCATATCAGCCGAAAGACATCCACTGCTGGACAAATGCCTCCTCCGAGGATTACTTCTATAGCCGGTCCTGCGCTGCTCGCATCCAGCGGCTTCCCTTGGAAGATCGTTGGTCCAAAAGTTGATTATAATGTAAATATTCTTAAGGTTTCCATGTACACTTTTCTGAGCAGTGACGCTGAATCAAGGAATCTTGGCTCTTGTAGACTCTTATTGTAAGAGTTAGGAACCGGTAACATGGATAACTTTGTTTTAACTACGAGTAGTACGGTGTAGATGTACGGTGTATGTACATACATATGTTATGTAAGGTATAATAAGCGGAAATACCAATGCACACTTATTATTAATAACGACATAATTATCAACATCGTGCACGTTGCAGATCTTATCTGTGTAATCAGTGTTCATGACGTTTGGTATTGATATTGCAATTATATCCAATTTCAGAGCGGGCTGCTGATGTATGAGCTAAAAATACCAGCAAGTTAAGCACTGTTTCGTCTTCTAAAAACCCGCTTAACAAGAGAGTACACCGTACAGAAAAGAAGCTGTGCTCACGGTTTAACCTGCGTTAAACTTTATCTATAGCCTATGTGTTATGCGGATATATAAGCTATATTATTACAAAGGTTCGTCAAAATCTGTTCGGTAGTTTTTGCGTGAAAGAGAACAAATATCCATGCATTCATACTTACAAACTTTCGTATTTATAATATTACTTGGATGCCTACCTAACGGTATACGGTGGGAGACTAACCTCTGATCCATCTTCAGAAAACCGAAGACCCCGGTCCAAAGACTTGTATAAATAATGTAAGACGATACTTAACAAGAGTATCCTTAACAAGAGTGTCTTGTTAAGTATTTATAAGCTCAAGTCCGACACTGTATGAAGGATTGTTCAAATGTATGAGATTGCTTCGCCAAAAATCAGCTTCGGATATTTGAATTCCATAGACACACCCGGTGGCAAGCTAAATGATGATAGTGCCCTATAATGGACTAATACGCATAATGCTTTTTTGTCCTTTTTCCTACTGGACCCTAATAAAATAATTGAAAACAAAATAATTGTTGCCCGAGCGAGAAATGGCCCCATCACAAAATTAGCTGAAAATAATTGGATGAGTCCATTAAAAGTCTGTACAATAAGCAATAAGGAAACTGTTAATGTACTTAATTAACTAACAAAAATTGTTTTGAATAAATTACATGCATAAAAGTGTCAGCTCAATTGAATACCTATTATTTATTACTATACATTAGTCTTCCTGCCCACTTCTGTATGCAAATACCCTCGTGAGGACCCCATAGTCCCGATAACGAGGGCGTGACTTTGTCACGTTGTATCTGCACTCACGACTGTACAGTGTACGTGCTTCAGAATTTATATTACCGAATTAATAATCGACATGGTCCGCAAATGACCGGATCCACGCTACATCGCTGCCATTTCGTGTAAATTATTTGGGGTTTTCATGAATTTCCGTCGGAACCGCTTCGTTGCCCTTCAATGGATTTATGGATATTGTAATAATTCATAGTTTACTGTCTTGTTGGTCTGGTGGTACTGGAAGCGTGCTCAATTATAGAATTTATATTCTATATATTAGGTCTTTACCTATGAAATTGCCGTTCTGCAGTACTGGCCATTTCAAATCAAAATAATTTTTGTTTGGCTAAGAATTCTAATTTCAAATTAATTTTATTTTAAAAACATGGATTCTTTTTTCCATAAGTAGTCATTTCTTTATTGATTAGTGTTACATTTTCATCGCATTTCAATCTTTTTCGTCATCATGGATACGTTAAAAATTCGAGTAATTATGGAATATGAGTACCGTCGTGGCAGCAACGCGGCACAAGCGGCACGCAACATCAACGACGTTTACGGAGCTAACACTACAAACCAACGCACCACCTGTTATTGGTTTGCTCGCTTCCGTTCTGGAAATTTCGACCTGAAAAATGAACCTCGCGGTCGTCCGAAGACTTTGGTCGACAATGACGAATTAAAGGCGGTTGTGGAAGCTGATGATACACAATCTACGGCTGAATTAGCAGCAGCTTTCGACGTTAGCGTCAAAACAATATTGGTCCATTTGCGTCAAATTGGCAAGGTAAAAAAGCTTGACAAATGGGTGCCCCACGAACTCAATGATCGCCAGCGCGAAGTACGCGTCGAGACGTGCCTTGCACTGCTCAACAGACACACAAATGAAGGAATTTTGAACCGCATTGTTACCTGCGATGAAAAATGGATTCTGTTTGATAACCGCAAGCGCTCAGCAAGTTGGTTGGATCCTGGTTCAGCACCTAAACAATGCCCTAAACGAAAACTTACCCCTAGAAAAGTGATGGTCACTGTTTGGTGGTCTAGCGCCGGTGTGATTCATCACAGCTTCTTACCAAACGGGGTGAGCATTACTGCAGATGTGTACTGTGAAGAACTGAGCACAATGATGGAGAAGCTGGCGCATCTCCAACCAGCATTGGTCAATCGCTCGTCTCCGCTGCTCCTGCACGACAACGCGCGACCTCATACTGCACAGCAGTTGTATATCGAGCAAATAAGCGTTATCGATATTGGAACGAAGTTCCTTATATCGAGCAAATAAGCGTTATCGATATTGGAACGAAGTTCCTTATCGCGCGTTGTAAAAGGGGGCTAGACGGAAAAAATTCTTACGAATAGTTGTCACGACCCTTTTTGCAGCTGTGCGGCGTGCGCATGTTTCTCTCTCTCTCTCTCTCTCTTATAGAAAGCAAGCCAGATATTTTCATTTCTATTTCGCATTGAACAGTGTGGTGTCGCGACGATTATTTTTGTTGAGTGTATACAGGTTTTTTGTACATAATAAATAATAAGAAATAACTTCGTTCCATCCAGGTGTCCCTTGACACCTCTCAAGTTTTTTTTATTACAATATAACATCTCTGGACTACTCCTTAAGTCGCTAATTTGTCTCCTCGGTCTCTCGTTTCACTGGTTGTGTAGGAACAAAGCACATGTGCGCACATTTGTGTCTTATTATGATCGGTGATGGTTATACCTACTACGAAGTCGGTTTACAAGCACATGTCTATTTATCTCCACACCACCTAATGGTAAGCGGTTACCCTAGCCTATGTCGACATATTTTTATTTGCCTAGCCTCCCTAGTCCCCAATGAGTTTTGGCGAGCTCTGCGACCCTGCTCATGAACAATGTACAGAGCACAACATTAGGTGGAAAAAAATCCCCAGTTGACCTGCTCATACACAGACTAGACTCATAGACTCTCCCTTCAGCTGGTTGCATCTCGGCGTGGTATATATAAGTGCTAAGATACTATTCTGATTGCAACCAAAGTTTAGCAAAATTACTTTAATAGTGTCTAAGACATACTTTTTATACTTTACGGTACGCAATTCCCCTTTGTCATTCATTACCTGCACAAAAGCCAAAGTAGTAACTTTATTCCTAGTTAGTAACTGTATTTCTGCACTAACAATAAATAGCAGTCTAGGTTGAAACCAGAGTACATTATAGGATAATAACAGAGTACAGTTACAGGCGTCGAGCTCGCTGGACTTTTTTCAAAGAACGGCGGCGGCACAGAAGCGGAAATGCCAGAGTAATGAGAGACTTGCTCTCTGCAATTTGTTCGCTCGTGAGCGCTCTAGGGCTCAGCTTTACTTAGTACGTACCCAGTAATGGCGAGAACTTTAGTATAATCTGTGCCACTCATCTTGCTCCGGTTAACGCAAACCCGGAATATTCCGAGCTCGAGAACTTTGCAAATATAATTCGTAGAATTTCATTTTTAATATTTCGAGTCGGTGAGTCGTACATTACTCGCTATAAATTTAGAATACGAATGCTTTGGAAGTAATCTTGTATGGATAGAGACTTCTCAGGCGTGCAATTTTCTATTATCATGCTAATTTGGACAATTACTGTCAGTGCTGGGGCCCTAGAACTAACGATGTCGTAAGACACTTATGTTAAATGGCTGTTGTTGGTCTCCTTCAACTTTTTTAACTCGCGAGACAAAAGATGTGTATTATGTGTTTAAAGGTACATAATTGCGGCCTCTCTGGTGAGGTGAGTGTCCATGGGCAGCGGTGATCACTTAGCATCAGGCGACCCGATTGGTCATTTGCTTTGCTATTCTATGTAAATAAAATCAAACGGAGGGACCGATTTCAACGTTGCTTAGTTATTTTTATGTATTCATTATTTTTATTTAATAATATTTTTGTCAGCACGGCGTCGTTACTGGGTATTAAAATAATTTATCATATTTATGAGCAATTTGCTGTATTAATGTATTCTAAGTATGTGTATATTTGTGGCACCGTAGGTCCCATCTGAATATGTCTATTTTAATTGAAGTTTTTCATCTGAAGTCAGTCGGTCTAAGAAATCTATACTAAACAAACACTAGGAAATTTTAAATATAATCGTCCGGAGGTTTAGTTTCGGTTATTCTAGTTGAAGTCTTAGTCTCTCTTTTACTAAGTTCGTGGCTACTATCGAAGCACACAACAACAGCGACTATAAGAATATAGACGTAAATCGCTTACACAGAATGAATCGCAATACGCTTCATACATTCACACGTTCAATACTTCGGGTCAGTTGTTATTGCGCACCCCGCAACAGGATCATTAGGTCCAGATTAGGTTCCTACCCTTCTTTGCTCTCATTCCCAGATTTGACAAGGTTAATCATTGAGAAAGGGCATTGTTATATATATTTTTGTAATTTAAACAACGCCTGCTCTGGGGCAATTAATCACTGTGTCGCGGGGTCCTTTACAAACATATCATTTTATAATTTTTGTTTTTTTTTTGTTTTTTAGCCTGTATTGTCCCACTGCTGGGCAAAGGCCTCCCTCCATTCTTTCCAACGTTCACGACTGTGTGCCATCTCTTTCCAATTATAATAATAAAAGAATTTTATAATATTAAACATATAATAATAAAGAACAACCAGACTTAGAACCACTATTATTGGGTCACAGAAATAGTTGTCCTACGCGGGAAACGAACCCGGGACACTAAGTGGCGAGGCGACTGAGTTAACCGCTGTGCCACACGTGCAGTATCAACGTGCATCAAATTTATGGATCATCCAGCGTAATTATGAAAATTATCTATAAAGTTTTAGTCTTTGCATCACTAATATTCTTTATGCGTGCATAATGTAGCGCTCATTCGTGTATTGCATTGTACCTGTGAACGATTTTCACGGAGTGCCTGATGAATTAAACATATTGCAAATGCTGTCTTAACATTTAAATGAACCATTATTATCAAAATTACATTAGCAAATTAGATTTGCGCGTGTAAAACTCGTAAAGATAGGATAGATAGATAGGTACAATCGACGGCACCTCAGTGGGTAGATTTGAAATGCATCTTAGTATAATAATATATTGTTTTATGTCTTGTAGAAAGAGACCGCATCTTGTACAATATTGTGTCGATTTCTTTATCGGGACTAGTCCCTCCCTCATACCTCCACTGCACCTCTAGTAAGCCAGTATCAACAGTGGCACACAATGGCATGACACTGAGCGGTCAGGCTCAGGCATGTCCCGGGAAATCGCTTTTACTGTCTTGGATCCCGCAACGAATTTAATCAGAAAGAAACAAGGAGGTGATAGAAAGTGAATAGTTCCACTTCCCTCCAGAGCAATGCGGGAAATAAATAAATCGAAGATATACAATGAATAATTAGATGTGACCTACAATGATCTTATTTCGCAATGTAGGTTTTGAATTAGGGGCTGAATGCTTCCACATCCGTAGTTTTCAGCCCTTGTGACCCCTTGATAGCGCTAAATGGTAGCAACTTTTTAATAAGCTAGAGCTAGCTCAACTAGAGATCCATCGCCGCAACATATTTAGGACTTAATCCTATATATATAACTTTAATGTTTTCAAAACTGTCAAAGCGGATCTCATAAAACCTATTAAAAATGCTTCAACGATCCATGAGATACTTAATGTTTGCAATGGTATGTCTATGACATTGACTATAACCATGTATTTTTGATGATTTAGTAATCAAAGCTTCAAGCTTTCGAGCTGCCGAAGTGAAAAGCGTGTCCATTGATTGAAGGTTAGGAACAATTAAAATATTATCCTCTCATCAATTCAAATTACTATGAGTTTCATTTATCAGCAGGTCAAATACATTAGTTCAATAACACGGTTTTCGTAAAGTTCAAATGGAATTGAACTTTGAAGGCGTTTGTTCATTATTTCGTGGTGTCCAAATTGCGGGGCAGGTAATTGAAATTGTGGATCTGGTATGTTATTATGGTTTGAGCTTACTTAACCTGAGAAATATTGAATCTATTACAGTTACAACCTATCGGTAATAAATTCTAGCAGATTGCTGGGATATTAAGGCCCAGTCGTCATGGCGTAGCTCTCTCGCTCGTATAGTTGTTTTGTTGGATATGAAATGATCGTATGTATTGTAGTAAATTGTGGTTTGTTCATGTTATGATATTAATAACTAATAAAATTTTCATTAGGTACATAAACTTTATCTATATCTATAATAAAATCGTAGGGAAGTGAAAACTGTACATTGAATATTTTTTAAAAGGATACTTGGGGCTCTACAAACGATATCGAAGCCAAAAATATAGTTTTTAGAATTTATATGTATTTGTCGGTTTGTCTGTTTATCTATATGTATGTCTGGGCTAAACTCAAAAAGTACTGCATGGATTTACTTCAAATTTTGCATGAATATTACTAATGCCCGGTTCCTTTATTTTACGATCCGTCATTGGACCAACGTTACCATCCGTAATTCAGCTACCGATACCGATGCAAAACTAGTGTTCCACAATGCCCTACCTGCGACGAACATCCGTAGTTTAAACCACCTACGACTCGTTCGGCGATGAACCTCTCGCTCCTCTTCACGATTAGTTATAACAAAACGTCTACGTCAATTATGCAACTAAAATCATTTATTATTCTGTAATATTATGTGAGTAATAGTACAAATTACTGTACTTATAGTTACAGTAATAATTTAATTTGCGTTTTAGGTTTAAAATATTTATAAATCATTAGTATTGAAAATTTGATGTTACGAGTGCATGGTGTGAACAAAACGCGTAACATGAAAGCGCATGGCGCATGCGTCTGTCGTCTGACGTCTGTCCAGGAGTATTTCATGGTTTCTAAGTTTTTAAATTGAGTATTTAATCTAAGGTTTGTGGTTATGAAATCTTAGAAGATAGAAAAATAATCAACCCTTTCTAACGGAAAACAAAGCCATGAATTTTCTATCAGTTTCAGAGCTAGACATCACGGAAATCTCCTCAAACACTATGTTAACTACCAAAATAAAATACAAACGACTGGTAAACCGACCGAATTCGACTAGTAATCAAAGCAGTAACGCCTCGTTATTTTGACAGTTCCGTGACAGTAGAAAATATTTTTAGGAACACTTTCGAACGCATCTCCATACAATAAGCTTACTAACGTCCTCCCATCCGTTAGTAACCAGACGTTGGTTATTTGGATAACGACTAGTATTTTTTAGGAACGGTTTTGCGTTACGGCTGGTAGAAATTCTAACTATTCGTAGTAGAAACGATTCGTTTTTGGAATATAGGAACCGGGCGTAAGAGGTCGGGTCAACATATAGGTTACATATTATCACGCTATCACCTACGGGGGAGGAGCTGTGATAATTTATAATATTTAACGCGGGTAAAACCGCGGGGCACAGCTAGTTAGAAATAAATGTATATGAAAGCATAATCATCATCATCATGCCAGCCGAGTGACTCCCTCTGCTGGACAAAGGCCTCGTCAAAAGATGGATGGATGATTGTTGTTGTGTCCATCATTTGGAGAGATATGCCATAATTGCCACGCTTAATATACTGAGAGACGCTGCTGCCCGTTCTCTGGGTCATATTCCTTCGGGACGACTTCTACGCCCCCCGACGGGATGTCATGGGGTGGTGATATTATTTGCTGTCACCCACACAGGATAATAGACGGATGAAAATCATTTAGTTGTGGAGTTAAAACATAAACTTCTGAGAAATATTGCGGTTTAAGAAACATAAAACTTTGGGTTGGTACAAAATTTATTTGGGACTAAATACTCTTGATCATATGTTATGTGTACAAATAATTTCATAAATATGTAAATAATTATTCACACGAAGCGTGCAACACACGTATATTTTGTGTATTAACCACTTCTCAGAACTCCCAAGTTTGGTGCTGGACAATAATTCGATGTAATGCGCCGTTCTAGTTGCGTATGCATGCGATGCCACGCGTAATGCAGCACGCAAGCCCTGTATGATATGAATTCATAAGCAGTTGCCACAGATAACACAGTAGTGAAGAGAAATCTTTATCGGAAATTTAATTTCAGCTTAACATTATAAACACTCTCATCTCCTTAGAATATTTTTTTTAAAAGACAACGCCCATACTATTATTATAATTGGAGTAACCTTTGAACACTGAACGGGTTTACATGACAACCACCCACCTATCAACAACAACATACCTAAGGCTAATCTTATCTCTTGATAAAAAATAGTGTCCATATAAATAAAACATATCGTATTTCGTCTACTCGTTTGCAAGCTACGATGACACAAACAGACAGACACTCAGACTCTGGCTACACACCCATAAGTGTATTGTTTCTGTGATGTTTGTGACATGACAGTGCCATCATAATTATTACGTAGTAAAGGAAAAAGAACAATATTTGTTAATGTTACTAGATACTAGGCTAAAAGGATTTCTTTACAACTAACGCAAGGTAGCGTGGAACTGATAGTTTAACCAATGACGCTGGCGACACACGTAGCATCACCTACTTGTTGCCGACCGTATCCCCCTCCGCGATGAGCTAACCTATTACTAGTATAATGCTATTTATTACATGAAGTTTATTTTATAAGGGGGCGGTATTCCTATAGTCAAACTGCTCATTGAGCCGTTTAGCTCAGTAAGCTATGTTTCTTTCTCTAGCGCTACCCAGATGTCACGTGTACCCACAGCTTCTTATAGACTAAGCCTACGGACGAATTAGAATTTTATTCCCATTTAAAGATATTTTGTAAATAATATTCAGCGTGTTGCCAAACATGTTAATGACTTGACGGTACCCTACTGTTTAATTAATTATCTGTGCTCAAACACGCACGATCCGATACGGTGTTTCTTTGTTATATCTAATTGTGCATTGCAATTATTATTATTATCATCTATCAGAAACACCGGATTTTACAATTATCTTTATAATTCGATTTTTATGATCCTTTATCGTGATTAGATAACCTGCGTTTTGATTAAGATTTACGTAATTGATATTAAATACTTATGACGTATGTACTGATATCGATTTAAATTTAGGGAATGACATCAAAATTATTATCAATAGTAGTGATATTTTTATTGTGTTGTGTGAAGGTTGTGTGTTGGCAGTGTACCGGCAAAAAAATTGATTACTTTTACTTATGTTAGATTTTCAAATCGAATTCTCGGAGTGTTTTAGGTTTGTCTTTCTAAATTTGCCTGCAATAAATTAAACAGAATATTTATTAATTTGCAATCCCATTACGTCTTACTTGTGGCGTGTTAAAGTGGATGCCTCGTTACTCCCACGGTGCCTTCCTGTATCGGTTTCGAGTCCCGCATAGGAGAACTAACTGTGTGACCCATCAATAATTGTTCATTGTCTGGGTGTGCTTTATGTCCGTCAATTAAAAGTTAAACAAAGTACCCTGCGATACAGGAATTTAATTGCGTAGTGCTGGGAATGAATTAAAAAATGGTTACAGTTGCTCCTTCCCACCTCAAACATGTAGATTCAGATTTGAACTCTGTAGATGTTAGATCATATTAGAGCCAAGCTTTGGTCTGTCAGACTATCTCTCCCTCCCTATCCTCTGGTAACAACTTACCCTCCCGAGGTTACGATTTTGGTAGAGGATATATACATGGCTAAGTCATGATTTTTTTTGCCACTGTTTTTCACCAACAATTGTTTTAGTAGTAATATTTTAAGATAATTGTGTTTTGCGGACGTTCAAAAACTTACCCTAGATCGACAGAACGGAGGCTTAGTTTTGTTTTTCCAAAAGTCAAAAAGAACCTAAAACAACGCGCTATGAGCAATGGGAGTAAGCCCCTGATAGTGTTGTGTATTAAGTGTCGCTAAACCAAGATCTTCTACTTCCAGACCTTCAAACCTCCCTGCAAAATGTACCGAAGAGGCTCTCCGGCATAAAGCTGAACATGCAAGAATGGTGGAAGCTGCGAGACGTCGGGTTGAGAAGGAAGCTGCTGCCAGACATGCGCGGGTACAGGAGTCGTTAAGGCTAGAGGAGAGATTGGCACGGCATGCGAGGGAATGGACCATGAACATACTGCCAGATTGGCCTAACACGTAAGTGGATTTTCATATCTGGTCTCAGCTTAATAAAGGTTGTTTTTAAACAAACCAATCGCACTCGCATCCTACTGGGTTCATCCGTACCACCTGGAAGCGATCTCGTCAAGTACGGTTCGCTTTCAGCGTTCATTCTATCCCGATTACGTGTAGGCTCTGGAATGAATTGCCTGCTACGGTGATTGACATGTGTCCTTCTTTAAACGAGGTTTAAAAAGAGTACTAATGTCACTGTAGGCAGCGGTTTGCTGTGGCACATGGCATTGCGAATGACCATGAAGGCAATAAAAAAAATCCTGCCAACAATATTAAAGTAACGGTCAGCATGGATCCCAAATCCAACTCCCGGATGTTAGAAGCTGTTGATGCTGAAAGGAGAGGCTGGCATGACATCCAAGGGAGTAAGTTCACGGCAATTCTGCAAAACCAACTGAATTAACTTGGTCCACCTCTATAAGGATATTATTACTAACATACATTCCACCACTTGTAATAAATATCGAAGTTCATAGCATTTTATCCCGTTATGGACTAGCAGTTATCATAGTCACCTGCTTGGCGTTCCTAGAACAAATACGGGTCAACATTGTTTAGAACAATACCGTGTTTTTGTCTGTACATTGTTCGGATTTCTCTCTATATTATTCTGTGAAAACAATCGGATTGTGGCTAGACTGTTGTTTTGTGTCACTTGCATTGTGTGTGATTTTATTTTAGTAAATGTATAGACTAGAAATGATGGGAATCGGTCGTGGGCCTTTCTCGAGGCCACGTTTGCATTTTGAGCCATTTTAGGGAACTGGTTTTTAAAATCATTTTTACACTAAGAAACAGTGAACGGCGCCCGGCGCTAGACTGTATTCAAATCCGCGTGAGATCTAGCGACTGTCGAAGGGTCTTTAGCGCCTAAACTCTTTCTCTTATAAAGCAAATTCTTGCTTTATTTAAGAGTTGTTGGTGAAGACTTGCCTGTTGGTGTAGTGGTTAACGACTCTGACTTCTAAGCCAGAGGTGGGTTCGATTCCATCAAAAAATATCTGATGAATAAAATTTATAACTAAATATGTAATATACATGGAAATCGGTTAGTTCTTTAATAACATAAGTAACTTTGAATAAAAATATTGCTTTACTGGGTTCCACATCAAAGGTATTATACGGTTCACATCTGATTCAAACGGCTGCTTATCAGTTCTCACTTAAGCTTTGAAATATCATGAATACTAAGTACTTTTATTCGTTTAAATCTAAAGACGTACATATTTATATATTTTCACGTTTACGCACCTTTTTAGCAGGTGGCTTGATCGTTAGTATTTACATGTACCTACTCGTATTTATAAAACAGGTGTTTCCTTTTGCTAAATATGTTTCCTAATGATAGGCGCGGCGTTGGCGACAATACACGAAGTAACAAGTGTCTTATAGGTTATATTCATTAAATTTAAACTTTGAACTATGATATCGGAATGGACGGACTTTTTCGATCACCTTTTTATTTTTGTTAAGAAACACACAACATAAAAACAGAAATAAAAAGTGAGCGATATGAAATTGCACAAAGGTACAGCCAGCACATCCAGCTACCCCAATACTAACTAATAACTAGTATTATGTATTATTTGTGTATTAGTTCTTTGTGTGTATTATGTAGTTCGTAAGTTAGATTCATGAGGCTCATTATGGCACCGGTTTAAACCTTATTGGTTTTTTGGATGCTATTAAGATTGAGATTATAATTTCTAACGAAATCTCTTTCAGTAGATCTGATGAGATCAGAGTGATTGAGTGATGATTTTTTTTAGGATTATTCCTGGAAAATAAACAATCCCCATTCTCGGAGAATGGGTCACGATATTAAAACAATTTGGTGGTGACGGCGGCAAATATCAGAATATCGTCACCCCATCACCTTCATGTTAACTCGTCGATTGCTCGAATGCAGCTTGATTAAACTGACAATAAACAGAATTAACACTACATATTAAACGTTGTATTTTGAGTGTTATGGATTTGCGCAAAGTAACGCCATTACATTGACAAGGATAAAAAATAAAACTGCTTTCCGTATTTGTAATATATCAAAATGAAAATTAATTCTGTATATTTTTAAATATTAATCTAAGAAGATGACCGACCTTCGTTCATTTTTACATAGTGCATAGGTACATTAATTTCATATTTCGATAGCTGCGCGCTATATAGCCTTTTTTTGCAATAATGACCAGTTTTGTAATTATATTTCGCAATTAATTAATTTTGTACTATGATTTCAAAACTGTCCATTAATGAACAATAAAACAATTGGTTGATGAGTTTTATTATGTTAATTGCTTAAGCTTAAGCAGTGGAATGTAAGTGCAACATTATTCTGTGTTGTTGTTGCTGGCGATTGTGTCTTTTACATCACTAAAGAAATTAAAATGTCATTACCTCTCTCTCTTATATAGTTTGTATAAAAAGGACAGGGCATACGTTGAACTGTTCTTAAGCTGGTTATAATATAAGCACCGGGCCCGTAATTGCCGCTTATTTTTCCTCAGTATTTTGCGCCAACACTAGATTAATAGAACTATCGAAGATTTTTTCTAACAATATCCTATATGTTAAAAAAATATACATATAGATAAATTATACACAGACGCAACACTTAATCGTGCTGATCGCATAACGACGGTCACCGTAGCCTAGTTGGTAGTGCTCCTGCCTACGAAGCTGGTGGTCCTGGGTTCGAATCCCGGTAAGTGCAAATATTTGTGTGATGAGCACGAATATTTGTTTCTGAGACATGGATGTTTTCTATGTATATAAGTATTTATCTATCTATATAAGTATATATATCGTCGCCTGGTACACATAGTACAAGCTTTGCTTAGTTTGGGGCTAGGATGATCTGTGTGACATTGTCTCTAGATATTATTATAAACATTGATCCTAGGTGGGGTCGAACCTACGACCTTTGGCTTAGCAGTCAGGGTCACTTACCACTAGACCAACCGGCCATTGTTTGCTATTGCATGAAATCAGTTTGACTGTCTTAAAACAAAGAAAGTACCTTCATATATCACCTGATTGTGATGTTTTAATAACACATTTGAAATCTTATTCCAGGAAAAACTCAAAACGCACGCTGGAACTATGGTGGAGCGGGCTCCCTCCAGCGATTCGTGGCAGAGTCTGGCAACTTGCCATAGAAAACAAACTGAAAATCTCACACGACATCTATCAAGACCTAGTAGCGAAAGCCAAACAGAAGTTACACGAAGCACAACTCAGGAGAAAACGGTTAAAAGTCAACAAAAACGATACATGCAGTTGTCAGAAAGAGCCCTCCGAAGAAAAGCTGTCAAAATTCGACGACTTATTACCCAAAGATGATAGAAAGAGTAAGGAAGAAGAAAAAGATAGAGAAAAACCTAGATTAAGTATTCCTAGAAATTTTAGCGAACAGAACTTGAAATCCCAAGTGTCAGAAGTGGCGCCGAAAAAATGTTGTTCCAAATCTAACCCTAATCTACTTGATTATAGTGACGAATGTTCAATGGAGTTGATTCAGTTGGACATTGCGAGGACATTCCCACACTTGTGTATATTCCAACCCGGAGGTCCGTACTTCGACGTGCTACATGAGTTGCTGGCGGCATACGTGTGCTATAGACCTGATATCGGATATGTTCAGGTATGTATATTTACGTACACAATCTATATTAATAATAATCAAAAATTATTAGGCTACAATACTGTGTCATTCATTACCTGTTTTAGTATGGACGATAATGAGTCAATCAATCTTTCTTTGGTATCCTTATACTTATGAATTTAGAAAGATGATATTGTGCAAAGATTATCATTTTTTATATTTCGTTTTAAAAAGAAATTACTTTATCGCGAGTAGGGTTACCACATCTCAGCATATTTTGACTCTCTTTTGCTAATCTCATGAATTTCATTAAAATACAGCCGCTTGCGATAAAATTAAGAATTGTCCTGTGCTAGTATCGATTTCGGGACACCTGGCAAGGCCACTGTCTTAACTGTTGCACCACATGAACGGACACGAAACACACCCAGACTCAGGATACTTTAACCACTGCGCCATAAAGGCAGTCGTTATACATATATATGTTGTTGAGCACGACAACATAATTGGCGTGGTTGGTAAATCCTTGCCCTTCACGGTGCAGGTCGTGGGTTCCATTCACACACAGGACAGATATCTATGTCCATGAACATGTCTGTTTGTCCTGAGTCTCGGTGTAATTATCTATTTACAAAAAGAAAAGTAGTAGGTATATGTAATATCTGGGATATCCGCTTTTCATAGTACATACAAGCTCTACTTAGTTTGGGATCATTGCCATGTGTGAATAATGTCCCAGGATATTATTGACACATGTTATGAATTAGGGTGAATATCTACGAATAAAAATAATCGATGGGCCAGGACATGTTTATATGAAATTTACCTAAACGTGGTTATTAGTAAGTGCCTACATTTGAATCGCAGTTTCGAACTAAATGCCTCACCACAAAAAATGAGGAAACCTCATTTTATAAAAACAAAATAACAGCTTTTATAGAAACTATAGCCATTTGGTCAGTCTTAAATGATGGTCATTATCATTAGACCGACTTGTAGGTACGTGTACTTGACACGTATTTAAATACTACTTACCTTAGCTACGTAGGTAAGAAACGGCGTAACGTCATCTGATAGGAGTTCGAGATATAATTAGAGCCTACTAAGACAATATATTTGAAGTAAAACATCTTAACGCACGATTGACTTGGGGAGTAAGTAAAGTTGTGAAAATTGTGATCGGGCGGGGCGAACGGAAGTTGAGAGGAAGATATAAGTTAGTGAAGATAGAGAGAGTTATGTTTAAAATATTAATGTAGTGGCAAAAGAGTTTCTCTTTCTCTCGTAGCCAGATACATATAGTTGGACCTTTTGAGGTATTTTTTCAGTCGTGTGGTCTAATAAAGCACACTCGTTTTTTAATTTTATATAACCACTTTAAATTACGTTTTCCTTCTTGGCTTTATGAATATATAGAATTAAGTTAAAAAGTCCCCTCGACTTTTTAACGCTTAGTTTTAAATTGTTACGTCCTCTTCGAGGTACGAGATTGTAATACCGCCAACTCCCAGATTTCAGACTGATACTGAGAAATTTTCTTTACAGAAAAATACAAAAATTACTTTACCTAGGATTTGAACCCAGGATCTCATTATTTGCGGTTGAACACTCTACCGCTAGACCAACGAGGTAGTCTTATAGTTAATGTATATACATACTCGCAAGTCAAATATCTCACCTATAAATGGAAAGAAATATTGGGGGAATGGCAAACTTGCATTCTTTTCTATGTTGTTGTTAAATACGAGTGCATTAGGTAAACCAATTATAACGGTTAATTCGCGTGCGTACCCGTATCGCGTACAAACATACGTGATACTAATGTAAACATATCGCTAAATTATAAGCTATTGAAATGTTTATTGATCGTTCATGTTACTGAGCAGTTAACATGGGTAGGCTTATTTATCTATTAAAATACTTCCTTGACTTTGGTTGTCGCTTTGGTCTAGCGCTAGGGTGTTCAAAATGGTTTTTAAAAATATATGTTTTCATTTTATTAATGTTGTTACTTAATAAAATTAAAACATCTATTTTTACGTCGCGTAAGTTTTTGGAAAACCCAGTCATTAATCATTTATTCATGATAAATATCAATTGTGTTTGAATGTAACATAAATTATTAAAATATATTGTACAATTAATATTATCATTTAAATACTATGATAAGGAAAAATGTCCAAAAACATAAATATAAAATAATCAAAGTAACACATGTGTCAACACAGAACAATTCATCATTAAAAATAAATTGTCAACCAAAATGTCAATAATATTGAAAAATAATAAATTGAATAAATAATAAAATATTGCAGACTGTCTATAAAGTGCAGTGATCTTTGGAGAAGTTAAGCATAAGATAAGTATTACAAAAAAAACATCCACCTAGGTAGCTAGAGAAAGCCGCAGGTTAGCTAGGGTAGGTTCCTCAGCGGCAAGGATAGTGTTGGCCCCTTAATACGTGATCGGTGATCCATTGATTTAGAATTCCGTACTTCAGCGGCCCCCTGAGCTGTTGCACATAATGGTGCCCTCAGGTATTAGTCGATTAAATTAAACTACAGGTTGTGAGCCTTTTGCGCTAGCCAACTGCTCATTGTCTTCAATTAGTTTATTTTAATAGAGTAGTACTTAATTTAAAAATAATAGCTTAGAAAATTGTTATTTATTGAATGATTTAAAAAATATGTGACTGCACGGACGGACTAATATATTTTTTTTTGTTACTTTTATACTGTTTCTACTATGTTTATGTACACTACTGCATTGTGAACTTTACAAGTACAAGTGTATGTAAATACCCAAGTGCTGAATAAATTTCATTATTTCATTATTATTTTACAATATATCTGCTATTCAAGAACATGGACCTGTTCACGAGTACCAGATAATATATACCTTACCACCCGCTATAAAGTAATTAAACATGTTTACAACTAAATCAATAATGGTTATTGGAATTTGCATGAGTTCTTTGGAAAAAAAATTGTGCATTATAATTATTCCCTAACAATAATTCCCTAGCATAAAATAAACTGCCTTGTTTGCCACTTGGATGTGCAACACACATCCAACGTGGGTAGAATGTGGATCCTAAAAACTGTTATGTTATGATAAGACCTTATTGTATAAAGTTACACAAAAAATAATTCTTTATATTTAGGGTTGTCATATAGAATTGATATTATGGACGGTTTTTTTTAAAGATATCTGGGACAGTAAATATGAACGAGGTACCAAGATCCACGGCAAGATAGCTGACCTAAATCTACAGCAATATCATAAGCAGAGGAAAAGTTTGAATATGTTTTGTTTATTTGCAGGGTATGTCCTTCATTGCTGCGGTTCTAATATTAAACATGGAGGCGCCGCAAGCGTTCGTGTGTTTAGCCAACCTGCTCGACGGCCCCGTACTGAAGGCAGCGTTCACTAGAGACGGCGCCACTATGCAGGTACTTATCCTTAGCAGCTATTTTTGTCCCACTTCTGAATTGAAATAGCACTTCAACGTCTTATTCTTGACCTAGTCGAGAATTTACGATAAGTTTGAGTACGATTTTATACTACGATTGTGTTTATACTTGTGAGTCTATGAGTTCTGGCTGCACGTGTGGTTGTATCGAAGACACGTGTGTATCGAGTATCGAGGCGACTATGCAATACCAATAATCTTTGTCATACACCAAGAGGTTTTGATACACCATCTTTGGATACACCAGGCTGTCAACATCCCATGTGTTAAACGTGGGATGTTGACAGCCTGTCGATTCTATATTTCACATCATGTATACTGTGTTCATTCGTTAAATATATTTTTGTCTGTTCAAAATTACACCCTCACACGATTCGATTTGAAATAATAATCATTTTTATTTAAAAATAACTTGGGGTCGATTTGGGGAAGAATGATTTTTTTTAGTTTAAATATTAATAAAAATACCCTTTATTGTACACAAAAAAGGAAATTTTACAATGAAACATTGAAACTGAAATACAATGTACAATGGGCGGTCTTATCGCATTAAGTGATTTCTTCCAGACAACCTTTGGATGGATATGGAATGTAACAAATCCCGCTAACGGTGCAACAAAGTGTAGTACACATAAAGAGAAACAAAATATTAAAAAAATAAAACGTATAGATACTAAAAACTAAGAATATGTTAACAAACACTATAAACTAAACACTTATATATATACTATAAAAAAAAACTTGTGTGTACTTATGTACACGCGTTAGAAGTTATACTTCTTAATATACAACTTGAACATAGTTATCAATTTTCATACCACCTAGAACTAACGTCATGCTGTTATTTTTATTTTTGTTATTTTTACGATGCGCGCGCATCGTAAAAATAACAGCATGAAGTTAGTTCTAGGTGGTATGAGAGTGAATTCTTACGATGCGCGCGCAGATGCGCGCGCATCGTAAAAATAACAGCATGAAGTTAGTTCTAGGTGGTATGAGAGTGAATTCTTACGATGCGCGCGCATCGTAAAAATAACAGCATGAAGTTAGTTCTAGGTGGTATGAGAGTGAATTCTTACGATGCGCGCGCATCGTAAAAATAACAGCATGAAGTTAGTTCTAGGTGGTATGAGAGTGAATTCTTACGATGCGCGCGCATCGTAAAAATAACAGCATGAAGTTAGTTCTAGGTGGTATGAGAGTGAATTCTTACGATGCGCGCGCATCTGCGCGCGCATCGTAAAAATAACAGCATGAAGTTAGTTCTAGGTGGCATGAGAGTGAATTCTTACGATGCGCGCGCATCGTAAAAATAACAGCATGAAGTTAGTTCTAGGTGGTATGAGAGTGAATTCTTACGATGCGCGCGCATCTGCGCGCGCATCGTAAAAATAACAGCATGAAGTTAGTTCTAGGTGGTATGAGAGTGAATTCTAACGATGCGCGCGCATCGTAAAAATAACAGCATGAAGTTAGTTCTAGGTGGTATGAGAGTGAATTCTTACGATGCGCGCGCATCGTAAAAATAACAGCATGAAGTTAGTTCTAGGTGGTATGAGAGTGAATTCTTACGATGCGCGCGCATCGTAAAAATAACAGCATGAAGTTAGTTCTAGGTGGTATGAGAGTGAATTCTTACGATGCGCGCGCATCGTAAAAATAACAGCATGAAGTTAGTTCTAGGTGGTATGAGAGTGAATTCTTACGATGCGCGCGCATCGTAAAAATAACAGCATGAAGTTAGTTCTAGGTGGTATGAGAGTGAATTCTTACGATGCGCGCGCATCGTAAAAATTCACTCTCATACATTTTCATACCACCTAGAACTAACTTCATGCTGTTAAATTTTTTGGTGTCGGTGTGCGCGCGCATCGTAAAAATTCACTCTCATCATTTTTCTCCATCGCGCCAAAAGAAGTATAACTTCAATATATACTATAAATAAAATACTATATTTATATAAAATAAATATGAATAATTATTATGATAGAGACATATAGTGGTCTTTCACGAGGTTTTTGAATGTTAGTTTACTCTGAGAACATTTAATTGATTTTCGTAATTCATTTCACAAACGAACTGCTTGGACTGCAAATGATTTGTCCATAAAGATCGAAGAGTGTGCTGGAATGTGCAATTTCAGGTTTTCTGATCATCTTATGAGCCTCGAATGTATGTCGCAAAGGAATTCAAAACGTTCTTTAAGATATGAAGGAGAAGTGGGGTTGAAAAGTATATTGAATAATAAAATGAGAATATGAGCATTCCGACGAAAGCGTATAGGCAATCACTTTAGCTTGGCACGAAACAATTTATATATAATAATTATTTTTTGTTTATTAGTTCTATTCAATAATTAGATATTTTATCTATGACTCTCAAGATTAATTTAAGTGTTATTACATCGATATCTGATATAGATCGTATGAAAAGAACAGGGCATTCATAAAGTATCAAACTACTGAAACTAGACCAATACTCTAATAACTTCTTTCTAATAGAACAATTTGTGTACAACGCAGTTATCCAAATAAAATCTACGGGCTATTATGGGATACTAGGAGCGGGTCATTAGTATAAAACTCAGCGCCGTACTAGAGAAATATTTTTTTGTAAGCGGGGTGTGATAATGGGAAATGAAGTATAGAGGTAAATGTTTAAAGTGAGTACCGTTGCCCCCCCAGCGGCTATGGAAGGCGTACACCAAGCTGCTGCGCCACAACGTGCCGCCGCTGGGCGACGCGGTGGCGCCCGAGCTGTACCTGGTGGAGTGGCTGTACACCGCCTTCGCCAAGGCCATGCCGCTGGACGCCGCGTGCCGCGTGTGGGACGTGTTCCTGCGCGACGGGGACACCTTCCTCTTCAACACGGCGCTAGGTATGCCCAATAATGCCTAAACAGTTTCTAAATTACTCCACAAATGAGTGTTACAATTTTGATAAGTATCTTTTCTGCTGTGTGGTTGGCGACAAAGATTATCACCACCCCATCTCAGCGTGTAGGGAGCGCGTAGAAGTCGTCCTCAGGGAATATCTCCCATACTACCCATCTGCCGAGCGTGGCGATTATGACTTATACCGCTATTCTTGAGGAGACTGTTGTCCAGCAGCGGACGTCATTCAGTTGACATTGGTCGCCGGGAAATAGCTGATGTAAATTACTAATTGAAATTGTTAAGAGGATCCAACGATTGTCCAGAACTTCTGTCCAAAATCCCATTAAATGTACCAAGAGCAGCAGCAAGACAAACGAATCCTATTCATTTTCCTTTAGTACCAACAAATTATAGACAGAATGCATATTTGTGGCGAGCGAGTAGTAGCCTTAATAAATATTATCCGTCATAATAATAATACCTTAATATAGACAGAACCATTGACAATATGTAGTAAAAATATTAGACTTAAACTAGATAATTAAACATAATCTCTTGACATAACTTGATACGAGCTAGCTAAATATCATTGCTATAATAAAATAAATTTTATAAATGTTTTCATACAATGTGTACCTAAATATCTATGTTACTAGAAATAATAATGTATACAACTATATTACTACAAACATGTTCTGACTATTTACAAGCGCTTTTTTAAAGTCTACGTGAATAAAAACCTTTAATATTTTATTTTATTACAAAGACCATAATTTTGACATAATTGATGCTAGACTAGAGGCAGTACGACGGTTACTTAGTCTAGCTTTTTTTCAAAATATTCACACTAGTTAGGACTTATGATATTTGTTGTTATTATTATTTTATTTTACATTTTTTTTCTTGTAAAAATGTTCACACTAGTTCATAACTAACGTAAAATATTGCCTATTAGCGAAGACCTGTTATTGGCTTCGTGTCGCTTATTATATTGTTATCTTAGTTACCATTAGCTGTGGGTCTTCCAAGAATAAATAAATAAATAGATATGATGATGATGATGAGCCATGTATTTAACGAACATTCGCTCTGTTTTACTGGGTGTAGTCGGCAATCTTTAAAGGTTCAGTTAGATTGCTCAATTTATTTACTTTAGAACTATGAACATTGTACATAGGCGGACTTAATGTCGTAGCTAAATGCTCTCACCGGTCCGTAAGTGAACGGCGAAGTTAAGCTATTAGGCTCGCTGTTAAATGAGTGACCACCAAAGTGGTTTAAGTTCTGAGCGTCTCCGTGCTTCGGACGGCACATTAAGCTGTCGGTCCCGGTTGTAGTCACTAGGCAACAGTTGTTAAGCCATATCAGAGGCCTACTGTGCGGCTTGAACAACTCTGACACTAGGGTAACCACTGCCCATACGATAGGTTAGTAAGTCAGTAATGCCAAGGGATTATCAACCAATCAACTTGTGGGTAGTTTAGAGATACATTGGTAGGTTATTTGTGTTCTTAATTTAACTAATTTATTTCAGCATTTAGTTAACGTTACTTCTATATTTCCAGGCGTTCTCCACCTGTACCAAGACGAACTTAAAGACATGGACTTCATCTCCGCGGCGCAGTTCCTTACCAAGTTGCCGGAGGACTTGGACCCCGAAGCGCTGTTCAAGAGCATCTCGTCCGTGTCCATGACGCTGGACGGCATGTCGTTCGAGGAGCTGGCTTCGTGCTGCGAGGTGGACGGCACCTTCGACGAGGACATCACGGTCAGGTTATGATATTACTACAGAAAGTTCAGTCGTACAGGCTTCTGGGACATTGTCGACGCATTGTCCTTTAGGGTTGGGCTATAGGCAAATTTTAACCATAGACTGTAGGAGGAGAATTTTACAACTTAAGATCGCGCTTCACGTCTCAAGAGCGCACTTTTCATCTTTAGAGCGCGCTTTTCATTTTATGAGCCGGCTTTCCATCTTTAGAGGGTCATTACCATATAAACGTTGGAGGATGATTACGACTTTTTAGAGACACAATACAGTTCATTATGACAGTTGACTTTTTTGTCAACCTTCAAATTTAATTATCTTTATTAAGTGAACTCAGAAAACACTGGAAAGGAGGTAAATAAACCTTATTGTATGTCCATCTATAGAATTAAATTTTAAATAAATTCTTAATAATGACAATAATAAACAGTTGCACTTCTATATTGAAGAGTAAATTATGAAGTGATTAAAGTAAATTATATTTTTTTGAACGGCTAGATTTTTCTGAAGAATGATTTTTTTATTCTTCATACAAACACAGAGTTGGTACTTAGCACTTTTCAAACGTTTTTTTTTTCATACAAATGGGCTTGTGGGCAAAGGGTCATGACGCTTAATTACTTAATTTTTTACACCTCTATAGAATTAAAATCCTATAATTATATTTCGTTTTAAAAATATATTCAAATCCTATAGAAGGCCAGATAATTAGGTAATCAAACGTTTATTACGTTTGATTACCTTAGCACGATTTAAGATTTAAAAATATAAAAAAAAAATAAACCACGACGTGATCATCCACAGCGAAATGTACGAAAGCGCGCGGCTAGTGCGCTCTTAAGATATTGGCGAATGCACTATTGTGCTATAATTTTTTATTTATGGTCTGATAAGGAAATTGAGAGCAAGCTTTTTACAAATTACCAATACTTTCCCAAGATCTTTGCTCTTCTAAAAATGATTAAGAACTCTGCTTTTAAATTGATAAAATATTTATATAAATTAAAAAAAGAAAATCGAATGCATTTTTTCTTTGTTCGTTCGTTTTTTATGTAATTGGGAGTTTATCAAGTAATAGTAGATAATGCGAGAAATGCTAATGTTTGTTATATTGAGCGTGTTTTTTATAAGTAAGCTTGTTCTGCGAAGAATATTGAATGTTATTTGTTACTCTGAAGCATTGTTGAAATTTGTAAGATTTTTTATGCGCAGGTCCCACAGGCGAGTGGTCAGTTTCACGTTACAATTTCATCTTATTTCAACAATAAAAGAACTTTTGGGCTTATATATAATAATATATATATTTAATAATAGTATATCGCCGCTTGAGAATGTAAGCACGTCGCCAAATTTTTTTGGAGAAGCTATATAGTGTAATGTAAAATAGAAACAGAACTTGCTATATACAACATTTAACATAATTAACGCACACCCTCAAACACCCCAATCAGAATATTATGTTGCAATCATAATACATACACTACATTTTTAATTTAACATGTATATGCATTGTTTTTACTAAATTAGTTTCTTGGAATAAAGTTTATTTTTCTTTAAATAAAACTGCGATTTTAAAAGTCTTATTACTTTGACTTACGGTCCATTTCAATTGTTGTGACTGAAAAGGATTAATGTGTCAATAATTTCTGTACTTCTAATTATTTTGGAATAATAAATTATCTATATTAAAAATGATATAAATCGATTCAGTAAACGATTTTGAACAAACTATTTTCAGAATGTGCGTTAATTAAGTTACATGTTGTTAGTATATAGCACATTAATATATAAGAATTTACATCAAACTTTAAACATTTTACATTGAAAATATTGCAGACGCACATTACATTGAAAATATATTAGAAACGAAATGGTCACCATTTCGTTTCTAATAAGCACTTGCGTCCCCTCTGGTGTTGCGAGTGTCCATGTGCGGTGGTGACCAATTACTTACAGCTGGCCACTTGCACGGTTATTCTATATATATGTATTGAAAAAACGTGGTTCACTCAAGCGATGATATAGTAAAATTTTAAATACCATATAATATTTAATACTAGCTTGGAACTTTGGACGCGCTTCCGTGTGGGGCCGGCGCCTAACTAATTGTTTTTATTGTAAAGTTCTTATAAATGGGGTTTTATTCTTTAAAAATCGAAATGTAAATAGAATTTGATCTTATATCATATAGATTTATTTCAATATATCCTTAGTTTAATGATTTCATTGTGAGTCGAATTTATAATATTTTTTTATATTAATAACCGACTGGTCGTTGTAAATATAAGTTAATCTCAGTCAAGATTATGAAGTATCGAGTTTCGAGACTGTTTAGTACATAATGTCTCCGAATTTATTCACTGTTTTTAATAAAATAAAAAATTAAATAAACTCGACATAATCTGTGATTTTGATAAACAGCAAAATCACTGTAAATATTGTGTGTGTAAACTAACTGATAACGGAACATATCATTAGAAAATTGGTCATTTGAAGTTCTATCGAACGAGACGGTTGTGCTAGAACTTTCTTTGAATAAATTTGTCGTTTACTCGATAGTTATTAATTAATATTAAAATCTCAGTTAAATATTTAATTTTGCATATCCCTAAGTTTTACGTCGTATAAATTTTTATATCGTAAATAAAATATTTCCTGAATTACATACTTTTATATTCCAAAACATAAAAAATCTTGCATTATTTAATACAATTGAAATATGCCGTTATTTTCAAAATACATTTTCAGGAATATAAATTAGCAGATAATACCTGTCCGTAGAGTCCAAATTGTAAAATTACCACATAATGCAGTTATAAAATTAATTACATTGAAACGGGGTGAATAGAAATGTCTCTAGCAGTATCTACCCAGCGTAGCTCTCTACTGCCTATAACCAAGTAAATCACAGAAAAGGGCAGGAATCCAAGGTCAATAGGCCAGTCGTTTGAAGCACTAGACCAACAGGACAGTTGTTTGAAGCACTAGGCCAGCAAGCCGGTTGTTTGAAGCACTTGCCAAACATACCGATTGTTTGAAGCATTAGACCAAAAAGTCAGGTGTTTGAAGCACTAGGCCAACAGGCAAGGTGTTTGAAGCACTAGGCCAACAGGCCAGTTGCTTGAAAAACTAGGCCACAGGCCTAATTTTTGAAGCACTTGGCAAACATACCAATTGTTAGGAGCACTAGGCCAACAGGACAGTTGTTTGAAGCACTAGGCCAGCAAGCCGGTTGTTTGAAGCACTTGGCCAACATACCAATTGTTAGGAGCACTAGGCCAACAGGACAGTTGTTTGAAGCACTAGGCCAGCAAGCCGGTTGTTTGAAGCACTTGGCCAACATACCAATTGTTAGGAGCACTAGGCCAACAGGACAGTTGTTTGAAGCACTAGGCCAGCAAGCCGGTTGTTTGAAGCACTTGGCCAACATACCAATTGTTAGGAGCACTAGGCCAACAGGACAGTTGTTTGAAGCACTTGGCCAACATACCAATTGTTAGGAGCACTAGGCCAACAGGACAGTTGTTTGAAGCACTAGGCCAGCAAGCCGGTTGTTTGAAGCACTTGGCCAACATACCAATTGTTAGGAGCACTAGGCCAACAGGACAGTTGTTTGAAGCACTAGGCCAGCAAGCCGGTTGTTTGAAGCACTTGGCCAACATACCAATTGTTAGGAGCACTAGGCCAACAGGACAGTTGTTTGAAGCACTTGGCCAACATACCAATTGTTAGGAGCACTAGGCCAACAGGACAGTTGTTTGAAGCACTAGGCCAGCAAGCCGGTTGTTTGAAGCACTTGGCCAACATACCAATTGTTAGGAGCACTAGGCCAACAGGACAATTGTTTGAAGTACTAGGTCAGCAAGCCGGTTGTTTGAAGCACTTGGCAAACATACCAATTGTTTGAAGCATTAGACCAACAGGTCAGGTGTTTGAAGCACTAGGCCAACAGGCAAGGTGTTTGAAGCACTAGGCCAACAAGTCAGTTGTTTGAAAAACTAGACCAGCAAACCGGTTGTTTGTAGCACTTGGCCAATATACCAGGTTTTTAAAGCACTAGTCCAACATGACAGTTGTTGGAAGCAATAGGACAGCACGCAAGTTGTTTGAAGTACTAGCCATCAAGCCAACAGCAACGAAACAAGTAGTTGTTGGAAGCTTGTAAATAAATTAATATTGGCTTACTAACCCCCAAGAAATGAGCGTTTAAAGCTTGTAGTGTGGGGTTGGTGATGCTGTCTTTTCTTACGGAACGACAATAGTACGTTCATTATCCAACAAAATAAATTTATACATATTGCAATAACAATTCTTGTTTGAAAGTTTATTAGTGAAATACCGAATCTGTTCCATCCCCTTTTCACCCCTCTACTTTAATTCACCCTGTTTTACGGCAATGTTAAAATATATATAAAGTAATAAATAATCGCGTAAATAAAATAAGTCTTCTTATAAATTTTAGTTTCTACCAATAATTTGTTTGAGTTAAAGTTCGAAGAAACAGTTTCTCGCAATATATATTTTGATATATATTTTTTAATTTAAGAGAATTTTATAATTGCTAGAAAAGGATTCAAGAATATTGTTTAAATATATGTAAAAATGTCTGTATTGTATATCATTAATTGTATTTGTAAATTAATGTCATAATAGTAGGATTTTAATACATAATATAACTATCATATCTAGGTATTATTCTTAAGGTACCTTACGGTTATTTTAAGAAAAAAGACTTAAAAATGTGCCAACATTTTTATTAAACAGAATTAACATAAAAGATTAAAACCGTTACAGACGAAATCTTGGCGATGGTAAAATTAAATTATCTTCTAATACTCAGTGAGTAGATGCGGAGATCACAAGACCGGCAATTATGGAGATCTTTGGGGGAGGCAGTTGTCCAGCAGTGGACGTCTTTCCGATCACATGATGATGATGATGACTTAGTGAGTGGATGTGACCATATAAGAACACCAATAGAGTCTATTTGTATTTTGGTTACGAAATACATCACAGTTTTATATACTACTAAGCGGTTACCGAGGCCTATGATGCTTGCGACACAAATATCACTCCAGACCACTGAGATTTCCTACTTATTTATACCTTCAAGTCCAGTCCAGTCCAGTCAGTCAAGAAACATACGGCATCCCCGCATCCATCACTCACGCGTGGCCGACCCATTCCCTTTACGCGGCGAGCTCTGGCGACCTCATGCACACGCATAATCACAAAATGAATATGCCTGAAGTGTGTTCTGTGTACATAACGGGTGGTTCTTTTTCAGTTCACCTGCTCATAGAGGCAATAAACGCTATGGTCTACATATTTTAAATGTTGCTACTGTTTGTAGACATGTATGGTTACTAGGATTCGCGGTAGCATTTTGTCCGGATTCAATTTGGAAGGAAAAGCAATATATGGCAATACTAGCTGCGTCCCGCGGTTTGAACCGCGTTGAACTATGAGTTATTCGGATATATAAGCTATATTACTACAAACTTTCATCAAAATCCGTTCCGCAGTATTTGCGTTAAAGAGTAACAAACATCCATACATCCATAGTTTCATCAATATGGCATCACCTTTTTATCTCTTCTTATCTCCATAACTTTCATTGGACTCGAATATTATTATATAATAAGCTAAATATTATCGTTGAAAATGGAAGTAATAATAAATAAAATAATAATATCTAGTACTTTGGACTTAATGTAATAATACAGTCCGCTATCTTTATTCGTTGTATGTAATTATTAATCATAATAATTATAATCTTGTGTAATTATAATAATATATTTTAATAGGAGCGTGGCGTGCCGGAACTTATGTAAGGGGCTTTACCTAACAATATTATTTACTGTATTCATATAATTTACTTTGAAATTATATACAACTAGCTGTGCCCAGCGGTTTTACCCGCGTTAAACTTTATAAATCATAGCCTATGTCTTAATCCAGGGTGTCAGCTAACTCCATACCAAATTTTATTAAAATCGCTTCAGCCGTTAATACGTGAAGAAGTAACAAACATACACGCTCACAAACTTACGACTTTATTCTTTATTGCACACAGAAAATATACATTTACAATTTTGTATTTTCAGCACGCCACTGTAATGTACATAATGTATACTACATTTATTATAACAAACGATCAACGAGTAGTAAACCGGCCTAATAGTTAATGAAACGAGTATCGAAATAATCGAGAAATAATTATAATATACTTATAAATAAAATAATATTATATTTTAAATATTTAAAAAATATTAGGATAAATATTATAATAAATATTTTAATTTTATATTAGTTGCGCCTATATGTTAATTCAGGTTTTTACATATCACGATTTTAAATAATAATCATGAACTTAATACAATAGTCGACTTTTTTATATTTCATACAAATCTGTTGATTAGTTTTCGCGTGATGTGTGATAAACATGTTCATAAGTAATAATTATATCACAACCTTGTTTGAACTTAGCTTCTATTCCGAGTATGTATTATTGAAATTTACGTTTCATATTTTTGATTCTGTATTTCATTGGAGTAAGATACAGTCTGATGTATCAATCCCTCATCTCTTGCTAAAAATGGCAATGTAAGCTTCTAAATGCTGTTTTATACATTAGAACTAAAGTATTGAGTAATATCCAAAATTCTTATTGCCCAATGATTTGTTCGACTCCGAAAGTTAGATCAAATACTGTTAATAAATTTATTAAATATGACGATATAATTATAAAAATAATATATTGAAGATCAAATGATTGGTTTGCGATGAAAGAACGCAGTCCATCCAAAACCTCTTCTAATTCACATCGGGTAAGGTTTTGAGGAACTCAGACATACTCTCGCGGTTCCTAAACAATTGGCGAAGTTAAGCACCTAAGCGATTGGTCTAGAGTTGGGTTCTGCGCGTTTCCGTACTTTGAAGGCCACTTTAGCTGACAGTCCTGGCTGTAATCATCAGAAAACAGTCGTTAAGGTCCGGTGTCATGGTGTACTGGCTTGAATAACTCTGTCCATTGGGTGACAACTACTCATACCAATTAATAATAAATGAGGTGTGATTTAAATTAATGAATTTCGTTTGTATTGAATAAAATAATGTATGGTCCCATTATACTAGGGGTATGATAAGATATTTCTACGAAATCGATAATAATTAATTATATTGTAAAATTTCAATTAATTTAATATGTATGTAAAATTATGTATAGTATATTTGCCTAATATAAACATAAAGTATATTGCGTATTTTTTATACATATATTTTGGTTATCTTCTAATTAATTGAAAACTGTTGATTCTAGATTTTCATTAACTATGGAATGTCTTTCATATATTTATTTATCTTTAATTAATTTATTATATTTTTGAAAAGGAAATTAGTAGTAAGTAATAATGTTTGTACTGTATTTTTTATAAAATAAAAATATCTAATCATGTTTGCTTAAATATATAGAAAAGTTTTTAGATTTAAAATATAATAAAAAATTATATAGGTATCTTATTTAATAATAATGTAAGTAGTATAAATAATGATGATATTGTATTGAATCCTTTTCTATCAATTTTAATTAAGAATCTCGTTTAACTTACGTTTACACTTCAAATATTCTATTTTTATTCCAGAATGATTTTAAAACGTTTGTTTTTATAATTATAATATGAATATATTATATATGCTGAAGTTGGTATATGCCTTGCGTACCATGTCCGTGTGTTGCGCGCACGGAGCGGCTGCAGCCGCCACTGCCGCGCACCTACATTCTAATATTTCGTGTCAATACAAGTACACACCGGTGGGATGTTATAAACTTTTAATAAATCGCTATGTCATCAAATATTGCCATAACAATCTCTTCATTTGTAAATAAATTGATCCTGATTCCCAAAGGTGTGTGCTTATAAGGATTGTAAAGGCAGGTATTGTCGACCTATGAAAGAGCTTTATTGGAAAATATGTTACAATAATATTAAATAAAATTAATACATTTTTTTTAAATTACTATAATGCTAAGTCAAGCTATATTTGGTAATTGTATACACAAACCGCTACTCACAAGCTTTCGCTCTTTCCACAATATGGATTATTTAGCAAGCAAATACTTCTTGTCTCAGTCTTTTACATACGATCAAATGAGACGGCGTTTTGCCTACTGCTGAGTAGTCATGGTGATAAAGAAATGAAAGTTCTTAGTTTTCAGTTTTAATGTATTCAGTTGTTTATCGATGTGAGGGCTCAATACGCTTCCTTGGATTTAGATACTCAATGTTCACCGTAAGATAAGTATAGCCAATTCAAATGGTTTGTAATGTAACTTAAAAATATGTTAATATGCGAATTCTGTATTTGGTTTGATTTCAGTCGTTGTTAAAAATAAACAAGGTGTAACATAAATAATGAGTGCAACTTAAAAAGATTAAAATGCGTATGAAACTAAACAACGTGTAGCGCAAAAAGCAAGAAAAATATTAACTGCGTATACCAGAATAATGCCGACGCAATTTGTGTGAAGAGCTAAAAATATTGCCTATTTTGCCAATTGCACGCTCCTTATGTTATACCTTGTATAACACGTCAAACATACATATACATACGTACCAGACATACATTCCAGACACAATAGCCAAGCTATAGCATCTGCCATATTTTGAAGTAATTATCGCAGAAGCTATAATCCATACGTATTAGCAGTAAACAGATGAACCTTAAGCTGAATATATGTTTACAAAAAAAAAATCTAAAAAGTCCGGCCGCTGAAAGAATGAGTTCCTGACGTTAGTTGATCATTGAACCATTTGTCAGCAGACATAATAATATAGAAAATTGCAATAATACGTTAGTACTCATGACCAACTGACAGACGTTAGGAGCGCATTCTTTCAGCGGTCTTTAGTTAACTATAAAGGCGCTGACTATAATGGTTTCATAAGAAACTATTGTCACATTATTTCGGGATATGACGCAGTCGAGAGTGTCATGTCAGTTACATATATGTCATTCAGAGCGGACGTCATCATGACGTCTCGATATAAATTCATGAATCATATATAACCATACAATCTTATGGTGAGCTGTTTTAGAGTAAACACATCCAAGTGAATATCTGTAAATAATTAAATAGCAAACTTAGCACCCATTTAAATAAATTACAGTTGTGATGTGGACTGATATTATTAATGATAAATAATGCCATCTCAATAGTTGATAATATAATTATAATTAATTGTAAATAAATTGTTAGTGTGTAAACGAATTTGGCCCCAATACAGTACCTACAAAAATAATTATGAAATATGTAATTTAATTGTGAAATAAACTTATATGAATCGATTGTTGTGTTTATTTTTTCCCCAAATCTGAACTCCAAAGCACTAAGGTACAAGTACGTCGATGACGACTGCGATATACTTTAGCTATTTGTCTAATGAGAGCAGTTTCTTATTATTCTAAGACAGAAACAGCTGTAAGAAGCTTACTGTTGGACAAGCTTCCCCCAAGAATCATCGTCGGGGGATATGCCATAATCGCCACGCTTGGCAGACGGGTTGACGATTGCAGAAAGATGGTCATATTACGCAGGAGGAAGCTGCTGCCCGTTTTCTGGTAAATCCTCCGGGTCGACTTCTACGCCCCCCACGGGATGAGATGGGGTGATGATATTCTAATATTCACCCACCGCACCGGCGTCACCACACAGAAGCTTACATTAAAGAAAAAGCATTTAGATAAGCGAGGTTCATTGAGTGATTAATTTTCTTCCAGTCAACCTTTGTTGGGGCATGGGCACAACCAGAGTAGTACACTATGGGCCTTATCAGAAGGCTCAAGGTCTCCCAAAGAGCAATGGAGAGGGCTATGCTCGGAGTTTCCCTGCGGAATCGAATCAGAAATGTCGAAATCCGCAGGCGAACCAAAGTCACCGACATGCCCGAAGAATTGCAAAACTGAAGTGGCAGTGGGCAGGGCACATAACTCGTAGAACCGACGGCCGTTGGGGCAGAAAGGTCCTCGAGTGGCGACCACGAACCGGAAGACGCAGCGTGGGCACGCCCCCTACAAGATGGACCGATGATATTGTGCGGATCGCTGGAAACTGCTGGATGCGAATAGCGCAAGACCGGCAATTGTGGAGGTCTTTGTGGGAGGCCTTTGTCCAGCAGTGGACGTCTTTCGGCTGATGATGATGAACCAGAGTAGGTACATTAATACTTTTCTTACCGTTCAGTTATTAATTTATTCATTTTGCGACCGTAACAAGCTAAATAGATGTACAGAAGTTATGGGGAACACCCAAATACTCCGAAATATTTTATTCCGAATTTCGATGTTCCGATTTTCAAAAGTCCGAATTTCATAATACCTAAGAATTGTAATGTCTATTATTAAAAATCACGAAATTAATTTTACCGAAAGTCGTTAATACGATTTGTTAGTTTTCCGATTTTCAAACGTTCGAAGAGTCAAACGCTCGAAGGGTTCTCAGTCCGAAAAACGAAATTCCGATTTTCAATACTTCGAATAAACTAAAAGTCAACATGTTATGCTACAAAATTTGGAGACAAAAAAGAATCGCTGCACAACCGACTTCACGTAGTCTTGTCTGCCCTACTCTAGAGTGTAATTTAAGCCCGCGTAGGCGCGGAGGGGTGGGGCGGTCCGCGAGCTGAGGAGCAGGTGGCTTGAAGGCTCGCCGCCGCGGCTTAGGCTGCCGGCTTCAAGCTGCGGTGGTGAGCGTTAAAACCATCTGCGACGATAAGCTCGCGTGGGCCCGCCCAAACCCCGCAGCGCCGGAGCCGTGACAGAAACAATGCCTGCTGCATGTTGCATGCCTGCTTGCATGCTGCATGCCTGCTTGCATGCCTGCATGCATGCTGCATGCCTGCTTGCATGCTGCATGCCTGCTTGCATGCTACATGTCTGCTTGTATGCAGCATTCAAGCACACATGCAGCGCCTGCTTGAATGCTGCATGCCTGCTTGCATGTTGCATGCCTGCTTGCATGCAGCACGCCTGCTTGCATGTTGCATGCCTGCTTGCATGTTGCATGCCTGCTGCATGCCTGCATGCATGTTGCCTGCCTGTTTGCATGCTGCATGCAGCCGCCGAGTTTCAGATCCCCTCTATTGTTGATTAATCATTTGGGTTAGGTTAGGTTAAAATTGTGACCAGGGAAACAAAATATTTTTATTCGTATTGTTAATATTTCGAATTATCATTAAGTTGGACTTTTTGTTATTCGATCTATTGAAGCTCGGTGTTTTGAGAAGAGTAATTATAATCGTAAGGAATATTGAAATATAGGAATTATAAAAATAGGAGTAATGATAAATCGGAGTTGTAATATTCGGAATTTTGAACCATTCGGAATGATGGAAATCGGTATTTTGAAATTCGTATTTGTGACTGTCGGAATAAAGTTTTCGTATTAATGTAGTCCTACCCGAAGTTATGGCATATCAATATTTGTGAATAAATATGTTGATTTCTCTTACAAAGTTCAAATATAGACTGGGAATGTAAAAATACTAAGTTTTAGACCGTTTGTACCCTCTTGACTTTCTGGGCTTTAACTGGACTAGAATGTTAATTAAATTATTATAGTTCAGATAGCCTTTTCTATTCGCAGCATCTATAACGTAAACCTATTGAAGACTTCGAGTGTCGTACTCGAAGTGTTCAATAGGTCTCACCTCAATTGTCCGAGACATATAGGGGAGAAGGGGCCATGACGGGGACGCGAGGCACGACGGGGCCACCCACACTTACAAAAAACTATACGCTCTAGATGTGTTTTGTTTTTGCTAACAGGTAGCCAATTTGTATCTCTCTTTAGTCTGACAGTGACATGAGACGAGACTGCGGGCGTTTGATTTAAAAAGGTAAAAAAGGTTTTCAAAGTAATTTAAAATTAAAACGTCATATGATTATTTACATCACCAAATTCGATGCCAAATTATAGTTTAATATGTAAACAAAACTCTCTTACTTGGGGGTGTCATTAATCTCCTTAAATACATGTCACAGATAATATCCGTAATAATCACCTGGCATCTTCAGGATTATCAGCGCCGCTGCAGCGGTAGAATTTTGTAGTAAATGGTGCGCTGGAGCCATTTCCGACTCCGACAAAGTGATTACTCCGATTTTTCTTCTCATATTATATACTAGCTGTGCCCCGCGGTTTTACCCGCGTTAAACTTTATAAATTATAGCAAAATTTTATTAATATCGCTCCATCCCTTTAGTCGTGAAGAAGTATCAAATATACTCACAAACTTTCGCCTTTATAATATTAGTGTGATGTCTGTTTTTTAATGTATTTTGTCAACATAGTTATTACAGCGTTTTATATAACTACATAACAATATTATAGTCCATTCCATGTTGTATAGTAGACATACAAAATATCTGAGTCTAGTTATCCAGAGTACAATGTAGGTAAATAAAAAAATATTTAGGTAACAGCAAGAATTTATTATGATAATAAATACCAATAATGTTAACAATTTAAAATATACGTTCATTCTTACTCTAAGAGCTTTTTAAGCCATAGCAGGTCTCATACAAAGCTTGTCATATACTACTACTACTAAAAATAAAGAATTTATTTTTATTAGGCACATAAGGAAACGGTACATCATTAAAGATTTAGGGTACAACATACAGAAAATACATAGATACTTTAATGATAATGATTAGGTATGGGCTAAAAATATTTCTTATAATCCAAATTTTACTTATTCGATGTGGTACCCATACACACTAAGGGCCATATTTTAAGAGAAGTCAACACCTACACTATGGAAATGAATCTATGTATTGCGGGAACTATTATCAAACATGTTAACACATCCCACGTGAGATCAACCATTTTGACAGCTATTACGTGGTCTGTGTACGTCCAGTAACGAATATAATCTCCAATGTTGAAATGTTATCGTTTATAAGGCCACGAGTAAGTTAGTTATAAATTAACTACCTAGGGACATCAAGTTTATGAGGCTATGAGATCTGTTCTTTAATTCACCGTAGTAAAAGTAGAAAACTCTTAATATGTCAACTAACAATGAAATATTATTATTATTATTCGCTAATTTGATGTTCATTTAAATTACTTGTCATGAACAAACGACGCATTCTTCCAGTGGCTGGATTAGGTAAACTTTAATGTTGGCTCACTCAGAGCAAAACATATATAAAGGATTTTGGTTCGTATACACGCATACATCTTACGAATTCTTTAATTAATATCGATCTTGCTCTGCTCAAAAAATAACAGATTCGATAAAATCATCTGGCATATAGGTAATTAGTAAAAAAAACCGGCCAAGTGCGAGTCGAACTCGCCCATGAAGGGTTCCGTAGCAGCAAGTATTTAAATTGATTAAATGAAAGGGAAGCAATTTACCTTTCATTTTTCATTTGGTTTACGGTTTATAACGTATTAAAAAAAAAACTACTTACTAGATCTCGTTCAAACCAATTTTCGTTGTTAGTTTACATAGTAATGTACATCATATATTTTTTTTTAGTTTTATTATTCTCTTATTTTAGAAGTTACAGGGGGGGGGGGGATGTATCCACTTTGGAAGTGTCTATCGCGCAAACTATTCAGTCTAGAAAAAAAGATATTAGGAACCTCAATATCATTTTTGAAGACCTATCCATAGATGCCCCACATGTATGGATACGATGAAAAATTGTTTTTTTGAGTTTTACTTCTATGTATGGAACCCCTAAAATGATTATTATTATTTTTCTATTTTTGTGTAAAAATCTTAATGCGGTTCACAGAATACATCTACTTACCAAGTTTCAACAATACAGCTCTTATAGTTTCGGAAAAAAATGGCTGTGACGTACGGACGGACAAACAGACAGACAGACATGACGAATCTATAAGGGTTCCGTTTTTTGCCATTTGGCTACGGAACCCTAAAAAACACATAATTATTGTAACAGAACGATAGTAGTAATGTTAAATGTAAACATAGCTCGATGTTAATATATAGGTAAAGTTACTTTATATATGAAGAGATGTCCTCACTACTGACTGATCTATCAACACACAGATTAAAATACTCCGGTTACAATCCTTAAAATAATTTTGGAAACCCACTCCTCAAGGTGTGAAAGAGAGTGTATGGAAGTCCGTTAATTTTAAAGTTAGAAATATGAAATTAATATTCTAAAACTTTTGATTTAAGTGTGTTGCTGTTGCTAGTAACACTCGTTTAAACTAAAAGTTTTAGATTTTTTTACTTGCGGTTAAGTAACGTGATAGCTTATTAGTAAGCCGCCATTAATATATATTTTTCAATTATCATTGCATTACAAAAAAAAAGAAAAAATACAATCATTGATAATTTACATAACATATTTCTCGTTGAATTACCTTTTATATAAGTGGAGTAACCTAAATGGTGGATATAAGTTAAGGAGTTTAATTTGCCATGATAGCACTTCAACATGTAAACTACGCAAAATAAATACTAGCCCCTATACAAGAATAACGATCAGCTGATGCATTATGTATGGGGTGCCAAACATTTGTATTTTTCATATTCCAAAAACTAGTTTCGTTTAATTAGTTAGTCTCATGGGTAGATAGCGCACCTTTAGTTACGCCCGTATCTATGTTATGTCTAGTATATACCTACAATATCGAACCTAACATAAATATGGTCACCGTAGCCTAGTTGGCAGTACTCCTGCCTACGAAGCTGGTGGTCCTGGGTTCGAATCCCCGTAAGTGCAAATATTTGTGTGATGTGATGAGCACGAATATTTGCTTCTGAGTCATGGATGTTTTCTATGTATATAAGTATTTATCTATCTATATACGTATGTATATCGTCGCCTGGTACCCATAGTACAAGCTTTGCTTAGTTTGGGGCTAGGATGATCTGTGTGACATTGTCCCTATATATTATTACTAGCTAGTGCCCGCGACTTTGTCCGCGACAATTTTGAATGATGACCAATGTAACTACTTTCTTCTAGCTTAATCTGACAAATATAACTTTTTAAAACAAATAAGCAATATAAATTGAATAAAACCTAACCTATAAATAACCTTACTAAGAAATACATGAAAGACTACTTTGCTACTGTTATTTACAAAAAGGACCCGATATCATCAAGCAAAAATCAAAGAATACATATCAATTGTCCTTAAGTATAGTCAGTAAGTTAAATAAAGTAAAATAATAATCAACGATGCATTAACCACAAAGGTAACTCCCATTAGATTAGGTTGCGACATTTTGTGAACGAAACCATAGCGCGAACCTAAACGATGATTACGCCATCTACTAACAAAAATATAAACTTGTAAAGCGGTAAAATTAAGATGTGTGTATATATTTTGGGTGAGATTTAGGCGATCTTCTATTGATTCAGTTTTGGGCTACCTTTTATTTTAAGCATTTATTTATTTTAACCGATATGCCAATTAAGTTACGCGATCTGAAACGACATTAACGCCATCTAGATACAAAGTTGTGAACTTGTAGATCAGTAAAATTAAGATGATGTTTTTTGGGTGCGATCATCTCGACACCAACAATGTATACTACGCTAACTCAAATTTTAGATAAATTCGTTTTTTATCCCAATTTGATTAAAATGTCGTTATTTTAATTTGTTATACAATTTACCAAAAAAAAGAAGTTACAAATCTTATAAAACGCTAAATCTTTACTTAGACGACAACGACCACGACATTTTAAGCTACTTGGCATAAGAAACTAATTATTTTAAATTTGAGTTTGCTTAAATTGTTGGTGGCGATCTATTGAATCAGTTTTGGATTACGTTTTTTTAACGACAAATTATTGCCTGGATTGCTTTATTTTTAACTGAAAGACCAAATACCAATTTTCATGGGTTTAACTTCAAAAATGTCGCATTTTTCATACAAACTTACAAACCCTATCTTACGCCCTAAGGTGTTGAATTCCCAAAAATCCTGAAATATATATTTTTAATTTTTAACTGAAATGCTAAGTACCAATTTTCATGCGTTTAACTTCAAGTCGCAGTTTACATAGAAACTTACGTACCCTACTTTACGCACTTAGGGGTGGAATTCCCAAAAATGCTGAAATATATATTTTTTATTTTTAACTAAAAAGCCAAATACCAATTTTCATGCGTTTAACTTAAAAATTGTCACATTTTCCATACAAACTTACATCCCTTATTTTTCGCCCTTGGGGGTGGAATTTCCAAAAACCCTGAAATAAGTGATTTTTTATTTTTAACTGAAAGGCCAAATACCAATTTTTATGCCTTAAACTTCAAAAACGGCAAAGTTTCATACTAACTTAGCGCCCCTGTTTTACCCCCTTAGGGGTTGAATTTAGAAAAATCCTACCTTATTCCTTGTCTACATTATAAAGCAAACATTTGTGCAAAATTTCAGCTTTCTAGGTCAAAGGGTTTGGGCTGGGCGTTGATGAGTCAGTCAGTCAGTCAGGACTTGTCTTTTTATTTATATAGATTATATTCGCTGCTATACGAACGATCAAACTTAATTTGTATTTTCCGGTTTTTCTGCCGATTGATAGACCGCGGAACTTGCCTATAAAGCGATTACCCAAATCTTAGTTTAATTAGGTATTTCGACTAAAATTTACCGACACAGTAGGAAAATCTATTATGTGTCTACCTAACAACGTGGAGTTAATTTTCACGATATTAACTCTTTTATTTCCTCATGATGATTTCCTTCACCGTTGTAAGTACCAGATAATATTCACATGAATTGGAAAAGTCAGTGGTGTGCGCGTGCGCCGTGTGCTTGATCTCGAGGCCCCTGACTTCACAGTCCACCGGTCTACTTATGCCTGAGAGATCTCTAGAATGTTCTTGTTGACACGTGAAGTCGGCGATCGGACTATGGGGTAAGTTCTCTTACAGAGAGGATGTCCTTGCCCTGCTGTTGGACAGTAATAGGCCGCATAATCATCAATCATCCAACTCCTTTATTACAAAACAATGTCTAATGTCAGACAGATTATAAAGGAGCTGAAATTTGAATGACTGGATGCTATTTATTATAACGCACAAAAATAATAGGGCTATTTGAGTTTGCTGTGTGTTCATGGCTTTGTTGCACCGTAGTTTCCAAACCGATGCACCAGTAGAAATACATCTAAATCTAGAGTTACTGAATAGTACAGGTACTATCGGGGTCTTATACGGTGTACTACCGCTGGATTCTCAAGGACTATAGATGGGAAGTCTCCTCCATTAAGTTGTTTAAACCATGAAACCACAATGAGTCCATGTTTGAAAATTTAATGGATTTTATAATTAAAATCTATTGTTTACACTTCAGTCACAAAACACTTTATGGTTTTGTCTTATATGACCTCTCATTTATTCAATTACATCTACTAGAAATATTTGTATACTTAACTAAATTAATGCAAACATTTTCTAAGTATTTCCAAGCGCGTTTTATTTTAATAATTTATTTTATTTTAAATAAAAAAAATTAAGACGTATCTCTCCGCGTTCGATCTGAGTAGAATGCTATAATTATTGTATGAACAAGTGTTGTGAGTACTTGTGAGATGGCTGTGCATGCGCAAATTCAAGATGTCAACATTTTAATTTATATAATGACATGAAAGGCGAAAAAAAGTAATGCTTTTGGTAATGATAGATGTTCATTTATAATATGTTCACCATCAAAATAATAATTAGAGGCTACAATTTTTTTTTATCGACTGATTTTTTTTATCTAGTCGTTGGCCTTTCCTTTATAGAGATAAAAGAACCGTGCCCTGTGGTTGATCAGAAAAAATAACAAGGCCACCCCATTAATTACCTGGTTGGGTGTCGTAAAAAGCGACAAAGGAAAAGAGCCGCTGCTGCCGGACTACCTACAGCATAGTAGGTAGTCAGGAAGCACTCAGCAGTTCCTGTGTACTGTGGTGTATTTTAATTATATACTCTGTGCGACTCCTGGCTTGGTGTGTCTGTGGTTGAGGATGGTTGTGTGTCGATGGTAATTAAGAGAGGTCTGTACCCTGTAGTGTCGATTGTATTATAAGTTGTTAAATAATAAATGTGATTACAATATACAAGTCTTTAAATATATATCAACGCTCATTAATTTTGGTTCTGCAAAACGTGCAAACACAATATGTACTAGCTACCACCTAACTGCAGTCGCAAAGTAAGTGCGGTGATTACGCCAATCCTCTTCAAAACGTTGTGGAAACATTTAGGTGAAGCCTATGTCCATCAGTGGATATAGTGATGAGAAAAAGGAACATATATTCAAGATACATATACATACAAATCGGGTTACTAATCTATAAAAAAATCGAATGTGGTGATTGAAAACCAACACAACATGTTCAATGTGTTTTCCTCCTAAAGATTACTTAGTGATTTAGCGTTAGTACACCGTATAGGTCCCCGATAGTACTTGTAAATGTCCCGATAAAACCTACGTCACAGAGGGTGCGGTAATTGCCCTAGGTTCTCTATTACACTAACAATCAGGTTTGATTAATACGGGAATGATTTTATTTACTTTTCCGTTGCAGTGGTATGTAGCTACTCGTATGATAGCTACCTATTTCATTGAAAGCTTTGTGGGCACGTTACAGTTTCTTAATTGAAAGGTGTATTTTGTATGCTTAATTTTGTTATGATCTTTATTATTAAAAAAGGTTTTAAGGGTATATACCGGTAATACATTATAGAGAGTGTAGCTTATTAGCTACACTCTCTATCTATCTTTAATAAGTATATATATTTTAAGCGCTATCGGAAGATCAGCGTTACAGTAATAATTATTGTTTACTGTAACATTTCCTGAGGTAGATGCCTTTCCTAGCTAGTACTTATAATGTTACGTGCTTTGTAAGTATTATGTAATCTAAACGCAATTAGTTATATCGTCTTAGATGTTAACTAAGTTAAGGATTATCTGTGCTTGTTGGGAATACCCTTTTTATTAAGTATTGTTACCCCTGACGGTGACTTCGATGCGGTTTCCTACCCCAGACTTTGACTCTAGTGTTTCTTATTTGTGGACTGTAGGTACATTTAGTTTTTTTTAATTCAGTGGGCGGCAAATGAGCTAGTGGGTCATTTGATGGAAAGTGATCACCGCCGCCCATGTACACTCGCAACACCAGAGGAGTCGCGGGTGCGTTGCCGGCCTTTAAGAGTCAGCAAACTTTAAAAGTATTGCTGACCCCCCCCCCTCCAATAAGCTCTGGCGACCTTACTCGCACGCAGAAACACAACATTAAAATGATTAATCTTATGTAAGGAATGTCTTTTGTAAGGTGGAGGTACTTCTCCAGTCGGGCTGCTCTTTGAGCGAATGAACACTGTGCCCTACCTCTCTTTATTTCTATCTAGTTCTGTTAGTTAACGTTTATGGACCTTAACGATGATACCTACGTCACAAAATGTGTAAGTCGTTACTATAAAGACAATATAGGTAATGGTTTGATTTTTTATTTGCCAATGCAGTGCATTGTTGCTTTGAGATATTACCATTTCCTAGCTATTTAGGCCTTAACCTGCAGAAGGCAAGAAATAAATCTACAGGAGTGTCTGCTGAGGAGTGAACTTAATTGAACCGTCGCGTCGTCGCGCTCGAGTCGGTGACGCTGAATCGGGTTTACTCAGCTCCACTTAACGTCAAACACGTTGGGATCCAAGTCGGTGACGAACTCAATAGTGTGATACTTGTCTCCACTCGTCATCAGCCAAGTTTACTCGCCGACAAGAAGTTAAAACTTTTCACTTCTATCGTTCGGTCATAAAGCACACAAGTAACAAGTAGTTTAAGTTTGTATGTTCAACGGTTTATTGTATAAACAATCTAATAGTTTATAACAGACGCGTAACTTTAAATTTCCCTAAGATTTAAGTTTCAAGTTTGCATGTCTGTCATGCCTTCCGAACCAATGACGGCTCTATAGTATGCTCCGGCTATCTTTGCCTGCACCTGCCTTGAAAAAATCGGCGTGGTTTATGATGATCGCAAAAGTATAAATTTCGCCTTGTTTGTCGGGTCTCGGTTGTGGCCATTAGACAATAGTTAAACAAAGCCAGATGATCAAGCCAATTTTATCTGTACACCAAGTCGTCGATATTAGTTTACATCTATATCTATTACTATCTAAATTTATTACGTTATAGATTTAGATGCTCCATTTTGGTTTTTAAGTACGGGACCCTAAAAATAAATGATTAGGTATGTCTGATGCTAGACTTGCTTACTGGTAAGTAGATTGAAAATATGAAGCTCATAGAGATATCTCACATATGATTCACTTGCTCTTTTTTTTAAATTTATTTATTATTCTCTCATCGCAAAACATTGATTAAGATAAACATGAATGAATAATAAAACATGAACCTGTCCACGGTTGGCAAAAAAAGAAACCGCTGTCATAATTTGCGGGTAAACTGGCCACGAGGAATCAAAATATTGATAATTTTATTATAAATCTGATGACCTACAACTGCGATTGGGCCACCCATGGACAATTGGTATAATAGGAGTAGTGTTGAAAATGACTAAAGTGACTGAATTAGACTGACTGTCATTTACGATCAAAATGGTCATTAACTGTCAAATATGGTCATTTTCATTTCATTACCTTTTAAGTTTTTGTTGTTGATAAAAGTCTACAACTTCTAAATTGAAACAAAAAAGTGGTTTTTATGACTTGTAGTATTATTATATAGTGTTAATCATTTTACATTTCTAATCATGCGTGCATTTAAGACAAAATGGTAACGTCGCGTCGCCACGCGCATCGACTTCGATGTCGTCTTATCCTCTCATGATATAATACAAAATAAAACGTTGCTTCATTTAAACTTATATATAAATTGACTACCTAAATAAATAAATAATTGAGTGGTAGTCGAAAATAGACATTACTATTTGAGTCAAATGGACTGAATTTGACAGTAAATGACCGGTCATTTAAGGTTTATGACAATTGTGACTAGTCGTATTCAGTCATTTTACTTCTCTAAATAGGAGTAAACAACCTATTTTGTGAGAGACCTGATGTAGGTTCGAAAGAACCTGTATTACAGGTCATCAGAATGGAGCAATAGAAGTATCGCGCTTCTGTTGCATCATTCTGTAAAGTCAAATGGGATAACAAAAACATGCAAGCGAAAAGTGTATCCTAGTAAAACCAAAAGGTTTGATTTAATACTTATATTGTAGACTAGCTGTGCCCGCGACTTCTTCCACGTGTTAATTCGCTTATTTAGTTTCTTTTTGTTTTTTTTTAATAAAACAATTTTTCTAACATAAATGTTGCCTAAGTTACTCCTTTCAGCTACCTGTCAATAATAGTTCCGTCAAAATCGGTCCAGCCATTTAAGAGATTAGCCGGAACAAACAGACAGACAAAAATTTAATAATTTTTATTTTGGTGTATGTTCCGTATATATATATATATGCGTGTAGATGTAGTAAAAAACGGTTATTTCAATATTACAAACAGACACTTCACTTTTATTTATTTGTATGTATAGAATAGATAGCAGTGCCCGCGGACTTTTGTCTCGCATAATACTTCAACCTTCAACATAAGATCAACTTATATACCTATTATGTATTTTATGAGTAATGTAATTATGCGCTAAATAATACTTTTGCTAAATGATTAGTTAAATAAGCTTGGTAAATATTTTTTCTTTGTGAATCAAACGTAATTTTACATTGGAACGAATAAGAAAATCTACTTTTATAGAAGAATGAGGGATAAAGTCCTAAACAGCGCAGTGAAATTGCACTGCGCTGTTCTTACATTCATCTCCAAAACATCGTTGACGTCAAGCCAAGACTTGCCTACGTATTCCCTCCTAATCTTCTTATCCCGGTTTATTTAATAAAAAACAACTTTATTATTTAGCAAATAAAGGTTTAAAATTGAGCGAAACCATATCACAACGCGTGTCATTGTAACTGACCACGCAAAATAGGGGTCCGGGTACTAATCGCTAGTACGCATGCGCTAGGACAGGGTGACTGACAGTCGGAATTCATCCACGCGACCGGCTACTAAACATTCCCGAAGCGAATTATCACGAGAATAATATATCAAATAATTTCAATATTAATTTGTGAAAAACAATGGCGAATAATATAAAAGTGAGTGGTCCGGGGGAAACGATTTTGCTGCTGGAGAAAAAAGTGAGTATTTTCTTATAATGTCAAGTTAAGGTCATAGTTTTGGGGGTCGTTACGTGACGCAAGTCGTCCTTAAGGTTGCTTTTCGTATGTTAAGACATGATGTAATGTGATCAGGTGTTATGTACGAAGAAACTCTCACTATATTCTAAAACTAAAATTAGGTTCAAATTCTCGTTAGTCTGTTGCGATCGATACCAATATTAACGCTGATATTAATTTATATTTTTGCTTATTACTGCATCTTAAAAAATATTATAAAATTCGATACATTATACAGTACCAAGTTTGATTTAAATTGGAAGACATTTCTTTTAAAATAAGTTATAAACTTGCAATTACTAATTCAATTAAAAATAAATATGTGTGAACACGTAAGTTGTACCAGCAAAAAGCTTCTATAAGTACGTACTTGGTAAACTAAAAATAATTATGATTTAATTAAAATTCGTGTAGGTATATGTTTACGTTATTAAATTATGACATTGACATTAACATTGACTGTTGGTCTGGTGGTTAGTGACCCTGACTGCTAAGCCAGAGGTAGTGGGTTCGATCCTGACCCGGGACAAATCTTTATATGATTATGTGTTCATCGGCTATGAAACTTAAAGTACCTACTAACAATTATTTATTATTCTAGCAAGCACTAAACAATATTCACACAATGATATATTTATACTTACTAACATAATTTTTATTTAAGTAAATGATTGGCAGGTATATATAATAATCTTAAACATATTATTATATTAAATATTATTCGGTAATTGTGGATGAAAAGTATTAGCTATTTAGCACTGATTTGTGAAGCGCTCAAGCTATTCTGTATAGAGATTGTATTGCTGTGTGACTATTGACAAAATGAAATATGATTACAATCGAAGTAAAATTATTTTTAATTACGTAAGTATAACTAAGCTTGTCGAATGTAGACTATCAAAATTGTCCTTGAGAGCCGAATTAAAAAATATGTGTTCTACTGTAATAAGGTATTTTCGGAATACTCGCGATGAAAATAGAAAAGTCAATAACTACAACAACCTCATCAGTTAAGTGATTTGGTTGTGAAGTACCTACATATATCCGATGGAACACCGATTCGCCTAAAGCAGACAAGCTATTCTCTATACAGCACCAAGTATTATCTTGCTGAGGATGTACTGACACAACAAAATATGATTTAATTTAATTGAACTTACTTTATTTTTATTCATTCGAAAATCTAAAATAATATTAGTAACGGCTTAGTGAAATATTTCCCAAGAATTACCTATGTATTTGTGAAGCGTTTGAGCTATTCTTCGTAAGGCACCAAACTTAATCTTGCGGAATAAATATCGACATAATAAAATCTGATTCAAACTTTTACTTTAGTTTAATCGAGATCATAACGTAAAATTATGTAAGGAAATATTCTTGTATAGTATTCCTGATGAATTACCAAAGTGAAGCACCTAGGCTATTCCCTATATATCGAGCAGCGTTATCTATTGACACTATAAAGGTAACGTTCTATTGCAATAATTATTCGTGCAGCACATAAGCTATTCTCCATAATCTACACAAGTAAATATTATAATTGTTGAGTATATTTTATCTTGGGGTATGTAAATGATCAAAACTTTAAAAATATAAATAAATTTTTAATAATTTCTGGACTTGATTAATAGGAACAATCAATATTTTCTCACAAAAAGGTAATCAAAATAAACGATAATTGTCTAGATAATTATTAGGAAATAAGAACGTTGATTGACGTAATTATTAATTTCTAAGATAAGATAGGATAGTTTATTTGGCAAATATGGGTACAGTACATGATATGATGTTTTACTGTATGGCATGCGAAAGGTACAGGACCAGCAACAGACAGACTGATTACAAACTCAATACAGCGACATATTAATGCGTATTTACATTTCAAAATAATCAAAGAAATGAATTTTCTTTTTGTGCAATATTCGCTGAAATATTGTAGTAGGCATTTTTCTCTAAAAAGGAACGTAGCATTTCTTAAATAATGGAACACTAGCCATCCAAGATTTAGGTAACTTATTATAAATAGTATAGTATAGTAATTATTTACTACATTTATCGTTATAAGTAGCACAATAAGTAATAAAAATATGTTACATTTGAACTTGAATAACAAAGGAACACTTTTATTAAAAACTAGCTGTGCCCCGCGGTTTTACCCGCGTTAAACTTTATAAATTATTACAGCTCCTCCCTCGTAGGTGATAGCGTGATAATATGTAGCCTATATGTTGACCCGACCTCTTAGTAATATTCATGCAAAATTTGAAGTAAATCCATGCAGTAATTTTTGAGTTTAGCCCGGACATACATACAGACAAACAGATAAACAGACAAAAATTCTAAAAACTATATTTTTGGCTACGATATCGATTGCAGATCACGCCACAAAAGAATATTTTTTTAAAAGTATCTTTTTAAAAAAATATTCAATGTACAGTTTTGACTTCCCTACGATTTTATTATATGTATAGATAAACATTACCCAAGAAAATTTCCGGATTCAAAATACAGATACACAGGTATATCTTTTGCATATAGGGATCTTTTCCAGACTTCTTCTTTAGGTAATGGTAACCTTGGTTGGACCTCAGCTGTGAGTACGTATCGTGTGAGGCGAACCACTTCCATGGTGTCAGGATATATAGCTCTTTTTCTTTTACTCTTGACGTAATATCTTTGTAACGCAAGGTCCCTAAACTTTACTTTCAATTAACGTAAATTGATCGACAACTTATTCTTAGAAGTATTAATAACAAAATATTATATAATAAGATGTTTTGTTCTTTTTTTGGTTAGTGCAGTGAATTTCACCTCTACATACTAGGTTTCAAAATTGCATCATACTTCAACTTTTACAATAAAGCATTTAACCACGTATAGTTTACTAAACACTAACTAAATACCTAAATAAATACCTGTCTACATCAACATATTTTTAAGAAACTTCACGCCCTTTTCATACAGTATTTGTTCATAAAATTCACAAGTTTCCAAAGATTCTGCGGTATTGCGTCGTGCCATCGTACGATAAATTGGAGGTGTGTCAGACTCGTTCGACCGGATTCGACGCGAAATGACGTAGAAACCAGCTAAGACTACTTATTCAGGGTTGATTATAGGCCTTTTTAGGTCGTGACAGGCTTCGGACTCGTGCTTTTCAACAAGTGCATCGAGCGCAGCAAATTACGTTGCGAACTTTGTGATTTTTACCGCGGCGCAAGTTGGTTTGGTCGTTAAGTTAACAGTTGTAGTCATTTTTATGTATAAAACGAGTAAAGCTAATTAAGTAATTTATTAATATTTATCTTCACAAATATACTTCTTTATAAAATTTTAATTTCTTTTTGCAGGATTGCGCTTTGATTGCTTTCTAAAGATCTGTTGTAGTGTGTATGTGCATTTTGTATAGGATGTGCCGATAATATTCCCCTTTTGTAATTAAAATCAAATATAATACATTAAGTTACACATTACAGATACAATAGTTAACTATGACGTCTGTTTTTCGTTGGCATGATCGCAGCAGGAGGAAGATTTTTATCTTAAATCATGGTAACCCGTTTAGCTGTGAAAAGTGTTCAGAACTTTTTATAGTTCCGGTATTCCTTTTAACTGTGAAAAGTGTATAGAACTTTTTATAGTTGCGGTATCCTTTTTAGCTGTGAAAAGTGTACAGACATTTTTATTGTTCCAGTGTCCCTTTTAGCTGTGCAAAATTTGCAGCTCTATTAATCCCGGGCATTTTTATATGTTTATCTGCGTAAAGCTAACAGAACTTTTTTTACACAAGCTTCTTACGGAAGCCTGTTTCTGTGCAAAATCTACAGCATTTTTTTTATAATTAGCCTATTTACATACAGTTAATTAAAAAAGTGAACTCTACATAAATTCTTTTTTTCCTATCCTTAAAGGAAAACTCTACACAAATGCAAGGAAACATCCTATTGAGGGAATATTCTGAATATTCGTTTAGAACAACAAGAATTTACTGAGAATTCAACAGCAAGCTTGCATTCGTTATCAGCTCGAACTTATGAATTGTTATTTTGACCGCGCTTCTGCGATTAGGTATCTCTATATTCTGCGAGTCAGTGCTATCTTATCAGTATTATTCTCAACTTGTTGCATAATTTTGGAGTTTGCCCCCTCATGTTAAGGTTTATATTGATATGTGACGTCACGAGATAACGCTTCTCCTGTTTTGGACGCATGTACGCAAACGCAAGGCTTTCCAGCGTGGGAGTGAGAGGAAATTGTATTAGTTCGAAGGTCAGGATCTATTTTCGACAGTTCACTGTCTCAGATTAATACGAATGACCCAGATTTCAAAAGCTTCGACACTGATTAAAATGATTTCTTCCTAACTATTAGACGGCGAGACCAAAAGCCGCTGGAATCGATTAACCAATTTAGTATATACTACATAGAACAGACAGATACACATATGCTTCTTTATAAAGTGCATGTTTTTAATTAATATAATTTTGTAAAATTTAAATGCTGTGGTTATCTTTAAGTGTTGCAGCGCTATTATTATTATAGTTGTTTGTAACATTGACGATCCTTAAATAAATAAATAAAATAAAGGGTGTTATTCAGGGTTTCAGGTCACTGACGTAATCGACACTTAAGTATAACGCGATCATAGATAGAGGCTCTCACTGGTCTGTAGGTTATCAACGAGCAAATAGGCTCGCGGGCAGTCCAGAGATGATTGACCACCAAAGTGGTTTAACTCCAGAGTGTCTCCGTGTTTCGGAGGGCCCGTTAAGCTGGCGGTCCTGGTTCTAGTCATTAGACAACAACTCTGACACTAGGGTAACTACTGCCCATACGATAAGTAAGTAAGTAAGTTTAACGACTGTTGCCTAATGACTACAAATGGGACTAACAGAGCAGATGTACAGAAACTAACAAACTTTAGTAGTTACCTATCTATAGACTGATCTTTCTTGCCTTTGTGCTTACCTTCGCCGATCACTTATGGACTGGTGCGGTGAGAGCAAATTGCTTTGGTTGTTCAGAAAAGTCATAAAATAGCATTAATCTAATATATAAAATTCTGGTATCACAGTATTTTTCTGCAAACTCCTCCGAAAGGCTTGATCGATTCTTATGAAATTTTTGAAAGACGAATACAAAACCTCGCGTATGTTAATATAAGTATAGATTTCTTTCTCATGTAAAACGGAAGCTAGATTTGTTTACCAGACATTAAAATATTTTCAGCAGATGAAATAGGCTTTATATATATTCGGAGAGCATAACTAACCTATAATAATAAGATTATCCACAAAAACAAAGTAGTCTTGGCAGATAATATCATTTCATGAGAAGATGACATCTTAAACGCGCCGACAAATTGTTGATAAATTGTTAATCTATCTCATTTCAAAAAAACCGATGTAGTAGATAGGTAGGTAGGTAATGCATGTTTATAATTTTCCGCGAACATCAGTGGATACAGTTGCTCTACGAATACCACCCTTACTAACTACAAAATAAAGACTCTGACAACGTCTCGACTTATGCACTGCCGTAGCGTTATATGTACTAACACAGGTTATCAACTGTTAGCAATTAGTACAGTTAATGACCCGTTTACCTACTTGAACTAAAGGTTGGCTGCAGATTATGAGATGATTTATTGCTTTATTTTGATTAGGGGCTTTATCGTGATGATTAAGCATTTGCAGCAATGTAAAGCTTATTAGAATATTCAGCATCTACTCCGGATTGCTTGAGGATGCTGGGTCGATACCCGCCCGACGATTGAATATAAATTTTCCTATTTTTCAGTTTATGTTTATGACTGCACGTATGGCAGTTAAGACAGTGGCCTTGCCGCTTCGTTTCTCAGGGTCGATTCCTGCGCAGGACAACTATTTGTTGTTGTATGTAATTGGCCTTAACAAAATCATACAACCTTATTATTGTTTAATTAGCCGTAAGTTTTCTAAATTTAAAAATATAATCTTTCTATAAACACATTATTTTTAATCTGGAATTCAAACATGTTCTAATATTAAACCCTATGGCCAGCTTTTTAAATGGATGAAAAGAGATTCTAGCCTATATTCTAAAAAGAGGTTGTATAGGAGGGTTTATGTTATAAGATGAGAAGAGAAAACAAAAAGAACGGTTGATAAAAATATTTAAGTTGTGGTCGACGAATTTACATACAACCTTACCAAAAACGGAATCTTCTTTGGATGTGGACCTACTACGTTGTCTAATAACAATTCTGTTCAGCTCTAAATAGATAGAGAAAAGGCGCTTGATCGTCGCTTCCCATGACTGACCTTAGAAGGAAGGCAATCCATCAGGATTATTGACCTTATCGGCCATGCAGCCGACTTTACAACACTTTTTAACGTCCAGTAGTTCTTGTTTCTTATTTTTCCTTTTGTTCATAAATTAGATATTGCCTTCCTCTAAATCTCCGTTTGCCTCGCTCGATCACACTTTTCGTAACGCTGTGGTTCTCTAGTTGGTCGGTACCAGCTTACACATCAAATCAAAAGTGCGTTAAGAAGTATTACATTAAAATGATACCCCCCTTATTATAACCATTCAGGAATAAATATTGAGGACTCTGGTAGGTACAGACGCCAGCACATCCAGCTACCCAATCTGTCGAATTTCTTTTATAGAACTTTATCACAAAAGCATAAGGTTCACTTTCAATTGGGGAAATTTGACAGATTGGGGTAGCTTGATGTGCTAGCGTCTGCACTATTCTAGCCAGAAAATCGCATTAGATACGAGTCATGATTGTCTATGATTAAACACGTTATAGCACGAGGCAATCAATGCAGGTAATCAATTCAGCCAAGCAATAATAATGCAGCAACACCACATTTCAATGCATATAGTACATTCCTTGCTCAAGTATTGATTTTTAATTACCTGCCAGTATCTATGTGGGACAGAGCTTCATGAATCAAGTTACGATGTAAGATTCTCTAATAGGATTCAAATCACAACACAAAGTCATAAAAATAACACATGTTAAGTTGGTGGTGATGGTATGGAGTGAGGAGACTCTCCGCAGTCGTGGAAGACGATTTGGGACATCTAAGAAATTAAAATTTCTGTTTTTCTATTCTTAATTTGAATACAAGGAATTCTTATGAATAATTAAACGAAAGATAGTTTTTAAAGCTAATACTAAGCTTTAAAAATTTTCTTTTCTTTACAAACATAGAATTGACATCGAATACAAATTTACACAGACTCAGAAGAACTACTTATGGGTCAAGACAATGCCGGGACGAGCGGGTCGACTATGATACAATCTTGGCCAGAGAGTAGTTAGACTCTGATCCATGATAAAACTTGGCTACTGCCTCTAACCATAGTGTTGTTATTATAAGACACGTAACATTTCTCAGCATCCACAATAAATACGAATAAACTGCAGTAATTGTGTGACTCTGTTCTATATATAGCGTCACAATTCACAATGCTCTAATCTAGTAAATGAGATTCATCCGGTATTAAGGTTTATGATGTATGTATTGTAGCTGATTTCTTTACAGTTATCTTAAAAAGGTATTACAAGTTTCGTATTATTTTGTTCATATAAATACTTAATTGTTTGATAATTGACTTTAAAACTGAGCCTTATTCTGAATATATCCTACTAATAATATAATTGCGAAAGATTATGTGTATGGATGCATAGATGTATGAATGTTTGTTACTCTTTCACGCTAAAAATACGGAACGGATGTTGATGAAACTTTGTACTAATATAGCACAGCTAGTATTCACATTAATATTATAAAGGCGAAAGTTTGTGAGCGTGTGACTGTGTGAGTGTGTATGTATGTTACTTCTTCTCGTCTAAACGGCTGAAGGGATTTTAATAAAATTTGGTATGGAGTTAGCTGGAGCCCTGGATTAACACATAGGCTATAATTTATAAAGTTTAACGTGGGTAAAACCGCCAATGCTCCCACAGCAGAGTAAGGGTCTCCTGTCACAGTGAGAGGGGAGAGTGGATAGTCTACTATGCTAGCCTTATGCGGGTTGGCAGACTTCACATGTCATCAAGAATATTTTGGTGAAGTCACAGGCATGCAGTTTTCCTTACGATGATTTGCTTCACCATTTTTAAGTACGATATAATTAATTACCTCATCCATTATTCATAATGCTTGTTGATCATTATCCGATAACGATCTATGAGGTTAAACAACTAGGTACCGTCAGTCTCTACATGATTGGCCACCAAAGTGGTTTATATTCCGAGGAGGAGGGCACGTTAAGCTGTCTATCCCGGCTATAGCCTACCGTGTTAACGTACTAAACGAGCTTAACATGCCTTATCGACTATTGTCTAGTGACACCACAGCCGCAGCAGTGTCCTACTCGGTGGCCTGTACAGCTCTGGCACTTGACTAACCACTGCCCATACGAATGAATGAAAGGATAATAATTAATAAGTCATTACTGTACTTAGGTATCTTAAGTTTAATGATGTAATAAACCCGACCGAAGAATGATGTTTGTTGCATCATTAAACTCATGATACGTTAGTACAATAATTACTTATATCAAATAATATTAAATAGTCTTATTGAGTCTTATTCTTAAATGCGACTCAATTTTATACTCAACCATCGGGATGCGATTCAAAGAAAATAAGACAGCATTCTTGTATTCCATCAGGGTTAACGAAAGGTAATTGAGATTACCTTCTGCGCACAACTATCCAAAAGAACCTTTACCTCGAAATCAATTAAGGTGATGATCTTATATCCAAAAAATATTTATGTTAGTACCCCGACAGCAATTCGAACAGTCACCGCAAGTAAGACCCGCTCTAGAGTGTGACGAGAACTGTTCCTGCTGGCGATGTATTTTTAATGTTTGTATTTTAAGGCTTACATACATACAAAAGACCGATGAAGCTACTATTATTATTTATTTATTTAATTATGACGTTGTCAGCGTTGATGATGATGATGTCTTCCCGGCCGAATTTCGGCCACGGCGGCCATTCTCAATGGAGATTAGCCAATTGCGCAGGACATATTATAGTGCACAAATGTGTGCGCAAACACAGGGGCACTTTCTATTCCATCACTTTCATGATCCGACGGGACCACTAGCGACACGACAGGAAAGAGGTCAGGCACAGGAGCGACGGCTTTACGTGCTCTCCGAGGCACGGGGGTGTAATACCGCCAACTTCCAGACTTCGGGCTGATACTGAGAATTCCACTTTACGGAAAAATCCCAAAATCACTTTTTGGCCCGACCCGGGATTTGAACCCAGGACCTCATTTTCTGCGGTTGAACACGCTACCGCTAGACCAACGAGGCACCGTTACCTTTGTATAAAGGTTAGTCAAGAGGCGTCGTTTTGGATTGGAATAGCCTAAACAAGTGGGTATACCGGTGCGGTGTAGGTAAATATTTTCTTTAAGTTGAACTAATCCGAATAGTATTGCGTGTATCATGGTGGTATTCCCGCAACACGTTCCACAGGGCTGGATTTAGGTATGAGTATTTTATGCCATTACATAACCAACTTAACTTTCCACACCATTCACAATTTACAATTATTTTTATATCGTGGCCTAATAAACTCACTTAAACACGAGAAATACAGTATATAATTACCAGTATTAACGCATTAACTGATCTATTCTGGACGACCGTGTTAGCTTTTTAAATTGGGGTATGCTAAACCGAATTAAGTGAAAGACTTTTCACTTAATTCAGGTTTTGATAAACGAACTTAGGAAAAATAATTAAAAGAACTGCTCTTGGCCTCTGTATCATGTGATAAAGCAGCCGTTTTAATTATTTTTATTAAAATTGATATATTTCACTGATTTCAAGGCACATTTGGTTGTTACAGATAACTTTACTGGAACTCATAAAACGCTTTCGCTGCTTTGACGTTACAATAATAGCGGTCGAAGTTTACATACATTTGTGAATAAATATAGGGCTAATTTAGGGAACGCTAATATTCTTGACTAGCTGTGCCCCGCGGTTTTACCCGCGTTAAATTTTATAAATTATCATAGCTCCTCTCCCATAGCTGATAGCGTGATAATATGTAGCCTATATGTTGACTCAACCTCTTCGTAATATTCATACAAAATTTGAAGTAAATCCATGCAGTACTTTTTGAGTTTACCCCGTACATACATACAGACAAACAGACACACAGACGAAAATTCTAAATACTATATTTTTGGCTTCGATATTGATTGTAGATCAGGTCCCAAGTACCTATCCTTTAAAAAAAATATTCAATACAGTTTTGACTTTCCTGTGATTTTATTATATGTATAGATATAGAACAGTCATCATAATATCCGCCGAAAAACTGTGGACAAAGGCCTCCCCCAAAGATAGCCACAATAGCCGGTCTTGTGCTATCCGCATCTAGCGACTTCCAGCGACCCTCACAAGATCATTGGTCCATCTTGTTGGGGGCCTGCCCATGCTGCGTTTTCCAGTCCGTGGTCGTTACTCGAGAACCTTTCTGCCACAGCCGCCGTCTGCTCTACGAGCTCTGTGCCCTGCCCACTATGTGATATATAGAACAATAACTTTTTTTATATTAAATGGAATTGAGTGATTGTGAACTCGGATTTTCAGTAACATTTGTAAATTGCGTAAATTTTATGGTCTAATATGAAAAATAATAAAACACAAGATATGGAAATATCATATGTGTTTTATTATTTTTTATATCTACTATTGATATCACTATCGTTATATGAGACATTTAACATTTGTTTAATATAATATGATTCGTCACAAGACGCCTTATCAGAATATATGTACTAATATTTTGTACGTCATAAGAAAGCAATCTTTGCTTTCGTACTGCATTACCTCTTGGGGTGGTGCACCAAAATGTAGGATGATACAGATAGAGCGGGCTAAAAGGGCCATTCTAAAGGTATCATATTCTCTACCATACCGACACCCTACAACTCTGTTATATAAAGAGGCAAAGGTTCTAACTGTTCGTCAACTATTTATAAGAAACATATTACTAAAGCAACACTCTCAGCTTTATTTTATTAGACCATGCTGTTGATAGACCATGTACTTACCTGAAAACTGTGGTAGCAAAGAGGTTCTTCTGTCATCTTGTACAATCAAATTAATAAAAAACTGCCTATGTACCATCTAACTACGAATAATGAAATAACAACTTGGCTCCAGACACTGACCTATGACGAAACTGAGAAACTTTTGACCAATCTGACATAAACGTTAATATAATAAAAAAAAAACATTTCTAAATACAATTTACCTGGTATCCTTGCGCAAAAAGAGAAAATATTAAAAAAAATACTCATACGTGCATCCATAAAAACACCTCACACGCTCACATACCACACACACACACACTCATACACACACTCACACACATACTTTTGCTGAAACTTCTTTTTCTTCTCATATTTTATACTGTTAATATGGTCAATAGTCCAAGGGGTGACCTGGTGACCTGAAATACAGGCCTACTAGAGCCTAGTTTCGGCATCAGTCTTTCACAATATTTTTATTTAATGTTGTTCAATTTTCAATGTCTGTAACCATAACACTATGTACCATGTTATAATATTGTGGAGAGAAATAAATAATATTGATTGATATTGATGATTATGTAAAATTTTGAAGTAGGTAATCGATTTAACTACCAAATATTGCGACAGCCGAAATAATTAAACTAAAATTATCGTTAGGAACATATTATAGTATATACAGAAAATACAAACAAGAGGTAAACAACGGGTATTTGACCAAATAAACTCTGAGGACTCGTTTTGTTTGCTAAAGGCATCTTTTTACTACAGAACATTAACATGATTAGCTAAAATTAAAAAGAACATGGTAATGGTCTGTCGTTTTCGGTGTTGTTCATCTACAATCTATACATACAATTTTACTACATTCTTGAAATATCTGTTCTATATATGATGTTTCGGTCAGGAACGAGCAATTTTTTAAGAGGTGATAATTTTTCTATATTTTTTGCATATATCCAAAGTTCTAAGTAACACTCAGTCATTATATGACTTGCGTGATTTTATATATCCATTAAAAAATACGCAATAATTTTAAAATCGTTATATCTTAATATTGGTAGTAACTCCTCCAATCCATTTCGAAATGCATGAACATGTCTGTTTGTCCTGAGTCTGTGTGTTATTATATTTATAAGTATGTATTTACAAAAGAAAAGTTGTATATGTAGTATATCAGTTATCTAGTTTATATAGTGCAAGCTCTGCTTAGTTTGGGATCAGATGGTGATGTGTAAATAATGTGCCAGTATATTATTATATGCAGGACGCATAAGTACTAAGTAATTCAACTTATCTAATATACCACCTAATTAATAGTCTCTTATGACATGTTTCTGGTATGTGAGATCGTATCTGTTTGTTTAACTTATGTATATAGGTTATGTATTCTAACAATTCGCAATTAGAATACCTAACTAACTATATAATCTTAGGCAATTACAAGATATTGTCATTTGCAAGATTCTATACAATTTTAAACTGCTGTGTCAGGTAGATTTTTATCCAACTGTAATAGCCAAATAAAATTATTTAAACAAACATTATTCAAGTAGAGTATTATTAGTAAAAAATTAGGTACGTTTAACAATTATTTAATTTTTTTTATCTAGTGAATGGAGTAAATGATCCTTGATTCTGATTTAATTACTGACGACAACAACACAATTTAATACTAATTAATTGGGTGCGCTATGTATCATATACATTATATGTGATATTGTTATAAATTCCCTATTTTATACTATTTTATTATATTAAAATAAAATAGTAATATGGGAAAATGATAGTTATAAAATACCCTTAATAGTTTAATCCTAAGGTCACATTAAATTGTATATATTGGTTTTGTTATGTGTTATTATTTCTTATTTCTATTAGTTAATGTTATCAAATCATATCACTGTTATTAGTTCTTAAGTTTGTTCATATTCTCGTTCCCTAAGAACAATCGTACTTAATAAAATTTTGTTAGTTCTCATTTTTAAGTAAATTGTATTCTATTTGAGAAATAAATTAACATATTTAACCATAAATGGCATTACGTGCCCTTTATTATAACATGGTGTGAAAAATACAGAGTAAAAATATATGATAGAAAATGTTGACTAATTACGCGCTCAAGGCGACATTTTCTATCGTGACACTTATTTTCCTCCCTATCAGTAATTTAAATGGTTTTTTGAAGGCCTACGTAAGAAAGAAATACGATAGCATTATAAATGTTTTGTGCTGGTATTGCTCCCAATCATGGCCAATATGTATTTCTTTCTTACGTAGGCCTTCAAAAAACCATTTAAATTACTGATAGGGAGGAAAATAAGTGTCACGATAGAAAATGTCGCCTTGAGCGCGTAATTAGTCAACATTTTCTATCATATATTTTTACTCTATTTATTTTTTAAGACTACGGCTTACTAATTGGGTAATACTTTTTATGGGGGCCTTTGTAAACACGGGTCACGTTAGTTGTCCTGTACAGGGATCGAATCCATAAAACACGGACACTGAACTGGTAGCAAGGCGAATATCTTAACCATTGCGATACACATGCATAAAATGTAAATAAGTAGGTATTTTTTAAATAAGATTAATTATAATAATAATTAAGATCTATTGCCAAAAAGTATGAATAGCAAATGTTTAGATTTAAAAACTTAGAACTATGAGAAAATAAGTATTTATTAAATCCTGTCCTTTAAACTAGGATAAACCTGTTTCTTAAGTGACAGTGTTTGGGTCATGAGTGTTTAAAAATTATTTTGATGCTTCGTAATTATCGATCAGTGTGTGAGGTGTATATGTAATGATTGAGTGAGTGAGTGTAGTATTATGTATATATATATATATATATATATATATAACATAATACTACACGATCTAGTATCAAGTGACTCGATCTATGAATAAACAAAGGACTAATAAAATTAAGTCCCCGGATCTACAAATCCTGAATCCATCCCTGTAGTGTAGTTCAACGAACATTAGGAATTCTACTGCAAAGTGCATTGTCCTCAGTATTGCTTCGTACCTAGAATAATATAGTAAATAAGATATGAATCTAGATTATATAAAAGACTAGCTGCACATGCGACTTGGTTCGCTTGGTATTTTTATAAGTAATAATACAATATAATCACCATTATTAACAATTATAGTGATATTATTCAGCTCCTTTCTATATTTTATTGAAGGAAAAAGGAATTTCCTTCATAAAATACAATAGCAAAATGAAAATCTCTTTAATATTGTAATGACTGCTCGTGTGGCGCAGCAGTTAAGACACGCGCAGCAGGACAACTATTTGTGTGACCCATAAATAGTTGTTCTGAGTCTGGATGTACTTTGTGTCCGTCAATTATATGTTTCTAAAGTACCCCGCGCCACAGGAATTAATAACACTAGAGCGAGCAAAATGAATGAAAATCCTACAAATAAGGTAGAGAACCAGGGTTCAAGATAAGATTCTCAAAAGAAATACATATTTTTTTATATTGACATTTACAATACAGAGTAAGGGTACCGATATTTAATTATGGATATGGCGTTCTGTTACTGTTTAAGCAAATTAATTTTATTTTATAAAGACAAAGCCCGTACAGCTTTTGGCTCTGCAAACATGCTATCAACGGATAAAAAGCCCATCCAAACACAAGACAACAATTTATGGGTCACACAAATAGTTGTTCTATGCGGGAATCGAATAGTTTAACCTTTGCGCCACATGTATCGTCAACTGGGAAGTACATGCACTTTGCTACTACTCTATAAGCATTTAATTACTTGGAGTGTAGTGTTCGAATGATTCATGCGAATAATTGTTGTTATACTCTCGCCAAAAGTGGAAATTTGATCCATATCACTTGGATCAATGGCCGTTCATTTCACAAGACACATTTTAACGTGCACTTTAACAACGATATTTCAAGAAGCGAGCCTATTCATTTTTTAAGGCCGGCAACAAACTTGTGTGTTTGTGTTGCGTGTGTCCAGGAGTAGTGGTGATTACTTACCATCAGGTGACACATTTGCCCTTCTTTTTTTAAAAACTTCATTGACCTATATGTATTCTACTAGACGCGCAATCCCATATTGAGAATTTGCTCTGCAATTTTGGCCGCCGCGCCCGCGCGCGCCCCTCACCTCGCGCACAGCCGGACTGGGACAGAGTTTTTATTCGAAACAGCGTGTCTAGTTATACATATAAGTCAATGAAAAACATGACTTATTTCATATTTTTCCTTATCATAGATAACTTATAAATTTGTTCTAACGATACGCTTTCTGCATTGATTACTAATAAGTGCTCATAATCTCAATGAGACTAAGTTTCGTAATCATTAAAATGACTAAGTCAACTGTAACGAAAAATAAACACTCTATAGTTTTATTATATTGTACGACGTTGTTAAATCGGCGGATCGGTCTATACACTTTGACCTTGACGGCTACTTTATTACGTAGGTAGTAAGAGCAATTTTCGTAGTATAATTGTATCCACTTATAATCGTCGACTGTACAATGTGCATGAAGCAATTTGGGATTTTACTTGTGCAGTATTGAGCAATGAAACTACAATTTGGCTGTACCTTTCAGTTATGACAGGGTGCTCCAGAAACAGAGCTTCAGTTAAAGATATGAAGGAAGAGAGAGATAGAATAAGGCTAACTAATTATTATGGAGAAAGAATAAGAAAATATACGAAACCAAAGCTATAGAATAAATATCATCCATTGTGAGATGATAAAAATATACCTAAGTAGTTAAATGAAGCTTTAAATACCGATAAATTATCGGTAATGTCAAAAATGTAAGCAAGTACGTAACTTTTTTTTATAAATATCTGTTTAAATATTTAGGGATAACTAACACACTGCCATCTGATTGCAAACACCTGTACTATGGCAATCTGACCACTGATAACCATAATTCCAAATAACGCCGTGCTCTACATCTATTAAAGCTTACATCTATGGAAACTACTGATATAGAACAGATTGATATATAATTTCCTAAATTTACGTAAAGCATAGTAGTAACATGATAATTATGAATAGTAATTCATAATTATCATCTTTAACTCAGTTGAAATATGTCTACTGGTGGATAAAACCTGGCCAAGGATCTCTCAATAGCCGATCTTGAGTTGCCCGAATCTTAGTCGGGTGGGCAGCGTATAATGTTCTAGACCCAAATACCACAGCGTTTGAAGTCGAAAATTTTCGCACTTACGGATCAGAGATATAGTCGCTTACTATGGGCCCCATGTGAAGGCTCAAGGTCACCTAAAGAACAATAAAGAGCACTGTGCTTGCAGTGTCCCTGGGGAAGAAATTATGAAATCCGCAGACAAACCATTGTAGCCACTTCATTTTGGGCGATTCTTTGGGTACATAGCCCAAAGAATCGCCCAAAATGTAGTGGCTTGGGCAGAAAAGAAAGGTCTTCAGGAGCATCAATAAGGTCGACCGATGATCCTGCAAGGGTCACAGGATTCCCCTTGGCTGCATATGAGCAGAGCGAGTTGCTATAACGAAATAAAACATAGTATGCTTAGTCTTTTTTACCTTCTTGTGCATGTTCTTACAGTTGAACTCTTCTAGGTACGCTGATAATGTGGGACGAGCTCACTGTCTCCGTTTTTCGTCCCAAAATGAAGCAGAATGGGGCATATCGAAAAGAATTATTAAGGTTTCTGAAGGAAATCCAACATCAGGCGGGCAGTATGCTTGTTTGCCAACTAGTTCTTATATAAAATACTTAATAATTGTTATTTACTTGGCCAGCTTATCAGTTGTTAATTTTTTAACATGGTCTTCACATCCACGGCTCTTTTTCCTCTTTCTCAGATCTTTTGGACCAATATTTACTTCGATAAATTATATTGATCACTGGCATACTTACTTATTTCGGGCACTCTGTAAAAATATATTTAATAGAATATTTCGTTTCGATTGAAAAACCCCTTGGTCAATTGTAACAATTTCAATTCTAATGTGCTCAGGTGTCTAAATTCAGGTGTTACTCAATCACGCCAATGACTAACCAGATTAAATAAAACTTGGCATACTGATAGGCCTGGATAGCCACATTGACTCCTACTACAACATTACTATGGACAACTACACATTTCAAATATATAGAATACTAGCCGTGCCCCGCGGTTTTACCTGCGTTAACCTTTATAAATTATAGCCTATGTATTAAACCAGGGTGTCAGCTAACTCCATACCAAATTTTATTAAAACCCCTGCAGCCGTTTAGACGTGAAGAAGTAACGAACATACACACTCACTCACTCACAAACTTTCGGCTTTATAATATTTGTGTGATGTGGTTATACAAAGGTTAAAGAGCATGTGTGCATTTGATAAAATAGCTAAAAGGGTCTCGCAATCCAAAATCGATCCTTATTCCGATCTTGAAACAAGATGAGATGTACGAGTAAATATAAATTGTGATCGAGCTTCTTTTTAGCATTTTATCCCTTCTTTGCTCTGGAGGGCAATGAAGAAACCTTTTTTAACTCCTTCTTTTATTATTTCTTATTAAACTCATTACAAGATCCAAGGTAGTTGAATATATCCGTGATGTGTGTAAGCCTTATCATCCAGCCAGAGTATAATTATATTTCATTAATTGCCACTGTTGATCCGGGTTTACATGAGTTTATGCAGCTTTTCTATTTTGCCTAATTGTGGGGTTATTTCCTTACTGAGTGTTTAGAGCATAAAAGGAAAACACCAATAACAAATAAAAAAATTAAATTAAATTTCAATCTGTTTAGGCTCTGCGTTGATGAACAATTCATTCAGCTAGGACAAGTATAAAATATATTTTTTTAAATCGTAAATAAGGCTTTTTGAGTTTTGTTCAATGAAACCTGTTACATAATATTTAAAGCAAAGAATAAAATTATACCTCCACACACATCATTATTAATAAATAACGAACCCTTGCAGCAAAAATCATGTGAAAAATATCTCGGATTAAGGATTGACAGTAATTTATCATGGCATGCTCACTTGGATCACATAAAAACTAAACTATCGTCACTACTGGGATCACTTCGGAACATAGTTAAATGCATTCCAAACAAATTGCGACACAGTATTTACAATGCTTTAGTTAAACCTCACTTACATTATCTAATAGAAATCTGGGGTAATACAGTTAAGACAAAATTAGGAGAGCTACAAATGATGCAAAATAAACTTATAAAATTAATTTTTAACTATCCACGCCTTACTCCAACACGTAAAATCTACGAAGAAACTAAAATTATGAATTTAACACAATTATTTACGTACAACACCTGCATTTTTATTCGGAAAGTTCTTAACAAAAATATTAAATCTAGTTTATCTTTCATCAAAATCAAGCACACAACTCAACGTAGTACTCGCCGGGCGAGTTTTTTGGTCTTACCTAAGATTAGGACAAATTATGGCAAGAAGATGCTGACTTATCAAGGGGCACAGATGTTCAACAAACTACCACCAGACATTAAACATGTAAACTCATCTAATGTATTCAAAACCCGATTATTTCAATATGTACAAGAATCTTACTCAATATCTTAACCTCGGGAAAGTGGGTACATTAGATGAGTACCAAACTACGAACTCGACCTTATGTAATTTATTTTAAGTTATTATTTATTGTTCTCAAGTAAGTGACTTATTTGTTTTTATTGAGAATAAAGAATCTTTAAACCTAAATAGCAGAAATGTCCTTGATATCGCCATTCAATGATTCGGTAAGTCTATTGGTAGTATTCGCACTATATGGACTGTAATTAGAATTAGTTTAATTGATGTTAATGGTACGAATTGGGACCATTTTCAGTTTCCACCCACGTTTTATTTTGAAGATAAAAAGAACTGCTATGCCCAGTTTCTACCAAAGCGGATAAATGTGGAGAAGAATTATCGTATTTATCCAATTGAGTGTGGCATAGGTATTTTCTTAAAAACGCCCGACTGTGTTTTGAATTGTTATCGTTTTGGATAGGATTTCACAAACATAGAATTCGCGGATAAAAAGCATACCTAGACTCGAATAACGATTCACGGGTCACACAAATAGTGGTCATGTGCGGGAGTTATACATATTAGTGGATATTTTTATTACGTGGTGTACAGACGAGGTGTTCCGTATAAAGAGGAGTGGAGGAAAGTGGGCGAACTCTTTATCATTCATGCCTTAATCTATATTTCCGTTTCGTTTTTAAAAAACAATTCCAGCACAGAGAGTTTACAAACTCGCTGTAAACGGTCACAAAGTACACTTAGAGTCAGAAGAATATACGACCAATCGGAACTATATATATGGTTAGTACAAAAAGTGCTCCTATGCGGGAATCCAACCCGAAACTTGAAGGTGCTCTGGTGGTTAACAAGGCGACTGCGCCATAATTGAGTTAGGCTTTTATTAATCTTAAGCCTATTCTAGACGGATGAAATCCAAAGTCCCAACAGAGGTGACCTCGGTGGTTGCCTTTGCTTGGATGACATCTGCAGTCTAGATGGATGGCAACCACCAAGGTTCTTCTGTTGTGAAGTAGATTTCATCTGTCTAGAACAGGCTTTAATATACAAAACTTGCAATACGATCTTTTCACAGATAAGATCCGTCGCAGGCTTGGCTTCTTTTGATTCGTTGTGTATAATCTTACTTGTAGGTACGTAAATACTTTACAATGTCATGTGGGCATTGGCACCTGTATGTCAGAATTGTTTAAGTCACCCTCCGAGATCTATTTGATTTAGGGGGGGTCCGTGCCCCTATTGCGCCCCACTTCTTATCTTATATTTGTTGGGGTGTACTTGCGTACGGCACTCCGACCCTTCAGGGTATTTTGTACTATTACCTTGTACCATTGGTTTATTCTATCCCTAGAGCCCTGAGTGAAGTCTGCACATAATCCCGTACGCTTGTTAGGGGTAGATGCTTATAGTCTCCTGGTGCTGGATATGCCAGCCCCAGGATAGTTCTGTGTCTTGCCAACGGATCACATTTGCATATTATATGCGCCACACTTAGATCCGTGTCACTTCGTGAGATTACAGTAAAACAAAAGAAACAATCTGTCTCTACATTCTAAGCATCCTTCTAGAAACGAACACAAAAACAAGATATGTTCTTTTTTTGTTGCCTCCTGTTTATGTTATTAAGTTTACATCTGCGCGAGTCTTAGTCAATTTTATTCACATACATATATTTGTACTCACTCAGAAATTAACGTAATAATACAAATATTTTTGCCTTAGGTATGATTCAATACAGGTATATTGTAAATGCCTTTCCCGTTTATTCTTTATTTTGATACGTATTAATAATAACTCTGATAATATATTTTTATACTGCCGCGCAAATTATAAACGCAGTAAAGAACATGTCGTTCACATGTTCATTACTGCGTTTATAAATTGCGCGGCAATATATTAAGTAGACCTTTATTATCTAGGTGGTGCTCATAGCCAGTTTTTCTGAGTCTGTGATCGGCGAGGTTAAGCATCTTGGTACGTGGTCAATCTATAGACGAATAAATGCTAAAGTGATTTAATCGCTGAGCATGTCTGCTTAGCGTTCGGTTCCGATTATAGTCCCAAGACCGCCGCCATTAATCTATGTCTGTGTGGCTTGAACTACAATTTTAATAATAATAATATAATTCCGGCACATTATTTTTACATGCCCATCTGATCCCAAACCAAGCAGAGCTTGTACTATGGAAACCAGATAACTGATATACTACATATTATTATACTACTTTTTTTGTATATACATACTTATATAGATAATTACACCCAGACTCAGGACAAACAGACATGACACAAATATCTCTTCCAGGTGGGAATCGAACCCACTCCGGCGTGAAAAGCAAGCATTTGCCAACCAAGCCCTTACGATAAAGTAAAAGATCTATAGATATCATTATATTAGGAATTTCAAAAAAAGCAAAAGCCATCGAGCACACTGATTTATTTTAAAGTATGACTTTCATCGCTTTATCAACTATACTACGGAATTCGTAATTTACGCTAAGCATTAAAAATGTTGACAAGGTATGAAATAGATAATGGTAAAATTAACGCAATATTAAGTATCTTTACAATATATCAGATGGAATTATGTACAGGCGCCAGCACATCCAGCTACCTCAATCTGTCAAATTTCTTTTATAGATTTCAACTGTTACACTTAATCATAAGGTTCACTTTGAATTGGGTAAAATTTAACATTGGATTGGGGTAGCTTGATGTGCTGGCGTCTGTACTAAGAATGGTTTTATGTACATATGTAATTAATTTCAATGTAAATGATGAGCGTGAAAGTTTTAATTGTGTGTAAATGTCTTTATTTACGCACAAGGTGGATGTTAATTTAAAATTGAACCAACTACACCTACATAAGTACGAAAATATGTTTTTTGTTAGGTGCTTAGCAACTAAACGAATGAATTTGATAGGAGGAATTGTAAAACTAACTATTTTGCAAAGTTTAAAAACTAATTAACGTAACAGTAAAACTCACAACGTTATTACATAACGTCATTATACAAATCGGTTTATAATAGTTTCCCCTCGGAAAATTTCGTGTCTCTTAACCAAGTAGGTACCTTATTTAGATTATTGGTCTGCGAAATATGGAAGCATGCGTTCGAGCAAAGTAAACACAAACTGACGAAGTGTTGTATGTATTTATTTGGTTGAGCGTTTCAGTGGCGGCCAGTCAACGTCTTGTTGGGATCACAAGCAGTTTCCCCGCGCTACTGTCAACGAGTTTGACAACTGTATTGGCGGGAAAGACTTTTTTTTAACCCGACGTCGTGATACGAAGGCGAGCTCTATTGAGCCATTTAACAGTTCAACCTGCTTTCTTAGTGCAACGCGTTCAAGGTTTAACGTACACGCGGACGATTTAGTTACGAATAAAAATTGTGCAAAAACTTTAAAATGTCCGTAATTAATAATAAAATGGACAAAGAAAAGAGTTGCTATGATAACGCAGCGTTTGTTCTCACGGAAAAAAGTATTTGGATTGGGAAAGAGGTATGTTGATGATTTATTTAATATTTGTAACATAAACACAGGAATACTAAGGATTTAATTAACCGTAGTGTTTAGCAGTTAAACTCATAATAAAGTCCCGAACCGCTTTACCAATTTTGCCGGTCGGATTTAAAATATTTCTATAGGTACTTAGTATGCACTCCTTAAGGATTTATCTTATTTTTGTCACAATAATTTGTTCAACAGTGTATATTTATTGAATAGAAAATAATTAAAATTAGATAAACTACAGATACACTATTTACCCTAAAAGGCGTCCAATAATTCCTCCGCATCGCTCATTTGTTCAACAATATTTATTTACTTTGCTTGCCATAAACAATGCTTGTGTTACATTTTAATTAAAATTTTAGTAACGCAAGGATGGCCTGTGATTAATTATTTTCAGCCTTGCAAGTTACCGAACCGTAACTGAGATTATGAATGCATTATATGCTGAACATCATTCAAAAGTATTTTAACAGTGTTAACTTGTTACTATGTTTTTTTAATTAGCGCGTTAGGTAAATGAATCCCGCTGGGTACTTTACAAACATTTAATTGACGGTGACAAAGTGCATTTAGAGTTATAGTAACTATTTATGGGTCACTCAAATAGTTGTCAAGTGTGGGAAACGAATCCAGGACACAAGGTGGTGAGGCAACTGTCTTAACCGCTGCGTCACACGTGCAGTCTAATTCTAATGACATTTAACAACATATGAAGCACGTGTATGAACGGATACAAGCTTTCGGATACCTCACACTTACTAGACTACTATGATAGCTGTAAAACGTAGCACGCTTAATGGGAACTCTTGAATTTGCTGGCTTCAGCTTAGACCCTGTCTAACCAAAACACATTCAACTCTTTATCGATAAATACATTTAAAGTGGCAATAGGCAAAAATATATTAAGTAAAAAGCACATACACAAATACATTTTCCCCCTCCATTTCACTCGGCATAAATAAGGTATGATTATATTATCATTATTAGGATTATTGAAAAAATTGTAATATCAAATCATTTTTTTTTCGATATTTTGATTACCTACTACATTATATGTAACGTCGAGTTGTCACATTTCAATATTTTAGTCAGATTTTAGTAGTATGTCATACTAAAGGAAAAAATACCTACGTGTTTTTTTTCGCAAAGATTATAACATCACCTGGTACATAGGTGAGGTACCTACCTAGTATATATTCTTCATCGAAAATTAACCTGTATATTTACATAACACAATAGAAGAGTCAAAGGACCAAGAGTCCCTTGACGGATTCAAACAGAAAGCTTCTCAATTGGATCGGTATTTTAATTTAATTTTGTTGGCGTGGTTTATGTATGTATGCTTACCATTCACGCCGCAGGTCATGGGTTCGATTCCCACCCAGGACAGATATTTGTGTGCATGAACTTGTCTGTTTATCCTGAATCTGGGTGTAATCTATACATATAACAAAATCGTAGGAAAGTCAAAACTGTACATTGAATATTTTTTAAAAAGGATACTTGGGGTGTCATCTACAATCTACTTTTTAGAATTTTTGTCTGTGTGTCTGTTTGTCTGTATGTATGTCCGGGCTAAACTCAAAAAGTACTGCATGGATTTACTTCAATTTTTAATGAATATTACCAAGAGGTCGGGTCAACATATAGGCTACATATTATCACGCTGTCACCTACGGGGGAGGCGCTGTGATAATATATAAAGTTTAACGCGGGTAAAACCGCGGGGCACAGCTAGTTATCTAGATAAGTGTGTATTTACAAAAGCAAAGTCGTATATTAGTTATCTGGTTTCGATAGTACAAGCTCTGCTTAGTTAAGGATCAGATGTCCTCGTGTGAATAAAGTATCAGGATATTATTATATTATATAATGTAAGTATAGTAATAATGTTTGTATGATTTTAGTAAAAACGAAATGAATGATTGAATCCGAGCTCTCGGCGGGCATGCAGCGCTATGATTGGTTACTGTCGGGATGGCGTGATTGCGTCTCACCGCGAGCTCAAATTCGTTGATTCATTTCGTTTTATTATAATATTATATAATGAATCCTCAAAAGTGTATAAAAGCAGTGCTCTACAGGTTTTGAAAATTATTAAATAATCACGTTCTTACTATTGTGGCCAAAGGGGGTTTCTCCAATTTCAAAAATTTAAATGTATTCAAAAATATAACCACTCTAAAAACACACGCAAAAAACATGTAAAGTTACTTAATTGAAACATCATCTCAAAACAGCAAACGTCTAAATTATCGGTGTTTTACAATCGTGTTTTAGAAACTGTCCAGCTACGACAGAAACTATTAAAGAAACAAAGGCATGATCGGTCTATCATTAGGAACTGTAGACGCCAGCACATCAGGCTACCCCAATCTGTCAAATTTCCCCAATTGAAAGTGAATCTTATGCTTATGTGATAAAGTTGAAAATCTATAAAAGAAATTTGACAGATTGGGGTAGCTGGATGTGCTGGCGTCTGTACCTATTTGATATTGAGCCATACATTCTGCAACACAAATTGGTCATAAACTTCATCGCTAAGGTTAATTAATAGAAAATCTACTCGCTATTTAGGGTTTCGTACCAAAATGATAAGAAGGAACTTTGTATAGGTCTGTAATGGCGGTATATCTCAGCTTTTACTTATGCTAATGATTGGAAACTTAGAATAAATTTACCTGAGCATATTGCAAATGAGAAAGCTTCTTTTTCGATTTTCTTTGAAAATCGAAAAAGTGTGGGTGGTTAAAATACAGTTAACCGGTCAAATATCATTGTATAAAAGGCATATATATTTATATTAAAAATATTCCAATGCAGATTTTTGTTTTTATCTGTAGCGTTAATATTTTTTAGTTAATAAAGTCGCTGGATGTGGATAGCGCAAGACCGGCAATCGTGGAAATCTTTGGGGAGGCCTTTGGCCAGCTGTGGGCATCTTTCGGCTGATATCATGATGATAGCTCCAAAGTTTGTTACGAAAACTACAGGAAAAAATATTAAAATATATGGATATTTTCATATTTTCCCCGTGTTATATCGAAATATAGAATTATTTAAATCATCTTTCACAAATATTAGGTAATGCGGATCGGTTTTAAGTGGTTTAACCAAATAATTATATATACTATGTCTAAGAAAAGAGCGGAACCTACGGTCCGCGATTTCGATTTACACTCACCTAGATGTTCTTTTTTATTTTAAATCTGTAAATCATTTTGAGGTCACTGCAGTCTATTGTTTTATTGCATACCAATCTCTTTGTTACCACAAAAAGAAAACATGCTTCTTATGCAACTGCCATGAGCCATGGTCGAGTAAATAGCTCAGTACTGCTTAGTTGCACGTTTCATGACATTTTGTTTTACTTCGGAAGTACAGACGCCAGCACATCCAGCTACCCAAATCTGTCAAATTTCTTTGGTGTATTTTCAACTTTATCAATAAAGCATACGGTTCACTTACATTTCGGGAAATTTGACAGATTGGGTTAGCTTCATGTGCTGGCGTATGTGCATAAGTAAGACTAAGTAATATTGAGTTTCTCCAATTATTTATATATTTTTTATTATTTATTTATTAAGAGCCATTCCTGGGTTCCATTTGTTTATACAACCGTATTCCTCTACTTACCCCTTAGGACTTTTATTTTAGAACTATATCAATATATTTGTTGATGGGAATATACACATACTGCTGTCTGATCCGAAACTAGGCAGAGCGTGTACTATGGCAATCAGGCAACTGATAAACATACTTATTTATTTCTGAATATTATAGATAAATTTCATACACCCAGATGAAGAACAAATAATCACGCTCATCACACAAAGATTTGACCTGGATATGAATCGAACCCACAACTTCTGGAATAGGATTAAGGTTCCTTAACCACCAATTTTTGTGGTGTTAAGTTAATGAAAACGAAATTTAAATCGTTCAGTTTTGTATATAGGCGCATGAAAACCTTGATATTATGGATTTTACTATTGTTTTCTTTTTTACTCGAATGCGTTGTTGCTCTTTTGATAAGATTTCGTACTACTTCGGAAAAAGTAAGTGATACTGAGATATTTCAACGAATCGGGAAAAAAAAACTAATCATAACGGGGTCAAGCATAGTCTATTTTCTTGTAGTTAATTACTGAAAGCTGTTAAATTATTTTGGAGGTAATAGGTTATATATTTCAGACGTGAGCGTTAAGAGCGATACAGTCTGGTAGTAGCAATTCCTCTTGATGATGCATTATTCATTAATAATCACTAATGGATAGGATTATGTTAGGTGCTGTCCTCAATGTGCCGCCCGCCGAGTTTCTCCTGAGAAACTAGTTAGGTTGATTGCATTAGGAAAGTGGAGGATGTTTTGAGTGAGATAGAACATAGCGTTATTTCGCTCCATTATCAATTGAACTGTGGAAGTACCTGCACTTTCCAGAACACTCCAGCGGAGCTAGTATCGCGAAAAATAATTATCTCTCTATAACGATCGACCAATGAAATCACAGAAAAACATACGAGGCTCTTACTGTGAGTGGTCGATCGCTGCAGAGAGACTGTTTCGTCAATACACTCATCATCATATTGGCCACAACATCTTGGTAGATGATTGTTGCAGCGCTGCTGTTGCTATATTGGGTTAACATTGCATCGTCTTTTGCGACTTATCAGTCCAATAGCTGATCGGAATATCTTGCCACACCTGCCGCAAATAAATTGCGAATCCATGGGATGGGGAGGGGCGACGCGGAGCCTTTTCTGCTTTAGTTTGTCCAGCCAGGCTTCGTCATGTTTTGTAGCTCCGTGGTGAATATCATAGCGCCAGTCTGATCTTACACTAGCACGTGCCTCCCAGGTCTTGCTGTCTTTGAATTGAAGGGTCCAGATTCAATATTGTCTGTTATTTTAGTACTTAGTAAAACTCAGCGCTAAGCCAGAGATTGTGGGTCCGCTCTTACTTACTTATCGTATGGGCAGTGGTTACCCTAGTGTCAGAGTAGTTCAAGCCGCCCAGTAGGCCACTGACATGGCTTAACGGCTGTTGTCTAATGACTACAACCGGGACCAACAGCTTAACGTGCCCTCCGAAGCACGGAGACGTTCAGAAATTAAATCACTTTGGCGGTCACCCATCTATGGACTTACTGCGAGCCTAGTTACTTAACCTCGCCGATCGCTTACGGACTGGTGAGAGCATCGAGCTATGAGCGCCATATGGGTCCGATGTCTACCTACGACAAATCTTTGTGTGCTTATCACACAAAGATTCGTCCTGTGTCTGAATGATTGTTCGGTGTCTAACTATAAATTTATCTATAATATCTATGTATTTAGAAATATATAAGTATCTTTATCAGTTGTCTGGTTGCCATAGTACAGGCTCTGCCTTATTTGGGATCAGATAGCAGTGCGTTAGATGTTCCAAGATATTTATTATTATGTTTTATTTGCATTCCACAATTTAAATTAGGTTTGGTATATATGACATCATTATGGACTCTGCCGAGCAAATGAAAAAGGAGGCAAAAGATAGGAAGGTCTCAGGTTAAAAATGTTAATATATATTAAATCCTATTATTTCTGTTTTATGCTAATGTTACATATATATGGAAACTGCCGGATCCGGGTAGTGCAAGACTGGCAATTGTGGAGATCTTTGGGGGGAGACCTTTGTCGAATAGTAGACGTCTTTCAGCTGATATGATGATGATGAATATGAGGCCTTTGTTGTTAATAAATTAAGTACCTATGTATTATCTATTGTATGTATTATTCCATTTCATATTAATTTAGATAGTACTAGCTATGCCCCGCTGTTTCACCCACGTTAAAGTAGTTTTGGCGTAAAAGAGTAACAAACATTATATCCATGTATAGGATGTGTACCTCTAGCAGTTTTGGCATGCACGTCGGAATAGCTCGCAGATGGTAGATTGTTTCCTACTTACTTGACACTTATCGCCTATGTGTTATTCTGATGTATAAGCTATATTATTGTAAAGCTTCATTAAAATCCATTCAGTAGATTTTACGTGAAAGAGTAACAAACATCCATCCATCCGTCCTTACAAACTTTCGCGTTTATCATATTAGTAGGATTACTTACATATACTACTGTAATTTGTCAGCTAAGTATTCATTTAATTTGTAGTAGAATTTGTTTAATACTTTTGTGATTTGGTTTTCTTTATAAATATGTTGTAACGTTGTTGTCCTAAGGAATAGTTGGTGCACTTCTATCTTGTGGTCTACAAAACCACTCACAGGCCTTTTTTATATGTTGAAAGTTGTTGAAACATTTTATTATGGATGGATGAATTTTATTTTAAATAGTTCTGATGAAAAGTCGAACTCACGGTACCTACTTTTCGTTGGACTTTTAGATGGTTTGTTTAAGTATCCTATTGTGTTCCTAAGTAAGCATGCGAAACAATCCCAATATCTTAATGACATTGTGATAAAATCATTTAGATGTTCGTTAATAAAATAAATTCGCACAGCATTTTATATTAGATTGTAACACTAGTGAAGACATTTCGTGTTGGTAATCAAGCGATGACATGACATCTAATAGATATTTGTGTTTTAATTTATTGGGATATTTAAAACGCTAACAAACTTATCCCATTTCAATTTACATTTATATAAAATCAAATTAAATAATAATAATAATATAATAATATCTGGGGACAATGTCACACAGATCATCCTAGCCCCAAACTAAGCAAAGCTTGTACTATGGGTACCAGGCGACGATATACATACGTATATAGATAGATAAATACATATATACATAGAAAACATCCATGACTCAGGAACAAATATTCGTGCTCATCACACAAATATTTGCACTTACCGGGATTCGAACCCAGGACCACCAGCTTCGTAGGCAGGAGTACTACCAACTAGGCTATGGTGACCGTCTTCATATTAAATATTATACTGATTAGGCAGCAGATGTACCCGGCGCGCGGCGCAATTGAAAATGTATATCGCTACTGACAAAGTAGGTTTGACAATACAACGCAATATGCCAAACATTTATTTACAAAAGCATATTTCGTAACTTTGAAACGTTGAAACTTGGTAACTAGATGTATTCGGTGAACCGCATTAAGATTTTTACACGAAAATAGAAAAAGAACAATAATTTTGGGGGGTCATATATAGAACTAAAAACTAAAAATAATTTTTTCATCATACCGGTGTGGTGTGTCTATATATAGGTCTTCAAAAATGATATTGAGGTTTCTAATATCATTTTTTTTAAACTGAATAGTTTGCCGCGAGAGACACTTCCAAAGTGGTAAAATAAGTGTCCACCCCCCCTGTAACTTCTAAAAAAAGAGAATGATAAAACAAAAAAATATATATTATGTACGTTACCATGCAAACTAACAACGAAAATTGGTTTCAACGACATCTAGCAAGTAGTTTTTTTTAATACGTAATAAATCGTAAACCGCAATTTGCTTTCATTTAATCAACTGAAATACTTGTTGCTACGGAACCCTTCATGGGCGAGTCCGACTCGCACTTGGCCGGTTTTTTTATTTTTAATTCAATTCAGCAAAAAAGAAATGTGAGTTTAAATTGCTGCTTCCATTATAATATTTTAAGATAACTAATTTTCTGAGCAATCAATATTTATGCTTAGGATACGGATTTTTTTAATACAAAAGCCATTGACTAGCCTGCTGGCGCATGGCGGGTTGGTAGATACTTACCTTTCAGATATTTGTGCGCATGAGCATATCTGTTTGTCCTGAGTCTAGGTATAAAGAAAAGTGGTATATGTAGGTAGTATATCAGTTATCTGGTTTCCATAGTACAAGCTTTGCATAGTTTCTAATCAAATGGCGGTGTGTGAACAATGTCCCAGGATAGTTACTACATCGTCCCCTATGGTCTAGCGGTCGCGACTTCAACCGCAAAAGATGTGGTTCTGGACAAAAGCGGATGATGCCGCGGGCAGAAGCTAGTTATAGATAAAATTACAGAACAAATAATCATGCTCATCGCACAAAGATTTGTCCTGGGTGTGGATCGAATCCACGACCTCTAGCTTTGCAGTCAGGGTCACTGACCTCTAGGCAAACAAGCCAGTCGTGTCATGGTCTATATCCCCATACACATAGACCATGGACTGTAACATAACAAAATTTAAACTCTATTTATCTAAACATATAATAAAATCGTAGGAAAGTCAAAACTGTACATTGAATTTTTTTTTAAAGGATCCTTGGGGCGTGATCTACAATGGATATCGAAGCCAAAAATATAGTTTTTAGAATTTTTGTCTGTGTGTCTGTTTGTCTGTATGTATGTCCGGGCTAAAATCGAAAAGTACTGCATGGATTTACTTAAAATTTTGCATGAATATTACTAAGAGGTCGGGCCAACATATAGGCTACATATTATTACACTATCACCTACGGGGGTGGAGCTGTGATAATTTAATAAATATAATGCGGGTAAAACCGCGGGGCACAGCTAGTCTATACATATAATAAAATCGTAGGAAAGTCAAAACTGTACATTGATTTTTTTTAAAGGATCCTTGGGGCGTGATCTACAGTGGATATCGAAGCCAAAAATATAGTTTTTAGAATTTTTGTCTGTGTGTCTGTTTGTCTGTATGTATGTCCGGGCTAAAATCGAAAAGTACTGCATGGATTTACTTAAAATTTTGCATGCATATTACTAAGAGGTCGGGCCAACATATAGGCTACATATTATTACACTATCACCTACGGGGGTGGAGCTGTGATAATTTAATAAATATAATGCGGGTAAAACCGCGGGGCACAGCTAGTCTATACATATAATAAAATCGTAGGAAAGTCAAAACTGTACATTGATTTTTTTTTTAAAGGATCCTTGGGGCGTGATCTACAGTGGATATCGAAGCCAAAAATATAGTTTTTAGAATTTTTGTCTGTGTGTCTGTTTGTCTGTATGTATGTCCGGGCTAAAATCGAAAAGTACTGCATGGATTTACTTAAAATTTTGCATGCATATTACCAAGAGGTCGGGCCAACATATAGGCTACATATTATTACACTATCACCTACGGGGGTGGAGCTGTGATAATTTAATAAATATAATGCGGGTAAAACCGCGGGGCACAGCTAGTCTATACATTTAATAAAATCGTAGGAAAGTCAAACTGTACATTGATTTTTTTTAAAGGATCCTTGGGGCGTGATCTACAGTGGATATCGAAGCCAAAAATATAGTTTTTAGAATTTTTGTCTGTGTGTCTGTTTGTCTGTATGTATGTCCGGGCTAAAATCGAAAAGTACTGCATGGATTTACTTAAAATTTTGCATGCATATTACTAAGAGGTCGGGCCAACATATAGGCTACATATTATCACGCTATCACCTACGGGCGATAAGCTGTGATAATTTATAAAGTTTAACGCGGGTAAAACCGCGGGGCCCAGCTAGTTGCGAATAAATGGCTTGACTGATATTGATAAAAAAAACTAAACCTTGAAAAACTTAATGATGAGATCGTCGACCGACCTTGCTAACGCGGATAAAGAAATGTGAACAAATAGGAACTTAACAACGAATATAATGAAATGTTTTCTCATATAAGGAGGAAGGATCTTTTTTAATTGTTAAATAAGTTTTGAGTTTATCCATTACAAACAGATATACAAAATAACATACAAAAACATTAAATCAAACGAATACTTATACTTCTTTTTTTTTAAATGCAACACCCGCACTAGGAAATCTTATCCCTGTGTCGCGGGGTACTGTACGAACATATAATAGAGGGTCACAAATTACATCCAGACTCAGAACAACTATTTAAGGGTCACACAAATAGTTGACCAGCGCGGGAATCGAACCCGGGACACGAACGGCGAGGCGACTGTCTTAGCCGCTGCACCATATGTGCAGTCAAAATCTTTTCTTAAATCTTTTCTGTTATAAACAATAGAATCAAATCGTTTATAAAGAGGAAAGGTTTACTAGGTATTATCCTAGTCCATTTCATAGTGTGACAAAAATCTATTCTCTACCTACTCAAATGTTGCTGCGTTTAGTGCTACCAATTGTTGACGTGTGAGGTTATTAGGATAACATAATAATTTTGAACGACTGGTTGTACAAGGAAAGAGATCGCGTGGCAGGTCACCTATACGCTGTACTGATCAAGTGAAATCCGCAGTAGTAAGCTGCGTATCTGACTGCGCCAGACATTCCGCCAACAGAGAGAGATGGCGGGAGATCGTGCGGAAAGCTGTGTCCGTCTTCGCCACCAACGTGGATGCCTCTATGTGACCACGAGCGCGGCGCTCTGCCAAGAGCGTAACGACAGAGAAGAAGGTTATTAGACCCTACGGACGCGGTAGTATATGACCCCCAAAAATATACCCCGAACACACATGACATTTCATCTTGCTTGCTTATCGTATGGGTAGTGGTAACCCAAGTGTCAGAGTTGCTCAAGACTAGTAGGCCTCTGACATGGCTTAACGACTGTTGTCTAATGACTACAACCGGGACCAACAGCTTAACGTGCCCTCCGAAGCACGGAGAGGCTCAGAAGATTCAGCGTCACTGCTCAGAAAAGTGTACATGGAAGGAAGCCTTAATTATTTCAATTATAATCATCTTTTGGACCAAAGATCTTGCAAGGGTCGCGGAAAGCCGCTGGATGCGAGCAGCGCAGGACCGGCTATAGTGGTAAACCTTGGAGGAGGCTTTTGTCCAGCAGTGGACGTCTTTCGGCTGATATGATGATGATGATGAAACTTTTTACGCATTAGCATGATCTTGTTTAATGGTATAACGAAAAGTTTTTAAGTGAATAATTCACTTAATCCTTCCTAAGTTACTAATTCTTCGGGCTATGTCGGTGACTTTGGTTCGCCTGCGGATTTCGACATTTCTGATGCGATCCCGCAGGGAAACTCCGAGCATAGCCCTCTCCATTGCTCTTTGGGTGACCTTGAGCCTTCTAATAAGGCCCATAGTGAGCGACCACGTCTCTGTTCCGTATGTCATCACTGGCAACACACACTGGTCGAAGACTTTCGACTTGAGACACTGCGGTATTTTGGACGAGAAGATGTTCTTAACCAGTAGCTTAAATTGAAAAAGACTAATACCTGAGGCCACCCTTTTGGCGTTGGGGCCACAGCTCAGGGGGCCGCTTAAGCAAAAGGGCAGAATTCTAAGAGAGGGTGTGATCAGTTGCACGGGATCACCGATGACGCGTTAAGGGGCCAAAGCGATCGTCGCCGCTGAGGATCCTACCCTAGCTAACCTGCGGCTTTCTCTAGCTACCTAGGTGGACGACCCGGAGAAAGATAATAATTACACTTCATTACATCTATTTCATTATAACTTATTATACATATCTAGTTTTACAATATAATACAATTCAATAAAATTAAATAATAAAATAAAAAAGGTTTTTATTACCGTAGACTTTAAAAAGGCGCTTGTAAATAGTCAGAACATATTTGAAGTAATATATTTAGGTACACGGATTGTATGAAAACATTTATAAAAATTATTTTATAATAGCAACTATCAACGATATTTAGCTAGCTTGTATTAAGTTATTGTCGAAGAGATTATGTTTAAGTTTAATTATCGAAATTTATAGTTATTTATTTATAGTTATGATTCATACCTATTCTGATATACCGAATTCTCTTTCACTTTCAATAATTATTTTTTAATCTAATACTTCTAATCTACGACATTGGTAACAGTATTATCAGTTTGCCGTTTGGCTTAGGCCTCCCCTAGAATTTTCCACATACATATATTGAGTCTTTACCAACCCCCTAAAAATAAGAGTTGTATTTTACATAAGTTTGAAGCGTATGTTTTGATTCCTGTGACATGGGATTTTCTGTAATTGTACAACCGTAGAATAAAAGATCCTGGGTTCAAATCCCGGGTCAGTACTTCAAAATACTGTAGCTCGGAGTCATCTCGAAATTGATGTTGTTATACTGTGGTACCATGAGGAACCCAGGAAAGTGGAGTGTCCTGTCTCTGATTAGTTAAAAAGTGAAAAAAAAATATTCTCACGTATTTGGTACCAGGTCTTCATTACCTGCGTCTGAATACGTTACTGCTAGGTGAGGGAGTTTAGTGTCTACAATAACGAACGGTGTTCAAAAATCAAGGGAACCTTTTAAACTTCAGAATTTGTAATAAGAGTTCTTTTGCATCGTACAGAACCCAGCCCACTTAAAGTACGTGACTGTGACGTCATATAAAATAGAAAAAGTCTTCTCAAAACAAAATATAAAAGTTTTATTACATACTACTCCTCAACAAGTTTCTCCCACGGGAACTCCGGCCACCATGGGTTGAAGTCTTGTTTTATTTCCAATGCGTCAGCGCTGCGCCGCACATGTAATATGCATGTTGTATAAAAAGATGATAAGTGGAGATGTCAGATTGTACCCCATTTTATGATATGATATGTTAAATACCACAATATTTGTATTGAGCGTGTGGTTTCCGGTCTAGAAATAAGAACAGGCCACTCCATAGCATCATCCAACACCCACGGGATGCTATGGAGTGGTCCATAGCATCCGTCCGTGGGTGCCGTAAAGGCTACTAAGGGATACAGTAGGTAGTCGGGTAACAGAACTACCTGTATACAGGTAATCGCAATGCTAAGCGCGGTGACCACGGCAAACTCCTCCAAATGGCAACGCCAAACCTTTGGGAGCCCTATGTCCAGTAGTTCGACGATATCAAGCTGATGATGATGATGTATTAAGTGCTCTGAATTTCAGTTATAATAATAATAATAATAATTTTATTCAGAATAAATTCCATATGTGTTAGTTACAATGACAACTTATAAACTAGTGTTAGTAAAAAAATATTTCTAGCTGCGTGAACATCGTGGCAGAGCCCGCCGACTCTGGGAAATGTCTACTTGACTGCGTGCAGTCGTATCCACCTTCCTAAGATCGGAGAGTCCCACCTAATGACAGCCAATTTCTACGGATAGTGATCAATAACGTAGGATGTATAATAGTTAGGGTTGCCATCCGTCCGGGTTTCCCCGGATTTGTCCTAGTTAATAGGACGTCCGGGGTACGTCCAAGCGGGGATTTTATTAGAAGTCCGGATTTTTTAATTAAAAATCTTAGGCCGTCCGTGTGCCGCTTAACGACGCGTAGCGGCGGCGCGGCGGCGCGGCTCTCGCGGTGCGGTGTGGACAACCCACGAACCGACACTGGCAATGGTAGTGAGTCGCAGGACGCAGTGACTAGACATAACCGGGTTTTAGGATCCAAAAACCGTGGCTTTCCTCTCATCTTGTCCTTGTTGCCAAATTTTATAGATGGCAACCCTAATAATAGTCCATGAGTGCAGTCTCCATTCCCTCACACTTCAAATCCTAAGGACCCAAGGCTTAAGCCGCTGACATCTGCCTTTGATTAGTACTTTTCAACAAGTTTTCACCCACCTTACGTAGGTATATATATTTTTAACAAGGTGAAACTCGTTATGAGTTTCACCTCGTTAAAAAATATATAAGTACGCCTGACTATATTTTGAAGACAACTTTGTTCCCAAGACACGATTCAACTTAATTCGGTTGATACAAACAAAATATTAGGTTATCTAAAAAAATGCTTAAAACAAAATAATCTCGTACTATTAAACTCAATTTAAATCGAAGAATTGCCAAACTGAAGTGGCATTGGGCGCGAAAATTGGTCGTAGAACTGACGGCCACAAAGATGTAGAGTGGGCAGGCCCCCTACAAGATGGACCGATGATCTTGTAACGGTCGCTGAAAGTAGCTGGATGTGGGTAGCCGTATTATATATTTATTATTAATCGTAGTATTGTAGAGATCTTTGTCTAGCAGTGGACCTCTTTCGGCTGACATGATAATGCTGATGATGAATACAGATAATTGATATCCTATCTAAACTAAAGCGCTTATATAGATAGTATATTCAAGTATCTATCTGTCACTAGGTAGTAACAATCTTAAATCAAAACACATATTCTAAAATATTTCACAGAGATATAGATAATTGATAGTCATTGTGTTTTTTGCTTTTTAGTTAATAAGCAGTTTAGAACGTGTTGTTAGTTCCAACGTGTCAGTTTTTATGACAAAATCTTTTGTTTTTCGACAGGTATAATAACAAAATTATTCTCGTTTCTAACATTTGCGTCATTTAAATACAACATAACAATACGATTCGTTATGTAAAACACTAAGCATTCATTATTTGAATTGGTACGTTATTTTTTTTCAATATATTTAAAGCCGTAACATAGAGCGTAACGGAAACTTGTGCCAAAGAGAATAGAATTTTAGTAAGCGCGTGGAATTTTGCGAATTTATGGTAAAACGTAGTCCGCAAAATACAAAAAGCTATTATTCTTTCAAAGTATTATTAGCAATTAGATTTTTTTAAATTCAAATTAATTATAATCACATCATTTGTGGTTTTGTTCATTCTTACAAATAGGTTTTAACATTTCCTCCCCCTTATAGATCATGATAAACTTTTGTAGACTCGTTGTAAGGAGTACATAAATATACTCGTATAGTTATAGAGGACATTTATTTCATCGAAGAAATGTGTGATTCCCGAGTGACAGAAAACAAAGCGAGTTCACTAATATGATTGGATATCTATTAAAAGCGAATTTCCTTCAAATTATTTCGTGCTGCCCAGCGAACCTAACGGTAATTGAAACCTTCTATCCTCAAGGACTTCCATAGGACTGATTAATTTTCAAAATGTCTTACTTAACTGAGAAGTATACTTACAAAATTTGTTGTCCATTCTCTCAATTTTCGTATGGTTGTGGACGCTTAAAACCGTACCAACGTAACTTTAGGTGTGGCGGTGATTTTTAAAAGAAATTACTCTACACCTATTAAAATTTAAAGGGCTTGCCGCGCTGCGCCCCTGCCGCCTTGCCTCACCTTTCCTTTGGACCAGAGATAATAAATATCTTGGGACAGCTAAAACACTGTCATCTGATCTGAAACTAGGCAACCATATAACTGATAAACATACATACCTATTATAGATTACTAGCGATGCCCCGCGGTTTCACCTGCGTTAAAGTAGTTTTGGTGTAAAAGAGTAACAAACATACATCTATACTCACAAACGTTCGCATTTATAATATTAGAAGGATGCTTATGCTAATAGCTCGCAGATGGTAGATTTTTTACTTCTCACTTGACACTTATCGTCATCGTCGCATAATTCACACAATATCTTTATAAATTGTAGCCTATGTGTTATTCTGATGTAGGTGTAAGCTATATTATTGTAAAGTTTCATTAAAATCCATTCATTCAGTAGTTTTTACGTGAAAGAGTAACAAACATCCATCCATCCATACTTACAAACATTCATGTTTATAATATTAGTAGGATTACACCCAGATACAGAACAAATAATCATGCTAATCACGCAAATAATCGGCTGTGAATCGAACCCATGACTAGAGATGTAAAATGACTGAATATGACCAGTCACAATTGTCATAAACCTTAATCATCGTTCATTTACTGTCAAATTCAGTCAATTTGACTCAAATATTATAGTCTAGTCTCGACTACCACTCAATTATTTATTTATTTAGGTACCCAATTTATATGCAAGTTTAAATGAAGCAACGTTTTATTTTCTATTATATCATGAGAGGATAAGACGACATCAAAGTCGATGCGCGAGGCGATGCGTCGTTGCCATTTTGTCTTAAATGCATGCATGATTAGAAATGTAAAATGATTAACACTATATAATAATATACTATAAGTCATAAAAACCACTTTTTTGTTTCAATGTAGAAATTGTAGACTTTTATCAACGACAAAAACTTAAAAGGTACTTACTGATATCAAATTGTCAGAAAATGAAAATTTTTGACAGTAAATGACATTTTTGACTAATTTGACCGTAAATGACAGTCAGTCTAATTCAGTCACTGTATTTTCAACACTACCCATGACCTCTAGCTTAGCAACCACTAGAGCTAAATGCCAGTTAGTGCGAGGAAGCCAAACGGTGCAAGAATGCTTACTGAAGCTGAAGCGGTTTGTACCTGGCCGGTTCGAAGATGCGTAGTAAACTCTTTACGGGTGTGTGCTGGTTTGGTTCATTGTGGTGTACATCTCGCTACACATTCCTCGCGCACATCCCTCCACACTCATCGCTCGCACTTTCGCTTGCTTGCTTATCGTATGGGTAGTGGTAACCCTAGTGTCAGAGTTGCTCAAGCCGCCCAGTAGGCCTCTGACATGGCTTAACGACTGTTGTCTAATGACTACAACCGGGACCGACAGGTTAACGTGCCCTCCGAAGCACGTAGACGCTCAGAAATTAAACCACTTTGGCGGTCACCCATCTATGGACTGACCGCGAGCATACTTGCTTAACTTCGCCGATCGCTTACGGACCGGAGAGAGCATCTAGCAATGCAAGCTTATATCTGCAAGTAAAAGCGCTTCGTCTATCCCAAAACCCTTGGTTAATTAATTTCCATTACCTATCTTTGACAAGGTTTCATGATTCATCGCATTTTAAAGGGATTACAAAGTTATATAGTATAGTATATTATATTAGTTTTTAATCAAATATAATGGCTTTGAATATAGGTAGATAACGACCTTAAATATTAAAACTAAGTAGGTATTACGACAGTTGACCAAACTTTCCATAGTTAAAGTAGTAAGTTAAGTAGTAGTGGTTTAAAAAGGCTTGAATACTTGAAAGACACTTGAAGGAAATGCGAAGAAAAAGACAGAACAATTGAGTCGTTTGTCTTTCTTTGCTTTCTCATATTAAAATCTGTTTGTCTGTAAAATTAATTATAGCTTTCCACTGACTATATATACCTATAAAGTTTCACATTAATCATCGTATAACGATAATATCCTGGGACATTATTCACATACGCTCATCTGAACCTAAACTAAGCAGAGCTCGTACTTTGGAAACCAGATAACTGATATACTTACTACTTTTCTTTTGTAAATACGTATTTATATTAAGACAGACAGACTCTGGACAAGCAGACATGTTCGTGCACACACATATCTGTCCTCGGTGGGAATCGAACTCACAACCTGCAGCGTGAAAAGCAAGTATCTACCAAATTCAAATCTAATCAATTTTGATTCTACCTCGATTTTGTTTCTTTTAAAAACGTTTAATTTAGTACACTTTGTTCGTGAGAATATTCCGTTAATTTTTTGATTAATTTTAATTATTTTCATTCAAATATAGTTGCTGTTAACGCTCCGTAAATGATCAGCGAAGTTAAGCACCTAGTCACGCGGTCAGCCTATAGATGGATTACCGCTCATATGGTTTGATTTCGGAGCGTCCCCGTCTTTCAGAGGGCACGTTTGTGTGTGTATAAGCAAGTCTCAGGGGCCTACTGGGCACCTTAATAATTTGACACTAGGGTAACCACTGGCCATACGAAGAAATTACCATTAAACAAATTACCCACATTTGGCTGTTAAAACATAGAACAATAATCGCACGGAATAGTGAATTTAGAGGAAACTAGTGTCAACGCTAATAAAGTAGGGGGCAAACGTTAGTAAAGAATAACTCTGCCTATTTGCATTAAACAGAATTACCTCTTGTGCCCTGAAGCATGATGATCATTATATACCAGACAATCATCATTATCATCAACAACGTGACAGCTGTACCTGACAGGTGACTCATAGCCTGACTGATGTGAGCAATAATACAATTGTTGCAATTCACTGTTATTGTAAGTCTCGAAGCGCTAAATGTTAATTTCAGGAATAATTTCATGAAAATAATATTTTATTATCATCTTGTCAGCCAAAGTACATCCTCTGCTGGACAAAGCGCTCCCCAAAGAATGGGACAAAGGCCATAATGACTATTGGCAGACGGGTTGGCGATCGCCGTTTGATGGTAATAGTTCACAGAAAAGCGCTGCTGCCCGTTCTCTGGTAGGTATTCCCTCGGACCATTTCTATGCTCCGCACGGGATGAGATACGGTGATGATATTGTATGCCACACTGGAGATTAATATAGAAATGAAATACACTTCATAAAAATAAAATAAAAACATTATATGAATGACTATTTGTAGGATACAATCTGTTTAGATTCTCGATTAATTATTTTGAAAAAAAAATATTATACGAATATTTGGCACACAATTGTCAATATAAAAAAAATAACAGTCAGTTAAAAGATGTACTGGAATGTTGTGCCTAATTGGTGGCACCTCAGCATGACGCTATAGGTACTGCGGCGCTGATTTTCATAGCCCTAGTATGTATACCCTTGCATAGGTACCTCTCTTGTGCCCTCATGATCAGCGAAGTTAAGTACGACGAGCGCATTCATTCCTTATATGGATGGTCGCTAAAGTGCCTTAACTTTTGAACTTCTTTGTGTTTCGGAATTCACGTTAACCTACTAATCATCAGTCAAGTCTTTCAGACATTTTAGAGGTCTTCCTACTTGGGAACAACCATATTAACAAAGATCCCATACGTTCGCATCAAAAGTCAACACCTGAGACCCTGAACGATACATGCGTCGACCCAAACCACTATGTAAAGCCTTAGCCTGGTCCAATTTAATCTAGTTATTTTCCCTGCGGATAACTTTTCCACTAATATTTCCAGTACTTTACCATATTGTCAGTTTGTTTACGTGGAAGATGTTAAATTACCCATAATAGCCTTGTCTTCGCAGCAATTACTTAAAACGTTTACTGGTGCTTATAATAGCGGGTATTAAATGCTTCTAACGTGTCTCTCATATGTCAGAAAATTCTTTGCATTGTTTGTGAAGCATGCGCCCTGCCGTAGCCTGAGTAATACCGGGGAAAACCTCATGTGTGCTAATTAACAACTAGCCGTGTGGTTTTCAGCCTAGGAAGAATAACAGGCCACCCCATACCATCCCGTGGGTGTCGTGAAAGGGGAACAGCAGGTAGTCGGGCAGCAGCGCCACCTGTGTACTATAGCTACCATCTAACTGAGGTCGGTCACCAAATCAAATACCAAGTGCGGTGACAACAGCCAACCTCTCCAAATGGCAACGTTATAGAAACCTTTAGGGGAGGCTTATACTTACTTATCGTGTGGGCAGTGGTTAACCTTTTTTTTGTTTTTTTTGTTAAGGCAGGGGGAATGCCTACGCATGCCACGCGCAAAAAGTGCCTGCGGGTGGGTATGTCGGACTCGCACCGACTAAACCTATCTGCCGTAGACTTCTCTTGGCACCTTATGGGGGGAGCCCCGGGAACGCGGGTATGCTGCTCCGGTGCCCCCCTTTTAGCGCCATGTCCCAGATGGTCGGGACACGTACCCTGGGAGGGCTCAGAATTGCCCTCCCCTATTGCCGACTCCTGCCAGTACGGCACAGCGACTGTGCCACAAACAGTACGCTGTCTTCCCGGAGCTGCTTGCACGTGGCGGCAGTAGAGGACACTTCTCTGACTGCTGCCGCAGCCCCGAGGGGGAGTTGGGCTACCGGCTACCGCCACCGCCCAGACGCCTCCTCCGTCTGCGAGCAGGATCAGCTCTCTCTCGCTACCGCTCGGCGGCCTCCTTTTGGAGGGGTTACCCGCCAGCATCGCCCCTACAATTGCTAGTGTCAAAATTGTTCAATTAGGCCTCTGAAATGGCTTAACGACTGTTGCCTAATGGCTACAACCGGGACCGTCAGCTTAACGTATCCTCCGAAGCACGGAGACGCTCACAAATTAAATCACTTTGGCGGACACCCATCTATGGACTGACTGCGAGCCTAGTTGCTTGACCTCGCCAATCACTTATGAGCAGTGATATCAGGCTGATGATGTGTGCTAATCAAACACTTTCCACGGTAGGCGCTGACAATCTTAACAGCGTACTGAAACATAACGCTAAGTTCTCGTAAATCACTGCTGTGGGGCTTTACCCTCAACGACTTACATATGACTGTATAAAAAAGAAATAAACGGATTCTTTATTTAGCCCTATTTAGAAATCTCTAACCAATACCTCCATACTGACGTGTACAATATTAAGTATATTTTAGATTTTATTGCCACAACTACTTAGGTCCTTCTAAGTAGGTTTACTTACCAATTATCGCAGTGCTGTACGTATAACGAGAGTTTAATAAGACACATCGTGCCAAAGTAAATATTTTCTGCCTTGATGCAATTGATGGAAAAATTGTTGAAACCGAGTCCATTGATAGCCTTCGTTTTCGGCCGGTTAATGGTTAATAATATTATTTCCCTTCTCCTGGTCCAATTTCGGCCACGGCGGCGGTCAATCTCTATGGAGATCTCGACTAGCCATCTGGGCAAGACATTTCATAATCCACAATTGGGTTCCATCAGTATCATGATCATAGCCTCATGCTCTCACTGGTCCGTAAGTGATTGGCGAGGCCAAGCAACTAGGCTCGCGGTCAGTCCATAGATGGGTAACCGCCAAAGTGGTTAATATCTGAGCTGTCGATCCCGGTTGTAGCCATTAGGCAACAGTCGTTAAGCCATGTCAGATGCCTACTGGGCGGCTTGAACCACTCTGACACTAGGGTAACCACTGCCAACACGATAAGTAAGTAAATACTCTCATGATCCGATGGGACGCCTGGCGGCAGGACCAGAAAGATGTCAGGTACATGACCAACGACTTTATGTGTTCTCCCAGGCAAGGGGGTCTAAATACCCCAACACCCAGAATTCGGGCATAAAATGTAGAGTCATTGTAGCGTCTTGACATTTTACTACTGGGAAGTCGCGAAAGATGTCTGAAGTCTGAATCCCTGATATTTCAAGATCGCTTTGTTATATCTTACTATCTATTTTGTATAGTTGTATATTGGGTCTAATGTCGCAAATAATAATCTCAGTCTGATTTGTAGTCAGTGAGCTTATGTATTTTAGTTTATAGACTGACTTCCTCGGTGATATTCATTATATTATATTCGTTTTCGCTCCGTGATCTTCGGATTCAAATCTATAAAAGTCATTCGATGATAGATTTATTTAAAGACGCTAATGCCATCTAACCAAAACCTGCACGACTAAGATGGTTGGTATGCCAATACTTAGATCGATTCACTGTCAACAGATGTCGCGTTTCTCTATTTCATTTTTGGGTTTTCTTTAAATTCTACACAATATATAAATATAGTATGAAGACGTCGCTGTAAATCCAGACAATTTCAACGCGAGTATTTATTTTTAAGGAAGTAGTTATACCTCTATTAAACTTTTGTACAACATTTTGGTACGCCATTACACTTTATATATTATTTAATGTCTACCCGCAATATTTCTTGAATATAGTGTGGGTTGGTTATTAATAATGATTAATATCCTTTGAGCCACACTAGAGGTTCAAAATAATGTTTGTTTTCGAATTTTGCTTCTTACGTTTGCAGCTAGCAGTGCATTGTGTCCGTAGCTTTTATGTTAGTTAAGTATCCGGTTATAAAGATTTCCAAAGTACCGGAGTAATCTTAATTCTTGACTACACACATGATGTCGCTCAGTGGTTAAGGTGGTCGCATCGCTACTATCTCGGCGCCCTCGAGTTTCAGGTCGAGTAGCTTACAGGACACCTGTATGTATGACCCATAAAGTTGTTCTGAGTCTGAGTGCGTTATGGATCCGAAGATTGCATGTTTCTAAAGCCCCCGCTGTAAAATCTTAATTTGATACATACATTTTCCTTCTATTTTCGGAATATTCCAATGCTTAAGGAAAATCTTCGTCAAACATACGTAAAACTTTAACATACTTTGGACAATTTTCCTTATATCTAATTTAGTGCCTGAGGGCCTTATTCTAATTGCTCATAGAAACGTTGATCTAAGTCTTTTTTGACTTTTGTACCAACAAAATCAGCCTTCATGTAATGATCATAAAGTAAGTAATTGAATGTGTGAAAACTCTGAGTGATATTAAAATATAAAACTAAAGTGAGTGACGGTATATACCCTGGTCGGTATTACAAGAACCGCTTCGAACAGGATTGCATACTAATCAACATTAAGTATACCTACTTGGGTTTAATTAATTCTAACACCTATGCAATGTAAGTATGTTATTATAATGTAAGAAACAAACAGATATTGCATGTTTATTCTGATAAAAATAATTAAAATTCAGTTCTCCGCATTAATTTGACTGCACGTGTGGTGTAATGGTTATAATAAATATAATAATAACCAAAATAGGTTTTACGCAGAATTAGGCAATGAAAAATGCTCGGTTGGTACCTTACCAGAGAAATGTTTGATGGAACAGTTTTGGAAGAATATCTGGGGTTATTCGGTTAGTCATTGTTTGGATGCAGATTGGGTAAATGATTTGCAAAACAGCACAGAGCAAATTAATCAGATGGAAGAAGTTCAAATTACATTAGAAGATTTCCAAACGGTGGTTTCAAAACTAAATAATTGGAAATCTCCAGGAGTAGATGGAATCCAGAATTTTTGGTTTAAGTGGTTTAAAAGTTCACTTGATTTATTTGCTAAACAAATTCAAAATTGTATCCAAAGCGGTTCCATTCCTACATTTCTCGCAGAAGGTATAACGTACATGATACCGAAAGTTCCCGGTGCCTCTGAGCCGAAACAATTTCGTCCAATAACGTGTTTGCCGGCGTTATATAAAATCATCACTTCACTTATTACAAAAAAAATCCAAAAGCATTTGTCTGAAAATAATATAATGTCGGCAGCACAGAATGGATGTTGTTCTGGATCAAGAGGAACCAAAGAACTACTGACCATAGACAGTATCGTTAGCCAGCACGTGAAATCCAAAAAACGTAATTTCTTTGCAGCTTGGATTGATTATAAGAAAGCCTACGACATGATACCCCACACTTGGCTTATTAAAATTTTAGAAATTTATAACGTTAACCCAATATTAGTAATGTTTTTGAAAAATAGTATGATGAATTGGCAAGTCATACTTATAGTGAACTCAGCTGCTGGAGGTTACGTTTTAGAACCGTTTACCATCAAACGGGGTATATTTCAAGGGGATAGTCTCAGTCCACTTTGGTTTTGCCTTGCGTTGAACCCACTTAGTTACTTATTACAAAAATCAAACATAGGATATGAACTGAGCAATAGAAGTTTTAAATTGAATCATCTATTATATATGGATGACCTAAAATTATATGCAAAAAACAAAAAAGATATGGAAACATTACTCGAAATTACAGCAAAATTTAGTAAGGATATTAGAATGGAATTTGGGTTGGACAAATGCGCAGTAATGATGGCTTCAAAAGGCAAAATCAAAAACTCACCTCATTTTGAAATTCCTGATGTGGGACCTATCAATGGCTTAAGCAGCCATGAGACGTACAAATATTTAGGAATGGAACAATGTTTAGGCCTTGATCATAAGAAGTTGAAAGATTCATTTAAAAATAATTATCTCAAAAGAGTGAAAATAGTTCTGAAAAGTTATTTAAGTGGAAACAATAAAATAAGAGCGCTTAACTCATGGGCTTTTCCATTGATCGGTTATTCATTCGGAGTTTTAAAGTGGAGCCAGACGGAATTAGAGACTATCGATCGTAAATTGCGTACCACTATGACGAAGTTTCGTATGCATCACCCCAGGGCGTCTATGATGAGACTATATTTACCTAGAAAACTAGGGGGTAGGGGGCTTCTAAATTTAAATAATATGTGTAATGTGGAAATAAATAAATTAAGAATGTTTTTTGGCAAAACCTGGCTACCCTGAAATAGTGGCATGTGATTTACGATTTACTCCTTTGAACCTGTCATATTCTGAGATCAATCTTCCAATTATAAGTATAGGAAACCGAATTGAAACCTGGAGAAATAAAGAGCTGCATGGGCGATTTTATCATGTTCTGAAAGATCAAAACACGGATTTTAAGGCCTCCGTACACTGGCTACAACATGGTGATTTGTACGGAGAAACTGAGGGATTCCTGTTGGCGATGCAAAATCAGGTGGTTGCAACGAGAAACTACCATAAGTACATCATGAAGGACAATACGGTGGACATATGTAGAGCCTGTGGTGTCGCAGGGGAAAGTCTGCGACACATAACATCTGGATGTTCTTCTCTTGCAGCCACTGAATACTTGTATCGCCACAATTCTGTTGCTAAAATTATCCATCAGCAACTTGCTTTAGATCGCCAACTTCTGCCGGGCCCAAGGGTTCCATACTTCAAATATAATCCTGAAGCGGTCTTGGAAAATGACAGGTTTAAAATATACTGGGATCATCCCGTGCTGACTGACCGAATGGTAGGTGCCAATCGACCCGATATTGTCGTCATTGACAAACAAACGAAAAAGACATCATTTGTGGATATAACAATACCGTATGATGAAAACATATCTAACGCAGAAAAAGAAAAAAATTCAAAATACCTTGATCTGAGTTTTGAATATGCGCAAATTTGGAGAACCGAAAGACCTGCGATCATACCTATTGTTATATCCACAAATGGAGTTATTCCTAAATCCCTGAAAATCAACCTTGCAAGTTTAGGGCTTGATATCTGGCTGGAGAGTTACATGCAGAAGGCGGTTCTGCTGGCGAATGCCAGGATTGTGCGGAAATTTCTCTCCATGTAGCCCATATATTTTATAAGTTGTATTTGTATTAAAATACCCTTATATAATATATGTATTGTAAATAATAATGCTAATAAACATGTGATAAAACGTTTATTTCAAGTTTTTTTAGAAACTCATTGTTAGTAAAACTTAGCCTAGGTGTTAGTAATAAAATATAATATTATTTGCATTCCGCCGCTACGATATGCATGTGGCAGCACCTTCTTATAAACGGACAGTCAATCCTGTCCGCGATCATTTTCAGCAATGTTAGAACTAGCTCGCACCCTGCGCACCAGCGATGTGCCGCGCTTGCGGATTGTTGTATAAAAACAATCAGTTCGCGCTTCGGCGAACATAGCTGAGGCACTGCAGTAGCGAGGTAGTCCCAACATAGCCCTGAATGCATTGTTGAACTGTACGCGGAGGGCACTGTAGGATTTTAAAGTGAACTTGATCCATAGACTGCAGGTGTACAGTGAAGTACAATACGCCTCGCGTCTACTTATTCCGAGTCTATCCCCGGCCACTGTAAATTAGCGCATGTTTGGGAGCTTTACCCAAAACATCTGATTCGAAATTTAATTCGTTTTTGTCACGCTATCAAGCGCAGTCGTTGAGAATCCATTATGTGCAGGGTACGCGCCAGCTCCTGCAGCAACCTAAAGACTATAGCTGATTGGTGGGATAGCCCCATACTGGGATATTTGATACTCTACTCTACGCTACGCTACGAGTACTCTGGCGTAGTATATACTGAATGATTTTCTTGTAGATATATACGACCACTAGTTTCTAATTCATTGTTATGCCCACCAAATGTACTATGAATAATAATGTTAAATATCTTGGGATCAGTAACTTTTACATATATCTCCTGGGTTGAAATCCCGGGTCGGCGCAAAAGTGATTTTGGGACTTTTCTGTAAAAAGAAAAATTTCTCAGTATCAGCCCGAATTCTGGGAATTTAATACCCCCGTGGGGGTATAATGCCCCCGTGCCTCGGAGAGCACGTAAAGCCGTCGGTCCTATGCCTGACCTCTTTCCGGTCGTATCGCTAGTCGTCCCATCGGATCACGAGAGTGATGGAATAGAAAGTGCCCTTGTGTTTGCGCACATATTTGTGCACTATAATATGTCCAGCGCAATTGGCTAGTCTCTATTGAGACTGGCCGCCGTGGCCGCAATTCGGCCGGGAAGACATCATTCTATATATGTATTTTAGTGTACAATAAAGAGTTTCTATTGAGTTACTTATTAAAAATATTGAATTTATACTTACATATTATTACAGCAAGTAGCTTCTCATCTATGTAATCAAACGGAAACCTTATTCATAATAATAATATCTAGGGGCAATGTCACACAGATCATCCTAACCCCAAGCTAAGCAAAGCTTGTACTATGGGTACCAGGCGACGATATACATACATATATAGATAGATAAATACTTAAATACATAGAAAACATCCATGACTCAGAAACAAATATTCGTGCTCATCACACAAATATTTGCACTTACCGGGATTCGAACCCAGGACCACCAGCTTCGTAGGCAGGAGCAATACCAACTAGGCTACGGTGACCGTATTCATACTTAAGTATTGCATTGTTGGCTATTAAATGTAAACACTATTCAACAAACAGGTGTTCATAGAACCGACTTATATCGGTATTGTTTGTGTGGTTCTGAATAATGGCCTAGGTACAATCCATGGCACTTCGGTAGTTACATTTTGGTCTTTATTACGTAGGTAGAAAGAACACTTTTAGCTGTACAAGTGTATACGACAATAAAATAAATAAAATGCTAATAAGTTATGACTACAAGGTATAACGGAAAAGTCCTATGTGTAATCATCCTTTTGTTTACTATAGGTACAGACAAAATAACAAAATAATAAACATTTCTTGAGAACTGAACCTACGACATTCATTTTTAATACTTAATTACCGAGCACCAAGGCATAATAGTATATATATAATACTATGACTCTATATACATACTAAATATATACTCTTAGGAATGTCACAAGCAGGGCAATCATTGTGGCCACGTTCTCGGCCACAAAAAATAAATGAATATTGCCATTTGCCAATTTGCTCGGTTAATTTTAGCAAAGATTTATCGTTATCATATTTTAAATATAAGTTACGCGTTAAATGTAAGTGGCACGTTAATTAATGTAAGTGTCTCGTAGAGTTAGTAAGACCCAACCCAAAGCTAAAACACGTTTGAGGTAAAAACGCAAGGAAAAAACAAAAATAGGTACATGACTATTGTTCAGCCTTTCTATAAATCCAGAAGCGTATGACAGCACCACAACGTAATAAATTGCTCATTTTAATGAGTAACTTATTAATATGATGTGTAATATAAATACGTATAATTATAATAATCACACTAGTATTATAAAGGCGAAAGTTTGGGAGTGTGTATGTTTGTTACTTCTTCACGTCTCAACGGCTGGAGCGATGTTAATAAATGAATAATTTATTTGGTAAAGTAACAGGACTCATTTGTTAGTAAACCTTTGTTAGTAATTCTAAAACAAATATGTAGTACACAGACTAATACTTAAATATATTTGCACAGGGAGCGCCCCCTTAAAATTTGGTATGGATTAACACATAAGCTTTAATAATTTATAAAGATTAACGCGGGTAAAACCGCGGGGCACAGCTGTGAGTAATATAAAAATAAGTATAAAATGTTCTTTTTTGTAATATTTTCAACATAGCCAGGGAATAACTTGATTAAATTAGCTTTCAGATGAAAATACTTAAAAGTAGGTCCATCCGCTTGGCAGTCACGATGCCGCAGACAAACATACACTCAAATAGATACACACAGATGTAGGCTTGGAACTTACTCTCTTGAGGTAGCACACCCATCATCAGGACACAGTCCATCGGTCACTTTTCTATCCAGTTTTCCAGCTCATGTGACCATGATCATGCGCAAGTGGGCTTTAATTATTTATATATATTATTTACTCAATCAAGGAGCAAAAAAAATATCTCTATTCTAAATGGTATTTTAAAATGAGATCACACGCGAGGACCTCTTTTTTTACATTAACATTTCTAGGTAAGATTTCAGGCCAAATTTTAAAATTAAATGGTATAATTATGAATACCAGTCATTCAATTTCAGCTATCAGGCAACGACATGTGAAATGTCCAATATAATGTATGTTCAAGATCAATAGAAACCAATGACAGCATATATTTAAATAAACAATAAGCATATATTTATTTACATATATAATAAGAACAGGAACTAGGTCAAAAAAATTCAGTAACACTTATATAACTTCCTACAGTGTAGTTTGCTAAGGCTCTCTGAATGATATATTTCAAATAACGCTCCAGTACTATAAAAAAACGGATTTCCATTTGTCACGATCTTTGCACACCTCTTTTGTCTCGTTTACTGTCATTATATACTTCATATATGTGCGACGGTTTATGTACTTCTGACCTGGCCTTTCTGGAGAACGTCTCCGATTTGGTCAGAGAATGTTCTATTAGGTCTTCCCCTTTCGGTTGTCCCATTCACGCTGGCCATGCCTTATTTTGTCAATCTTCTTTCATTCATCCTTTATAGATGCCCAAACCATCTCAGCATACCTTTAATAATGCGAAAACAAATTAAATAATGAGACTTATAATAAATGCAATGTAAAATAAGCACAAACGAGCGCAACATCTATGTATAATGTAAATAATATATGCATCGTACGCACTGGCCTTGACATAGACATTGTATGGCATACCACATGGCCCTGAGTACTGTGACGTATCCGTAATGATGCTGTATTGAGATCGACTGCCTGTGCTAATCTTTAACGGGCTTCAATTCGACTGATAATTATTTTATTTTCTTTTTCGTGGAATAGCAAGGTAAACGACCATGCGGGTATTTTTAAGTGAAACTTTTTTACAGCGCCTCAAATAGTTTTCGTCCATCTATTGCATGTTGCATTACAACCGGCCACGGCTAATATGGTGGCGCCCATGGTGCGCATCAGCTGATATTGATGTAGTTAGTTAGTTTAAGATATTTGAAATTTTCTATTACATATTATTAAGTTTAAGCTTAAATTATTTTGTACGCCTTCTATTGGCAAAACTTAGCGAACATGTATTTCTTTTTATTATAAGTTATTTTACCTTATACCTATGTTTACAAAAATAAAGATTATGATTATATTCTCACTCATTTGTTCAAATGCTCCACGGTTCTGATAAGTGTATTGGTATAAATGTTGTTTTTTATTTGAAATTATGGACAACGATAGAGCTAGTGAGCCAAGAAAACTGGTCAACGAGGGAAAAACCAATATGTGAAAATTTCCGACAACGAATTTATTTTACGCCGTATGAGACAAAGTTTAACTTGCGGCGTAATTTCATATAACACACACAACGTTTTATTTGCATGTTTGTTTCGCGATTTCTTCTTGATGATCACATATACATTTTGTGCAAATCGGTTACCATATTAGAGGGTCACCGTGGCCAAGTTGGTAGTGCTCCTGCCTACGAAGTTGGTGGTCCTGGGTTCGAATCCCGGCAAGTGCAAATATTTGTGTGATGAGCACGAAATATAAGTATGTATATCGTACCCATAGTACAAGCTTTGCTTAGTTTGGGGCTAGGATGATCTGTGTGACATTGTCCCTAGATATTATTATTAGGTCTTTACCTATGAAATTGCCGTTCTGCAGTACTGGCCATTTCAAATCAAAATAATTTTTGTTTGGCTAAGAATTCTAATTTCAAATTAATTTTATTTTAAAAACATGGATTCTTTTTTCCAAAAGTAGTCATTTCTTTATTGATTAGTGTTACATTTTCATCGCATTTCAATCTTTTTCGTCATCATGGATACGTTAAAAATTCGAGTAATTATGGAATATGAGTACCGTCGTGGCAGCAACGCGGCACAAGCGGCACGCAACATCAACGACGTTTACGGAGCTAACACTACAAACCAACGCACCACCTGTTATTGGTTTGCTCGCTTCCGTTCTGGAAATTTCGACCTGAAAAATGAACCTCGCGGTCGTCCGAAGACTTTGGTCGACAATGACGAATTAAAGGCGGTTGTGGAAGCTGATGATACACAATCTACGGCTGAATTAGCAGCAGCTTTCGACGTTAGCGTCAAAACAATATTGGTCCATTTGCGTCAAATTGGCAAGGTAAAAAAGCTTGACAAATGGGTGCCCCACGAACTCAATGATCGCCAGCGCGAAGTACGCGTCGAGACGTGCCTTGCACTGCTCAACAGACACACAAATGAAGGAATTTTGAACCGCATTGTTACCTGCGATGAAAAATGGATTCTGTTTGATAACCGCAAGCGCTCAGCAAGTTGGTTGGATCCTGGTTCAGCACCTAAACAATGCCCTAAACGAAAACTTACCCCTAGAAAAGTGATGGTCACTGTTTGGTGGTCTAGCGCCGGTGTGATTCATCACAGCTTCTTACCAAACGGGGTGAGCATTACTGCAGATGTGTACTGTGAAGAACTGAGCACAATGATGGAGAAGCTGGCGCATCTCCAACCAGCATTGGTCAATCGCTCGTCTCCGCTGCTCCTGCACGACAACGCGCGACCTCATACTGCACAGCAGACGGTCTCCAAGTTGCAAGAACTGGGGTTGGAAGCTCTCCGTCATCCGCCCTACTCACCAGACCTTGCGCCTACAGACTACTACTTTTTCCAGAATTTGGATAACTTCTTGGCGGGAAAAAAATTCAATACCCGAGAGGCAGTACAAAATGCCTTTGAAGAATTTGTTGCCTCCCGTCCAGCTGATTTCTTTAAGAAGGGCATCAATAAACTGCCACTGCGATGGCAAAGATGCATTGATTGCATGGGTGATTACTTCGATTAATACAAATAAAAAAATTCATGAAAAAAATTCGTTTAAATTTTTTCATACAAAACGGCAATTTCATAGGTAAAGACCTATTATTAATATTATATAGAGAAGTTCAAGTCGGTTCTTTTTTTTATGAATATATAGTACGTTTTTGTAGATATACTACAGAAACCCTTTGGTCGAAATTTGGTCACTTTAGCTGAGAGCGAATAGTTACAGTTTTAACTTATCCTAACAAAAACTGCAAAAAGTTTTAGTGTGTGGGCCATGCCGTAAACATGGAACACCGGTTCAAAATATAACAATGAAATTCAATATATTTTTATAATTAACATTATTCGATTTAGAACTTTTACGGATAAATTTGTTATTTGTAAAAGTCCGAAATGGTTCCATCTAAGTATTTGCTACAACATTTAACTCCTGTAAAGCTTTGCTCTTTGTACATAAAATTCAACACGTGTACCAATAAATATATATCTTCAACCAACTCTAAAAAGAAGGAGGTATTGACTCGACTGTAAGATTTTTGTTGTTTATTTTATCTATTAACATAATTTTAACAGTACATGCATAAGTCCCACAAAACCGTGGTATCGATACTATAGGATCGAGCCATACAGTAAATATACGAAGTGTTAAGGTGTTCCCGGCCCAGAAAGAAAAACAGGATGACCCCATATCTTCTCGTAGGTGTCGTATAAGGCGACTAAGGGATGCACCAGGTAGTAGGGCACCAGCGCCACCTGTGTACTAGGTAACATCCAACTGCGGTCGCTAACTCGCATGCCAAGTGAGGTGACTTCGGCAAACCCTTTGGAGGAGGCCTATGTCTTGCAGTGGACAATTTTAGGCTAATGATGGTGATGGTGAAATTTAAGTGTATTGTAATAGAAGTGTGTTTAAATTTAAGTATACTTAAAGGTGATTGCCCATTTCTGTCTCCCTTAAATTAAACCGAGTATGATCATGAAATAAAATCCATTATTCATAACCTATTTTTATAATTATTATTTATTTGTTACGCACAAAAACTTTGTGGGGTTTAAGTTTTCATGTTTATTGGTTATTTATTTGACTAATTTTTATTTTGAGTACATTTGCAAAGACAGTTAAAGACTGAAATCATTACGATCACATTAATCACTTGCAGTAAATATCAAACTAGAGGTCTTGTCATTTTAATAACTTACATTATATTAAGTTGTTCATTATTTAAATGTATTAATATCGTTAATTAATAGATAGATATTAAAAAAGTGAGTTTTACAAGAGCAACTGACACTTGACAGTATGCGTAACGATCCCCGCAAACGGTAAAAAAAAAGAACTGTCAATGTCTATCTGGCTGTCATGTTTACTTGGTGAAAAACAAGCATGGTTTTCGGATGTTTTTATCGTTTGTTGCCACTGTTTTTGTTTTAATTAAGTGTGTCGCCGCCGTTCGTTGTTAGGTCAGGCTATAGTTAGCTTAATTCTACTGTTGTTAATGTTCAATTAAAGAATAACATGCCAAAGCTTATTCTTTCTCTTTCATATTGAGTGTCATTATCGTTATTGCTTGATAGTTCTAGCATCATCTTACCTGTAAAAAACTATTTAGTTAAAGGGGACATATTTCATATTATTCTTACATTGTTGGAGAGCCCATCTTTCAATTTACCAATATTTTTTGGGTAGGTACTCATCTACACCTAACCTCAAAACTGAACTTTGATTTATATTATTAAGAAAACCCCACAAAATATTTCTATATTTTTTACTTTATTATATGTCATGATATCACTCCTCTTTTACCTACAATTTTGGTAATCATACAAAATTATTTACAGAGGGACGAAGCTCTATAGAAGAATGGGCAATTTCCTTTAACTTTTTGTTTATTACTTTCATCGTTCGGTAGGCTATTTAACTGGGATGGCATTCGTTTTTAGTGTTCTTATTCAAAAGAAAAGTAGGTACTTAAATATTAAAATAACTATATTTCATTTTATATAAAACAGAAAACCATCTTATTTTTTGTTGTGTTGTCTGCAATTTGCGCGGACACTGCGCAATGTAACAAAACGTCGTGTTACGTAACGCCTCGTGCGCGAGAGTCGGCCTTGACATAGACATTGTAATTCACTCGAATGCAACCTGCTTACAAACTAGTTCTTAATGGCGAACGATGACATTTAAATTTACATTACCTTTTCACGGTTTTCTACATCAAAAGGATAAGGTTTATCAAGGGGTATACTAAGAATCTATTAAAGAATATTTTAAAAAAAAATTGCGATATTTCTATAAAGAAAAGAATCTCAGTATCAACCCGAAGTCTGGCAGTTGGCGGAGAGCACGTAAAGACGGTGGTTCTGTACCTGACCTCATTATACTCGTGTAGCTAGTCTTATCAGATAATGAGATTTATGGAATAGATAGTGCTTGCACACACTTTGGCACTATAATATGTCCTGCAAAGATGGCTAGTCTCCATTCAGACTGCCTGGCAATTCGACAAGGATGACATTATTATATATACATATATATAATATATATAAATACATAAATAAATATGTAATTATCTATACATATAATAAAATCGTAGGAAAGTCAAGATACTTGGGCCGTGATCTATAATCGATATCGAAGCCAAAAATATAGTTTTTAGGATTTTTGTTTGTATGTCTGTTTCTCTGTATGTATGTCCGGGCAAAACTCAAAAAGTACTGCATGGATTTACTTCAAATTTAGCATGAATGTTACTAAGACGTCGGGTCAACATATAGGCTACATATTATCACGCTATCACCTTCGGGGGAGGAGCTGTGATAATTTATAACATTTAACGCGGGTAAAACCGCGGGGCACAGCTAGTAAGTATATAAACTAAGAAGAACTGGCGAATCAATCAATCGGAACAATCACAGCGAAAGACCACTCCTTTCTGCCTTTTGTAATTGTCTGTATTTCCCTATTGGATATACTGATTACAAAGTGGTTTTTTACATAGAAACTGGTTTAAATGCGATAATTCTGTTCCTCGGTATCTATTAAGTGGCTACGTTTAATACAACACACGTTTCTTTCGGCCTTACTAATAACAATAATAATAAATAATAATAATAAGTCATTTATTCTCTCTCACAAAGTAAGAGGTTTACAATTATAATAGTATCACAGCAAATGCCAAAACTTTGTGAGAGACTGGTGCTTGATGTAGGTTTGATACCTGTATTACAAGTCACCAGTTCCCTCCCGCGGCTATTACATAACTATGTTACTTAAATAACAGTAACAATTACTAGACTACACGTGTGGCGTAACGGCTTAGACAGTCGCCTCGCCGCTTCGTATCGCGGGTTCGAGTCCCGCGCCGGACAGCTATTTGTGTGACCCATAAATAGTTGTTCTGAGTGTGGATGTAATTTGTGTCCGTCTATTATATGTTTGTATTGCAAATGGCAATAATGAGTCAGTTTGACTCACGTATGATGGAAAACAAAAGCAAATCCCAAATTTTCCCATTCCACCAACTTGTACCCATCTCTGTTACACTTATTATTGAGTAACATGTCGGTTCAAGGACCAAAAAGATCTTTTCGCTGGAAGAACTTTACGCTGCGATCCGGGCTTCGTCACTCAGGAGAGTTAATGCTAATTGCATATGCATAACGTCATTAAGGTATGTTTTAATAAAATAATAAAAATCTGTTTATTTCAAAAATCATGCATACAATATATCATACTTAACTATTATACATAGACTTCCCAGAGGGGTAGGCAGAGACAACGAATTTCCATTAGTGGCGATCTTTGCACAACTCTTTTACCTCGTTTACTGTCATTATATTCTTCATACATGCTCGCCGGTTTATGTACTTCTGACCTGGCCTATCTTGAGAACGTCTCCGATTTGGTCAGAGAATGTTCTACGTGGTCTTCCCCTTCCGGTGCGGTGGTACCATTCACACGGACCAGGTATACTTCTTGTCTTACACTTCATGCCAAATGATCATTAGCGAAAATTCCACGCGTTCAGTATTGAGGTAATACAACCGGCCGTCCACAATGCTCGTCTACCCGAATTCCGATAATCACACGCACACACACACTCGTACACAATAGGAAAAAGAACACAACTTTTCTTTTAGCCAAACGATTGGAATAATTGGACAAATAAAAAAGTAACTTACAATCAAATCGACCTTATCCTGAAACCGCCTAAAGGGGGCGTGATGCTTTCTCCTTACAATTCAATTCTACCCATTAACTCCGCCTGGAGGATCTTATCGTTCATTTTTAAAAAATAAAATAAAATAAAAAAGGTTTTTATTCACGTAGACTTTAAAAAAGCGCTTGTAAATAGTCAGACCATGTTTGTAGTAATATAGTTGTATACATTAGATATTATTTCTAGTAACATAGATATTTAGGTACATATTGTATGAAAACATTTATAAAATTTATTTTATTACAGCAATGATATTTAGCTAGCTCTTATCAAGTTATTGTCAAGAGATTATGTTTAATTATCTAGTTTAAGTCTAAAATTTTACTACATATTGTCAATGGTTCTGTCTAAATTAAATGTATTATTATTATGACGGACCTTGTGTTAATAACGACGGTCGCGCTTTAATGCTACCACCGGATCCAATGCGCCCCAACTGAGAAGACCCAGCGAAACAAACTCAGTGGGTTCATCTACTACCGGTTTCAACACGACCCAGTTGAGACGGTCCGGCGAAACATACTCAAGCGGGCATGAACACGGGATTTGGTCCAATTAGAGTAATTACTTAGTAGGCAAACACAATATATGCTCGATCGGTTGTCTGAATGCTTATTATTTTAGATTATATTTAGGTATACAAAAGAAAAACTTCGAAACAATAACATTATTCATTTTGAGACAGAGTCAATAATTTTAAATTAAGTATATGATAACAATCATTTACAGATAGTTCACATAACACATTTATATAAAACAATTGAACAAAGAATATCTATTTCATATTTTTCATTAATAAGTTCTATGTCTAGAATTTTGCTAGAGAAGCGGTTTATATTTTGATGTGATAGAATTAGAAAGTTATCACACTTCTCTATTATCATGCTTACATGTTTAAACTACTAACTAAATTGATTTTAATAACATTACTAAAAGATGGTATAAAAAGTGACTTCGTCATACTACTTATGACTGAGTTAATATGTGCCGCTACTAAAGTTGCAAGTATGTTCAAAAAATTTCTTGAGACAGTAACTGTACTCATGGTTACCCTACAAGAATCTATAAAACTATTTGAGTCCAAAAATATAAATTTATTACTATAATGGCTAACCAAAAACTGTAGGTGGATATTTAGCTTGTGGATATAATTATTTGTACTATCAGGCACATTGGACACATAGGGGAAGGCACACAATATTATCTTATTACAGTCTAATTCTAACATCTTAGTGAAACTATCTGTAATGTCTTTTTTCTTTAAGTTCTTACAATTTCCTACCATTAGAGTTATACATGATTTGGCACTGTGTTTATTCTGAATTAATTTATCTATTATATCTTTATAATGTAATCCTGGCATACAATAGTTGACAAAGGAACAACTCAGCTTATTACAAAGCAAGGTACCATTCGAATTAAACTTACTCACCTTATATAAAGTCGGTTAAAATTGTTATTATTTCATGTAATAGGGAAATCTAACGCTTCAGATTTATTGCATTTAGATTTTCGTGATTTCCGTTGTTTTTCTGCAAATAAAATATCGAAGTGATGGTTTTTATTTAACACCTCGTTCACAAAGAATGATAATATAGATCGGTTGGATTTCCGCGCCACTGAAGTGCGTCGTAAATAAATATCTTAATAAAACTTATTATCTTAAACTACCTTGGGATAACTAACACATTTTTAAATAACACGAGTTTACTTAATATGGGAATCAGGAACTACAACTTTTTAAATTATTGGTTTTGTGTCAAAATAAACAATTTTTATTTTTTTTATTTACATTGCCATCCAATCCCAAACTAGGCAGAGCTTGTTGTACTACCTATGGCAACCAGACAACTCATATACTTCTAAATACATACATATTTTAGATAAATTGCACGCAGACACAGAACAAATAATCGTGCTCAGCAAACAAAGATTTGTCCTGGTGGGGATCGAACCCATGACCTCTGGCTTAGCAGTCAGGGTCGAGGCACTAGACCAACATAGCCAGGCAAAGTCTATAGAGTTAAATTCGGTTGTTATAAATAAATATTGAAGTAAGTTGTATGTTTTTGAAACCAGCAATAAAAACACAACCCCCCCTACGTCTGGGTATGAGCGGTGTGTGTGAGCCGTCAGGTCGAGCGGGGCGAGCCTTTTCGTCAGGGAGGTGTCCAAGACCGAAAATATTTGTGTTTTTATTTTTTTTTATTTTGTTTTTAATCGACGTTTAATGCTAGGGTAAGAAAAAAAAAAAGAAAATAAGCTTTTACTGCTTCACCGAATAGTCAACAGACGTCGTCTTTGTCACTATGAAATAATTAACATTACTATTTCCTACACATGATTAAAATACTAGACCATCAATAAATTGTTTTACTACAGAGTATTGTTTATGATTGCAAGTATTGTTTAGAGCAATAGGAATGTAAATGCAGCCATTTGTCACAGTTAATAGCCATGGGCGTAGTTAGCAAAGGCTGCAAATCCCTCTCCACAGACAATACACAATACACCGCCTGAGACGGAGTAAAGGAAGCGCAGGGTTACCCAGGACCTGCATTCCTCTTTAGGCATCACTAGCTGAGCCCACAGGAAAGGCAAGCCAATACGTGTGGATCTAGGTCAGCTGCAGAAATCTGTCGCATATTTCGGATTGGACCCTACTCGCGCCTAACGGAGACCCCGTTCCTTGTTTGTGATCAGAGTTTTCCATCTACTAGATGAGTTGCAGGCCAGTGCAGCTCATCTCCCCTGCTATCGTAGGCCTCTGATGAATCCTTCGATTCTAGAGCCCCCGATGGAGGCGGTTTAAGGTCGTACCCGGGACCAAAATCCCACACCGCTCATTACCTAGCCTTAGACCCTTAAATGATAAATAATTGAAAAATATATAGAAGTCATCTTAATTACTTCGTCCATCCAGTTTTTATGAGTTCTACTTTTGACTTTTTAAAGAATATGTTTGACCTTGACTGTGTTTAGTAAGCAAATAAAATAATCTATATCTTGAATAAATATTTTGGATTGTATTCTCTCAATAACGCAAGTATTTTGTAATTATTGGTCATAGATGTGGGAATGACATCTATTTAAGTTCACCAACGGATCCATGCACAAAGCTTACAATGTTTTGTCTAATTTTACGACACGCGAACTTTTCTTGAATTGAATTCGAACCTGGTCTTCTTCTTTGATTCTTGGAATCTTATGGGTCAGCTAGTAGCCACAGATCAGCTATGCCACCATAGCTCTTTATTTAATTTATAATAATTTTATCTTTGACGGTATTCGGCTGTACAGTAACATCAAATAGTTTTTTATGTTTGCGCTGTATTTAAAATTATTTAAGTCTACTTCATGTACTACAAATTATAAACAATACAATACAATTAAGAAATAATTTTTGTTGTATCAATCACCAAAAGGCCAATTCAAATACGAATTAAAAACTAAAAGTTATAAATAAAAATTTTGTGGCGACGGATTAGTTGACCGACTGATCCCTTAGCTATACCACTGTTAATAATTATTACTTCTGCCACTAACGGTCGTTATTATAGGAAATAAAAATCTTCAGATTTATTTGATATCTCAATGGCATATAGCAATTTATATTTTTAAGTGCCAGATGCCCGGTGGCTCCCCTAATGTAGAGCTCACTCTACGCCACTGTTTCAGCCATCTTCCTAAGTATCAAATTACAACAAATTAATGGCTAATTGGCAACCAATTAATGGCTAATTATTATAGGAATTAAGTAATTAAAAATTAAATAATTTCTTAGCAGATTAAGGAAAAACATTCAATTGCTTCAGGTCATTTTTCCTTTGAATCCAATAATAATTAAAAGCTAATTATTATAGGCATTAAGTCATCAGTTGTCAACCTAATATACATGTGCCGATTGGCAACTATTCCCAAAATAAAGGCTAGGCATAAAGGAAAGGCTATATACAAGGCTCCACATTAGAACTGCTGGTCCTAAAGTGATCATTATGGCTGATTTAGAATCCTCACAGCCCTTATCTAACTGTCAACATCCATATGAAAGCCAGTTTCCTTGCGGTGGTGCTTAGCTATGTTTGGTTAATATCGGTCCAGCAGTGTAAAAGTATCAGCTCTTTTCCAAAATGATGTAATTATAGTTGGAGTCGGTTTTGTAACGGTTAGGTTAGGATATTTATTTGATATTTGATTTCACGATATCCTTTGCACAAACGCCTTAAGTACCAAGTAAGCACTCACCAATTGTAATTTGATTTCATTGATTCAAGCAGTACCATAACGCGTAACTGTTGCAAATCAATCGCTAATATAGTACGGTACCATGAAGAAACTGACAAGCATACTTCAGAAACTTCAGATTCGATTGCCTACAAGATCGTGTACATATTTTTTATATTATTTTGTTCAGAATATTGTCGTTATGAGTGTTTCGAGGTTCAGCTGGAGCAGCATACATGGAGTAAGTGTGATAAATATTCGTATTTCTTTGAACCCAGAAAATATTCACTAACTAGAAGTAGGTTAAGTGCCATAAGAAGAGTCAAGGTCTTCGCACGAGCAATGGAGAGGGCTCTACTAAGAGTTTCCCTGTGTGATCAAATCAGAAATATCGAAATTCGCAGTTCAATTAAACTAGCCGACGTAGCCCGAAGAATTGCCAAGCTGTAGTGGCAGTGGGCAAGTCACATAGCTCCTAAAACTGATGGCTGGGTAAGTTCTCAAGTGGCAAACACCAAGCAAAAGCCGGAGAGTGAACAGACTGCCCCACAGGGTGGACCGACGACCTCTTGAGGATAGCTGGAAGCCGCTGAATATAATTCGCTGACATGATGAAGTGTCTATACCATTGGGTTTCAATCCCGGATCGAGCTAATAGTGAAAGGTATTGGGACTTCTGTGTTAAAAAGATTCTCAGTATCAGCCCGGATTGTGGAAGTTATCAGTGTGTCACCTCCGTGCCTCGGAGAGTACGTAAAGCGGTCCTGTATGTACCTAAGCTTTTTGCGATCTTGTTACATTACTGTATCATCGGAATTATGGCTATGTTCTGTTTCTTTTGAGACTAGCCGGTATTGCCGAAATTAGACCAGGACAGTACATTATAATATTGCTTGGGATATCATGTTATACTTTATTATCCTTATCATTCCTAAAAGTCGTAAGTACCTACCAATATTCAAATAATATTTTATTAATATTAACATAAGGTATTTTTACGCAGATTTCATTTTACTAGTATGTCGTTGTTATCAGAAAATCAATTTAGTACACTTCGATAAACTTGTAGATATATACATTATTGATTTAAAGCAGTAAATTTTTAGGGTCCCGTAGCCAAATCGCAAATAACGGAAACCTTATAGATTCGTCATGTCTGTCTGTCCGTCCTTATGTCACAGCCACTTTATTCCGAAACTATAAGAGCTGTACTATTCAAACTTGGTAAGTAGATGTATTCTGTGAACCGCATTAAGATTTTCACAAATAAAAAATAGAAAAAGAACAATAATTTTGGGGGTATATATACTGAAACACAAAAAATATTTTTTCATCGCACCCATACATGTGGGATATCTATGAACAGGTCTTCAAAAATGATGTTGAGGTTTCTAATATCATTTGTTTCTAAACTGAATATTTTGAGCGAGAGACACTTCCAAAGTGGTAAAATGAGCGCCCCCCCCCACCCCCCACCCTGTAACATCTAAAATAAGAGAATGATAAAACTAAAAAAATATATATTATGTAGGTACATTACCACGGAAACTAACAACGAAAATTGGTTTGAACGAGATCTAGTAAGTAGTTCTTTTTAATATGTCATAAATCATAAACCGCAATTTACCTTTTACTTAATCAACTGAAATACTTGCTGCTACGGAACCCTTCATGGGCGAGTCCAACTCGCACTTGGCCGGGTTTTTTTTTATTGAAAAATGAACCTTTTTTTTATAAGTACGTCTTTTATATACATACATAGATTCACGCCTGGTTCCCAGAGGAGTAGGCAGAGACAACGGATTTCCATATGTCACGATCTTTGCACACCTCTTTTGCCCCGATTACTGTCATTATATTCTTCATACATGCTCGCCAGTTTAGGGTACTTCTGACCTGCCATTTCTTGAGAACGTCTCCGATTTGGTCAGCGAATGTTCGACGGGGTCTTCCCCTTCCGGTTGTCCCATTAACAAAGGCCAGGAATACTTCTTCTATATATGTATGTGTATATATAACTGGCCTGCTGTTCTGGTGGTTAGGACCCTGACTAAGCCCGTCTTCTGGCTTGGCAGTCAGGGTCCTAACCACTTGGGTTCAAACCCCACCCAGGACAAATAATTGTGCTCATCACACAAATATTTGTTCTGCGTCTGGGCGTAATTTATCTTTATATGTATGTATGTTAATATGTTTTTCAGTTGTTGACATAGTACAGGCTCTGCCTAGTTTAGGTTCAGGTGGCAGTGGGTTGTTCCAAGATATTTATTTATTTTGGTCAAAAACTGCATCCTTACTCTGGTAATGTGTTCAAATGCTTTTATTGTGCTCCAGGGTACAAATGCCAAGTGAGCACAAAATTTTATAGTGATTTTTCTGGCAAAAACCACCCAGTGGCAGAGACTCGGAGTATGGAAATTAAACCCTCAGTGTTAACTTGCACATGGCTGAAAGGCTTATTGGACGATTTGCACGAACTGATATCGCACGGAACGTGCGAGTCGACTCTTTTAAATAATATTATTTTTTCAGTAGGCAATTCGCACGAAGCTAATTTATTGGTGTGCGAATCGCCACCTCCAAAATATGTAGTAGGCTATTGGCACACATTTTATTTTAAGGAATAAAAAAAATAAGCACAGAGAAAGTACACAGCCGTCACTGATATAAAACTAAAAAATCCAAGTTTTAATAAAAAATATTCACTGAAAGTAAGAAAGATTTGCATTAGAAACTAATAATTAGCACTTAAAACGTGGCATATCTACATGCTTATTAATACAAATCAATAAGAGCAAGACAGCAATATTTACCTATTATAGGAAAAAATTAAAGAGAAAGCACTATATGCTATCACGCTCACTCGCGTAAATCTATATTTTATCAGTATTTTTGATTGTTTTTTTTACTTGCGGTTAGGGACACTTATCTATTACTCTGTAATCAATATTTTCACTTTTTCATCCTCAAATCAGGTCATAGTGAGTTAAGAGGATGTTAAGTACTTAGTTATAATCTTAATAAAGATATTTTTTGATTAGTTTGTATTGTTTGTTTTTCATTCGTATTAAAACACATTTTACCCTTATTAATTCTGTACTCAAGTGTACTTTATATTAACTGCATTTCATAAAAAAACGATTTGTGTGCCAATAGCCTACTAGATATTTTTGGAGGAGTCGATTCGCACACCAATAAATTAACTTCGTGCGAATCACCTACAGAAAAAATAATATTATTTAAAAGAGTCGATTCGCACGTTTCGTGCGAGTTCAATTCGTGCGAATCGTCCAATAAGCCGGCTGGAATATACTAGATCTAATGTAAAAGGAGGGTAATGAGGGTGTAGATCATAAGAATGATGGATGGGATGGGATGAGAGAATAACAGTACGTCTATAAGATGAGGAATAAGGATAAATGAGAAGGAAATTCCCAGACTATGTGTCTCACCATTGACGTAATACGAGTTTCCTTACTCCTCACCGACGCATGATGAACTAGATTGGTAATTCAAAACATGTGCGTTCTTTGTTACTGAACGGCCATAATGCATGATGGCACTCACGTACATCTCGATTCCGTTTCCTAGAGCCCAATATTTGATTCCAATCGACAATTTTTGGACAAGGAAATGCATGTACACGGTGTAAGGGCAAGTTTTGGACAAGGAAATGCATGTACACGGTGTAAGGGCAGGAAAAAATGCATAATGAGGAACCTTTGTACTTTGCAGGCTAGTGTGTCCAGGATTGCTTTTTGTATCACACCCTAGATCCAGCTAAGGCTTCTAGGGTGCGATAGAGAGAAAGAGCTATACCAGATGGTACAGTCGCGTGGCAGCACACCCTGATAAAAAGTTATGTTGGGACAACTTACACTGCAGATCATTGCCATCTGCAGATCAAGCAGAGTCTGCACCATGGCCACCAGACAGCAGCTAAAAAAATTATTTTGTTTCGTTTTGATTTCAAAGTCAAACCCATCGACGACATAAATTATATCCACACTCAAAACAACTATTTATGGGTCACATAAATAGTAGTCCGGCGCGGGGATCGAACCCGGGACACGAAGCGCCACACGTGCTGCAATATATAATTTCTATAGACATATTTATTATAGACTAGCTATGCCCCGTGGTTTTACTCTCGCTAAACTTTATAAATAGCCTATGTGTTAATCCAGGTTGTCGACTAACTCCATACCAAATTTTATTAAAACGCTCCAGCCTAGCCGTTTAGACGTGAAGAAGTAACAAACATACACACTTACACTCTCAAACTCTCGTCTTTATAATATTAATGTGATAAATAACACCCAGACACAAATTAAATAACCGTGGTTATCACACAAAGATTTTTCCCGGGTGGGGTTCGAACCCACGACCTCTTGCTTAGCAGTCAAGGTCACTTAGCACTAGCCTGACAGGCGTGTCCATACCTCTCTTTACTTACCACTTAGGTTAACCCTATATGGGTATAAAGAAAGGTCAGGTCGATTCCTTATAAAAAACAACAAAAAATACTGGTTTCTATCTTTGTGAACGAAGCAAGAATTTTCGAAGCATTCTATATCAAAATTTAAGTGAAATCCAAGCAGACATAACGGAATAAGTGATAGTTTCAAAAAAATATTAAGGAAAATATATATATAATAGGTCCTTTTTACAACATTTATTAATATCCAACACAAAAAAATTCTCAAGTATAATTTCCGAAGCGAACTTGTTAAAGGGGTTTTACGCTTTTGGTAAATCCAAAGCGATCCATTCCAATTTCCTTATTAACGGTATGCATATTATTTATATGTTGGCGTGGTTGGTGGATGCTTGCCACTACACACTGCAGGAGTTCTATAATGACAAAAACTAAATAATGTAAGTAGGTTAGTGTTGTATATATGTATAGGGTATAGCAATAATTTCAAATAATAATGTTATTTTATGTTTCTATATTGACAACTTATTAATTAAATACTACAAATATCATAATTGAAAATATAATAGAATAGATATTGTTATAATGTTTTGAAATACCTACGTGAAAGTTGCATGCTTATTGAAATTGTTAGTAATTATTTAATGTTGCCGTGCCCTAACAGGGTATCATGTTGAAACTTTTAATATGTAAGACCTATGTACACATGATTGCAATAAAGATTGAACTTGAACTTGAACTTGCCATTCACGCCACAGGTCGTGGGTTCGATTCCCATCCAGGACATATATTTGTGTGTGTTTGTCCTTTGTTTGGGTTAATTATCAATATTAGTATGTATTTACAAAAGAAAAGTTGTATTTAGTATATCAGTTATCTGGTTTCCATAGTAGAAGCTCTGCTTAGTTTGGGATCAGATGGTCGTGTGTGATTTATCTCCCAGGATATTATTATTATCTCACTGCACGTGTGGCGGTTCATTTAAGACAGTCTCCTCACCACTTCATGTCCCGGGTTCAATCCCCACACAGGATGACTTATTTGACTCATAAGTAGTCGTTTTGAGTCTAGATGCACTACGGAGCTGTATATAGTTATGTTTGTAACATACCTCGCGACACAAGGATCCATTTGCCTACTGCCAGCGTTGTCTTTTATAAAAGGTAATATCTATCTTTTGTCTTACCTTTTCCCGTTTCTATTGGGGTCGGCTTCTACCCTTATCTTTTGTGGCTGGCTACCAGAATTCGAGCTACTGCCATTACATTTAAACCGACGTTTTGACTACCTTCTCAATACCGGTATGCATATTATATTGTTATACAAAGTGTTTATGGTGTTGTTGAATAAGCTCCATAAAATATAAATAAATAAAAAAATATTCTCAGCACATTAAATTTTTTAATAACAAATTTGAATCGTCTGCTAAACTGCAAAACAGTTTTTTGGAAGATGTAGCTCCATTATTTATGATTTATTACATTTGTTACACAGCTAATCATAAAATTTTTGTAAATAAGGGAAAAATAAACAAAAGCTAAATAAAATTAAAAACGAACAATTAAAAATATTAAATCTTCATTTCATAATATGTTCATGAATGAATTGATTCATCATGTTCAGAAAATAAAGTTACGTTTACTATTTATGGTACATCTTGTATACAGTCAGTCTTTTTATACTTATACCTACATGATGTAACGTTTGACGTATTAAACAATTTACATTTACCTGTTATATGGGTGTGGCTACATAGAGCGGTGACTTTTGTTTGACTTTCCTAGCTCGTTGCCTTTATTGACAGGCTAATCTGCCGGTAGCTTATTTAACTGCATATTATGAGGACCCCCTCATGCATCTCTCCGCCAGTAACCGCCCAGAGTCGAGGTTCGAACCCCACAGGGTGTATACCCTCCGGGGCGGGTACTTACTTTGTAGTATTAATAAGACGACTGGAGTCCTCGTTCGCCGCATTAGTCCCGTGAGGCAGTGAAAGCTTCCTAGGCTTACAGTAAACGACGCGTTAAAAAAAGTGAGGTTCATTTGACGGTCACCGTAGACTAGTGCTCCTGCCTACGAAGCTGGTGGTCCTGGGTTTGAATCCCGGTAAGTGCAAAACATTTGTGTAATGAGCACGAATATTTGTTTCTGAGTCATGGATGTTTTCTATGTATTATAAGTATTTATCTATGTATATAAGTATGTATATCGTCGCCTGGTACCCATAGTACAAGCTTTACTTAGTTTGTGGCTAGGATGATCTGTGTGACATTATTATTTTCCCATTAAGTGGTCAATCGCATTACAGCTACTACAACCCAGGACATTGCACTAGTGTCCACTTTATTTTCCTCACTTTCTCCCGAGGAGGGCGCCATCGACACCGGTTTTTATTGCCGTGGGAGACCCCAAGCTCGGAGTTGCAACTTGCCTAACTCCGAGTTTCTCAATGGGTATAATCCATGGAAAAACCAACTTCTTTCTTTCTTACCCAAGTGTCAGAGTTGTTGTCTATTTTTATTTATTCTCAAAAATGGGAAATCATAATTTTAATCGTCCGGCGGGTCTCGAACCTGCACCGTCTACCAATCCGGGGTAGGCGCTCTGCGTTAAGCTACGAACGATGCACGCCGGCAGATCAAATTTAGGATTCCCTTGCTAACACCTTTCCGGAGGATGTAGGTATTATCTATCGGTTTTATTTTCTAGAAATGGTCATGTTTCTAGAAAATAAAACCGATAGATAATACCTACATCCTCCGGATTGGTAGATGGTGCAGGTTCGAGACCCGCCGGACGTTTAAATTTATGATTTCCCATTTTTGAGATTAGATAAACGCTTTGCATTGCGAATAATGCTATAAAATTAAAATGTTGTATTTTTATTTATGTTAAACTTTATGCATAACAATGTACGGACTTAATGACAAAAGCATTTTCTACCAGTCAACCTTGGTACTATAACTGGGATAGACAAGCAACGTGCCCTCCAAAAGAAAAAGCCTTTTTATTTGCTCCTATGAACTAAGTAACATTTTGTTTAGTAGATTAGTAATTATAATGAAATAAAGTAATTTTTGTTAGTATTTATTAGTTAAGGTAATATTTATTTGATTTCTTCCATAGGAACCCTCGTGCGGGTGAAGGCCTCCCCCAGGTTGTGCCATTTATCCCTATCTAGTGCCAAACCGAGCCAATGTTTGCCTGCGGTGTCGCGTATATCATGAATTGGAAACCCCCATAAAACGATTAATTAACGGTCTGGTATATCACATGGCCATCAGTCGCTCTTTTCACCGTCTTATATTACGAAAACCACCCTTTCTACCTGACTGATAAGGACGCAGAGGGTATCCACGTAATTGCAGATACACCTTAACCTTATCTAAAAAAGCATAGAGAGTAGAATAGGAAAAATGTTGGGACACTTGTTACGACATAACACCTTCATAAGAAACATAAGATCAAATCAAAGAAAACATGTAAGTAATTTTCTCAAGGAAGTGGAGAAAGATCCACCATCAAGAGAATAGCGTTTAAATCCGGTATATAAATGGGTAGATGTACCTCTTGTCTCAAATAAGAATAAGGAGAATAGCATATTATGCTATTTCTAAAAAAACTCGTTTGGGAAAAACATGTCCATAAAAGTAAACAGGTTATACATGCTAATTTGTGCTTCGGAAACATGATAAGAGTGAATAGAACTTACAAGTCGGGTTCTGTAATGCTATTTATTTTTAATAACTTACAACGGAAACCTTTTTTTTTAATAAATAACTCTATAGCAATTACATTGGAATACTTGCATAAATTTACTTGAAAATATGGTATAAGTACAGATGCCAGCACATCCAGCTACGCCAACCTGTCAAATTTCTTTTATAGATTTGCGACTCTATTACAAAAGCATAAGGTTTACTTTCAATTGGGGAAAATTGACAGATTGGGGTAGCTTGATGTGCTGGCGTCTGTACATATTTTTTTTTTAGAAAGACAACGTCCGCAGTAGGTAAATTCTACGGTCTTTTGCGGGGTCCTTTACTAACATCTAATTGACGGTACTATTTTTGGGTCACACAATTAGTTGTCCTGCGCGGAAATCAAACCCGGGGTACGAATAAATAATATCCACGTTTGGGTAATTAATATCGTAGGAGGAATAACAAACGTGCAATTCGCGGACTTAAAGTACACCCAGAGTCTTATAGAAATAGTTTTATAGTACATTAGCGAGCCGACGGCCTTAAGCAGTGCAGACTATTTACTTAAATTTTAGGATCAGGATACTGTATTACTTTTATTTTATATACCCAAAAACTCGTGCAAATTAATACGTACCAAGTAATTACGCATGAGAATTACTTTTGATCTAATTATAGCAAGACCGTTCTAAAATAAACAATGCCGAATTATGAATAACTAAAACTCTAATTATAAACTACGTCGAAATAATATTAAATGTCTTGCAAAAAGAGCGCTAAACTTTTCCATTGCGTTTTAATTAAATTTACCGATTTATCTAGAAACAGAAAAAAATATTTAACAGACATTCAATCTATCAACAGCCTTTAATACGTATTACTTAGAAGGCAACTTTATAAATATATTACTTATATGGTCAATATTTTGCTTAGACAGTTTCTAAGCAAAATATTTACTCGACCGATATACGACACTTACCTGCCAACAGGAACACGATCAGAACAAAATTAAAAAAAATATATATAATGCCATTTACTTTCTGGCGTTAAGATGATTATAGTTAGTACTTTTTTTTTTATTTTCTTCTTAAAAGTTTTTATTACAAAAGTAACGAGTAAACATGTCTCCTCAAAATTATGCTGGAATCAGGTTCTCGAATTAAAATTTTCAAACAACTTGGACAAGATAGTTGTATATCATTTGGTTTATTTATATAAAATGAGCCTCGAAGAGGAAAATAGCTTCAAATATTGTATCCCTGAGCGGTTATATACCTCAAAAGCGTTCGAAGGTAACCATTGCATCTTAGTCAGCCTTCAAGAAAAGGACTCAATTTTGAGTTGTCTCTGGACTTATTAAAAATAAGTGTTTTTTTTTTATTTTCGTGTAGCAGTTTTGTGAGACTAGTGTGTGAATTTAGAACGTTGTCTGTAAAAATGGTCAAGGACGGTGTGGTTTTGGTGTCTATGAAAAGACTTAATAATATTATGCACGGGGTAAGTTCCTATTTATATTATTGATATAATTTTTACAACTCGGGAATTTCCGAGTATTGTGTCTGTGTCAGTTACATAGAGAATAAACATACATTAACCAACTTCAAAACAAATGCGTTACATTTATATCTATTTTTTGTTTACCCCGCGATATCTCTATTGCTTTTTAATCGATTTCAATTTTATTTTTATTGATAGAAAACGCTTTTGGTTTAAATTTGTTCCAATCGGTTGTGTTGAAAAAATTTTGAAGCCTGTTTTATGTATTTTAAGCTGTCGTTTTTAGAGAAGGATTACTTTTCTGCATTTAACATATATTTGGACTAAGACTGATTAAGTGTTAGTGGCCTTTCTGACTAATAGTTTCCATGTTTAAAATTTGAACAGCATTCTTCTTTTATATCAAAATGTTTGAATATAAGTCGTGATCTATAAATATTTTAGGGGCGGTGTATAATTGGTGTTTAGAAAGGACTGAATTTTTATTATGAGTCGAGTAAATTCATTGAAAATAACCGACACTCTTCGTGCAGAAGAGTCACCGCCCAGAGTGAAGATTCGACCCAAAAAGTTGTAATAACAAAAATTTAATAAAATACCAACTAATTTAAAATTGATTGTTTATAATACACAATTATTTAAAACGCGGTTAAAGACCTTTCTTTTGGAAAATTGCTTGTACTCAGTATCTGACTTATCTAATGTAAACAGCTCCTCTTAAAAATTGTATGTAAAATTATTATTATTAATTTTAACGTGTAAGTAACTTTATTACTGTTTCATTTTAAGTTTAATAGAGCAATGAAATAATATTGTAATGATTTGGCTTATATAGTACTGTAATTATTATTTTTAACAATGCAGTATTATAAATTGGTTTAATGTTTAAATTATGTGTAATAAGTATAGTATTATATAATTTTGTCTATAAGAATGTAATTCAAACACAATGTATATTGTTATTGAAGTAAATAAATGAAATGAAATGAAATTATCTGGTGAAGTTGTGAGAATATAATGAAAGTAAACGGAGCAAAAGAGGTGTCCCAGGATCGTGACAGATTAAAATCTGTTGTCTCTGCCTACACCTCTGAGAAACAGCGCTAGTAAATATCATCTTAAAAAAAACTAAATATAATTCAATATCTTAACCTAGGTTAACAAAAAATAATAAAGCGGAATTTTGAACTATTCATGTTGGCGTATTGCCAACAAACGGGAAAGTTCTTTAATTTCAGCGTGTTCTGATAACCATTCTGAATAAACAGTTTCAGAGTTTCGTTATATTATTCACACTGTACATGCTTCTAATTACATTAGTATAGTGCCTTTCAATATAGCTATTGAAATATATTTTTCATAACGTAATGGAATGGTCACCGTAGCCTAGTTGGTAGTACTCTTGCCTACGAAGATGGTGGTCCTGGGTTCGAATCCCGGTAAGAGCAAATATTTATGTGATAAGCACGAATATTTATTTCTGAGTCATGGATGTTTTCTATGTATTTAAGTATTTATCTATCTATATAAGTATGTATATCGTCGCCTGGTACCCATAGTAAAAGCTTTGCTTAGTTTGGGGCTAGGATGATCTGTGTGACATTGTCCCTAGATATTATTATTAATGACAGCGTGATCATGACTGTTTCCCAGAGGGGTAGGCAGAGACATCGGATTTCCATTTGTCATGATCTTTGCACACCTCTTTTGCCTTGTTTACAGTCATTGTATTCTTCATAGTCATACATACTCGCCGGTTTAGGGTACTTCTGAACTGGCCTTTCTTGAGAACGTCTCCGATTGTGATTTTATTTATGTACTCTTGTCTAATAAATTAATACACATACATTAATAATCTGCTAAAACTACGTAATTATCTAGATAATAGGTAATACTTACCTACATTTTCATAATACTGCGTAGTAGGAAAACTTGTACAAAATCTCATAACCTCGGTACAGACGCCAGCATACCAAGCTACCCCAATCTCTCAAATTTCCCCAATTGAAAGTCAACCTTATGCTTATGTGATAAAGTTGAAAATCTATAAAAGAAATTTGACAGATTGGGGTACCTGGATGTGCTGGCGTTTGTATTATTACTTCTGTAGATATTATCAGATTTCTGTGTGTACGAATAAATTTATTATACCAAGGATGGAGGAGGAACTTTACCTACTTATCATTAAACCTTGATTTGGTTCATTCACTGATAGTAACTGTAATAAACACAATTAATAGTGAAAATAAAGTAAGATAACTAGTTTTAGGCAAATATAAGTCAAAAGATATATACATTGATAATTCAAATTCCAATAATTAAAAATATATTACCGGCCAAGTACGAGTCAGCCTCTCACACGAAGCCTCAACTACAATCGACAGACTTTTTTTTATTTATAACGTTTTATTCATTTATCTGTAGTTGTCATCATTCATCATTACAGCTAAATAAGTCCACTGCTGGACAAGCCTCCCTCAAGAATCGTCTTGGGGGGATATGCCATAATCGCCACGCTTGGCAGGCGGGTTGGCGATCGCAGTAAGATGGTAATAGTTATCAGAAGGATTACTATTACCATCTTACTGCGAAGGCTGCCCATCCTCTGGTAGATATTCCCTCGGGTCGACTTCTACGCCCCCCACGGGATGAGATGGGGTGATGATATTCTGATTCTGATATTTGTCGCCGTCACCACACAGCAGTGTAGTTGTAGTTGCAATAGAATACATAATCTGTTAAAATTTCAACTGTCTATTACGGATTATGAGATACATCTCGCTGACAGTTAGTGAGACGTACGGCCAGTAGAGAATAGGGTTCCGTTAATACCTTTTGTGTCAGCACCTTATAAACAATTAACTCAAACTCGTATATCATCTTTAACGTCTGCTAAGAGCTTAAATAGCCTAAAAATTGTTCGCCTTTCGTGGAATATAGTTTCAACAGTGTAGTTTAGCTCATAGCCAGATGCACTCACAGGTACGTAAGCGATTGCCGAGGTTAAGCAACTAGGCGCGCGGTCAGTCTATAGATAGGTGACCACCAAAGTGGTATCATTTATGAGCGTCTCCGTGCTTCGGAGAGCACGTTAAGCTGTCGGTCCCGGATGTAGAAATTAGTAGTAGTTAGTTTATATATTCGTAGTTTTTTTGTTATATATATTTTCTTGGGTCGTCCTTGACACTACTTCACTTTGCATGCGGCCATCACCTTCAAATGGGACAATACCTACAATTGCTGCCATCACGATTGTGTTAGGGTTCCGTATGGAAATGAAATATTTTATAAATTAATATTATTTTTTATTTTGTTTGCAAAATGGCCACCAAATTGTACGGATAGCAAGATGGTGTATGAAGTGAAAGAAATATGTATATGCACATTCAAAATTGATTTTTATCTTATTTCTTATACTTCTTTTTTCAATGAGAAATGCTTTCGAAATGATGTCGTACATTTTTTTTTCGAATCTATAGTTGTCAACAAAAGACGTAAAACATTAATAATTGTGGTATTTGACTAGCTTCATTACTTTTCATACACTTAAGGAAAGAACCTTCGGCACGTACATCCGACTCTCTCTTTTGCCCAGTCTTTTATTTTACTGCACAAGGACTGTGCAAGTGTGTGTATCGTTAATGATCAATAAGGGGAAATAAATATAATTATATTTATCAACCATTTACCGTAAGTAATCTTCCTTTAATTGATTATCAAGAATATTTTATTTATTAAGACGGCTTACGATCAGATCCGATAGTATGTGGTTACCGTGGTCTACGACGCTTACAACACACATGGCGTCGCTCACGCGCTACAGACTATTTAAGATATATACGCTCTGGCGATCTTACTTTTTTTTATTCACGTAGACTTTAAAAAACCGCTTGTATACATTATTATTTCTAGTAAGTAACATAGATATTTAGGTACACATTGTATTATTTGTATGAAAACATTTATAAAATTTATTTTATTATAGCAATGATATTTAGCTAGCTCGTATCAAGTTATTGTCAAGAGATTATGTTTAATTATCTAGTTTAAGTCTAATATTTTTAATACATATTCTCAATGGTTCTGTCTATATTAAGGTATTATTATTATGACGGACCTTGTGTTAATAACGACGGTCGCGCTTTAATGCTACCACTTACACCCAGAACTACTACATGAACATGATAATGCTATATTCTGTTTGGTTGTGGTACTTCCAAAGTCGAACTGCTTGTAGAGCAAAAGAACTCTATGCTCTACCTCTATCTTCTTCTTAACGTGTCGATGGCAATCTAAATTAAGTCAGCCCAGAATTCAACTACGAGTTGAGCGTTGTCAGTAGTTCTTGTAACGTGCACGCATTAGGGCATGCAGGACATGTTAACAAGTGTGCCATAGTCCCCCAAACTATATATACCTCCATTAAGAGGCAGTACATATAATTTCGAATCTTACGATTACACTTGTACAACGCTTATTTTTTCCTTAAAGATAGATACTTAAGGAAAATATAAGCGGAAAACAAATTACGAATGGGAAAGTTCGATCGACTCAATACAAACAAGACTTTTATAGCTACTTAATATAATCATAATTTTTTATAATAATTTATTTTGGTAAAGTTATGTTACATGTCAAATATTAAATTTAAAAAATATACATAATAGAAAATTGATATGTCAACTTACAAATAATTTATTAAACATGTCATTCGGAATCCTATGTAGGAAGTCAGTAACATTTGTAGAAAGAGGTGGAAGTTTATTAAAAAAATGCAAAACAAGAAAAATAACCCTTAACTGTTGCAGCGCTAATAATTATGATACTGCCAGGCGAATTTCACGGAAAAGATATTTATCAAAGATCAATAATCTTCGAATCTAAATAAAGAGTATTGAATAAATTCTTATCACGATATAAGGAAATCATAATGGCCTCATTGTTCAACGACAAGATTTCAACCCCCTCGGCAGGAAATATTACAATCCAATCATAAAAACAAAAAAATAAAAAACAAATCTTATAATTCATTTCACATAAAATGCAATTTTGCCAAGTACAAATTTTCCATCTCATCTACACATAAATGCACAAATATATACAATGATGCTTAAAGAAAATTAGTAGTTTATATATTATAGTATTTGATATTACAGTGTATTTTTTGATAAGCTATGTTTATACCCCGACGACACTAAACTTCATATCTGTGAAATAATGAAATTTATTCACCACTTGGGTATTAACATACACTAGTACTTGTCAAGCTCACAATGCAGTACATAACGTAGTCGAATACAGTATAAAAGTTACAAAAAAATAATTAGTCCGTCCGTGCGGTCTGTTTTATCAGATATATTTTCTTAAAACCTTAAATAAATAACAATTTACTCATCTATTATTTTGAAATTTAGTTCTACTATATTAAAATTGAAGAATTGAAGGCAATGACCAGTTGGCTAGCGCAGAAGGCTCTTAACCAGTAGCTTAAATTAAACGACTAATACCTGAGGCCACCCTTTTGGGGTTGGGGCCACAGCTCAGGGGGCCGTTGAAGCAAAAACACGGAATTCTGTGTGAGGGTGTGATCACTTGCATGGGATCACCGATCACGCGTTAAGGGGATTCTCGCCGCTGAGAATCCTACCCTAGCTAACCTGCGGCTTTCTCTAGTTACCTAGGTGGACGACCCGGAGAACCCGGAATCTTTCTTAAATTTCACTCTGTTTTTAGTTTTTCACTCCTTTTTATCCAACGCTTGTAAGCTTATACTGGCAGAATATGAAACCAAACTGGGAATGATAAATATCTTAACATAAATGTTTTCTAAACCAACTCCAAGGTTCCAAAACTAAGTGAACTGATGATTCAGAAATAATCGTAATAAGTAATTTAGGGCACATGTTGTGAAATGTAGAGGCCTGTTTAAAAAAGGTACTATTACTATGATGCATATACAAATGTATAGACGCCAGCACATCAAACTACCCCAATCTGTCTAATTTCCCCAATTGAAAGTGTACCTCATGCTTTTCTGATAAAGTTGAAAATGTATAAAAGAAATTTGACAGATTGGAGTAGCTGGATGTGCTGGCGTCTGTACATACGTCAGTGCCATATGTCATTGGAATGAGCAATATATTAGCCGCACCCGAGGGTCTCCTTCACAAATATTTAATCAGGTTTGGTCAAGATTCAACATTAGCTACCCGACTTGTTTGTTGATCGGCCCTTTGTTAATACGGTCATGGGTATTCCAAATTTGGCATTATCAAACAAGCTTTCAGAAAATTCCTATGCAAGGCGAATTTGATTACACGTGCTGTATTACAAAGCAGTTCTGTATATATAACTTTTTTTGATTTTTTAGTTAAAATGTGTACAAAAATTAAAAATTCTATTAAAAACATTATTGCTAAGCCAAACTTTAGTCAGTTGGTACCTGCACTACGTTAAACCTGTACCACAATGTAGGTAATACGTATATATATAAAATAATGTAATGTAAGAGTAGGTGTAGACGATTACTGGCATCGAAATTCCCCACTTGTACGCTCTGACTACATATTCTTTCCTCTGACGCAAGCAACTCTGCAGCAAATGCGTCAAAAGTAGTTGGATGACAGCTCATGATACTACTACTGTAGAACTTATTGAAACTACTGTAAAAGAAGTCACGTTACTATAAATAAGGCTAGGAACTACTTGCCCTTAAAGGATTCTCGGATGGAATGTTGTAGAGTTCCATTTTTAAAAAATATATCCCACCCAAATCACTACGTCCCGTTCTCGTCTATTCCGTATACAACGACTCACAAATTTAAATCTAATGCATTTCCTGACGGAAATAGGCTAGTCTCGAAAGCTAGACAATGAAACTAGTTTCTAATCTGATTTAAGTACTGTACCTTCGTGTAAGACAGGTCTCTGGTTATTGCGATCGGAAGTACTCTAAGCTATAAGTAATTGTGACTCTGACAATACCGGTTGCTTGGTTCCGGTTTTACGTAACGTGATTCTACCCAATACGTGTCATAGGATTGATTCACAAATACCTAATTCGAAGATATCGTTCGATAAATCTGAGTTTGAAATCAAAATGAATTGCGGCGGGGTTAAGCACTTTAGGGTTCGGTCAGTTTATAGATGTGTGACCGCCAAAGTTTTGGGTAGGAATGTGATGTGTAATCTTCTATTATGGGTATGAGATTATAGAAATGCTTATTATTTCTTGTAAATATATAGATACAATAAATTCACAGAAAATACCCAGGTCATGACAAATAGATGTCTATTTGTCTTGACCTGAGTATTCTCTGAGTATTTCTAGTATCTATATATTTATAAGTATATATAGAAGTAGGTTTAAATATGTTTTTATCCCACAATTTCAATGACTCTAAATTAAATTAAAAACTGCAAAGGGTACCTACTGTATTATTTTTAATCTCAATGATTAATTAGTTCAGACATCGACATCGTAATCATTAATTTCTGTTCCACCGTTTAATTAAACAAGTATTATTGACTTAATAAATAAGGAGCGACATGAAAAGTAATTTGTAAGCTAATAAAATTTGTTATTATATATGAGTTAATACTTCGAATATTCTAGATAACGGTTCAAGGTGGTCCCTAAATATATATATAATAATAATAATAATATCTAGGGACAATGTCACACAGATCATCCTAGCCCCAAACTAAGCAAAGCTTGTACTATGGGTACCAGGTGACGATATACTATACTTATATAGATAGATAAATATGTAAATGGCACGATGGGGTTGGCATATCTGTTTAGATAAAAACCCCCAAATAAAAATAGAGTTAAAAAAAATAAAAAAAGATAGTTAAATACTTAGGTATATACATAGATTTAGGTATATGCTTAGGTATATATATAAGAATCATCAGCCTGATATCATCCACTGCTAGACCCAGGCCTCCCCTAAATGTTTCTATTACGTTGCCATTGCCGTAGTAACCGCGGTTGGCATGCGAGTTGCCGACCGCAGTAAGGTGATAGCTAGTATACAGGAGGTGTACCTAGTGTAGCCCTTAGTCACCTTTTACGACACCCACGGGATAGTCCGGGGTGGCCCTGTTATTGTTTCTAGGCCGGAAATAACACGGATAATGGCTAACAGCAATTTAAATATCCTGGGACAACTAACACATGATCTGATCACAAACTAGGCAGAGCCTGTACTATGGCAACTATAAAACCGATACATTTACTTACATATTTCTAAATACATACATAGTAGAGTTAAATTACACTCAGACACAGAACAAATAATCGGGCTCTTCATATAAAGATTTGTCCTGTATAGAGATCGAATCCAAGACCTCTGGTTTAGCAGTTAGTGTCACTAACAACAAGACTAAAGGCCATTCAAATCACAGAAAGACACACAGGTCTTTAACTGCGACCATGTGGATTAGTCCCCATTTTAGCTCTGCTGAAATCCTTAAGATTGAGGAGACTCTATGGACGGTGTCATATATTTTTATCGGCAAATTGAAGTTTGTTTCATGTTTTCCCCGTATGCTTGACCTTTTACGTTATAATTTTATTACTACCTGGATATCTTCGCTCTCATGTCCGCAATCCGCATTCAGCTGTAAAGGCTTATTGACGAATACTTACGAAAGGTCATAATTATTATCACCAAAGTAATTTACAAAACGTTTTACTATGGTTGGGATTTAAATAATTCCATGTACCTGTAAAATACGAACACTTCATCGAAGACAAAGACGTTTGTTTTTCCATTAATTTGGAAATTTCGGGCAGCATGAACTATGTATTAGCGAGTTTGCATTTCCCTATAAAGTTGTCTTGTAACAAGGGTCTAAGAGCGAGCAATAACCTGTCTTCATGTTCGCACTGAATACAATAATGTACCTACACTAGCGGCCCACCTGATGGTAAGTGGTAACCGCTACTCATGGACATTCGCAGTGCCAGGGGGCACAGCAAACCGCTCTCTACTGTGAGATGAATACTCTTTTTAAACATGTCGTAGCGCTGAGGAAACACCGCAGCAGCTAATTCGATCCAGAGCCTGCACGTACGTGGGATGTATGAGCGCTGAAAGCGAACCGTGCTTGACGAAATCGCTTCCAGGTGGAATGGATAAATACTACTGCGAGTGCGCGTGGTGCGATGATGAAACGGGGACAATGGCACCAGCTCACATAGTTCCTCAGAGCATTCCCCGTGAAAGAGACGGTAGAACACGCAGAGAAATCCAAAGTCTCATATGTAGACTTCACGTCTCATGTATTACATGAGACGTGAAGTCTCATATATTAATACAAACAAAACATACAGTTGACTTGAGAGCGGGTGGCTCTCAAGTCTAAAACTAAGAAACTCTTTTTGAAGTCTAAAACTAATAAGTTAGAGTATAATAATTGAAGTCTATTATTTATTACATAAACTATTATCTTTGACCCAGTATTCGTTTACGACTCCACAGTAGGGTACCTAACTAGGCACTAAACTGGTTCAATAGGTAAATGTTACACCTGAAAACTCTGTTCACGCACAACTATAATTACTTCGATCCATGAATATTCGCTTCGTGGTAATTTCTTCTGGGTAACTATTTTCTAGTATGATTGTTATTCTACCAACTTGTATAATATACAATCGAAATTGTAGACTGATTGAATAAATGATATAAATAAATAAATATCCGGGACATATCACACAGCTTCAAGCGGTATCTGTAAAACAGTATCATTTTCTCATTTTAATGAACTAAATATGTATTATCAAACAGCGCCACCTAGCCTAAACTAAGCAAAGCTTATACTATGGATACTAATAAATAGGCTCTTCCTCCTAGGCGAATTTTGGCCACCTTACTATAATTTTATATAACAAATAACTTATTCGATAGTTTAGTTACTCGATATATAAAACCTATTCGATATATCGGCCTGGAAGGGTTTTCTTTGTATATGTTACGCGTTATCACCCTTGTTTTTGAACCAATTTATATATTTATTTATGTTTTCAAATGTTATTTCTATAGCATTATTCGGAACTCAAAGTGTAAATCTAAACTGTTAAGAAACTGCGGTGTGTTTTTGCCGCATTGTGATCGTTTTTAATTTTATTAAGTAGATGTATTTTAATTGATAGCTTAGTCCAGATTTTTATTAACCAAATAACCACATTTTAATAGACATAACCAATTTTATTAATAATATTTCTTCTTTGTTTCAGGTGAGTATCAGTCTTTATATAAAGACTCTATATTACACATGTGTCGTAAGTTATTTTATCTTCTACTAAAATATTACCACTGATGACTTGTTTATCGACCTACTGAAGGTTGTTTTTACATAGAAATAGCGTAACAATGTTGCAATGGAAATGCTTCCTTCCTCCTTCCTCTTCTCTTCCTTTAATTCCAAATATAAACACATTTTGAGCTAAGTTTATAGACATCCTGAGAGCTTGCGAATCACAGCTTCCTTTGTAAGTCTTTGTAAGTTTTCCATGACTGTAAAAGAATAATAAATAATTACGCAAATCCATCGTAACAATCGTGAATTATGGTAGTATGAACTCACGATACACGAAACCCAAAGAAAACAGCACTTCTTTATATTTATTTTTCCCTATTTCAGGGAAATTACCCAATAATATAGATTTTCAAGCGCCATCTGAAAAAACGGTACCATTTTCTTATTTTAATGAACTAAATATATACTTTTGCTACTTGTGCGGATAAAATGTGTGATTGTACACTTCATAAATCATTAATTAATGATATATATAAAAGTATAGTGCATATACTGGCTGAAGGCGCGAAATATTCATATGGTGAGGTTTCAAATCGTGGTAGGGGTAAACACATCATAGGCTGGAATAGACATGTTAGAGAGGCTCACGGTAAGGCTCGGCAATGTTATCAGAATTGGCTATTGTACGGAAAACCTAGCTATGGATGGTTATATGTATAATGAAATGACAGAGTCTAGGCGATTATTTAAGGTAAAATTGAAATGGTGTCAAAATAACCAACAAAAGATTAGAATGGATATAATAGCACAACACCATTCCAATAACAATTTTTCAAAATTTTGGAAATCAACAAATAAGTTGAATCTGAAGCCGAGCCTGCCCGTGAGCGTCGAGGGTGTACACGAGCCGGATGACATCGCGAGATTGTTTCAGCAGCATTTCAGGGTTGAACCTTTTTTGAGGCCTGCTCAGTCTAGCCTGTCGCCGGTGTCCGGTGCTGGGGCTACATCTGGAGACATCAGTGTGAGGTTTACTGCAAAGGATGTAGCTTTGATCATAAAATCTATGAAAAAAGGAAAGTCTCCAGGACATGATAGCCTCAGCATTGAGCACCTACGGCATGCCGGGGTACACTTGCCTAGGGTTCTAGCTTTGTTTTTTAATCTGTGTATTAGCCACTCCTACCTACCTGACGATCTCATGTTTACTATTGTTGTCCCTATTTTAAAAAATAAAACCGGTGATGTCTCAGATAGGTTAAATTATAGGCCTATCTCTTTAGCCACGATTATAGCGAAGGTGATGGACGGTCTGCTTGACGGCCATTTAACTAAACATATAAAACTGCACGACGGTCAGTTCGGTTTTCGGACTGGTCTATCCACGGAAAGTGCGATCTTGTGCCTCAAGCAGACCGTGCACTACTACACTGCGCGTAAAACACCAGTATACGCGTGTTTCCTAGACCTGTCCCGGGCATTTGATATGGTCTCATATGACCAGATGTGGACAAAAATGCGTCAAGACACTAGTCTGCATCCAGAGATTGTATCAATATTCGAGTACTGGTACAATAATCAGAAAAATGCTGTAAGGTGGGCGGGAACTAGATCAGACGAGTACAGGTTAGAATGTGGGGTGAGGCAGGGGGGTTTGACCTCTCCGAAACTTTTTAATTTATATATGGACCGCCTGATTGGAGAGCTGAGCAGCACAGGAATTGGGTGTCATATAGATGGAATTTGCGTTAATAATATTAGCTTCGCTGATGACATGGTGCTGCTCAGTCCTTCATTTAGCGCGTTGCGTAAGCTGCTTCGCATATGTGAGAGGTATGCGGAGGCCCATGGGCTCAGATACAATGTGAAGAAAAGTGAGGTTATGGTTTTTAGAGCACCCAAAAGAGATTCCTCAGACGTACCACCCGTCTCACTCTATGGTTCACCTTTAAACAGAGTCACTCACTTCAAGTATCTGGGCCACTGGGTCACCGAAGACCTTAAAGACAACATGGATATGGAAAGAGAGCGCAGGGCGTTGTGTATCCGCTGTAATATGTTGGCTCGCAGATTCGCTCGTTGCACGCGACAAGTGAAGGTTACACTATTTAGGGCGTACCGTCAGACCTTCTACACGTGTAGTTTGTGGGCTAAATACACGCAGGGGACGTATAACGCCTTGCGTATACAGTACAACAACGCGTTCAGGGTGTTGATGGGGCTGCCGCGCTTTTGTAGCGCGAGTGGCATGTTCGCAGAGGCGCACGTGGATGGCTTCCACGCCATCATGCGTAAGCGCTGTGCATCGATGATGGCACGGGTTCGCGGCAGCCCCAGCGCCATTCTGGTCGCGTGTGCCAGCCGCTGGGACTCGGTACTGATGGCTCACTGGATAGGCCTTCACGCAAGATCAAGCGCCTGACGTATTTGTACCTTTTACTAACACTAGGCTAAGAAAATTGTTACTAACTACTCGTAATCTGTATTTTTACTAACAATAGGTTAAGAACACTGTTACTAACAAATTTATGGACCAAAGTCTGAAATAAATGTATTTATTATTATTATATAATGGAAGTCGCTGGATGCTGGATGAGATCTTTGGGGGATGCCATTGTCCAGCCGTAGGCGTCTTTCGGCTGATATGTTGATGATGAAGAAGAAATATATATTAACTAAAAATGGCTGTGAAAATATCCCCATTTTACCGTCCATAGCTAATGGTTAGGTCAGGACCGTTCTTTCATTTAGTACGCGTTGCAGTATTATTTTAGGACACATACGAGTCCGGTAATCAGATAATTCATTTATAAGATCTCTGCAAGATGTTTTTCCTCAATAAATTGAACATAATGACTGTATTTAATATGGTAATGAACCAGCGAGGAAAATCTTTTCCTCTACAAGTATGTAGCCATGCCAAAACATAATAAAATAGTGAAATACAGATTTTCCGGAAAAACCTACACAACAACAAACTACTTTAAATCAGTGTGTCAAATTAAAGTAAGTTAATACAAAAACAGAAATTACACATTTTAGTAAGTAGTTGTCAGTAGCTTTTAACAAATTTGACAACTACTTACGTAGATGTGTATTTTCTGTTTTTATATTGACTTACTTTAAATTGACACACTGATTTAAAGTAGTTTATTATCGTGCACGCTTTAGTGCTATATTTTCCTGTGCCCAGCTGAACGCATAAAGATCTGTTCGGCAACTTTCGCAATATCTATCTGTACGCAATTTTCCTACACTTCATTTTGGACATCTCATCCACTTCCACTTTTCACTCCACATTTTTTTTTATATACAATACTTATTAAAACTAACCTTAATTAAATAAACAATAGGGAGACTATTATACATGTTTTATGTATCTGCCATAGTCTAGACACCTATTTCATGGCTTCACAGGACTATAGAGGCTCTAGCCGTGTAACAATATCAAGGTACACCCCAATCTGTCAGATTTCTCTTATAGATTTTCAACTTTATTACATAAGCATAAGGTTCACTTTCAATTGGGGAAATTTGACAGATTGGGGTAGCTTGATGTGCTGGCGTCTGTACAAACTAAGTAACCCATCCCGTAGGAGACCTACTTTAGGTTCCAAAATTCGGCCCAGGACGGTCACTGATGTGAAGACATGAAACCGTTGGCTTTTATGGACGTTTTATGCAACATGGCTCTATAGCATGGCTACCACAAATTCATGTAGTTTACTTCCTCAGTGATACTTGCAGTTTTTTCCAGTACTTAAACTAGCGCCGCCCCTAGCGGAAACTTCAAGGTACTTAAAGTGGCTATACTAAAAAACGGTTAGTTTCATCGAGTCAGTAAACTATATGGAGTCGAGGTAGAGGTACTGTAATACGTGAAAACGCCAGCCGCTTATCCGTTCGGATAGATGGGAACATTATTTATATGAAAGAGCCATAGTGAATCCAATGTACAGACAGCACATCCAGCTATCCCAATCAGACAAATTTATTTTATTGATTTTCAACTTTATCACACAGGCATAAGGTTCACTTTCAATTGGGGAAATTTGACAGATTGGGGTAGCTTGATGTGCTGGCTTCTGTACTTATAGTAATTTTATTTCATGTTAAAATACTACAAAATATTTTAGTGGTCATTACATACATTAAGGCCAGTCAGAAGTACCCTAAATCGGCGAGCATGTTTGAAGAATAATTATAATGACAGTAAACTAGGCAATAGAGGTGTACAAACATCGTGACAAATGGAAATCCGTTGTCTCTGCCCTCTGAAAAACAGTCTATGTATTGTATGTTTATAATTACATTAAAAAATAATTTGAGTAATCTAAGAACATTCAGCCATTTTCCATAATAGGAGAGGGGAAGAAAAAGAACATTCTCTTAGACGCCATTTTGTCTATCACAGATCCTCAATTCTAAATTCGAAAGGGGCCGATGCACGAAGGAGCAATGGCTGATATATAAATATTATACCTATTTCAAATGGATATTGATTAAAGTTTATTGTCTTACTATTGCACATGTCTTATCTTCATTAGCCAATAAAATTATAATAAATACGAGTATATATCGATAAAACGCGTGTGTCGAAGGAAATGTACTAGCATAGACTTTATTTTATCTGTGAATAGATAGAGAAAACTTATAGTCAGAAAAAGAATAAAATATTGAAAATAATGAGGCTAGAAATATTTTTCATAAATGCGAAAGTAACTTTGTCTGTCTGTCTGTTGTCGCGCTTTCAAGCCAATATTACTGAAGCAATTTATATAAAATATGGTATACAAAGTGGTTATGATAATACGACAATAAATGAAAACATTGACAATACTAGTTCATATGAACAATTGTAAGCTATCAAAAAAACCCTAACATGAAAATTAAAAAAAATGAAATTTCAAACAAAGTAAATGACATAAAAGTGGAAAGAAAATAGAACACCATTTATAAATGGTTCACTAACCTGTGATACAGTAGCAACAGCGCGGTCCTGTAGCGACTTGATCTTTTGGCGCCATTATTATTAATGCTCAGTAAGAATAATAACACTGAATCACAAATGTATTAACGAAATAATTAGGCACCTTTCACCCGCATGTTATTTATTAATCAAATTATTAATCACTATCAGGATCACTGTTCAGTCACGTAGCTAGGTAGGTACCTATTTAAGTCACTAAATTTTTCGTGTTTCAATATGGCCACCATTAACTCGAATACACAAACTGCACCGCCGTAGGAGATTATTCCTAACGTTTGACAAGAGGTCCCCGTTTGCAGCCATATGTTTTAATTTATTAAAAGATAAGATAATTCTATCTTTTAAATCATCAACCGTATCAACAGCTGTTGAGTAGACCTCATTTTTGATGTGACCCCACAAGAAAAAATCTAATGGTGTGAGGTCGGGTGACCTCGCTGGCCACCGTGTTGGTCCATAACGGCCAATCCACTGCTGACCGAACACTTGAGACAAACGCTCTCTTGCTGACACCACTGAATGAGCTGGTGCTCCGTCTAGCTGGTACCACATCTGCCTGTACACATCAAGCGGAAGCTCATCCATGTACTCGGAAACGGGTCCGTTGAGGAGTTCTAAAAACTTTTCACCATTTAAATTTCCATCAATAAAAACCGGACCTATTATGGTATTTCTATGAATGCCAGCCCAAACATTGACAGCAAATCTGTACTGGTGCGAAGTCTCTCGTCCTAGACGCGGATTCACGCGGCTCCAGTAACGTAAATTCTGTCTGTTCCATAACCCGTTTCTTGTAAATGTACTTTCATCAGTCCACATTACATTGTACAGGAAATCCGGATCCTCTAAATGTTTTGTTTCTATCCAGCGACAGAAGTTTTCCCTGACTGGTTTGTCTCGAGGCAACAACGCATGCAATTTGTTATACTTATACGGCTTCCGTATGTCGCGTTTTAAAATTTTTAGTATAGTTGCATGGTTAACACGAAAATATCGACCTGCCCTACGCAAACTACACGTCGGATTGCGTTCAAAATAATTTAAAATTCGTTCCTCAAGAGCCACTCTCGCACGTGGAGGAGTACTATCAATATGCGGGATTAAGGATCTATTTTCTCGTATCCTCTGGACAGCTTGGACAATAGTGCGCCCGTTGGTTGGACAAACTCGAGTGTCCCCAAACCTCTGTCGGTACGTCCGTATAGCCATGGCGGCGTTTCCTAAACACTCTCCATAAATTAACACCATGTCCGTGTACTCAGGAGCCGTGTAATTGTGACGAGGCATAATTAAAACAAAAGAAAACACTAAAACAATAAAAACTAAACATCTAACTTCGCACAATTCACTTACGAGTAACTATTAAACTAGATACCTATTAAAACGTTACGTGTCCTGTCACTAAAATAAGCGTCCAATATCGCACTAATTCGTCGTAGATAAGGAGTACAAAACAAACACACGAGCGACGGGCGGCGCCGGTACACAAAGGTGGTAGGTACTCGGCGGCGAATAACTCAAAGTATGTCCTGCGGCACTCGTGCGCTTAGAAAGCGATGACGCGTGAATCATCACAGGATTGTAGCGACACACTGACCGTGACCTAAATTTGTTGTTGCACTGTTTCAACAAGAAAGCGAAGTAACAAACGAAACTAGATTTATCTCTTTCGCACAAACCAATTTTTCTATTTCATGAGTGCTTACCGATGCGGGGGTCGTTAACTTGTCAGTACTTCCCTATTAATACATACATCGTGTAGCAAATTTAAAAAATGAAAAAAAAATTCCTGTGACTAAACTACTGGATATATTCAAATGATTTTTTGTATGTAGTCTGAGAATGTCTTGAGGTATGCGTAGTTTAATTTATTGTCGTATTATCATAACCACTTTGTATACACAGATAGTCTAGAGCTTGAGAAAGAACATGGCTACATGTTAATGCGAAAAAGGGTTGTAAGGGTTGAAAGAAGGGATGAAAAGTTGTATGGAAGTATTGTCATTTTTAGAGCTAGAAGCTAGAAACTTATTTATAAGGCTGTTGATTCGATATAAAGTAATATGTCATTCAAAGTTTGTAAAATTTTTACCCTCAAGGGTGTAGAATAATAATATATAAGGTTTATGTTTTATAAGTTTGCGACAAGAGACAAAATATTAGAGATATTCTAATGTAACATTTACGGAGTCATTACAAAATGTATGGACAAAGTCGCGGGCACAGCTAGTACGAAATAAATTTTAGATGCACATACATGTGCGTTTAGGTTGATTGTACCTGCGAAATTGATTAGACATAGTCAGTAACTATGAGTAACAATGTAATGCTATAAAATTGTGTAGGTATATTCACGCGAATCGCTCCAAACCGTATACCGCTTAACATATTTTAATACAAATGAGCGTACGCAAGTGCATTTACACGATGATTCCACTCTGTTCCGTTTCCGTTGTCTGTGGTGCTAGGTCGAACGCGGTAATGGCCTTAGTCTTGCTACTGCGAACTCGAAAAAAAGAAAATGATTATTGTTTAGTAACTATTGTGTGGCCGATGGCCGCTGGGGCAAAAAGGTCCTTGAGTGGCGACCACGCACCGGAAGATGCAGCGTGGGCAGGCCCCCTACAAGATGGACCGACGATCTTGCAACGGTCGCGGGAAGCCGCTGAATGCAAGACCAGCCATTGTGGAGATCTTTGGCGAGGCCTTTGTCCGGCAGTGGACGTCTTTCGGTTCATATGATGATGATGATGATGATGAACTATTTATTGTGTAAGTGACGCCACAATGCTGCAGCTAGAATATTCGGCTATACTGAAAAAAGATCAAGTTTGTTTTATGGGAGCCCCCTTCAACATTCATTTAATTCTGTTTTTTTTGTATTTGTTGTTATAGCGGCAACAGAATTTCAACTGTCTAACTATCACGGTTCATGAGATACAGACTGGTGAAAGACGGTCAGACAGACAGACAGCAGAGTCTAAATACTATGCATGAATAACAAAAAACAACAACAATATAAATACATTACATAGTATACATATATTACATAAATTAGTGGAGATGATTCAGCCTTTAGTAGGAATTATTATTTTTTTAAAACGTAAACCGAGTCTTATCATTTATTATTCAGAGGTATATGCAAAGCCAAATGGAAAATCTACATCGTCTCCGTACACATTGAATCACCTGTTTTTCCATACATTTCTGAACACAACGGCTTCCGTCATCAATTAAATAAAACTATAAAAGTCTTACTATCATCATCATCATATCAGCCGAAAGACGCCCACTGCTGGACAAAGGCCTCCCCAAAGATCTCCACAATTGCCAGTCTCCAGCGACATCCAGCGATCCTCACAAGATCATCGGTCCATCTTGTAGAGGGACTGCCCACGCTGCGTCTTTTGTGGTCGCCACTCGAGAACCTTGAGTCTTACTAAAGGCATATAAAAAAAATGCTGTACTTATGTTATATACTATGAATTGGTATACACCGTACGTTGAACTCAAGTGAGTGTCTTATCTACCCACTTAGGTAACTTTCAGCTAATAATAATCGTGTTGCAAATAAACCAGCTGGTTTTCTACTTAACTTATTTTATTGTTATTATTTTTTCTTGATGCTAGTCCTACATACTAATGTACCTATGATGATTTGCACTCTAGTTAAATCCACAATACACGACAAATTATAGACATACACAACATACAAACATAACCTGGTTAAAATTTCTTTTATTTATGTCTTTTTGTTTTATAATGCAAGTTTAGATATTATTTTTATAATAATGTAAGATGTTTTATGTATAATAACGTGATCATCTAAGTTTAAATCACAATTGGAAGGACCGAGCCTTCGCAACACAGGGAATCCTAGTGAGAGGACTAATTATGTAGTGATATTTAATTGCAAATAAACTTATTAAACTTAGGCGGTTATGATACATATCTTTTCCTTTGCCTTTGCTTAATTACGCCAATTAGACTTAATGCAACGATTTAAACATCAAAATAAGTCATTTCGGAACAGTATGTTGTCAGTAGATGTGTCTAATTTGTTCTTATGTCAAGAATATCCCTCATAGGCTAATTACATATATACAGAGGCGGACTAAATGCTAAAAGCAGATTCTCTCCCAGTTAACCTATGGGTGATGTAGATAAATTATGCTAGGTGTACTATGAATTAGGATATAAAAAAAAGCTAGTTCAGAAGGCAGTAAGTCATCACTATGATGTGTCTAGTTTGTTCGTATATCACGAAAATCCCTCCTAGGCTTACATACTATATAATAATTCAGTGCATTACCGACCCACACCACTCACAAAGAGAGGCGATAGGCCACCAGCGTGATGGACCATGGTTCATCACGCTGGTCTAGTGTGGATTGGCAGACTTCACATGCCATCGAGAACATTTTGCCATGAGAAGTCTCAGGCCAACAGCCACCCAAAGAGCAATAGACAGGGCTATGTGCTCGCAGTTTCCTGGGAATCAGAAATGTAGAAATTCTACGCGAACCAAAGTAACTGACATAGCTCGTAGAAATACCAAGCTAATGTGACAGTGTGCAGGGCACATAGCTCGTGGAACCGGTGGCGGATGGATCAGAAAGGTTCTCGAGTGAAATATGTAGTGTTGCTGCAAGCCTCTGGATGCGAACAACGCAAGGCCGGCTATTAAGCAGGGCATATGTCCAGCAGTGGACGTATTTCGGCTGGCATAATAATGATGATGATGTTAAAATAGGTTGAAGTTAGAGCCAGTTCAATAAAGATATTTCAATATAGATAAAGATAAAACATCATAATTAGGATACTTACTTACTTATCGTATGGGCAGTGGTTACCCTGGTGTCAGAGTTGTTCAAGCCGCCTAGTAGGCCTCTGACATAGCTTAACGACTGTTGCCTAATGGCTACAACCGGGACCGACAACTTAACGTGCCCTCCGAAGCACGGAGACGCTCAGAAATTAAACCACTTTGGCGGTCACCCATCTATGGACTGACCGCGAGCCTAGTCGCTTAACCTCGCCAATCACTTACGGACTGGTGAGAGCATCTGGCTATGAGCGCCTAAATAATAATAAATAATTAGGATAAATAACGATATATTTTATAAGATATCATTTCATAACACCTGATAAGTCTTATCAAATACTTATACATCTTGGATAGTAAAATACTGAGAAAGGATTACCAACGTTTGGCTGTACTTTATTCAGACACAATGAAAACAGAACTTTATCCATTTCTCATACATTTCTTTCATTTACTATTTTTTGTAACGTCTTCAATGAGACATTCAAAAACTGAAAATTCGATGCAAATCGTCAGAGCCGTTAACGTGACATGTAACCAATAAAATTACGTAGGTACTGCTTGTTTAATAATATAAATTGATAACAATTTCAGGTTACTGAAACAACCTGGCACACTTAAACAACACTCCATTTCATCACGCAAACAAGCAAATCAATTATTCAACACATTCCGATAAAGTAATACAAAAGCGATCGAAAGTTAATAATATTATGATAATCTCCGTCCGTACTTCGTAATGTAAACAAAAATTACGAGTAAAACCGGCTACAGATCACATAGTGTAGTTTACAGCGCATGCGTCATGTGTAACATGTTCATATTTCCTGTAAATGCAGCTTCGTACTATATTAGCGGCTGACTCGACAAGGTGTACCCGCACTACGTCAGTGCCGTGCCGATGTCGACTAAAATAGGCCGTTGACAAGTTTACGCGTGCGTGAAAAAAAAAATCGAAAGTTTTCTTTTAAATTAGTTCGATTAAAATAATATCACGCGGAAGTAAAAAGTTTCGACGGTTTTTATTTTTTAATTTATTACTGTGCCTGCGAGCGACGTTTTTTTTTTAATTTTCTTCGCCCACTTTTATTAAACAAGGTAAGTGTTTAGTATGTAAATAAACTCTATGGTGAACTATAAATTGTAATATCTGATTGCGTGTTTATAAGCTGTTATTTAGTTGTATATTACAGAAAATAGATTAAACTCTAAAAATGATAACCTCTTTATTTTATATGGAAAATTGTCGCGGTTATCTTCTATTTACTTGATGGATACTTGGTACAGTTATTATTATTCTCTTCGTGAATCACTTTTATCATTTAAGTACATTAGTACAAAGTAACAGAAGATCATTGAATTATAACTGAAAGTAACATTGTCACTATTTGTAGACCATAAACATAATATGTATGTAGTAAATAACTTGGGTGAAAAATGACAAAGAAATATTTACTAAGTTTGTTAGTATTACAGGGCAGGGCAAATTACTTGTTCAAAATAGTTATTCGCTCACAATAAACATACTTATTTTACTCACTTTTTTTCTTCTGAGATATTTCAGTCGATTGAATATTTGCCAGTTTTCCAGATAAATCAAGTTATTTACCTATAAATTCAACATTATGTACAATTTGTTTATTGACAGTATCACAATTCACGGTACGAGGGCACTTTCCCACAAATGTGTTGGAAATTGGTAAAAATGCACCATTTATACACATAAAAACTACAAGTTCACCAGTTTAAAATAATAAACGAAACCTCCATTAAAATTTCTCTTTTTCAGCGTAGGCGCTATAACTCCCTCTTGCAACATTTGTTCGTGAAATTTACGGTCTTCGCTTTACCAACTAGAATTTATTATTGACCCTGACTGCTAAAGCTAGAGGTCGGGGGTTCAATCCCCACCCAGGACAAAAAATAAACCTTTATTTTTGTTTATTTTTTAGAATGCATGTTTAGATATAATTTTTATAATAACGTTAGATATTATAACGCGTTTTCCTTTTAAATAAGATTAAATTATTCATGTAGCTTATAATATTGTATTCAATTTTCGGGCACAGTTCAACCTACCTTAATGTATGAATACACTTCTGCTACAAACACTGCCCTTCCAATATTATAATCATCCAACAAAGATTATGATTATTTGTTCCGTGTCTGGGTGTAATTCATCTATAACTTTACTAGCTGTAATCCACAGTTTTTCACGCGTTAAACTTTGTAAAGCCTATGAGTTATTCAGACATATATAAGCTATATTACTTCAAAGTTTCATCAAAATCCGTTCGTAGTTTTTGCGTGAAAGAGTAAGAAACTTTCGCGTTTATAATATTAGTATCTGTAAATGATTGCTATCATATACTTAATTTAAAATTATTGACTCTGTCTCAAAATGAATAATGTTATTGTTTCGAAGTTTTTCTTTTGTATACCTAAATATAATCTAAAATAATAAGCATTCAGACAACCGATCGAGCATATATTGTGTTTGCCTACTAAATAATTACTCTAATTGGACCAAATCCCGTGTTCATGCCCGCTTGAGTATGTTTCGCCGGACCGTCTCAACTGGGTCGTGTTGAAACCGGTAGTAGATGAACCCACTGAGTTTGTTTCGCTGGGTCTTCTCAGTTGGGGCGCATTGGATCCGGTGGTAGCATTAAAGCGCGACCGTCGTTATTAACACAAGGTCCGTCATAATAATAATACCTTTAATATAGACAGAACCATTGACAATATGTAGTAAAAATATTAGACTTAAACTAGATAATTAAACATAATCTCTTGACAATAACTTGATACGAGCTAGCTAAATATCATTTCTGTAATAAAATAAATTTTATAAATGTTTTCATACAAGATGTACCTAAATATCTATGTTACTAGAAATAATATCTAATGTATACAACTATATTACTACAAACATGTTCTGACTATTTACAAGCGCTTTTTTAAAGTCTACGTGAATAAAAACCTTTTTTTTTTTTTTTTTTTATATGTTAATGTGGCCGTAGGCCGTGTAAGTAGGTATAGCACAGGCTGTGCCTAATTTGGGATTAGATGACGGTGAGTTAGTTGACACAAGTAATTTTTCGTTTAGTTTCGATCTCTTCAGGAGAACATCTTCAGGACGAACGCGACTCGCGCGACAGGACTCGTCGTCGTGCGGCTTATATCACGGGTCGCACGATGACTCGCGTTCGTCGTTTAGCTCTGCCTACATTAATTACTCGACTCATCCGTTAGTTAGTTGAGCGATAGGTTTCCTTACTTAGCCTCCTAAATAGGCCATTATCAATGAACTTATTTGGCTACTCGAAACATTTCAGTTCCATCCAGAAGTCCAAGAGGCCTCGAATGCTTGGCTTGAGTGCTTCCTGCAGTGTCTTCGGGGCGTTTAGGAACTTTGCCCGTTGGCTGGCTACTATACTATTACTACTATTACTGCTATTGCAGTGTAACAGTACGTGTGCTGGTGTTTCTTCAGATTCAATGCATCCTCTGCACAAGGGGCTGTCTGTGACGCCAATCTTGAAGAGGTGTTTGTTTAGTGTGCAGGTGTTTCTTCAGATTCAATGCATCCTCTGCACAAGGGGCTGTCTGTGACGCCAATCTTGAAGAGGTGTTTGTTTAGTGTGCAGTGTGTAAATTGTGCCTAACACCATGACTTATCCGTTACAGTCTCATACATAACACCATAACTATATAGGATGTGTCCCTAATTGAGTAAATGTTTTAAATCGATAGTCACGCGATTTAAAACTTTTCGACTTCATTTATCATTACTCCATCAAAATAATAAGATATTGACGATAACAGATAAAAAGGGGATTATAATAATCTTGGTGATATCTGTGTCCATGTGAAATACTTATCTACCTATATGGACATGAATGATTATATACATCAGGGGTATCACGTTATGTCCTAATTTATTTTGTGCCATGTATATTGCCGTGTGGTGACGGCAAAGTATATAACCACCCTATTTCTTCCCGTGGGATTAGTAGAGGTCACCCCGAGGAAATCTACCAGAAAACGGGCACCAGCGTTCCTTTATTATTATGATTTGTTGAATATATATATGGATCTTATGGGGCAAGTTTTTGTTCAGCAGTGCAAACGCTGAAGAATACAAGACATATCTGTTGGTTGAGATGATCATGATATTTCAGGAACTAAAAATAATAATATCCTGGGACATTATATACACACGGCCATCTGGTCCAAAACTAAGCAGAGTTTGTACTATGGAAACCAGATAACTGATATACTACATAATACTAACTACTTTTCTTTTGTAAATACATACTTATATAGATAGAATCTCTTAAAATTATGTCCCATACATACAATGTAAGGATACCATATAATAAATAATATGAACATTTCATTTTCATTTCATTTTTTTCATTTATTAATTCGTTAACAAAATACATTGTGTCGAAATACAATACACTTATAACTAGCAATTTTCAATTACATAAATACAATAAACAATTACATAAACAGTCAAAAATATTGAATAATAAAATAACATTAAATTAAATAAAACTCACTAATATACACCACACAGAACCACACAGAACGTACAAAGTATATGCTGTCCTTCGACTGCCTCGCTGATTAAGCACTAAGTAGAAGTGCTGTTAAACTAAAGATAATACGGCTCTGTGTTCGAACCCCGGGCGTCGTGTGTCGGGTGCAAAAAGGGGTCTTGGGTTTTCTTTTACGAAACTTTTAAGTTTCCTATCTGGACTCTACTGTTGCTGTAGCCTTCTAGACAGGCTTTGACATTGGTAAGCCAACACCTTACCTGTCGTGTGTTTTAAGACTGCTAAGATTTCTGAAGAGACTTTTCGAATCTTAAAAATGGGAAATTTAATCGTCCGGCGGGTCTTGAACCAGCACCATCTACCAATCCGAGGTAGGCGGTCTGCGTTAAGTTATGAGCGATACTCACTGGCAGATCCAATTTAGGATTCCCTTGCTAACACCCTTCCGCAGGATTTAGGTATTATCCATCGGCTTTGTTTTTAAAGAAACATGGTTGACTGATATGTTTACAGTTGCACGTGAAAGATCTTATCATATTGATAACACCTTCTTTTTTCGTGTTACAAAGCACGACAATTCATATTATGACTTAAAAACCATATCCTCCTCTTTGAACTTGCAGGTCTTTATCTAAGTTTAATACTTTTATTCCTTTCCTTTGATAGTAGGATAATTAACCTACGAATATCATTTTTCCCCAAGGTCAATAACTGTGTAAACGAAACTAACATATTATCATATTTTTTCTTCTATAGTACATCTGTGCAAATATGCAAAACAAAACCATTGATAATGTTGATGTTTATACTGAATGCACGTAGTCTACTGGTGTTGTGTATCAGGAGTATCACGTTTGACATAAGCCTTATGTCTTCATTTGGAAAAATCTATATGATTATAGAAATAGTCACGAAGCTTTTGATAATGTCTAGCATCTCTCTACAGTAATCTAAAATATAATAATACCGATTCTGCATAGAATGCGTATGGATGTGGAATGCGTAGGTTTTGCATAAAACCTACGTATTCCATTTTTTTCCAACTTAGGTCTTATGAAAAGGACAGGCGATCCTTTTGTTGTGGTAATTTTGGCGCGAAATACTGAGGTGAATAAGCGACACTTCAGAATTTATCCAATTATAATCTATAGCCAGTATAATCAAGCGATTTCTGATTTAAAGTTAAGTGATTAAGTTATTACAGATATGTGTCTCTTAATTAATTATGCAGGGCAAAGCCTAGTGCGGGTTAGCAGACTTCACATGCCATCAAGATCATTTTACAGAACTCTTAGACATGAAGATTTCCTCACTATGTTTTCCGCCAGTTTTAAGTACAACATAATTACATTCTAATACGCACATGAATCCTTAAACTGGGTTTGTACTCGATACCGCTGTCGCAAACTAACCACTAGACTATTTCGTACTTATAGATAGATAGATAAATATACTTTATGGTACAAAATATTTCATTTCATTTATCCCCGATATCTTCCAGACAACCGAAGGATGGACTAGTGTAAATTGAAAATGACAGGCAGCTGGTAGTGTACCATCGTCAGTTCTACAGAGTATAGTGTTCTAAACTAATATCATATATACTACATAGATTAATGTACTACTTACATACATTCATATTCATACATAAAAATATATAATTGATTATTGAAAAAAAAAAATTCTTGGTGCTCAGAAGAAACATGTTAGAGGCATTTCCCTGTTAGTAACTGCATTATGATTGCATGTGTGGAATGTTCCGCATGCCACTTTAATATGAGTCCCTCGCCCCTTCTCTGTTCCACGTTTAACTACATTTTGATTGGCTATTGTTATTTAGATAACAATGAGTGAGTTAATAAGTATTGGTCTAAAGGCTCACTGACGCAGGTCATCCAAATGTGGATAGATTTATAAGATTTTGTAAGTATAAGGAGTAACCTTATGTGCCACGTGACATCTCGGTAAACGGCAGACGGTGGCGACACCTGTAGCACGGTGGTTAACTCACTAACACTGAAGTGTTACCTCAAAAAATAAAAACAATAATGAATCATCACAAAATTTGTTACCGTTATTTTCAATCTTCATTCATAATTCAATTTTATTTTAAACTAGCTGTGCCCCGCGGTTTTACCCGCGTTAAACTTTATAAATTATCACAGCTCCTCCCCCGAAGGTGATAGCGTGATAATATGTAGCCTATATGTTGACCCGACCTCTTTGTAATATTCATGCAAAATTTGAAGTAAATCCATGCAGTAATTTTTGAGTTTAGCCCGGACATACATACAGACAAACAGATAAACAGACAAAAATTATAAAAACTATATTTTTGACTTTGATAGCCATTGTAGATCACGCCCCAAGCAACCTTTTTAAAAAACATTCAATCTACAGTTTTGACTTTACTACGATTTTATTATATGCATAGATAATGAACATTCTCCGTAGAATCTTTTTGAAGTGATGCTAAAAGAAACAACACGTATTTCAATATTATCCTCTAATGGTGTGCCAAATTTGAATAAAATTGGTTCTGCCGTTAAGGAATAGAACGATCAGAACCGAACTACACGAGTAGCCTAAGAAAGCTCAAGCTCAAGCTCAGCTCAATAAAATTAATTTGCAATGCGACATAAAATCACCGTAGTAACCAGATAAAACCAAACTTATCTAGCCAGATACAAATGATGTGATCTGTTTTTCCGCGATACAGTGTAGGTAGAGTACAAAATACGATTGCGATCATATTTACCTATCAATAAAACGCAAACCCAGATTAGACACGAACACATGTAAACTCGTTGAAATGTACACTCAAAGCGGCACGGGTCGCCTATCAACAATAAAACTGTGCTTACATCGCATCGATACATTTATATGTATGTATGGTAAGGGTTCATTATGTGTGGCCGAATGAGAAGTGTCTTCTACTGAATGTTTGTGGTGTGCTGTGCCTAACTGGCCGTTAATTTGAGTTGGCAATTGGGGAGGGCAATCTAGAGCCTTCCTAGGGTACGTGTTCACACCATCTGTGACATGACCCAAAACGAAGACACTGAGAGCAGCTTAACCGCGTTCCCTTGGCTCTCCCATAACGTGTCAGAAGAACTCTACGGCAGGTTAGGTTTAGGGCCAGCGCAGACAGAAAGGACGGCAGCGGAGAGAATTTTATTAAGGCACTAGAAAATCAACATTAAAATTATTTAAATAAAGTGCATGTATGCTTGAACATTATATGCCCGAGACCGCGCGAGCATTTTATGTCAGGTCCAAGCATATATGCACTTTATTCCTATAATTTTAAAGTTTATTTTCTAGTGCGTTAATAAAATCCTCTCCGCTGCGCTCCTCTCGGTCTGCGCTGGCCCTTAGTCGGTGCGATACAGACACTTTAGCGAGTGGCATGCGTAAGCATTCCCTCTACCTTCCGAAAAAAAAGGGTTCATTATGTATTTGTATATTTCTATGTGTCTGCATGCAGTATGTGAAATCACAACATAAAATAGTCGAAAAACAGAAAACTAGGATTTGCCTCTCTCTGAGTACTATGACCGTTATACTTAAAATCGTCACATCTCAGAAGCCAAATCGATGAGACGGCTGGTCTAACCACTTTGGTTAACAGTTCCCGATAGGTTTCACGGTCAAATGATAGCTGGTTAGTAACTACAAGGACAGGAAGAAAGGACTTTGTTATGTATTATATTTCGATATCTATGTACAATATCTATGTAATTAAAACTAGAAATCCGCTCACAAAGAATCGGAGAGATGCAAACAGAAAAACCGGACAAGCGCGATTAGAACTTACAGACGAAGGATTCCGTACAATCGAGAGGCTACAGTATTAGTTTATGTTTTACTTTACTTCATTTTTACTAGCGGTAGTAGGACTAGGAATAAACACTCTGTAACAGGGGATATAGCCCGTTGACAGACAGATAGTTGTAGTGTATGTTTGTTACTTCTTCACGAAAAAACTACCGAACGGATTTAGATGTAACTTTGTAGTAATATAGCTTATATATCCGAATAACACATAGGCTATAATTTAAAAAGTTTAACGCGGGTAAAACCGCGGGTCACAGATAATTATCTATATAAGTATGTAATTACCAAAAAAGATAGTACCTAGGTATATGTATCAGTTTCCATAGTACAAGTTCTGCTTAGTTTGGGATCAGATGGCCGTGTGTAAATAATATCCCAGGATATTATTATTATCTCCCGCTTTGCTCTGGAGGGAAGTGGAACTACTGTTTTCCAACTCCTCTTTGTTTCATTCTGAATTCATTCGTTGCGTGAACCAAGCCAGTAGAAGCGATACCTTAGGACATTACCGAGCCTCACCACTCAGTTTCATTGTGTACCAGTGTTAATCCTGGCTTAGAGGAGTTGCAGTGGTGGATTAAGAGGGATGGACTAGTCCCAAGATACATACTTAGTGTTGCTGATTAGGTATTTTACATACTACGTCGGTTTTATTATGATGACAATATTATTCAAAAAGATAAATCATATCTTTATGTCCGTGATTATAATTAAAAGTCATATGAAGATAGATATGAGTTTGCGATAAAAAACATGCCTAATCCAAACTGTAAATACCTTTTTTTACGATTGATCGTCGTAAAAATATGGATAATTTATGCACAGGTGGGCAATTTGTGTATATGAAGCAGATAAAATCAATTCTAGCTAAAAAACATATTGAATATCTTATTTTGTTGTGATGATATGAATTGCGCGCTATTAGCCCCGATTCTTAGCAATCCTATCACATTTCAATATCATCATCATTATTATCACCCTGATATCGTCCGTTGCTGGACGTAAGCCTTGCCCAAAATTTTAGTTTTTAATTTGTTGATTAACAGTTTTCTGATGTAAAATTAAATAAAAAAATTAAAAAGGTTTTTATTCACGTAGACTATAAAAAAGCGCTTGTAAATAGTTAGAACATGATTGTAGCGATACAGTTATTATTTCTAGTTACTTATTACAGATATTTAGGTACGCGGAATGTTAAAACATTTATACAATTTATTTTATAATGGTAGTGATATTTAGCTAGCTTGTAATAAGTTATTGCCATTGGGAAACTTGGAGAAAGTATACACTTATATACTTACTACTTTTCTTTTGTAAATACATTCTTATATAGATAATTACAAAAGTGGCGGATTTGCACTCCTGGCTGGCCGCTCTAGGCCCCAGGTTATGTGCTGCCCCTTTCTCAGCATCCATCATATAGACTAGGTACATAACGAATTCATTTTATTGCCAACTTTTATCATTATTACATATATATTTTATTATTATTATTAAACTCTTTATTGTACACCAAAAAATTTATCAATACAAAAACAATGCACATTAGAGAGAGCAGTACAAATGGCGGTCTTATCACTAAAATGTGATCTCTTCCAGACAACCTACTTAGGAAATAGGAGAAAGGATACAGTTACGGGTAGTCGCCGGTGTACAGAGCGTTTTAATAAAGGTACTCTTGGGTACATACTACATACTAAAATAAAAAATACTTTCTAATATGCATTCTACTACGTACATTAAAATATTTATAAATAATATATTTTAGTATATAAAAAAGTTAGACAGGAAGATTAATGCTACACCACATAGTAAAAAGTACGCTATACTTACGTTGTGGAGTACTGCGGCCCACCATAATATTCCCACTCTTTTAAATATTTTGGTACTTTGCATTTGAGATATTTCTTGCTATCTGTGATTTTTTTTCACGATTTGCCGCCCTAGGCCCGGGCCTACTGGGTCTTAGGGCAAACCCGCCACTGAATAACACCCAGACTGAGGGCAAACAGACATGTTCATGCATACAAATATCTGTCCTGGGTGTGAACCGAACCCACGACCTGCGGTGTGAAAGCAAAGAATCTACCAACCACTTCAACCGGCCCGTCAAAATAGCGATATCATAATAGCGAGCGAAATATAGTTTTATTGAAACAGTCTTTAGTATAAGTGTCCATAAAAAGCAATGTACAGACGCCAGCACATCAAGTTAACCCAATCTGTCAAATTTCCCCAATTGAAAGTGAACCATATGCTGACGCGATAAAGTTGAAAATCTATAAAATAAATTTGACAGATTGGGGTAACTGGATGTGCTGGCGTCTGTACTAACGAATTCGAGCTCTCGATGGCCATGCAGCGCTCGGATTGGCTACTGTCATTATAGCGTGATAAATTTATCCAATCACAATGGTTCGTTCCGAACAAGAGCTTATTCGTTCCTACATTTAGTTTTCTGTAGACTTGTACTTAACCTATAGCAATATATTCACAAAGGAAAACGTACTTAAATGCATTATATGTCGTTTTTACATCCGCGCGGAACCGGATGTCGAGAAAGGCCGACTGCCTTACTTACATATGCACACATATATATTTCTATCGACAAATATGTAAATTTACAATTACCTTTAATAGTTTGGTTATTTATTACTAATTTCCTATAGGCAATTAAATATCATCATTACTGATTGAACATTTAATTGTTTAGTTTTCATTTAAATTGATTTATATTACCCAGGTTGGTAGATCCAAGGAAAACATGTGCAAATGGGGTTACATTCCCACATCACAAAACATCTGCGAGCGCGGCGTGTCACCCCAAAGTATGGCACATTTATCTGATTGTCCTTCTTGTCCAGTCTCTTGTTCCCTTCAGGACTTGTATGACGCTTCAGCCAAAGCAATCAGCGTTGCTCAATTTTGGCAAGATAATATCTAATTCTTACCATCGACACGACTTATTATATCTCTGATGGAAAAGCACTCTTAGTCTTAACTAAGAGTGCTTTTCCATCAGAGATATGCTATGCTACATTGCTATGGACGACTTTGATATCCAACGATTATATTAGTTGGTCCTTATACCGGGGGGTGTAGAAATCGTCCGAGAGAATACCAACCAGAGAACGGGTCGCAGCGTTTACCTGTGAACTATGACTATCAAACTGCGATCGCCAGCCCGTCTGCCGAGCGTGGCTATTATGGCATATTCCCCCATTCTTTGGGCGCGCTTTTGCCCAGCAGTGGACGTACTTTGGCTGACATGATGATGATAATGATGATGATACCTTAGCACTGGTGGAAATGAATGAGTGTTCTGGATGCGTGCTATACAACAAAATTAACGCACACCCTCAAACACCCCAATTAGAATATTATTTTGTAATCGTAATACATACTTACACTGAATTTTTTATTTAACATGTATATGCATTATTATTTACTAAATTAGTTTCTTGGAATAAAGTTCATTATTCTTTATTTTGTATTGAATGATGGAATTTGTATGAATACAAATAAAACTGCGATTTATAAGTCTTATTACTTTAACTTACGGTCCATTTCAATTGGTTTTGACTCTACAGGGTTGATATGACAATAATTTCCGTAGTTTTAATTATTTTGGAATAAAAAGTTACCTATATTAAAAATTATATAAATCGATTCAGTAAAGGGTTCTGAACAAACTATTTTCAGGATGTGCGTTAATTACGTTACATGTTGTATAAGTAAATAAATAGTAAATATCTTGGGACAACTAACACACACCCATCTGATCCCAAACTAGGCAAAGCCTGTAATATGAGAGATAGAAAGAAAAAAGAAAGAATAATACATTAATTTACACACAACAAAAAAAAACTTGTTAAGAGCTTATTGTTTAACTAGACAATACACAATATACAAATACTATATATCTACTACACAAAAATATATGTGGGGATAATATGAGAAGATGACAGCAATAAAACTGGATATATTTTCTGTAGTTTATTTCTCGTCTTCAACTTGTACAACTTTGTATCTCTAAGCACGTACGTCCTTGGCAAGCGTCCCTTTCAAACTCCATTCGTTCCTTCCGTCCTTCATATCAGTCTCATTCAGTCATCGTTCACTCGTCATCGTCTAATTGGCTAATTAATAACTTTCACTCTCCGTTTAGAAACCATACATCCGTCTTAACATTCATTATACTATTCATTCAGAAACTCATACTTACATTCATTCATATATATTTCTTGATCAATAATGAGTATCGGTGTGATAGTGCGTGTCGAAAAGGCCTTAACTCAGCATTTTGCTGCAGACAGTTCAAAGTCACCTACAGCCACTTTGATATGACAACCAGGACAACTGATAAACATACTTATATAATTCTAAATACATACATAGTGATGTGAAACATCTATAGCCGCTCGTAAAACAGATTACTGGCGTGGCGACGCATGCCGTGGCGACGCGTCGCCACGCTATAAGATAGTAGTGTGTACGGTGTGGCGACGCGTCGCCATGCGCAAACGACTTTTTATTTTATCATTATGACATATTTAGTTCCTATCACAATATGTTCTTTTCTGCATATTACTTTTACAAAATATTGTCGATGTTTCACATCTGCCAGGCGTCCCGTGACGGCTCCCATTTTATAGATGAACTATACCCAGACACTGAACAAATAATCGTGTTCATCACACAAAGATTTGTCCCGGGTGGGAATCGACCCTACGGCTTAGCAGTCAGAGTCACTAATAACTAGACCAATAGGCCATGCTATGGATGTGTGCCATGGATGGTCATGACACACATCCATTGCACACATCCATGGCACACATCCATATGGGATTTAGAGTACCTAAAGTAGGCGCATAGTTCCATATTTTCATTTGTTAATTATCTTTCTCCCACAGCTACCACGCGGTAGCACATCATATCATATCTTACTCGCCCCACTACGTAGCTTAGTATCGACGTAGAGGGTCAAATAGTCTTTCCTGACCTCTTCCTGGTCGTGTCGTCCCATCACATCATGAGAGTGTCGGAATAGAAAGTGCCCCCATAGGCAGGCGCACACACTTGTGCACTATAATATGTCTCATGAAGATCTGTAATCACTATTGGAGGTAGTCGCCATGACCCAAAACACAACCACGACGACATAACTATTTTTTATATTATTTTCCATCCACGTCTAGTTTTTATTTAGAGTGGTATTACAGTCAGTGTTTTGTTTTTAAACAGTTATATAACTGGATGTATATTATTATACTTAGAATAAGTGTTTCAAACTAAGATGCCATGGAAAAAAACTTCACCTACATATCTGTAACACCATTAAGTGTTACTAACAATAGAATCATCAACGGAACCACACAATTACGTCTTTAGACGTAGACTCATTTATATCTGTAGAGCAAATTGTCCAAGATCCTGTTATGATCATAATTATAACGGATTTTAATAACAGTCTTACTTAATCTAATTCGTAAAAGAATAACCTACTTACTAAGTTATTAACTTAACTGTTTTTCATTGATTTGGCACCATCTCATGCAATCACACAAAAAAACTGATTTGTCATACACTAATATATTATTTTTACCCGCGTTAGACTTTATAAATTATAGCCTTTGTGTCATTCGGATATATAAGCTTTATTACTACAGAGTATCATCAAAATCCGTTCGGTTGTTTTTGCATGAAAAGGTAACAAACATCCATACCATACATACAGCCGTGAAAGTTTGTTAATGGCTGTATGTATGGTATGGATGTTTGTTACTCTTTCATGCAAAAACAACCGAACGGATTTTTATAATTTTAGTAGTATGTAGGAAATACTATGTTTATGAGAGCTTTCGTGGATCAAGCAAAGCTATGATAGAAAAGAGTGATATCTATTGTCGGGTGACGCAGTGGTCGTCTCCTAGGCTAACTGAAAATGTCACTAAGAAATAAATAAAAACAGTCGTAATAAAAATATTTCACATACAATATTAATAATTATAATTAATTGGAATCAAATAAAATAAAAAATCGGCTAATATTCACGGGGATGTGGTGGCGATGCTCTGTCTTTTTTGTAGTCTTAAGTAACGACATACATACAGCGCGTTATTTATCAAGCGCGATATTTAAATATTCATTTTTTTTTTCAGCTAGTTAACTTACCGATTCTTGACAATTTACTTTCAACTTAAAGCCTATTTAAAACAAAAACTCTTTAGTTAGTTTTTTTCTATCAAGGAAATTTAAAACTATTGATTGTTTTCGTTAATGAGTCTACAGCAAAGAGTATAAAAATCCGCATATCAACAACATGCACTGATGCATATCATTTATCTAGTTACGATCAAATTGGCTGAGTAGGTACTTCAATAGACACCTTATGGGGGCCAACAACACAGATAGTCTTTTATCTGTGTTTAGGTACTTATTTGATGTCTCTATCAGTAGTAGGTACTCAAGATGACATAAATTGAGATGTCAAAAAATTCATAGTATCGAAGTGTTCAGTACCACCTATCATAATTATCTATGTTTTTCTTTTTGTACACACTCATGTTAAATTTATCAATCTTTCATTTCGAAAATGGCGATAAAATTTTATCATTATTTATCTCGAGATTTTACTCACAAAACACTCTCAACATCTCATTCGATAATAAATAATAATATATTCAAATGGCTGTTTTATTCGCAGTTAGACTTACTTAGTTTTTTTATTGTTATTAATATGTTTGGCCCTAATGTTGGATCCAACGCATTTGCGGTGTTCAGTGTGCCAGTGTTTGGACCTGGACTGGCGGCTGGAATGGTCTTTGCCAACATGGATTCAATGATGACCCGTTCTTCTGGTGTTCCTATTAGAACTATGGTAAATACACTAGTTTTTTTTAGTCAATTCTTTATTTGAAATACTTTATTATATCATTTAATATTAAACATTTGAATATATATATATATTTTTTTAATATTTCTAGAAACTTATCAATAGACAGAGTACGCGCTATATGTGCTTGTGACAGTACAAGCCAGTTGTTATCTAAGTTCCATGCTAATATCGTTATAGGTACCTATCGTTATAGGTTTAATTTAAGCACTCATATCCTAGAAAGTAGTCATAATATTTATTACACGATTATATTTACACGTTAATTTTATCTGTATGCTTTAATAAATTTATAATTAAAATGTAGGTATTTGACAACAGTTATGTACAGGATTGGCAGCAATACCTAATTGATTTAGTTTGGTTCTAATGTCAAATGAAATGAAAATGCTATCTCTATGGTTTACAATTGAACACACGACATTTCCTAATAATAATATATTTATCGCCGACTAGACCCGCTTATATTATTATATCTATCAGAATTATGGTCACTACCTTCTAATATATAGATTAGTATTAATCAGGTGATATTCCTCTTAACAGATAGGTACATTCATGGTATATAAACTTTTCAAGTGATGTTTTTGCTGAAATTATCTCACATCATCAGTCTGATATCGTCCACTGCTGTACATTGGCCTCACCCAAGATTTTTATAGCGTTGCCATTTTGAATTTGCCTTAGTCACCGCGCTCGTTCTATGAGTTGGCGACCGCAGTTAGGTGGTAGGTAGTACACAGATGGCGCTGCTGCCCGTGTACCTCTTGTATCTCTTATTCCCCTTTTACGACACCCACGGGATGGTATGGGGTGGCCCTGTTATTCTATACTCTTTAAGCAAGTTGATACAGTAGGTACTAATTAAAGGTATATAGTAGTGTACAACAGATTAGACTAGCAATTAGCACTGGCATAGTTAAGTGTCAGTACGGGCTGCAAATCATGACGGAAGTGTAATAGACAATACAGAGGTATGAACTCTGTGTCGTTTGTGTCACTTCTTTTCACAATGTCATAATCTTTTTTTAAAATAACCAGTATACAATCATATAGTCCAACTAATGGAAAATATTTACCATACCTTACAAAACATAGAATTACGCCGTTTTCGACCCTTCCGCTTCTGACGAGTTCTTCCCTTCCTCACACTTAAGGCCACAACATTAACTGCGACTTTTGTAAGCTTGCGTGACTTCTCCAGTCGAACTGATCATAGAGCATAAAAACTCTATACTCTATCTACCTCACTTAAATGTTGCTTACCTTTTAGCTCTACTAGGGATCCGCTAAAGCCTACGGACGCGGTCGCATATGTCGCCCAACTTAAGACGGAAGGCAGTAAAAATGCTTTGCTGAACTAGCCAGGCTATAACATCCTACCTGCAAACGGGATGGCTTCTACAAAATGCGTTACGTTTAGGCAACTATTGTGTATAATTACGTAATTTTACGGTCCTTTTTTAATATAATACCGCAGCACAATAAGATGGAGATTATAATTGAGCTGGTATTTATAACGGTGGTAATAAATACGTACCGTAACTCTCCTACATGTTACTAGATGGCGCTCGTAGAATGTTTTCAGGCTATAGGCTATAGGCTTGGTATGCTAACTTTATGGTTTTGAACCACAGAGCGTAACAATATGAAAAGAATAAAGAATAATATGAAAGACAAAGATGTCGAGCCGTTACAAAGTTACATAAATAGTTCGATAAATTTATGTAACATAGCACTTTAGCTACAGAGCACTACGTAAATACTTGATGTACAAGTTTATAGATTATGATGATGCCTGTGTAGATACATCTAATCCCAGCTTAATAGCTCTATGTTTATAACCGCAATATAAACCTTTATTGCAAATCTCGCGACTAGTTTCTATCACACTGAATTGCTCATTATTGTTGATGTTATAAAGCTTTCCAATTTCCTGTACTTCATTTTATTGGTATTCCTTACTAGGTAATATAGGTACATTAAATCGGTAATTGGCAATAAACCCTATAATTTAACAGAAATTGATAAATTGGAATGCAATATATACATACTTCTAACCTCAAAATTCCGTATAATTCATTTCTAATCTCCGGTCTGGAAGTGATCGGCTAGGTAACGCACCTAGGTCCTGGACAGACAAAGTTTTAATTTCTGAGACTCTCCGTGCTTCGAAAGACACCTTAAGTTGAGGGTTCCGGTTATAGTCGCTAGACAACAGTCGTTAAGCCATCTCAGAGACCTACTAGGCGGCTTGAACGATTCTGTCCATACGATAAAAATTACAAACAAAATACACATATAAGTAGGTGGAACGAAAATCAATAAGTGAGTAGGTACATACTTATCTCACCTCAGTACGTCATTCGCATCGTCTCATTTTACACGGAAAATATATTCTTAACTGTCATTTCGCAATAAAACCGTATGTCATCTATACATACATATAATTAAAATCGTAAGAAAGTCAAAACTGTACATTGAATATTTTTTCAAAAGGATACTTGGGGCGTGATCTACAATCGATATCGAAGGCAAAAATATAGTTTTTAGAATTATTGTCTGTTTGTCTGTATGTATGTCTGGGCTAAACTCAAAAAGTACTGCATAGATTTACTTATTTTGCATGAATATTACTAAGAGGTCGGGTCAACATATAGGCTACAAATTATCACGCTATCCACTACGGGGGAGGAGCTGTTATAATTTATAAAGTTTAACGCGGGTAAAACCGCGGGGCACAGCTAGTAATAAATAAAAAAAAAAATTGTCCAATAGACTAGGAGCACAGAAGATAAATACCTAAATAGGATTTTATGTATCTTTCTGTGACTGTGTGTGGCTCGCCGTTTCATTTTTTTAAATAGATCTATTTTGTACCGAAACGAGTTGAACGAACAGAGAGAGACGGAGTTAATCAATTCGACTGTACCCATTGTATTTATTTTGAAAGTATGTTATGATTATATATATTTTATATATATTTTTAACTTTCAAAAATCCTTTTTATATCATATTGCAAAATTTCAAGGTTCTAGAGACCCAGCACTTCCAGATGTGCATTCATCGATCAATCAGTCAGTTTCTGCTATTATTATATAGATATGGGCCCAGTCCTCAATCAGCTTGGCTACCTACGTAACCAATAAGAATTGACCACATGCGAATTGATTAGGTAGACTGAAATCTATCGAATCGCATCAGATACAGCAAGCACATTAGTTAGATTACATTGTAAACTCCTAAACCTATTACACTTGAGCACCTACATATAATCAACGTGGTCGCTTTATTGTAATTGCCTCGGTCAAGTTTGTTGCTGTTATACGAGTATGTAGCTCCATTGTCAAGTGCGTTCAAACACCTTTGCGACGTAATGATAAAGAAACACTATTTGCAATACACATGATTATTTTCACACAGTGGCGATATATTCTTTAAAAGACATGGCAGATAGGTGATTAAATTATCCTTGGAAGAATATTATTTATATGTGAAAATATCCCTTTTTCAGTAGTGAATTTTTCCAATAAATACTAATGCCTCAAAAAATTGGAAATCCTCTATAGTATTTTTGCCGCGCACTATCACTCTGTGGAATCAATTAAGTACGGAGGTATTTCCGATCCGGTATGACATAGACCTTCAACCTTCAAGAAGAAGCATTCGGGCGGCGTTGATACCATCAGGTGATGAGCAAGTGGCTCGTTTAAAAAAAAATATATATAATTAATAATGCAGTCCTTTATCGTCCCACTGCATGACTCTCACAATAAGAGAGGATAGGACATAGTAGGTACCTACTCGTACACCACGCGGGTGTGGATTGGCAGACTTCACCACTGACCAATGACAATCCAGCAGCTATGGCATGTCCTGCTGTTCCCAAACGTAAAATGTTGCTATGATCGTTTAGAATGCTATTTATATAAACATAGTGGTAGCATGAAAAAATAATAATAAAACCTATTTTACAGTTCTTTTTTATCGTTAAAATTCCAAGTTAGTATGGTGTTCTTCTCAGCATCCTCCTGCTCCCCACATCACATAGTCAAGATACATATCCCTCATATCGCTACGTTTAAATGAAGTTAATACACAAAAAAATATGGTTAGTAGGGACCCTACCAAATTTTCAAATTTTCCCTTAATTTGTAAATACATCCATGAATTGTAGTTGTTGCATTTTCGAACATTATTTATTTGAAGCTAAATTGCTATAACCTCTAAACCTATATATGCTCCCATTTCCAATTTCTCTTTTACCTAATATTAATATCCTGGGACATTATTTACACACGGCCATCTGATCCCAAACTAAGCAGAGCTTGAACTATGGAAACTGATAGTCAAAGTCAAAGTAACTTTATTCCGTAAAATTTTTACATTTATGTGGAATCGTCATATTTTTTTTACCCTACCGTGCAGTGCATGACATGGCAGCTACTGAGAAACACTGCCAGAAAACTCAGTAGGAATCCTTTTTTAAAATAAAATATACTTAAGATTAATTACAATCATGTGTGTTGACTCAGAACAACTCCATCCCAAGCACTTTTATCACTTAAATACTACATATACTATTTTTTCTTTTGTAAATACATACTTATATAGATAATGACTTAATGACACACAGAATCAGGACAAACAGACAATATGTTCATGCACACAAATATCTTTCCTGGGTGGCAATCGAACCCACGACTGCCGGCGTGAAACGCAAGCATTTGCCAACCTGGCCAACTTTTGTTTAAGGATTCTTTAGGATTTTTATTCTTAATTTTACCCATCAATTGCACCATTCACATTCATACACATTCTATTACCTATGGCTTTTCGTTAGAGATCAACGCCTAACAATTTATGATAGCAAAACTAGTAGATGCAATTTTGCTTCGACATTTAAGCACAATACGAATATACGCACAATGTTACGAATTTGATAAAGATAATGAAGCCTATTACTGACCTCTCATATTAAAAAGGGACAATTTAGCAGGAGGGACATTAAGATCTACATCAATATAAACATTGTATCTTTAGACCACACCACTGAAGTAAAGCTTAGATAAGGATATAAAATGTAACTGGCTATGAGAGAAACTGAGAAAGAAAATGGATGCTCGCACCTCTCTCTCTTGCTCCTACAATTATATACGAAATGTAACTCTCTCTCTTACTAGCTTCACTAACTTATATCTTCCCCTCAACTTCCGTTCGTCTCGTTTGATCACACTTTTCGTAGGTAACACTCTCGTCACCCATTCACCAGCTCACTTGTTAAATTCAGGATTATTGAGAATTGTGTGATCATAGGAATTCCATTTAGTTAAAAATTAGCAAATAACGCTCGCAAATGTCTAAACTCCATAAATATTCCATATTTTTGGAGTTTAAAGATTCGCGATATTTCTTCCTTTTCTCGTTTAATAGTTCCACTATGTCTACCGCCTCCATTCAACTCCATGATTGAGGTGTTTCAAAAATTTTACTAGCCTGTACCGTCAAAATTACTCAATACTATTATAAAATCACGTTAAATTAAAAGGTATCGGTATTGTGTTTTTTTGCAGTATAGGTAGTAACTTTAAAAAGAATACCGTACCTTTTACAGACCACATATTGTTATTACTAAATTGCCAATTGAGGCTTGCAACACTGACTGTGAACTTGTCAACATTGATTGATTAAAACGTCGTCGTCAGCTGTATATCGTAAACAAATACGTTTATATGAAGTCTTGAGCTACCTATTTTGTGTGCAAAAATAAGAATAGAATCTATCCATAATGCGTTCTTCGCTGTATCGGCGTAGGGGTAGTGACGCTGAGAGAGAGCCGTTAATAGCAGCTATACCTGCCGGGGTTAGTTCGAACACAAATGAACTGTATCACGATGAGGTAATTCTTTTTGTTCTATGTCGTGTTTAGGCCAGTTGTAAACGATTCGGTCTCTATACGAATTCGTCATGACCTACAAATAACATAGCTTACGAATGCGGCGTAATATATTATAAGTTTCATTTAGTTTTTACGGAGTTTAATACTTATTGTTTCGAAGGCAATTAAAGTAATTATAACTTCTTAGTTATGATACCAAGGTCTTTTGTAGAGATGCGGGCGATTTCTCGTCGGTAAATCAACCTTCTAGCTTGGCTTGTAGGTCACAAGATACAGTATACAATTACAGACTTCATAGATGACTTGTTTCACAGCATTTTACATTATTAATTGCTGCATGCATTTTTGAGTAGTGCATGCAGTAATTAATAATATAAGATTTTATATTATTAATTGCTGCTCAAAAAGTTATTCGATGTATTTTTACATAGGTAGATAAGATAATACTGAAACAACAGTAAGGTGTAATAGTCTATCTACAATTTCAAAAAGTTTAAAGAGAATTTTTTTAAATTAGAATACCATTTAGTGGAACCACTATTATAATAAAAATATAGTATAAATAGGATCCTTAGAAGAATGTGCACCAGCTCTCACAGCATTCTGAACATTTTATGTATAGGTGTGTAGTCTGATGCTGCATCGCTGGATATGTTTAGGAACATATGTTAACAATGTAAATAAAACTACTGTACCAGCTGAAAGTTAAGGAAAATAACCAATCTATAAAGAACTATCACTAGGTTAAGTTTTTAATTTGTGACTACTACTAAATATGGACACATAAAGATTTATTATTATTAAACATTATCTCCCAAGAGAGCTTTTCATATTAAAACAAAGCATTGACTGCAAATGTGGTGCAGCAGGTGCAGTTAAGATAATTACCTTACAGCTTTGTGACCTGGGTTTAATTCCTAAGCATATAAAGCATATAACAAATATAAAGTTGTCCAACTTTATATTTGTGTGACCCATAAGCAGTTGTTCTGAAACTGGATTTACTTTGAGTCTGTATCTTTGTTAAGTACACTGCAACACAGGGACTAATTTTCAAAGTGTAGGTGTGGTCTTAAAAGTTAAAGATATGCTAAGCTTGTCAGAACTTTAATTACCAACAATAAAGAATTGCTCCTGCAATACAACACAAAAAGTGCTCTTTTTTTCTTAACAATAAGAAAAAGAAATTTAATTCAAATTTAAAATAATGTAGTCAATCAAATAAAAGTAGACTCTGGGTAATTTAATAAATATGATGATATTAACTGTTTATCATAGTTCAGTATTTTAAGGCCTGTGCCTCTAGCACGAGTTCCTGCAGTTTACTTACTCGATCACACATACAGTTTCTCCCATACATTGAGCACCAGCGCCTCTCGCGGAAACTATTAAGAACTAAAACTCTGGTGCTCAATGTATGGGACGAAACTGTACGTGTGATCGAGTAAGTAAACTGCAGGAACTCGTGCTAGAGGCACTGATTATTTTAGCTAGAGGTTCCAGTTTGTCTGCCAGGTTGGCCTAGTAGTTGTGTGTTCAACAGCAGATAGTAAAGTCTTGGGTTTAAATACTGGGTCAGACCAAAAACTGATATGAGGAGTCTCGGTAAAGAAAATTCCTAATATCAGTCATGAGTCAGGAAGTTGATGGTGCTATACCTCATGCTGTGTATGTAAAGTCATCAGTCATTTACCGGACTTCTTTCCAGTTGTGATGCTTAACGTCATATCAGATCATAAGAGTAAGGGAATAGATTAAAAGGAATGCATTAGGCCATTTGCCATTACCATCTACCTCCCAAAGGGTGCTAATAAATGAAATTACGATAGTGTGGTGGTGTGGACCGCTCGTTCGACTGATTTTGTATTATAGTAAACTGTTACTACCCTTATTATATTTTCAGTTTTTGTATATTTGCCACTAATATCCCGTATCAGTTCTCAACAATAATGGCAACCCGTATTTCACCTACTGGTTTTCTTTTCTTTGTTCAATTTGAGGCTACTATTTATTCTACACCTTGTATATATTCTGAACAACATTTCGGTGCGTGCAAACTGCATAGAATTAGTTCTGCCTTAATTAGTCCTTTTATATGACTTCTCTAACATAATATATTTCTTTTCCAGCGTCCAGAAGGCAACGGCATGGCCGACATCGGAATATCCCAGGCAGACCTGGTGGAGCCCCGAGGTGAATCGGGCCGCAAGTTGCCGCAGTACATAGCGGCATTGAGTGGTGAGTGTCATTGTCGGTATATGTGATATGTGTGCAGCATTGAGTGGTAAATGTCATTCTCTGTCTCGCAGGTGTCATGTACACCATGATAGATACCAGCAAAAAAATCTCTACTGCACAATTGTAAGAACCATCTTGAATATGTCTCTCAAATTTGGAGCCCGCGTTATAATAAATACATCAACAGCATCGAAAATATTCAGATACGTTTTACAAAATTCTTGTGTTGCCGAATAATTCAGATAACTACCTCAAGTTGTGTTAAAAATTTCGCATTCAGCCTGTAGAAAATAGACGTCGATTGGCCGATTGTTCATTCCTACTCAAATTACTAGACAATGAAATTGATTGTCCCAATATCTTGCAAAGGCTACATTTTTACCTTCCTCGAAGCTCAGCGCGGCTTAATCCTATCTCTATTCCCTTGTCTTCGACAAATTATAGCAGGGAATAAGCGAGCAAGCAGGGAATTTAATAAACTATATAAAGAGTTCGCTTTTGATCCGTTCAACACTAATAGCCGGGTGGCACGTAGGCAACCACACCTAACATTTTTCGAAAATTATGTCCAAATCGTTTGACGTACAAACAATTTGAAGTCGATTTTATGTCTTTTACACATACCTATTAATAAAACACGGAAAGCACGTAAAGCAGTCGGTCCTGTGCCTGACCTCTTTCCGGTCGTATCGCTAGGCGTCCCATCGGATCATGAGAGTGATGGATAGAAAGTGCTCCTGTGTTTGCGCACACACTTGAGCACTATAATATGTCCCGCGCAGATGGCTAATCTCTGTTGAGACTGGCCGCCGTGGCCGAAATTCGGCTAGGACGACATTATTACTCTTGTACAAACGCCAGCACATCCAGCTACCCCAATCTGTCAAATTTCTTTCATACATTTTCAACTTTATCACATAAGCATAAGGTTCACTTTTAATTTGAGAAAATTTGACAGATTGGGGAAGCTTGATGTGTTGGCGTCTGTACGTTTGATATACAAATAAATAGACAAACATCATAAAAATATACCGTGTGTTAAGTGGTAGTTTAAAATAATAAATAGTCACAAAAGATAAAATGGCACCACACAAAGAATTGAGACACCTATTTGCCGCATATTACCGCATTTTGTATATACCTTATATATAAAATGCGGATATTATGTTGCGTCGGTATGTGTTTTTGTAATAAAACGGTACAGCGTCATTCAATATTTATCTTCGATTACTATTATGCTAATTATGGTAACAGTTAGGTGCTATTACTTATTATTAACTGCGCATATAATCTATACATCTATACAAATAAATAAAATTGGAGAGTCTGTTTGTAATATTGAAATAGCCGGTTTTTACTACATAAATATGTATATATATATACGCTACATACACCAAAATAACATTTTTTACAATTTTTGTCTGTCTGTCTGTCTGTCTGTTTGTTCCGGCTAATCTCTGAAATGGCTGGACCGATTTTGACGGGACGGCAGGTAGCTGATGTAATAAGGAGTAACTTAGGCTACTTTTATTTTAGAAAAAGTCTTTTATTTTACTAAAAAACGAATTAAACTAATTAACACGCGGACGAAGTCGCGGGCACAGCTAGTTCCAAATAATTATTGTTGTCTAGGGGTACTGTTGGTCTAGGGGTTAGTGACCCTGACTGCTAAACCAGACGCAGGTTCGATCCCACCTAGGACAAATCTTAGTGTGAAAAGCACGATTATTTGTTCTATGTCTGGGTGTAATTTATCTATAATATGTATGTATTTTATTTTTGATACTATGATTTTTATAAAATTATAAGCGCGCAAGACGAAACCTAACTGTTCAAGAAACTGGACAAGTACGAGTAAGACTCGCACACAGCGGGTCGCGTACCATCGAGAGATTTTTTTTTATTTTGTATTGTTTTTATTACAAAATATTCTCTGTCTCGTTTGTCTGTCTGATAAAAGACAGACAAACGGACGGGCAGATGAGGCTTAGTAATAGGGTTCCGTTGATAATCTTTGTATTCTTATTGCTAAGCCTCCTACTATTTTGAAGTGGGATTATAAAGATAACGATCGGGTAATAAGAATAAAAAAAAATGTTTTTGATTTATAATTCTTAATTTTTTGAGAAATACGAACACAGCCTGTTTTAACCTCTTTATTAATTTATATTACTTATATTATTATTCCGTCCCTTTATTCCGTAATAGCATTAAAAAAATATTTTCGTTATTATTAGAGCATTAAACTAATCGTAACATTTTTTAAATTTCAGCTACACTCGGAGCATTAGCTGCCGGTTCCATGCTGGGATGGTCTTCGCCAGTGATTCCCAAACTCGTGAATCAAACTAGCGATTACGAATTCGAAGTCACACAGACGCAGGGCGACTGGATCTCTTCCGTCGTGAACCTCGGTGCTGCCTTCATTTGCTTCCCTATCGGACTCATCATGGATAGGATTGGCCGCAAAATGACCATGCTGTGCTTGGTGGCCCCCTTCACTTTGGGCTGGTTACTCATCACCTTTGGCACAAGCGTCGGTATGCTCATAGCTGGAAGGTTAATCACAGGTATCGCCGGAGGAGCCTTCTGTGTCACAGCACCAGCGTACACCAGTGAAATCGCTCAAGATTCTATAAGAGGTACTCTTGGTAGCTATTTCCAACTGATGATTACTGTAGGTATCCTCTTCGCGTACGTTGTAGGTAGCTATACTTCCGTATTCGTCTTCAATATCCTCTGTACTTGTATACCAATCATCTTTGCCATCGTATTTTTCTTTATGCCTGAAAGTCCCAACTTTTTAGTAGTCAAAGGTAGAAATGACGAAGCTAAGGAAGCTCTTATCAAGCTCCGCGGTAGAAGTTACGATGTGGACCAGGAGTTGGACATCCTGAAATTCAAAAATGAAGAAGCTAAGAGGCAACAGGTTTCTTATATTTCTGCCCTTACGAAGAAAACTGCGTTAAAAGCTCTGCTCATCTGTTACGCGTTGATGGCGTTCCAACAACTGTCCGGTATTAACGCTGTCATCTTCAACACGGCTTCAATCTTCAAGAACGCGGGAGCAGCTATTCCTTCAGAAATAGCGACCATCCTCATCGGTGTTGTGCAAGTGATCGCCACTTTCGTTTCCAGTCTGGTTGTAGATAAGTTGGGAAGGCGAATTCTTCTCCTTCTCTCTGCGCTGGTCATGTGCCTGTGCTCCACTGCTTTGGGAGCTTTCTTCTTCCTCTTAGAAAAGCACGGCGAAGACCATCATATCGTCCAGGCTATTTCTTGGTTGCCTCTACTGTCTCTCTCACTTTTCATAATTGCGTTCTCGCTCGGTTTCGGGCCTATTCCCTGGATGATGGCAGGAGAACTTTGTCTCATCGATATCAAAGCGTTCGTTGGCTCCACCGCTGGTACTTTCAACTGGCTGTTGAGTTTCACTGTTACCAGTACTTTCAATTCTCTGAATGCAGCGATAGGATCTGGTCAAGTATTCTGGATTTTCGCTGGTATTATGCTGATAGGATTCGTGTTTATCTTCTTCGTGGTGCCAGAAACGAAAGGCAAAAGCGTAGACGAAATCCAAATTCTTTTAGGAGCTGAACCCACACAGAGAATGGAAGGCAAAAAGTAAATTATTGATAGACTGAACGTCGCATATAGTATTTTTGTACTGATACACCTAGAGGGTACTATAGTGTCACAGCTTGGTATAAGCAATATTATGATAGAACCAAAGAGTTTTTCTTTTAAACATAACGTGTAGGGTTAACGCTGCGCTGTAAATTATTTATTTCAATTAGACCAGGGTTTGTAATGAAGTTCTGGATTATGTAGAAATATGGATAAGAGTATAATATTACTTAAAATAATATTAATGCTAAATGTTGCATTGCTCCAGCGATAGCAGAATGGCACGCTGTGTTTGGCTGACATTAACAAAATTAGTCCGGTAAGACATTATTATAACATAAAAACCTTATATTTCTACAAAAGCCAGTGTTATCTTATCTAATAATATTCCTGGTAATTTTTTGTTATAATAATTAGAATATAATTTATCATGCAGCTTATACAAATATTTATTTGTGCCGACTTTTTATCGCTGTTAATACAATAATAAATGGTAATTTAATGTAGGCTGATGTATCTAAATTAGGTTTAACACCCCAAAGGTCCACGACACTTCTTCGTCCCATAGCTAGTACAACTATATAAAATTGAATCGAGATAATCATACTTTTATAAAATTGAGGTATTTATATTTTATTGTAATAATGGATTGAGTACTGGAATCTTTTATATGAATCACAAGTAACTTTTAGAATATTTACCACATAGAATATATCGATGTAGCTACATATCTATATGTTGGAATTAAAAAAAATTGATATATTAACCAGTTTAAAGGTTCAAATGTTGTGATTGAATTTTAATATACATGGTGTTTTGTTCCTGTATCGACAAGGAAACAAACAATTTTTGAGGTTATTTAAATATTGTGCTTTCGATTTTTATTTAATCTCTGGTCTCCATAGCTCACCATTATATGACCACTTCTATATTCCAAATGACTATGTAGATACATGTTCAAAACACCTTATACACGTGTAACAAAAATAGTGGAGGAAACTTAAAAAGCGTTTTCTACATGCAATGAAGAACTTAAAGAAAACTAATTTGTGGAATATGAAATATGCTTTTTGGTAACCCATACAAAATGTTCATTACTGCCCCATCAGCTGATTGATATTCTTGTACGGGAAGTTCATCTATTCCGTGTATTTTGCATGTTGACAGACCACACTTTGTTCAGTTGCATAGACAAATTATGCCCCTTCAGTTACGTGTATTATTTATGTTTACTATTTTGTTGTGAGTGAATTAGCTGCCAGATTTATCTATGATGTTGGCCGGAGACAACATTATTTATTTATGCAATATTCTATTTATTTATTAATACACACGGCCACATATCACGCTACACATTTCCAATATACGGTCACCGTAGCCTAGTTGGTAGTGCTCCTGCCTACGAAGCTGGTGGTCCTGGGTTCGAATCCCGGTAAGTGCAAATATTTGTGCGATGAGCACGAATATTTGTTTCTGAGTCATGGATGTTTTCTATGTATTTAAGTATTTATCTATCTATATAAGTATGTATATCGTCGCCTGGTACCCATAGTACAAGCTTTGCTTAGTTTGGGGCTAGGATGATCTGTGTGACATTGTCCCTAGATATTATTATTATTAATATACGCTGACCTGTCATTGTATGGAAATCCTATACAACGCGAGATCAGCTTATACTAGTAATGTATAGCTTGATATGTAACCGTGTATTGTGTATTTATTTATACATTTTCGTGTTTTATTAGTGCATTTGTTTGTATAATAGAATTTTGCATACATAACCTAGTGTATATTTTCGAAACCTTTGGGCTTAAAGCCAAATTGCCATAGTGACTAGCCTCATATGTTTGAATGCCATAATATTGATATTATTCTACTTATTATATGGAGTGTATAATGTTTGTATGTATGTGCTAAGTGCTTACGCATGTACATCGTCGCTTAAGAGTGAAAAACTTGTATGATACATTTAAAATGATTTATTTCTATTTTAGCAAGTTATATCCAGAATTATATTACATGATGTTAATATTTGTGTAATGATCTATCAAAATCTTAATAAATTTTACTCTTAAGTGACAATATACGATTATATCGCGGTTTATTAAAATTAAATCTAAATTTATAAGTAACTTAATCTATCTATAAAACAGAGATTATAGACAACGTTCTTAGTAACATAACATTCTCTTCTTCATAAAAACTGCGTTGATAAGAATTTACCAGTTAAATTTGTGGATTAAGTTACTTAAATATTTACAGTTAATTTTACTACAATTAATTGTAGTCATACATTGTTGAAGTAGTGCAATTTGCGAGATTTAAATAGAAAAATATTATTTGCTTAATGTATTTTTTGTATATAAGAAAATTTTCAGTGTCTGTCTTGCTCAATATGTTGGTGAATATTTAAAATTTAACTAAAATGTGTTTCGAACAAGGAGTTTATTGTAATTTTGAATTATTGGATGCATTTATTTAGGGGGCGTTAAATATTTTGTAATATACTTTTGTAACTAATTTTAAATATATTTATGTATAGCTGCAGTAGAGTTTTGATTATATGGATACCCTGTTATATATTTGAATGATGGAGTCTATTGTCAGTTTATCATGACAAAAACAATATTTATACAAACTTTCTTTACTTTTTATTTTTGTAAATAGGAAGCATATTATGTTTTAGTTTTCCCATCAAAATATTAGCCGCACAAAAAGGCTTGGATATTATTCATACATAATATGTATTGTGGTAGATTGGTGCGTAAGCTAGAATATATCTCAGGTCAAAAGTTTGGTATCCCGTTAAAATATTTAGCTCGAAAGCAAAACTGATTGTTGATATGTATAGAAGATGAAGGTGTGTGTGTGTGTGTGCGCTAGCCTGAGTGTGTTTGTGTCCAGAGTTACAAGTCCATGACATGTACTTCCCTGTTTACAAAAATAGTTTAGAATTTAAAGAAATACATATTTCACAAATTCAATTTTACTCCGTACATTTGACATATCTTAACAAAATAACTATTTTGTAGCTTGGTCTCGAATTAGAACATACAGAAACATACACAAGTAATGAAGAATTTTATGTGTTTTTTTTATGTAAATATATTATTTGTTTAATGTATAAACTTGTTATTAACATATTTGTACCACTATAATGTAAACACGTCGTCACGTCAGTATATACATTCTGACATTGACAGAGTCTTATTATGTAGGCCTTAGAGACGGTTTTCATAGTGCAAATGTATAACCTGACCTGCCGATGTGAGTACATTTCACTCTAATTGTAAAAATGGACTCCATGTTCTCCATTGTTATAATAATCTTTATAATCAGGATTCTATTTAGTATTTATTGTGCTTCCACATTGAAAAAGTAAATTGTGCTAGTAGATACATCAAAGCAATGACTCCAAGTTGGCTTTAAGCTGAGGAAAAAATTGTTACACAAAATAACATTTAAAAATATCCAAAAATACAAAGATAACTATGTAGTGTTAATACCGCTAATTGTTAGTTTAATCTAGGCAGGGTGCGATATGCACTGCCCTCCCAACCGCAAAAAAGCACATGCAAGAAATACAGACGCCAGCACATCCAGCTATCCCAATTAGTAGCTTATTCATACACATATCGTGTTTTAAATTTGGCTTTAGTTACTGGCGCCATCTACTTGGTCGATGTGGAACAAGCATTGATGTACACTTGCCAATGCCTATCTGATTGCCATATATCGGGCCAGTATTGCATTCTCGTGTACAATATTGACTTTAATATTATTTGTTCCTAATCTACTTAAGTTACAAGAAAGTTCATAACGGATTTTTTAAGTCCAATGATTTTGAAAATCCGTTGGTCTTATTTATCGTCTCGCATATAGTAAGAATAATGTTGTATATATTGTTATTAGTATAAGTTTTGATAGTAACAATAAATGTGAAAATATTTACCTTAATATTTTATTTTTCTCTTTTACCCTTTTTTGTAAGGCTGGGGGAATGCCTACGCATGCCATCCGCAAAAAGTGTCTACGGGTGGGTTTGTCGGACTCGCACCGACTAAACCTATCTGCCGTGGACTTCTCTTCGTGCCTAATGGGGGAGCCTCGGGAACGAGGGTATGCTGCTCCGGGGCCCCGCTTTTGCGCCGTGTTCGGGACACGTACCCTGGGAGGGCTCTGGATTGCCCCCCTATTGCCGACTCCTGCCAGTGTAGTGCAGCGACTACGCAATAAATAGATCTGTGTCTTCGCGGAGCTGCTTGCACATGTGGGCAGTAGAGGACACTTCTCTCACTGCCGCCGCAGCCCCGAGGGGAGTTGGGAATACCGCCGCCTCCTCCGTCTACGAGCGTTCGCGATCCCGGGCGGCGGCCTCCTTCTGGAGCATGACCGCCTCACACAAGGAGACCACGGCGTTTGCTCTTTTACCCTGCTACCCACATCGCTGGCCATTCTGTATTATACGCGACTTACCTAATATAAATAAAAAACTTGAGAGGTGTCAAGGGACACCCTGATGGAACGAAGTTATTTCTTATTATTTAAAAATAATCGTCGGGACACCACACTGTTCAATGCGAAATAGAAATGAAAATATCTGGCTTGCTTTCTATAAGAGAGAGAGAGAGACAGACAGACAGAGACACATGCGCACGCCGCACAGCTGCAAAAAGTGTCGTGACAACTTTTCGTAAGATTTTTTTCCGTCTAGCCCCCTTTCACAACGCGCGATAAGGAACTTCGTTCCAATAAATTATATATCCTTCTAATTATTTATTTTGGTTTAGGTACTATACTGGCCGTACACAAAATTAAATAAAAAGATAAATGAAAGTTCTTGAAAACGCTTAGCCTACGACCTTCTTGAAGTAAACACAGCATGCAATATGTTATACATTACAAATTATACTAAGTAAGAGAAAAATAAACTAAACTTAACTAAAGTCAAATAAGAAGAAGAAGTACACTTTATTGCAAAAATAAGTAATACAAAATAATGGATACAACAAGAAAATTTGCTTATTTTAATGCAATTGGCGGCCTTATCGCTAAAAGCGATCTCTTCCAGGCAACCAAATTTTGAATGGACCAAAATTGGAAGAATCTAATGAAGGTAGCATAAGGGGTACTAATTGAAAAGTTATGAATCTAATTAATCTAATACTACGTACATATACATAGATACAAATATATATTTATATATACAAATACATATATAGGTACAGTACATAAAAGAATGTAAGGATATTATTTCACAAACGGACGGCAGTAGAATTATTGCCGAGTAGATAAAGTGAGATAGTGCTGTTTAACCATATTTTTAAAAACGTTTTGTGATTGAGCGCGTCTAATCTGTATTGGCAGCGCATTCCATAATCGGACAGCTTGAACGCTGAAGGATTTGTCTGTAAAATTAGTAGAATGCATTGGCATTTTGAGTCGTAAGTTTTCTGAAGACCGCAAGAGTCGCGAATGAGTTAAGTGAAGAAACTGAAAGCGTTCCTTGAGATAGAGAGGAGTGGATGGATTGAACAGAATACTGTATAGAAGTGTGACAATGTGAGTATTCCGGCAACCTCTTGAGTTTAGTGCGAAATTCAGAGACGTGATCATATTTACGCAAACCAAATATGAATCGTATGCAAAAGTTTTGAAGTCGCTCAAGTTTATCAAGTTGGTCCTCTGTAAGATCAAGATAGCTGGTGTCACCATAGTCAAGGATAGGGAGAAGCAAGGACTGCGCAAGTGCAATTTTGTAGGGAGAAAGTTTCGCAGGCGTCTTAGGGAACTAGCAGAAGCGAACATCTTTCTGCTTACTTCTTGTATCTGTGGACCCCAGAAAAGAGTCGTGTCAATATAGATACCTAAATTTTTCACTTTATCGGCGTAAGGTATAACAGTACCGTTGAAAACAACATGGGGAGTTTGGGACCAATCAACATTACCAATTTTCCGAGAGCTGCCAACAACAATGACTTGCGACTTTTCTGGGTTAACATTGATGCCATATCTCATGCTCCACTTACTTATATGAGATAAATCTTTGTTAATAACCCTAATGGCTTCCGATAGCTTTTCACAAGGCGTTTGGGTGTATATTTGGAGATCATCCGCGTAAAGGTGGTAGGTTGAAGTAAGTTGGTCAGAAATAGAATTTATAAATAAAGCGAAGAGCAAAGGAGACAAAACGCCACCCTGTGGTACACCAGCAGTAGTATCACACCAAGAAGAGAAAGAATCTTCTATGCGAACCCGCTGCCGACGTCCAAACAGGTAACTGCGAAACCAGTCAATTACCGTTGGAGATATGTTAATGGAGCGTAAAATGGCCAACAGTATGTCAAAATCTACCGTGTTAAAGGCATTGCTGAAATCCAACAATGTTAGCACTGTCATATTGCCATTTTCCATGCCTGTCCTGATATCTTCCGTAACATTGATCAAGGCTGTGGTCGTACTGTGACCTGGACGAAAACCGGATTGGTAAGGATTAAGGAGATTGTTCTTGCGAAGGAACACACTGAGTTGGTTATGGATGAGTCGCTCAAGAACTTTGGATAGAAAAGGAAGTATAGATATTGGACGGTACTCAGAAATGGACGTGGGATGGGATTTCTTTGGCAAAGGAATGATTTGTGCGTCTTTCCACAAGTATGGAAAGACACCACTAGAGATGGAAAAATTGAGGATATGGCAGATAATAGGAAGGATTTCGTCAAGGATAGGTAGGATCATGTTACGGCTAATACAGTCGCTACCAATAGCATTGGATGCGATTGACAATACGCTCTTCTTAACATCACAAGCAGAGAATTGACTAAAGACAAAATGTGGATAGTTGGGAGCCGGAAAAGATGATAAATAGTTTAGTGTGCAGGTTTTTACAGTCCTATCAAAGTTGGACGAAGCTGAAAAGTACTGATTAAGCAAGTTGAGGTCCAAGTCTTTAGGAATGGTATCTTGTCGTGATTTTCCAACCCCCATAGATTTAAGAAATTTTCATACATTCGCTGGATCTCCATTTTGAACAGATTTGTGAATATGCTGGCGTTGTGCATCCCTACACACCTTATTACAGTGATTCCTTATATTGATATATTTATCTCGATGGTGATCAGTATTTCTTATTTTCATCTTGGTCTTTGCTGTAACTTTCTTATGTAAGAGTACTTTTATGTGATCGGAAAGCCAAGGTGCTGGAAGATGTTTCAAACTGATAGGCCGTACAGGGGCATGTTTGTCGTAGATGTTAATAATTGTTTTCGTAAAAATATCAACTTTCTCATCAGCGTTAAAGAGCGTTGTCCAGTCAATGCTGCTGGCATCCTCAAGAAGAGAACAAGGTTAATGCTACCAAAATTGCGTTGCAAGAGAATTTTTGGCTTTGCCTTAGGCGGCCGAATTTTGTATGAAAGGTAGATAAGATCATGATGAGAGAAAGCGTTGGCAGAACATTGTCCATGTTTGGCAACGTGTTGAGAAGAAGAAACAAAAATAAGATCGAGAAGTGAAGGAGTAGAGTTAGGAAAGTTATGAGTAGCATTTAATGGAAGGATGGATAAGTTATTAGATTCAATAAGAGAGACAAGGCGAGATGAGCGATAATCATTCTTCAAAAGACATGTATTGAAATCCCCCATGACTATGGTGTGACTGTAAGAAGGGAGAACCTTTTCCAGAAGTTTTTCCAAAGAGGAGAAGAAATTTACTCTTAAAGATGGGCTATAATATACATCAAGTAAAACTTTCCGATGGTTAAGTTCAACTTCAACAGCTTCTAAAAAGATGCTCACCTGCGGTTGATGGGGGTGGCTGAGTTGACGTATCCACAATAGAAAAGGATATATTGGTACGCAAATAAATGGCAACCCCGCCACCACCACCACACGCACGATCATTTCTAATTAGATTGAAGCCGGTGAGTGAGTATAGCGTAGATGGAAGACTTGGCTTGAGCCATGATTCAGAAATGAGTATGGCGTGAATATTCTTACAGTCAAAAGATGCCAGCATATCTGCGAAATGGGCTGGAATACTCTGGGCAATAATTATGATGATGAATTTATGTTTTGTGGGCTCAGAAGATAGCGTTTTATGGATTGAATGGATACATTGAAAATATCTACATCATAACATATTTAGTTGTAAGACGAGCACATGCGGTACATTGGTGAATGTTGACTATAATTAGTACGACAACAAGGAAGATTAAACGTTTTTCTGTTTTTGGGACGACTGTTAGAACGTGGAATATCAATATTTAGTTTGCTCATTAAAGTGGGGCAGTCAATTAAACCATTGGTTAATTTATACATAAACACGATATCAACCACATCTCGTCTGCGCTCTAAAGAACAGATTTTAAAGTGCGTGAGCCTGGATTCATAGGATGACAGAGTACGACACAAATTATTTGGATTAGGACAGGTGGTACAAGAACTGTTTTTGAATTCGGGAAATATGTACTGTATAAGAGGGGCTCCAAACTTGATAGCAATACTCTTGAAGCGATCTTACAAAACAATGAAAAACAATGATAGAGACTTCAGGATCTTTGAAAAACTTTGTTTGCCGTGATACAAAACGCGCTAAACAAGCCCCTTTGTTTGCGATATTATTTATGTGTTCCCGAAAATCAAGTTTAGTGTCAACCGTAACACCCAGATCCCGCATGTTCGTGACTTGAGTAATCGGCGTTTTATTAATATAGTACCTAAATTGCAACTGTGGGATGTGTCTTTCTAGAGAACTTCATGTGAAAACACTTAGACGTATTGATTGACATACTGTTCAATGAACACCAATTGCTGACTCGGTCTATATTCTGTTGCAGAGCTGTTATATCGTTTTCGTTGGAAATGACTTGATACAGTTGCAGATCGTCGGCGAACATTTGATAATTGCATTTTACGGAGGAACATAAATCGTTAACAAAGACTAAGATGAAAAGAGGCCCTAGGTGCGAGCCTTGTGGTACTCCGGATGGTATCATTTTGGCGGCCGATTTGTACCCTCGAACCTTAACGATTTGCGATCTGTTACGAAGATATGACTCACACCATCTTAGCAAAGAGCCACATATTCCTGCATGACCCAACTTCTGAATAAGAAGGGCGTGATTTACCACATCGAACGCCTTGGAAAAGTCGGTATAGATTGCATGGACCTCCGTTTTATTTTGCATCGCTTTATAAATATCACTTACGTAGCTGAGAAGGTTCGATGTGGTCGATCTACCTGACAAGAACCCATGTTGGTTTCTATCAAACAAAGGCTTTAAGTGGAACTGGATTTTCCTTTGTACCATTAGTTCGAATAAAATGTATGTATGTTTGTACCATAATGTAGATATTATAATAGATTTAGTCTAAATAACGGAATGATTACGAATGAATCCTCGCGGTTTGCTATCCGACAATGCACTGTGGTCGCGGTACGATGTGCGGCCTAAGTTATTATTTGATTTGCTGGCTAATCCAGCAAATCAAGCAATAACTTAGGCCGCGCATTTCGGTGTTCGGGCGTATTGACTCGGACAATTTGGCCATTATATATAATGGCCAAACAAAAATATGTATACTCTGTTCTTCTAAAACGCGGTGGTGAGGTTGATAATATAGAGAATAATAAGAAGAATAGAATAAGAATATCTTTATTACAGTAAAACTTCACAGAGTGTTAAAAATAACTTTGGTCCCAAACTAGGCATTGTGCCTGTATCTTGGGTACCGATCACACGGGTTGTACTTATTATAATGCAGGTTTACATGGACAAGATTCATAATCAACTAAATAAAGAAAATTTACAACACAGTTCAATACATATTAACATAGTGAATAATGCCGATATATAATGATGAATTTTTTATAACTGTATTACAAACTGATGATAGAAAATAAAAAATAAGAATGACGTGTGCGGTCGCGGTCCGTGTCTAATGCCACCTCATCCGCGAGCTCAACCACAGAATAAAAAGGCTCAACGACCGCTTATCTCCGATGCTGCGGTAGGGGGGCGCCCCCCTGTGGTCCTTAACACGCGGTATATTAGAGAGAGATGTAATGCCATTTATATTAATATAGAATAATAACATCTGAGTTTGTACCTACAATTGATTAAAATATACGTAATAGTAGAACATATTTGATAAGAACAGACTGGTACACAAATAATATATATCAATCTAAAAGGCTCACCAGCAATGCCTATATTGCGTATAACCTGACCTTCTGGACAGCAATGATGCGGATCCATTGATGCGGAGCAATATTACGGTGCAAATGCTAAGTATATAAGTAGATTAAATCCTTAGGTATTCTTACATATTTGTATTTATCGACGTTAATGTTCTAACATCACTTAACTCAATAATTAACGTTTTAAACGCGTGATTTTTAGATACTTGCCTTTCACGTCGCTGGTCATGCGTTCGATTCCCACCCTGGACAGATATTTGTGTGCATGAGCATGCTGTTTTCCTTAGTGTGGATGTAACTATTGTATTATATTATATATATAAGTATGTATTTAGAAAATAAAAGTAGTATATCAGTTATGTAGCGTCACCGTGGTTGTTTAACCTATTCATGGATAGCTGTTTAAAAGATTTGAAAGAAAGAGAATGCGGTGTAAGGATGAATGAGTTACTCATCAAATGTCTGCTTTACGCTGATGATCAAGTTCTACTTGCATCATCGGCGGACGAGTTGCATTTGCATGAAGCTTTTGAAAGGAGAGGGATGAAAATGAATGTTGGTAAGACGAAAGTAATGGTATTTGAGAGGGATGAATACACGACAGCATGTGATATTGTGATTGGAGGAGAGAAAGTCGAACAGGTGTAAGAGTTTGTATATTTGGGAACTTTGTTTACGAGAGATGGGAAATATGAAAAAGATATTGTTAGAAGAGTTAATGCCTTAAAGCCTTTATGAGTAGCCGCCAAGTCTCAAAGAAGACTCGACTGGCCGTGCACGATGGAGTGTTAGTGCCAACTTTAATGTATGGAAGTGAAAGTTGGGTATGGCAGAAAAATAATGAAAGTAAAATAAATGCAGTGGAAATGAGAGCTCTGAGAAGTAGGTATGTGTGGTGTGACTTTGAGAGACAGAATTCGAAATACTGATGTAAGAGAGCGTTGTGGTGTGAAAGAGGATGTAGTCAGAAAGATCGAAAAAGGAATGCTGAGATGGTTTGGCCATTTAGAAAGGATAAAAGAAGAAGTATAAGAACAAAGAAGTATACCTGGCCTGTGTGAATGGGGCAACCGGAAGGGGAAGACCTCGTCGAACATTCTCTGACCAAATTGGAGACGTTCTCAAGAAAGGGCAGGTCAGAAGTACGCTAAACCGGCGAGCATGTATGAAGAATATAATGACAGTAATCGAGGCAAAAGACGTGTGCAAAGATCGTGACAGATGGAAATCCGTTGTCTCTGCCTACCCCTTTGGGAAACAGGCGTGAGTCTATGTATGTATGTATATCAGTTATCTGTATTCATAGTTTCAGATGGCTGTGTGTGAATGATGTCCCAGGATATTATTGACAATTTCAAAATAAATATATAAATCTTATTTTCGTAAACAGATTTCATTAAAATGTTGAAAGCTATACAATCTTGAAATCATTCTCTATCTAATAAAAAGATAATATATAATACATAATCGGTTCACGGACTACGGAAAAATAGACAAGTATATTTTATAAGTCAGCTTGGCCAATCTCTGTGGAGATAAGTAGGGCGTGTTACTCAGTTTGTAGTTTAAAACCTTGCATTGAGCCCTCGCTTACCGTTATTTTCCGGTGAAGCAATTAACTGTACCTGAACTGAACCTGACCGGCAAAAAGTTTGACTGATCTGTACCTACTTCGAGCATTTAGCTGTAAATGCTCGAAGTATCTGTATCACAAGAGTACAAGAGATTATCTATAAGTACTTACATATAATAAAATCGTAGGAAAGTCAAAACTGTACATTGAATTTTTTTTAAAGGATACTTGGGGCGTGATCTATAATCGATATCGAAGCCAAAAATATAGTTTTTAGAATTTATGTCTGTTTGTCTGTATCATATGTCCGGGCTAAACACAAAGAGTAGGTACTGCATGGATTTACTTCAAATTTTACTAAGAGGTCGGGTCAACATATAGGCTACATATTATCACGCTATCACCTACCGGGAGGAACTGTGATGTATTATAAAATTTAACACGGGTAAAACCGCGGGGCACAGCTAGTATTATATTATGATACAATGTCAGAATATGACTGTTTTGTATTGTGATCTCACTCTTTTAGTTACTCACTTAAGTAAATGTGGCCTACTCAAGCTAATATACATACACAACAACAATATAAGTATACATACTTACATACATAGTTATTATATACCTATATCTAATATATTACAAATTTATTTATTTACTTATATAAAGTACTACATAAAATATTAATACAATATTTTATATCTATCTATTTACAATTATTACACAAACATAAACACTTACACAAACACCAAACAAGTAAATATAAAACTCCAATGTTTACTTCATATTATCGTGCATTGGAAACGCGTATAGCCGTTGTACCTGAGATAACGGTAAAATATATACCTGCGCGGGCGCACGGACAGTTGACCTCTGCGCGCCCGGGAGTCGATCCACGGACTTTGCTCGCGAAGCTAGTGTCGGCTGCTATCTGAGCGCTTACCGTAGAACTATCATTATCTGTAAATTTCTCTCGCTATCGCTATCTGTTGTGTGTAGTATTATTCTCCTTCTTTCTATGTATAGTTTTCTTGTGTATCGTGAAACCATTAAAAAGGACTAAGTACTATCTGTGACTTTTGTTTATGTGCCGCTAATATCGTATTAGCAAACCGGTATCCACGCAGTACCTAGCATCCCCAGTACACCACCATAACTGGTGACCCCAACAAGGACACAAAGGACAACAGGCAAGATGAGTGATAGTAGTGACTCGATAAAATCCGCTGTTTCAACCAAAGACAGCCAGCGCGACGGCGGCCATGTTACTACGCGGCAACCTCAACGAGTGCGCGTTTCCACTGAACGCGAACGTCATTCTACGCGGAAATTGAGAATAAAAATTCCCCAATTCTCACCCGAGGGAGCTGTGGTTCGCGATGATTGAAGGTCAGTTTGCCAGTCACAGTATTACGGATGACGTCACAAAATATACATATGTGACAACTAACCTCGATATGCAGTACGCGAAGGCCGTGAAAGACATTATTATTAAACCTCCTGTAACATACCGCTACGTGAAGATCAAGGCTGAGCTGATTAAGCGACTGTCTGCCTCGCACGAGGAGAAAGTTAAACAGCTGCTCACCCATGAACAGCTTGGGGATAGAAAGCCTTCACAGTTCCTTAGACACCTGCAGGACTTAGCTGGACCGTCTGTTCCAGAAGAATTTTTGAAGACCATTTGGAGTAATCGCCTGCCCCATAATATTCAGACGGTACTAGCATCTCAGACCTCAGACAAACTGGAGCAGCTGGCCGACTTAGCTGACCGTATCCAGGAACTGACATCATCAGGTACTGTCGCAGCCGCAACATCTCACAATACTCACGGGACGTATCCAGCCGAAGAGATTGCAGAGCTCAAGAAGATGGTTCAGCAGCTCACGCTTAAGCTGGAAGAGCACACACGTGCTTCATGCTGTTCAACTGGACGATCCAGACAGCCGGAACGACGCCGTTCCGTTTCGCGGCAGAGAACCCGATCTAACTCGAGTTATAAAACTTACCCGGTATGCTGGTACCATATGAAGTTTGGAGAAGGTGCCCACAAATGCCTCAAGCCCTGCGACTTTAAGGCGGGAAATGCCAAGGGCGGTCGCTAATGGCGACAGACGATTGCCCAGCCTCAACTGGTCGCCTTTTCGTTACCGACCGTAGATCGAATACCCAGTTTCTGGTAGATACTGGTAGTGACCTTTGCGTCTACCCTCGTTCTGCGCTTCGGGATCGTCGAACCAAGACCGATTTTCAGCTCAGCGCAGCCAATGGAAGCATCATTGACACTTTCGGCTTTATTGAGCTTAATTTAAATCTAGGCTTAAGGCGTAATTTTGCTTGGCGTTTCACTGTGGCTAATGTTACTAAACCTATCATAGGTGTCGATTTCCTCAGTTTTTATAATTTAATTGTAGATTGTCGTAATCAGCGCCTCATTGATAACACCACGACATTAACTTCAAGTGCTTGTATTGCTAATTCTAGTATATTTTCAGTAAAGGTATCAACAGGTGACACGCGTTTTCATAACATTTTAAATAAGTTTCCGGAAATTACACGCCCTTCAGGCACACCAAATTTCCCTAAACACAACACAGTGCACCACATTAGGACTACTCCAGGACCTCCTGTATCATGTACTCCTCGCAGATTGGCACCTGATAAACTTAAAATTGCCAAACAGGAATTTGAGCTCATGCTCAAAAATGGTACAGCCCGTCCCTCTGACAGTCCCTGGGCCTCACCCTTACACTTAGCACCTAAAAAAGATAATGGCTGGCGGCCTTGTGGCGACTATCGCCAACTTAATTCACGAACTATCCCAGATCGATATCCTATTAAGCATATACATGATTTTGCCCACTGTATTGCTGGTTGTTCGATTTTCTCAACTATAGACTTGACGAAAGCTTACAACCAGGTCCCAGTTTTTGAAGGGGATATACAAAAGACCGCCATAAGCACACCTTTTGGCTTGTATGACTTCCCATTCATGAGCTTCGGTTTGAGAAATGGAGGTCAAACCTTCCAGAGGTTTGTTGACGAGATGACGAGAGGCCTAGAGTTTTGCTACTCGTTCCTGGATGACTTTTTGGTGTTCTCCAAGAACGAGACTGAGCACGAAACCCACCTCCAACAGCTCTTCACTCGTATGAAGGAATACGGCGTCCTCGTCAACACTTCAAAGTGCGTTTTCGGCGCTTCTGAGGTAACTTTCTTAGGTTACCGAATCTCCGCTTCTGGCACCAAACCTCTGGAATCAAAGGTCCAAGCCATTAATGACTTCCCCGTCCCTAAGACAGTTAGGGAGCTGAGACGATTTTTAGGAATGATGAATTTCTACAGGCGATTCTTACCTCATTCCGCCACAATTCAAGCTCCTTTAAATGCTTTGCTTACAGGTTGTGTCAAAGCGTCACACCGTGTAGATCTGACTGGCGATGCATTGCTGGCCTTTAATAAGTGCAAAGAGAGCCTCGCCAATGCGGCATTACTTGCTCACCCGGATTGTCAAGCCGAACTAGCAGTAGTAACTGATGCGTCCGACGTGGCGATGGGTGCAGTTCTGCAACAGCTAAAGGACGGATTTTGGCAACCCCTAGCATTCTTCTCGCGGAAGTTGAGTCCATCTCAACAGAAATATTCACCCTACGACCGCGAGCTCTTGGCCATATATGAAAGCATTAAATACTTTCGACATATGCTGGAGGCTAGACATTTCGTCGTGTTTACAGACCATAAGCCGCTCAGTTTTGCTTTCAGTGAAAGGAAAGCTAACTGTTCGCCTAGGCAGTTCCGTCATCTCGATTATATATCGCAGTTCACAACAGACATTCGACATATTTCGGGTAAAGACAATGTCGTTGCCGATCCACTGTCACGTGTCGAAGAACTGCAGATACCAATCGACTTAGACGTTCTTGCTTCATCTCAAACATCTGATCCAGAGTTGACTCAACTTCTGCAAGATGAATCCTCACTCCGCTTAAAAAAGTTGAGAATTCCTAACTCTCAAGCAGAGCTTTATTGTGACGTTAGTACTACCTCACCTAGGCCATTCGTTACCAAGCCATTGAGGAAACAAGTATTCGACTGTCTTCACAATTTGAGCCACCCAGGCGCTAATGCTACAGCGAAATTAGTCGCTGAGCGATTTTTTTGGCCTGGTGTACGCAAGGACTGCCGTGAGTGGTCCCGACAATGTTTAGCTTGTCAACGTGCCAAAGTTCATCGTCATGTGTCTTCTCCATTAGGCACTTTCGATCTACCACGAGCACGATTTGCTTTTATCCATGTTGATATTATTGGCCCTCTCCCTATATCTCAGGGATATCGTTACTGTCTAACAGCTGTGGATCGTTTCACACGCTGGCCCGAAGTCGTGCCCATGGCAGACATGACAGCTGAAACAGTTGGGAAGGCATTAATATCGTGGATATCCAGATTTGGATGTCCAACAGATATTGTCACTGATCGCGGTCGACAGTTTGAATCGTCACTTTTCCAATACCTTGGAAAAATGATTGGATTCAACCATCGCAGAACAACCGCGTATCACCCAGCTTGCAACGGGCTAGTGGAACGATTCCACAGGCAGTTAAAGGCAGCCATAATGTGTCACGCTACTTCTAATTGGGTAGACACTTTACCTTTTGTGCTACTGGGCATTAGGAGTTCATTTAAAGACGATCTGCAAGCATCATCCGCTGAGTTGGTTTATGGTGAACCGTTACGTTTACCTGGAGAATTTTTCCAGACCACGGTTTACCCCCACTCCACTGACATATCAGAATTTACCACTCAGTTGCGCCAATTTGCAGCTAAGCTTCAACCCTCACCCGCATCTCGTCACAATAAAGATAAAATCTTTATATATAAAGACTTGAACTCATCAAGTCACGTGTTTTTGAGAGACGATGCATTACGTGCTTCGCTACAGCCTCCATATACTGGTCCTTACGAGGTACTGGAACGTAGCGATAAAACGTTTAAAATCTTGATAAAGGGGAAAAGCGTCACGGTATCTATAGACCGCCTCAAACCGGCCTATATGCTGATTGACCCATCTCCCAATAACAATATTCCCACTTCACATTCCAATCCCAATAAACGCTCTGTTCCCGATCCTGTTGTACAAAATTCACCAACTCAGGATAGTGTCAGAAAGACACGTTCCGGCCGCACAGTTCGTTTTCCAGATTATTATCGCCCGTAGTGACGGTCTCTGGGGGGGAGTGATGTGGCCTACTCAAGCTAATATACATACACAACAACAATATAAATATACATACTTACATACATAGTTATTATATACCTATATCTAATATATTACAAATTTATTTATTTACTTATATAAAGTACTACATAAAATATTAATACAATATTTTATATCTATCTATTTACAATTATTACACAAACATAAACACTTACACAAACACCAAACAAGTAAATATAAAACTCCAATGTTTACTTCATATTATCGTGCATTGGAAACGCGTATAGCCGTTGTACCTGAGATAACGGTAAAATATATACCTGCGCGGGCGCACGGACAGTTGACCTCTGCGCGCCCGGGAGTCGATCCACGGACTTTGCTCGCGAAGCTAGTGTCGGCTGCTATCTGAGCGCTTACCGTAGAACTATCATTATCTGTAAATTTCTCTCGCTATCGCTATCTGTTGTGTGTAGTATTATTCTCCTTCTTTCTATGTATAGTTTTCTTGTGTATCGTGAAACCATTAAATTGGACTAAGTACTATCTGTGACTTTTGTTTATGTGCCGCTAATATCGTATTAGCAAACCGGTATCCACGCAGTACCTAGCATCCCCAGTACACCACCATATAAATAGCAATACTTGAAACCTTGAGTCTTACTTATAAATACCTACCTATTATATACTTATCAACCGTAGATAAAGTGCAGTCGGGAAGCAGGAAGAATTTTGTCCACTAACCTATTATTACCTGTCTCTGTAGCTACTGCGTAAATATGAAATTACCTCCGTGAGAATGCAAACCTTTTACCTGCGACCAGTCAGTTTTTTTCTCTGACAAATATTTACTGTAAACTTGCATTAGTGCTTGTCAGTAGGTACAGAGGTCATTGTAGTACAAAATTTCTTGCTCCGTGACCGCTCTTTATTGTAAACTAGCTTTTGCCCGCGACTTCGTTCGCGTGGAATAGTGACTTCTCAAACCAAAAATCTTTGAGCCGTTACATAGCCTTGGTGGATCTAGGTTTCTCATAAGCATCACAGGAACTCCAACTTTCAGCCTCAACTTGTGAGAAGGCAATCCTGATAACTCTAAGGAGTTGAGAAACTCTGTTGGGTAAGATGTCACTTGCTCGGTATCCACGACGTTATCTACTGATAGTTACTCGATGACATCTCCCTCTACGTCAGACATAATTTGGTCATTTATCCGGCCTACTATTTAATTTGTTGGTGCCAATATCGCCCTTTCGCATAACCATTCCCGATTTTCGATATTAGCGCGTAAATCCGGATAGACACTATTTTTTAAATTTTATGTGCTATCCACAATTTGGCATAATTCGCTGCTCAGCGTGATCATACTCTCGGAGTCGGTAGGCATACGATCCTCGCCAATCTTCAGAAGAGCAGCAGCATACTGCCCGGCTTGACAATCATTATGGAGTAATACTCGCATATTCGTCGACAGTGAAACCTTTTTCACATGTGTCCATAGCACAGATGCTTTTAAACAGGCATTGATTTCATCTACCAGTGTGCCCCTTGCTATAACCGGCAGGGTCTGCTGGAAGTCACCGGCCATTAGAACCACCATTCATCCCATAATACCTTGATTGTTTTTAATGTCTTTCATCGTGCGATGAAGTGCTTCGATTGCTCTTTTATGGGCCATCGTACATTCATCCCAAACCAGCAGTTTACATTGTTGCAACATTCTTCCACGCTCACTACTTTTACACCTTTTAATCTACTAATACAACGGAGCCAATTTTAAATTTACGAAACGATCAATCCACGACAGTACCGAAGCGCTCGGCCGATACCCAACCAAATGCGTGTAACGAAACCATAGCGCGATCTATATCGATCCCAACGCCATCTATCGAGCATAGTGAAAACTCGGATTATTTATCTATACTCCGTTCGGGCATTTTCTTTGTACTAAAAGTTGTATTATATTGATATTATTTTTTTCATACCTTTTTACTATTTATTTACTTTTTTCCGATGAATTAAAACAATAACATGAACCGAACTCGTGTAATGATCGACACCATTGCGCGATCACCAACTCGACATATAGTACTAATAGAATTATCTATACTCCGTTAGAGCATTTTCTTTGTACTAAAAGTTGTATTATATTAAATTTTCATACCTTTGTACTAATTATTTACATTTTTCCGATGAATTTTCAGTAGGTACTAAATTTGTGCCGACTCTTGACCAATAGATGCCGCTATTTTATTTTTTAAGTTATTTTTATTTTATTTTTTGTAATAAAAACTATCCTATGTCCCTTTCTCATTTTCCAAACTATGTCTGTACCAAATTTCACACAAATCGGTTCAGTAGTTTAGGCGTGAAGCAAAGACAGACAGACAGACAGAAAGACAGACAGAGTTACTTTCGCATTTATAATATTAGTTTGGATTAATCACGTATTTGCGCGGTCAAGGAAATGCAATGAAAAATACGATTTAATTTCAATAATTTTTCAAAGCGTCGCGTCGTGGCGTAAATTCTGGCCTGTGGACAAGATGTGATGAGGTGAAGTCCGCGGCTCTAGTAAGATCTTCCGTCCACCTTGGCCTATGACTAACCTTGGACCTGCAGACGTGGCGACGTAGGTAAGTAGGTAGGTAGGTTTATGTCACGTGTAGTATCGACTAATAAGCACATATATTAGCAAATTTATACATTGCTTGCTTATATCATTGACCTATATGTATTCTACTAGACGCGCAATCCCATATTGAGAATTTGCTCACCGAGTTGCAGCGCGGGCGCTGCAACTCAATAAGCAATTTTGGCTGCCGCGCGCGCGCCCCTCACCTCGCGCACAGCCGGACTGGGTCAGAGTTTTCATTCGAAACAGCGCATGTCTAGTTATACATATAAGTCAATGGCTTATATAGGTTCTCTGAGAAATGGTACCTAAAGGTTATTCATTGGACAAGTGTTTTCACAATCAGCTTGTGAAATACGACTATATTTTGGTCTACCAAAGTAGGTAATTTAAATAATGTCGCTGACAGTTCAGTAACACAATTGATCGATTATAATTTTGCATTCCAAAGGAACGAAAAAATATAATCCTCCAAAATGGACGGGTATGAGAAAGAAGATGTAGAAAGTAATATAGATACTTGCTACATCAACGAGCTCTGTGGCTAAAATATTAAAAACTGTCAGCTTACGCTGATGGCACCGCCTTATCTTTTTTTGCAGAATTATTTCAAGAACTTTCTTTGCGTTCAAGAGACCCATCGAGATGAAAACCAAAGACGGCCGCACATTCCTGGACTCACGCTTATCGCCGAGATCTGTCACCCAAAGCACGGTAACGCAGTGTTTGTTGCTCCCGGTGTAAGCATATTATCTACCAACTGTTCAACCCAAAACGGAATTGAACTGATCACCATTGATACAGGAAACTGCACCATTAACTCCGTATATAAACCTCCTGGCACTATATTCCATTTCGAACCTACTGAGAATTTTAACGACCGACCTTTTAAAATTATAATAGGAGATTTTAATAACCGCAGCGCTAGTTGGGGTAACAACGACACTGATGCAAGTGGGCAAGCAATTGAGGACTGGGCAGAGACAAATGACTTAATCCTGCTTCACAACTCCAAACAGCCAGCTTCCTTTAATAGCTCTCGATGGAAGCGTGGGCACAGAATAAAAAGTACTTACGTACAGAACCGGCTCTTCGCGGAACAATTTATAGAAATAGCGACTCCTGCTACTAAGCAACTAAGTGCAATTCAGCTTGCATACGCGCTCAGTGCCTACCGCGATATTCACCTAAACGCTGCCGCTCTCTTCTAACGCATTACACTGTCGCTGTAGGACACTGAGTGTCCTGGCGTAGGGTTGCCGGCTTACCGCTGTTACTGTGATACCTATTCATCGTCTATCTACTTATTAACCACATAATCTATCTTATGTTTGATACGTATGATTACATGGTACATTTTTACAAATGTGATATTTTTGTTAGGTTGTTTAAGCTGGCTCGACGAACTTTACTATACTAATTCATAAATATCTCCTAAACGCGTGGACCGATTGGCATGACTCAAACGGATAAAATGGTTTTAGACCTAGATCTTTCATTTGACACCAAAATCGTTAAGATATCTCAACAAACAAAATATCACAATTTCAAGTTGCTCTCGTAATTATCTTACATGTATGAAACTCATACCAATTCTTTTAAAAACTATCTTGGCCAACAAAAACGTTAAAACTAGAGTCTATACGACTGAAAACACATTATTTGGAATCTAATTATCAATAATCAACACCTACAAAATCCCTACTTTGGTATTTAAAATAATTATTTGAACTAACCTTTCCGCAACTGTAGGTAATGTAAAAACTGATAAAACCTTGTCCCCTTTTTTCGACAAACATCCAAATGAACAATACCTAGCACCAGATTTGTGATGATGAGACATTTTTGTTGTTCAATATTTATAGTATTAAGTAGAGAGCTGCCAGTACTTTTTAATCCGTGGCATATGGCGCTGCGCGCGAGCGGTCGGCGACAGCCCTCTGGGCTACGCCACTGCCAAGGCGCGCGTAAGTGTAGGTAATTATCACCGTAGGTATGGCCGAGTGAAGGGGCCCTGGCGTGGGTACAACCCGGACCTAGTACGTATTTGTCAGTTCTTGCATTAGTGCTCAGTGTGTAAAAAACATATGCTCCCCTATACCCCGCACTCAACACATACCTATAATGTGCAGCATTGAACCGGTAATTAAACCTATGACTGTCCCCTTTAAACGCCGATTTAACTACTCTAAAGCTAACTGGGAGTCGTTCAAGCAATCTGTTGATGACGCCATAATAAACAGCTTGCCAATACCGCAGAACTACGATAAGTTTGTCGAGATCGTAACTACTATATCTCGACGGCACATCCCAAGAGGTTGCATAACTTCCTACATACCGGGACTATCGACTGATTGGGCTAAGCTGCTTAAATCATATCAATCACTTTTTTATACTAACCCATTCACGGCCGAGACCCTACTTGCTGGCGAAACACTATTATCGCAAATAAGTGAATCCCGACGGACAAGGTGGATAAACACAGTTACCAATATGGCAATATAGTTGTGACACATAAGAGTAAAAAAGCGTGGAGTACAATCAGAAGGTTAACTGGCGAGCCCCCTAAACCCTTATCTCCTAGCCAAGTCACTGCGAACATGATACATCACCAGCTCATCCTAAATGACAAACCAACACATCGGCCCGGTAAAGTACCTAAAACGAAAAGATCTGACGGTAGTTGTGACGATATTAGTAAACCATTTGAGCTTGCAGATATCGCAACAGCTATTAAAGGCTTAAAGTATGGGAAGGCCTCCGGCATGGATAATATCTCAGTCGAACAAATAAAGAATCTTGGCCCAATCGGCGTGTCATGGCTGCTGCAACTATATAATTATTGCCTAAAGTCAGCTTCAGTTCCACGACTCTAGAGAAAATCGAAGGTAATAGCAATTCCAAAGCCAGGAAAATCGACAGATGATCCGAAAAGCTTTGGGCCAATATCTCTACTGTGCCATACTTATAAGCTTTTTGAGAGGCTATTACTTAACCGTCTTACAATCGCTATAGACCCTAAGTTAATTCCAGAGCAGGCCGGTTTTAGACCAGTTAAGTCTTGCGGCAACCAGTCCCTAAAACTTGTGCAACACATTGAGGACGGTTTTGAGGACAGAAAAGTTACGGGTGCTGTATTTGTCGACTTATCAGCTCACAGTTAACCTAAAGCGGCTGATGTGGAAAGTGGAGACGATCACCAAGGACCACAACTTTGTGAAGATACTGCGTGAGCTGCTACATAATCGCAGTTTCCAAGTCCATCTCCTAATTGATAAAAGTCGTTGGAGAACACACAAAAACGGCCTTCCTCAGGGTAGTTCCTAGGGGTAATTTTTATATGCTGATGACCTCGCTCTCACCTCACAAGCTGCCACGTTTGAGGAAGTGGAGGTTAACCTCTCAAATGCTCTTGGAAAATATAAATTCACTAAAACCTAAACCGAGCAAAACCCAATCTTGCATTTTTCATCTGCGCAATAGAGAGGCAAGCCGCACACTGAATATAGTATGGAACGGAACGCCCATTGCACATAGTAACTTCCCTAAATACCTTGGGGTTTCTCTGGATAGGTCTCTAAATTTCAGACAAAAATGCGAAAATATCAAGCAGAAGGTACACTCTCGTAACAATCTCCTACAACGTCTAGTTGCCACCAAATGGGGAGCTTCGCCCGACGTTGTACGTACTACCGGATTAGCGCTCTCATTCTCTGCACAACAAATATAACTGACAGATCAATTAATGAGTTTCCTTGCTAACAACCTTACGCAAAATCCTACTAATATTATAAACGCGAAAGTTTGTAAGTATGGATGGATGGATCTTTGTTAGGTAGGTACTCTTTCACGTAAAAACTACTGAATTGATTTCAATGAAACTTTATCTACAATAATATAGCTTATACATCAGAATAACATGGCTAAAATTTATAAAGATATTGTGTGAATTGTCCAAAATATGACGATAAGCGTCAAAGCTCTGCATGCCTGCTTGCATGCTGCATGCGTGCTTGCATGCTGCATGCGTGCCTGCTTGCATGTTGCATGCCTGCCTACTTGCATGTTGCATGCAGCCGCCCAGTGCCAGATCCCCTCTAGTGTTGGTGAAACATTTGGCTTAGGTTAGGTTAGAACTGTGACCGGGTAAACAAAATATTTTTATTCGTATTGTTGATGTTTCGAATTATCATTAAGTCGGACTTTTTGTTATTCGATCTATTGTGGCTAGGTATTTTGAGAATAGTAATTTTAAAGTTAGGAATATTGAAATTTAGGAATTATAAAACTAGGAGTACTGATAAGTCGGAGTTGTAATAATCGGAATTTTCTACCATTCGGAATTATGAAGGTTGGTATTTAGCAATTCGTATTTGTGACTGTCGGAATAAAGATTTTCGTATTAATGTAGTGTACCCATTCCGGCGTGCACTGCCAAAACCGCTAGAGGTAACTACACATCCTACTAATATTATACACACCGCCATCTGATCCCAAACTAAGCAGAGCTTATACTATGGAAACCAGATAACTGATTATGCTACATATACTACTTTTTTTTGTAAATACATATCTACTTATATAGATAATTAAACCCAGACTCAGGACAAACAGACATGTTCATGCACACAAATATCTGATGTTAGGGCGCAACTTACGCATGCGTTTTGATTACTTGAAGCCAGACCAGAAGAACTTAGTTAAATCTAGTCAAGACCGAGCGAAAGTGACATCTGGTGGCGTGATAAGGCAATGGACTGGATTAAATATCCAGGGGACCATGTTTGATTTAGAGAGTACCGACTATAATGGGGACGGCAGGGACGATTATGGAGAGGAAAGGTAATACTGATTATATTGTAAGATCTGTTTACGGGATGCAGGTTCATAGGCACATTGACCAAATAAAGACAAGAGTATAAATAGAGGTAACTAAGAAATTAGATGGAATTAAGATTCAGCCTGTTAAAAGGTCGCGACCTTCGTAATTGTATTCCACAAGTAGCAACTACTCTCCTGACGAACGGGATGAAAATAGTTCCCGACATCATATCCTGCACGCAAACTGAAGGCGTCGAGGCTATTGCAACTGTTGCGTCAACCAACATCGAAGTGCCCGATCATGATGTGCAGGAGGAAGGTACCTAGTCATAGCCCTAAGGTTCAGAATAGTGTTAATAGTCAACCTAGTAATATATGGCGTACGCGCAAGCCAGTTATGAGGTTCGGCATAGATGATTATTTTAGGCTTATTATTCGTAATTAAGATTGAAATGAAATGAAATAATGAAATTTATTCATATTAATTAGTCCGTCCGTGCGGTCTGTTTTATCACATATATTTTCTTAAATCCTTAAATAAATTACAAGTTACCCATCTAGTATTTTGTAATTTAGTTCTACCATATTAAAATTAAAGATTTGAAGGCAACGAGCAGTTGGCTAGCGCTGAGGTTCGGGCCACAGCTCAGGGGCCCTGTAGCAAAAAGACGGAAATGCGGTCATGGGGGGTCACCGATCACACCGTTAAGGGGCCAAAGTGATCCTCGCCGCTGAGGAACCTACCCTAGCTAACCTGCGGCTTTCTCTAACTACCTAGGTGGACGACCCGGAGAAGAAAGCCACAAATTGTTTTGATTGTTTGTAAATTACATACCTATAGATCTAATTCCTATATTGAACATTTGTTTCTAAATACCCTAACGGTTATATAACAGAGCGATCATAAAAATTTCAATTACAATTGACAATGGTGTCAACGTTAATTCTTTAAACCGTTCAATGTATGTAAATTTACTTATCCTACCTACAATATAACGCGGATCCCGTGTCAATCTCTATGTTTATTTTTCTTTGTTTACTAAAGTGTCATGCACACCGGTTTATAGCTCGTTAAAGACATTTGATGCATAGGTTCTTCACTGTCCTCATACAGTGCCTCTAGCACGAGTTCCTGCAGTTTACTTACTCGATCACACGTACCTACAGTTTCGTCCCATACATTGAGCACCAGAGTTTTAGTTCTTAATAGTTTCCGCGAGAGGCGCTGATGCTCAATGTATGGGAGGAAACTGTACGTGTGATCGAGTAAGTAAACTGCAGGAACTCGTGCTAGAGCCACACATCTGCTCCGGTTCGAAGGTGTCGCCCGCCGCACTATGGAGAATACGGGTCATTTGATAATTCAATATCTATATACTTTTTGTTTATAAAGATATACAATTGAAATTTTGCTATTACTAAAGATAAAATCAAATTTATAACTTAGGCTTTAGCTAACTAATAAAAGTATCGTAGAACTTGATACAAAGCTCGTTTTCTACAACATTCTACGTAAAAAAATCATGAGAAATATATTTTATCTCTTCTTACCTATCATTTAAATAACTCTTAATCTGTATAATCCTAATGTATCCTTTTTAGGGTTCCGTAGCCAAATGGCAAAAAACGGAACCCTTATATATTCGTCATGTCTAATGTCTGTCTGTCTGTCCGTCCGTATGTCACAGCCACTTTTTCCCGAAACTATAAGAGCTGTGCTATCGAAACTTGGTAGGTAGATGTATTCGGTGAACCGCATTAAGATTTTTAAACAAACAGAAAAAAACAATAATTTTGGAGGGTCCCCATACATAGAACTGAGGCGTCGTCCTAATTGGGAGCGATCGTACGATGGCGCGATGCGTTTTTCATCTCACGATCAAAGTGGTCGTACGATGACCTAACAGGTGTCCTAATAGATCGCGTGATGTCTATCGTGTATTAAATCTTCTTGGAATGTCATCTTGTATGAAACAGAATAGCCAAACGCTTTACACGAAGAATGAAAACACAAAATGGCGTCCGGCCGCGAGCGAGCCGAGTACCGACTGTATGTCACTCAGTGACACAGGGGCAAGGGCCAACACCAGTGACAGTCACTGGTGTTGGCCCTTGCCCCTTTCGTCCCGCGCCCCTATCTGTTGCTTTGATTACATGGTCGCACGATCGAACGCATCGTACGATCGTTATTAAGCATTTCATGTGCTCGCACGATTACTTGCGAGGTTCAAATAGGACACTCTGATGAAATCTGTATGTTTGAACTCATCGCACGACGAGAACGCATCGTGTCATCGTACGATCGCTGTCAAGTAGGACGACGCCTGAAACTCAAAATTTTTTTTTCCTCCTAGACCTACATGTGGGGTGTCTATGGATAGGTCTTCAAAAATGATATTGAGGTTTCTAATATCATTTCCCCCCCCCCCCCCCTGTAACTTTTAAAATAAGAGAATGATAAAACCGCAATTTGCTTTCATTTAATCAACTGAAATACTTGCTGCTACGGAACCTTTCATGGGCGAGTCCGACTCGCATTTGGCCGGTTTTTGAATATATACATATTAGTTATGTAGTTATTTTTTTACCAGTGCTCAATATCTAAATCTGGAATCATATAATTTCCTAGTTACAATTCCGCCCAATTACAGTAATGAGTGTAAATGTCATTTTTCACTATTTTATGTATTTAAAACTAATTGAATATAAAAGTATGCTGTATGGTAACGGCGGCGAATATCAGAATATCATCACCCCATCTCATGCCGTGGGGGGAGTAGAAATCGACCCCGAGGGATTATCTACCAGAGGAAGGGCAGCAGCTTCTTTCGGAGTACTATGACCACCATAATGCGACCGCCAAACGGTCTGCCAAGCGTGACGATTACGGCATCCCTCCTACATGATTCTTGGGGGAGGCTTTTGTCCACCAGTGGACTTCGTCTTATAGATATTATGATGATAATAGTAGGAATCCTTAAGAATAAAACAAGAACGTGAGCCTTATACAAAATTTAAAAGCGGCAAAGTGCAAGTCGGACTGGCCCATGAAGGGTTCTGTGGCAAGTATTCGAGTTGATTGAATAAAAGGTAAATTGCGGTTTACGATTTCTGACGTATTAAAACGAACTACTTATTAGGTCTCGTTCAAACCAATTTTCGGTGGAAGTTTGCATGGTAATGTGTACTTACATCATATATTTTTTTAGTTTTATCATTCTCTTATTTTAGAAGTTACAGGGGGACACTCATTAAACCACTTTGGAAGTGTCTCTCGCACAAACTATTCAGTTTAGAAAAAATTATATTAGAAACCTCAATATCATTTTCGTAGACCTATCCATAGATACCCCACATGTAAGTATGGGTTCGAAGAAAAATATTTCTTTGAGTTTCAGTTTTAAGTAGGGGAAACCCCCAATTTTTTTTTTCATATGTAAATCTTAATGCCGTCCACAGAATAGATCTACTTACCAAGTTTCAACAGTACAGCTCTTAGTTCCGAAAAAGTGGCTGACATACGGACGGACAGACAGACAGACATGGCGAATCTATAAGGGTTCCGTTTTTTGCCATTTGGCTACGGAACCTTAAAAAAATATTTATGACTGTTAGATAGACACTTGTTCGGGCCTGTTGGCGTGGTTGGTAGACGCTTGCCTTGGGTTTGATTCCCACCATGTTTGTGTGCATGAATATGTCTGTTTCTCCTGAGTCTAGGTGATTTTTTCTATATACTTAAGTATGTATTTAAAAGGAAAAAGTAGTAGGTATACAACATGTAACGTAATTAACGCACACCCCCAAACACCCCAATTAGAATATTATGTTGTAATCATAATACATACACTGAATTTTTAATTTAACATGTATATGCATTGTTATTTACTAGTTACTTGGAATAAAGTTATTTTTTCTTTATTTTGTATTAAATGATGGAATTTGTATGAATACAAATAAAACTGCTATTTATAAGTCTTATTACTTTGACTTACGGTCCATTTCAATAGGTTTTGACTGTACAGGGTTGATATGAAAATAATTTCCGTAGTTTTATTTTGGAATAAAAAATTACCTACATTAAAAATGGTATAAATCGATTGAGTAAACGATTCTGAACAAACTATTTTCAGGAAGTGCGTTAATTACGTTACATGTTGTATGTATTGTATCAGTTATCTGGTTTCCATAGTACAAGCTCTGCTTAATTTGGGATCAGATGGCAATGTGTGACTAATGTCCCAGGATATTATTTTTATTCTTCTACAATATCCCATATTGCAACGGTCGAGTGCAAATTACAATGATAGAAAATGCAGCTAACATGAATCAAAGTCTATCCATACGATATGATATCCGAGCTTGACGACCTCGGAATCGATACCTACTCGCAACAAAAGTCAATGCATCTAAATGTGCCGATTGCGGTGAAATATGAGTAAAACAACAATGTTACTAATAAAAATACTTTATTCATATACAGTACTAAAATATACACGATTCATAATGGGTTCACTTATAGGCGTTTAGTGAACGTACAAAAATTTTGAGACTAATAGAATAACACAAAACAAAACCTATTTAATGCTGTTAAAATTTAGTAGGTATAGTTACTTTAAAATATAGTGGGTATAGGTACTTTAAAATTTAGTAGGTATATGTACTTTACAATTTAGTAGCTATAGGTACAGACGACAGCACTTTAAGCTACCCCAATCTGTCAAATTTCCCCAATTGAAAGGGAGCCTTATGCTCCCTTTCTCTCTGATAAAGTTGTAAATCTATAAAAGAAATTTACCAGATTGGAGTAGCTGGATGTGCTGGCGTCTGTACCTTGAAATTTAGTATATAACTTGTTTATATGATTTTTGTTTTACGGGTAAATTCAATTAGTCATTCTTACAATCACATGTTTTAGGAAATACATACCAGATAAACAAGCATAAATATACGGCTTAACCCAAAAATAAACTTCCCATGATTTGTATGTACTTAACACATCCTTTCTTTCTTTCTTAATCGTATGGGCACTAGTTACCTTGGTGTCGGTAGGCCTCAGACATAGCTTATTGACTGCAGTCAAGTAAACCTAAGTTTAGCTGTCGGTCCCGGTTCTTCTGTGATTAGACTACAGTCTAATGACAATAACCGGGACCGACAGTTCAACGTGCCCTCCGATGCACGGAGGGTTACCCATCTATGGACTATAGGCATGCGTAGGTGGTTTTACCTCACCGATCACTGAGGGATCAGTGAGTTTAACTGACACATTAAAAATCATGGAATATTTATTTTTAGTAAGTTAATAGTATGTATTAATGACAATGTCCAAGCCTAATTACGGATACTGTGGCCAGTCTCAATGGAGATTAGCTATTGTTCAAGCGCAGATAACATGGTCCTGGGGTCACATCCCAATATATTTACATTTGTTCTTACTTAAAAAAAGCTCACATGACTTTTCTTTTATTGGCCCGATCTGATATTGAACCCATGACCTAATTATCCGAAATCGAACACGCTACCGCTAGCCCAATCATAGTAAAACAACAATAATGAACCCTGCCCTTTTCCTCCAATCTACATTCGTTGTGCTCGACAGGGCACAAAATGTTAATTTTTTTGAAATTCTAAAAGCATAAGCTTACATAGTGTGTTTTCAGTTCAGTATCAACAATTCAAAATTGTCGCGAACTAAGTCGCGGGTAACAGCTAGTGTACCTATATTATGGTATAAGGAGGGTAGACAGTAAGATAATTAATAGAATATCATAAAGAGAGTAAGATAATTAAGTCTGATGTAATGTAGGCCACATTACAGGAACATCAGACTTAATTATCTTTTTTGTGATTATATAGCTCTCCCGACCCTATGTTTAATCTAATGATTCAGTTATTTACACGTGTAAAAACACATTACAATAAAATATATGAAGTTTCGTTTAACGCTTAATTGAACAAAGCGTATCAGCTCTTATTACTAGACAGTAGAGTTAAAAATGAAGTGTTAACTGTTATAGCCATATCCAGTTAAATGTTAACTTGTTCCAAAATTCACATTCACAAATAACATTTGGCTTTACCCAATTTATCTACAAAAGAATCTTATACTGACATCAGAGGTCAAGAAAATACACCAAGTAAAAACCTACTAAACGTTATCAACATTGAAATATTATGATTTTACTTATTTTTATACAATTTATCATTAATGAGTACACTTTTGGTTTTGCTTTGGTGTTATAGGTAACGATGGAGTTTAATAACTAAATACCTAAATAAACTTAATTATAAATGAGCCAAGATAAATAATTTAAAAATAGTTTTAGTCCATCATTTTCTTTCGATAAGTACTTTTATGGTGTATTACGGTATGGTGTATTGTCACCACCCCATCTCATCCTATGGGGATCCTACGGGTCAGCGCAGACAGAGAGGAGCGCAGCGGAGAGGATTTTATTAAGGCACTAGAAAATCAACTTTAGAGCTATAGGAATAAAGTGCATATATGTTTGAACCTGACAAAATGCTCGCGCAGTCTCGCGCATTATAATGTTCAAGCATACATGCACTTTATTTAAATAATTAAAGTTGATTTTGTAGTGCCTTAATAAAATCCTCTCCACTGCGCTCCTCTCTGTCTGCGCTGGCCCTAATAGTCCCGGGGGAACATCTTAGAGTCGGTGCATACACGTCGATGGCGCACTTTTACCTCCAGAGCAATTTCACGTTGTTTGTATCGATACAAACGCGATGCTAACGCGCGTCTGTATAGCTACCAAAGCGCGTCAGCGGCGCGCTTAAAAAACGCGGTACGCATAGGCCCTTACAGAGAACGGTCAGCAGCGTCTCTCTGTGTACTATGGCCAACTCGTCTGCTACGGGCAGCGATTATGGCATATCCCTCCAAATTATTGAAAGAGAGAGGCCTTTTTCCAGGAATAGACGTCATTCGGATGACGTGATGTTGACGAAATACTTTTAAGCGTTTAAAGCATTTACAAAGTAACGGTGAAGTGTCAATATCTAACAATGATGGCGCTCATAGCCCGATTCTATCACTGGTCAGTGATTGGCGAGGTTAAGCAACTAGATTCGCGGTCATTCCATAGATGGGTGACCGCCAAAGTGGTTTAATTTCTAAGCGTCTCTGTGCTTCGGAGGGCACGATAAGCTTTCGGTCCCAGTTGTAGCCGTTAGGCAACAATCGTTGGCGTCATGGGCGTCTTGAACAACTCTGACACTAGGGTAACCACTGCCCTTACGATAAGTAAGTAATTATTGCACGTATGGCATAGTAGTACTTACTTATCCTATGGGCAGTGGTTGCCCTAGTGTCGGAGTTGCTCAACGCCCAGTAGGCCTAATGACTACAACCGGGACCGACCGCTTAACGTGACCTCTGCATAACCTCGCCGATCACTCACGGCAAGGTTGAAGTACGCTACGCCCTGTACGTGTCTCGGGTTGATCCCCGCGCATAATTTCTATTCACCCCTTTTTTACCATTACTAAGTTACCTATTCACCCACAAGAACTTTTACTGTGTAACTGTATGACTTGTGTATTTTTCTTAAATATAAGGTAGTTAAGTCTCATTTCTAGCGTGACTTGTGTTCACTGAATATTCACCGGGATCAGTTACTCTAACGCTCAATTTCGCGTATCTTACTAAACGTAGTAGATATAGACTCTTCACCGTCAATATTTTATTATTTAACAGTAAGTTAAAGTTAAAATAATTGTAAAATAAAAAATAAATTAACTAATGTGGAGTTTACTAGCAATATTAACATTGATTGCACGCATTACATAAGTTTACTAATAAAATAGGGGGTGTAGATGAATAACTGATGGCTTTCTCAATTTAAATACTTAAAATAAGTAATTGAAAGAAAAGGTTACAGATAAGATATGACAGATTATAAAATACAAAATTTCATAAGAATAAACATGTGCGTATGTACCTTACATACAATTTATTTTAAAGACATAGACAAAAAAGCAAATGTTATTACCAGAATAAAAAAAAATTGTTCACCAACAGGATTTGGACTTTCACTGTATAGGATGCAACAATGCTACCTGTTTTTGATCTAGATTTATTATTCTCAGTAAACATGCTAAAATATTTAAAATTAAAAGATTAAAAAATATATATTTAATGTATTAATGAAGGTTTACTACATTGACATGAATGTGTTGTGATTGTACAGACAAGTAAAACTAATATAAGAAATAATAAATAAAAAAAGATGTAATATATAAGAAATCATGTACAGACGCCAGCATATCAAGCTAACAGAATCTGTTAAATTTCCCCAATTGAAAGTGAACCTTATGCTTATGTGATAAAGTTCAAAATCTATAAAAGAAATTTGACAGATTGGGGTAGCTGGATGTTCTGTTGTCTGTACTTAGTTCCATTTCTTTTTTAATTGGGTTCAGACAATATTGGACAATGCAAAGACTTAAATTGTATATAATAATGAAGGATACTTAATTGGAAGTAATATGGTTGTATAGTTAAGTTGAAGGAAAAATTAATAATATAATGAGTTCTTACCTTCCATAATAGTCTATTTTTAATAGTGGAAAAATGCAAAGATTTGAAATGTACTGAATGTTGATATGTTCCAAGTTTATAGATAAGTTTAAGGAAAAATTTATATAAAGGAGGGGTAAATCATGGTCAAAACCAAATACCCAATTATTATATAAAATTTCAACACATAATATACAAAATAATAAACCTTACTGCATTAGTAATACAGTTCATGCTGCTACCTCTGAGCTGCCTATCAATTAACAAATAGATAAAATATAGTATCTAACAAACACTTAAGATAATGATGATTTGATTAAGATATATACAACATGGCATGTTTATGTATAAATAGAAAATGTTAATTATTCTAGCTCACATTATTATTGAATTAGATGCACTACGATCTCCTATAATAGAGTATGCACTTCTATAATAATTACAACAGCATAAGGAATTCATGATTGCATTTAGAGACGTGGAGCTATGGGTCCTGTAAAGCCCTGAGGAAACCTCCTCAATGCTGGCTTCACCAATGAACTGATGCAGATCACTTTTAGGGAACCCATCTTTATAATACTGCTTAATTGTATCATATGCATCCATGATCACCGAGATAAATAAGCTGAGGACAACATAAATGTACATACTTATAAATGAGTACAGATACACGCGGCTGAACCACCAAAGCATTGGTGATTTCTTTGACATGATGAAGAATGTGGCGAACATATCATCTCCATTTATCAGTGAGAAAAGACATTCTGACGTAGTTGCCAGAGATCTGAACTTCATATGGTAGGGTCCTAAGATAAGCCAACCACAGAACAAAAATCCAGCGTAAAGTAATAGAGCACAGATTGAGAATCTAAAAATCTTAGGAGCTGCTTTCTTCAATGTCAGTATAACAACATTATACGTCTTGAAAAAGCCAAGGTATCTCAAGACTCCAAACCAGACAAGAAGGTTGCCTGTTCCTAAAAACAGGGAACATACATTCCACTGGTCATTTGTGAATTGGTTACGTTCAATTTGTTCTTTTATTGCTGACCCCATGATAATTAACACATCATTAACTATGATCATGATGTACCAGATGTTAAGAAACTGCAAGCGTCCTTCTAAGCTCAGCTGTTTACTATATGCTCTTCTAAAGAATTGTACTGTCAACTCTTTAAGCAATTGAGCTCTGTAGATAGCTCTGCTGCACAATATGAGAGACGCTGCACATACCAAGATTACAAGAATATTCAAAATACTTCTCAACACCTGATCAATTTTGTTGTCTGTAGTATATGCTGTGTCTCCTTTACAAGTTAACTTGTTAGGTTCTGCTTCTAATGTGAGGGACATCTGACCATCATGATCTTCATTATCAAAAATTATCTCGATGTCAAATCGGTAACAGTCGGGAGGAGTGATCGGTCCTGCTGCCCTAAAGTTTATAGTTTTCAGTGAAAACATTAGTTTCGCTCTGACCAAGGATGCAAAACTTATGTTCAAACCTGCGTCTTTAATAAATGACTCCGAATGAAAGGCAGCATCAGTTGTCTTTGTAAAATTGATGCATGTATCTACAATTTCAGAGTTGAATTCATAGCTCTCATTGAATCCATTGATGATCCCTTCTTTATAATTGTATTGACAAAATACTGGGGCTGTCATTACATTGTTCTCGTCGTTATATGAATATGGTCCTATAGAATTTGTTAGGACTTTTGAATATCCATCATAAGCATAATCGAGTGTGTTATAGAATTCGTCAATTTTGTAAACAGCCAGGGGTCCTGCACCAGGAGGATATGCGTTAATCTCTCTTGTAGAATCCCAGCCAAGCAGGAACAGGTGAGAGAATGTGACGCGATTGTCCCACGTATAATTAACGTGGTTGTATCTGTTGTGGGCAAACAAACAAAGTTGAAATGTAACTAGAACAATCTTTATCACCTGTACCACAAATTTGTATGGGAATTTCCTTTTGGCCTTCCACTTCTCGATAGGGTTCATGAAGAAAAACTGCAGCTTGCGACGCATTTTTTCCTCCATTTGGTTGAGAGTGTCGAATGATGGGTGTTGGGCGGAAAAACCTTGATGATTTTCATGGTTCATCTGGTTTCTTCCCGGTTGTTTTTGTTCCTCCTCGCCTTCTGAACACGTCGTCTCCTCTGGAGAAGTAATATTCTCCATGGAGATGGTTTCTGAAATAATTATCGTTGATAAACAAAGGTCAGGTGATATTACGTACACATTTACTTCGTAAAAAAAAGAATAATCTACCTTCTCGATACAGCACTTTCAAAAACAAAATAAATAATGTAGGTAACAAATAAATATAAAGCACAGTACAGAGAATTACATTATATTTTACCTTTCTTTGTTCTAATAAAATTACTTAGTGTGCTTATTTTGATGAGACAAGTTTATAAAATGAATGGGACCCAAGAGTATGTAATCAATATGACATTTCTTTTTAGGATTGCCAGACCCTACATTAAAATTTGTACGACATTATTTAAAAACAAAGTAGATTGGTAAACAATCCTTTTCTTAATTATCATTTTAATATTTTTTTCATAACCTTTGTACTGATTTTTTTTTATCAAGTAATAAGAGCGCGGTGAATGATAAAATGTTTTAGATAGTTGAAGACATAATTAGCAACATAATTATAAACTTATGTTTAGTCGAAGTGATAGTTCGTAAACTAGTTAGTTTACGAACTTCAATGAATCAAATCGCTGTTAGTTAACAGCGACTTGATTCATTGAATTTACTACTCAAAGTGAACAATGATCTTTTTTATTCATAACTATAACTGGCTGGTCCAAGAACCAAATGATAGATAACTTCCGGAGTATGTGAATAGGTAACATGTGTTAACTTTTGGTTACACATAAAGAACTTTAAAATAAATTATCAAGCATTGATTCCACAATCAGTTATTGAACTTAACATATCTTTTGGAAAATACGCAACGCTACTAAATGAGTTATGCATATTAAGTAAATGGTCTTTCAAAGATAATTTCAGGACCATGGTGTTTCTTCTCTTAAGTAAATTCAGTCATCGAACCAATTTGCTGAAAAGACACAAGATCTTGTTAGATTCTACAAATCTCAATAATGGTATACAAAAAATAGAGGCTTAGAACAACACAAGTAAGAAATTAATGTATAAATGGTCAGCAGCTTCAAATACCTATTCTGAATACATTTTGTACATCTATATTTTTGTAGCGCACAGATAAAAGGAAAACAATCCCCAGCGCAATCTTATATTGGGAAACGCACAATCTCATCAATCAAACAATATTGTATACACGCACCATCTAAACAAATCAAACAATATTAGATTTATTGTTTTAGTAGCTTAAACAACACGTAACGTTATTAACGCACACCCTCAAACACCCCAATTAGAATATTATGTTGTAATCATAATACATACACTGAATTTTTAATTTAACATGTATATGCATTGTTATTTACTAAATTAGTTTCTGAGAATAAAGTTTATTTTTCTTTATTTTGTATTGAATGATGGAATTTGTATGAATACAAATAAAACTGCGATTCTAAAAGTCTTATTACTTTGACTTACGGTCCATTTCAATTTGCTTTGACTGTACAGGGTTAATATGACAATAATTTCCGTAGTTTTAATTATTTTTGGAATGCAAAATTACCTATATTAAAAATGATAGGAATCGATTCAGTAAACTATTCTCAGGATGTGCGTTAATTAAGTTACATGTTGAATAGATGCATTCAACTAAAACTCTAAAAAAATTTCAAACTAAGCACTGCTTCATATTCATTATAACTGAGGACTTAAAACTGAGTCTTAGGTGGAACCGTAATTTATTCCAAATTATAGCAAAGTATTGCAACTGTTTGATGAGAACGTTTACATACGTTCTTATCAATGCAGGTTAAATCATTATGTGTAATAATTTATCCTATCTCTGTTTCCTCTAAGTCTCATCCCGGAAGTTCGTCTTACTAGCATTCCAACAACACGAACACTGAACTACCTACAACAACGCTGCTACCATAAATACTTAAACCGTATACTTCAAATACATACTGCATAGTTATTATTGATATAATATTATTACTTTAATATTTATGATAATATTCGCTTCCGTATTTACATATTTCATATTTAACTCAACTGACTTATTGTAAATTTCATATAAGCAGTAATAATTATTTAAATAAATAAAAATAAAATAAAAAGATATTATTCATGTAGACTTAAAAAGAGGGCTTGTAAACAGTCAGAACATGCTTGTAGTAATATAATTATTTCTATTTACATAGATATGATTAGATATTATTAGATATCCTACACGGATTGTATGAAAAAAATATAAAATTTATTTTATAATAGCAATCTAGACATGCGGTAGCGTGTCAAGCCAAGTTGAAGCAAAGTAACTGGCTAGCCAGCGCCGAGTGTAATATTACACGAACCACTTGGTGCCACTATTGACCCTTCTCTAACTCAAAACCTATTTAACGTAAACACATAAAACTACGTGTGTTTAATTATATCCATAAGGACATCTAGAAGCCCAAATTTCATGAAGCTAAGTCATACGGGTATAAAGATATTAAGGTCAAAAAGTCGTAAATTTTAGTACTGACTGACTGACATATAGTAACTAAACCGGACCGCCTTCCAGATGACCTAGAAGGATGAAATTTGGAATCCAGCGCGGTTATTGCGTGTAAACTTAGGAAATCCTCTAAAAACAAAAAAATATATAAAAAATACGGGGGTCCCCATACAATTCTTTTTTAATTGTAGCGTTTGTACCGTTATAAGCAGATATTTGAAACTATCCCAATATATGTATTATTATATTTGCTATATAACAGAAATATAAAAATAAAGTTATGTTAAAAAATAAGCGGTGTCCCATATAAAAAACTTGTAAAACGCTAACGGTGTGTCGTCGGCGGCCCGCGGCACCACATAATTATAATAATAATAATAATATATATAGGGACAATGTCACACAGATCATCCTAGCCCCAAACTAAGCATAGCTTGTACTATGAGTACCAGGCGACGATATACATACTTATATAGATAAATAAATACTTAAATACATAGAAAACATCCATGACTCAGAAACAAATATTCGTGCTCATCACACAAATATTTGCACTTACCGGGATTCGAACCCAGGACCACCAGCTTCGTAGGCAGGAGCACTACCAACTAGGCTATATACACAGAACAGAAGTAAATCTAAATAAAAGCGCTCCCGAGCAACACATAAACATAGGCACCGATTACGAATACCGATTTAGTTACTTACCTAGTTTTCTTTACAAAAAATATCGATATCCCACCAAAAACATAAATGTAAAAAAGGAGAAGTAATGAAAACTGGCCAAGTCAAATTTAACCTACTTTAAGATCTCATTTTTTTTTAAATACAAGCAAATGTTATAGGCATCCAATAACGCAAAGATATCGAGTTTAATACTTGTTCATAATGATATTTTTTCCCACACATACATATTTGGGTTTGCATAGAACTTGGCACTCATTTAGATCTCCATTCTTTTTGCGGCGAAGCCCACAGTCAAGCATAATTTTTGTATTGTATTTATGTTTTTTGTGGGATTATATTTAGCTAGCTTGTATTAAGTTATTGTAAAAGAGATTATGTTTAAGTATAATTATCGAAATTTATAGTTTTAGCTATATGTTTAATACATATTGCCTGAATGATTCTGTCTAAATTTAAATATATTCATTAAGTATTATTATTACGGCGGACCTTGTGTTTATTATGACGGTCACGCCTTAATGCTACCACCGGATCCAATGCGCCCCAACTGTGAAGAACCAGCGAAACAAACTCAGTGGGTTCATCTACTACTGGTTTCAACACAACCCAGTTGAGACGGTCCGGCGAAACATACTCAAGCGGGCGTGAACACGGGATTTGGTCCACTTAAATAAAAAAAACTTCATTTAAAAAAACCGACTTCAAAAACTAAAAAGTATAAAAAAAATATCTTAATAAAGATTTAATTTAATACATCTCTTATGCAAACGTAATACCTTTAATATTAATGAAATACTATAATTTGTATGTGCTACCTATTGATAGGTTTGAAGTCGGTGCCAAGGCCAAATGTAATAGTAGGTACCACACACGCCGAGGGTTACCTTCAGCGGGATAGTTTCGTATTTCTACACAAACAACCCAAGCGGGCAGACGTCGTTGACGGTCGTCTCGAAATATAGTAAAATTTTGATGCGTTGTCTCCTAATTAATAATTTATCTGTTTGTTTTTCAGGGCCACAAATATATTCATATATACGAATAATTTAGATTTATTATAAATATAGTAACTCGTTCAGGTATTAATTTTAAATATATTTTTATGATATAGTTTTATCTGTTTCTGTAATTCATATTGTTCTTAAAGTTTATGTACGTAGTTTAGTCTTTAGTATAGGAATCTCATCAAAAGTATGAAATCTGTATGTAATATTATCTTTATTTTGCTTAGGGCTTGGCACCGACTTCGAACCTATCAATAGGTAGCACATACAAATTATAGTATTTCATTAATATTAAAGGTATTACGTTTGCATAAGAGATGTATTAAATTAAATCTTTATTAAGATATTTTTTTTATACTTTTTAGTTTTTGAAGTCGGTTTTTTTAAACGAAGTTTTTTTTATTTGTTTTTTTTTAGTGTCTAACTATGGGTAGGACTACGAAAGGTGCCGCGCGCCTCGAAACAATAGGTCCCAACAAACGAGAATGGAAAAAAGAAATATCCTCCGAAAAAATGTTATTCGAAACTCTATTCACGTTCTTGTGAGACAGTGAATGATCAAAAAGACCGTTTGTAGAGTAAGAAAAACTACATAAAATTACGATCACGCTAAGAAAACTTGCACAGTACGAGTCTAGACTCGCTAAGGTTCATGAAAGTCTGAACAGGAAGTGCATACATAGGTTAGGCCGTATTTATGACCATCTAGTTAACGAGTCGGTGTGCTGAGGGCTTATAGACTAGGTCTTATTAATAAAATAATAATAATAATTTATTTCAGATAAAATTCTTAACAACTGAAACGTAAAATAAAACTACAAATACAATTTTTCTTAATTCGCTACAAAAGTTACAGGTGTGCCTGAACTAGGTAATCCTGTATTTCAGGCAAAGAAGTGCTAGTATTAATATAATCTAAAAATAGTCACTTACTTTATATAATTATAATATACGTGACATGATGATTCTAACAATGATTGCAAAAAGGTAAAAAGCGAATCGAATAGCCATCAAGTCTGCTGAGCAGAGGGCATGAGTCTATGAAGACTAGGTGTTATTAATGATCGATTAGCCACCGAGTCTACTGAGCCGAGGGCTCATAGTCTAGGTCTCATTTATGATTGATTAGCTAAGGAGTCTGCTGATGACAGGGCTGTTCGACTAGGTCTTATACATGATCGATTAGCCATCGAATGTACTGAGCAGAACGCTCATAGACTAGGTCGTATTGATGATCAAGACAACGAGTCGAGTTCGAGTCGGACTCGCCCGTTAAAGGCGGAATGTTTGTTTCCGTAGCAGCAAGTATTTGAGTTGATAGTCTGGAACGTAATTTGCGGTTTACGATTTATGACGCATTAAAAAACACAACTTACTAGATTTAGTTCAAACCAAGTTTCGGTGGAAGTTTGCATGGTAATGTACTTGTAATGACATCATCTATTTGTTTTAGTTTCATCATTCTCTTATTTCAGAAGTTACAGGGGGGGGGGGGGGGCATTGTTCGCCTTTGGAAGTGTCTCTCGCACAAACTATACAGTTAAGAAAAAAATAATATTATAAACCCTAATATCATTTTTGAAGACCTATCCATAGATACCTCACATGTATGGTTTGATGAAATATTTTTTAAAATTCGGTTCTAAGTATAGGTAACCCCCAAAATTAATTGTTTGTTTTTCTATTTTTGTGTGAAAATCTTAATGCGGTTCACGGAATAGGTACATCTGCTTAAGAGGCCTATTACAGTCCACTAGCACCGCCAATCGAAAAAATGTCATAACTCGTAAATAGAATCAAAAATACAAAATATGTTCTATTATTACTGTGGAAAAGGCAATAACGTAATTGTATAACACCTTATCAACACTTGAAATATAGTTGTTTAACTAAATCGTGCATTCAAAACATAAACGGCCGTTTTTGTTACAATGTACAATAGACGATTTAGCTAAACAGCTATATTTCAAGTGTTGACAATGTGTTATAAAATTACGTTATTGCCTTTTCTACAGTAATAATAGACCACATTTTGTATTTTTGATTCTATTTACGAGTTATGACATTTTTTCGATTGGCGGCGCTAGTGGACTGTAAAAGGCCCCTTAACATGTTTCGCCAGTATAGTTCTTATAGTTTTGGAAAAAAGTGGCTGTGACATACGGACGGACAGACAGACAGATATGACAAATCCATACGGTTTCCCTTTTTTGCTATTTGGCTACAGAACCCCAAAAATGGCAGCTATTTTGCATCAAACTAAAGAAGAATCACGTAAATCGGTTACTAAATCTCCGCGTATTCGGTGTACGTACAAAATAAAAAATGTGCTTGTGCTAAAAGGTGCGCCTACATGCGCTTCCAAAAACTACCTTATACGCGCGTATTAAACGCTAGTCGTCTGTAACTGTTCATGCCAAGAAACACTTGAACAGTATGAGTCTAGCTAGATTGGCTAAGATTTAAAAACGTCTCTGCCAAAGACAGTTACATCGTCCACATAAACAAAAATTTTCATACAAAAATGTCCATAAAATGAAAACTACTGGGCCAAACTTTATAAAATTTTTATGGGACCAAATGGCAACTATTCCGCATTAAACTATAATCACGTAAATCGGATAATAAATCTCCGAGTAATCGGTGTACATACATTAAAAAAAAACCGATGAACTTGAGAACCTCCTCCTTTTGAAGTCGGTTAATTAATTATTTAGTAGGCAAACACAATATCTGCTCGATTGGTTGTCTGAATGCTTATTAGTTAAGATTATATTTAGGTATACAAAAGAAAAACATCGAAACAATAACATTATTCATTTTGAGACGGAGTCAATAATTTTAAATTAAGTATTTTGATGTAGTTATATACTATTGCCTTCAAAAGGCGAATATTTATTGATGTTTTGTCACTTTAACCTCGAACTTTGTGCAAGGCTAAGCGCTGCACAAATAAATAGCAATAAACTGTTCGATTTCCTGATTTAGCCTCCTGATCTGCCTACATATTGAATTGTTATGTAGCAATAATTACTCAATACTCAATTCTTTATTGCATTCCACAATGTATGTATAGGTGGTAGGTACAGGTGAAAACTTCATTATGGACCCTGTCGGGCACAGCAAAGTAGGAGAGAGGAGGATTTATTTCAGCCATCTAATATTAATTTGTATTAAACTTTAATTAAATATCTTCTATTTTGGTGCGTTTGGATGGCATTGCTTGAATGGTCTATGACTTCGAGCACTAGACTTTTTTTTTCACCTGTATTTTAATACAGGTGAAAAAAAAATATTTTAATGCCGACGGTAATACAATTTAGGTGTAATGATAATGAGTCATTAGGCCTAAATTATACTTCCGTCAATCTAAACTAAGAGGTTCTAAAAGGTTCAATCTACACTAAACCCATATATTGTAAATCTATAAAATAATTATGGATAAAATCTTATAACCACTCGGTTATAAATTCGTAGGTTGATATTTAATTTCCCTGCTCATAAAATGAAATTTTGTTTTAATATTGTCGACCGTTAGCATTTTGCTTCAATACCACCAAACCAAACAACCACAGACTACTTTTGCACAATCACCTATACCGATTTATACTATTTTAGCAGAAATACATCTGTGACCCGACACCCTAGCCCATGTAACAGATTACATACATATTGTGCCACACTCATTTTGATGGAAATGTCATTTATGTCTGATTTAGTCTATGGTCAATGTCGTAGAAGAACACATCACGATATTGGAAAAAGTTCGAAATTTTTAATTTTATGCAGTCAAATTGATCAGAGAAACAATAATAGTGTTTTATTTTCGTTACGTCAACTACTATGGCACTTACAGTCGACAAATTGATTAACGACGACAGGTAAATTAATGTTTTTAAGATCATGTTCACGTTTGCAATTTTTTTCAAGGGAAAGTTGGTTTCATTGTGGGTATTACTTGTAGTTTTCACTTTTTATTGTAATCCCTGCAACTATAATCGGTCAAGTAGTGATGTAATAGCTATAATTGACATTATTCTTGCTCATTGGTATTTAAAGTTCCCAAAATTCAATGTAAACTTTTGCAATGTTTACACTTTCAATCTGCATACATGTAGGACTGCTCTAATAATGTTGTTGTAACTATTTATACTCTTTTTGTTTGTATTGAATAATGGGCGGATGGATCCTGTATGATTTGGCCATGAATTAAGTACAGCTCCCCATTTTAGATTGTTTCTGTGCTAGTGTGAGTAACATTAGTTGTATAGAATACAGAATTAAACACTAGAGACATACTAGGTATATGGAGATGGTAACTTTGTGCATTTGGTTAGTATATATTATTAGTATTGGAAAATAAACACTTAAAAAGCACTACAATTATGAACTTTGTAAACTAGTTAATGGTCACTTATCTAACTAGAATACATAACAAACTGTAATTTTCATACTTCCAACAACATTGTTAGTATAGATTATAATAGCTTGAGCATAAACCAATTTTTTCTATTACTATGTTATGTTACTTTAAAATACCAGCATATCACAAACTGATTTTGCTTAAACTTGAAACAAGGGTCCACTATCTTTGTTTAAAATTTCACACAATTTGGTTTGGGAATGGGATTGTAATAACTTACAAAAAAGCAGTCACACCTAATTATATATTAGTCTGAATTGAATATAAATAATACTAAATAAAATAAACATCTTGGACATATTATACAACACCTAGCCTAAAGTAAGCAAAGCTTAAACTATGGATACTAGACAATGGATAGAAACACTTATGTACTTTTTGTGTAAATATATACATACATTACTCAGACAACATCCAGACCAATACCAATAGACTTGTTCATGAACACAAATATTTGTCTCGAATGTGAGAATCAAACCTGCAACTTTTGGAGCAGAAGGCAGGTTCACTACTAACTGAATCACATTGGTTGCCAGAATTGAGACACAAAAATAACAGATTTTAAGCATAATTATCTTTAAGCATAAATATCTTTCATCTTTCTCTGGTAGTAAAAACATTTAAGTCAAGGCCTTAAGAGGCATTTTTTTTTAATAATACATATAATAATATCTAGGGACAATGTCACACAGATTATCCTAGCCCCAAACTAAGCAAAGCTTGTACTATCGGTACCAGGCGACGATATACATATATAAATAGATAAATACTTATATACATAGAAACTTTACCTTTAACTTCGCCCTGTTTCAATATCCAATCTTAGCTGATGCAGCCTACTTTTAGCCTACCTACCTGCCAAATTTCAGCTTCCTAGGTCAAGTAGTAGTAATAATGTATGTAGTTTCATTACATTTAAAAGGTCATTTTTCCTTTTTTCTGTTCCAATAAGAAGCAGTTGTTTATACTTGTTAATTATTCATGTAATGAGCTTTAGAGGTGAGCATTCAAGTTGTGAAGTAAGACTAGTAAGTAACCTGCTTCAGAGAAACATGAATAGCATTTACTGTGTTACAGTAGACCCTCTCATGCATCCCCGAGTTAGTTACCACTTTGAACAAAGGTTCAAATCCCAAAATGCCCTCTGGCACATATAAGTAATATAAAGGCAGTTGTTGGGCCTGCTGGCATGGTTGCCTTGCTTTTCACACTACAGGTTGTGGGGTTGATTCCCACCCAGGACAGATAATTGTGTGCATGAACATGTCTGTTTGTCCTCAGTCTACGTGCAATCATCTATATGAGTATGTATTTACTAAAGAAAAGTAGTATATCAGTTATCTGGTTTCCATAGTACAAGCTCTGCTTAGTTTGGATACATAAACATTTTATTATTTATTATTATCCAATGTTAAATGACATTTGAATGATGAGAAATAAAAATATTTATCAAAAGATCTCCTTTAGACACATTTGCTTTTTACCATTTCATATAACTAGGAAATTGCTTTCTTTAGGACCAAAACAACAAACATAGTGGAAGGTTGTATGGAAGAAATTGCAGTAGTGATAAGACCATCCATTGTATTGTCAGAATCCAATTTGGTGGAGACACTTACACTATGAAAATCACCCTTACTGACAATGTAACAAAGATTCTGTCAAGAACATAATGTATCCATTAACATGGAGCCAACTGTACATAAATACAAAATCTTATCAGTAGAAGCCAAGAAGCTACAAGAAAATGATAAACAAACTATTTAAGGAATTACTTTGTACTAACCATAACATCTTGACTTTATCTGACTTCATTTAAATAAAGAATCACACTAATATTATTAAAGCGAAAGTTTATGAGTGTGTGCTTGTGTGAGTGTGTATGTTTGTTACTTCCTCACATCTAAACGGCTGGAGCGATTTTAATAAAATGTGGTATGGAGTAAGCTGACACCCTGGATTAACACATAGGCTATAATTTATAAATTAAATGGGAGTATAACCGCAGGGCACAGCTAGTTAAAAATAATAATCTCAATCTCCGTTTTCAGGGATGTGATAGCTTTTATGTTATGACTGAGAGAGTGAGAGCCATAAGGTCTCCACAAATTACATACATCATTGTTAAAGTATACTAGAATTAAAGACATTTAATGTCTTTCATTTTAGTATACTTACTTAAAATTATGTAGAATTTGAGATAAAAATATTTTAATTTCTTAGTTCTCCTATCAACACATGATTGTCATTTAAAAGCTATAATAAGTAGGAGACTAATTGAATCACTCTACTTCAATAGTTCCTACTAAATAGTGAATGAGTAGCTTAATCTTGAGTATGTTGATCTGAGGTTTATAAAGGAGATAGGGACAGTCAATTCTACCAGATACAATGATTTTTAGGTGCATTAACTCAGTTATTTCCTGTTGGAGGAAAATGAAACTTGCCCAATATCAATGCAGTGTTGTCTTTTGATTTAAACTAGTTAATTAATTATGTGTACCATTTCCAGATTTTGTGGTGAAAATGTCTTGCAGTTCCTAATATACCTGCCGTTTGGGATACTACTGTTGATATTGAGAACATTCTTGGCTTTAATATTATGGATTGCATCAATAATCCTACCAAACAAGTCGGCTGTGAGGCAAATGCTGTCTACACTTGCATGTTGGACATTTGGTAAGAGCTAACAATTATTAAATACAAAAATTGATTGATGAATTTGTTACTAAAATAATATTTACCTAATGTGAGTGGATTCTGTACCGTGGATGGTGTCTTTTATAATAGGATTGCATACTTCTGATTAAATCATGCTTAGTGTCTGCAGGAGACCTACTGTCTAAGTCGCCGATCATCGTGACCTTGATCGGCGTTCAAATAGATGAAGGTTATAAATTACTTAATCATTAATTCGGCTACCGCTTTGTAAATTGATTTCGAGCATTTATGTCGTCACATGTGCTCATGGAAGCGGATTGACCCAATGATTTCCCAGTCATTTTTAAACATCATCTATTTACTTAGGCGTAAGATCCCCAGCTCACTGATTACCTAAAAACGTGACACTGGATAGGTACATGAAGTATGAGCAGCTCAGCTTGTATAGCGCGAAGACATGTTATCTATCTCTACGGCATTTAACCAATGACAATGCTCGCAGTCGTAGACGCGAAGCATTTCTGCAATTTGATTGGGATAACCCTATGGAGAGACAGGATTTACGTATTTTATAGCTTACTTCCATCAGTGTTGACTAATTACGGGAAAAGAAGAAATGGCTTTGTGGTTAATTTATATGCCGTCGAAGTGAGTGGGAATGATATACCAGCAAAATCCCTCTACAACCTATTAAAAGACATCAAGAACTTCCGTAAGTTATATATTAGAATGAGTATCCAAAGCGGCATTATTAGGATCATACCAAATTTGGCTAGGAAGAGACGGGAACACTGACAGACAGAGAAGGTGAGCGTTGATGCATCACAGGAGGCTCCCTTAAACCGTCGTCTGAGTCGCAAGTCTCAGACTCTGTCGAGTGTTTCCTCCTCTACCATGCGATGGACTCGGTTTCCGTACGGTGAATGCATGGAATGCTAAGAATTAAGTATCACTTATGCAAGAAGAAAAAATTAACACATGCTATGTAAAATTTCAGGTGTATATGTGAAAGTAAAAGGCACTCGTGACCCACGTTGTAGTGTGATGGTAGCAAACTATGTTTCGTGTTTAGACTCACTCGCGGCCTCGCATGTTCTAGGAACGATCAGTGTAAGTAAACGTATTATATTCCTCTATATGATTATGCAATCTATCCTTCCTGCCTTCTTCCCATTTTTCTTAGGGTAAGTTTCCAGGTAATACGACTCTCGAAACTCCTTGGAACTAATAACCGGGATGGTTCGATCAGGTATAAGATGCTATTTGTATTCTGACTACCTGTAACCATTGTATATGAAAGTAATTTTCTTTCTTCTCTTCTTTAAAATGAGTTGTATAAATTTAACTAAGAGTGGGAATCGAAACCACGAATCACGGGTTATCCGGTACCATATGCGTTAATAGCTCAAGCACCGCACCCGTGTTGTTTGGACTCGTATTTATACAATGCATTCGACGCGCCATTAACTTTACGCACAGATTACCCCCAATAGATACCGCATCACGGGATCTTTGTTCTGTGACTTTACGTAACGATGGCGCTTATCTTACCGAAACCTGCACGGCTAAGATGGCTAGCATAATTTCTGAGCGCCTCCGTGTTTCGGAGGACAACTTAAGCCGTCGGTCCCGGCTGCAATCATATGATAACATACGTTAATCCTCGTCAGAGGAATCCTGGGCGGCTTGAACAACTCTGACACTAGGGTAACCACTGCCCATACGTTAAGTAGTATTAGTATTTCTACTACTACATATAATCTTATTATAAAATGACATGCATTTCCATACATAAATATCTCCCCTAACATTATTGTATTTAATACCAACGTCAAAAAGTTTCTTGTTATAGGTTAAAATCTTTAAAATTTCTTAAAAAGTAAAGTATTTCTAATTTAAAATAATAGCATTCTAGCAATTGCGTTGCGTGACTTAATATCAATCCTCACTTGAAATATAACGGAAAAGTGATATTCTAGATATGTTGTAATTAAAGTACATCGATCTTTGACACTGTTATATTATGTATAATAGTTGTATATCGATAAAAATATTAATAAATACTACGTCAATTATACACATTCGAGACTTAATAGCTAAATAATGGCGTATGACATATTTTGGCAAGATAGTATCATGACGTAGGATAGATAAAGTCTTTATAGTACGGCAGAAGAAATTAAAAGATATATAAAAACGAGTATGGTTTAGACCACAAGACTGGAGAAAAAACTTAGATAAGGGCATTATATGTACACCACGTTTTATAAGCACGCCGTAGAAGCTCGTTTGTAGCGATCCAGACGCGCGTTAGCATCGCGTTTGTACCGATACAAACAACAATAAAATGCTCTGTAGGATAAAAGCCCGCAGACGACACGAGTTTCGAAAACGCGCGTCGACGGCGCGTTTAAAAACGCGTGGTGTACACAGGCTCTAAGAAACGTCACTGTTTATGAGAAAAACATTGAAAGAAAATGCATGCTGTGTGTAAGTAGGCTGTAGGGGCAAGAGAGAGGTGCGAACCGCTCAACCAGCTTACTCTCCAAGTCAAGCGTGCGTAAAGAAGTCTTACTTTAAAAAGTAGTGACATGTTAGTACCTGGGGCTCTACCGGCTAAGTCGCCGAACATCGTTTTCGTGAATGGCGTTCAAATAAATAAAGGTTAAAAATTACTTCATCAATTGTTAAATCAGCTTCAACGTTGACCTTCGATTCCGGACCATTTATGACGTCACAAGTGGTCATGGAAGCCGATTTAACGATTGATTAAGTCATTTTTAACCTTTATTTATTTGAACGCCATTCACGAAAACGATGATCGGCGACTTAGCCTGTAGAGCCCCTGTCTACTAATTGCGCGTATACGTGCGGAGGTTTAGTTGTTTGGCATTACTAGACATATGTACCCCGCCCTTTTCATATGGCGTATATTAGAGAGAGATATGATAAAATTTATATTAGTTTAGTGGTGTAAAAGACAAAATCCTCGGCAATATATATTCTATTTAAATGAATTTCTAATAATTTCCTACCTTTAATGATTACATGTTTCTAACCAATTTATATTTTTGGTTACAGCTAAGAAAATGGAAGGTACCGCCATTTTTTGCGTCTACCCTCGGTATAAGGAATGCTGCTCAATTTATCAGAAAGTAAGTTTTATCGGTTGCTACTTGGCTGATGACATACAATATCTACGAAACGAAATCAACGCCCCCCATAGGCTGAAATTACGTCACAACCCAAATTTACGTTTGACGGTCACCGTAGCCTAGTTGGTAGTGCTCCTGCCTACAAAGCTGGTGGTCCTGGGTTCGAATCCCGGTAAGTGCAAATATTTGTGTGATGAGTACGAATATTTCTTTCTGAGTCATGGATGTTTTCTATGTATTTAAGTATTTATCTATCTATATAAGTATGTATATCGTCGCCTGGTACCCATAGTACAAGCTTTGCTTAGTTTGGGGCTAGGATGATCTGTGTGACACTGTCCCCAAATATATTGTCCCCAAATATTATTATTAAAAAAATATTATATTATTGTTCATTGCTCAAGTGCCTACCCTGCTACACACGGCTACATATTATTATCAAGCTAAACATTTACAGTATAAGCTAATCCTGCGTTGTATAGGATTTCCATACAATGAGGTCAACTTGTATTGGAAATGTATAGCTTGATATGTAGCCGGGTGTACCGCACTGCTGGGTACCTGTAAGCAGGTTGCAGGTTCTATTCCCGCCAGACAGTAGAGAATATATTTCCAATTTAGAGTTTAGTAATATTGAAGCTATAACAAATACTTTCATATTATTTTAATAGATCATTATTTATTAAGGTAATGGAAAGGTTAAAGGCGAGGAAAATGTCAAGGGTAAATACATAACAAAGCGAAGTAGGTTACCGGCAATCCTCAGTTCTTTACCGACATCTGATTTCAGCCTTTCTTGAGAGACAGCATAGTTTTTTTTAAACCCTAATAATAAATGAAGGGTGTTAAGCCCCTCCAGAATGATAGTTTAATTACATACCTACTGAACTTTTGAGCTGTGTTTACCCTAGTGTCAAAATTGTTGAAGCCGCCCAGTAGGCCTCATGGCTTAACGACTGTTGCCTAATGCTACAACCAGGACCGACAGCTTTACGTGCTCTCCGAGGCACGGGGGTGTAATACCGCCATCTCCCAGACTTCGGCCTGATACTGATAAACGTCATAATGACGGGACCAAATCTTGTAATTGAAAAATTCTCCCATGTATATTTAGCACCGATTTAGTTCTATTTTGTACCTGAAATTTTGTACCTTACGCGGCATAAATGAAATTTCATGAAAACACTGGTCCTGCCATTATGATGAGCCATAATGGCGAGACCATGCCCGTACTCCAAAACTACAACGAATTACATCACCCATATCAAACCAGTATTTAGAACCTTATTTAGTACCTCCGATAATCTACAGTGTGAGACGGAGAACTCAGTAGTATTTTTATAAAATATTTTTTTCATTTTTGACATTTTATACGCCTGAATAATTTTATGGGTAAAAAAAAAAATATTTCGAGACAGGTACAAAATAGAACTAAATAGGTGTTAAATGTACGTGGGAGAATTTTTCAATTACAAGAATGGTCCCGTTATTATGACGTTTAGTGATACTGAGAAATTTCTTTTTACGGAAAAATCCTAAAATCACTTTTTGGCCCGACCCGGGATTTGAACTCAGGACCTCATTATCTGCGGTTGAACACGCTACCGCTAGACCTACGAGGCAGTTCGTAGTGGTAATGCGGCGGTTACTGTACTAAAATTGACGGCCGTACTTCAAGTGTAAAACTATAACCATTATTGTTTTTGTATTATAGACAACACTTTGCCGAGTGTCCCAGCAAGCCAGTGTTGCTACAGCCAGAGGGGGGGTCCACCAATGGCAAGGGCCTTCTGAAGTTTACTGATTGGCCCTTCCAGCTAGGCAACAGGGTCCAGCCAGTTGCTATAAGTAAGTTATTTACGTTTATAAGATTAGGTCAAAATTTAGTCAACCGTCATATGTAGGTAATTTTTAATGGATAAGGTTACTAAAATATTAAACCGCACAGAGTAACTATGCCAGATTTAAATTCAATCAGTAGTTTTTTAGTTTATCATGACGACTCTGCGGTTATATAGCTTATATATGTATCTATATTAATATATATAATATAAATAATATAATATATAGCTTATATATGTATCTATATATATAGATATATTGACGGGCCTGTTGGCGTGGTTGGCAAAAGCTTGCTTTTCACGCAGGAGGTCGTGGGTTTGATGCCCACCCAGGACAGATATTTGTGTGCATGAACATGTCTGTTTGTTCTGAGTCTGGATGTAATTTTTCTATTTAAGTATGTATTTACAAAATAAAAGTAGTATATGTAGTTTATCAGTTATCTGGTTTCCATAATACAAGGTCTGCTTAGTTTGGGATCAGATGGCCATATGTAAATAATGTCCCAAGATATCATTATAGATATTATAAGGTTAATACCACTATTTATCACTATATATTTATCCTCTATAATACAATAATAGAAGATAAGTAAACTCGATAATTTTTAAATTCCAGAATCCCGGGGTAGGTCCTTGTTAACATGTACAGACGCTAGCACATCAAGCTACCCCAATCTGTCCAATTTCCCCAATTGAAAGTGAACCTAATTTGAAAATCTATAAAAGATATTCGAGAGATTGGGGTAGCTGGATATGACGTTATTGACCATAAATGACGCTACATACGCCGACCATTGACAATAACACAAATATTGCAGCTTTAAGCATCTTCTACACGGTTGCAAACCAATGTCCCAACCGAGGTCACCCTGGTGGTTGCCATCCATCTAGACTGCACAAATGCAGACGTTGTTTTGCAACCGTGTAGAAGATGCTTTAAAGCATTTTTCGATATCTTCTGTGAGAATCCTCTTCGTTAGTTGTAATCAACAATTTTTTTAGGATGTTTCTTTTTGAATATATTCGTTGCGATTTCTAAGATAGTTGAAGCCATTCCCCGGGCCATGCCTGAGGCTCCCTGCAGTGGCACTGATCCTGGCTTTCAGGATTTACAGTGAAAGATACGAGGGTGGGTATGATCCCATAAAAATGATCCTTTACGTCAATCCACAGGTGTAGAGCGTCTGTTCACGAACGTGACGGTGCACCGGCCCGGCGACGGGCCCGACGCGTTCCCGTGGTCCGACGCGCTGTGGTTCCTGTGGACTCCGGTCACCGTGTTCACTGTCAACTTGCTACCGACCCTTGAGCGACACGACAACGATGACGTGGCGATGTCCGATACTATCAGGGATAGTCTCGCTGAGGCGTTGGAGGTGAGTGTTTACTATGGTCAAATGGCTATTTATTTTTATTCTTTATTTATTTCACCATTAGAAAGCTGCATCTTAGCTGAGTATATACATAGGCTATATTACGTATTATATAAAAAAAGTGATTCCTAATATAAATGCCATAATATAACCCAAAGTGTGAAATATGTCCTTAAAAATCTGTCATCGCGTGCGCTGCGAAAACCATTGATGATAAAACAAAAAAATGTTCTACAGTATTAGAACGTATCAATTTCTACAAAAAAGTCCTCGATACTATATATCCTACTGTAGTTATGCCACTATAACTACTTTTTTACATATATTTTTACTATCTTTATAATATGATATATTTTATAGAATACTATTGTATTATCCATAATGTGTTCTTTTAATCTTTTATTTTAATAGAGTCGTTTAAGAATACTTACGTTCCTAAAAAAATCGCGTATCACCCAATAACTGGCCCCACATCTTATTTTATTTTGTTAGGATATCACGATCTGTTACGGGTTAAACGCAGTACCATGTTTCCGTTCGCGGAGCTAAACAAACCTACAACAAAGAAAAAAAATGTGAGCCGTCACGGGACGCCTGGCAGATGTGAAACATCGACATTATTTTGTAAAAGTAATATGTAGAAAAGAACATATTGTGATAGGAACTAAATATGTCATAATAATAAAAAAAAAAAAATTGAGTCGTCACGGGACGCCTGGCAGATGTGAAACATCGCCATTATTTTTTAAAATTAATATGCAGAAAAGAACATAATATTTTGATATGAACTAAATATGTCATAATGATAAAATAAAATATTACGATTAATAATCGAACAGTCGATTGTTTTGTTTCACATCAAAATAATAAAAAAAAACGTGACGACGCGTCGCTCCCCCAGAAATCTTTTTTACGTGCGGCTATAGATGTTTCACATAAATAAAAAGTCGATTGCGCATGGCGACGCGTCGCAACACCGTACACACCACTATCGTATAGCGTGGCGACGCGTCGCCACGGCATGCGTAGCCACGCCAGAAATCTGTTTTACGTGCGGCTATAGATGTTTCACATCAAAATTATCTTAGCCTCCAAGGAAAAAATATATAAAGGTATGAATTTACCACTTAGTTGGAAGATTTGTTATTTATAATAAGCGTTTTGAAACGCATCAAATAAGACATACCTGTTACTTGGCTAAGTATCGTATGCTTACCAAACACCACATTCGCCGCACTACTTTTCGTCATAAAATAGGTGTCCTTTCACTAAATTATCCTTTTGATATCAAATCAGCTTACTATCATACGAGAGTATCCGAGCACAGCGTTACGCGCCTACCGTGTTTCATTAACCAATTGACAACATTTCAAAACGGACACCACCTTAAAACAAAAATACCATTTCTTTATTTATTTTTGTATCCTGAGTTCAAATATATTTTTTTATTTCTTCATTTCTGAGGAAAAAAATAAAAGCTAAAAAAGGTGTGATGACGTCACTTCTACGGCGGACGAGGTAGTTTCCTGTGCCTAAGCATTCCAATGTTTTAAACGAAAACATTAATGTCAAACAAGACATGCCAAATTGTCAATTTTCACTCACGGTTTTAAGTTTCGAAACTTTCATGGTGATTTAATGAAACCTAATAAGGATAATAACACTGGAAACGAATTTAATATTGACGATTTTAATTTACTTTGAAATTCAAAACATTAAACAAACGTAAACAAGTTTAGGCGCCAACGAGTTTGACAAGAATGTGATTTTTTTTGACGGGTAACATTAAAGCAAAGATCATAATTTTGTATTTATTTATTTCAGATTGAAAAGACAGAGTTCAAATGGGAAGAGCTGACTCGCGGTCGTCGGCCCGCGCCCCGACGCGAACCCGCACCCGACGCGACCCGACTCGCGCGACAGGTCAAGGAGGTGCTGCCCGCTGTGCCCATGAGGGACATACTCAAGGATTTAGGTGAGATACTCCAGATTTGTGTCTTTACATTTCAAAATGATTTATTTTAAGTTGTGGAATGTAAGTGTATGTAGTTACTTCTGTATATATGACTTATCATTATGTTTTGATGGGCCTGTTGGCGTGGTTGGCAAATGCTAGCTTTTCACGCTCGAGGTCGTGGGTTCGATTCCCACCCAGGACAAATATTTGTGTGCATGAACATGTCTTTTTGTCCTGTGTCTGGGTGTAATTATCTATATAAGTATGTATTTACAAAAAAAAGGTAGTATATCAGTTATCTGGTTTCCATAGTACAAGCTCTTAGTTTGGGATCAGATGACTGTGTGTGTATAATGTCCCAGGTAATTATTATTATTTATTTATTTTTATTTATTTACTAGAAACAAACAGTCTTACAAAACTCAGATACTTATAAATAGAATGTAAAGGGTGTCCAGCGGAAAATTTTCAACTTTAAATTATCGTTATTCATTTATTAGCGGGGCTAGAGGCACGGGAGGGGTAGCGTGGGTGGCATCATCTATGCGGATTTGTCAGTAACCATGAGTCATTGGTCGGGAGCGCACCGCGCATTTGCGGTTGAGCAATATTTAAAGTGTGGTGAATCGTTGGTTCGAGCGCGTCGTGCTTTCTGTTCGCACTTCGATATACGGCGATTAAACAATGGTCCTAGCACGCAGCTTATATGGTCATGGGTGCAAAGATTTCGACAAGAAGGGACAGTGGTTAATAGGCCGCCAACAGGACCGTCTACGTCAGCAGCAACGCCAGAACGTGTGGCACAGGTGCGACAAGAAATTATTAGAAATCCCAAAAAATCGGTAAGAAAGATTGCGGCCTCTACAGGCATCAAGAAGTCAACAGTGCATGTGATTTTGAAAAAAAAATTAAAACTTCATCCTTATAAAATCCAAATCGTACAAAAACTGAATGAGAACGATTATGTTTTAAGAGAAACGTACGCTCGAACGATGTTGGAACGTTTTCGGACCCCTAGAACACTTGGAAACATATTCTTTAGCGACGAAGCTCATTTCCACATCGGGGGCTATGTAAACAAACAAAATATGCGTTACTGGAGCCCCAACAATCCAAGGGAACGGCATCAAAAGGGTTTGCACTGCCCTAAGACGACTGTATGGTGCGCGATTTCTGCTCATGGAATAATCGGTCCATATTTTTTTAATGAGAGAGAAACTGTCACTTCCTCGGTATACTGCCGTATGATTGACGAGTTTTTGGTACCGCAATTGCAAGTGTTTAACGGACGCAACAACAGAACACATTTTCAACAAGATGGGGCAACTCCACACACTGCCAGGGTCTCAATGTTGCGGCTAAGGGAAATTTTCCCTGGAAAATTAATAAGCAAGTACGGAGACATACCCTGGCCACCTCGATCGCCAGATTTGACGCCGTGTGATTTTTTCTTGTGGGGTTACCTTAAGTCTAAAGTGTACTGCAATAATCCCCGTACCATAACTGCCCTACAAGAAAATATTCGGCGTGAAATCGCTGCTATCCCCCCAGAGCTTTGTTCGCGCGTACTTGCCAATATGAGGGTTCGATTACAAGAGTGTATTACGAGAAATGGACGTCATTTGGAAGACATTATTTTTAAGAAGTAAAATCCGCAGACCCATATTACATTTTAAAATTAAAATAAAAATTTTATACTAATTTGTTTATTTGTTTTTAAATTTTTAAATCGAAAAATTCCCGCTGGACACCCTTTATATAATTGTAGACCTAAAGTTTCCTATATGAGATACATATATGCTAAATAGCTCTTTTTTACTTAAAATATAATATACAAGTACAAGTATACAAGTACAAGTACATGCCTCCCAGTTCCGAGATATAACTTCTCGAAACTGAGAGGCATGCACCTATACTTATAATATTTAAAAGTAATTAGATAAAATTAACAAACATACTGGAGGATTAATTATTATAATTATAATTAATATAATTAGTTTTAGAGCCCAGAAATATAATTTAAAGATTATTTCTTAATTAATTACTTTTAAATATTATAAGTATAGGTGCATGCCTCTCAGTTTCGAGAAGTTATATCTTAATCTTAATTTAAGGTTTCGTTAAAAATGTCAACATCAATAAGCTTATTGTTGTATAATCTGCAACATCTTCTAATAAAACTGTTATTAGCGTAACAAGTTCTACTACTACGAACAACAAATAACTCTTTTTTTCGACAATTTCTTTCACGTCTGCGCAGCACTCTGAATAAAATTGGCTGCAATAGTGCATAAGCGTCAATGTGGTTATTAATTATTTTGTAAAGACATGTCGCATCAGCTAAATCAAGGCGGTGACTTAAACGAGAAATATTATGAGTTACTAAAGAAGTCTCATAATCGGAATACCAATGTCCAGTGCGGTAACAAAGAGCCCTTACAAATTTCCCTTGAACCCCCTCTATTTTATTAATATGAATATTAAAAAATGGATGCCAAACAGAGCTTGCAAACTCTAAGTGGCTACGTACGTAACAGTTGTATAATATTGTATAAGTTATTTTTTGTCGAAATGTTTTACAAGCACGCAATATAAATTCTAATTGCTTATAAGCTTTATTTACCATTTTATCTAAATGGGGGACAAAAGAGAGTTTAGAGTCCATTGTAACACCTAGGTCCCGAATCTCAGTGACCCGCGTCAAGTCATTGTTGCAAAGTCTATAGGTAAAATTTTGGATACGTATTTTCCTGGAAAAACTAATAACAAAACACTTTTCTGGGTTTTTAATATAAACTATTCGCGTGACAGAAAGTTTCAAATACTTGCAGATCTTTTTGTAATAAGTTGCAATCGTCTACATTTCTAATAACTCGAAAGATTTTAGTGTCATCCGCATAAAGTTATTGATTGGAATAAGACATATTGTTAGTGATAACGTTAATGTTCAAAATAAATAATAGGGGCCCAAGATGGGACCCCTGTGGGACCCCAGAAGTGATGCATTTATATTGCGAAATGTAACCTCCCGACGCCACAGCTTGGGAACGATTTTCCACGTACGATTTTATCCAGCGGAAATACAAAGTTTTAAAAGAAGAGTATTATGACAAATTTTGTCAAAAGCTTTGGCAAAGTCGGTATACACAGCATCTACTTGGGCGTTACTGTCGATAGCTTCTAAAATTATTTCAGTATAAGATAAGAGTTTTGTATCAACACTACGTCCCTTAAAGAACCCATGCTGGTTTGGTATGATATGACGCCGAACAGCGTTTGATAATTGATCTGTGACAATCTTTTCCAAAATTTTTCCAAACTGGCAAAGCTTAGATATAGCCATAGGACGATACTTCTCAATATCCTGACTAATTTTACCTTTCGGTATTGGGGTAACTAGCGCACGTTTCCATATAGCAGGAACACAGCCCTCCCTAAGATTATTATTAATATGTTGTGTGGATATGGTGGAGAATCGTTTTGAGTGACAAAATAACAGGAGTAATATATCTGCAGCCGTCACTCGCAGCGTGGACGTGACGATAACCAACTTCCTGGAGGGCCTGACGCCCTACCGGCCGGAGCCCGAGCCCAGCGCGTCCAGCTCGGGGCCCCGCGAGCCGCGCTACGTGCTGCCCGCGCCCACCGGCGTGTTCCCCAGCAACGCGCGCGAGCGACAGCTCAGCTTCCAGGAGAGGAAGGCGCAGATGATCGCCGACGCCAGGAAAAGGTATATCGAGAAGAACGGCCTCAATGTAGCTCTGAACAACTGTTGAGAGGGACGTAATACTGGTTTGGTTGTTTATGTTGAAATCTAAGACTGGAAGCGATGCGATCTCATTTCGTTGCGTTAATAAAGACATTTTCATCTTTTATTTCTGACTTTTTGCCAACTTTGAAATAACTGCTAAGGCTTCGTAGAGACCCGAAAGGTAATGATACAAAATTATGTAAACCAACAATGGATTCCAAAAAAAGAACGCCGATTATTATAGGTGAACTCCAAATAAGTCAAAAATCAAATGCTCCAATAGATATTTGATGATAAATGATTAATGATTATTTAGTACAAGGACCATCTATTGTTGCATATTGTGGAGACATTTATTGGCTAGAATTTACAAGTCTATTAGTAAGACCCAATAACGAATACTATCATATAAAGTTTTCGCAAGTTTTATAAGTCAATTCAGATCTGTGCATTACTGCTTACTTAAAAAAAAATATGTCTATGGTCAAATTTGATATGCCGCACCTATGACTGCCAGAAATGAGAGATAGATGAAAATACTGTATACTTGACACTGGCCAAGTACTAATACGACATAAACTATTGTCTATCTATCGCTCTGTTTAGTCTATGTCACACTTTATGTGAAATAGACTAAACATTATCTACGTAATCAAGAATAATGCTATGTCATTTGAAATATCAGATATAGTAAAACAAAACACTCCTTTTTGAGCAATAATAAATGCCAATCTGTGATAGATTTACACTTCTGAACAACTATTAAAGTTATATTTCTCACTTAATTTCTTTTACAAAATTTTCACTTGTTTTTTCCGAATAACATTTAAAAAATCACCTATTGTATAAAAAAATCGTTATGTTTGTAAACATTAGGCATATCTTTTTTTAATGCTATTTTTACAAACTAGCTAATGTTTATGGAGATCTTACAATATGCGAAATTTAAATACTTTGTTTCGGATTTAACATAATTACTCATTGTTATGAGCTGAAGCGTACCATAAGTTTTAACTCAATGTTTGAACTAGAAATGGCGACTCTGTCTTCTAAACTTTATAGCCACTAACGGACAAGAGATCGTTAGTAGAGCACTGCGTGGCGAAGTTCCCAGGGTAGCAGTAACAATGTATGTCAAACGATTTCACATAAACAACTAAATGATACGTAAGACTTAAAACGCGGTCACATAATGATTTCAAAAGGGATTACTAGAATAGTTAGTGCCTATTAATAGTTCGATTACATATTTTATGATTATATCGCATCGATATTACAGTTAAAGATTTGCCTTAAAATGTTACTGTGATTGCATTCGTCATCACTATATGTTATAATGAGTACAAATCGCAAAGTTTACAAACATATATAATATTACAGTAAGCTATAATATTTGCTGGAAATTGCTTATCGAAAATCGCGGCCATTCGCGTCAAACTGTCATATTTTTGACATAAGCATTTGTCAAAATAAGTTACATATTTGTAGTAATTTTCCCGGCGTATTGTAACTTAAGCTGTGTAGAATGTTTGCTGTAGATTAATTTGTCTATAAAATAAGTAACTGTAATGTAGATGACGTAATCGATGTGACGTCATTATACGAATCCTTCCAAACTGACGTAGTACCTTCAGCAAATTAGTCTTATAGTTAACTATAGTCAGTACGATAATGCTTTCTTTTATCATATTACTGCCAAATTAATATGGTAATTTTTTTGTGATTAAAATTGGAAGTTGTTGTGGTTTTTTTTTCTTTATGGCAAGATTGATATCTGCCGGTTTACTTTAGTGATGGTAACACTTTGACTTTAAATTTTAATAGTATAACACTAACATAGTTGTAACTTAGCTTTGTTTTATATTTAATTTGGCATCAGTCGGCTATTTTCAAATCCTTTAACATCACTAAATATATTTTTAATTTTATTGCACTTTAATCTAACGATTGTTTTGAAAAAATAAGTTTCTACTAGTCCGCGGAAGAGGCTTATTTACTGAATACATTTTGATAGTTTTTACAATTCCTGACTGATGCCAACTTCTATTATAGGAATTGAGTATTTTGCGACGTATATAAATAAAATCATAGATTATTTTTCATACGGTATTCATATTAGGATTTTGTCTGTATATAGACTAAGTAATGTAGGGCAGTGAATCGAGCCTGTGAGCAGATAGAACTGATTTCATTGTGTTCGGATATTTAGAGAGAAAGTTATAGATTTGCAATAAAACTTAGGTTGCAAAAAATCACATAATAGCGTATCCGTGTTTTTATTGTACATACGCCAGCACATCCAGCTATCCCAATCTGTCAAATTTCATGTATAGATTATCAACTTTATCACACAAGCATAAGGTTCACTTTCAATTGAGGAAATTTGACAGATTGGGGTAGCTTGATGTGCTGGCGTCAGTATATTTATTATTATTTTTAACACTTAGTTGACATCTGACCGATTGATCAGCATGACATCTTTTTAGCAAGACTTGTGATGTCATAAGTCTAACTCGAGTCTACACTGCCATGCTTACCCTTTTTTTTGTCAGTTTTCTCTACACAGACTTAAACTTTTGGTCGTATGCATTGATAAGACAAATCGGACTCAACGAATTGGTCAGCCAGTCAACTATGTGGCTGTAGTCGTAATTAAGTGAGAGAACATCTATCGTATATTTAGTTGATTTCGATAAAACGATTCGGTATTAGGATTTCGGTAATTGAAACGCAAGACACCAATTTAGCCATAAATTCTTTATAATGCTTCTCCAAGGAAATGGTTCGTACCAATTCATAGAATGCCATTTGGATTGAAGATTACCAGCGACACGGTGATGTCCTTAAAGACATCACCGTGTCGCTGGTAATCTTAAAAATGCCTATAATGTTAAACGGATTGAAACTATCTGCCAAACACGATAATCAACGTAGAATATTATTCATTTACGTGGTTGGTGGGTACTAAGCGTAAGGGTTCAATACTGTTTTGGAATCTAAACTCAAATATTACATCTCTTCACAGTTCGTATGTAAAATGAAATGACATTTTCGTAAGGCATTTAAGTTTTACATCATTGAAGAACTTATCGTCTGGAGCGCAAGTAGTAAACAAACTCATCAAAACTAATACTCCTACATTCATTATATTTGATCAAATATAGATTGACAGAACTAAAACAACCTTGTCCTCTTTATAAAAACTTTATTGGAAGGAAATACAATAATATTTGAAATTTATTTAATTAGTGTAGAATAGAATCGTGGTCAACAAGTTTTGATATCATTGCGACTCTTTGTAACAAAGTTCATACGAAAAGGACAGGGCGTTTTTAATTGTCAATTTACTTTTAGCGCCAATTATTGAAGAGGAAAATGACACGTCAGGCGCGCGTTTTGTAAGCAGTTTTAGTAGTTTCACAGTTTTATGTATCTCTTGTTCTTTTCTACCATCTATATTCGAGGGAGATGTTATACCGTTTAAATCAGTTAAGTAATGTAAAAGAATCGCTGGCAATATCATATATTTTAATACAAGTTTTATTATTGCTTTTCCTTTAATTAGGAAAGTGCTTCCTAGATTAGTACCGGGGTGGGGGAAGTGTGTGCGTCTATTTTGAATTAGCTATAGTCAAAGGTCTTTGGCTATGCTATGACGTCACTTGAATTGAATCAGTAGCGCCGTCTCCTTCCGACCTCCGAAGTTATTCCTATGTTAATATAGTCCGACTACACATAATTATTTTCTCTATTAGTCTTAATTTTGTTTGCACTAACACAGTTCGTCGACTAATGTCACAAAGGGAATTAACCAGATGCTTTTACAGTGTCAAAGCATCGGTAAAATGCAAGCAAAGGGTGAACTCATTTTGGGAGATCAGCATAACCGAAATATGGATAAAAATAATCGTTGCGTATTGGTCAAATTCGCAATCGTTCTAGTGGCTGAAAAACCGTCAAAATTGCGATAGATCAAAATAGCGATTGGTCAAATTCACACATTTTTCTAATCGCGAACGGTCAAATTAGCAAACAGTCAAGATCGCAATCTGTCGAATATTTTAGAATAAATAATTTGGGTTAGGTTATGTATTTACGCCAGATACCCTCAATTGAAGTGAAGAAGTCACGAACAACACCTAGTATACACAAGGTAATGATTTGCAATTTTGATAGTTCACTATTTAAATAAGATTGTTAGCTATTTTCACAGTTTGACGGATTGCGATTTTTATTAATTTGCGAATTTGACCATACCCAAAAAATATGGTACTGTGTTCTCAGAATGTTGGTCAAATCAAATTATCTCATGTTTAGTTTGACGTAGCTTAGATCTCATTGTAAAGTGTCATCTTTGTACCAGTGACTAGCTGGCTGTTGAATTGTAAATAGAAAGAGCATTGTCTATGGACTCGTAAGTGATTTGGTACGAATAAGGTAGATTGGCTATGACTATCAAACTGCAATCGCCAACCCGTCTGCCAAGCGTGGCGATTATGGCATATCGCCATTCTTTGGGGAGGCTTTTGTCCAGCAGTGGACGTACTTTGGCTGACATGATGAATTGGCAAGCATCCGTGCTTCAGATGTGGCGAATGTATCCTAAATTTGAAATGAAAAATAATGACATAATGGGGCACAAGTGCCTTTCAATAGTGATATAGGTACCTACAGGAATGGATAATTTTGAGAACATTTATAGTTGTCGAATATTGTATTATTTCGCCTCAATAATGAGTCAATAAATTCTCTCGGTATGGGTTGACTCAAAGGGACATCGCCTGTCAAGTAATCGTCCCGAGGAAATGCCTTCTCTGATTCTCAATCGGACAAGAGGACGGTGTTAACGTAGAGCGATAGTTGCACAAAGCGTACCTAAAACAACTGGCCATGCATTCTCACGTCATTTACCGCCCTGAGTCGAGATGCGTCGCGGGTACTTAGTTAATAGTTATATTTGGCAACCTCTATTGTTCGGTGAAGCAGTGAACGGCTTCTAAGCTAATGGTAAACCACATAAAAAAAAAACATGTCCGTCAAAAATACTCAATGTCAACTTTCATGAAACTAAGTTATTATTACCATTGAGCATTATTGGGGAAGAACCGGACCGGGACCGGATGATTTCCCATTTTTGACATTGAGCGTTAGTTTATTTTGGTCAACTTCATAATTGTAAAAAAATAACATAAAACTTGTAAAATTATTCTAAGGGCATAATTGGGTAGATTCGGTATTTCTCACGACTACCCAAAATTTTATGACAATTATCATAATTAGTTCATTTCATAGTACATATTATGAAGAACCTGGTCTTTTTACATTGATGTTTATTCTTCTATCAAAGGGATATTGCTCAAAATTGATGTGATCCCGTATAGTTCACAGCTCGGCTAAGAATTTAATGCATAACAACTTTGCTACCAAGTATAGACTTCGTACCGTTTATGGTCAAGACTGTAGTAATTGACCGATATTTTCAAATCTAACATAAACAACGTCTTTACAAACTTTAACGGTGATAGACTTGCAACCACATTTACATTAATTCGGTTTAGAGGGAGCGACGATCTCTCGTATTCTTTCACTATTGGTATTAGATTTTTTCTAAGATGGGCTTGTATTATTGGGTAATCGAGATGGGGATATTATTGTGATATAATGTGAACAAAGCCTTCGACGTCTACCTTGTTCGTAGGTTCTAAACTATTTCAATGTGAACTGCCAAATGACTTCTTTATACATAGTTGTTTTGACTATTAAGTTTGTAATTAATTGAAAACAATAATATTGAATAAAGTTTTGTTCCAAATCGTTGTTTCATTTAATTATACATCGCTATAGAAGTTGAGTATTTTATTTTAGATAGTTTACTACGACAGAAAACTGTAATACTACTCTTAGTTTAAACATATTTCAGAATCATTACATTTCTTTTTAATATTATGTATGATTAAACTTTCTAAAACGATATTTAACGCTTATAAACCTGTATTAAAAATTTTACATTTCACCTATCTATGAAATTTTATTTATAATGAGGTTCAATGAGAAATTCTAGCATTTTCATGATGAGAATACATTAGGGCTCGCATAATAAAAACCTGAATAATATCATAATTATAATATAATGCCAAGGAAGATTCCATATCCAGAATAACACAGTGTAAGGGAAAACAGATTACTATTCATCAGATGTCAATTTGGTAGGATTATGATCAGACCACATATTATAATTCAGAAGGATATATTATTATAATGGAGAAGCAGGTGTAACACGCCAGGAAACCTGTCTTTTTCGTAAGTCGTCATTTTTGTTATGGTGACGTATAGAAAGTTTAAGTAGTGGATGAAATTGACGGAGCGCCACCTACCCATGAAATTTAACAAATGAAAGAATATACTATTTGCTCCCCATATAAAATTAATCAACCGATCGTTATTGTTGTATGGGAAGATTTTTTGGAATTTCTATAAATTCTATCTCGAACCAACTAATCTCCCTCCTACCGCCAATACGAGGTTGATCTTCAAATTTCTACCCAAACTTCTTTATCTTTTGTACTCAATGGCATAAATGCACATTTAACCAACATTTGTGATTTCAGTCCTGCAATATGGGCTTCAATTCAATCCACTCAAAACGATCGTAATCAGTAGCCCGAGGATAGTATCAAAATGCTAAAGTACCATGGACCCTAATATTTTTTTCCGAAATTCTTAAATCGCACCGCATCTATAGTATATTTTCATGGCTGTGAAAGTAGATAGAGTGTAATTAATTAAAATTGATTTCTAAAGTCCTTTATTATAGATTGAAAAGTTAATACACTAGTAAAATTTAAAGCCCCAGCCGATGTGGGGTCCTACGAGGTGTACTCAACCCCGGCGTAGCGATCTCTTGCTTCACGGGGACATCCTCTTCTTTTTTCTTCCGGTCTTCCGCCATCTTCTGTTCTGCTTGCTTCATCTCTTCTTCCATGCGCTGGAGATGGACGGCTGCCTCTTTGCGTTTGTCCCGGTTTGATCTGATTAGAAAGAAATATGCAATTTAAATATTTCGTCTAACGAGAATTTGCCTCCCGTTTCACTTTTCTAGTGTTCGGGTCTATCGAGATCACTCGATTCTGTCCTTTGAAATCGTCCAGTGTGGGAAATTTATCAAAAGGCTATGTTTAATCTCATACTGGACGAGTTTATACCAACGCTTATCAAGAAATTAGACTAAACATTTCTTTTAATATTACCTGCTGCTTTAAAATTGGGTCCTAAGATAAATGAAACAGTAACATATCCGTTATTAGTTCATTACAATTTCTATGTATTGTATGCCACAAGAATGTAACGTTATCCTGGACAAAAATAATTTCATCCAAATCGGTTTAGCCGTTTTTTGCGTGATGCAGTATCAAACATCTAGACATTCACCCTTTTACATTTATAATATAAGTAGGATAGTATTATTTAAGTCCAATCATTGTGAAATTCTGCACGTTTTAGGGGTATAGAAAAGGGCATCGAAATCTTTCATCAGAAAAAAGTACTGATCTTGACGGATAAAGCGGGAGAAAAACTCGTAAAATTATAAATCTACTCACTTGCCAGTCTCCTTAACTGAGAAGAACATGGGTCCCAGTTCCGCCAGCCAGCGGCCGTCGACCGCCGTGACGCAGTGCATGTACTCCTTGGTGGTCATCATGAGCTCGTGGTACACCACGTAGTCGGGCGAGTTGCCCAGCCCGAACAGCGCCGACGTGGGGTGCAGGTGGCACGGCATGCCCGTGCGGCAGTTCACGTACTCGCCGATGCCTTTCAGGCGGGCCGCTTGCTGGAAGTACGCTGGACACGAAAATGATATCGGTCTACAGATGTACAACGTCTCGATCGTATTAGAAGAAGAAGAAGAAAATGTTTTTATTGAACACACACACATACACACACATTGAAATAAAGTTTGTACAAATCTTATATTTACCTACTTACATACTACCATAAAACTAAACATGATTAAGAAAAAAAAAACATTGAAAAGAAACAAACAACAAGGAATTATTAATACATAATGTGTTCAATTGGTAAGCAGCTCAGCACTCTGTTACAGCCAGAGCCCAACTGCAACGCTGATTTTCAGCTACATACCATAGTGGGTCACTGAAGTGCAAATCAGTTCAGTCCTAAGTATCTATAGTTTATATAAAGCAAACTTTATATAGATTTTTATATTTTTAGATATTTATATTAAAGAGGAGTGATGTCTTCCCGGCCGAATTTCGACCACGGCGGCCAATCTCAATGGAGATTAGCCAATTGCGCAGGACATATTATAGTGCACAAGTGTGTGCGCAAACACAGGGGCATTTTCTATTCCATAACTCCCATGATCCGATGGGACGACTAGCGACACGACCGGAAAGAGGTCAGGTACAGGACCGACGGCTTTACGTGCTCTCCGAGGCACGGGGGTGTAATACCGCCACCTTCCAGACTTCGGGCTGATAATGAGACATTTCTTTTTACGGAAAAATCCCAAAATCACTTTTTGGCCCGACCCGGGATTTGAACCCAGGACCTCATTTTCTGCGGTTGAACACGCTACCGCTAGACCAACGAGGCAGTTGAAAAAAAGAGGAGTACTCGTAGTATGGAATAGCTGTTGCATTGGATAACTTTACTGAAACACATTACATTGAACCGTAATGGATAATATGTATACACAAAGCTGAGATGGTTTGGCCGTTTAGAAAGGATGAATGAAAGAAGACTGACAAAAGAAGTATACCTGGCCTGTGTGAATGGTACAACCGGAAGGGGAAGACCTCGTAGAACATTCTCTGATCAAATTGGAGATGTACTGAGGAAAGGTCAGGTCAGAAGTACCCTAAACCGACGAGCATGTATGAAGAATATAATGTCGGTAAACGAAGCGAAAGAGGTGTGCAAGGATCGTGACAAATGGAAGTCCGTTGTCTCTGCCTACCCCTCTGGGAGACAGGCGTGAGTCTATGTATGTATGTACAAATTAATTTATATACAATTTTTTAATTGCCCTAATCTTCCTCTGCTAGGCGTCATAGGTTGGTAAATAAATAATAAGATATTATTTAAATGTTTTGTGCGATTTAAGAAAGGAAAAGGCTCGCTTCTTGAAGGTTGCTATGTCATACCGGTTCGGAAATACCTCCGCAGTTAATTGAGTCTACAGAATGGTAATGCGCGGCAAAAGTTTCTTGCGAAACCCACGGTAGTAGACGACCATTCATCCAGGTGATAAGGATGAATGGTCCTGGTGGATAAGGGAATTTCCACTTTTGGCGGGAGGGTTGTATACGCTCGAAATTTTTTTCTGAACACTGCCGGTGATAAATTCGTTAAAGGACACATAGAGACGCCACGTTTCTCCACAGGGCAAGAGGATCAAGCAAAATAATGACATTGAATACAATCAGAAGGAAGAAGTTAATACTGTGGTGTCTCGGCCAGATGGCAGCAATATTCCACATGCGGCCGTAATTGGAAGCGATGAGCCCATGTAAAGGATCGTAATGGAATGAAAAATATATCAAACAAATGCGTAGATCTACGAACAGTCTAATACGAGTAAACACTAGGGCGGACACCGTGGTTTGTTTACATACATATGACGTCACTCGTTGAGATAGATGTTTGTTTGACGTGATGAATAGATTTAAAATATTAGGTTTTATTTAAATTTTAGTTTTCTAATATTATTTGCAATCCAAATAATCCAGATTAATTGCTTTGAGATTCGATGTAGAAAATATAAATCATTAATATTTCACAAGAATATTGAAAATGCGGTAAATATTATAAACGTTCTGCTCTATTTAATTTTCTTTTTCATAATTTCGCTCTGATTACCTATTTGATTTTGCGATTGACTGAGTGATAAGAGAGCGCAATATGTTTTCGCACACACTCATGCATAATATGATCTGCGTAATTGGATCTATTCCGTTTCAATAGGTTGCGTAGCCGAATTATAATATCTATATTGATAGTTACCGGAACAGATGCACTTCCGCACGGTGTCCCAGTCGGTGCCGCACGACACGAGCGGCAGGCGCTGCTGCTGCAGGATGTCCTTGAGCTGCTGCCGCACCTCGCGCACCTTGCGCATCGCCTTGCCGTGCACGAAGTGCTCCGTGCACCACTGGCTGGAATAGCTGGAACAAATGGAGAGGCTAAACAAAGAGAGGCAAAGCCTGCAAATAATAATAATATTCTGGGACACTATTAACACCCGGCCATCTGATCCAAAACTAAACAGAGCTTGTACTATGGAAACTAGAAAACTGATATAATACATATACTACTTTTCTTTTGTAAATACATACTTATATAGATTATTACACCCAGACTCAGGACAAACAAACATTTCTGTCACACAAATATCTGTCCTGGGTGGGAATCGAATCCACGACCTCCGGCGTGAAAAGCAAGCATTTGCCAACCACGCCAACAGGCCCGTCAAATAAATATTGTAAGACCCAGAGGTTAGCGCGCAGCTATATCGCTCGCATATTAAGATGTTTTATAGGATATACTTTATCATATGGATAGTGTCAGAGTTATTCAAGCCGCCCAGCAGGCGACCGCTTAAGTGAGCTCCGAAATACAGAGACGCTCAGTGGCGGTCACCCATCTATGGATAGACTGACCGCGAGCGTTGCTTAACCTCGCTGATCAGATCGCAGATAAAAATATTCCGTAAGTCATGACTAGTGTTGAAAATGACTAAAGTGACTGAATTAGACTGACTGTCATTTACGGTAAAATTGGTCAAAAATGGTCATTAAGTACATCCTTAGCCGAGATTTAAACGCCAAAGAGGTTGAACTTAGCTCGGATTATTTTGTTAGACGAATTGCGCCCTTGCTCCCCTCTCATAATCAGCGTGAAATTATCCACTGCTAGACACAGACCACCTCCAAAGGTGTTCACAAATTCGCCAATTGGAGGGGTTTGCCGGAGTCACCGCGTTTGGAATGCAAGTTGGCAACCGCAGTTAGGTGGTACCTAGTATACAAGTTCCGCTGTCTGAGATCCCTTAGTCGCCTTTTACGACACTCACGGGAAGATATGGATTGGTCCTGTCATTCTATCTGGGCTGGGATCCACACGGCTGAATCGTTCGCCTCTAATATGTCGTTCCTAAGGCTGATTTCAGAGTCGCGCCGGCGAGCGGCGCCGTCCAAACGCGCGCGCTTACAATTACACTAGATAGTAGTTGCGTTTCATAGTCACGCAGTTCACACGCGCGCCGTCGGCCAGCGCGGCCCGAGCTCCTCTACTGGCAGCTAGCGTTTCATAGTCACGCAGTTCACACGCGCGCCGTCGGCCAGCGCGGCCCGAGCTCCTCTACTGGCAGCTAGCGTTTCATAGTCACGCAGTTCACACGCGCGCCGTCGGCCAGCGCGGCCCGAGCTCCTCTACTGGCAGCTAGCGTTTCATAGTCACGCAGTTCACACGCGCGCCGTCGGCCAGCGCGGCCCGAGCTCCTCTACTGGCAGCTAGCGTTTCATAGTCACGCAGTTCACACGCGCGCCGTCGGCCAGCGCGGCCCGAGCTCCTCTACTGGCAGCTAGCGTTTCATAGTCACGCAGTTCACACGCGCGCCGTCGGCCAGCGCGGCCCGAGCTCCTCTACTGGCAGCTAGCGTTTCATAGTCACGCAGTTCACACGCGCGCCGTCGGCCAGCGCGGCCCGAGCTCCTCTACTGGCAGCTAGCGTTTCATAGTCACGCAGTTCACACGCGCGCCGTCGGCCAGCGCGGCCCGAGCTCCTCTACTGGCAGCTAGCGTTTCATAGTCACGCAGTTCACACGCGCGCCGTCGGCCAGCGCGGCCCGAGCTCCTCTACTGGCAGCTAGCGTTTCATAGTCACGCAGTTCACACGCGCGCCGTCGGCCAGCGCGGCCCGAGCTCCTCTACTGGCAGCTAGCGTTTCATAGTCACGCAGTTCACACGCGCGCCGTCGGCCAGCGCGGCCCGAGCTCCTCTACTGGCAGCTAGCGTTTCATAGTCACGCAGTTCACACGCGCGCCGTCGGCCAGCGCGGCCCGAGCTCCTCTACTGGCAGCTAGCGTTTCATAGTCACGCAGTTCACACGCGCGCCGTAGGCCAGCGCGGCCCGAGCTCCTCTACTGGCAGCTAGCGTTTCATAGTCACGCAGTTCACACGCGCGCCGTAGGCCAGCGCGGCCCGAGCTCCTCTACTGGCAGCTAGCGTTTCAGAGTGACGCGGGTCGCACGCGCTGTTGCGTACTTTTAAATAAAAATATCTAGGGACAATGTCACACAGATCATCCTAGCCCCAAACTAAGCAAACCTTGTACTATGGGTACCAGGCGACGATTTACATACTTATATAGATAGATAAATACTTTAATACATAGAAAATATCCATGACTCAGAAACAAATATTCGTGCTCATCACACAAATATTTGCACTTATCGGGATTCTAACCCACGACCACCAGCTTCGTAAGCAGGAGCACTACCAACTAGGCTACGGTGACCGTCAAATAAAACGTAATGCTTTTTGTTAAAACTTTTTGCTAAAACTTATTTAATTTTTTTTACTATCTTCCTGTAAATCTGAGAACGATGTCACGAAGGCGCCTCTCAGTAACCTTGTGGCATTGAATGGAGTAATTTGCAATCTTCTACGACGACGTCGCTGTTGCACTCTTTTCCATAAAAATAAATAGCTAAACCTCTCGTTTTGTCTCCATGATGACGATTGTATACAACTGTACATTGCAAAGAAACGCGCGATACTAAAACGCCCTGGCATACGGCGCGCGCCGCGCGCGTGACTCTGGAATCAGCCTAAAGCAGTGTAAGCTAAAGTTTGGAAGCCGACCTAATTTTAGCCCGCGAGCACTATATGTCGGATTGTATAGTGTTACACACTTTCTAAAGCCTTGACGTGCTCTGATTTCGTTGCCCGGATCGTCTAAGACGTTCTTCCATACACGTAGACATTAGGAGATAAATTCTCACGTACTTGTTAGACTTCCACTGGTTATACAAGTGCAGTAGAGTGAGATGGTCCGACTCTGGCACTTGGAACTTCTCCTTCACCGAGTCCGCCTCCTCCTCACGGCCCTGCGGCCGGTAGAATACAGACGGCACAGATAACATTGACACTGGAAACAAAAATTGGAAATTTCATTTAAAAAAATCAAGTCAACGGAAACAATTTCTCGTGAAATAAATATCCAAGGACAAGGACAATGTCACACATATCATCCTAGCCCCAAACTAAGCAAAGCTTGTACTATGGGTACCAGGCGACGATATACATACTTATATAGAGAAATGAGATAATACATATTATTATCGATATCTAGAATAGTAAATATAGATAAAATACAGGTACAAATACAACCATTTACGAAAAAGAATCATAACTTCTCTTATTTTAAAATAACATATTTTTGACTTATTACAAAATTCATTTTATGATATCTACATTTTACTTACGCCCTCATAGCTGGATGCTCTCACTAGTCCGCAAGTGATGGGCGAGGTTAAGCAACTAGACTCACGGTCAGTCCCTAGATGGTTGACCGCCAAAGTGGTTTAATTTCTGAGTGACTCCGTGCTTCAGAGGGCACTTTAAGTTGTCGGTCCCGGTTGTAGCCATAGACAACAGTCGTTAAGCCATGTCAGAGGCCTACTGGGCGGCTTGTACAATTCTGACACCAGGGTTACCACTGTCCATACGATAAGTAACTAACTTACCAGCAGGATATGAATAGTCTCCGGGGTAAAGTCCCCAATACTTTGGCAATAAAGCTACGGTGAATTCTGTTAGGCCATCGAAATTTATGATTCTCTTTTAAACACATTCTATTGAGAATATTTGCGCCACTAATCTAATGGCTTAGGAATAAGCACAGTAATTAGTAGTAAGCGCTTGCAGTGGCGTACCTATAATGAGCACCTCAGCGCTGCAGCCCATCTCGGCGGACACGATGAGCATGTGGCACTGCGGCGGGTCGAGCGGGAACTCCGCCATCTGGCGCCCCAGCGGCGTCAGCGCGCCCGTGCCGTCCAGCGCGCCCAGGATCCACAGCTGGTACATCGAGTTCAGGATCGTGTCCTGCGGGTGCACCACACGACGCTTAGGACTGTATTTAACAGTAAATCACTCGCTCAGAACTCGTCGTATATATATATATGTAAGGGTCACTGAAAAATCACTCGCATCCAATATGGTTTGTTTGGGTGAGCTGTAATTTTCAGTCTTCAAAACTCCTTTACTACACTTGCGCCTAGATTTTGTATTTCAAAAAAGCCACAAACAAATTGGAACAGATTACAATAAATTACGGTATGACAAATGTGGTTGAACTAATATAGACTGATGCAACACTTTAAAAATCGCTATAGAATCCATGTAATCCTAACCATATTGGAGAATTTAATATTGATGTCCCGTTTTCTAGTAAACATGTTCGATAAGATAAATGACGTATACTACGCGCGGTTCTTTAAGTATGGTGTACGATTCGTTACTTCGTTGAAACAAGTATCTATAATTCACCTTGCGACTATTAACAGCTCAAAGGCGCCGAAATAGAATTTTTAGGACTCTTTTAGGTTGTATTCCCAAATAATTCAGAAAATGATGACGACTACCACAAAGCTATCAGCCAATGGACAAACCTTTTATAATATCTTGAAATCTCTACTTATTTTCAAAGCGATAGTAGAAGATGAAAAAGGATAATAGGAGCAAATCTCTGGAAACTCCATACTAAAAGCGCCCGGTCAGCTACTGCAGATAATGTTATTCTATTGCTTTGCACAAATAACTTTGGACATGCCAAAAGCTTGTTAATCTATAATCCGGTAGAGATCTTAGTCCATTGTGCGACGTATCTAATGCTTCTAACACAGTATTGCAGGTTTTATCGGGTGCCGCCGGTCCCTTGGCCTAATCGGAATCGTTCAACATTTTGCAGAGTCCTTACCTGTGGGGGTGGATCCATAAAATGGAAAGCCAGCAGATCTTCAACGCCTAAACTTTTGAGCAACAGCACTGTGTTAGCTAGGTTAGTCCTCTGTATCTCAGGAACCGTAGAAGATAGTAACTCATGCTGGTATTGTCGCTGTGTGTAGAGGCAAAACGCTTTCCCGGGCCCGGTACGACCGGCACGGCCTGCGCGCTGTCGAGCGTTTGCTTGAGATACTGGGTAGATCTGGAAAAAAATGAAGATAGTTCAAAGTTTTGTTATTTCCTGTTTTGCCAATCTTTCGCCATGATTTCAGCTTTCATTTTGAGGTAAATTAGGAATGGTTTGTTAGGGCTCAAGTCATGGAATGCTGTTTACTGCCTCGTTGGTGTAACGGTGGCGTGTCCACCAGCAGATAAGGCTGCAAGAAATCTCTTGTCAAAACTATGTTGGGAATTTTCTAGGAATAAAAATACCGCCCGCGTTGTAGAACACGTTAAAGTCGAGTCAAGAGTGTCGAGAGTCGCGAGTCTTACCTACGCCTGATGCATCTACGGTCATTGCGGATAGTGAGATATGCTAACGCAGAAGGCTCTCTGACTGGCTGGCAACTAGTCATTATACCAGCTGAATGACGTTCACTGCTGGACAAAGTCCTCCCCAAAACATTTTCACAATAGAGTTGTATCTATCATTTGGAGTGATACGTCATAATCGCCACGCTTGGCAGACAGGTTGGCGATCAGAGACGCTGCTGCCCATCCTCTGAGAGATATTCCCCCGGGACGACCTCTACGCTCGAGATGGGGTGACGATATCCTATGCCGTACGCTACATGGGGATTGGGCTACAGCTTAGGGGCCGTTGAAGTAAAAAGCCAGAATTCAACAAGGAGTATCAGATGACTGGCTAGCTGGCGAGAATCGTAACCAACTAGGTAACGTAACTATCTAGGTGGATGTTTCGGCAAACAACGCCAGACAAAAACACCGGCGCGGCGTCGCTTTTTTCGTCTTCTTTTGCGCTTTGCTTACGTTTTTTATCTCTGCTTGTACTATATATAGTGAAATGCCTATATGTGGGCACATGTTGCACACACAGGATAATTGTCATCTTGTTTAGCAAAATATTTGAAGGTAATAAACAGAACGTTATAAAGAGACAATCATCATCATTATCAGCCTGATATCGTCCACTGCTGGACATAAGCCTTCCCCCAAAAGTTTCCACAACGCCATGTGGAGCGGTTTGTCGTAGTTACCCCACTTGGCAACCGCAATTAGGTGGTAGCTAGTACACAGGTGACTCTGCTGCCCAACAAACTGCTGTATCCTTTAGTCGCCTTTTACGACACCCATGGGATGTAATGGGATAGCCCTGTTATTCTTTCTGGGCCGGGAACCACACGGCGAGATCAAAGATACATAGCACATTGGAATGTGTATTGTTTGAATAAAGTCGAGGTTGTCTATTCAAGCCACATTATTGAGCAAAGTTTCTGTTTTCTTGCGAAACAGTCTAGCAACGCAATTCTTATTATACGTACATTTTTAACCCCCGACGCAAAAAGAGGGGTGTTATAAGTTTGATATCGTTGTCTGTGTGCGTGTGTGTGTGGCATTGTACCACTCAAACGGATGGACTGATTGTGATGCGGTTTTTTTCAGTTGAAAGCCAGTTTCGTTGCGGTGGTTCCTGCTATGTTTGGTTAACATCAGTTCAGCAGTGTAAGAGTATCAGCTCTTTTACAAAATAATGCAATTATAGTCGAGGGTTTCTAACGGTTAGTTTAGACTAATTTAGTATGATAACCTTTACTTAATCTATACGCTGCATGGTCATAAAGGCTTCTCTATTTTTTCATTTTTATTGGTCTAGTGTCAAAAGGAGGTAAATTCTTTTTACAACGCTCAGTTTATCTTGGCATTTTTGCTGGGGTCTACTACGTGGTATTTTGCCCACGAATTATCCATTAGTCATGAGACTCATGAGGTAAATCAGCCAGCAGAGACCGTCCAGATTGCCCTGCTCAGTCCAGTACTGCCTATAATGTAAAGTCATGTATAATTTGTATTAACAAGTTACCTGCAATGCGTCCATACCAATCCTGGGATTGTACACCTTCAGCTTGCAGTACCCGCAGTCTATCACGTACATTATACCATCCACAGTGAGAGAAGTTTCTGTAACATACATAACATATATTATTACCTAAGAGTAGGGTACAGGCAGGGCAATTATTTGTTATTTATTGTAAGGAATCTAGATCTACAAGGATTAATCAGGCAAAGGTGATATTGGATAAGATATAGAGTGTGACATTTACAGATATCTCTATTTTAATGAGGCAATAGCCTCTTTACATCATTCTGTCTCCCGCTTTGCTCTGGAGGGAAGTGGAACCGTTCATTTTCTAACTCCTCCTTTTTCTTTCTGATTAAATTCGTAGCGGGATCCAAGACAGTTAAGCTATTCCCGGGACATGCCTGAGCCTCACCGCTCCGTGTCATTTCATTGTGTGCCACTTTTGATCCTGGCTTACAGGAGTTGCACTGGTGGGTAAGAGGGAGGGACTAGTCCCGAAGTACAGATATCCAAGGCATTTAATTTTAAATGGAAATAGTTACCTACTCGGTAGGTAAGTTTCTCATTTAAGTAACTTTTATATATACAGGAGTATACACCTAGTTTAGGAGTAAAGTAAAGTAAAAATGTTTATTTGAACCGAATAGTAGTTACCAACTAATGATAAAAAAACAGAAACTGTCTCCAGAACTAGGCTATAGTACCTGTATTTCGGGAAACAGTGCCCATTCTAATAGGTTTATACAATAAAACAGTGGTGCACGTGGTATTATTGGAGTATTCATATTTTATAAGATACTCGTAGTGTAAATTTGCTGTCTTACCATTTTGAATTATTTGCAAGTTTTTAAGCGAATAAATATTTGTTGGCATATCCTGCCGTTGTACTGGTAGTGCGGGAAAATCAATCCTTTGTAAAAGAGCTGTAATGCAGTGTTGCATAGAAGAAGCACCGGAGTTGACGGTGCTCATACGGTATATCCCGAAAAGTCTGACATGGCCTGTTACTATTCCCAGGTGACCAACAAAAAGTAGTTTAGTATTTACCAGCGATGTTAGTGGCGACGATGCACTTCCTCTGCCCCGGCGGCGCTCGCTGGAAGATCTTCGCTTGCAGATCGGCTGGCAGCTGGGAGAATATCGGCAGGACGGTGAGAGGCGGCGCGCTGTCCAGATCGCCTAGGCGTTCTTCTAGAACCTGATGAGATAAATATTATCGAATAACTGTATCTGTCATATTTCTGACTTGACTATCAGTATAATACAATAATATCCTGGGACATTATTCACACACGGCCATCTGATCCCAAACTAAGCAGAACTTGTACCTACTATAGAAACCAGATAATTGATATACTACATATACAGCTATTCTTTTGTAAATACATAGATAATTACACTCAGACTCAGGACCAACAGACATGTTCATGCAGAAAAATATCTGTCCTAGGTGGGAATCGAACCCACATGGTCCACAAAAATCGACCTGCGGCATGAATTAGGCAAGTATTTACCAACCACGCCAAAAGGCCCCTCACATAAGTTTACACATAACTAAATAAATAATATTTATTTATTTAAAAAACATTCCTTGTCGAATCTAAAAATAATCATCAAAACGGACAAATAATACAGTATTAACTTATTATATACAAAGAACACCGATAGTCGAATTTAAAATCTACTATTTTTACTCGGGTAAAAACGACGAAATCTTTAAATAAATTTCATAGAACAATGTTTTAGGAAGCCAACATTCGATATGTGTACATGGGAAATCTCGAGACATGACATGTTTTAGCGGACGAATAACGAAACGAATAACTTTTTCGTGCATACCTCACAAGTAACTTCAATGTCTTCTTGACCCGGCATGAATATCAGGATGTCGCCCTCGTCAGGTTGCAAATGGATTTGAAGAGCCTGCAAAATTAATAATAAACAATTGATTAATAATAATAATCATGTCTTTCGGGTCGATTTCGGCCATAGCTAGTTTCAATGGACCCAAATACAGGTGCACAACAGGAGAGTGGTCACATGATGAATCTACGTGCCCTCTCTAGTCTCAGTACCACCAAGAAAATTGTTTGCCTAAAAAACCCAATAACACGTTTTGGTCCGAACCGAAAAGATGATATATTTAAAAAAAAAACTGGGAAAATAACATAGCAGCACATAGCTCTTTTCACATTTGACATCTGTCAGTGACGTCACCAGCAATTTGTAGCGACGCATAGCAGAATAATTTGGCGGTTTTTAATTCCATTGATTCTACCTATGATGAGCTACTCTTTACTAAGAAGATAAAGTAGAATGCTTTTTTATACATGCCATTTTCAGTTACGCTATGAGGCCTTCACTGCTTCAGCAGACAATAGAGACGCAAATATAACTGCTTCACCAGATACTAGAGGCGGGCAAGGCTCTAGTCATCTCTTATAAATCTGCAGTCTTGAAATACGTATAAAAAAATTATTGGAACTTTTTAAACGGCAGAGCTCGGTCGTCACCCATTTCACCGCCTCAATCATGAACAATGACATTAAAATATTTCTCCTTTCAGAAATATGAGAGAAAACTAATGCTGCTACGTATTTGTTCAACAAGAACGCTACTCGTCATTATAAATCATAACATTATGGTAGTACATTAGGCAACCCACACACGGGACGCGATATAAAAAATTAAGGCGTTTATTTCGTTGTTGGGCTAATTAGCCTCTGATTTCTGCCGTCTGCAATCAATTGCAGCACCATTGGAAATATGATATTAACTCTTACTTCTTAATTTACAACTACATATATAAGTAAAATAAAATATATAGTGCCGGTAACAGTATCACCCCAGGTACTCTACCATTACACCACTCAACTACTCATTTACAGTTAGCTTAGGAGGCCTATTCCTTCACATAGCTATGGCAGTGGCGACAAGGACAGTGGTGCGTTTAAGCGCTTTTGCCATACCTAACATTGGAATCTAATATAACAGCTCACTTAAGACCCTTTTAATTATTCCTCGGTGCTTTTGCAGATGGCTTCTCTCTTTTATGAGGCTCTAGCTTTGCTCTGGAGGGAAGTGGAACTATTCATCTTCTAACGCCTCCCTGTTCATTCTGATTAAATTCGTTGCGGGATCCAGGACAGTTAAGGCGATTCCGAGGCACATGCCTGGACCTCACCGCACAGTATCATTTCATTGTGTGCCACTGTTGATCCTGGCTGACAGGAGTTGCAGTACCTAGTGGGTAAGAAAGAGGGACTAATCCCAAAAAAAAGGACAATGGTGGTCGCGGCGCATTCGCGGTCGTACTCTATGCCGGCGAATGCGATATATCGGCTTGTACACACGGCTACATATCAAGCTAAACATTTCCAATATAAGCTGACCTTTCATTGTATGGAAATCCTATACAACGTGAGATCAGCTTATACCGGAAATGTATAGCTTGATATGTAGCCGTGTGTACTTGGTAATTCGTGATCTCGACTTATTGATCTCCTAAGATGTTCCTGGGATCATGGTGCTTACGCGACAGGTCATGGGGAGTGTATTTTACTGTCCACTAAAGGATGACGTAGGGCTGAGTCGAAAAAAGCATTTAGATGCTTGCTTCCTTCATGATGATGAAGTTGAAATAGGCAGCGTCGCAGCTGTAAAGAAGGCAAGACCGACTTTGTCGAAGTCTAAAATATAAATGTTGTTTTATGACCTCGCGCTATATAGCCAGCTCAGAAGACATGTTCGTAAAAAATATAAATATTTTTTTTTCTTTACTGTACATTAAATTGTTTAACAAAAATAATTATACGTCTGCCAAACTGTATAACAGTTTGTTGGCAGATGTACAGACGCCAGCACATCAAGCTACCCAATCTGTCAAATTAGCCCAATTGAAAGAGAACCTTATGCTTATGTGATAAAGTTAAAAATCTATAAAAGAAATTTAACAGATTGCGGTAGCTGGATGTGCTGGCGTCTGTACATAGCTCTCTTTTTATATTTGTTAAACAAAGAAATTACAAAATTTTTGTGATATGGGTAAGGAATAAATAAACAAAAGCGAATAAAAAAAAACATTGATAATAAAACCATTTTTTTTTAAAGACAACGTCCGCATTAGGTATATTAATCCCTGTGTCGCGGGGTACTTTAGAAACATATAATTGACGGGCAGAAAGTACATCCGGACTGAGAGAAACTATTTTTGGGTCACACAAATAGTTGTTCTGCGCGGGAAGCGAACCCGAAACACTAAGTCGTGAGGCGACTGTCATAGCCGCTGCGCCACACGTGCATTCAAGTCAGTTAAAAATATTATGTTCAGTAAATTATTATGTATTTTATATAAACTTTATCATATATTCTATAACTTCATTATATACATCTATTATTATGTGTGTAATATTTTTTGTAATTAACTTACTTAGCTAGTTTATCGAAGTTATGGTCAAAGTAATTATTTAAAATTTTAAATACAATAATTTGTCTTTATTAACAATTTTAGGTATATTTTACTACGTTCTTTGATGAAAGGTTAAGTTAAGTAGGATAGATGGTCCCTGGGACCGCTGTCGTTTGGACGAAAAGAACTCCGTTCGTCTTGTATAAGCGGCCCCGGATAGAGGTAACCATCTATAGCTCAGGTAACGCGCTTGTGCGTGCCGGGGAGCGGGGGAGGCATTCAGGCCCCTCCCCTCCCCGGGTGAGAGTCTCGCGGACGCTCAGTGTACGACGCGACGGAGGTACTGGCGACATCGTTGACGAGTACCCAGAGCCCCCGCTACAAGCACTGTGAGGCTGGCTACCGTGATGGTTTTAGTGGGTCGAGCCCCAAACCACGTGCGACTAGAGCATTTCCAACATGTAAAAAAAAAAAAACTTAAGGTAGATGGTGTATTGTAGTAGTAGAATTCAGTAAGGAGCATTATTATAAGTTACCTGTTTAGCAACTACCCACGACTGCTAAACATTTATTTTACGTGTCGGTCATGTGCGCGGACCCTTAGTATAGTCAACAGTATAATGGCCGCCGTCAATTATACTTCTCTATGGCGGCTTTCTAATCGGTGTAATGGCTTTTGGCAACCGTTAGTTTAATATATATATATAGCAATATTTATTTTAATCATCATCATGTCAGCCAATATACACGTCCACTATTGGACAATATTTCGGCTGATATGATGATGAAGAACAAAAAGTTCTCACATACCTAAAAATAAAACTTAACCGATTTCATTGTTGTTTTTCAGTAACAATACATCCACAAAATAGGCATGTATTTTGTTGATGTATTGTTACTGAAAAATAACAATGAAATCGGTTAAGATTTGGAGAAGGAAATAGCAGAATACGGAACCTCGAGTTAGTCAATTATACTTAGTAGGTATTGTGTAAATTTAACTGGTAAATCGTCGGATTACCCGGACGTGACGTCGTCATGGTCCCATTTGCCCTGAAGATGATCTCCTGAAGGGAATGAAACTGTTAGCAGAGTCCAACATAAAATTAATTACGTAAGCTACCCTTTATAGTTTCAAGACGCTCCTGCTCCTCACGTCAGTTTAAATTATAGGATTTTAGTATTGTTTAGAAAATAAAAATGTATACGTGGTGAGCTAGACAGTTTCGGGGGTAGCACAGATCTGTGGGTGGTAGGTATTCATAGCTCTAATATATCGATTTAATACCATATATATCGATGTTTAATACCTATTTTACTATTGAAGATAAACGTCCGATGTGCGGCAGAAGTTTATTGAACTTTGACTTTTGTTACAGTTAATAAAAGGTTATTGTTATTAGGTATCAAATGAAAGGTTTTCCATTACCCCAAAGTACCGCCAACGTCACATCTTTAGAAACATTGTTATTGGAAAATGGCCCTTTTTTATATAGCATTAAGGTTGCCCACTGTTACTACCTATATGAAGGTTAATGTTGTTCTCTGTTCATATTTATAAATACTTTCGATCTAAATAGTTAGGGCTTTGACCTGCAGTTAATAAATTCAGGCCAATTTTCTACACTGCTACTTTCTTGGCTTTGATAAAACATGAAACGAATAGTTTATCTATACGTTTGGTTGCCAAAATACAGGCTCTGCCTAGTTTGGTATGAGATAGCAGTATTTTAGTTGTCCTAAGATATTTTACATGAATAATTACATTCATCATTACAGCTAAATAAGTCCACTGCTGGACAAGCCTCCCTCAAGAATCGTCTTGGGGGATATGCCATAATCGCCACGCTTGGCAGGCGGGTTGGCGATCGCAGTAAGATGGTCATAGTAATCAGAAGGAAGCTGCTGCCCATCCTCTGGTAGATATTCCCTCGGGTCGACTTCTACGCCCCCCACGGGATGAGATGGGGTGATGATATTCTGATTCTGATATTTGTTGCCGTCACCACACAGCACAAAAATACATTATGAACGGGGTGAAAGGGACTTATTTTTCTGTGGACCAGTTTTGATCCAAAGTATAGACGCCTGCACATCCGACTACCCCAATCTGTCAAATTTCTTTTATAGATTTTCATCTTTATCACATAAGCATAAGGTTCACTTTCAATTTGACAGATTGGGGTAGCTTGATGTGCTGGCGTCTGTACAAAACGCGACGCGTGCGGGGGAGCCGCAACAGCATGCTGGCCGCGCTGGCTGATAGGCTCGACTGCCCCTATATAAACCACTGCTACAAGCTCCACATTGTGCACGGGGGATAGGTTGGCTAAAGCCGATTTTATTATTACGCAATGATTATGTTTTTTGGAACGAAGTTCCTTCACGCGTTGTGAAAGGGGGCTAGACGGAAAAAAATCTTACAAAAAGTTGTCACGACACTTATTGCAGCTGTGCGGCGTGAGCATGTTTCTCTGTCTATCTCTCTCTCTCTTATAGAAAGCAAGCCAGATATTTTCATTTATATTTCGCATTGAACAGTGTAGTGTCGCGACGATTATTTTTGTTGAGTGTATACAGGATTTTTGTACATAATAAATAAAAAGAAATAACTTTTTTTTTTAGTTAATTGTATTCCTGATGTTTTGGCTTTTTGGTTTGATTTGTGTAATTTAATTAATGTGATTGTGATTTTTATTTATGTAATTTATTATTCTGTTTTATGTGATTTTATTTCATGAATTGTAATGAGTCTTAGTTGCTCGAAAATAAATGATTTATTTATATTTAGAAAACGTACACTCGAAAATAAATGATTTATTTATATTTAGAAAACGTACAAACAGTTTCTTACTTAGTAGTAGAGTTCATAATACTCATCAAACGAACATGTTAACTCAATTAAAGTCAATTAGACTAAGTACACCGACACCTAACAATGATGTTCTAAGCAATTAATTAACACTACAGTGCACTTTAATTAGTGGAAACTAGATAATTATGTATTATTCTATTGTACATACACATAAGTATGCACTTAATCATTGTTTACACATGCTCTGTAAGTTCTAGATGTTTTAGATCAACGTCGCCGGTGTGACAAAGAGTTAATTAAGATTAAACGTTAAGACTACTTGCATTTACATTTGCATTACGAACATACGTTATATAATATACATATATGTATAACCTATTAATAACATAATTGTGATGACATCACTCATAGCCAGATGCTCTCACCGGTTCGTAAGTGATTGGCGAGGTTAAGCAACTAGGCTCGCAGTCAGTCCATAGATAAGAGAGAGACGGTCACCGTAGCCTAGTCGGTAGTGCTCCTGCCTACGAAGCTGCTGGTCCTGGATTCGAATCCCGGTAAGTGCAAATATTTGTGTGATGAGCACGAATATTTGTTTCTGAGTCATGGATGTTTTCTATGTATATAAGTATTTATCTATCTATATAAGTATGTATATCGTCGCCTGGTACCCATAGTACAAGCTTTGCTTAGTTTGGGGCTAGGATGATCTGTGTGACATTGTCCCTAGATATTATTATTATTATAGATGGGTGACCGCAAAAGTGGTTTACTATCTGAGCGTTTCCTTGCTTTGGAGGGCACGTTAAGCTGTCGGTCCCGGTTGTAGTCATTAGGCAACAGTCGTTAAGTCATGTCAGAGGCCAAATAGGCGGCTTGAACAACTCTGACTCCAGAGTAACCACTGCCCATACGATAAGTAAGTAAGAGGAATTGGGGATACTAGAACCTCAATCAAACAAGTTTCTAATGTATGAATAAACAGAAATATGGTGACTGGAAAAATGCAATAATTTATATCAACGGAGTATTTGCCCAAAACAGCTCATTAATAACTGTTAAATTACAATTGTTGGTCTAATGGTTTGTGACCCTGACTGCTAAGCCTGAGGTTGTGGGTTCGATTCCCAACCCGTACAAATCTATGGATAATGAACACGATTATTTGTTCTGAATCTGGATGTAATTTATGTATATGTATGCATTTAAAATGTAAGTTTATCAGTTGTCTGGTTGGTAAAGGCTCTGCTTAATTTGGGAGCAGATGGCAGTTTTCCAAAAATATTTATGAACTTATTATTGACTAGCTGTGCCCCGCGGTTTTACCCGCGTTGAACTTTATAAATTATCTCAGCTTCTCCCCAGTAGGGGGATCGGGTCAACATATAGACTATATTATCACGCTATCACGTGATAATATAGTCTATATGTTGACCCGATCTCTTAGTAATATTCATGCCAAATTTGAAGTAAATTCATGCAGGACTTTATGAGTTTAGCCCGGACATACATACAGATAAACAGACAAAAATCTATTGTAGACCACGTCCCAGGTATCCTTTAAAAAAAATATTCAGTGTACAGTTTTGACATTTTCATTTTCCTACGATTTTATTATATGTATAGATTTGGCGGGTAAGATTGCACTCGTGTCATAACCAGTTTAAAACCTTTGTAAATAAACTGATAATCCAAGGGATTTATGTCTTACGCACGCTGCTGCCCTGGGGATCTACCGGCTAAGTTGCCGAACATCGATTTCTTAAATGGCGTTTAAATAAATAAAGGTTAAAAATGACTTAATCAATCTATAAATCGGCTTCAACGTTGACAATCGATTCCGGACCATTTATGAAGTCACATGTGCTCATGGAAGCCGATTTAACGATTGATTGAGTCATTTTTAACCTTTATTTATTTGAACGCCATTTAAGAAATCGATGTTCGGCGACTTAGCCGGTAGAGCCCCAGTTCCATCATGAGGTTGACTGGGAGAAAATTCTTTTGGCTTAAGTGCACAACAGTACTTTTGCATGCTTCAGGTTTCGAATAAATACACAATAGATCAGTTCGAGAGCAATTATTCCACAAATATTCCCAGCACTTATTTCTTTACTAGCTGTGCCCCGCGGTTTTACCCGCGTTAAACTTTATAAATTATCACAGCTCCTCCTCCGTAGGTGATAGCGCGATAATATGTAGCCTATATGTTGACCCGACCTCTTAGTAATATTCATGCTAAATTTGGAGTAAATCCATGCAGTATTTTATGAGTTTAGCCCGGACATACATACAGATAAACAGACAAAATTTCAAAAAACGATATTTTTAGCTTCGATATCTATAGCAGACCACGCCCCAGGTATCCTTTAAAAAAATATTCAGTGTACAGTTTTGACTTTCCTACGATTTTATTATATGTATAGATTTGGCGGGTAAAATTGCACTCGTCTCATAACCAGTTTAAAACCTTAGTAAATAAACTGATAATTCAAGGGATATGTCTTACGCACGCTGCTACCCTGTACCATCTTGAGGTTGACTGGGAGGAAATTCTTTTGGCATAAGTGCACAACTGTACTTTTGCATAGGTTTCTAATGAATACATAATAGATCAGTTCAAGAGCAATTATTCCACAAATATGCCCAGCACTTATTTCTTTATTTGAGCAAGTAGCACATTTTCGTGACCTGTCTTGTAACCCTATAAATCAACGTCTCACAGCCCGAAGCACGAACTTTAATCTTCACAAAACCAATAATGTCACGCGAGTCCAACGACTGGAACGTGGTAAAGTACAAATTTAATTAGTGGCAATCGATAATGCCACGCCTGGAGACAGCTATGCGAGCCTTTCGTGTTTACTGTTCACTGTGTTCTTGAAATGGATAAAGTAAGGCAAGTAGTCTCTTTTTAGATTCCGTACCCAAAGGGTAAAACGGGACCCTATTACTAAGACTTCGCTGTCTGTCTGTCCGTCTGTCACCAGGCTGTATCTCATGAACCGTGATAGTTAGACAGTTAAAAATCAAAATAAATACAATATTTAAGGGGGCTCCCATTCAACAAACGTGAATTTTTTGATCGTTTTTATAAATATTGCTGGTACGGTTCGTGCGCGAGTCCGACTCGCACTTGGCCGGTTTTTTAACATGATGCAGGGTGCATATGTTATCATTAATGTACACACAAAATATAAACAAAAGGAAATTTACATAGTATGAAGTATAGGTACAGACGCTAGCACATCATGCTACCCCCGTCTGTCAAATTTTCCCAATTGAAAGTAAACCTAATAGTTACGTGATAAAGTTGAAATCTATAAAATAAATTTGACAGATAGGGGAGCTGGATGTGCTGGCGTCTGTTCAAGGGAGCTCCTTATTTATAAAGATATCTCTTCCAGCAGACCCGCGAGAGGAAATTTGCAGACGAAAGTACGAAAGTGTGTAATGTAAGAGTGACAGTGTGCTGATAGTGCAACCACCTCGTGATTACGATAATCTTTTTGACCTGGTTTGAGTCATTCGTATTAAATCCCCGTATTCATGTTAACTATTTATTTATTCAAGGATTAATAATGTCCTACTGCTCGCAATTTCGGCCATTTTGGTTCAGCATCAAACTACTAAACGAATTAAATTTTGTGTTTGACACTCTATGGCCACGGGCTCCAGGAGCTCGTTCACTCTTCAGTAATATCGCAAAAAAAATCGATCAACGCCACCCGTGACCAGAGGGCTGGTCTTTTTTTGCACAGAGAATAAGCATTGCCATACAACGTGGCAATGCTGCCAGTCTTCTAGGCACGATTCCCTTTGATGCCGATGCGGAGCGCCTATCGGATTGCCATAAGTTAGTTAGTTTATTTTGTTTTGTTTTAGTTTATATTAGCATTAGATTATAGCATAGCATTATAGTTTTATTTGATATTTAGTTTTCTTAGACACACTTTTGTACTTTCGTCTGCAATCATAGAGCGGCCCCTATTCATACATGGCAGCTTTCAAGAAGCTTGCCTAATCCTTCCTCAAGCCGGCAACTAATAAATACTTACCATCAGGTGACCAACTTGCTCGTTTGTCTAGCTTTTATAAAAATAACCACGCAGCCCACCTCCGAGGACAGGCTCTTTGGAGTTCGAACCTCGACTCAAGATGATTACTGACATTAAGATTAGTACTATAGAATATAACATATAACTTATACCTATGTATACTACATGCTACATTTCCTATGAAATTTATATTTGAATTATCTTTATAAGTTATTTATATAGAAGATTAATGAATTTTCATGTACTACTGATTGATGAGGGTAGCGTGCGAGCATGGGAGCGTAGTGTCATTGGTATAGCAATAAAGGCGACAAACAAGTCGAAGGTCAGGCCATCACGGCATCAAGTCATCACAATATGTAATTACTTCATTAGTCTAACGCAGTTCACTCAAATTACGGTTGAAGATTCTTTATTTCTCTTAAGAATATACATTCAGTTACGGAGAAATATTACTTAAATACTTAATATAAGACGCCAAGCGTGGCTACTTACCAATCTACTAAACTAAGTATACAATACAAATTTACACACCTAAAAAAATTTACACGTAACAAATTCCATCCATTCTTCCATACTAGATATATAGAACGAAGCGCACACGGCGCTTTGCAGCGTAATCTATCTAATCTAAAAAAAAATCTAAGTATCTATAAAACTAAACTAAAAAAATGCCAACTTTAATAGTAAACAGGGCTATATGGGTAATTACTGTTCACCGTACAAAATTGGTTATGCAGATAGCTAATCTGATTAACCTTTAACGGTGAACGTAAGTAGTCTAAATTCCCTAGAATCATTATTTTAAGTTTAAGAACTAATCTCTGAAGCTTAAAATAATGATTTTAATTCTCTAATTCTAATTTCTTAAACTTTAAATAATAATATCATTTAAGTATTTATATAGTATTCATATCAATCTCATTAAAATATTTATACTAAAACCTAATTATTTCTAAGAAAACTAAATATCAAATAAAACTATAATGCTATGCTATAATCTAATGCTAATATAAACTAAAACAAAATAAACTAACTAACTAAAGGAAATCCGATAGGCGCTGCGCATCGGCATCAAAGGGAATCGTGCCCAGAAGACTGGCGGCATTGCCACGTTGTATGGCAATGCTTATTCTCTGTGCAAAAAAAGACCAGCCCTCTGGTCACGGGTGGCTTTGATCAATTTTTTTGCGATACTCCTGAAGAGTGTACGAGCTCCTGGAGCCCGTGGCCATAGAGTGTCAACCCCAAATTTAAATTCGTTTAGTCAAACTACTAAACGAATTAAAATTTGGGGTTGACTACTATGCTTAACCAAAATGGCCGAAATTCCGAGCAGTAGGACATTATTAATCCTTGAATAAATAAATAGTTAACATGAATACGGGGATTTAATACGAATGACTCAAACCGGGTCAAAAAGATTATCATAATCACGAGGTGGTTGCACTATCAGCACACTGTCACTCTTACACTATCTGAACTAACAAGTAATATCACCTAAACGTAGCGCATAATCCGAGCTGAGAGTATACTATATTAGTACTAATTGCACAAGCGAGTTTATCCGCGCATTCTTGCTCAGAGCGGGAATCGAAGTGGTATCGCGGTCGGGGCCCGCAGTTCGTTGACACCGACCTGTAGTAGGGTTACCATTTTTTGATGATTATAACACATATCTGTACTTTGATGATATTGCACCTTTTACCTATTTAGATAAACGTATTAAAACTTTTGGCTAACTGATATTCAAAATACAAAATCAATATGTAGTGTAGTATCGTACTGGCGCATGTAATTTGTTTTTTATATTGTCCTTCTTGCATGTGCACATTTTTGTGGGGGGGAGGGCGGTGCAAATTGCATCCCGGTATGATTAAACTGTCCGCAAAGTGACGCCTGATTCCATTACTTATCTAACTGATATTTCCAAAAGAGTAGTTTCTTCCCCCCCACAGAACATGTTTTCCCCACTGGCCGTCGGTTCTGCGAGGTATGTGCCCCGCCCACTACTACTTTAGCTTAGCAATTCTTCGGGCTACCGACTTTGGTTAACATTTATAAATCAACATTTCTGATTCGATCACGCAGGCAAACTCCGAGCATAGCTCTCTCCATTGCACTTTGGGCTACCCCGAGCCCGTGTGGTTTCTGGCCCAGAACGAATACCAGGGCCAGTAGGGCAGCAACGGCACCTGTGTACTAGCTACCACCTAACTGCGGTCGCCATTTCGCATTCCAATCGCCGTGACGACGGAAACCACCTCCAAATGGCACCGTTATAAACCTTTGGGAGAGGCCTATGTCTAGCAAAAGAAGATATCAGGCTGATGATGTGAGCCCGTCTTCCTTCTTAGGCCTTGTAATTTAAATTTCATTACACCTCTCTCTAATATTGTTCGTATAAAAAGAACGGAGCATACCTATAACGTCAAACAACTAAACCTACTTATAATACGCGCACTGGGCGCAGTATTGGTTCTAAACAGGTTGCTTATTTCCCCCAAGTCTTTCGCGCCAGCTAAATTGACCAAACTAAAGATGCCCTTTCCTTTTTATAATAACTATGTTAGAAAGCAATGCTATTAAAATGTAGATTAGTTGGATTCGATAGAATTGTCTCAGTAATTGTCGCTTCATCATGGCAACACTAGGCGGTGCACTGAGTGTGGCATTCAAACAAACTGCAACATTCGTGATAAGCCACGCTACACGTATTTGGATTGAGGACGCTTTATTTTTACTTGTATAAACTTCAGTACAGTTAAGTGGTACTATTTTTACTTATTTAGACTCCAGTACGCTTTGGAGGTACTATTTATACTTTTTAAACTCAGATACAGTTAAGTGGTACTATGTATACTTATTTAATTTAAACTCCAGGGCGTTTTCATGGTTTGTTTTAATTCTGTGACACGATCCACTATTTATAAACATATGTTTTTAGGGTTCCGTAGCCAAATGGCAAAAAACGGAATCCTTATAGATTCGTCATGTCTGTCTGTCTGTCTGTCCGTCCGTATGTCACAGCCACTTTTTTACGAAAATATAAGAGCTGTACTGTTGAAACTTAGTAAGTAGATGTATTCGGTGAACCGCATTAAGAGTTTCACACAAAAATAGAAAAAGAACAATAATTTTGGTGATCCCCATACATAGAACTGAAACTCAATTTTTTTTTTCAACGTACCCATACTTGTGGGGTGTCTATGGATAGGTTTTCAAAAATAATATTGAAGTTTCTAAAATCATAATTTTAACTGAATAGTTTGCCCGAGAGACTCTTCCAAAGTGGTAAAATGAGTTTCCCCCCTGTAACTTCTAAAATAAGAGAATGATAAAACTAAAGTAGTTCTAGGAAGTACCTACCTAGTTTTTTTTAATACGTCATAAATCGTAAACCGCAATTTGCTTTCATTTAATCAACTGAAATACTTGCTGCTACGGAACCTTTCATGGGCGAGTCCGACTCGCACTTGGCCGGTTTTTTATGTTATATAAGTCTGCTTAAGAAGCTAGCGGTGCCGAAATCGCGAGTTGCCCGCTTTTGGTTGACCCAAAAAGTGTTTAATGCGCCTACAGAAGTTTTTACTTCAAATAAGTACAGACGCCAGCACATTAAGCTACCCCAATCTGTAAAATTTCCCCAATTGAAAGTGAACGTTATGCTTATGTGATAAAGTTGAAAATCTATAAAAGAAATTTTACAAATTGGGGTAGCTGGGTACTTTCTCTTTTTTTTTTAAGGTGACTAGGAGGCTTTAACCAGACAATAGAGAGGGCCCTAGCCGCTCAAAAATAAGCTCTAACTTTATTCATTCTATTTTTAATCTTCTCAACACAATATTGTTACGAAGTGATTGAAATAATAAATATTTATAAGTAAATAAGCATACCTAATTTTGTAACAAGCATTATTTTCATTCGCGACGAATTTTTTGTTGTTGTTTTTTTATATAAAAATGTCATTTTCGTAATGTTCCGCAATTGTGCGCATTATAGCTATCGCACAACACGCGCTTATAAGGCAATTATTTGTTTCCGCTCCGATCACATACCTTCGTATTCGAGGCCTTAAACTTTTACCTTAAGACCGCTTTTTAACACATAATATGTCTCTTTACTACTAAATTAAGATCATATTCGTTTAATAAAATAATGCTCCTACTTAAACCATTGGACGCGTCTAAATTGTAATAGAAATAAACCCATCGGTCCGTGATGTGATCAGCGAGGTTAAACACCTAGGCTCGCGGGCAGACTATAGATGGATGAACGCCGAAGTGATTTAATTACTGAGCGATTTGCTTCGGACGGCACTTTAATCTGTTGAGGTTGTAGTCGTTTAGCCATGCTAGAGACGTAATGGGCGACCCGGACCATTCCACTAGTCAACGAGACTTGTAATAATACAATTGTATAATTACGACCTGCAGCGTGAAAGGCGAGCATTGCCAACCACGCCAACCAGCGACAACAATTCTGCGGGGACCTAACCCGAATCACGCACGAGGTAGTAGGGCGACTACCTGTTGGAGGTTCCATATCACTGCTCTGGCAGCATTCCATATATAAATAGTAATCTGCCACATTAAGCGTGTTTTGACTTGTTGGTTGTCATTCCGCATTAGGGTAATTAATCCCTGTGTGGCGGGGTACTTTACAAACATATAATAGACGGACACAAATTACATCCAGACTATCCAACTATTTATAGGTCACACAAATAGTTGTCCGGCGCGGGACTTGAACCCGCGACCCGAAGCGGCGAGGCGACTGCCTAAGCCGCTGCGCCACACGTGCAGTCAAAGTTGCAAGTTGGCGACTGCAGTTGGATGGTACTCGTAGTTAGTAGTAGGCGCTGGCTGCTAGACTACCTGCTATATACATATATACTTCTCCTACTTCTTACTCCTATCAATATAGATTCTGACAACCCTTAGCGACAGGAAACATTATAAGATTGCGTGTACCTGTAGCCTTGAATTTATAAACGGTACAAAGTAATGATTTTAGTTTTCCTACAGCAACATTTTTATGTAGGTAAGTTCGATCGTTTTTCTAGAAAACCTTCGTGCTCCCAATTACTTAAAATAGAAATAATGACACAATAAACCTTATATATCTGAAGTAAGTAAAAACTAACAAAGGAATTTAGGAAGGAGGTTAGTAAAAAATATGTTTCTACCCGTTTTTTTGCTATATCAATAAGGAAATAAATATCTGGGACATATTATTACTACATATCCCCGTCTAGCCTAAACTAAGCAAAGTTTGTACTGTGCATAGTAGATAACGCATAGAAAGTAAAGCATCTTCTACACGGTTGCACCTTCGTGGTTGCCATCCATCTAGACTGCAAAACTCACTAACTCTCAACTCGCCCGCTATACACACTTAGCAACTCAGCAACTCGCCCACTATACGCACTTAACCAGCTATTTACTAGAACACTTTATAAGGGGCAGTAGATAATTCAAAGTTTCGCTTAACTAAACCCCTTAGTTAACGTATTTTATAACGTACATACATCAGACTATTCACAGTAGAACTCGTGCTGTGACGTAATACGTCTTCCATTGTATGTAACAAAAGATCATTGAAATTATGACATACTTGCACTGCATAATTTAAAGTAAATTAATGTCACCAAGGAGCATGTCGTCATCCATCAGCGAGATCACAAATGGCTGATACTTTCTGGCTGTAACCAGTGCCGGTTGACTAACAATTACTGTCAGCCACGCCACATGTTCATGTAATGTATTTGCATATCTACTTATTACCATAGCTTGTTTCAGTCGACGGCGACGTCACATCGAATATACAGCATGTAACTTAATTAACGCACATCCTGAAAATAGTTTGCTCAGAATCTTTTACTGAATCCATTTATATCATTTTTAATATAGGTATTTTTTTATTCCAACAATGGTGAAAACTACGGTAATTTTTTTCATATTAATGAACAGTCAAAACAAATTGAAATAGACCCTAAGTCAAAGTAATAAGACTTTTAAAATCGCAGTTTTATTTGTATTCATACAAATTCGATCATCCAATAAAACATAAAGAAAATTAAAATTTATTCCAAGAAACTAATTTAGTAAATAACAATGCATATACATGTTAAATTAAAAATTCAGTGGATGTATTATGATTAGCGCAAGACCGGCAATTGTGGAGATCTATGGGGGAGGCCTTTGTCCAGCAGTGGACGTCTTTCGGCTGGTATGATGATGATGATGATTATGATTAAAACATAATATTCCAATTGGGGTGTTTGAGAGTGTGCGTTAATTACGTTACATGTTGTATAATTGCTGCGAAGTTCATTGTGCTTCCATCGACATATTATTATATCGAGCATACCTACTTATCGTATGGGCAACGGTTAGCCTATTGTCATAGATTTGCAAGCCGTTGCCCAAATGTGTGACGGATATGAAGAAATCGAGATTAGATCCATTTTTGTGCTGACTTTCCTGCACTATTCTACTAGAGTCTAGCCAACTCCATAGGACATGTGGGGGTTCGAAACAGCGTTTTACGAGAAAAGGTTATTTCGCAATAAATTCCATTCGAACAATCGGCCAGTCCACTTTTCGTTCATCGAACATATCGACTTATCCTTAGTATAAAGTTACTTTTGCATAATCATTTGAGATGGAGAGCGATTTGAAATTTGTCTAGTACTAAATTAGCTGTAACATTTTACATAACTTCTATCAATTTGATTATTGTTCTAATCAAATTGCTAGAAGAATTTTGATTATTGTTCTTATCAAATTGCTAGAAGAATTATGATTATTGTTCTAATCAAATTGCTTGAAGAATTATGTAAAATGTTATAGCTGATTTTGTACTAGACAAATTTCAAATCGCACTCCTCAAAAGTAACGATTATGCAGATGTAACTTTATTATACCGATAGGTTGATATGACTCTCGAAACCACGTTACGGAAACATTTGAACTCTCATATCATATAATCAAGTTAAAAATACCCACGCCTCAAGTTGAATCTATAAATTCTAAAGCATATTGTGAATGAAAGCCCCAAAAATTTGATGCATCCCCTTAAAATTTGCTTACCAGTCAGTAAGGCAATTAGAATTATATTTAGTAATAGAAGGTAGTTGTAGGTTTAGATCTCCAGCATCAATCAGACGTGGTTTAAACAAAAAAGGGAAGCATATTAATAATTAATGCAACGGTGGGTGACTCTCATCAAGAGCACGTAAAGCCATCGATCGGTTACACGCCTGCCCTGTTTCTGATCGTGTCAGCCAATTCCATCGGATCACGAGTGACGCACAGAGAGGGCATTTGTATTTGGCTACAATTGAGGCTATTGCCGAAATTCGACCACGGCCATCTTATCGAATTTAGGCCATGGCGACTAGCCTATGTTACGCTTTAACTTATGTGCAATTAAACTAAAAGTCACGTTGACGTTAACATCATGTCATCATCATCATCCCCTTCGGAATCCTGATGTGTAGGTAATATATTAAACTGCTCGAGATACGTAGTTAACTGGTCATACACCACCCGCTCTAAGATTTTAGACAACTTTAAGTTATATAATATTGCTCCCGGTATCTCCAAAACTAGAGATATTAAAAGCTGACAATTGTGTCATCTTTTAATATCTCTCGTAAATATTGAATAACCATTCGTACAGTTAGACAATATTTCGACCATTAAGGTTCTATCGTCAAAGACGGTAGACATTAAAGACAAATAATGTTAATCTGTTCTCATTTTTGACACACTGTCATCTCTTCTCAGTTTGTCAGTGTATCAAATCATGGTAGTGTGGGTAACGTTTAATATGTTTATCTTTATTACCTCTACAGTAATTTCCTTGTAGTGCCTCTTATGTAAAAATATTAGGTTTCTGTACTCTTCTACTTCATATATATATATATATATAAACCTAATGAATATTATTATATAAATCTCAAAAATAAATTAGTATCAAAAATTATTAAATATACAGGATTACGTGATCTTACTCTCATACACACACACACACACTCACACAATACCTATATTAGTTTTATGTCATAGAATAAACTGTTTAGATTTTCTGGAGAGAGCCGGGAGTTCTGTAGTACAGGTCTCGACCTAGTTCAGACTCCAGACTCTCACAAGGACCGATTTATAGCAACGAAAATTGTTAACTAGATATTTTTATTTGTAAATTCCTTGTGAGATGTGAATAAACATATATATGAACTTTAACTGTTTCAATTTTCATACTTTCCGTCCGCGCAATTTTCTAAAAAATGGGTGCAAAGTTTTTGCTTCACGTATTAATATTATGATTTAATCAAGCAGTCCAGTTTCCTGAACACCACAGGAAATTTTAATATTGCGAGTAAAAATTTATAAAATTATTAAATAACAATACTAAAGAAAAATTTCTCTGTTATAAAAAAAATATCTATTGTTGAAATAAATATGGGTCTCTGTATAACATACGCAGTTAAACTAGGCTACAGGTGTCTGGGCAAATACATACATACATACATAGACTCATGCCTGTTTCTAAGGTTGTAACCTTAAAACTAATACAACGTCAGTAGCATAAAAAAATAATTTATAGAATAGAAGCATCATTTAAGAATTCTCGAACAGAGTAATAACAATTATTTTGCAATAAGGCGGTGAGTCTCTTTTTAAATACTTCTAAAGGTTGAACCTTAATACAATTAGGTATTTTATTAAAAATAACAGGAGCCATTCCCATAACACATTTTTAAACAAAGCTGTTTTACAGTTACCTTCATACAATAAGTTTTGGTACTGTGACCTCATAGAGACTGTACGATATCGAGCTTCTTTTAAAGATTTAAAAAGTTGAGGATTGGTTTTAACAAATATTGCCATTTCTAAAGTATAAATACATGCTCGCCGGTTTAGGGTACTTCTGACCTGCCCTTTCTTGAGAACATCTCCAATTTGGTCAAAGAATGTTCGACGTGGTCTTCCCCTTCCGGTTGTCCCATTCACACAGGCCAGGTATACTTCTTTTGTCAATCTTTTTTCATTCATCCTTTCTAAATGGCCAAACCATCTCAGCATGCCTTTTTCAATCTTTGTGACTACATCCTCTTTCACACCACAACGCTCTCTTACATCAGTAGTCTGGGCAAATACAGCATATAAAACAGTTGCGTGGCAATAACTTCACTTGGACTTTTATATTATGATATATATGATAATATGATTAATTGTCATAACACGTAGTATCAATACATGACTGACTAATGTAAAAACGAAGCAAACAGGTCCTTACCTAGAGTAATAGTATAATATGTACTTGTATACTTATTTCAGAGTTCTACTAAGCACATTAACAATTTTGACTCAAGACTAATCACTGCTCACACGAAATATATATTACATCTATATATATATAAATCAATGCCACTTTTCGTTGTAATGTTATAACTAAACAACGCCTTTACCGATTTGGCTAATTTTGGTCTTGAATTATTCGTGGAAATCCAGGGAAGGTTTGTACGTAAAGAAAATTTAAAAAAGTCTTGAAAAAGTGTCAAATCAACATCTTTTAGCAATTTAAAATACTTTTTTGTTTGAATAAATGAACTTAATAATAATCATTTTTTTATTACTATGCCTTATACGTAGCGAAGCACGTACCGGGTCGCTAGTTCTATATAAAAATATATTCATACACAAAGTGTCCGAGATATGCATTTATGGATACTGGATGTTCCAAGTTTAGGATTTTCCGTTCGGGTTGAGATTAAACCTTTTTTCTTTCTTTTATTTAAGCTGAAGTAATGGATTCAGCTCAGCACATTTTTAAACTGAGCATTCAGTTATCGATAATTAAATGATTAGTTCAAGATACGCATACGTTTGTATTAGAATACGATATAAAATTCGAATTTTTATACGAAAAGAATACAAATTTCAGCATAATATCGATATTTATCACTCAGTATTCGTAAACCAGTACAAAGTTATGCGAAGCTGTCTTCACTACGCATCAACGCACCGCTCAGCTACCTCTGCAGAAAACGCACCCTTTTTTTTCTATTTGGTAAGGCAGGGGGAACGCCTACGCATGCCACCCGTAAAAAGTGTCTGCGGGTGGGTACCAAAGCGACAGTTTTAAGAACTGGCCACTTGTAAAGTAAAAAATAAAAAAATAAGTTCAAATTTTGAAAATGGAACTCTTTGCCAATATTATTGCGTATGTATTTTATTAATTTGTCATTTGTTTACGATTTGGCGGCAAATTGAAAATTTCTGAGTCACGTAAGCATGAATTTAACGCGAGAAAATTTTCATGTACTGATTTTTATGACTTCAACTAAAACTAAACCTAACCTGCCGTGGACTTCTCTTGGCGCCTGATACGCTATGCTGCTCTGGTGCCCCAGAAAACGCACTCTAAATGTAAAATGGCGTCCTTTAGACGGCATAGCAACTTGCCAAGCTTGACAACATTCTTAATATATTTTGTGATCAAATGAATCAAATCAATTTAAGACAGAAAAGGTTAAATGTTGTGTCGTGGACTTTGAGCCGAAGCGATGAGATTCAACTGGGCACGTTTTAAGATAGCTGCATGCTTACTCTGACCTTTCAGTTTAGCGAATCATAACAGTTCAGTCCAAAGTACGCATATCTTCTTTGTATTTGTATAATATTCCAAATAAATATTTGGAAAAAAAAACGTGACGTACTTAAACAGACAGACAGTACAGTGTCTATGAGGTCGTGGAACATGGAAATCTGGTTTTAAATCATTTATTCTCATAAAAGACAGAGCCACTTACATGAGAATATAACAATACATTTGGCAAATTTAATAAAGGAAACCGTCACCGAAATATACATAATATAGGTATCCTTTTTAGGAAGGTACGTGTGATAGACACTCCACAGTTTCCATCTCAAATGTTGAGATTACGCTGAAGATTTAACAGAGTAATTTTCAATTATATATTCAAACAGCTGAGCCTGGAAACTGCCGAATAAGTTAACATTTTTAAATAGGAGGGGACTTATCCGACCTATGAAACTGAAATTTGTCAGGTAAGCAGTTTAAAGGAGAGTCTGATTTGCGATAGGGTCGAATTCGCAGGCGACCACTAGAATACAAGCTCATAGCCACCGGTTTATAAGAAATCGACGAGGTTCAGCACCAATAATAGAATAGAATACTTTTCATTGAGCGTATGGCGCAGCGGTTATGGCAGTCGCCTTGCCACTTCGTGTCCCAGGTTCGATCCCAGCGCAAGAGAATTATTTGTGTAACCCATAAATAGTTGTACTGAATCTGAATTTACTTGGAATCCGTCAATTATATGTTTGCAAAGTTCCCTGCAACACAAAAAAATTGTACACCTGTGTGTTAGTCTGTACATGAGTGACCGCCAAAGTGGATTAATAAGTGAACGTCCGGAGGGCAGGTTAAGCTATTGGTCCCGTTAGGGTCCCTGTTAAGCCATGTCAGGGGCCGAATAGGGTAACCACTGCCCATTCAAAAAGTACTTGTAGACCCGTGAAAATAACATCGTATTTGTATGATAAATAAGATTAACAACAAAACACGTATTTAAAAATGAGAGCACTTCAGTAACTCAACGATGCAATACAAGGATGATGATGTATGAGCTGTCAAACTAAAAACGTTGCTGAGATAATTGATTGCTCCCACTTGCGTGAGCGTTGATGGCTCCATTCAGAACTAAGTAGGTGCTGAGGAATGTCTCGGATTTGTCGGGGGAGTATTATACTATTTGGATAGAAGATACTTCAAGCGTTTTAGGAATGAGTAAGTCTTTACATTTAGTTTGGGATATAGTAGTTGCGACTTCAGACCTTATGAGTAATTTTTGTCTAATTCACAGATTTAAATTATTCGAAAATCATCATCACATTAGTTGAAAGTCGTCCACTACTGGACAAAGGCCTCCCCTAAAGATCTCCACTATTGCCGGTCTTGGGCTATCCGCAACCAGCGGTTTCCAGCGAAGAAAGCTAAGCTCACAAGATCATTCGATTAAAATGCGACGTATTAATATGCGACGATCGTAGTGTTCCACTATGCTTCCTTAGCTGAAAAAAGTTGTCCACTATTGGATATTTGCCATAATCGCCATGGATACAGAAGGGCTGGCGATCACCTCCATTGTCCGGCGAAATAAGGAAAGCATCTAAGCTAATTGTAGGTAATCGACAAATAAAAAAAACTGAATCATAAGTCTTTAAGTTACTAAAACTGCTACCCGAAAACGCTTACATTAGTCTAGCAGTAGCCTTTTCAACCGGAAATAATGCGGTCCTGGGTTCAAATCCTGGGTCGGGCTAACCAAAAATAATTACATCACGACTTTGCTTTTAAGAAAAATTCTCAGTAACAGCTTGGATCCTGCCCGATGGCATTGTCACATCCCCGTTTCTCGGAGAGCACGAAAAGCTGTCAGTCCTGTACCCGAATCCTCATTGGATCATGAGAGTGAGGGAATAGAAGGTGCGCCTATGTCAGCGCTCACACTTGTGCACTATATGTCCCGCACAGAGGGCTCGTCTCCATTGCGACTGTTCTTCATGGTCAAAATTCGAGCAGGAGGACATTCTCTCTTACGGTATCACGACTTTAGTGTTAAAGAAGAATGCTAGGACAGGATGAATACGATTTTCCTTTCCTTCGGATTCTAAAGCATCATGCCTAAATTACTGAGACCAGCCTAAATATACAAAAACCTAATCTAAAACCAAGTAATGAACACATTGCGTGACCACATGATAAGTATACGAACAAAACGTGTTAAACATTACCGTTCACCCAACAACACCGTGATGTCAATATGGCTAGGCCAATTTTCGCCTCAGCATTTTAGCGTAATTATGATTGACATGAAACAATTTACAAACAAAATAAAAACGCTTTTTACCAGTCACGGAATACAAGGAAAATAAAAGGAGATTCTAGTACATTCTAGCTCAACCATTCAACTCATAAAAAGAGGTTGTATAAAATATAAAATTTAATATTATGTAATATCATTACAGTATATTCCCATTTTACCGCGGAGTAAAAATGGGAATATACTGTCATCATCATATCAGCCGAAAGACGTCCACAGCTGGACAAAGGCCTCCCTCAAAGATCTCCAACAATTGCCGGCCTTGCGCTATTTGCATCCAGCACCCGCACTAGATCATGGGTCCATCTTGTAGGGGGCGTGCCCACGCTGCGTCTTCCGGTTCGTGGTCGCCACTCGAGAACCTTTCTGCCCCAACGGCCGTCGGATCTACGAGCTATGTGCCCCGCCCACTGCCACTTCAGTTTTGCAATTCTTCGGGCTATGTCAGTGACTTTGGTTCGCCTGCGGATCTCGACATTTCTGATTCGATCCCGCAGGGAAATTCCGAGCATAGCCCTTTCCATTGCTCTTTGGGTGACCTTAAGCCTTCTAATAAGGCCCATAGTGAGCGACCACGTCTCTGTTCCGTAAGTCATCACTGGCAACATACACTAGAATATACTGTAATGATATTTAATATTAAGTAATAACCTAATATTAAATTTAATATATTATACAACCTCTTTTTATGAGTTGAATGATTGAGCTAGAATGTGCTAGAATCTCCTTTTATTCTAATAGATAGCTGGACATAGGATTTACAGTTAGAAAGTGTTTATTTGCAGATAAAAAAGACGTATTTAACTGCAAAATGAATAAAATAACCTGTTAAAATCCAATGTTAATGAATAAAAATAATCTCTGTGTCGCGGGGTACTTTAAAAACATATAATAGACGGACACAAATTACATCCAGTCTCAGAACAACTATTTATGGGTCACAAAAATAGTTATCCGGCGCGGAACTCAAACCCCGGACACGAAGCGGCGAGGCGACTGTCTTAGCCGCTGCGCCACACGTGCAGTCGAATATTGTCACCACATTTAAAACCAACAAAACACAATTGAATTAACCTATTCCGTTATACTTGGTTAAAAAGTTGGTATTCTGACCTGTTTTACAGCTCCATCGACGTAGTCCTCACAGACGTTCTTAGCGAAGAAGGTCTCGACGGGGAAAGTACGGCCGGGGATGGTGAAGGTTGGCACGTTTCCGAAGAAGGTGGAGAACTTCGTGGAATCCATAGTTGCAGAGGTCACGATCAGCTTCAAGTCGGAGCGACGGGCAACCACCTGGAAAAAAGATAAAAATAGAATAAGATGATATACTGGAAAAAAAATATTGCTCAAAAAGCAGAACCGACGTCATATTTTCTTTTTAAATATAAATTAGTTTATAATCTGTGTCGAGAATCGAACCTCGACACCTTCGCGCGCTGCAGGCAGCGCCTTCGAGCCGCTGAGCCAGGCGCGGCCAGGCGGTGCGGAGTGCGGCACGGGGGACGCGGGCACCGGGCTGCGCGGGCGCGGGCGGCGAGGCACGGCCGGGGTCGCGGACTCGCGCAGCGCGCTCACACACGACACTTCTCCACGGGCCACCGCATTGTTTACATGTCGATTCTAGTCAATATATTCAGTTTGTACCAGCAAATCATACAGTCCACTTATTTCTCATCACCACCTTCGAGACCTCCACACTGTTCTCAACATCTGACTTGGATAGGATTTAGGCATATAGGATCACTTCAAATGCATCTTCTGTCGAATAAATATAATTATCAGAATCGGTTCACTAAGAACGGAGAAATCGTGTACATACATACAGAAAAACCTCCTTCTGAAGTCGGTAAAAAATATGATTTTAGCTTTTATATATTATACCTTTTTACACTACCTGTCGAATAAATGTATTTATCAGAATCGGTTCACTAAGAACGGAGAAATCGTGTACATACATATAGAAAAACCTCCTTCTGAAGTCGTTAAAAATATGATTTTAGCTTTTATATATTATACCTTTTTACACTACCTAGTCGGCAAATGAGCATAGCGTAAGTGATTGGCAAGGTAAAGCGCTAGGCACGCGGTCAGCTCATAGATGGATGACTATTTAAAGTGGTTTAATTTCTGAGCGTCCCGATTGTAGCGTTTTTATCATTAGACAACAGTCGATGAGCTATTGCAGAAGCCTACTGGGTGGATTGAAATACTCTGATAGCAGGGAAAGCAAATCCCAAACTAAAGAAGAATAGTATTCATCACGAAGGAGTTAATTAATAGTACACGAAAAAGTGGATATATTCTCATGTAATTTGAGTGAACTCGTAAAGATCCTATTAAAGGTAGTTAGTTGCATGAATAATTAGTTAAAAAATTTAGTTCAATAAGTTGTTTATAATCTTAATACTAACACTATCGCATTAGGCCAAGACCTGTAATGGTAGGTGTGAAGGAGAGAAATAAATAAATTCTGTTAGGTATTACGTCCCCAGTCGAATTACTCATAGAAGGAGACAACGCTACGCTGGACTTCACTAATATAATTGTTTAGTAGACTGAATCTGTCATCAACCATCCCGCTCTATTCTAATATGATACACATGTTAACAAAAGCTAATAGCTTCAATCTTGCAGTATATGCCGTGCGTCTGAACATATTAACCATTACTTACTTCAATTTAACCAATTTTAGCAATTACAGAAAATTAATGAAACCACGAGTACAATAAAGAAGACGAATTAACACGAATTACGAAAATAACGCAATTTGTTCAGTAATTAAAACTAGAATTTTGACAATCTAATAATCAAGTAAATTGCTTATACTCGGTTGATAGAGTCGTAATCCAACCGTATGGCTATCATAATAACTAATTTTATTTAATAATTACTGATTTAAAAAATTATGCAATATTACTAAATTTTCGTTGTAATAATTGAATAGAATATCTTTCTTCGCTTCAAATATGATCACAAGGAAGGTATATACATAGTTTTATAGGTTGCCGACATGTACCCTTATTGGGCATGTGAATATGAAGGGACTTAGGTAATATTAAACATGTTAGGGTATTAAATAAATATAATTAGTTAAAGTAAATTGTAACACAATACAATAATAATCAGTAAATTTCAGTACTTATCGATTTGAACAAAATTTTATATAAGACCATCTCGAAAGCTTTTAATAATCAACATAATCATCATCATGTCAGCCAAAATACATACACTGCTGGATAAAGGCCTCCTCGAAAAGTTTTCACAATGGAGCGGTATCATAAAAGGGGGGATATGCCATAATCGCCACGCTTGGCAGATGGGTTGGCGATCGCAGTCATAGTATACAGAGAGACGCTGCTGCCGGCCTGCCCGCTTGGGACTGCCCATGGGATAAATGGGGTAGTGATTTTCTTTGCCGTTAGCCACACAACTAGCTCACTCATATTGCAGCGGGCAATATTAGCAAGCTTATAGTAAGCGTTAAGCCGCCTAGCAAATAAGTCGAAAACGAAGTAAAGTAACCCACGGCAGAGGGCAACACCTCAGCTACTTCAAATTACAGTTCAGTGTGGTAATCGTCACGACGAGATGTTTGAAAAGGTCAGTTTTACGCTAACCTAAGGAGCTATTTAGTTCTTCTCTGATAGGATAATCAGCACCAAGTTTGGACTTATGCAGAGCTCCGAAGTGACAAAGATATATACGGACCTGAAAAAAGAGTAACGCTACGGTTCCGTCGAGCATGAGCCATAGTACAGGCACTCACACTTCCCCCTGCCTTATGAAGAAAAAAATCACTTGATAATGTTTAATAATTTCATGGTCTATTGGTCAACGCGTGGCTTGCGTAACACAATAGGCGCTAAAAACATCGGACAAAAACTGAACAAGCCAAGTTATTTGCGGATTCTTGAGTAACAATAGGAACAAAAAATATGCATTATTAGTTTCCGCGAATGTTCTATTAATGTCTATGTTTTTCTAATGCACCCAGACCTTGTACTTTTACTGATATAAATTAATATCTCGCGTTTTTTACCAACTTTAGAATGAAGGTAGATTATGCTTTCGGAACCCTTTTTTGTTTATAATTTTGGCATTCATAAACCGATTAAGTTGTTTTTAATATAATTTAGTTGAAACAGAAAAAAAAAACAAAATATAAAACGGTTTTAAAATACCGTTTTAAATGTATTCAAAACTTTATATTAGTTATCCAGAGCTAGTTGATAAAGCCACTCTGTAGGCCCCGAAAGTGGCATAAAGACTACCACCGGGAGTGAAACTTAACCTTCCCTTGCCCTTCGAAGCATGGAAATGCTCAGTTATTTAATCACTTTGGTATACCCATATATAGTCTGACCGCGCGCCTAAGTGTTTAACCTCACCAATCATTTACAGACCGGTGACAGCAACTGGCCTTTGAGTGTAGCCACTAAACTCCTTCAATTGTTATAACTTATAATTTGATTTATATCTGAAATTGCGGCTAATTAATTAATACCTAGTATTTAATTACTACCTAGAAGAAGAAGAAGTACACTTTATTGCATAAGGAATATAAATAAGACAATATGTATAGAACAATATTTCGCAATTGGCGGCCTTATCACTAAAAGCGATCTCTTCCAGGCAACCATCTTGCGTTAGATGGACCAGAATTTAATATCAATGGATAATGGTAGCAAAAGGTCTACGAATTTATTGGAGAAAAGAAAGCTTAGGTATTGTATAATAATACGTAACTTCAATGTATAGATAGAAATATATATAAAAACAGAAATATACCAGACTGTATATATACATACACAACATATTAAATACATAAACAAATATTATATAAACCTAATTTTGTACCTACTCCTTTTTTATGAACCATAAGTTATAGTGTGGAGTCACTCAATGCTATGGATGGTATTTTTAACAATATCTGTGTCTTTATAACCTACTATTAGAAATTCATTCACCCGTGGTATTCAATGAAACTTGTGAACTACTTCCTGTTGACTTTTAGACTTTTCACATTATGTAAAAATGCATCATGCGTAACCATTTCATCAAACCTACAACTACATAATTTTAGGTATACAAAGCTTGCTAGATATCCGTTTCATATCCATTGAGTATAAGCTGAACATTCCAAACAGGGGCTCTACCGGCTAAGTCACCGAACATCGATTTCTTAAATGGCGTTCAAATAAATTAAGGGAAAAAATGACTTAATCAATTGTTAAATCGGCTTCAATGTTGACAAAAGATTCCGGACCATTTATGACGTCACATGTGCTCATGGAAGCCGATTTAACGATTGATTAAGTCATTTTTAAACTTTATTTAATTGAACGCCATTTAAGAAATCAATGTTCAGCGACTTAGCCGGTAGAGCGCCAGATCATGTTTTAAAATGTAAAACTTAAATATAAAGCAGACACAAACTTGAAGCAATTTCAAATAGAAGTTCTAGACAGTAAAACCGGCCAAGTGCGTGTCGGGCACACGCATCGAGGGTCTCGTACAATCATTGGACATATAAAAGTAATGCCACTCTGCAGCATTTCACTGACGGGCCGGTTGGCGTGGTTGGTAAATGCTTGCCTTTCACGCCGCAGGTCGTCGGTTCGATTCCCACCTAGGACAGATATTTGTGTGCATGAACATATCTGTTTGTCTTGAGTCTGGGTGTAGTAAGTAAGTAGTATATGTAATACAACAGTTATCTGGTTTCCATAGTAGTGCTTAATTTGGGATCAGATGGCGGTGTGTAAATAATGTCCCAAGATATCGCAGAATATTTCGCCAAGTAAATAGTAGACAATTGACAATTTGATACAGTAAAGTCAATTTGCTCATACGATTCCATGATACGCAATAGATATAACAGATTGAGATATATGTATCTTTAGTTTAGCTATTCATAGCGCGACAAAGCTCTACCCCACGGAGTTACTACCATATAAGGACGGATTGATATAAGTTGAAAATAAAATTGAACATCAATTTTATTTTAAAATTTAGAACTTAATTTAATCATATATAAAGAAATAAGTAAATGAATATCTTGGGACAAGTAACATACTGCAATTTGATCCCAAAATAGGTAGAGATTGTTAATGTTAATAATGTTAATGTAAATAATAAAACATGAAGTAACACCATAAAGATTTCTGGCACGGAACCCTGAGCACGAAGTAAAACAGTAGTATACATAAAATGATGACGTCGAGCAGTTTATATGAAGAGCACTGGCTTGGGACAATGGCGGAGATAGTCGCAACAATACCAGTAGCGCCGGCTAGACTAGACAAGGCTATATTAGGTACTTAGGTACCGAATATAGCTAAAAGTAACATCAACGTATAAGAGCTTCGAATACTTCTTTGTTAGTTACTGCTACTGTATGCAGAGATATAGAGATAAAATCGACCAAAATATAGAACTTTTCGGCTTTGTTCTTTTACTTTTAAAGCAGAGTGCTCGCCCTAGGGGGATTTTCGGCAAACCAGATGGCAAAAACCTTTATTGAGAACAAATCTTTTAGGTCTTTTTCTTATTTAAAGCAGAGTGCCCGCATTAGGGCATTTTTCGGCAAAACAGACAAACAATGATAGAAGATAGCAAGGAAAACGGCTACGATAACAATGCGATAAGCAGTTTTTGAAGTTAATTTTCTTTACGCTTGACTTGGAGAAAGGCTGGTGAAAGCTGTCTAAAGTACACTCGTTTTTTATACATAGCGTATTCAATGTATAAAAAACCGGCCAAGTGCGAGTCGGACACGCACATGAAGGGTTCCGTAGCAGCAAGTATTTCAGTTGATTAAATGAAAGGTAAACCCTAAAAACGAGCGTGCTTTAGACAATAAGACTGAAATAAAACTTAGATATGCGAAACGAAATCGGCTATGAGGGAGTGAAAATGTGTGCTCGCACCTCTCTCTATTGTCCCTACAGTAATATACGAAACGTAACTCTCTCTCTTTCTACCTTCACTTACTTATCAACCCTGTCAACTTCCGTGGGCCTCACACTTTTCGTAACGCTCTTGTTACGCATTCACCAGCTTACTCGTCAAGTCAATAGTAAAGAAGAATCTTGTACCAATAACGTGGACACCTCGTCCGGTCGTAAGATCTTCCCTTTTCCATGGAGGAGCACAATCACCTGACGCCCAAACTTTTAACATCAATCACCGAATGTAAATAATGTTTGTTAGCTTAATTTACGTGTCGCTTACGCATATCTGACGTAGTTCGATCACGAGTTACGTATTTGCTTTGTCTTGCCAAATGATTGTTTTTACATTACATTTATGATCTGCGTGATTTCACCCTTAGTGTTTTAGTATTTTCTAGCAAGATGGACGTCAGTAGATATGCTTGCATTGCAACTGTCGACCTTACTACCTACGTATTAATAATAATGTCCTCCTAGCCACATTTCGGCCAAGACGGCCAGTCTCAATAGAGATTAGCAAACAGAGGAGCACTTTCTAGTTCATCACTCTCATGATCCGATGGTACGACTAGCGACACGACCGGAAAGAGGTCAGATACAGGACCGACGGCTATACGTGCTCTCCGAGGCACGGAGATATAATACCGCCAAATCCCAGACTTCGGGCTGATGCTGAGAAATTTTTCTTTTTACAGAAAAGTCCGAAAATCACTTTTGGCCCGACCCGGGGTTTGAACCCAGGACCTCGTTTTCTGCAGGTGAACACGCTACCACTAGACCAACGAGGCAGTCACAGTACATATTAAAGATGCTGTCAATGTCAAAGTGTGTGTCGACCTGGCGTAGCGTGTATAATGGATAGGATATCGATAAAGACGGCGAAATTTAGGTCGGTGTGTTTGAATAGATTCCGTTACCTTACCTTGGATGTAAGGTGAAGAACTGGTAGGTGGCGCTAGGGCTTCTAGGTTTTTCATAGAGTCCAGTATAATAATGCTTTCAGAATGCTATTGAGACTGCCTCGTTACTGTAGTGCGTCGGAAATGTTTGCGCAAGCTCGCGCGAAGGTTTTTATGCGATTATACGCAAAAATCAGCATCGCTTGTGCGAAGAGTGAGAGACAGTCAAAATAGCATTCTGAAATTTATACCCGAGAACCTCAACTCGCCAATAATTTGCCGGTTTGTACGGTTAATAATAAATACTAACACTAGAAAATAAGTTATTTTTATGTTACTAACACCCTATGGATATATTATTCCGAAATAAAGATATACAATTCAATACAATTATTTTTTGCACGTGTTTCAGGGAGTTTTAGATATTTTGGATTGTAGCGATCAGAATCTACCTACCTGCCTACGAATAATAATACTAGGAATAGCTTTAACCATTATTTTTCTATTTGTTCTACTCAACATGACGAGCACTTAAGAAAATTTTGTTCTTCATTTTTCAACTGCAAAGGTTTCCTCACAAATTTTAATTAACAATTATACTACTTATTTCATAAATACTTTGACTAACTTCGTTGGTCAAGCGGTAGCGTGATTAACCGCAGACACTGAGTACCTATGGTTTAAATCCCGGGTCGAGCCAAAAAGTGGTATGGGATTTTACATTTAAGAAACATTTTTCGATTTCAGTCCGATGTCTGGGAGTTGGCAGTATTTCTAGTTCGATGTCGGAAAGTACCTAAAACCGTCGGTCCTGTACCTGACCTCTTTCCAGTCGTGTTGGTAGTCATCCCATCGGATCATGAGAGTGGTGGAATTAAATTGCAACTATGTTTGGGGATACACTTGTGCACTATAATATATTCCTCAAATATGAATAGTCTCCATTGAGACTGGCCGCCTACGTAATTATTATTGACATAAATACATCTTGTACGAGTATAACCTTAGTTGACTTTGCATGCCATAATGTTTGCTATACTTAGATCCCATTCAGTATCAATTTAGTCAATCAATTTAGTTTTCTGACGCCAGATGCATCTAATTCTACAAGATAACGGTATTTTACAAGAATGTTAAGAGAAACATTCCGTCATAAATGTCAGTGTAAACCGTTCACGTCTACTCCAATCTAACGTATCTCTTCAACCAGCCGCTACTATAAATCAGCTTAAAATAAACCACAGCTTTCACTGGCGAAGCTATAACGGCTAACTGAGATAGTTTTAAATATAGAACTACGGTAACATTTCACGCGGCCAAGCCCCCGACCACGTGACCGCCATTTTAAATTTAAACCGACCGGCCGTTCGAAATACGAATGGAGAGCTGCGCCTGCTGCTATTGGTTTATTTTATATTTATGTTCGAAACGGCTGCTAGTTGCCAGTATGTTTTGTTTAGTGATATTAATTGTTAAAGGACACGTCGCATCGTTCACATTTACTATAAAAATAAGACCATTAAATTTCTTTACTAGGCACTTAGCTGCTTTTATTGAAAACCTTGGGATTACTAATTAAGAGACCAATAGATTTTCTTTTTAGATTTTAATTTTATTGTTGTTGAACGCATATGATGTTATTGCGGAAAATTTTCTAACATTTTCAATTTTTGCTAAGATTTTATAATAAACATAAAAAAATATCATCCAGCGGGGATTATATTAATCCCTACGATCCGAGGCTCTGCTGTTAAGCTACGAACGGTACAGAGCGGATAGATGAAATTTATGTTTTATTGCCATTCAACGGTTGGTTTCTCGAAACATAAGCCACTAACATGTTCACGGTTGCAAGATCACATAATATGGATGTCACCTCCTCAACGATTATGATTTTCCAGTGTTGTGATAGAAATTAAAATTTTACAATTTAATGATGTTTCGACTCTCAGTTTCCATGGTATATTTGACAAGCGGCCCGCCCCGGCTTCGGACGGGTAGATATAAAAAAATTTCATCATGCCAGCCGCGTGACGTCCACTGCTGGACGAAAATGTTACGTATCTACAAATTAGTGTTAATTTATTAATATTTTTTATTTTATAAGTCTCCATATCCACTCCATATCCAATCTTACTTACAACTAATTAAAATACTAAATGTATTTTAATTAGTTGTAAGTAAGATTATTAGTGTTCAGATACTTTTTACTGACACATGAATTGTCAATTGATTGTTATTTTTACCTGGTTCCATCAGAAAACCAGCGCTGCAACAGTAATGTCGCAGCTACTGCTGAGATGGGACCAATTCGGACTCGCACAGATAGCAATTAAGAAATTCTTTATGTGTACCTATGTATTATTATTATCTGTGCTTGTTTACGGAATAAATATATTTTTTTTCTTTCTTTCTTTCAAAACCTTCCAAAAGATTTCCACAATGGAATCATTTTGAAGCATATACCATAATCGGTCACCGTAGCCTAGTTGGTAGTGCTCCTGCCTACGAAGCTGGTGGTCCTGGGTTCGAATCCCGGTAAGTGCAAATATTTGTGTGATGAGCACGAATATTTGTTTTTGAGTCATGGATGTTTTCTATCTATATAAGTATGTATATCGTCGCCTGGTACCCATAGTACAAGCTTTGCTTAGTTTGGGGCTAGGGTGATCTGTGTGGTATTGTCCCTAGATATTAATCACCACGCTTGTCAGACGGGTTGGCATCTCAGGCAGTAGCGTGTCTCTGTGTGCTATTACCATCATAGCACACAGAGACACGCTACTGCCTGTTCTCTAATATTCCTGCGCGTCAACTTTTTCGTCCCCCACGAGATGAGATGGCATGGCGATATTATATGTCATCAACCACATCTATACAAATAAATAAAATTGGAGTGTCTGTTTGTAATATTGAAATAACCGGTTTTTACTACATTGATATGAATATATACGGTACATACACCAAAATAACATTGTTTACAATTTTTGTCTGTCTGTCTGTCTGTTTGTTCCGGCTAATCTCTGAAACGGCTGGACCGATTTTGACGGGACTTTTATTGGCAGGTAGCTGATGTAATAAGGAGTAACTTAGGCTACTTTTATTTTAGAAAAAGTCATTTATTTTACTAAAAAACAAAATAAACTAATTAACACGCGGACGAAGTCGCGGGCACAGCTAGTAGCATATATAAATTGACTTAGTTGAAGAAAAACGGTCATCGTGACTTAACAAAAATGGTTAGAGACATTATAACCTCAAGGATTTTTTGCGGGTAATGATATCATCAATACTTTTTGCAGCGGACAATTATAGTCGAACTTTTAATAGCTTGGGTTACATTTATGTCATTTAGTAGGGATCTCTCTTTTTTTTTAAATTAAAATACTTCCTGATTATGTAATTTAATATAGGTAAAAATATTAAGATAAACAAATTAAACCACTTTAATCGTATGTGAGAATAACATGGTTATCTGTTTAAAATACAAATTGTTTTACCCGAAAACGTAATCTTGATTTTAAGTGCAACACCCGAAAAGAAAATCATGCCCAAATAAATCTCCTAATAATAGCGAAGATATCGTTCTGCGTCAACTCAATAAAAAACAAACGCAAGAAATTCCATCTCCGCCGTGGCTGTTCGCGAAACGACGCTTGAATAGTTAATAAATGCTTAGGAAGATGCTTTGCAAAATTTTGTTGCGTCCCTCTGATTAACAAGGCGGTATCCATTCAAAAGCTTGTTTTTAATTAACCTTAAAAAATTATAATTTAAAAGTATAAAGTAATTTCATCTCTGAATAATAAAGTTTGAAGTTGGTTTGAAAGCGGTACGTTGTTTTTGAAAACAGGCTTTATTAGCACCAAGAGATCGACGAAGATAGCCAGATGGTCATTAGATGAATTTCGCGTTGTTTTGCAATGGAACCCTGGAACGCGTATTTTTCTCCTCTCTTTGGAAGTCAATAAAGGCACACTTTAAGCATGATTTCTAAGTGTGTCAAATAAGTCATACAGCTGCTAGCCTATAGGCCTCTCTCTCGTAGAGCGACAAGTACAACCTAGAATAGACCATCCCATGCATATCCACGTCTGGAATCGCTCTGAGTCTGCCTCAGAGCGGGTTATGTAGTTTTTAGGTTTATTTGCAGGACAGCTTCAACGCCTAACTCCAAAAGCCATATTAATTACTGTTTTAAGAAACATAGAACCAGTTTCGAATCAACTTTATTTACACAAATGATTTGAATTAAAAAATGTATATACATACATGTATGTACAGACGCCAGGACATCAAGCTACCCTAATCTGTCAAATTTCCCCAATTGAAAGTGAACCTTATGCTTAAGTGATAAAGTTGAAAATCTATAAAAGAAATATGACAGATTGGGGTAGCTGTATGTGCTGGATTTTTTATTTACACTCCTCTTTTGCCTCGTTTACTCTCAATATATTCTTCATACATGCTCGCCGGTTCACTGTTATTCGCGTAGAACAAACTAGCTGGACAAAAACAACTCTTCAATTCCTAATAGTTAATTATTAAGATGAACTCATTAGCCCTATACATTAAGGAATACATCTATTAATTTTCGTAATTACCCTCATTAGGCCCGTCATTAAGGTAAGTATATAAAGTGTTGATAATTCAAAGTGCATTCATTTGCATTTTTACACCATATTGTTAACATTATTTTAAGTCACTAAAAGAAATTTGTGATAGTGTTTTTGTGATGGATTGTGTACATAAGGGTAAGTAGTTTTGTTTTAGTTAATTTTTATCACAGGATCTTCATTATTTAATTTTATTAAATTAAATGTTTCGATAAAAGTGGACTTTTTCACCCATATTTTTGAATTCAATAGTCAAAATATTACATGTCCACTCATGTCCACTCTGTAAAATCTATTTTATATGATTCTCACAAGTATCTAGTAGTAATTAGTAGAAAAAAATATTGCGAATTATTTGCACAACTAATTTTTTTCTTTTTTTTTCTTTAAACAGTTTTCACCGTCTCAAAAATGGACTTTTTTGAAGAATGGCTAAAACACCCGAAGGAAACGCGAAACGTGGAGCTCTTTCGGTTTATATCTTTGAGACATGACTTTGATGGTGTTACGGAGCAGTCCCTGAGAGACGTCAAGGTCATCATCTCAAAATATTCTTCAAAATTGGCTGAAAAGTGGAGCAGCTGTGCAAGAAACCGAGAGCGGTTCCTAGAGAAGAATTCAACGTGGCTGAAGGGAGTTGACATATCTTTCGCTGTGTCCGTTTATTTATGTATGCCAAGTACATCTACTGAACCGGGACCTGGAAGACCCTCTAAAGAGTTTGATGATTCTAGTCTCAAAACGAAAAGACGACGCATAGATGACCTCTTACAGTCCAGGAGTGCTAGTGAATTAATATACGCTGCTGAGGTGTCAGCGCGTTTGTCGGGTCAGAGAAGTGTAGCACGTCAAATTAAAGATGTAACTGGTGACCCTTCAATAGCCCATAAAGAGAGTGCAACAAGTGCCTCCAGGTGTCTGACAAGCGAGGAAGCTTTAGCATACTATGTTGATAGTAAATCAAGTAGCCATAGCTATAAGCAGACTCGGAAGTGGAGCATCAAAGCCGGACATAAGGTATTTCCGTCATTATACAGTGTTAGAAGGGCAAAAGTAGCTTGCTATCCTCGAAATGAACAGATTACTGTTAACGAAACGCGTGCTGAAATCAAAGTTCAGGCAGTTCTTGATAAAACTGCGGAACGTTTAGTTTCAGCGCAACAAGAAGTTGTCAGTAGTCTGTTACCTTGCACATCATTCACATTAACCAGTAAGTGGGGTTGTGACGGAAGTTCCGGTCACAGTTTGTACAAACAAAAATTCACCAACTGTGATAACAGTGATGAGTTTTTGTTTGTATTTTCATTCGTTCCCCTTCAATTGGGAGACGAAAAAGGTAATATTGTGTGGCAGAATCCTCGGCCCTCTTCTATAATGCATTGTCGCCCAATAAAATTTATCTTTTCTAAGGAAACCAAAGATTTAACGATAACCGAAACCAATAAGGTTTTAGAAGAGATAAATGCTTTATTGCCGACAACTTGCAAGGTGATGGAGACCGAAGTATCTGTCACACATGTTATGCTTTTGACAATGATTGACGGGAAGGTTTGCAATACTTTGACCGAAACTTCTTCTTCACAGAAATGTTTTATTTGTGGGGCAACTCCATCAATGATGAATGATTTGTCAAAAGAGTTTACGGCGAATAAAGATAATCTTGGTTTTGGTTTGTCTACGTTGCACGCTTGGATTAGGTGCTTTGAATGCTTGCTTCACATTAGCTATCGACTTAATGTAAAAAAATGGCAACTTAGATCAGCCGAAGACAAAGCTAGTGTGAAGCAACGTTCAGATGACATTAAAAAGCGTTTTAAAAGCGAGATGGGCTTGATTGTAGACAAACCAAAACCAGGGTTCGGTAACACTAATGACGGAAATACCGCGCGAAGATTTTTTGAAAATCCCGAGGCAAGTGCCGATATTACAGGGTTAGATGTTTCACTTATACAAAAATTTAGCATACTACTTCGTACTTTATCATCAGGATATGACATAAATATTGAAAAATTTGTAACCTTAGCTCAAGAAACCAGACAACTTTACGTAAATCTCTATCCATGGTATTATATGCCCGCGACTGTTCACAAAATACTTCTGCACAGTGGCGAGGTAATTAAATCGTCACTTCTGCCTATAGGCCAGCTTTCCGAGGAAGCACAGGAAGCTCGGAATAAGGACTGCAGAAGATTTCGTGAACACAACACACGAAAACGATCGCGAATAGCTACGAATAGAGATTTACTTAATATGTTATTGATAACATCTGACCCTGTAATAAATGGTTTAAGAGAAATTCCCCGGAAGAAAATAGGTTCATTCCCTATCGAAGTCCTAGATTTATTAGTTCAACCTAGCTTTAAGGAACAAAATGTTAATATAGTTTCTAGTTTTCATAGTTCTGCCACTCATGATCATGACTATTCAATGGATGATTCATCTGATGATAGTGATGATGAGTGATCGATTTAGTTTTTAAGTAGGTATTTTATGTATCTGATATTAGATTTTATAGTTACATTTATAGTTAAATTTATTTATAAAATTGTTTAAAAAAATATTGTGTTTTTATTTCACTATACCTGCTCAAACGACCAATGGACCTCAAATAGTATTATGACCCTTATATCTTTGCTTAATAACCTCATTTATAAATAAAAATCGAAACAAATAATATTGTCCAGCTAGCTTGTTCTACACGAACCACTGTGCGGTTGAGGGTACTTCTGATCTAGGGGGCTATCACCTAATTCGCCAGTTATTGTGATCGGCATTTAAGCAGATGAAGGTTAAAAATTACTAACTTAACCTAAACACGGAACAAGTAATCGTGCTCATCACACAAAGATTTGTCCTAGGGTGAGGATCGAATCTTCAACAACTGGCTTATCACTCAGCGTCACTATCTACTAGAACAACAGGCCAGTCATATGGGACCAGAGACTGAAACCATTTCCCATCGAATAAAACAAAAAAGTAACAAAAATAATTTAACCAAAATTTAACCAAACCATAAACTGAGAACTCACTTAACATATTATGTATATTCAAACATGACTGCCTCGTTGGTCTAGCGGTAGCCTGTTCACCTGCGGGTGAACAGGCTACCGCTACGAGGTCCTGGGTTCAAATCCCGGGTCGGGCCAAAAAGTGATTTTGGGACGTTTCTGTAAAAAGGAAAATTTCTCAGCATCAGCCCGAAGTCTGGAAGTTGGCTGTATAATACCCCCGTGCCTCGGAGAGCACGTAAAGCCGTCGGTCCTGTACCTGACCTCTTTCCGGTCGTGTCGCTAGGCGTCCCATCGGATCATGAGAGTGATGGAATAGAAAGTGCTCCTGTGTTTGCGCGCACACTTGAGCACTATAATATGTCCCGCGCAGATGGTTAATCTCTGTTGAGACTGGCCGCCGTGGTCGAAATTCGGCTAGGAGGACATTGTTATTATATTATTATATCCAAAAATACATCGAGTGAAATTTAAAACGTCATTCTGTGGTCTCTCAAAGAAGGAAAGAATGTCTCTGTCGTCAATCTTGTCACCTACAGTTAGTGTTGGCACTTCGCAAATTGTATTCACAATGAATACGACATGACAGTATGACGAAAGGGTATCAGCAGATAGTATTACAAAACATGACGTGGTTCTATATTTGTCTGTCAATATTAGCTCATGCACTTTTATTTGCTTGTTTGGTCATTAGGTTTAGACATCGATTAATTGCTTGTTTTATTTGCTTGCAAATGGTACCTTGGCAAATCTTATTTGGCCTAGATTGCCTGGAAGTCGTTTTTATACTACCAAGTTAACAAGCAAGCATAAAGTTCATCAGATGGTAAGCGGTTACCGTAGACTATGACACTTGCGATACACGTTGCATCATCATATCCGACCCTTAACCCCTCCCTGATGACCTTGTAACGCCTTCAATTATTGCAGAGCAATGTAATGGAATCTTATAAGACTACGATTTTAAAACTACAATCTTAAACCTATTACGGTAATTTTTGTATCAATTTAAACCTTATTCTAATACCTAATTAAATATCTAAAATAACAAAACTGTAGACTTAAACCTACAACTTACCTTATTATACTAATTAATAATACAGAAACATTAGTTACTTTTTATTTTTTAATCTGTGTATCGCCTACGCTGTATTCATTGAGTGAAGTGTTGTATGCAATGAACGGGATTACCGTCCGTTCACTCGCAGGTTCCGCTCATCGTGACATTTTTTGCATATCATGCACTCGACGAAATACTACGCTACTGCTGAGTTGTTCCAAAATTTTTTTATAAACTCATAATTTAAATATAAATTTAAATAGTACCAACGCGTACATTGTTCTAAAAAAACGCCGTATATCTATACATATAAAGTGTGTTAGTGTTTAAACCCCACTTGGGTGAGTGTTGTACATTATTTTATGTTACTGCGTAGTAATTGGTAATAACTATTGTGTTCGTAGTTCATAGTAATCATCTACATTTTATACAATCATTATTCGCTATGATCGTAGCTTCATTTTAATACCTACATGTTCACCGTCCTAGTAAATTCATTAGTGTAAAATATGTACGTGCTAAAACTGCTAGTCATTGTAGAACGTAGTTTCTTTTGTGTAGATTGTTTATGTATATTCATTTAAAGGTTCTGCCGATATATATCTTTCTTACTATCTAATTCTTCATTGAAATCTAAAGCTGTCAACGACCTACATATTAGAAAATAATTTTGTTATATTTTTTATTCTTCCACCCATATTATATAATATGTAACTCTGAATTAAAAGTGTGCAATGCTATGACTGCTTCATTAACTATCACTATTTAGTATCAAATACCACTACCCATATTCATCAATCATTACTACTTTTCACCGCTACTGAGTTCGATGTTGCAGTCATAGTAGGAAATCGGACATTTTGCTGAATGCCTAAATTGTGTGCATTTCAGGGTTTCTTTTCTACGGAGTATACTTACCACCTATAAATACACCACGTCTCCGAAGATCACCCCACCTCATCAGTTCCGGAACTCAATCTACAGCCTTAAGACTGCGCCGGACATCACTACACTACTACCAGGGGAGTGGTATTTTAAATTGTCAGATCGTACCCACAATCGTGTGATAAACCTACGACCCTTCTACCTAACCTTTTTTTATCTTGACACGCGGCAGCGTGTCGGGCCAAGTTAATTTTTTTCTTTGGAAATTAAATTATTTTTTTAATTGATCTTTAGTCTTTTCTTCTTCTACCTACCTACAAAATTATTCTATACATCGTGGAAACGCGACAGTGGCGCCCAACTATTTTATCACACGGTTTTGAGTGCGTTCTGATTTTTTTTTGTGCTTTATAGTTATTTTTAGTGAAGGCTGCTCATTAGTATTTAGTTTAGTGCGGGGCTTAATTTTTTGTACCAGCTAGTTCATGTGTAGCATATTTATATATTAAGTATCTTAAAATCTAAATTACTACTACTATTATTTGTTTTCTACCTAATTTTATTTTAACACTACCCATGCACTAGCTATTCAAGCTCAACGTAATTTCATTTCATACTGTATTAACTTTAACTGTCTGTGCTTTCTTGTATTTTTGTACAACACACACTCATCGGGAAAACACTTTATATTTCTTAGTAATATTTCTTAATAATAATAAAAAAAAAACATGGCTTTTCCAATCAAATATCTTTCGCTCCAAAAAGCTGAGTTGGAGTACAAAGCTTCAGTTCGTGGTGGTACTAACAAAACAAAAAATTCTCAAAAAAGTTATCTCCAAAATATATTAAATGTCGTATAATTTCTAAGAAATAATAATAATAATAATATATAGGGACAATGTCACACAGATCATCCTAGCCCCAAACTAAGCAAAGCTTGTACTATGGGTACCAGGCGACGATATACAAATTTATATAGATAGATAAATACTTAAATACATAGAAACATCCATGACTCAGAAACAAATATTCGTGCTCATCACACAAATATTTGCACTTACCGGGATTCGAACCCAGGACCACCAGCTTCGTAGGCAGGAGCACTACCAACTAGGCTACGGTGATCGTCAAATCACCATTAGTCTATGTAATTGAAGATATGAATGGTAATAATTTAGGAACCTGGCATGTTAAAGATTTTAAAATAAATAATTACACATCTTAACAACATTAAAATAGTTTTTTTTGCTTTTTGTAATTTTTCTGCCCTATAATATACTTTGCTACTAAACCTTCCAACAATTATGTCTATAATTTAATCTAGAAACGGTACTATATGTCTCATCTAAATTAAACTTTATCTTCTGTAAGTACCATTAATCTTAAAGACACCTAGGAAATTAAAAATGGATATTTATCTTGATGACCTAAAAGTCAAGATAATTTTGTTGTCTTAGCGACCTAAAAGTTAAGACAGTTGTCTATTTTATAATTCTAGGTAATCGAGACAGTACAAGTATAGTTAAAATGACATAACAAAATTAACACCTACTACTGTTATAGGTGAGAATTTTGTGAAACAAATTGAAATTCTCTGTATATTAGACAGCAACACCACGATCTATAAAGTGGTGAATGCAATTTAGTGAAAGTGAGACGTATGTATGTTGTAACTGTGTGATGAATGAGTTGTAACCTTATAGCAGTAGGAAAAGTTAAGGACATATGTAGTTTGCTCAGTATGGAAGCGGATTTTTATTCAGGAAAAATCCTATCCTAAAAAGGGGGGTATGTAACGCCTTCAATTATTGCAGAGCAATGTAATGGAATCTTATAAGACTACGATTTTAAAACTACAATCTTAAACCTATTACGGTAATTTTTGTATCAATTTAAACCTTATTCTAATACCTAATTAAATATCTAAAATAACAAAACTGTAGACTTAAACCTACAACTTACCTTATTATACTAATTAATAATACAGAAACATTAGTTACTTTTTATTTTTTAATCTGTGTATCGCCTACGCTGTATTCATTGAGTGAAGTGTTGTATGCAATGAACGGGATTACCGTCCGTTCACTCGCAGGTTCCGCTCATCGTGACATTTTTTGCATATCATGCACTCGACGAAATACTACGCTACTGCTGAGTTGTTCCAAAATTTTTTTATAAACTCATAATTTAAATATAAATTTAAATAGTACCAACGCGTACATTGTTCTAAAAAAACGCCGTATATCTATACATATAAAGTGTGTTAGTGTTTAAACCCCACTTGGGTGAGTGTTGTACATTATTTTATGTTACTGCGTAGTAATTGGTAATAACTATTGTGTTCGTAGTTCATAGTAATCATCTACATTTTATACAATCATTATTCGCTATGATCGTAGCTTCATTTTAATACCTACATGTTCACCGTCCTAGTAAATTCATTAGTGTAAAATATGTACGTGCTAAAACTGCTAGTCATTGTAGAACGTAGTTTCTTTTGTGTAGATTGTTTATGTATATTCATTTAAAGGTTCTGCCGATATATATCTTTCTTACTATCTAATTCTTCATTGAAATCTAAAGCTGTCAACGACCTACATATTAGAAAATAATTTTGTTATATTTTTAATTCTTCCACCCATATTTATAATATGTAACTCTGAATTAAAAGTGTGCAATGCTATGACTGCTTCATTAACTATCACTATTTAGTATCAAATACCACTACCCATATTCATCAATCATTACTACTTTTCACCGCTACTGAGTTCGATGTTGCAGTCATAGTAGGAAATCGGACATTTTGCTGAATGCCTAAATTGTGTGCATTTCAGGGTTTCTTTTCTACGGAGAATACTTACCACCTATAAATACACCACGTCTCCGAAGATCACCCCACCTCATCAGTTCCGGAACTCAATCTACAGCCTTAAGACTGCGCCGGACATCACTACACTACTACCAGGGGAGTGGTATTTTAAATTGTCAGATCGTACCCACAATCGTGTGATAAACCTACGACCCTTCTACCTAACCTTTTTTTATCTTGACACGCGGCAGCGTGTCGGGCCAAGTTAATTTTTTTCTTTGGAAATTAAATTATTTTTTTTAATTGATCTTTAGTCTTTTCTTCTTCTACCTACCTACAAAATTATTCTATACATCGTGGAAACGCGACAACCTCTGGCAACTTTACTTACAATCTGATCAGATCACTGGCACAGTGACATATGCCGTTGGTTATAAATAAATAATAAATAAATAAAAAAGGTTTTTATTCACGTAGACTTTAAAAAAGCGCTTGTAAATAGTCAGAACATGTTTGTAGTAATATAGTTGTATACATTATTATTTCTAGTAACATAGATATTTAGGTACATATTGTATTAAAACATTTATAAAATTTATTTTATTATAGCAATGATATATAGCTAGCTCGTATCAAGTTATTGTCAAGAAATTAGTTTAAGTCTAATATTTTTACTACATATTGTCATATCTTTTAATAAATACGCCAATCGATCTATTTTTAATCACAAAAATGGGAAATCTTTAATTTCATCACGGCGACTCTAACCAGCACCATCTACCAGTCCGGGGACATACATACATAGCTTAACGTAGTAACACAGAGCGCCTACTGCGTTAAGCTATAAACGATACACGCTGGCAGATCAAATATATAATTATTATACTATATTAGGACAAAGCATATATGATGGTAGAGCCTAGAGGGTGCTTGTCACATGTGACGACATAAATGGTTCGGAATCGATTGTCAACGTTGAAGCCGATTTAACGATTGATGAAGTAATTTTTAACCTTTATTTATTTGAAAGCCATTTATGAAATCGATGTTCGGTGACTTAGCCGGTAGGGCCCCAGGACGATTAAATTAATTTATGATTTCCCATTTTTGAGATTAGATTTACGCTTTGCACTATTAATAATGCTATAAACCTCTTGTTTTTAATTATCTCTTGGTTACTGTTTATATTAATAATTTCATTTCACCTCGTCTTACGGTATGTTGTGTTGGTGACATCATCTGTTATGATTAAAATAAAATAAAATATAAAAAATATCACATTTTATTGTATGTACAATAAATTATGATACAATTTTTTTTTAATATTTTAATGTAGTCAAACAAATAAATAATATAAGGAATGTATATGAATCGTGTAGATAAAGGTGGATGAACTCAGAATAAAAGTTATACCTTCGCCGTGCTCAGTCAATTATGAAAGCACTTTGAAAAATAAAGTTGAAAAGCTTTTCAGACACAACAATGAGTTGGAAAACAATGAAAATGATGGATTAATTTATAAAGAGAATTTTGTAATACTCCTACCTATCTACCCCTTTTCATTCGAAGTACATATATTCGACGTCAGTCAGTGGTAACGCGAACACTATAAGAATCACCCTTATAGCGTTTGTAATAGGAAAGTATAGAATAGAATAGAATTTTATTGAGAATAAAAACATGTTACATAAAATATAAACCCACCAAACTGCATAGCAGTTTGTCGGCGGGATTAGCGCTCGTTAACACAATGACAATAATTATATCAATAAATACAATTGTGGGCGTTTGTAATAGAGATGGCTGGGAAGGACGCTAGTATCCATACTATCGATAATATCACGCAGACGCAGATGCATTCGTATCGATGAGATGCTGTCTCCGAGCCGCAATCGCACCAGCGGCACGGGACTTCGCATATTGACGTAGTTGCACCCCCCCTTATGCATCTCACCACAGTAAGCGCTCTGAGCTGACCTTCTCAATCAATTAATCAATCAATAATTTATTGCTGAACATAGTAATTACAATATATAGTACATTGACGGTCACCATAGCCTAGTTGGTAGTGCTCCTGCCTACGAAGCTGGTGGTCCTGGGTTCGAATCCCGGTAAGTGCAAATATTTGTGTGGTGACCACGAATATTTGTTTCTGAGTCATGGATGTTTTATATGTATATATGTATTTATCTATCTATATAAGTATGTATATCGCCGCCTGGTACCCATAGTACAAGCTTTGCTTAGTTTGGGGCTAGGATGATCTGTGTGACATTGTCCCCAGATATTATTATTATTATTATTTCAAGATGTCAGGTAAATGTAGGTGTGGTCAATATGTTCTGCCTGATAGGGCATGCAAAATATTTATAACAAATTCACAAATATTAAATTAAAAAAATAATCATATAAATTTAATTTCATGTCAATACAAATCTACACTTAAAAATAACACATAAATAAATCAAAACGAATTGTATCACAAATCGAACCTACGAAGTATTCGCCTAAATATCTAGCTTATCGGTAAAATACTCTTTTAGAGAATAGTACCTTGGTTGGGGTGAAAGTGAAAAGGGAGTGGCTTCTAGCGCGGGATACCTAGTTTACAGTTTTATTTGAAAGACGGGTTGAGCCCACCTCACTGCTTACAATGCTTTACCTGACAATAGTCCAGTAAAGCAATGAAAGCCTACTAGGCTAACTATAATCTGACTGATTGCACGATTAAGAGATCTGCTCGCCACTTCGTGTCCCGGATTCGATTCCCGCATAGGACAACTATGTGTGTATCCCCATATGTAGTTGTACTATGTCTGGGTGTACTTAGTGTCCGTTAATTATATTTTTGTAAAGTACCCCAAGACACAGGTTTTAATTTAGGAGGATCGTTGTTTTTTTTTTTTTTAATTTACGTGAAAGGAAGGAGACGCAGACCCGGATATCACTATTCCACTATTTACTAATTGACACTATTTTATGTCAAGCTGTCATTGTGCCTCTTTGCCATTTTATTTAACCCAAATATTAAGTAAGTACAGAAAAATAAAGCCACTGGCCCTCCCTGTGGTAAATGAAATGAAATTTATTCAGCACTTGGGTATTAACATACACTTGTACTTGTCAAGGTCACAATGCAGTACATAAACATAGTGGATAGTAAAAAGTTACAAAAAAAATTAATTAGTCAGTCCGTGCAGTTTGTTTTATCGCATATATTTTCCGAAAACCTTAAATAAATAATAATTTTGAAATTTAGTTCTACTATATTAAAATTAAAGAATGGAAGACTAAAGCAAAAAGACGAAATTCTAAATGAGGGGAAACACAGTAGATACTACAGTATTTAAAATACGTGAAATCAAGGGATAACGTGAGTATTAGATTAGATATTTTGGTTTAACCTAACCAGCCTTGGCTCTCATTGTTTTTATTGGTATTAATTAATTGGTATTCAATCAATGTGATATGGTATAAATTAATGCGGTAACAGGCTGGCTAGTCGACTGACATGTCACAGAGTAAAACATGATCATAGCCATAACAAAAGAAGCTAGCGTGGACCATACACCAGTAAATAACATTTCAAGTACCGGTCTCAAATGTGATAGATAGATAGATAATTGTTTTTTGTACACCAATAGTAACATCACACAGTACAGGAGCATATAATTGAAATGAATATAATAGGCGGTCTTATCACTAACATGTGATCTCTTCCAGACAACCAAGTGCTAATGTGCTAGCCACAATATACCATTAAACCTTCGTTATAAGCTTGATAAACAAAAATAATGGACTGAAGGGCACTGGGCACTGAACGGCGATATACTACATAATAAAAAGAACTAACGTAGCTATACTGCATACAAATCCGATCACGATCTAGCTTGCGTAAGTCGTTCGCGCTAAAACGGTTACTCGTATAAAATGAGAACTATTACAAATTTTATAAAATCCATTAAACATATTAGCAACATGACGGGCCAGTTGGTAAATGCTTGCCTTTCACGGCGCAGATCGTGGGTTCGATTCCCACCTAGGACAGGTATTTGTGTGCATGAACATGACTGTTTGCCCTGTGTCTGGGTGTAATTATCTAAATAAGTATGTATTTACAAAAGAAAAATTAGTATATGTAATATATCAGTTATTATTATTATTATAGATTGAAGAATATATTTAGACCTAGATATTATTATTATACATTGAAGAATATATTTCGAGGTATCTACTTTGAATATTTGGAGTATACCTTATTCTCATTAGTTATTGATTAACCAATTATGTAAATGTACAAATAAAAGTATGACTGAGACCTGATAAATACAATACATAAATAGTTTCCGAACGTCAATATGCATTGCCTTAATCAAAAAATCTCCGTCAAATGTCAAAGTCTGTACCTATTTACTCAAAGCTAAAAATATCTTCTAATCTTGTCTAAAGTACATATTTTGATGTACTATTTATTACGTCTATAGGTGCGTCAGTTTGTCGAAGATAAGATGAGTGGGAGCATCTGCCATTAACGTAAGATGTTTCACCAAGATGAGTCACTGATAGCTGTTGAAACATTTGGATTATTCGCCTTCGAAATCTGCGTTTTCGGTTAGTCTACATGAAAAAATGCTACCTTATAATTTCTTCGGTCAAATCACGCAAAGGGCTATTTGGATTTCGACAACATCACAGTATAACGAAAATGAACAAATATGGCCCCGCATATGCTCTATGTGTGTTGATGTAATCACATTAATATTATAAAGGCGAAAGTGTGTGAGTGTATATGTTTGTTACTTCTTCACGTCTAAACGGCTGGAGCGATTTTAATAAAATTTGGTATGGAGTTAGCTGACACCCTAAATTAACACAAAGGCTATAATTTATAAAGATTACACGGCACAGCTAGTTGATAATAAACGCATATGGTATGGTATACAAAGTAAAAGAAATTGTTGTAGAAATGTTATAAGAGATGTTTTCTTGCTATTAATAAAAATAAAATAGAAGAAAATGTCCCGTCTAACATTGTATTTTATTTGTAATTAGTTCTATTACAATGAGTTTGAACAGATATCGCAATTTTCTTCCTCGGGAGCGTTGGCCTGCTATATCTCGGTCATCGCTCTCAATTAATCGATTTTATGTTATGATACCATTAAGAAAGTCTAGCAGATGGGAAAACAATCTGGTGACGAAATATATTTTGGACGCCGTATCAATATTATTGATTCGTTTCATGGTCAGCAAATATGTGAATCTTACATACAAATAAATAAATATGAAGTGTATGTTTGCAAAGTCAAAATATCAGCTTATTCCAATACACATTTGAAGGTGAATACGGTACTTATAAAAAAAACCGTCAAGTGCGAGTCGGACTCGCGCACGAAGGGTTCCGTACCATTATCTATAAAAACGAGCAAAAAATTCACGTTTGTTGTATGGGAGCCCCCTTAAATATTAATATTATTTTGTTTTTTAGTATTTGTTGTCATAGGCAACAGAAATACATCATCTGTGAAAATTTCAATTGTCTAACTATCACGGTTCATGAGTTACAGCCTGGTGACAGACGTACAGGCAGGCAGACAGACAGCGAAGTCTTAGTAATAGGGTCCCGTTTTACCCATTGGGTACGGTACCCTAAAATAAGATTATGTTTTGACGGAACTTTCACAAGCATATACCTAACTGATCTTATAGCATACTATATATAGCAATAATAAAGTTTCCTGCCGTGGCTTAACCCACGTAAATTATACGGCCGTCTAAACAATAATATTTTTCTGTATGAAAATTAATTTCATGATGATTGGTTGGGTAGTGAAAGAGTGAAAGCTAAAGAAACAAACAAACTGACTCACAATCTCATTCATGTGTGCAATAAAAAAAAATAAGCTTTCTAAATATTGTACTTAGCTTTTTAAGCCTTACTTTTAACTTAAAGTAAGCCTTTGAGGTATTACTTTTTTGAGGACCTTTAGCCGAAAATTTAAAAAAGACACGTTTTCTAATCTCGCTATGTAGTGCCTAAAGAAAAGGGGCATACAGGTCGTTCACTCGGGGTAGCGTCTTAACCTTGAAGCATGATTGTTTGAACTTTACTTTTAAAAGCGCCCCCTCTTACCCGCGAATCAGCCGTTTAATTTGGGGCGGTCTTAGCCAGATAGTCTCACCGGTTCTACAGAATATCAATAAAGGTTAAAAAATGTAATAAAAGTCCAGAAGTATCATCACTATGGTTATGTTAAATACAGCTTGCCGCTGCAGATGGTTTTTTTTTTAAAGACAACGCCCGCACTAAGGTCCGTCGAAGGTAACATCACACAACACACAAAGTATTTATGGGTCACACAAATAGCTGTCCTGCGCGGGATTCGAACCCGGGACACGCAGCGGCGAGGCGGCTGTCTTAGGCACTGCGCCACACGTGCAGTCAAAAATTTCATTCTTATTAGTTCTATTGCACCACATTTGATTCAATTGAATACGTGGCCATATTCAAGTCTTTTGTTTGCTACATTCCTGCTATGAAGTTTTTGAAGTTAAAACTTTGTTAGGCGCATTGAATACTTTTTGGTTGAACGAAATGGACCCCGCGTCATCGTCACGTCACGCTTCCGATGAACTATATTTAACTATTACACTGTAGTTTACTTAGATTGGAAGTGTAAAAAAAATTGTTTTCACTTCTATAGGCAGTCCCCAAAGACTGCCTCACATTTATTTTTTTAACGTTCATATAGTTGTTCCCGACTTTTTGCCTTCCATAATAACATACTACTTTATATTTTTCTTTCATAAAACCAATTCGCCCATTCTGCATAGTAAATTCCACTATAAGTCTAAAGATTTACGTGACGGCGGTTGACATTACGCAGTAACTGAAAGCTTTTCTTCATTCACCCACAGGCACTTAGCTGTTGGCCGATCGTGTCAAAAATATACAACCGAAGGATGTTGCGGGCAAAAGTTATTAACAGTTAAAGAAATATGAGTCAACATCAACAACGATATCAAAATTAACACCAGATACCGTGGAAACATGCGTATATCCTGTGGCGTCATTCGCTTGATTGGTGTACTTTATAAATACTTGACATTGCTTCCAGAAAGACGAATTCACATCTCGCAAACAGCGCGAATGGTTAAGTAATTCTTATGTATTGAAAATCTGTACATATATATAAATATTTGTCTGTATGTCCTTTATAGAATCATAAACTATGCATTTGATCATATGATGATTTTCAGCAAAGTGTTGTGCATGTGCCGACGAAGGTTTCTGAGTTGGCACGACCAATCTTCGACAGATTAACGCGGGTGAAACTCCGGGAAACCGCTAGTTTATAAGAAAATGAAAAGTCAAAGAACTGTTAGAGTTGTGTATTTGATATATAAAATTGGTTTTAAATTATATTAATCTTGGAAATGGATCTCTCGATATACAACCATAGTAGCACATTCTGGCTGAAGCACTGAAACAGAGCAGACGATACCTTGCTTTATTGCGCGAGGGGTAATAAATTAGTGCATTGTGTTACATACAAATGTTGTATTAAGTATTTCGAAGACTGTCGCTTACATCTTGGTATAGAATAGCATTGAACCACATTGATTTGAAATCGGAATACTAGGTTTCGGTTGTGTCTGGACTGACCCGCGATTTGAACCTAAGACCTCATTAATTGCATTTGAACAAGTTGCCGCTAGACCAACGAGACAATGGTATTTAGTGAGTATTAATTATACGCATACAAATATACCTTTAGCCGTGTGGTTTCCGGAACAGAAAGAAAAACAGAGCCACCCTATACCGTCCCGTACGTGTCGTATACGGCGACTATGCGATACACCAGGTAGTCGGGCAGCAGCGCCTCCTGTGTATTCACCACCTGACAGCGGTCGCCAACACGCATGCCAAGCGCGGTAGCTAAGGCAAACCCCTCCAAATAGCATCTTTGTATAACCTTTGGGGGAGACCTATGTCATGAAAAATCTTCGTTAGTCATTATGATGTCACCAACATTTCTATTTCAACTGTCTATTTATAAAACAAGTAGTAGTACGCCGTAAGAGTCCGTGGAGTCAAGTACCAATATGTCAAACCACAAACTGCACAAAAATGTAAAACTGATATTGGAGGGAAGCCAACAGTAATAATCTTTTTTATATATGTTACTAAACGTCAATAGAAATGTGATGTGACGTCATTTTCGGAGTTTATTTTTCAATGTGGAGCTTCTAGATTGTCTGGTGATCATGTTCATGTTCTTTCCTCCTATGTTGACAAAAGTTTGATCTTCAAGCTATAAGGGAACAAAACGAACTTATAATTTCCGTTCTACCTGCCAGCTGATTTTAAGGGGGACAATATACAAATAATACGAATCAAAGATGAAATATGTACGCCGTGAGCATCATCCCACTGTTATGAACCTCAGTTTAAATAAGTATTGATGGAATGCCCCCTCCGATCCTCAATCGGATAAGAATTCCGCGTGGGGTGGCAGTTTCATAAAAGTTTCTTAAAAACCGACCTCCGAATGCAACTCTACGAGGACTTCTCTTGGTGCCTGCAGAGCCCCAAGAACGCGGTAATGCTGGTCAAGTTATCCATATTACCCCATATCCCCTCCCACGCATGTGGTGTGGAACACGTGCCCTGAGAGGACAAAAAGTATAACAGCCACTTTGCCACAAACAGATCGCTGCCTTCATGGAGCTACTTGTACTTGGCAGCAGTGGAGCATATACTTATCTTACTGCCACCGCAGCTCAGGAGGGAACCACTCTGAGCCTAGGTTCAAAGCCCAAAGTAGGTGTCCTCTGGCGTGGATTTTTCTGCTTCTAACGCAGGTAGCCTAGAAGGCTAACTTGTAGACCTCCTTGCCAACAACAAAATGAGGACCCAAAAACGAATCAATCTTTTTATTAATGCCGTTTGTGACTATAAACAAAAAAGCTTATTGCCCTGTCTTTTCATTGCAAGCAATGAAGACCCTATTCTTTTAACCATTTCTTTTAAAATGCTTTTGGGATTGTCTTGACTGACAGAAAATAAGATTACATCTAAACCACAATTTAATTCAAGAATATTTGCACAAAAATAATAAAGAAAATATCGTAGAAATGGAATCTCGATGATATACGACTGTTACAATAAAAATCAATGTTCTTTCGACGAGCCATATAGAGCCAATCAATATAGACGGGCACCGTGTTCTGAAGAATATTTAATTTTGGAACGGTTTGAAAGATTTATCTACCGCGTTAATCTTAAATGTAATCATCTTACAAGTAAAATAATTTCGAGTAGCTCATAGCGCTTCCGGAATATTTGCAGGCGCTTACGTCAGGCTACGCTACAATGTGGAGGCGGGGCGGGGGAGTCACTTCTCGTAAGTTATTATATCTTAGGACATTAATTCACAAACTGTCGTTGTGTGATATCTCCCAGCTATTTATAATACATACCTATGGTGGCCAACTTCAATGGAAAGTCAAAAACTAGTCACTTTTGTGCCCGAGGGTGCCCACTTTCGGGCGTTGTATCGAGGCGATTGCCACACACGCAATCAATTATTTTTGGAAATCTGGTAGACTGCTTTCGTTTCGATTGTCTGGTGAAGTAGTGAAAGACTCCTAGACAAACTGTAAACATCTGCAATCAGTTTCAAGTAATCGTTACTAAATTCATTCGCATATTTCAATATAATAAGAATACTACGTAAATCTGCAACTCCATAACTCAAACCCACTCGAACCTCTCCCACAAACCATTACTAGCAAGATAAATTGACATGCAAATGGTTCACATAAAACAACGGCATTTCAACAGCATCCGCCAATATTTACTGGTTAGGATAACACAGAGCGATTCATAAAATACTAGACTTATTACAGGTACTTGACGTCACAGCAAGCCCGGCTCATTCATTACTGTTCAAACGACGTCTAAAACGAAGGCGACGTCAATTTACAGTATGTTCTTGAGGTGTTCATATTTCGATTGACAAAAAATGTATACCTGACCTGTGTGAATCGTACAACTGTAAGGGGAAGACCTCGTAGAACATTCTCTGACCAAATCGGAGACGTTCTGAAGAGAGTCCAGGTCCGAAGTACCCTAAACCGGCGAGCATGTATGAAGAATATAATGACAATAAACGAGGCAATAGAGGTGTGCAAACATCGTGACAATTGGAAATCCTTTCTGTGCCTACCCCTCTGGGAAACAGGCGTGTGTCTAAGTATGTATGTCCGTTATTTTTGAACAGATTTCGATAAGTCTTTTTATTTGATAGGAAATACTTTCAATTATGGTTCCCAATATAATAATAATAATTTCTCAGGGCTAATCCCAAACTAAGCAGAGCTTGTACTATGGAAACCAGATAACTGATATATTATATATACTACTTTTCTTTTGTAAATATATACTTATATAGATAATTACACCCACACTCAAGACAAACAGACATGTCCATGCACACAAATATCTATCCTGGGTGGGAATCGAACCCACGACCTGCGGCGTGATAAGCAAGCAATTACCAACCACACCAACCGCCAAGTTAACTGAGTCGTTCAAGTTGAGATTGAATATGGCAATTGTCGCGAATCTTATAAATATTTTTATTTTAAGTAATATTTTGCTTACTCAAAAGTTAACGATAATAAACGAGTACAGATTGAAAGTTAGTACTTGCGGCACTTATCTAGATATTATTGCTTCATATTTCATTAGGACAGCTGCCGCCCACGTGAAATTATTCAGAGACTAGTAGAGAAAGCGACCCAGACTGGAACTGCAGCCTAGAACGTGATATCACAAACGGCACATAGTATCTAATGGACCTTTAAATAATGCAAAATGAAAATTATATAAGGCATAATAAAAAAAACTCTCTCTCTTAATGGTACCTTAATATAGACAGAACCATTGACAATATGTAGTAAAAATATTAGACTTAAACTAGATAATTAAACATAATCTCTTTACAATAACTTGATACGAACTAGCTAAGTATCAATGCTATAATAAAATAAATTTTATAAATGTTTTCATACAATCAATACAATGTGTACCTAAATATCTATGTTACTAGAAATAATAATGTATACAACTATATTACTACAAACATGTCCTGACTATTTACAAGCGCTTTTTTAAAGTCTACGTGAATAAAAACCTTTTTTATTTATTTAATGATAAGCAGTTATTTCTTTAACGCTTCCTAATATAGCTGGGAATGAGTAGAGTTAAATTGTACTTAGATGTTTTTTTTTCGCAATTATAATTTACTATATGGCACTCCACGTCACCCTATTACGTTTTGCACATATTAATGGTATCTTTGTAGGTATTAGTATTTGGGACCATTTCGAAAGCATTCACTATAGAATAAGTACCAAATAACGGAGTAACCGCGTGATGCTGAATTTTTATTTTTAAAAGGGTTTTCCAAAATTTTTAGCAGCGTTTCTCAGTAACTAACTGCCACGTCAAGCCAAAAAAATATGACTATGCAAGAATTATTTGTCATTTTCTACTGACAATCGTGTGTATGAAATCGTCTAACAATTTTAAACTATAAACGAAGTAACTAACGTCAGGACTCACCCTCTTTGGAGCTCTAAAGAAGGTGAGTACTGACGTTAGTTACTTCGTGCAAGGGGAGTCGGTATTCAAAGACGTTTTGTACAACTGTCAGGCAACGTAAATACGCTAAGACGCGGGTTGCTGCTACGATTGAGGATCGGCGAGGGCATTTTGTCGAATGCAATGTAAACTGAGGGTTACGGATGGTGGTTTGACGTGTACGACATATCGGGTTGTGAAAGGGTACCCAGAATTTCTAATAGCATTGACTTGCTCTCGTTGAGACGTGACGTGATCTCGTCATCCAGATCGTCTAGGCCGTTCCTGGGACGGTGCTTACAGGATAAGACGATCGGGGTGTATTCAGCTGCCGCGTCCACCAACAGACTTGAAAGGTTGTATGGCTGAGTTAACAATAGTGGAAGATTTATAACGAATGTTATAAATCTCCAGACGCACGTGGCGTGGCGTGAACCGATTTTGAATCATTTGGAGTTGATATATGCACTAGGCTAGAGTAGGGTACTTGCTGATGAGGATCGCGTTGACCCCTTAACCCCTAATCAGTGATCCTGTGATCACTGCCAGTGATCACTCACTATTTTAGAATTCCGTATTTTTACTTCAGCGGCCCCCTGGGCTGTGGCCCTGCTAGCTAATCATATTTGTGTACTGCATTGTGAGCTCGATAAGTACAAGTGTATGTTAATACCCAAGTGCTGAATAAATTGCATTATTTCATTTCAGACCTAGTAGCGGCGGACCAGACTCGCAACCCTAATGGGTCGACAACAAATTATCATCTTATTGACAAGGAATATTATTTTCTATAACTCGTCTCGGGCGCTTTTCAGGAGTCACCGCATGAATTTCGCGATGTGTACGTTTTATAGTACAGTTACCTAGCCGTGAGTCCGGCCCAGAAAGATTAACAAGCCTTACCATCCCGTGGGTGTCGTAAAATGCGACTAAGGGATACACCAGGTTGTCGGGCAGCAGCGTCTCTACTATCTACTACTTACTGCGGTCGCCAACACGCTTGCCAAGCGCGATGATTGTGGTAAACCCCTCCAAATGGCAACGTTATGGAAACCTTTGGGGGCCTTAACCTTAGCAGTGGACGACATCAGACTGGTTATAATTTTTTATAGTAACCACATCGCGTAGTGATTTATTCTCAATGAGCGGTATTCGTTCTATAATAATAATATTCTGGGACACAATTAACACACGGCCGTCTGATCCCAAACTAAGCAGAGCTTGTACTATGGAATATATATCTGGATAACTGATATAATACATATACTACTTTTCTTTTGTAAATACATACTTATATAGATAATTACAGCCAGACTCAGGACAAACAGACATGTTCATGCACACAAATATCTGTCCTTGGTGGGAATCGAACCCACGACCTCAGGCGTGAAAAGCAAGCATTTGCCAACCACGCCAACAGGCCCGTCTATGAGTCTAACTTATGCGTAGTTTTTTCGCACCGTGGGTAGTTATTCTAGATTCATGACGCAATAGTGGTATACCTAGTTTGTAACTGTTTTACTAAGTAAGGAACACAGTAGGAAACATTCATCAAGCATGTTCGCAATTTACTATTAATAATTGACTCGGTAACATTCTAGGTGATAATTTATGAAGCCGTTTGTTTCCGGAGTTCACTCGACTATTTCCTGTTCAAATGAACATAAGTCAATATATACTAATTAGTCGAACGTCTTGTTGAGTGTGTGTTATTGTTGTGCTGTGTTTAGGGATGCCAGTTTTAGTTTTCTTCATAATATTGAATTGCAAACCATCTTTCAGCTATATTGCTGTATATAGCTTGCAATAGTCATAGCTAGACTATCAGAGGTGGATTACCCATAAGGCAAATTAGGCACATGCCTAGTATTGTGAGGTTAAAAAAGGGGAGAGTGTGGAAATTTCTAGCAAAAATAAACATACTCAAAACCCTAACAGAGAGTAACTCATCCTCAACATTCACCATCGAAACATTCGCGGTTATAATATTCGTAAGATGGCAACAAGAGGGGCACTGATGATTTAATCCTCCTCTGTAGACTATTCTGTACGGATAGGAACACTGATGTATAGCAACCAAAAAGAAGTGTATAACATATAATACATCGGTCTATACAAAACCCAAATGCTTTATCCTAATTCTAAATAACATTATGAATCCGAATGTGAGGATTTTTGTTACGCTTTCACGCCATAACTATTCAACTGATCATCATAAACTTTTGCACACAGGTGAAGTTCATCATCCAGTCAAAAAGTAGCGATCCTGGGGAATAATAAGAACAAAGCAACGGGCGGAAAAGCTAACTACATTTACTGTAATGGATAGTACACTTGACATTATTATATTTATAGTTGCCATTACATTACCAACATGTAGAATACCCAAAAAAATATCTCCCCATACACGATCAATGAGTTATGGCACGTTTCCACTATTTCTTCATTTTTAAACAATTTTTTTTTTATTAGACGTTTGAAGGTCCACAACGAAGAAGATCGTCACAGTATGCTCTCGGTTCGGCTTGTTGTCGCAGTAGTAGTAAGTCTCTGACAAGGCTTAACTACTTCTTTGACTCTGGCAACACTGTCCCTACGATAAAGAAAGAAGCTAGCCCATTTTACAATATTTGTCTGATTAGCACACCAATAATGAAATAGCCTTTGAACCTCCGCTGATTGAAAAGCTACACTTGTATTTTGGAACTTTTATCATAAAACGTCATATAATCAACACTAAGTCAAAAGCTTTTGACAGGTCAGGAATTGCACAGCACGCTTGAGATCCAGAAAAGTCATGTGATAGCTCTAAATTTACAGTAAGTAAATACGCCATAACAAACACAGCCATTAAAAACATTGTAATACCAATTTCTAAAAAAGGATTCATCCGAGACTAATGAAGATATCTTAATATTCCTAATTAGCGCCAGTGCATGTGTCAGACACGTTCCCAAAAACGTGTGCCGAAACGTGCAGTAGTCACGAATATTCTAAAATAGAGATAGGTTAGTAAATAATCGTAATCTATTACTCCGAGTCTAGTCATGGTGACTGACAAGAAAACAATGTAAATATATGATAGAACGACGTATAACACACATCTTGGCTCGATGTATAACAACAAAAGTATTAGTCTCAGAATTGGGCGTCAAAGTCAGGATAGACTTTGACGCCCAATTCTGAGACTAATACTTATTCCAAACTTACAATAGTCATTTAATCCTGATATTATAATATGCTGGGACATTATTTACACAAGGCCATCTGATCCCAAACTAAGTAGAGCTTGTACTATGGACACCAAATAACTGATACACTACTTTTATAAATACATACTTATATAGATAATTACACCCAGACTCAGGACAAACAGACATCTTTATGCACACAAATATCTGTCCTGGGTGGGAATCGAACCCACGACCTCCGGCGTGAAAAGCAAGCATTTTGATTTTATAGCATTATTCGCAATGCAAAGCGTAAATATAATAAGCGTATATATTAATCCGGGGTAGGCGCTCTGCGTTAAGCTACGAACGCTACACACTGGAGGACTTCGGAGGATATCGGTGTTATCTATCGGCTTTGTTTTCTATAAACATGACCAACTGATATGTTCCCGTTGCAGATCATATATCATTGAAAACATCTTCCAAAAACTACGAACGATACATACTGGCATATCTAATTTAGGATTCCCATTGCTAACCTTTTTTGAAAGCCTGATATTATTTTTGAAGACAACGCCCGCACTAAGGTAATTACCAGCCAGGTAAGTAATCTAACCAGTACATTTGTAACATGATATATATTATTAGAATTATAATATTGCAATAAATGCTACAACTATGTCTATTTACAACTTGATCATCAATCAATCACCGCTTTAAACTTTCAATAGTCAACAAGGCACTTTATAGAGATACAGAGTCTAAAGCTCAATATTTCTGTACTTAAACCCGCCTTTAATATTATAAAAACCTAGTCATCTGATTCCAGGTCAACAAACAAACTCCTCATCAATATTCGCACGACAACAGGGACATATATTCTACGTAGTCAATGTAACTAGATATAGTTCGCTTCCCAATCCACTGAAGCATTTTTATATGCCAAGGCCAGATGTCTGATATCATTTGTATAAATCTAATCTGGGTATAAGTAGGTTAAATCAATCACTCATAGTAGATTCTCGAGTATAGCTCCCGAAAAGGGAGCGTGGCCTACTAAGAAAAGTCATTTCTTTAGTATTATTGTCATCTTAAGTAAGTGGTACTAGCATATTTGGGAACAATATTTCTAATAACAATTAAATAAAAGTATGGAATATTTTTGCTTAAAGAGCAACCTAACTGGGTTTGTAGAACAGAGAGGATATTTCGGCGTGTGGTGACGGCGAGGAATATCATCACCCCATTTCATCCCGTTGGAGGCGTAGAAATCGTCCCGAGGAAATACCTATCAGAGAACGGGCAGCGCCATTTTTCTGTGATCCATGACCATCAAACTGCGATCGCCCAACCGTCTGCTAAGCGTGGCGATTATGGAATATCCCCCATTCTTTGGGGATGGTTTTGTGCAGTGGACGTAATTTGGCTGACATGATTCGTCGATTTAAACTAAGTAACTTTCAATCCAGCATATATTTACGCCCAGTAATTTTTCCCTACGTTTTTGCCATTTGCAGCATTTGATTTAACCAAATTGTGAAATAAAATAAAAACGCTTTTATTCACATAAACTTTAAAAAGACTCTTGTAAATGTCAGAACATGAATAATAATTGTAGTATTACAAACTAACTATATATCAATTCTAGGTACAAATAGATTATTAGATCGTGACTTACATTTGATCATACGGAATTATAATTTAATTTATGATAGTCATGGTTTAGTTAAAGGGCTAAATGTCTCAAGAACCTTCAAGCTATTAACGAATATGTATCCTCCTTGCATAAAACCCGCCCCCATAAAGCTTTCTGTTTAGTTCCTTAGTGATGATCTCACATAGGAGGAGCTGTACTCGTTGCTATCAGTATAGCTCTTTCCTAATGGTGTTAATCTGAATTATAGTTCTAAGTCCGAATTCATACTGCACTCAAATTTATATACCTTATTTAAAAGAATGTCTGAAGCTAAGTAAAATTATGTTCCTCTACGTGTATTATTATCATATTTGACACAAATTGTCAGCTAAAGCATAACTATAGAAACTTTAAAAAAAGGGAAAACAATAAGCAGGTAGCTATATGGTAGGATTTTAATTAGTATACCCTTTCCAAACTGCTATAATCCTTAAGGCTGTTGAATAAAAACATGCTCTAGGTTGAGCCCTCCTGTACAAAATGAATTAAGGTTATAATGACACCTACATGTACTCATAGCAGTATGTACAAAAGGTAACAATTACCATATTTACTACTACATTCGTATTAAAAAAAAGCATTCCCCGATCCACAATTGGATGAGCGGATTCCCATCCTCCCGTTTTAACGTAGAGCGTCAGTAGCACAAAACATATGTAGAAACCCAACCTCGCAATGCCCGTCTGGCCCAGGTTACATAGCAACGGCTTGAGTTCTTGCTTGTCTCCTATTATCCGGCAAAGCAGTAAAAGCTTCATGCTTAAAACCAAGAAATAAATTCTTTACCCACGACCAAAATAAAAATAAATTAAGTATAGACAACCTTCAAAGTAAATAAGATCTTCGAAGTCAATAATAATACCCAAGTAATCAATTTAGGGGACATCTGCAGGTGTTCGTTGCGTCAGCGGATGCCGTGGCCAATACGGAAAACAATAGAACGGGGAATTCTATAAAGGCTTCATAAATATTGCAACAGGAAATACGTTGCAGAAATATAGAACAAGTGCCAATATCTTATTACTATTCGATTTAAGGGTGGTTGCCATTTAGGTAGCTTCGTTTACTGAGGAGGGACCGTTGATAAAGCGGCAACTTGTGCTGAATTTTTTTTTTTTTGGATTTTTACTAGAAACTTTCTCAGCAGCAGTTGGAAATCATTAAGGAGACGGTGATACACTCCTGTGCCTCAGAGAATATGTCAAGGTGTCCGTCCTGCACCGGACCTCAGTCATGTCAGCCCCTTCCATTGACTATACTGACGATACCCATTACACATGTCCCTAATTGCTCATTATGAACGAACAATAGGACATAGTTCCATCAAATAAATAATCGGAGCAAGTCTCGAGATTCACATCCTCAGCCTGATATCGTGTCCTGATGGACATAGGCCTTCCCTAAAGGTTTCTGTAACGTGGCCATTTGAGGGGTTTGCCGTAATTGACGACCGCAGTTAGGTGGACGCTATAGATCACAGGTGGCGCTGTTGCCCGACTACCTGCTGCATACCTTGTCACGTTTTACGAAACCTACAGGATGGTATGGGGTGACCGTGTTATCCTCTCCAGGCCGGATACCACACGGCTTAGATATTTAATGCCAGTATTATAGCTGTTTGGAAAATAAACATTTACTATTGAATTTTAAGACCGAATAAACAAAAAGGACCTCGGATCGTCATTGCAGTTTTACTTAGAACTAATCAGAATGCGTGATCATGCTTCTCCTTGGTATCTAGTTGTTTCAGCTGCAATGATTATATAACCAATTAGTCACATAGACTATTACGACATCTATGTAAATACTTAGCTATCTGCTTCGTTTGTCTAGCAGTACACGCTACTGCTACTTATGATGATGTCCTGGGTTCAAATACCGGGTTGTGCCTTAAAGCGAAGTTGGGAATATTCTATTAAGAAATTATCGGGGATTGCATTTCATCAATACGTTTGCAAACTAAGTGTCATATATCTGCCGGTGTTCGATTGACAGTATTATAATAAATTTATATAGGTGCCTTGTGTCTATAGCGTTTACGGAACGTATTATTTAAACCTAGAACATTCCAAGTTCCGTTCAATGTTATTCTTATATATAGCAAGGGTTAATAATGTTCCTTATATTATTTGGAAGCATTATTCCTGTCGGTTGGTCGGTCATGTAACGGTTCTATAAATGTACGATCTCTCCTTACGCAAGTGTTTAGGAAGAATGGGTTATTGAAATAGCTGCTTCTGAATACTTCAGTTAAAGGGAAACCTAGGGAATAGCTGCATTACGGAAATTTGTCCCTGTGCCGCTCTCGCGGGACTTTCGATACATGCAATATACGTACGGACAAAAAGTACACCTAGAGTCAACACATCTATGGGTTACATGAATTGATAAAAAGTACCGGGATCCCACGAGGGCTGGACTGTTCTATTTACAAGCTAACGAAAACGAATTAAGTTTCCAAAAAAATTATGAATAGATAATTTTTAATGCATACGTAGCATTTTGTAAAAGAGTAATAAACTTGTTTGGTGCAAACAACCGTTCAACAGTCGCTAAATTGGAAGAACGAAAGAAATATTCTATTTACAAAGCACGCACAGGAAATCAATACCTATGACAAGTTAATATGTTTGCCTTCACAGCATCTCCATATGAGTATGAAAAATTCCCCTATGTCAGCTTGTACGATACAAAAATTATTATTATTATTTATTTGTCTCAGGTTACATACAGATGTGATAGCAGGTGGTACATTTTACAGAGACTGGTGTCTGGAAATATATGCGTGCATTTATAGGCCGTCTAGCACCACTCACTGACCCTCAGTCCACTTAGTCCCGTTTATCAGTGCATCACCTTAATATGCAATTCTACGCAAAAAAACGCAGTGTTTAATTAAATATTGCTCAGATATCATGAATTAAATGGTACGACCCCATACAATATGGTCATTCAATCTAGTTCTCATGTATCACACGCCATTATTTCAATTACAAATGCGCGCAGACGGAGATAAATGCACATTATTTATTAGGTACCTGACTAGTTCCACCTTGACACTGTCACATCATGGCCAGTGCCCGTAGCTGGTCATATATCAATCAGGTGGTATTACTTATTATGTTCCTATTTCTGTTTCGTTTCAGCTATATATACCAGCATTAAGAGGACTTAACACATCAATCGTTCAGCCCAGAAAGCAGATATGCTATCAACGTTGGCAACGCCGGTACCTGAAATGTCAACCACCTTTAAATCGAAGTGTAAGCAATAGTCGGTGAAACAAAAATTAAAATCAGATAATTAATAAACCCATATTTGTTACTACATAATTTACAAATTTAAACACTATTGTTAGTTATTATCTTGCAGGTAAACATTCAAAAAACATTATACTAGGGTATGTGTACGTATCCTATTATCCAATATTAGGCTGTCCCACCGGTCCACAATCGTTTTCAATATGCTATTGGGACTACCTCGTACTCTGCTCATAATAGAAGCGCATCGCATACACATGATGGCGAGAAAAGCAAGCTGCGTCTAGTGCGTGCGTTTATCTTAACAAGATTTACGGTTCATATATTATTGTTTTATACTCCTGGGAAAATCTATTGCAAAGTATTAGGGCGGAAAGCCATTTGTTCGACAATGGCTTTACGCTCTAATAACTACAGATACAAGCCAGGGGTATATACTGTTGCATTCTTTACATTATTTAGTTTTCTCCTGAAGTTATTTACTTTGGTTACTAGTTCAGTGACTCAAATGACGTTCTGACTTTTATTTGCTAGAAGGCTCGATCCCAGCTCGCCCCAATACCTGATGAAGCAGTGAGAAACACTTGGCTAACTATAAACGTTAAATTAATCGGAAAAATCTATCTCTTTTATAAAAATAGATTTTTCCGCTTAATTTAACGTTCTAGTGGGTTGCCTCCACTCGCAGCTTCATCTAGGTACAGACGCCAGCACATCAAGCTACCCCGATCTGTCAAATTTCCACAATTAAAAGTAAACCTTATGCTTATGTGATAAAGTAAAAAATGTATAATAGAAATTTGACAGATTTGGGTAGCTAGATGTGCTGGCGTCTGTACATGAAAAATACTGCTGAGAAAGCCGAGCAATGTAATAAATATTACCGGATTAATACGATCCTGTAAGTTGCTCTCGGTTTAGAACTTAATTGCGTTTGAGACTTCGGTAGAATTGTAATTGTAACTGTGAAAAGGCGACAAACTTCTGCGTTTCAGAATTATCCTACTAAAACTCGTATTATAAATGTATAAGTTTGTACGTTTTGATGTTTGTACTTACTTTACTCAATCACGGGAAATAGGGTGAAAGGATTTGGGATAATGGATTTTTTTATTAAATATACGGCCGCATTAGTATATCCTTCCCAGTGTCGTGACTTTACAAACATACAATTCACTGGCACAAACCACTTGGCGACAGATCAATTACATAATACAACAATTTATGACAAATAGCATAAGTGTCATTCCGATGTACAAAACTATTAGGTTTCGTCAAAATCCGTTTAGTAGGTTTAGCATAAAAGAGTAACAAACATCCATGCAATAGAAAATATATCGTTTTCGGTACTGACAACCAATTAGAAAAGGTTCGAATAATTGTAGTAGCTCCTGCCGTAAATATTCTGGGCAAGGAGATCCTGTGAGTGAGGAGAGTTTGTTTTCTCATATGCACTTAGTTAGTTTTGTCTGCAAATTTCTATTTTGGCTCTCAGTTAAACAAACCTATTTCTTTCTTCTTCTTTTGGGCTCAAAGCTCGGTTCCAGGCAGTTACTCACGAGGTAAAAAGTGTGTATATATAGCACAAATCGTTCATAATTTTTTCTCCATACAAATGTCGAGCTTATCCGTTAGGTCATTTGCTTGCACTCCACACAGTCTATTTTTTTAAGACAATATCTCCCTCATTAGTGAAATCCCTGTGTCGCGGGGTAATTTACAAAATTATAACTCTTTAAATGGACACAAAGCTCATCCAGGCTCAGAATAACTATTTATGGGTCTTACAAATGTCTTGTGCGGGAATCAAACCCGGAATACAGCGTGCAGTTGTTGAAAGTTTTAACATAAAAAGATAAAATGCATAAAAATAAAAATGCCTTGAATAAGTAATCATTAGGTAGGTTAATACATTCATATATGTATATGTAAGGTCTTCCACATATTTTTTTGTCCTATTCGTAGTTTTCCATTTTAAGATAATCACCAGATTAAATTGCTTAGCCCTTGAATTTGACAAAACATCCGCATATTACCGATGTAGGTACAAACCTTTACAATTATGTTCGGTGCTTGCCCTTGAGTAGGTATTCAAAATATTAACCGCGTGTTTGAGCGTGGCCGTTATACTGATCAATATTCAGGAATGCATTAAGTATTGGTCTGTCTTAACTTAAAGTCGCATAGCTTACTGGCAAATGGAGAAAATAGCATTAAAATATAAATTTAATAAACTTGATTATCTCGTTGGTCTAGTGGAAGCAGATTATGAGATCCTAGGTTCAAATGCCAAATTTGGGCAAAAAGAGTTATAGTTTCTAGCAGGAACACAGCAATAATCCGGATTCTGCAAGTTGGAGGTGTTATACCCCGCAGCGTCTTTTATCTATGACGACATGAAAGTTGCAGTTCGGAAACGCATAAAGGCAAGGCAAGGGACATTATGAATCGATATGATGAATCGATTCCATTAAATCGATTAAAGAAATGCATGAATAATGTGATCCGATGAATAATGTGATACGAGGAATCAATTGTGATTATGAGAATTAATTGTTATTTATATTTTTGTTATTAATAATTTTTCTCTCCGTTCTTTTCTACTTACCTATTCTACATTTCATAATAATAATAGTCTTAATGTGTAGGTATGTACCTAGTATAATGTTATAACAATCCAGGATTTTTTTTGCTTGTAAGTATAATAATGTGAATTCGTCTGGTATCACGCTTCCAGTACCTACTGGCCCTATCGGAAGATCAGCACTGCAGAAATGCAGTACTAGCTAAGATAGGGCCATTTTTCATACCAGTACGGATAAAATTAATAATGTTTAAAAATGATTTTTGTTTTTAAAAATGAATGTATTTTCCGTATATGCTATGAAAATAAAATTATTTCTTTCTTTCTTCTTTCTTATAGGCTCGTGCCTCAGAAGGCACATAAAGTTTTCGGCCATTCGCTGATCTCCCCCGGGGTCGTGTCGTCCCATCATATTATAAGAGTGGAGTAATAAAGACTTGTTTACTTGTGTTTGCGCACACACTTCTATACAATTTTTTAAATAGGTATAATAGTAAGGCAAAGGAGCAAGCGGGTCATCTGATGGTAAGTAAAATAACTAATAATATTGACAATAATACTATAATATAGTGCGTTATGTAGTGCGTAATTGGCTAGTTTCCGTTGCTATTGGCCGCTGAAGTGGGAATCACCAAGAAACACACTATTACTAATCAACTAAAAACTAGGCTAGGATCATCGTGATTGTGATCAGCGTTCAAATAGAGGAAGGTTAAAAATTACTAAATCGTTTGACAAATTCGTTCAATCGGCTTCAACGTTGAAAATCTTAATCTATTTAAACGCCGATGATCGGCGAATTAGGCGGTAGTCTCCCTGGGGCCCTACCGGCTAAGTCATCGAACATCGATTTCTTAAATGGCGTTCCAATAATTAAAGATTAAAAATGACCTAATCAATCGTTAAATCGGCTTCCATGAGCATATGTGACGTCATAAATGGTCCGGAATCGATTGTCAACGTTGAAGCCGATTTAACGATTGATTAAGTCATTTATAACCTATATTTATTTGCGCCATTTAAGAAATCTATGTTCGGCGACTTAGCCGGTAGAGCCCCTGGTCAAACACGCTGGTGTTATGGTCTTATCTAGCATTGGATGCCAACCATTTGATGAGGATTGCATTACTATTGAGGCACGAATAGACAGTTGTTCTCACCTGTCTCTATGTGATGAGTGACCGCCAAAGTGTTTCAATTTCTGAGCGTCTGAGCAATGTACCTGGGAGGCCTGATATCGACTTTACACCACAGTTAAAAGTCAATATCTGGCTGTGGAACCTCAAAAGGTATTAGTGATGACGCTGATTCTAATATTTCGATCCCAGTTTGTTTATAACTATAAAACGAAACGTTACAAAAGTTCTTCAAACCGCGGAAATCCATCAAGTTGTGATGACTGAGAAACAGATGAAGAAATTATTGCTAACGATAATTTTAATATTGTATAACCAATTCAATTAACTTTGACGCAACGCTTTCTCATAAATGACAATATTACTTTATTCTTCGTCACAATCCGCTCACGTAATAGCAAATAATAGTGAATTATGATCAGCAGTAACTCTTGAGTAGTAACAGCAATGAATTTACATAATGCAACAGTTAGGCGATGACTTCCACGGTGGTCTATTGCATGTAATAATGACGCTTGGACTGACGAAGACGGGATGCGAGCCTAATGAGTACAGCTTCTATAAATTATAACTATGTAGGTACCTAAAAATAGCGAACATCATTTTTACTGTATGCGATTTCATACGACTTTTGGCATAATTCTCTTTATAAGCTCCAACGTACGACTTTCGCACCTTTACATAAGACATAACGAACTTCGCTTTTGAAAAAATCTTCTAATTTTACTGCATGTACTTTTAGTATAATTCTCCTTATGTTACTGCAAACATCGCATAATTCTGTTTATCACAAAACAGACAACCTTTCGTATATTTCTATTTATGCTTCTGCAAACGACTTGTTGCAGAATTCTCCTTATGCTAATGCGGACGACTTTTTGGAAAATGCTACTGCATATTACTTGTCCTTATTCTACTTACTGCAAACAACTTATCGCAAACAATTATTCCTCTTATGCTTATGCAAACACCTTTTCCAAATTCTCTTTACACAACTTTTTGTAAAATTCTTCTTATGCTAATGAAACGTCTCTTTATTTTAATGCAGGCAATTTTATCCTAATTCTCCTTATGCTTCTACAAATGCCTTTTCATACTTAATTACCAGAATTCCTAACACCAAATAACACCAACCATAGTAACTATCTGAATCTGAACTGTCCTGATCTATTTATTATACTTAAACTTGAAATAACCACGTTCACCATACATGATGTTAAGACTGCACGTATAGCGCAGCGGTTGAGATAGTCGCCTCGCCACTTCGTATCCCGGATTTGATACCTACTAACTATTTGTGTGACCCATAAAAAATATTTGCAAAGTACCCTGCGACACATGACTACTTCACGTAGTGCGTGAGTTGTCTTAAAAAAATGATTTCACCAATGTTAAGTGAAAAATTAAATTCCAGACGTATTTCTTGTTAGGGAGTGTTCTAATATAGTTTAAGGATATATTATTGAGTTACCATTTTTGTTTTTAATTTATAAGTATATAGGCTATTGAATTAGGTATTAAGTTCCTGTAATGATAGTTTATGTGTGTTTAAAAAAATAAAATAAAAAAGTAATTTATGACCTTAAATATTGTTATATTTGCTCATAAATTTGAACACAACTTTTCGAGCTTATCAGTTAGTTTTCTATGAGGTTTAATGAATGACATTGTAAAATTGAAGACTGAGTAGGAGCGTAGGTATTAGATAATTGAGTCCAATGATATAACAATAAGAAACAATAGTAGTCATTACTTCCCAGCCCATGACGCGGAAGTTACGTAGAATAGACTTCCGTTCTGTTTCACGTCATCTTTTGTTTATTTGGCTGACAGCACCTAATTTTATCGTACACTAGTCTCGCCCTTAACACCTACAAGGAAGGGGCAAAATAGAGTGCACATAAAACTAACAAAACACGTAAAAGACTGTTATAATAATATAGTTTATTTCAGATCATTACAATCCATTTTTGTTAGTAAATAATTTATGAACTTAAACACTATTGTTAGTTAATACCTTAAAGCTAATTATTCAAAAAACACCCCATTGGGGTATGTTTACGCATCCAATGTTCCAGTATTGGGCTGTCCCACCGGTCCACGATCGTATTTAATATGCTGTGACTGTGAATTTCGAGAAAAATATAAACCTTATGACAAATCTAATAAAACGAATAACATATACAATTATCGTATCGCGGTGTTTGTTATCAAACTCCTCCGAAACGGCTGCACCGATTTGTTTGAATTGTGTGTGTATATCGGATAGGACTGAGAATCGGCAAAAATCTATTTTCCATATCCATAAACGATGAGGGTGATCCACCACTCAATATATTTTATTTGACAATTTTTGAAAATTGTTTAGTTTATATTTATTTTATTATGATTTAGAATTGAAAATACATAAAACTTCAAATTGCACCCTTTGAGGTGTGATCACACCTTCTAGATTTACAATTGGACCCGGTAGGTGGCGCCGTGATGGTATTACTTCCATTATATTAAGGCAGTACAATGTTTTCCGGGACAGCTTGTATTATAATGCTTACTTACTTATTATATGGGCAGCGGTTTGGTTACTAAGTGGCAGAGTTGTTCAAGCCGCCTATTAGACCTCTGAGATGGCTTAACGACTGTTACCTAATGGCTACAACCGGGACCGACAGCTTAGTGAGCCCTCCGAAGCACGGACGCGCTCAGAAATTAAACCAATTTAGCGGTCACCCATCTATTCCACTGAGTTTGTTTCGGTGGGTCTTCTCAGTTGGGGCGCATTGGATCCGGTGGTAGCATTAAAGCGCGACCGACGTTATTAACACAAGGTCCGTCATAATAATAATACCTTAATATAGACAGAACTTAAACTAGATAATTAAACATAATCTCTTGACAATAACTTGATACGAGCTAGCTAAATATCATTGCTATAATAAAATACATTTTATAAATGTTTTCATACAATGTGTACCTAAATATCTATGTTACTAGAAATAATAATGTATACAACTATATTACTACAAACATGTTCTGACTATTTACAAGCGCTTTTTTAAAGCCTTCGTGAATAAAAACCGTTTTTATTTTAATTTATTTATTTTTTATGGACTGGCCGTGAGCCTAGTTTCTTGACTTCGCCAATCACTTACGGACCGGTGAGAGCATCTCGCTAGTGGCGCGTTATAATAATAATTTAAATTGAGTAGATTTTTTTGAGAGGTTTTTAGAGGTGACTTCGTGAATTTTATAGTTGTAAAATCGTGTTTTGGGATCGAGAATATTCTTCAAATTATAGTATAATTAGGTGTTATATTTCTTACTAAAACTACTTTTTGACAAAAAACTTGTGCAGGTTTTTGTGCCTGAGTACAGGGCTTCAAAATTGATCACTTGATCATCTAATTGCCTTGTCATCATATCAGCCGAAAGACGTCCACTGCTGGACAAAGGCCTCCCCCAAAGATCGTCACAATTGCCGGTCTTGCGCTATCCGCATCCAGCGATTTCCAGCGACCCGCACAAGATCATCGGTCCATCTTGTAGGCGTCGGTCGGTTGCCTTGTAATGAAAGCGTATTATTAATTTATAATGAAATATTGAAGATTTGTAAGGCCTGTTGGTCTAGTATCTAAAGGCACTGACTGCTAAGACAGAGGAAGTAGGTTCGATCCCCACCCAGGACAAATCTTTGTGTAATGAGCACGATAATATGTGCTGTGTCTCGGTATCTGGGTGTAATATGTCTACATTTCGCTGGGTCTTCTCAGTTGGGGCGCATTGGATCCGGTGGTAGCATTAAAGCGCGACCGTCGTTTTAAACACAAGGTCCGTTATAATAATAATACTGAATTCATACCTTAATATAGACAGAACCATTCAGACAATATGTAGTAAAATATAAATTTTAATAATTAAACCTAAACATAATCTCCTTGACAATAACTTAATACAAGCTAGCTAAATATCACTACCATTATAAAATAAATTGTATAAATGTTTTAACATTCCGTGTACCTAAATATATGTAATAAGTAACTAGAAATAATAACTGTATTACTACAAACATGTCCTGACTATTTACAAGCGCTTGTTTAAAGTCTACGTGAATAAAAACCTTTTTTATTTTATAGTATGTATATCTTAAGAAATATATACATATAATAATCAGTTGTCTGGTTGCAAAAGTACAGCCTCTGACTATTTTGTGATCAGATGGCAGTGTGTTAGTTGTACGTATATAATAGGTCTTTACCTATGAAATTGCCGTTTTGTATGAAAAAATTTAAACGAATTTTTTTCATGAATTTTTTTATTTGTATTAATCGAAGTAATCACCCATGCAATCAATGCATCTTTGCCATCGCAGTGGCAGTTTATTGATGCCCTTCTTAAAGAAATCAGCTGGACGGGAGGCAACAAATTCTTCAAAGGCATTTTGTACTGCCTCTCGGGTATTGAATTTTTTTCCCGCCAAGAAGTTATCCAAATTCTGGAAAAAGTAGTAGTCTGTAGGCGCAAGGTCTGGTGAGTAGGGCGGATGACGGAGAGCTTCCAACCCCAGTTCTTGCAACTTGGAGACCGTCTGCTGTGCAGTATGAGGTCGCGCGTTGTCGTGCAGGAGCAGCGGAGACGAGCGATTGACCAATGCTGGTTGGAGATGCGCCAGCTTCTCCATCATTGTGCTCAGTTCTTCACAGTACACATCTGCAGTAATGCTCACCCCGTTTGGTAAGAAGCTGTGATGAATCACACCGGCGCTAGACCACCAAACAGTGACCATCACTTTTCTAGGGGTAAGTTTTCGTTTAGGGCATTGTTTAGGTGCTGAACCAGGATCCAACCAACTTGCTGAGCGCTTGCGGTTATCAAACAGAATCCATTTTTCATCGCAGGTAACAATGCGGTTCAAAATTCCTTCATTTGTGTGTCTGTTGAGCAGTGCAAGGCACGTCTCGACGCGTACTTCGCGCTGGCGATCATTGAGTTCGTGGGGCACCCATTTGTCAAGCTTTTTTACCTTGCCAATTTGACGCAAATGGACCAATATTGTTTTGACGCTAACGTCGAAAGCTGCTGCTAATTCAGCCGTAGATTGTGTATCATCAGCTTCCACAACCGCGTTTAATTCGTCATTGTCGACCAAAGTCTTCGGACGACCGCGAGGTTCATTTTTCAGGTCGAAATTTCCAGAACGGAAGCGAGCAAACCAATAACAGGTGGTGCGTTGGTATGTAGTGTTAGCTCCGTAAACGTCGTTGATGTTGCGTGCCGCTTGTGCCGCGTTGCTGCCACGACGGTACTCATATTCCATAATTACTCGAATTTTTAACGTATCCATGATGACGAAAAAGATTGAAATACGATGAAAATGTAACACTAATCAATAAAGAAATGACTACTTTTGGAAAAAAGAATCCATGTTTTTAAAATAAAATTAATTTGAAATTAGAATTCTTAGCCAAACAAAAATTATTTTGATTTGAAATGGCCAGTACTGCAGAACGGCAATTTCATAGGTAAAGACCTAATATATGTTTATATATACGTACAACGGAGACGTTCTCAAGAAAGGGCAGGTCAGAAGTACCCTAAACCGGCGAGCATGTATGAAGAATATAATGACAGTAATCGAGGCAAAAGACGTGTGCAAAGATCGTGACAAATGGAAATCCGTTGTCTCTGCCTACCCTCTGGGAAACAGGCGTGAGTCTATGTATGTATAAAACCTTCGCCACTTCGTGTTCCGGGTTCGATCTCCACACAGGACAACAATTTATGTCACCCATGATTATGGGTCACACAAATAATTGAGAACATTGTTCTGAGTCTGGGTGTGCTTTGTGTCCGTCATACTATGTTTCTAGAGAACCCCACGAAACAGGGATTCGTTTCCATAGTTTCCGTTATCTTAAATAAAAGGAAATACGCATGCAAAGCGATTACAGATAAATAATCAGATACGGCAAATTCCCAAGCAACATACTATATCAGAAACGGCTTAGTAAACACTCTGTTATTTAATGGAAACTTTCTCTAAGAAAAACAGGTCGGTGAGTATTTCAAATGAGATCATCCAAATCATATTTACCAGTTTAACAACAAACGAAAATTCTTCCACATACCCGCTTGTAGATAAAACTCATTGACCGATTTGCGACTTGATTCATCAATTGATATGTATAATATTTTATCTACATACGATGCCAAGTCCTTGTTCCGGTTTCTATACGTTACAGTTATTGTTTTATCTATAGAAATAAATAAAATTGGAGTGTCTGTTTGTAATATTGAAATAGCCGGTTTTTACTACATAAATATGAATATACATACGGTACTTACACCAAAATAACATTTTTTACAATTTTTGTATGTCTGTCTGTCTGTTTGTTCCGGCTAATCTCTGAAATGGCTGGACCGATTTTGACGGGACTTTTATTGGTAGGTAGCTGATGTAATGAGGCGTAACTAAGGCTACTTTTATTTTAGAAAAAAACAATTTATTTTACTAAAAAAAAACGAAATAAACTAATTAACACGCGGACGAAGTCGCGGGCACAGCTAGTTTTAAATAATTTAGGACTAGGTCGCCTTACCATTGGAATATACATCGAAGAGGCGGAACGGTATGGTAAATGAAATTCATTCAGCACTCGGATATAAACGTGAACTTGTATAGTTCTAAATATTATAAATAAATAACACCCTGACACAGTACAAATATTCGTGTTCATCACATAAAGATCATACCTTTATGTACAGCTCGACTTGTCGACAGTTCACAGTTGCCAGAGCTAATCAGGGAGCTTATCAAGGCCATAGATGTTGAAAGCACCATAAGCTAGTTTGCTGAATTAGCTACATGAAAAAAAAAAGAACACAATATGACCTGAAAATAAAAACCAGCTATGCCCCGCACCGTACCAGTGATTGAGGGCCACACATTTCACAATTAATATTAAAAACTAAGTTAAATAAAATCAGGTTCTGCTTATACTATCAACTCAGTTAAAGGCTTGGTCTAAGTTTAGCGTGAACTGATTGCGTTCAACTGCAAAAAGATGTAATTTTTTCTAGCTTGTTTGGAATTCATACATGACGTGAATTACAAATTCAGTTCAGCCATTTCGCGTGATTGGTAACTAAAATTAAACAACGCAGTACACCACAGTCATAATATTAGTAAAGAATCGTAGTTCCTTACTAATGAGGAATGTAATGGATGATGTCCCTATCAATCATTGGTTTATTATCATTTACCAATGATCGCTAGGAACATCACCACAAGTTGTGCTAAGAATATGTTTAAGATTACTCTGGGAATTAATGGGAAGTATCCATTTCAACGTGTTATCTGTATGATGTCATCTAATACAATCTATATCAGCTGCAGGTATTGAAGTATGTGTTTGTTCGCAGAATATTGAGTATGCATATTCGAACGTGATGTAATAGGTATATAAGATTAGGATTTGTATTGTTCACAATACTGTGGACGTGATAACTCAATATCTTCTGTATTAAATACTAGCTGTGCCCGCGACTTCGTCCGCGTGTTAATTAGTTTATTTAGTATTTTTGTAAAATAAAAGACTTTTCTAAAATAAAAGTAGCATAAGTTACTCCTTATTACATCAGCTACCTGCCAATAAAAGTCCCGTCAAAATCGGTCCAGCCATTTCAGAGATTAGCCGGAACAAACAGACGGACAGACAGACAAAAATTGTAAAAAATGTTATTTTGGTGTATGTACCGTATATATTATATTAATGTAGTAAAAACCGGTTATTTCAATATTACAAACAGACACTCCAATTTTATTTATTTGTTTAGATTATTAGTATAGATTATCGTTTTAAAAAACTAGATACTTTACTACAACCGATTTAAACTAAATTTATGGGGGAATTGCCATTTCGAAAGCATTTCATATCGAATAAACAAATAATTTCAAGATTCAAAATCAGTTCGCACACCATGGATAAAATACATACAAAAAAACATAGAATTCAGAACCTGCTTCTTTCAAAGTCAGTTAAAAATAAACAGTACAAAAAATTTTTATATGAAAAGACCCATGACCAAATGGGACCAATTTGTAAGTATATCAACTCTTTCAAATAGAAGATTTAAGACCATTCGATATTATTAACGTGTGCTATGCTATATCCTCGATAGACATTCGATTTATACTGGTAGATAAATTGATTGTCGATTATTTGGCATAGTACACTCCCAGCATTAGCAAGATCATAGTAGGGTAGGGCTTAGCTATCTACCGCGCTATGAGCAGCTAGACTGAAGTAGTACCTACACACCTATGAAAACTAAATGATTATATGCACGCTGTGGTCCTGCACGTAAGTAAGGTTGCCAGAGCTTATGAGGAAGTAGGATTGACCGAAGCGTGAGTAATCCTTCTGTGTCGCAAGAGTCATAGCCTACTGAAACCGGTGGACCGTGTACGCGATTGCTGCTACAAGTAAAAACTAACAAATTTTTGCTTGGGTGGATTAATAATTTACAACCGTAATTTGATATAAGAAAAACAAACGGGTTCACATCTTAGAGACACTTCGCACTGGCGCGTGTGTGTGTACTAAGCGGATTTTAATGCGATATTCACCAAAGAATAGCTTAATTCCGAGGGAAAGTTTTAACGTATGAATTATGCACTGCCACACCTCTACTCATTGCGGGTAGAAGATATATCATAAAGACAACCATTTCTCTACTAAATGTTGTAATTTATTTCTATATTGTCTGAGACCTGCTGAAGTACAGAAACTTTCGCACTGGTCATTTATCAACATTTTATGAGTGCTGAGTGAAAGGATTTTCTAATAAGCGGGATTTTCTAATATTATAATCAGTTATGTAGTTGTACTTACTGACATGATCATTTTGTGCGTTTAAAAATATATAGCCCTTAAATTGTCTTTTCTTATCTTTTATAGCATCTATATATCCGATGAACTTCATTAACTCTGGTGTCATTCTGTCACATAGACATTCTTCTAAATCTCACTCATCTCACAAAACCCACTCATTTACTAAGGTGTAGTTAGTAAACAATGGTGTTTCTTAGTATAAGACATTGAATGATTTCAATAAAACTGTACAGCCTACATTTACAAAAATTTCTTCTATAATTTTACAGAAATATAAACTGACGATAATTACTGGCTGCGTAGTCATAAGTCATTTATTTCTTAACAATTTACATTGTGTTGAAACATTTGTTGTACAATACATATCTAAAATACAAAATAAAACTAACAAAAACTATCATACATAATGGTCAAGAATACGTTAGTATTTGCTGCTTAATGTCACCACCCTATATCATCCCGTTGGGCGTAGAAGTCGTCCCGAGAGAATACTCATCAGAGAACGGGCTTCAACGTCTATCGTCCCGTTTGCCAAGCATGGCGATTAAGACATATAGGTATCTCTAACCCGTCTAAGTTAAATGTATTTTACTATATGAAAATATACCGTCTGCTTTCCATCGTACGATAATATTTTTTATATTATCAATAAATATATGTGAAGTCCATAGTCGCAATTGCTCTCTTTCGTTCGCTACGATCTTTAAACGTGATGAGATTATAGCAACTTTATGAGGCTGAACAAATCTCTACGATACATTATTATTACTGTTGACATACTTAAAACTAGGGCACTTGAAGAAAATATCGGCGATAGAAAACTAGCGCATATGATGGGTATCGTAACTGTGACACATCAATTCCTTTTAATCAATCCTTTTGTTTGTCAAAAGTAGTATTTTTATGGAAAGCTGTAATAATCTATTACACACCTTTATTTATTACTAGCAGCTTTATTTATAAAGCCGCGTGGTACACCCGCGGCTTTACTCGCGTTAAAGTTTATAAATGATAATAGCCTATGTGTTAATCGAGCTAACTCCTTATCAAATTTTATTAAAATCGCTCCAGCCGTTTAGACATGAAGAGGTAACAAACATTCACACTGACAAACTTTCGCCTCTATGATATTAGTGTGATAACATTTTTTTTATTTTTCGATGTTGTTTGATCGGACGTGCTGGACCACAATCTCACCAGAAGGTAAGTGTCTATGTATCTGTGATCGACCGCCCGTACATATAAGTTGCCTGTTAACTTTAGCCTTGAATAAACCCTTGTTCCAAAGTCGTTCGACAGCTTAGCCGTCCGTAAGATGAAAGAAGAAGCAAAGCGCTTCTTACGGTATGCTGGTATGTCAACAACATAGCGATGAAGACCCTCCCTACGCATGTTAGTCAGATGAAAAAAGGGAGAAGGAGGGATATGTTCAGGTAGGTCTTGAGCGCATTCTCCCTGAAACAGCCTGTAGAAAACCGAAAAGCTTGTAACCTGACTTTGATGATACCAGTTTTGTAGATATTTATTTGTTAGGTTTCTATCGTGGATTATCCTGCAAGTGCGTCGTATCTGACGAATCCAAAGAATCTAGCCGATACTTCGCGGAGCTATACCAAAGATGAGAGCAGTACTCCATTCAGGGTCGGACTTGAACTCCACGTTCTTTATGATGTTGATCTCGGTTCTTATGGTAGCATCTATCACAATCGTTAAAGGGAGTCATAATCGTACCTGATCTAACCATCACGTTTACTTGTTTCCTTATCAGTTTCGAGGTCAGATGGTGGTCACTGAGAGCCGACCCCAATATATGTGGGATTAAACAATTTAAAAAAATACAAAGCTAGGATAAAGTCATGTTATGTTTATATTCAAATATTTATTAACAAAACAGGTAGTCGAATAAATATACAATACTAAGCATGTTTAACTTCCTGCTATTAAGAGGGTCAAGGTTGAATAACGGTTGAATAACTGAGAACTAAAAAACCAGATTTAATTGCAAACGTACTAATTATCCTAATGTACTTACGTCGTTTGTCCCATAGCGGTCTTAGAATATTTTTTTATTAAATAAGAAACAGTACATCGCCCGCACAAGTGAAATGAGACCCTGTCTTACCCGGGTACTTTAAGAACATTTAATTGATCAAAATAGTTGTCATGTACTGGAATCGAACCCAGGCACGAAGTGGGGAGGCGACTGTCTTAACCGCTGCGCCACAAGTGCAGTCAAAAGTGAATAGTTTAAACCAAGAAATAATTATAGTTAATAAAAATGAAGATGTTTTCTTCAAAATAACAAACTTTATGTGGAACCATTGGGAAAGCTTTCGCTATCGCAATTTACAAACAATGGAGAAACACATACATACAAAAAAAGGACTTACAGTAATATTGATAACCTTCCTTGGAAGTCGGTAAGTTATTTACTTACCGACTTGAAAGGAAAGGTTATCAGTTAGATTATCGTTTATGACTTATTCTTATTGTAATTTTCTTTGAATCAAGTGGAATAATGGAAGAGGTTTGCAGAGATCGTGAAAAATAAAAATCCGTTATCTCTGCCTACTTCTATGTGATACAGGCGTGAGTCTATGTATGTGCCTATGTAATAATGGGCCATTCGTGATGACCTTATTGAACCGAGTATTTGCGTAGTTGATTTTGACCAATGGGAATATAAGACCTTCAGATGTTTTCAACATTTAAGAGACTTCAATTCACCCATTCTTATAGGCAGTGGTAATGGGAAGTGTCAGTTAGGTGTCCCCCACATTTGGCGTGCGCGATCCTCGGGCGTGCGAGCTGCACGGACGCAGCGCGCGCGCTGCGCGAGCGTCGAGTGTTGCCGCCGTGTGACGTGCACGCAGCGTGCGCGCAACGCGCGCGCGGCACCTTTCGCCCGCTATCCCCGCCCGCTACTGTATCGGTCAGTCGCATGGTGGACAGTGGTGTGTTGACACGCGTTAAAAATGGAGGCACTGAGTGAAATTAATATCGAAAGCTTAATCCTAGAAATACAGAATCGTCCTGCTATATGGGACATGACGACACGGGAGTATAGTGATCGTATTGTAAAAAAAAAGGCGTGGGAAGAAATCAGCACTTTATTTATAACTAGCTGGTGCCTGCGACTTTGTCCGCGACAATTTTGAATGATGACCAATGTAACTACTTACTTCTAGCTTAATCTAAAAAATATAACTTTTAAAACAAATAAGCAATATAAATTGAATAAAACCTAACCTATAAATAACCTTACTAAGAAATAAATGAAAGACTACTTTGCTACTGTTATATATAAAAAGGACCCGATATCATCAAGCAATCAAAGAATACATATCAATTGTCCTTAAGTATAGTCAGTAAGTTAAATAAAGTAAAATAATAATCAACGATGCATTAATCACAAAGGTAACTCCCATTAGATTAGGTTGCGACATTTTGTGAACGAAACCATAGAGCGATCTAAAACGATGATTACGCCATCTACTAACAAAAATATAAATTTGTAAAGCGGTAAAATTAAGATGTGTGCATATATTTTGGGTGAGATTTAGGCGATCATCTATTGATTCAGTTTTGGACTACCTTTTATTTCAAGCATTTATTTATTTTAACCGATATGCCAATTAAGTTCCGCGATCTGAACGACCACGACATTTTAAGGAACTTGGCATAATGAAACTAATTTTTTAAAATTTGAGTTTGCTTAAATTGTTGGTGGCGATCTATTGAATCAGTTTTGGATTACCTTTTTTTAACAACAAATTATTCCCTGGATTGCTTTATTTTTAACTGAAAGACCAAATACCAATTTACATGCGTTTAACTCAAAAAATACAGACTTTCATACAAACTTACATCGCCTATTCTAGTCGTCCTTAGGGGTGGAATTTCCAAAAATCCTGAAATATATACTTATAATTTTTAAATGAAAGGCCATATACCAATTTTCATGCGTTTACCTCAAAATTGTCACATTTTTCATACAAACTTACACCCCCTATTTTACGCTCTTGGGGCTGGAATTTCCAAAAATGCTGAAATATATATTTTTTATTTTTAACTAAAAGGCCAAATATACCAATTTTCATGCGTTTAACTTAAAAATTGACACATTTTCCATACAAACTTACATCCCCTATTTTTTGCCTTTGGGGGTGGAATTTCCAAAAACCCTGAAATACTTGTTTTTTTAATTTTTAACTGGAAGGCCAAATACCAATTTTTATGCCTTAAACTTCAAAAACGGCAAAGTTTCATACTAACTTAGCGCCCCTGTTTTACCCCCTTAGGGGTTGAATTTCGAAAAATCCTTCCTTATTCCTTGTCTACATTATAAAGCAAACATTTGTGCAAAATTTCAGCTTTCTAGGTCCAAGGGTTTGGGCTGGGCGTTGATGAGTCAGTCAGTCAGTCAGGACTTGTCTTTTTATTTATACAACGTGTAACAGAAAGTGTGAACGTAACTTAAGGGGGTTATAGGGTATCAGGACGGCTACCTATGGACGAAACTTCAAACTGAAATAATCATTTTTTATTCAACTAGTAATTTATTTTTCTATCGACCACCTAAATCAACAAGAAAGATTACCGACATTATGAACAACACTAAAAACTCAGCCGCAAGGGTAATGAACCTTACCGTGAACTCTTTGGGTACCTACTACTTAGACTGTAAATAAAAAGTGTGGTTCTGTACAGTCATATAATTTATTACACGTGTTTATTTTAAGATTCAATCAAATGTTTAACTGAATTTTTGCTCAAATTTTTAATGACATTTTAATGATTCATACTTTGATAGCTAGGAAAAATCACTTAATTTAGATAATTTAAATTGATATTTCGCAAGATGTTGGATCTAGGAGTAATAAATAATTTAATTGACTTATGTAACTGCAGATATTTTTTTGTGTGTTAAATAGTAAGAATAATAGGTCTTTACCTATGAAATTGCCGTTTTGTATGAAAAAATTTAAACGAATTTTTTTCATGAATTTTTTTATTTGTATTAATCGAAGTAATCACCCATGCAATCAATGCATCTTTGCCATCGCAGTGGCAGTTTATTGATGCCCTTCTTAAAGAAATCAGCTGGACGGGAGGCAACAAATTCTTCAAAGGCATTTTGTACTGCCTCTCGGGTATTGAATTTTTTTCCCGCCAAGAAGTTATCCAAATTCTGGAAAAAGTAGTAGTCTGTAGGCGCAAGGTCTGGTGAGTAGGGCGGATGACGGAGAGCTTCCAACCCCAGTTCTTGCAACTTGGAGACCGTCTGCTGTGCAGTATGAGGTCGCGCGTTGTCGTGCAGGAGCAGCGGAGACGAGCGATTGACCAATGCTGGTTGGAGATGCGCCAGCTTCTCCATCATTGTGCTCAGTTCTTCACAGTACACATCTGCAGTAATGCTCACCCCGTTTGGTAAGAAGCTGTGATGAATCACACCGGCGCTAGACCACCAAACAGTGACCATCACTTTTCTAGGGGTAAGTTTTCGTCTAGGGCATTGTTTAGGTGCTGAACCAGGATCCAACCAACTTGCTGAGCGCTTGCGGTTATCAAACAGAATCCATTTTTCATCGCAGGTAACAATGCGGTTCAAAATTCCTTCATTTGTGTGTCTGTTGAGCAGTGCAAGGCACGTCTCGACGCGTACTTCGCGCTGGCGATCATTGAGTTCGTGGGGCACCCATTTGTCAAGCTTTTTTACCTTGCCAATTTGACGCAAATGGACCAATATTGTTTTGACGCTAACGTCGAAAGCTGCTGCTAATTCAGCCGTAGATTGTGTATCATCAGCTTCCACAACCGCCTTTAATTCGTCATTGTCGACCAAAGTCTTCGGACGACCGCGAGGTTCATTTTTCAGGTCGAAATTTCCAGAACGGAAGCGAGCAAACCAAGAACAGGTGGTGCGTTGGTTTGTAGTGTTAGCTCCGTAAACGTCGTTGATGTTGCGTGCCGCTTGTGCCGCGTTGCTGCCACGACGGTACTCATATTCCATAATTACTCGAATTTTTAACGTATCCATGATGACGAAAAAGATTGAAATGCGATGAAAATGTAACACTAATCAATAAAGAAATGACTACTTTTGGAAAAAAGAATCCATGTTTTTAAAATAAAATTAATTTGAAATTAGAATTCTTAGCCAAACAAAAATTATTTTGATTTGAAATGGCCAGTACTGCAGAACGGCAATTTCATAGGTAAAGACCTAATATTAAATTTTTCTTTCAGTATGTGAATTTAATCTGGCCGGAAACGAATAGGTACTTAATTTTTAATACAAACTATACAAACTAACCAGATAAACCCACGCGGTACGACTACTGATAAATTACGAAAAAATATGAATAATGTACTAGGCTCATATGAACATTAGGGGACATTTCGAATTCCGTCCTGATTTTGTCGCAAGGAACTCTAATACGGCGGCGAATACAAAGGATTGATGTAGGTAAATAATAAATGGTTAAATATTTTTTAATATTCATCAAAGCGGGCCCCGCGCGCCGCGCCATTTGAATGTGTTCGTGTATAACTCATTGGTCTAGCGGTAGCGTGTTCAACTGCAGATAATAAAGTCCTGGGATCAAATCCCGGGTCGGGCCAAAAAGTGATTACGAGAATAATGAAGTCCTGGGTTCAATTCCCGGGTCGGGCCAAAAAGTGATTATGGGATTTTTCCGCAAAAAGAAATTTCTCAGTATCAGCCCGAAGTCTGGGAGTTGACGATATTACACCCCCATGCCTCGGAGAGCACGTAAAGCCGTCGTTCCTGTGCCTGACCTCTTTCCGGTCGTATCTCTAGTCGTCCCATCGGATCATGAGAGTGATGGAATAGAAAGTGCAGGGGCACTTTCAATTCCACCTTTAAAATTTAACGACAATGCCTGTAACGACATATTAATCATTCATACAATACATACAAATAAAAAAATATGAATAATGTACTAGGCTCATACAACAGTAGGGGACATTTCAAATTTCGTCCTGATTATATCCAAAGTTACACTAATATGGCGGCAAAATCAAAGAGTTGATGTAGGTAAATAATAAACGGTTAAATATCTTTTAATATTCATGTAAGCGAGCCGCGCGCGTCGTCGATACCTAAGCGGCTCTTTTGAGTGGACTCAAAGGGGCCGCCAAAGGGGCCGCGTTCGAAGAAAGCCGCCAAATTCATCAAATATTGTGCAATTTCATTTATTTAATAAAAATATTAAAATCATCAGTTGTTCGTAAACTGCTGTCTATTTAGGTCGTGTTTAGTTACTAAATCGTCTAAAATGTCGTTTAGTAATGAGTGAAGTGTTCCGCGAAATCCTTAACTATGTCGTTTAGTGATCGTAATAATTTGGAAAACTTCGTGCATTCATCTATGAAAGAATAGCCTCAGACGTGCACTTTGTGATGATGAGGATTCATAGGTCACAGAATTTAAGGCTGTTTAATTACGAGGAACCTATGTCGTGAAGGGTACAGTGTCGCGAAGGAGGCCTCTTTATAACTAAGAAACATGAAAGCTTTACGATTCTATGAATATGTTGTACATGAGAGAGACTCGTGTTATTTGGCAAGTCTTAGAGTTAAGCTTTCGGTGTCGGTGCAGATTTTAGTGAACGTGAAATAATGAAATTCTTCCATCAGTACTGAAAACAACTTCAACTAGAAGTTAAACTATAAAAAGGATCTCGTAATGTGTTTGTGTATCACGCACTTATACGATGTAAAGTATCCAATAGCTATTCAGCAGTGCTATAAATAAAAACATAACTCTAAAATAAAACAAAATATGTGTAGTGAGTGCAATCGGAATCAAACTACCAGGCGTGCATAGAAACACAGAGGTATGTCAAACAATTTCTAGCGTAAATCAGAATCAGCTGTGCTGTGTTAGAATGGTTGTTCGTTATATCGATAAAAATACTTAACTTGAACGGTATATTATTTTACGATCAAAATTAAAATGATGGTATTTCGGTATGAGATTTTGTGTATAGGTAGGCTTACGGAGACCGTATATGCCCCTTAAGTTACGTTCACTCTTTCTGTTACACGTTGTATAGATAATTTTGAAACGAAAACTGCAAAGCAAAAAAGCACTTTCTTGTGAACAAGAAGACCATAATGTATCTTGCCAGAGGCGTTTAGTCTTTTTATTACGTGTCTCATTTCTTTTTAGTAGCAAAGCTAACAGTAGTGTTTCCTCGTCTGAGTCCATTTTGTTAGTGTAGAACAGTAACGTATCGACGTGTGCTAACACGGCACTGGCCAAATTGTGACTGACTTGTCTGAAGGGGGTTAAACGCCAAGGCTAGCGCCGCGCGCGCGTTGCGCGCACGCTGCGTGCACGTCACACGGCGGCAACACTCGACGCTCGCGCAGCGCGCGTGTAGCGCGCGCGCTGCGTCCGTGCAGCTCGCACGCCCGAGGATCGCGCACGCCAAATGTGGGGGACGCCTTAGTCAAGCCGCCCAGAAGGTCTCTCACATCTTCACATGCTCTCCGAAGCACGGAAACGCTCATAAATTAAACTATTTTTACAGTCACTTGTTATGATTTCCAAATTGGTAACATTTTTGGTGATTTGTTTACTTAAAAAGGTTTGATTTTGCTTTGTATTTAATTTAATATTTATTAAAAGGATATAATCTGCCTAAACGAGGTGAATGAGCGGAATGGCCGATGCATTCAGTTCATTCCCGTTCATAACATTCAGCATGGTCGCCTAGTTCGGCAGTTCTTAGAGAGCGCTCGAACCGAAGGTTGTTAACAAGTGTTGTATATTGTTTGTATCTTGCATTATTATACTACAGAAGTGATGTAATTTAGTTAAAGTTTGCTAAGTGTTGTAATGGTGCGATCCTGATGAGTTGAATATACGTATATGGTTGCTGAATAACGTGTTTTCTTATCACACTCATCTATAGACTATCTGCGAGTATTCTAGCCCAACCTAGTCGATAATTTTCGAATTCGCGAGGGCAACTGACTATGAACACCTCACTGACGTGGCATGATGCTATTGGAGCGAATAGCTTGAAAACACGAGCGTTTAGTTCCCCCCTCGATGCGGAAGAACATTTAGACCGATAGTTACGGTCGCCGGCTGGAGCATCCGTGAGTGCTCCGACAGAGATTAAGGGAAATTAATTTTCTGTCTGAGGCTGATGATAAACGAAGTTACGCACGAATTTGAAATGAAAGCGACGCACATAATATTATTGTTCAGTGAATAGACATGTTAATTGCTACGTCTATTAGCAGTGTGGTGGCTAAAGTGTCGCATGCGGTCACGCACGTGGCCACAGACAGCAGCATGGCGCCGCGCAGGCGCATCAATGGTCTGCTGGCCAATGCCACGTCTCAAATTACTCTTATTGGGTTAAAACTTTAAGTAATAAGCATTGACTTATATGTATACTAGACACGCTGTTTCGAATAAAAACTCTGTCCCAGTCCGACTGTGCGCGAGGTTAGGCGCGCGGGCGCGGCGGCCAAAATTGAACACTCAGTGAGCAAATTCTCAATATGGGATTGCGCGTCTAGTAGAATACATATAGGTCAATGGTAATAAATGATTTTTATTATGTTGCTCCAGACTTGGACCACTGTATATAGTGATAGTACCTACGATATTTCTTACTAGCTGCGCCTCGCGTTGTTACCCGCATTCAGCATAGTCACTTGGCCTGTGCTAATTCAGGAAAAACTTATCGCCATTACAAACATCCTAACTTACATTTTTTAATATTTAACGAAACAACTACACATCCATCTTCAGGTTTAAGAAGAAGAAGAAAGAAGACGAAGAAAAATATTTATTGAGCACACATAATAAAGATACAAAAAGACAATGGCGTCATAAAATATAACGTAACCATAGATTAAAACGGGACCCTATTACTATGAGTCCGCTGTCTGTCTGTCCATCGGTCACCAGGTTGTATCTCATGAACACTGATAGTTAGACAATTGAAATTTTCACAGATGATGCTCTTCTGTTGCCGCTATAACCAGAAATAATATAACAATAGGAATAAAAAAAACCGGAATAAATATCTAAGGGGATACCATATAACAAACGTGACGTTTTTGCTCGATATTGATAACGGTTACATGTAGACTTTTGTAAAATTCACTTTTATAATAAATTGTCAAACTAAAAATAAAACAAATATTTAAGGGGCTCCCATACAACATACGCGATATTTTTGCCGTATTTATAGGTAATGGTACGGAACCCATCGATCGCGAGTCCAACTCGCACTTGGACGATTTTTAATAAAACACTAACAATTGTCTTGACATGCTGGTTAATCCAGTGCTCCAGTATTGATCTATCAGCCCTGTTCGTAACAATATGAATTTGATTTATTAGTGATAGACTGACCTGTTGGTCTAGTGGTTAGTGACCCTTGCTGCTATGCTCGAGGTTGTTGATTCAATCCCCGCTCAGGAAAAATACTTGCGTTATAAGCACGCCTATTTGTTCTCTGACAGGATGTAATTTTTATGAACGTATATAGAAATATATAAGTATGTTTAACAGTTTTCTGGTTGCCATAGTACAGGCTCTGTATTGTGGCAACATCTGCTCTAGTTTGAGAACAGGCAGTGTTAGTTGTCCCAAGATATTTATCTTCTTTACTTGAGTGTACTAATTGGCGATCTTACCGCTAAAATGTGAGCTTTTTCAGACCACGTGTCCAGGAGATGGAGAAAGCTTACTGGGTAACTTCAGGGGTACCCACACCCACACGCCATTCCCGAATCCCGCACGGAAGCGACTCATAAACGGTTGCCAAAACAAATAAAAGGAAAAAATTCACCCACTCGCGCGCACATCAGTGTCAAATCGTCACGTAAGGAAAAGGTGCTTCTTTCACGCGGCATGAGACGGAGTCGACTGACTGAAATCATCGATTCAACTCCTACGCATGCCTCGTTAAGAATACGTACCAAAATTAAAAGGTATACCTAGTTTTAGTATGATGATGACTCATTTGGAAGGTAAACTTACATGCTGCCACGCTTTAGTTACAGACACAGTGGGTCAGGTGGCGCCACGTCTCATATTACAACTTATATAATATAACTTAACCGCCAAAACACTAACTAGAGTCATTCATTACTGTCTTAGAAATTTGAATATACACTTATTGTACGTAGATACACACATAGAATCACGTCTGTTTCCCAGAGGGGTAGGCAGAGACACGGATTTCTATTGGTTATGATTCTTGCACACCTCTTTTTACCTCGTTTACTCAAATAATATTATTCACACATCCTCTTCGTATTGAGGTATTTCTGACCTGGCCTTTCTCGAGAATATCTCCGATTTGGTCAAGTTCTTCAAGAATGTTCTACGAGGTCTTCCCCCTCTGTTTGTGCCATTCACACAGGCCAGGTATCTATACCAGGTAAGGTTTTATTGTAGAATATGGAAAATGTTCCTTACTTAAACCTTCAAGTGTCAGTTCGTATTTGAGCGAATAAGACAAAGCATTTTATAAGCATCCGTGTTTATAAGTACCTAAATAGACAAAAGTCAAATGATATTGTTTATTTTCTTAATTTGAATACTGAAACTGATAAGTATCTATCAAAAGCTGCAATATGAATGACTCTACTTACGTCTGCGCAAGATCTGGTCACGCACGTGATTCCGTGCAAGATAAGTAAGGCCAAAGAGCAGATGATATATATATTTGTCGCTATGTAAACATACAGAAAGTTCGTAAAGGAACCATCAGATTTCTTTTAGTTTCTGGCTAAGGACGTTGATATTTGGGTATATATATCATGACTATATGACGATTTCTTTGTTTCCACGTGTTGGGTGAAACAGTAATTGCATAATTTCCATAAATCAAATATTATTTCAATAAATTTGCGTTAATTAGCAATCATACAACACGCGTTCATAAAACATTAAGATTTATATCATCCTGATCACCTCATACAAGGGACATTCCCTATCGTCTACATCATGTTACATCATACATACATACAAATAAATAAAAATGAAGTGTCTCTTTGTAATCTTCAATAATCGCATTAATCGCTTTGAGTGAATGCTCATAGATTTATACGCGTGGACCTGTAATTGGCTTTACAGCAAAGTTTAAAGCAAATTACGCTGCAATGAAAAAAACTTTAAAGCAAATTATGCTGAAATGGAACCATATCGTTCTGGCAATTATAACAAAGGTTATGTATTTTCTTACAAGCGCTTTTAAAATTAAGATATGACAATGTTTTTTTATTTATTTACCAGCTCAGTAACTCGTTAGCTAGTGTTATTCGAAATATTCAGCTATTCAACCTGTGTATTAATTTGGGGTTTAGTCCATGTGTTAATTTAGGGTATAATCAATAAATATAAATTTTGTTTTAAACTGTTTAATGGTTCTTGCGTGATTGACTAACAAACATCCAAACATTTTTATTAATAAGTAGGAAATATTTATTTAACATTAAACAGAGCTCTACTTTCTAGTCTGTGTCTTTAAACCAAGTATTATAGTTCATATCAATCAATAAGAGCAGTGAAAAGTTGGCTTGTAATACTTGAAGTCTGAATCATGCAAAGCTTGGCGCCTGCGTGTGCGCCGACGTGTGGTCATGCACGTGCTGGCTTGGCGCGTCGTTGAGTCATCGGTGACAGTAAGTTAGTATTTGTGCAGTTTATGATTGTATTGTTTTTATTCGTGTAATCTGACTGGCAATAATCAATCTCTAAGTCCACCTAAAAATAGCAGTAAGTTAATAAGCTATCAGTTTTAAAATAAAAAATAATTAAAATAAAAGGTTTTTATTCACGGATACTTAAGAAAGCGCTTGTAAATAGTCAGAACATGGTTGTAGTAATATATAATTAATTTATAACTATTTCTAGGTACATATAGATATTTAGGTACACGGATTGTAGGAAATAATTTACAATAAGATTTATTTTATAATAGTAACGATATTTAACTAACTTAAATTAAGTTATTGTCAAGGATCATGTGTAGGTTTAATTATCGAAATTTTAAATTTTAGCGATATATTTTCTGTTTGTACTGTCTATATTAAGGTACGAATTAAATGTTATTATTATAGTGGACCCTGTGTTTATAACGACGGTCGTGCTACCACCGGATCCAATGCGCCCCAACTGAGAAGACCCAGCGAAACAAACTCAGCAGTTTAAAACAAAAACAGGCGAAGTGCGCGTCGGACGAGCACACCTAGGTTACCGTGGTGTACCTATATATAAAAAGTTACTCTGTTGATTATTAAAAATTCGACCCACAGTTAAAACATATCTTTCATCATCATCATCATCATTTCAGCCGAAAGACGTCCACTGCTGGACAAAGACCTCCCCCAAGGATCTCCTCATTAGTCGGTCCTGCGCTGCCCGCATCCAACGGCTTCCAACATATGTTTATTATTCATGAAATACTGACGTTAATATCTATAAACTGTAGTTATATCATATTTAAATGTGCATTATAAAATACCATTCCGAAAAGAGAACCTTTCGGCATGCTATTCTTAATATTTTAAATAAAATTACAAGATAAAAACAACAGGGAAATGAAGAAATTTATCTGTTTTGTAATTTATAAATAAAGCCCTTTCAACATTGAACCTTATATCTGGGCTTTGAAATCTAACCCCTTGATTTTTTTTAGCAGGATAATCTAAATCTAAAACTTGTGTAACCGACTGGAGGATTCAGTCGCCACCATAAGAGTTCTTTTTTTCAATTTTTGGACGAACCCTAAAAAGACCCCTGAGGACCGCAATAAAACCTACAGTTTGAGAGCCATAATAGGCTACGCTGATACGGTTCCGATATTATAACACATCTCTTTCATACAAAATAGGCAAAATATTTAAAGCATGTGATTTACAGTTAGTCTAGGAGGCTTTCACTACTCTCAGACAATAAAGGCGATCGAGGTCTCAAGCCGTCTAGCAAAATAAAACTCAAAAACGTGTTAATCCTTGATAACGCTCCTAAAACTATGAGCTCATTTGATTCGGAATGACATCTAGAGAAATGTCTCGAGGATTTATTAACACATAAAAATTGCTATTGTAAATTAACAAATTAATATGAAATAAATGGCATTTGGCGAGTCATGTTACCATAATTTATTCAAAATAAATATTTCTTACTATAAAACAATATTTTATATGGTACGCTGTCTTTAGCGCCCATGCCATAACAGCAGCTCGAAGCCCTATTTTAGATATTAAATTAAACCGAGGGTGCCTGGAAGAGGTCGCTTTTAGCGATAAGGCCCCAAATTGCATTAAAATAAGCTAATTTCTATGTTTGTATCCATTGTTTTGTTTACTTATTTTTTCAATAAAGTGTATTTCTTCTTCTAAGTCTAGAAGGCACTCTGCTGCTTGCAAATATTGAGCTCAGTGTACTTAAGCAGATGTCTTTATTTCCATATTCATTTCAATGTGAAAGGAGATACCCCATTTCAGGCCTAACCGTTACACCAATCAGATATGTACCAAAAAATCCGTTTATTTTTCGTTAATCATCCACCGAAATCTTAGCCTTAATTACAATGGCCAAGTGTATAAAATAGGCAATTTAATATTTTTTATTTTAAACAGCCTATGTAAACCGCTACACCACTTATTTCATTCTATGTCACTAACTTCACAAACGCTAGTAATCCATCTATAGAGCGCACCATAAAAATATGCTCGATTAAATGGAAATCGATACTTTTACAAATAATTAAATAAGACTTCATTGTTTTAGTCTTATTATTTATTTAGGAATTACAATAAATGTGTAATAAAAAATGTGTCGAATCAAGTATTATAAATGTAAGCTCAATTAAAAAACATTAAAAGCAATAAATAATCGATAAAATCGATTGCATCACGGATTGCACTTATAAACGTTAAATGTCAGTCTGTCAATTGTCATGTAGTCGTATTTTTGCGTATGTTTTCTGTACCTATTTCTCGAGATATTATATCATTTGACCTCTGCTGGAATATTGGACTCCGAAATTGATGGCCTCCTGATTGACCCTTGCTTGAACATTGGATATTTTACTCTGCCACCCCGCTGACCTTTGCTAAAAATCCGGATCTTGACTGGTTGATTCATAACGACATCATGAACATGAGCCTGTGCATTCATTGTGGAATAGCAACGGATCGCTGCAACACAATAGGAAGATTGGAAAATGAAGTTATACTTTCAATTGTACAGGAATGGCTCGCGCCTCGAAACGGTTAGTATCCGATATTTATGTAAACAGTGTAATCGCCTATATTCAGTTGCGTGTTGGTGGTTGTATTTTAAATATGAAACCAAAAATGTGCATATTCATATTCGAAGATATATGACATCACTAATACAGACAGAAACTGCCAATTACAGCCTTTCCTGCACTACACTAATACAGACAGAACCTGTTAATTACAACCTATCAATTCCATCTCTCAGTGAGGAGGATGGTGTCCCTGCAGTGGAATCAGAATAAAGCTACTTATATTTAACCAATTGTGCCTCTTAGGTAGTAATAGTCAAATAATAAATGTTTGCTTCTTCAGGTTAATGAAAATGGCTTTATCTGCCAAGCCTGCTGGAATAATGCCAATGCTGTATCTCGTGATAGAAATTAATACTAAACAAATAAATAATAATAAATGAATTAATATTTTTGTCCCAATTAAATAAAATAAAGAATTTTGGAACAACAAACCCAATGCCATCTGAACCCAAACTAGGTAGAGCATGTAATATGGCAACCAGCTAACTGATAAAGATACCTGCTTATGTTTCTAAATGCAAATATAAATAAATTACACACAGATACTGAACAAATAACCTAGCTTATTACATGAAACATTTGTCCTGGTTGCGGACCTACAAGACCAACAGTAACAGTAGTTACAATAATAACAAATGCAAGCCAGTAGTGTTTTAAGCGGGCCTTGTCTAATAAATGTAGTTATCAGTAAGATCAATCATATAAATCTGAAGTCACACTGTAAGCGCTTTTTTATGTAGAAACGTACTTACTCATGTAGGGTATGTGCGTTCCAGATTGATAAATATAGCTAACAATGTCTCAAAAATATCATTTGGGTAATTAAATAACACTGTCGAGTTATTTAAATACAAAAATATAATAGAGAAATGTCCAAACCGGTAAAAGCAGGCATTTACTTTTACGTTAAATATAACCTAAAAATTAACAGTAAACGTCTGTTTTTAGCAATTTGGCCATTGCTGGGAGACTTGAAAATTGGGCTCGTGAAATCTTTCAAGGTGCTTTAATTTATGGCCAAATTCCAGCTCTGTAACGCCAGGCCTGAGTTTCTATGGAGTTTGGGTTTCTCCTTTGTTTTTTCGGTGATTATTCCTCCATGGCGTGTTCGATTTTATGCACTCACGATTATGGTCACTACCACTGCGTCAAATTTGAAGAAGGTTCAGAAGGAGTTCGATCAGGAACAAACTTCATGAATCGTCGAAAAGCTTCGTTTAATGCGGTTCTACTCAGCTGAATTAATTGAGGTAGCCCTCCGCGGTCAAGCCTTTTTCAGAAATTTCTTCGTCTATAAGGATCCTTTTTTAAATTGTCTAAAATATTCATACCTTTTGAGTCATTAACGATAAAACTACGTAACCTTATACTAAACCTAAAAAAGGATACATCTACTGGACGCGACAATATATCAGGTGTCTTTTTGAAACGGTATCTTCAACATCTAAGTGCTCCCTTAACACATATATTCAATCTTATGTTCACTACCGGTGTTTTTCCGCAGCAATTTAAGCTTGCCGAGGTTATTCCTGTTTACAAGAGTGGTGACAGAGGTTGCGTCAACAATTACAGGCCAATATCTCTACTACCCACTCTCTCTAAAATTGCAGAAAAATTCATAAACAAACGGCTTGTAAATTATCTTGAATCCAAACATATTTTATCCAACTCTCAATTTGGTTTTAGAGCTGGGCTCTCAACCTCTGATGCAGCACATGCTGTGATTGATCACATTGTATCCAAACTAGACGCTAAAAAAAAGGTACTGGCAATATTTCTCGATATAAAAAAAGCATTTGACACAATCTCTGTCCCACTCCTGTTAAGCAAGCTGGAAAGCCTAGGAATCCGTGACACTCAACTTGAATTGTTTAAGGATTACCTATCTAACCGTAAACAACGAATAAGAATTGATAATGTTGTTAGTGATGACTTACATGTGTCCTTCGGTGTGCCCCAGGGATCAGTGACCGGCCCGTCTTTGTTCCTAGCCTTTATAAACGACTTATGCAACATGCAACTGCCTAATGGTAAGATTGTGACTTTTGCCGACGACACAGCCCTTATCTTCCACGGGGATACTTGGGAATCAACATACACTACCGCCCAAAATGGCTTTAACGATGTATCATCTTGGCTTCGATCTAATGGTCTCACACTCAACATTGATAAGACATGTTATATACCATTCTCTATTAAAAAATGCACAACTTCATTGCACGATAACCACGCACTCATCGCACACACTTGCTCTCCTAGAAACCCCTGTACTTGTGTACTGATAAAAAAAGTTTCATGTATAAAATACCTCGGCATCATGATTGATAATACATTAAGCTTTAATCAACATCTGGAACTATTATCTGACAGGACTCGCAAGCTAATGCTTATTTTCAAGTGTCTCCGCCATTTAACTGATAAATCAGTCATTAGGATGGTATACATGGCATTATGTCAATCTGTCTTATCATATGGCATTACTGCCTGGGGTGGCGCATGCAAAACTAACCTGTTAAAGGTCGAAAGAGCGCAAAGAGCGGTATTAAAAGTTAGTTTATCGCTGCCTTTTCAATTCCCCACTGCTGAATTATATAAACTCGCGGATGTGCTTACAGTGCGGCAACTGTACTTGCTAAACACTATTTTAAAACAACACTCTCTCACAAAATTCACTCCCTTACTTAACAATAACAAACGGCTCAAACATAAAGTCTGCTTGTCGGATAAACAGTGGACTACCAAGTTCTCAAACAACTTCTTTGGTTTTTTAGGCGGATACTTATATAATAAGATAAATAAGTTGCTTACTGTGTATCCCCTAACTAAATTTAAATGTAAGCAGATTCTTACAACATGGCTCAAGTCTTTGAACTACGAAGATACGGAAAATGTGCTTAATGTAGGCTCTTAGATAAATAAATTATAAAACATAACACGCACACACACTCACACACACACACACACACACACACGCACTCACACACGCGCACACACATACACACACATAAACGCACTTACACACATAGATATTTATGCTCTGATTAATAAATTAGTTAAGGTTAAACTTTGTCCAGTGTCTGGAGAGGCTGGTAATCTGTCATACAGGTCTCCTTGTACGGATACCAGTCTCTCACATAGATAGATTATCGAACTGATGTATTAATTAGAATAATATGTACCTACTCTGTAATCTGTGTGAGAGAACAATAAATAAATTATTATTATTATTTAACCAATTGTGCCTCTTAGGTAGTAATAGTCAAATAATAAATGTTTGCTTCTTCAGGTTAATGAAAATGGCTTTATCTGCCAAGCCTGCTGGAATAATGCCAATGCTGTATCTCGTGATAGAAATATACCACAAACGAGTGAACAGACATACACATGACATCAATGAGTGTGTATTCATTGTGGACATTTGCTTCTGAGAAGAGATTGTTGCCACCAACTTAGGACTGGTACAGTGTAAGAATGCAGAATACACAAAGTTATAAAAGAATGGATCCTACCACACACGGTTAGTATATTAATCTTATTTATGGTTTTTAATAACATACTTTAGTTTTGACTGCCATCATGGTCTATTGTTTAGGCCATAGTTTTATTGGATTTGTCCATTCATAATCTCAGTAGCAGGAGAATCTAGAAATATGCCTGGTAAGTGGCAATAGGCTCACCCTTATTATGTAGAACTTAAACATAGATGGCAAGATGTGGGTGTAATGTTACACCTGTGCCTTCAGGGACATAATCTTGTGTCTATGTTAGTATAACAATACTTTAGCTTTGTTTTGATAATAAGGGCATAAAATGTTTTTTTTTTTATGTATAATCATTTAAGTGAATAAGAAAGATGTTTTGATAATTATCAAGCTCCTACATCAGGATTACTCATTCACAAGATTTCTTTAGATCAATCTTTCAAATTGGGCAATAACACATCACATATCTTGTGCCACTAGTTAATGTAGATAAATTATTTTCAGGTGGGTGCTTCAAGTGCTGCCTGTCATTCTTGTTGGGTGCGAGCAAATAGAGCATCTCAGCATTTAAGTACAGGGCCGTCAACATCTTGTGCATGTTCATCAGTTGTTGATGAGCCAGATAGTGAGGACATTCCTCATGTAGAAGAACCTTCAACAAGGCTAGAAACTAGTTCTGCACCAAGGGCACCAACTGTTGGAACGCTTATTGTTTTACCTGACTATTTTAGAGCTGTGGCAACTGAAAGTAGATGTTTTGTGGAAGGATGTTGCAGACATGAAAGAAACACAGTAACACTTAAAATTATAATTCCAAGCAATTGATGTAGATACAAATAATGTTGGCGAGTTTCCTGAACTAACACAGAAGCACATACCAAATTAAATAGGCCCGTTCTTACCATGGGGAGCATGTGAGAGAAAATGGCATATATATCATAGAAGTGTGTAGAGAGGTGGACGGTAACCTACAGCAAGAGCTGTCGACATCAGGCTCAACCTGGATGTTATTGTATTTAAGTTAATTATAAGTTGATTAGTAGTTGGATGTATTTCGTTTACATCCTAGTCGACACTTTACTTAGTGGAAGGAATGCTAATATTCAAAATGATTGCACATGTATCATAGGAAAAAGAACGATTGGTTGCTGTGCCCACACCATGAGCATAATATGGTATCTTGGTTGGGCATGGCACAAGGGTAGTCAATTGCCTCCTTCACAATTTTTCGATACAGTGTTATTAAATTATGATCAGCCTAGTGAAGAAGTGGATTAATAAAACCATTACTCACAATTATGTGTTTTTATTTTAAAATATTATTATTGCCATTTCAGATTACTGTAATCTGAGATTTTATAAAATACTAAACAAATAAATAATAATAAATGAATTAATATTTTTGTCCCAATTAAATAAAATAAAGAATTTTGGAACAACAAACCCAATGCCATCTGAACCCAAACTAGGTAGAGCATGTAATATGGCAACCAGCTAACTGATAAAGATACCTGCTTATGTTTCTAAATGCAAATATAAATAAATTACACACAGATACTGAACAAATAACCTAGCTTATTACATGAAACATTTGTCCTGGTTGCGGACCTACAAGACCAACAGTAACAGTAGTTACAATAATAACAAATGCAAGCCAGTAGTGTTTTAAGCGGGCCTTGTCTAATAAATGTAGTTATCAGTAAGATCAATCATATAAATCTGAAGTCACACTGTAAGCGCTTTTTTATGTAGAAACGTACTTACTCATGTAGGGTATGTGCGTTCCAGATTGATAAATATAGCTAACAATGTCTCAAAAATATCATTTGGGTAATTAAATAACACTGTCGAGTTATTTAAATACAAAAATATAATAGAGAAATGTCCAAACCGGTAAAAGCAGGCATTTACTTTTACGTTAAATATAACCTAAAAATTAACAGTAAACGTCTGTTTTTAGCAATTTGGCCATTGCTGGGAGACTTGAAAATTGGGCTCGTGAAATCTTTCAAGGTGCTTTAATTTATGGCCAAATTCCAGCTCTGTAACGCCAGGCCTGAGTTTCTATGGAGTTTGGGTTTCTCCTTTGTTTTTTCGGTGATTATTCCTCCATGGCGTGTTCGATTTTATGCACTCACGATTATGGTCACTACCACTGCGTCAAATTTGAAGAAGGTTCAGAAGGAGTTCGATCAGGAACAAACTTCATGAATCGTCGAAAAGCTTCGTTTAATGCGGTTCTACTCAGCTTAATTAATTGAGGTAGCCCTCCGCGGTCAAGCCTTTTTCAGAAATTTCTTCGTCTATAAGGATCCTTTTTTAAATTGTCTAAAATATTCATACCTTTTGAGTCATTAACGATAAAACTACATGCCATTCTGTTCACCTAAATTTGTTAATAACAATTGTATTTTTTATGTTCTAATAAATCCTCTAAACACATTTTCCTAGACGTTATTAATAAGAATAATAATATCTGGGGACAATGTCACACAGATCATCTAGCCCCAAACTAAGCAAAGCTTGTACTATGGGTACCAGGCGACGATATACATACTTATATAGATAGATAAATACTTAAATACATAGAAAACATCCATGACTCAGAAACAAATATGGGTGCTCATCACACAAATATTTGCACTTACCGGGATTCGAACCCAGGACCACCAGCTTCGTAGGCAGGGGCACTACCAACTAGGGTATGGTCCGATTTGAATGAGGTTATTATATAATATTATTAGGTGCATTAGCATGAATTAACATTTTTTGAACTTGTTGACTAGGACTGCATGAGTGAATAATGATAGGATACTGGCATTGTAGACTGTGGTATGATTTGACAACGTGGTCGTAGAGTCACGTTGTCAACCACCCAGACAGAGAACAAATAATCGTGCACATCACACAAATATTTATCCTGGGAGGGGATCGAACTCACGACATCTGGCTTAGCGATTAAGGTCACAAGACCAACAAGTCAGTCAAATCCACATTCCATACAGATTAATCAAAATAAATAGCTATCATAATCGAATCACAATCGAAGGAGAAATCTCATGACGTAGACACAAACATACATAAATAAACATACATATATTGAAATCGGTTAAAAGCATAACTTAGCATGACAATAGTATATTTCAGGACTACATACGAAACTGCATTATACCTGTTTTACAAACGCGAAGAAAAATAATGATCTCTCAACAACCAATATCGATAACACTGCGCACGTGTAGTACAATGTGGGTAGTTTCACGTTACGATGAACGGGTCAATTCTTAACGCACTGTGCATAGGGCTGACCCAAATCTAAGGTGAAAAAAATAATTATTGCTAACTAGCCGTGCCCCTCGGTTTCAACCCCGTTAAACTTTATAAATTATTACACACACATACATAGACTCACGCCTGTTACCCAGAGGGATAGATTCTGACCTGGCCTTGAATGAAGAATGTCTCCCGGTTGTCCCATTCACATAGTCCAGGTATACTTCTTTTGTCAATATTCTTTTATTCATCCTTTCTAAATGCCCAAAGTAACTCAGCATACCTTTCTCTATCTTTGTGACTACATCCTCTTTCAATTCAATGCAATCTTTTAAATATTGCTTATGTTTTATTCGGATGTCTAAGCTAATTCATCAAAATCCTTTCCTTAGTTTTTGCGTGAAAGAGTAACAAACACAACTCCATACTCACGAACTTTCGCATTTATAATATTAGTAGTGTAATTAATGCAGATGTTTCCCCATCCGCATTTTTCTTCTTTATCGTATGAGAGGTGGTTACCCTGGTATCAGATTTGATCACCAAAACCAGCTTGAAAACTGATGTCTAACGAAATCATACGGGACCGTCAGCTTAAGGTGCCCTCCGAAGTACGGAGATGGTCGGATCACTTACGTAATGCTGAGTATGAGTGCCTCACATCTGCGTTCATAGAAAACTTAGTAGAAATAACAAACGATCTTCTTGGAACTAAGAGCGATAGTTCTTAACGCGGCTTGAGGTAGGAGGGTTGGTACAGATAGTCACGCATGGAAAAGGCGCTATGCTTCCACTATGAGACTTTTTCATCCTCTCCGTCTCTTTCTATTTTATAGGAGTGGGTGGGTGCGTGCGAGTATCGTAATTGGAGCAGTTTGGCAGTGGCATTATGGGCCACCAGTTGTATTACGGTGATACTCAACTCGGAAAATGGAAATAAATTGAATCATTATTGCAATTTATTTGTGCTGTTAGCGTATAAAATTAACTATTAAGAAACTAAGTTTACTAACGCTGTTTGCGGATCGAGGGATAGAATTTTAAATAGTCACGTAAGGAAAGGCGTTATGCTCCTTTATTAGTAGACTCTCTCTCTATGTCTCTTCATATTATATACGAGTGTAAGTATAGGTGTGAGTAACGCGATTCGAGCAGACTAGCAAGCACACGACGTGCTTGCTAGTCTGCTCGAATCGCGTTTTACTGTTTGTATAACCTTAACACTAAGTACGTAGAAATTACGATGAAACTTATTTGTTTTTTAATTTTATTTTAAATCATAGGTATGATTTCGTTCAAGAACTTTCTTCCTGATGGGGGCATTATATTTATTGAGTTTTTATTGTACACTTTTTAAACGTGTGTCAAAAAAAGTGTATCAATCTATTTAACCTTAAACCAACCCACCTAGCGAACTTTTGTAAAAATTAAGGTAAAATCGTATTTATTCGGGGTACTTTATTCTCTAAGTACCAGTAAAAAGTGACTCCTAAGACCTGTTATGTCTTCCACCAGGTACATCAAATACCTACATATATTCATCCGACTTCAAAAAGGAGGCGGTTATCAATTCAACTAAATATTTACCGTTCCAAACAACATACAACCCACTTCAACTACTATTTCACATCATTAGCCTTCCAAGTTTTCTATAACGTTGTAATTTGGAGGGTTTTTATGTAGTCACCACGCTTGGCATGCGAGTAGGCGACCGCAGTTAGGTGGTAGCTAGTACTCAGGTAGTGCCTACGACACCTACGTGATAGTATGGGGTGGCCCTATAAATATTAATGTGACCATCTCGAAGGCATTCGGTATTCTAATAAAAATATTAAAATAGATTCATAAACAACAGAGTAATCATGAAATATATATCTTAATTACGTTCAGTCTAATTGTCTCCTCCTTTTAGAAGACGGTTAAATAATAAATTATACAACCACATTGGCAGACAAATATGCAGCCCGCATGATGGTAAGCGATCATCAAAACCTACGGTTGTTTCGATCTGAGCTGCCGCTCCCCCTTCGGTTGCGACAGCTCTCAGGGTCACCACAATTCATTGATCGCTGTCCCGAGATCTAATTCCCGTCGCCATACTACTTACAATGTATCGCAGAAAAAGTTACGTGAAGGCACGTGTACTTACGCGAGTTCGGACTCATTCACGTTTCAGTGAACATGTCAGGTCTTATAACTTACATGGAAATAATTCATCCACCATTCAATGTGAATGGCAGTCTCGTTGGTCTAGCGGTAGCGTGGTCAAATATAGATGAGGACTTAGTTTCAAATCCCAGGTAAGATAAAAAAATGTTACTGAGATTTTTATGTCACGAAAACTTCTAAGTAGTCGACAGAGGTCAAGAAGAGTGCTGTCTTCCCTATCCCGTGGAAGAAGGTGGATCAGAAGATTATTACCAAGCGTAATGGACTATATTATTACAACAAGAGAAGTATGGAATCCTAAGCCTATCTGGTATTCATAAAGAGAAATTCACTGGTGAATAACTGTGACTAGCTCCTAGTACACTATCGGTGCCACCCCTTTAACGATGGGGCAATTTTTCTTCTCATTGTGACTAGACTTATAGGAGACGAAACACGTCCTCCGTGGACAAAAGCCTCTCCCAAGTATCATTTTGGGGAGTATGATATCGGCTGGCAAAAGCCCAGCCTAGCCCAGTGGTTAGTCACCCAGACTGTTAAGCCAGAGGTTGTGGGTTCGAACCTCACCCAGGTGAAATCTTGTGTGATGAGCAAGACTGTTTGTTCTGCGTCCGGATGTAATGTGTGTGTGTGTGTGTGTGTGTGTGCGTGTGCGCGCGCGCGCGCATGTGTGTGTGTGTGAAATCTGTACGGCTTAAAATACATCACCTTTAAGAGCGCCCTTTGTGCTCTTTCAAGCTCTAAGAATTTTATTTTTGTAGCGCTACCCCACACCGGTATGCAATATATTAAAACTGATTGGGCTAATGCAATACATATTTGATTTAATAAATCTTTCGAAGCAACATGTCTCAGGGTCTTAAACATCCAAATGAGTTTTCTGGTGCGGGTCATAACCATATCACTATGTACATGCCACGATAAGCGTTGGTCTAGCATTACGCCTAAATATTTCGTACTAGGGACTTTTGCTATCGGATTACAGGAACAGTTTATATTGTTAATGGTGTCACAGGTGTGGATTTTGAGACTGAAGTTACTACCAGGTTGAGAATTATTATAATTTGTGAATGCTATATAATTTGTTTTAAAAGTGTTTAGTGTCAGTAGATTAAGGTTCAACCATTTAGCTATTTTAGCTAGCCCCTTTTCCGCTAGTTTATATGTTAAATCCCAGCAGACACCCGTGAAGGTAACGGCTGTATCATCAGCGTAGGAAAATACTCTACCATTTTCAAGTTGCATTTTATTTTGCACAGGTTATTGATATATACCAAGAACAATGTAGGGCTAAGCACACTGCCTTGCGGAGTTCCGTAGCTTGTATTCATGTCACCACTAACATATTTTCCTATCTTTACTCGCTGCTTACGGTTCTGAAGATAGTCGGATAATAATGCAAGGGGGATTCCTCTTATTCCTATACTCTCTAAACCACACACAAGGGTGGAGATTGAGACAGTGTCGAAGGCCTTTTTGAGATCTAGGAAAACAGTTACACATTTCTGTCCCGAGTCTACCTGGTCTACGATATGAGATGTAAGTGCTATGACTGCGTCTTCTGTAGACAGGCCTTTTCTAAAGCCAAATTGCGTATTGATAACACATTATATTTTTCTAAATATTTAACTAATTGATTGTTAATCAACTTTTCTATGACTTTAGAAATAGCAGGTAAGACTGAGATCGGTCTGTAGTTGCCCACTTCACCACTGTCACCACCCTTGTGCACGGGAGTGATAATTGCTTGCTTCAAAGCGCCAGGGAAAATACCTTTCTCGAAACATAAGTTAGCCAGATGAGAGATGATGGGGGCCCCTATGTGAGGACATAATTTTAAAAATTTCGTGGGTATGTTATCCCACCCAGGAGAGCTATCTGACTTGAGGCCCATCAAAGTGCAGTGCACCTCCATTGGGTCAGTTTTCAAGAGTACAAAGGAGGACGCATGTAAACTGTTTCTGTAATCTGCTCTAGAAGAGTTTGGGTTGGAAGAAATGATGTCTTCTGCTAGATTTTTCCCAACATTAGCGAAGTAGCTGTTTATGTAGTTGATGGAAACATGAGGGTCTGATTTAATCTCTAATAATTTCTGATTTTGAGTGTTGTTTTGTGTACGATGAGTGATGTTATTTATGATACTCCAGATTTTTTTGGGATTTTTATTAGCCTTTTGTAACTGTTCCCTTATTATATTTCCTTTTGAGATATTTTAAGTATTTAATTCTCAGGATCTAGACGTAACTTCATTTGCATTTTGTTTCTATTTTGAATGCAGCGCAAAATGCCTAAGGTCATCCAAGGTTTTATTATACGATTTATTCGTGGGACTAAAGTCGTTATGGAATTATGTGAGAGGCTGTTTTGGAGTTTCTCTATAAGATATGAGGTAAGTGCGTTAGGATCTTGAATCGAAAGCAAATCGTGTATGTTACTCTCCTTTAAGGTAACGACTGCCCCCTCATAATCTACAGTTGTTTTAGATGTGTTACCTTTATGCGTATTGGTTATGTCCGATAACTGTAAGAAAATCATGAAGTGATCCGTAATCGTTGTATTTAAGACAGCAGCGAATGCGGTTTTATTACTTATTTTAAGGATGAAATGATCCAGGCAGTTATCCCCTCTCGTTGGTAGCATATGTCCTGGTAGCAGGCCATGCATTGCCAGCATTGTTAGATATTTGAGTCTGTTGTGTCGCTCATTAGTTTGTTCACAAGCTCTGTATTTTATATTTATATTAATGTCACCTGTTATTATAATATTCCTATATGATTTGAGGGAATCTAGGTGCTCATTTAATGAAATTATAAAACTTTCCGCATTATTATTTGAGGGGGAACGGTAGATACCCAGAAGAACTAAGTTAGGCAATGATATTTGTAAGCAAGATGCATGGGTGAGATTTATTTCTTTGACGCTCACTATATGGGTGTTCTTAATGTATGCCACTACCCCATCACACCAGTTTATGTGGTTAGTGGTAAAAAAGGCGAGATAATTATCTTGTACGGTTCACGTACAGGCTTATTTTGCTTACGCCGCCTTAACCTAGTTTCGGCGCATTACTTATACATACTTTCGACATTAATATAGTTAGTTGACAAATAACAATAACAACGAACAGATTAGCATCCAAATAACTTATATTGTATACTTGAGTAATAAACGTGGTTTTAAGTCAACTCAACTCGTTTATCTACACACCACCTCGAGACCCGTACATCCGTTTTGGTCCTTCGAGAAGTGAAAAGTGCTGGTACTACGTGTGGCAGTGTTCTTAGTGCCGATAGCGAATCGGTCGAACTGGTCTCCCAGAAGCGGGTCGCCCCAGTTGGATTGAGACAAAGACGCACATATCGGACGAGGAACTAAACACAGTAAGTACCAATACTAACTACAATCTGCGAACATATTGCAAAAAAAAAACTGAACTAGTGCCTACGGTGAAACAACTACTGAAGGCTTACTATAACTATTACTTTAACTAAGTAACTAATTAACAATGATGGGTCAAAATTTCGAGGAGGTTATGAGCCAACAAGAGGCTACTTTTTGCACGTTAAAACAAATATGTGCTAACTACAAGAAAGACAGCCCTACTAGGAAGACCTTAGAATATCTAGAAGAGCGTCTTACGAGACTAAACAACTGTTGGGAACAATTCGTTCATAACCACCAACTATTGGAATCGACCGGAACAACGGAAAGCCAATACTTTATAGACGACGTTTTTAACAACACAAAACGTATGTATGAGAGTGTTTTACAAGACATACTACAACGTAAGTCGGAGCTTACATCGGCGACACCGACTAAAGCAACAATAACAGCTAGTAAGGAGGAGCTACCCCCTCAGAGTACAAGTAAGACAGGAACTTCTTCAGTTACGAGCGACGCTAAACTTACTACGAGATTTAGTTTCGATGAAGGGGACTTCCACGTACCGCCTCGAAAAACGGACGAATCGTCGGAAAAGGAACAGGATCTTTTGCGAGTGCAGTACTGTAACTTTAGAGCTTTTGAAAGAGCCGTGGAAAAGATGGATTTGTCAACATCTTTGGAAAAATGGGAATTGGAAGATAATCTAACTATCATAAAATCTAAATGGCAACAAGTGGAGAAAGCACACTGGCAGCTAGATTATTGGCTACAGGAAGAAGACCCTAAGTATAGACAAAAGTATGATATATTAGAAAATATTTATGACAACATACGTAAGAAAATACAACACACCATATGGAACAATGCTCATTATGAAAAGTCTACGCCGAAAATCATAATACCGGATTTTTATGGCAACTATAATCAATGGTTAAGTTTTCGGGACCTCTATACGGAAAGCGTACATAACAACCCTATACTTTCTAAGGCCCAAAAAATGCAGCATTTGAAGTCCAAATTAAAGGGCGAAGCAGAGAAGTTAATCCAGCATCTTAGCATCAGTGCCGAGAATTATACTTCCTGTTGGGACATAATTACTCACCGTTACGACAACAAAAGACTTTTATTTACATCTTATGTAAATACTCTACTAAACCAATCTAACATTCAACAAGCAAATGCCGCCAGTATACGAAAACTTCATGACGTCATGCTAGAGTGTCTGAACGGATTGACAAACATCGGATTAGATATTACACAATGGGATCCGCTGGTAGTACATCTTTTGTCACAGAAACTGGATAGCGTTACGTATAACGAATATATAAAAGATCTTAAAGAGCCGAGAGGTTTTCCCGACCTACAAGAATTTTCAAAGTTTCTGGAATCCAAGTTCATGGCACTGGAGGCTACACAAAAAGGTAGTCCAAAATCTTTCAGTCCGGAGAAGAATAACATGTTAGAAAAACATAACAAAAATAGTTACGAAAATCGCAGTAACAATAACTATAATAAATATAATGCACAAAGGTCATCGTACTTTAACAACTCATACAAATCACACAAAACCTTCTTGACAACAGCAAAAAATTGCCCGATTTGCAAAACTGACCATGTTTTGATGAAATGCGAAAAGTTCTTGGCTATGACAGAAAAGGGGCGCCGAGACTGCGTTCGGAATTTGCGTGTTTGCAAAAATTGTTTGTACAGTCACGGCGAAAAACAATGTACGTCAATGAAAACATGTAGGATATGTCATAAGCTTCATCATACTTTGCTGCATGAAACAATGGAACAACCTGGTAATTCGCAATCTACCCCATCGACAAGTACCTCTGCGCGAGGGGTGAACAACATTACTAACGAGGGCATGGAAGTTTTGTTAACAACTGTACTGCTCAAGGTAAAAACAATCGATGGCGAGTATATCTACTTAAGAGGTTTGCTAGATCAAGGCTCACAAGTAAGTCTTATAACTGAAAATGCCGCCCAGCGCTTGAGGTTACCGCGACAACAAGTGAGTGCCATAGTGTCGGGTGTCGGATCACTAAGCGGAAGTTGTAAAGGCTCGTTGAACCTAGAATGTAAGTCAATACATTCGGATTATACATTTAACTTACAACCACTCATTATGAAGAAACTGGTTAACAATTTACCATCGACATCATTTTCAGTAGAAAGCTGGACTTATCTACAAAATATAAATTTAGCCGATCCTAACTTTAATACGTCCGGGCCAATCGATATGCTTTTGAGTGCGCAAGTATATTCGGAAATAATTTTAGATGGAATTATAAGATGTAATAGTACATATCCGGTGGCTCAACAAACTAGACTCGGTTGGATTTTAAGCGGCAACGTGAAATCTTTTAATTGTTGTGTCACACTTAACGACATAGAAAACATATCACGATTCTGGGAAACTGAAGAGATTTCGGACCCTTCTTCGTTAAATACAGAAGAACAACATTGCGAAGAATATTATCGTGCGACAACTACTAGACGGACAGATGGAAGATATGTGGTAAAACTGCCTATCAAACCGAATGCTGTATTCCGTCTACCGGTTAACAAGCAACCCGTACTCGCTCAGTTTCTACAACTTGAGAAGAAATTGCTTAAGAACCGGGAACTTAGCAAGGAATACCAACGTTTCATAAACGAGTACATATCCATGGATCATATGAAACCTATGACGTCAGAGGCTGAGGGTCGCGTTTATCTACCCCATCACGGTGTGTGGCGGGAAGAATCAACTACAACTAAACTAAGAGTTGTATTCAACGCATCCTACCGAGCTAACAACAGCCATAGCCTTAATGACTGCATGTATACGGGTCCAAACTTACAAAAAGACATGTTAACTTTATTAATTAACTGGCGGACCTATAGATATGTTTTCACGGCTGATATAGAAAAAATGTATCGGCAAATATGGCTTGACGAACAACAGTGTAACATACAAACTGTATTTTGGAGATTTTCCCCACGGGACAAACTGCAAGAGTGGAAATTGTGTACCCTAAGTTATGGGATGAACTGTGCTCCCTACCTCGCAATGAGAACTTTACATCAACTCGCGAAAGATGAGAGTAAACGATATCCTGAAGCAGCAAAGGTCCTTCAGAACTATATGTATATGGACGATTTAGTTTATGGTCAAAATTCTATCGAATCAGCAAAATTATTGGTATCTCAACTAATAGATCTATTGAAATCTGGCGGGTTTAGCTTAAGAAAATGGAAGAGTAACGATCCTTCTATTTTGGAGCATTTACAAGTAAGAAGCAAATGGCAACAACCTAAGAATAATCTCAAGGAGGGTAACCTCGTACTTGTAAAAGATGAACATTTACCTCCTGGGCGATGGGCGCTAGGAAGAGTGACAAATAATCACCCTGGCACAGATGAGAGAGTCAGGGTAGTTACCCTTAAAACAAAAAAGGGGCAAATCAAACGACCTATAACTAAACTTTCCCCTCTGCCAATTTCAAATGACTTGATGACAGACAGGATACCGGAAGCAAACTCAACTACAACCAAATCAAAAACTGAAAAACGAAAAATTACAACAACTACTCTGAACAAATTGTCCATAGTTCTTATAACTATTTTAGCAATCACAGGTATAACAAAAGCCTCTCCGATTACAAGAAGCTATAAAATATCTTCCATACCTACCAATCACCCAATTTATTTTGATGAAGCTGGAAAACTACAACTGATACACGATGAATGGACACTATTAATCTACTACAATTTAACTTCTTATTGGCAAGCGACAAGTAAGATCCAATTATATATTAATCAAATTGACCAACTTTGCGAGAGAGTTGTACATCTCTATGAGCCGTGTGAATCAATGGTAGATCACCTACGTCACGAATTGCAACATCTCGAAGAATACAACTCTATACTACTGTCTCAACACTTGCGTCAAAAACGAGGATACTTTGACGGAGTTGGAAAATTAACACGAACACTTTTTGGTATTTTAGACGCTGATTTTGCAGAAAAATATGAGAAGGACATCCAAAATTTACAAACAAACGATAATTATTTGTTAAAACTTATGAAGAATCAGACATTAATTATAGAAGCGGAAAATAACTCGATCAAAAACAATACGATATTTATGGATAAGCAATTCACAGCTATACAAAGTTATATGAATCAGACTGGCAGCGTAATCACAAAGATTGAAAATAGAGCCCAAGTATTGTATACAATAAATGACATAAACTCTGCCGCGGTAACATCGACTCTAATCTTAGGTGACTTGAATCGGATTTTGGATCTACTAATGAATGCGATCACTAATATCTACCGTGGTCATTTAGACACACATTTGTTCTCCGCCTCGCAATTAATTGAACAACTAAATATAATATCAGGAAAATTGCCGCAGGGATTATCCTTACCTATAAAGGATACTCAGTCAGATTTTCAAAATATATATGAATTAATGCATGTAAAGGCCAGGATAACTAATAACTTTCTTCTTTTAGAGTTACACATTCCGTTGTTAAGCGACGAAGACTATAAGATTTACCGTGTCATACCAATACCTTTCCTTAGACAGGGACGGTTGAAACTGGTATAGCCAAGCTCAAAATTTATCGCCATCAACTTTGTCAAAAATTCATATATAACCTTAGATGAACAAGATATACATCAATGTACGTCGTATGGACAAGATGAATTCTCCTGCATATCCAGACAGCCTGTCTACAACTTACACGATAAAAATGCACCGTGTGAGGCCAAGGTCTTCAGTCAACAAACTTCAATTTCGTGCTTACTGAATGACGTAATTTGCAAAGAAGTCTGGGTAAAATTGCATAAACCTAACTTATGGTTGTTTACCGTATGTCACAAACAGCTGATGCGTATTATTTGTAGTGATCAGGTTACGCCGGCGATCATTGACGGGACCGGAGTAATATCCTTACAAGCAAAATGTATACTACAGAAACAAGACGCTACTATATTTACGTATAATCATTTAGGAAATAGTTATTACATGGGTGTGGATACGGATGTTCCTACGATTAACTCAACAATTAACAACGTCTTTGATTTAGGTTGGAAAAGTGCACAGTTAAATATTACTGAGCTCGGTACACCAAATTACAATCGATCTATGTTTTCAAATATTGAGGAACAACTAAGCTACCAGAAAACGCATGAAATTCTTCCGGAATCGTCGACGATATCCAGTCATGATGTTTACCTATATTCTGTTACTTTTGTGCTGTTGGGAGGATTTGCCGCATTTTCTCTTTACTTTGGCATAAAACGTTGGTGTAGAAAAACAACTTCAAAGAGCACTAAGCGATCTAAACCTAGAGAAGAAAATAACCTTGGAATGGAAATAGAGATGCAAGAAATTCATGGCTCGGTCGGACGGGAGCCCATTTACAGCAAACCAGAACCGAAGAAACGATTTGAATTTGAGGACACAACTAATTAATATTTACATACTTATTACATATTTTATACTTATACATATTTACATTTTTTCTATTTTGATTATCTTATTCTTTGCTTTGTACTGGATGCTCATCTTGTTTCTCTTTTCTCGGGAGCATGTACGGTTCACGTACAGGCTTATTTTGCTTACGCCGCCTTAACCTAGTTTCGGCGCATTACTTATACATACTTTCGACATTAATATAGTTAGTTGACAAATAACAATAACAACGAACAGATTAGCATCCAAATAACTTATATTGTATACTTGAGTAATAAACGTGGTTTTAAGTCAACTCAACTCGTTTATCTACACACCACCTCGAGACCCGTACATATCTATTTGGGGGATTGGCTTATTTGCGTCTAGCCTACATTCGCTCAAAACTATTAAGTCAATGTCAAAGCTAAAGGTAGTTAAATTAATCAGAAGGTCGTCGAAATTTCTATAAACACTTCTTATGTTTTGTGCTACAATAGTAAAATCAGAAAGTTGTACGTTCATTTTTCTAGAGATCTCATTTATTTATTACCATATTTCGCGTGTCCTAATAATAATTGTTCGCTCATATACCAATTGACGCTACTGATAATACGATATGCTACGACAAGGTCTGGACATACACATAGGTCGCTATGTAAACTGCTAAGATGATTAGTCCCACTAATCGTACACATTAGCCAGGTTTGCGTGACACGGCCCCGCTAATTCCCGTTGTATCGTTCTTGATTTAGTTTTCTTCTTTTCATCAATACAAACAAGGAACTATTTGTTACTTTAAAGAGTAAAAGAAATGAAAATAAAGTGTGCATGCCACTACATAAGACAGCTCTTTTTAATAAAAGTTGTGTCGGTTGTTTTCTGTGTGGCACCCAGGATTTATAATAAGATTCCAAGACATATAACAGGTATCCAAGACTCAAGAATATTTAAGAAAAGCCTGTATGTTTTTTTTATTAATAAAGCATACTATAGGTACAGTTGATGAATATTTAAATGATAAGTTATGATTAAGATGACATTATTAAGCAGGAATCTATAATTATATAATATAAAATGTAAAATATTCAATAATATAAGTATATTAATAAAATGGGCAAATTAAATAGTTGATTAAATTTGATGAGTTACGAAATTGGTAAACACAATAATTGTTAACATTTGCACGCCGAAAGGCTAATATGGAGCATACGCTGTATTATCTTTTAGATCTTTTATAACCCATATTGAAGCGAATAAAATATTTGAGTTTGAGTTTTAGTTATGTGGAAATGCGCTTCGATGCCACTAGTGGACAGTGGCTTTGTTCCGTCATCTTAGCTAGATCAAGATAATAAATCTTTTGATTTTGATGTTTAAGTTTTAAGGGCGAAATATTGTTTGTGTCTAAATCAAACACTCAATTTTACCCTAATAATAACAAGCGAAGTTTGATTTCTTCTGATGTGTTTTTACAGTTAGTATTTTCGACATCTATTAGCAGCTTGTTTTTTGTATAAATTAGTATTCAAGTGCTCAGTAAACCCATATTACGAGTTAAAACTGTTTATGCATGAGCTAATCTCTGGCACGTGGGTAAAGTCGCGGGCGGAAGTTAATTAGCTAAGTACAGCAATCAATATAATCCGAATGGGCGAATTGTTTTCATTGTACGGCAGCCAAAACAGTATATTTAATTAATGGTTTGTTTGCGCTTTAATACAACTGCGTATCATACTAACACCGAACAGATTTGGATCTTTCGCTATGTCATAAAATAATAATGTCCTCCTGTCGTCGAATTTCCACGGCGCGGCGGCTAGACTCAATGAAGAATAGTCAACTGCGCCGGACATATTATAATGCACAAGTGTGTGGGAAATACAGGGGCATTTTCTATTTCATCATTCTCATGATTCGATCATAATCATAATAATCTTTATTCAAAGAATACAAGTTAAAAGTACAAGTTGTTAAAGTGTTGGTATTGTGCTCCATATTCTAACTTAAAATAAGGCATACGTACAGTTTCTTTTTACATTATCTTAAATAATATCCATGTAGTAGAAACTAATAAGTATTAAAGAATCAGTAGATACATTATAACCACGCATTGCATTGCATTAAAATAATTTGGTGAAATTTATAAATTAAAATAATTGGTAAAGTTGGCGACCACAGTAAGGTGGTAGGTGGTAGCTAGTTCCTACACAGGTGGCGTTGCTGCTGCCTCACTAGCTTCCCCTTATCCCTATTTAGTGTCGCCTTTTACGTCACCCACGGGATGGTATGGCGTGGCCCTTTTTTTCTTTCTGGGCCGGAATCCTGAACGTAATAGTGGAAACTTAAGAAGCGTTATCTACCCATATAACCGAATAAATTAAACAGAATCAGTTTGTGAATTACGAAGAATATATCTGGCTCCAAATGCCACATCAGCTAATCGTTATTTTTCGTGTATTTTGCATATTGCTATGTCACCTGTTGTTCTGTATCATGAGTAAATGAGCCGCTCATAGCCAGATTATCTCACCGGTCCGTAACTGATCGACGAGGTTAAGTAACTAGGCTCGCGGCAGTCCATCGAGGGGTGACCGCCAAAGTGGTTTAATTTCTGAGGGTCTCCGTGTTTCGGAGGGCACGTTAACCTGTCGGTCCCGGTTGTAGCCATTAGGGTAACAGTCGTTAAGCCATGTCAGAGGCTTACTGGGAGGCTCGAACAACTCTGACACCAGGGTAACCACTTGCCATACGATAGGTAAGTAGGTAATAAGTAAATGAAGATAAGTTAAGTCTACTATTTATGTAACGTTTTATATAAACTTGGACGTTTGTTACACAACTTGTTTCGAAAGGTTACCTCATGACCTTTTCACCCCTTCAGCTATAAAAGTATAAGGTTTCACCATAGGCCAAGGCCATGTAATGAGCTTGAGCACGCAACATCCCTATAGGTACAAACAATTCAGTTGAAATTGGATTTAACAACCGAGATATTGTGATCGATTTACATCAAACGGAATTACATCTAGAACATACATTTATTAATTTTGTGTTTTTTAAATTTTAGTAGGTACAGTGGGAATTTACGTAGGCGGACATAATGCCACAGGAATTTTCTACCAGTGAACCTTCGGGTAGTGCAGAAAACTCATGGCAGGTGTACATAGGTTATAATAAATATGTTTACTTATTATAATGGACGATCACCGTAGCCTAGTTGGTAGTGCTCCTGCCTACGAAGCTGGTGGTCCTGGGTTCGAATCCCGGTAAGTGCAAATATTTGTGTGATGAGCACGAATATTTGTTTCTGAGTCATGGATGTTTTCTATGTATTTAAGTATTTATCTATCTATATAAGTATGTATATCGTCGCCTGGTACCCATAGTACAAGCTTTGCTTAGTCTGGGGCTAGGATGATCTGTGTGACATTGTCCCCTGATATTATTATATTATTATTATATTAATGATTACTACGAAAAATATCTATAATATATCAATCCTCCTTGATCTTTAGTTTGCATTCCTATCGAAAAAATCGCTCCGGATCTTCAATCCAGGGGGCGATTTTTTCGATTGCTCAGACGAGTGGCCCAAGTCTTTAAGTACTAATGACTAGAGAGACAGTTGCACAAAATATCTGTAAATATCGAGCCACACGCATCTCGACGTCAGTAAACCAAGCTGGGTCGACGGTGGAACCCCAAAGAGGATGCTGTCTGGCGTGGATTATTTAGTTTGAGGGGGTTTGAGAGGGTTGATTTTTGTTCGGCGAAGCGGTAAAAACCTACTTCTAGGTGAGGTTACATAACCTGAATAGCTCCAATAAAAAAAAAAGACGTGTGGCACTCGGAGACTGCCGCGGTAAAGCTATTGCATAGCATTTTTATCAACTTATGCAATTATAATTATTTATTTATTTTATAATACTGCATTTGTGATAATAATAATAAAACGAATGTATATAGAGTACTAACTCATTTTCTTTCACTATTTTTTCGTGATTTTCTTCATTTATAAATGCACTTTGTTTATTCATATTTAAAACACTTTGTACACAAATTATACGAGTACAGATATTGACTGTTGTACGTAGATGATAAATACCTATACACCTATATACTTTCTCACAAACAGCTGATTACGGTAGTTTTCCAATACAACCAATGCCACCTAAAGGCGGGTTGCTGAACTAAAGAGACAAGCGTGTTATTTCAAAAAGCCATTAAAAGTTCTGGTATTTATCGATAGATGGCGGTCGGAGTGGGGGGTGTTAGGTTTTTTTCGTTACGGAATTTCTGGATTCGGTCCCCACGCTCAAGGCCCGCGATAGAAGCTATGCAATAGCTTAAAAAGAAATATATAGAAAAAGATACATTAATAGCGTAGACATAAAAATAAATTAATCTATACCAATAAATAAAATTGGAGTGTCTGTTTGTAATATTGAAATAACCGGTTTTTACTACATAAATATGAATATATATATACGGTACATACACCAAAATAACATTTTTTACAATTTTTGTCTGTCTGTCTGTCTGTTTGTTCCGGCTAATCTCTGAAACGGCTGGACCAATTTTGACGGGACTTTTATTGGCAGGTAGCTGATGTAATAAGGAGTAACTTAGGCTACTTTTATTTTAGAAAAAGTCATTTATTTTACTAAACTAAAAAAAAAACAAAATAAACTAATTAACACGCGGACGAAGTCGCGGGCACAGCTAGTAGCGTATATAATTAGTATTTAACTAGAATAATTAACACAAACTTAAACATTTCGCTACAGTCGGAGGTCCTAGGAATACATATCAGACGGTTTTAGCCAGTTTCCCGGTCGTTTCAGCCAGGGGGGCTACCGCCAAATTCACCGCTTATCGTGACCGGCGCGGCGCGGCGTTCAAATAGATGAAGATTAAAAATGACATTTTTTTTAATGGACTATTCAATTAGCTTCCATCAGCACATGTGACGTCATAAATGGTCCGGAATCGATTTTCAACGTTGAAGCCGATTGAACGAGTGATTAAGTCATTTTGAACCTCTTCTATTTGAACGCGGAACACGATGACGATCACGATTAGGCGGCTTTCCCCCTGGGGGGCTACCGGCTAAGTCACTGAACATCGGGATAGGGATCAGCGTTCAAATAAATAAAGGTTAAAAATGACTTAATCAATCGTTAAATCAGCTTTCATGAGTACAGAGATTTATCGATTGATTGAGCCTTGATCGCCCCATCGGATCTTATTTGTGCACTATGTATGTACCGCGCAGTTGGCAATCTCTTGAGACTCCTGCCATAACCGAAATTCAACAAGAGCACTATTATTATTATTACAGTTCATTTTCTTTTACTGTTTCAGTAGTACTTTAATAATAATAATATAATAATAAAGACTTTATTTCAGCAATAAAAATCGCCATATTGTGTTAATACAAATACTTAAAAACTATATTAGTTCTACTAGGATCTATTGATATCTAGCAGGATTTGAACATCGGGTTGACACGTGGAGCCGTGCCCAATGTTCAAGGAATGGACTATCCATTAAAGAGAAATCATTTACCTAAATTGTTTGAACTGTCTAGGCTACAGGCCGTCCATAACGTAACATAGAAACATATTATGTTTGTTTGTATGTTACGCAGTCGAAAAATACGCAAATAAATGTCTTTTTGTGAATATTACATATTCTCATTGAATATTTTCTTTGTTCTTAGCTGTTATATATTATAAACTTGTTGATAGCAATTTGTGTTCATCACATTCGTATTTGGCATCCCAAATTACGCTCAACTCATTATAAAAAATATAAATTTCTACTTTCTTTTGTATCGTACCAAACAAAGGGCGCTTGTTTACTGCCAGACAATATGGTTACTCATTTGTTTTACGTATAAATAATATGGAAGGCAATTTTATATATGACTAGCTGTGCCCCGCAGTTTCATTCTCATTACACTTTATAGATTGTAGCCTATAAGTAACTCTGAAGTATAAACCATATTACTATAAAGTCTATTCATTCATCCTCACAAACTTCCGCATATATAATTATAATGTAGAAGTATTATTTTATCGGAATTAAGCAAAAAAAGCACATTAATACTTTTTTACATTTTTTTAAATTATTTATATCAGTATGTATTTAAAAAATAAAAGTAGTATTTTACGTAGTTTATCAGCTATCTTGTTTCCATACAAGCTTTGCTTAGTTTGGGATCAGATGGCCGTGTGTAAATAATGTCCGAGGATATTATATTAAATTTTTAATTTATGAAGGTTTAATTTAACTACTATTTTATATGTGCTATCTGTTATTAACTATCTAACTTAATGTAACTAAATTGATCTGATAACTTGTATTATGTATTTGCATCTGGCATTTGAGTTAATCACACAGATATATTAATAAAGAAGTATTTTATTGGGACAAATAGCAGATACCAACAATTCTTTACACTTTAAGTGTCTTTATGTGTCTATTTTGTCCATGTTTTGATTGACTAATTTGAACAAACAGCGGATATTTAGACACCGGCACAAATAGCGAAACAGAAAATAGTATTCATTATCGCAACATTTCATTAAAGACGGCTTTTAATAGTTACTTTTGTACGTATGTTCAAATAGAACAGAGTGGATACTGTTGACGTAGTCGTACACCAATGTAACCAATATTATATAATAATATCCTGAGACAATAATCCTAAACGGTCATATGATCACACACTAAGCAGAGCTTGAACTATGGAAACCAGATTACTGATGTACTATACTTACACCCAGACTCTGGACAAACAGATAATTTCATGCACCCAAAAAATATATGGTCGCATAATTGTAAATTTGCTAAGTTTTTAGATAAAATACATCAATAAACTGTTGACTTTGTATAGATATGTTAAGTTACGCAAATCGTGTTTTTATTTACGGAAATCAAATTTAATTTTAATACTGAGACTGAATACAGTTCAGAATAGTGTTAAATAAGATAATTTATACATCAGCTTTCATTACAATATAAAATTGTTAAATTTCCATAGCACCACTGACATTGATTAAGCTACTTGTAGTGCCATAATTAGCAGGTCACTGAGATGACTTAACGCAAGATGCCTAATAAGTACAGACGAAACAGATTCCTTATCATTCCGTTTTAAAGAAACTCAGAAATTAAATCAGCTAGTCGGTGTATAAATAACCATCTGAATTGGTTGTTAATTTCGCCAATGATGACAGTACAAAGGTTTTTGACAACTATCTTAACGAGATTTTCGTACGTACAAAACATTAAGACACAATGACATCATCAGCCTGATATCGTCCACTGCTGGACATAGGCCCCGCCCAAAGGTTTATTATAACATTGCCATTTGGAGGTGTTTGCCGTATTCATCGCGTTTGTCACGCGAGTTGGCGACCGCAGTTAGGTGGCTGCTAGTACACAGGTGGCGCTGTAGCCCAATTACCTGCTATATCCCTTAGTCGCCTTTTAAGACACCCACGGGATGATATGGGGTGTCCCTGTTATTCTTTCTGGGCCGGAAACCACAAGGCTTCAAAACATTACCTTGTACCAACGAATAGAAGGGCTTAATTTCGGTTATAGCTAAATCAAATAGAGCTTAAAACCACACCGCTATGAGTAATAATGAGATGGTAAAACCTCTTCTTTCTTTTATCTGTGGAGTAATTTATTCATAAAACTTTTTTAAGCCTCCCTCTTTTTGATATATATTGATTTTTATTTGATGCACGCTACAATTTGGCCTTCAACTTTGGCGGTATGTAAAAATAAGTAATTTTAAAGTAACTGCTATAAACGCGACTTTGCGTGACCAACTTAATTGTACGAATTATTTAACTTTCATTGAATTTTAACTCACACCTTTAACATACAATAACACGTAACTACGGAAAAATTTGACGTTCAATAAAATTTCAAATTTTATTGATGACAAATGACGGAAATGGAGCTATATCTCTCCAACTTTGACCGGCCTGTTGATTCGATCCCCCACCTGAAAAATCTTTGCGTGACGAGCACGATTATTTGTTCTCTGTTTGTGTAATTCATTTATAATGTGTATGTAGTTAGAAGTATACTGCTTATCAGTTGTCTGGTTGCCATGGTACAGGCTCTGTCTAGTATGGGATCAGGTGGCAGTGTGTTAGTTGTCCCAAGATATTTATATCTAATATTTATTAAACATAACGGGCACCCACTTTCGAAGTTCGAACCTCGGCTTAGGGCAGTTATTTAACTCCATGATATTAATAAAAATAAAATAAAAAAGGTATTATATATATATATTTATTCATGTAGACTTTAAAAAAGCGCTTGTAAATAGTCGGAACATGTTTGTAGTATTATAATTAAGTAGGTATACATAATTATTTCTAGTTACATATAATATTAATTGCCAACTAAAATAAGAACCAACCTTCACTTCCCAGAGGTATTCTAAACATTTAGTAATTTTATATAAGTCCTGTTATTTAGTTTTTCTATTGTTTTAGGAAAAGCAAAGATTCAGCAGCTATTAGCATATTTTTAGTTTGTAACCCTTAATTGGACAGTGGTATAATAGTTTCGATCTCATTATGAACTCTATATTGTTGCAATAAGAGCTGAACATATGCTATAAACTAGCGGCCCGGTACGTGCTTCGCTACGTATAAGGCATAGTAATAAAAAAAAAAAGATTATTAAGTTCATTTATTCAAACAAAAAATATTTTAAATTGCTAAAAGATGTTGATATTACACTTTTTCAAGACTTTTTTTAATTTTCTCTACGTACAAACCTTCCCTGGACTTCCACGAATAATTCAAGACCAAAATTAGCCAAATCGGTAAAGGTGTTGTTGAGTTATAACATTACAACGAAAAGTGGCATTGATTTTTATATATATAGATAACCGATTAACAATACCAATCTAAGTTTTTGTATGGAATACGTTAAATAGTGATACCCTATCCATATTTTAAATTATTTTAGTTTATTAACGATGTATTTTTCCCAAATATGTTATATATAACATATATATGTATATATTCCCGGTACATGAGGGCGCCGAGTCTACTGTACCAGTGTAGTCAAAATATGAATCAAAATAAATTCCAGTACATATAATTACGTGCTTACGCTACATTTTATACCGCGAGGCGGATAAGAGTACAAAAACAGAACGAATTGCGCACACGCAATTTTAATTGGTGTACCGCGTTCAATTTACATGCTAATGAATAAATTCTTTAGTATGGGGAAATGGTTACTTTAAAGTATGTACTTATTTATCGAATGGGCGTGTGTTAACATTGCTATATACATCTGACGTGGCTTAATAACTGTTGTCTAATGGCAACAACCGGCATCAACCGCTTAACGTGCCCTACGAAGGACGGAAACAACCAAAAATTAAACCGCTTCGGCGGTCACCCACCTATGGAGTGACACCTACTGATCGGTGAGAGCTAGTGGCTATGCCGTAGTTATACGCCACGTCCACCAAAGTCCTCCTCAGACGTTTACCTACATCCAAGGTTTTCTCTCATTGTGTGTTCTACTCTCTGGCCCACAAGACGATTAAAGAAAACATTTCAAACTAGCAAAAATAAAACTCCGGCAAACTGATTAGGAAACATAAAAAATAAATGATTAAAATCCGTCAGATATGGCCAGAATTTTTGTTATTAGATACATAATCATCGTATCGTTATATTAGTCGAAAGACGTCCTTAAGGCCCTAAGGATTTTCACAATGGCTGGTCTTGCTTGATTGTTTGGCTACTCAAGAAATAATATAAATCAGTTCAGTTTCGGAGGTCGATCTAGGACAATAATAAACCTCGATTATGTTCAAGTTGTTAATGTTTTGTTTATCACATGTAGGCGTATAGAGCGAGACAGTCTCAGCACCAGTCAAGTAGTCATCCCTTAAATGCCGATGAAACGAGATCATAAAGTAAAGCTCAATTTAGATCTTAGACATTCCTGAATCTATTGACAAGAATCTGCAAGAGTGGTATTTACTCGAGAGCTTAGTTCTCTATAAATTAAATATATTATTGCCAATTACGCATGCACACTAAATTTGTTGTTGTTTCAATTAGTTTGGAAAATTGCCAAATGACTTAGAACATAAATTAGGAAGCTTTTAAGGTAACAATTATTATTTAGTTTATGAGGGGTGTGTTTTATTGTGCATAAAACTTTAAATATGATGTCCTCCCGGTCGAATTTCTCCTAGCGGTTGCCAGTCCCAATGTGAGACTAGTCTTCTGCGCGGGACATATTATAGTACATAAGTGTATATGAAGTATATAATGTCAGTAAACGAGACGAAAGAGGTGTGCAAGGATCGTGAAAAATGGAAGTCCGTTGTCTCTGCCTACCCCTCTGGAAAACAGGCGTGAGTCTATGCATAAGTGTGTGCGTAAACACAGATCCACTTTATATTCCATCACTATCGTTCTCCGATGTTACGATTATATCCATAGGAATTTCATATCAATTTCCAATTCTCTGCATTTTAGTACTGACTTATTTAATATTCAGCATATAAGACTATAATTAAGAAGCCGACAAACTGTTGTGCAGTTTGACAGATGCATATATATATTTGTAAGTGCAGGATTTTATAGTCGTATGTGTCGAGAAAAAGGCGGTTTCTGAAGTAGGGATTCCTCTTAACTGTGCGTTGAATAACCAAGAAGTAAAATCACAATAATAAAGCTTTATGCATTTATCTTTACAGAGTTCACGGCCACTGGTATCATTAATGCAACACGTCAATAATGTAAAAGTAAACAAGTAGCAAATACTACTACATTGGCAGTTAAATTATTGGTTATGATAAATAATCGTTAATAGGTATGGAACTGAACAAGCTTCGCAGCTAGTTGTAAAATTTTAAACCTGAACTCAAAGGCATTACGGTCTAAATTTCTATAGAATCAAACTGTTTATATCAGCTATGCTAGCTTTTATGATATTTATTTTAATCACCTGATCATAGAAGTGAGCAGAGCCATTTATTATTGTGAGAAAATACATGATACTTTTTTTAGGTTGGTATCCTACCGGCTGCGCCATGTAAAAGTATTATATTTTGGGACGTAATAAATCAAACCGGATGATGTGCGGCTGCTATAAGTATATTTTCATGACGTCTGCCAGTTCAGAACATTTTACATCAAATTTAAGCAATCAAACTGTTTAATTCATCTATCCCTCTACTACATATATTAGGTCTTTACCTATGAAATTGCCGTTCTGCAGTACTGGCCATTTCAAATCAAAATAATTTTTGTTTGGCTAAGAATTCTAATTTCAAATTAATTTTATTTTAAAAACATGGATTCTTTTTTCCAAAAGTAGTCATTTCTTTATTGATTAGTGTTACATTTTCATCGCATTTCAATCTTTTTCGTCATCATGGATACGTTAAAAATTCGAGTAATTATGGAATATGAGTACCGTCGTGGCAGCAACGCGGCACAAGCGGCACGCAACATCAACGACGTTTACGGAGCTAACACTACAAACCAACGCACCACCTGTTATTGGTTTGCTCGCTTCCGTTCTGGAAATTTCGACCTGAAAAATGAACCTCGCGGTCGTCCGAAGACTTTGGTCGACAATGACGAATTAAAGGCGGTTGTGGAAGCTGATGATACACAATCTACGGCTGAATTAGCAGCAGCTTTCGACGTTAGCGTCAAAACAATATTGGTCCATTTGCGTCAAATTGGCAAGGTAAAAAAGCTTGACAAATGGGTGCCCCACGAACTCAATGATCGCCAGCGCGAAGTACGCGTCGAGACGTGCCTTGCACTGCTCAACAGACACACAAATGAAGGAATTTTGAACCGCATTGTTACCTGCGATGAAAAATGGATTCTGTTTGATAACCGCAAGCGCTCAGCAAGTTGGTTGGATCCTGGTTCAGCACCTAAACAATGCCCTAGACGAAAACTTACCCCTAGAAAAGTGATGGTCACTGTTTGGTGGTCTAGCGCCGGTGTGATTCATCACAGCTTCTTACCAAACGGGGTGAGCATTACTGCAGATGTGTACTGTGAAGAACTGAGCACAATGATGGAGAAGCTGGCGCATCTCCAACCAGCATTGGTCAATCGCTCGTCTCCGCTGCTCCTGCACGACAACGCGCGACCTCATACTGCACAGCAGACGGTCTCCAAGTTGCAAGAACTGGGGTTGGAAGCTCTCCGTCATCCGCCCTACTCACCAGACCTTGCGCCTACAGACTACTACTTTTTCCAGAATTTGGATAACTTCTTGGCGGGAAAAAAATTCAATACCCGAGAGGCAGTACAAAATGCCTTTGAAGAATTTGTTGCCTCCCGTCCAGCTGATTTCTTTAAGAAGGGCATCAATAAACTGCCACTGCGATGGCAAAGATGCATTGATTGCATGGGTGATTACTTCGATTAATACAAATAAAAAAATTCATGAAAAAAATTCGTTTAAATTTTTTCATACAAAACGGCAATTTCATAGGTAAAGACCTATTATGTAAGTGTAATAGTTTATCTGTCTGTTTATTTATGGTACGCAGATTTTAAAGGAGTGGGCCCAAGTCACAATAGTTTATATGATTTAAATTTTAACGGTTTTCAGATATGTTTCATGAAAATTTGTAAGTATTTATGTACATTAAAAGGTTACAAGTCTTACAAACCGACTTAAAAAAAGGAGTTTATCAGTTCAATATTTTTTCCTAAGTATGTTCCGCAGCTTGTCCTATATCCGTACACTACCTTATATAATTAATTTTCATTCGATACGGAATGGCCAAATAAATGGACACATAAATTTTTTTTTTTCGAATCGGTTGATATAGATAAATATTGTATATACCTGTATGTTAGTAACCTGTATTAGTAAAATATTATAATTAATATTATTATTAAAATTCGTAAACTAACCAGTGGTTTTCTGCTAAGGAGATTAAACTAAACATATTATTTTACAATGACGTAGGAACACTAATCAGAATTAAGTAGCGGATGGACAAAATACACTGAATCACGATTTCCGAAGTTGTAAATCCTGCCTAATCCCATAAATGAGTGCCAAATTGTTAGAAAACAGTTGAATAAAGTGTCCTTGACACGGTCTCAAAGAAAATTCAGATGGAGCATTGAACTTCGAATATTTCTGGACTTGACCCGTTTATAGATAAAGTGAGACGAAATGGAAATAGACATTTGATTCGGGGTTATGAATGTTTGAAAATTATGGTTGTCTGTACGAGGAAATATGTTTATTGAAATTACCCAAGGGCCAACGCAATTTTTGTTTATAAATAAACAAATATTTAGGGAAAACTAATACTCTGCCATCTGATCATCACATAAAGATTTGTCCTGGATGTGGATCGACCGCTGGCTAACCCCGCTAGGGTCATTAACCACTACACCAACAGGCCACACATATAAATGTTCTCCTGCTCGTATTTCAACAATGGCGGTGAGCCTTAATGGAGACTAGCCGAATAGTACACAAATGTGTGCGCGCGCAAGCACAGGTGCACGTTCTATACCCTCACTCCTATGATCCGATGGGACAGCTAGCTGACACGATCGGAAAGACGGCAGGTACAGGATCGACTGATAATAGCAAGGGCAACGAGCAAGCGGGTCACCTGATGATAACTAATCACCGCCGGCCATGGAAAACTGCAACAACAGAGGTACTGCAAGTACGTTAAAGAAAAAACAGAAAATGCGAAATACCTCTGCAGTTAATTGATTATACAGCGTGGTAGTGCGCGGTTAATCTATTCACAGGTATAAGTTTGAATAATTCCTCAGAACAGTGAAAACTGCGGTAAAGGATCCAAAGAGGCGCCATCATCATCATCAAGCCTAAGAGACCCCCGCCGGTTACGAAGATTGCGCTGCGCGACCTCAAATGCGTTTAAAACGTAGAAGTTATACCATGATACCCTGGCCCAGGTGTGGCAGCAGTGTTACATACGTGACCGTATTTGCGCATTATACAACATGTAACGTAATTAACGCACACCCTCAAACACCCCAATTAGAATATTATGTTGTAATCATAATACATATGCTGCATTTTTTATTTAACATGTATATGCATTGTTATTTACTAAATTAGTTTCTTGGAATAAAGTTTATTTTTCTTTATTTTGTATTGGATGATGGAATTTGTATGAGAACAAATAAAACTGCGATTTTAAAAGCCTTATATTATTTCAATTTGTTTTGATTGTCCAGGGTTAAAATGATAATAATTTACGCAAAATTTAATTATTTTGGAATAAAAAATTACCTATATTAAAAATGATATAAATTGATTCAGTAAACGATTCTGAACAAACTATTTTCAGGATGTGCGTTAATTAAGTTACATGTTGTATAAGTGGAGGCAATGAGCCCACGTGAAGTATCGCCTAGCTCTGCCAAGGACACCCAGACATTTGGAGGCCAGTCTTCAGCTTGAAGTAAAACGTCTACCAATGTCAACATTGATATTATGTGCTCAGAATAATAATAATATAAATAATCCTCCTGAGCAAATTTCGGCCAAGGCCGCCAGTCTCAATAGAGACTAACACATATTACCTATAGAGTTCAGCGTATACGCCAGCACTTTCTATTCCACCACTCTTATGATAAAAAAGATATCATAAAAGAAACAATTAACATAACCCCATCACATAAGTACGAACTCTACAAGAGTCTGAACAAAATAATAATATCGGACGACATTTTGTATTTTTTTGTTTCATCATTACTTTTAGTAATGCATGAGTAGCGCGTTTTGGTCCTTGCAGGATAGAGTGCATTGAACTTTCCGCAAAACAAATGACGAGGCCTTTCTGCTAAATTCGTGTCGGTATTCATAAATTTTAATAGTTTCTTTATCGCGATAGGAAATTCTATAATAAAGGGAAGCCGCATTATTGGTTTACTGGTGATTAGTTCAATTTTAGCACTTACCTGTAATGAGTTGTGTTATAAGAAGAATCGAACAATAATAATTGTGGACATACCTGCAACAAATAAATAAGTATAAATACTTTAGGACAACTAAAAGAAGAAGAAGAAAAAAGATTTATTTAAAAATTGCACAGACAACAAAAATATGAAATACAATAAAAAAATCTACCATCTGCGAGTTATTCCGGCGTGCATTGCCAAAACCGCTAGAGGTACACATCCTACTAATATTATAAATGCGAAAGTTTGTGAGTATAGATGTAGGGGAAGCCGGGGCATTACGGGTCCCCGGGGAAAGACGGGCACCCCCTCTTCCCCGCAGGATAATAAACCGAGACGCTCGGAACTAGTCGGATCGCGTTGCAGTCGACCTCGCGCCAGCGAGTAAAGTGGTTGTGTGCGTGTAGATGTCCGTCGTACGTCAACAGAACGAAATTACGTAAGTTGATGCATTTGATATAATTTTTTGGTTTTAAGTCTGTGCTATTGCTAATTCGTGTTTGTGCTAAATGCCCAATTATTAAGTAAATTGCTACGTTCAATTATGTGTCTAAATAACTAGAAAGAGTTGTGTACTAACCACCACATATTCGTTTGATTTGGATATCATTTGTTTTGTTTGACCTCGGGGGCATTTTGGGCGGGGCAAAATGGGCAGGGTGCTCGTTTTGCCTCGGGTAATCTTATTAAGTTGATCTTTTTTCTGCAGATATAATTATGGTTCGCCACTACCAAAGGAAGACAGAACGTGCCAAGGATATGGAAGCAGCCGTAAAAGATGTGGCTAGTGGCAGATTAAGCTGTAAACGGGCCGCTCTTGAGTACAATGTGCCACGATCAACTTTGCAGCGAAAACTCGAGGAGTAAAAATCAAAACAGCACTTATCGCCAACAAAACTAGGTAGTTTTAGACCAATATTTTCAGCTGCTCAAGAGGAAGAGTTAGCTTCATATATTAAAGACATGGAAGGTAGATTGTTTGGTTTGTCTCCAAAAGAAGTTCGTCAGCTGGCCTATCAATTGGCAACAAAAAATAACATCCCACATAATTTTGATCCGACGACTCAAACCGCTGGCGAGGATTGGTTAGCAAATTTTCTGAAACGCAATTCTTCTTTGTCCCTGCGCAAACCTGAAGCCACATCCGCTGCTCGAGCCATGGGCTTCAATCGCCAAGCTGTGGAGGCTTTCTTTAAAATATTAATCGAGAGAGTCGATAAGTTTAAAATTACAGCGGATAAAATTTATAACGTTGATGAAACCGGGATGACAACTGTTGCAAAAAGCCTTGAAAAAGTAGTGGCCACCAAAGGCAGGAAACAAGTCGGATCATTGTCATCGGCAGAGCGTGGGCAACAGTTTACAGTTGAAATCTGTATGAGTGCTACAGGGGTTTTCATGCCACCAATGTTCATTTTTCCCCGCCAGAGACTCAAGCCTGAATTAATGGATGGAGCTCCTCCCAATTCTTGGGCAGAATGCAATGAAAAAGGATGGATTACAAAGGAAATCTTCTTGAAATGGTTTAATAAGTTTGTGACCTGGTCCAGAGCTACGCAGGAACAACCAGTTTTATTACTCCTAGATGGACACGCTAGCCATGTTAAAAATTTAGAACTTATCGATATTGCCAGATTAAGCGGTGTTCATATTATCTGTTTCCCACCACATTGCACGCACCGGCTTCAACCGCTGGATGTTAGTTTCATGAAACCACTGAGTGCTTATTATGGAGAAGAAGTTAAAAAATGGCTCCGATCAAATCCAGGGCGTGTAGTGACACATTATCAAGTAGCAACCTTATTTTGCAATGCGTTTTTAAAATCTGCTACAATGCTTGTAGCAATCAATGGATTTCGTAAAACAGGCATCTGGCCAATTAACCCAGACATCTTTGGTGATGAGGATTTTTTACCTGCTGACACTACAGATTTTCCTATGGATGATGTAATTGTACCACAGTCATCTTTGAATCAAGAATCCCAACCACAACCGTTGGCTATGCATAATCCCACACAATGTTCAACTGGTTCCCTGACACAGCCAAATATCGAGCAGCCTCCTGTATCACCTTCTCCGGGTCCATTAACAATGGTACAGCTATGTGCAACTCCACCGCCTGGAACATCTTTTCATGTCATGTCGCCTTTAGATATCATGCCAAAACCCAAAGCACGTGTCCAAAAACGAGTCACTAGGAAACGCGGAAAAACGGCATTAATAACCATACATAACCATATAAGAAGGATATAGAAGAAGCCCAGATACGGAAACCAGTGGCTAATGAGAAGCAAGGCAGGAAGAAAAAGACGAAGAAAATTGAAAAAATTAAAGAAAACGAATCGGAGGAAGAAGATGCAGAATGTTTGTACTGTGGAAATTTGTACTCAGAATCTACTGAGGGTTGGGTCACTTGCCGTGCATGCCAGAGATGGGCCCACTGTTCTTGCGCCGATGAAGAGGATAATGATGACGAATCCCTTCACATTTGTACTTTTTGTGCTCGGTTTTAAGCGTACATGCCTATTATGCCCCGCATATGACCATTTTACCCCAGACACGGGGCAAAACAGGCAGCTTTTTTAGTTTTTTTAAGTTATATTAGCACCAAAGACTGGTAGCCTAAGATATTTTTTAATAATTAATGATAATAAGTAATAATGAGACCAATAAATGGCTGTTGATTTTTTTCATTATCTTGTTTTTCTCAGATTTTATTCATCATTTCCCTTAAGGGGCCCACATTGCCCCGGTTTCCCCTATGGATATTATGTTTGTTACTCTTTTACGCCAAAACTACTTTAACACGGATAAATCCCCGCGGTTTCACCCACGTTAAAGTAGTTTTTTTGTCGTCCATTGCTAGTATATATAAGGTTTTTATTCACGTAGACTTTAAAAATGCGCTTCTAAATAGTCAGAGCATGTTTGTAGTAATACAGTTATTATTTCTAGTTACTTATAACAGATATTTAGCTACACGGAATGTTAAAACAGTTATACAATTTATTTTATAATGGTACTGATATTTAGCTAGCTTGTATTAAGTTATTGTCAAGGAGATTATGTTTAGGTTTAATTATTGAAATATATATTTTATATATATATATATATTAGATAATTATTATAAATTCAGAAACAGAACCTATAATCGTGCTCATCACACAAAGTCAGTCACTGACTACTCGTAGTAGACCAACAGGTCACACACAATTCGATATTTTAATGCACGCAATTACATATACACAATACAAAACTCTTCATTGTACAGACGCCAGACATCCAGCTTCCTCAATCTGTCAAATCTCTTCTATAGATTTTGAACTTTATCACAAAAGCATAGGGTTCACTTTCAATTGGGGATATTTTACAGTTTGGGGTAGCTTGATGTGCTGGCGTCTGTACATCAGAAATAAACAATAATTACAAAACAATTATTGTAATTATGTTCGAAGGGCGGTCTTATCGCTAGTTGCAATTTCTTCCAGACACCCTTGGGAAGGTAACCTCCGTCGCTGGAAGTCGCTAGATGCAGATAGCGCAAGACCTTTGGCGATGGAGATCTTTGGGGGAGGTCGTTGTCTAGCAGTGGACGTCTTACGGCTGATATGATGTTGATGATGAACCTTGGTATGGACAAAACTATGAATAAAACTAACTTACTAATGAATCTAAGATATGTTGAACGGCCCCATTACGGACCAAGCTCCATAAATTCCCATCGTACAGTAACCCAATGGACACCCAGTATCAAAATGTTCTATTTATTACCTGGAGATAGAGGGGCATCCCCAGTCAAGCTTTTCATAGAGCGAATTAAAGTTATGCTGTACCTCACGTAACTCCTTCCCGGGCAGTGGGTATATATGTGCCACCATATTTGGAACTCTATCACATAATTATAAAGTATAGAATAAATAAATTCAAAACATACATACTACTTTTAAAGGGTTAACGCCTAAGGCCACGGTTTTAGATACTAAAACGTGTACTAAGCTGTAGACAATAGATAGTGTATTAATAAGTATTTTTAGGGTTCCGTTCCATTTGGCTAAATGGCAAAATCTGTCTGTCCGTCCGTATGTCACAGCCACTACGAACGGACAGACACACAGACATGACGAATCTATAAGGGTTCCGTTTTTTGCCATTTGGCTACGGAACCTTAAAAATGAGTGTCCCCCCCTGTAACTTCTAAAATAAGAGAATGATAAAACTAATAAAATATATGATGTACATTACCATGTAAACTAACAACGATAATTGGTTTGAACGAGATCTAGTAAGTAGTTTTTTTGTATTGCGTCATAAATCGTAAGCCGCAATTTAACTTTCATTTAATCAACTGAAATACTTGCTGCTGCGGAACCCTTCATGGGCGAGTCCGACTCGCACTTGGCCGGTTTTCTTTTTCAATTGCATACGTGCTCGTGCGCATTGCAGCTTTTATCTTTGTTTTGTCGGAAATATATAAACTAAATATGTTATCAAAGCATTTATAGAATACAAATAAACTGGTTTCCGTCCGATAGTCCGGGCAGCCAGACTGTTTACAGAAATTTATAGGATACTATGCCCGCGAATACATCCGCGTGGTGTTTTATTCCGAAGCTTATGCAGGGTTAAAGTGTTCCATGTAGCATAACAAGTTTTTAGAGTTCAAACTATGCTACATTTCTCGTACTAAGTTGAAGTTGATTGAAAAGAATTAAAACTATGCCCGTGGCCTAACTATACCGTTGTCAACTTGTCATCCGTGCCGAATAGCCAGGCAGACCGATTTTAAACGTTTATAGGATGGATATTTATCGTCACAAGCAAACATACTTTAATGTCGCTGTTGTAACTGTTAATGAACCTCAAATATGTGTAACAAAATATTAGGGCACAGACCTGATGTTTAGTGATACTGTTACTCGACGTAGGTATATACTAAAACTACCATAATTATATATTTTTTGATTGTATGATATGTTTAGTACATGACGATGCCGGGCCTGTTGGCGTGATTGGCAAATGCTTGCATTTCACGCCGGAGGTCGTGGGTTCGATTCCCATCCAGGATAGATGTTTGTGTGCATGAACATGTCTGTTTGTCTAAAGTCTGGGTGTAAAAAAGAAAAGTAGTATATCAGTTATCTGATTTCCATAGTACAAGCTCTGCTTAGTTTGGGATCAGATGGCCGTGTGTGAATAATGTCCCAGGATATTATATTATATTATTATTATACTTTCATCATGGCTGTGTAGATATAATTGCATTTGGTCAATAAAAAACAAGAAAATTTACGTTTTGGTTAGGCGATGCAATGATTCCGTAAGTTCATTGGCCGAACGTAGTAGAGACTTGACTCTATACTCATAGCATTCAACCTACTTCTACTTTTCATTATAATGTCGTATTATGATATGGTACCAATCAAAAGCATTCCCTTTTTAATAGGAAGAGAATTGTCAAAATCGTTAACCAAACACGAGAAATATGGAAATATACAACAAACATAAGAAAAAAAAGTATTAAAAGTTAAAAACATGACACATTTTCTATTTCACTCTAACATAATTTAGTAGATATGTTAAACCTATATGAATGTAAATTAAATTAAAGACTTTAAATTTTTTTCGCGCAATGCCTTTGGTTTTATGTACAGATAAATGAATCATACAATTGTGGGAACAGAACCAAGAAATCTGGTTAAAACCAGGTCCGTGCCAGGTTTTGGAACAGGTTACGATTGCGATATAGCAAAAATGAATGCATTGTGACACCGCGATCTTAAAGGGGCATCGTTACGACATTAGGCATTCAACAGAGTGATCAGCTCGTAAGACCTATTTTCTAACTGCCCGATACATATTTAACAAACTAGATTGAACCCATGTAATACCTTTTTAACCTGTATATAAACGCGCTTGTGGAGGAGCTCAGCGGCACACATGTCGGCTGTCATATTGATGGAGTCTGCCTTAATAATATTAGCTTCGCAGACGACATGGTGTTGCTCAGTGCTTCTATAGGTGGACTGACGCAGCTGCTCGAAATTTGCGCTAAATATGCTGGACAACATGGGTTGGTGTACAATGTGAAGAAGAGTGAGTGGATGGTCTTTCAGGTCCGGGGAAGGTCCCTAAGTCAAACCCCTAAACTTAGACTGAATGGTCAGCTCCTGAGTAGGGTAGAACAGTTTAAATACCTTGGGCACTTGCTAACCCCGGATCTGAAAGACGATAATGACATAGAAAGGGAGCGTAGAGCGTTGTCTGTTCGTGCAAATATGATAGCACGCAGATTTGCTCGCTGTTCAAGAGACGTCAAGATCACCCTGTTCAGGGCATTTTGCACGTCCTTCTACGCTAGCGGTCTGTGGGTGAATTATACGCAAAAGCAGTACGGCGCTCTACGCGTCCAATACAATAATGCATTCAGGGTGTTGTTGGGGCTGCCCCGCTTCTGTAGCGCTTCAGGGATGTTCGCCGAAGCGCGCGTGGATTGTTTTTATACAACAATGCGCAAGCGGTGCACATCCCTGGTGAGCAGGGTGCGGGTCAGCCGGAACAGTATCCTGAGCGCCTTCGCCCAGCGATTCGACTGCCAATACATGTATCACTGTGACATGGTACATGTACGGGATGATGTCGAAATATTGTTTTGATTGTTTTGTTGTATTGTATTGTAATGTAATTGTTCTGTATGTTATTTTAAGTATTGTTTTGTATTAGTGTATTTTTATAATTGGTCCTTGTTGGCCTTTAAGTGAATAAATAAAAATAAAGAAATTGACATACAAACAATTTAGAAACAAATTATTTGACTTCCTTCTGAATAAAAATTATTATAATACTAGAGAATTCTTAGAAGACAGGACATTTCAAATATAATATTATTAATGTAAATGTTTCATTGTTATGTTATTGTATTGTTACTAAATTTCACGCCCTAAGCGGCAGAATGTGTTGGATTCTGTATTCTATGTATTACTACCTGCTATTGTAACCACATTCTAGCTAATAAATAAATGATTGATTGATTGGTTGAAAATCGCACACTATCTAATTTATTTTGTTTTACTTAGCTGTGGGTGACTGACAGCCATCTTCAGCTGAGATTGAATTTCGCCATCTAGTATTTTTGTATTCAATATGAAGTCAAATAATTAATTTCTCATTTGTTTGAATGTTCATTCTATAATAGCCATAGAACTTTTTGGGATATTAGCCGAAGATCGTTATGTTGCTGATAAAATAAAACCTTAATATCATATAGAGTTGAAGGTCTTTGTACCAGTTATAAGAACGAGTTGACAACCCTGGCTTATAAAGTGAAATATTGAGCTGGACTTGACCTTTTATACAAAACCGTTGAAAAGCACGTTTTTTAGCCAATCACTCCGTGAAATACCTTCTTAAACGTGACGTATTCTAATTCCTCTCTTCCACGCGTCCTTAGTTGCTTCCGTAGAAAACGTCATATTCAGAGATAAAGATGAACGTACGCCCAAACATTCCCGTGTAGACGTTTAAAAGTGTATGTCTCATAAGTATGGTCATACGTAGTATACGTGTTTCCGTCGTTTCCGCGTGGCTACCGCTCGCTACAAACAATACGTCCTAACCATTGTTGACAATCGTACCAATTGTTCCGCTTCGCCAAATGACGAGTTTCACGGACGTAAACACTTTGTTTAGATAAGAACATGTAAGACTTTCATGCAAACTTTTTTCCGCGTTGCCAATATTACTCACACTGGTGACCTTACCTAAAATGATGATCTCTGCCCTCTCCCCGCCAGTAATCGCCCAGAGTCGAGGTTCGAACCCCACAGGGGGTGCCCTCCGGCGCGGGTTACTTAATTTCTAGACGGCTCGAGCCCTCTGCTCGCCTCTATAGTCCGGTGAAGCAGTGAAAGCCTCCTAGGCTAACTGTAGCGTCATGTTAAAAAAAAAAAAAAATAACTGGTGATCTTACTAACGCTCAGGACCACAACATTTACATAATAAAGCTATTACTTGGAATATTCGGCAAAGACGCTGTGAGCTCTATGGTGACGACGACCATCTTATCCCTTGAGGGCGTAAAAGTAGTCCCGAGGGAAAATCTGCCAGAGGAAAGGCAGCAGCGTCTCTCTGAGTACTAGGAGCTTCATACTGTGATCGCCAACCCATGTGCGAACGTGCCGATAATGGCAATGAATGATCATTGGGGGGAAACTTTTGCCCAGCAGTGGAGATCTTTTGGCTGACATGATGTTTCTGTAACGTGGAAGGTTAGCCCAAGTCAAGATATTCATCAAGGAAAAGACGCTACGCTCTACCTCACTGAAAAGTTAGTACCGGTCAGCGCTAGGAGTTACGAGCGCGGTAGCTTTGATTCTAAATAGTGTTAGTTCAAAAAAAGAAGAATTCCAGATGCCTGAATGCGTTTTAAATAGTTTAGCTGACAGTGTATCAAATAAGTAATTATTCATGTAACTAAAGTTTATAAATATAAAGTGTGTCGCAAAATTATTTCTATTTTAGTTAAAGCAATTTCACAAATACGCATTATTATGGACCGAGAAGTAAAATAATTAAAGCGTTAAATTCGTTTTTTTACAGGGACAAATACAATAATGTCTCTTAAATAGCTCGACGACGCCAATAATTATATTCACTTGGACAATTTTAATGAGCGGATGACTGGCATGCTGCCATCCATTTTTAAACTGTATTTAGTTAATTTTAGTAGTGTTATTATTGTGTCGTCTGTTTTCTCTCGACGTCCGTCGCAAAAAGTGGAATGAGCGAATGAAGTTGTTAGTTTGACTTTTCTGTGGGTAATTATGTTAGACAGGCTTGACGGTCTGGAACCTTCTCAAAATGGCAGATGACAAAGTATCTTTCAACATCATCATCATATCAGCCGAAAGACGTCCACAGCTGCACCGGCAATTGTGGAGATCTTTGGGGGAGCCCAAAGATCTCCACAATTGTCGGTCTTGCGCTATCTATATCCAGCGATTTACATGGACCCGCACTAGATCATCGGTCCATCTTGTAGGGGGCCAGCCCACGCTGCGTCTTCCGGTGCGTGATCGCCACTTGAGAACCTAAAAACTAAAGTAACTTTATTGAAAAGAATGTTTAAAATACTCATTTTTGGTACTTATATTTATCTCTAAACACAACCTTAAAACACATGCATACATCCAGCGACAACTACAAACAGCGGCTTGTGACAGCTCAAAACAACTATGCCCTGACGTTCACGCAGCGACGAAATCCATGGTAATAGCATTGCCATTACTCCATCAGTGTTGTTTTCATACATATTTCAGTGTTATGTCAAAAAATCACAATCACCACTCGTACCTATACACCAAACATATTTACGCTATTAATTTAGTACCTACTGCGTATAATGAACCAAAATAATTTGTTGTGCACATAGATTTATAAGTGATTCAAATTCCGCGTCTCTTTTTATTTTTTTCTTTCATCTGACAGTCAGAATCCAAGAGTATGTAAGGATGACAGACAACTCGGCTCGATTAGTAACATAGATTAAATAATTAATGTGTATTGTGCAATAGTCGAGTTAGTCTTAATTAGTTTGTTTTTGGTGTGTCCAAATAAATGAAAAACGTGTGACAAGAATGTTGTCGACATTCTTAAATCACAAAATTTAAATAAAATTTAATCACAAAATTAAATTTATCTTCATTTTATATACTGTGTATGTTACGTATTACAAATTGGTGTTTGTAGTTTGTAGTTATTAATATTTTTTTTATTTTATAAGTTTTCATAATCCACATATTTTAGTATTTAAATTAGTTGTAAGCAAGATTATTAGTGTTCAGATACTTTTTAAATTGAAATGCGAGCTGTACTGACACATGAATTGTTATTATTTACCTGGTTCCATCAGAAAACCAGCGCTGCATCAGTAATGTCGCAGCTAGTGCTGAGATGGGACCAATTCGGACTCGCACAGATAGCAATTAAGAACTTCTTTATGTGTACCTATATATTATTATTATTATCTGTGCTTGTTTATGGAATAAATATATTTTCTTTCTTTCTTTTTTTCTTTCTAAACATTATCGTTGACAATAATAAGCTCTCAAAGCTATAATTCAAGTACATTCTTCACAGCACGTGTTCTTTCTCCAAGAATATTAACTCCGCAACTAGCGTCGTTCCCACATACCAATTTAACCGGCAAGGAATAAGGTTATTTCACGTGCTTGCCTTCGTCTCCATAGCATAAGTGCAAATCATAGAACTAAACGTAACAAGCTAATTCTTCTTCTTTAAGATAACAATAGTGTCTATAAATAAAAATTAAATAGAACCAACCTCCTTTTTGAAGTCAATTAATAATATAGAAAATGTGTTATCACATACTTGTAAAGTGTATTATAAAGTATAAACATAAAATGCTTCCAAATCTGGCGGAGAGCCAACATGGCGCCGAATTGGCCTAGCTAGTCACAAGATTTCAAACACAATGTACTAATTTTTACGCAAGTACAAAGGCTGAAGCTGGGAACAGACTTTTTACAATATATTATTGAACTTAAATCCCGACCGTTTTTTGGTTTGCATGTCTTCCAATAATTTATGTTTTCCTTAGGATTTCTAGTAATTTAAAGATTCTCCGTTATGTTATTGTATTTATAATTAAAAAACCTAAGTTAAAATGTGTTTCAGAGTGAAAAACCTAAGCACGATATGCGTTTGGACTAGATGTGAATGCTTTGCAATTTTACTAATCAGCTAATAATGAGACTGTACGGGCCATGTTTGCAATCTGAAATAAAGCAGACGCCAAAAACGCCAGACGCCTGTTTTTTTTTTATGGACTTAATTGTGTCCTTAGGCCCTTTCCTGACTTGTCGGTGCAGCAGCGATGCAGTATACATGCCGAAAACATACCGCATGTTTATGTATTTATACCAAATTATTAAGTGTCGAGTGTTTGTTCAATTTTGCACACGGCGCGAGCGTCTCGCTCGGTAAAATGCAGAAACCTAATCTGTGCCGCGCCGCCCCCTGCGCATACCGAGCCAATCAGGAAACGCTCATTGAAATATAGTGACAAGCCAGGAAAGGGCCTAAGGACACTATTAAGTCAATAAAAAAAAAACAGGTACCGCTCCAGACCATGGCACTCTTGGTCGTATAATAAAAAACACAGCACTCAACTGAAAGAAGAAGAAAAAGGAAAAAGAGGTTGCAGGAGTAATTAGTACCATATAGGAGGCTAATAATAATAGATCCAGTAGGGCAAACCTGCTTGATCTACAAGAACCAAGTCACTGTTGGCTGGAGTTTCAATTTTGATGCAGATGTCTGTTACGTTCAGCCATAGTTGTTATCCAGTCACCTGTCACTTCATCCTATCGCCAATCAAGACCATAAAACTGCATTGTCAGCTATAAAAAAATAGTAGACGAATCGTTGACATATTCACAGGGAGCCCACCATATACGAAACAATATCAATTCTTAAACAGGTTCGGTAACTTTTAAGGCCTTTTCCAGACCAGCTCAGGGGACCTACCGTCTAAGTCGCCGATCATCGGCTTCCATGAGCACGAACGACGCACGCGTGACGTCATAAATGGTCCGGAATCGATTTTCACCGTTGAAGCCAAACGTGGATCACGATCACGATGATCGGCGACTTACGCGGTAGGTAGGTAAAGTATAGTTATACTGAGAAGACTTTTCTAGATTTATATCCAAGTTCCTTGCAATAAAACCACTTGGCTTTGGTGACAATTTGATTATTGAAACCACGCCAAAGCTCTGTTATTGTAATACTAGCCAACAGAGATGGACAGCAAGACTTTTAGAAGATATTAATGGATTGTTATGAACTGTTGTTCTATTGCATGCGGTAGTGTTAACGATCAAGGTTGATTTTGCTTTGGGTGTGACAATCATTGATTTATAATGTGTTTTTGGCTTCAAGGTGTGTTTTTTGGTCATTTATATTGTAGTCTTATCGTATTATTTTCCTTTTTAAGGTCATAAAACACATATCAACTCGGAAACGGATCGTAATAGAATCGACTCGGGCAGCTCAGTATTCTTTGTATGTAACTCCTTATTGCAAAGCACACTAATCGGAATCGTAACGTGAACGTCTCCCCTAGGGACTAACTAATCGTAAGCACGGCGTAGCCTAGTCGTAGCCAAGGCGTCGCCTAGCCGTAGCCAAAGCGTCGCCTAGCCGTAGCACAATCGATATATCGGAACTGTTGCCGTTTTGGTTACGTACTTACGTTAGGTTGACGCCTGTTTGACGGCGAGGCGAAAGGCGATACAGTGACGATTCCTTCCGATTTGGTAAGTGTGCTATATCAACTCGGAAACGGATCCTAATCGTATTATCTCGAGCAGCTCAGTATTCTTTGTATGAAACTCTCTATTGCAAAGCAAAGCAAACTAATTATTTATTTATTTAAATTGGAATCGTAACGTAAACGACTCGCCTCGGAGCAAGCTAATCGTAAGCGCGGCGTCCCCTAGTCGTAGCCGAGGCGTCGCCTAGCCGTAGCAGATCCGATGTATTGGAGCTGTTGGAGCCGTTTTGGTTATAAGCTTACGTTGGGTTGACGCCTGTTCGACGGCGGCGGGGCTAAAGGCGATACAGTGACGATCCCTTTCCTTGATAAGTGTGCTGACTCCTTTATGGTAAAAAAAATATTACTTTTTAATCACATAGACTCCAAAAAGCACTAGCAAGTAAGTCAGAACATGAATAATTAATATAATATTACAAAGTAACCATGTATTAACTCTAGATATAAATAAATTATTAGATCGAGACTTATGTGTATTTGATCAAACGGAATTATAATTTATGATAGTCATTTAGTTATATAGCTAATTTTAAGTTTGTAAGTACATTATTATTATAACGGACCTTGTGTATAGCGATGGTCGCGCTTTAATGCTGACACCGGAACCAATGCGCCCCGACTAAGAAGATCCAGCGAAACAAACTCAGCGGGTTCATCTACTGCCGATTTCAATCCGGCCCAATTGAGACAATCTAGCGAAACATACTCAAGCGGCCATGTACACGATACCAGGTTCTGTAGGTATCCAAAGTACCTGAAAGTTTGCCGTCCGTCTATATATCCATCTAATAGCGGGCTGTATCTCATGAACCGTAATACATAGACCGTTCAAATTTTTCACAGAATCAGTATTTCTATTGCTGCTATAATAAAATATAATAAAAATATAAAACAATATCTTCACCGAGCGCCGTTAGCCGCTCATTCAACCAAATGTTTGTTGTTATTTATAATTAATTGTGTTATATAATATATTTTTAGACATAAATATTTTTTAATTTCTACCATGTCTATTATGGTTATCTAGAGTGGGTTAACTTTGTAACTCTTTTGCACCTAGCTGATTTATGTGTTAGCTTTGTTTTAAGCACCATAAGCGCAACAATGTTTCGTGTAGAATTATGTAGTATGACAAGATGTGTGAATTATTGTGTAATGGTGTTGTGGGTTACTTTAACTAAACAAAAGATTTTCAGAACCCAGAAGGACATTACAAAGGTCTTTTATTTGTAGTACTTATACTAAATATCAAACTGTTCAATAGCAGATCGCAGTTCATATACACGATTACACTGGTACCACGATTCTTCTGCGTTAACGGCGTGGATGTTTCATTTACATAAAAAATAAAGCAAAACACTCCTTTCGCACCACACTTGCTTATGAAATGGGCAAGCCGCTTTAAATCGGCTTAATTTTAGTTATAATCCATCGCTAATATAGACATATTTATATATGTATGAAGTAGATGGAGTGCGACTATAGTAAAATTTCAAATGGCATAATCAGACAAAGTATAATAACGCAGAAATAAATACTTTATATGTGCTATAGATTTACATATACCTCCAATTAACTTTCTTTTAAGATGTTTGGATCACGATTCTCAAAAACATTTAAATTAGCTTTTAGTTTGTTTCATGCATCATCATCATGTCGTCGAAACATGTCTAAGGGCCTCCCAAAGATCTTTGGAATTGCTGGTCTTTCGATACCCGTATCCAGCGGCAACCAGCGGCCCTCACAAGATCATCGGATCAACCTCCATCGTGTGAGAGGCCTACCGGTTGGTTTACAATTATCGTGCCTATCAATGCCTACCAGTGGTGGTTCCCATTAGAGAACCTTTCTGCTACCGATAGCCTTCGGTTCCACGAGTTATGTACCCTACCCACTGCCCTAATGTAGAGAAATAAAAAAAAAATGTTTTAAGTAGAATTTTTTAATATAAATAATAACAACTAGAGACTCCTTTTAACAACAGTTTTTGTACTAACCAGGCATGTCTTGCAAAATATCCTCTATAATTTAAACATTATTATACCACAATCAAATGGTAACCTTATGCAGTAGCTCAACAACAAAATGAACAGACAACGAACGAAAATAGAATAATCCTCCATTGTATACTTACACAATAAGCGATTATTCTAAATATAAACATATCCTAAGACATCCTATCAGTATATGCAAGTACCAGTATACAGTATCTCTATTTCTGACTTATAAAGACGTTCTTATGCTATTCCCAGATCTTATGACACTGCCTTACAAGGAGACGGGCTATTCTAAGTAAGAACCTGAACACATTGATGACTGCATGCTTGCTATAAATGACAACTTGTCTAACGTCAATAGGGCTGCCAAATATGGCCTTATAAACACGCTTGAAAAATATTTTGTTTCATTTTCAAAATGATATTTGAATGACAAAAATAAGGAAAAAGAAAACATCTCATTCTAATTAATATATAAATCTAAAATGTATAAGTTTCAGACCGTTATATTTTTGCAAATCAACCTAACATTTTGCAAAAATATAACCTGACGCCAAAATAACCGACTGAACAAATATTTGTGAATATTTTTATAAGATTAAACTGACATTGGGAATTGGGACGCTTCGACTAGTTTAACTAGACTAGTTTACTTTCGTTCAGTTTAGGTTGTATGAAGTACTCGCTTAGAAATGTTTACAATATGCAAAAAAATACTATTATCTCTTGTTAATGTTGCAGTAGATTCGCATATAAATTGAATTAAACCGACTGTTGGTAAAGGATTAAATACAAATAAGCCTAGTTGAATTTCGAATACTGTTTATGTTATATGTTTGATTTTAATAATAATAGTTTTATAAATGTAATTAATAATAAAAAAATGTAATAATTTAAAGACTTTTATATTTGATTAAAAAGTTAATAAATAGTAAGTAAACATTATATTTAAAGAAATGCAAGTAAAATAACTAACTTGAAGACCGCAAAAGGAATGGTGAGGGCCATTCCTTTTGCGGTCAACTGTAAGATTCATTCGCCATCTGCGAATCGCATGAATACAATGAGATGTCCTCGCAAGCAAAAACCTAACATTTAGGCGTTAAACAGTGCTGTCAGAAGTATGCAAATCTATAACTAGAGCTTAAGCCTTGTCTAATCTCAGAAAACCATAGTATTTCCATAACGAAGGTAGGAGGAAAGGAAATACCGCGAAATCCTTTATAAAAACGATAAAATATTACGATGAAACAAATATGACAAATGATTGCTAGGCATTTCGGAAAAATACGCGTGCGTCCTTTACCTATTTATTCATATGTGGAGTCCTCTAATTAGGAAGGACATAAAGAGATCATTTTATATGTTACATACCAACATAAAAAGTCGTAGTCGTAAATGACAGTACAGTAATTTAGTCAGTTTTACCAATATACCCTATTGTAAACGTGATAGTGCTATTTAAATTCGATACGGGGATAGATACATGATACTATTTCGTGGTTTCAATTGATAGTGCTTGCCATAAAAAATATAATAATAATAATATCCTGGGACATTATTCACACGGTCATCTGATCCCAAACTAAGCAGAGCTTGTACTATGGAAACCAGATAACTGATATACTACATATACAATTTATATCAGACTCAGGACAAACAGACATGTTCATGCACACAAATATATACATTGTAAACAGTTAGTATCAAATCTTTTAACTAATATCTTTCTGCAATGTCAAATATACTCCAATTTTTTTTCTGAGACTGATGGATTTTGATCACCGACAGACCCGATCACTCTAGGTTAACCCATTATGGGCTGTGTCCTCTACTGCCGCTACGAGCAAGGAGTTCCAGGAAGATGGTGATTTGTTTGTGGCGCGGTCGGTGTGCCGGACTGACAGGAGTCGGCAATAGGGGCGAGCAACCCAGAGCCCTTCAAGGTCCTACATACCCACCCGCAGACAATTTTTGCGGGTAGCATGTAGTCCAAATAAAACAAAAGGTTGTCACTAATTAACTGGTTTTGAATTTAATCACAAGCCAATAGGATTCAAAATATGGTGGCAAATATATCGCTACTAGCCGAAAGGATTTAAGCCCAATGCCGATTATATTTCTACGGAAAATGTTAGCGCCATCTATTTGTATCGGTTAGCAGTTATGTGACTGTTAAGATAACAGTTATGTGTGAAAGTTCAAATTATTATATATTTTTTATGAAACCGTGTTGACAAAGTTAGGCGTATTCCAAATTTTATTCTGCTAATAAAAAATGTGTTACATATAATATAGGTACTCGTATTTAGTCAGCATCTGAATAACAAAAGATTTTCTCATTTCCCCGCTTCCGAGTTGCCATACTTCCTTGGCTACATTCCAAATCAAGAACAATGTTTAAGAAATATGTCTTGTTTTTTAGTAAAAACGAAAGCCGAGAAATGAATCTAACGATTTTTTATACGACTCTCTCTCCCTCCATTGCTCTATGGGTGATCCTGAGCCTTCTAATAACGGTCATAGCCCAAGAACGCTCAGTATCAGCATTTTACATGGGAGCGCAAAAAAAATACGTAACTATTTCCCAAACCGGTTTTCTTTACATGGTGTTTGTGATGGGCTCTCTAAATAGTTTGGATTTATTATTGAACTCGATAGATGACGCTGTAATCAGATCCTATGTTCTATTATTTATTGAAGTGCCGGCAGGACGTAGTCTTGTCTAGTCTTGACCCCGTCTGCCGGGAGCCTTATATAATTAGTAAACGAAGTTAAGTAAGTCATTGCTAACAGAATTGCAGACATTGTCAAATTGACTGTTTATTTTATTTAATTTTTTTATTAAAATGAAACCTCGTTTACCTATTACCGTTACAAAAATGTTAGCACAATGTTTTGGACCACCCCTAATCTAGTCTAATGAAATTCAACTGTGCCACGCTATGTACCAGATTCTCAATTAGAATTCTCGTTTTTAATTGACCGTGGTTGAATATATATCTGAGAATTGGTATGTCACGTACGTCTATTTCCAAGATAATGAATAAATTATGTGCCATTTTGGAACACATGACGGATTAAATTGAGGTCCTGCATGACAACGAAGACTCATGTCTCTCTGCAGAGTTCGACCAATAAAATCACAGGAAACACACGATTCTATGACTTTGAGGATTGGGAATGGTGGAGCGCTGACCCACTGTGCTAGCTCGGCTGTCCCAAATGAGAGTAGATTAATTTAATTTTGAGGACAATATGTTGTACTCTGTAAGTCCTTCAGACGTTGCTTCGTCGGTTTCCAGAGTGTATTATTTGATAATAATACACTTTTAAATATATAATCAATACATTTTTTTTTGGGTTTTTAAAATGTTACCATCTTGATCAAATTGAATATTAATTGACAATTATCTTTACGCATGATATCTAAAATATAAATTAAAAAAACGTTCACGCATGCTTATGATAATAAACCCTACTATGAGGATAAATACGAAAGTTTGCGAGCTATCCCCCGCGGTTTCACCCGGATTAAACCATATTATAAATTATAGCTTATATGTTATTTGGATATTCAAGCTATATTACCACAAGTTTTATCAAAATCCCTTTCGTAGTTTTTGTGTGAAAGAGTAACAAACATCCATAATCACAAACTTTCGCATTTGTAATATTAGTAGAATGATGTTAAAACAATTTCCAATTCCAGGTTTTAGTTTACAGATCTACAAAATTAAAGAAAAACTTGAATTGAGATGAAACAATTTTATGAAGTAATTGTTTCTATTAAAAATACAATACCTCAGACTAGAGAATGAATTCCCTATATCCCGGGGACTTTACAAACCTACAATTTACAGACACAATGCATACTCAGACACAGAACCACAGTTTACGGGTCACTAGTGTATAATGTCCTAGTAACTTACTTATAGCCAGAAGCTTTCACCGGTCCGTAAGTATTAGGCAAGGTTAAGGTTCTAGGCTTGGCTTAAATGACGCCGAATTGCTTTAATTTCTGAGCATCTCTGCGCTTCGGAGGGCACGATAAACTGTCGGTCCCGGTTGTAGCCATTAGGCAAAAGTTGTAAAGCCATGTCAGAGGCCTATTGGGCGGCTTGAACAACTGGCCTATGTCTGGCACCAAAGTAGTAGCGAGGTAACAGCAATAACCAAGCAACTCTAATTTTCATACCAGTAGTGATATTAACATTAGTTCGTGTGTTCGGAATCGGGGCGAATGAATCGTTTCAGATAATAACACGATAATACATGAAATAAACATTGACGATAGGTTTAACTTCCTCTATTGATAAAAGAATTCTCAACTAAAATAAACCTGCATAATATAAACGAACGATTAGTAGAAAGTTACAGATTTACGATAAATCGTCACGACTTATCCTAAACTCGGTTTTAGGTAGGAATATTAATGTTGCAGATAGAAATGCACTGCCAATTAGTGACGTGAACAGAATTCTTATGAGAATATATATAACAATAATAATGGCCTCCTGGGGCTCTACCGGCTAATTCGCCGAACATCGATTTCTTGAATGGCGTTCAAATAAATAAAGATTAAAATGACTTAATCAATCGTTATTTCGTGGTATTTTATTGTTTTTGCCGAGTGTAGGCAAAGTTGGCTTTTGTCACGTCTGTTACCCGGAAAGTAGTAACCCTCACCGGTTTCCACGACTATCTGACAGTCGTGGAAATTGGTGAGGGTTACTTTTGACGAACGATGCAACTTCAAAAATATACAGGGACGGTAGAGTTAATAATTTATATTTTTTAAATAATGGTCTACAGCTTTCCATCGGTTCTAAATTAAACATAGCACTAATTCATAATACTTTTTTGGGCCTTAAACGCTATTTTTTTATTGGTCGAGTTACCCCAAAATATGATGCCATAACGTAGCAGCGATGCAACTAATCCATAATATGCCATGACCAAGGCATCTGGGTTCATTATAGGGGCAAGTTTGTATAAGACATACGCGGATGAGCTTAGCTTTTTAGTTAGGAATTCAATGTGTGCTTTCCAGTTCAATTTTGCGTATATCATCACGCCAAGAAACTTTGTGTCGTCAACTATATTTAATACTGCGTCATTGTATAGAGCTTTAATAACATTATCAGTCTGTAACCGTTGATTGAAATGCATTATCGTAGTCTTATCTAGGTTAATTTTAAGATTATTCCTATTCAGCCAAGATATTATTAATGTCAAAGTTTCATTAGTGCCATATTCATAAATGTCTTTATCATTACATGTTATCGTCATTGTGTTGTCATCTGCAAAGAGGGTCATGGGGTGGTCAATAGCTTTAGGCATATCATTCACATATAAAATAAATGATAGCGATCCAAGTACGCTGCCTTGTGGAACACCGTATATAGGCGTTCTTTCACCAGATATGTAATTTGGTAATATTATGGATGGTTTATTTTATAATCTTTAATTATTAAATTAATGTATTTTCGTATATTACAGGACCGGTGGGTGTTGTTCGTAGATATTTGCCTTACACGCCGCAGGTCGTGGGTTTGATTCCCACCCAGGACTGATATTTGTGTTTTTCACGAAAAACGCGAGTTATGTTGGCCTTTAGGGCGGCAATTGACTGTGGTTTGTCTGCATATACTAGAGATTTCACATAGTAAGTACCATAGAAAGTAGTCGACCGGCCATGAACGCAAATTGGACGCAACGCACGGAACTTCAGGCGAATAGAGCACGGAGTTTGACAATAAATTAACCATAATAACCATTTTATACATTGTTGAAAAGTTTAGCGTGCCATGGTGATATGTCACGAATAAATATGACGGTAATCTCTTTACCAAGATGGCGACTATGCACTGTCAAACTTGAATTGAGAAGAATATATTTTTTAAGTCTTTGTTTCTATTAAACATACTACACCCGACACTAGGGAACGAATTCCCTATATTTAAGCGCGTCCGTATTTAACCCCTATATTTTATTGCTTTAGAAAACTTACAGCTAGAATACAAATGACACATAGAATAAAAAATGAAAGCCAATTAAAAGTTTTCACAGATATACACAAAGGAGACGGATACGTTTTCTTACAATATTGGGCTCGGATGTAAAAAGATAAAAGTAGTGTCAATTAATGGGTCTATAAATTATCAGCCAATCACTAAAAAATCCATGGATTTCTTCAATTTATGAGCAGAGTTATAAAAGATTTAGTCTTAATAGAGAGGTTATGTACCAACCTATACTAAACAGCTGTTTTTTAAGGGCGATTGCTATTTAATAGTTATCCGTGTTCAGTATGTTAGCAAAAGTCGTACACGTTAAGCAATATCAGAAGTCCGTAGAGAGAATGCAGTTATCGAGGGATATATAAACAAAACAATAAAAAATACTCAAATCACACACGCACTAAACGATACAAGAAACGAGTGACCGATCATAGATTAGGATTCAAAATCTGTCACCAGTCACTGTCAGCATAGATTAAAATTATAGTTGCCAATAACTAATAAATCGATTTGAACGATAACCGATATTATGATTTCTATTTATTTTGTTGATATTTTATTTTTTATTGTTGACATTGAGTTAATGTATTTAATAATTATTATGATTAAATCGGTTAACTGGTGTCTGGTGCAAGAGGATTTATATTACATTGTTTGAACTCATTGACGTTAATCGATTGTAGTAATCAACAACCAATTTAATTCGTGACTTAAACTTATTTTGAGATTTCTAGTTTTCCAGATTGTAAATTGGGTAAATTTTTTACAGTTTGAAATAGAAAAATATAACGCTTTTTTTAAACCATATCTCAACTTATTACAGTCAGGCCCAGAAATCCCCGTCTCCTTTAGGATGAAAAAGTAAAAGTAGGTAGACAAGAAGACAGCTCATGGAAAATAAATATTTAGAAGACTTATATTGCATTGAAGAAATAGTCCGCAATTTGTTATTAAAATGTAAAGTATCTTTAAAAAATAAGTCTACATCGGTTTTCTGAAATGTTGAATACTTGTGTTACTTGCCCTTACCATGTAACTGTTCTGTCTATAGTTAGTGTGAACTACCGGTACGTAGAGAAGCCTATGATTTCTCAGCATAGCGGATATGTATCTATATCCTTCTTCAACACTCACTGTGTTATTTAATTCTTAATGCAGTTTTATTACCGACTAAACCTACCTGCCGTGAACTTCTCTTGGCGCCTGATGGGGGAGTCCCGGGAACGCGGGTTTGCTGCTCCGGTACCCCCTTTTGCGCCAAGTCCCAGATGGTCGCGACACGTACCCTGGGAGGGCTCCTTTGGATTGCCCTCCCCCATTGCCGACTCCTGCCAGTACGGCACAGCGACTGCGGCACAAACAGATCGCTGTCATCCCGGAGCCGCTTGTACGTGGCGACAGTAGAGGACACTTCTCACACTGCCGCCGCGGCCCCGAGGGGAGTTGGGCTAACGGCTGCCGCCGCCATCCCGACGTCTCCTCCGCCAACGAGCGGGATCGGCTCGTTCCCGATCCCGTTCGGCGGCCTCCTTCTGCAGCAAAACTGCCTCACAGAAGGAGACCACGGCGTCCCATTTGGTGGAGTCGCCAGCCAGCATCGCATACACAACTGCTGGCGCCGAAAGATCCCGTCCGATCTCAGCGACCAGGACTCGTCTCTCGGCCTCCCAGGCCGAGCACTCCTCCAGCGTATGCTGGGCAGAGTCCAGGTCGCTCCCGCAATGGTGACAATGTGTCGTCGCTTCTCGGCCGATCCGGCACAGATACTCACCGAAACACCCGTGTCCGGTGAGTATCTGTGTCAGTCTGTAGGTGACGTAACCGCCCTTCCTTCCCACCCAGGCCTCGAGGTGAGGCAGGATAGCACCGACGCGACGGCACGTTGGCGCGCGTTCAGGCGTAACTCCAGCCGTGCGCGCCACTGTGTTAGTACGCGCCGGTGTGCATCCCGCCTATAGGCAATGAGCGTCTGCTCTGGCGCCTCACCACTCTCCCGGCGGACGCGGATCTCGGTGTAAACCGTCGTGTCGACTGCCGCTAGGAGATCAAACGGCGGGAGGCGCGCCAGGAGTGTCGCCACCTCAAAGGACTCCGTCCGGTATCCTCGTGCGATCCGTATGGCAACCACACGATGCAGGCTGTTTATAATGCAGTTTTATTACCTTTAAAATAACTGGTCCTCTATTATTTCTAGCTATTAAGTTTAGATACATGGTTCTTATTATTTATTTTATAGTTTCTTGGCAGCTGCCACGCTCAATGCGTTATGCGTGTATGATTCATCCTTACGGCATTGCAGTACTTCCATACTTCTTATTACACTCTCAGGCCTCAGAATCCGGAACTACTGAACAAGCGGTTAATTTATGACTAACATTAATTACACTTTTAGTTTTGTATGAAGTGACGAGGCTTATCTTAAAATAGTAATTAGATTTGAATAAAGTGGAGCATCAGAGGAGACATGGCGAAATGCGACGAAGAGGTCAAATGCTAATTAAAATAAATATACTTTCAAAAGAAGGAGCTTATCGATTCAATTGTACGTTTATGTGTTCACGTGTCTGTTACGTGATTCCGCCTTTATTTACGACCGATTCTTATTTTTCGCTCTCTTATGTCAGTATTTCGTATTCGGTTTCTCAAGGTCACACCGCACATACTTCTCATTACCACTGCATTTATTTTTCCGCCATAACCAACTTTCATTTCCCGCAAAATCAATAATACAACAGTTTAACAATTAAGGAACAGCTTTTCAAGACGTAATGGTCTCCCTTAAGCCTAAGCACGTCTAAGCCTAAATACCGTTATGATAACAGCTAAACTTTATTAAATTTTTAAGAAGCTGATAAGTTAAACTACCGATTAATAGACAGCATCACGTGCTACTTATCTGCCTCTCAAGTGTCATTGTGATTTACAACTAGGTATTTACAAATGTTTCGTAACGGTTTCTTTAATCACTATAATAAAATACCTATTGGGAATTGTAACAACATTATTTAGAGTGATTGAAAATGGGATTCCCCAATTATTATAATTTTACAAAGAGCGCATTTTATTATATTGGCGCTCATAGCCAGATACCCTCAGCGGTCCGCAAGTGATTAGCAAGGTTAAGCAACTAGGCTCGCGGTCAGTCTATAGATGAGTAAACGCTAAAGTGGTTTGATTTCTTAACCTCTCCGTGCTTCGGAGGGTGCGTTAAGCTGTCGGTCCCGGGTGTAGCCATTAGGCAATAATTTTTAAGCCATGTCAGAGGCCTAATGGGCGGCTTGAACAACTCTGACGCTATGGTAACTACTGCCCATTAGTAAGTATTATGTTGGTGGCAATTAACGATAAATTTAAAACTAAAAACAAAGAATACCGCAAAGTTTAATTCAAATTACTGTACACTCTGCCGTACATCACTGAATAACCCTAAAACAAAAGCACATACCATCGTAAATGTGACTTTATTCAGTTGTATTAGTTGGAATAGCATTTTCCATGACAAATCTCACATTATTATGGCCCTTAGGCATGTGCAGCACTACAAAATTTCAAATTACAACGGGAGAACTCTCGGGCGAATTGCGGGATTAGCAGCCGGCAGTCTCACTTAACAGAGACCAGACAATACATTTGCTAATACACAGGTCTGTGAACAAACACAGGTTCTATCATCATATTAATAGATATGTCCTCGTACAATGACTGATGATGACGGATGGATGGATGGACGTAAGTAATTCTGAATTAATAACAAATCAATTTAGCAATTAAGTGAAAATAAAAAGATAACTTTTTTATCTATATTCATGCCTGCCTCGTTGGTCCAACGGTAGCGTGTTCAATCGCCGAATATGAGGTCCTGGGTTCAAATCCCGGGTCGGGTCAACAAATGATTTTTGGGATTTTTAAAGAAAAAAAGAAATTTCTCAGTATCAGCCCAAAGTCTGGAAGTTGGCGGTGTCACACCCCGTGCCTCGGAGAGCACGTAAAATTGGCTAATCTCCATTGAGAATGGCCGCCGTGGCCGAAATTCGGCCGGGAAGATATCATTCATTCGCCAAAATAGAGCACCTACTCAATGCTGTAAGCACAAACAATGACAATACACAAAGACAGTTTAATAAAGCGAATTTAAATAACGTTAATTTTCTGGGTTAGCTACATGCCTACTGGTTTAAATTAATTCGCCAGCGCAAAGATCAAGCCCACTAGATCAATTGATACTGCTATCATAAGTGAAAGTGACAACAAGGAATTTAGTGATTTCGCGGAAAATTTATTACTGGTCATTGAATTTGTAGTATCGTCAATCCAAACAAACCAGTGCTTATACCACGACTCCATATAGTTTACTTACTCGATAAAACTTACCGTTTTTTAGTATAGACATTTTAAGTTCATAAAGAGCTCATAGATAGATGCTCTCATCGGTCTGTAAACGATCGGCGAGGTTAAGCAACTGATCCATAGATGGGTGACCACCAAAGTGGCTTAATTTCTGAGAGCTACCGTACTTCGGAGGGCACGTTAAACTATCGGTCCCGGTTGTAATCGTTGTACAACAGTCGTTAAGCCATATACGAGGCCACAACGCGAGAGGCGAGAACTGGGCGGCTAGAACATCTCTGACACTATGGTAACCACTGCCCATGTAATATATGTGTATGCAAGTTGATTGAAGTTTCCGCTAGGAACGGTGCTAGTTAATATACTCGAAAAAACTGCAAGTCTCATTGAAGAAGTAAACGACATGAACTTGTAGTAGACATGCAGTAAATAAATTGGTACACCTTCAGCATATTAAACGAAAAAAAATCAGCTTACATTCAACTTAATTCTGTTATAGATCATATGGCAATACATCGCTCCACCGCGGAAGACTTTACAATCGTGTCATTCACAACACACATTCAAAACAAGGAGATTTTGTGAAGATCTTATGCGGGGATCCAAACTCTAAGTGGAGATTTTTGTATATTGTGGGCACGGGTCTCAATGGCGATAACAATTTAGGGCAAATTATTACGTTTAGGTATGTTTAAGTGGAGGGCACCGAGGTGGTGGCGAGGTAAGTAACTAATATGATAATTCATCATGGTTAACTCAGATGCTTAGTACTAGTAATTTAACCATGAAGGAAACTCAAGTCTAGCTAGACTGTTGCCTATTATAAAGTAACAAGGTTAATCCAAGCGACTATAGTGAATAATTTTACATAACACCTGGATGAATCGTCGTCTACCATCGTGCGTTTCTCAAGAAACTTTATACTGCGCACTACCATTCTGTAGAATCAATTAACTGCGGAGTTATTTCCGATCCGGTATGACATTGTAACCTTCCAGAAGTGTCTATACCTTTATTATAGACCGGCAACCATGTAACTTCATGTAAGTTGTCCATAAGCAGCCATGTCTTGCCTTGCTATAAAATCTTAAGTTCATAAATTATTTACTAACAAAAATGGATTCTAATTATCTGAAATAAATTATTATTGTTATAAAATACATATGTATCTATATACATACAAAATAACCTAGATATAAGGGACATTACAACATTACAAATTTGTGCTCTCGACGCTTGACATATTCGTAATGGCAAATTTATTTATTTGTGCTTTGGAAAAAACGATTGAATAGGCACGTCTAGAAGAAATATAAACTTAATAATTAAAAAACCGATGTTTTATTTTATGCTTCTCAGAGACTATAATCCAAAATTTTCTTCTTCTATCAATCTAAATTAAGTCAGCCCAGAATTCAGCTACGAGTTGAGAGTTGTCCGCAGCGTCTTATTAGATCTTGTAAAGTGCAGGGATAATAATGAATGATTCATGATTTTAATACGATCTCATATTTGTATCCGCCGGTACAGTGGGTGGGGCTTTTGGGGGCCTTGCTATGTTTCGTCTAAATTTTTTATTTCCGTCAATAAGATTACATTTTTATGCTAACGTACTAGCTTAAGTATTTAAGCATTTTTCCTTTATACATTTATTTATTTATTTATACTTATTGCACAAAACTGTACAAAGGCGGACTTAATGCCAAAGGCATTCTCTCCCAGTCAACCTTAGGGTGATGCAGAGATAATATGGTAGGTGCACTATAGACCAAGTATAATAAAAATTACTAAAATACTTGACAAGTACTATAAAATACAATCGTATAAATACAATAGTTACATAACTACACACTATACTATAAATACATAAATATATAGGTATATATACATATAAATATATAGACAAATATATTAAATATATATACATTTATAAATATATTACATATATAATAATATATACACAAACTGTAATATTAAGATGATTCTGCCTTAATTTTTTTGTGAATGTAGTCACGAGTTTTGATTTTAAAAGTAACCCGCGTCTTAGCCATTCTGATTTCCGGAGGTAGCGCATTCCAGAGAAGAATAGCTTGTACAAAGAAGGAAGAATGTAAGAAGTTAGTCCGATGAGAAGGGCATTATAAAAGTCTGTTATGAGTGGAACGGAGATTTTTGTTGTGGTTAGAAGATAGATACTGAAAATAGGGAGCTAAGTAGGATGGAGAAATCGGAGAGTCGAGAAGAGAAAATAGTGTAGTGAGTGCTCTGAGGTTTCTTCGGTGCCGAATAGGCATCCAATTCAATTGAGAACGGTAAGATGACACATGGTCGTACTTACGAAGATTGAATACGAATCGAATGCAGTTATTCAGAAGACGGTCTAATTTATTGAGTTGATCTGCATTCAGGTCAAAGTAGCACACATCACCATAGTCGATTATAGGAAAAAGAAGGGCCTGCACGAGCGTTACTTTTGTCTCGGATGGTAGGAAATTCTTTAATCTATACAGTGACCGCAAGATCCCAGTCACTCTTTGGCTGACGCTAACGATTTGGTTTTGCCAGCTTAAAGTAGCATCAACCAGCAGACCAAGGTCCTTTACATTCTGGCAGTATGGAATAACAGAATTGTTGTACAAGACTGGAGGTTGACTGTCAACATCCACTAAACTCATCATTCGGGAACTGCCCACGATGATAGCAACATATATGATAGATACATTGAAAATTATTAAACATTATATAATTTAGATTTTAAGTGGTCTGTACTTAAAATCAAAATTAAGTTTCTTAAACAAAATACATGTTTGCATAACCCTAACACATCTTAAATAAAACTCAGTTAATTGCTACCCATACATGTTGGATTCGTTATGGTTCTGCATAGCTATGAAATTGTTTTAGTTTTAAAAGCAAATATACAACATTCTAAATATGTGCACGATGATGCCTATGAAAGAAGACCACGAATCTATGTGATTAATGTCATATATAGCGCTTAAAAACTTCTTTTTTCATGAATAATGATTGATTAATATCTACACGACTCCACAGAAATATGCCATACCGGAAAGAGGAAGATATAACATAATAATATAATATAATATCTAGGGACAATATCACACAGATCATCTTAGCCCCAAACTAAGCAAAGCTTGTACTATGGGTACCAGGCGACGATATACATACTTATATAGATAGATAAATACTTATATACATAGAAAACATCCATGACTCAGAAACAAATATTCATGCTCATCACACAAATATTTGCACTTACCGGGATTCGAACCCAGGACCACCAGCTTCGTAGGCAGGAGCACTACCAACTAGGTTACGGTGACCGTATATGCAACCGTAGTATGCCTTAAATACACCGTGGCAAAGTGATCAAAATAAATTCCATGTAATTTTCACCAAAGATCTAGATTGGTTCCAAAACGTTTCGATATTTCATGAAGTAATAGTAAGAATTTGCAATACGACCCTAATCAGCTGGTTTAGCACATTGACGAAATGTACGAAGGAGTTGCTCTCGATAAATCTCGATTTGTGATTCTTAAGCAGAATTTTATCTGCACTGGAAGTCTATAAAGACATTTTCAACAATGTTATGCATACCTGTTATCTGTATGATTACTAACACATAACATTAGTTAACTGAATAATTTATAAGTCTATGTAATTGTACTGTTGGTGTCCCTATTAATAAAATAAAATAAAAATAAAAACGCAGTGCGATTGGATGTTAGCTTGATGTCCTCCTTGTTTCGCCAATAACTACGCTTTGTTCGTATCAAGATCGCAATAGACCGTACATTATTTTACGATAAGATTTTCATTAAAATAGCTTATGCTAATTAATACCTGAGTTTCTAAATTATATGGTCGTGTTTTAGAATATGATTAATGATTGCAAGACCTGGGTACACAGGTCTATAAATTCAATTTAGTAAAGATTAGTTACGGCCGCAGCTAAACGTCTTAGATTGGAACAGAAGGCCGTTCGGTCGTTGAACTCTTGAAGTATATCTAACGCATAAATACATTCATTGTAGATCTGTCCTTTATAGGCAAATAATTTATTGAGACTACATCTGTGTCCAAGTGGCTTAAGCCGGCTGAGTTCTATCACCCGAGAGGTCGTGGAATCGATTCCCACGCCGCACAATCTTTGTGTAGAAACGAAGATTTGATTTGGGATCTAGTAGATTGAAAGACAATCTTCCTTGTCTCGGAGAGCACGTTAAGCTGTCGGTCCCGGTTATTTTGGAAACACCTATGAACATCTTTACAGGCAGTCAAAAGCCAAATAGAATCCGACACCTGGTGTAATCTTCTTAATCATTGATTTTTTACGGGTTTCGAGATAAAATGGCAATCAAATAAACTATTTGGCTACATTATCTATCTCAATAACATTTGCATATTAACAACTTAATAGTAAAATTTGCATGTTTTTAACTCAACCCAACCTTTCATATCATCTGCCATAGAAATAAAAAGCACACGGCTGCGCACTATTGTATAGCAGGGTCTTTTTTGTGAATGAAAATAACCGGGACGACCAAATTTTAAAAAGTCCGTAAGTCCGTTATTAAAAAATATTTTCTCTATTGATTCATTTCGATATGTGCACATTATAAAGACTCGCACTGTATTTATTGCCTTAACCTGTTATAGGTTTATATATTAAAGCATGTGTGCCTACCACCTTATCACATAAAAGGCACTTGTACATAAGTGCACGTGAACAACAGTCAACATAATTAACACCTTATCCCAACCAGATTAAGTTGAGAATCGCTTGCAGAGATGTTTTACATTGAATACCATTAATTACCCTGTTATCTGGGAAAATAAATAAATATTTGACCCGCAGTGTTATTAATTGCCGTTATAAATAGAATTTATTAACAGATAAGAACAAACAAGCTATGTCGGGGTACAATTAACATTGTTCACAATGAGTCTGTTTTGTAAATAAATAGAGTACGGCTTAGGGACAAAGATTCTTGGAAATTTCCGGAATTAATTGGTAATTGCACAATAAGGTACCAATTCAGGGGCACAATCAATTTATAGATGGGTGACTGCTTAAACTTTTTGTTTCCGTGCGTCTCCATTCTTTTGAGCGCACGTTAAGTTTTCGTCAAGCTATGTGCCTCTAGCACGAGTACCTGCAGTTTACTTACTCGATCACACGCACAGTTTCTCCCATACATCGAGCACCAGCACCTCTCGCGGAAACTATTAAGAACTAAAACTCTGGTGCTCAATGTATGGGACGAAACTGTACGTGTGATCGAGTAAGTAAACTGCAGGAACTCGTGCTAGAGGCAATGGTCATTAAGCTATGCGAGAGGCGTACTCGATGGCTTCAAAGACGTCGACACTAGGAACCGAAATTAATGAAATAACATAATATATACTATACAATAACATAAGTTAAAGGTATACAAAGAAGGATTCCGAAATTAAACATCATTGGCAAGGGTTCGCGTACTTTACCATCAAGATTTGCATGACGTAAATAGAAGCCGTGTGGTTTCTAGCCTAGAAAAAATAACAGGACCACCCCATACCATCCCAGGAGTGTCGTAAAACGCGACTAAGGGATACAACAGGTAGTCAGGCAACAGCGCCACCTGTGTACCAGCTACCACCTAACTGCGGCCGTCAACTCGTATGCCAAGCGCGGTGGCTACGGCTACTAGAAACCTTTGGGGGAGGCCTATGTTCAGCAGTGGACAATATCAGGCTGATAATATATTAAATATATTTAGGAGACATACTACATATGTGTAACTGAGAAGCAATTATAGTTATGGAAATAACGCTAGCACTCGTGTAAAGCGAATTTGAATCGATTAGCTATGTATACACCCACGAAGAGCATTCAAGTAACGTGCTTTAACCAACTCGCGCGATTTCTCGTTGCGCGTGATATTAAAGCGATAACGATTGTACTCGAGTTGTCAAGCTAGCGGTAATACGATTTAAAACCACCGACTGAAAATGAAGGACGTCATACGTTTTAAGCATATCTGTGTATGTACTACTTTCATTATTTGATTTTTTTACTATTTATATTATATTATTACTAACATAAATACAATGTTACAAAACTGGTTTACAATATGACTTAATTATCTAAACAAATATCAATGATAAATAATTTTTAATATATATATATACACAAGTGATTGAATAAATGTATATACATGTTGCAACGTACATATGTAGTGTATATGTCGCATTATAGCTCCCAATCGAGATAGTTCTTTGCTTTACAAAGACTAAGACAAAACTCTTTTCTGACTTGTAATCAGAAGGTTTTACTTTTAAATTTAAGTTTTATAGCGTTATTCGTAATGTCAAGCGTAAGACTAATTACAAAAATGGAAAATGATTTTCCATTTTTGAGATTAGTTGAAACGAATAGAATAGAGACGAATTGAAGCGTAAGCGGGTCTCGAACCAGCACCAACAGTCTAGGGTAGGCGGTCTGCGTTAAGCTACGAACTGTAGACACTGGCAGATCAAAATCACCCCTTCGGAGGATGTAGGTGTTATCCATCGGCTTTCTTTTCTAGAAACATGACCGACTGAGATGTTCACACTTGCATGTGAAAGATTATATCATATTGAAAACACCTTCCAAAATATAACATTTTAGTTTTATATCATTATTCTCAAAACAATCGAAATCTAATCTCAAAAATGGATATTACAAAGAACAATGTCCATTTTTCATCTGACTTTGTATAGAAATGAAATAAATCTTAAAATTCAGCTTATTGAATTGTAAATTAATTACGCTTGTCACAATGTTAAAAGAAATGCAGGAAAAAAAAATATTTTAATATTTCTCTACGTCCAGGTTAAACGTATTAACGTATTTTGAACGCATCTCAACAGTATCTCTATGTAGTCTGTTATCTCAACTCACACTTTTCTAGGACGTTCCATTTTACATACTGCTACTTGGCTTTATTCAACTCTGTTTCTGAGTTTTATAGATTTTTTCACGTTTTATTTGCAAGTATTTTTATACAAATAAGTATTTTAAAAGTACAGATTAATTAAAAATAACATAATAAATAAATACATTAATCATGCAGTATGTCATTAAGTGTGCACAAGTGAAACGGATTTTTTTGACATTTGACGAAATAATTACATTTTAGACCATAGCTAAGTAAGTATTCCTATATAAACTTCGAGCGTTAATGATAGGTTCTAGCACATTAATTTATTTCTTTATTTTATATTTGGTAAATGACAAATCCTAACTAGACAATTCTATTACTCATAATTACCTGCTTCTTACCAAAGCAAGCAAAGGCCGCCTGCCATTATGCCAAGAAAAGTAAAATTAATATTTTCTTGGCATCGTAGCCTTTATATCGTAAAAACGACTGTATGACATTATTTTCTAAACTTACAGGTAGCCTTTCTGCTAAACCTTATAACTATACATACATTTTCACTATCAGGTTTTTAAATGTAAGGAAGGTGGGATTGTTCTTTAATCGTCCAGCGGGTCTCGAACCAGTACCAGATTAGATTTTTCTTTTGCATTGCGAATGATGCCATAAAACTTAGATTGAATAGTCTGGGAGGTGTTTCCAATTTCATATGATGCAACTGTGAACATATCAGTTGACCATGTTTATAGAAAACAAAGCCGATGGAAAACACCTACATCTACCGGCCTACCCCGGATTCGTAGCGGGTGCTGGTTCCAGATCTGCAGGACGAATAAATTTATGATTTCCCATTCTTCACATTAGAAGTTTCTACCTTTTAGACCATATACTATTTAATACGCTTGTTTCATCTTTATCTTGCAAACATTTAACTATATTTACTCACGATTAATTTATAAATGGCCGATAAACGTTCCTGCATAATACATAAGTACCTATTATTTATGACATGCGCCGTTTCAAGGATAGCTATTTATAGACTCAGAGAAACATAGTAAACAAGTCATCGTATGCAACTTAGGGTCAGTTTCTATATTACATAACTATTTAATTCATGTAAGTAAATTCCAAAAGTGTAAAATTAAGTTACTAGGTGAGTTAACATTGGGATTTTTTATTATCAGCCCGGAAAAAGTGCCCCTGTGGTTATGCACTCACTATATGTATATGTTAAATTATTATTATTAAACTTAGAACTAACCAGGCGGCATTCGAGCTAGCATGCATCTATGTTTGGATATGTCTTACTTTATGGCGGAACGGATTTGGATGAAATTTGGCACACAGGATATCTGGATTAATAGGTATGATATTTTAACCACGGAAATTGGTAGTTTCCTTTGGTATTGTAGGTGTAAGTATTGAACATACAAACATATACATAGTAGATATAGATGTGTGTTATGGAACATTATTCCAATATAAATTATTGTAAAGAAAACGCGGGCGAAGTCGCATAGTCTCGACTGAACGTATGGCTCAGTGGTTCCCGTACAAGATAACTATTTATGTACTCCATAAAATGTTGTGCTTTGTGTCCAGAACTGCAGATTTGTAAAGATGCCCATGATACAGATATTTAATTCCCTAATGCTTTGTCTGATTGGTGAAACCATCTAGTATTCTACATATTTTTAACCGAAACTTCTGCTTTCTAAACAGCATGTAACTTTTTTTACAATCCCTATATGGATTTAAAAGACACATTATAGTCACCAAAATTTGGATACTTTCCAAATTTTAGTTCTAAGTCTGATCGGTATAACGATAAAACGCACTCATGAAACACAATCAAGATGGAAAATTTTCCGAAATCATATGTCGCGTACCTACTCTTCACTGACGCGTTCATCCTATTGTGGTTCAATTCCAACGCAGATCTCGCCAGTTTCCGGCGATTGAGATGTTTACTTCTAGTATTTTTCCGTTATTGAGAGCTTAACCAAATTTGTGATCCCTGAGATCAACAACAACAATCTACTTTGTGCTGATCTAGGATAGGATCTAGATTTTATGGTTCGGATTCGTTTGAATATACATGTTGCACCCACACAAGTATCGAGATTGCCATCCAACGTGATAATGCTGCCTGAATTCTGGCAAAGATCACCACTGGCACCAGTGTCGGTTGCCACGCATACATTTGGAAAAGTAAACGTAAAAATGCAGTTTTCGTATAACCTCCTATGAAATCTAAACAATATAAAAAACGAACATAAAACCGACTCCAACATATTTGAAAGTTCATTAATGTATTAATGAAGTAAATCATACTTCAGTTTTGTTAAAATAAAATAACATAAAAAAGGTTTAAATTCACGTAGACTTTGAAAAAGCGCTTGTAAATACTCAGAACATGTTTGTAGTAGTATAGTTATTATTTCTAGTTACTTATTATAGATATTTAGGTACACGGATTGTTAAAACATTTATAAAATTAATTTTATCATAGTAGTGATATTAGCTAGCTTGTATTAAGTTATTGTCAAGGAGATTATGTTTAGGTTTAATTATTGAAATTTATATTTTACTACATATTGTTCATTAACATGTTAGGCGGATCATCCAAAATGTTAATGTTTTAATGTGCTTTTAGACCAGAAAACAGGATTAAAACTAAGAACACACGAAACGAAAGAAAATGTGTGCTCGCACCCCTCTCTCTCTCTCTCTCTCGCCCCGACAGTAACATACGAAAGTACCTCTCTCTTTCTATCTTCACTAAGTTATATTTCCCTCTCAACTTCCGCTCGCCATGCCCGATCACACGTTTCGTAACGCTCTCGTAAAGAAAATTTACTATAAAATACGGTTGTAATTGTTCACAACCGTAACCTTAGGTACTCATACGTAACTCGTTTTGGTGATTGTATAACGACGCATGGAATTTTAGTTGACACTTCATGAACACATTATAACCTGCGTTGCTATTTGTGTCATTGCACTATTATCATGTTTATTTACAAAGCGTGTTTGACTAATTATAATAATTATATAAACGACTAAGGTCACCTTACAATGTAGTGTATAAACAAATCACGTGGACCGCTAGCATTCGAGAAACCTAGGTAAAGACGCCAGCACATCCAGCTACCCCAACCGGTCAAATTTCTTTTAAAGACTTTGAACTTTATCACTTAAATATAAGGTTCACTTTTAATTGGGTAAATATGAGAGATTGAGGTAGCTTGATGTGCTGGCGTTCGTACTTACGAAAGGAAAAGTATAATGTAGACTTGTATCTTGAATTTTAAGCAGTCCCCGAAGTAACAGGGTGCGGCTGGCTGTTCGGTGGTAGAGACTGACTTACAAAATTCGTAAACACCTTAGGATGGCTCTGTGACACGATGATTATTGGTATGGTATTGACAGCTGTACTGACAGGGGACCGTAAGAATGGGATCAGGAAGGGATTCGGAACAGACATCTGTTGATGGTAATCCAGCTACAGAAACCTACAAATTTCCTTGTCGGGCAATTTCGGCCAAAACATTCGACCGGGAGGATATTATTATTAATAATACATAAATTTAACTTAAGTTAAGATAATAAATGAATCTTAACTTACGTTAAATTTCTATTTTATTTGTCTATTTCTATTATTTTTTTGGCAAGGAGCCCAGTGAGCGTTTCGAATAACTAAGTCTAAAAAGAGACTTTGCCTCCTAGTACGTTTTCTACCGCTTCTACAATGGCACGCCACTGTACTTTCTAGCATTGCACGTCTCGCTACTGTCAGGGAGTTCAACCTCACAAATAACCTAGAACCTTTACAATCTCGTAAGGTTTGGTTTCAGCAAAACTTCCTGCTACTTATGCTGAGGCAGTGTAATGAGCTTGATGTCACGATTTTCCCAAGAGACTACAGCATGGGCCTTTCAAAAAAAATTATTATAAGGTTACTTTAAAAGTCAGTAACTCGTGATGCAAGCGTCAAGATATGCTGACTTAGTCGTACAAAAAAGAAGCGAAGAAGATAAAACATTTGTCTAACAATATCCGTGTTTGTAAGTGGTGTTCATAAGCTATAAAAAGACTCAGATGCCTAGACTAGATGCCCGAAGTCAAATTTAACTAGATAAGACAGTAAACATTTATATGCATAAAAACTAAGTACACATACAGGTGCTAAGAAGAATAATGTTTCACATGATCTACCGAAATGTGCATCAAATAAAAAAAGTTTTTATTCACGTAGACTAAAAAAGCGCTTGTAAATAGTCAAAATATTTTTGTAGTAATACAGCTGTATACATTATTATTTCTAGTAACATAGATATTTAGGTACACATTGTATGAAAACATTTATAAAATTTATTTTATTATAGCATTGATATTTAGCTAGCTCGTATTAAGTTATTGTCAAGTGATTATGTGTAATTATCTAGTTTAAGTCTAATATTTTTACTACATATTGTCAATGGTTCTGTCTTTATTAAGGTATTATTATTATGACGGACCTTGTGTTAATAACGACGGTCGCGCTTTAATGCTACCACCGGATCCAATGCACCCCAACTGAGAAGACCCAGCGAAACAAACTCAGTGGGTTCATCTACTACCGGTTTCAACACGACCCAGTTGAGACGGTCCGGCGAAACATACTCAAGCGGGCATATTTGATACATTAGTATCGTACTTATTAATATAAAAACAGACTGGTCATCAACGGAATCAATCAACTATTTATCTCATATCTAATACATTTTATAATGACGGATAAAGTATATTGTGCAACTACACCAGGAAACAAAGTATAAGTTATTAATTTCACCATAAATAAACATGATTCTTTTGGAAATAGATAAAACGGCTCCTTTCAAAAGAAAAATTGTACAAAAGCTATTAGTCAAAGCACGAAATAGACTGAGGCTTGGTGATAAAAATTGTTATAATATGTATGGCGATAATAATTTTTAACAAACTTCCCGAAAGAGTAAAAAAAATATCCGACATGAAATTTCAATTTTATATTCAATAGAATAATATAATATAAATTTTAATATTTTACATATTTGTAATCAAATTTTATTTTTAAAGAAGTGTTTTTATTTATTTAACTTTTAATGACTTCTCTTTATTATTTTGTATTGTGTTTAGGTTTGACATTCTATTTGTTTTAAATTATTAGTTGACATTGTGTAACATTTTTGCACGACAAATCTTCTATACCCAATAACCCTGCACCTATATTCTGGTAAATAAATGTTCCATTTATAATATAATCATAAAAATCTATTTTATTTCTCTAGCAATGGCACTTAAAGTTACATAGAATATAAATTAATGAAACTATAAACTTATCAATTTAAAGAACAGATAATAAAATAAATAAGAAAGTTGTTCGATTAGAGTGCTAAGAGAGAATTTGATTACATTAAGATTACAGAAATTGACACTAAAATCTTTTATACGTTGTTCAACCTTCAAACCTTACTCACATGATACGACTAGTAAAAACGATGACATTGTAGCTACGCGCAATGTTAACACTATGACCTAGGTTGAATAACACGTATGGTTGAGACAGTCGCCTCACCACTCCGTGTCCCGGGTTCGATTCCCGCGCAGGACAACTATTCATACCATATACCAGAATATTATTATTATTATTATATTATTTGTGTGATCCGTAAATTGACGGGCCTGTTGGCATGGTTGGCAAATGCTTGCTTTTCACGCCGGAAGTCGTGGGTTCGATGCCCACCCAGAAAAATATTTGTGTGCATGAACATGTATGTTTGCCCTGAGTCTGGGTGTAATTATCTATATAAGTTTGTATTTACAAAAGAAAAGTATTATATGTAGTATATCAGTTTCCATAGTACAAGCTCTGCTTAGTTTGGGATGAGATGGTTGTGTGTAAATAATGTCCCAGGATATTATATTATCTAAGTATGGATGTACTTTGTGTTTTTCAATCATAATTTTGAAAAGTTCCCCGTGACACAGGGGTTAATTTCCATAGTACAGGCGTTGTCTTTAAAAAATGATAATAATACCCTAGATTTTTGTGCCGCGTTACTTGGCAAACTGCTAATGTTGATGTGATATCGCAAGCATTTCGGTATTACTTCTGTTTATGTACGCATTTGGCATTATTCGAATGGTCTTACAGTTTATATATATCATCAAAGAATGATAATGATTCAGGTCTATTAATTTCTCCGAGAGGGAATGTCTGAAATGCACTGGGATTGGCATTTGGGTCAGCGTTCAGAATCTCAATTAAGTCCTGAAGGCGGGTAATCTTGTATCATATATTATAACAGAGGCGATCATGGCCAGTTTTACGCACCTAGCACCTAGGCACCCCGTCCAAAGATGATGATCGTTTAAGACGTTGTTTTTTCAAAGCATCTCATGTCTCACGTTTTTAATTCCGTCATCATTAGTTAATCTATATAAATAAAAAGAGAAGTCCTGACTGACTGACTGACTCATCAACGCCCAGCCCAAACCCTTGGTTCTAGAAAGCTGAAATTTTGCACAGATGTTTTCTTTATAATGTAGACAAGGAATAAGGAAGGATTTTTCGAAATTCAACCCCTAAGGGGGTAAAACGGGGGTGCAAAGTTAGTATGAAACTTTGCCGTTTTTGAAGTTAGAGGCATGAAAGTTGGTATTTGGCCTTGCAGTTAAAAATAAAAAATATATGTTTCAGGATTTTTGAAAATTTCACCCCTAAGGGCAAAAAATAGGGGATGTAAGTTTGTACGAAAAAAGTTCCAATTTTTAAGTTAAACGCATGAAAATTAGCATTTGGCTTTTTAGTTAAAAATAAAAAATATATATTTCAGGATTTTTGAAAATTCCACCCCGAAGGTCATAAAATAGGGGATGTAAGTTTGTATGAAAAATGCGATATTTTTGAAGTTAAACGCATGAAAATGAGTATTTGGCCTTTCTGTTAAAAATATATAGCATTTATTTCAGGATTTTTGGAAATTACACCCCCAAGGGCGGAATATAGGGGATATAATTTTATTCTGCCTGACTGACATATCAACGCACAGTCTAAACGGCTGCAGTTAGGACTTGAATTTTGACAGTAGTTACCTTTTATGACGTAGGCATCCACTGAAGAAGGGTTTTTGAAAATACCACCCTTAAGGGACTAAAATAAGGGATGAAATAATTTATGAAAGTGCTTAATTTTGATTATAAAGGCTTTTGTATATAGACTTGCAGTTAAAAATTAAAATATCTATTTCAGGATTTTTGAATATTCCACCCCCAAGGGCGTAAAATTGGGGATGTAAGTTTATATGAAAAATGTGCCAACAAGTTTTAAGTTAAACGCATGATAATTGGTATTTAGCATTACAGTTAAAAATTTAAAGTATGTGTTTCAGGATTTCCACGTAGGGTGACAAATAGGGGATGGAAGTTTGTATAAAAAATGTGACATTTTTTAAGGTAAACGCATGATAATTAGTATTTCGCCTTTCATTTAAACATTATAAATATATCATCAGGAATTTTGGAAATTCCACCCCCAAAGACGACTAAAATAGGGATGTAAGTTTGTATGAAAAACTGGTTTTTTTTTTGGAGTTAAAAGCATGTAAATTGATATTTCAGTTAAAAATAAAGCAATCAAGGAAATAATTTGTTGTTAAAAAAGGTAATCCATAACTGATTCAATAGGTCAACACCAAAAATGTACGACAAAATAAAATATAGAGAAATTCGTTTCTTATTGCTTAAAATGTTGTGTTTGTTGTCGTCTAAGTAAAGATTTGGCGTTTTATAAGATTTGTAACATCTTTTTTTTGGTATTTTTCATAACATATTAAAAAACGTCAATTTAATAAAACTGGGATAAAAAAGTCATTGACCCAAAATTCGAGTTAGCGTACTATAAATTGTTCGTGTCGAGATGATCGCACCCAAAAAATATCATCTTAATTTTACTGATTTACAAGTTCACAATTTTGTAACTTGATGGCTTTTATCATCTAAATCTCACCCAAAATATATGCCCACATCTTAATTTTACCGCTTTACAAGGTTATATTTTTGTTAGTAGATGTAATCATCGTTTTAGATCGCGCTATGGTTTCGTTCACAAAATGTGATATTAGACCTATCAATGCCGTGGTCGCAACCTAAGCTAATGGGAGTTACCTTGGTGATTAATGCATCGTTGATTATTATATTACTTTATTTGACTTACTGACTTTACTTAAGGACAATTGATATGTATTCTTTGATATTTTTGGGTTTATGATATCGGGTCTTTTTTTTAAATAACAGTAGCAAAGTAGTCTTTAGTTTATTTCTTAACTAGGTTATTTATAGGTTCATCATTACAGCTAAATGAGTCCACTGCTGGACAAGCCTCCCTCAAGAATCGTCTTGGGGGGAGATGCCATAATCGCCACGCTTGGCAGGCGGGTTGGCGATCGCAGTAAGATGGTCATAGTACTCAGAAGGAAGCTGCTGCCCATCCTCTGGTAGATATTCCCTCGGGTCGACTTCTACGCCCCCCACGGGATGAGATGGGGTGATGATATTCTGATTCGGATATTTGTCGCCGTCACCACACAGCACCATTTATAGGTTAGGTTTTCTTAAATTTACATTGCTTATTCCTTTTAAAAGTATTTTTTTTTAGATTAAGCTAGAAGTAAGTAGTTACATTGGGTAAGTAGTTACATTCAAAATTGTCGCGGACGAAGTCGCGGGCACCAGCTAGTTAGTTATATTCATAAATTGCCAAACATTGTCCTTTATATTATGAAAAGAAAATATTTGATAATCAGAATTAGGAAAAAAAAATCTACTAAGGAGATATTTGGCTGAACGTGTGGCGCCGTTAACACAGTCGCCTAGCCACATTATGTCCCGGGTTCGATTCCCGCACAGGGGAATTATTAACTAGTTGTTCTGACTCTGGGTGTACTTTGAGTCCTTCAATCATATTTTTGTAAAGCACCCCAAGTTCCCCAAGTTAAGACATTCCTTAACTTAAGGCCCCGTTATGAGTAAAGTCGTCCTCCAAATATAGATTTTTATAATTTTAGAAGTCATCTCGAAATTTCTTCACAAACTTCCTTGTGCGGAACTATTTTCAAGTTCGGTGTCACAGTATGCCGGTTTTTTATATTTTAATAAAGATTAAAAAAAACAACCAATATCCGATAACAGATTTCTTCATTAAAACAAAATGCACTTAACGTTTAAACAATGTATTTTAAAATTAATTCCTCAACGTAAGAGGAAACCAATGAAGCAAAACCTTGAGGGGCAGACTGTACTCGATAGAGGTTAACGACCCCAGCACATTATGTAATCGCTAGCTAATACATAATTGCAGTGTATGTTCAAACGTGGACGCCTTTCTCTTGTTAGATATAGCAAAATAATCATTTATCAATATTGATATCTATCAGCTGACAAATATTGCGATGACTCTTGTATGCGTATAACACAATATTTTATTCAGTGTATTTTTGTAAAGGGAAATGAAGTAGTTCTGAGATTATCTTACTTATTATATATATTTATTTATTTATACACATACACTACCATTACAGTTTACCCATTGCGACAGCGTAGACATACAATTTTGAACGTTTTCTTAACGAAGACATCTTATCTCGACAATAATAAACTTATGGTCAAAGTCAACTTCTTCGGTGTACAAGAGAACCAATCGATATTATCAGCGACCGCATTTAGCGCGCGCAGCAAGTTGGTCGCGCGCGGGGTACCACCAGCAGTGGCGGCCGCCGCCTCCGCCCCACGTACTCATCCAGGACGCATAGGCGTAGCTCATGCAAGATGCAAGCGTGGTTACTTAATTATATTATTAATCAACTTCCTTCACTTTTTCCATACACATTATTTTTGTATTTTGATCGCCATACACAACGTTGCAACACCTGAAAGCCAGGATTAACTGCGACACACAAAGAAAAGGCTATCTCTAAACTGTTTAGAGTATACCATAGTCCACCACGTGGGATTAGTGCGGTTTGCCAGATTTATAAACAAATACCATCAAGAAACACTAGGCTATCTTATACTCTTAACTATCATTGAGCCACTTTTAGAACTCGTAAATCGTCGTCGTCGTCGAGAAAACGCAGTCTAACTAGCCCACCGCCACCTACCTTTCTATACGACTGTAAAGTTTCTTGATCACGCAGCAAGCGTGATCAAGAAACTTTTAGAAGGACAAAGGATTTCGTTGGCAAAAGTCCAGCTGTAATTTTATCAGTGACAAATCTTTTTCCAAAGGGTCGAAAATGCTTTAAAATTTTGACGCGTCGTCGATAAGTTTCGTTGACACTGCGTCCAGCGTCACCAGGACTTCTGACAAATGTTGAGGTTACAAAAGTCTTACAGAATATAACTACCAACAGTCAACGCTGGAAGCTTGATATATCAGGCAGGACTAGAAGCAGACTCCAAGCAACATTGCCAAAGGACTGGAGATAGCTGGCACCAAAAGTATTTTTCAACAGCTGAAGCCAGTGATCGATAGCGCTCGAATTATCAACAAAGTGCATGTAATATTGTTAGTTGGATCAGCAAGTTTCGAACTGAGTTTGATCACCTGAGCGAGATTTGACTATCAAGCTGAACGCATACAGAATAGCGTAATCTCACAAATCCCAGGAAATAAGAACTTTTAGGAAGACTTCAAATGGCCCAGAGACTATTTAATTCGTTGCACCATATCTCTATCATCATAATATTAATACTTGAAGCAAAAACTTTCTACCCCTTTTTACGACTATAAGATTTATAGGAGTATGAAATTTGGAGCAGTTAAAGTTCATATGGAGAAGGAGTGCAAAAACAAATATTTATATGTAAGCAACAGAATATAAATAATTTTAATAAAAAATACATTACAAACAGTACGATGCTTTTGACACAATGACAAACAGAGAACAGATGACAAACCGAGTGTCAAAACTGAGAACTTATTAATATTATTTGCCTTATGTCTTCGACAATATAACCAGCCTTTAACAAAAGACCATTAGGGGAAATTTCAAAGAAGTGCGATCTCTAGTTTTATATATTACTTCTAGTTTTTCTAAAATTACTTAAAATCTGCGTAGCCTGAGATACTACTATAACGATTGATATATATAGAAGATAAGAGGTTAAAATATAGCAAGTATTCAGTAATAGATTTGTTTTGTATACTTTATGTTCTCATTTAAGAAAACATAATTCATATGAAAGCTACAAAAAATCTGGTTTATTCTTGAATACATTAGGATTTATCATTGACATTTTATCTGAGTTTTATTCCGGGTCGTGCTGTATATTTCCACTGCGGCCATAAATTCCAAGACACTATGGTACATACCTATTGAGATTTATTTAGTTTTGGACACATGACATAACTTAATTAACTATGTTATTAATTAGATTATAACACAAATACACACATCAACACAATCTAGGGATATTGAACATTTCATTGATTATCTAGAAAACTATAAACATTTTGTTATGACTGTAAATGGAAGAATTAAAGATAATTTCATGGCCGATATTTAAACATTAACAACACGATGCGATTTTGTTTTTCTAATTAATAAAAGTCTTAAATTAATTAAGCCATAGAAAATTACTGAGTGAACAAAAACATTTTATTCTTATAAAATTATTCAATCGAATTAAATGAATAAAAATCTTACCAAATCTGATAATCAGTAATCGGTATTTCCTCCTCTAACATTAATCACACAGCGGCAACGATTTTCCATACTTAAAATTAAGGTGTCAATGTCTTGCTGGGGTATGCAGTCCCAAGTTCTTTTTAAATGTTCGAAAAGTTGTTCTTCTGTTGTCAAGTTGGGCGGAAAATCCCTCAATGCTCTTCGCTGTAACATGTCCCAGGCGTGTTCAATTGGGTTTAAGTCTGGCGACTGTGGAGGCCAATCTAATACCTGAACATCGTGTTCTCGAAGGGCGGCCCTCACCAGCCGCGCTGTATGGGAAGGTGCATTGTCATGCATGAGCTGAAATTCTTGCCCCGTTAGGGCCCTGAGCGGGACAATGACACGTTCTACTACCTCCTCACGGTATCTATGGGCAGTCATGCTGCCCTGAATCCAAATGAGTTGGGTTCGTCCGCCGATTCGTATTCCTGCCCACACCATAATTGTCCCGCCTTGGTAAGAGTGGACCTCCTGTGGATGTCGGAGACGGCTGACCCTGCCTGGAGTTCTCCAAACGCGTGTTCGTCTCGAATCTGGATGAAATCCATAGCGGGACTCATCAGTGAACAGCACCAATGACCATTGTTGATCACTCCATGTCAAATGTTCTTGAGCCCATAAAAGTCGCCTACCGCGATTGCCACGTCGCAGCGCTGGGACTCGTAGCGGTCTGCGAGCATGAAGACCAACTTCATGCAGCCTCCTTCGCACGGTTTGGTCGCTCACCAGCAGCTGCTGACCCTCCTGGAGCCTTTGCACTAGTTGCATCGCTGTGATATTGGGTAGTCTTCTGGCGGTCATTTGGAGAAATCGATCCTGTCTCTGAGTGGTAACACGATATCTACCTGTGTGCCGTTCTGCCACATCTCCAGTAGCGCGATAACGTGACCACAGCCTGGATACCACATTTTGGCTTGTGCCCAGAGACTCAGCAACGACGCGTTGAATAGCACCGTTTTGTAACATGCCGCTGCCCGTAACATTTCATCTCGACTCAAATGATGGCGTGGCATGACGCTAAAAAGCTTACACAACCAATTGAGAAAAGAAAATAAAACAATTTATCAGGTTTTCTTCAATTAACACGCAAAAAAAATTTTAATGCAACTTCTTGAAATTAGATACAACTCAAGATTGCGCTGTGCTTTGCGTGTTTTCATTTGTTTCTCATTTTAATTTTTAAATTTTGAATAAAGAATAGACAAGGTTTAAATCTGTAAATAAACTTTTTAAGGAAACTAAATAGGTTTTAAACAATAAAGCCATGTTTGATTTCAAAATAACGTATCCCTAGACTTTGTTGATGTGTGTATATAACTATTTATATCTGGCTGCTTAAAGTTGAAGGGTTATCTTTGTATTAGAATATATGTAGTACGATCATAGGAAGTCATATATGTTATATTCTTTTTAAATAAAATAGCGCCTGTAGAAATTTCTTCGCTACTTAGTAAAACACATTTTATGGTGGTAACCCTATTTGATTCTAGGATATAACATGGCTTATTTTATGTAACTTTAATTGTTTTTTTTAACATTAAACTTTCAATTATCGTCTGAGACTTTCACTGCTTTTCCAGATAATAGAGGTGAGTGAGCGTTCAAGCCGTCAAGCAAAATAAAACTAGGAACTACGTCACCCGCGCTAGAGGTCACCCTCTCTGTGTTTCGATCCTCTACTCAGGGCGATTACTGACGCGTAGAGATGCATGAAAGGGTTAGGTTTTGGGGCGTTTAGTGAAAGTGTCACTAACGTCGAGTACGCGAAGACGCTCATCCGACTGAGGGTCGAGAAAGCCTTTTATAGATATGAATGGAAACTCATCTAATGGAGGGCGATTGTGGTCTGTCACGATAATTTCCAATAACCTTCAATTCTTCTAAGTAAGCTGTGTTTTAACTGTCCAGATCGTCTAGAACATTCCTGGGATATATAGCTAAAGCTCAGCTCAATTTATGCATTAAACTAAGCGTCTTGTTTCCCACCAGCTTGCAAGATACCATAAAAAGATTTTGTCATCGCATAAAAACTATGTAGCGTATTTTCCTTGATGAGTTGGTGAAATTATTCAACTCGTTTGGCAGACTGACGTTTTAATACTTCAGTAGGTATATTTCATAAGAAGTCTTTATCTACGTGTTACCTTAGTGTGTATGTAAGCTTCACGCTAGATGGATGAAGTATTATGATGGATAGCCATAACATATCAGTCAGATAAAAAGGATATTGACTAGTAAGATTTATTTTAAATTAAAAGAAGATCTCTTCAGCAATTAATAAATAAATATCTTCCCCGAGGGACTTTATAACCATGTAATACACTGACAAAAAGCACATCCAAATTCGAAACAACTATATAAGGGGCACATAATAGTACCAAAATTGAACACGGGACACGAGGGCAATGAGGTAATTGTGATGCGACCACAGCGCCACAAGCGCAGTCTGGTTTTTTATTTTGGTTACATTATTTTGATTCTTGGTCTGTTTATGAAAAAAGGTCAGGGTCTGTTGGGAAAAGACATTTTACGTTCACCGTCCTTTCCTCCTTTTTTTTATTCCTTCCTTCCGAATTGGATGGACTGGTAAGAGATATTTCGATTTGTCCGTCCCCTTTTACACTTAGACTTGGGTCCAAAGACTGAAGTCAAATGATCAGTAGATATATCAGTAAAAAAAAGAATGCTTTAACTTCCTTACATATAATATGATATCAGAGCACTAAATATACTATACTCTTTTAGATATCTGTGAGTACGATTCAATAAGCCCTTCAATGCTATAAACGATTGATAAACTCATGTATTTTTAGCATCAACGCAGACCCATAAATTACAATAAATACATTAATTATGAATGTATATTTATTAAAGGGACAGATAACAACAACTGCAGGAAAGCTAAAGTTTACTGTCAATTCATATCCTTGCCTCAGATAATTAACTTTCAATAGCCTTTAAAGAGCAATTAAATCAATTTATTTACATACGGTCAGCAGCGGAAGTAGCTTTATAGGTAAATTATTCCGTCTTAAAAATCATCACCATCAACAATCCTAAACAGCCCTAAATTTACGTTGCAGCGCATTACTGACCCATCTTAGCGCAAGGGCTTCGTCTCAAAATGAAAGAGGATAGGCTATTGTCAAACACGCTGGCCTACTGCAGGTTAGGAGACTTCACATGTCGTTTAAAGCATTTTTGGAAGCTCTTAGACATGTAGGTTTCTTCAGGATGTATTCCTTCCCCGTTTTTACTACGAGATAATAAATTTCTAATACGCACATGAATTCTAAGTCGGAAAAATACTTGTGTTAGACCTGGATACCAATGCCTCCACAATCTAGCCACTACTTCAGCTATTTCGACTCCCTATGTGTGATGTCCTACATCATTTAAATTTTGCTTATTTAAAAGCTTCATCCAGGCGTCGCTGCAGCCCACGAATAGCAATAGCATTCCACACTCATTATAGATTAGATGTTCTCACCGGTGCGTAAGTGATTGGCCAAGTCAAGCAACTAGGCTCGCGGTCAGTCCATAGATGAGTTACTCCGTGCTTCGGAAGGCACGTTAAACTGTCGGTCCCGGTTGTAGCCATAAGGCAACAGTCGTTAAGCCATGTCAGAGGCCTACTGGGTGGCTTGAAAATCTCTGACACTTGGGTAACTACTGCCCACACGATAAGTAAGATAGACTAATGTCTACCCTATTTTAATGTTACTTACTTAACTCAGTAACAAAATTATCTTCACAGATGACTTGATTTCCTCGGAGAATTCAGTTTCATAATAATTCTAACTAGAACAAAGTCTAATGCAGCACGACGACGCTAGAAATTTAATTAAAATAACTTTGAAAAGCAATTGACAGACACGAAGTCTTAAACAGAACCATTCAAGCGCGGGGATAGAAATAGAAGTAAGAGGGTACCGAAGCCTGTTAATTAATGCGTTTTAATACTGCTTGTAATAATTATTGTAGAAATTGTACTATCGACATTTATTTCTTAATAATTATAATTTATTTCAATGAATAGCTATTTATAAACTAGATTTTAAGCCATATTGTTGTTATATATTTAAGTTTGTACACCACTATTGGTAAGACATAGCGACCTCTATTGTTTATTAACACCTATTTGTTACCTATTTTTACAAACTGAATAAATGAAATGAAGTAGCAGCAAGGCCTTTTTTTGATAAGGCAGGGGAATGCTAAACGTATCCTTTCCCCGCAAAAAGTGTCTGCGGGTGGGAATGTCGGACTCGCACCGACTAAATCTAAACTACCGTGGACTTCTTCTGGCGCCTGATGGGGGAGCCCCGGGAACGCGGGTATGCAGCTCCAGTGCCCACCTTTTGCGCCATGTCCCAGATGGTCGATGGAACACGCATCCCGGGAGGGCTCTGGGTGGCCCTCCCCTATTGCCGACTCCTGCTAGTCAGGCACAGCGACTACGCCACAAACAGACCGCTGTCTTCCCGGAGCTGCTTGCACGTTCGTTATGGGATCCAAGACAGTTAAAGCGATTCCCCGGGACATGCCTGAGCCTTACCGCTCAGTGTAATTTCATTATGTGCCTCTGTTGATCCTGGCTTACAGGAGATGCAGTGGTGATAAGAGGGATCCCGAAATTAAGAAGCTGCTTGCATGTGGTGGTAGAGGACACTTTTCTTACTGCCACTGCAGTCCCGAGGGGAAATGGCCTTTTTTTTTTTTTATTTGCGGGGTGGAAAATCCTGCATGGATGTCCTCCGCCTTGGGAGAGGCGGAGGGGTCTGTCAGACTCCTACTGACTAAAAACCACCCCGGTGTTCCATCTCACACCTGCGCCGGGGGTCGCGGGATCAAACGATACTTCCGCAACCCCCGGCTGGTGCTGGCCCATGTTTGCGAGCCTCCTCGCATTAGCGGGGGGAGTGAGGTGTTAAACTCCCCCCGCAACGTCTAAGAGGGGCGCGCGTGGAACACGTCGCGCCGCCGCCTCGGGTCCAGATGTGTAGTGGGCGACGGACGCCCCCGAGTCCGTCGCCCCTGGACCCATTTAGGGGGGCTGTAAGAGGGCGTTATCCGCCCTCCGCCGACGCCCGGTGCGTCTGCTGCGGGCTGGGTGAGAGGATGTGATCTCCCTCTCCCTTTCCGCAGCTTCCTTCCGCGAGATGACTGTCTCGCAGAAGGAAACCACCGCGTCCCAGGACTCTTCGCCGCCAACCATCGAATTCACGACGGCCGGCAGCGACAGGTCACTGCCTACTCCAGAAATGAGGGCACGGCGCTGCTCCCCCCAAGCGGCACACTCTGCCAGCGTATGCAGCGCCATGTCCTCCCGACAGTCGACGCAGTGGTGACACCGGGCGTCCGGCTCCCTGTTTATGCGACACAAGTACTTCCCGAAGCAGCCATGCCCCGAGAGTACCTGCGTCACCCGAAACGACAGGGAGCCGTGCCTCCTCCCGAGCCAACGCTCGAGTACCGGCCGGACCGCCTCGATAGTGACGAGGCCGGCGGTTGGGCGCGAGAGCCTGTCCCGCCATTCCGCCACCAGGGCCTCGCGAAGCTGCGACCGACGCAGCTCCGTGTGTCGCTGCATCGGCCGCTCGCCTTGCGCCAGCATCTCCTCGCGCCACCGGTACAGTGACGCGAGTACTTTCGCCTCGAGGTCCCAGGGCGGGGATCCGGCCGGTACACAGGCCGCCTCGTAGGAGACCGTGCGATATCCCCTGATGACTCTGACGGCCATAGCTCTCTGCGGTCTCCGCAGAACAGCAATGCTGCCGGCCGTCAGGTCAGCCGCCCAGATCGGGGCCCCGTACAGGGCCATCGATCGCACGATCCCCGAGGGGAGTTGGCCTACCTTAACCAATACGCCATCCGTGCAGTAGGTCAGAATAATATAGTATTAGTCTGCCTACTATAATTACTGTTTGAACCGTAACAATCGATTTGTTATGAATCAGAATGGCTTCTGAGTATTACGTCTACCAGCTTGTTTAGGTTTTATTGTTTATGATTTGACAAAAGCTGTCATGGGCGAGTCTGGCCTTGTAAAGATTTGCGTTTTGTCGTGAGTGATCTGTCGCGATTAGCATTAACTTATTTGGTAACAACTCGCTTAGAGTAGGATCATTTTGTTTGCCAGATGATTAGAATTATCCGAGGTATAAATTCTTATATTTGATTAATTAGCCAATAGACTAGATAAGGTAAAATAGGTTACGTAATCGATCAAGAAGACATTTCATTGTTGGCGGTAAATAAATGCTTGTTAATATTTCAGTACATCTTGCCAAACGCAAATAGTTAAGCGTTTCCTGGTAGCCCACCGCGACATTACCTAGAAAGCTCTGAGAAAAGCATAATTGAGACGATTGACCGAAAAAATATTTATCAACATGTCAACAAACAACGGAGACATCGCGTACCATACATATAAAAAATCCTAGAATTAATAGTCACCTTTCTTTTGAAGTCGGCGAAAATTAGATTCAGTTTTGCTTGATAAAGCCGCTATAATAATATCCTGGGACATGATTCACACATGGCGATCTGATCCCAAACTAAGCAGAGTTTTTATTATGGCAACCAGCATGGCTACCACAAGTTCATGTAGTTTACTTTCTCGATGATACTTGCAGTTTTTCCAGTACATTAACTAGCAGCGCCCCTAGCGGAAACTTCAATGAACTTAAAATGTCCATACTAATAAACGGTAAATTTCATCGAGTAAGTAAACTATATGGAGTCGTGGTAAAGTTACTAATAACTTATATATTACATATACTACTTTTCTTATACTCATATAGATAATTACACCCAGACTCAGGACAAACAGACATGTTCATGCACACAAATATCTGTCCGGGGTGGGAATCGAACCCACGATCTGCAGCGTGAAAGGCAAGCATTTACCAACCACACCAACCGGCCTGTCACTGAAGCAAATCTATTGAAATTGATTGTTAACACTGGGAAGGTATTTGGACATTTTTATCGAAACACTTCGCGAGCGTAGCCGCTTGTCATTTACGTCAATCGCGTGTTGTGGAGTAATAGTAATTACTAATTAATTAAGTGCTGGATGGATTGTTACTGTTTGAGTCTACCTAATGGAAGTTTGGTGACGCATGTATACCGTTATATAGTGGGAAAGATTAGAGTACTTTTCATAATAGTAAATAAGGTAAGATCAATCACGAACAAATTCTGCTTTAGCTTGCCTGCTGTATCTACTAAAAGTCAATTACTTTTATAAAAACAGCAGACTAGCGGATTAATTTAATATCTACAGTGAGTGGCAACTTATCCTCATATAGAGCCTTGGTGTAACATAAATAATGGCAGAAATTTAAAGAGCTTAATCACACTAATATAATAAAGACGAAAGTTTGTGAGTGTGAGTGTTTGTTACTTCTTCCAGTCTTAACGGCTAGACCAATTTTAATAAAATGGTATGGAGTTAGCTGACACTCTGGATTAAATTTGTAAAAATTAGAACTTGTTTATAAGTCTAGTATCAATAAAATAGCTATATTCGGGTAGCAGATAAGGCATAGGTAGTGGGTTCGATTCCCACCTAGAATAAATGTAAAAATTGTCTTTCAATTGGTTTTTCGTGTACGAGTCCGACTCGTATTTGATCGGTTTTTTTATATAAGCACTAAAAGCCTATTAGTGGCGTATTTTCGTCATCTATATCATCCACGTGTGTACCAATTATAGCCTAAATTATCGACACAAGTTCAATCAATTATCCTGACAGAATTTAAATCATAAATTAACATAAAATTACAGATTTCATCCGGGCATTCAATTAGATAATTACCGTTTCAGAAAAACAGAACCAAACCGAACAATTTGGCATTTTTTTACGGAACCGTTCCGAAAGATTTCCATATCGAAAAAACTAATGTCCAAAATTGGTTCACAAATTCGCGTAACATTCATACAAAAATAAACAATTCAATTGATAACCTCCTTTTGGCGGCTGTTATAAATACTATATGTCGTTTATAATTTGAGCATTTAGAAAGGATGAATGAAAGAAGATTGACAAAAGAAGTATACCTAGGCCTTTGTGAATGGCTCAATCGGAATGGGAAGTCCTCGTAGAACACTATCTGATCAAATCGGAAATGTTCTCAAGAAAGGCCAGGTCAGACGTAACCTAACCCAGTGAGCATGTATGAAGAATGTAATGACGAGGCGAAAGAGGTGTGCAAAGATCGTGACAAATCGAAATTCGTTGGCTCTGCCCACCCCTCTCAGAAACAGACGCAAGTCTATGTATGTATAAATACTAATTTTATCTTCCTACGTCGTAGTTTATAATTAGTAGAACAATAGGATTGCACCGACACCCACACAATATCGTGGGAAATGTGAAATGTTTACAAAGATAAACCCTCACGGCTTCAGATCAGTTGCCTATTTATATTTTACGTAGCATTATTACGAAGCGATACAAAGTCTAAATTGAGAACAAACATTACATTTATATTGCGATAACCTTAGTAAGAAGTTGATAACTGTATGTAAATATAGTCAGTTTGGCTTTTTTAGTCACATTAAATAATGTTTACCGAAAGTTATCTTATAATTATTACAGGCTTTTAAGTTACTAAATTGACAGTGTTGTGAAGGCAACGAAAATCACAACTCCATCTCATTCCGTGGGTGATGTAAAATTGGTCCCAAGGGAATACCTATCAGAGAACATTTTGACAATAACTATAAGAAATTTACTATTTAACTAAACAATTCTTACATAATTATATTTTTAATCATCATGGCAACTAGGCACGCGGTCAGTCCATAGATGGGTGACCGCCAAAGTGGTTTAAATTCTGAGCGTCCCCGTGCTTTGGAGGGCACGTTAAGCTGTCGGTTCCGGTTGTAGTCATTAGACAACAGTCGTTAAGCCATGTCAGAGGCCTACTGGGCGGCTCGAACAACTCTGACACTAGGGTTACCACTACCCGTACGATAAGCAAGCAAGCATAATTTAATATACATAGCGTCATAACTTAAATTATAATTTAATTTACGATAGGGTCGTAACTTAACTTAAATTATAATTCAATATGATCAGATATATCTAAATCACAGATCTATTCACCTATTTGTACTTACAATTAAATAGGTACAAACCGTCAAATTGATCCATGTTCTAACTATTTATAAGCCCTTTTTAAAGACGATGTGATTATAAACAGTTTTTATTTATTTATATATTTAAAGGGCACCAGGATCTTTCTGTGAATTATAAACCATCATACTGCGAACGCCAACCTGTCTTCTAAGAGTGGCGGTTATGAAATATCCGTTTTCGTGAGGCTTTTGTCCAAGGGTGGACGTCCTTCGGCTGACATGTTGATGACGCTACTAAATAACTAATCTCATCTTCTCTTGTACGAAAAGTGTTTGATAAATAATACATATTAACAAAAAAAAGCAATATTAAAATCTGCGTGGATTCCTATTCTTCTATCACCAACCCCAAAAGTGAGATCATTTTGTTTATTAGTAACCAAACAACTTAAAAATAGGGTCACATTACCATCAAAATAGGGTCATCAGGTAATTGTATCGTTGTATTTAACGGTTGCCTGGAAAAGATCGCTATTAGCGATAAGGCTGCCAATTGCATTAAAATAAGTTATTTTCTTTGTTTGTATCTATTGTTATGTTATTATTGTTATGTACTTGAGTACTTTTTTCAGTCATTATATTTATAAAGTAGACATTTGAGAAAAGAAGGCCAACTCATTTGTATGGCGAAATATCTGCTGTTATTCCCTCTCAAATCGACGTGTAGTCTTAAATTATTTTAATTTTAAAGGAAGTAAGCGAATTACTGTTCTACTTTCACAAAAAATATGATTCGTACAATTACTGTCATGAAAATCAATCATTGAATAAACATAATAGCAGCCTGTATAAAACTACATCTTTAGAAGGCGATAAACTTTATCAGGTCAAATAACATTATGATGATAAAAACATACAAATAATAGGCCAAACAGGGAACCTAAGTAAATCGATAGTAGTAAGATAATATTCAAAATAATACTACGAATACGAATCTGTCAACATAAACAAAATGGTGGGCGTAGTTTTTACGTAATGTCCACGTCACATTTGATATGGGATGGACAGAAGATATATATTATAATATAATTTAAAACAAAGATAATCGAAAGAGAATCTAATACGAAAGTAAATAGGATTGAAGTTTGTGTGGCATGTGTAGAGGGTGACAAAAACATTAGACGGTGCCAAAGATTTTAGTGTCCACATGTGTGCGTGTCATATCAATGTTCGGTATGCGACTAATCAAGATTATGTAACAATCTACAGATGCAATGTCTACAGATGTGACTTTGGATGGGAAGCGATAAATTTTCCGAATATTTTATTGTCCGAATTTCATTTTGCCGATGCCTTTTTTGCTAAATGCATTATATGTCATATTTTTACATCATCAAAGTGTCACAGGTGTCATAGGTTTAATTTTACCGTATAATATTCCACCGATTTACAAAATATTTTTTGCTATTGCCCGAAGCCACCTTTGAACTGTTTCATTTACCATATTTTCACCACACCGAAACAATATTTTACGGTATATTATTGGGTCACAAATATATACCGGTTACTAGGTAGCATTTTCAATATTAAATGATAATAGTATAATAAAAACGCAATATGTTGTGCTAGAAAATTTAGTGACTGAAACGAATCACTGCAAAACCGATTTTACGCAGTCTTATCTGCTTTACACCTAGAGTGTAATTTAAACACGCGTAGGCGCGGTACGGAGTTGCGGCCCTTGAGCTGAGGGGTAGGTGGTTTGTAAGCTCGCCGCCGCGGCTGAGGAGGCGCGGGCGAAGCGTTAAAACCATCTGTGACAATAAGTTCGCGTGGGGCCGCTCAAACCCCGCAGCGCCGAAGCCGTGACAGTAACAATGCTTGTATGCTTGTTTGCATGCTACCATATGCCAGCTTGCATTCTGCTTGCCTGCTGCAAACTTTCTAAGTACTACTCACTTAACTAAAAATGAAAATATGGCAATTGGTTGGTGGTATAATGAATGTTTAGAAACAATTTCGGCTAAATGTAACTTCGGTGAAAAGTTTTTCAACCAAATGAAACCTCGGAGTAACGAAAAAAAAACTCATTGATAATAGGTCGACTGATACAGTGGCAGATGTAACTTCGATGAAGTAAAAAAACAAACCGCAACGATAATGGTTGAAAGTTTTAGTTGAAATTAAATTAGGTCGAATAATTACCGAACATTTATTTTGATGCTTAATGCATACTGCATTGAGGAATGGCAGTCGGGCGGAAGGCGCAATGGTTTTAACTAACTTCTATAACTGGATCATACAAATGTCATTATATCTTTTTATTTAAATTCTATAAAAAGTATGCATCCAGCGGGTTCCAGTGGCCCTCAGAAGGTCAGACTCCACCTGCCACGCTGCCATATGACGATGCCCAACGTTCGTCAGTTATACGAGCTATGTGCCACGCCCACTACCAGTTCAGTTTGGCAATTCGTCAGATTATGTCGACTACTTTGGTTCGCTTGGATTTCGACATTTCTAATTCGATTCGTTAATGTCATGCATAGCCCTCTACATTGCTCTTTAAGTGTCCTTAAGACTTCAAGTCCCCATGTGTTAAAAACACATAATTTGAATAGTTGATTTTTAGAGGGTCATACACCAAAATAAATGGCTTTATCCATAAAACAAAACGGTCGGACCTAGTTGTGGCAGATATCTACATATACAAGGTGTTACAGTGTATGTAATATTCACAGCTTAATTCATCACATAAATTTATCAACGTGCAAAATACACGAAAGAAAATATGTTCTACACGAATAACGATGAGGTAAAGTATATAATAATAATAGGGGGAACCAAAAAATATTTTTCATAGGTATATAACAAACTGTTACGTTTCATGTTTAGATCGCATTCCTTAAGCTTCCGAGACTATGTATTTATGTTATACCTTGTGTAAATCGCGAATAAGGTCCAGTTTGCTGGATGCTTTTCAGCAGAGAAGTGCTATGCAACGTTGCTTTGGATGCGTTTGATATCCACTAATCATATTAATTGCTCCATATAGCTTAGCAGTGGTGGAAACGGGTTCAACTAAATGGATGGATGCGTGCGCCAGTAGGCGCTTGCGCAGGAGACATACAGACGCCGTTGTTATTGATAGCTATTGACTTATCCACGTGCTCTGGCGACTTCCCTCACACTCAGAACCATAAAATTTATTTTGCCAATCAGCTAAGCCAGTCACTCAAATGTTGCTACCGTTCAGGTACCAAGTCAACTGTAGGGTTTCTACAGCCGTTGTAAGTGTAACTATTTTGTCTAGAGCACATCATTCACTTAATTTCAGCATGATGGGTATTATTCCTCATTGAAAAAACACATTGAATTCGCGAGTTGCGCTTACGTTTATTTTGACACTAAATTATGTTCTTCATTCCACTTGCAACAATTGTGAATATAAACCAACAATAACACATTATGAACGAAATATAATCCTGCGGGATGATGCCAAGACTGCTTGGCTTGTTTAATTATGTTGAACTATCTCGTTGTGAAAATAGAATTATAAATATCCTCAATTGCTACGATCACGAAGTGAAAGTTTATTTGAGAATTTCGTAATTACATTAAGTTTTTGCGAGACAATTATGACGCATAACGGCCCACGCGAGCGGTTTTCGTTCGCGCTGATAGTGTTCAGAAGTATCTCGACGTTAAAAACTAGCTGCAGGGTATATTAAAATCTCTAGTGCATGCATTATAGCAGAAGAAAAAAAGAAGTAAGTACACTTTATTGCATAAGGAATATAAACAATACAATATGCATAGAGCAATATTTTGCAATTGGCGGCCGTATCACTAAAAGCGATCTCTTCCAGGAAACCTATTTTCGTTGGATGGACCAGAATTTAATATCAATGAAAAATGGTAGCAAAAGGTACGAATTTATTGGAAATAAGGAAAGGTAGCTTACGTATATATAGCTTGTATGGATAAAGTTGCACAAAACGTCTTGACACGGTATTTTTATAGATAGTTGGAATAGCAAATACTTTATCGTAGCGCGAAATAATCACAGTTGTTTAAGCTGCCCATTAGTCCTCTGGAATGGTTCTAGGGATAACCGGGACCGACAGCTTAACGTGCCCTCCGAAACATGACTCTGTGTTTCACATACTAAACCACTTTTGCGGTCTTCACCTCACCGATCACTTACACACCGATGAGAGCGTCTTCAAAGGTACTTACTTACTTATCACATGGGCAGTGGTTACCCTGGTGTCAGAGTTGTTCAAGCCGCCCAGTAGGCTGCCTAATGGCTACAACCGGGACTGACAGCTTGACGTGCCCTCCGAAGCATGGAGTCGCTCAGAAATTAAACCACTTTCACGGTCACCCATCTATGGGCTGACCACTAGCCTAGTTGCTTAACCTCGTAGATCATTTACGGACCGGTGAGAACATCTGGCTATGAGCGCCTTCAAATGTAATTAATACAAACAATTAGACAGGTGGTGACAGGGGGTGCACGAAAGGAGCCTCCCCGAGCGACGTATCATTAAGCCCCTATACGTCCGGCGCACCCTGGGCAATCAATGAACTCCCCACGCTGATTGGCTAATCCTTTCACCACGATGGCAATCCAAAGTTCACCCAAAAAGCCGGTTTTGTGTGTAGTCTCGATCAACATCGAAGGGTTCTCAAAGGACAAGTCAGAAATTCTCGCTGACGTCTGCCGCAAAACACACTGCGACATCCTTTGCGTCCAAGAAACCCATCGGGATGAAACCCAAGACCGGCCACACATCTCTGGACTTACGCTTATCGCCGAGATCTGTCACCCGAAACACGGTAACGCAGTGTTTGCTGCTCCCGGCGTAAGCATAATTTCCGCCAAGATCTCAACCAAGAACGGCATCGAAGTGATCACCGTAGATGTTGGCAACTGCACAATTACTTCCATCTATAAACCACCAGGCACCACATTCCAGTTCGATCCTCCAGAGAATTTCCGTGACCAGCCCACCCAAGTTATTGTCGGTGATTTAACAGCCGTAGTCCCAACTGGGGTTACAAGGATATGGACATAAGTGGACAATCCGTAGAGGAATGGGCTGAGATGAATGATTTGGTCTTAATCCACGATGCTAAACAACCAGATTCTTTCAATAGCAGCCGCTGGAAACGCGGATATAATCCAGACCTAATCTTTGTCAGTTCACACATCAGCTCACAGTGCAGCAAAACCGTATGCCCACCTATTCCTCGCACTCAGCACAGGCCTATTATGTGCTGCATTGAGCCTGTTGTCCGGCCTATAAATGTCCCACTTAAACGCCGATTTAACTACGCGAAAGCCGATTGGGAGTCATTTACTCGAAAAATTGACGACGCCCTGTTGAATGTCTTGCCGACCTCGCGAAACTACGACCAATTCGTTGAGATAGTAGCTACTACCTCCCGTAGATACATTCCACGGGGCTGCAGGACTTCCTACATTCCAGGGCTGTCCTCAGAGTCCAGCGAACTTTTGAAACAGTATGAATCATTGTACAACACTGACCCCTTCTCGGAAGAAACCACTCTAGCTGGAGAAGCACTGCTTTCCAAAATAGGAGAAACGAGACGAGAAAAGTGGGTCAGCACTGTTACTGGCATCGACATGACTCACAACAGCAAGAAGGCTTGGAGCACTATTCGCAAGCTGACTGGTGAATCCCCCTTACCGTCCCCGCCAAGGCAAGTGACCGCCAACCAGATTGCCCATCAACTGCTTGTCAACGGCAAACCAACACATCGTGCAAGTAAAGCCCCTAAACCGCAAAAACCTGACGGCTCTTGCGACGTTATTAGTAAGCCGGTAAACCTAGCTGATATCGTCGCAGCCATCAAGGCACTTAAATGCGGCAAAGCCTCTGGGGTGGATGACATCTCGGTTGAGCAAATTAAACAACTCGGTCCAGTTGCTGTGTCATGGTTGCTCCAATTATACAATAACTGTCTGGAATCGGCCTCAGTCCCCCGTCTTTGGAGGAAATCAAAGGTAATAGCCATACCTAAGCCGGGCAAAGCAGCAGACGATCCCAAAAACTTTCGTCCAATATCTCTGCTTTGTCACACGTACAAGCTTTTTGAGAGATTGCTGCTGAACCGGCTTACATGCGTTATTGATCCAAAGCTCATCCAAGAACAAGCTGGTTTCAGACCTGTCAAGTCTTGTTGCAACCAGACCCTCAAACTCGTACAACACATTGAGGATGGGTTCGAAGCGGGAATGGTCACAGGCGCTGTGTTCGTGGACTTATCAGCCGCCTATGATACGGTGAATCTCAAGCGGCTGTTGTGGAAAGTGGAGTCCATGACCAATGATAATAAATTTGTGGGGATACTCCCGGAACTTCTCCACAACCGCCGATTTCGGGTTCATCTTATCACAGAAAAAAGTCGTTGGAGAGCGCAAAAAAATGGCCTTCCCCAGGGGAGCGTCCTAGCACCGCTACTCTTTAACATATACACCAACGACCAACCATCCAGCCCAAGCACGTCTCGTTTCCTATACGCGGATGACTTGGCACTCACCACCCAAGCCACCACATTTGAGAAGATTGAGGTTTATTTGACGGACGCTCTTAAGGACTTAGCCACTTACTACCGCGCTAACTCTCTTAAACCCAATCCGAGCAAAACCCATTCTTGCTTATTTCACCTGCGTAATAGAGAGGCGGGTCGCAAACTTGACATAGTTTGGGACGGGGTGTCTATCGAGCACAGCTGTTTCCCAAAATATCTTGGAGTTACTCTGGACAGATCACTCACATTTAGCCAAACCTGCAAGAATACCAAGCAGAAGGTGCACTCTCGCAACAGTCTCTTACGGCGACTTGTATCCTCTAAGTGGGGTGCTTCGCCTGACGTTGTGCGAACTTCTGGGCTGGCGCTATGTTTTTCCTGTGGCGAATTTGCGTGCCCAGTATGGAGTCGCTCAGCACATGCAAAGCTGGTGGATACAGCTTTGAATGAAACATGCCGGATAATCACTGGTTGCCTCAAACCGACCCCGGTGCAAATGTTGTATCCACTGGCAGGAATAGCGCCACCAGCCACCAGTTCGTAGAACGGTGGCAAGCTGCAATGAAAGAGCCACAATGGACAACGACACACGTCACCCTATGCATGGCAGTAACCTTGTGCCTCATAGGCTGAAAAGCCGCAAAAGTTTTTTAAGGTGTGTCCACCCACTTATTGGCGAACGGAGTCGTGAGAGGCTAAAGATATGGCGAGAAAGTGCTTCCTTACCCATCCCATTTGTTCCTCCGGCTGAAAATCTTCCACCTGGACACAATATTCCGTGGCCAACCTGGAAGTCCCTGAACAGGCTCCGGACTCAGGTTGGTCGAAGTAAGGAAAACCTGTACAGGTGGAGATTTATTGACGGGGATAGCCTAGGATGCAGGTGCGGTGCTACCCCCCAAACCATGGGACACTTGATCGCATGTCCTGCGTGCCCTAACACCTGCACGTTACAGGAACTAATGGACGCTACTGACAACTCTAAACTCGTAGCTGAGTTCTGGGAAGACTCAATCTAGATTGGCATCGACACGCTAAGAAGAAGATTAGACAGAGGCCGAATTGCAACACCAAAGTTAGTTGCACCTCAACATTTTGTAAACATTTATCCACGTAAAGAAATAGTTATGAAATCATTTATCAAATCGCGCATTGATATGGGAGGTAGAGAACTGATTATTGGTGATAAGTATGACTTAAGCCCATTAGTTATTTATAAGATAGGACTGCTAAATCATGTATAATCGACGAGGAATTTACAAAACACGTGCGGATTAGTTTAATACACTCGATATATTTATTAGAACATTCTGGAACATCGTTTAAACGGTACTTTTAGATTATTTAGACATTTTTTAATAAATGCCGAAATTATAGGTACTTATATCAATCGGCTATATTTCTTAAAGATTCAATTAAAAAAATATTGTAACAGCTACTACACTGCCGTCTGATCCCACAATAGGAAGTGCCTGTAGTTACTATGGCAACAAGACAACCGATAGACATACTTATAAATATTTCTAAATTAATACATATTACAAATGTAGCATTAAAGCGCGACCGTCGTTTTAACCACAAGGTCCGTTATAATAATAATACTGAATTCATACCTTAATATAGACAGAACCATTCGGACAATATGTAGTAAAATTTAAATTTCAATACATAATATTAAAAACTTCAACTAAACATAATCTCCTTGACAATACCTTAATACAAGCTAGCTAAATATCACTACCATTATAAAATAAATTGTATAAATGTTTTAACATTCCGTGTACCTAAATATCTGTAACAAGTAACTAGAAATAATAACTGTATTACTACAAACATGTTCTGACTATTTACAAGCGCTTTCTTAAAGTCTACACGAATAAAAACCTTCTGTATTTATTTTATTTTTATTTATTTATTTAATGAATTACATCCAAAAACAGAAGAAATAATCGTGCTCATCACACAAGGATTTGTCCTCCTCTCTATCTGGGTAAGCAAGCAGTCAGAGCCAAAAACTACGATACCAACAGGCTAGTGCATTGTGTGAGATTTATCGACGATTCCAAGATTACATGCCGTATTGACAACCTATGTCTGAGTAGAGACTTTGCACTCCTTTGCACCCGCACAAGATTAACATTTTTTGTCTTGGACTGTTTCTGTATATATTTACAAACAAAAAGTAAAATAAGTATTTCTATCCATAGCGTTGCTTAGTTTGGGCTATATAGTGCTGTGGGATATTTCCCGGATATTTTTTATTATTATTATATAGTTACAGTAATCACTAACGCAATCTATTTTGTTTCTTTTTTACCTTTTTATCTCAAAATAAAAAGTATTAACATACCGCAAATTTTTACATATACAGCGCAGCGACAACCTCCAAAATTTAACTTAAAATAAGTACACGAATGAACATTGCCTCCCAAAATACAGCTTGGGAATCAGTTTTCGACAACTTTTGTAATAATTAAGTACCTATAAGGCTCTAAACGTTGTACTGAAATGTAAAAATGTATATTGGTGTCAATAAATATCATTATTATTATTATAGTAATAGTACTACATAACATATATTCACCAACACTTTCAACAAAAAGAGTTGAAGATTTTATCACTTTCAAAAATTTTAAGGTCATGGTCTTGGTTACTAAAGATTCCACAGACATACGGGAGCCGTAAACATAAATTTGGCGTAGGTGTATCACGTCATCAGAGTTACAAGTGTTACATACTATATAATAAGAACGAAACGACACGCCCACACAGTGTCTGCACCAGACATTTCTTGCGTAGGTAGACGCGATTGTGTTGAGTCTTGTCGCTTATAATGACATCAGAGATAAGGATATCTATTGAGTTGTGGTCTTAGAAGGTTTTTCGTAATTCATGATACTATCGAAGCCATTGTTTTGTATTATACGCAATCGATAGTGTTGTTTCAATACTGGCAAGTAGGAAACCACGAAGACACTCAACGTTAGAAGTAAAACAAACTCATAAGTGGGTTTGAACTATAGTTACCACGATATAAAATAATTGGGAATTAAAGTACAGCCAGTACAGTATTAATGAATTTAATCATTAAATCCGTTACGAAGTTTTTGTGTGAAGAATAACAAAACATTCATCCTACTAATATTAATCTTTGTAAGTATGGATGGATGGATGTTTGTTACTCTTTCGCGTAAAAACTACTGAATGGATTTTAATGAAACTTTACAATAATATAGCTTATACATCACAATAACATATAGGCTACAGTTTACAAAAATATTGTGTGAATTGTCCAAAATATGACGATAAGTGTAAAGTAAGTAGGAAAAATCTACCATGTGCGAGCTACTCCGGCGTGTACTGTCAAAACCGCTAGAGGTACGTATTCTACTAATATTATAAATGCGAAAGTTTATGAGAATAGATGTATGTATGTATGTTTGTTACTCTTTTATGCCAAAACTACTATAACGCGGGGCATAGCTAGTACATCCATATGTATGAATGTTTTGTTACTTTTCACGCAAATGCTACGTTACGCATTTTGATGAAACTTTGTAATATCATCCGAATAACACATAGGCTATTATTTATAATGCTCTACGCGGGTGCGTACGACTCGTAATCTAATAATTGTTTCTTTACAACATTACTATTTGAAGTTTCTCTCATAAATATTTTATTACTGATATTGGGATTCATTTTATTATTGATTGCGTCTAGTTCCATTACAGAGCTGTTTATAAACATTACATTACAGGCTATCCTGTAGCCTATCTAAGAGGACAGTACCCTAACCATTTAAGTGTAGTATTTTTATGTGTTTGTTACCTTTATATGCTATTTGTATTGTACTACAGCAACTATTCTAAGAAATAAAGTTTATTATTTAAAAAAAAATATTATTATTTTTAAAAAACATGTTCTGGTATTACTTTTCTTCAAGCTGGTTCTTTACCAAGTAGGTGTTACACTTACAACATTTTTTCAGTGGGACCGAAGTTCACTACTGGCCTTTAAGAAAGAATTAGGCTCGCTTTTTGAAGGTTACCACGTCATACCGGCTTATAAATTTACTTATTAATTTGTATGGTATTGCCCATTATGTAATTTGTAGCCTTGTAGCCTTTAATGTAATTTGTTCAATCATGCTTAAGTGAAGCTTTCTTAAGTCTTGCGAAGGAGGGGAAATATTCCGAATAATTAGGTAGATTAACAAGGCAGTCCAATAGGACACAGACGCCAGCACATCATGCTACCCCAATCTGTTAAATTTCCCCAATCGAAAGTGAGTCTTGTGCTTATGTTATAAAGCTGAAAATCTTGAAAAGAAATTTGACAGATTGGGTTAGCTGGATGTGCTGGCGTCTGTAAATATCCAATGAGACGGCTCTCCGAGGCACTGCCCAACTGTATGCCCCTGTCTAACAATGCTTACTTTCAGATACCGAGCTGCTTCCAACTAGGTGTCATTTCTTTTGTAGGAAAATGCCAATAATACTGTGTAATAATAATGCCACAACTGATTCATCATTTTAGGCGAATGACGACCAATGCTGGTTAAAGGCCTATTTTAGACTAACCTGAAGTTAAATTGCCTGACCTCCTCCTTTCTTTAAAGGTCGTTCAGGGAAACTGGGTATGAACACCTCAGAGATCAAAGCTTATGCGTTAATTTAAGACTATTAAATTATGTAATTCTATCGATCATCCATCAATGCAATAGACTTCTTATCGACCTCTTCGTGTCGCGGGTTCGAGTCCCGCGCCGCACAACTATTTATGGGTCACTCAAATAGTTGTCCGGCGCGGGACTCGAACCCGCGACACGGAGAGGTGAGGCGACTGTCTTAGCCGCTGCGCCACACGTGCAGTCTATTGCACTGATGGATGATTGATAGAATTACATAATTTAATAGTCTTAAATTAACACACGGTCTGGATGAAATTTGTGACCGTCTATTAGGTATATGTTTATGAAGTACCTCGCGACACAGGGATTAGACATCCTAGTACGAGCGTGTTTTGGGTGCAACAAAGATTAAATTTAAGAACATTACGTAATAATACTAATCTTTAGTACCATGATGGTGATATGAGGAAGTATTTGAAGAAGATTATGTATAATATCAAGATTACCTTATACTCTAGAAGTAGGAAATTGCACAGCAAAATACACGTTTTTATCAAAATCCTTACACAATGTAGGTGCATTGTCGCGATTTTTATCGCGGCACAAAAGCTTGGAGTTTAGATAACCGTTTTGATATCAAACATAATAAGACTTTCGCGTCAGTCGAAGGATTGTTTAAATTTCCTCTTTCCGTGTCTTATGTACACGGAAATAGAGTCTACGCGAAAGAAGGAAACTGAATAATTATAAATAATGGGTTGAATGATATTAGCCACCCAAACTTCATAGAAATCAAAGACATCAATATCCATTCAGTTAAACAAATAGAGATGCAAACCCCATTATGGCGCGTCGCAAAAAGTGTAGCCACTGGTTAACAGTGACGACGTAGCTTTGAAACATATGTAAACCTATCTTACTTACACCGGTCGCAAGGACAGTACCGTCACTAAGATTAGACCAAGCCAAACATATAAAAATAAGTGACGTTAGCTGCACATATGGCTGTGGCCATATGTGGTGTGGCTACGCATTGGCGTGGTAATTACTAATCTAGTAAACATATATCAATATCTATCTATTCTGAACACTATTATATTCTAACCCTTTTGTTTTCATATAAATTTGTTTCATCCAATACACTGGTTGCGTAAAAGAACTGTGACTCGCAAACTAAGTAGGTGATATTATGTTGCACGAGTCTGTGCTCAGACACAGTTGCTTTCCGTTATTGTAATTATTCTAGCCCAAAGAAGCAAGGTTTATAACATCAGCCAGCACATCCAGCTACCCCCATCTGTCAAATTTCTTTTATAGTTTTTCAACATTATCACAAAAGCATAAAGTACACTTTAAACTGGGGAAATTTGACAGATTGGGATAGCTCAATGAGTTGGCTTCTGTATGTAGACTAGACAACGGATAGAAATACTTATTAAATTATTGAAGTAAAACTTCTTTTTGCAAGAATGAAACCCAACCCTGGTCCAAACCTTTGTACCAGGAGACAGGTTCACTACTTGACGTGGTTTCTGAGGACGGCAGATGGATAGTACCGCCAATTTCCAGTCCTCGAGCTATTACTGAGTGTATTTCTTGCCAGAATAATTCCCCCAAAAATACCTGAAAATATTTTGTGATACGAAAACTATATCTTTAATGCCGGCTGGTTGGCATGGTTGCAAAATACTTGCCTTTTACGCCGCAGCAGGACGTGGGCTCGATTCCCACCCAGGACAGATATTTGTGTGTATGAACATGGCTGTTTGCCCTGAGTCTGGGTGTGATTATTTTATAACTAGGTATTTACAAGGGTTTCAACCCAGGACTTTATTACTGCGTTTAAACCCGTTACCGGTAGACTATCGAGGCACTCAAATATAACAGTCCAGGAGGCCAGTCCTCGGACCCACGACGTCTGACTGCAGTCAGGGTCACGAACTACTCGACCAACAGGCCAGTCAAAGCATTGTGTGAGATTTATCGACAATCCCATCGACCATTAACATCCATTAAGACTGGCGGCCATGACCGAAATTCGACTAGGAGGACGTTATTTAAGTACCAAAGCAACAGCGTTTGTGTCGAAATAAAGTAAGTAGGTGCTACATAAAATATGCCCATTCGATATGGCCAGTGGCTCTAGTACGAGATCCTGCAGTTTACTTATTCGATCACACGTACAGTTTCGTCCCATACATTGAACACCAGCGCCTCTCGCAGAAACTAGTAAGAACTAAAACTCTGGTGCTCAATGTTTGGGACGAAACTGTACGTGTGTTCGAGTAAGTAAACTGCAGGAACTCGTGCTAGAGGCACAGTACCATAGATTAGTGCCTAAAAGGCTGTTGACAGCTGTTCCATATCATAAGTGTTTCCCTATGTACCGAACAATTCTATAGACAGAACCATTGAGACAATATGTAGTAAAACATAGCTTAAACAATAAATTTCGATTAATAAACCTAAACATAGTCTCTTTGACAACAACTTAATACAACCTAGCGAAATATCATTACTATTATAAAATAAATTTTGTAAATGTTTTAACAATCCGTGTACCTAAATATCTATGTAACTAGAAATAATTATGTATACCTAACTATATTACTACAAACATGTTTTGACTATCTACAAGCGCTTTTTTCAAGTCTACATGAATAAAAACATTTTTTTATTTTATCGTTTGATATTACAGCTATTCGATGTTACAGCAGTACCACAGAATAGCCAGTTTCACTCACCGGTCCGTAAGTGATCGGCGAGGGAAAACAACTAGGCGTGCGGTCAGTCCATAGATGGGTGACCGTCGAAGTTATTTCATTTCTGAACGTCTCAGTGCTTTGGAGGGCACGTTAAGCTGTCGGTCCCGGTTGTTCTTGAGGCCTCTGAGCGGCTTGAACAATTCTGACATCAGGGTAACCACTGCCCATACGATGAAGAAAGAAAGACCATACAATAGTGCCTAAAAGGCCGCTATCAGCGTTATGCCACAGATAACTGTAGAGCTGTACTTGAATCGCTGAAAACATTAATGGTCACGCGACACAATGATTCCGTCATTATCAAAATATGTTATAGCAAAATCCCTTGTTATTTATTTAAAGATTTCACAACATTTATGTGATAAGACCGTACAGGCGCACCGACCCAACCGCTTAAATCTAGTTTTTAGGGTTCCGTAGCCAAATGGCAAAAAACGGAGCCCTTATAGATTCGTCATGTCTCTCTGTCCGTCCGTATGTCACAGCCATTTTTTTCCGAAACTATAAGAGCTGTACTGTTGAAACTTGGTAAGTAGATGTATTGTGTGAACCGCATTAAGATTTTTACACAAAAATAGAAAAAGAACAATTATTTTGGGGGGTCGCCATACATAGAACTGAAACTCAATTTTTTTTAAATTGTGCATTACTATGTAAACTAACAACAAAAATTGGTTTGAACGAAATCTGGTAAGTATTTTTTTTTAATGCGTCATAAAGCGTAAACCGCAATTTACCTTTCATTTAATCAACTGAAATACTTGCTGCTGCGGAACCCTTCATTGGCGAGTCCGACTCGCACTTAGCCGGTTTTTTTATAATGCTAATGTTACATAGTTTTAGACTTTACTCCTTATTCATGAACAACTTACGTTAACAAGTACAAGTGTATTATAGAAACCAATAATAGTCAGTGTGCTGAATAAATTTCATTATGTCTAAGTCAAAAGATGGCAGCCAGATAACTGATATATTAATTTTCTTTTCTAAATACATTCTTATATAGATGATTACATCCAGACTCAGGACTAACAGACATGTTCATGCACGCAAAAATCTGTCCTGGGTGGGTATCGAACCCACGACCTGCGGCGTGCAAGGCAAGCATTTTCCAACCACGCCACAGGCCCGTCAAATTAATATAAGGCTCTGAGAAGTACATATGTGTGGTGTGATTGTGAGACAGAATACGAAATACTGACGTAAGAGAGCGTTGTGGTGTGAAAGAGAATGTAGCCACAAAGATTAAAAAAGGTATCCTGAGGTGTTTTGGGTCTTTTTTTTTCATTCATTCTGTATAATTACAGAATCAATGAAAAAAAAAGACCAACGACCTCGTCGAAAATTCTCTGACCAAATCAGAGATGTTCTCAAGAAAGGCCAGGGTAGAAGTATCCTGAACCGTAAAGATTGTAATAAGAATTACAAACAAAAAACTTGATGACCTAAATCAATTTAAATGCAAAAAAGCTGTCAGAAACTGGCTTATGAACTGCAGCTATAATGAAACAGAGCAACTGCTGATTTAATTTCAGTTGTATTACCTACTGACACGCGCGCGCACACTTACACTTACATTACACACGCGCGCACCGCACACACTCACTTACTCACACATTAACTCGTTAGTAATGGTATCGTAATTTTACTACTATTTTAAGTTTTTTTTTTCATATGATTGTATTTTTTTGTAATACAAGTTTACTTAGTTTGGGAATCAGGAACTACAACTTTTTAAATTATTTGTTTTGTGTGAAAATAAACAATTTTAATTTTAATTTTATAAACAAGAAAAGCGAAAATCTAATGTCTTCGCCTACCCCTCTGGGATACAGGCGTGAGTCTATCTAAACACTATGTGGTCATGACCCAGCCTAGAACGAGTGGCATCGACTATGTAATACATCCACTATGTATGCATGCAATATGACATTGAAATAATAAAAAAACAGTACTTCTGTATAAACAGACGCTTGTACTCGTCAAGGACACAAAAAGCACTTAAATCTAATACAATTGCTTAAATAAAAAACCGATCTTAATATAAACGGATGACCTGCTCCGTCCGTTACGTCCGTTTTATCACACTTAAATTGTTGAATAATTTTGAGAACTGGTTCAGATGTTTGTTTTTTTTTAACATCTTGTCGGAGTCACAGACAGAAGTCCCGATAGCAAAAGGTTAACAAGTAATTTTAGTCGACAAACACCGGAAGCTGTGGCGGCGATAAATATAAGAACCTATGAATTAGTTAAACGCTGAACAGAAGTCAAATTAATTGATAAATTCAGTAGTGTGTGTCGTATGTGTGTTTCAACTGTGTCGAAGGTACAAGTTACAAGGTTCGAAGTTTTCTTTAATTTGTATTAGAAATTGTTGATAAATATGTGTGTGTATGTGCTTGTGTGTGTATGTGAGAGAGTGTATGTGTATGTTTCAGATAATAGATTTAGTCTCTTTAGAATGCTATAAAAGCCAATTAATTAAGTTATTTTTACTTAGAGGCGTTTTACAGTACTTACGTGGATAACAGAAATATAATCTATAAATTTTTGTTCATTATTGGATAAACAAGGGCATTCGATAGGCTAAATGAATATATGTAAATAAATTATATATGAACACTGTTAACAGGTATTAACGCGACTAACCTTATTGTTATTTTCCCGACGTTTCGACCAAGTTGCATTGATCGTGTCGCGGGATGACCACGATCAATGCAACTTGGTCGAAACGTCGGGAAAATAACAATAAGGTTAGTCGCGTTAATACCTGTTAACAATGGTCATATATAATTATGATACGCGAAAGTTTAAAAGTGTATAATGTAAAAAAAGTTTTCATTATTTTATCATAATCGGCAACACTAATAAATAACTTAAAGTTAAATCTTAACCAATAGAAACATTGCCCATTATTTTGTACGGCACTTGACAAGTTTAGATAGAAAAGAACTAGAAAATTATGGTAAATATTCTATTTAACAACCTACTTGTTAAATTGTAGGCTAGGTGATTAATTTTAAAAAGAAATGAAATTAAATAATGAAATAATGAAATGAAATCAAAAAGAAACTAAAATCATCAAACGTCGTCCAAATTTATTGTAAATCTGTTTGTTTTCAATTGTGTACATTTTTACCAAGGATCTGTCCATATACTGAGCTAAAGATCATCATCATAACAGCTGTAATAAGTCCACAGCTGGACAAAAGCATCCGCTAAGAATCATCTTCGGAGGATATGCCATAATCGCCACGCTTGGCAGACGGGTTGGCGATCGCATTAAGATGGTCATAGTACTCAGAAAGAAGCTGCTGCCCGTCCTCTGATAGATATTCCCTCGGGTCGACTTCCACGCCCCCGACGGGATGAGATGGGGTGATGATATTCTGATATTCATCACACAGCAAAAGTTCAAAACCCGTCGATTAGAAACATACCCGTTAAACTGTTAATTCTAGTGTTGCCGAATTTGGTACGAAAAGAAAAATGTATTTTCCACACATTCAGGATATCTAATAAACTTAAGTAAAAGTAAAGCAACTTAACTTGATTCTTCAGCTGAAGGCAGGCTCCTTTGTAATTGTAATTCGTTTCTTATCACAACAGCTTGAAGCGTACAAGCAATTTCAGCAAATTAGGTTCACATTACGCTTTAAAATTATAGTTCCTTCAAACGGCCTCGACAATTCTATAAATGTTTGTGCTGGGATGCATATTTATGTCATTCCAATTTAAGCTACGTCTGAACACGTCCAAACGTAACACATTTTTGAATACGACTGTCTCGCGAACGTCATAACAATAATAATGTAACGTAAACGTCATAAGCAATAAATAAATTTGATTTGGTTAATTTTTTTTTTTCTTTGAAATATATTTGATCGGCGAGGTTAAGCAACTAGCCTCACGGTCAGTCCATAGATGGGTGACCGCCAAAGTGGTTTAATTTCGGAGCGTCACCGTGCTTCGGAGGGCACGTTAAGCTGTCGGTCTCGGTTGAAGTCATTAGACAACAGTCGTTAAGCCATGTCAAAGGCCTACTCGGCGGCTTGAACAACTCTGACACTAGGGTTACCACTACCATACGATAAGCAAGCAAGCAAGTTTGAAATACAAAATAAATATCTAGTGTTAGTTCAGCTAATTGTCAGTTTAATCAAGCCATTTTCATGGGATGTTATGTTGGCTAGTTAGCATCCCTTGAGAATGGTCCGTAGAGAACTGAAACACGTATTGGGTATCGTACCGGAATTTCTATATTGTCCTTCTTGCATGTGCATATTTTTGGGGGCGGGAGAGCGGTGCATATTGCATCCCGCTATTATATATATATTTCGCCGGCTCTTCTAAATTAGGGCGCATTAGAACCGGTGGCAGAATTAGAATGCAACTACTGGCGTTAATGCCCTTTTAAACCCAGAAACTTCAAAAGAAAGTTGCCTAATCTCCTTTCAGATTGACCGCAGCATTTAAAATTCGAAATGGATCACTTTATATAACATCAATAATGAATGCGCAAAACGGAAAAGTCTTTACCTGTCAGCAAATGAAACCGAGGCTCAGCAGCGTTGTTTGTTTTCGACACGTAGTTTGAGGAAGGTCGTGAATTCTTAATACGTACCTATAACAAAGGAAACAACGGCATTTGTTAGGCAAGCTTTATTGAAGAACATGTATTGTTACAGAAAAGTGTATTAAATATTAAAAGGGCTGCTTCGTGTCACGTGACGAAATTAGGACAACAGTATCGATCCGTTAGACCATATTTATGTATGTCGTTCAATGTCAAAATGACTGCCCTAGAAGTGGCAGGGTGTAATATATTTCATATAAATATATTTTACACATATACATATGTATTTTTGTAGAGCACGCGTATCGCAGAGTACAGACACCGGCACATCCAGCTACCACAATTTGTTAGATTTATATTATAGAATTTCAACTTTATCAGAAAAGCACAATTCTCACTTTCAATTGTGGAAATTTGACAGATTGGGGTAGCTTTTATGTGCTGGCGTCTGTTCTTTACAAACGTTAACGGATACAAAGCACACTCAGACTCAGAACAAAAATGTATGGGCCCGCAATCAGCTTTTCTAGTTCTCTCGTTTTATGAGGCTCCAACCTCGTTATATCGTTCTGTCTCCCGCTTTACTCTGGAGGGAAGTAGAACTATTATTTTTTTACTTCTTCTTGTTTCATTCCCCGGGAGATGCCTGAGCCTCATCACTGCCACTGTTAATCCTGTGGGTGAGGGAGGTACTATTACCAGAAACAAAGATTGAACCTGTAATACACCGCCGAAGAAGTGGCGAGGCAGATAACTTAACCGTGCAGTCAAATGGGATAAATACGGTACTCAATATACTGAGAAACTAATATTTAAGAAGACATAGTTTTAACGCATATATAACTCACATGCACGTTGTAGGAGGTCAGGGTTAGATTTCCTTCTCACATGACTATTTACGTCACAAATAGGATAATGTTAACAAGTACCATGTTTGTATATGCAACTGCTGCCAAGACATGACGTGTTTACTGAATACAGTGTTGAGTATCTACTCTATTTGCAACTTATCTTGATAGCAACGACTAACCTATTTAAATATTGCGCAGCGGTTAAGACTGTCGCCTCGCCACTTCGTCTCCCGTGGGCCGATCCCCGCACAGGACAATTATATTTGTGTGTACAATAATTAGTTGTTCTGAGCCTGGGTGTACTTAGTAAATCACACCAGTATTATAAAGGCGAAAGTTTGTGAGTGAAGTAATTAACATACACCTATTTCTTACTTCTTCACGTCTAAACGGTTGGAGCGATTTTAATAAACTTTGGTATGGTGTTGGCTGACACCCTGGATTAACACATAGGCTATAATTTATAAAGTTTAACGCGGGTAAAACTGCGGGGTTCAGCTAGTTACACTATAAGATACAAACCTGACTTAAAAAGTAAGATACAACTTATAACGTAAATAGGGTAATACATTTAAGTAGCTCAACATATTCATGGAACGGGTGAACATTAGTAGGTAAGCATAGTAACTACGTGTGTACAAAAAAAAAAATATATGAATGCAAGCTCTCGATGGAGAGCAAGCGTTGTGATTGGGGAAACATAATATCACGTTATTAGACAACAACCAATAATAGCGCTAGATTTTCGACGGTCACTTACACTCCCTCGTTGCGAAAAGAAGTTTTACTTCAAAAATCCATATAAGTAACTCTCAATCATCGGTGTATTTTTCAAGATGTTTCCAAACGTTCAGTTTACACCACAATGTACTAAGTAAATCTAGTAAACACAAGTGTTCATAAAATGTTTACTTACGCTGTAAAAACCTTAATGCGTTTGCGCATTGGAAACCAAAACACTGTTCCAGACTGCTATAATTTTTTGTACAATATCAGCATATGAAGTGTTAGTGTTAGGTGAACTAAAAATGTGTTAAATTTGTGTATTACTTTTATCTCTTTGCTTTACTAAATCATTATGGACTCTGGTTTAAAATAAAGTTTTTGTGTAAACAATAAATATTTATGTTAAGGTATTGCTTTTTGGAGAAGGGCAAGGCAATTATGGATTCGGATAAAAATCGGTATCCACCTTTTTATCATTATCATAATAGTTTCATTTCTATCCCAATTCATTTACCTTCAACTGTGTTGTATAAAACAATGCATTGTTTTCTTTTAATAAACCGAATGGAAACAAAACCGGTTCAAAGACACAACGGAACAATTTTAATCAATACATAACCACGTCGTTTTAGGACTACGAGCTTTTTATATATATAGCTTTTATAAGTAGGTATTTACAAAAGAAAAGTAGTATATGTAGTATATCAGTTATCTGGTTTCCATAGTATAAGTTATGCTTAGTTTGGGTTCAAATGACCGTGTGTGAATAATGTCCCTGAATATTTATTATTAAATACGGCTATATGGAAGCCATTTTCTGGTTAATGTGCATATGATTGTAAGAAATACTGCTTTCCGGCATTTCCTCGGTAAACCTGTGTGTCTAAATCACAAACAGATTGATAAAAAATAACGAAAAAAATCACGAGACTTAAGTTGTTTACGTCGAAAAGATCTAACAGATCTGGTTCCTCGCACATTAACACACTTATATAATATTCGGCCTTGGTTATTTGAATGCAATTTAATGCTAAAAGCATAGACATAAAAAAAGGATTGTGATAAATTTGGAGACTATCTGTGTGTTTGTTTGATGTTACTTCTTAGCTTTGGTATTATTTCATGAGAATCGAACCAGATTGAGCCAGCCTGACATAAAATACGATACTAAGGTTTTAATCTTGTCAATATGTTAGATACTGGCCGGTTAAAAAAGTAATAAAAATCAAATTATTTTTTTTCCATTATGTTCTACAAGTTGATTAGTTTCATATATAGACAGTAAGTTCATATAATCTTTAATATAATAAATATCATTTAAATTAATTCGTATAAAATGAATAATATTATAAGAGCAAATACCTTCAAACCTGCTGATTTAAGACAGTGTAGAATTAACCCCTGTACTATCATTGAATTCTACTATATAATAACTTCCATGTTCCACCCACGAAATCATGAATAATCTGCATGATAGATATATCAAATAAGCCTCGTTGGTCTAGCGGTAGCGTGTCCACCCGCAGAGAAGGAGGTCCTGGGTTCAAATCCCGGGTCGGGCAAAAAGTGATTTTGGGACTTTTCTGTAAAAAAAGAACAATTTCTCAGCATCAGCCCGAAGTCTGGGAGTTGGCGGTATTATACCCCCGTGCCTCGGAGAGCACGAAAAGCCGTCGGTCCTGTGCCTGACCTCATTCCGGTCGTGTCGCCTAGGCGTCCCATCGGATCATGAGAGTGATGGAATAGAAAGTGCTCCTGGGTTTGCGCACACACTTGAGCACTATAATATGTCCCGAGCAGATGGTTAATCTCCATTGAGACCGGCCGCCGTGGCCGAAATTCGGCTAGCAGGACATTATTATTTATTGTATCAAATAGCAGATTCTAACTACAGCAAGCTCAGTAAGTAGCGAGTCTACAATTTAAGTGATATTATTTAAATATCAATATGAACTTGTAGTTCCGCACTTTGGGACACCTAAATCACAGCCTCGAAGTTCGTCCACTATTTATGTTACACTGCCTCGTTGGTCTAGCGGTAGCGGGTTCAATCGCTGATACTGAGGTCCTGCGTTTAAATCCTGGGTCAAGCCAAAAAGTGATTTTTAGATATTTCTGTTAAGAAAATTTATCAGTATTAGCTCGAAGTCTAGGCGGTATGTAAACCCCGTGCCTCGGAGAGGACTTAAAGCCGTCGGTTCTGTACCTGCCTCTTTCCGGTCATGTCGCTAGTCGTCCCATCGGATCATGAGAGTGGTGGAATAGAAAGTGCCCCTGTGTTTGTGCGCACACTAGGCACCGCGCAGATGGCTAGTCTGCATCGAGACTGGATGACATTATGTTATGGTTTTTTAGGAAATTACCCAGTAAGTACCAAAAAACACATCAATTTATGGAAGGCTATAAAAAGTACTGGTTTAAATATTACATATCATTATAATTTAATTAGGTAATACTGCATACGTAGAAGAAAATCTCGACCTCTAAAAGTCCCCACTTTTTATGGACAAAAACATGAAAATTTATTATACTAATTTATAATCTTAATTATCTACCAACTCAGGTAATTTTATATTATAATATAACTTGATAAAACAAGTAATGTATGTTTTTATCTTTTTTTCGTTACTAATGTAAACACATATAAATATCCTAATAACTATTGCGAAGAAGATATAGCTACTTTAAATACTAATACGCTATTAAAGGAGGAAGTTTGCATTTTGATACCAATTTTGTGTGAATGAATTTAGAGTTAGGGAATGTTGTTGTTGCCTGGAAGCAGACGCAAACTGTGTTAAATGCAGAACTATAATTAAGGGTCTGTCAACGGCCAAATACCGCAAATTGTTTTCCAATACCACTTTGTTTACCTTACTAAACAAAATATATGTAAATATGGACTATATTTTGAAAGCTTTAAGAATTTTAAGACTCATTTCAACTCATCATCAGCCTGTTATCGTCAACTACTGGGCCTCGTTAGTCTATCGGTAGCGTGTTCACCCGCAGAGAACGAGGTCCTGGGTTCCAACTCCGGGTCGGGCCAAAAGTAATTTTGGGACTTTTCAGTAAAAAGAAAAATTTATCAGCATCAGCCCGAAGTCTGGGAGTTGGCGGTATTATACCCCCGTACCTCGGAGAGCACGTCAAGCCGTCGGTCTGACCTCTGAGCCGTACCTGACCTCTTTCTGGTCGTGTCGCTGAGCGTCCCATCTGATCATGAGAGTGATGGAATAGAAAGTGCTCCTGTGTTTGCGCACACACTTGAGCACTATAATATGTCCCACGCAGATGGATAATTTCTGTTTAGACTGGCCGCCGTGGCCGTAAATCGGCTAGGAGGACATCATTATTATTATAGGCCTCCTCGTAAGGTTTTTAAAACGTTACCATTTGTAGGGGTTTGCCTTAGTCATCGCGCATGGCATGAAAGTTGGCGACCGCAGTTAGGCAGTGGCTAGTGGTGACGCTGCTGCCCGACTCCCTGCTGTATCCCTTAGTAGCCTTTTACGATACTCTCAATATGGTATGGGGGTCTTGCTATTCTTTAACTACCTAACTACCCTTAATTTAAGTAAACTACAAGCTAATGATTTATCTATGTAAACAGTTGCCTGTAAAAAATGCTAATAATAAAAAAGCTGTCCAAATAATTTACTAAGAAAAGGTATATTTCTGGCGATTCTTTCTTTTACACCACTAAACTAATATTGGAAGTCGCTGGATGCGGGTAGCGCAAGACCGGCAATTGTGGAGATCTTTGGAGGAGGCCTTTGTCCAGCAGTGGGCGTCTTTCGGGTGATATATGATGATGATGGTGGGGGAGAATTGTCTTCAGTTTGTCATAAAGTTTATATTATCACTACAAGTAATAAATTTCCATGTTTCCTTGTTTTTAGCTCGTTTTGCCGGTTTTATTCTATTATGTATGACTTATCAGTATATATAAGCGAGATTGCCATGAAATGATAATATTTATTCTTCGTGCCTTTTATAAGGAAGTAGCTATTTGACAATATACTGTCGGATTCAAAGATTAACCTACTCTGGTTGCGAATATTAGGAAAAATAATAAGACTAAAACGATTCATCATATTGAGAAAAACATGTCCATAACATGTCCATTACATGTCCATAACATGTCATACGACTATGTCCATTACATAATTAAAAATATTATCTTATTTAATAATGTGTATACATAATTAAATAGGAGTTCAGTAACATTATTATGTAACTATTTTATTTTGCAAACATATCGCCACATAGCAAACCATCTTCTTCTTAAAGTGCCTCTCTAATCAATGAAGATTAGACGTCTGCATTCTATATTATCCTTTTGTTTCGTTTTACCGTTCTGCATAAGATTCTGCACTCTTATGAGAGTGAAATAGCCTAATGCTAACTCCCTGATATAAATGAGAGAGTTAAGACTATTTTCTGCCCCTATTCTGTTTTTCAGAGGCAACTTTACCCATCATGACGCCGCATTACATCCCAAAGATATGAAATTTTCTTCTACTTGGTGGTAAGCAAAAGATTGTTATAGCGAGACGAGACGAGAAGGGGAAGTCGAAGGAAGAAGACTTCCTGTTTTCCGAGTTTCTGTATCCAATTAGCACCAGATCTTAATCCTTATCATAAAACAACATCTGACTCCACCTTCAAAAGCAGTTAAACACAAAAAGTTGCTGTAGCAAAATTATATCTTTTTTATCTTTAATATATCTAACAGCAAAAAACTTAAACTATGAATATCTGCAGCGTTGGGCAATTCTTGCCCTTCCCATCCCCGTGCTAGGAGTGAACCTGTGTTACGGGTAGGTCTGGGATACACTCGACCAAACTCTTGCAGCTGACACAATTATAAGCTTATAAAGGTTTTAATAGATCTACTGAGAACTCAAACTAGGCGCACCTATCATATCAGAACCAGTTAAAGTCGAGCAGCTCATGCATCTGATATGGGAAGCCAATAAAATAATATAATATCCTGGGATATTATTTACACACGGCCATCTGATCCCAAACTAAGCACCAGATAACTGATAAACTACATATATTACTTTTCTTGTGTAAATATATACTTATATAGATAATTACCCAGACTCAGGACAAACAGATATGCTCATGCACACAAATATCTGCCCTGGGTGGGAATCGAACCCACGACCTCCAGCGTGAGAAGCAAGCATTTGCCAACCACGCCAATAGGCCCGTCAAATATTAGGTAGATGGGGTAGGTTGCGCTACTTAAATTTCCTCCACTACATACGTAACACCTTGAACAATTACGTATCTTATATTCTTTGGAAGGCCAAAGAATAGAAGGATGATTAGACTTTCCTTTCATACGGGTATCTTTAAGAATAAGAATAAGAATATCTTTATTACAGTAAAACTTCACAGAGTGTTAAAAATAACTTTGGTCCCAAACTAGGCATTGTGCCTGTATCTTGGGTACCGATCACACGGGTTGTACTTATTATAATACAGGTTTACATGGACAAGATTCATAATCAACTAAATAAAGAAAATTTACAACACAGTTCAATACATATTAACATAGTGAGATCAAAATCACTGATCTTAATAAGCAAGGGAGCTAGTGTAAAATAAAATTAAACTTATGAACTAATGAGGGTTGTATGTGTGTAAGTGTAGAAAGAAGAGAGAAAGTAAGAGAGATAGAGAGAGAAACAGAGAGAAGTGTGAACGTGCTTCGTAAGAGTAGTTGTAGAGTTCAGACAAGATTTTCAGTTTCGGTATAATTTAACGAGAGAAGCCATTTTTTTAGGGTGATATGTAGTTTACCATAAGTTTGATTTTTGATGTTTAGAATAGCGGATACTTTGTTGTACGAGTGAGGATGGGAGAAAACTGGACAGCGTCGGGCGAGGAGGGAGTTAAAGGGTGGAAGTGGTATTGTGAAAACCCGTTTTGATATAATTTCGTCATAATCAGGCCTATTGTGGAGATTTTTATGAGCGCTGGTGATCGCTCGTAGAATAAAAAGTTGTCTAACGCGAAGTACTTCAATAATCTCATATAGAGTGTCTGTGGGAAAGCGGAAAGGTTTTTTTAATGTTACTTTTAGTAATGCCCGTTGAGCTCTTTCAAGAAGAACTAAATAGCTTTTCCCAGCGCTTCCCCAAACTGATATACAGTATTGAATAATGGGTTGGCATAAAACTAGATATACTCTGCGTAGTAAGTCAATAGGGAGGCAGTCGCGAAGATTTTTCATAATATATATGAGTTTACGAACTCTGCCCGAGATTGTAAAGATGTGTGATTTAAAAGAGAGTGTTGAGTCTATTATGATTCCTAAATATTTAATGGAGGAGGTACGCTGAATTGGTTTGCAAGAACAAACCGGTAAAGTAAAGTGAGAATTAGAAGGACAGGAGTGTATGGTTAGGGTAAGGTTTAAGGGCGGGTTGGATATCGATGATTTAGAAAAGGCTATAAGTTTAGTTTTTTGGATATTCAGAGTTAGTAAGTTACCGTTGAGAGCGTTAACAACCTCGGACATCTAACTTGCTAGCCAGTTCAGGTCGTGGAGGATTCTTAAAATATTAGCGCAGGCCACTTGATACAGGCATGTACCCGTATCAACTGTTAATCTAGGAAAATTAATGATAAGAAAATACAAGTCACCGTTACAAAGACTTTCCATGTGATACGACTTTCCTCACTACTGAACACTTTACAACCTGATAAGAAGTAATGTTTTACTCTAGAAATGTTCTTACGTATTATCGTCAAGTCTTGAGATGCATCTTGGAGTTGGCTGAGTTTATACGCACATACCACATATTATAAATAATTCCATTGACGTAGTAAGTTTATGATTAGTTGGAAATTATAGGCCTACCTCGCGATATTTATAGTTCTTGTCTATAACCTATCTATGAAATAATATAAATAATAAATATGAGCTATTTTTATTCTCTAGACTTAAAAAAACCTTTGTTCAGGCAGCACATGTTTGTAGGAATATAGTTAGCTAAACATAAATAAGTCTAGGTATATATTAATATTTAGATAGTACTGATTAAGTTAATAAGTAAATTTATTGAATTTATTGCCAAAATGGTAATTGATAAGTTTAGATACTCACATTGTATTCGTATGGTTAGTGGTTACCCTATTGTCTGAGTTCTTCAAGCGAGATTGCCGTGAAACGATAATATTTATTATTTTGCCCTTTAAAAGGGAGTAGTTATTTGACAACACATTTACTCTTGGATTCAAAGATTTACCTACTCTAAGTTGCGTCTATCGTTGCGTCTATACTATGTTTAGGCTAAATCAATCTACCCCCCAATGATCCGGGGTTCCGAAGTGCTAAGACTAACTTTAAAAGTCATTAAATGAAAAATGTAGGTACCTACTCCCATTATAGAGGCACGTAAGTATCTAATATAGTAGGTAGTGTAAATAAACGCTGAAGAGTCTAAATATTTTTATAAAAAGAATTTAGAAAACCAATCAGACAACATACCTATATAGGAGATCTAGTAATTTGCAGAAGAAGTGAGACGACGCAGTTTCAAAGTTCGGTATTTCTTATTACCCAGTAGACTGCACAAAACAAGATCATTTAAAACCTCAATTATTTGAACAGCTTTAGCAAGACGAGATAACAACTGTTGAAACATTTTAGCAGTAGGTATTTACGTAGAAACCGACCAGAAGCTATATAGAAAGATACGGAGTCACTATGCGGCCGATAGTATTAACACGGATATGCTTAGTAAGACGTCTTGGAGAAAAGTGTAATCAAGGTGACACAGCTGTTTATGAATAAGGTGTAAATGTGTAATTTGTGGATAAAATATCTGAATACAAGGTAGTTTCAAAGAATCAGGTTGGATTAAGAACTTAGCTGTATTAAATTCGACGGCGAAGAATATCATCACCCCATCTCATCCTGTGGAGGGCGTAGAGATAGGCCCGAGGGAATACCTACCAGAGAACGGGTTCCAGCGTTTTTTTTCTGTGAACTATGACCATCAAACTGCGATTGCCAAAACGTCTGCTTAGCGTGGCGATTATAGCCCCCATTCTTTGGGGAGGCTTTCTCCAGCAGTGGACAAATTTGCCTGACATAATGAATCAAATTAAATAGTTTCGTTCGATCATTGATATGGGCAGTGGCGAACAACCCTGACATTCGGTCGGAGGTGTTCGTCCAATAGGTCTCTGAAATCACGTCCTAACAATTGTTGTAATAAATGACGAAAATAAATGAGTTTGAGTTGTCTGTCCCGGTTGTGGCTGTGCGGAGGCTCATATATTAAACTACTTTGGCAGCCAGCCATCCAAAGGCTGATCGCGTGCCTAATACCTTAAAATCTTCATCGATTATATTCGGAACGGTAAGGCCAAGGTAACGGTAAGGTGTTATGATTCCCTATTAAAAAAAAATTTACTAGATAGGGTTTAGAGCATGGTACTATAATTTTAAATTTATAAATATATTAGAAACCTAAATATTGAGGTTATCTTACATATTAACTCGTTTTGTCCACTATGTAAGAAAAGTCTTGTGTATCTTGTCCCAAATGTCTCATTTTCCAAGGATATTTTTATAGATTAACCGTCTCTGACACTTAGCGATTTAAAAGCAGTTCATTTTTTAAATGAAAACACACACAAAATTGAACTGGAATATAATTCCGAATTAAAATTTATTTACAAAGTTAGCCACTTACTTTGACATTTGTCGACTTTTCTCGTTTAAATTAGAGAAACCATTTCCAATGGCAAGCTAAGTGGCCTGTACGTCAGTAACCGGGTTTAAATAAACACCATAAAACGTTAATACCGCAAGTTCCAGATGTTAGATCTCTCTACATTTTTACTAGTCACGGATATCGCGCGCCGCATTTCCATATTAATGGTATCATGACAAGTTAACAACTATGTGCCAGTTAGCGCAGGTAGTTAGTTTCCCGGGGGGCAGACGATTACCAAGGTCTTTATTATTAGCAACCTGATGATGGTGTTGAGAAACTGAAACGTAGGTAATAGACATAGTAAAGCGACATGAATTCAATTATAGCACGGCAAACAGTGCTTTGAATTGTGTAATACTTAGAGACACTATGGTAATAATTCCCTCAGGATTACTTCTACGCCCCACGGGGTGTGATGTGATATTCATAGTCTTCATCAGAGAGCAAGTTAACTAGCGCCATTTTTATAAGAAAAGTAAGACGGGTATTTTGTATATATTGAATTAATGAATTTGAAATACATGTTTTGTGAGCCGAGATTATTTAAATAATAATAACGCTATACTTGTTCGGTAACACACAACGACTTGCAAATGTGAACCGGTTGAATATATTAAAATGAATACTATAAACAGAAGTAAACATGTCTTGAAGGTCGTTTCATTCTCATACAAAATTGCACTAAAAGTTTTTAGGTATTAAATCATCAGGTAAGTTTTTACAGAGCCATGAGTCATGAGTTGTGTAGCAGACAAGCCAAATAATCCATTAACTTTAGAGTTAATGGAAGAAGAAACCCTGGTATCAAGATTGTCTCCTTCTCCACGCTTACGTGTGAAAAAGTCAACAACACTAATATTGTCAAAAACAAGATTTCGTAATATCGTGTCTTCCTCCAAAACAGGACCACCACATAGCACATTTTTCTATTTGTCTGACAGTTTAGCTTTTTTATTGATTTTTGAGGAGTCATAATATCTACAGAAATAAATGTATCTGTAAATCACAAAAACTAATTGGGCAAAGTCGTATTAGGCGTGGCGCCCACTATCGGTGGGCATCGGTGCGGCTCGATACAGCTTAGGCGCCTTCCGGCGGCTTCGAGCGCCTCAGGACTGCTTCGGGCGCCTGACAGCTGCTTCGGCAGTCGTAATCATACCTAAGGACGCCGACCGAGACCATCATCGGGAAGTTCGGGTGGCATGGATATTGCTTCAAAATAACATGTATTATGGAAATTAAGATAGGTATAGAAAAAAGACTTAAATAAATGATAATTACCATCGGCTTAGTCTACATATCATTTTGTAGAATTGATTTGAAGCTATTTAAGAACCTTTATAACAGCAAAAATATAAATTACACCTAATTCCAAGACCATAAACAGTACCATGTTTCACTGCAAATAAATATATTTGTTCATTCAACGCCACAATTTTATTCAAACGAGGACATAACTTGCACACGAGTTCCCAGTCGTATTTCCCAAGGGCACAGCAAATGAGTACAAAGTTATACATACGGTGTGGTGTCGATAAAAATGATTTACTGGGGTCTAAGAATTTTCGGATGAATCGCTTGGCGCGTGTGGTTTACGATAGCAGTAAAATTACGCTTTTCATTGAACAGATAGCGAGGTAATTTCACGCGTGGTTGATGATCTATGATGTTGAATTAACTTAATTTCATGCGGTTTTAGATCCTCTAACTATTGTGAATATGATAAGGATTTGAACTACAGTCTGCAAAATAAGTAACGCACGAGTAAGAGTTATCGACAGGCATGTAACTAAGGCAACGCTATGGATTGGCTACTTGTAATCATTGTGGCCAATCACAATGCTTCGTTTCCATTGTGATCTTTGTTTGTTTTCTTAAAACGTATCGTTTTCTGTAGACTCGTACGAAGTCGATAGGAAACCCTATCGCGTTAAGATATATCAATGCTCTGAGCAGTGAAAAGGTTTCTATATGCGTCCTTACTAGACATTGCGATGTTGGTATGGCATAATTACTAACGGAAAATCTGTTTATTTTCAACTTGCTGCGATTTCCCCGATTGTTTCCCTTACAATCGTCCTCTCCCGTAAACACCGTCGTCCCAGGTACGCCATAGACGATCCGGAGAACGTTATCACGAATTACCTAGAACCAGCTAAGGTTATTTGCAACTCTCGTGACACTGTACACAATTTTATTTATATTATACTTACACACAGGCCGACAACGAACCCGTCGTGACCGCCAGAGTCCTCTATGACCCTTTGTTTGCTTTCGTACCTCTGTCTCTGTTGTGGCCTCTTCGAATTCCTTCTCAAACGGACAAGAAAGACCGCGTCCCCATAGGCGGTATTTTTGTCCGTAATATTAAGTACCAGTTTCATTATACGTCCGTGAAGCAACCGCCCCTCTCATGCATCCTAAAGCTACGTCCCAAAGACCAATTGCGGTTACTTTGTCAGTAGTTATATATGGCTATATGGCTTGAGCGTAAGCTTGCCTCGGTGAAACAGTGAAAGTGTCCTATGCCAATTATAAACGTCATTACAAATGTATTACAAGGCTTCAAGAGAAAGCTCTACAACTGAAATTGAGTCGCTCTCCATGTATGAGTATGAAAAAGTTGGTTTAGTTTCAATTTTATTTCCCTGATTGCTTTATTTTCGTGTATCAAGGCACCATATGTTTTGCAGGCATTGGTTTTATTAAAAAAATGCATTACTGTTGGAATTTTACTTGTTTGGCTTAAGAATTGTATTTTATTTAAGCTAGTAAGCATTTTACAATTTATGTTATATATATATATTTTTTTATTTAAAAACTTCTTGCATAGTATGTACAAAGGCGGACTTAATGCCAAAGGCATTCTCTACCAGTCAACCTTGGGGTGATGCAGAGAAAACATGGTAGGTGCACTAAAGTATAAAAATATTGTAGATGAGAAGAGAGAGAAGGTACACAGATACATACCATGTATATACCTACTTACATACTATAAAATATATATACTAATATATATAAATAAATAAATTATATAATAAATAATACAACTGTAATATGATATTATACATTTTTTTAAATATTCAAAATATATTTATTTTCTCTTCACAAAGAATAGGGTTATCTAGAAACTAGTGACAATTTCATAATGATATGACAATACAGCCAAGCTAGAACCCAACTTTGTGAGAGACTGGTGCCTGATGTAGGTTTACGAGAAACCTGAATTACAGGTCACCAGGGCCCTCACGCGGTTTGATTTCGTAACAAGGCGAACTTAATATTAATGTTTATTATAAACTAGATTGATAAGTACAAAATTAGGGAACTAAATAATATATATGTTATCGTGGGATTATGTGTGTGTGAAAGTAAGTTTGTATATGTGTATGTAGATAGTAGGTGTGCTTGGTTTATTCAAAGTCAAATGTGTGGAGTGAGTTTATCGAGGAGATTGTCTAGTTAATAAGCTATGTTATAATATGTAGTATGCTATTTCAGCGGCATTAATTGGTTTTCAGTAGTTTGGTAGTCAAGAGTTTTAAGGTAAGCTGTGACTGAAATATTGCAGCGTGTATAATTTTGTGGGTATATGTTTAGGGTGGTGTTTATTTTATTATATAAGTAATGTCCTAGAAAACAATAAAACTTGTGAGGCATAGCTGAATGAAAAATCTGACGAGGACATACTTTGCCTTTGAGTCGTTTATCCTTACGAAGTCTGGGGTCGTACTGTAGTTCTGAGTGTTGTTTAAGTATGATCTGTAAAATAAAACTTTGTCTGACCGTCAGAACATCCCATTCTTTGTATAGATTAACTGTGGGGTAGCGAAAAGGAAGGCTTGCAGCCACCTTGAGAATAGCTCGCTGAGCTCTCTCAACCTCAAGCAAATATGATTTAGATGCACCTCCCCAAGATATAATGCAGTAATTTATTAAAGATTGGCACAGTGCATAGTAAACCATCTTAATGACGCTAATATACGCGCGAGTTTTCTTTTTATACGTGTAACGACTCTTTGCCATCCATCCTGATTCCCGGTGGAAGGGAGTTCCAAAGAAGAATCGATTGTAAGACGAAAGAAGAATGAATGAAATTAGAATGATGAGAGGGGCACTGAAGAAGTCTATTATGAGAAGAACGAAGATATTTACTGTGGTTGCTATGTAGATAGTGAAATTTTGAAATGAGATATGAGGGAGAAGAGGGAGAATCAAGTAAAGAGTAGTTAACGCGCTCAGAGATCTACGCTGCTGAATTATAGGCAACCAATTAAGTTGAGAGCGATAATAAGACACATGATCGTATTTTCGGTATAGATATTGATAGGATACTGATAGGTATAGATATTGAAAATGAATCGAATGCAGTTATTTAGAAGTCGGTCAAGTTTATTAAAATGATCTGCATTCAGGTCAAAGTAGCACACATCACCATAGTCCATGTTAGGACTATTAAGGCCTGCACGAGCAACACTTTTGTTCCAGATGGTAGAAAGTGTCTAAGACGATAGAGAGACCGTAAAGTATTTGTGAACCTCAGGCTAACACTAGTTATTAGGTTCTGCCAGCTCAGTGTCGAATCAATGTGCAGACCTAGGTTACGATAGAGAGACCGTAAAGTATTTGTGAACCTCAGGCTAACACTAGTTATTTGGTTCTGCCAGCTCAGTGTCGAATCAATGTGCAGAACTAGGTTTTTAACACTTTGGCTAATTGGTATGGCAGAATTATTAAATGATATAAGCGGTAGGTCTTCAATAGCAAATCTGCTCATCATACGAGAACTACCCACAATAATTGCTTGACATTTTAAGGGATTAACAGTAAGCCCGAAACTATCAGACCAATTTTTGATCAGATCTAAATCCTGATTTAGATCTCCGATAATAATAAAGTTATAGGCCCCTATTTAATATTTATTTTAAAACCTTGAGGTACTGCTATGAAATCAAACTTTTAATCTCAAGGTTTTCAGTCATTCTTCCGATCAGTAAACCTACGAGGCAGTTAAAACATGACATGGCTGTAAATATTGATGTTTACAAAATAAAAGCCTGAGTACTTCCGTCAGTTCATCTCGACGAAGGCCGTTGCCACAATCCGGTCATGCCACAAAAAAGACAAGTATTTATCCATTGTATAGTTCATATAGAGAATGCTGTTAATCGTTATCATAATTCATCCGCCGCGCGCCGGTCTCTTTATTTTACTTCCTCGAATAATGTAGAGTACCTATATTGGAGTATATTTGGGTTAGTAATTATTTCTTAAGATTACAATAGGAATACATAAAGAGTGGCAAATATTCGTGTTAAGACATAAATAAAAGGGAATTTCCCTTTTGATGTATAATATAATTCTTGTATGTAAAATCAGATTTAATGTAATTTTTTTCAGGACTAAAAGGCTAAGATAAAATAAGTCGGTGTCCTGACCACATACTGTAGAGATGACTAATAAAGTACGAAAAAGAAGTGTCTCTAGTACATATATAAATTGCCTAATCCCACAGACAAATGTATACCAAATAATCACGCAGATCTCATTAAGGGTATAAGAAGCGAAGTGGACCCTTCAATATACTTATACGGTTCATCGAAAGTGCCAAGTGACACAGGCCTGGTTGTTAGCAAAACAAGCGAAGTTACTCAGATACATAACAGACAGAAAATCATTAATCATGCGCTCAAGATAACGGTAAATAGACAGATATAATTAAGAGGCTACTCAAGATTGCAATGAACAAACGAAGTAAGTAATATAAATAGAACGAGACAAACGTTCCTCAAGGCCGTAATATTGATAGCGTTTACTATGCGTTGTGTTTAAAGTAACGGTCGGTGGGACTCGATGGCAAAGTAGACACGATTCTTCGCACAACCAATGAAGCTACGGAACCATTGAATCACATGGTCAATTTGCATAGCGTTCATTCGCTCAAAGAGCAACCCGGCTAGGGAGGTACCTCCACCTTACAGAAGACATTCCTTAATAATAACATTAATAATTTTAATGTTGTGTTTTCAAGTGTGACTAAGGTCGCCAGAGCTCATTGGGTTGGGGGGAAGGGTCAGCGACAATGTCAGTGTCCATGGGCGGCGGTGATCACTTACCATCCGGCGACCCAGTTCCTCGTTTGTCGCCCTCTGATATAAAAAAAAACAGAGAATTCAGCATTTTGGGCCTATTGGCGTGGTTGGCAAATACTTGCTTATCACGCCGGAGGTCGTGTGTTGGGAAACCCAGGCCAGATATTTGTGTGCATGAACATGTCTGTTTGTCCTGAGTCTGGGTGTAATTATCAATAAAAGTATGTAGTTACAAAAGAAAAGTAGTATGATGTAGTATGTAGTTACAAAAGAAAAGTAGTATAATGTAGTATATCAGTTATCTGGTTTAACATAGTACAAGCTCTGCTCAGTTTGGGATCAGATGGCCGTGTGTAAATAATGTCCCAGGATATTATTATTAATGTTTAAACATAGAGTCGTGGTAGAGTTAATCATAAGGGAGTTTTAATATTTAGACGATTTTATGAAGTCGAAATTCAAAAAGTTTTTATAATACATATAAAGACTGCATACAAATATTTGTGTATTAATGATTTTTTTTTACTATTTCTTGTAGCTTAACAGGTAAGTTGTCCGACAATGCAATAACTATTTTATTCGTAGAATTCTAGCATTGTGTTTCCAGATCGCCAGATCGTTAGAGAGAGAACGGATCAGAAACTGGGGATGTCATGAGTGAAGGTAAGCATACAGTATCCACCTTTTTTAAATCTGTTTTATTAATATTTTCCCCCAAAATAGACTATTTGATCACTGTATTGCGGGAATTTTATAGACATGAAATTTAGGGACACAAAGCACAAATATGACTCAGAACAACTACTCGCAGCTTAATATTTTATATAGATATACAAAAATAATGAAGTTAGAAAAAATCTCATAGAGAAAATTTTGCACTTGACTTATTTTGCATCGGGGCTCGTATATAGTGGTTAGAGATATTGTAAGAGGATCGAACCCGAAACCATGGCACTAAGGTAGTGGTGAGGCGACCGCCTTAACCACGGCACCACACGTGCAGTCAAAGTTTGAAGCTTCTCTACAAGGCTTTGATTACTCCTCCATTAGGAGTCAATATGGTACTAAAAACGAAGTAAACAACGCTAAAAAGCCTCCTCTTTAATGTTCGAACCAAGACTTAGGACAGTCATGGACGAGGAGATTCATGAGAGAGTGGGTCGAGATATTGGGCCGTTTTTTGCAACTGTCGCATTACCTTAAGACGCCAGCTGTTAATCCCATTCAACGGTAACTGCCTAACTGTCATAATTATTTATTGACTGTTGAGTGTAATCTATCTATAATATGTACGTATTTAGAGATACTAGCGAACGCACTTGACGAAATTCGACTTCGAAACTTTATCATAACTAAGTATCGTTCAACTTTAAAAATAGTGTGGCAAGCAACAGTTTCGTTACTTAAATCACTCAACTCAATACCATCAGTCTAAATGACACTATGTCCATACTGCACCAATCCAGCCGTACTTAATAGGTCTACTATTCCAAACAACTTTCTATGTCGCATGTCGACCAGATTAATAACGTCTGCGACGTACTGATAGACGATTTTATACCTACGTATAACGTAAAACGTAAGTGATACGTAAGAGGAGTTGCTATCGCCTATACTGTCTCGCTCTCCATGAATACATTGGAAAAAGAAAACAATACACTAAGACAAGATTGAGGTTTTATATTTCCTTACTTCCTCCCCTAAAACTGAACTAATTTATGATAGCTGGCCTGTATGTAGTCTTCGCATGTCTTTTACAACATAAATAAAATAATTCCACATAATACATCTCACTTAAAACGAGTGTGCTTTAAACTACAAGTTTGAAGTAAAACCTGATACGGAAACGTAACTGGCTATGATATAAAGAGAGAAAGAAAATATGTGATCGCACCCCTCTCTTTTGCCCCTTCAGCAATTTACGAAACATATATCTCACTCTTTTTATCTTCACTAAATTATATCTCCCCCTCATCTTCAGTTCGCGTTCGTATTTACCAGTTTTCAAGTCGAGCGTGCGTAAATAATTTTTACTTATAAAAATAAGTTTATTAAATGAAAAGGTTTCATATTCCCACATTAGCATGTTGAACTAGCTACAATTATTAATCACAAAACTCAGAATACAAATGACTTCAGAAGAACCAAGAAATAAATAACAAATATGACACTCATAAAATTAATCAACAAGACAAGACAATTACGTAAGAAATCTCTCTCTGGCTAATCCAAAGCAAAACTTAAACCTTCTGCAAATGCGATTATACTAATGAAGGACAGCCGCCATTGTTTAATTATTATGTCTGTAATTACGCTTAACGTTTACGGTTATTTATAAGTATGAATTTCTAATTGAGTTCAAAAAGAATGAGGTTATCATTTAAACTTTATCTTTTTTTTTAATGCGTGTCACGCGATTTCTCTGTTATTTATGAACCGGTCATGAGTTATGAATTACTAATTTTAATCGCACGTGAATTCATTCCAGACATTTCCAGATAGATATAAACTCGTCGGTTGAGTTTCGTCAAACAGCAATTACAGATGCCCATACAATGTACAAGGTACATTTAATAAAACAAATGAAGATTTCTAATCCCATACAAAACACAAAGAGCAAACTCTGTCATTTTGTAAAGGGTCGATACATCGCGAAGACAATTTCCAAAAGGCCTTAAATCCTCCAAATGTTTCACAGGAAATACAGCCATGAACCCACGACATAGAGATGAAGGTTGTACGCATTTATTTGCAGAAGGGATTTTGAATAGGCAGGCTTACGTGACCGAACGCACGCAGTAGTTACGCAGTAAGAAGATTGTGTTTTTGGCAACAACAAATAACTATAGAGATTAAAGGAAGTTCCGTGGACGTTACTTATGACACGTAGGTACGTAGTACGCACGTTATTATAGAAAAACCCAAACCAAACACCACTTTATTATTGAATCATGCATAACCTATGCATTGTGTTAGCGTATGAATATTTGTTATTACTTGAATGAATTATAATTATATAATTGACAGGAACTGGTCCCGCCAAGATGAAATAAAGACGGTGTTTTCTTGTTGAAATATTTTGGTATTATTTATTCTTGCAAGTGTCAATGACATGGAAAAACCAACAATAGGGAAATTATTAATACACTCTCTACATACGTAGGTACGCGAATGTATTGTTATGCGCCCAATTTCAAGACATATAAGAATACTAAGGAGTCATTACTATACGGTTATTTTACTTATGTTTTTAAGGGCTGTAGATAATACGAATGCTTGCAAACTCATTGTCAATTCCTAACATACATTTTTCATTTTCGGCAACATGCATTAAAATGTTAACAATTGAAAGATCTTGATTTGCACAACTTTGGATATTTTTTAACTTAAGAAATAGGCTAAAATTTATTGTTAACAACTAGGTTTACTTTTAGAGCATATTGTAGCGCCATCCTATCACTATCCTTCAATTTCTGATTAAAATAAAGCTATTGCACATCAATGAAATGTTGTGCAATAGCTATTCCAAACATTGATTAAAAAAAGAATGTTTAGGATTGGGTTAACAATTTGTATCATCATTATCACATCAGCCCAAAAACGTCCACGTCTGGACAAAGGTCTCCCCAAAGATATCCACAAGTGCCGCTCTTGCATTATTTTACCATGCTGCAATCGGAGCTCTTAGAGATAAGAGTAGAGAATGAATTAATGATAGCATCATTAATTTGTCTTGCTGGACTGCACTTGTGGTTAAGACAGTCACCTCGCCACTTCGTGTCCTGGGTTCGACGCGCAGGACAAATTTTTGTGTGACCCATAAATAGTTGTCCTGAATCTAGATGTACTTTGTGTCCGTCAATTATCTTTGTAAAGTACCCCGCGTCACAGGGATCAATATAGCGTGTGCGGCCGTTGTAAAAAAGATTTACGTCAAGCTTTACTCATTACAGAAACAACAGCGTCTGTCCTAGGTTAACATGATCCATTATCACAGTAGAATAGTTATGCTAAGTATTACCGGAACTGTATGTATAGTTATTTATGACCGACTCTATAATGTATAGCAATTGAACATTTAAATGTACCTAAATAATTATTATCATAGTCTATGCTTCTTAAACTGTTAACATCAGCCTGGGAACCATAAGGATGCCAACATGGTGATCAACGTGACATGCGCCATTTATACTCCACTAGTTGGTGCCCGCGACTTCGTCCGCGAAAATTTTATATGATGACCAATGTAACATAGCTCAATATAAAAAATATAACTTTTAAAACAAATAAACAATATAAATTTAAGAAAATCTAACATATAAATAACCTAACTAAGAAATAAACTAAAGACTACTTTGCTACTGTTATTAAAAAAAAGCACCCGATATCATCAACCAAAAACATCAAAGAATACATATCAATTGCCCTTAAGTATAGTCAGTAAGTCAAATAAAGTAAAATAATAAAAAACGCTAACTCGAATTTTAGATAGATTCGTTTTTTATTCCAATTTGATTAAAATGTCGTTTTTTTAATTTGTTATAAAAATTACCCAAAAAAAAGAAGTCACAAATCTTATAAAACCCTAAATCTTTACTTAGACGACAACGACCACGACATTTTAAGCAACTTGGCAAAGAAACGAATTTCTCTAAAATTTGAGTTGACGTAAATTGTTAGTGTCGATCTATTGAATCAGTTTTGGATTACTTTTTTTTAACAACAAATTATTCCCTGTATTTTTAATTGAAAGACCAAATACCAATTTACATGCGTTTAACCCCAAAAAAACAGATTTTCATCCAAACTTACATTCCCTATTTTAGTCGTCCTTAGGGGTGGAATTTCCAAATATCCTGAAATATATATTTCCTATTTTTAACTGAAAGGCCAAATACTAATTTTCATGAGTTTAACTTCAAAAATGTCGCATTTTGTAAACAAAATTACATCCCCTATTTTACGCCCTAAAGGGCTAGAATTCCCAAAAATCCTAAAAATACATATTATTTATTTTTAACCGAAATGCCAACTAATACCAATTTTATGCGTTTCACTTAAAATTGTCACATTTTTCATACAAACTTACATCCCCTATTTATCGCCCTTGGGGGTAGAATTTCCAAAAATCCTGAAACACTTAATTTTTATTTTTAACTGGAAGGTCAAATACCAATTTTCATGCCTTTATCTTCAAAAACGGCAAAGTTTCATACTAACTTTGCACCCCCGTTTTACCCCTTTAGGGGTTGAATATCGAAAAATCCTTCCTTATTCCTTGTCTACAGTATAAATAAAACATTAGTGCAAAATTTCAGCTTTCTAAGTCCAAGGGTTTGGGCTGGGCGTTGATGAGTGAGTCAGTCAGTCAGGACTTCTCTTTTTATTTATACAGATTTTATATTCCGCTGGGAGAATTATGTCCTTCAGTGGGATTAAAAGTAGTCTATGTACGTATCCGGAGTTCAATCTATCTCCTGCACAGTCTCGTCATCATCGTTTCAGAGCGATAGCGTGTATAGTGAGCTCCTGGGTTTAAATCTCGGGCAGGCCAAGTGGTGGTATTGGGATTCGTCTGTTACAAAAATCCTCCACACGTATAGCCATTGGTTGCGTATCACCAGTAGTGTCATAAGACTGTCCCAACTGGTCATGACGATACCCTTATTCCTAGTACCAATCCTTGTCCTACGGTTGGCGTAAAACAAAAAGAAACTCACACCAAAACAACACGAAGTTGTGGTTGAAGACTTGTATCCAAATAATACGTCAAAACTACAAAAGCCATTGAATCCACAAGGTATGTAAACACCAGACATCGGTACAGTTTTAAAACATTGGTAGTTACACGTAAGTCTCGCGTGTAATGTGACGCTAATGACATGGGCTTCTGCGAGATCGTTACGAACCAGATATGACTTGTTAGGAAATCCAAAGGTAAACAGTAAAGCGGTGACTCAAGTAATGAACGATTCTACCGAGCCGTTACCGATTATACGCGAACTATTGGTTAGGCAACGGAAACTAATTCAAAACCACTTAAGGTTTCAAACTAATCCCCCATGTACATGGTGGCATATTCTTTAGGGCCACCAAGTACGGATCGAAGTCATTAAACAGATAAATTAATCAAAATCATTTACGGGAAACATATAAACTTTATATAATCATAAAGAAGATTGACCCAAGAAGTATACCTGGCCTGTGTGAATGGGACAACCGGAAGGAGAAGACCTCGTCGAATATTCTCTGACCAAATCGGAGACGTTCTCAAGAAAGGACAGGTCAGAAGTACCCTAAACCGGCGAGCATGTATGAACAATATAATGACAGTAATCGAGGCAAAAGACGAGTGCAAAGATCGTGACAAATGGAAATCCGTTGTCTCTGCCTACCCCTCTGGGAAACAGGCATGAGTCTATGTATGTATACTCATAGAATAGTATCATTACTATCTTGGGACAATTAACACACTGTCATCTGATCCCAGACTAGGCAGACATAATCACAGAAAGATTTGTCCTATTGGGAATGGTATCCATAACCTTGTGGCTTAGATTGGACATATGGACAGCCATATGTCCAATCTAAGACAACAGAGTTTTTTCTAATGTTAATAGACACAAAACTTTTTTTTTTACTATACACCAAGACTGCTGTGTGGTGACGGCGACAAATATCAGAATCCGAATATCATCACCCCATCTCATCCCGTGGGGGGCGTAGAAGTCGACCCGAGGGAATATCTACCAGAGGATGGGCAGCAGCTTCCTTCTGATTACTATGACCATCTTACTGCGATCGCCAACCCGCCTGCCAAGCGTGGCGATTACGGCATATCCCCCCAAGACGATTCTTGAGTGAGGCTTGTCCAGCAGTGGACTTATTTAGCTGTAATGATGATGATGATGATACACCAAGAATCATTTGCTTATCTACGTTAAGTGGTTTGTTATATGTGTTCTGTGTTGGTGTATATCTTCCAATGGGATTTCAAATTGCACCAGCATCTTATTATTGACGTCAGGTGAAAGCTCGGTATAAACCAAGTCACCCATGCGTCGCATTAGAATTACTCATAGTTGAGGTCATATGATTTTTATGAGGAATTTCCGCCACCAGAATAGAATCTCATTGGCATTGGAATTAGTAAATAATTTGTAGAATGTAGGTGTTATATGTACGGCACGAAATCCCATATTTTACCAAGCATCGCAAGCATGGAGGTGATGATATAGCTTTTTACAGCGTTCGACTAGTTAAATAAATATATTCGAACAACTAACAAACTCATCTGATCCCAAACTAGGCACATACGCCCTATGGCACCCAGTAAACACACTTAAATATTTCTAAATACATACGTATTATAGATAAATTACACCTAGATCCAGATCAAACGAGCGTATTCATCGCACAAAGATTTGTCCTGAGTGGGGATCGAACCTACATGACTTGTCAAACCAGCTTGAGATCCCGCTAAGATTCGAGGTTCTATCTCCAGTAGCAGTAAAGGTTTCTGGTCGCTTTTGTGAAAGAAAAAGAATAGCTGATGTTGATTTTAAAACTGCATAGAAGCCTCTTGTAAATTCTCCACTACTTTACTGGGGTAAGATTTGAATGGACTATGACGGACTTTACTTGTCTTTTGCTAAATGACGAAAACGCTGCACAATGTTGAATTCTTATGCAAATAACTTGATTTGGCGAATTACCTGATACTGGCAAATACTCGAATAGAGTGAGTCCATTACCAGGAAAAAAAAAGTAATATAAATAAAAAAGGTATCAACAACAGAACGAGAGAACAGAATACAAACAACCACATACACAAATGAAACGTACGCAAGGCTTCAAATTAATAGGTACCCATTTCTTCTTTTGATTTTATTTCAATATGTTCCGAAACGAAATCAGAAGATCTCATTTAAAACCTTTTGAAGCAAATTAGGTTACAAATTACAATATTTTCAGTTAGTTACCCCTTTATTAAGAATAATGTAAAGGGATTTTCATTTGCAACGAAAATTGGATTTTGAGAGAATTTAGATTAACCCGCAAAATGGGTGAATTGTTTAAAATTTTATTTGTTATTAGATTGGAATATTAAGTGCCACATACGAAATTAATCTCTTTTTCGTATATGGCAATTGATATCCTTGCAACCTAATAAATCTGTATTTGTCATCGTATTATAATGTCATTTATTTATGTATTAATTTTGTAATAATTTTTATATGGATTCACTGATTGAATTGAATATGTTTTTTATTATTATTATTTGTTTTATTTATTAGCAGATTGGTACCAGGCGCTCATAGCCTTGTTCTAGCAGCACCGCAACTGAATGGCGAGGTTAAGTACCTATTGACGCGGTCAGTCTATAGATGGGCAACAACCAAAGTGTTTTATTTTCTAAGTACACGAGAAATCAGGCCATGTCAGAGGCTTTCTGGGCGGCTTGAATAACTCTGCCTAGTAATCATTATCCATACGATAAAATAAGTAATTAGGAGATAAAGGTAAAAGTAATTTTGAGTGCGTGTCACCATTTTTATTATCTACATAATGCAATATAAAGTTTAGTAAGACCTTGAAAGGAAAAATTAAGAACGAGGCCTCAGCACAGCAGTAATTTTGTTTGAAAGCGCATAGCACAGTCAATGTGACTTCGGTGGTCACACTTTGGCCATGATAACGCCTTTATTACTAAGACAATAAAGGTGTTTAACTTAATACCACTAAGAAGGCGTGCACTGAATAAGACCGTATAGATTTTAAAGCTATGAGAATTACTTCCGGCGTCAGGACATATTGCGGTTTAAACTTCTTAGCAAGTTTTTTAGAATGCAATAATGTCATTGCACTAATCATTAACGGTAAAAGCCACAACAAAACAATGACTAATGTTCAAAGGTTATTAACCCGAATACCGAATATTCTAGAAGAAACACGTAATGACATTTATCTAATCTCGATCGAATATCAAGGAAAATCCTTCACTATTGTCTTATTATTCGACTGCACATGTGGCGCAGCGGCTTAGGCAGTCGCCTCGCCAGTTCGTGTCCCGGGTTCGACTCCCGCACAGGACATCATTTGTGCGACCAACAAATAGTTGTTCGGAGTCTGGATGTACAGATGCCAGCACATCCAGCTACCTCAATCTATCAAATTTCTTTTATAGATTTTCAACTTTATCACAAAAGCATAAGGTACACTTTCAATTGGGGAAATTTGTCAGATTGGGGTAGCTTGATGTCGTGGCGTCTGTACTTTGTATCCCTCGACTATAGTTTGTATAACCCCGCGACACATGTATTAATATCCTTAGTGCGGGAGTTCTTTTAAAAAATTAAATAATAAGATGTTGCTACAATAAATGGAATAATGTGATATTGAACTATTTATCTATTGTTATGGATTAAGTATAAGAAAACGTGTCTTCGGTCATTTCTGCTAGAGACACGTTTCAAGCTTCAATTTTATATTGGACAAAGATAAATGAATAAATTTTTAACTATATATGATATATAGTTAAAGATAAAAATATTGCTGAACTACCAATATTCATTATCTTTTATTAGATAAAGTTAGCTGCTGAGTAAGCTGGCGATAAAGAAATCTATGAATAACACATACGAGCCAAACCTTTCATACACAATGCCATTTCACACGGGAAGAATATACAAGCTATACGATCATTTCATCACCTTTTTCATAAAAGACCCGCCACACAAGAACAAATAAACTATATTTTTAAGCTAACATTATATAAACATTAGTGGTTTAGTTTCAGAGAGTCAAGCTGCCGGTCCCGGTTGTTGTTATAAGAGAACTGTCCATAAGCGATGTCAGAGGCCTACTGGGCGGCTTGAACAACTCTGACACGATAAAGAAAGAAAGAATTAGTAAAAATAATTATGAAAATCAAAACACAAATGAAATAAATTTCAGAATAAAGAAAATTTATATTGAAATATGTAGGTAAAATTAATTAAGATAGCAATGCGATAACATGTCATTCAGAACAAATCATTAACTCTTTGAAGGACAAACTCAGTAAACAAGTCGTAACAGGTTTTTTGCATCGACTGAATCCAATGACGCGATGAACTTATTAAGTTTCTTAGAAATAAAAGGGAAATCTAGTTAGTTTTAATGATGCATCGATGATTAATCCTATTGTAAAGTGCGCAGTTTTCTTTGATATCGATAAGATTACAAAATAGGGCATTCGATAAATCATCGAGTTATTTTTCAATTGAATCATAATCATCATTGGAAAATAATAAAAAAAAAACAATAAGGATACTTATCAATTTCCTGAAAATAACGATGAATTATATTTTATATTTAATTAATTATACAAATACAAGATGGTGATTATTATGATTGCGGTTACGTACGACTTATTAAGTGCAGGCTTTGATGGCAGTAATAAAAACTTTAATAAAAATAGTTATTATAATCAATACAAGTTTTAGTTCGACGAAATACAAATCGCAATATTAAATATCTACCTGTACTTCGAGTTTATCTATGTATACTTAACTTAATATGTTTGATTAAACTAAAACGTAATATAACACGTTGTGTGGTTTTATGAAACTACGATGCAAGTAAAACTTGGTCTCTTACGACGTAAAATTAATTTATTGTAGGATATTTTCGCATTATACTTGGTTTTTTACTCGTTGACTGGTTAAATTGGCTCACTCAATGCATCGATGTCTATCACGACCATGTGAACAACATTTATAGCAATACACTGATCAAAACACAAATACCGCGGAAAACATGCGCAAGTGAGTGAGAATGTTAATAAATCCTGCACGATCAACCGATGCGAAGAATGGGCAAAAATTTAGGTGGCGATGTAAAAAAAAAGGTTCACTTTAAAAGACCCGTTCAATACATTAATATTAAACACAGTGAACTTGTCACTTGTAAAGCTCTTTAAAGTCCACGTGTTCCTTTTATTTTAGATGTTATAAATGGCCAGTTGTATAAAATCGTAAGAATTACTTTTTACTTAAATATAATTATAAAGTAACAAATTCTGACATAAGCTTAACAATAAAATAAATAATTTATAAATTAATTTACACCAATCAACGCGAAATAGCACTATTTATTTCAATCCATACATTATCATTACTTATTTCAATATGTATTGCGCAATGTTCTAGATCACGGCGGAAGAAAATCAATTATCTTCGCCAACTGATAACTGGCTTACATGCAGTAAAGTCAATGTACTAAATAAAGCCTTTAATATCTCTGTCTCAAGGTCTGAACGTGACGGTGGTTTAGATTCTGAAATATATCAATCGTTTATCAAAAGAGAAATTATCTCGACATCTGTGGCAACTTTGTTATCAACTATGATCAATTAAATGATAAAATAATCTAGATAAGAAGTAACTTTCCTCTCACCGTCTTTGGATATAGATTTTGGGAATTTTATCATGTTTTCAGCTTCGAACAAGGTATTTTTCCGTTAACAATTTGTTTGTGAGTTTTCTCAAGTGTGGGGCGGGCAATCGTAAATCTTACTTTTTTCTTATCATCAAACAACATGCACAAGTATTGGCTATACAAATATTGATGTAATCTAGTGCTAAACATCTCAAGGGCTTTCTATAGCTGATGCAAAATAAATGAAGATAAGATATAACCTGCTGTTTACGGATTGCTTATGAGGCCTTGACGACAAGTTAGGCTTAAGCCGTCTAGCTAAATAGTGGGGTTGCGGAGGTTTGGAGCAATTTATCCACATTTTTTTTAAATAGATTTTGACGCAACTTTTATTTGTAATTCATTTTTGCATGCAGGTTTTTAATAAATCTCTATCGGATGACCAGCACTGCAGCAATGTAGGTATGTGCTGCCGTAGCTTAATTTAGATATACTTCAAGAGAACTTTCGTTTTCTTCCTGCAAATGTTTGCTATGTATTGCAGGAGTTTCGATGTCTCTTTTTCCATAATCTCTGGTACCTACCTACTCGTATTATGAGCCTAAGTCTGACAAATAGGTATCAGAACAAGCTTCTGTCCATAGTTACAGAACAAATCAAATACTAAACCTAGCGTCATCAAACTACACGTCCGATGATCACTTGTTCAAACATTGAAATTGTATCCAAACGACCTTACGTGTCTACGTTGTGTAGACACATCTGTTCTGAGCAAAACATCTAACTAATTTTAATATCATTCCTTTTCATTTTAACGAAATTCTTAAGAAAGGTACAAAGCATATTTAGTTCCCTCAATTTAGTATTGCCGCGTAATACTGCGGGAGAATAAGCAAGACGTCAGAATCTTTTAACCGTAGAATTATGCGCACCGGACAACTTGTACTATGACCCCGCGCTCGCTTACCTGTCTGCAAAGTGTGGCGATTATGGTATATTAGCTGTGCCCCGCGGTTTTAGCAGCCTTAAACTGTATACATTATAGCCTATGTGTTATTCAGATATATAAGCTATAGTACTTAGTGATGTAACGAATGTCAAATTTTGGACATTCGCGAATGCGAATGCGAATATCTGCTGCCAACATTCGCGAATGCGAATGCGAATATTCAGTTTTTTTTTAATTTGGTGGAAAGTGAACAAAGAAAGGTACGGTCTTCTGTTTCCTGTAGTTCGACATTATTTAGTTACACCACCAACAAGTATCCCTAGCGAGCGCATGTTTAGTGGCGCTGTACTTATTTACACGCCACATCGAAACAGACTTGAAGGAGACAAGGCATCAAAGCTTCTATTTTTAAAGTTTAATATTCCTCTACTGAAGTTCAATTATAAACATGAAAAATATGTTAAAAAAAAAAATAATTAGTAGAAGTATTTTTGGTTTGTGAATTTATTTTTGTTATCTTTATTTAAAGTTAGACTATATTTATGGTCTACTGTACTGAATATAGTTTTAGTTCCATTATTATCTAAATACTTTGAAAAACTTGAAAGGTGTCAAGTGACACCCGGATGGAACGAAGTTATTTCTTATTATTCATTATGTACAAAAAACCTGCATACACTCAATAAAAATAATCGTCGCGACACCACACTGTTCAATGCGAAATAGAAATGAAAATATCTGGCTTGCTTTCTATAAGAGAGAGACAGACAGACAGAGAAACATGCGCACGCCGCATATCTGCAAAAAGTGTCGTGACAACTTTTCGTAAGATTTTTTTCCGTCTAGCCCCCTTTCACAACGCGCGATAAGGAACTTAGTTCCAATATATCTAAAGACTGACAAAAGTATAAAGGAAAAATTCATTTTTGTTAGTTTCATTTGCATAATTTTTTCGTGTTACAAGTTCTAATGACAATTTAACTTTTTAGCTTTATTAGACTAAAACATTTACTTTTATATCTGTTTGCTTAAAGTGTGAACTCTTTTTTAAAATGATTACATTTATAGTTTATTTATTGTAGTATTTGTTGATTATTATTTTTAGTTTTTAGTTATGCTCAACAAGATAATTATAAGGTTAAAACTTCGGTAAAAATTCATAGAAGAATTATTATTGTTTCTTTACATAGAGTATATTGTTGTTAAATTCTTATGAAAATTTAATTGTTAAGCTTCATTGCCCAAAGTTATATAGTTTAAATAAATAAATGATTTCAAATGATAAAGAGAAGACTGATAATGTGATTACGAGGTTAAGTTACTTATTCTTAAATTAAAAAAAAAAAAGATATGATGGGATTTTGTTTTATTAACCAACTATTAACCTTCAATTTTTTTTTATATTCGCAAAACATGCGAATGCGAATATGCAAAAATATGCGAATATCCGCGAATGCGAATGCGAATATTCGTTACATCACTAATAGTACTACAAAGTTTCATCAAAATCCGTCCGGTAGTTTTTGTGTGAAAAAGTAACAAACATACACACTCACACACTGACAAACTTTCGTCTTTATAATATTAGTGTGATTCCTCCAGATGATAGATAAAACTACTGTGGACATCTTTTCGGTAGACCTTTCTCCAGCAGTGGACGTCATTCGGCGCAGAAGTTAAGGCAATCGCCTTACCATTGTACAAATCCCACACTGGACAAATATTTGTGATTACATTTCAGGGATAATTTCCCATAAAGCGACCAGTCTTCGTTAAAAAAAAGAATTACGTGATGGTATAGAAAAAAATCTCATATTTAAGAACCTCTTACAAAACTTGAACCATTAGCACGTTAGAGCTTTCCCTTATAAAGGAGGATATAGATTTTTTTTTGGGACTGGTATAGTAAAATAAAGAAATGACTAGAACTTTTCTTCCAACCTTCCATTATCAATATTTATGACTACGTCCAAGGGTCAGAACGACTAAAAGAATATAATAATATTGTTTTCCAAAGCTAATACACGAAGTGGCAAACATAATGAGCAGGTACGATGACGTCTGTGTATGTACGCGGGCATGTGTTAATTGGCATTACGTTGCGGCTTAGTGACTCTTATGTTACCTACATTAGCATCGTGGTCAGCTAAGTGTACTATGTATATAGGTTTGTCTGTCATTTCTAGAAAAAAAAAAGATTTATACCCAACAAACACAGATAATCCTTAAGTTAACTTGGTTTACATCAAAGATAATATAACTAATTACGTTTAGTTTACATAGGAATTAATTTGGAAGCATGCAACTTTATGAGTACAAGCCTGTTGGCGTGGTTGGTAAATGCTTGCTTTTCACGCCGGAGGTCGTGGGTTCGATTCCCACCCGAGACAGATATTTATGTGCATGAACATATCTATTTGTCCTGAGTCTGGGCGCAATTATCTATATAAGTATGTATTCACAAAAGAAAAGTAGTATATGTAGTATATCAGTTATCTGGTTTCCATAGTACGAGCTCTGCTTAGTTTGGGATCAGATGGCTGTGTGCAAATAATGTCCCGGGATATTATTTATTTTATTTTATTTTTATTTAACAATTTATGTACACATAAATAAAAACATAATAACATAAATAAAACAAGGAAAAGATTGTACAAAGGTACTGCTTATTTCAATAGAAATCTCTTCCAGCAGACCCGCGAGAGGAGAAACTAACTAGAAAAGAGCATATTATGTGTAGTTTACGCTATACGACATACAAAGTGTATGTATACACTACATACTAATAATACACAGATACCTATAAGGGGAATATATATATATATAAGGGCAATATAATATACTACATATACATACTATTATCAGGATGAGGTTAAGAGAAAATGATCTTTCACTCGTTTTTTAAATAACGTTATTGTATTGCTATTGCGGATGTTAGGTGGAAGAGAATTCCACAACCTGACCGCATGCACCGTAAAAGAGGAGTCGTAAAAATCGGTTTTATGGATAGGAAATTTAAGGAGGGATCTGAGGTGTGACCTACAGGAGGCATCAGGTGAATGAATAAAGGAGAAACGCTCCCGTAGGTAGGCGGGGTATGAGGGATTGTGAAGGACATTAAATAAGAGATACAATATGCGAGCATTCCTACGAAGACGGATAGGGAGCCACTTGAGATCCTTGCGAAAGTTAGAGACATGATCATATTTCTTGAGACCAAATATAAAACGAATGCATAAGTTTTGCAAGCGCTCAAGTTTATTTAGCAGCTCCTCAGTAGCATCAAGATAGCAGCAGTCCGCGTAGTCCAGAATGGGTTGTATGAGTGTCTGAGCTAGTGAGATTTTCGTTTTCAGGGGTAAGAAGTTTTGGAGGCATTTTAAAGAGTGGAAGGTAAAGTGAACCTTTCTGCTAACTTCCGATACCTGAGCTTTCCAAGACAAAGTGCTATCAAGAATTATGCCCAGATTTTTTGCAGTATCAGTATATGCTACAGGATGACCAATAAAACATACCGTAGGGAGTGATGCGAAGTCAAGATAGTTACGCATATATGTACTACCAATAATCATGGCCTGGGATTTTTACAGATACCTATAAGGGGAATATATATATATATAAGGGCAATATAATATACTACATATACATACTATTATCAGGATGAGGTTAAGAGAAAATGATCTTTCACTCGTTTTTTAAATAACGTTATTGTATTGCTATTGCGGATGTTAGGTGGAAGAGAATTCCACAACCTGACCGCATGCACCGTAAAAGAGGAGTCGTAAAAATCGGTTTTATGGATAGGAAATTTAAGGAGGGATCTGAGGTGTGACCTACAGGAGGCATCAGGTGAATGAATAAAGGAGAAACGCTCCCGTAGGTAGGCGGGGTATGAGGGATTGTGAAGGACATTAAATAAGAGATACAATATGCGAGCATTCCTACGAAGACGGATAGGGAGCCACTTGAGATCCTTGCGAAAGTTAGAGACATGATCATATTTCTTGAGACCAAATATAAAACGAATGCATAAGTTTTGCAAGCGCTCAAGTTTATTTAGCAGCTCCTCAGTAGCATCAAGATAGCAGCAGTCCGCGTAGTCCAGAATGGGTTGTATGAGTGTCTGAGCTAGTGAGATTTTCGTTTTCAGGGGTAAGAAGTTTTGGAGGCATTTTAAAGAGTGGAAGGTAAAGTGAACCTTTCTGCTAACTTCCGATACCTGAGCTTTCCAAGACAAAGTGCTATCAAGAATTATGCCCAGATTTTTTGCAGTATCAGTATATGCTACAGGATGACCAATAAAACATACCGTAGGGAGTGATGCGAAGTCAAGATAGTTACGCATATATGTACTACCAATAATCATGGCCTGGGATTTTTCAGGATTTATTAACAGACCATGAGACCGTGTCCATTGGTTAATTAATTCCAGATCACGATTCATGGCAGCAATCGCGCCATGAGCATCTTCTCGAGTAAAAAATCTGTAAAGCTGCAAATCGTCTGCATAGAGATGGAAGTGTGAGGAAATGACTCGTGTGATAGAGTTAATGAAAATGGAAAAGAGTAAGGGGGAAAGAACGCCACCCTGAGGTACGCCCGCAATAAGAGAACACCAATCTGAGTAAGACTCGTCAAGTTGTACGCACTGCGAACGTCCCCGAAGATAAGAGTTAAACCACAAGACAGTACTAGAAGAGAAGTTAAGAGACGCCAGAATACCGAGAAGGACATCAAAATCAACAGAATTGAAAGCGCTGCTAAAATCTAATAGCACTAGAAGAGAAAGGGATTTGTTTTCCATGGCCCAGCGGATATCATCGGTCACTTTCAGCAGAGCAGTGACAGTGCTGTGGCCAGTACGGAATCCAGATTGGAAGGAGCTAAGAAGGTGGTTATTAGACAGGAAAGAAGAAAGCTGACGATGAACTATATGCTCAAGGACCTTAGACAGGAAAGGCAGAATGGAAATAGGACGAAACTGGGATGGAGTAGCTGGATTACGTATTTTGGGAAGTGGTATTATGTGTGCTTGTTTCCAAGCTGTAGGAAAAGTAGATGAGAATAAGGAAAAGTTGAAAATGTGAGTTAGAACAGGAAGTATAGTAGGCAAAATAGGATGAATCATCCTTGAGCATATGTTATCATGCAGACAACTGCAGAAGAAGATATTGAAGCTGTTGATTTTTTGACGTCCTCCTCAGTTACAGGAGATAAATTAAAGGGAGAACAATGCGGTACTGGTAAAAGGGAAAGATCTTGTAAAGTAGCCAATTTAATTTGAGAGTCCAGAGAAACGGGGGGGTTAGAAAAATGAATGTTAAGACCATTCAGATATTATATTATTAAGCTAGGAATTTTAAAAAAAGGCGGAGGTTTTTAGTTCGTAGTCTCAATAATGCACGTATGCCGTTCAGCCTAACGAACTTTTAAAGTCAGTAAACCACGCGAGAGTGCACTCGCATTGGATTTCATTTTCTATAGGTACTAATATATAATTTTTTTAACTACTATGATGAAATGGAATGTAAATTTATACATTACATTCATACATGTTTTTTTATTTATTGCGCTCAACTACTTTTCTCGCTGGCGGCGGTAGGAAGTTTATCCTCACATACTAGAACCTTTTAATTGTCTTGGTAATGTTTAAGAAGACCTCCTCTTATGTACGCTGTGACTGACGAATGAACTCTACTACAAAAAAGAAACTGCAGAAAACTGCATGTAATTCAATTACACTAATAAGAAATATGAACCAAATACCTATATGAAGGTTAAGTAAATAATGACGCTTTTATGATAATCCAGCGGAAAACCAAACTATTGTATTATTAAACAAACAGAACATAAACATTTGACTTACAAATATACCAACGGGCATGATATCGCTGAGTAAAAAGGACGTCACAATAAAATAAATAATATATACTGCGGAGAAGGGATATTACCATTAAAGTCTAATATAACTAGGCATCCAGTATCAATTACTCCGACATACCTTAACCTTCGGCATGCCTGGTGATAAAAAGTTACACGGTATGCCTGGTGGGTCTGTGAGACCAGGATTTTTAACTTGCAATTTCTCAGATAATTTATGATAAATAAGTTATTATAATGTACTAATATTTTTACTAGAGGTGTATATTATAGGTTAAAATAAAAAAATATTGCAAATCATAACTTTAATAATAATTATTATATTAATTAAACTTAGGTGGCATTTTTAAACAAAAAGAAGTAGTTCTTTACTTTTATAACACAGATTACTTATTAAAAACTAAACAGATCTCAATAAGAATTTATAAAATATAAGGCACTTCCATGTGCTTATAAAAAACTAAAGAATATTCAGTCTTCATCACTTCTATCAATAGTTTTCAGGGCTCTGGTTCGGAAGCAAATTGCTCATTGGAAAATTGCATGATCCATACATATGTGACTGGATCGTAGCCAACGTCACAGCCATTTCAGAATCTGAAAAACTTCCTTCCGCAGCAGCCTCTCCTATATCATTATTCTCTGCTTCTAAATCACATGCCTCGCTTCCCTGAGTCAAGTAATTGGACTCGTCTCCCCCAAAGTAAAAAAATACGTCAACTTCTTCAACCGCGTCTAGTAATAAATTACTAATATGACCATCGCAGAGATGGCTACCCATTTTAAAACTAATAATGTAATAAATATTATATTTCAGCGCAAAAATAATAATAATTTCCAAAAACATAACCAAAAAAACTTACATAAAAAAGTCACGCCGTATGCATGGTCGGGTCCGTGAGACCCGCGGAAAATATATACATGTCCTAACTACCACGGGAGCGTGCTCCGGACTGAGGGATCGGGCGGAGGGTGTCTAGCAATTCATAATGGCCAGCTACTAAGTGCGGCTAGGCGCACAATTTAAATTTGAATGAAAAGCAACGGTTTATGTGCAGAGGTGGGTCTGACAGACCCTACCAGGCATACCGAAGGTTAAAGAACATTTCGAGTTCCTCCGCGTAGTAGCTGAGATCAACGAAAATTTACGAATGAATATAACAATGCACTTCACTAAATTGCACCAAATTCCAGCTGCATTGGCACGTGCTCAGTCCCTTTGTATTGTTTATAGGTAAAACAAGTTCAGGTATCAACAAAATGTATGATTGGATTCTCCTTTTAGGCAGATAGTGTATGTATGTATTAGGAGAGTCCGTTCTTCTATAGCAAGACGTGTTATTCATAAGCTAGACGTATAATTTTTTATGCTCAAACTATTAAAATTTAAATTAATTAAATTAAATCAAATGTGTGTATAAGTGTGTGTGAATATAATGAGTGAAAATATAGCCTGTGGATGTGACTCAGAGTACACACGGCTACACATCAAGCTATACATTTCCCTTTAAGCTGACCTCTCATTGTATGGAAAGCCTATACAATGCGGGATCAGCTTATAATGGAAATGTATAGCTTGATGTGTAGCCGTGTGTACGTGAGAGGTTGTGTATGTGTCAAGGTTTCAGCAGTGTTTCGGTCATTGATTACCAGACATTTTTTGTAGCAGTTTGAAATAGGCTTTTTATCGTCTTTTGTAGGAGTATATGTGGTCGGGCATAGTCGTGACACATTTCATCTATATGGCAAAAAGGTAATACATTTTTTTTTTCGTTTAAAGACCACACCTGCTAGGGAATCTGTTCCCAGTGTCGCGCGCGGGGTACTTTACAAACATATGATAGACGGACACAAATTACTAACATCTAGACTCCGTACAACTATAATTTATGGGTCACACAAAAAGGTGTCTGGCGCGGGAATCGAAACCGGAACACGACGCGGCGACTCCTTTCTCGAGGCGACTGTCTTTGCCGCTGCGCCACACGTGCAGGCATAGTTTAGGGTAGGGTTTTAAAATGTAGGGCGAAAATTAGGAACTCATTTTGGAATCTTAGCACCTAGGAAGTGCTATTTACATTAGGACTCGATGCTACCATCAACATTAGCGACGAAATAGGCTAACTGAAAATGGAGGTCTATACAACACCAGACAGACAGTTTCCAAACAAACGCAGAGTAAACATTTAAAATTACATTACACACAGACAAGACGGCAAGTCTTGATGTGTAAACATTGAACGGAGAGAGAACTATTTACACCCCGAAGGCCGGTGTGTAAAGGTCGTATCGTACTACACTTCCGATACAAAACGTCGGAAACGTCCTGAGAAATATATCGGATAAATCGATTAAGATAATGTAAGTTGTTAGTATTGGGTGAATGAACGATTTATTTGTTTTACATCTGATTTATTTATTTATTGAGGACAGCCAGTAATTGTTACATTTTTCTTACAAATGAATAATACAAGAACACAAATCCTAATGCACAATTTTTTAAGGCGTCACCGCATTCATTTATTATTAAAACAGCAGTAAATAAATCTATTAATAATAATCGATAAATCTCAAAGCAGCAGTCTTTAAAAATAACAGTAGTCAATATATAAATGATAATATTCTATACGAATGAAACCGCTTCCGTAGGCTTTGATAACCAGGGTCAAAGTAACTAGTCATTTTTTGTTTTTATGGAACTAGTCTCTCCCTCTTACCCACCGCTGCATCTCCTGAAACCAGGATCAACAATGGCACGTAATGAAGTGACACTGAGCGGTGAGGTACATGTATATCTCGGGAAATCGCTTCAACTGTTTTAGATCCCGGAATAACCAAGCCGGAGTAGCAGGAGAGATAGAAACAAGCAGGAGTTGAAAAAAAGTAGTTCCACTTCAAAGTAGTGCCTCGGAGAGCACGTAAAGCCGTCGGTCTTGTGCCTGAACTGTCGTGTCGCGAGTCGTCCCTTCAGATCATGACAGTGATGTAATAGAAAGTGCCCCTGTGTTTGCGCACACACTTGTGCACTATAATATGCCCCGCGCAGGTACTTACTTATCGTATGGGCAGTGGTTACCGTAGTGTCAGAGTTGTTCAAGCCGCCCAGTACGCCTTTAACATGGCTAACGACTTTTCTCGAATGACTACAACCGGGACCGACAGCTTAACGTGCCCTCAGAAGCACGGAGAGGCTCGTAAATTAAACCACTTTGGCGGTCACCCATCTATGGACTGACCGCGAGCCTAGTTGTTTAACTTCGCCGATCACTTACGGGCCGGTAAGAGCATCTAGTTATGAGCGACTCGCCTAGGAGGACATTTTTATAAAGTTGCGGCCCTGGGTGTGAGTAAGCATAACGAGGAGGAAGGGTCTGCAACGCATAGAGAAGCAATCGTTATAGGCCACAGTAACTCCTTACCATCAGGTTAGTTGTATGTTTCATTGCAGTTATCGTGATATAATAAATACATTAACTCTTCCGAGACTTATATACATACATTATCTCAATGACAACATGATATTAAATTCTTACTAAGCTTCGAGTTAAAACAGAATTTATTTCTCTACGTGACTGCCAACGAGAAGAATATAATAAAATTATATCAACTGATAGAAACATGAATAACACAACAACACTTCATGACCGCAATATGCGGACGTGACAATTAAAAGAAAAAATACACGACGTAGAAGGGTTTTTACAATTAATTTCTAAAATATGAGTAATATAAACAACATTGGAAAAGGTAGAAAAGGGAAAAAACACTTATTTATCGATAATTGAGCAACTCTTTATCATAACAGCTGTAAGTAGTTCCCTGCTGGACACAAACCTCCCCCAATATTTATTTGACGATCACCGTAGCCTAGTTGGTAGTGCCCCTGCCTACGAAGCTGGTGGTCCTGGGTTCGAATCCCGGTAAGTGCAATTATTTTATTTATCTTTATTTTATTTCCTTTATTTTCGCTTTGTTGTTTCCGTCCGTGCGTCACTATACCTGGGTTGCCAACTGGAAACCAGCGCTAGGTGTATCCCACTTAGCTGATGCTGAGGTGGTGACCCTTTCGGCAGAACATGCAAGACACACCTGCTCCATGATATGATTGTTACCTTCTTTCTTTTCCTTTTCTCTGTATTGATGTTGCTTTGTTTTAATTTACTGTATTTCTTGTGTGTTGTGCTGAATAAAATGTTTTCATTTCATTTCAAATATTTGTGTGATGAGCACGAATATTTGTTTCTGAGTCATGGATGTTTTCTATGTATTTAAGTATTTATCTATCTATATAAGTATGATATATTCGCCGCAGTCACCGTACACACAGCTATCTACCACATTACACTAATATTATAAAGGCGAAAGATTGTGAGTGTGTATGTTCTTCACGTCTAAACGGCTGGATCGATTAAAATAAAATTTGGTATGGAGTTAGCCGACACCCTGGATTAACACATAAATACATATAATAAAATCGTAGGTCGAAACTGTACATTGAATAGTTTTTTTAAAAGGATACTTGGGGCGTGATCTACAATCTATATCGAACCCAAAAATATAGGTTTTATAATTTTTGTCTGTGTGTCTGTTTGTCTGTCCGGGATAAACTCAAAAAGTACTGCATGGATTTACTTCAAATTTTGCGTGAATATTACTAAGAGGTCGGGTAAACATATAGGCTACATATTACCACGCTATATTCTACGGGGGAGGAGCTGTGATGATAATTTATAAAATTAAACGCGGGTAAAACCGCGGGGCACAGCTAGTAAGTAATAATTACTCACCTAGCAATTTTGTTTTTCTTATGAGCATACTGCCAAGTTCAATTTCCTAAAGGACAATTAATTAACAATGAGTCAAACCTCGGGGGATATTTACATTGGTCGAGACACATGGGTGTGTCCATTGTATATTGATATGCTGCAGTGGTCAGTGAATCATTCACCCATTCATCACACTAATATTATAAAGGCACAAGTTTGTGAGTGTGTGAATGTGTATGTGTGTTACTTCTTCACGTCTAAATGGCTGGAGCAATTTTAATAGAATTTGTTATGGAGTTAGATGACACTCTGGATTAACATATAGGCTATATTTTATTAAGGTTAACGCGGGTAAAACCGCGGGCACAGCTAGTCATTAGTATTTGTGTATGACATGGCTTAACAATTACTGCTGTCTAATAATGTCCTCCTAGTCGAATTTCAGGCACGGCGGCCAGTCTCAACAGAGATTAGCCAACTGCACGGGTATTATAGTGCACAAGTGTGTGCGCAAACACAGGAGCACTTTGTATTCCATCACTCTCATGATCCAATGGGACGCCTAGGCAACACGACCGGAAAGAGGTTAGGCACAGGATCGACGGCTTTACGTGCTCTCCGAGGCACGGGGGTATAATACCGCCAACTCCCAGACTTCGGGCTGATGCTGAGAATTTTTCTTTTTACAGAAAAGTCTCAAAATCACTTATTGGCCCGACCCGGGATTTGAACCCAGGACCTCGTTCTCTGCGGGTGAACACGCTATCGCTAGACCAACGAGGCAGTCAAATGTTGTCTAATGACTACAAACGGGACCGACAGCTTAACGTGCCCTCCAAAGCACGGAGACGCTCAGAAATTATCTTCACTCCTCCATGATTCAAACATTGATAGTACTACAGGTTCAACAAACAGTACTAACAGCGCTCATAGCTAGATGCTCTCACCGGCTCGTAAGTGATTGGCGAGGTTAAACAACTAGGCTCGCGGTCGGTCCATAGATAGTAGACCGCCAAAGAGGTTTAATTTCTCAGCGTCTTCGTGCTTACGAGGGTACGATAAGCTGTCGGTCCCGGTTGTAGTTCATTAGACAACAGTCGTTAAGCCATGTCAGATGCCTACTGGGCGGGTTTAACAACTCTGACACTAGGGTAACTACTGCCCATACGATAAGTAAGTAAGTAAACAGTATTGACATGGATGGAAACGCGTGGCAGGATTGTTATAGGCGATCAGTATCACGGCAACATAGCGGCTTTTATAAGATTATTACCAGAGACAATACCCATGAGAAATAAAACTCAAATGATTACCTAATTAATTTAATGATATTGTAGCGAGCGGTGGGTCATTTATCTAGAACATTCTAGCGCAGTTCTAAAAGCCACCAAAAACCCTTACTTGTACCTACTAGACTTCGAAGCCTGAACTTATATGAATATGTAACATCGACCGATGAATGACCCAGGCATTTGTAATCAGGATAGAAGAAAATCAGATGTTAAAGCATCCAGTCTAAAGAACGGGGAGGTACAAAAGCCTGCCAAAATTGATGTAGTCGCAGTGTGCCGATCAGAATCGCATTATTTTGCGACTGAGACAACACATTTACTGTCGAATGTAACATAAACAAATATAATGTTATGTCATTTCTTTCCAAGTCCATTATCAGGCCACTACTCTATTAAAGGGGGGCACCGGAGCAGCATAACCACGTTTCCGGGGCTTCCCCCAACAGGCTCCAAGAGAAGTCCACGGCAGGTTAGGTTTTATCGGTGCGAGTCCGACACACCCACCCGCAGACACTTTTTGCGGGTGGCATGAATAGGTATTCCCCAGACTTAGCAAAAAAAAAAAGCTACTGCTCTATTAATAAGATGTAAGTCACAGTTCCATTTCACCTTATTATAATGCTGTAATGAGTTAGTTAAGATCAATAACCACAACACATTAAACTCAATTCTGGGAACACTTCGTAAAGTCGCAAATTGCATACCGCATAGTAGGTACACAAGATAATTACAACTCATTGATAAAATTCCACCTCGAATATCTCATTGCAATATGGGGTAAGTACATTGAAAACCGTTCGAAGACACTACAAACAATGAAATAATGTAATAAAGGTATTATTTCATTACGATTACACAAAAACTAGGCTATTTGATCTGACTGAATTGTACACCTTTAAAACTTTTGTTGTTAAGTGTTAGTCTAGAATCTCCGATTTTGATCATCTATTTTTGCCGTTGACTGTACCATATTATAGAATAGTCTCGATTACATTATCTTAGTTTAAGTCCACACACACACACACACACACATGTTCAGGTGAACCTTATATAAGCGTGTTAAAAATATTAGTAACTTTATTTTCTTCTATACGTTACGTTAGGTAGAAAAATGTAGTGGGCGGATCAGCGTGCGCAGGAGTGATCTCGGCCCATGACGTATGACAAAAATACTTGTTGAAATTGTATGATGTCAAATACTTGTAATTGTTTCAAAAGACCAGTAAACAATGGATATTGGGACATTTGGAATATAATTGGGGGTCAAACTAATTTTTATTTTATTTACGATAGTAAAATAATATACTAGAACTAAGGTTTTATATCCCTGTATCGCGGGAGACTTTACCAACATGCAATACACGGACATAAAGCACATCTAAACATAGAACAACAATTTATGGTTCACACAAATAGTTGGCACGTGCGGAACTCTAACACGAAACACGGCGCGCCGAGGAAGTATCGAAGCGACCACCTTAAGCACTGCGCCATACATGCAATGCAGCCAATTAAAAGAGCAAATGATATTTTTAATAATTCGTGGCGAGGATAATGTACTGTCCCATTCTCGCAAAACTATGTTGGTATAAAACTTCTATACGTCCACTACAAGTGACGTCATTTGTTAGTATAGCGTGGTCTTTATCTAACATTATTTATAAAAGTTTATAACTCCATTAGGTTAAAGTTAAATCTGATTTTATTATGGTCAAATATGTTAAAAATAAATGAAATTAGTCAGCTCACCTTTTGTCTTGTTTACGGAATCATATCTTATACCTGGTAACAGTCTCGTACTCGGTCTAGAGTGCGCCAGCCAAATGATGGGTGCAAGAAATGATAAGTGGTACTTTATCGTGTGGGCAGCGTTTCTCTAGTGTCAGAGTTGTTCAAGCCACCCAGAAGGCATCTGACAGGGTTAAAATACCGTCGTTTTCTTACATACTTACGTTGCCTTATAATTACAACAGAGACCAACAGCTTAATGAATGTTAATATTCTTTATAGTTTATATACACAAACCTTGTAAGGTTTAGAAATTTCGTTTCTGTCAAATAAACGTGACGTGTAAGATCAGTTTTACTATCATATCATATCATTAAGAAAAATTTACTATTTGCACCTTATTGTTACTGCGTCTTTTAATACAAAATTTGCATGTTTGTACGCGTATTGACCTTAAATGCATTCTGCGTCATTGAAAATTAGGTATATATTAATTAATTAAATATTTGACTGCTTATTCACACGCTTCTGTCTTCTGTGTACGCGGACTCTGTCTACAAAAATTGCCCAAATATTTAATATTTCGTTTGCGAAATTCTCAAGGTTCAATTTATTTTCAAGGTATTGCAAAATAATTCATGAAATTAAAAAAGTTATGGCTCTCTGGCACCTGGAATGGAATATAGACCACAATATTCTGTTTTATTAATTAACAATAAATAAAAATGATTAAGTATAGAAGTAAACGCAAAAAAAACTAAATATATCGTTGTATAACAGATACAAAGGTCCCAAGGATTCATCATCATCATGTCAGCCGAAAGACGTCCACTGCTGGACAAAGGCCTCCCCCAAAGATCTCCACAATTGCCGGTCTTGTGCTATCCGCATCCAGCTATTTCCAGCGACCCGCATAAGGATTACCACTTTAGAATTGTGTTCATCATTTTGGGGGCTAAGCCAGAATCACCATTGACGATCGCAGTATGATGGTCATAGTTCTCAAAGAGACACACTATTATACAGCCCATTCTCTTGTATATATTCGTCACCGTCAACCGCCACTAATTATGTTTACAAGTTTTGGTCATGTTTTCATAGTTCTGTTATTAAAATTCATAACCTGGTATAACTACATTCGAAACAAACAAGGAAGGTCAGACTCAATAAGGCTGTAATTTAACTATAATTTAAAAAAATCCTCTTTTATACATGCCTTATTAAAATCCATATATGAGATAAATTACAATTTTCTTAGCATATAATTATTAAAAAAAAATTATACCCCTCTATGGTAAGGTTTGGTGTATACTATGTCTAACATCAACATGAGTCAATGAGTACTATATGTTTAACCCCCTTGTTTATAATCGGCTTATATTATCAGCTATCAAAAGACACCGACGTGGTACCGTCAATATCTGCATGCGTATGTTCTATGACGTCCATATCTTTATCATTATGTCACTCAGTAATATTATGCTGGTGCATATGAACAATATAATATTATTATCTGTTATTTGCATAGCGTACAGAGCCCTATTTCTAACCTTCGACGCAATGTTATAAGTTTGACGTGTACCTACTCGTATATGTGTGTGTCTGTCAATGGCATCGTAGCTCTAGAACGGATGAATTTGAATTTATGCACGCTTGACTTGGGGTGTAAGCTGGTGAATGACTGACGTCAGCATAACGAAAGTGTGATCGGGCAAGCGGACGGAAATTGAGAGGGAGATATAAGATAGTGTAGGAGAGAGAGAGAGGGAGGTGCGAGCACACATTTTCTTTAGCTCTTTGTCTCAAAGCAAGTAAGTGTCGTATATCTAAGTTTTACTTCAGTCGTGTGGTCTAAAGCACACTTGTTAATGAAAATCGGTCCAAGATGGCCGCCGTCACAAAATGGCGGATAACATATTTTTACACAACTCCCTACGGATCATGGGTATCAAGTGAAAGGGTTTGACTAGTAGATAACTAAATACTATGATCAATTTCCAATCCAAGATAGGCGCTAATACAGATCGGCGAATTACATTTTTTTCACCACCACCAGTAAATAAATAAAAAATAAAATAAAAAAGGTTATTATTCACGTAGACTTTAAAAAAGCGCTTGTAAATAGTCAGAACATGTTTGTAGTAATATAGTTGTATACATTCGATATTATTTCTAGTAACATAGATATTTAGGTACATCTTGTATGAAAACATTTATAAAATTTATTTTATTACAGAAATGATATTTAGCTAGCTCGTATCAAGTTATTTAAAGAGATTATGTTTAATTATCTAGTTTAAGTCTAATATTTTTACTACATATTGTCAATGGTTCTGTCTATATTAAAGGTATTATTATTATGACGGACCTTGTGTTAATAACGACGGTCGCGCTTTAATGCTACCACCGGATCCAATGCGCCCCTACCGGTTTCAACACGACCCAGTTGAGACGGTCCGGCGAAACATACTCAAGCGGGCATGAACACGGGATTTGGTCCAATTAGAGTAATTCTTTAGTAGGCAAACACAATATATGCTCGATCGGTTGTCTGAATGCTTATTATTTTAGATTATATTTAGGAATACAAAAGAAATACTTCGAAACAATAACATTATTCATTTTGAGACAGAGTCAATAATTTTAAATTAAGTATATGATAGCAATCATTTACAGATAGTTCACGTAACACAGCAGATCAGTCATGTCTATATGGCTACAAGATCTCCAGCGAGCAATGTGCAGGTAGGAAGTGAGAGCCAGACGTCTTTGTCATCGATGTACTCTTTAGTGGTGTAATAACCCCTAGCCATAAGTATACGTTTAATATGTGTTTTAAAACTTGTGTCAGGCAGATCAGTAATTTGAGTAGGAAGCTTGTTATAAAACCTAATACAATTTCCTAAAAATGATTTATTAGTTTTGCTTACTCTAAAGCCTGGCATGGCTAGTTTGTTTTTATTCCTAGTATTTATATTATGCAGTTCACTTTTCTTTTTATAATTATGAATATTTTTTCTAACAAACATTATATTCTGATATATATATTCCGATGGCACAGTAAGTATATTTATTTCGCAAAGAATCGCGACTGCCTAAACCATAAATGGCTCTGACTGCTCTTTTCTGCAATACAAAAATAGTACCTATGTCAGCCGCCGAACCCCACAGCAGAATGCCATACGACATAATGCTATGAAAGTACGCGAAATACACTAATCTAGCAGTTTGTTCATCTGACAATTGCCTTATTTTCCAGACAGCATAGGAAGCCGAACTTAATTTACCTGATAACTTTTCAATCTGAGGACCCCATTGCAATTTTGAATCAAGTGTCAATCCCAAAAATACGGTCGATGGGACTAAATCTAATATTTTCGCATTAAGTGCAACTGTTGGTACAATTTGAGTCACATTCGGCAATGAGAACGTTTTCCCTGCATTTAACAAGAGATTATTTGCCGAAAACCATTCTGATATAAAGCTGAGTGTTTTATTATGCTCAATAAGATCTTTATCCTTTCTATTTACTTTAAATATGAGCGACGTATCATCAGCGAACAAAACTATGTCTGATACTTTCTCTACCAGATAAGGGAGATCATTTATATAAACTAGAAATAAAAATGGGTCCAATATAGATCCTTGGGGCACCCCCATTTTCACAGGATGACGTGCCGAAGTGACACCGCCTATCGAAACCATCTGTTGTCGCCCCGGTAAATAGGACATCATAAGATCAAGAGATGTGCCAGATATTCCATAGTACTTCAGTTTAACAACGAGCGTACGATGATCAACGCAATCGAAAGCCTTAGAGAGATCACAGAAAACTCCCAGCGCATCCTGTGATCCCTCCCAAGCCTCCAATATTGACCTAATGAATGTGCAACCTGCATCCTGAGTAGAGCGGCCCCTTGTAAACCCGAACTGCTTGTTATGCAATATCTCATTCACGTTAAAGTGCGACTGCTGTGTGGTGACGGCGACAAATATCAGAATCAGAATATCATCACCCCATCTCATCCCGTGGGGGGCGTAGAAGTCGACCCGAGGGAATATCTACCAGAGGATGGGCAGCAGCTACCTTCTGATTACTATAACCATCTTACTGCGATCGCCAACCCGCCTGCCAAGCGTGGCGATTATGGCATATCCCCCCCAAGACGATTCTTGAGGGAGGCTTGTCCAGCAGTGGACTCATTTAGCTGTAATGATGTTAAAGTGCGACTACATATTTTACTTAAAGCTGGCAGTATTGAGATAGGCCTATAATTCGTGGAGTTTCTAGGTACAAAACGAACAAACTCTGCGAATTACCACATTAAAAATAACGGAACGAAAGTCGAACGAACATACATAAATAATAGGTATTATTAATAATATGTATGTCCGGCAATAAATAACACATTTTGAACCGTTATTCGGTTATACTGTTGTGAAAAGTAAGTTAATCTTGTAGATATGGTTATAGAATTACTACGTAATGGCATCGTAACAGTACCTTTATAAATTTAAGGCGAGTGTTGTTAGAGGTAATACTTACCATCAAAGTCACAATACGAGGTTTTAGTGCGGTGCAGCAATGCGTTGGCACATTTAAAGTACATATATATACAACAGGTTTGTATATATATGTACTTTAAACCTGACCTCTATCCGGGCTGTCACCTAGGCGTTCCATCGGATCATGAGAGTGATGGAATAGAAAGTGCTCCTGTGTTTGCGCACACACTTGAGCACTATAATATGTCCCGCGCAGATGGCTAATCTCTGTTGAGACTGGCCGCCGTGGCCGAAATTCGGCTAGAAGGACATTATTATTATATACAAACTGCTTCATCTACCTAGTGATAATGTTATTTCATCATTATCAGCCTGATATCGTCCACTACTAGAGAAGGCCTCCTCCAGATCTTTCTATTACTTTGCCATTTGGAGCGGTATGCCGTAGTCACCGTCATTGGTATGAGAGTTGGCAACAGCAGTTAGGTGGCAGTAACACAGGAGGCGCTGCTGCCCGACTCCCTGGTGTATCCCTTAATCGCCTTTTACGACACTCACGGGATGGTATGGGGTGGACCTGTTATTTTTTCTGAGCCGGAAACTATACGGACAATGTAGATAATAATACGTTTTGGAACGAAGTTCCTTATCGCGCGTTGTGAAAGGGGGCTAGACGGAAAAAAATCTCACGAAAAGTTGTCACGACACTTTTTGCAGCTGTGCGGCGTGCGCATGTTTCTCTGTCTGTCTCTCTCTCTCTCTCTTATAGAAAGCAAGCCAGATATTTTCATTTCTATTTCGCATTGAACAGTGTGGTGTCGCGACGATTATTTTTGTTGAGTGTATACAGGTTTTTTGTACATAATAAATAATAAGAAATAACTTCGTTCCATCCGGGTGTCCCTTGACACCTCTCAAGTTTTGTTTTTGTTATTGCTTTAGTAAGCAGACGAGCTAGCGGCCCACCTGATGGTAAGTGGTAACCGCTGGTCATGGACATTCGCAGTGCCAGGGGGCACAGCAAACCACTGCCTACCTGACATTAATACTCTTTTTAAACCTCGTTTGAAGAAGGAGGATATTATTATATTGTAATGTATTCTGAACATCCGAGGGCACAAAATATCCTGAGCCCAATATGTATTATATTCTATATTTAGTCACCTTTATATGTACGTAGCGCATTATAAAATTAGCAAATCTATTCGATGCGACAGCCCCGAAATCCAGGTCATTCAACAAAAATAGAAGTGCTACATTGGTACCTAATACCTAAAGATAAAATTACGAGATAAAGAGATCATTCTTACAAATCGGCATTTAATTTGATTCTAATTCAATTTGACTGGCCTGTCTGTCCAGTGGTTAGACAGCTAAGCTAGAATTGTGGGTAAGCTACGTTGTGGGTTCGATTCCTACTCAGGACAAATATTGTGTGGTGAGAATGATTATTTGTTCTCCATGGCCATCAAATTAAGGCAGAAGCGCTATAAAATATGCGAGCTTCTATAAATACGCTCTTTATTTATTATCTAGGGACAATGTCACACAGATCATCCTAGCCCCAAACTAAGCAAGGCTTTTACTATGGGTACCAGGCGACGATATACATACTTATATAGATAGATAAATACTTATATACATAGAAAACATCCATGACTCAGAAACAAATATTCGTGCTCATCACACAAATAATTGCACTTACCGGGATTGGAACCCAGGACCACCAGCTTCGTAGGCAGGAGCACTACCAACTAGGCTACGGTGACCGTCATTATATTATAGGTAGGCTTGCCCTAAAATGTTTTGTCTAAGTTTATAATAATATAATAATAATATCCAGGGACATTATTCACACACTGCCACACAACAAAATCACAATTTACATATTTATTAATTTACATTTAATTTTAAGTTATATGCCAATTTCCCATACTTGTGTATTAGTCGATCCAATCGAAGACATTATGTCTAGAAATCTACCATATTTAAAGATAGAATCTGGAATTTACAGCAGTTCTATAAAATGGAACAATGCCTGGATATGTCTGTTAATTTAATAATAATATCCTGGAACATTATTCACATACGGCCATCTGATTGAAACTGAGCAGAGCTTGTACTATAGAAACCAGATAACTGATATACTATCTATATACACTACTTTTCTTTGAAAATACATACTTATAAAAGTAAAATGAAATACTAAACAACTGCACTAAAGTTAGATAACATAAGTACATTTAATAAGAGCTGATAGCAAAAACTGGAATAAAACATGTGCTCAAACTCTCACAACATTTGATTTGTTATCTCTGAGTACTTGTTCTAGAAAGTTCGATGGATAAAGTCCGGTTTCTGCATAACGTTTTACTTATTAATAATTAATTCAAACTAAACATATATTCCGTAGAAAATATATTCTATAATGTTTATAATGCCAGCGAATCAGTTTTAACACCATTAAACTAATATAAATTATATTATATCTCCATCTGATATAGCCCGTATGAAAAGAACAAGTCGTACATAGATCTATCAAACTACTAAAACTGGTTATAATACGCCCATTAATAATGCGCATTGGGTGCAAAACTGGTCGGACGGTTCTAACGTGTCGCTTATTTTAAGTCAGTATTTCGCATCAAAAGTGAATTGAAACAACTAAAGATGTGATTTCAACTTCCGTTCGCTTCGCCCGATCGCACTCTTCGTAACGCTCTCGTCGCGTATTCGCCAGCTTACTTCACAAGGCAAACGTGCGTAGTTTCACTTGAAAAAAAAAGGAAGGCGCAATATAGTATTAAAAGGAAGGCGCAATATAGTATTTAAAAAATTATGGTGCATCTGGCCGAGCAGATGGTCAACTACGCAGGGCACATTATAATGCAGGAGTGTGCGCACAAATAAAAGTGCAAATTATATTAATTCCATTATCCGATGGGACGACGATCCAACACAACCGGATAACACCGTCAAATTCCAGACAGGTAGTTTCTCTTGCCAGATAAAATCCTGCACTTTTGATTCGACCCGTGATTGAATAGAACTAAGGACTTTAGTAACTACACATTGAACACGTTCCCGCTAACCCAATAAAGTAGGTACTCAAAAAGAGTATTTATGCTAACCAGTATCTACCGAGTTAAGTAACGGACCTTGCCAAAAATAGCCAAATAGTACTTTCGATCCGATTCGTGATTTGGAACCTGGACCTCATTAACTGCAGTAGGTAGAAGACACTACCGCTAAGCAAATGACGTAGTCCAAAGAGTATTTATGCTATCCAGTATCCGCCGACGTCACTGGCTCAAGGTTAAGTAAAGGACCCCGCCAGAAACGTCTCAATAGCACTTTTGATCTGACCCGTGATTTGTACCTGGACCGTTTGAAGACGTTACCGCCAGTCTAATAAAATAGTCCAAAAAGAATATTTATGCTAAAGACACCGACGTAAATAAGTCAGGGTTAGGTAAAGGACGTAGACACAGACCGTGGACCGTGTTGAATGAATAAATGCAATAATAATATGCTAATATTACTGAAACATTTTTCTCAAGGAATTAACCCCGAATGAAGACATCATGTTTATTAAAATAACAATGGCCCCGATTCTTAGCTACACAACACTAATTATAATAGCAATTGCACTAATTGTAATAGGTGCTAGGAAAACTTTAATTATTCCTCAATTTAATGACAGATTTAATAAATAAAGCCTTAACAGTAAAAATTAAATTCTGTTTACCTTAAAATTAACAAAGTTTAGCCCAGAGATCATCTCCGACAAATCTTTTTGTGATGAGTTTAATGTCTGGGTGTAATTTATCTATAATATTATTTGTAAATTGAATAGTATTTTAACCATGACGGATTTCCCTAAGTAAAAACTATATCACGAAATGTCTAGCGCGATTATATGACCGCAAACTTGCAAAACTGATCTTATATCTTTGCCTAAGAGATGAAACAACACCATGTGGTGGGTTAAATAAACATCTGGCGACTAAAAGTTTTATCCTTCGGAGAACAATGAACGCCATACAAAAGAAAACTAAGAATAAAGAAACAAATGTTAGAAGTATGTATAAGCCATAACACGTTGAGACATGAAGACCATATTAAACCGGTAACCTAAAACTGGAATATGATCTTAGCATTTTAGAGAGGATCTTAATCAAAGGGTTAAGCCAGGTCGCCAGATATTTATCTGGAGAACTTACCTGCTTAAGAACAAAGAAATGTATGCAGAATAAAACGAATAAAACCGGCCAAATGCAAGTCAGACTCGTGCACTAAGGGTCCCGTACCATTATCATAAAAACGGCGAATAAATATCGTTTCTCGTATAGGAGGATTAAATATTTAGTTATATTATATTTTTTAAGTATGTTTTGTTATATCGGCAACAGGGTACATAATCTGTGACGGACAGACAGACAGACACCGCAGTCTTAGTAATAGGGTCCCGTTTAACCCTTCGGGTACGGAACTGTAATAAAAGGTTAGAATCATGAATATAAGTCTTATTAAAGACCTTATTAAACCGGTTAATTCGTACTTTTTTGTGTATAAGTATATATCTTATTCATAACAGAAGAATAGTGGACAATATTCAAATTTGTTGCACTGATCTTAGTGTCCATATTGCACGGCGCTAAGTGGTGCCGAGCATGAGGACTTGGTTGGGCAACTAGGTTAAACAGCATATGAATATAAGCTTTGCTGTAATTTCGAGTAAAATATGAAGACCTTATTAAACCGGTTACTTCAAACTTATTTTGTTTATGTAATAATAGATGATTTACAACAGAAAGGCGGGATAGTTTACAACAGAAGATACAACACTTGCAATACATACTTGTCTAAGGCTTTTGAATTGAGACACTGCGGCATTTGGGGCGAGGAGATATTACGTAGCTTCTCGAACGATTCTACGATTGACCTCGAAGTTGGAGCTATCTTGTCGGATGGTCTGTCCTAGGTAAATATAGTCCGTCTACAACTTCGAGTGTGGGTGCTCCAGCTTTGCAACATGTACGTTCGACATTATTTTTGTCTTATCCATGTCCATTTTTTAAACCCACTTCTTGACACACCGAGGTCATCGAGCATTTTAGTGAGGCCTTCCATGGTCTCCACCATGACTACTATGTCATCGGCAAATAGAAGGTGAGTGATTCACTCGCCACGGACATTGATGCCAAAGCCATTCCAGTCAGAAGCAAGAAAACATCTTCCAATGAAGCGATTAATATTATTTATACAGCCGTATGCTTCTTTGCCGTATTAATAGTATAAAAATAATAAAAGTTTTATCAGCCAATACATTCAACGACTTGTTTATAGCTTGTAAACCGTTATATACAAGAAAAATTAATACCGCTTGCGGAACGAAAGAAAAAAGTTATTTATAACTTTTAGCCACGAATAAGCTCCTTGATCCGTACCGGGGCTAAAGTTATTTATGAAGATAAGTTTTATGTTTTCTCTAGAGAGTGTTACTGAAATAGATACTGTATATTTTTATACTTCATAGCTATTATACTCCTGCTTCATACTCCTTCCCACATTACAACACGTAGAGCTATGCAAGCATGAAACTTCTCGAAACAAATCGTGGCAATATTGTTTTAGATATTAAAAAAGGCCTGTTAAGAGGAAAAAACACTGCAGATATTTCTTAAGTGATTTGCAGGCTGACTGGCGGCTATAAGAAGGAGGCTCTGCAAAATTCAGCTTGATGTTCACCATTATTGTGAAATAGCCAGATGCAATCAAAGTCTAACTTAAGCATAAGATTCATTTGGCACAAGACAGACCCATATTGAATTTTTCTCTTGATGTATATGTATATCACGCAATGTTACAAAAATACATAAATATATTACTTTTATAGCTGAAATAAATTCTTATGTCAAAAAATATACCTTTTATTTTGTGACAACTGACATACACGGCCATCTGATCCCAAAATAGGCAGAGCCTGTACTATGGCAACCAGACTACTGTTAACATACTTGTATATTTCTAAATACATACATTCATATTATAGATCAATTATACCCACATCACATGATATGTTTTCTCTGAGAAAATTACAGACAGACAGACTTACATTACATTTACTCCATTAAGTTCTGGTGCTTTAGTATGAGTGTACAAAAACTTAACATACTACTAACGAGTTCAGGTTTTCAACGGGCATGGAGCTCTATGATTGTTAATGTCTTGACTGCGTAACTAGTTATGCCAATTACATTGCTTCGCTGCCATCGAAAGCTCCAATTTATTGTTGAAACACTCGATGATTTAGCATCCCTTGAGAATAGTACGTAAAGTACTGAAACACATGTTATATTAACGTGTGCACAACACGTGTTTACTCTTTGCGGGCATATGGGCGGTATAAATTGCAACTTGATAAAACTGAAAAATTGCGGAATTCACACTACACATTAATTTGGTATTTGGAACCTTATCAACATTCATTATCAAACATGGTAACACTATTATCGCATTTTTGAAATGAAAACTTCTTTAGCGGCGTTGTGCACTTTTTTGGATGGGTTAAATGATAAACTCGCGTCAGGACACGTGACCTGAACGAATATTCGTAAGACGGAGGGTCCTTTTTTTAATGACACTGGCCGTTTATACACTGACATGACCGCAACAGTTTTGAAGTAAAAACTTCTTTAGTGGCGTTGTGCACTTTTTTTTCTTAATTATGTTAGATTTTTACAGCCGACTGCTCAACCAGATTTAGTTCTTTTTTTAAAATTTATTCCCACTTTAGGGAGGTAAGCAATTACTATGAGTCTTTACCGCCCAAAGGTGGGAAGTAGCATCTTCCACTCGGTACTCGGATCAAATAAACTCTACTTTCCGAGTATGAGAAATGAAAAAATAGTTTTCACTTCTATCGACAGTCCCCAAAGACTGCCCCGCAGGGGGTTTTTTTATTATGACTCCAGAAACACGAACACACAATCGAATCATAACAACAAATCTGCAACTTCGCTTTCCTAATGGGTAATATTGGCACTTCTTATCGGCCTTGTAGTCATTTTTTCGCAGTAATCCTATTCTGCAGACTAATTCAATAAGCCTGCAACGAGATTACAGGCCCGACTATTGAACGCCGGAGCAGACTGGGTTAAAAATGCGCATGCTACATCTACATACAATATGTATGTATATTTACATGTTCCGCTTATTGTTATGTCTGCAGTGCAGATAGCTTATAAATACACGGTATGTTAAGGTATATGTATAAATATACAAAACTATACTGAAAAGTTGGAAGTATCGTCATTTTTTTACGCTAGAAGCTTGAAACTTTCTTTAGGCTGTTAAAATATGACATACAAAGTTCCTAAAAGATTTACCCTCAAGGGTGTAAAATAACAATAGGGAGTAAAGGATGAATGTTTGTATGGGAATATGTAAGGTCCATGTGAATGTTTTATAATTTAGCTACAAGACACAAAATATTAGAGATATTCTGATGGTAACGTTTACGAAGTTATTACAAAATGTGCGGACGCAGTCGCGGGCACAGCTAGTTCTTTATATTTTTCTTATTCTACATATTTTCCATATATGTATATTTTTCGAAAAGAAATCTCCGATGCAGGGCTACTTTATAAGAGTAGAAGACCACATGGTTCAATGTTCCAACTGTAAGTTAGTAATAAACAAATTGGCAAAACAAAAGGCGGTAGGTATTTTAAAAAAAAATTACATACCTACCGCCTTTTAAAGGAGTAAAGATAGAACACGACAAAGTAATCGTGTTCTGGAAAACGAATCCAAAGATCACGATCAAATTTAAAAAATAAGCTTTTGACGCTTAATATCTTTATTTTATCCCGGTCTCCGGAAAATCCTCAATATTATCAAAGCCTGTCGGGCGAGCCAACCCACTGATGCATACCATCCCTTTCAGTAACGACCGAAGCCGAAGTACGAACCCGAAAGGGGAACCTTCTGGTGATGATTACTTAGTTCTGATTTTGATTTACTAGACGGTTTGAGCTCCAGTTCCCCTCAATTTACCGGTAAAGCAATGAACTGTAAACAGCATGGTAAAAATAAGAAAAAGTGCTCGGTTCAAGTTCTTGTAATTTGAGTGTTATAACCGCGACAGCTCTCACTAAGTTAGCACATTTAATAAACTTAAAATGCTTGTCTGCAGCTGTCGTTGTGTAGAAATGACCTTGACCGGACACGAACGTGCGTCATCGCCACACCCTATTCGATTTTCTTTGCTCTTTTTCAGTGTTGCATTTCGAGGAAGACGTCTATTTAGAATATTTTATAGTATAACAGGCATCTGCATTTAATTTTAAGGTTTATTTGCGGCACTATATAATTTAAAAGGAAAAAAAAAATTGTTACACACATTGAAGTCAGCGTTGTGCAATATTGTGAGCCACAATTTACAATTACTAGAGACGATTTATGATATATTGAAGTGAAAACTTCTGAGTTTTTTTGGGATGGGAACAAAATGTTAAACTCACGTCAGGACACGTGACCTGATTGAATATTCGTAAGACGGAGGGCCTTTTTTTGAATCCACACAGGCCGTTTATACATTTACATAACCACAGAATGTTTTTTCTTAATTATGCTTATAGCTCTACTGTGTTTGGAAATAGATGGCCGTGTGTAAATAATGTCCCAGGATATTATTATATTACTAGCTGTGCCCCGCGGTTTTACCCGCGTTAAACTTTATAAATTATCACAGATCCTTCCCCGTAGTAGATAGCCTGATAATTTGTAGCCTATATGTTGACCCGACCTCTTAGTAATATTCATGCATAATTTGAAGTAAATCCATGCAGTACTTTTTGAGTTTAGCCCGGACATACATACAGACAAACAGACAAAAATTAAAAAAAACTATATTTTTGACTTCGATATCGACTGTAGATGACACCCCAAGTATCCTTTTAAAAAAACATTCAATGTACAGTTTTGACTTTCCTACGATTTTATTATATGTATAGATTCTTTACAGCCGACTGCCTAACCTAATTTAGTTCTATTTTTAAAATTAATTCCCACCATAGGGAGAGCAGCAATTACTATGAGTCTTAACCACCCAAAGAGTAGTAGAAGTAGAATCTTCCACTCGCTACTCAGATCAAATAAACAGTACTTTCCGTGTATGAGAAATAAAAAATAGTTCACTTCTATCGACAGTACCCAAAGACCCCCGCATGTATTTTTTTATCGAGCGAAAGTAGCGTGTTTTAGAATCAATGATGTTGTTTAAAACATAGTTTTTTTTTACAACAAGCACCAGTTTTGCTGATATCAGCGCCTTAAAAGCTTATGTAACTTTTCTCTTAGACACACAACGTTAACCTTCAACAGTATAAATAAATTCCTTTATCTCTGTTATATGACAGGTTATTAGGATGACAAAGATAAGCCTGCTTACCAGTTTTATAACGGTAATAGCATCCTTGACATTATTCCTTTAATTCTTGGCACTTGTACCGAACTTAACGTAAATATTCCTTATATATGAGTACGTGTTTCCATCCGTACCTACTAGTTAGAAAGATACTTGAACGAAATTAACATTAAATACCAGTTGCGTACATATATAGCAGTTAAATATTATTATATTGCATGTATTAATAATCCAATTACTCATATATAAAAGCAAAATAATGTAAGTACCTATGTAACAGCAATAAAATTAAATAAAACTAATAAAAACGGTACGATGTAAGTTGAATCGATATGTACGGCCAAAATTACATAGTAGGTATAAACTTTATTGTACTAATATTATAAATGCGAATGTTTGTGAGTATGAATATATAATAATAATAATATTCTGGGACATTATTCACACACGGTCATCTGATCCCAAACTAAGCAATGCTTGTACTATGGAAACCAAATAACTGATAATAGTACATATATTATTTTTCTTTTGTAAATACATACTTAAGTACATAGATAATTTACACCCAGACTCAGGACAAACAGACAAGTTCATGCACACAAATATTTGTCCCGGGTGGGAATCGAACCCAAGACCTCCGGCGTGAAAGGCAGCGTATCTACCAACCACGCCAACAGGCCCGTCCGTATATGGATATTTGTTACTCGTTCACGTGAAAAATACGGAATGGATTTTATTGAAACTTTGAAGTAACCCCAAACCATTTTGAAGCCTCCGTGGAAACTCTGTAACCATTTATTATTTATTGAAGACTAAGAAGAAATCAAATACATTCATACTTCAAAAAAAAAAAACAAAATATACTTTACGCGAACTTAAATAATAAGTCTTAAAAAAATCTTTTGGACGAAAATATTAAAAAACTATTATCAAATTAATAATCCCATAAACGTTTTGGGTCAGCTTTCTACACAAAATATGCAACAGTTCTCTAACTCATTTCGTTTAAGAGTTACATTACACCGGTCAAAAAAATTTGGAAGACTCTACAGGGCTTAGCAGCGAACTGCAATAAAGTCAAACAGCTTCGTATATATATATATATACATATATGTATATAAAGAAGACCTAATTGTTGGCATTCCATGGATTCACCACGCAAAAACCGGGTCTATCGCCTGGTAGAGGAAGAAACACTTGCGACTCAGACGTAGGTTTAAGGGAGTTTATATTATTTGTATAGTATTTTTTATTATACTTTGTCTATAGTGCACCTATCTCTGCATCATCCTAGATAGAGAATGCCTTTTGCATTAAGTCCTGCCAAGCCTTTGTACAGTTTTGTGAAATAAGTTTAAATTAATAAAACGCCTCAAATAAATAACTCAAATTTATAGGTGCAGACAGATGGACAGCTACGTTTTGACCTTAGAGTATGTAAAAATATATCCTGGGATATTATTCACACACGGTTATCTGATCCCAAACTTGTACTATGGAAACCAGATAACTGAAATATTAATACATACTTATATAGATAACTAGCTGTGCCCCACGGTTTTACCCACGTTAAACTTTGTAAATTATAGCCTATGTGTTATTCGGATATATAAGCTATATTACTACCAAGTTTTATCAAAATCCGTTAGGTGGTTTTTGCGTGAAAAAGTATCAAAACCCACACTGAAATTTTTGCCTTTATAATATTAGTGTGATTACACCCAGACACAGGAAAAACAGACATGTTCATGCAGACAAATATTTGTCCTGGGTGGTAAACGAACCCACGACCTGCGGCGTGGAAAGTAAGCATTTACCAACCACGCCAACAGGCCCGTCAAACCTTAAGTTTGCATACATCTCTAAAGTTGAATATTTAACGTTATCAAGCAGGTAAATTCCCTATTTACAAGTCTATTGAAGCCCTAATCTTGCCTACTTATGGTACTATTTGAAGTTATTACAAACACGATATGTTGCATCGATAACGATTGCGATAGTGCCCCGCCTATCATTTAAATAACAGCTATTTTAAACGCTATAATGAAAACAAAGTGAAAAACTCGTACCTGAGTGGCGCCGGTATGCCGGCGGGGGGAAGGAGAGGTGGAGGGGAAGTGTGACAACTAGCAGCGAGTGAGGTCAAGCTGGTGCATCGAAGGGATGCGAAGTGACTGCTATATGTAGCTGCGTATTTTAGGAACGCAGAAAATGAGACTGCTAGAGTTGGCTTAGTACATATTTAGTAGGTTTATAAAATAAACTGTACATTAACTATGTATCTCATAGGCAGATGCTTTTACCGGTCTGTAAGTGAATGGCGAGCTTAAGCAAGTAAAACTGTTACATATTATTATGTTTGTGGAATTATCATTTTTCTGTTAACCTACCTTGAAAGTGTAGGACGTGGTAGCTACTGAGAAACACTGCCAGAAAACTCAGTAGATTCTAGGTAATCATTTTTAAATAATTTATTACATATTTTATTGTGATGACTTAAAACTACTCAATCCCAAGCAGTTTTATCACTTAAATAATGAGAAATTTTCTAATATGCCCTGCTACACACTTCGGCTTTAATAATTCTTTAAAACTTATTTGTATACAATTCTTTACTATCTTTGGGAATACTGTTATAAAATCTTATGCATTGCTCCATAAAAGAGTTACTTATTTTGTGGAGACTGGTAGAATGTTACATAAGATTGTGCTTAGATCTAGTATTTATATTCTGTGTATCACTCCTTTATAGAAGGAATCTATATTTATAAACTTAAACTTGTTTACAGGCAAACAATATTGTGGTATCGATGTATTCTCTAGGTATATTGAAATATAGGCTATATAATAATACTATTTATACAACAAAATGTCCTCGTATGCTACAGATCTACCCGAATATGAATTCAAGACCCATGTCAAGTGTGTCTTGTTTGCCAAGAATGCCACAGAATATACTACAAAGACGGCATACAGGCATGCGGCCCATGAGATGCTATGCGGTTACCGTAGCCATATCTCCATTTCCCAATGAGCTCTGGCAGTCCAACTTATACCGAGGACCACAATATTAGCACAATTTTTGGTTTACCTGAAGTGTATTCTGTACGCTGGAAGTACTTCAACAGTAAAGCTACTTATAGAGCGACAAAACGCAACGCTCTACCTCACCCAAATATTGCTACCTCTTATCGCTCCTCAGGGGTCACGTCTACATTTTAAATACACTTAAACCTACGGACGCCTTTGCATTCGACCGCTTTCAACAACATGTTAATGTTATTATTTGAAAATGATAGGTATTTAATACAAGAAAATAAGTAACATAGATAAAAATTACAAAGGAGTCATTGCCAATATCAGATGTTTATATTATGATTACTCGATGAGACAATTCGGTGTAGAATTCCATAAGAACATAAAGTCGCCCAGTGCATGTTGCATTTAGCATTATCAATAGCTACGATAAAACAACAACGAATACAATAAAACAGGTGTTATCGCACAATAGGCAACGGACAACACTAGTGAGGTCAGAGCGAGTGGCGGGGCCCTCCCCGCGCGCTTCTCCCCCTGCCGGCCTTACAAAAGCAAGCCCCCACACGCGCGCCGCGTCTAACGTCTCAACGCCACCGTGTAGCTCGGTTCTCTGAACACCGCAAAGCCACGCGCTAAATAAATTGTGAAAGTGTTGCTTATAAAACGTGATTTGTCGAGTGAGAGTACATTGCCGCGTCTAAGAATCACGAAGACGATCCGCCTTCGCAACCCACAGAAGATAACGTAATAAAGTGTCGGTGGGGAATTGTCTCGTGTATTTGAGCTTGGAGAGGGGTTCAATGGAAGCGAGGTTCGTGACCTGCCGGAGTTTCCAGCAGATCAAGCCGCCTGAGAAGAGCCTCGCGCCGTCACCGCCGACGGTGAAGGGGCTCCTGTCTCGTTTCGGGAGTCAGGCACAGGCTTTGTTCGCGCCAAAGAAACCCCGCTTCGGTTCATCGGTCGCTATTCACAAACTACGTGAGACCAAGTGGTTCAAGCATGATGAACAAAACATATTATGCGCCGTCCTCGAGTCAGGATTCATACTCGAAGTGCGAGCAGAAGATCCTCTGCCACCAGAATCTTTGTTGTCACCAGATTATCACATGTACGCAGTCGCCATGTGGAAAAAGGGTAAAGGTACGTAGTAAATTCTTACAATCTTATGTCAATTCACTATAGAACATAAAATGTTTTGAGTCGTAAAGCGCGGCGGGTTTCGTCGTAATTGGGGCGCAGTGATAACGTTAGCTCCGTCCGTGCCTCAGAGCGAGACTATACAATGTTGGCACAGTTCACCGCAACCACGGTCGGACGTAACGAGACGAATTCACAATTGTATTTGTAAATAATTCATGTGCATGCGCGATTTGGTTTAATACGATCAACGAAGGAATTGTTTATGCGTATAGCTCGAACTGCCAGCAATCCGAGAAGTATACGAGAATACATTTCGAAAGGGCAAGAACCTTTAGTTTCAAGTATAAAAATATACGATACGCAACGAAACTCCATTTAATGACTCTCGTATCAACCGAATTTGAATCAATATATTTATTTTTTCGACAGAAAAAACAAAAAACCCGGAACAGATAGATGTGTACACCGTTCAGCAAAAAGGTGTGAGAAAACGTGTCGTGAGGACAACACTAGGTGCCTTCTGGAAGAAAGATTCTGTGATACGCATCAACAACGTGGATGACAAACAAGAAACCCCGAACAACGAAAAAGATATCAGAGCAAAGGTAAATATTAACCAGAATACGAAAGTCCACGTTTCCAATTCCAATGTTTACTAAACAAGTTTGCGTGTTGTTACAAACACTACATTTCCGCTCCAATCTAACTACACTTTGTTACACATCAATTAGGACTTGCCTATCAAACAAAATTGCATACAGCTGATCTGATATAAGAATACCCAAACAGGTTTCAAAGTTTAACTCGAACAGCGTGATTAGAATACTGAATGATATACGTATAACGAAATATGGCCTTCAATGATCCACAATGAATTTAATATCAATCCGCAAAGAGTTTCATAAATACGTTTTGTAACATATGTATTATTGCAATATAACTATACTCTAAAATACGATTATACAAGTATAAATATTGCAACAATTGTATTGTCAATAATTCATCTAAACTGACATATAGAATTTAATTGACTGTCCTCGAGCTATGTTAATTGTAAATTCCCATTGTCATCGGCCGTAATTCAAACGTAACTTACTTAATTAAAATACCTGTGTTATCTTTGAACTGCTGTATCACTTTTAATCTGACTTTAATTCCCCAACTAATCCCATTAGATTAGAACTTAATGCATGATAATTTGATAATATTCCGACCTTTGATGGTTTATCGTAACTCTTTATCGAACTTAGACGTTCTTCCTTCAAATACCGTAGGCTTGCGTCAGAATTGGAAACCTCTCGTTTCAGATATCGAAAGCCTCAAGGGGTATTTCGTTTATTGGAAACAGTGGGCACAGTTGAACAGTGGAACGGCTACTAAGGAGCTTCTACTGATTGCAGCTGGATATGGCAACTAAGTCAAGGTTCGAGAGGAACTGGCACAATACCCTGCACTTCGTCCACTGGTGCAGATATGGGGAGACGCCGCAAGAGGCTCGCATGAGACAGGTAAATTGCACATCATCAATAAAAAAAAGTACCTGCATAGAATTCTAGACACAAGAGAAACGTGTATTGAGTCTCACGGTCAGATCACGTGTTTATTTTTGGTTCTAGAATAATATTTTACTTTTTTATATTTTCTTATCATAGTGCATGAAAGCATGAGCATAAACAAGTAATCCCGCCAAAACAACGTAAAACTCTTGCGACACGTTTAGGCTGTGTTACTTCACACCTTAAAATTTTACGTTCAATCAAGCATAGTAAATGCTTCAGTTATTTAGCTTCATGTATTGTCAATGCTGATTGATTTTACTGTGGACTTGAATGGGGCATCGGGGTAACACACATCGAGATGGCGATCATTCATCATGCATGGGGCATAAAATGGGTCCTAAAAACACAAAGAGAGATCGCACAACGAAGCAATTTTGTTTCAGATCAGCTTAACAACGTCGAAAACACCTATGATTATCATCTTTTGATGGTAATCAGTGAGGCGCTTTGGACACTTACAGCTGGCAAGAATAACAATACCGGTGAGGTTTTGAATTTTAAGATTTATGACGTTGTGTGCCCTTGTGTTCTGAACCTCGTTTAGTTCATGTGGGTCGGCACGTATGCCACAAACGAATGCTAACCATGATTCAATGTGTTTGCCCCATTTTGCAGTTTAACAGGAAATTTATATACAAAAATATGCAGTCTTGAATCAAACTCTAAATATATATTGTGCTGTTTATATCCTATGATAATTTATAGATTTTACGTCCTTCTTGCGGGATTTACGTTAGTTATATCGAGTTTTTATCTATTAAACTGTGTGTAAACTATAAACATAGAAAAGGTAACAGCGACGTTTTATTAATAAATCATAATAAAATAAATTAAACATTGTGATTTCAGATAAAATAGATAGTCTGATAAGCAAAATGTTTGATATTATAATATATATTATCAGATTTTTAGTTTAATTTCAGTGTCCAAAAAAAGCCAATATTATATCGGGCTTATTTTTAATACGAATTGTAAATAAATCTAAATACTCCTGCCTAAATGTCTGATACAACTTTGTAAAGAAATAAGTTCTGAAATAAAGCAAATAAAATTCATAACGCCTACGGAGGACACAACTGTTTAAACAAAGACATTATCATCATTACATTTCTATTAAACAAAGGTCATTCAATTTATTACTGCTATTATAAAACTATAAATAAGTCTTCAATTAACTACTACTATTAAAAGTAATTATCCGTCTGAAAAACAACAAATGAATTTTTAAAATTACCGCAATAGATCTAGAAATTTCTTAAAATATCTCGCTCAATTTATCTAGACTTATAGGAAGTGGTTACCTTATCGTCGACACATTTAAACTGTTGTTTAATTTATTATTAGTATAAAAATTAAGAGCGTATTATAGTATTTAAAAACCATACTTCTGATGTAGAATTTGTCATGGTAAATGCTATTTTATGCAGTCATCATAAAGTGGCTTCTTGATAGCAGCGATTCTTTTACTAATATCAGTAACATCGTAATAAATAGCCTACAATATGTACCTTTCATGATCATCGATTGATTTCACTCTTGAGATAAGTCGATTATCACTAGTTACAGGACTCTCTTTTGTCTCTTTCTATTTCATGCCTCTGTGTTGAACTATCATTGAATGATTCATATTTCTATTCACACCAACGATTTACATGATAATCCAGTGAATATGAAACTAGTTTTGTATGACATAATGCTATATTGAATAGCCGTTAAGTATTTATCTAATAAATGAATCATTATGATTCAATTTCCGTATCGATTTGAATAGATTATCGCTTATAGGAATTTAATCTGTGGTAGGTATTATAAATGTTTAAATGCCATAGGAAGTTCTAATTGTAGATAACATTTTTTTGTTTGATGTTTTTATTTGAAAGTCTTTATTATCACTGCATATAAAATAGTCACATGTCTTATGAATGTTTATTTATATCATGCGTATTCTTTTTGGTATATCTATAGAGGAGTGACAGCTGTAGGTGGTTTAAATTCCGAGCATTTCTGTTATACGGAGAGAATGTTAAGCTTCGTTAGAAAGTTGTAGCGTATAGTCACTTTGTACAACTCTGTTGATGGTAACCACTGCCCATATACAAATAACAAACGTATCGATGAACTTTTATGAAAAAAAAAAAAAAAAATTAGTATCCTAAACAAAAAATAACTAATAATACGAGTGTCAAACGTGTTATGTAATACGTATATTATACCATTTAATAGGGGAATGTCGACATAAGTATGTTTAACTTACTTAATCAATATATATTTAACTCGATGCGGTTACATATAACAAGGCTATTAAACGAGGTATAGATAAGTAAACATACATACATACACATATATCACACACACATAATCTTTCTATAGGCCGTACATGCTATTACACGCATGGACTTTATAATAATAACCAGTAACACGCGACTATAAATAACAAAACTATTTATTAAACGGTAAGAACTTAAAAGAGGTTATATAAATTTATCATTGTCTATGTTACATACTTATCTATTCAGAGCATTGTTAAATTCTTTCCTGGACTTTCCCAAAGAACCAATAGATGATATATTGAAATAAACAGGAATACAATTAATTAATTTAAACCGCAAAGACGTCGTTACTATACGTGAAATACCAGACGCGACCCGTTTAAAACAAGGAAATAAACAAAACAACAAATGAAGAGAAATATAGGTAATTAAAGACTAATTCATTTATCATGTGATACAATTATGTCCTAATTATCTATTACATAAAATCTCAACAAAGAACGATTTGGGCTTGCCGCGTAATATGTCTACTACGATTACTACGTCACTAGATGTAATTTAAATTCTTTTTAACTTGTGCTACCTTATTAATATTTTAAGAATATGCCTCAAAAAGTTTAATAAGATTACAACGTGATCCAAACTCATAAAAAAAATACAAAAAGCACTATCTAAGCAAAAAGTTTATGATAATAACTCTAATTATTTTTATTCCAAATATATACATTTTCGGTAAACATTACAGTACAGAAAATTCATTATTTTTTCCGTATCCAGACTCAAACCACCTAAGCTTAATACCGTATAAAATTGTGTTAACTTAACCTCAAGAGTATTTACCATATTTATCCAAATCAAGGCTGCTACTGACAGAATTAAGTATAAAGAAAATATCTTTGAAATGAAATTATATTTCTACTACTAAAACCTAGATACAATAGCAGATATGGCAATATTGTTTCATTAATAACGTACATATATAATATAAGGGATTTTCAAAACTGCACGCGACATATAAAATGTTGCAATGTTTAACAATCACTAATTGTAAACCGGTTATAACTGGAAAATATAATTGAAATAAAGATACTCGCGACAATATACTTCGTACGAACATTATATTACTTTGTTGTATTATAATTAGTAAAACGGGGAACACTTAAAATTTCTAGATAATTCTAATGCAGTAGTAGTACATATGTAAATGTAACATAGACGCAGTCATTCTTTTTCCTATGAATGAGAATCATATGAATGATATCCACAGTCTAATGATAAATGTTTGTAAGGTTAAATAATTATACATATCTCCTAGATAGCTTCGCGTTAAGTAGTGGGCGGACAATGAATGAAGAACATGTATCTAGTTTACGATAGTAATTTCCTGTATAAATGAATGACTTTGTTACGACATGTGTAGGCGATAATATTTGGTAAGCATAATAATATGGCCTTAATGCGTGAGCCGCTACATCGCGGCCATTAAACTAAAGAAACTGAGTAAAGAAACTATGAATTTGTGTATGTTGCTTCAAGTATTCCAACTAAGTAGGTAACAGAAACCGTTTAATATTGGTTTTTAATTTTAGTCTGCCCATGTCTTTTAAATTCTAAATTAAAAGAAAGCGACAGTAGTTCAGTTATTGCTATTTGTAGATAAATTGCAGTAAAAGAATATGTGTATACTTAAAATACAATAAAATTTTATTACTTGTTACAAACAAAAACCTTTAACGTTAATAAATAACTGACAACCCTAAGAACCACAAAAGAAAAAGTAAATCAAGTTGCAAGGGCGATTCCCTGTACGACATATAATAATTTCTTATTATTTTAAATAAAGAATGCCAGACTAATCGAACGGTGATACTGTCTCGGCCGATATCCACATTCCATTTTACATCGTAACGTATTTAATGATCATGTTATCCGTTTCACCTTCGTTTATATAACTCGTATTGTAGAGTAGTCTGTTACCATGTGATAGTCATGAGCTGACCTTTGATTAATTCATTTGAACCATTCAATATGTAGTCTCGAGTCACGGCACGACTAGAAAGCTGATAACCTACAGACCAATATGCAAACAAAATGAGCGAATAAACAATAAAACCTAGATTTATATATCGTTTTTGTGACTAATTTATATTTTATTCGTCTATAAAATATTTATTTTTATTAGAAGTCCCCAACAATAAATATATATAATTATTTAATGTATTCATGTCCACAAAGCTTTAAATGTCCTTCGTGTTGTTGTGCTGTAAATACTTACGTTTAATTTTTTTTAAATGTATTTCATATAATTATTATTTTTTGTTTGCATCATTTGGACATTTGAATTTAGGACTAATTTTAGGTCTATTTGTTTCAGATAAGCGAGTCGTTCAAGTGGGGTAACGTCGGCATGAATATGGGGGTGATGCTTGTCAGTCAGAACTATGCCAGGGAAAAGGCGAAATCCGTCTGAGTGTCAACTACCAGCGGGACCCACGCCGCTGGTAAATACTCCTGCTACGCTTGCTTCTGGCCAACACACAAGAAAATTGACAACGTCTAGTGATTTTGGTTTTGCAACTTTTGAAAGTTCCAGGAACTTTCAAATTTGGCATGGAACGGGATTATCGGGTTGTGTTCGGATTTGGAATTGCATTTCTAAAATAAATATTTATTTTCCCAGTTGTATGGGTTATAAAGATTTAAATTTGGAAGATTTTACTCAAATTGAATAGGTTTCAATTACGAATGTTAAGTTCTGGATTGGACATCTTTCAATTTGCGACTTTGTTGTTACAGAGATTTGATAATATTTAAAATGGGTTAAATATATTATGTTCCTTCAAAGAATTTCTTAACTTATATTCTATTTTTTGTTCCGTTGTCTTCCTGCCAGTATTTTCTATGACAACAATTCACTGTCTCTCTTTGGATAATTATAAATTCTACGGGCATCTTTCACGATATTTTTATATTCTATTTGGACCAAATTCTAAATTCAAATTTCACATTTTAGTACAATATGTTATAAATGCTTAAAATTTTATAGAGTTGTAATAATTATATGTAATATGAATTCGAAGATTAGCATATTAGATAGCGAATGTAGTCCTCAATGAAATCTAGTTATAAAACCGCCTAAATACATAAATTAACTAGAGGGAAATTGTGAAAGTAGCCCTCTATTAGCTTTAATTCGAATTTATAATACTTATTGAAAAATTATAAAACATTCCTGTTTATATAAAGAAAAGACGCTCCTCGGCTCGTATATGATAATGTAACCTTATGATAATATTAAACTTTTTAATATTTAATCTTTGTACGTATCTGTTTTAGAGTGGCAGCCCTAGTCTTATGAGTATTGTAACACTCTTTTCTGATTTATTAAGACTGTTTTATTTTCCAATTTAAATTTGGAATATATTATTTCTTTTGAAAATGGCTCAATGAAAAATTGAATTAGTCAAACGAAGTATTGACATGTTGATCGGCCTACAGAGGTTGATTTGAAAGTATTTTTTAAACTGTATAGTTTATGAGTTATTGTGAACTTATTAATAATGTTATTTGTGAAAGCTCGTTCGACTGTTGTGAGTTGAGTACTCGTGTATGTTTAAACGTTCTATTTATAATGCAGCATTTTTATGAATAAATGATTACTTTATATTTATGTCTTTATTTGTGGTTCTTGTGTTATACACCTGTAGATTATTAAGATTATAGAGGATGATCGGTGATAGTCCTTAGCAAGCAGAAACTACAAATCCTGGCTCATTGACGTCATGTTGCATGATTTTTAGTTTTTGCTCGCTTGACCACGGACAAAGCACGCAACGGCCAGTTGTTTCAAATCCGTGGATTATTTAAAATCAGTATGATAAATGATAAAACACGATAAAGTTGCACATTACTTTATTACGTAAATTAAATAAGAGAATCGGGGTTTATGAAGTATAATCATTATCATAGGAAGATGCTCACAAAATTGGGGTGCATTGGTAACATATATCAATATAACCTGTAATTTGGCACATTTACTTTGCACTTAAATAAAAAATCTAATAATAATAATAATAAATATCTCGGAACACCTACAAACTGCCTTCGGATACCAAAGTAAGCAGAGCCTGTATCTATGGCCACCAGACAACTGATGAACATACATAGACACAGAACAAATAAACGTGCTCATCACACAAAGTTTTGTCATGGGTGGGGATCGAATCCGCGACCTCTAGCTTTGCAGTCAGGGTCACTTATCACAAGACCAACAGGCCAGTCTGATGGCTTGTACAAAATCTGATGTATTAAAGACAAAAAGCCTCAGTGATTGGTAGTTTTCGATAGGACTGTCCAACAAAAGTATGTATTTATTCGGCTATGAATGAAAAAAAATAACACGCGACATAAATAATTTGGTTATTGATTGGATACGAATCAAAGAGATACTTCCCCATTGTTTCTTTCGACCACTACCACACCAAGCATTTGCTTCCTCCTTTTTCATACAATAATCAAGCAGTGGAACTTCTTCCGGCAAGATTTTTTCGGATCCAAGATTAAATAAGCGTATTACATCTTAATAGCTAGCATTCCCTTTGGATCATATCAATACTTTGGTTGATGGATTAGGTAGAGTTAGTAAAGAAGTCCTAATCATTCTTAAACGATTAGGTGTACACAGTACTCTGTAGGGTGACCTCGGGATCTGGCAATTAAGTAATATATACCGATATTATCCTTATCCTGTGTAAGTTCACGTTTACCTGTCACTGTCTAAACAATGCACTTAGTAGAAGATTGTTCAAGTGTCTCAAAACTCGTCATGGAAATATTAAAAACATAAAATTTTACACGCAAATACATACATTCAGAAGATCTTTTTATCTATAAGGCCACTTATTTTTTTATTTATAGGGTTAGCACTTTTTTCAAGAAATGGATACTTGTCACATATTTCTATAATGATTGATTAAAAAAACATAAAACCAACTTTAAATTTCAACGACCCATATGTTTAGAATTTCTATGTTAGCATTCCGGAAGCTTCCTCTGTCGATAAACGCATGTATTATCAAAACCGTGTAAAATACACTAAAAACATACGGCCGAATTTGATAACCTCCTTCTTTCGAAGTCTGTTAAAAATATGATGCCAGGGTTAACTAGACAAGGAACAGCGACCTCTAACCAATCTAAGAATAACTAAATACATTGGCAGTTCTTCAAGGATACTGGGAAGTCAGGGAAAGAGTAAATACTACACTGTATAACGACATGCTGGCAACAGCGCCATCTTTTATCGCCCAGAAGCATCAATCTCGAGACATCTCCAAATGAAAACAAACTTTTGTGCAGGAACAAATTACGATCGCCATTAGCAAGAATATGTATGATGCCAGGAAAATTAACGTCTCATTTAGTTATTCATAGATCTGGACTTTGTCACTACTCGTCATATTATTAAATGCTAGATAAGAGTGGATCGACGACCTGTTCAAGTAAGTGCCAATTGATACGTAATACAATAATAAACGTGATATGTGAAAGTACTACTACGAATATATAATTATTATACTAGCTGTGTCCCGCGCTTTCATCCGCGTTAAACTTTATAAATTATAGCCATGTGTTATTCTGATGTATAAGCTATATTATTGTAAAGTTTCATTAAAATCCATTCAGTAGTTTTTACGTGAAAGAGTAACAAACATCCATCCATACTTACAAACTTTCGCGTTTATGATAACTCAAAACTCTTAAGTGTTTTAAGTTTATTAGCAGTTCAGAAATAAATAAATTGTGTTGAATGAAGTAACTATGCCATAAAACGTTATGGGTAGGATTATGAAAGACGTCCAGCTGGACAAAGTCCAGTATCCAGCCGCTTTCATCGATCCTTGCAAGATCGTCAGTCTACCTCGCGTCTTCCGGTTTATGGGCGCCACTCGTGGAGCTTTCTGCCCCAACGGCTGTCGGTTCTAGGAGCTATTTGCCCCGCCCACTGTCACTCCAGTATGGCAACTCTTCGGGCTATGTCGGTTACTTTCGTTAGACTACTACGACGAATGAATAATAATAAATAATTAGGCTACGGGTAGAATAACACCGAATGTTGGGAAATAATCATAAGAGCTATTAAGTATCATCGCGATTAGGATTAATTAGTATTATTCATTTATAATGACATTCTAAATTTAATTTATTCTATTTTGATGTCAATTCCATGAATCGGCGTGAGTCTATGTATATGTACAGACGCCAGCACATCCATCTACCCCAATCTGTCAAATTTCTTTTATAGATATTCAACTTTATCACATAAGCAAATGGTTCACTTTAAATTGGGGAAATCTGACAGATTGGGGTAGCTTGATGTGCTGGCGTCTGTAGATAGACTCCCACCTGTTTCCCAGAGGGGAAGACAGTGACAACGGACTTCCATTTGTCACGATCCTTGCACACCTCTTTCACATCGAATAATTTATGTTTATTTATATTTAGTTTTAGTACTTAACATGGGAATAATCTCCTGAAATAAATTATTTTTTAGAAGCTACGATGCCACAGACATTGCATATGTTATTAGTTGAAACTCTGTTTATGCACAAGAAGGCTATTTTCCTCACATTCTAGTGGGATGCTTGAGAACCATGTTCAATGAGACAATTAACCGCATAGCTCGAAGTATTGCCTAGCTGAAGTGGCAGTTGGGCAGGGCACATAACTCATAGAACCGACGGTCTCTGAGGCAGAAAGGTTCTCAAATAGCGACCACAAGGTGGAAGATGCAGCGGGGGCAGGCCCCCTACAAGATGGACCGGTGATCAAGTCGCTATTTACCGGTTTCTCAAAAGTGTGCATTAGATAATTAACTAACCACTTGGGTAGGTAATTAATTAATTAAAGCTCGCTAGTGAGTTAATTATCGAAACAAGAGTTAGGTATTTAAATACCGCTCGGTGGGGAGAAACCGAATGAAACCGGAAAACAATAGAATATAGTTTTAAAGATAATGTCTCCATAATTTAAGTTAATTTTTATACGTAATAAACTGTAGGCACTTAAAATGATCTCAAAAGTGATAACAGTTTATAAGAATGGGCCTGGCTTACCTGATAGTATCTGATTAGACAAGTATCTAAACAGACAAAATCAATTAACCATATTAAATCGGCAGCATGAATAAATAGTAAAATTTCCGTATGTGATTGAAATTCGTTTACTGATAATAAAATAACATACAATCATTGACAAATTTATAAGAATACCATTTTGGGTAAGATACCTGGCTTTATCTGCTGTTACTTCTTTGAAAGAATACCAATTTGGGTAAAATTAACTTAGTCTGTTGTTACTACCTACTTTCTAAGAATATAATTTAGGGAAAGATAACCTACTTTATCTACTGTTCTAAGGATAGCCTTTTCAGAAAGATAACCGACTTTACCTGCTGTTAATACTTTCTAACAAAACCAATTTGGGTAAGATACCTTACTTTTTCTGCTGATGCTACTTTCTAAGAATACCAATTAGGGTTAGATAACTGTCTTTATCTGTTGTTATTACTTTCCAAGAATACCAATTTCAAAAAAAATTCAAAAATTCAAAATTCAAAAGTCGTTTATTCCGTTAAAATATTACATTTGTGTGGAATCGTCAATTTTTTTTACCCTACCGTGCAGTGCATGACGTGGCATTTGGATAAGATAACCTTCTTTATCTGCTTTTACTACTTTCCTGGAATACCAATTACTATTTACTGTTACTATTTTGTAAGAATACCAATTTGGGTAAGATTACCGACTTTATCTGCTGTTATTACTTCCAAAGAATACCAATTTGAGTTGGAAAGTTACTTTATCTACTGTTACTACTTTCCAAGAATACCAATTTGAGTTAGATAAGTTACTTTATCTGCTGTTACTACTTTCCAAGAATACCAATTTGAGTTAGATAAGCAACTTTATCTGCTGGTACTACTTTCTAAGGATTAACCTTTTGGGTAAGATAACTGACTTCAACTGCTGTTAATACTGTCTAAGTATACCACTTTGGATAACTGTCTTGATCCGTGGTAATACTTTCTAAATATACCAATTTGAGTAAATTAACATTCTTTATCTGCTGTTACTACTTTCAAAGAATACCGATTTGGGTAAGATAACCTTCTTTATATGGTGTTAATACTTTCTAAGTATACCAATTTGGGTAAGATACCTTACTTTATCTGCTGTTACTTCTTTCCAAGAATTACAAATTGAATAAGATAACTATTACTTCGTCTCCTGTTTGTGGTACTGTCCACCGGCAGTTTCAGCAGACGGCATATAAAATAAATATTCCATAATATGGTCTTGTAAAAACTATCTACAAATACTATGTGGATACAATGTATGGAATTCGGATTTATTGTACTTTAACAGTGGAATTTTTCTATGTGTCCTGCATAGTAAAAGAAGTCAGGTTTTATAAGTTTTTGTTTTTAATCAAATTGTTAAGTCGTTTCATATACACAATACCCAGTAATACCACTTTGGAGCCGTCAATATGTGAAAAACGCTACCACTAGACGAACAAGACAAGTCACCTTCTAATAGCTACAGCCATAACCGAACAGTTTCCAAGGTGTATCTTTGTGTTCAATCTACACGTCCTTAAGTCTCAAGGTGAAGGTTTACAAAACACCGTATATTCACGTTTTTAATGATATGGTACTTAGTGGTAAACCGAAGTCAAGGCTCTTTAGTAATTTTACTACAATTTGAGTTGTATAATGGTTATTTTAAGAACCGATGGAAAATTATGAGTATTTTAACCGTACCCGATGATGTGTTAGTGCCAACTTTAATATATGGAAGTGAGTGTGGGGTATGGCAGAAAAAGAATGAAAGTAGAATAAATGCAGTTCAAATGAGAGCTCTGAGAAGTAGGTGTGGTGTGACTTTGATTGACAGAATACGAAATACTGATGTAAGAGAGCGATGTGGTGTGAAAGAGGATATAGTCACAAATATTGAAAATGGTATGCTGAGATGGGCATTTAGAAAGGTTGAATGAAAGAAGTATACCTGGCCTATGTAAATGATACAACCGGAAGGGGAAGACCTCGTAGAACATTCTTTGATCAAATCGGAGACGTTCTCAAGAAAGACCAGGTCAGAAGTAGGTACCCTAAACCAGCGAGCATGTATGAAGAATATAATGGCAGTAAACGAGGCAAAAGAGGTGTGCAACAATCGTCACAAATTGAAATTCGTCGTCACTGTGAGTTACGTATGTTTAATCTTTAAACCCAAAGGGACAGCATGAGCATCTATGTAGCTAGCACACAGTCCCTTATAAAGTACCCCAGTAACAGGCGGGTCAAGCTAGTCTGCATAGAAAGCCACAGTCTCTCCCCATATTTAGCTCGCTTTGTGTAACATAGCCCAGATATTACCGACAGCATTTTTTCTACTTTAGCTTTTCTTTTTTGGTAAGGCAGGTAGGTGACTGCCTACGCATTGCACCCGCAAAAAGTGTCAGGGAGTGGGTATGTCGGACTCGCACCGAATAAGCCTACCAGCCGTGGACTTCTCTTGGCGCCTGATGGGGGGAGCCCCGGGAACACGGGTATGTGGGGGGAGCCCCGGGAACACGGGTATGTGGGGGGAGCCCCGGTAACACGGGTATGCTGCTCCGGTAGTCCTACTTTAGCTAGTTTGCTGTCTCTTAAATACTATAGCAACAGGCGGGTCTAGTCATAGAGAGCGAAAGTCTATCCTCATATTTATATTACCACCGTGTATTATCTCGATATTATGTTTACTTGTGATTAAAGTCAAAGGCACCCATTAAAGAGATTGTCGATATACATTTTTTAATTTCTATTACATCACTTTTACAGTAAGCTATAGGAGCGTTAGCGGATTTATTAAAAAGGCAGCAAATAAGACTCCAACCTAAGTAGGTAACTCGCACCAGAGAGCGTTGGGATATTTTTTATTATAATTATATCCTGGGACATTATTTACACTCGCTGTGATCCCAAACTAAGCAGAGCTTGTACTATGTGACAAACAGTATCACTGAGGTGGCGACGTCTGTACCGACCTGGTCAACAAAGCTTATCTACAATGACGTGCAGACATATTTATTAAGTACAGACGCCAGCACATCAAGCTACCCCGATCTGTCAAATTTCCCCAATTGAAAGTGAACCTTATGTTTATGTGATAAAGTTGAAAATCTATAAAAGAAATTTGACAGATAGGGGTAACTAGATGTGCTGGCGTCTGTACATAACACTTGTGCGTTACTCGTATTAGTACTACTACGTATTAGTACGAGACCCGAGGACACGAATAATACGCTTATGTTTTTTCTGTAATCTCTCAAGTTTTCCAACTTGAGTGATGAGCTGCGCAAGTTTTTAAAACTTATTTAACATAGATAAAATTAAAGTTTATTATTTTACTATTATTAAAGTCCAATAACGGACTTTAAAAAATTGCTAAATAATAACCTTTAATTTTATCTATGATAAAATAAGGTTTAAAAACTTGATCAAGAATCGTAACAATAAAATACAGTTTATTATTGTATTAGTTACAGTTTGGTTTTCTGCAAAAGCGTATTTTTAAGATTTTTTAAACTATTACTAATGACTTAGTTTTAGTTGGTATTTCTATAAAAGTGTGTATTTTAGTTCTTTGAACTATTATTTTATTTATCACATAACACTTACTTGACACCAAGACACTACCACTTATAGGGGAACATTAAATCGCTACTCCTAATTATCCTAGCAAGAATAACGGGTCTAACTGTTTAAAATATTGATTTGTTATCAGTCCTAGATAATTTTTCCAAATTTCGAGTTAATCCGACGTTTTGGAGGAGGTTAAAATCGCGTTCAAAGTATCCATTATATACTAACATATGTATGGAGCTAATAAAAGCGAGTTAAACTAACTGTATTTTGCCTCTTTTATTGGTGAGGCAGGGGGAATGTTTATGCATGCCACCCGAAAAATGTGTCTGCGGGTGATTAAGCCGGACTCGCACCGACTAAACCTAACCTGCCTAAAAAACACATGAACGTAAAAATTGTGTGATCGTATCCTCTTGTTTGGTATATATGCTTAACCCGCTAATGCTAATGTTTGAACGGTACATACGCAATAGGGAAAATATGACAATTAATAGTATTTGTTTCGATATAATTTGTCACTCAATATTATTTACCTACACCGTACGTCAGTCAAATCTATACATATTATAAAATCGTAGGAGAGTCAAAACTGTACATTGAATAATTTTTTAAAAGGCGTGATCTACAATCGATATCGAATTCAACAATATAGTTTTTAGAATTTTTGTCTGTTTGTCTGTATGTATGTCCGGGCAAAACTCAAAAAGTACTGCATGGATTTACTTCAAATTTTGCATGACTATTACTTAGAGGTCGGGTCAACATATAGGCTACATATTATCATGCTATCACCTACAATGTAGGAGCTGTGATATTTTAAAGTTTAACGCGAGTAAAACCGCGGGGCACAGCTAGTATATAATATTTGAATACTATGGTTCCGGGTGATCTAGGTCTTTTTTTATGTAAGAGTGCGATAAACGAGCATGTGGTTCAACTGATGGTAAGTGATCACCGCCGCCCATGTACGCTCGCAACACCGGAGAGGTCGCGGGTGTGTTGCCAGCCTTTATAAGAGTCGGCCTCTTCTGTAAGGTTCTTCTGGGAATCAACGCTGTACCCTACACCTCTGTAGATAAATAACTCCCAGACACAGAACAAATAATCGTGCTCATCAAGATGTGTCCTGGGTGTCCCACGACCTTTGGCTTAGCAGTCAGAGTACACCAACAGGCCAGTCAAAATTGTGCCAATTTTTTATTTTTTTTTATTTTTATGCAAAATGGGTTTGTCGAAGGTGGACCGCGCGTACCCATAAGATGCCTGTTCACTCTAACCTTGAATAAACCCATGTTATATGAGTCTGGAAACACGTCGTTTGGGAGGCTGTTCCACAGCTTAGCCGTGCCTACAAAAGACATTATTTCAAATTGTAAATTATCACATCAACCACTGCTGGTCAAAGGCCTCCCCCAAAGATTTCCACAATTGCTGGTCTTGCACTAAATAAATAATTAAAATAAAAAAGGTTTTTATTCACGTAGACTTTAAAAAAGCGCTTGTAAATAGTCAGAACATGTTTGTAGTAATACAGTTATTATTTCTAGTTACTTATTACAGATAATATTTATAATGATTTATTTTATAATGGTAGTGATATTTAGCTTGCTTGTATTAAGTTATTGTCAAGGAGATTATGATTAGTTGAAGTTTTTAATATACATACATACATACATAGACTCACGCCTGTTTCCCAGAGGGGTAGGCAGAGACAACGGATTTCCATTTGTCACGATCTTTGCATACTTCTTTTGCCTCGATTACTGTCATTATATACTTTAATATTATGTATTGAAATTTATATTTTACTACATATTGTCTGATTATTTTCGCTATTCGCATCCAGCAGTTTCCAGCGACCCACACAAGATCATCGGTCCATCTTGTAGGGGGCCTGCCCACGCTGCGTCTTTAGGTTCTTGGTCACTACTCGAGAACCTTCTTTCCCAACGACCGTCGGTTCTACGAGCTATATGCTATACTAATTTATATTTTAATCAAATTTTAATTTCCGTACTTTATTCAGTTAACATAAGTAATCTTTTAACTAACGTATAAGTAGAGCCAAGATTTGGGGCGCGGAAAATTCCAGACGAATTAAGATAAAAAGGCCAAATGTACTTATATTTAATTTTGTAATCGCCGTTCACATTAAATGAGTCACGACCTCATATTAAGATTAATTGGCCCGGTGGTAATTAGCCGAACAATTATCATGCGAGTATATATATTTAAACTACGTCATTTATATATTTTTGGAACAAAAGGCAATTATTTTCCAATTAAATATATAAATACTGTAAAAAGTTTAATTTTAATATATTTTTGAATACCATTAATAAGAGATTTAAGGAGACAACGGATTAAATAGAAATCGCCAACATTTTTATAAAAAAGAAACTCCTGCACTAGGGAAATGAATCCCTGTCTCTCGGGATACTTTATAAATATATAATTGATGGACACACAACTTTATGTGCCCATCAATTATATATTTATAAACATGACTACTATATGCGTGACCCAGGCTTATGGGTCACGCATTTAGTAGTCCTATGCGGGAATCGAACCCGGAACACGATGTTGCAAGGCGACTGTCTTAACCGCTGCGCCACACGTGAAGTCAAATTCTCAGTAATATGAAAATGAATCCTTAATTAAAAACTATTCAAAAGAATTGTTAGAATTTAGCTCCTCGTATCGTGTTACTTTTTTAGGCCCCGCCTAGAAAGCTTCTGTCCGTTCTCTGGATATTCACACCTTTCAACTTCTATGCCCCTCTCGGGATGTAAGGGGGGGAATTACCAGAGAACCCATAAAGACTTGGGGCAAATTTACAATCGTATTTAGAAGCCGCATAATTTATATCCTTATTAATAAGTAATAAAAACCAGCCAAGTGCGAGTCGTACTCGCGCACGAAGGGTTCCGTACCATTATCTATTAAAACGATCAAAAAATTCACGTTTCTTGTATGGGAGCCCCCTTTAATATTTATTTTATTTTGGTTTCTAGTATTTGTTGTCATAGCGGCAACAGGAATACAACATCTTTGAAAATTTCAACTGTCTAGCTATCACGGTTCATGAGATACAGGCAGGCAGCGAAGTCTTAGTAATAGGGTCCCGATTTACCCTTTGTTTACGGAATCCTAAAAAAGATCTATGACATAGAAATGTTCTAGTACTCAGACTGCTCAACGCATGCTAATAACAAATTCCTCTTCGAAAAAATACCGTTTAAGGGTGATTACATAAAGAGGTTTCCAGTACAGACAAATCTGTGCAGGTCGGTACACACGGCTACATATCAAGCTATACTTTCCAATATAAGCTGACCGCTCATTGTATGGAAATCCTGTACAACGCGAGATCAGCTTATACTGGTATATAATAATAATAATATCTAGGGACAATGTCACACAGATCATCCTGGCCCCAAACTAAGCAAAGCTTGTACTATGGGTACCAGGCGACGATATACATACTTATATAGATAGATAAATACTTATATACATAGAAAACATCCATGACTCAGAAAGAAATATTCGTGCTCATCACACAAATATTTACCGGGATTCGAACCCAGGACCACCAGCTTCGTAGGCAGGAGCACTACCAACTAGGCTACGGTGGTATAACTTGATATGTAGCCGTGTGTACTTATCTTTCTTCTTTTGTAAATACATACTTATATATAAATAATTACACCCAGACTCAGGACGAACAGACATGTTCATTACACACAAATATCTGTCGTGGGTGGGAATCGAACCCACGACCTCCAGCATGAAAAGGAAGCATTTTGCAAAGCACGCCAACAGGCCCACCAATAAAAAATTTAAATCGAACATCGCTTAATTAAGAGATGGTATAACTAACATGTTAAATCATTTCACCCGAAGAAATACTCCTAGTCACATCAGATAAGTAATAATGTCCTCCTAGCCGTATTCCGGCCGCCGTCGGCGGCCGGTATCAATAGAGATTAGCCATCTGCGCGGGACCTATTATAGTACACATGTGTGTGCGCAAACACAGGAGCACTTTCTATTCCATCACTCTCATGATCCGATGGGACGCCTAGCGACACGACCGGAAAGAGGTCAGGTACAGGACCGACGGCTTTACGTGCTCTCCGAGGCACGGGGGGTACAATACCGCCAACTCCCAGACTTCAGATTTTTTTCTTTTTACAGAAAAGTCCCATTATCACTTTTTGGCCCGACCCGGGATTTGAACCCAGGACCTGGTTCTCTGCGGGTGAACACGCTACCGCTAGACCAACGAGGGAGTCCATCAAATAAGTTTATAAGAATTAATTAGGAGAAATTAATAATGACCCGTTCTAACTCACCAAAATCTCAAAGCAATTTGGTGACAACCTACACACTTGAACCCTATACGGCTCAGCCCGGATAGTCGGCACCGACAAGTTTAAACCTCTTTGTTTATAAGTGAACGTATAAGATAAGATACAAATAATATGACTATCTCTCTATACCTGCCTTGCCTTTTTGAAGAGGTAGGGCACAGCGATCATTGGCTCAAAGAGCAGCCCGACTGGGGAAGGACCTCCACCTTACAGAAGACATTCCTTAATAATACTACTACATATTGTCTGAATGAATCGGTATAAGCTAAGTGTCTATAGCGAACAACCCCTAACCTTATATTGAGCACAATTATTTTCGTATAACCTAAATACAGACACCACGGGCTCTCTTCTACATTTGCAGTCAAAAGTCAAAAATCATTTATTCCGTAAATAATTACATTTATGTGGAATCAATTAATAACTTTAATGTTGTGTTTCTGCATGTGAGTAAGGTCACCAGAGCCCATCTGGGTGGAGGGGTGAAGGGTCTGCAACACTTGGGTGTTGACTCTTTTAAAGGCCGGCAACGCACCTGCGACTCATCTGGTATTGCGAGTGTCCATGAGCGGCGGTGATCACTTACCATCAGGTGACCCGCTAGCACGTTTGTCGATATAAAAAATAACCTGCACCGATCGATACGGATCCGCACGGATTTGTCTGTACAGGAAATCTGTTTATTTATGTAATCGCCCTACATCTGTAAAACAGTTAAAACCTTAATATTTTAAGCTAAAGATAGTTTAAAACTAGCACTTACCAAATTAGTATTCGTTGCGATGTTATTCCAATGAATTGTAACTTACCTGCAAATTTATGAGAAATGAGTATTCTAAGATATTAAAGACACCATCATTTTACTTTTATTTCAAAGAGAAACAGCTTATCAATTTATGTACAGAAACCACCAGATAAATCGCAAATAAAAGACATATAGTCAGTCGATTTGATAACATTATTTTACAGTCCCTAATGGCTTGACTGGCCTATTGGTCAATTGGTAATACTGACTGATAAGGCAGAGGTCATGGGTTGGATCCCAACAAAGAACAAATGTTTGTGAGATGAGCACGATTACTTCTTTGTGTAAGGGTGTAATTTATATATAATATGTAGGTATTTAGAAACATATGGTTTATCATGGGTCTGTTTACTATAGTGCAGGCTCTGTCTAGTTTGAGTATTTAAAGGGTGGAAAACTAAACGCATTAAATATATAATATCTGGGTACAATGTCACACAGATCATCCTAGTCCCAAACTAAGCAAAGCTTGTACTATGGGTACCAGGCGACGACATACATACTTATATAGATAGATAAATACATGTATACATAGAAAACATCCATGACTCAGACACAAATATTCGTGCTCATCACACAAATATTTGCACTTACCGGGATTCGAACCCAGGACCACCAGCTTCGTAGGCAGGAGCACTGCCAACTAGGCTATGGTGACCGTCGCAGCAGTGAAGCAGTTTGTGATTTGTGTATTTAGCAAGTATTTGTTCTACACCTTTCAGTTATAAAGATAAATTAAATTCGCGGTTTCGTGGATTATTTATGTTATCCGTATGTTTCGTGGAAATATCGCATGCAAATAGTGTGTTTCTGAGATGATGGCGCAGTAGTTGTCCAGCAGTGAGTAAGTGCGTATTACCTCTCTCAACAAGCCGAACAGCATGTCGGTGGACAGCGAGCGCTCGTGCGCCTCGTCCATGATGATGGCGCAGTAGTTGTCCAGCAGTGAGTAAGTGCGTATTACCTCTCTCAACAAGCCGAACAGCATGTCGGTGGACAGCGAGCGCTCGTGCGCCTCGTCCATGATGATGGCGCAGTAGTTGTCCAGCAGTGAGTAAGTGCGTATTACCTCTCTCAACAAGCCGAACAGCATGTCGGTGGACAGCGAGCGCTCGTGCGCCTCGTCCATGATGATGGCGCAGTAGTTGTCCAGCAGTGAGTAAGTGCGTATTACCTCTCTCAACAAGCCGAACAGCATGTCGGTGGACAGCGAGCGCTCGTGCGCCTCGTCCATGATGATGGCGCAGTAGTTGTCCAGCAGTGAGTAAGTGCGTATTACCTCTCTCAACAAGCCGAACAGCATGTCGGTGGACAGCGAGCGCTCGTGCGCCTCGTCCATGATGATGGCGCAGTAGTTGTCCAGCAGTGAGTAAGTGCGTATTACCTCTCTCAACAAGCCGAACAGCATGTCGGTGGACAGCGAGCGCTCGTGCGCCTCGTCCATGATGATGGCGCAGTAGTTGTCCAGCAGTGAGTAAGTGCGTATTACCTCTCTCAACAAGCCGAACAGCATGTCGGTGGACAGCGAGCGCTCGTGCGCCTCGTCCATGATGATGGCGCAGTAGTTGTCCAGCAGTGAGTAAGTGCGTATTACCTCTCTCAACAAGCCGAACAGCATGTCGGTGGACAGCGAGCGCTCGTGCGCCTCGTCCATGATGATGGCGCAGTAGTTGTCCAGCAGTGAGTAAGTGCGTATTACCTCTCTCAACAAGCCGAACAGCATGTCGGTGGACAGCGAGCGCTCGTGCGCCTCGTCCATGATGATGGCGCAGTAGTTGTCCAGCAGTGAGTAAGTGCGTATTACCTCTCTCAACAAGCCGAACAGCATGTCGGTGGACAGCGAGCGCTCGTGCGCCTCGTCCATGATGATGGCGCAGTAGTTGTCCAGGTCGGGCTCGCGCAGCCCCTCACGCAGCAGGATGCCGTCCGTCATGTACTTGATCACCGTGTTGGGAGACGTGCAGTCTTCGAAACGGATTGCGTAACCCACTTCGTCACCTGTGTCAAAATTTATGGCTATAAAGGCAGTGGTCACCGTGGTGTGTTGATCAAGCCGCCCAGTAGGCCTCTGAAATGGCTTATCGACTACAACCGGGACCGACAGCTTAGCGTATCCTCTGAATTACGGAGAGGCTCAGAAATTAAAGCACTTCAACAGTCACCCATATATGGACTGACCGCCTGATTAGGTGCTTCTCCTCACCGATCTCTTATGGACCCGTGAGTGCACGGAAGGTGACCATAACCTACTGAAATATCAACTTAGTTACCGATGTCGTGGTTTAGGGTAAGTAGTGCCAATATTACTGAGACTTTCTTCGTGTAAGTATTGAATTCGTGAATTTGTTATTTACTACTAACACTATAAACTTATGTCAGTAATAAAGTATTTGAATTAAATTGAATTTACGGTCGGTACGTTTAGAACTGTGAACAAACCATCCACCACAAACTTTGGGAGTGTAATTCTGGCAAAACTTGCAACATCTGTTTAATACAGATTTTGGAGTAACCAGGAACTACTTCCGTGCGTTTAAACCCTTTTGCCATATTTAGGATTGGGTTTTAAATAAACTGCCTTCTATTTAATAGCATTATTGTCCTATAAAAATCGACATTGCCCTCTGAATTACTAAGTAAGCCACCTTCAAAGCGCGACAAAAAAATACTATCCTAGCCACTATATATCTCTGATGTAAGCAACTGCAAATACAACTTAGCATGGTGGTTATTTCTTAGGACCTGCATTTGTAAACTTCTAAAGTATTTATATATGACACCAAAAATGTAGTTGTATCGACATGTAAATATATTTGTTTCTGGTACTCGGCGGTCGCTGCCACAGCAAGTTCGCTTCGCTCGCTCGTGCATTGTATTTTCGGAGTTCTAACCTACAAATAATTTTACAAAATGATTGTTTTGTAAAAGAAATTATCAGACAGATGTAGAGTCTCTAAAATGTATAAACACACATTTAATGTTGCAAATGATAAAAAAACACTTTTATATCAGCACTTCTAATTTTCCTATAGTATTTATAGGTCTCTGGATAGGACGCTTAAAACGCATCTTTGCGTTTTTGCAGCTGGTTTCTGTATTTGCAATTTCTCTCCCTCTATAAGGCGATGTGTTTCTCACTTGCTCTAGAGGAGAATGAAGGTGTTTTATCTCTTGCGCCTCTTTTTTTAATTTTTTAAAGACAACGCCCGCATTACGGAAATTCATCCCTGTGTCGCGGGGTACTTTACAAACATATAATAGACGGACACAAATTACATCCAGACTCGGAACAACTATTTCAATCAATCAAAATAAATTTTATTTTCTCTGCACAATAGTTATATGTTAGTTATATATATTATTATTATTATTATATATAGTATACTTCATATATATATATATACATATATATATATATACATATATATATATATACTATGAGACAGAACATTGTGAGAGACCAGAGCCTGATGTAGGTTTTCAAATAAACCTGTATTACAGGTCTCTGGGACCCTCCCGGGGCTTGAAGACAAAGTTATATCGAGCGGTATCTTACATAAAAGCGGGTAAAGAGACATTTAAATTTAGGTTAAACAAAACAAAAAATAAAAACAAAGTAAACTTAATAATAGTACATATTTGCCAGAGTGTGCAAATAAAATGTAAAAGAAGAAGTTTAATATAAAAATGACTGTGTAGTGTGTGATGCGTGAGAGTAGAGTGTCATTGTGTATAGCTAAAAATTCAAAGAATGAAAGTATTAATAATAAGTAGCGATATTACCAGGATTCATTGTATAAAAAAAATCATATGCTCAGTTTCTTCATAATTGTTTTCAGGTAGTTTATAATAGCTACCTTACACTTAGAATAGGTAAGAGAATAAATATTTAAGATGGCATTTAATTTATTATAAAGATAGGTACCCAAGAAATTAAAGATTTTTTGTACCAGCGATGTATTGCATTTAGTTTTTTCACATACTTTGCCTTTTCGGCGTTTGTATTGTGGTAGATTTGGGTCGTAATGCAATAGAGAATGCTGTTTTACAATTGTACGAAGAATGTAAGATTTACGAACTGTGAGGATACCCCAAATTTTGTAAACTTTAAAAGTTGGATGCCTAAAGGGCTCCCACCTTAAAGATAGCACGCTGTGTCCTCTCGACTTCAATGAGGTGGGACTTGGCTGCTCCTCCCCAGGATGTGATGCGATAATCAGTCAGGGATTGGCAAACAGCATAGTAAATTATTTTGATGATCCTTTTATCTGCTATGAGCTTAGTCAAGAGTCTTAAAGATGTAAATTAATTTCCGTAGCCGATTGACAAGGTTATTGATGTGAGATTTGAAGGTAAGACATTGGTCTATTGTTACCCCCAGATATATAATGCAATCCGCTTTATCAATAGAGGTACAAGTAAAAGCAGAACAGTTCAACCCGCAGATGTGGTAGGTGATAAGGAGTGTTGGTGGGGGTAGGAGGTTACGTCTAGGAGCGAAAAAATAAATTTAGTTTTACCCACATTTAATGTCAGAGAGTTATATTGAAACCATTTACTAACTCTGTTTACGCCTTTCTGAGCCAGATAAAATGCTTTAGCCCAGCTATCACCATTGAAAGAAATAGCTGTGTCGTCAGCAAACGTGATTAATATGTCCCCTTTGAAGTTGAGTCCGACAGAGATCTTTGATATAGATTAGGAACAATGTTGGCCCGAGAATGTTTCTCTGGGGACACCAAATTCGATAGGGAGTTAATCACTAATTATCTGGTCTATCTTAACCCTCTGGCGTCTATTTGTTAAATAGTTTTTAAACAGTTCCAAAGGACCACCTCTAACACCAATAAGTTCCAGTTTTTTAATTAGGAGAGGAATCGAAACCGTGTCGAAAACCTTTGCTATGTCCAGAAACACAGCGACACACTTTTTCTTTTTGTCCAAATTGGAGATGATGGGTTGCAACAGCTCATGCACTGCGTCGTTTGTGGATTTGTTACGACGGAAACGAAACTGGTTGGTAGAAAGAATATGATTGCTCTCCAAATAAGATTTTAAACGGATATTTATTAGGAGCTCCAGAATTTTGGACATTGTAGGCAGAATGGAAATGGGCCGATAGCCTCCAAACACAGTCCCGTCCCCCGCTCTTATGAATGGGTTTTACGAGCGTTAACTTAAATGTAGGAGTAGTAGGAAAGATACTAGTTGAAAATGACAAATAACATATATGTGTAATGGGAACACCAAGCAAACTTATTTATGGGTCACACAAATAGTTGTCCGCCGCGCCGCGCCTCGCCTCGCCTCGTGTCGCGGGTCGAACCCGCGACAAGAAGAGGCGAGGCGACTGCACCACACGTGCAGTCGTTATTTCCTTCTGATAAAACTCGTTTCGGGATCGAAAACAGTTGTGGCGATTCCGCAGGACATGCTTAGGAATCACCATTCGACAAGGTAAGGTGTTGGGTAAGACAGTGAGACAAGTCCCAATTTAATATACGTACGATAAACATACTTATGTAAATACATTCTTTACTTTACTTTAGCGCATGGGCAGTGGTATAAAATAGTGTAAAACTTTTTCAAGCCGCCCATGGGTGTTGAACCCAAAACACGACGGCTGAGTACAAATATATCGAAATTACTAAAACCTTTTCTTGTGTAAGTATGAAGTATCAATACTTACTAACAGTGGCTACCCTAGTGTCAGAGCCGTTCAAGCCGCCTATGAGGCCTCTGATATGGTTTAACTATGTTGCCTAATGGCTACAACCGGGACCGACAGCTTAACTTGCCCTTCGAACACGGAGACGCTCAGAAATTAAGCCACTTTGGCGGTTACCCATTTATGAACTGACCGTGTACCTAGTCGTTTAACCTCGCCAATCACTTACAGACCGGTGGGAGCATCTGGTTGTGAAAGTATCAATGTTGGTAGAGTATAAATGATAATAGATGAATTATCATTATATTTATAATTCTTAATTTGACACCACAATTAGTTATTAAATAAACTTGACGTTTACTTTGTTAGCGATATTAGGATTTAGAGTGTTGACTTTGATAATTGAACTACCTAATATTGTGTGTTCATACTGTGTGTTACATGTGATTCTAAAATAACACAAACGTAACTTAGATTAGAATATTCAGACACAATGTAATAATTGTTATTGAATGGAATAAATTCAAGTCAACTGTGTTATTTTGTGCTATATTCACCCGTTTGACAAAGCCCTTTTCATCACTTACCCAACTTAGTGTTCATCTCGTCCGACACGCGCTTGGCCACGGACATAGCGGCAACACGTCTCGGCTGCGTACACCCGATCATACCGAGACGACTGAACCCCTCCTCATGTAAGTACTGAGTTAGCTGGGTTGTTTTACCGCTGCCAGTTTCACCTGTAATAATTGTGAGATACGTTCATAATAGGCAAATCACTGTAGCTGCATGAAATTGGTATTTTGGTAACATTTTAGACGCCATTGTCACAAATACGTGACATACCAAAAACTTACCACGTAAACTTTGCCGACGTCACAAACATACAACATGTAACTTAATTAACGCACATCCTGAAAATAGTTTGTTCAGAATCGTTTACTGCATCGATTTATATCATTTTTAATATAGGTAATTATTATCCCGAAAATAATTAAAACTACGGAAATTATTGTCGTATTAACCCTGTTAAGTCAAAACAAATTGAATTGGACCGTTAGTCAAAGTAATACGACTTTTAAAATCGCTAAAAGAAACTAATTTAGTAAATAACAATGCATATACATGTTAAATAAAAAATTCAGTGTATGTATTATGATTATAACATAATATTCTAATTGGGGTGTTTGAGGGTGTGCGTTAATTACGTTACATGTTGTATAGTGTTATTTATAAAACACCAACAACCTCGCAGAAATAGATTGCCAACATCATAAGCAACAACTTTTGTTCTACGAGTTTGGACAAAACTCAATACATGAAAAAACATAAACTGTGCACAAAAATGTTTCACTCATAAACTAAGTTCGCGCGCGTCTTTACGATGCTCGTAGAGTTATAAACATTCAGGCGGGAAATTACATTAATACTTATTTTTGTATGATAATAAAATCAAACAAATTATCAAGTCATAGAAAAAAATGGTTGCTTATGGTGTTAACTATCCCTGTCGCTCACCATGAGCTTCATAAGAAGGCTCAGGGTCACCCAAAGAGCAATGGAGAGGACTATGCTCGGAGTTTCCCTGCGAGATCGAATAAGTTACTTGAAATCCGCAGGCGAAGCAAATTAACCGAAGCCCGGAGTCCCAAGTCTTGGCAAGCTGAAGTGGCAGTGGGCGGGGCACATAGTTCGTAGAACCGACGGCCTACGAGCTGTGTACCCCACCCACCGCCACTTAAGCTTGAGCTTCTGTATCTGGGTGACTTGAAGTCACCCAGATACAGAAGAAATAATTGTACAAAGTTTATCATGGGCGGGAATTGAACCCACGACCTTTGGCTTAGAAGTCAGGGTCACTAACCACTAAGTCAACAGATCAGTCAGTCTTCAAAATCAAATGTTGGCGTGGTTGGCAAATGCTTGCTTTTCATGAGTTCGTGGGTCCGATACCCACCCAGTACATATATTTGTGTGCATGAACATTTCTGTTTGTCCTCAGTCTGGGTGTATTTTGATTATCTATATAAGTATAGTAGCATAATATATAGTATATCAGTTATCTGGTTTCCATAGTACAAGCTGTGCTTAGTTTGGAATCAGATGGCTGTGTGTGAATAATGCCCCAGGATATTATTATTATATATTAATGCCATCAGATGGGGACCTGTTTAAAACGTCCGTAGTGGGGCCGTATGTTATTTAAATATAACATTTGTTAATATTTATTAGTTCTTACATTAATATAATATATAATTTTTATATATAGTAAATAAGTTTGTATGTTGTCGGCGGACGGGCCGATTCTTTATGAATAGTGAAAGTAACGGTACGCGCTGACTGTGACGTCACACAGATGGGCGGAGCTATCGCCGCCTGTTGCGCTCGCGCAGGCCGGCAGTCCATTGCTAGCTACGCAGCGACCGCTTTGTTCTTTCGTTCGCCACCGCGCTAAACCTCATGCTCCGTAATTAAATAGACGTACATTCCTACAGTTTTAAATCTACAAAATGTTAAACTCACCAACAATAATAACCACACTATTCTCTCTGATGACTTGCAGCAGTTCCTCCCGGACTGCGAATACTGGGAGAAAACGTCTCTGTTCTCCTATCGTCATCTTCTTCACGAAGTCCGACTTGGATTCCACTTCTACAGGTTCTGGAAGTGGAAATTTTAATGTGAAACATTTTTAAAAACATATATCTAACTTCCACTATTATGGGCCAGGACTGAATTCAAAAAGGACTGATGATAATCAAGTTTATAGGGAGTCAGCTTAGCTTCGCAATCGAATGAAAAATAATTATGAGAAAATATTTACAAACCGCTGCGCTGGATGCGGATAGCGCAAGACCGGCAATTGTGGAGTTCTTTGGGGGAGGCCTTTGTCCAGCAACGGACGTTTTTCGGCTGATATGATGATGATGATGATGATTTACAAACCCCGGATAAATGCCGTAACATCCATAAAAAGCAGTCCAATTGATAATCTCTATCTTAATATCAAAAATGGGAAATCACAAATTAAATCGTCCGGCGGGGTTCTAATATGATAATCAAAGTTTATGCTAAAGACTACAAATTTTAAATTTATTGACATAAATCTTCTTTATAAAATTATAATTTATCATTCAAGGTCTCCTTGAAATATGATAAGACATTGAAATACAAATAAAAATGTTCTACTACAAGACCAATGGAAAGTTTTGCGAATAAGTCTATTTACCTTTATCCAAATGTTCCGCGTATTTATACGCCTCCTTTGTTGGCCCATCTTCTAATTCTTCTTTTTCCTTCTGTATGCCCATGATATTACCTGAAATTTAACACAACCAAATATAGTAATAGTTGAACACAATCTTTAAGGACTATATCAAATTAAATAATAATAAATAATGTCCTCCTGGTCGAATTTAGGCGACGGCCGACAGTCTTTAGGGAGACTAGCCATCTGCGCGGGACCTATAATAGTGCAGAAGTGTGTGAGCAAACAAAGGGGCACTTTATATTCCATCTCTCTCATGATCCGATGGTGGACAGACCCGATGGCTACGCGTGTTCACCGAGCTTCGAAATCACTTTTTGGCCCGATCAGTTACGCCATATGCCACGACGATGTGCCTAAAAGATAATTTTAAAACGGGATGCAAAAAATAAGGTAATCTATCTATATATATAAAAATCAATGCCACTTTTCGTTGTAATGTTATAACTCAACAACGCCTTAACCGATTTGGCTAATTTTGGTCTTGAATTATTCGTGGAAGTACAGGGAAGGTTTGTACGTAGAGAAAATTTAAAAAAGTCTTGAAAAAGTGTAAAATCATCATCTTTCTATACTCCCATATACAAACAATTTGTACTAATACTTAAAAGCGTAACGAAGCACGTACCGGGCCGCTAGTTTTTTATAATGACGTTTACAGCTAGCCTATGAGGCATTCACTACTGCACCGGACAATAGGTGGGCGTATTCTCAAGTCGTCTAGCAACTATAACTGCAAACTAAGTACCCGCGCTGGAGGGCACCCCTTTTGGGGTGTGTGAGCATTATGACATGAATAAAAAATGAATGTTGTAAACACGAATGATTATTTATTTTATTATTAGTGTTATTTTTATTTATTTCATATCAGCATAATTTTCTGTTAATTTATATTTTATTTTAATAGGTACTTGTACTATGGGTTTTTATTAATGTTTTTAACCGTGACCACAGCTGGTGCAATCCATGCCGAAACGTCGGGTAACCAAGGAAATGATTTGCCTAAATCTTTATCGTAATTGAGACCCGTGTCCACAATATATAAAAATATGGGTTTTGATGCATGAAATTATTATTATTTATTTGGAGTCCGCACCTCGTCTCTGGGCAGTTACTGACGGGGCGATGCATGAGAAGGTCATAAGGTCATTAGGGATGTTTTGTGACTGTCGCTCAACATTTCTCGTCCGATTGAAGATCGAATAGGTCTTTTCGTCGATACAAATGAAAACAAATGGTAGGGCACAGTATAAATATGGACAGTAAGGTAACTGAGCCTCATTGATGAAATAATTACCTACGCTCTAGCTGTAGGGTTGTAACATTTAAAGTTTTAAATACCTTTTATTATTTTTTATTTAAACATATTTGTTTTATAAAACAGCAGGGGATCTACCGGCTAAGTCGCCGAACAACGATTTCTCAACGTTGACAATCGATTCTGGACCATTTATGACGTCACATGTGCTCTTAGAAGCCGATTTAACGATTGATTAAGTCATTGTTAACCTTTATTTATTTGAACGCCATTTAGAAAAACGATGTTCGGCGACTTAGCCGGTAGAGCTCCAGGACGGTTAAAATAGAAAAGCTCCCGTTTTGTTAAAGCCTAGTAAACAGCCGTATACTACGCAATACGCACGTGGATTTTTAAAAGATTGCGGAGATAAACTTGTAAGCCACCACTCGTTTTGACGCGGCACTCACTACTGACAGCACCGCGACAACCGCTTAGGGGCATGTCGATGCGCATGTTTGTGTGAGTGTGCCGTTTCGACGGTTTGTAGGTAGTTTCCGTACTGTCTATTTTTTATACTGAGGGTAGGAAGAGGTAGGGTCAAATGCCATACAGAAGTTCAATTTCGTCCCTGTCCCTATATTCACCTCCTGGAGTTCTAATCATACCAGTTGAAGGTTTAGTTTGGGTTTGGTTACTATTTAGATTAGAAAAGATAAGATATTATTAGGTCTTTACCTATGAAATTGCCGTTCTGCAGTACTGGCCATTTCAAATCAAAATAATTTTTGTTTGGCTAAGAATTCTAATTTCAAATTAATTTTATTTTAAAAACATGGATTCTTTTTTCCAAAAGTAGTCATTTCTTTATTGATTAGTGTTACATTTTCATCGCATTTCAATCTTTTTCGTCATCATGGATACGTTAAAAATTCGAGTAATTATGGAATATGAGTACCGTCGTGGCAGCAACGCGGCACAAGCGGCACGCAACATCAACGACGTTTACGGAGCTAACACTACAAACCAACGCACCACCTGTTATTGGTTTGCTCGCTTCCGTTCTGGAAATTTCGACCTGAAAAATGAACCTCGCGGTCGTCCGAAGACTTTGGTCGACAATGACGAATTAAAGGCGGTTGTGGAAGCTGATGATACACAATCTACGGCTGAATTAGCAGCAGCTTTCGACGTTAGCGTCAAAACAATATTGGTCCATTTGCGTCAAATTGGCAAGGTAAAAAAGCTTGACAAATGGGTGCCCCACGAACTCAATGATCGCCAGCGCGAAGTACGCGTCGAGACGTGCCTTGCACTGCTCAACAGACACACAAATGAAGGAATTTTGAACCGCATTGTTACCTGCGATGAAAAATGGATTCTGTTTGATAACCGCAAGCGCTCAGCAAGTTGGTTGGATCCTGGTTCAGCACCTAAACAATGCCCTAAACGAAAACTTACCCCTAGAAAAGTGATGGTCACTGTTTGGTGGTCTAGCGCCGGTGTGATTCATCACAGCTTCTTACCAAACGGGGTGAGCATTACTGCAGATGAGTACTGTGAAGAACTGAGCACAATGATGGAGAAGCTGGCGCATCTCCAACCAGCATTGGTCAATCGCTCGTCTCCGCTGCTCCTGCACGACAACGCGCGACCTCATACTGCACAGCAGACGGTCTCCAAGTTGCAAGAACTGGGGTTGGAAGCTCTCCGTCATCCGCCCTACTCACCAGACCTTGCGCCTACAGACTACTACTTTTTCCAGAATTTGGATAACTTCTTGGCGGGAAAAAAATTCAATACCCGAGAGGCAGTACAAAATGCCTTTGAAGAATTTGTTGCCTCCCGTCCAGCTGATTTCTTTAAGAAGGGCATCAATAAACTGCCACTGCGATGGCAAAGATGCATTGATTGCATGGGTGATTACTTCGATTAATACAAATAAAAAAATTCATGAAAAAAATTCGTTTAAATTTTTTCATACAAAACGGCAATTTCATAGGTAAAGACCTATTATTTGTCCAAACATGAGTATACACACAGTTTGCATGCAAGATAGTACACTTAAGATTTAACAGTCATGTTTGGTCTATACCAAACATGACTGTTAAATCTTAAGTGTTTTTACGCCATGTAGCTATCTACATGGTTTAAAAATTTTCGTTAGCTTCATAGACCTGCACTAATATTTAATACAATGAAGTCAATTAATAAATTATATAATACAAGCGGCCCGGTACGTGCTTTGCTACGCTTTTAAGTATAAGTACAAATTGTTTCTTTATGGGAGTATAGAAAGATGTTGATTTTACACTTTTTCAAGATTTTTTTAAATTTTCTCTACGTACAAACCTTCCCTGGACTTCCACGAATAATTCAAGACCAAAATTAGACAAATCGAATTCAAGACCAAAATTAGACAAATCGGTAAAGGAAGTGGCATTGATTTTTATATATATATATAGATTAGTTGACTTATTACCACGTGCATGAAGGAAATGTCATTATAGTCATACCAATCTTTGTCCCCTCCAACTTCCAGTGTTTCTTCTGCGCTTTGCGTCTCTCCTTCTGCTCCCTGAATGCTTTTACGAGGGCAGAGCCTTTACGAGCATTCATCGCCATATCTGAAGTTGGGTCCTTGACCTATAAAAACAATAGGCTATATTTGAAGTTCAACTTTATCGATCTTTTTAGAACAGGAGGAAATTGAACAAGATTTTCCTTATTATTTAGTCATCATCATAATCATTTATTTGCTATAAGTGTTGGTACAATGCAGATCTTAAATTAAATAGTTTCCTTAACACTTAGCCATACATGGTCATGCAAATATTATTATACAATGATGTCATATCCTATTTTTTTTTTAATTCCTAGATATACATATAGGAGCATAAGATTCAAATAAAAATGTCCAAATGATTATAGGGTGTTACTAAATGCTTTTCTTGCCATTTTTATAGCTAATGGTATGGAACCCTTTATGCGTGAGTTTTTAAGGTTTCTATATTTTTTTTCTTATCGACGATCTGAACGATACGCACTGACGAGCATAACCAGCTTTTTTCTAAAGTATTATATATGGGATGGCAGAGTCGCTATAATGAGCTCAAGCTATCCGTAATCTTAGGCTTCGTAAGGCTTTCTCATATGACTATTTAATGTTGTGACCAAGTTTAACTGTATATTATATACTTACAGGTATAACAGGCTCCGGTTGCTTCGTGAACACTATCCTGCCGTCAAGGAATGGCGGTACAATATTGTGGACCAACAAGTGGACGCGGTCGACGCTCTCCTGTAAATCATAACATAAAAACCACATTATATTACTACCACATATTACATATAAGTAGCAGAAAAGATGCATAAGAACTATGTTTCATCATCATCATATCGGCTGAAAGACGTCCACTGATGGACAAAGGCCACCCCCAAAGATCTCAACAATTCCCGGTCTTGCGCTATTCGCATCCCAGTTTCCAGCGACCCGCACAAGATCATAGGTCCAATTTGTAGGGTGCCTGCCCGCGCTGCGTCTTCCAGTTCGTGGTCGCCACTCGATAACCTTTCTGCCCCAACGGCCGTCGGTTCCACGAGCTATGTGCCCCGCCCACTCCACTTCAGTTTTGCAATTCTTCGGGCTATGTCGGTGACTTTGGTTCGCCTGCGGATTCCGACATGTCTGATTCGATCCCGCAGGGAAACTCCGAGCATAGCCCTCTCCATTGCTCTTTGGGTGACCTTGAGCCTTCTGATAAGGCCTATAGTGAGCGACCACGTCTCTGTTCCGTATGACATCACTGGAAACACACACTAGTCAAAGATTTTCGACTTGAGACGAGAAGATGTTACGTAGCTTCCCGAACGCTGCCCAGCCGAGTTGGATGCTACGATTGGCCTCCTTCTCGAAGCTGGACCTACCTATTTAATATAATATCTAGGGACAATGTCACACATATCATCCTAGCCCCAAACTAAGCAAAGCTTGTACTATGGGTACCAGACGACGATATACATACTTATATAGATAGATAAATACTTATATACATAGAAAACATCCATGACTCAGAAACAAATATTCGTGCTCATCACACAAATATTTGCACTTACCGGGAGTCGAACCCAGGACCACTAGCTTCGTAGGCAGGAGCACTACCAACTAGGCTACGGTGACCGTATTTGGATTGTCTGTCCTAGGTAAATATAGTCCTCTACAACTTCGAGTGCAGAGTCACCAACTTTCAATTGAGAGGGTGCAACGTGGACGTTTGACATGCTTTTCGTCTTATTCATGTTAATTTTCAGACCCACTTGTTGAGAGACTCTTCTGAGGTCATCGAGCATTGTACCGAGGTCTTCCATGGTCTCAGCCATGACTACTATATCATCGGCAAATCGAATGTGGAAGACTTAGGGTGACGACAGAGGTCTAAGTGTTGTTCAGCTATTCACTGCATCCAATCCTTTCTCCAGTCGTGGCGGATAGCCGTTCCACTGGGCACGGAAGGGGAAGGACGAGAGAGTGCATCTGTGTTAGCGCAATCATTTATGCACTAAAATATTTCACGCGCAAATGATTGCTTCTGATTACCGGACCCTGATCAAGACCTACGGCGATGGGCTGAGGTAGAGAGGTTGGATTGTGGTGCACATCCGGCTTTGTCTGAAGCCTACACGTATGGCGGACTAAGGAGAGTGGTCGTTATTGCACTGCAATTGGACAACAGTGTAGTTTGGGCAGCACCTTAGGTGACTTAAAACCACCTGGATGCATCCGCGTTCGAAACACTGGCACCTCCTCGATTACGCCATAACCCGACGAAGGGACATCTCCCAGGTGCACATTACCCGCGTTTTACGCGGCGCACATTGTTGGACAGACCACAGGCTTCTGGTCACTAAATTGAGACTATGTCTACGTATACCGTGTAGACCCTGTAGGGCCAAACCTACATCCCTCAATTTAGACCTATTAAATTGTACCGAAGTTCGAGAACAGTATGAAAAAAGGTTGACAGACACGCTAGATGAGTTTGATGCCCAACAGGGTGACCTTATACCGAACTAGCAACGGATCACATCCTCTGTATTGACAGTAGCTGTTGAAGCCATAGGACTCAAAAAACGTGTCAACGGGGACTGGTTTGACCAGAATGATAGGACCCTAACGGTGGCATTCGAACAGCATCGTGTACTCGTAAAGCGTGCCGAATGTGATCAAAACCTGATACCAGAAGTCCAGAATAGTAGTGCCTGCTTAAGAAAACTGACCAGAGAGATGAAAGATAGATGGTGACTTGAAAAGGCGGAAAGGATACAGTGGCTTGCAGACACCCACCAACTAGGTATTTTTTTTGAATAAATAAAGAACCACTAAGATCACTCGATGGCTCTCAAAAATTCAACTCTAAGCAAGATATACTAGAACGTTGGACAGTGCACTTCAACAACCTGCTAAATGTAGATCGTTCAGCAGACCTGGAGCATATTAGGGGTATTCACCATCTGACGCCGCACGATTCACTCGCTGAGCCACTGACACCAGCTGAGATATTTCGGGCCATCAAAGAGCAGACAAATGGAAAAGCAGTTGGGATTGATAATATCGCCGGAGAACTGCTTAAATACGGAGGGGAGAGACTTTTACTTACATCTGGCAAGTTTTCGATCGCATTTGGAACGAGGAAACAATTCCACCCGAATTTAAAATATCCCGTATACAGACCCTGTATAAAAACAAAGGAGACCGTTCTGACTGCAACTCCTACCGGGGTATATCGCTCCTCTCTGTACCAGGGAAGATATTCGCCAGGGTACTTCTCAACAGGCTTTTACCAGTTTCTGAAAGCATATTGCCAGAAACTCAATTTGGGTTTCGTCCTGATAGGGGCACCTGCGAAGCCATCTTTTCCATCCGGCAACTCCAGGAGAAAAGTCGAGAACAAAGTCAACCTTTGTATATGTGTTTTGTGGACCTGGAGAAAGCATTTGACTGTGTGCCCGGAGGCCCTTTGGACCGTACTGGAAATATTAGGTTGTCCTGAGAAGTTTGTCCGAATGATTCGGCTACTACACGACAATATGACCTGCTGTGTTACCTGTAATGGCGAACAGTCGGAGTTCTTTTCGGTCAGTTGTGTTGTCAAACAAGGTTGTGTGCTTGCACCAACACTGTTTGCGCTTTACTTTTCTGTCGTTGTCAGAGAAGCACTCGAACAGACTTCTGCTGGCATCAAAATACGTTTCCGGACTGATGGGGGACTTTTCAACCTAGCCAGATTAAAGGCTTATACTAAGATATCACACGCTTTAATAACGGAGATCATGTATGCGGATGATCTGTGTTTTGTGGCTAACTCTCCACAAGAGCTACAGAATTTAATTACCAACCTACAGGAGGTCTGTTGCCGTTTCGGTCTCAAAATCAATGTAAAAAAGACTGAGGTTATGGCAATGGACCCTAATGAAGCTACAGAAGTCCTCAAAGTATACATTGGGGATACTGAGCTGAAGCAGGTGGATAAAATCAAATATTTGGGCAGCACAATCACATCTAAGTGCGATCTTGATGCCGAAATAAATTGTCGTATAGGTGCTGCATCAGCTGCTTTCGGCAAATTACGTGCCAAGGTCCTACGAGCACATGATTTGAAGCTCTCGACAAAAATCTCCGTTTACAAGGCCATAGTTCTTCCAAATCTCTTATATTCTTCAGAGTCATGGGTCATCTATCGAAAACACATACGGACGCTGGATAGGTTTCATTTGAAGTGCTTACGAGACATTCTTAAAATTTAATGGTCGGACCGGGTTCGAAATACAGAAGTGCTCCGACGCGCAAATGTCTACGGCATAGAAGCGTACCTAATGCGGGGACAGCTCCGATGGTGTGGTCATCTGTCAAGAATGGCTGATGTAAGGGTGGCTAAACGCATCTTCTTCTGTGAACTCCAGAACGGCAGGCGGAAAAAGGGCGGCCAGTTCTTACGATATAAAGATGTTCAGAAAAGACACATGAAGAGGTGCATTATCAATCCCCCGAAATGGGAGGAAAAGGCTAGTTGCCGCCTTGAGTGGAGGCGCTTGGTCAACAAAAAGGTTCATGACTTTGAAGAGCAGAGAAAATCCAAGCTGGATGCGAAACGCGATGCTCTTAAGACTAAACCACCAGCAGTCATATTTTACAACTATGTCGACGGTGTCCTCACGTGCAGCCAATGTTTGCGCACGTTCACTCACAAGATTGGATACTGTAGTCATCTAAGGGCGCATGTGAGAAATGATTTCCCTTGCCCCTTAACTAATCAGTAGCACTCACCATAGCCGAAATCGGCTGGGAAGAACACATGAAACTCTCTGATGTGATTATTCGTAATAGACGTAGGGATCAATTATGTATGACCACAGCCGAAACAGCGCTAATGTGGAAAAGTATTTTTGCTTATCACCAAAAATTTACAATAAGCTTCCAGGCTCACTAAAACTTCTAAATTTTAATTTGTTCAAGTGTAAACTAAGGGCTCTCCTATGTCAAAAATGCTACTACTCTACTACTGATTATCGAAATGATACTCTTTAAGTAAAATGTAATACCTGCTAATAATATAGTACCTAGGACCTGCAATTTTGTGTTACACTGTTTATTTTGTTATTGATGATTTTTCTCTCTTCTTCATGATTTGTATAGTTTTGATTAGTATTTTGATTTCGTTATATTATTTTAATTTGTACGCCTGATATCGGCAGCATATGATATTCTCATAATTGACTTTTAAGATCTGTATTTATACATTACCATATACATGCAAATAATAATAATAAAAAAACATGTATATATATGTGTCTGAATGGGGAGCTAAAGCTTTTGTGGTCGGGCTTTTGTTGCACCTTTGCATCCCGGAGAAAGCGGGATCAATTCCCGAATCGAAACAAACAAAGATACAGTCGAATTGATAAGCACCTTTGCATGAACTAGGTTAAAAGGTCTGAATGCAGTCTGCTTCGGTTATCTAAAGAGTTGCCAAATTCAATGGAGAGACTATTGTATCTATATTGCCATGCTATCGGTACAGTGGGCTACCGTCTAATTCGCCGATGATCGTGATCGGCGTTCAAATGAAGACAGTTTTTAGATTAGATGAAAGTTAAAAGTGATTAAATCATTAGTTCAATCGGCTTTCATGAGCACATGTGACGACATAAATGGTCCGAAATCGATGTTAACGTTAAAGCAGATCTAACGAATGATGGAAATAACGAATGGTCCGAAATCATTCGTTCAAATAGTTGAACGCCGACCACGATCATGATGGCCGTCGACTAACGCCCGAATTTAATAAACAATCCGCAATCTGGCAGTTAGTCCTATCTTTAGATTGGCTCTATCGTTATCTTGATCTTTACCTGCGTGCCATTAACAAAACATATCCATCCAACCATCTTTTGGCCAGAGATTGGGGTGCGATCCTTTCCCTCTGCAGCGTTCCGTTTTATGCAGAACTCGGTAACTCAGGACACAATTATACCATTTAATTTAAGAAGTAAATTTATTTGTAAAAATATTAACGATAAGTCGTCAATACTGACTTATTTATAGCTAGGTTAAAATGTTTTACTAGACGAATAGGGTATATAATAATAAAATGGATCAGGATCGTTAATTAATTTCGGGCGTTAGGCGGTAGCCCCTCTGGTCTGCCCATCTTAGTAATAAATCCATTTATTTCAGGTATGTTACGTAGGACCATCGCAACACAATAATAAATTAAAAATAAAATAATGATAAAATCATACAATAGCAAAAAACTAATTCCCTTTGGGTTTCGAGGTCATATGACAGTCATGGCTGAGGTTTAGGCGGGTATTACAATTCCTGAGAACAAAACTGTATCAGCAAATACTAAGGTTCGGCGGAGGCACTTCCACAGTCAAAATAGACCAAAAAAAGTTATGCTCGACCTCACGCAGCAACTACCTATTAGGGTTACCGGTTTCCCGACGTGGCCTTCATGGCCAGTGCACTCACCAGTCTGTAAGTGATCTGCGTTTAATTTGTAAGCGTCTCCGTGCTTCGGAGGGCACGTGAAGCTATCGGTCACGTTTGTTGCCGGCAGATAACAGTCGTTAAGCCACTTCAGAGGTCTGCGGGGCGGATTGAAAACCTCTGACACTGCCCATAGGATAAAGAAAGAACCACCGCGGTTGCATTGAACTCGAAAATTCCAGCTTCGGAAAATATTTTTAACTCACCTCATCTAAATCGTTGTTAACATTGATAGCGTGCACCACGCCGCTGGTCAGCATTCTGTTTCTCTCCCACAGCTCGTTGTCCTTGTCTATCTGCTGTCTCTGAGCGGACACTTTCCGGTTGCGACGTTTCTCAATTTGTTCCTCTTTCCGTGCGACGTATTCTGCCGTTGTTCCAGCGAATGGGTCTGATTCGTCGGCTTCACCTATAAATTATATTCATATTTAGGTCACTGGGTGCAATATATAAAAATAATATCTATTAATAGGTCGCTGGATGCAATATGTTTTAAAATTAGGGTCACTGTATGTATAAAAATTATATTCCTATTTAGGTCACTGGATCTAGTACGATTAGAATTATATTCCTGTTTAGGTCGTTGAATACAGTATGTATAAAAATTAGGCTTCTATTTAGGTCACAGATTATAAAAGTATAGTACATCTACAAACAGAAGATATAATGTTTACTACATTATTCTCATTAAAATTCTTACATATATTGACTGCCTCGCTGGTCTAATGGTAACGTGATCGAGATAATGAGGTGGTGGGTTAAAAGTTAAATCCCAAAATGTGATATCTTAACAGCCCGGAGTCTGGAAGTAGGTAGTGTTACACCCTCTTGCACCGGAGAACAGGTAAAGTAATTTTTTCTCATGTCTCATAATGAGAGAAAGGGAAACTGCACCTGTGTTTGTTTACTCACACACGACGAGCCCTATAATATGTCTTTAGTCTCGCGCATATGGCTTATATCCATTAAGACTGGCCGCCATGGCTCAAATTAAACTAGGAGGGCGTTATTTTTCCTTTTAAGAAACTAAAAGCTGTCCCGTAGTACAAGGTTTTTCTAGTTTAGGACCAGATGGCAGTGTGTTAGTTGGCCCAAACTATGTTACGCCAACATAGGTTGGGCCAGCGTTTGTCTGGACAAAGGTCTAAACTATTGTCCAGACAAAGACTTCTCCCAACGATCTACAATTGCCGGTCTTCCCATCCAGCGGTTTCCAGTGACCTTCGAAAATCATCGGTCCATCCAGTAGAATACATATAGTAATAATATTTCATACCTTCTCCCATATTGTACCAGGCTCGATCGAGTTTCTTTTCTGCTTCTTCCCAATCTGGATCTTCTAAATCAACCGCACGCCTTGAACTTGCAAATCTATAGTAAAAAATATCATAGATTATAAAATTTTGCTGTGTGGATGACGGCATAGAATATCGGCATCCCATCTCATCCTGTCGGGGGCATAGAAGGCTTCTGAGGGAATATCTACAATCAGGCAGCAGCGGGCTGCGATCGCCAATCGTCACCCAAGCGTGGCGATTACGGTATATCCCTCCAAATGTTGGACACATCTCCATTGTGAAATTGGGAAGGCCATTATCCATCAGAGAACGTCATTAAAAGACATGAGGTTCAAAACAAAGAGCTTAAGCTGTGCAAAAGAGATAGAAGTAAATAAATTGGGCGGTATCTTTAAAAACAACGCGCGTTAGCTGCAACCCATATGATCTTAATTTATATCTGACCATTCCTAAAGTATTACCTATCGAACAAAAATTAATTTTCAAATTCGATTCTCACAAGAAGTCCAAGAAAAACCTCTCAACTTCTGTTCGCTTCGCCCGATCACTTCAGGCATTCACAGGATTACTCTCCAAGCGTCCAGCGTAATATTTTACTTCAAAAAAGGATTATCAAACTACGCAGAAATAATAACATATTATATGTATATAAAAACAACTCATAATCCATCAATCGTCTAGTACTATTCTTAAGACAATATACTTTACTTACTTATGTGCCGAAGCTCTCGGTGTATCTTCATAGAGCCTTCCTTTATAATCTCGCATCGGACGACCGCTCCTGTCGCTCCGCTGCGAGCGGTCTGGACCTGAGTCTCGTGGCAGTGGGGTCGGAAAGTCCCAACTTGACTTCCTGACTACAGACTTGGGGTCATCATCGTCATCGTCCCAAGCGGTCTTGTCTGTCGGCTTTAAAACTTTCATACTGAAAATATAAATAATAATCAAAAATAATTCTCTTCTATGTGACATTATAACACACTACGACTACTGATATTAAGAAGACGCGCTTGTGTTTTTATTCTTTTAGTAGCAGCTGTTTTCACTAAGACCCAGTTTTTTTAAAGCCAACTCCCGTACTAGGGAATCTAATCCGTGTCCGTACTTTACAAACATATAATAGACGGACACAAATTACAGACTCAGAACAACTATTTATGGGTCACACAAATATTTTTCCGGCGCGGGACTCGAACCCGCGACACGAACAGGCTAGGCGACTGTCTTAGCCGCTGCGCGTATAAGCTGGATGAATATTCGGATTGAGATCCCCGAAACATTACCCTGCTACTTCTACGAAACTTCCCTGCTTACCAGCTCCTTAATTTATGGATGAATCCTGTGTAGCAAATTTTAAGACTACCTGAAGATTTTTAAAACCAGTTCCAGGAATAAACCAAAGGCCCGCCTGATGCGCGCCTCTAGTGTATTGCTACGGTCTTACCTGGTGAATTCTGGCGAACTTGGCCACTTAATAATGATATTACATGCAGATACTTAACTAAGGTGGGTAAGATGGTGGTATTTCCTCAGTCAAGTTGCTTGTCGAGCAAAGTAAATAAATGCTATGCTGTACTTCTCTTACAATATAATATTAACGAAAAAAAGCATATTGTACCTCGGTGTTTTAGGTTCATCCTTGAACCTTGGTTCATAATAACTCCTGCGAGAGCTATCTCTACTCCTCTCACCTTCTCTGTCTCTCCTCTCTGAATCCCTTCTCCGATCCCTATCCCTGTCTCGATCTCTATCTCTCCTATCGGCCCTTCTGTCTTCCCTCCTTCGGTCCCGATCCCGATCTTTTCTGTCATAGTGGTGACGGTAATAACAGTCATCATCGACATCTTTTGATCTTGATTTCTTTTCTTCTAGTGTGGAATTGTGTACACCTTTTTCCATTGCTTCTTTTTCTCTCCTGAAAAGATAATAGTAACAATTGATGAAAAACCGGTCAAGTGCGAGTCGGACTCGCCCATGAAGGGTTCCGCAGCAGCAAGTATTTCAGTTGATTAAATGAAAGGTAAATTGCGGTTTACGATTTATGACGCATTAAAAAAAACTAATTACTAGATGACGTTCTAACCAATTTTCGTTGTTAGTTAATCTTTTTGAGTTTCAATTTTATGTATGGGGAACCCCCAAAATTATTATTATTTTTATATTTTTGTGTGAAAATCTTAATGCGGTTCGCATAATACATCTACTTACCAAGTTTCAACAGTACATCTCTTATAGTTTTGGAAAAAAGTGGCTGTGACAAACGGACGGACAGACGGACAGACAGACATGACGAATCTATAAGGGTTCCGTTTTTTGCCATTAGGCTACGGAACCCTAAAAATTATTAGTAGCGAATCGGGTATATATATTCATCTAGGTTTCTGTAACTGGGGTTTAAATTAGTCTCCAATAGAGAAATCTTGGGAGAACGGGTAGAAACGACTCCCTGTGTTCTGGTACCATCGTATTGCGGTCGCCAACCCGTCTGCCAAGCGTGGCGATTATAGCATATCCCTCCAAATGATGGACACCAGTCCATTGTGTTAATCTTTTGGGGAGGCCTTGGTTCAGTAGTGGACGTCATTAGACTGACATGATAATGATGATGTAAGAAGTTTACAGACTATAAAACTGGACAAGAACAAGCAGAACTCGCGTGGAGAGATATCCGTCTGCGTTTATGTTAGTACGCATATGAAATTAAATGAAATTTATTCAGCACTTGGGTATTAACACACACTTGTACTTGTCAAGGTCACAATGCAGTACATAAACATAGTGGATAGTATAAAAGTTACAAAAAAAGTTAATTAACCCGTCCGCGTCCGTGCGGTTTGAATAACACGTTACTAATCTAATATTTTGAAATTTAGTTCTACTATATTAAAATTAAAGAATGGAAGTCTAAAGCAAGAAGACGAAATTCTAATCTAATTCATAGTATTGTATATAGACCTACTTTGGGCTACTCGATTTATATACGTTTTTAATTATAATTATTCAGTTGACCAATAGCTGCCGTAGCGCTAAAACCGTGGATTAGCATCCAACTTAACTTTCGTGTAAATTTTACGAAACTAAACTTAATTATTGCATAGTCTGTGGTTTTCGTCAACTCATCCCAACTATAACTAAATAACTACCTCTGAGCCATACAGTATGTTTATAACATTGTTCTAAACCATAGATTTCTTATAGGTTTTAGTATATTCTTTAAGTAAAGAATTATCTTTTTGTCTTTTGGTTAAAATTATAGACCAAGTAGTTTCGAAGATAAGATGGTATGTTAAATTCTCTATAACAAATTTAAACTATCGGTATTCGGGTAATAGAAATTCATACGTGTGGCAAAATTACAACGTAATTCGACGCGAACAAACGAAACGCCTAGCCTCCGAGAAAACTGCCTTAGTTAATGATTTTGAATAAACGAAAAAAGACTTTAATTTGAGCGGTATTTTGTGGAAAACGGGGACTAATGGTAATGCACTATCGGCTACCAATGTACATAGTGCCGACGAATATTCGCTAATCGATGCATTGCATACCCACAACTTAAAACAATATAATCACATAGTTAATTTACATGGCAGAACGCTGGATTTAGTGTTATCTAGTGACTTAGTTACAGTTTCGGAATGCGAGGAACCCCTGGTACCTATAGATCCCCACCATAAGGCACTAAATATTATTATTAGTTCATGCACTTTACCATGTCTCGAGCCCGCCGCACGAATAAAATTTATTTTCCACAAAGGTGACTTCGCATCAATTAACAAGGAGATTTCTGAGATAAACTGGCATCGGGAATTTTCTGACAAGTGCATCAATGGCGCTGTTGACTGTTTTTACTCTCATATGAGGCGATTAATGGACAAATATATCCCTAAAATTGTAACGAAACCTAACAATAACTTTCCTATATGGTACAACAAACCATTAAAAAAATGTATCAAAGAAAAATTTAAATTCTTCCGTAAATTTAAAACCTATGGAAATATATCGGACCATGCCACTTTTAAAATACTGAGAGAAAGATGCAAAAGTTTGGAGATCGAATGCTATAATAGTTACATTGGGTCAGTTGAGTCTTCTATTAAAAATAACCCAAAATATTTTTGGTCATACGTGAAGGCTCGTCGGAGATCCTCAAGTATTCCTAGTACTGTCACTTATGAACAATCAGTAGCTCATGATGGTAAAACAATCTGTAACTCTTTCTCTGATTATTTTTATTCTACTTTTTCACAGCCGACGCAAACACTACCGCAGTCGCAGACATTGAATGCTCATTGCAGTATGTTCAATTACTGCAATTCGGTGTCACATATATCTAATGTATACATCAAATTAAATGACGTTCATAAAATGCTCAAAACACTTGATGTCTCTAAATCAGCTGGCCCTGATCATATACCTCCCATTTTTCTTATTAGATGTGCCGACTCAATTTCAATTCCAGTTTGTATATTGTTTAGAAAGTCACTTGCAGATTGTACGGTACCTTTACTATGGAAAAGTGCATTTATAACACCAGTACACAAAAAGGGCTCACGCACAGAAGTTTTAAACTACAGACCTATATCTAAGTTATGTGTACTGGTAAAGGTGTTCGAGAAATTAATTCATACCCAACTTTACGCTTCATTAACTAACGATTTTAGCCAGTCTCAACATGGATTTTTAAAAAAGCGCTCAACAACGTCTAATTTGCTATTGTTGAATGACTTTATATCCGAAACGATGAGCAAGGGGAAGCAGGTCGATGTTGTTTACACCGATTATAGCAAATGTTTCGACAGAATACAACACCACTTGTTGATAAGAAAATTGGAACTCATAGGTATATGCGGAGACTTACTTAGATGGTTTTCATCGTATGTATCTAATCGGTCGCAAGCCGTTGTCATTAATAATTACATATCTAGCTGGGTTATCATCCCCAGTGGAGTTCCGCAAGGTTCATTGCTAGGTCCTCTGCTATTCTTAATCTTTGTAAACGACATCGACAAATGCTTTCACCACTCTCACTTACTATGTTTTGCGGACGATATGAAAATATTCTCAGCCGTTTCTTCCCATACTGAGGTTCTTAATCTTCAAGCAGATTTAAACCGTCTGACCAATTACTGCAAAGTTAATGGTCTTGATCTAAATCCGTCTAAGTGTTCAGTAACCACCTATAGTAGGAAATTAAATACTATCCTCTCTGAATACAGTCTCAACGGACACAAACTCCGAAAATGTAATACTGTAAGAGATCTGGGCATTATTCACGACCCCAAATTACTTTTTCAAGAGCATATTGACCATATTATAAATAAAGCATCTCAAGCATTAGGTTTTGTGATGCGAATGTCGTCTAATTTCAAAAATGCTAAGACATTCAAAATTTTATATTGCACTTTCGTTCGTAGCACATTAGAATACGCTAGTCAAGTGTGGAACCCCCGTTATAACACGTATATTAAACGTATCGAAAATATTCAAAATAAATTTATAAAGTATCTTTGTTACCGTTTGAAATGTAAATTTAAGTCTGAAGACTACACTGCACTATGCGCCAAATTTCATTTTCTTCCTCTAAGCATGCGGAGAGAAATCACCGATATTATGTACTTGATGAAAATTCTATCCGGTACAGTTGATTGTCCTGATCTCCTTTCGAAAATTCAGTTCAATGTGCCTAATAAAGTGGTGAGACATCATGTTCCCATTCATCTGCCTTTAGTGTCAACCAACTACCGCCAAAATGCGTTCCTGTGGCGAGCAAGTAATAGCTTAAATAAGCAAACTAAAAAAATTAATTTAGACATATTTAACTCTAAACCAGAGACGGTTAGAAGGGTGCTTAGCCAAGAATTTTTTCAAAAGTTGTGTTAGTATATTATAATAATCGTTAATCTATTAGCCTTAAGTTCGTGTTTAATTTAATTTTATTGCTATTATTTGTTTTTAATTTTAGAATACCACATATAGATTCGTAAACAATGTTTTATGCGTGGAGACCTATTAATGGCTCTCTGTTACGTATAACATATAAAGCAAATATGTCGCTGAAAGCTGTTGGTCTTCCTAAGAAAAATAAATAAATAAATATAATAATATCTAGGGACAATGTCACACATATCATCCTAGCCCCAAACTAAGCAAAGCTTGTACTATGGGTACTAGGCGACGATATACATACTTATATAGATAGATAAATACTTATATACATAGAAAACATCCATGACTCAGAAACAAATATTCGTGCTCATCACACAAATATTTGCACTTACCGGGATTCGAACCCAGGACCACCAGCTTCGTAGGCAGGAGCTCTATCTACTAGGCTACGGTGACCTAGCCTAGGTGACAATAAAATGATTAACTGTTTTACGTTTGGTCATAGAGTTACAGACATACAGGTCGTAACAATTTGCCTACGAAATTGAATAAAGTATGTAACATTAAAATACAGAAGTAAAAAGACTAAACTCCAATAGAAATTTGTAGCTTATCTGACGCATTTTGTATGGGGAAGCAAACACATTTTTCTGAATTTCAAACTGGTTTTTTATTATTTGATTTTTTTATGGGTCGAATGCACTCTTTACTTTTTTCCACTATTTATATTACACCTTGTATATTATTAAGAGGCCTATTACAGTCCACTAGCGACGCCAATCGAAAAAATGTCATAACTCGTAAATAGAATCAAAAATACAAAATATGTTCTATTATTACTGTGGAAAGGGCAATAACGTAATTGTATAACACCTTATCAACACTTGAAATATAGCTGTTTAGCTAAATCGTGCATTCAAAACATAAACGGCCGTTTTCGTTACAAATGCACGATTTAGCTAAACAACTATATTTCAAGTATTGACAATGTGTTATAAAATTACGTTATTGCCTAGTCTACAGTAATAATAGACCACATTTTATATTTTTGATTCTATTTACGAGTTATGACATTATTTCGATTGGCGGCGCTAGTGGACTGTAAAAGGCCCCTTAACTAAGTAAACTTGCTAAGGGTTTCTGATGTTACGCGCTCCGACAAAGATATCACATCTGCTTTATATGATGACAAGTTTTGTTGTTGTTGTTTTAATTAAACTACTGTAAAGTTAGTACTGTTAAGTTCTTAACCCCATCGATTGTATAGCTGGCAATTAGCGCTGCCCAATCATTATTAGATAGGTGGCGGAGGTAGTTAATGTCTCATACGGACCTTGTGAATTGATTATCACGAATATTTAGGCCATGACTTGTAATATCTCGATTATGGCTACCAAATTGTTCAAGAAGCAGAAATTCTTCAAGAAAAGCCTTATCACGCAGTAATATGTATTGACTCAGCAAAAGTTTGATGTATTTTGGCGCCCAATAATAAACAGGTAATTACTACTACTGTGGACGTTTAAGTCGAGTAATTGGCTATATATACACGTGTATTAGAAAGAGAATTAAAACGTCGTGTTTTGCATTATCTGAGTAATGTAGGTAACATTACACATAATGCAATCTTGTCAGAAATCTGTATTTATTATTCTAGATTTTAGCGATTAGCAGACCGTCAGGTGGAATGCCTATTGTCAGTATTGTAACGAACTTAAAACGACATGCGTTAGTAATCAGCCTATTTCTAGATGGGCAGTAATCAAGTTTAGATGCCCCAAGTATTTCCTTTCTTGTTGATTTTTGCGTATCGCATCGTTATGTTTTTAAAGACAACGGCCGCACTTAGGACTCCCCGTGTCGCCGTATACTTTACAATCATTTAATCGACGGGCACAAAGTACACCCAGACACAGAACAACTACTTTTAACAACTATTACACAAATAAGTAGTTCTTAGAAGTAGCGGCCAGGAGACTTATCTTAACCGCTGCGCCGCGCGAGCATTTAATTAAATAATCATATCACAAGAAAAGCATATCTCTAGATGTGCTTTTCTTGTGGTGTCAAGTGGAAGTTTTGATAGAGTAATCTTTTTTATTGGAATGAGCTTCTAAAACTAATTTTCCAAAAATCGGATTTAATCTGATGCAATGTGGTCTGGAGAACATCATATAATGTTTATCATATAAAGCCGCATATATACGCTATAAAAGAATTTTGTTAGTATACAATTTCGATTTACAATAGGGGTCGGATAGATATAGAATTTATAAAAGACAGTCGACTTAATTAATAATAAAATCCGCGGTATGGTGACGACATGAGGGGTACTAGGTCGGAAAACCTCCTCGTGTGTCCGGGACTACTGGTCCCATTCGAATATTTATATTCGGTGGGAACGGAAGTTTCTGGAACGGTGTACCCTGGGCGTGGGCGCTGGCTTTTTCCTATGCTTACATGGGGAGAAACCATCGTCCATGGCTAATATTCCGACACCTCACCCCTCTGTTGTCCCCTCTATACACTGGAGGGGACAGCGGAGGAGCGCAAGCCTAAGCTGCGCCGCACGGTGATGGGCTGAATACCGGAGCGCTTAATCCGGTCACGATCTGCGGCAACCCTTAGCCCCTGAGCAATTACCCGGCGAGGGGGGTACCGGGGGGTAAACCGGTTCAAAGGGTAATAAAACAGAGATGTCTCTTAGATTAACAATACCCCAGGAGGGTACCGGCTCTGCCGGAGAATCCCTCCCGGGTCCTTCGGGACCCGGCTGTCCCACCGTATCTGGGGGGGGACACTAATAGACATACACCCGCGGAGGTCGCGGATAGGGTGCACACGCCCAGTTTTGTGCACCCTTATACAGTAGGGGAAAATAATATGTCGGCTGGCGTCGAGAATAATGCCGGGACCGCCACAAGGAGGAGCACCAGGAGAACCGTGAGGTCGTGTACCCGCTCGGCCACTCCTGTACCGGGGACATCCCGAGGCACCGCGGACTTGGAGAGTGATGGCTCCCTGAGGTCCGCGGTGTCCATGGAGTCCCTGGATAGTCAAGTGGAGACTCCGGGGGGAAAGCGACGGAGCCCCGCCGGGCATAGTGGGCGCCAGGTCAAGGCAGCCAAACGGAGCGAGGATGTGGTCTTGACCCGGGTCGAAGATCTGGCGGAAGAATTTCGCCAGCAGCCGACGGCCGACCTGGGCGCAGCGATACACGAGGCGATGGCGACGGTGGAGATGGTGGCGGAAAAATCCCACCGCTTGAAAGCTGATTTTGTCCGCGCTCTGCAACTGGCGGCCCGTAAAGCTCAGGCGGCCGCCACTGAGCTGCATGGGAGGACTGGCGGGGATAGGCTGGAACTGGAGAACCAGCAGCTTCGTTCCCAGTTGGCCTCCTTGGAGTCGCGAGTGGCCGCCATGTCAGCCGAACTGGTGCAACTTCGCCGGCGTGAGGTGGGGGCTCTCCCGCCCCAGTCTTCACCATCACGTCCGTCGCAGAATCTGGTGTCTCCGCCAGGATCACCGTCTCAGGCACCGTTGCCGCAGCGGATACCGGACAGGCGCCGGTTAGCAGCGCAACCGGCCCCGGCAACACAGAAGACCAATCCTGGCGCTTCCCCCTTAGCACCAGCCCGGGAGGATTCAGCCTCGCCAGGTGAGAGGTTTGCGGCCCTTTTGGACCAACGCTTTGTCCAAATGCGCCGCGACCTGATAGCGGAAATTTTCCCGGAGAGAGCTATCCGCCCACCACTTGCTCGGACCGTAGCGCCACCCACAATGACGCAAGTCGTGGGGGTCGCGTCGGGAAGAAAACGAGGTGGCCGTCAACGCAGGCGTCGGGCTGCTGCGGTGGATGCAGCTGCTGCTCGGTCCGCGGCGCCGTCAGCCATGACAGGACCACCGCCACCCGCTGATGGCACTTGGGCTCAGGTCGTTGGCCGAAAGGCCAGAGCCAAGGCTGCCCGGGGAAATCAACAGCCGCCGCATCCAAAGAGGCCGCCGACGCTTCCGAGACCGCCATCCACAGCAGCGGTGACGGTCAATTTGCCGCCAAACTCGGCCACTACTATGGCCGAGATTATGAAGTTGGCGAGGGCCAAGGTACAGTTGAAGGACCTTGGTCTGGAGGCGGGCCTTCGCCCTAAGAGAGCCTTGACTGGGGGTCTCATTTTGAGAATCCCTGGTCCGGAGGGCTTCGCGAAGGCGGAGGCCCTGTCCACTCGGCTAAGGGATGCCTTAGCCGAAACGGGCGCTGTGGTGGCGCACCCTGTGGCGATGGGAGAGCTCCGGGTGCTAAACCTTGATGACTCCGTCAACCCCACCGAAGTGGCTGAAGCCTTGGCCACGACGGGTGGATGTGCCGTTGCCGACATAAAGGTCGGCGTAATTCGGTTCTCCCCGTCCGGTTTGGGTTCAGTGTGGATTCGGTGTCCACTGGTGGCCGCCCGCAAACTAGCGGCTTGTGGGCGTATACTGGTGGGATGGATGTCGGTCCGGGTGGAAGCCCTTCCACCAAGAGCTCTCCAATGCTACCGCTGCCTGGAGAAGGGGCACGTCAGGGCTCGGTGCACGGGATGTGACCGGAGCGCGTCGTGCTTCGTCTGTGGCCAACAAAATCACAAGGCGAAAGAATGCACGGCGCGTGCGCCTCACTGTGTTGTGTGTGCTGACCTTGGCAGGCCGGCTGGTCACCGGCTAGGTAGCGGTAGGTGCACGCCGCCAAAGGCTAGGAGTAGAGGAGCTGGACGTCCTGCCACGTCCGCTCCAACAACAACGTCGCGGTCTACAGATCCGGGCTCTGGCCCCGTTGGGGTGTCAATGGAGTTGTAAAAATTCTTTCCCCCCCAACTTATTTTGCAGGGCAACTTGAACCACTGCATCGCTGCGCAAGCTCTTCTTGCGCAGACGATTGCCGAACGTTCAGTTGCCCTAGCGATAGTGGCGGAGCCTCAGTCCGTGCCCGACCACCCTCGTTGGTTCGGGTCGGATGGGGGCCTCGTCGCCATATACTGGGCGGGGGGAGAACGCGACCCCCATTGCTCACTTCTGGCTAAGGGGCCCGGATTCGTCGTCGTGGAGTGGGGACCAGCAGTCGTGGTGGGCTGCTACATCTCCCCGAATTGCGGCCTCGCAAATTTTGAGGCGTACCTGGACGGACTCACGAGCCACATTAGCGGCTACCAGACCCGTCCGGTACTCGTCCTGGGCGATTTCAACGCCCACTCTGGTGTTTGGGGCGATGCCCGGGACGACGTTCGAGGGGAGATACTGCTAGAATGGGCCGCCGGACTGGACCTCCGTCTTGTAAACCGAGGTTCAGTGAGTACCTGTGTGCGTTGGCAGGGGGAGTCGATCGTCGACTTGACGTGGGCGACTCCCTCGGCCTTGCACCTGGTCTCGGGGTGGAGAGTTGCGGAGGAAGTGGCCACACTGTCGGATCATCGACATATTCTTTTCAGCGTGGCCCTCCGTCCGCCCCGAGGCGGCCCCGACCGAAGTAGCTTTATCCCACCGCGGCGCTGGTCCCTGCGTCACATAGACCGCGACATGCTGACGGCTGCCGCCATTGCCATCCATTGGGGCGCCAGTGAAGGTGGAGAAAGGATCCCGTCCGATCCCAATTCGCAAGCGGACTGGTTCCGCGGCATCATGTCTCGCGTCTGCGACATGTCAATGCCTCGGATCCGTCCGGGTGACAGACGAGGCTCGCAATATTGGTGGTCGGCCGAAATCGCGCGACTCCGATCGGAGTACGTCGCAGCGCGTCGCCGACACCAGCGAGCCCGTCGGAGGAGGCGAGCCAATGCCGAAGAGGATGCCAGAGCGCATACGGCGTATAAAGTCGCCGTCAAGGCGCTATCGACTGCGATAGCGGAAGCCAAAGCTCGGTCCTGGAACGAGCTAATCGAGGGACTGAATAGGGACCCATGGGGGCGCCCGTACAAAATGGTACTGGGCAAGCTCAGACCGTGGGTCCCTCCGTTGACGAGTACCCTGGACCCGGATTTTCTGAAGAGAGTGGTAGACACCCTCTTCCCTAGGGTCCAGGACAGTCCCTCGGACTCTCCGTCACCGTCGCACCATGATTGGGACGACCAGTTTGAGGTGACGGAGGGAGAGATGGACCGAGCAGTACGGCGACTTGCAGCCCGAAACACCGCCCCTGGCCTGGATGGGATACCGGGCAGGGCGTGGGTGTACGCTCTGGTAGTCTTGGGGGACCGGTTGAGGCAACTTTTCACAAGCTGCCTCCGTACTACCGTGTTCCCTACCTGCTGGAAAGAAGCCAAGCTAGTGCTGTTGCAAAAGCCGGGCAGGACCGCCGATTCTCCCTCGGCGTTCCGACCAATCTGCTTGCTGGATGAGGCGGGCAAGCTCTTTGAGCGTGTCATTGCCGCCCGTCTCAGCGAGCATCTGTCACGCGTTGGCCCCGACTTGTCGGACAACCAGTTCGGCTTCCGACAGGGACGTTCGACGCTGGACGCGATTAACCGCGTCCGAGCCCTGTCGGAACCCGCCGTCCGGGCGGGGGGGGTGGCGTTGGCGGTGAGCTTAGACATCGTCAACGCCTTCAACTCCGTCCCCTGGTGGGCGATACGGGAGGCACTGGTCCACCATAACGTGCCTCCCTATCTGCGTGGTATAGTCGGGGCATATTTGCGTGACAGGACGATCAAATTCGTCGGTCGGAACGGGATTGAGATCCAGAGGGAGCTCTCCTGCGGGGTTCCTCAGGGGTCCGTGTTGGGACCTCTGTTATGGAGCCTCGCCTATGATCCGGTCCTGCGGATTGGCCTACCTCCCGGAGTGAGCGTCGTCTGCTATGCGGACGACACGCTCGTTATAGTCCGGGAGGTCAGCTTCCAGCGGGCGGTACGGCTCGCCGAACTCGGTGTTGCATGTGTCGTTGCGGCCATAAGGAGACTGGGCCTTCGGGTAGCGCCTCACAAGACCGAGGCGTTGTGGTTCCACGGATTACGCCGTAGGCAGGAACCACCCAGTACGTCGATGCGGGTAGGTGACGTAGAGGTCAGGGTGGGGCGGTACATGAAGTACCTGGGCCTCACCCTAGACAGTCGATGGGGCTTCGAGAAGCACTTTGAGCGTCTGGCACCCGAGTGCGCCGGGTAACCGGCGCGTTACACCGGCTGTTGCCGAACCTCGGGGGTCCACGGGAAGAAGTTCGCCGCCTCTACGGAGGTGTCGTGCGATCCATGGCTCTTTACGGGGCGCCCGTCTGGTCTGAACGCCTGACGGGCGCCTCCCGCTGCAGAGCTATTTTGAACAGCCTGCAGCGTGTGGTGCATACGGATCGCACGAGGATACCGAACGGTATCCTTTGAGGCGGCGACACTCCTGGCGCGCCTCCCGCCGTTTGATCTCCTGGCGGCAGTCGACGCAACGGTTTACACCGAGATCCGCGTCCGCCGGGAGAGCGGTGAGGCGCCAGAGCAGACGCTCGTTGCCTATAGGCGGGATGCACACCGGCGCGTACTAACACAGTGGCGCGCACGGCTGGAGTTGCGCCTGAACGCGCGCCAACGTGCCGTCGGTGCTATCCTGCCTCACCTCGAGGCCTGGGTGGGAAGGAAGGGTGGTTACGTCACCTACAGACTGACTCAGATACTCACCGGACACGGGTGTTTCGGTGAGTATCTGTGCCGGATCGGCCGAGAAGCGACGACATATTGTCACCATTGCGGGAGCGACCTGGACTCTGCCCAGCATACGCTGGAGGAGTGCCCGGCCTGGGAGGCCGAGAGACGAGTCCTGGTCGCTGAGATCGGACGGGATCTTTCGCCGCCAGCAGTCGTGTATGCGATGCTGGCTGGCGACTCCACCAAATGGGACGCCGTGGTCTCCTTCTGTGAGGCAGTTTTGCTGCAGAAGGAGGCCGCCGAACGGGATCGGGAACGAGCCGATCCCGCTCGTAGGCGGAGGAGGCGTCGGGGTGGCGGCGGCAGCCGTTAGCCCAACTCCCCTCGGGGCCGCGGCGGCAGTGTGAGAAGTGTCCTCTACTGCCGCCACGTACAAGCGGCTCCGGGATGACAGCGATCTGTTTGTGGCGCAGTCGCTGTGCCGTACTGGCAGGAGTCGGCAATAGGGGAGGGCAATCCAAAGGAGCCCTCCCAGGGTACGTGTCCCGACCATCTGGGACATGGCGCAAAAGGGGGGTACCGGAGCAGCATACCCGCGTTCCCGGGACTCCCCCATCAGGCGCCAAGAGAAGTCCACGGCAGGTAGGTTTAGTCGGTGCAAGTCCGACATACCCACCCGCAGACACTTTTTGCGGCTGGCATGCGAAGGCATTCCCCCTGCCTTATCGAAAAAAAAAAAAAAAAAAATGGTGACGACATGAAATATAATCACCCCATGTCATGCCGTGAACCAAATAATAAATATAAATAATAATAATACCTACCACAGAACGGGCAGCAGCGTTTTTCTGTGAACTATGACCATCACACTGCTATCGGCCACCCGTCTGCCAATCGTGGCGATTATTATCCTTCCATTCTTTGGGGAGTCTTTTGTCCAGCAATGGACGTACTTTTGGCTGACATGATGAAACATAGTTCAGAAAGCTAACTTTATTTAGCATCGGCTTATAAACTATGTAGATATAAGCTTTTAAATTTTTAGCGACTATAAGGTGAAGTTCTGTCCTTTCCTACCAAAACAAGTTGGCTGTTGATATAGGTTATAGTCATTCATTATACAAGTCATTTAGCCATGTCAGTCAATGGCCTAAAGGCTAGTTTCCTTAACTCTAGATGCTAGGATAACCACACATCTGTATGATAATGAAAAGTACAAGGTACAGACAGAAGAGATTTTTCTGTTAAAGAATATCTGGAACTTTTACTAAACCAAAATAATAAATGTCATTGTGTTAAATCCAGGGAACTATCCACAGCAATGTATGACAAAAATATAATTGGCGAGCTTCCAATTCTATAACTAGATTCCAAAACTTATCAAAAATATTTCTGATTATATAAAAATGTTTTTGAGGAATTTTTTGTTGTGCTCTATATGTAAGTTTAGATTTTAACTCTTAATTATAATTGTAGACCTATAATATTTCTATAAAATGTATTTTGTAATAAATGCTAGAACTCTTTGTTTTATCATTTACTCTGTACTTAATTTTTTACATTTCACAGGTACCTATTGTTAATGTTAAGACTTTGTTTACAATAATTATTACTAATTGAATTTATCAATGTAATCATGTACCATAAGCACGTGTGGCAAGCAGTGTAGGGCAGTCGCCTCGCCGTTTCGTGTCGTGGGTTTGAGTCCCGCGCTGGATGACTATTTGTGTGACCCATAAACAGTTGTTCCGGGTCTGGATGTAATTTGTGTCCGTCTATTATATGTTTGTAAAGTACCCCGCGACACAGGGATCAGACACACTAGTGCAGGCGTAGTCATTAAAAAAAAATTGTCAGAATTGTCCATTAAATGATTGGGTGTTCGCAATGGAATCATAAATTTTATATCAGGGTGTATTATACCATTTGTATTTAAAGGGCAAATGACCTACCCTGGATTGTTAGAGGGTGCTGGTCTAACATCCACTGGACAGTTAAATTTATGAATTCCAAGTATGTATGCTTTACAAGAATATAGGCTTTGAATTAAAGAATGTGATAACACTAAAATTTAATATTTATAATGTTACACTACATTTTAATCTCTTCTATAAGATGATCACTTTTTTTGGTGCAATACCCGTGTGCCTGCCTAAAGTAAAGGGTCTTTCTACAGGACGGGCCAATTCCATAAATAGCTGTAATGAGTATTTTTCGTCAGTTGGAAAAGATCTAGTTTATAAAATCATGACGGATTCAAGAGAAACATTGGAATCACTGACTTCTAAAATTAAAAAACCTGTTGGTGTCAGCTTTTTCTCCTATCTTACAGACACTATTGAAGTTAGCAAAAATATTGTAAATCTTAAAACTAAGTTGATGTTGGTTCAATAAATGAATGTGTTCTACTTATCTACTTGTTTAATCATCCTGATCATTGAAAATAAAAAAATTCTTATAAAAATACCAATGGTGCAGCCCACTGTGCAGAAAAAAATATTATTTGGCCCTTGATTTGTAAAACGTTGAAGACGGCTGATCTAATCCCTCCTGTACAGCAGGACACTTTACAAATTTTCAATTGGTTGAAAGGTGCATAGCAGCATATCCAGACTCAGAACAACCACTTACATGCTACACAAATAGTTGTCCTGTAGAATGTGGATATCTAACCCGATAAATATAGCACCAAGATAATAGTAAGTAGTGAGGGGACTACCTAACCACTGCACATTATATGCAGTCATTAAAATTCTATCAGTGTTTAAAATTCTATAGTTAATGGATTTAATAAAACAACACACTAATGAAAACACATGTTGTAAATCCGGCCAAGTGCGAGTCGGACTCGTTCACGATGGGTTCCATACCATCTATACAAATAAATAAAATTGGAGTGTCTGTTTGTAATATTGAAATAACTGGTTTTTACAACAAAAATATAAATATATATACGGTACATACAACAAAATATTTTTTTTACAATTTTTGTCTGTCTGTTTGTTCCGGTTAATCTCTGAAATGGCTGGACAGATTTTGACGGGACTTTTATTGACAGATAGCTGATGTAATAAGGAGTAATTGAGGCTACTTTTATTTTAGAAAATGTCTTTTATTTTACTAAAAACAAAAAAAAACGAAATAAACTTATTAACACGCGGGCGAAGTCACGGGCACAGCTAGTTATCTATAAAAACGAGCAAAAATATTTAATTTTGTTGTATGGGAGCCCCCTTAGATATTTATTTTAATTTGTTTTATAGTATTTGTTGTTATAGCGCAACAGAAATACATCATCACGGTTCATGAGATATAGCCTGTTGACAGACAGACAGCAAAGTCTTAGTTATAGGGTCCCGTTTTACCGTTTGGTTACGGAACCCTAAAAACGTAAAAAAAAAAATCAAAAGCAAAATAAAAGGAATAAAAACCAAATAGAGAAGTGGTTTATAACTTAAATGAGAAAAATAAAATTTTTGTTCTATTATTATCAGTGATCGGAGTAGGTAGATTGATTTTTGGTACTTGTATCATAAATGCACACAGAAAGAATAACATGGATAAGCCATTTTCCCGGAAAGTAATTCCGGTATTTCCGGATTCAATTAAATATTGTTAATGTTGGTAGTGATATTATTCCTACTCAATTCAAAATTTAAAGGAAGGTATCAAAACTAAATTAATTCATTATTTATCTGTTGAATAATAAAAACAATCGAATTCCGATCGAAGCTTTAATTTTAATTTTTTATTTTTAGCCTTTTATGGCTAGAACTTTTATAGATAGACATAAATTGTTCCACTTAAATTTAAATATTTTCATAGGGGTCATGGTAATTTGCATTAAGGGTAGAATAAATGACGGGGCCCCATAGAGGGCCAATGCCTGCTGGGGTCGTGAGACTGTTCTAAGGATGCACCACGACTCTGAAACGTAAAGGGCATACGAAGGAACAGGTTGATTTTAGTCAGATTTTAGGACCAAAAAAAGGGGTAGAATAAAGCAAAAAGATAAAAATCAACATTGTTTATTGTTAAATATGTACATTTTACATTTATTCACATTTTAATCTTCATCGATTACAATGTCAGCATCCTGGTAATCCTGATCTTTACAATTAAAATATATAACTATGAGTTTCTCTATATTTTCTATTTTCAACCTATTTCTTTTAACATCTAAAGTCCATTTATAAATGGAAAAAGACCGTTCTACATCTGACGATGTCAAAGGAGCAAATTTTAAAAAAGGTATTAAATTATGTGCTTCATTTTTTTCAATGGCCTCACTATATTCTCTAAGTGTGTCTAAATCTGGGTTTCGTTCCATAACGCGTTCTATTTTATTTTTTATATTTTCTGAATTGCACTGATTTATAGCATCTCTGACGTTGTCAAATGCTAAAATAGAATCTGTCAACGATAAATTATGCTTTTGCAATTCTTTTAAAGACAAATGAATTATAAAATAATTGTCTCTAATGTAATTTAGATCTTCTTTTAAATTTTCTTTTTCTATAATATTTTTTGCCTCTCGAATAGATACCGCATCAGAGCTGCTTAAACAAGATAATACTTCTTTTATTTTTTCAAAGTTTTGAGCGTAATAAAATGCTTCCTCTAACCAAGTGCCCCATCTTGTAACAACTGGTTGGGGAGGTAGCGGCAAATGTGGATATTTGTCTTTTAAAATTTTGACTCTACTTGGGGCTTTCAAAAATACCTTCTTAACATTTGCTATTAAAATGTTAACATCGTGATATTCTAACCTAATTTGCTCAGATACGCGATGAAGAGAGTGCGCCAAACATGTTACGTGCTTCATTTCAGGTAAGTATTGTTTTAAATTTCGTCCTGCAGACAGCATATATGCAACGCTATCAGTGCAGAGGACAAGAATGTTATCTACATTCGATTCAAAAGAATCTTCCCAAAAGTTTTCCAAACATTCTAACACAAATTGCGTGATTGTTTGTCCATTAACTACAGTTAGCATTTTACATGCTACCAAATAAGGTCTAGTCAAATTGCTAGGATGTAATGGTTTTATTAAAAAATGGACTATATAGCGACCTAAAAAGTCTGTCGTTTCATCTAATGATATCCATAGTTTCTCATTTTTATAATTTTGCCGAATCGAATTGATTTTATTCTTAAAAAACTTGTCCAAGTAAACTTTCCGTAACTGTGATTCATCTGGCCGAGTACGATTAGTACACGTACAACAACACATATATTTTTTAAAGAAATCTTGAAAAGTAGTATTTTTCATCTGAGACCACGGAATATTGCACAAAATGAGAAATTTTATAAGATCGAAATAAAATTCCTCTTCGGGCCGCTTAAACTTTCCCTGGTGTACTGTTCCTTCGATATGTCTTTTAACGTTTCCTTTATTTATGGTTTTCAAATGGCTTTCACATTTTGAACAGTATATTGTACCACTAGCGTGATCGTAAAGTAGTTCGGGATGACCGGATATCCATTTTTCTACAGTTTCAGCCTTGACGTTTGCCATATCTGAACTTTGTTTTAGAGATGGAACCTCGTATATATCACCTAAAACAAAGACATGAAAAAATTACATTTTATTTAGCTTACTCCGTTTGTTTTATTTTTCGTGGATCAAATTTAGTCATTGAAATTTCACCCTCTTCCTGTCAACCGATTGATCTAAAATTTGGTATTCACCTTTGATTCTGGTGACAATACAATTATGTATATTCAATATTATTGTCAATCCAAAATGGCTGCCGCTACAAGATGGCGGACAACTTGTTTTTTTTTTCAATTCCATCAATATGGGTATCAAATGAAAGGGCTTGTTACGTAGAATATTTTGTAGAGAAGTAGATAAGGCCTATAGTAATTTATTTTACCAATACATTGCAAGAGGACACAGGGCATTCAAATTATATACGGATTCCAGTAAAATGTCGGTTAATAGTGGAGTTAGCTGAATTGCGACTACATTACTAGAATATCATAATTTTGTTTCGCACTAAGCTCACTGGTTCATACTCTATTAAAGATTTAACAATATTAAGACTCATGGTATGTTCAGCAGGTTAAGCGAACAAACACAATACTAAAAATGTTCTTATAGTACATCCAAACATGCTTTATACTCCTTGTAACTAGTAAAATATTACTTACCAAAGCTTGGTTTAAATATGTAGATCCAATTCAATAGTGAAAAATCTGAGTCCGTATATTCGAGCCAAATCGTGGTTTAGAGCAGATTCCAGAAGTCAGTATGTACACAAGCCAGGGTCAAGTAACGTTTTCACAACACAGTAACAAACAAAGATGCGCACTCTACGAACTGAAGTAAACGAGTGAGCTACCTGGCATGTCGTCGGCGGGCGTACGCATTGTTCTGATAACCGGTTATTGTACCACCCATGATCCTTTGTTCTGATTGGTCGTTGGGTTTTGTCAAATCGTGACTGTGTGCCGTTAAATAAAATATGAAGAATAATAACGAATAATATTGCTCATTTTATTACAATTCCTGCCTTTTTTTGAGGATGGCAAATCATCAAATGACTCCTTCCACTCTGGCAGAATAAAATTCCTACATAAGTTCCGGTTTTTTTTTAATAATCCACCAATTTCGGAGGAATGTCCATATTAATATATACGTTTTGGATCAATGACCCCATTTCAATCTACCTACTCCGATCACTGATTATTATACACTTGCTGTTATTTAAAACTACAACACGAAAGAATGAAAATATAGATATAAACTTAAATGGTGAAAAAATTGATTTACTTAATAGATAATGTAAAGTTTTTTGTTATTAATATAGATTCAAGTTTAAATTGGAAACAAGAGATGGGTACCATAGATTCATCGCTGTCATCAGCATGCAAGCTTGAGGGATCTAATTGACATTAAACACCTGAAAGCTGTATATCATAGGTTGGTGGAGTCCAGGTAGAGATACAGCATAATGTGTTGGGGTAATAGCTATGTAAGATTTATTTATTGCATAACTGTGCACATATTAGGTCTTATTTCTAGATTAAGATTCACAGTCTACCCAAATTGGATATGCAATACAAGGCGCAACAACGCAACTTAAAAACTTAAACTAACTAAAACTAAATACATTTTTCCCCTAAATATTCTTGTAGATCATAAAAAACCTTATCTATCAACCATTTTTTAAGTTTTGTTAGAAATTCATTCCCATTTAATGCTTACAGGAAATAAAAAACTCAACAATATAGTACAAGGTAACAACTGCCAAAGAGCATTTGTCCTCCAAAAATGAGCTGTAAGAACTAAAGTAAAAATACCACAGTGGGAATCATGTAGGGAATTTTTTATTTAATAAGATATACTAACAGTCTTTACTGTTAGTATATCTTATTAAATAAAAAAATCCCTACATGATTCCTACAAGAGTTTATATATCCTATGTGTCTTGAGTAACTTTTCTAAATATATACACAAATATGAAACTCAGCAAGTAAGAGAAATTAGAGAAAATACCTATAGAAAGACTATTAAAAATTGCGCCTAAATATTGAGTAACATTCTACTGAGTACCAGGGAACAGAATTATTTAATAAGATACCAAACAACTTGAAACTGACTGTATATAACTCACATTTACTCGTATTTAAAATAAGGCTGAAGCATTTCCTAATAAAAAAAATATTACTCTGTGACAGAATTTAGAAATGATAAATATTGTGAAAAAAATTGACTATAATAATGATTTATGTGTGGATTTATTTATGTTATGTTAACTGTTTTTAATGTTTTATAATTGAATTTTATCATATGTTTGACTTATAAAATTAATATAAAATTATTGTTATCAATGTACCTATGTAAATGTAATTTGTATATCTAATTTTAATTAGTGTACTGAATTATAATCATATTGTATTCAGATACAATGTAAATTGTTTTATGAATAAATAAATAAAGCAATATTCAATTCCTCTGAGGGTCCTTACTTGAGGGTCTACTTGTGCTTACAACCGAGGCAAGGGACTGGCTACTGAATCTAGATATAAAATTGTAATTTTAGATATAAAATTGTAACTTATATTAACCGCTTGAGTGCGCAATGGTAGTTTGCTACCATTTTAGACTATACCGTAGAGTGCGCATTGGTAGTTTACTACCATTTTGCTCGGCGCCAAACTGAGGTTCGTTTTAGCATCAAATTATAATCCATCTCTTTCATCCACACGGATACTTATGTATCTGTTTCATTAAACACTTATCTATGATTGCTTAAAAATGTATAACAATACCATACTCGTTGTAGAACATTTAAAAAAAATGCTTTAAGTGTCGCTCTCGGCAGTAGTTCGACGCAAGTAGCTAGTTAAGTGTACGCAAGTTCTTGTGACCTCATTGTCTGATGCTATTAAGCGTTTATTTTGTAACTTTTTGACACCAAACAGTTAGTTGAAGTGGTTTCCGTGTGCAAAATTAATAAAACTCTATTAAATAAAAACAGTTGTGTGGTTTGTGACGTGATCAGAAACTGACCTAAAGACTTTCTGAAAATGGTAGTACCTACAAAGAATCTCAAATGTTTGTGTTATTGTTTTATTTGAATATCATTATTTTCACAAAAATTGTGTACTATAAATCTAGCTTTTAAGTAGTGAACATATTTTGAATATACCTTTAAGGATTACGAAGTTATGATGTTTTTAATTTAGGTTAAAAATATCTCTCCTCTCGGCAAATTTGTACAAACAGTATTATGGATAAAAAATAATATTTTTATACTATTAATTATGTGTTTTTTTTTTGTATGTATATTTAACTCTTCCACTATATAAACAAATAAAATGCCTAGGTAAACGATCTACTTTCGGAAATAAAAAATAATAAAGTTCTACATTCATAATTTTTACGATACGTTCATGTTCCAGCCTACTTATCTAAACAAACAAACGTCATATTGAAGTAGTTTTAACATCAATAGCAAGGTTGACTCATGAACTTTAATAATAACAACACTTCAAAAGGGTCTCGGGTCTTTATAACAACAAAAACCATTGATAATCAGAACTCAACCATACGCGCTAAGTGATGACGTAAGCAGTGCGCATTCAACGGTATTGATAACGCCCGGCTTGCGCACTCAAGCGGGTATCGGGAAAATAGCTATACGAAAAGAAGGAGAAGAATTCCTCTGTGAAGCTGCTGGTCTGAAAATAAACATTTTCTTTTTTGTTTAATTTTATCACCCCAAGGTTGACTGGCAGAGAATGTTATTATTCTCTCAATATTATATTTTGATGTACTATGAATCAAGGTGGGTAAAAGGTATAGCAGGCTTTTCAGGGATTTTAAATAATAATAATAATATCTGGGTACAATGTCACACAGATCATCCTAGTCCCAAACTAAGCAAAGCTTGTACTATGGGTACCAGGTGACGACATACATACTTATATAGATAGATAAATACATGTATACATAGAAAACATCCATGACTCAGAAACAAATATTCGTGCTCATCACACAAATATTTGCACTTACCGGGATTCGAACCCAGGACCACCAGCTTCGTAGGCAGGAGCACTACCAACTAGGCTATGGTGACCATCAAAGTCAACTTTAGTTATTCTGATTGTTAACACAGGAATTAATAAGCACTATTTAAAATATGATCATGAAGTTGGTGAAATATAAGTCTGAGATCGAATAATACCCTGTAAATTATCTTAGTATAAAGGTAATAATATAATATTATAATATTATGTAGGGACAATGTCACACAGATCATCCTAGCCCCAAACAAAGCAAAGCTTGTACTATGGGTACCAGGCACATTGTTAGCTCACATAATAATAATACTTATACATTATTTCATAAAGTAATCATATGACAGTTACGCATAGAGTCCTAGAAGAGTATTAATTATATAATGGTGAAGTATTCAATATTTGTACTCAACTCAAGCTATTAAAAGCCCAATGCATAGACAGCAATCACAGCAATTTTTTGGCAGTACAAACCATAATGATCTACAAATAATAACACTATCCAGGTTATAGGAACATAACAGGTTGTAGAATACTGGTGCCTAAGGTAAGTAGTACAAATCTGTAGTACAGGTCACCAGGAAATTGTGACTCTAAACTCTGCCTAATATTTTTCTTAAATATACCTATAACTAAATTTTTCTTATCAGATTCCACAATATTGTTATAAAAAGAGTAAAACATCTGGCTATAACAAAATAGAAAGGAGGAATCATGAATTTTAAAGTGATGCACACTTAACAGCGTCAGGATGAAAGAGTAACTCAGAACGCTCAAGAGTTGACTAGAACATGGTAAATAAACTCAATATATATTTTCCAATTACCTTTGTAATCGTTCCAGCATACGCTCCCTGGCCTGTTCCGATATACCTCCAGTATATGTCGGCGTCTCTTCATTCTGTTTCCTATATTTACGTTCCTTCACGGTGGAACCTTCATCACTTTTACTTTCTTCATCTTCGTCATCGTTAGTATCATCTTGGAAAGAAATCAGGCGGTTCTGCTTCCTCTTAGCCGCTGCCAACTTATCTAAGCCAAGTAAAGAAGGCCTAGCAAACTTAAACTCCTCTGTTTGTTCTTTCTTTTTTATTATAAGCCCGCCAGGAGCATCGCCCGAAGTTCCCTCCAAACGATGCAAGTTTTCATCACTTTCTGACATGATTCACAATTTATACCAAACTTAAATTTAAACAACACTTAAAATGCACCTCATTTTATTGATTTCACTAAACGCTAGTGTCTTGAACAGTTATTTATAAATAAATAAATTGCAAAACAGCGATAGACAAATAAGACGCTATCGGCTATCCATAAAATTGACAGCCATGACATTGAAATGACAGTTGACAGCTCTGAGTGCTCTGACTTTTATTTTTTACTTCAGTTTTACGGCTCTGGCTTCTTCGGCCTTATGAGCCTTCCGTAAAATATATTATTATTTCATTTATTTTCGTTTCGGGTTTCGGGTTTCGGAAACAGCACTCGACAATTGAGCAAATGCACCGGGTTCATCATGAGATCAGACGTTGCTTTGAAATGAAACTATACTGCTCAGCGGCATTCCTAGATGTTCAGCAGGCATTTGATCGAGTCTGGCACAAAGGGCTACTGTGCAAAGTGAAAAATAAACTTCCCCATTCTCTCTACCTCATCATTAAGTCCTACCTTGAAGACAGGCTTTTTCGAGTGAAACAGAGAGATGCCAGATCTACACTGAGAAAAATTCAAGCTGGCGTTCCTCAAGGTTCCGTACTTGGTCCTGTATTTTATAACATATTTACCTCAGACTTACCAGTATCTGAAGATGTGACTGTGGCAACATATGCTGATGATGTAGCCTATCTTGCAAGCGATGAGGTCCCAGCACAAGCTAGTAATAAGCTCCAAAACCTGCTAGATGAGACCTATGTATGGATGAGCAAGTGGCGCATCCGGGCAAGTGCTCAAAAATCGAACCACATCACATTTACTTTAAGAAGGGGAAATTGCCCTCCTGTCAAACTTGGTCCTGATGTTTTACCAGAGTCTGAGACTGTAAAATATCTGGGTTTTAACTTAGACAGAAGGCTCACCTGGACCTATCACATTATGAAGAAACGGGATGAAATCAATCATAGGTTCCGAAACCTCCACTGGCTTATGGGTAGAAACTCTGTTCTTTCAACGGATAACAAGCTTCTGATCTACAACGCCGTATTGAAGCCCATCTGGACCTATGGAATCCCACTCTGGAGCTCTGCTAGTAAAAGCAATGTCATGCTCATTCAACGTGTCCAAAACAACATTCTGCGTACCATCACAGCTGCCCCATGGTTCTCCAGAAATGACGAGATCCACGAATATCTTGGTGTTCCCACTATTCAGTCTGAAATTGAGAAATTCAATAGGAAATATACTGATCGGCTCTCGGTCCATCCAAATACCTTGGCCAATGATCTTCTAATCCCCTCCGTAGCGATGAAAAGGCTGAAAAGGAGGGATGTATTCTAGGATGGCAGTCGAGACACTGGTCTCGTCGCCTGAAAGCCATACCCACTTAACTCATCCGCTTATAGTCTTGCGACTGATTGCAGATTATATAATAAAAAAAAAAAAAAAAAAAAAAAAAAAAATATTTTCGTCATGTCAAGCCCGTCACAGTAAAGTCATACGTAGTCCTTGTCGTACCCCAGTAAAGCAGTGGAGACTTTACTACAGGCTTATATGGAGATTTAGATTCAACACAGAAAATCGCAATTCACGGCAATATGGCACTTTCCTCCACTTGTGTACGTTGTCCATGATGTTATGTCTAAAAATCCACCATATTTACACATAAAAACTTGTATTTACACCAGTTTTAGAAAATGAAACAATGCGATGATGATGCGTCTTTTTCCGCGTTGGTGCCAAAACCCCAGCTCTGACTTTCACAAACTATTACTGCCACAGTTAAAATATATTTATTTTACCAAATAGCCAAGATCTTCCGTATATAGTCCGGGGTAAAAAGAAACTTCGTGCTGTGGCGGTAGAAAAGTAATTATTTCACAGCATTTCTCATTATCATCCCTAAGTTATTACGTGGTTATCGTATTCTACCAGGGTCACCCTTGTTTGATAGAACAACTTTTGATATAATATTACTAAATCGAATTTTAGTTGCAATAAAGTCATTTCGAAGAATTATTAAATTGACCGAATAATTCATTGGTAAATTTTTATTTAGCGTAATTATTTATTTAAACTAATTTCATTTGACCTAATTTAATTTCGCCGAATCTTCAAAATGCGACTCTTGCTACCAGTCAAGTAGGTTAGGTTAGAACGGTGACCACAACAACGCGCGAGCTGAGCGAGCGAAGCAAGCGTGCCGCGGCAGCGGCCGGCGAAGCGCCACAAACTAATCTTTGTTAGAAAATAGACAGTATTATATAAATTTTTTAATTAAAGCAATATGATAATAGAATGTTATGAAGAAAAAAGTTCTGAATACCTTTTGATCATTAGCGCAAATGTTGTTATAGCAAGTAAATATTCGATGAACTGAAAATTCTGTCAAACGATATTATACAAAGTGATGATTTTCTTAAACGTTGTTCGATTTAGTAATATTATATCAAACGTTGTTCTATCAAACAAGGGTGAACCATTGTACCAGACTTTATCATTATCTTTATTTAATTTCTACTGGTTACTAAGCTTTCAAAGGCTTTTTAATGTCTCGACCTTGAAAATCATCGCTAAAAACCGTTAATGGAAAATATCAATTGTTATATTTTAACAAAATGTTCTTATATCTAAATTCTTTATTTCTAGTTATGTGTAGGTTGTTGGTAATATATACCCACTATATTGTTGAGTATTATTATTTCCTGTATGTCTTTATAGCTGATTAAATGTATTTTTTTCTAAATGTATCAGTATGATCTGATTTAGCTATAATTATGTTAGCTAATCGTTGCAAATTTGATCTCACGACACATTTTTTTACTACTATCATCTTCGATCAATAATAGTACTATTATTGATCGAAGATAATCGTCGAACAAATGAATATAGTGACCGTGGCCCATAATGGACTCTGATGTCAATCTGGATGGAGTCTAGTGCATAAGTAAACGGGGATAATGCTCCACTAAGGTATTGCACCGCTCGCATCCGGTAATGTTTAGCGCTACGGAGAATGCTGTGGCAGTTTAAGACGGTATTTGAACTTCTATTTCATGAGTTGTGGGTGTCACTAAAATAAATGCCCACTTTGCCATTGAACATGGAATTTTAATAGAACTCTAAATTTCACCAAAATATGTTCAAAAATTCAAATACATAAAAACCCGCGAGTTTTTAGAGTTTAGGTAAAGTTTTACTGCGAATAAAATAGGTAAGTAACTTTCTTAAATAGATTTGAGTGTCACCCTTTGTCTTTTAATTCACAATATTACCTAATGCTGTCTATATTGCAATGTTTTTGGACTTTCATTTATCTAATAAAGATCAATGTAGGAGATTCTAGATTTTCATAACGTTAATACTTTACCGTTTTCCACATAATGGTCCGTACGGAGGCCGATTTGTTTTTCGTATTTCTCTTTCTTACAATGGAGCTAGCCGCAAAATAATAATAAACTTTTTCTAAATATTATTTATTCAAAAAAAATGTTGGATTTTCGATAAAAAATTGTGTTAATTTAAAAATTTAAGTATTTATTTTTTAAGTTGGTTTTTCTATAAAAGGGTATTTTTAGCTTTTTAACATTTATTTCGTCTATCTCATAACATAGAATAAGTCTTATGTATTACTAACAATTTTGAGTCTTTGGTAACTTGAATAAATAACTTTATTATTATTATTTATTATAACCCAATGCTTGCTTTGTGTAACACAACTTACACAACACTCTGCCAGTTATAGGGGAACAATTAATCGCTAATTCTAATTATCTAACGGGTCTGTATAAAACTGTAAAATATTTAATTAGCAACGGTCCTTGATAAGTATGACAAATTTTGATTTAGTCCGACGTTTTGAAGAAGAGCAACTTTATGTTGAAAGTTTCCGCTACATTATAATATACTTAATATAATATCCTGGGACATTATTGACACACGGCCACCTGATCCCAAACTAAGCAGAGTAGATACTACTTTTCTTTTGTAAATACATACTTAAGTATATAAATAATTACCTACACCCAGACTCAGGATAAACAGACATGTTTGTGGTCACAAATATCTGTCCTGAGGCTCTACCGGCTAAGTGGCCGAACATCGATTTCTTAAATGGAGTTCAAATAAATAAAGTTTAAAAGTTACTTAATCAATCGTTAAATCGGCTTCAACGTTGACAATCGATTCCGGACCATTTATGACGTCACGTGTGCTCATGGAAGCCGATTTAACAATTGATTAAATCATTTTTAACTTTTATATATACGCCATTTAAGAAATCGATGTTCGGCCACTTAGCCGGTAGAGCCCCTGGGTGGGAATCGGACCTACAACCTCCGGTATGAAAAGCAAGCATTTGCTGGCCCCGTCAAACAGGCCCGTCAAAAGATACTAACATACGTCTGGAATTAATATGAACCATTCAGACACCATACCATACCACAAACATAATGAACCATTCAGACAATATGTAGTAAAATATAAATTTCAATATTTAAACCTAAATATCGTCCCCATAGTTGGAAAATTAATTAACTCCGATTTTGGCGAAATTGACTTTATCCTATTTTCAAAACACCTAAAACCTGCCGCATATTTGAGCCTTACAGGCGTTTTCGTATCTTATTCCGTTCCAAAGATATAGCCATTTTTGTCAGACAGGTCATGACAGATGGAATAATAAATATCTTCAGACAAACACAATTTTTTTAAAGGAAAACTAAATAACTCAGTAATTAAATCAATAACTGTGGTCAATGACAAGATGAATGTCAAATAAATTAAATAACTTGAGTTGTTGAATTTTTCCTCAACTTATAAATTCTTTCACAAAACTAAGTTAGTTCTAGGAAAACTAAATAACTCTATTTATTTAATTCTGTGATTCAGAATTCTGATATAACGTACCTAATTTATAAATACTTGATGTTATTTATTTCTTCTACAACTAGATAATGATTAATTATAAGATGATAGGCAAATAAAATTAAATAAATTAAGTTCTCATCAAAGGTAATCAGAGGGTCAAGTCTCAGTTCGGGTATCGAACCAATGCCGCCCTTTTACAAATGAAGTACCTTTTTCTGATTCTGGATCTACATGGAATCCGGACACAAAAGAAGAAAATAAAATAAAAAGGAAACTTAGTTCTTTAATAGACATAAATAAACAAAAAAATAGTTTTAGACCTTTAACAAAATCTAATTTGGGAAAGTTCAGTAACAACCTGGAGAATAGTTTGTGCCATCTATTGCCAAACAAAAATGACCCTAACGATATGTACACTACATTATTCCACTGTATTTGCAAAGAATTTAATAAAGCTTGTAAAATAAACATAACGGTTGACAGTATTAAGATAAAATTTAGTTCTTGGGCAACTCAAGGCATTAGACTGAGTAGAGATTTTTTATATGAGTTGTATGACAGAAGGTCCTATAACCCTGATGTCAATTTTATTAATTATGTTAGAAATTATTCAAAATTTTTTAAAAAGGTTTGCATTCAAACTAAATCTTTATATATAAGAGATAAAATTAAAAAATCTGATAATAAAATAAAATCAGCTTGGCAAATAATAAATACTGAAACTGGTAAAAGTAGATCAAGAGATCAAACATTAGTATTGAATATTGGTGATGAACTGGTTTCAGACAAGCTTACCATTGCCAATTTTTTAGCTGCTTTTTTTGCAAATATACCCGTGGATATTACTAAGTGTCTCGCATCATCACCAGATGTAGCTGAACTCTTTTTAAATCAAAGCGTAAAACAAACTGTACCTAACTTTAGTTTTAAATCCGTAACAAGTGATGATATTATAAAAACTTTTAAGAGTATTAAAAGGGAAGGCACAGAAGATTTGTGGGGACTGTCTGTTAAAGCAATTGAATCAATTATACTAAACATTGCTACAATCCTTGCAACCATCTTCAATGGCTGTATAAGTGATGGTGTCTTAAGATAATACCCATTGTCAAGGCAGGTTGTTCAAAACATGCCACGAATTATAGGCCTATCTCAATACTGCCAGCTTTAAGTAAAATATTTGAAAAGCTGATGCTCAGCCAAATGTTGTCGCACTTTCACGTGAATGAGATATTACATAACAAGCAGTTCGGGTTTACAAGGGGCCGCTCTACTCAGGATGCAGGTTGCACATTAATTAGGTCAATATTGGAGGCTTGGGAGGGATCACAGGATGCGCTGGGAGTTTTCTGTGATCTCTCTAAGGCTTTCGATTGCGTTGATCATCGTACGCTCGTTGTTAAACTGAAGTACTATGGAATATCTGGCACATCTCTTGATCTTGTGATGTCCTATTTATCGGGGCGACAACAGATGGTTTCGATAGGCGGTGTCACTTCGGCACGTCATCCTGTGAAAATGGGGGTGCCCCAAGGATCTATATTGGGCCCATTTTTATTTCTAGTTTATATAAATGATCTCCCTTATCTGGTAGAGAAAGTATCAGACATAGTTTTGTTCGCTGATGATACGTCGCTCATATTTAAAGTAAATAGAAAGGATAAAGATCTTATTGAGCATAATCAAACACTCAGCTTTATATCAGAATGGTTTTCGGCAAATAATCTCTTGTTAAATGCAGGGAAAACTAAATGCATCAGGTTCTCATTGCCGAATGTGACTCAAATTGTACCAACAGTTGCACTTAATGCGAAAATATTAGATTTAGTCCCATCGACCGTATTTTTAGGATTGACACTTGATTCAAAATTGCAATGGGGTCCTCAGATTGAAAAGTTAGCAGGTAAATTAAGTTCGGCTTCCTATGCTGTCTGGAAAATAAGGCAATTGTCAGATGAACAAACTGCTAGATTAGTGTATTTCGCGTACTTTCATAGCGTTATGTCGTATGGCATTCTGCTGTGGGGTTCGGCGGCTGACATAGGTACTATTTTTGTATTGCAGAAAAGAGCAGTCAGAGCCATTTATGGTTTAGGCAGTCGCGATTCTTTGCGAAATTTGTTTAAAGAAATAAATATACTTACTGTGCCATCGGAATATATATATCAGAATATAATGTTTGTTAGAAAAAATATTCATAATTATAAAAAGAAAAGTGAACTGCATAATATAAATACTAGGAATAAAAACAAACTAGCCATGCCAGGCTTTAGAGTAAGCAAAACTAATAAATCATTTTTAGGAAATTGTATTAGGTTTTATAACAAGCTTCCTGCTCAAATTACTGATCTGCCTGACACAAGTTTTAAAACACATATTAAACGTATACTTATGGCTAGGGGTTATTACACCCCTAAAGAGTACATCGATGACAAAGACGTCTGGCTCTCACTTCCTACCTGCACATTGCTCGCTGGAGATCTTGTAGCCATATAGACATGACTGATCTGCTGTGTTACGTGAACTATCTGTAAATGATTGCTATCATATACTTAATTTAAAATTATTGACTCTGTCTCAAAATGAATAATGTTATTGTTTCGAAGTTTTTCTTTTGTATACCTAAATATAATCTAAAATAATAAGCATTCAGACAACCGATCGAGCATATATTGTGTTTGCCTACTAAATAATTACTCTAATTGGACCAAATCCCGTGTTCATGCCCGCTTGAGTATGTTTCGCCGGACCGTCTCAACTGGGTCGTGTTGAAACCGGTAGTAGATGAACCCACTGAGTTTGTTTCGCTGGGTCTTCTCAGTTGGGGCGCATTGGATCCGGTGGTAGCATTAAAGGGCGACCGTCGTTATTAACATAAGGTCCGTCATAATAATAATACCTTTAATATAGACAGAACCATTGACAATATGTAGTAAAAATATTAGACTTAAACTAGATAATTAAACATAATCTCTTGACAATAACTTGATACGAGCTAGCTAAATATCATTTCTGTAATAAAATAAATTTTATAAATGTTTTCATACAAGATGTACCTAAATATCTATGTTACTAGAAATAATATCGAATGTATACAACTATATTACTACAAACATGTTCTGACTTACAAGCGCTTTTTTAAAGTCTACGTGAATAAAAACCTTTTTTATTTTATTTTATTTATTTCACTGGCTAAGAAGAAAAAAAGAGTTAAGAGATTTCAACGAATAAACCCGATTTTGTCGAGAGATTCTAAAGATGAAACAAGTAATATTATAACAACTTGAGCTTTTATTGAAATCCATATTGACTAATTAGTCTCACCCTGATAGAAGAATTATGGAACACAATATCACAATCGCTGGGATAACAGATTCAGGAATAGAAACAGGAAATAAGAAAATAGAAACCGGGGTTCTAAAAATCCCCGGCAGACGCCGTGTTACCAAAACCGACAACGTCTGGCCCTGGCAACATATAACACTCACACACAGTGGACCGACGAGAATATCATTGAACTGGAGAAGGAACTGAGCAGGTTACATTGGGATATCATAGGTTTGTCTGAAGTCCAAAGAGAGTTTTTAGGAATATCCTGTCCTCCCCACGATAATCCTAAAATTCAGGAACCTGCTATATTTCCGCGAGGGCGACCAACTGTTCCAAGGTGATGTCGGGTTCATAGTTCAAAAGTCCCTCGTCCACAAGGAACGCAGTGAAACTCGAGAGTGTGTCGACTAGGGCGGCGTACCTTATAACGTAACTTATAACGTATTCGTTGAAGGTCATACAGGTTTACGCGCCGACTTCAACGCACTCCGACTATGAGGTTGAGGTCATGTATGAGGATATTTCTAGAGCCATACATACCTCTAACACTTATTTCACTGTGGTCATGGGGGACTTTAACGCGAAGCTGGGTAAACGATTCGGGAATAAGCTGAGAGTGGGGCAATTTGGAACTGGAGACCGGAACCCTCGGGGCCAAATGTTGGCCGACATGGAGAAGGAGGGACTCTTTATGATGAATTCCTACTTCAGGAAGCTGGATCACCGCAAGTGGACCTGGGTGAGCCCCAATGGCAAAAACAAAGATGAGATAGACTTTATCTTGTCGACGAGACGACAGACGTTTAATGACGTCTCTGTGATCAATGCGGTTAAAACCGGGAGCGATCACAGACTGGTGAGAGGCTCATTGAATCTAATGTCAAGCTCCAGAGGTCCAGACTGATAAAGTCTACGCGCCGACCTTTACCTATCCACGTCCAAAACCCACCATTTCAGCTCGAACTGCGAAACCGTTTCGAATGCCTAGCAGACTGCGAGGAAGTGGACTCATACTACGACAGGCTCGTAGAAGCTGTCCATACGAGTTTAAGGACTTCAAGGCCCAGCGTACAAACAGACTTTGCCCTGCAACTTATGGAAGTAATACGGAAAATGGTTCTGACATCCCCAGATGATGCTACTATATACCGGCTGCTGAACATACAGATCTCAAAGTCTTTGACTCGCGACACGCCTCAATTTAATAAAAGTAGTATTAAAGATGCCATCGAGCGGAACAAAGGCTCTAAAGTGTTCGTAAGAGATCTGTCTGTTGGACAAACCCAACTGACGAAGCTGAAGACTGAGGATGCACGGCAATCGTCACGTCTAAACCGGAGTTGCTGTGAGAGATTGAGAATTCTATGGACAGTTATATACGACAACGCAGTCACCTGCCAAAAGTCATGTCTTGGATGGAGCACGACCAACCCGACATTACACTGAAGACACCCGGACGTCAGCCTGTACGAGATTAAAATGGCTCTCAGACAACTTAAGAACAACAAGGCTCTTGGTGATGATGGAGTTTCAGCAGAGCTTCTGAAGGCGGATGGTACACCAATGCCACGGGCCTTTCAGAAGTTATTTAACTCCGTCATACTAGATAATCAAACACCACAAGCATGGCACAGAAGTGTGGTAGTGCTCTCCTTCAAAAAGGGCGACAAAACCCTATTGAAGAATTATTGACCCATCACACTGCTGAGCCATTTGATGATTTCCAGCCTCCCAAAGAGTAATGGGGAGGGCTATGCTCGGAGTTTTCTTGCGATATCGAATCAGAAATGTCGGAATCTGCAGGCGAACCAAAGTCACCGACATAGCCCAAAGAATTGTAAAACTGAAGTGGCAGTGGGCGGGCACATAGAACGTTGAGCCCAAGGCCGTTAGAGCAGAAAGGTTCTCGAGTGGTAACCACGAACTGTCCGAAAAGAAGACGCAGCGTGGGCTGGTCCCTACAAGATGGACCCATGATCTTGTGCGGTTTGCTGGAAACTGTTGGATGCGAATAGCGCAAGACCGGCAATTGTGGGCCTTTGTCCAGCTGTGGACCTTTTGGCTGATATGATGATGATGATGTTTATTTTTTAAGTTTATGGCAAGATAAGTACACTTTTTCTAAATTTTAGTTTACTTTTCTATTTATTCCTTAATAGAACTTTATTAATATCATAATACAGCTTTTATTTCATATGAGACCAATAAATATCAAAGTAATAATAACGTACAAAACCACTAAGTTTTCCATTTAAAAATATTTCGTGCTTGATAAATTCAATAACTCCATTTATTTCACCAAAATTTACTCTACCAAAAGTATTTAGTTGTAGGAAAACTAAATAAATAGCCGAAATAAGTAGCTAATTGTTGTTACGTTATAAAAACAGTAGTGGCAAAATTAAACAACTTGATTTTAATTTGTTATTTAGTTATAGTTAAAGATAGTATTCAGTTTGTTAAAGCATAATGTAAAAGGTTATCAGGTCCACAAAATATAAAAACACCGACGGTAAAATTGTCTCACATTTTCTTACAAATGTACATTAACTAAAAAAAAAACACTAAATCGCGTTTATCTCAGAACTACAAAATCAGAGTTATTTAATTTTCCCTCTACGGGGACGATATAACCTCCTTGACAATAACTTAATACAAGCTAGCTAAATATCACTACTATTATAAAATAAATTTTATAAATGTTTTAACTTTCACATAGATTCTATGGTTTTCTAGGCCCCTATGTATATGTCGGAGATAGTTAAAAATTAAATTCGCCAACCAAGTTAGACATTTAGTTGGTACTGTACAAAACATTGTTGAGAGTATATTTTGATATTGTAATTAGATTATAGTTGTTAAAAACAACTGTTATAACTTCACGATAATTCTTGTTAGATTATTTGATGAATTTTAATAATTACACTATTTGGATTTAGATCCTTTTTGTAAATTGTATCGAGTAAACGCGTGACGTATTTCCGTACGACATTGCACAGAGCTGTTTGGAGGGAGTGGGAGGCGTGACCTACCCCTATATAAGAGCTCGCACTGGCTTGTACAGGCAGTCTATCTTCGGATTAGACTCGATAAAGAGCTCTGCTCCCAACATAACTGTTGGTCTACTTGGTACAGTCTTGCACTGTATATTGCATACGCGGAATTGCTGACGCGATACCCTACGCTATAGCTATATTGCCTAGACAATACGCTATTCGGGTGGTTGTATTGCCACTATACGAACGTAGAATTAACATTCTGTTCGCCTCCATTTTACTTTCTTTATTTTTATTGCAATTCTTGTAATTAGTGAGTAAATTAATCGACATTGTTTGTTAATTTGTGGCTACTTAATCCCAGCAACATGGGATCTCCAAACCCTGACATACCGCTCTTGGCCCCCCCGGATCCTACATCAGAAGTGGGATTAGGACAAGCGCAGGTGTCGCAGGCTGAGGATCCATGGCGTACAATGTTAGAGCTTCAAAGCCGTAACATCGCCCAATTAATCGACGCTATTAGGATGCCTTCCACCCCTGCGCCTGTGATACGCTTGCCCGAATTTAATCCTGATTTGCCCGATTCTAATGCTTTGGCTTGGAGTAATACCGTAGATGTTTGTCTGATCGAGAAACCCCTTTAGGGCGGAGCTCTTATTATTGCTTTAAGCAAAGCCTTAAAAGGCAGTGCTGCCACATGGCTTTCCCAAATATCATACGCAGGTATGACCTGGTTAGACTTTAAGAGTCTCTTTATTTCTCGTTTTGGTGTAACCGAAACTATAGCCGCTACTCTTATTAACCTCCAAAATGGCAAACCAAAAGATGGTGAGTCTATAGCTGCTTATGCTGGTCGTTTAGTTACCACACTTACTGCCAAATGGAATAGCTTGAGTATTGAGCAAATCGCTGTTTCTACTGTGATGGCACATGTTTCAAAGTTCGATTCCCGTGCTCACCGTCTGGCATTTACTACCCAAATGTGTGATAGGCATAAACTTCAACAGGAGTTGAGTGTTTTATCACACTATACACACTTTCATTTTGTTATGACTCTGGAGCTGAATGTTCTCTTATATTAGTGAATCTTTTTGTAATAAATTGTCTGGCAAACGTATTTTCTCCGTAGTACCGTCATTTAAACATTTGAAGTCATAAATGCAACTCTTTGTTCTTTAATCTTTTTACAAGATGTTCTAAAGATATGCGGGTGTATGATAATATATTTGCTTTCGAGGGTAGGTTTTAAGGTCAGTATGAGATACAGGTTCACGTCGGTGGGAGTGCAAGGGGAGCAAAACTTTCGTTACTTTTTCGATTAAACTAGCGGTTTTCGAGATATTTGCATTTTAAGCTTGTGATAAAAAAAGGGAACATCTAACTTAGTAGGCACATACATAGTTATTTCTGTTTTCGAATTACATCCAATACCTAAAGTTAGTATTCCTTGGCATACTGTACACATTGACGTTACTGGAAAACTTAGTGGAAAAGTGATCTCAAAGAATACATCATAGTTCTTATTGATTCTTTTACAAAGTATGTCTTATTATATCACACTACCCAGATCGACACTTCTAATTGTATTAAAGCTTTCAAGTCTAGTGTTTCCTTATTTGGAGCGCCTATTAGAATTGTAGCCGATCAGGGTCGTTGTTTTGCCAGCGAACACTTTAAGTAATTTTGTGATTCCCATAATATTACTTTACATTTAATAGCAACTGGATCATGTAGAGCCAATGGTCAGGTTGAACGTGTAATGAGGATGTAGAAGGGTATGCTTACCGCCGTCGAAACCAGTGAGCGATCATGGCAAGACGCGGTTGGTGATGTCCAATTAGCCCTTAATTGCACAGTCAATCGTGTTACTAAGGCTAGTCCTTTGGAATTATTGATAGGACGGGTTGCTAGACCTCTTAATTTGATGAGTATTGATGATGGCGAAATTGAAGTTAATTTATCTTATGTTAGAGAACAAGCAGCTCCAGGTATAAACGAAAGTGCTCAATATGATAAAGAAAGATTTGATAAGTCTAAAGCTATTTTAAACAAATTAAAAGTTGGTGATTTTGTCCTTATTGAGTGTATAATTTTTCGGTTTTTAAATTAAATTGACGGTTTGCATTGCGGATAAGTTTGAATTAACTTACATTAAAAACTAACTTTCTTTGGATGTTGATCTTCTGACGTATATTGTTTAGGAAAACAATAATCTTTTTCTATTTCATTAACTGGTTTCATTGAAATTGTTCGGTGTCAAGAGAGAAACCAAACTAAATTAGACCCAAAATTTAAAGGTCCTTATAAAATCATTGAATTATTGGATGGTGATCGATATTTGTTGAAATCTTTAAATAGTAATGTGTAAGAAAAATGCCTGAATGTCCAGTTAGCGTTATTGAGGACGTCAATGTTGACGGTGATGATAATGATTGTTCTGTTACTGACATATCATAGCTACAATTTACAAAATGTGTAAGGTTGTCTATCTTGACTTGACGCCAATGTGGTTGTCTATCTTGACTTGACGCCAATGTGGTTGTCTATCTTGATTTGACGCCAATGAGGGGTTGTCTATCTTGACTTGACGCCAATGAGAGGTTGTCTATCTTGACTTGACGCCAATGTGGTTGTCTATCTTGACTTAACGCCAATGTGGGTTGTCTATCTTGACGCCAATGTGGGTTGTCTATCTTGACTTGACGCCAATATGGTTATATATCTTGACTTGACGCCAATATGGGTTGTCTATCTTGACGCCGATGTGGGTTGTCTATCTTGACTTGACGCCAATGTGGTTGTCTATCTTGACTTGACGCCAATGTGGGTTGTCTATCTTGACTTGACGCCAATGTGGGTTGTCTATCTTGACTTGACGCCTAAGGATGTCTATCTTGACTCCAAGTTTTGGATGTTGATCTCGACTCCTATGCGGGATGTCTATTCAACTCCAATTGGTCGAAGCCCATGGTGTGATTTCGACTGAGTTACGAGTATGTTTGTCTGTGACAGCTTTAATTATTATAACTACTTTTTATGATTTATGATGGATTCAGGATTTTTTCTTTAAAGTTTCTGTTCTTTATTGTTGGTCAGAAAGGCCGATCGGTATTTACCCGATTGTGCTTTGTTACAGAACTACACGAGGACGTGTGAATCGTCAGTTCTGGCCGTGTCGGAGATAGTTAAAAATTAAATTCGCCAACCAAGTTAGACATTTAGTTGGTACTGCACAAAACATTGTTGAGAGTATATTTTGATATTGTAATTAGATTATAGTTGTTAAAAACAACTGTTATAACTTAACGATAATTCTTGTTAGATTATTTGATGTATTTTAATAATTACACTATTTGGATTTAGATCCTTTTTGTAAATTGTATCGAGTAAACGCGTGACATATTTCCGTACGCCTTTGCACAGAGCTGTTTGGAGGGAGTGGGAGGCGTGGCCTACCCCTATATAAGAGCTCGCACTGCCTTGTACAGGCAGTCTATCTTCGGATTAGACTCGATAAAGAGCTCTGCTCCCAACATAACTGTTGGTCTACTTGGTACAGTCTTGCACTGTATATTGCATACGCGGAATTGCTGACGCGATACCCTACGCTATAGCTATATTGCCTAGACAATACGCTATTCGGGTGGTTGTATTGCCACTATACGAAGGTAGAATTAACATTCTGTTCGCCTCCATTTTACTTTCTTTATTTTTATTGCAATTATTACAAGTAATTTTAAAATGTACGCAGATGATTTAAAGATCTACAGAAGTATATTAAGTGCCAATGATATGCAATGCTTACAAGCTGACATTAAAAAAGTAGAGAACTGGTGCGTGTCAAATTGCATGACTTTAAATCCGGACAAATGCTTATATAAAATTTTCACGAAAAAAGAAATCTTTTGTTGGTGTCTATAAAATAGAAGACAAAATTATAAAAGAAGTTTCTGTCATTCGTGACTTAGGGGTGTTATTAGATTCCGCTTTGACTTTTAGATTTCATATAGACGAAATAACAAAAAAAGCATCAAAACTTTCAGGGTTTATTGGACGTCAGTTGAGAATTTTTCAGAATCCGACACTAACAATTGTCATTTTCAACACCATAGTACGCAGTTTACTCGAATATTGCTGCAATGTTTGGAGCCCGGGATATCAGGTCCATTCAGACCGAATCGAACAAATCCAAAAGAGGTTTATGTATCATACGCAACAGCATACACTGATCACAAGTGCCGCACTCTATCATCGTATCAAGATAGGCTAAAGTACTACAAAGTTACTTCCCTACACTCGCGCAGGAGAGCCTCTGATGTAACAATTATGTTTAAAGTCATTAATGGTTTAATTGACACCCCAAGCATTCTTGAACGCATATGTTTTTCGATTCCTCGTCAGGGGAGCAGGTTGTGCAACAGAAAAACATTCTGCTTACCACTTTCCAGAACCAATATTGGTACACATTCACCCATATACCGCATGGCCAAAATTTGTAATGCACTGCAAAATGAATTTGACATATTTAATTGTTCTATCGCCTCACTAAACAAAAAACTTAAAAATTTAGATAGACTATAAAACACTAAGTAAATAAAAGTCAATTAGTAATTTATTTAAATTACTTCGTATAAGTATTTAAAGTACTTTTAATTTAGAATTTAGTTTAAGTTTTGTTTAGGTATGTTAATTTATATTATGCATGCTGTGTCTGCATCTAGAAGGGTATAGACTCTTGCTGTATCTCTAAATACTGTTTGTTTTATACTTTTATATGTAACATGTCTGTATCCAGGTTTGTAGACCAATAAACGAAAAAAAAAAAAAAAAAAAAAAAAAAATTGTAATTAGTGTGTAAATTAATCGACATTGTTTGTTAATTTGTGGCTACTTAATCCCAGCAACATGGGATCTCCAAACCCTGACACACCGCTCTTGCCCCCCCCCCGGATCTTACATATATAATATAGCAAACAAACTTTCATACATCTACCCAGAAATAAAAATACGAGTTAAATCTAAATTAATTAAATGGCTTCTTACTCTATCATACGATGATACAGAAAAACTAATTACTCGTACTCTTTAAATAATTATAACTTAATAACATATGAAAATCTTAATACCTTTTTAGTTAACTCATCGATTTTCAAACTATCCACATTGCATTTCCATATACACGTTTTCGCATCCCACACACCTACACGTTCATAAATACACCCCACAAAGAATCCGGAGAGACGGGAGTTCTGTAGTACAGGTTTCGATCTAGTTCAGACTCCAGACTTTCACAAGGATTATCCATTAAGTACTGTAAAATTATTCAATATTTACAAAAAGCTATACTTGTTGTACCTTGTAAAAAGTAAATAAATCATTTTTATTATTTATTTTTATTTAATGAAAATATAATAAGATTGGTATAAAAAGCATGACACTTAATTCGGTGAGATAAATAAACCCGGAGGTTTTTACTCTGTAGGTAGATACTCCAGGTTAAAACTGGTGAGTTAGAATGCATTAGTCAGGGTATCCGAATATTTTTAAAATATAAAAATAACCGGCCAAGTGCGAGTCGGACTCGCCAATGAAGGCAGCAGCAAGTATTTATGGGCATTCTTTCTTCTTGATTAAATGAAAGGTAAATTGCGGTTTACGATTTATGACGCATTAAAAAAAAACTACTTATTAGATGTTGTTCAAACCAATTTTCGTTATAAGTTTACATGGTAATGTAAGGTAAGGTCGCCTAAGATCGGACGCTTTTTCTGTAAGTTAGGAGCATGTTACAAAAAATAGTTTTTCTCTTTTTGTATCGTTATTTTCTTAATGCACTTGAGTGTGAATTATCGACAATGAAACATTATCTATTCACATGTATTTTTTGTTTTCATAAACGCAATAGTCTATGTAAGACACGGCGTCAAAGTGACAGTATATTTTTTCTGACTGTCCATCAAAAAAGGTCAACGAAGCCGAAGTTCGGACTACTGTCTAATTTCAACTCTGTAACTACGGCGTTAGAGTGCATAAAAAAGAAATATCCGGTCTTTAGTTAACCATAACATAATAAAAAATGGTTTTGAAATTCTGCATGGTGTACCCTGAACACATACTTATTTTATATTTTTATTTTTTTAGTCCGGTCTTCCCTCCTCCGGCTAATTTAAGCGTGACTGAGCTTGTCAAACTTTATTAACTCTGCAGGAAAGATAATTTGGGTTAATTAGGTAAGATCGGATGTGTAGTGAAGCCATAGGTGTTACTGATAATATCTCTGAAATATTGAAGTAGTAAATATATATCTTCTCATTAAAGTGATAAGTTAATAAAAATACGTCTAGTGAACTAAATCAATTTTATATTACTCTTAACTTAATATAGTCTCTTTAACTTGTTACAGTCTTTCATTAGTATTTAAAGTATTGTATGGCATAGACAGTCTTGGATAAGATCCTAATACTATAAACTTTTCAGTATCACTTAATACCCTAGTTAAGAAGCATTTCAATCTATTATTATTATTTTTTTAAGCAAATAATTTTAGCCTTTGGGCTAAGACAATTTTTATAAACTACTTACTACAAAGATCAAAATTATCTTTTATCACAGCTGTTTAACATCTTTTAACAAAAATCTTAAATATCGTTTTTATAAATAGTAATGAAATTAAAAGTATTAAAACCACAACCAAAATATATTTTTCAAATGAAATATATTTTTGACGCAGCATAATTAGATAATTCTTTATTTTTTACATTTTCCACAACTTCCTCTAAGTCCTTTTCGGTATAGGTGGTCGCTCGAAGCGAATGTCTTTGGTATTTTGTAGGCATGATTACTAAATCTGTAAGTAAAATATATAATAAATGCTTGAAATTATACCAAATCATAATTACACTTTTTACTCTAGTACTACCTGTGTTATTTTATTACATGTAGATAAACAGACATTAGGCATTAGTGACATAAGGACATCCGGTCAGGCCTTTAACAAATAGCAATCAGGCAGTTTTTACTTTTGTAATATATTATTGGGATTTGAGTATGAATATTTGAGAACCACTGTATTTTATTATGAAACCTAAGATCGGATGTTTTTAGTCCAATGTTAGGCAACGGGAGGAAAGTCCGGATCTAGACCTACGTACGTCCTAGGCTTAAACAAAGTATACAGATCTCGAGAACATTTGCTAATTCCGCGCGAAATTCTATTTAAAAAGCAAAAAAATGATGAATACTTACCATAATTTCTTGACAAAATTTTGGAGGAAAGATCGGATCGTCAAAATTTCTAGAAAATTCAAAGAATTATTTTGAATCACCATCACACACGTCTTGCTCATCGCAACGCCGACCGAGGTATGAAGGGAGGGGCAGAATAAAATGGCGGAGCCGACTATGTTGCCATCCGTGAAAAATGTCGCTTCATTTGCGGTAAATTCTATGCTTCCGGTCTTATGTCACATCCGATCTTAGGCGACCCTACCTTACATCATATATTTTTTTAGTTTTATCATTCTCTTATTTTAAGAAGTTACAGGGGGGGGGGGCACTCATTTTTCCACTTTGGAAGTGTCTCTCGCGCAAACTATTCAGTAAGAAAATGATTTTAGGAACCTCAATATCATTTTTGAAGACCTATCCAAAGATAAACCACAGGTGTGGGTACGATGAAAAATAAAATTTTGAGATTCAGTTCTACTGGGGAACCTCCAAAATTATTATTATTTTTCTATTTTTGTGTAAAAATCTTAATGCGGTTCACAGAATACATCTACTTACCAAGTTTCAACGGTACAGCTCTTATAGTTTTGGAAAAAAATGGCTGTGGCATACGGACGGACAGACAGACAGACATGACGAATCTATAAGGGTTCCGTTTTTTGCCATTTGGCTACGGAACCCTAAAAACGTATAAATAACTGTGGAGTTAACTACCTACATTTGGGTTATAGATAAAACATACCGCATAGGCTATACGTTTATTTTTATGTAGGTGCTTAATATTGTACTTGAACTACCTCCTCTTTGTGACTGCACATGTGGCGCAGTGGTTAAGATAGTCAACTCCCGAATATCTCTGTACACTCGTGTCTAGGGCTCGAACCCCACGCTGGACAACTATTAGTGTAATCCATAAATAGTTATTGTCAGTCCGGGTTGGTATGCTTTATTATATTATTAAACTCTTTATTGTCCACCAAAAAATTGATCAATACAAGAACAATGCACATTAGACAGAACAGTTCAAATTTGACGGTCACCGTATTCTAGTTGGTAGTGCTCCTGCCTACGAAGCTGGTGAACTGATAGTGATAAATAATGATCCTTTAAAAGTTTTTTAAATTCACGCAATGATTTAGCTTGCCGTATGGTAATTGGAAGCTCATTCCAGAGACGGACACTTTGTGCAGAGAAAGATTTGTCGAGACTGAGGCTTTATATCCGTAAGTAAATGTTTGTAAAGTGCCCCACAATACGGGGATTTACATCACTAGTGCGGCGAATGTTTGTGAGTGTGTGAGTGTGTATATTTGTTACTTCTTCACGTCTAAACGGCTGGAGCGATTTCAATAAAATTTGGTATGGAGTTAGTTGACACCCTAGATTAACTATGTGTTAATTGTGGCTATAATTTATAAAGATTTACGCGGGTAAAACCGCGGGGCACTGCTAGTAGTATAATATATTTAATTAGTTATTTCTGTGGAAGGATGATTAAACATGCAGCTGCTTAGGTAGTCGGTACTTAATCTTCCGATGGCTTCCACGCACGCCAACAGTTTTTTCCTCTGTCGTAGATTAGGTTTATACCTATATCTTATAATTATTTCACTATTCCTAGAAACATGTAGTTCTTTTACATCAAAGCCCATTTTATTGCCAATTAATCTGTTAGTATTTCAAAACGTAATCGTAACACAATCCAGCCATCGAAATGGCATGGTGTGGCATTCACCTCAATCGAATACCGCGCATGTGAAATGGTAACCTTAGAAGAAGCAAAAAGATGCAAAAAGGATTTATTGCTATGATAATTACATACATTTCCACGTCCCTGACTCTATAAAGTACAATATTCACGAACCAGTACATTCTCTGGGATTAAGGCTTGCGAGCGAACATGTTGAGTCATTAAATATTTCACACCCAGCTGAAATACAGGCTAAGCAAGGATTTATTGAGCCAGTTTGTTTGTAATCCGAGACAAATAGGTAGAGAGGCACTTGTAGAACTTACATACACATAGGCGCTGTACAGGATTTCTTAGGTACAGATTTTACTTATTTATACGATACGATAAATGGGCAGTGGTTACCATAGTGTCAGAAATGTTCAAGCCGCCAAGTAGGCCTCTGACATGGCTTAACGACTGTAGCGTAATGAGTACAACCGGGACCAACAGCTTAACGTGCCCTCTGAAGATACTAGGAACAGATATGTCGGTTATTTAATTCCATGCATGCCTCGTTCTTTAGCGGTAGACTGTATGACTAAAGACAATGACATCCTGGGTTCAAGTTATGGTTTTAGCAAGAAATACATCCACTAGCAGCCTTTTTGGAAGTTGGCAGTTTTACATCGCCAAGTTTCGAGAATATAGCCGCTATATGGGATTGAAAGCGTGAAGAAATAGAGAGTGTGAGTGTAATTTTGCTTTGTGTGCCAATTTTCGTCGAGATTAGCTGCCGCCGTAGCTGAAAACCCGCCTAAAGAATATTATACTCTCAATGATTATTTAAACGACAAAAACGCTTGGTCGCTTGGTTGAACACGAGCAACATCTTAATGTTACATCAAGGACATACATTTATATTTTACTGAACTGACTATAGAAATAATTCTGTAATATAGATTTTTAGATGCATATTCTTATTATTAAACAAATGTATATTATCTCGAACATGTCAAACGCTGTTCGGCCGAAGGCTGTTAACGACTTCAATATGAACTACCCGTTGTAAGTTCGTCATGCTCCCATTGTGTGTTAATGCTTGCGGTGGCGTTGTGGGTCGGGTCGTTTCCTTCCCTCTAATATGGCGAGGGAGGCGATGGCTGGCCCTCACGTCATACTCGTGAACGGGTGCTGCTTGCGGTAACTGGTCGAACTGCTGTTGGGGTACTCATAATATTTTATTTTTTCATACAGTCGTTGCCTCTGGTTGACTTCGTGTGACTTGTTCATTTTGTGAATGTACGCGGATGTACCCACCGTTTTTTCATCTAGAGAGAGAGGTTATTCTAATTGTTTGAGTGGAATTTAATGTTATTGTTTATTATCTCACAATTTTTCGATTCATTAGATGACAACGGTTCTGTGCGTGCATTAGCCTACATAACGCCCATCCCAATGTAAGAAAATACATGATTAAAAAAAAAAAAAAACAACGAAAACAAAAAGCAAAAGAAGACGAAAAAAGCAAGCCCGGAGTTTCTTTGTGGCTTTCTTCTCCGGGTCGTCCACCTAGGTAGCTAGAGAAAGCCTCAGGTTAGCTAGGGTAGGCTCCTCAGCGGCGATCGCTTTGGCCCCTTAACACGTCATTGGTGATCCCGTGCAACTGATCAACTGATCACACCCTCTCTTAGAATTCTGTCCTTTTGCTTCAGCGGCCCCCTGAGCTGTGGCCCGAACCCTAAAAGGGTGGCCTCGGGTATTAATCGTTTAATATAAGCTACTGGTTAAGAGCCTTCTGCGCTAGCCAAATGCTCATTGCCTTCAATTCTTTAATTTTAATATTGTACAACTAAATTTCAAAATAATAGATTAATTATTTTAGACTAATTATATTTTTGTATTTTTTATACTGTGTTCGACTATGTTTGTGTACTTCATTTTGAACTTGACAAGTACAAGTGTATGTTAATACCCAAGTGCTGAATAAATTTCATTATTTCATTATTGTATAACTAGCTGTGCCCCGCGGTTTTACCCGCGTTAAACTTTATAAATTATCACAGCTCCTCCCCCGTAGGTGATAGCGTGATAATATGTAGCCTATATGTTGACCCGACCTCTTAGTAATATTCATGCAAAATTTGAAGTAAATCCATGCAGTACTTTTTGAGTTTAGTCCGGACATACATACAGACAAACAGACACACAGACCAAAATTCTAAAATCTATATTTTTGGCTTCGACATCGATTGAAGATCACGCCCCAAATATCCTTTTTAAAAATATTTAATGTACAGTTTTTACTGTTCTACGATTTTATTATATGTATAGATATGTTATAGTTTATAGCAGGTGTTTAGGGGGTGCGGGGATTATTTTATTTTTGTATTCGTTTTATATCACAGAATTTCTGTGACAATCTCCAGCGGCATATTACCAGACCGGGAGCTATACTATTTCCATCGGTTCATCAAAGTTAGGGAATAAAAAGTGCATAATATGTGTGCACGAGGCGACCGTCAACCGGACGACGCAGCGTGGAGCCTGCCCACTAGAGATGTAAAATGACTGAATATGACTAGCCACAATTGTCATAAACCTTAAATGACCGGTCATTTACTGTCAAATTCAGTCAATTTGACTCAAATATTATTGTCTATTCTCGACTACCACCCAATTATTTATTTATTTAGGTACCCAATTTATATGCAAGGTTACCTAAATGAAGCAACGTTTTATTTTCTATTATATACATACATACATAATGTAGACTCATGCTTGTTTTCCAGAGGGGTAGGCAGAGACAACGGATTTCCATTTGTCACGATCTTTGCACACGTCTTTTGAGAGGATAAGACGACATCAAAGTCGATGCGCGAAGCGATGCGACATTGCCATTTTGTTTTAAATGCACGCATGATTAGAACTGTAAAATGATTAACACTATATAATAATACTATAAGTCATAAAAACCACTTTTTTGTTTCAATTTAGAAGTTGTAGACTTTTATCAACGACAAAAACTTAAAAGGTACTAAAATATTACTGAAATCAAATTGCCTGAAAATGACCATTTTTAACTGACTAAATTTGTAAATTACAGTCTAATTAAGTCATTTTCAAAACTACTGCCCACGCTGCGTCATCCGGTTACAATATGGCTCGACGATATTCTGTGGGTCGCTGGAAACTGCTGGGTGCGGGTAGCGCAGGACCGGCAATTGTGGAGTATTTTGGGGGAGGCCTTTGTCCAGCAGCGACGTCTTTCGGCTGATATGATGATGTGTTTTCGCAAACACTTTTGAATTATATACCTACAACACAATGCAATTGTGTTTTTTTTTATGTCATAGGGCGAAAAAACGAGCAAGCGGGTCACCTGATGGTAAGTGATCACCGCCGCCCATACTCGTAACACCAGAGGTGACACGGGTGCGTTGCCGGCCTTTAAGAGTTAGCAAACAAGTGTTGCTGACCCTCCCCCCCCCACCCCAATAAGCTCTGGCGACCTTAATCACACGCAGAAACACAACATTAAAGTTATTAATGTTATTATTAAAGAATGTCTTCAGTAAGGTGGAGGTACTTCCCCAGTCGGGCTGCTCTTTGAGCGAATGAACGCTGTGCCATACCTCTCTTAAGAAGTGTTAGTAGAAAAGAATTAATACTATGTTAATAATAATGTCCTCTTAGTCGAATTTAGGCCACGGCGGCCAGTCACAATGAAGACTAGCCATCTGCACGGGACATATTAACATATTATAGTGTACAAGTGTGTGCGCAAACACAAGGGCACTTTCTATTCCATCATTCTCATGATCCGATGAGAGTGATTATCATAGCCGAAATTTAACTTAGAGGATCAATGATGTTATAATTAAAAAGGTGTAGATAGGTTAAAAGCGCTCCGGGAGCGGCACGTTGAAATGTGGCTAATTAGCCAGAATTTAATTCAGTTCTACGCGCTATACTACCTGAGACGACGCACTATCGCAAATTACATTTGTCTCGTTTTTGCTCACGATTATTGAATCATGCCATCTTACTTTGACGTCTAATCGTAATGTAGTGTGATATTGCAATATTAAGTTATTTATGTGTGCGTTGGTGTGCCGTTTTTGAAGATCGAATGTTGTGTTGGAAACCTATCTACACCTTTTTACTTATAACATCATTGTAGAGGATTTATTTAATTTGATTATAACGTGACTAAGGTTGGACTTTAGGTTTATCGAACGTGACATTTGGATTCAGCATGTATTGATCTAGCCCTTGCCGCGGTATCAGGAAATATAGCCTGATTACTAAGTATCCCATAAAAGATACTACATAATCCTTTAGTACCCATATTTTATGATATTTGCCTCATCACAAGCCTATTGAAGTTCTGTATGAATATTAAGCGCAGGTCGATATTAAAACTTGTCGACTAATAACCATAAAACGTTTTATTATTTAGTGCATCCCAGGTGGTGTATTTCACACAACCGATAAATTACACCCAGACACAAAATAAATAATCGTGCTCATTACATAAAAGACATTCGACAGAAGTCAAAATTACACTTTTTAGGTCTTATTGTACATCATTCTACACGTGCAGCCTGTGGGCTAACTATACTCAAAAATCTTATAGTGCCCTCCGAGTTCAATTTAATAATGCGTTCAGGATGCTGATGGGGCTGCGGCGATTCTGTAGTGCATCAGGGATGTTTGCTGAGCATCGCGTAGATTGTTTCTACGCTACGATGCGTAAGAGATGCGCATCCCTGGTGCGCAGAATACTTTTTTTTTTTTTTTTTTTTATTTGTTATGGGTTTGCTCTTGACTCTAGTCTATGTCAGAGATGACAAAGACAAAGTCTACGATGGAGCGAGCTTACCCAGAAGGAGCCTGTTCACTCTAACTTTGAAGAGATTAGGGTTATAAGCTTTTGGAAACACCGACGCAGGCAGTGAGTTCCACTCTTTTGCTGTGCGCATTATAAAAGACGTTTGGAAACGCTTAGTGCGAATTGGTGGAATAGCTACTAATACGTGGCAGCACCAACAGCATCCTTCGCATGATCGCTAGTCGGCTAGACTGTACTTACGTCAATCATTGCTGCGCCATTTCCCATGGAATGACGCAGCAATGAAAGGTAAATTTGTTACATATTTAAAAAATACTAATTACAAACACTAGTTTATAAGAAAATTGTTACTAACTAATTGGACACTAATTTGGTCAGAAAATAAAGACTTATTATTATTATTATAAAGATTGTTCTGGGTGATATTCGACCTTTGGCTTGCACTGACTGCTAAGCCAGATGTCATGGGTTCGATCCTCGACTATCCTCGCTAACCACTAGACCAACAGGCAAGGGGCTCTACCGGCTAAGTCACCGAATATCGATTTCTTAAATGGCGTTCAAATAAATAAAGGATAAAAATGAGTGAATCAATCGTTAAATGGGCTTCAACGTTGACAATCGATTCCGTACCATTTATGACGTCACATGTGCCCGTTGAAGCCGATTTAACGATTCATTCACTCATTTTTAACCTTTATTTATTTGAACGCCATTTAAGACATCGATGTTCGGCGACTTAGCCGGTAGAGCCCCTGGCCTTTTATACTTAGTAATGCTTTAGTACCCTCTGCGTCATTAGTCTAGCGGTAGCGTGTTCAGCCCCAGAGAACGAGGTCCTGGGTTCAAATTCCAGGTCGGAACAAAAGCGATTTTAAGACTTTTCTGTAAAAATAAATTTTGACACATCAGCCCGAAGTCTGGGAGTTGGCGGTATTATACCCCCGTGCCCCGGAAAGCACGTAAAGCCGTCGGTCCTGTACCTGACCTCTTTCCGGTCGTGTCGCTAGGCGTCCCAGGTACTATCATGAGAGTGATGGAATAGAAAGTGCCCCTGTGTTTGCGCACATACTTGTGCACTATAATATGTCCCGCGCAGATGGCTAATGTCTGTTGAGACTGGCCGCCGCGGCCGAAATTTTATTTGATCGCGCTTTAAAGTATGTTATTAGACCAATAAACTGGCTATTGACTAAACAAATGGTTTGTGAAGTAGTCTTGTGTTATTATTCGTCGAGAAATTGCATTCGCTCTAATAATCCTTTCAATTTGTCCCATCAACTAAAATAGAACTGTTCAAAACAGTTTCTGGACATCTTCCGTTCAACTTGGACGTGTGCGCCAATATTTTAAAAAGTTTTTTATTGGCGCGAAAGTTAGCGCGACGGGTTTAATTTAATTTTTTAAATAATTGTTGCTGGTGTGTGAAATTTAAATGAATTATTCGTCTTTTGATGTTTTTGCGTTCAATTAAGTGGTGTTTGTGAAGTGCGAAGGACGATTTTAAAGTAATTTATGTGGCAGGTGACAGTATATTTGAAAATAAAAGTTGCTCCAATTTTTTAGCTGTTTCTGTGTTAATAGTTATGGCTGATGTCGAAAACGTTGGCGGGAAGGAGGACATCGACGGTAAGAGTTATTTAAGAAGAATTTTACATTTTTTAAATTGTTATTGTTGAAGCTAAAATAATATTTCATCTTTTAAAATTGTGTTTTAAAATTGTGAGCGTAACATCGCAGGAATATACGAAACAAAAACTAAACAGAAATATTTATACATACACTCTTTGGTTTTGTTTATTTAGTCGTGAATCTCTATTCCGAGATAAAATTAATATGACACAATATAATTTTATTTTTTTCTATGAAATTGCTTCTTTGTATCAGTTTATTTTTTACCCCAAATTGGAAAAATTGGCCCTCTACTTCTCAAGCACCGCGCATTTTAATGATACCGGTGCGGTATTAATGAAACTATGGCGTATTATTGTTTAAATATTACAGAGTATTTTGCAGTATAAAATGTTTGCACTTTAAACGTAACATTATTCTTTTTTTATAAGTTTATTATTGGTCACAGTTTCTAACTCCTCTCCGATCAGATGGTTACAAAGTGACTTTGTAGATAGGTATTTTGTGCTCAAATTAAGTATTTTATCCTTTCCGAACAAAGATTTTATTTATAAGTATACATCGTCGTCATTCCAATATTGTCAATTTTAATTTTTATTAACAGGTAGCAGACCAGGGGCTCTACCGGCTAAGTCACCGAACATCGATTTCGTAAATGGCGTTCTAATAAATAAAGGTTAAAAAAGACTTAATCAATCGTTAAATCGGCTTCCATGAGCACATGTGACGTCATAAATGGCCCGGAATCAATTATCAACGTTCAGGCCGATTTAACGATTGATTAAGTTATTTTTAACCTTTATTTATTTGAACGCCGTTTAAGAAATCGATGTTCGGCGACTTAGCCGGTAGAGCCCCAGGCTGGCTGAATCAGTCCGAAATAGTTTATAGCTATTTATTTGAGCAAAGTTCGATATAAAAGTGATCACACCTCAATAGATAGGTATACTCTCCTTTCAAGTGCAAAGATGTTTTTTTTTTTTTTTTATTAAAACTTTGACTATTAAATAAAATATACAAAAATTATGTGCAGTTAAATATGGTATAGTTACGTGTTTATTGAAGCGAATGTTATCATACATATTAAGGTACATACGCCACCACATCCAACTATCCCGATCTGTCAAAGTACTTTTATAGATTTTCAACTTTATCGCATAAGCATAAGGTTCACTTTCTATTAGGGAAATATGACAGATTGGCGAAGCTTGATGAGTTGGCGTCTGTACCTAATTATATTTTAACTATGCTGTATTGTCTTTTTGGCTTCTTCTTGAAGTTGGATTGTGTAGCTTTTATCAAAAACTAAAGTTTTAATCAAAAACTAAAGTTTTTATCAAAATAAAGTTTTAATCAAAAACTAAAGTTTTTATCAAAAACTGAAGTTTTTATCAAAATCTAAAGTTTTAATCAAAAACTAAAGTTTTTATCATAAACTAAAGATTTTGGGATTATGTCACATGACACATATCACGTCAATCATTGGGAGCTTCTTCTGTATGTCATCCATGAGGCGCGTATGCGTGTCGCTTTTATTTTGCTTCTACAATCCAGCTTTGTTAAGCCTTAAGGCTGTAACCGCGGCCTATTAGGTGCAACGGTCTGAGGTTTAGTAAGGCCTCTAGGGTCACGGTGGAAGTCGGTCTCATGCTGCCTATAGTTGCTAGGCATGCTAATAGTTGATGTAATATGACGTAGGTAAGACTTAACTATGTTGTAGGTATGTACTTTACGTATCAGATTTAAGTAATGTGGGAGCAGCGTTGTTGAAGTACCAGGGGTAACAGGGGCTCTACCGGCTAAGTCAACGAACATCAATTTCTTAAATGGCGCTCAAATAAATAAGGGTTAAAAATAACTATCGTTAAATCGGCCTGAACGTTGATAATCGATTCCGGACCATTTATGACGTCACATGTGCTCATGGAAGCCGATTTAATGATTGATTAAGTAATTTTTAACCTATATTTATTTGAACGCCATTTAAGAAATCGATGTTCGGTGACTTAGCCGGTAGAGACCCTGAGGTACGATAATACAAGGTATCCAGACCGACAACTATCTTTCTGAAACTCTGTAGTCTGGATGAGATCATGTCTTAGTAACGAGGCCGCCTATTGTATATTATACTACTAGCTACACGCACCATAAAAAATACATCTATACAGATAATAAAATCGTAAGATAGTCAAAACTGTACATTGAATATTTTCTAAAAAGGATACCTGGGGCGTGATCTACAATCGATATCGAAGCCAAAAATATAGTCTTTGGAATTTTTGTCTGTTTGTCTGTATGCATGTCCGGGCTAAACTCAAAAAGTACTGCATGGATTTACTTCAAATTTTGCATGAATATTACTTAGAGGTCGGGTCAACATATAGGATGCATATTATCACGCTATCACCTACGGGGGTGGAGCTGTGATAATTTATAAAGTTTAACGCGGGTAAAACCGCGGGGCACAGCTAGTTTACCATAAAAAAATTCTGACATTTTAATTCACACAAATCATGTCGTAGAAAATAACAAAAATAAATCATCCAAATCGTTTGCAACGTTCTCTCTCGAGTAATGAATGCGTTTATGCGGCAATTTTAATTTACCGTCACCTAAAGAACTATAAAAATCTTCTTGATGTTTCTATTGGCGCGGAATAAAGAATCTATCTACCTTGTCTATGCACTAGTCTCAAACTGGTAGACCTGATGGCTGAAATTCGATCAGAATTCAGTCATTATTATTATTGATCAGATGTGCTCTGCGGTATTACCCGCCTTAAACTTTATAAATTATAATAATAATAATATCGAGGGACAATGTCACACAAATCATCCTAGCCCCAAACTAAGCAAAGCTTGTACTATGGGAACCAGGCGACGATATACATACTTATATAGATAGATGAATACTTAAATACATAGAAAACATCCATGACTCAGAAACAAATATTCGAGCTCATCACACAAATATTTGCACTTACCGGGATTCGTACCCAGGACCACCAGCTCCGTAGGATGGAGCACTACCAACTAGGCTACGGTGACCGTCAAATTATATGAAAATGAAAATGGAAATGGAAATGAAAATGAAAATGAAAATAAAAAAGGAAAATGAAAACGAAAAAGAAAAAGAAAACGAATACGAAAATGAAAATATATATGAATGAATATGAAAATATATATGAATGAATACGAATATGAATGAAAATATAAATATAGCCTTTATGTTATCGGTTAGACAAGCCAATTTACTACAAAATTTCATCAAAATCCGTTTTGTAGTTCTTGTGTCTGTCTGCCTGAGTAACAAACATTCAAAGTTCCATACATCCTTAAGTTCACAAACTTTCGGATTTATAATATTAGTAGGTTTATTTTTCTCAAACTAATCCAACAGACAACAGTTGGACACAAATATAGGTCATCAATCAGTTTTAGATGAGGATTTCGTTTAATTTGTCGACCATTGATGAATAATCTACTTCATTCAATAACTCCGCATCAAATCAAAGAACCATTCTTATAGATAAGTCAATTTTTGTCCTCGCTGGATAAATTTGACGGTCTTTGAATCATAATTATATAATCAGCGATTCTCAATTCATTACCCATGGGGTTCATGCTTTCCCAGGGGTATAGAAGTCATCATAGTTATGTAAATAGACAGCAGTATTGTTAATCAGAGACGTTACTAATCTACTCCACTTAACTATGAAGGCACCGGTATGGACTCTATAGAGTAATCCCGGCCAGGCCCTTGTAAATCGCTCCCTATCGGCTTCCCTATAATCAAAATTATAGCATTGTATGTCTAACAGAGTTTTAAATAATAAATGTTTAATTCTCTTATTAGACTGTAAACAAAACTAACGGGGACATAATCAACATAAAAAGAAAAACAAAAAATAAAGATAGACAAACTCTATCGTTTTATTTTTTTTGTATATTTTGGTGTTCTAATTTTTATTATTTATTTATATAATCAAAATACACAAATATTCTTAAATCTATCTTAATATTACAGTGTAATATAAACCAGTATTGGTTTTTCCCTACACTGGAATGTACCGTCGTACTCCCATTACACATTTAGAATTAAAATACAAATAACAGGTAGTTTATAAACAAAAACAGTCGTTTACCGCATCTCGATTCTGCACCTGTAGATTACCGTGAGGCACGAATTACATAGTATACACACGGGTGCATATATGACTCTATTGCGAAATATATTTGGAGGGTTGACATTAATTTGTGTCCATTGATTGTTTGGCATTCACGATGGAAATGAAATAAAAATACCTAAAAAGGTGTAAGTTACAGAAATAGCGAACAAAATTATCCTATGAAACTGAATAACAAGTTTACACAAAACAAATTAAGCTTTACTACAAAAAGCTCATCAACTGACGCATTTTGTATAGGGCGTAAATTTTTCTTTCTAATTTCAGCTGTTTCCTCGATTTTTTCACCAATACCTCTTCAAAATTGCTGCCAAGAATATTTTTCCTGTGCGGAGCTAACGCCAGCACACGTACTGCTACGTTTCGAAAGTGTGACCTGCCAAAGGGCAAAGTTTATGATCCGAAGAAGTTGCAGGAAGCCCTCAAGCACTTTTGGGAATTCTTGGATATCTAGACGAAACTGACATGGCACGAGTAGCCCAATAAGGTCGCGCACAATGTCCCAATAAAAACGTTAAGAATGTAATCCAGTCACCATACGAAATAACTTTTTTTTTATAAAAGTCGGATGATCCTTGTTACAAGAATCCTACGCCACTGATGCGTATTCCATTAGAAGCTCGAAACTGTGAAACCCGTCACACCGGTCAGTATGCCAACCTATATCATTGTGCCGTTTGAAATGTCTGTAAAGGTGAGTTAAGACGTAAACATTCTGAAGACAGAGTTAGAAGTCTGACGGACATAGAAACCCGAGACTAAAGATTAGTAGCTTCGTATAAATTAAATAATAAATTCGTCAACAAACCATTCAACAGATTTTTCTACATCACAATTAATCTATCTATATAAATAAAAAGAGAAGTCCTGACTGACTGACTGACTCATCAACGCCCAGCCCGAACCCTTGGACCTAGAAAGCTGAAATTTTGCACAAATGTTTTCTTTATAATGTAGACAAGGAATAAGGAAGGATTTTTCGAAATTCAACCCCTAAGGGGTTAAACGGGGGTGCAAAGTTAGTATGAAACTTTGCCGTTTTTGAAGTTAAAGGCATGAAGAATGGTATTTGGCCTTGCAGTTAAAAATAAAAAAATTACGTGTTTCAGGATTTTTGGAAATTCCACCCCCGAGGGTGAAAAATAGGGGATGTAAGTTTGTATGAAAAATGTGACAATCTTTAAGTTAAACGCATGTAAATTAGTATTTGGCCTTTTAGTTAAAAATAAAAATATGTATTTCCGGATTTTTGGAAATTCCAGCCCCAAGTGCGTAAAATAGAGGGTGTAATTGCTATGTATTCTTTGATTTAATAAAATAACAGTAGCACAGTAGCCTTTAGTGTAAGTTTAAATTTATTTTGCTTATGTTTATTAAAAGTTATATTTTTTAGATTAAGCTAGAAGTAAATAGGTAAATTGGCCATCATTCAAAATTGTCGCGGACGAAGTCGCGGGCACCAGCTAGTATTTAATATTTTGACTGCGCGTGGCGCAGCGGTTAAGGAAGTCGCATTGCCGCTTCGTGTCCTCGGTTCGATTTTTAAAAAGACAACGCCCGTACTAAGTAATTTAATCCCTGTGTCGAGGGCTACTTTACAAACGTTTAATTGACGGCTTTATCTTAAAAAATAAAGAATAAACGAAAAATACAAAAAAAAAATGTTAATCAGGGATTTTTTTTTACTTACCTATGTCCCACGATTGTACATTTCATTCAAGTAATTATACATTTGCTAGTACAGAGTTCGATTATTGATCAACAGACGGGACGAAAAGTCAAGGAAACATAATTTCGGCTAACATTGCACAACGATAAAAATGGAACACTTTATCTTAAAACGAAGCCAATTAACTGTACCTACTTTAAACGGTAGTTAAGTAAAAAAAATGTTTTGGTAAAACTTGTTAATTCTCAGCTGTAAAATACTATAGGTATAACGATCTCGACTTTGAAGTTCCTATACGCTTGCTTATAAATAACACATCAAAGAAACGTGTCATGAACATCAGCGTGTTATGGTGCTCGTTTTCACATCGTCTAATATCGTGGTCTAGGTCACAGCTGTTTTGTAACTTCCGAGGAGAGTGACCGGAAAGAATAATAAAAATAATATATGTTTTTTTTTATTTATTTCTTTATACAAATACATTTTCTAAAGTTTGTACATATGTCCACCAAAACCGGGTAATCGGTTTGACCGTAGGATCGAGTGTCTGTACAGCATCTATTTATCTTTGTATCCAAAAATAACTAACGAGTAGGTACTATAAATATTTACATTACGTTAAATTAAATATAATAAGTGTTTTTTTACTTTAAATTTAACAGTTTTATGCCGAATGTCATCCGGCAGACTATTTAGCAGGTACGGCAAGCGTTTTTTAATGTTCAGTCTCCATAATAGTTTGTAATTCTGGGTTTAGGTCCAAGAGGCATACAAAAATCAATATAGGTACAGATGCCAGAACATCAAGCTACCCCAATCTCTCCCAAATTTCCCCAATTGAAAGTGAACCTTAGGCTTAAGTAATAAAGGCAAATGCCCACGGACAGTATCGTTAAAAAGTAAGTTGTGCCACATTATCATTATAAGTAAAAATCCTATTTTTAATTATCATAATTTAGTATCGTAATATGGAGTTTCACATTTGCCGGATAAAAGAAAAACCAATTATAAGTCCTTTTATTGTTTATGCATTATTAGCGAGCGGCGCCATTAACAAAATGTTGACGCAAATGAAAATAAATTCACTCGGAATATTTAAAGTCAATAATCGATGGACAAAAAGAAATAAGGACTTATTTTAGCTAAATTAGTGATGTTACTACGCAATAAAATAGCCAATAGCACTTCATATCAGCCGAAAGACGTCCACTGCTGGACAAAGGCCTCCCCCAAAGATGTCCACAATTGCCGGTCTTGCGCTATCCGCATCCAGCGATTTCCAGCGACCCGCACAAGATCATCGGTCCATCTTGTTAAGATGGGGGGCAGGCCCCCACCCACGCTGCGTCTTCCGGTTCGTGGTCGCCACTCGAGAACATTTCTGCCCCAATAGCACTTAGTAATGGTAAATTAGCGCTGAATATTCTTAAGTTTATTAATTTTCGTTACGTTGTGGTGCGGGTTTCTGCTTTGTGAAATAACCAAGACCACTAAGCCTACTGAAACAATATTTCTGTTCAACCTAAACTAATTATAGATTTATTACTTGCAAAGAAATACTATTAATTTCTTTTATTTTCTAACTCGTCACGACATGATAATCAATTCGATAATCTGGTTGATATTTTTGGCAACACTTAAGTGATCTTTGACGTTATGTGACAGTGCAACTTCACAAGTAACTACTGGTTTTTATCAGTTTTTGGCGAATGTTTTGATATTTCGTGTCTATTTTGTTTGTTGTAGATTCGACGTGGGTCTACTCATCTACTTAATCTCAAAATAGTACTTGGCCAATTTTTACCGATTAATATTTTCCTTCGTTTGTTGGCATATCATAACTTGACATTGGCGAAATTGTGGTGGTGATCCCACAAGTGCCACAAATAAGAGTTGAAGTTGATATTTCTTGTGTGTGGACTTGTGGATTATTCGTAACAACTCGAGTGACTTTGAGAAAGAGACTCCATTACGCTAATAATTGTAATCTGAGACAGAGACTCCTTATTGTGAAAAGTGATTTTGAGACGGCAGATTAATAGTGTCTAATATCACTTCATTATGGATAGTACAGTTCGCCGGTGTATCAACTTATCAATGCCCCATTAGACAATCAGAGCGATGAAATAGAAGTGCACCTACGATTGCACATGCACTACAATATATCCTGCTTAGTAGGCTAGACTCCGTTGAGGTTGTCCGCCTCTACCCCATAATATTACTTAAGTCATAATTTGTCTATTAACTAGCCGGCAACCAACGTTTCTTTACCTAAGATGTTCAATGTTCACCCATCTATTTCCATGAAATCCGGCAAATTACATAAACCATGTTAATTTTAATTGAAAGTATATATCGATCCCAACATAGAACAGTAGTTTTCATCTAGGCACAATAATGTTTGCACCTATACTAAGTTCCATAGTCACTTGGGCATTCCCCTTTGAAAATATATAAAAGAAATTTGACAGATTGGGGTAGCTGGATGTGCTGGCGTCTGTACATCACACTAATATTATAAAGGAGAAAGTTTGTGTGTGTGTGAGCTTGTATCTTTGTTACTTCTTCACGTCTAAACGGCTGGAGCGATTGTAATAAAATTTGGTATGGAGTTAGCTGACACTTTGTATTAACACGTAGGATATATTATTATATAATTTATAAAGTTTAAGGCGGGTAAAACCGCGGGGCACTGCAATTATCTAATTGCAGTGACCCGCGGTTTTACCGCGGAAGTAACAAAGATCCAAGCTCACACACACACAAGCTTTCAATTAAATCTAAAAAAGAGAAAATAAAGATCCGTAAACTAGCACAGATAATAAGTTAAAAAGGAAACATAATTTATACATTATACAGAAGTAAAGGCACATTAAATACCTGTGTGTGTCCGAATTGGTCCCATCTTAGCAACTTAAACTTTTGCAGTGCTAGTTTTCAGATGGAGCCAAGTACAATAACTCAACAGAAAATTTAAATGACAGTACAGCTTGCAGTTTCTTTTAAAAAATACCTCGACATCTTAGATAAAATAAAAACTTTTTTAATTGATCTGAGCTCGACACTAATAGCTAACCTAAACCTACACTTATAGCTAATTAATACATAAAATATGTTTATATGTGTGTGTTTAATATGAAATAATAATAAATTAACACTAATTTATAATTAATATACCTACACAGAATACAAAATATTTGATAAGTGGACATTATTGTCATATCTTGGCAGAATACAGATACACAAAATAAGCTTAAATCTCAGCTTTGGCATAATAATATGCATTACATATTTAATCAGTGCCACGAGCCGAGTCTTGCTGTCATTCTAATTATATAATCCCTGATTTATATAGGGACGCTGTATTTCAATTATGAATCACTTTAAAAATCAATGTAAACCGTAATTATTTTGGTTCTATTGATGATACTTAAAATAATGTACTAAATGTTTATACTACACATCACCATCATATTAGTCGAAAGACTTCCACTGCTTGACCAAAGATCTCCATAATTATCCTGTCTCGGGCTACTTGTATCCAGCTCTTTCCAGCGACCCTCACAAGACCGCTCCCACTACGCACAATTTTCCACAAAACCATTAATTATGTCCAACTATTACAGTTAAATTCAATGAATTTGGTTCATTTTATAAAAAAAATCTTTGTTGCGAATTGTTATTATGTTCTATTTGTCCAAGAAAAGTTATAATTTTAAGTACTCTTTGCGTCTATGTAGCCGTAAGAAGCCGGGCCGGGTCTTTAGTCTAACAATAAATACGTCTGCTTTTACAGTGTAAGAACGGCTGAGTATTTTAACTTCTTTTTCGCATCGGTCGATGATGCTTGCAGTACACATTGTATCACTTTCGCTTAACCGACCTTATTCGCCTCCATGACACAATATCCTGCTCTGTATCCTGCAAGGTGGAGGGAAAGCAGCGTCTGCTTTATTTCTGGTCAACACACCTGTTAGCCCTGTCGCATCGTCCCAGGAACATCTTAGAAAACTACGACAAGGAGACCATGAGTTACCTAAAACAAATGAAGGTAATTAGCCCGAACCAAAGCCCCGGTCTTCCTCCATGATTATTCGTTTGCATCTGTATCGATGAAATTCCTCTCGCGAGTCACTAGTATAGCGACACGGCGACGGTTGCCCACAATGTGCCTAGAAACCAAAGCTGTCATGCGTATCTACAGGTACCACCATGAGCCGAGAGTCAAAACCTAAAGGGGTGTCCTCTGGCACGGATTACTTAGCTCTTTAGCGTATGAGCAGTAGTTACCCTGGTGTCAAGCCGCCCAGTAGGCCTCTGACGGACATGTCTTAACAACTATTGTCTAACAACCACAGCTGGGGCCGATAACTTAACGTGTTAATGGACTGACCGCGAGCCCAGTTGCTTAACCTTCCTAGCCAATCACTTCTGGAGCAGTTAGATCATCTGGCTATGAGCGCTTTATATCAATTATTGTCTGGCGAAGCAGTAAAATTGAAGCACTAAAACCCAGGAAAACTGAAAACGTCACGCTAAAGTAACTACTTACAAAAAAATAAACCCCTTTTATACTGATAAGTATAGAGACGTTCATATAACAAACCACTTTGGTGGTCACCCATCTAGGCACTGACCACGAGCCTAGTTGCTTAACCTTCACGTCCGGACCGGTTAGAGCATCTGGCTATGTTTTTAGATGCACTTAGATTATTGTCGTGGGAAGCAGTAAAACCCAGGAAAACCGAAAACGTTACGCTAAAGCAACTACAAAAAAAATAAACCTCTTTCTTTTTTGCTGAAAATTCAACGGAAATTCACAAAACAAAGAACTTGTATCTGTTTTCAAGATCATGATAATGTGTCATGCGATAAATCGGTGTTATGGGGGCCTTTGCGTAAATTAATATGAACTTGGCTCCACTCCAGATGTCACTATGATCTATTGTTGTTACACTTGAGTCGAATATCCGCTATTTATATGACAATTCATAGACAATCATGATATTTAGCTTCGTAATTGGGGGTAATAGGAGACTGGTTGTAAATTATTGGTGTTTAAGGTATTTTCTCTATACTTACATTCCAAAAATGAAAGCATTAACAAATCCAATTTCATAGGTTTTGAATATATATACAATATACATATATATTGGTATTAATTTATTCTGGAGCTATTAATTTAAAAAATATCTTCTAAATTTTTACCTAATTTCTAAAAATTACCAGTACGGATAAAATTAGAAATGTTTAAAATGTATCCGTATATGTTATGAAAGTAAAGTTATTTCTTTCTTTCTTTCTAAATATTATGACGGTCACCGTAGCCTAGTTGGTAGTGCTCCTGCCTACGAAGCTGGTGGTCCTGGGTTCGAATCCCGGTAAGTGCAAATATTTGTGTGATGAGCACGAATATTTGTTTCTGAGTCATTGATGTTTTGTATGTATATAAGTATTTATCTATCTATATAAGTATGTATATCGTCGCCTGGTACCCATAGTACAAGCTTTGCTTAGTTTGGGGCTAGGATGATCTGTGTGACATTGACACCAGATATTATCATTATTAGATTTAAAATTATCTAAATCATCTTTAAAATTCTGCTATCGGTGAGAAAATTCTGCTGTCCCTAGGCGATCCTCTCGGACCAGCTATTTTCAGTTCAGCAATACTCCCAATATTTGTCGTCCTAATTCCAAATTTACCGCGTGGTACTTGAATGATGGGCGACATAAATATTGTTTCCAATGATTTGCTGACTCTTAAAACTGAATTTGAATGTGTGGGTCTTGGCCTTGAGTTAAACTTTTCAAAATTTTACCGAGTTAATACAGACGCCAGCACATCCAGCTGCCCGAATCATGTCAAATTTATTTTAAAGACTTTCAACTTTATCACAAAAGTATAAGGTTCACTTTCAATTGGGGAAATTTGACAGATTGGGGTAGCTTGATGTGCTGGCCTCTGTACTATCCAAAAATTTTAAGCTCAACAGTCCCTCCGTCTCCGTTCATTATTTCAACCTAGTATATACTTATGGCGAATCGCAGATTATTGTTCCAAAGCAAAGTAAGAATCACGAAGCAGGATTTATTTTGGGTGATATAAATAAGTAGATATCTACATGTCGCCAGACTCTTAAGTAAGAATTAAAAATATATTCAGCTTTTGTATTCAGTCTTGTAAAATTGTATTCTTAGATTGAGAATCTTAATAAATAAAATGCACTTTCTTCTCCCACGCTTGTGTTATGCATACTACGATATATACAAAGCTTTGATTTACTAATAGACAGTGCTTTGAACCTTTTCAAAATACTCATATACATACGACTCATTTCACAACTCACTTTGAATTCCATCTCACCGATCGGGGAAATCATAACGCGTCTTTAATTATGTTTATTGAAGTCGTCTTTGAATAGATTTGGATGATCCGGAAATTCTACCTCTCTGACTCCAACTGTTGCGTTTCCAATATAAATATCAAGAGTTATTCTAACACCATAGACTAGTTTGAAATTTATTATTAGATAGTAATATAGATGGAATGAATTACCTACTGCGGTGTTTCCCCAGCGCTACGACATGTCCTTCTTCAAACGAGGTTTAAAAAGAGTACTAATATCACGGTAGGCAGCGGTTTGCTGAGCCCCCTGGCACTGCGAATGTCCATGAGCAGCGGTTACCACTTACCATCAGGTGGGCCGCTAGCTCGTCTGCTTCCTAAGGCAATATAAAAAAAAGAAGATTAAAATTTTAAGATCTATAATTTTGTGTATAATACTACGTGATCTATAATACTACGTGGAAACTAGCCCCCGCCATACAATTACCAGCCCTGCGCTACCCGCATTCAGTGGCTTCCAGTGACCGTCACAAGATCATCGGTTTTACGAGCTGTGTCCCCCTGTCCACTGTAATGTCAGCTTGGCATAGATTCACTTGCGGATTTCGACATTTTTGATTTGAACTCGCAGTGAATAGGTACTAGGCGTGCTCGTAATAGGCGTAGGGATCAATTATGTATGACCTCAGCCAAAACAGCGCTAATGTGGAAAAGTATTTTTTGCTTAGCACCAAAAATTTACAATAAGCTTCCAGCCTCACTAAAACTTCTAAATTTTAATTTGTTTAAGAGTAAACTAAGTAAACTATGTCAAAAATGCTACTACTCAACTACTGATTATCTAACTAAATGATACTCTTTAAGTAATATGTAATACCTGCTAATAATATAGTACCCAGGACCTTCAATTTTGTGACACACTGTTTATGATGTTGTTGTTATTGATAACTCTTCTCTCTTCATCTTGTTTTCGTATAGTTTTGATTAGTATTTAGATTTTTTGTATTATTTTAATTTGTACGCCTAATATCGGCAGAATATGATGTTTTCAAAATTATTTTTAAGATCTGTATTTATACATTACCATATTCATGCAAATAAATATATTGATTGATTGATTGAAACTCCGATCATAGCCCTCACTATTTTGCTCTTTGTTCTTATGAGGCCCGTGATAAGTGACCACGTGTCTGTAAGTCATCAGTGGCGATGGCAATCACACTAATATTATAAAGGCGAAAGTTTCTGAGTGTGTGAGTGAGTGAGCGTGTATGTTTGTTACTTCTTCACGTTTAAACGGCTGAAGCGATTTTAATAAAATTTGGTATGGAGTTAGCTGACATCCTGGCTAGTAAACAATAATATTGGACCTTTTAGCATCGGCATCACTATGTTATACAGGACAGGACTTAAGAAAATCAGGATAAAATAATATCCCAGGCAGATATTGACCTATATTTCATACTCTGTAAAAAAATGTACAGAGTTAATGGAAGAAGTCTAACAGGTAAACAGGTGAATGATAATCTGTGTAGGTAATTCAGTAAGTAGTCCAAACTAAAGATCTGTCAATGGAACCGATTTTATTTTCCGCTGACGTAAAAGGAAGTCTGAGCGGTAACTCGATAGGCTACGGGATATTAGTTAATTTTATGTGATCATAAAGTTTGTTGTTTTATTTAATAGATAATCATATTTTATCGCCATGGTATGTATAAATAAATATTCATCCTCATAATCATTATGTCAGACTAACGTCGAATAACGTCCTTTGCTAAACAAAGGCCTCCTCAAATATTTACACAACGGAGTTGTGTCCATCATTTGGAGGAGGAGGAGGAGGAAGAGGATTTTAGAGAAGGAGGATTTTGGAGGTGGATTTTGGAGGAGAAGGATTTAGGATGATTGGCCAGCGATAGACACAGTTCAAAATTTACTGGCAATTTGACAGGCCTAGTGCTTAGTGACCCAGACTGTTAAGCCGGAGGTCGTGGGTTTGATGACACATCTTTTCGTGATGAGCAAGATTATTTGTTCGGTGTCTGTGTGTAATGTATCAATAATATGTATATATTTATAAATATCTAGTTACCTAATTCTAATTACCTGCTGCGGTGGTTCCCCAGCGCTACGACATGTCCTTCTTCAAACGAGATTTAAAAAGAGTATTAATCCCACGGTAAGCAGCGGTTTGCTGTGCTCCCTGAGCAGCGGTTACCACTTACCATCAGGTGGGCCGCTAGCTCATCTGCCTACAAAAGCAATAAAAAAATAATCTGTTGTTTGATCGGTACAGTACAAGCTCCGCCTAGTTTGGGAGTAGATGGCAATGTATTAGTTGTATCAAGGCTATATTTATAAAAAGAGAGATTCTTTAGACTTCATCTTAGTTTTTTTGCAGCGCACATAGCTCGTAGAGCCGAAGGCCTCTGGGGCAGAAAGGTTCTCGAGTGGCGACCACGAACCGGAAGACGCAGCGTGGGCAGGCCCCCTACAAGATGGACCGATGATCTTGTGCGGGTCGCTGGAAATCGCTGGATGCAGATAGCGCAAGACCGGCAATTGTGGAGATCTTCGGCTTTCGGCTGATATGATGATGATTATGATTCGCACGCATCTTTCCCATACAACAGAGATTTATTAGCTTGCTTTATCGCTTGTCGCTTACAACTGTAGAAGCTTACTTGGGATGGAGGGAATACCAGACATTCCCGGAAACGGGAGAATTGGACACCAACTCAATTATGTTTGATACAATAAGCTATCGAACACAATTGAGTTGGTCTGGGATACTTCCGTTTCCTAATGAACGCACTGTTTCGGGGATGTCGGTGTGGCTGTTGTGGGGCGATCATTACAGTTATTTCCTTTACTGACTGAATCAACAACGACTATGTTGACTTCAGAGATCGTGAATCGTCGCTGGATACAAACTTTGCCACCTACGCGACGCGACGTAGTGAAAGGTCACTACTTTAGGACGTGTTCATGGAGTGATGTTGTTACTCCTGGCTTTGGACGGAGTGACGACGACGTAGACGTTGTTTTTAATAAACGGTTTTTTTTATTTAAATCAAAGACAGTAGGAATCGAATGATGTAGTCACGTTTGACTGGTTTTGCGGTCACTGTTATGGAGGCACGTGCTAAAAGTTTGAAGTTTATGTAAGTGTCACATATGTCCATAACTTGTATATTTGTTTGTTTTGATATATATTTTGTTTGTATGACTGCCTCATTGGTCTAGCAGTAGCCTGTTCATCCGCAAAGAACGAGGTCCTGTGTTCAAAACCCGGGTCGGGCCAAAAAGTGATTATGGGATTTTTCCGTAATAAAAAATTTCTCATGATCAGCCCGAAGTCTGGGAGTTGGCGGTGTTACAACCCCGTGCTTTGGAGAGCGCCCTACGCAGGGTTGTGCACTATACTATGTCCCGCGCAGATGGCTAATCTCTATTGAGACTGGCCGCCGTGGCTGAAGTTCGGCTAGGAGGATATTATTATTATTTGTTTGTGTATCCTCTTCATATTATGTTACAGCTTCCAACCCTTTATCTTCCCGATTCTGGGTCCTTTTCGTTACTTGTTGTCTTATTTGGATAGAGCTTGCTTTTGACGTGCTGCTGATACCCTCTGTTTGGCGCTTCTCTTTGCCATTTAAGAACTTCGTTATCCTGAAATCCAGCGATCCGTTTTTCTGAAATCCTTAGGCTTTACACAGACAGACCACATTTCAACTGCAATGCAACCGCAAATTGCAGTTCAAGTGCAGTTTGAATGCAGTTGACACTACTACAATAGAACTGCAAAATTAAATGCGCAGTCCGATTGCAGTTCAATTGCAGTCAGCGTGCAGTTACAGTTGAAATGCGGTCCGTCTGTTACCCACAATATTCCTGTCGATTCGCATAGTTACAGATATTTCACAATACCACTATTTTTTGTATATTTAAAATGTAGATTTTATCTATATACACATATGCTACGTTAACTACGAAGTGCTACGACAGCTACGCGGTTGTACTATATTCTAAACGCTTCTATTGAATATAATTTACTGAACTTCTAGTTACTACAACCGTAGTTCATATTACAATGCGGCTATACTATATCAACTGAACGAATTTTAATATCATTGCAATTTGTTCTAACGTAATTCTTCGGAGAAGGACAGCTAACCGACATGTTAGATGTGTTAGAACCTGTCGACCCAGTACCCAGATAAGTGCCCAGCTTTAGTTTGACAGTTCTATGTAAGCCCTGTTCTTTTCATATGACCTATATAAGAGAGAGAAGTAATGACATTTAAATTAATTTACTCATGTAAACGTCAGAATCACAAAGTAATATTCCATCTGAGGCCTGTGTCCTGATACCAACTCCTTCCTAGCCTGTCATTAAACAACTAATCATAATTAGCAATTGTTATCGTATGACTACTCTAAATGTTTTACTTTTTAAGACGTCAGCCCCCTCGTACGTGCTGAGGTCTTTGATTACGTGTGTCCGTTGGCGCGCGTTTATCCATAAAATAATGAAATTGACGGTCACCGTAGCCTAGTTGGTAGTGCTCCTGCCTACAAAGCTTGTGGTCCTGGGTTCGAATCCCGGTAAGTGCAAATATTTGTATGATGAGCACGAATATTTGTTTCTGAGTCATGGATGTTTTCTATGTATATAAGTATTTATCTATCTATATAAGTATGTATATCGTCGCCTGGTACCCATAGTACAAGCTTTGCTTATTTTAGGGCTAGGATGATCTGTGTGACATTGTCCCGAGATATTATTATTATTATTATTCAGCTCTTGAGTATTAACATACATTTACACTTGTCAAACTCACGCTACAGTGTTAAAGTAACAAAAATATATTGAATTAGTCCGCCCGTGCGGTCTATTTCTTCACATACATTATTTTAAAATCCTTAAATAAATAATAAATAGCAAGTAACTGAGCTATAATTGTTACATTTAGTACTGCTATATTAAAATTAAAGAATTGAAGACAACGAGCAGTTGGATAGCGCAAAAGACTCTCAACCTGTAGCTTAATTTAAGCGACTAATACCTGAGGGCACCCTTATGGGGTTCGAGTCCGCTGAAGTAAAATGACGAAATTATAGATGAGGGCCTGATCACTTGCACGGGATTACCGATCACGTGTTAAGGGGCCAACGCGATCCTCGCCGCTGAGGATACTACCCGAGCTAGCCAATAAACGTCACAGACACAGTTAATACAAAACTAAATATATCTGAGAAGAATATTAAATCGTTCATCACTTTTAGAAGATTACTTACATTACCAAACTATACCTGGAGAACTGAATCATAACATCTCTCTATTCATATTTCACTACTTTGAACTCCTGAGTTACGTTTTGAGTTAACTCTCTGATGTTTTTAACTTCGTTGTCTGAATAAATTACAGAACAAAATTAAATTTAGTAACGTCGACGAGATTTATTTTCAATCTTCTATAAATTGTGCTTACGACGGCTGCGTGGTTTGAATTATAGAGCGATTTTTGTTGGAATTTTGTACTAATAATAATAAATCATTTCATCATCAATCATGAAATGATTTATTGGAATAAAGCTTAAAAAGCCAACTATAGCCAATCTATTTTTCAAGGTTTAATTTAATAATTTATTTTGGTATGATCTTTTTATTGGTGAAATTATGTTTTTATCGTTGTAACTTACAGAACAGGTTTCCTGTATCATATTATATTAAAATAATCAATTGATGAATTGAATTAATTACAGATTCGCATGCAGATCGAATTTTTTCTTCGTTGTGGCATGTTATCACAAGTTAACGTTTTTTTTATATTCATATTTATAATTCTTTTATTCTGTTAAAATGTAACTGAATCTTTTTGCAAATAAAGTAGATGGGCCTATTACGTGGGCCCAACGTATATATACTGCTACTAGACCTAACCAGTAAAAAGCTGCAAAACTTGGATCATCGACGTCAGGCTGCAAGCATATCGGTTTTCTACAGGCTGTTTTATGGAGAATGCGGATTTGATGACTTTAGTTCTTGTCATTGCGCAATAGATTACTGACATTAAACCAATGAACAATTTCAGAGATATATATTTATTTATCTTACTCTACGCCCCACTTACGACGCTTTGATACAATATTTATTTCTGGCTGGCTACAAAAAATTAACATTTAAATTTCAAATCTAATTTTAAACGCACAAATCATGAAGTAAAACTTCTACGTTCTGTTTATTGTGACATAGTGTACGAAAATAAATCGTTCGATGGGAACAAATACTTGGGATATGCGGAAAAAATACATTACTAATTTTATTGGCAATGGTAGACACACAATAGTTTGTTTGGTATGTGGCGTCAGACAAAGAATAGAAGCAAACACTATATCAGTGGGCGTAACAAATTTGGCAAATGATAACGGATACTATGCAATAAATGACTTTATAAAGATTCAACTGATTGCCCGTGCGCCCACGTGTTGTAGATTCGACCCCGCACAGGACACTTATTTATATTCCCCTTTTGTAAGGCTGCGTTCTCACTATGCCGGACCGGCAGATCTCCCGGTCCAGTAAAATTGCCGGAAGGCCTAGTGGCGGTACAAATTGTATGAAGCTATTCACATGATCCCGAGTCTGGCTTTTTCGCCGAGCCCGCCATTTTTACCGAGCGTTTTGTCACTACGAAATGCCGGCAAAATCACCGGAACGGAGTAATGAGAACCAGTTCCGGCCATTGTTCCCCGATATAAATAGGATTTACTTTCTTCTTTTATTTTGCCTTCTGTACCACCACCACCACAACACAACAATTTCGTCTTCTATTGTGGGCACAAGTCCAAATTCAACTAAGGTACTTGTCCGATTTTCTTGAGGGATCGGGTGTTATGTGAACGCTCTGTCCGGTGTCCGGTATCCGGCAGAGTGGGAACCCGGCCTAATGGTATTAAGTCTGAATGGAGTCTGTGTCAGTGAATTTCTTAAGTGCGGGCAGATTTATACGATTAAAAAGTATCATATATGTTATTCTGGATTATACCTCTAAACTATCAGTGTATCCAATCTAAATTTGAAGCCGTATTGCGTGATTGAGTAATAATCATCTGAACATACAAAATTATACATTTATAATATTAGTAGGTTGATAAAGCCGTGTGGTTGGCGGCCTAGAAAGAATAACAGGGCTACCCCTTGAGATGCAGCCCATTACTTTCCCAGCTCAGGGAAAGTGCCTCCTTTCGCAATAAGAGGGCTTCACACAGACTCATTGCGAGTTGGCACGTGAAGTCTGCCAACTACCAATAAGTCTGTATCCCAGAATGTTATAGTTAATCGATCAGTTAAATTTTCTACATCCAACACGAATAAATAATCCACATGGTTTTCATTACGAATAGATTTGATATTATAAATCGTGATAAGATATCGTTACTTACCTGTCTCCTAGACCTCGAATCAGAGTTGTCAAGAATTTCTATTTCTTAATTTTAGAGTTTCATGCAGCTGTCATCTAATTAAAAACTGACCTCATATATCAAGATGAAGGCAAAAGTGACACACTCACGGCGCATTATTTGCGGAATCAGTGAGTGTGAAGCCCATTCGCATGATTTTATTCGTCGTATCGTAATGAAAATATCCTTACCGAGCCATGGCATTTGGCCAGAGTAATAAATATTGAAATTCATTTATGCAGCGAAGCAGAACATTTACTACCTATTTTATTACCTAGTAAGTTGTCAAATACTATCGACTACAGAAAATGTCTTCATCATTACAGCTAAATAAGTCCACAGCTGGACAAGCCTCCCTCAAGAATCGTCTTGGGGGGATATGCCATAATCGCCACGCTTGGCAGGCGGGTTGGCGATCGCAGTACGATGGTCATAGTAATCAGAAGGAAGCTGCTGCCCGTCCTCTGGTAGATATTCCCTCGGGTCGACTTCTACGCCCTCCACGGGATGAGATGGGGTAATGATATTCTGATTCTGATATTTGTCGCCGTCACCACACAGCAGTGTCGCCGTCACAATATACACAGCAGGAAAATGTCTTATTAGTTGTAAATTGATTATTTTTATTATTTCTTTTATTTCGTGTCTTTCTTATTTCATACATTTACAAATATATAGTTACAAAAAAAATCTATTATTATTATTATTGATTAATCTTAACTAGCGTGTTACAGTCCCAAATGTAGTAAAAATATGAAAAAGTACTACTTGGCATATCCGGTCCATCCATCTGTCTCTCAATGGGCTCATGAAGCGTAATAAGTCAACAGTGAATTAGTCACAAATAAATATCTTGGGACAACTAACACACTACTATCTGATCTGATCTGATCTCGAAAATGTTAAAAAAAATACTTGTAACCTGTACTTAAGCAACATTTGCACATCCCGACGGGGTTATAATTCAGCGGACTTCACGTATTATTACACCACCCATTGTAACCTGATTTATGCAAATAAACTTGATTTGATTTGATTTGATCCCAAACTAGCCTGAGCCTGTACTATGGCAACCAGACATCTAATAAACATACGTATAGATTTCTAAATACACAAGTAATATACAACATGTAACGTAATTAACGCACACCCTCAGACACCCCAATTAGAATATTATGTTGTAATCATAATACTTACACTGAATTTTTAATTAAAGGTGTGTATGTATTGTTATTTACTAAATTAGTTTCTTGGAATAAAGTTTATTATTCTTTATTTTGTATTGAATGATGGAATTTGTGTGAATACAAATAAAACTGAAATTTTAAAAGTCTTATTATTTGATTTACGGTCCTCTCAATTTATTTTGACTGTATAGGGTTAATATGACAATAATTTCCGTGGTTTTAATTATTTGGCAAAAAAATTACCTATATTAAAAATTATATAAATCGATTCGGTACACGATTCTGAACAAACTATTTTCAGGATGTGCGTTAATTAACTTACATATTGTATATATACAAATTACACCCAGACACAGAACAAATAATTGTGTTCATAACACAAAGATTTGTCGCCTTAGCCCTTTACGGCACCCCCCGTAGGTGTCTTAAAGGGCTAAGTAGCGGCTAAGGTATAAAATCATAAGTAGTGGTTTGTGGATATCAGGCTGTTGATGATGGACAAAATAATAATTATAATGGCGTAGCGTACTTATTCAGTTACGCGGCATTGCAGTCTCACCGACGAGTGACGACATTATTTATTTCCTAAATAGCTGTGCCCCGCGGTTTCACTCGCGTTAAACTAAATTATAGCCTATGTGTTATTCGCATATATTATAGGCTTATATTACTGCAAATTTTCATAAAAATCCGTTCCATAATTTTCGCGTAAAAGAGTGACGTACACCCATACATTCTTACATCCATACTTACAAACTTTCGCATTTATAATATTAGTTGGAAGTAGGATAACTAATTGCTCAAAATATACTGATAAAATATTAGAATTCTCTAACAAACAAATCCTTTTCTACGACAGGGAAGTCTGAATACAAAATCTTCATACAAATTCCAACTCTTTTATTATGATGATTTAATTCTCAACAACTTTTTTGTTTTGCGTTCCAGCTTTCAGATTAAATCTATTACTGTGACATATTTCTAAAGCAGATGAGTTACAAAAATAACAAGGGTGATTTTAATTCGCTAAACTAAATCTCCCTATTTCTATCTCCTTCTGTCAAACCTATAAATTTCGCAGAGAAAGCGAGATAAAACTTCTGGGTGCCTATATATTATTATGTATTTCGTGAACTAGAATGATATATCGACGCTCAAGTTCATCTCGGTGACATTTGGCGATGCGCCAGCGCATGCCGGTAGCCACATGGTAATCTACCGTTAATGCGGCTACTAAAAAATTTAGTATGGCATGTAAAAATAGTTAACGTTTGATTTTGTGCTTTTATTAGAAGGTGTAAATGTTTCCATGGTTATTTTATTTGGCATTAGCCGACTCCTTTGAAAAATAGATATAGACATCTTCTTGAAGGTTGCCGCCACCACCTTGTAATACCGGATCGGAAAGACCCCCGCAATAATTGTTCACATTAATCCGCTTTAATGGAAGTGCGTGGAAAACATTTTCTACGGTTCTAGACGACCATTCATATAGGTGATATGGTGTTTAATTATATAATGACCGGCTAAGCGAGGGGTGGCTTGTGTCCCACTCACCTCAAAGCAGTGAAAATCTCCAAGGAAAATGGATGGATGGAGCGTACTTCATGTGGCCTGTAAGTGTATGTATATATATAGTATCATATCATAAGTATAACTTCGCTATTTCCAAAGTGAGAGAGTATTGGTGACTGGAGGCATGCGCCTTCAAAGTCACCACTCACACGATGTTATATTAACTTGTCGGGTTTCTTGCGGCTCTCATCTGTCGAGTATAATTCGTGTGACCTGTAAGTGTATGTAGTATCATATCATACTGTCATAAGTATAGCTACCTATTTACAAAGTGAGAGAGTATTGGTGACTGGACGTGTGCGCCTTCAAAGTCACCACTCATAAGATGATATATTAACTTGTCGGATTTCTAGCGGCTCTAATCTGGGGAGTATGCTTCGTGGCACCTGTAAGTATACGTAATACCATATCATTCTGTCATAAATATTTCCAAAGTGAGAGAGTATTGGTGACTGGACGTATGCACCTTCAAAGTCACCACTCATAAGATGTTATATTAACTTGTCGGGTTTCTTGCGGGTCTCATCTGTCGAGTATACTTCGTGCGACCTGTAAGTGTACGTAGTATCATATCATACTGTCATGAGTATAGCTACCTATTTACAAAGTGAGAGAGTATTGGTGACTGGATGTATGCGCCTTCAAAATCACCACTCATAAGATGTTATATTAACTTGTCGGGTTTCTTGCGGCTCTCATCTGTCGGGTATACGTCGTGTGACCTGTAAGTGTATGTAGTATCATATCATACTGTCATAAGTATAGCTACCTATTTACAAAGTGAGAGAGTATTGGTGACTGGACGTATGCGCCTTCAAAGTCACCACTCATAAGATGTTATATTAACTTGTCGGGTTTCTTGCGGCTCTCATCTGTCGGGTATACTTCGTGTGACCTGTAAGTGTATGTAGTATCATATCATACTGTCATAAGTATAGCTACCTATTTACAAAGTGAGAGAGTATTGGTGACTGGACGTATGCGCCTTCAAAGTCACCACTCATAAGATGTTATATGAACTTGTCGGGTTTCTTGCGGCTCTCATCTGTCGGGTATACTTCGTGTGACCTGTAAGTGTATGTAGTATCATATCATACTGTCATAAGTATAGCTACCTATTTACAAAGTGAGAGAGTATTGGTGACTGGACGTATGCGCCTTCAAAATCACCACTCACAACATGTTATATTAACTTGTCGGGTTTCTTGCGGCTCTCATTTGTCGAGTATACTTCGTGTGACATGTAAGTGTATGTAATACCATATCATTCTGTCATAAGTATTTCCAAAGTGAGAGAGTATTGGTGACTGGACGTATGCGCCTTCAAAGTCACCACTCACAAGATGTTATATTAACTTGTCGGGTTTCTTGCGGCTCTCATCTGCCGAGTATACTTCGTGTGACCTGTAAGTATATGTAGTATAGCTACCTATTTCCAAAGTGAGAGAATATTGGTGAATGGATGCATGCGCTTTCAAAGTCACCACTCATAAGATGTTATGACTCCTCGCGTTTGCGGCTCTCATATGTGGAGCGCATTTCGTGTCGCCTGTAAGTGTATGTCATGTCATATCATATTATACTACATATGCCATAAGTATAGCCTCTTATTTCCAAAGTGACAGAGTATTGGTGGCTGGAGGGAAGCATGCCTTTGGAAACTCACCACTCATAAGACTCATCGGGTTTCTTGTGTTAAAAAATCCATTAAGGATCAAGCCTCGATGTTTATTCTGGTTTTATGTGATGTAACTAGGTACACATTTATGTCTTTCCGATTTTCACTTTACTAATGTATTACGAGTCCAACATATAAGTCGTGGGTTTGATTCACTCCCAGGGCAAATCTTTGTGTGATAAGGACGATATTTTGTTCTGTGCATCGGTGTAATTTAACTAAAATATATTTAGAAATATATAAAAATTGTTGCATTAAAACGCGACCATGGTTATATAAAAGGTTCGTTATAATAATAATATTGAACCTATTACCTTAATATAGACAGAACCATCCAGACAAGATGTCGTAAAATATATTTAAAACTATAATTAAACCTACTTATAATATGAATCTCTTTTGCAATAACATAAATAAGCTAGTTCAGTAACTTAATGATTAGTATCATAAATGAAATGTTATTTCTAAAAGCCGCATATCTAAATATCGACATATATGTACAGACGCCAGCACATCAAGCTACCCCAATCTGTCAAATTTCCTCAATTGAAAGTGAACCTTATGCTTATGTGATAAAGTTGAAAATCTATAAAAGAAATTTGTCAGATTGGGGTAGATGGATGTGCTGACGTCTGTACTTGGAGATGATTATGTATAATTATATATATTACTACAAACACGTTCTGACTATTTACCAGCGCTTTTGTAAAGCCTACATGATTGTTTATTTATTTATTTATTTTTATCAGTTGTCTGGTTGCCATAGTACAGGTTCAGCCTAATGTGGGATGGTAGGGTGTTAGCTGGTCCAAGATGGTAGGGTGTTAGCTGGTCCAAGATCTTACCAACTGCTTCAAAACTGTTTGAAAGGGCAATGTGTGATCGTGTCTACGCATTCTGCGAAAAATTTAAAATATTCAATGAATGTCAAAACGGCTTTCGAAAAAATCGATCGACAGTATCTGCAATCTATAAATTTGTACAAGAAGCCCTCGACATAATCAACAATAAAGCAGTTGGTATATTGTTGGATATGACCAAAGCATACGATAAAGTGCAGTATAACATTTTGTTAGAAAAACTACAAGGCATAGGAATTCGCGGTAAAGCTCACGAATGGTTCACATCGTACTTAAAAGACAGGGTACACCAAGTCGAAATCGAATTCTTTGACTATACAACGAAAGAAATAAAAAATATTAAATCAAAAAACAAAATTATTAACGCGTCAATCCCTCAGCGCAGTGTAATTGGATGCCTTCTCTTCCTGATCTACATCAACGATCTTCCCAAAAATATAGAAGGTCCCTGTGTCCTTTTCGCAGATGATATTTCACTCTTGACAGCGTGCCAGACAAATATAGACCCAAATACGAACCTAACTAATATACTGGATACCATAGTCGATTGGATGAATAAGCATAACCTGCAAATTAATTTCAGCAAAACAAAAATAATGTCCTTCCAACCACACCAAAAACCTCCATTAGAAAGAAATTTAATATACAACAGCATAAAAATCGAAGTTGTCCCGGAATTCACCTTACTTGGTCTGTCAATAGACAGCAATATCAACTGGAAATCACACATTAACAAAATAACATCTAGACTATCTAAATTTACTTATGCATTTCGAGAAGTAAAAAAATCTACTAATCTGGAAGCTGCCCTCTCTACATATTATGCGTACGCTTACTCATGGTTAAGTTACGGCATAATACTGTGGGGAAACAGCATAGATGCACCAACACTATTTGTAATGCAAAAAAAACTAATTCGAATTCTAGTTAACATAGAGAGCACTGAAAGTTGCAAACCTCACTTCCAAAAACTTAAAATATTGACCCTTCCTAGCATCTATATACTAGAAATATGCAAATTTGTTAAAAAATACCAAAACTTGTACACAACGAGAAAAGACAAGCAAACAAAATATGCACTTCGACATAATATCAGATTAAACTTACCAACTTCTAGGTTAAAAATCCACTCTACAAGTACATATGTGATGTCCATAAAAATTTATAACAAATTGCCCGAAATAATTAAAAATGAAAAGAAATTTTATCTATTCTCCGCTAACCTAAAGAATCTACTATTATCTAAATGCTATTACAGTATCAGTGATAATAATGTATAGGTAAATAATGAATATATATGTATTAAGATAAGATAATTATTGTTTCTTAATATTTTTAAATATAATTGATAATAATAATATTTATGCTAAAAATAACTATACCTATATAATTAAATTAAACTGAAGCATGAAATCTATGCAAATGTTACTGCTTATCTATAAATATGAATATGATAAATTGTAAATAATAATTGCACGTAATTCAATGAAGTATATGATAAACACACACAATAAATGAAATATATAAATTATATACTTAATAAAATAACTGATCAATGCATTATAATTATTCCTACTATATTATATTATTATATTAAAGTTACTAAATTTAATACAAATTTATATTAAATGGCTGAAATAAATCCTCCTCTCTCCTACTTTGCTGTGCCCGACAGGGTCCACGATGAACTTTTCACCTGTACCTACCACCTAGATATACATTGTGGAATGCAATAAAGAATTGAGTATTGAGTATTAAATTTGAATTTTATAGCATTATTCGCAATGCAAAGCGTTAATATTTTCTCAAAAACCGGCCAAGTGCGAGTCGGACTCGCCCATGAAGGGTTCCGCAGCAACAAGTATTTCAGTTGATTAAATGAAAGGTAAATTTCAGTTTACGATTTATGACGCATTAAAAAAAAACTACCTACTGAATCTCGTTCAAACCAATTTTCGTTGTTAGATTACATGGTAATGTACATCATATATTTTTTTAGTTTTATCATTCTCTTACTTCAGAAGTTACGGGGGGGGGGGGGGACACTCATTTTTCCACTTTGGAAGTGTCTCTCGCGCAAACTATTCAGTTTAGAATACCCCACATGAAAGGGTACGATGAAAAAATATTTTTTGAGTTTCTGTTCTATGTATGGGGAACCCCCAAAATTGTTATTATTTTTCTATTTTTTTTGTAAAAATCTTTATGCGATTTACAGACTACATCTACGTACCAAGTTTTAACAGTACAGCTCTTATAGTTTCGGGAAAAAGTGGCTGTGACATACGGACGGACAGACAGACAGACAGATATGACGAATCTATAAGGGTTCCGTTTTTTGCCATTTGGCTACGGAACCCTAAAAATGGGAAATCATAAATTTAATCGTCCGGCAGGTCTCGAACCTGCACCATCTACCAATCCGGGGTAGGCGCTCTGCGTTAACCTACGAACGATACACGCTGGCAGATCAAATTTAGGATTCCCTTGCTAACTAGCTAGCTAGTTATTGCTTCTTGACGCTGTTACTCAGTTTGCCTAGCCTTCTGATCGAAATGTTGCGTGTTTGATCTTCACACAGGACAAATATTTGTGTTCATTAACATGTTTATTTTTCTTCGTCTAGGTGTTTTCTGTGTATTGTATATATATTTACATAAAGGAAATTATTTTTTCTGTTCATTGTCCAGTATCTATAGAACAAGCTTTACTTGTTTTGGGCTGGATGGCATTGCGTGATATGTTCCGGATATTTATTAAATATTTTATTTATTTGGTCTTTTTTTATTTTATTTATTTATTGTAAAATTCCAACAAAGAATAAACAGAGTAAATTCCATAAATCAGTCCATGCCAAAGCAGAGTTCTTCTACACTTACAGGGTACCACAGCATGCGTAAATTTGCTTATTAAGTATAATAAGAATCTTATAAATGAAGTTATACACTAGTAAAATATAACCATGTGAGAAATTTATGCCAAAACAAATTAGTCTTTAAGATGATTATGCCAACATAAAATGTATGCCTAAAAAAGTATGCCGAAGTATTATTATGCCAAAATAAATTGTACCACAATCGTTATGCCGGTGTATATTAGGACAAAGAACAGTATGCGAAAAGCAGGGATCCCTTTTGATTGTTGATGATCATACAACATTCAAAGCTCCAAGGCATTCCCAACCTGAGTGTGTGATATTAATTCCTGCATAACCTTTACGCGTTCCTAACATAAAGCGTTGTGGCAAACAGTAGACAGATAGACAGACAGGCAGATAGAAGGACAATAAAGTGATGTAAGAGTTGCTTTTAAGTTATGGAATCTAGAAATAAAAACTCGAGAGGAATCGTTTTAAAAGCTTTGTCAAACCTGTTTCGAAGGAACCATCTGCGCCTTTGGAATTGACAAGATTCTATTGACGTTATAAATAATTGGTGTCCTGAATTCTAATATCGTCTACGAATCGGTACAATCTCCACCATTATATATAATATCAGTGCAACCAGACATTTTGCAGTTATTTAGAGGTGAATTGAGCAATTTGCAGCAGCAAATAAAAAGGTCACCGCAGTCCCCAGTTGTATGGTATTGCTGTGTAGTTCCATACTGGTTACTACTATACAGAACGTGAAATAAATAGAGCTAACCCAGGACGAGCGACTGACGCAGGACGCGAATACGTCTGGTGTCAGTCGATCCCCTCCTCTCCCTCCCCCGCTGCTCTTGCGCACACCCCGCGCTCAGGAGCAACGGGACTCGAGTTAAAATGAGGAGTGCATGGCAAAGTCTTACGTAAAAACGTTATTAATAGAAAACATGAACGGAAATGCCGAAAATATTACCTTGGTACTCATTTTCTTACATAAATAAGTGGTAAATTATATACTCGTATATGTATGTTTATCGCCGGGGCTGTGGCCTACCTAATATAACTAATATATTATTAACTAGCAGCACACATAACTAATATATTATTAACTAGCAGGCCTGGCAGACGTTGTCCTACTATGAAAATAACAAATAAAAGAAACAAAGAACAATGGGCAAAAATGTATGGAACGTGGTACCCGCTCCAATAGTCCTCATTAATATATCATTGAATAGACATTTTGATGCAGAAAAACGTCTACCATGGCGCCTGTCCCTATTCACGTTTGGAAAGCAGTAACCTCACTATCTATACTTATTATTATAAAGCTTTAATCTCAGGAACTGCTAGTCCGATTTAAAAAAATCTTTCAGTGTTAGATAGCCCATTTATTGAGGAAGGCTATAACCTATATATCATCGCTACGCTACGACTAAAAGGAGCCGAGCAGCAGGGGTGAAACCACGGGGAACAGCTTGTGTTTTATAAATGATGAAGAATTTATTACAAACTACTTATATAAGTAAAATAACTAAGCTAGAATAACATGATATAACACATTTAGGATTCTATTATTAAAAGAAGTAAGAAAACAAGCATTCTTTAAATACAAAACATATATTTTATCAATAAGTGAGTAGATTTAAAACATTACATATCGGTATCAACTATAACAGCATTGAGGAAAGATGCCGGAGCAGTAAATCCCGTATGCCTCGCATAGCCTAAGTACCATACGATGGACACTATATGTGCACAAGTGCCGATCGTACGTCGCCCGGTTAAACATGTGCAATACTGTTGGACAATATTATTTGCACTGCTGATTAATATATAACAAAAATATGTTTTTACACGGACATGTCGCGACTGGATTCGTCCACGCAAAAGCCAGGCATCTTCGTGTATGCCATAGTCTGGCAGATCATCAAGTGCTCCCTCTCTGTACGTTTCAATTATATATAGACCATTTGATAAATGCTCGGCACAGTAAGATCTTGCCAGCTTGAGTTGGTATGTACCTAGCGCTAATAGAATTATATCCTCCTCCGTCATTGAAGGGAAGTTTTCAATCTGGCTCGCTTCCATCCTCTGAAAATATACTCTTCTGTGGTTAAGCCGTTTTCTCTCTACATACATATGCAGAAGATTCGGGGTATCTATTCAAACAGCAGCTAAACGTCGTCACGAGCGCAAAACGAACGAGCGACTGACGCAGGACGCGAATACGTCTGGTGTCAGTCGATCCCCTCCTCTCCCTCCCCCGCTGCTCTTGCGCACACCCCGCGCTCAGGAGCAACGGGACTCGAGTTAAAATGAGGAGTGCATGGCAAAGTCTTACGTAAAAACGTTATTAATAGAAAACATGAACGGAAATGCCGAAAATATTACCTTGGTACTCATTTTCTTACATAAATAAGTGGTAAATTATATACTCGTATATGTATGTTTATCGCCGGGGCCACGAGACTGTCTAAACAGGTTACTGTGGCCCTGGAAAGCAAAGGGAAACTGAAGGAACAGGGTTTTTATTAGTTAGTAAGACTGTCGTTTATCTTCAAACGCAATCAGATTTGAGAGTGGCGGCTATAGTAAAAATTGTTCCTCTTGGTAAGACCTTTTAAACGACACTACAATCATATCTATTGGAGCCGGGTACCATTTTGCTCATTCTTCTTTGATAGCATCGCCAATTGTAAATCCAAACTACTTTGGTGACACACTCAAACGCACGTAATGAAATAAAGAAAAAGCCTAGAACTTGATTGTAGGCCGTCTATCGAGTAAAGATATGAATCTAAACGTTAAAAAGACCTATCTTTTGAAACATCAAAATCGGGGTTCAGAGACACGTGCAGGAAAATGGCTTATTCATCATCATCATCGTATTTGCCGAATGACATCCACATTTGGACAAATGCCTCCCCGTAATATCTCCACAATCGACGGTCCATTGCTAACCGTACGCAGCGGCTTCCAATGAATACATTTATTACAACCATATACATTTTTCAATGACCTTTAGATTAATAAACAGCTGTTGTTGTCACCCATTGTTCCTATTTTCATCCGTGTTATATTATTTCTCCACACTTGCACTCAAAAACATTATAATAAAAACATTGAACTGAAATATAAATCTGGGTAAATTCAATCTTATAAAGTGAGATTTGTACTCAAGAGTATAGTAGCTATTGCATAGGAATTCACAATGAAATATAAATTGTCCCGTTAAGCATATTTTATGCCCAGTGGCCTGTAAAAGTTAAATAACCCGTTGGACTGCTCTATAAACACTGCAACGGGTTGTGAAAGCAAATAGGCAAATTTGTATGGGATAATTTCGCCTTAATATAGCCGTGATTTGATTTGCTAGTAAACCTTTTTTTTATAAGGCAGGGGGAATGCCTACGCGTCCAACTATGTAAGGCATGCCCATCAAGGCCAAGCCACCTGCAAAAAGTGTCTGCCGTTGGCTTCTTCTGGCGCCTAATGGGGGAGCCTTGGAAACGCGGGTATGCTGGTCTGGTGCACCTGTTATTCCAATTGCTAGTGTACTGTCTTGGGAATATTTGTGTTAATTCACACGGCTATTTTCTAGGTCTGGATGTTTGCTGTGTATTGTACGTATAAATTTACCAAAATAATTATTTATATTCGTCATATTTTAGTATCCATAGTCCAAGCTTTGCTTAGTTTGGGCAAGATGGCACTGTGTAATAAACTTATTACAAATAATAAAATAAATTCATACAAATAGACACGTTTCTAAAACGAACAATGGCAACGCAATTAACCATATCGGCAGTCACCCATCTATAGTCTGACCGCGTTCCTAGGTGCTTGACCCCACCGATCATTGACGGACCGGTGATTGCAATTGGCTATGACCGCTGGCTATGGCTAATTGATTACCATTGGACGGGCCGTATGATTGTTTTCTAACTCAATAGTAGTGAAGAAATTGATACCTCTGTGTTAACATCTCTCTTTAGCAAAGGTCAATTGGTGCTCCTCCTAGAGCTATAATATTACATGTTCTTATACAAAGTCACTGAATGTGCACATTTGTATGAAAGGAATCCTTTGAATCGTCTCCATTGAGTCTTGCAATTAGGATGACAAAAGAATATGTGTATAATTTGGTATCATTTTTGTTTTTGGTCGATATACGGTATATTGCTTATAATATTCTGAGATATTATTGACATGGCTGGACATGGCGTCATAGCGAGTCAGCTGTGCAGCCTTTTCAATTTATGCTATACCACCGGCCAAGTGCCAAGTGATTGGTGCAAGGCTGTCATCGTACCTCTTTACAAAGGGAAAGGCTCACGGCAAGACTGTAAAAACTATAGGGGCATTAGTCTGCTCAGCGTCGTTGGTAAGCTGTATGCAAAAGTATTGGTTGAAAGAGTTGTGAAAGAAACCGATGCGAAAATATGGGATGCACAGGCGGGTTTTCGGAAAGGAATGGGATGCACGGATCAGGTCCTTTCTCTGCGAAGCATAGTAGAGAAGTTTTTGGGCAAAAACCAAAAGGTTTACTGTGCCTTCGTAGACTTAGAAAAGGCCTACGATAGAGTGTTGAGGAGTGAACTATGGTCGGTACTGTCCATGTATGGGTTGAACGACAACCTTGTTCAAGCACTGAAATCTCTTTATAGGGATTCCAGAGCTTGCGTGAGGATTAATGGGTCATACACCGAGTGGTTTAGCATCCAAAAGGGTGTTAGACAGGGATGTGTAGCGTCACCGTGGTTGTTTAACCTATTCATGGATAGCTGTTTAAAAGATTTGAAAGAAAGTGAATGCGGTGTAAGGATGAATGAGTTACTCATCAAATGTCTGCTTTACGCTGAGATCAAGTTTTACTTGCATCATCGGCGGACGAGTTGCAGGTGAAGGTAACAAGTATGCATGAATCTTTTGAAAGGAAAGGGATGAAAATGAATGTAGGTAAGACGAAAGTAATGGTATTTGAGAGGAATGAATACACGACAGCGTGTGATATTGTGATTGGAGGAGAGAAAGTCGAACAGGTGAATGAGTTTGTATATTTGGGAACTTTGTTTACGAGAGATGGGAAATATGAAAAAGATATTGTTAGAAGAGTAAATGCGGGGAACAGAGTGAATGGGGCACTACACGCCTTTATGAGTAGCCGGCAAGTATCAAAGAAGGCTCGACTAGCCGTGCACGATGGAGTGTTAGTGCAAACTTTAATGTATGGAAGTGAAAGTTGGGTATGGCAGAAAAATAATGAAAGTAAAATAAATGCAGTGGAAATGAGAGCTCTGAGAAGTATGTGTGGTGTGACTTTGAGAGACAGAATTCGAAATACTGATGTAAGAGAGCGTTGTGGTGTGAAAGAGGATGTAGTCACAAAGATTGAAAAAGGCATGCTGAGATGGTTTGGCCATTTAGAAAGGATGAATGAAAGAAGATTGACAAAAGAAGTATACCTGGCCTGTGTGAATGGGACAACCGGAAGGGGAAGACCACGTCGAACATTCTCTGACCAAATTGGAGATGTTCTCAAAAAAGGGCAGGTCAGAAGTACCCTAAACCGGCGAGCATGTATGAAGAATATAATGACAGTAATCGAGGCAAAAGAAGTATGCAAAGATCGTGACAAATGGAAGTCCGTTGTCTCTGCCTACCCCTCTGGGAGGCAGGCGTGAGTCTATGTATGTATATATGTATGTATTATTTACACACGGCCATCTGATCCCAAACTAAGCAGTGCATGTGTTTTGGAAACCAGTTTTTTTTTAAAGACAACGCCCGCACTAGGGAGTCTAATCCGTGTGTCGTGGGGTACTTTACAAACATATAATAGACGGACACAAATGAAATCCAGACTCATAACTAGTTGCAGTTGAAAGCTCGCGAGAAGCGCACGCCAGTTGCGCTGTCAATATCTCCCGCGGGTGTGAAATTAATTGTAACATTTATAATTATATTATCCAATGCAACACCAGTGCTGTTTTTGTGAATTGATAAAAAGCGGTTCTCTGTGGTGATGTGTATGCTCACCCTGCTTTAAAACCTATTGAGTGCATAACGCCTATTATTACGGAGATCGAAGGCTTCCTACAATGGATAAAAATGTGACAAGTAACCCACAAACTCCACACAACAGTTCAACGTTTACACCAAGCAGCTATGTAAACACCGAGCGTGGTAGTCATCGAAATGCAAGGAAAGTTGTGAGTGTAAATAATGAGAGCCGACTTTTGGAGGAGATTCAAAATATGCGTCTCGAGTTTTTATCACAGTTCGAGAACCAACGAACGGAATATGGATAACTGCAAAGTAAATTTAATAACATTGAAACTGAGCTAAAAGAAATAAATAAAGTATTGATGGTGGTACAAGAAAAGGCAAGTAAAGTGGCCATACTAGAAGAAACAATTAAAGTCCTAATAGGAAAAAACGAACGCCTGAATGTCAAGTCTAGTCAAATTGAACCGGTCAGTACTCAACCGTTACCATCTTTTGCTAGCACCGTCAAAAAAACAAAGAAGGTAATTAGCAATAATGTGCCAATCAAGGAGCGCGAAGCCATAAAATCAGCGATTTATTCCGAGAATGAAGAACAGACACAACAATTAAATAGTGGAAAGAGTTGTAACAACTTTAATGAAGTAGCAGAGCAAAAGATGGAACCGGAAGGAGAAGTAAAATGGACTACAGTAGGAAAGAAAATCAAGAGCAGATATTTGAATAGTGAGGTCAAAAAAGGCGGAAATACGAGTGCAATTGATTTACAGGGGACAGAAAAGAAAAAATACTTACATGTGTGGCGGTTACGGAAAGAAACTACCGTGGAAAATGTAAAAAATAACGTCGAAAAAATTTATAATGATGACTTCATACCAATAAAAGTCGAGAAAATAAATCACAAGACGGAACGAGATTATGCATCTTTTATTATAGGGGTCCCGGAAAGTAAATATGAACAATTGTGTCAGCCTGACAGTTGGCCAGTTAATATAGAATTCTCGGAATGGGTGTGGTTTCGTAGACAAACCAATAAACCAAAAAACCTGTAGAAACTCTGTAGAAGTTCTATATCAGAACGTGCGCGGACTTCGGACTAAGTTGGAGGAATTCTACACTAATATATTGTCCGCAAGTGCCGATTTGTTCGCAATCACGGAGACCGGCTTTAGTGAATCCATCCATGACGCGGAAATAATCCCAACGGGATATACAATTATACGGTGTGATCGGGCGGACGGGCGTAAACAGGGCGGCGCTTGTCTCGTGGCCACACCGCGTTTAGAGCTGCGACGAGTGACACTACCGTGTGACGTAAACATAGATAAGCAAGTATTTGAACTGGTTTGTGCTACGGTATATCTACGTAAGAAACTTATGTTTTTACTTTGTGTGGTTTATATCCCGCCTAGTAGTCACGATAACGAATACATGATTTTATTTAATATAATTGAACGTTTGTGTAATAAACACAAGGAAATAATAGTTTTAGGAGACTTCAATTTGCATTCTTGTTCACTAGCCATAAGTAATTATTATGAATACTTTCGCACTTTTTGTGGATTTACTCAGAGTAATTTAATCAGTAACTGCAATGATCGTCAGTTAGACCTAGTATTAAGTACGCTGGCGGGGGAAGGGAGTACGGGCGTAACAGTGTGCGCGTCGGAGGCGCCGCTTGTGCCTGTGGATGCATATCACCCACCGCTAGAAATCTCGGTACGCATTAATGTGCGCTCGCGCTGGCTGCCCGGCTCGGCCGACCCGGCTGCTACTGTCATTAACACGCAGTTGCCAATTGGTTGGAATTTTAATAAGGCCGATTTCTTTTCTTTATATTCTTTAATATCTGCTGTGGATTGGACCCCTTTGTACGAGCTTGACTTAGAATCCAGTTTAAATTATTTTTACAGCATTATTAATTCTATTTTAGATGACTGCGTTCCAAAAAAAAGGCGAAGTTGTGTAAACTCAAGGTACATTTACCCTGAGTGGTACACTACAGATATAATTCGCGACATAAAAATGAAAGCTTTTTTACACAAGCAGTACAAGGCAAGTAGATCTATAACTGATTATGAGGCGTTTGCCCGGTGTAGAACTAACGTTAAGAGTATGATAAGAGTCGCGTACGAGCGGTATCAACACCGTATTCAGGACCAAATGCTGAATGATCCAAAATCTTTTTGGAACTACGCTAAGTCCAAAAGAGGTAAGAATCCCCACAAAATTAAAAAAAATGGGGAAATACTGTCCGAGCGGCAGTGTGTTGAGGAATTTGCGCAGTTTTTTTATTCTGTTTATAGAACTGAGGAACCGGAGTTGAATGTAGGTGCGGCTATAGAGGGAGCGGGTTTCGAAAACGGAGCAGCACGGGTACACTTAAGCCAGCTACTGTTAGTAGACGTATGTAATGCGCTTAAAGAATTAAAACCTAAAAGGTCCGCGGGTCCAGATGGCATTCCGTCTTACATATTTAAGGATTGCCGGCTTGTGTTGTCTAAGCCACTACTTCATATATACAACAAATGTCTACAGGCGGCACAATTTCCAGAAAGGTGGAGAGTGACCCGTGTTGTACCGGTTCCGAAGGGAGCTTCTGCAGAATCGGTGGATGGGTACAGACCTGTGGCAGTGTTATCGACGCCGGCTAAAATATTTGAAGCTGCTATCTATAAGAGCCTATTTTTGCAAGTGGCGACGCAACTTTCCGAAGCTCAGCATGGTTTTCGACCAGGTAAAAGTACCACCAGTAATCTGCTTTGTCATATGATCCATTTGCAGACAACTGTGGATAGTGGGGGTCAAATTGACACCGCTTACTTTGATTTTAAAAAAGCGTTCGACTTAGTCGATAATGACGTTTTGCTTAGAAAGTTAGCTGGTGTTGGTTTTACCCCACATTTACTAACATTTTTTGCCAGTCGTATGAAAGGCACGCAGCAGTACGTGGAATATGCGGGACATACGTCAAAACCATATTTTACGAGATCAGGGGTAAGTCAAGGGAGTAACTTGGGCCCCCTAGAGTTCCTGCTTATGATAAATGACCTCCCGCACGTTGTTAAAGACGCTAAGTGTTTACTGTTCGCTGACGACCTTAAATTATCTCTTGCCGTCGGGAACAATGACGACTGTGCTAGGCTGCAGGGGGATATAGACAGAGTGGTGAACTGGAGTTGCGCAAATCAACTACAATTTAACACTACAAAGTGTGTGACAATCACGTTTTCTCGCGCGCACTCCCCCATTCAACATAACTACCGCATCAGTGAATCACAAATGATTAGAGTCACAGAGGTCAAGGATTTGGGTATAAGTTTTAACACCGGGCTGACTTTTCGTGATCATATCATTAGGCTATGTAAGAAAGCTTTTAGAAATTTAGGTTTTATACTTCGAACAGTGAAAGGGTTCGCAAACATTCGAGCTATAATTTCCTTATATAATGCATTGGTTAGGAGTCAACTTGAATGTAATGCAGTCATCTGGGCACCGCATGAAGCTAAGTATAGCCTCATGCTGGAGCGTGTACAAAATAAATTTATTCGATATTTGTATATGCGACATTATGGAGTATATCCATTTTACCCTTTGATGTATCCCACTCTGTTTATTTTAGGCATGGTGGGATACAATGAACTAAGAGTTCGAAGGGAACAGGCACTAACATCATATCTTTTTAAAATATTTAGGGGTAAAATTCATAATGCTGAAGTTTTAGAACAGATAGCCCTGTGTGTCCCGGACAGGTATGTTTGGAGAAGGAGACGACCGCGATTGCTAGTGGAACCGCGTGGTCGGACTAATCTTGTACATGAGGCGCCCCTGACGCGTGCTCTCCGTACTCTTAACCTTATAGCAGCTGAGACTGACCTATTTGTGTGTTCTCTGAGTGAGTTCACGAGAAGTGCATTATGTATAATTTGTTATAAGTAAATTGTTAAATACTTAGATAAGCACTCTATCGCATTGGACTTATACCTGTAAAGATAGATGTAAGAGGAAAATAAATAAATAAAAAAAAAAAAAATAAAACTACTATTTATGGGTCACACAAAAATAAACCCACGAAGCGGCGAGGCGGCTGTTTTTTAGCCGCTGCGCGTGCAGTCATAACTGATATACATACATATACTACTGTTCTTTTGTGAATACATACTTATATAGATAAATAAATTTAGACTCAGGACAAACTGACATGTTAATGCACACACATATCTGTTCTGGATGGGAATCGAACCCACGACCTGCGGCAAGTATCTACCAAAGGGCCCGTTAATGACTTGGAGATTTCATATATAACTAGTGTAATAAAAATACGACGTCAACCTTTCTTTATAATATGCGATCTAAATAAATTTGTCGTTAATAATAGAGCGGCATCTTCTTGCACAGGCATTCATATGCTTAAAAGGAGGCGGGAACTGTCTTCTGTATCATATACTACTAATATTATAAACGCGAAAGTTTGTAAGTATGGGTGGATGTTTGTTACTCTTTCACGTAAAAACTACTGAATGGATTTTAATGAAAGTTAACAATAATATAGATTATACATCAGAATAACACATAGGCTACAATTTATAAATATATTGTGGGAATTGTCCAAAATATGTCGATAAGTGTCAAGTAAATATGAAAAATCTACCATCTGCGAGTTATACCAGCGTGCACTGCCAAAACCGCTAGAGGTACACAAATTACATACAGACTCAGAACAACTATTTTTTATTTGATGGGGAGTGCATATAATTTTAGTTCAAAAAATAGTTTAAACTTAAATTAATAATGATACCTTTTAACTTTTATCCGTTATTACATTAATAAATACTGAGACACGTTCATTTTTAAATTAGACCGTAGTCTAAATGACAGTACTTTGCAACGGACAGTATAACAGTTGAGAGATTTGTCGTTTCCTTCTTAACAGACTGTGAAATTGTTTTATGATTTGAGCATCGTAACACTGGCTGAATGTCAAGTTGGTAGCCAATTGTCTGAGTAATAACTATAGGTATACGGGTGGGTGACTTGCTAGAGGGGTTCCCTGCATTTAATAGTTAGATACCTAGGTACTTTCTATTAAAGGGGGTAATATTTTTAGGTTTAGTACCCAAAGGGTAAAACGGGACCCTATTACTGAGACTTAGCTGTCAGTCTGTCCGTCTGTCACCAGGCTTTATCTCATGAACCGTGTCAGTTATACAGTTGAAATTTTCACAGATGATGTATTTTTGTTGCCGCTATAACAACAAATACTAAAAAAACAAAATAAAATAAATATTTAAGGGGGCTCCCATACAACAGACGTGATTTTTTTTTGGCTCACTTGATGCCGCCGCTAGCCGGTCCTGCGCTGCCCGCATCCGACGGATTCCCGTGTCCCTTGCAAGATCGTCGGTCCACCGTGTAGGGGGCCTGTCCACGCTGCGTCTTCCGGTTCGTGGTCGCCATTAAAAATATTATTAAAAGGGTAGTCTAATTATATTTATTTTTATTAGTAGTGTTTAGAATCATATTAAAGTAATAAGTTTATTATGAAATTTAACCTACGCTATTTTTTAACCGTATAAGCACCGATGTTCGAGTAAAACTAAACGATATTTCTTACTTTCTTCTTCGTTCTTATTTTATATATTTGTTACTAGATATACCAGCAGCCAATTTTACGTGATATTTATTTAAACTGACGTTCATATATTTCTATATTAAAGATAACGTGCTGATTATTAATGAGGTCTTTAATTATAAATGTTGGGCCACGCCATGGATGCTAATTATAGGTTAACTATATATAGACGGGCACCGTAGCCTAGTTGGTAGTGCTCCTGCCTACGAAGCTGGTGGTCATGGGTTCGAATCTCGGTAAGTGCAAATATTTGTGTGATGAGCACGAATATTTGTTTCTGAGTCATGAATGTTAAGTAATTATCTATCTATATAAGTATGTATATCGTCGCCTGGTACCCATAGTACAAGCTTTGCTTAGTTTGGGGCTAGGATGACATTGTCCCTAGATATATTAGATATATTATTACCTAACTATTAATAGAAGTGATATGAAATTAGCATATAAGATGACACGTAAATGTCGAATCTAGTGTAACACTTTATTATGTAAACAGCATGTAAAACCTGACTTCTGACAAATATCCAATTTATTCATATGCTAATTTCATTTAAAAAAGGCGTTCATATTGCTACAAAAAATCTAAACACTGGGCAGATGACTACAGTCATATATATTGTTTGACGGGCCTGTTGGCATGGTTGGCAAAGGCTTGCCTTTCACGCGACAGGTCGTGTGTTCGATTTCCACCCAGGACAGATATTTGTGTGCATGAACATATCTGTTTGTCTTGAGTCTGGGTGTGATAGCCTCGATACAGGCTCTGCCTAGTGAGGTTATCATTGTTAATCCGCTAAAATTAAAAACTGAATTCGAAATATATATATTTTTATCTTTTATATAAGTATCTATGTATAAAGAAAAGTAGTATATCAGTTATCTGGTTTCCATAGTACAAGCTCTGCTTAATTTGGGACCAGATGGCCCTGTGTAAGACGGTCACCGTAGCCTAGTTGGTAGTGCTCCTGCCTACGAAGATGGTGGTCCTGGGTTCGAATCCCGGTAAGAGCAAATATTTGTGTAAGAACTCACTTATCTAGTTATTATATTTTAGAGTTGGCCATTTCCTATACAAATCCCTTGGTCGTCGCGGTAGTCAAATATGCTCGTTCGTTCAATCCCGTAATCACTGTCAACATTCTTAACGATCCCAAAGACCACACCACAACTTACGTAGAACAATTTAAGGCTATTGAATTTCTTAGTTCGCATTCGTATCGATGAAATCTCTTCTCCGATCTACAACCAGACGACCACTGATCCGCGTCTTTGTGTAATAACGTAGAGCGGTATTTTCCCTTAAAATAATAATAATATTCTGGGACATTATTCACACACGGCCATCTGATCCCAAACTTAGCAAAGCTTGTAATATGAAACCAGATAACTGATATACTACATATACCATTTTTTTTGTAAATACATACTATATACTATAGATAATTTACACCCAGACTCAGGACAAACTGACATGTTCATGAACACAAATATCTGTCCCGGGTGGGAATCGAACACACGACCTCCAGCATGAAAGGCAGCGTATCAACCAACCACGCCAACAGGCCCGTCATAAAATCCAACCCACTGGCGCTGCTTACTTTGTTTCCAACTTTCTAGTCTTATTTGCTAGATGGGGTGAGCCGCCGCCCGCTTCTCCTTCACTGTGAACCAGTTAAAAGTCTAAAAAAAACATTCAGGGCAGTCTTTGGGTATTGCCGACAGAAGTGAAAACTATATTTGTGACTTATAATCTAAATAATCTACAATATAGGCAATAATTATACATATAGCTCATGGGAAGCATGACGTACCGATGACGCAAGTTTGACGCTTTTCGGTCACCAAAAAGTACGCATATACACACATCAACAAAGTCTAGGGATACGTTATTTTGAAATCAAACATGGCTTTATTGTTTAAAACCTATTTAGTTTCCTTAAAAAGTTTATTTACAGATTTAAACCTTGTCTATTCTTTATTCAAAATTTAAAAATTAAAATGAGAAACAAATGAAAACACGCAAAGCACAGCGCAATCTTGAGTTGTATCTAATTTCAAGAAGTTGCATTAAAATATTTTTTGCGTGTTAATTGAAGAAAACCTGATAAATTGTTTTATTTTCTTTTCTCAATTGGTTGTGTAAGCTTTTTAGCGTCATGCCACGCCATCATTTGAGTCGAGATGAAATGTTACGGGCAGTTGGCATGTTACAAAACGGTGCTATTCAACGCGTCGTTGCTGAGTCTCTGGGCACAAGCCAAAATGTGGTATCCAGGCTGTGGTCACGTTATCGCGCTACTGGAGATGTGGCAGAACGGCACACAGGTAGATATCGTGTTACCACTCAGAGACAGGATCGATTTCTCCAAATGACCGCCAGAAGACTACCCAATATCACAGCGATGCAACTAGTGCAAAGGCTCCAGGAGGGTCAGCAGCTGCTGGTGAGCGACCAAACCGTGCGAAGGAGGCTGCATGAAGTTGGTCTTCATGCTCGCAGACCGCTACGAGTCCCAGCGCTGCGACGTGGCAATCGCGGTAGGCGACTTTTATGGGCTCAAGAACATTTGACATGGAGTGATCAACAATGGTCATTGGTGCTGTTCACTGATGAGTCCCGCTATGGATTTCATCCAGATTCGAGACGAACACGCGTTTGGAGAACTCCAGGCAGGGTCAGCCGTCTCCGACATCCACAGGAGGTCCACTCTTACCAAGGCGGGACAATTATGGTGTGGGCAGGAATACGAATCGGCGGACGAACCCAACTCATTTGGATTCAGGGCAGCATGACTGCCCATAGATACCGTGAGGAGGTAGTAGAACGTGTCATTGTCCCGCTCAGGGCCCTAACGGGGCAAGAATTTCAGCTCATGCATGACAATGCACCTTCCCATACAGCGCGGCTGGTGAGGGCCGCCCTTCGAGAACACGATGTTCAGGTATTAGATTGGCCTCCACAGTCGCCAGACTTAAACCCAATTGAACACGCCTGGGACATGTTACAGCGAAGAGCATTGAGGGATTTTCCGCCCAACTTGACAACAGAAGAACAACTTTTCGAACATTTAAAAAGAACTTGGGACTGCATACCCCAGCAAGACATTGACACCTTAATTTTAAGTATGGAAAATCGTTGCCGCTGTGTGATTAATGTTAGAGGAGGAAATACCGATTACTGATTATCAGATTTGGTAAGATTTTTATTCATTTAATTCGATTGAATAATTTTATAAGAATAAAATGTTTTTGTTCACTCAGTAATTTTCTATGGCTTAATTAATTTAAGACTTTTATTAATTAGAAAAACAAAATCGCATCGTGTTGTTAATGTTTAAATATCGGCCATGAAATTATCTTTAATTCTTCCATTTACAGTCATAACAAAATGTTTATAGTTTTCTAGATAATCAATGAAATGTTCAATATCCCTAGATTGTGTTGATGTGTGTATACACAGTATACACATAGCTGACTGAGACTGCACGTGTGGCGCAGCGGCTAAGACAGTCGCCTCGCCGCTTCGTGTCGCGGGTTCGAGTCCCGCGCCGGACAACTATTTGTGTGACCCATAACTAGTTGTACTGAATCTGGGTATAATTTGTGTCCGTCTGTTATATATTTGTAAAGTACCCCGCGACACAGGGATTAGATTCCCTAGTGCGAGCGGTCTTTAAATTTTGGGTTTGTATTTATTACGCAGGTTCCACTATTTTCTTCAACCAAAAAGTGCCCAAAGCACTAAAACGTTTTCACTTCAAAATTGTCAGTTCATCATTGCAGCCATGTCGGCTTCTTTAGATTCCTGGCCTGGGTCTCTACCGGCTAAGTCGCCGAACATCGTTTTCGTGAATGGCGTTCAAATAAAAAAGGTTAAAAATGACTTAATCAAAAGTTAATTCGGCTTCCATGACCACGTGTGACGTCATAAATGGTCCGGAATCGATTGTCAACGTTGAAGCCGATTTAACGATTGATTAAGCCGTTTTTAACCTTTATTTATTTGAATGCCTTTCACGTAAACGATGTTCGGCGACTTAGTCGGTAGAGGCCCTGTTTGTCCATTGAGTTATTTACTTTTGAGTTGTTTGTGTTGTAAAGTAGTTATGCTTTTACCACATCATCTCGGTTCATTTGGTTCCGGCGCAGAGAAGCGCTGCGACACGGAAGAGCGAATGACTCACTAAATATTTACAGAAGTTATTTTCATATTGAGGAATTTTCCATTTTATTTGGGTAAATTATAATAATTTTATTGATAGGATATTTAATTAAATTACCATGTTATTTCAGATTGGGTACAGTATATTTGAAGGCCGCTGGGGCAGAAAGGTTCTCGAGTGGTGACCACGAACTGGAAGACGCAGCGTGGGCAGGTCCCCTTCAAGGTGTAATTTTTTTTTATATAAAGTAGGATGGCAAACGAGCAAGCGGGTCGCCTGATGGTAAGTGATCACCGCCGTCCATGGACACTCGCAACACCAGAGAAGCCGCAAGTGCGTTGCCGGCCTTTAAGAAAAGAATAGGTTCGCTTCCTGAAGATTGCCATGTCATACAGGATCGGAAATACCTCCGCAGTTAAAAAATAAAAAAGGTTTTTATTCACGTAGACTTCAAAAAAGCGCTTGTAAATAGTCAGAACATGTTTGCAGTAATATAGTTGTATACATTAGATATCATTTCTAGTAACATAGATATTTAGGTACATCTTGTATGAAAACATTTATAAAATTTATTTTATTACAGAAATGATATTTAGCTAGCTCGTATCAAGTTATTGTCAAGAGATTATGTTTAATTATCTAGTTTAAGTCTAATATTTTTACTACATATTGTCAATGGTTCTGTCTATATTAAAGGTATTATTATTATGACGGACCTTGTGTTAATAACGACGGTCGCGCTTAATTGATAAAGTCTCAAATCACAGTAAATCAGATTGACTGCGATAAAAATTAGTAAGTTAAGTAACAATTATTGATAATGTCTTTAGATTATCAATAATTTAGAGTCTATAAATCTATTTTTACCGTATAAAGACCATGAAGTTTTAACTTAATGTTAATCTTTTTATTTATTTAACACCATATAATTAACGTGACAGGTTTACACCAGGGACCGGACAACCCCGCTTCTGAGTTAAGCCGTTTGATAGGGTAACCCGTTCATTGGGTAACTCGTATCGCAGTGTTACCCTTTGATTGACTTACAGCCTCGAAACCCAGTGAAAGGGTTAACACGTTTTTTATGGTAACCACGGGAAGGGGTTAACCCCTTCAATGACTTAAGCCCTTGAATAGCTTACCCTCTTGAAAAGGTTTTATTCGTGTTAACTTGAATTACCCAATCAACTTAGCAGCGTGAAGATGGGAGTAGGTATACTCGCACCCGTGCGGTGCCTCATTGCCTAACCACTTTTAGGTAGGTACAACAAATTTGACGAACGAACGACTTTTTATATTTTAAATTTGAAAGTTTAGTGACGACAAATAGTCGAGCTAATAATTAACGTGTTATTTAAAGAACTGACTTACTTTAATCTTAATATTGTGACAATCTGTATGATGTGATTATATTTTGTTAAATAATTATTATAATATTTTGCTGTGTGGTGATGGCATAGGATATCATCACCCCATTTTATCACGTAGGGGGCGCAGAAATCGACCGAGGGCATACCTACCAGAGAACCGGCAGCAGCGTTTATCTATGAACTATGACCATCAAACTTTCTTTCGCCAACCCGTCTGCCAAGCTATGGGGCTCTGGGGGTCTGCCAAGCTCCCATTCTTTGGGGAGGCTTTTGTCCAGCAGTGGACGTACTTTGGCTGACATGAGGACGATGAAATAATTGACGGGCGTGTTGGCATTGTTGGCAAATGCTTGCTTTACACGCCGGAGCTCGTGGGTTCGATTCCATTTAGGACAGATATTGGTGTGCATGAACATGTCTGTTTGTCCTCAGTCTGGGTGTAATTATCTATATTAGTATGTATTCACAAAAGAAAAGTAGTATATGTAATATATCAGTTATCTGGTTTCCATAGTACAAGCTCTACTTAGTTTGGGATCAGATGGCCGTGTGTAAATAATGTCCCTGGATATTATTATTATTTAAATTATTGTATAAAATGAACTGATATATTATGGGTATTCTAAAACATCATTGACGTGACTTAAATGTTCATTATCATAAGAATATTATCACTTTAAGAATTTTCAGAGTCAAGCAATCTTAGGTTATGTAATTGTCTATATATTTCATATATAGACAGCAACCTTGGTCTGATAAAAATACATTTAGGCGACCACCTAGGTACAAGTTTTCCAAGACTAATTCTGTATTCAATAAAGTTCTTTACCGTAATTTCATATTAGTTACTTATTTATTTGCAAATATAGTTGAAATGAAAATACTTTTGTGGCCTCATTAATTGGCTTAAGGCAACTGCCTGTTTTTTGTGCCATGATGTCGTCTGAAAAAATTACAAACTGGCTATCCCATATATCTTTTACAGAAACCAATGGCCTTAGAATTTGACAAATGGATGACAATCTAGTAGGACAATCAATTATACGGCTTCTGTAGCCAAATGGCAAAAAACGGAACCCTTATAGATTCGTCATGTCTGTCTGTCCGTCCGTATGTCACAGCCACTTTTTTCCAAAATTACTGTGAACCGCATTAAGATTTTCTCACAAAAATAGAAAAAGAACAATAATTTTGGGGGTTCCCCATACATAGAACTGATGCTAATTTTTTTTCATCGTACCCGTACATGTGGGGGATCTATGGATAGGTCTTCAAAAATGATATTGAGGTTTCTAATATCATATTTTTCTTAACTGAATAGTTTGAGCAAGAGACACTTCCAAAGCAGTAAAATGTGTGCCCCCTCCCCCTTGTAACTTCTAAAATAGGAGAATAATAAAACTGAAAAAAAAAATATATGATGTAGATTACCATGCAAACTACCACTGAAAATTGGTTTGATCGAAATCTAGTTAGTAGATTTTTTAATACGTCATAAATCGTAAACCGCAATTTACCTTTCATTTAATCAACTGAAATACTTGCTGCTATGGAACCCTTCATGGGCGAGTCCGACTCGCACTTGGCCTGTTTTTTTAAATATTGAGATGTTATAACGATTTTCGAAAAAAAGAAGGTTACCGCCGCAGCGTGTTCATTTCTGATTACATTAATAAAGATATGGACGTTTGTATTAATAGTTATAGTATTTACATATCTCTGAGTCACCAACATTTTAGTCGTCGATCATACCAATTCAATCAATATCTTCTTTTATTCTAGAGCAATGAGCTGCCAACAATCTTGTCATTTTTTTATAATAACTGGCATTGTCACTAGTGATTGAAAAATAATTCAACACCTCTCAAACTTAATCTTTTAGGAAAACGCCTGTTTGTTGTTTTAAAATTTTCCAAACAGCTAAATTTCTAACTGACTAACTTGGCCTTGTCTGAAATATTGTAACTTAATGCCTAAAGATCTTTTAAGATTAGATTGGCATGGTTCTTAAACATTTTAAGAACAATAAGGCTCCTGGTGATAACAGAGTTACAATAGAGCTTTTTAATGCGGATGGTATACCAATCCTACGAGCTTTTCAAAAGCTATTTAACTTCGTCATACTAAAAGGTCAAACGTCACAAGGATGGCACATATTGATGTGGTAGTGCTTTCTTCAATAAGGGCGATAAAAACCCTTTGAAAAAATAACAGACCCATCACGTTACTGAGCCATTTTTACAAGCTGTTTTCGAGAGTCATTACGAATCGTCTCACGCACAGGTTTGACGTCAACCACCCTCCTGAACAAGCCGGTCGCCGAAAATGCTTTAGTACCATATACCACATACATATGCAGCGGCAAGTTATTCAGAAGACCGAGGATATATCCAGCCATTATGCTTAGCGCTTGATTGAATCGAAACCTGGATGTACTGTGATCTTTCCAAAATTCCAAATTAACTACCGGTATGTCGAGATGTTAAAGTGTTTGTATGAGAACTCGCAACCTATACGATTGCAGCGAGGCGTGAGACAGGGGGATATAACATCTCTATCTCCAGAACTATTCATCGCTGCATTGGAAGATGTCTTTAAGCTCCTGGACTGAAAGGCTTTGGCATCAATCTCAATGGCGAATACATCCCTCACCTTCGTAATCATGGCTGAAACATTGAAATATCTCGGTACAATGCTCGAAGACTTCAGCAGGGTCTCTCTACTAGTGGGTCTCAAAATGAACATGGATAAGACGAATATCATGTTGAACATTCAGGTTGCACCCATTCCAGTTAAGGTACTCTGCACTCGAGGTTGTGGAGAGCTATATCTATACCTAGGACAGACCACCCCACTAGGGAGGCGGTCCAACGCGGTGGTTTTCACCGAAATCTGCGTGCGCCAGAGAACGGGAGGGCGCCAGAAGAAACGTTCACTGAGTACCGACGGGATGACTACCGGCACGTATTAGTGCACTGGCACGCACGGCTAGAGTTACGCCTAAACGCGCGCCAGCGTGCCGTCGGTGCCATCCTACCTCACCTCAAGGCCTGGGTGGAAAGGAGTCTGCCCAACACACTCTCGCTGAGTGCCCGGCCCGGGTGGCCAAAAGACGACTCAAGATCTCAATCGGACCGAATCGGACGGGATCTGTCCCTGCCGGCAATCGTAGGGGCAATGCTGGTGGCTGACTCTTCTAAATGGCACGCCGTGGTCTCCTTTTATGAGGCAGTCATGTTCCAAAAGGAGGCCGCCGAGCGCGAACGGGAGAGATCGCAGACGGAGGAGGCGTCGGGGTGGCGGCTGCAACCGGTAGCCCAACTCCCCCTCGGAGCCGCGGCGGCAGTAAGAGAAGTCAATGTTACCAGCTAAAAGAAGACAGCGATCTGTTTATGGCGCAGTCGCTGTGCCGGACTGGCAGAAGTCGGCAAATAGCGAGGACAATCCAGAGCCCTCTCACGGTACGTGTGGGACCATCATACCATATGGAACTTTTCGCATAAGGGGTGAACCGGAGCAACATACCCGCGTTCCCGGGGCTCCCCCATCAGGCGCCAAGGGAAGCCCACGGCAGGTAGGTTTAGTCGGTGCGAGTCTGACGCATCCATCCGTAAACATTTTTGCGGGTGGCATAAGTAGACATTCGACCTGCCTTATCAAAAAAAAAGGTAAGAGGTGCACTTCGGGTAGGAGATCAATTGTAGAATCTAACTTGCCTGGGCAGCGTTCGGAAAGCTAAGCTTCTGGTCCCAAATACCAATCAAAAGTCTTCGATTAGTATGTGTTGCCTCCGATTAATTAGGGAACCAAGACGTAGCCGCTCACTACGGGGCTAATAAAACGGCTCATGGTCACCCAAAGAGCAATGGAGTACGCCATGTTCGGAGTTTCCCTCCGAGATCAAATCACAAATCTCAAGATCCAACCAAGAAAGGCAAATCAAAAAAACCGACATAGCTTGAATAATTGCCAAGCAAAAGTGGCGGTGGGCAGGGTACATAGCTTGCAGAATCTACGGCCGCTGGGGCAGAAAGTTTCTCAAGTGACGACCATGAACCGGAAAACGCAGCGTGGGGCCCCCAACAAGATGGACCGATGATCTTGCGAGGGTCGATGACAGCCGCTGGATGCGGGCAAGGCAGGATCTGCAGTTGTGGAGTATCTTTGGGAAGCAATGGACTTTGCCCAGCAGTACCTTCGGCTGATATGATGATAATGGTGATGGTTATGATGATGATGCATCTATTCAATAACGGTGTACGCCACCACGCCTCCGCGGTTTAACTTTAACAGAATGAAAATCAAATTCTTTGTTATAATATAATTATGTCCTCCTAGCCGAATTTCGGCCCCAGCGGCCAGTCTCAATGGAGACTGGCCATGTGAGCGGGACATACCACAAGTGTGTGTGCAAACACAGGGGCACTATCTATTCCATCACTCTCATTATCCGATGGGATGACTAGCGGAACGACCGGAAGGTCAGGTACAGGATAAACGGCTTTACGTGCTCTCCGAGGCATGAGGCTATAATACCGCCAACTCCCAGACTTCGGGCTGACACTAAGAAATTTTTCTTTTTACGCAAAAATCCCATAGACACTTTTGGCCCAACCCGGGATTTGAACCCAGGACCTCGTTATCTACGTATGAAGACGCTACCACTAGACCAACGAAGCGTAACACATTCTTTAAAAAAAGAACTGCTAAATTGCTTTTACTTAATTCTGTAGTACCTACCGAGTTCCAAATTAAAAGAAATTATGACAATAAACAAGAACAGACACGAAAAAATTGAACTTTAAAATAATAAATTCCAAATTATTATGACTAGATGTCACGTGCGGTGGTGTTTATGCAATTATCAAACCAATTTCGATGCGAAAGAGTGCATATTACAATGTCTTGGCTGGAATGGCTTACCCTGTTACAGTGTTACAGGGTATGAAAGGGTAACCCTTTCGGAAGCGGTTCATTACACCCGTTCGAAGGTGTAACTCGTATCATAGGGTTTATTTTTTAAGCGCTTAAAAATACCCGTTCAAAAACCCGTTCAACGAGTATCCGGACGGTCCCTGGTTTACACCCAATGCGTTAATTATTTATAACATCACTAATCTAAAACATATCATATTATTAAAAAAGAAGATTAATTAAATTACACATTATTACATTGAAGATACATTATTTTTATACATTATAATTAAGTGTTATTATAAAATTATTAAATAACAAATCCTTACAATTATGTCAAGTAATCAAGAGTCACTCTCATAAATTCCGCCAGTGTACAAGTAAAGATGTCAAGTCTTTGGGACACTTATGTTTATTAGTAGCAAAGAATGTTTATAGATTAATTTGTTGGCACAATTAATGTATAATATATAATTTTATGCAATACAGCTATAAACGTAAAAATTTATAACTACGGCGTCAAAACATTCATTCTCATAGTTGCCGGGAAACGTGCCCAGAAGGATTTGGTTTTTTTTTACGTTTAACTATATATTTATAAATATTTAAAATAAGAATGAAAAATGAAAAAGAAGATAATAATAGTAAATAAAAGTTTGTATTGTAAAACAGTTTTTATTTTATTTAAAAGGTAACTAAGTGATCGTATAGTTATAATAAATTCGAAACTTCGTTCGAATTTTATTGACAGCACGTGTGGCGCACCGGTTCGGACAGTGACCTCTCACTTCGTGTCCCGGGTTCGATTCCCACACAGAACAACTATTTGTTTGAGCCGTTAATAGTTGTTCTGACTCTGGATGTAATTTGTATCGGTCCTCAATAGTACCTGTCCGAATGTTTGGCAAGCCTATCCCTTGCGATACGAAACCCATATATGTATGTAGGGTTGATCCTTAACCAGAAGTTAAGCGTCAGGGAGCACCTGCGATCCGTGCGTAATCGGGCCGTGTTTGCTCTTAGTCGATTACACTGCACCTGAATGCACGCAGCAAAGTGTCCATGCCACGTCATGCACTGCACGGTAGGGTAAAAAAATTACGATTCCACATAAATGTAATTTTATTACGGAATAAGTGAAATTTGAATATGAATGCTTTACACTTTGTTGGAACTTATGTAGACTTTATGCTTGAGGGACTGTTATTGGCAGCGCATTCCACAAACAAACACTCTGAACTAAGAAGGATTTATGAAGGAAATTGGTGGATAGCGCTGGTATATTTATAGGGTCCAGTAAAGATATCAGTTGTTGTTGTGACAGAAGTAAAGTTATCTTTTTGTTTATATATCTACAGTCACTGTTTTGAGGTATTTCATTTTAAATGGCTCTCAAAGTGCTTGCTCCCTTGTACCAGCTTATTCTAGTCACTATAAAAACAGCAAAAATACGTAATTATGAAAATTATTACGCAACGCAAAAGTGTATCTAAAAATTAAACTCTAATGATACGCCCGGCGGAAAACTAAATCATTTCAATGGAAGGGTTATTTTAGTAACGTTAGCCATTTCTTATTACACGGAAAACGGGACATCTACGAAAGAAAAGAGAAGAAATAATTTTATTTTCAAACCACGGTACGGAACTCATTTTTTTGTGGGTGGATACTCGGATGCTTACCTACTGTGTACGTCAAGTCCCTCCACAGTAGTAGGTAAGTACCCGGGTATCTATAGATTCTATACATTAAATATATTTATAAATTAATTGGGTATTCTAGCCAAGTTGGTAGTGCTCCTGCCTACGAAGCTGGTGGTCCTGGGTTCGAATCCCGGTAAGTGCAAATATTTGTGTGATGAGCACGAATATTTGTTTCTGAGTCATGGATGTTTTCTATGTATTTATCTATCTATATAAGTATGTATATAGTCGTCTGGTACCCATAGTAGAAGCTTTGCTTAGTTTGGGGCCACGATGATCTGTGTGACATCATCATCATCATATCAGCCGAAAGACGTGCTGGACAAAGGCCTCCCCCAAAGATCTCCACAATTGCCGGTCATCGATCATCGGTCCAGTGTGACATTGTCCCTAGATATTATTATTCCAAATTATTAAAAAAGATATGTTACTTGGTCATGCTCAGTGAAAAAGTTAAATGTGAGTAATTTATATCAAACCTTTAAATCGATGGACGATTTTATTTCGGATAATATATGTTAAATAGATTCTGAAACTTAAAATTTTACTAAGAACCAATGTAAAATCTTTTTTATTTTTAAGAAGTATATATATATTGTAAGCACGCAAACATAAAATGGATATTTAAGAGCGGGGTCTCGTAATACAGGCATGGTTTGCCGAAAATGAGACTCCATGCAAATTCATTTATTTATGTAATTCGTTGTTTGTGATAATAAACGATTTGATTTGAAAAACTAATCTTAAAAGTATTTCTGGCAAAATAAGGTTTAATTAAAATCTTTTGAAGTGAAAACTGATTATTGCGCGTTGGGTATTTTAGAGATGGACAAAAATAAATTGAATTCGCGACACTGTTATCGTTACCGATACCACGTAATTGTTCAAGTGTCCACTTGTGTCGGCACTCCTGGAGTGTTTTATTTTGTTTGACGACAACGCAAGAAGTCTTCTATTAAATGCTTAAAAGGGACAGTCCTGAACAGCACAACACGTGTGGTCAAACGACTTAGGATTTTATGAGGCATCTGTGAAAAAAATGTATTTTGGCAAACACATTGTCATGGTAATTAAACTGTCCAGATTAATTATGAGCGCGAAAAAGCTTTTCAACATCACTCGATTCGACACGGAGCTTTACTGAGTTGTCGTTATTTGGCATGGATATAATTTGTCATTTGAAAATCCTGTTTATTTACGTATTCTGTATGACGTTAGTTATTGATGGTAGACGATTGGTGATACGATAAGCTGATGGAAAATCCCTATAGTATGAATTATTTTACAGCTCTACCTATTTTAGTTCTTAGATGAATCATCGATGGTTCTTGAATATAATATTATAAACTATTTTTAAACCAGTAGTTTATTCCTAGAACATAAACAGATTTGTGAATGACCTTCACTTATTGCTAATATATTTAAATAGTTTATTTAATAGGTGAAGAGTGGTGAGCGTAAAACCTTATGTTGCGACCAACAGGTGGCGGTACGTGTCGCATGGATAGTTAGTTCAGTCAACGCTGCGTCAGTAAATATATATGTACTTTTTTTTTGATAAAGTAGGAGGAACGCCTATTTACGCCACCTGCAAAAAGTATCTGCGGGTGGGTATATTGGACTCGCACCGACTAAACCTAACCTGGCGTGATCTTCTCTTGGCGTCCGAGAGCCCCAGGGACGCGGGTAAGCTGCTCCGGTGAAATATATATTTACTAAGAATATTCTTTCGCCTACTAAAAAAAATCTCTCAGATTAAGGAATCAATTGATATAAACTAATCGTATTTTCTATCTATACTATATATTGGAGAGTGAAGACACATGAAATGTGTTGGAGATGGTAGATGATAAGAGGTCTATTCTAAACACTATTAACAGTAGAAGATGTAAGATGTTGGGGCACTGTATACACTTTCATAATAAATATCATGGAAGGGAAAGCAGAGGAAGATAGAAGTCAGGGATCTGGATAAAATCAAATAGGAAGTGAAAGTTGGGTCGTCCTAGAGGTTTAAGCGTATGCGGAGATAGGGCGACATGAAGTAAGGTCCAGCTACAGGAGCATAATACTAAAATTGGATAGTAAAACTATGTTTTTTGAAATGTTAACAGTTATACAATAAGGAATTAAGGATAATAGTCAATTGTATGTTTGAAAACATTATATATTTGACGGGTTCACTTACTAAACTCTTACAGCAGAGAAGGTATATACTATGCATTGGAGAGCATTGGGTGTCCGCCTCAACTCCTGAGCATCGTCAAATCTTTCTACGAGGGCATGAAAGGCGCAGTAGTTTTTAACGGTAATACATCTGAGCCGTTTGACGTTCGCAGAGGTGTGCGTGTTGGCACCTACCCTGTTCGGAATATATTTTTCGCTAATATTACAATTAGCTTTCGGCGAAGGTCAACAGGGTATCCATCTACACACGAGGACTAACGGAATAGTGTTGAACATCTCTCTCCTCAAATCTAAAAGAAATCGTGAGGTTCTTTTCGTTGACAGTCTCTATCTTTGCCGACGACGCAGCCTTTGTGGCTAGTTCTGCGGGCGAGTTTCAGTTAATGGTGGATACATTTTTTTCTGGCCTGTTCTCTGTTTGCCATGTCTATAAATAAAAAAAGACAGTTGTGCTAGCACAAGGCACTCCTGTGGCCCCAGAGATTTCTCTGAATGGCACGCAGTTGGAGGAAGTTGATCGGTTCTGCTACCTGGGATCGACCGTAGAGAATAATCTCTCACTTAACTTAGAGATAGATGCTCGCATCGGTAAGGCGGCGACCATGTTTGGGAAGCTTGGCACGAAAGTATGGCACATTAAACTGCTTACAATTAAGACCAAGATGATAGCCTCCATCTTAAGCATACTCTTGTACGGAGCAGAGACGTGGACGTCGTATGCAAAACAGGAGCGCCGAATAGGTTCCTTTTACATGCGTTGTCTCCGAAAGATCTTGGGCATTACATGGCAAGATAGGGTCACTAACGAGAGAGTTCTAGACCTAGCATAGCTACCTACCCTGACAGCGTTTTTTAAACAGAAGCGTTTACGTTGGTTGGGGCATGTGCACAGAATGGAACCCTCTCGAATACCACGATGTGTTCTGTTGGGTGTGGTAGCTAATGCGAAGCGAAATGTTGGTAGACCTCTGCTTCGTTTTAAAGACTGCACCAAGCGGGATATGGCCGCTTTTAAAATTGGCCACTGTAGCTGGGAAAAGCTCGCTGAAAATAGAGTTGAATGACGCAAACGTGTAGTGGAGGGTCGTAAGATCTGTGTTGAAGCCTGGTTCGGAGTACTTGCTGATAAGAGACAATTAGTAGTATATATTAAGAAATACAATACTGTGATACAAAAAAAAAATGATAAGAGACAGAAGCGACATGAAAGCGGCTCGGCACCAACCACCACAAACTTCTCTTGTCAGGCATGCGGCAGGCTATGTCGCTCTCGCATCGGTTTGTTTAGCCACCATAAGAAATGCCACATACCAGGTATTTTAAATACTTTATTTTAGTCTGACAAACTAAATATTTCTATTAATGTTTTTATTCAAAGAAAATTATTGCTCCGCATTATTATCCTAAAACTAAATTCATACATGTGGATGATGGATTTATGCTCGCTCATGGAAAAATTAATCCGGGAAAATATTGCGACTAAAATAATCTCCTAGGCAATAATAATAAATACGACACTCAATGTTGTGAGGCCAAGATTTAAAAAAACTAACGCATTTTAATTGTACTAGAAGACGTGACACGGCACATAGTTTAATATCGGCTAGTTTTTAAGTAATTGTATATCAAGTACAATACTACAGTTCCTCAATAAACAAAACATAAGTGATTGAAGTTACACGCAGTTTTAATCATATCCGTAGACTTGGTTCTCCATAAACTCGGTGTGGTTAGAAACCTATATTTAATTAGAAATTACCACCGTTTAAACTTTGTATTCAAACCGTAACAAAGTTTATAACTTTTGACGTCAGCATATTAATAAATGTGTCCTAGGTAAACGTAGTGTGTTAAATTTACGTTTGTGTAGTTACAATTGAGTTTTTGTTTAAGCAACGCAACGTCTAACTTTATTATTATTTAAGAACTTCTTGCACAGAATTGTACAAAGGCGGACTTAATGCCAGAGGCATTCTCTAACAGTCAACCTTGGGGTGATGCAGAGAAAACAACTTTAGTAATATGGACAGGATTTTTTTTTCGGTACGATTATAATATTATAGAGACGATAATTATACCTCCACACACATCATTATTAATAAATAACGAACCCTTGCAGCAAAAATCATGTGATAAATATCTCGGATTAAGAATTGACAGTAATTTATCATGGCATGCTCACTTGGATCACATAAAAACTAAACTGTCGTCACTACTGGGATCACTTCGGAACATAGTTAAATGCATTCCAAACAAATTGCGCCACAGTATTTACAATGCTTTAGTTAAACCTCACTTACATTATCTAATAGAAATCTGGGGTACTACAGTTAAGACAAAATTAGGAGAGCTACAAATGATGCAAAATAAACTTATAAAATTATTTTTTAACTATCCACGCCTTACTCCAACACGTAAAATCTACGAAGAAACTAAAATTTTGAATTTAACACAATTATTTACGTACAACACCTGCATTTTTATTCGGAAATTTCTTAACAAAAATATTAAATCTAGTTTATCTTTCATCAAAATCAAGCACACAACTCAACGTAGTACTCGCCGGGCGAGTTTTTTGGTCTTACCTAAGATTAGGACAAATTATGGCAAGAAGATGCTGACTTATCAAGGGGCACAGATGTTCAACAAACTACCACCAGACATTAAACATGTAAACTCATCTAATGTATTCAAAACCCGATTATTTCAATATGTACAAGAATCTTACTCAATATCTTAACCTCGGGAAAGTGGGTACATTAGATGAGTACCAAACTACGAACTCGACCTTATGTAATTTATTATAAGTTATTATTTATTGTTCTCAAGTAAGTGACTTATTTGTTTTTATTGAGAATAAAGAATCTTTAAACCTAAACCTATATGTATGTTTCAAATCCAGGAGTGCGTCACACGTTGTTTATACAAAAAAAAATAGTTTAATTATTACAAAAATTCCAAAAGAACTATTTGGACTGTAAGTCCCGAAAATTGAACAAAAAACTTTGAGACTTGTGGTGTACACACGGCTCCGTATCAAACTAATAAAGTTCCAATATAAGCTGACCAAAATTGTATGGAAATCCTATACAACACGAGATCAGCTTATACTGGAAATGTACTTAGCTTGATGTGTAGTGTGTACGTCACCGCTGTACACACGGCTATATATCAAGCTATACATTTCTAATATAAGCTGACCTGTCATTGTATTTGAATCCTATACAACACAAGATCAGCTTATACTGGAAATGTATAGCTTGATGTGTAGCCGTGTGTACTAACGTGATAAGTCGGACTGAAGGGTTACGTGTAGCTATATTACTATGTATGGTGTTATTAAACGGAGTACAGGGCTGCGTGCTAATGTCGCCATTCGAATTAATTTTGTCACGCACGTGCTTACGTAATTATACATTTTTGTTCATTGTTCTTCATCGTTTATTTCATGCAACACACTTGTTATGTAATAATATAAAAGGACTTTTACTTTGTAATTGTCTCTGCATGCGATATGAGAGGGATGGCATAATTACTTTATGAGTGCGTATTGTGAGATGGTTATAGGGCGAGCGGATGCGGCAATTCACGAAAGCAACATATTTAATTTATAAAAAGAATTTCGTTACAAATTAAAAAAAACCCTTTACAAAAAAAGTGTAGTTAATAAGTATATTTCCCACATTTTAAACATAATTGTGTCAACCGTTTCGTATAACAATAAAAATAAAAAAGGGAATAAATTAAGTCTAGTTTTCTATTTTTCCTAACGATTTTCGGAAATTTTAGGCTGTTATGTTTTATTATCGAATCGCTTGAACAGAAAATATAACAGCTTAAAACTGACTAGACTATATCGATATAAAATTGATATACTTAGAATAAAAAGAAATATGCAAGTGGAAGAAAAATATCGTAAAATAGGCAGAGCATGGGGTCTGCCTATTTTACGATATATAAGTAAGTATATATGTATAAGTATGATTATCGATATTGTGTTTGCCAAAGTCCGTACTATGGCAACCAGAAAATGGATAAACATTGTTATATATTTCTAAATTAATATTTTTTAAATACATATAATAGAAGTAAACAAACGTATTTTAAGCGATATTGAGAGGCACACAATCTCCATAAGTGGTAGTGATTGGCAGCTATGATACGTAATGCCACCGAAGAGTCCAGTTCAGTCACATCCAGATATACAAAGTGTCACATCAATAGTGGAGTTATGAAGCTTTGCTTACCTATTAAATTGAACAACGTGTATTATCAATACGAAAATAATATTTACTCTTCGTACAAGAATAACGATCAGTTGATACTTTTAATATAGGGCACAAAATATTTATTTTTACATTATAGAACTGAAGAATTTAGATAGCGCACTTAAAGTTACGTGCACTATTTATGTTATATCATGTAAAACAGCGTAATTTACGGATGCTTTTTTTAACATGACGAATACAGTTTGCCTAGGAGGCTTTCATTGCTTCACCGGACTATCTATTCATAGACTAATTCACAGACTTGTGGCGCTATGGTGAAGGGCTTCAATCGAACAATCTCCGTACAAGGCAACTATTTGTGTGTATGACTCTTAAATAATGGTTCTAAGTCTGTCTTATAAAAGTATTAATATAAAAAAAGTAATATCATCAACATGGGAAAGTTTTTCCGATGAGTCTGACTACATATATATAGAATTTCAATACATACGATGTTACAATACCAATATTTTTGGCATTTATGCTAAAAAAGAAAAGATCGCCACTCTTGGCTGACGGGATGGCGATCACAGCATCATGTTCATAGTACTCAAAAAGACGCTGCTGCCTTTCCCTGGGAGATATTCCAACGGGACGACTTCTATACCCCCCATGGGATGGGATGGGGTGGTGATATTCATTGCCGTCAGCCACACAGTAATTATAAACATAACGTTATGTTACTAGAATTTAATAGTCATTAAATTATAGTAACATAACGTACATAACAAATACATAGCCTACATAACGACCAATCACAGTGTAAGTAAAATACATGACATTAAAATAAATCGTAAACTGAACGCAAAGGAAGACGTAAAAAGCAAGCCCGGGGTTTCATTGTGGCTTTCTTCTCCGGGTCGTCCACCTAGGTAGCTAGGGAAAGCCGCAGGCTAGCTAGGGTAAGTTCCTCGGCGGCGATGATCGCTTTGGCCCCTTAACGCGTGATCGGTGATCCCGTGCATGTGATCACACTCTCATTTAGAATTTCGTCTATTTGCTTTAGTCTTTCATTCTTTAATTTTAATATAGTAGAACTAATAGATTTTCAAAATAATAGATTAGTAACTTGTTTTTTTATTTAAGGAGTTCAGAAAATAAATGCGATAAAACAAACCGCACGGACGGACTAATATTTTTTTTTTTTTACTTTTATACTATCCACAATGTTTATGTACTGCATTGTGAGCTTAAGTACAAGTGTATGTTAATACCAAATTGCTCAATAAAAAAAATCATTTCATTTTATTAATCGTATCCCCTGTGACGTGATCATGAAAGGAAGATGCGAATGTTTATCTACTCTACCGCTTAACGTAATAAGCCGTACATACTTATCGTATGGGCAGTGTTTACTCTAGTGTCAGTAAGTCGGTAAGCCGATAAGTAGGCCTCTGACATGGTTCAACGACCGTTGTCTAATAACTACAACCAGGACCGACAGCTTAACGTGCCCGCCGAAGCACGGAAACGCTAAGAAATACAACCACTTTTGTGGTCACCCATCTGACTGACGCCTAACCTCACCGATCACTTACGGCCTGGTGAGAACATAGTACGTGACGCAATATAAATCTATTCCAGTTCATTTTGTTGATATGTATGTACTAAAATAAAACAAAACAGTTATACTAAAACTTTGTACAGACACCAGCACATCCAGCTACCCCAATCTGTCAAATTTCTTTTATAGATTTTCAACTTTATCAAAAAGCATAAGGTTCACTCTCAATTGGCGAAATTTGACAGATTGGGGTAGCTTGATGTGCTGGCGTTTGTACGTAACTTGTAGCGTTGTTTTGTGATCAGATGTTGTCTATGCTATTTTAGTGACTGTCTGTTTTGCCTTTGTAGATATTTGTGGGATTTGTAATAATAATGATACATGCATATGTATGTATATTTAGCTTTTGGGTATTAAAGTTTACTTGTACTTGTCAAGCTCACAATGCTGTACATAAATTGTCTGGCCTGCTGGTCTAGCCATTAGTGACCCTGATTGCTAAGCCAGAGGTCGTGGGTTCGATTCTCAACATGAACCAATCTTTGTGTGATGAACACGATTATCGTTTTTTTTCATTATTTTATTTATTATGTGTGTACATTACACACAAAATATAAACAGAAGGAAATTTACATAGTACGAATTTCAAAAGAAATCTCTTCCAGCAGACCCGCGAGAGGAAAGTTGCAGAAGAAAGTACAAATGTGTGTAGGTACAAGATAAATGCAGAGGTAACTGACAAAATAATTTTAATTAATTTACATACGAATATTTAAATAGATACATCGATATATATATAGATAGAGTACACTTTATTGCACCAGAAAACACAATACATAATATCTTAATAAAGAAAATATAGGTACAATCGGCGGTCTTATCGCTTTGTAGCGATCTCTTCCAGACAACCGTTGGGTGGACAAGAAGAACTAAGATGGAAAAAGCGGTAGTTGTAAGTGTACTATCGTGCGTATTAAATGTTTACCGTTATTAAATACATACATTACATATGTACAAGCTTCATAAATATATACTTATATTTGTATAAATACTAATAATACTATACTATAATAATATACTATACATACATACATTATATATCTTTTTAATTAAGGAGTTACGCAGAAAGAGGTTACTAAAAGAAGTTAAGAGACAAGAAAAGAAGGGATAAAGACATTTAGAGCGATAAAAAGTGTTTTTTTAAGGAAACTTTGAAAGATGCTAGGGTTTGTGCACGCCTAATTTCTACAGGAAGTAAATTCCATAGCCGGGCTGCTTGGACAGTAAACGAGTTATCAAAAAAAATCTGTAGAGTGCACTGGGATATGTAGTTTTACATATAATATAATATGTATAAACATCAAGATAGTGAAAAATAGTGTTCTTTCACTCTTTTTTTTAATAATGAAACTGTGTCACTCTTTCTTATATCAGGCGGATGCGAATTCCACAGCCTAAAGTAAAAATCGGTTTTAGAGGTGGGAGTTTTAGATGGGATCGAAGGTGAGGTCTGTTCTGTGTCTGGGTGTACTTTATCTATACTGTGTAAACTTATATGCATGGCCACCTAATATCAGACGACGGTCATCGTAGCCTAGTTGGTAGTGCTCCTGCCTACGAAGCTGGTGGTCCTGGGTTCGAATCCCGGTAAGTGAAAATATTTGTGTGATGAGCACGAATATTTGTTTCTGAGTCATGGATGTTTTCTATGTATATAAGTATTTATCTATCTATATAAGTATGTATATCGTCGCCTGGTACCCATAGTACAAGCTTTGATTAGTTTGGGGCTAGGATGATCTGTGTGACATTGTCCCTAGATATTATTATTATTATTATCAGTAGTACTCAGGCTTTTTTTCGACTAAATTTGCATCTTGTAAGCGGTCACACGTAGCTCAAAGGCTTTAGATAAAACATTCAAAGTAATGTGAGCGCATTGTGGTTTGGTCAAATTCACTGTCATATCTATGACTCTTATGTGGTATCTACAAAGTCTAGGTAAACTTTAAGCCTCATTTTAGCGTGGATTTGTGGTCGATGTCCAATTTCGGTCGACGTCATGTTTTGCTTATAACTCGATAAAAAGATAGCCCAGATTTGTTTTTAATCTTTTGTTAATTTTTTATTATATGAACTTACGAGAAGATTTGTAATTCTGGAATTATGTGTAAGTAGACCTCTGTTCTATTTTTATGTATTCTTTATCTTTACAGATTTTACAGATTTAGTATTTATCTTTTACCTAACAGATTTGGTTGCAGAATTTTATATGCTTATTTCTAAACTAGGTAAATAATTATAATTTCGTACAATATTACAAAAGAGAAAACTTTATAATTTATTGAAAATGGGCTTTAAAGTTGAATTTAAAAGGGAACAAAAAATAAAATCAACAGAACATCAATAACAAACATAATATTTTTACACAGCGAGCTGCATCAAGCTCCATATTTATCATGGCACTTCATAACTGACCTTCTTTTATTTGAAAAAGCAGTCAAACACTTCTTTAACTGCCGAATATCGGAACCACATTTCCAAATCGTCTGACTCTTAATAAATATAAAAGGGTCTTCACGTAACATAACTACAAAACTTTGATCCTTTAGATAAAAAAGACCACTAACTCGATCCTGCAGATTGGAATAGGCACAGGTGCTCTCATCAGCTTGTAAGTTATCGGCGAGATAAGCACGCGTTGTGAGCGTCAACATGCGCAGGCGATGTTGATAAACTACGTGAGAGTCTTACTAGTACTTGAAGAAATCTGATCCTACCTACTAAGTGTAGTCGATGAAGTAAGAGTAAAAATTTAAACACACCTCTTTTAGTGTCAGGGATAAGGAAGTGAGCAAAATGACAGTTCACAATTCGATTTTGTACTACAACCACAGGAGGACTTAATCCACGTTTTAATTTTGGCAATAGGTACCTATTGTTTAGCGTAGTCGCAAACCCTACCTGGATTATAAACTAATTACCACTATTTTGTATTCAAACATAGTATGAGATTATTATATTTGAAGTATTAATTAACTATTAAAAGCGTACTAATATTTATTTAACTCTCGCCAAACTCATCTTAGTTTATTTAAGCTGCAACTAGCATTAGGCTAGTTGTACACACTCCCTGAGACATTCCGAGGCTGGCTGATTGCGAGCGAGTATTTCGTTAATTTGTCTCGTTTTGCTCTCAATCGCGTGTTAGTATAAATTTAAATCTAATCTGGGCCGCGGTTAACTTGAGACAACTCGAGACACTCGAGAAGCTAATTATCGAATCAGGTATAATATAAACACACCTCCAAGGAAGTTGGAGTTTAGTTTCCAAATACGGGCTTAATATTTTTTTTAAAAGCCAGAAGTTTTTAACAAATGTGAAACTTTTTTAAGCTCAATTTTAAGATGATTTCCATCCCACACTCATCACATCTCTATGCCCAGTGTTATTTCTATGGCAGGGAATGAGTTTAGAAACATCATAAAAGGTATAGAAGAACTACAATAGAAGAAATATGATCCTTCCTATCCTTGATGAAATCCTTCCTGTCCTCAGTCACATATATAATTTCTCCTTAACAAATGGGTGCTTTCCATCTCAATGGAAAGCAGCTTATATTATTCCGGTACCTAAGAAATCCAATCCTAAAGAATTCTCCGAATTCCGTCCTATATCTATCCTCCCCTTTCTTTCCAAAGTGTTGGAACGTTTAGTTTATAGCCAACTAAATGTTTTCCTTTGTAAAAACCAGCTCCTAAATCCATTACAAACTGGTTTCCGACCCGGTCATAGTACAGCTACTGCTTTGATCAAAATAACAGACGACATTCGTCTTAGCATGGATGAGAGCAATGTCACGGTACTTTCCTTGCTAGACTTCAGTAATGCTTTTAACACCGTAGACTTTGACATCTTGCTTGGCATTATGCGCTCACTTAATGTATCTCCAATGGTTATTGACTGGTTTCATAATTACCTGTTAGGTCGCCGGCAGCGTGTTCGCATAGAAGATGCTTGTTCTTCGTGGTGCGATATGATTGCTGGCGTACCACAGAGAGGCGTGCTATCTCCATTACTTTTTGCTGTATTTATAAATACTATTTCCCAAAACCTCAATTCTTCCTACCGCCTCTATGCCGATGATCTGCAGATTTATACACAAGCATCTTTGGAAATGATTTCGTCTGCTATCAATGTCATACAGGATGATCTTGATAAGATTTGCGAATGGAGTACGTCTTATGGACTAGTGGTTAACCCGGCAAAGGCGCAAGTTATTGTAATTGGCAGCTCCAGAATGCTAGCTAAAATAGATTGGTCTAGGCTACCTCAGGTAAAATTTAATAATAAAATCATTCCTTACAGCGACAAAGTAAAAAACCTAGGTATATACATTGACAAGACCTTATCATGGGATCCTCAGCTTCAGGAAGTCAGTCGTAAGTTATTTGCATCAGCAGGGTCTTTGCGACGAATCCGAAACTTCCTTCCCACTACCACTAAAATTGCGCTAGCACAATCTCTTCTTTTACCCATCCTTGACTATGCAGATACCAGCTATCCTGATCTCACCGAAGCCCAACTTGACAAACTTGAGCGCCTTCAAAATTTTTGCATAAGGTTTATATTTGGTCTGCGCAAATATGACCATGTTTCAGAATTTCGCACCAAGCTTAAGTGGCTTCCCATTCGCCTCCGCCGAGATACTCATATTTTAATTCTTCTATACAGTATATTGTTTAATCCTGCCACCCCACTTTATCTCAAAGAACGGTTTGAGTTCCTAAATGACACACATTTAAGATCCCTGAGGTCATCTGAAAATTTGCGACTCAAAATACCTAAGCATTCCTCTAACTTCTACGGAAAATCATTTACAGTAGAAGCTGTGCGCCTTTGGAATGATTTGTCTGTAACGATGAGGCGAGCACAATCCCTTTACACTTTTAAAAAACTAGTGAAGGAGGACCTTTCACAATAAATAGATACTATTGCATAATAACAGTGTTACTGTCATCTCCTATTACTAATAGGATGTATGTATTTATATAAGTATTTTATTTGTTATATGTATGTTGTATGTAATATATATATCAACAAATTTCAATTACATATTAATATGTATATTATATATTTAATGTGTAATACCTACGAGCTGTAGGCATTACTTCAAGATAATGTTTCACAATTTTCTCTCTTAATTTACTAGACTAGTCTATTTCTATTTACTATTTCTTTCTTAAGTTGCTACACCCCTATCACTCATTTAATTATTCTTCTTGCTGATCTTGTCCATCCTAAGGTTGTCCGGAAGAGATCGCAGTTAGCGATAAGACCGCCCATTGTACTAGATTTATTACAAATTTATACTTTATATGTAAATCTTGGTGCACAATAAAGAGTATTTGTATTGTATTGTATTGTACAAGCGCAAACTGGCTATAAGTTGGGCGCAGAGGATCACAAATTACGAAATCTTAGGATTACTGTAACCGGCAAACTCAAACTCATGTTGACCATCAAACATAAGAAAGTTTCCAATCCAAAGACGTGTTAAAGGCAGAAAAGTCCTGGCTTTTGTAACCATATTCATTAATTGACGAAGAATCTGAATTTTAAGGACGCTCTTCATCCTAAAGGCCTGGAGGATTTCTACTCATTTATTACACCCATTAAGCCATCTTAGTGCCCTAGGAACATCCCGCACCTTGTAGCGGAAGTCGGAAATCTGCTAATAAAATTAAACATTAAACATCAGCTATTTCTTGCTCTATTAGAAAGTTTCTTGAACAAAACTTGTAGAATTGTATATTTATTCCCGAATTTAGAATGTTATCGCCTCCATAGCTCTATTCTTTCATTCTTCTTGTTATTTAATGGGCAGGGGTTATCCTGCATTCAGAGTTCAAGCCACCTAGAAGCTTCTGACAAGACTTAGCATCTATTGTGAAATCGATTGGGTCGTATTAAATATGGGCAGGGGTTATCCTGCATTCAGAGTTCAAGCCACCTAGAAGCTTCTGACAAGACTTAGCATCTATTGTCTAATTTGGGTCGTATTAAATTTTGCCAATAAGTTTGTATGATAATTTGTTACCGTGATTTCATTGCATGAAACCAGGATAGACTCAAGTCTACACTGCCATGTTGGCTTTGCAGTTCCAGAGTATCAGGTAAAGTATTAGTAGTTAAATAAATTTGCCAAATGTATACAAATTTTATTGAGTTACATGCTTAATACTCCCAGCCCAGCGGGTGTGTACAACCGCCAGAATAAAACGTAATTAGCAATGCAGAGAACGTTTTGCGCTTATCTCATAAAGGTTAAGTGTTTATTATATTATTAAAGGTTCCCTTAAAAGGTACGCCACAATAGAATTATTTAGCTAACCGTAAGTTAGTTTAGCCTTTGTTGTTAATGTAATTATTTCTACGTACGAGATCCTTGGTTAAACCGAGATTAGATTAGAGCGAAAGCAATTGTAATCTATTAAGAGTAGATTGTTTTTTCTTAATCAAGACTTAATTGCGTTTTACTTCCCAGACAGTCTGAAATAAGTCTTACTTATTTGCTTACTTCAATCTTACGAAGGACGCAAATTCAAGTAAACATCTTATTGGACTTAGAAACGGCGCTAAAAAGGAACACGATGCAAGACTGAGGTCTAGTGCAACGCAAGTCAATATGATTAATTTTTAACGAAGTAAAATTTAAAGTCAATAATTGATTAATGAAAATCAACATAATCTACTTAATTTTTTTATTATCAATCCATGTTATAGTGATCTTTATTAAAGTATATTCTAAAACTTTCTAAAATTCTCCAATACTAATGTCTTTTTTAAACGAACGTTTTAATGGAACTCGGTAGCAGTATAAAGAAAAATATGTGTTAGGCTCGGTCTATATAACCTTTATCTCATTAAAGAAATCAAGAAACAAAACATTAACCTACTCATTTAAGTATTAGTTATGGAAGAAAATTTCCTCATAACAAGCCAATTTCCTTAACGCTACACATTAACATAACACATTCTAAGAACTTTGAGAAAAGTTGAGTTAGCCCTCAATACAAACTGTGTAAACCAATAATGAGTATTAAGGAAAGTTGTCACGTTTGGTGAATCGAATTTGAACCAAACTAGAGAAGCAAGAACTTCACTAAATTACATCTATGAATTGCGAAACTTAAGGAGAGAAAATTTAAATCCCATTTTGGTCGTGATCTTCTAGTACCGTCTTCCACTTAAGTTCTATTTAAAGGCTTTTCATACCAACATATTGACAAACCAGTATATGGCTTAATCAATGATCTTATAATGTCAACTCTTCCGATTTCTCTGATAAGATCTGCCAACCTTACACACTCCATCATGACCTGCAGTTGATGTCGTAAGGTGGAGGATCTTTCTGTATATCTTCCACAGTCTGTTTAGTTTTGTTTTTTTTAACCGCTCTCAGCCAGTTGCCCTTACCTGTCCGTAAGCGATCGACGAGGTAAAACACCTATGTCCGAGGTCAGTCTATAGATGGGTGACCGAAAAATGTGGTTTAATTTCTGAGCGTCTCCGTGCTTCGGAGGGCACGTTAAGCTTCGGTCCTGGCTGTTGTCATGACAACAGTTGTTAAGCCATGTCAGACACCTTCTGGGCGGCTTAAATAACTCTGACACCAGGGTGATGTGTCATCCAGGGCCGAATTTTGACCATGGCGGCCAGTCTCAATGGAGACTAGCCAAGTGCACAGGACATATTATAGGGCACAAGTGTGTGCACAGGGGCACTTTCTATTCCATCACTCTCATGTTCCGATGGAACGACTATCGACACGACCGGATTTTACGTGGTCTCCGAGGCACGGGGGTATAATACCGCCAAATCCCAGAATTCGGGCTCATAATGAGAAATTGTTTTTAACGGAAGAATCCTAAAATCACTTTTTGGCCGGACCCGGGATTTGAACCCAGGACCTCATTATCTATGGTTGAACACGCGACCGCTAGACTAACGAGGCAGTCAGGGTAACCATACGGTAAATAAAGGGAGGAAGGAAAGTCTCTTGTAAATGAATGTAACAACTTGATTGTTGTTGTTGAAAGGTCACTCAGAATAAAAGAAAATTCAAGTAAAAAACCGGCCAAGTGCGAGTCGGACTCGCCCATGAAGGGTTCCGTAGCAGCAAGTATTTCAGTTGATTAAATGAAAGCAAATTGCGGTTTACGATTTATGACGTATTAAAAAAAAACTACTTGCTAGATCTCGTTCAAATCAATTTTCGTTGTTTGCATGGGAATGTATATCATATATTTTTTTTAGTTTTTCATTCTCTTACTTTAGAAGTTACAGGGGGGGACACTCATTTAACCACTTTGGAAGTGTCTCTCGCGCTAACTATTCAGTTTAGAAAAAAATGATATTAGAAACATCAATACCATTTTTGAAGACCTATCCATAGACACCATATGTGTGGGTACGATGAAAAAAATGTTGAGTTTCAGTTCTATGTATGTAGGTACCCCCCAAAATTATTGTTTTTTTTCTATTTTTGTGTGACAATCTTAATGCGGTTCACCGAATACATCTACCAAGTTTCAACAGTACAGCTCTTATAGTTTCGGAAAAAAGTGGCTGGGGCATACGGACGGACAGACAGACAGACATGACGAATCTATAAGGGTTCCGTTTTTTGCCATTTGGCTACGGAACCCTAAAAAGTAAAGTAGAAAATAATAACGACTAAGTTGAAGCCTTCTTATTACTTATTTTCGTTTAATATCTTGGTAACATTCTCGAAGTCACGAGTTGAAATAAATTATATTAATAATAGAATACGATGAAAGTTAATTCAGCAGATTCTTCAGGGTTCAATTTCTTAAGTATATAATATCTGTCTGGCAATTCAAATTTAAAGTAATTTAAGAAGCGATTATGAGTTTTACAAACATGTAGGGTTGAAGCCACACATATTCGATACCTAGGTGTATCGACGATCTTACATGGGTTGTGGAAGCCGCTGGATGCTGGCAGCGAACGAGTAGCAGTTATGGGGATCTTATGGGGGTGTCTTTTGTCCAGCAGCCGACGTCTTTCTGCTGATATCATGATAATGATGAAGAAGTGGTACGGTCAGGTGCTCTCACTGGTTCGAAGTGTTTAGCGAAGTAAAGAACCTAGCAGTTAGTCTATGGGTGACGGGCAGTGTGGTATAATTCTGAGCGCCACGTTGCTACGTTTTCGGTCCCGGTTTTTGTCGTTGTCAGACCTACTGTCCGGCTTCAACAATTTGATACCATAGTATAACCATGTACCGACGCCGGCACATCAAGCTATCCCAATCTGTCCAATTTACCCAATTGAAAGTGAACCTTATGCCTTTGTGATAAAGTTGAAAATCTAAAAAAAAAATTTGACTGATTGGGTTAGCTGGATGTGCTGGCGTCTGTACCTACCACCATCATATTAAAATAAAAACAAATTAAATGTTAAAGCGTTATTATATAAGCTACCTATCCATGTGTTTTCCGGCCTGGAAATAATAACAGAGTCACGCCATATCATCCCATGGGTGTAATTAAAGGCACTAAGACTAAGGCACAGACTCACACACGGCCATCTGATCCCAAATTAGAAGCAGTGCTTGTACTATGGAAATCACATAACTGATATACTAAATATACTACCTTTCTTTTGTAAATATACTACTAATACTTACATAGATAATTACACTCAGACTCAGGATAAACAGACATGTTCATGCAAACATATTATGCGAATATTGCTATACTATGTTTTGTTTAATAAATCAATCGTACGCTGTAATTATATTTCAAGTTCAGAGGTAACTGAAAACAGGTAACATAATATATTTCCGGTTCGACTTGGATCTGAATTGAATATGTTCATGTTCCTTCAAATCGGAATTTAAATGAACGTATTCAAAATGAGCCGTTCCTTTACCCGAGTAAAGCGTATTTATCACACGTTATTTCGAGTCGGCTAAGCAATGTATATTAACCGAATGAAAATGTTCTTTAACTTGATACACGTGTGCGAATGATAATATTAATAGGAGTGCATTCAAGCCCATAAAAACGTATTAGGTACAGTTGAGTAATTTGTTCAACAGCGCCTATACCTATTGTAATCACATGTATAGGAATTTAATAAACAATCAGTAAGACTCTACAATTTAGAAGGCTCAAGGTCACCCAAAGAGCAATGGAGAGGGCTATGCTCGCAGTTTCCCTGCGGGATCGAATCAGAAATGTCGAAATCCGCAGGCGAACCAAAGTCACCGACATAGCCCGAAGATTTGCAAAACTGAAGTGGCAGTGGGCGGGGCACTTAGCTCGTAGAACCGATGGCCATTGGGGCAGAAAGGTTCTTGAGTGGCGACCACGAACCGGAAGACGCCGTGTGGGCATGCCCCCTACAAGATGGACCGATGATCTTGTGCGGGTCTCTGGAAACTGCTGTATGCGAATAGCGCAAGACCGGCAATTGTGGAGATCTTTGAGGGAGGCCTTTATCCAGCAGTGGACGTCTTTCGGCTGCTATGATGATGATGATAAAGACTCCACAATATCGTCATGTCAGCCAAAAGACGTCCACTGCTGGAAAAAGACTTCTCCAAGCCCCTTCACAATGTCCAGACTAGCGGTACCCGCACCCTCGGATTCCAGTGACACTCACAATATCATCGATGCACCTTTTGGTGGGTCTGCCCACTATGTATCTTCCAATTTGTGGTCGCCTCTCAAGAACTTTTCTTTGAGCCATGTGCCCCGTCCACTAGGCTGCCACTTTGGTTATGTCGGTTACTTTTGATCGTCTACGGATTTCGACATTTCTAATTCGATCTCGGCGGAAGTAGGTCGGCCATCTGATCCCAAACTAAACCGAGCTTGTACTATGGAAACTACATAAGTTCTTTTGTAAATACATAATTATATAGATAAATATACCCAGACCAAACCAAACAAACATGTTCATGCACACTAATATCTGTCTTGGGTGGGAATCGAACCCACGACTTGCACCGTGAAATCTGATAGCAAAGCCTTCTCCATTGCTGTTGAGCCATCTTATGAATACGTACGTGTATGTTCCGTAAGTCATCACTGGCAACTCATATTGGTTAAAGACTTTTGATTTGAGACACTGCGGTATTTGGAACCAAGACGCAACCCTAAACCTTCCTGTATAATTATTTCTTTTTTTTTCTAGTACGCAGTAGTTTTAATGCCTTATATAATAATATGTATGTTATAAGATGAAATTATAGGTTATGTATTTTGTGAATTGCATAAGTTTACTGAGGGTAGGTATGTATATCTATAAACGCGACGGCATAAACTTCTGTAGTTATAGCTAAGATCAGGAGGAAGACTGCACATACTTATATGTCAGGCAACGGCGTCTACTGCCTTATGCTCCAACAAGATGATGATCTTATACCACAACGCTGAAATATTATTAGATGAACGTTCCTATCTATATACATGTCGAATCAACAAGCGTAGGTTGAGAATCGTCATTGGGATTGTCGGCCGAACCACATAGATTTACTGTGGTATGTCGCTCACTGTTTTCATAAGCGTTATAAAAAAATCTAACATGAAAACGGTCAATAATTTATACTTTCTAAAATAGCCGAATTATTAAAAACAACTCTATAAACAAATACATTGCGAATGTACAACGGGACTTGAACAATATTATTTTATAATTCTCCGGAATCCCACTATAGTCACTGCAATGTTTGATACCATTTATAACAAGGGTTGATGGATACTTCAGAACAATAAAATATAAAAATCAGGGTAAGGCAGCTGGGGGCCATTTAAAAAGATAACATTTGGAGATAACTGTATTGTACGGAAGTAAGTAAAAGCTATATTTTTTATTGTCTGCCAAGAAAAGAACGTAACTTGATTAAAATATCGGCCGATCAGTGCCGACGGGTTCAATGGTAGTGTAGCGTACCATTCTGCTTATTCCATATTGCGTATTATTCTCTGCTTTTTAGGGTTCCGCAGCCATTTGGCAAAATACGGAACCCTTACAGATTCGTCATGTCTGTCTGTCCGTCCGTATGTCACGGCCACTTTTTTCCGAAATTATAAGAGGAGATACTGTAAAAGAATACAAAAATAGAAAACGAACAATAATTTTGGGGGTTCCCCATACATAGAACTGAAATAAAAAAAAATTTTTCATCGTACCTGTACACGTGGGTATCTATGGATAGGTCTTCAAAAATGATATTAAGGTTTCCAATATTATTTTTTTCTAAACTGAATAGTGTGATATATTTGTGTAATGGGGGTAATTCCATATTATTTGTATCGACGCACCGGTATGTTGCGGCGCCTCAGTCTGGAAATATAGATGTCATCGTGCAGTTGTCGTGTGTCATTTCTTCCCGCTAGCCAGACAATTCCCGATATACTTCAGTGGCGACGAGAACGATCGAGGCTTACGCGTGAATAGAAAAAGATAAACAAGTAATAAACCAAACAATGTCGATCGGTAAAATCGCGGAGTTCAAAGTTCACAGTGATGATTGGCAGTTATATATTGAACGTTTAGAACAATACTTTCTTGTGAACAAAATTCCGATGGAATTGCAAGTGCCAAGTAAGTAATTTGCGCGAGAGACATTTCCAAAGTGGTAAAATGAGCGTCCCCCCCCCCCCCCCCTATAACTTCTAAAATAAGAGATTGATAAAAATAAAAAAAAATAAACTAAAAAATACATTACCATGTAAACTAACAACGAAAATTGGTTTGAACGATGTCTAGAAAGTAGTTTTTTTTAATACGTCATAAATCTTAAACAATCATTTCATCATCATCATCACGGACCTCTGCTTATTAGACCATAACCTTTCATTTAATCACAACAGAAATACTTGCTGTTACGGAACCTTTCATGGGCGAGTCCGATTTGCACTTGGCCGGTTTATTATCATCATTTAATTTTATCTGGCTTTTAAAATGCCTTGGGAATTAAGTCCGCCTTTGTACTTAATATTGTGCATAAAGTTATAAATAATAGTTTTGAAGAGAGTGGTGGGCATCGAACCTTCGAATTAGCAACCACGGTCACTAACCACTAGACTAACAGGCAAGTCAAATGCCGCCATTTACACGTTACTGACCATTCCTTCCGGCCAATAAACATTAGTGATCTTTCTCATACTCAGGCAGGATTACAAAATTAACCTGAAGATATTCAGTAAAGAGAAGTGTATTCCCATTTCAGTAGCACATTAACTGAAAGGCTTCAGGTTTTCGCTTCAGCATCCCAGAGGACGAATGTTCAGTAAATATTCAAATATTTGATTTTATCAGACACAAATAGTTTTGTTTCTTTGAAGAGATTTCAAATAGACATTATAAATACTAGCCGTAGATAGGTACGAGTGGATATTTAATCTCAAATGTCAACGTACCTAACCCTTTGACCCTGGAGAATGCAGTATCAACCCGAATCCGATTGTGTACACAAAATCTGTCCTATGTACATATTTATTATTGATATACCTATAATAGGAGAGATGTCAACAAACATAGTTACTTACCTATCTAATTTAGACTTGGAATAATGTAAAATAAGATGCGTTGAAAATCACATTTGTTTTGGGCATTTTTAACAACTTTTGTAAATACATACCTACTTATATAGATTATTGCACCCAGACTCAGAACAAACAGATATGTTCAGGCACCCAAATATTTACCCTGAGAGGGTATCGAACTCACGACCTGCAGCGTGAAAGGCAAGTATTTACCAACCACGCCAACCAAATATTATTGTGATGCAAGCGTCATATGCCACGATAAGCACTTACCGACAGGTGATCCGCACGCGCGTTGCCGACTTGGGACTTTAATGTAATAAAAACAAAACAGTACCGTTTATTTCAACGAAGTCTCTTTAAAATTGCCACACCACACGTAGCCATTTTATTATAAAAGCCATTTTAAGCGTCTAACAAATACTATTCATGTTTGTTGCCGCAGACAACAGGTGAACTCGTCAAAGCGCACAATGTTCAGTGCACGCCAAAAATTCCCTTTGACGCTTGACACTGTCGCGTAGGGAATTACGCTTTCACTACCAGTAGAAATTTGTTATTAGTATAAAGTAGAAATTTGTTATTTAATTTATGAAAATCCTTACCCTAAGTTCAGTCGAATAAGTGGTTTCTCGTCTTGGCGTAGTAGAGAAGAACCGGCAGTCTCACGCATCGTCCTATCCGTATTCGCCCTGTGTCGCCCTCTAGCGAGGGTACTTACCTTATAGTTTTAATTTGTACTATGACTTAAGCCCTCGATAAATACGAGGTGTAACATAATAGTGAAAAAGATTGGAAGACCACAATCAACCCATGAAACAGTTGCAAAATTGTATCAGCTTACATTCAGTATGTTTACGTTTTTCAGCTTCATCGGTAAATTAAGGTTCTAAAATTTTGTTCACGTTACATCTTGTAAAGATAATGAGGTTCTGGGTTCCAACCTAGGGGAAAAATCTGGTAAGGAAAAAGGGAAAGGGCTTTTATTATTAAACATTTTACGGCGCACGACCACTCTGTGGTACCAAGTAACTGCGGAGATATTTCAGATCCGGTATGACATAGCACCTTCAAGAACCGAGCCTATTCATCTCTTCAAAGCCTATCTGGTGTTTAGAGTGTCCATAGGAAGCGGTGATCGCTTACCTCTCACGTATCTACTTGTAGATGGCCTGTTTGCACATTTCTCTTGCTATTACTAAAAAAAAAAACATCCCGGATTCTGAAATCATAGGACCAGCGTCGCACGGTGAAAGTATACAGACGCCAGCACATCAAGCTCAAATTTCCCAAATTGAAAGTGAACCTTATACTTTTGTGATAAAGTTGAAAATCTATAAAAGAACAGATTTTTTTAACAGATTAGGGTAGCTGGATGTGCTGGCGGCAGTACATACGGTGCATTGGATATATGTCCATCAGAGGGTAAAAATGAGAAATTTCCAAAAAGATAAAGATAATTTTAACGGATGAAAAATATATCACTGTTACTATTTTCTTTTATTTCTTTAAGACATCGCCCGCACTAGGGAATCTAATACCTGTGTCGTGTGGTACACAATTTACATCCAGACTCAGAACAACTATTTATGGGTCACACAAATAGTTGTCCAGCGCGGGACTTGAACCCACGACACCAAGCGAGGCGACTGTCTTAGCCGCTGCGTAGTATTGCTAGTAAAATTGGTTGATAAACGGTAGTTCGTATGTATAACCAGCAAACGTAATGCGGTGACCTTAAACAAATTAGTTAAAGGGCAAGGAAATCATCATGGTGACTATATTTCACTCGCGATGACGAGACGTGCGCGCCACGCCACTTACATTCAATGTCAATGTCAATAAAGTTTGGTGTCATTGAATCAGTATGTACCTAGTTTAGAAGTACTGTAATACTGATACTACGAACCGAATGAGGTAAATCTGTCGTTTTGTTTTAAGAACCGAAAAATTAAACTACAATAGAGAATGTTCTTATTCCCATTAAGCGTTGTATGTAAATAGTAAATATAATAAACTATATAAAAACGGTTTTGATTTACATAGACTTTAAAACTACTTGTAAATAGTGGGAACATTAATAATAATTGTTATATTACAAATAAATACCATTTAGTTCATCACTTGTTTAATTAAATATGTGCATATTATATAAATATTTAATAAATATAAAAATAAAATATCTAGCTCAGACATGAGAGCGATGTTTAGGGATAAAAGGTGTTGTATAAATAATAATGAATGTTTTAAAAACACATAACGTTTTTAAAATATATTTATAACAGTCGATCTAAACAAAGTCTATATGGTGGGCCCATATAGACATTGTTTAGATAGATTGTTATAAAAAAAATACATTGTTAAAAGTGTTTACAAAAGAAAAGTAGAATATCAGTTATCTGGTTTCCATATTACAAGCTCTGCTTAGTTTGGGATCAGATGGCCGTGTGTAAATAATGTCCCAGTATATCATTATTATTATATATTATTTCTTAGCGAACAAAAACATGCCAAACTCAGTTCATAAATAATGGAAAAACACGTAACATGCTTAAAAAGTACCATTTCTTTTAAAGTCGGTTCATAATAGGGCTTAATCACATCGAAGTTTCTACGTCAAGGTATACAAAAAGGTATTTTGTTGACACCATATATTATATTCGTTATATTATAGTCTTTATTATTACGTTACTGCACGAGTGGCGCAGCGGTCCCGCACTGGACAGCTATTTGTGTGAACCATAATTAGTTGTTCCGACTCTAGATATACTTTGTCTCCGTCAATTATATTTCTGTAAAGTATCCTGCGCTACGAGATAATCTAGAGGGGTTGGAATAAAAAAAAGTAATAATTAAAGCGGCGATGTTTCATAAAAAACCGGCCAAGTGCGAGTCGGACTCGCGGACGAAGGTTCCGTACCATTATCTATAAAAACGAGCAAAAATTTCACGTTTGTTGTAAGGGAACCCCCTTAAATATTTATTTTATTTTATTTTTTAGTATTTGTTGTTATAGCGGCAACAGAAAACATCATCTGTGAAAATTTCATCTGTCTAACTATCACGGTTCAAGAGATACAGCTTGGTGACAGACGGACAGACAGACAGCGAAGTCTTAGTAATAGGGTCCCGTTTTACCCTTTGGATACGGAACCCTTAAACAACAAACAAGTTCTAATAAAGGCAGGTACAACTATGTTAGGTATATGTAAAAGTGTCATATAATGTATATATGTGTGTGTTGGGTATCCAAGTCAAGGTGATGAGGTCAAGTGATTTAAAGTAAGAGTTTAAAGTAAAACATTCTTTAAATATTTTTGTTACATTAAAGCTTTAAAGTGTGTTGGTTGTATCGTTCTGGTATAAATAACAATTAATAATAAATATCCAGGACATATCACATCTAGCCCAAACTACGCAAAGCTTACTTCAATGGGTGGAAATACTTAACTATTAAATTTTTTGTAAATATTTAAATACATACCTACTAGATTGAGACAAAAGCTTTCAGACAATATGTAGTAAAATATAGCTAAAACTATAAATTTTGATAATTAAACTTAAACATAATCTCTTTGACAATAACTTAATACAAGCTAGCTAAATATAATTGCTCTTATAAATTATATTTATAAATGTTTTCATTCAATCCGTGTACCTAAATATCTATGTAACTAGAAATAATACTGTATGCTACTATATTTTACTACAAATATGTTCTCACGATTTATAAGCGCTTTCTTAAAGTCTACGTGAATATACCGATGAATAAACCTTTTTTATTTTATTTATTAGATGTGTACCGTTGTTTTACCCGCGTTAATTAGAAATTATAGCCGATGTGTTATAAAGTTACATCAAAATCCTTTCGGTAGTTTTTGCTTGAAAGAATAGGAAACGTCCATATATCCATCCACACTCACAAACTTTCGAATTTATAATATTAATCGAATAATACACATAAAACACCCTGACAGAGAATAATAGACAAGTTCTTATGGTGTTGAATATAAATATATGTCTTATGTGAGAATCGAACCCGCAACCTTTGGGTTAGAAGGCAGGTTCACTGAACTGAGTCCAGTATATGAATATGATCTTATACCTACTCGGCGAATAAGAAAAAACAAATATCAAGTTAATCCAAGTTTTATATTTTTATGAAATAATGTGAAAAAACTAAAAGCCAATAACCTCGGAATCTATATAGAAGCAATTTGACTGCCGCATTGGTGTAGTGGTAACGTGTTCCGCGGCAGGCCATGATTCTATTCTCTAGGCGCGCCTGAGAGAAAAAAACAAATAAGTATTGCCATACAGCGTGGTAATGCTGCCAGTATTCTGGGAACATTACCAGTACAAGAACATTAAGAATACCTTCAATTTAACGCTTTAAGTCTTACGTTGTAATAAGAAGATATATTTGTTATACGTTCCATGAAGTAAGTTAATACTTATGCAGATAATTACACCCAGACTCAGGACAAATAGTCATGTTCAGGCACACAAATATCTGTCCTGGGTAAGAAACGAAACCACGACCTTTTTCTTGTACACGATAACAATATGACCATTGTTATACTGTACAAGAAAATGAAATCCAAAAATAAAACGCGTTTATTTAGTTGTATCTGACGCATTTTCCGTTTATTTATAGCGAATGATGTTTGCATGTGTTGAATATGTTTGTCATTTTGTGAGTACTAGGTACTGCATATTTTTTGTTATTTGTTCAAAGTGTTATGATGGAAATAAACAGGTTACTTACCTTTCAATGACGCGAGTGACGATACAACATGTTTAAAGGGCGAAAGTGAATTCTAACCGCAATTTTTCTGCGTGTCTGTCCATGGCGTTTAATAACACGCCTGTGTCATTAGAACCCATCATCTCTGTTGACCCGTTGCGTGTCATTGGTTAGTGACCGTGTATTAGCCAGAGGTCGTGAGTTCTATCCCAACCTAGGAAAAATCTTTTTGAGATGTACATAATTTTTTGTTCTGCGTCTGGGTGTAATTTATCTATAAATTATCAGGCGGGCCTGTTGGCGTGGTTGGCAAATGCTTGCTTTTCACGCCGGAGGTCGTGGGTTCGATTCCCAACCAGGACAGATATTTGTGAGCATGAACGACTGTTTGTCCTGTGTCTGGGTGTAATTATCTTTATAAGTATATATTTACAAAAGAAAAGTAGAATATGTAATATATCAGTTATCTGGTTTCCATAGCACAATCTCTGCTTAGTTAGGGATCAGATGGCCGTGTGTGAATAATTGTCCAGGATATTATTATTAGATAAAAAAAATATTATTAGAATATGTATGTATTTAGAAATTGAAAAGTATATTTATCAGTAGTCTGGTGGCCATAGTACAGGCTCTGGCTGGTTTGGGATCAGCTGGAAGTGTGTTAGTTGTCCCAAGATTATTTTTATCTCATCGCTAAGTCTATTGTAGAGTCTAAACTCAATGTACTGTCAAAATACAAAATCAATATGTAGTGTTAATTCCGCTAATTGTCAGTTTAATCATGCCGGGATGCAATTTGCACCGCCCTCCCGCCCGCAAAAATGTGCATATGCAAGAAGGACAATATAGAAAAGCAAATTACATGCAACAGTACGATACCCAACACGTGTTTCGGTCCTCCACGGACCATTCTCAAGGGCTGCTAACTCGTCGAGTGCTCAAAGGAGACACATTTAGTCTCCTTCGAGCACTCGACGGGCGGGAGGGCGGTGCAAATTGCATCCCGGCATGATTAAACTGACAATTAGCGGAATTAACACTACATATTGATTTTGTATTTTGATTGTTATGGATTTCCGCAAAGTAACGCCTGATTCCATTACTTATCAATGTACTGTGTATTAGTAGTAATTAATTCAACAAGTTGGTATGTATGTACATATCTACTTGTTGTACCAGTAGGTAAGTAATTGGAGTTGGTACTAAATGGTTAATCTTGTCTCGGGACCACTCTATCTCCATAATATAAATTAACATACATAACATCATCATCATAATTGAAGTATAACGTTGGCCTAATTTCACAAATGCTATGGCAACAAAATATGCCAATGAAATAATGAAATTTATTCAGCACTTGGGTATTAACATACACTTGTACTTGTCAAGCTCAAAATGCATCACATTAATATAGTAATCTACTATATAAAAATAAGTCGGGTTTTCCTTCCTGACGCTATAACTCCAGAACGCACGAACCGATTTCTACGGTTTTGCATTCGTTGGAAAGGTCTCGGGCTCCGTGAGGTTTGTAGCAAAGAAATATTTATAAAATTTAACGCGGGTAACACCGCGGGGCACAGCTAGTATAGTAAAAATAAGTCGGGTTTTCCTCCCCGACGCTATAACTCCATAACGCACGAACCGATTTCTACGGTTTTGCATTCGTTGGAAAGGTCTCGGGCTCCGTGAGGTTTATAGCAAAGAAAATTTATAAAATTTAACGCGGGTAACACCGCGGGGCACAGCTAGTATAGTAAAAATAAGTCGGGTTTTCCTTCCTGACGCTATAACTCCATAACGCACGAACCGATTTCTACGGCTTTGCATTCGTTGGAAAGGTCTCGGGCTCCGTGAGGTTTATAGCAAAGAAAATTTATAAAATTTAACGCGGGTAACACCGCGGGGCACAGCTAGTATAGTATAAAAGTAACAAAAAATAATTAATTGGTCCGTCCGTGCGGTCTGTCACTGTAACATATTTATATAACTACTAGCGGCCCGGTACGTGCTTCGCTACGCTTGTAAGTATTAGTACAAATTGTTTGTATATATCGGAGTATAGAAAGATGTTGTTTTTACACTTTTTCAAGACTTTTTTTAAATTTTCTCTACTTACAAACCTTCCCTGGACTTCCACGAATATTTCAAGACCAAAATTAGCCAAATCGGTAAAGGCGTTGTTGAGTTATAACATTACAAAGAGAAGTGGCATTGATTTATATATATAGATTTCTTAATAAATAAAAATGAATAGTATAACATTATTTACACACGACCATCTGATCCCAAAAACTAAGCAGAGCTATAGATACAAGATAACTCGTATACTACATATACTACTTTCTTTTGCAAATCCATACTTCTATAGATATTTACACCCAGAATCGGGACCTAAAAACATGTTTATGCACACAAATATCTGTCCTGGGTGGAAAACGAACACACGACCTGCGGCGTGAAAGGCAAATATCTACGAACGACTTCAATCGGGCCGTCAAATATATAAGAAGGAAATAAAATATAATCGTGCTCATCATAAAAAGAGTTGTTCTGGGTGGGGATCAAACCCACTACCTCTGATTAGACAGTAAGCGTCACTAACCACTAACAACAGGATAGAAAGAAAAATAAAGCATTTATTGAGAAAACCTATTAAAATAGTCCATTCTAGATGAACAGGCATATTGACTTTAGCAATGTCGAGACAACACTGATATTCGGATGCGCCTACATAACCTTTTTGACTTGCCAATGTCAAATTACAATCTAATTGCACGCGAATGTGTAACTTATATAAACGTAAATAGGATCAAAATCGCAGTTACGTCTATGATCTAATATTAAGTAAATATAGTCCAAAGACATAATTATAATTTTTAGGGTATATTTGATAAACAATGGAACCCACTTATGATCAGTGTCGTGTATCTCTATTCGAATTTCACAGCTATTTTTCTCCGAAAATATACAAAGTTTAAATTTGCTACATAATGTATATCCAAAAGCCAAAATTAATTCATTCGTTTAAAAACAAAAGTTATTCCGAGTACCAAAGTCCAATTGTCGCAATTTACTTTACATATTCTAAGATCTAGAGCGTGTGGCGCCGTGGAAAGCCAAAAGGGATGTTTCTTGGACCTTGAAAATATTATCTTCTTTAATATTTATTTTTCACATATTACTCTTCAAATACAAAAAATAACTTTAGGTACTACTTATACGCCACATAAAAAGTCGTACTTTTTGAAGTAAAACGTAGAGTTTTTTACGGACGATTGACTTTCGGAATACACTGGTGAATGCGTAACGAGAGCGTTAGGAAAAATGTGATCGGGTGAGGCGTACAAAATTTGAAATGGAGATATAAATTAGTGAAGATAGAATGAGAGAGAGAGAGTGAGAATGAGAAGATAGTTTGCTACAGACGCCAGCACATCCAGCTACCAATCTGTCAAATTTCTTTTATAGATTTTCAACTTTATCACAAAAGCATAAGGTTCACTTTCAATTGAGGAAATTGACAGATTGGGGTAGCTTGATGTGCTGGCGTCTATACATTATTTAAGGGGCACGAGAGAGAGAGAGGCGCTCCCACACATCTTCTTTCATAGTTTCAAGTTTAACTTCAGTCGTGTTAAGCACACTCGTTTTTTATTCTATAAATATCAGTACTTTTATAGTTCAGGCAAGACTTTTAAGAAGTATATAAATATAATCAAACATGGCAATGACATTGTCATATTGACGTTCGCGGACAGTTCAGCAAGAGCGATGCATGACCAATATGGAATGGTTGATTACTTAGAGTCAATTGTATAACAATATGTAACAATCCGGCGTACATACAGCTATCCCAATCTGTCGAATTTCTTTTAAAGATTTTCAACTTTATCACAAAAGCATAAGGTTTACTTTCAATTGGGGAAATTTGACAGCTTGATGTGCTGGCGTCTGCACCATTACCGCCCAGGGGCTCTACCGGCGAAGTCGCCGAACATCGATTTCTTAAATAGTGTTCAAATAAATAAAGGTTAAACATGTCTAATCGTTAAATCGGCTTCAACGTTAACAATCGATTCCGGACCATTTATGACGTCACATGTGGTCATGGAAGCCGATTTAATGATTGATTAAGTAATTTTTTTACCTTTATTTATTTGAGCGCCATTTAAGAAATGTTCGGTGCCTTAGCCGGTAGAGCCCCAGCTTATGTCGCGGAAGTTACGTAAGACGAGTAAGAATCACTTCCGGCTTGTACACGTAGCTCTTTGTAATTTTGAAGTGAAAACTTCTTTAGGTGCGTTGAGCACTTTTTGGGTGAACAAAACTCATGGCACTCGCGTCATCGTCAACGAACGTTCTCCATGAGCTATATGTACATACATATATATGCGTATTTTTTGGGAGAACTAAAAAGCGTCAAACTCGCGTCATCGTCACCGCACGCTTCCCTTGAGCAATAGATATGTATACTGTGTACATAGATATGCCTCCGTGCGTTATTGGTTTACATTATACTCGTATTATATAATAATAATAATGTCCTCCTAGCCGAATTTCAGCCAAGGCAGTCAATCTCTTAGTTTAGCCATCTGCGCAGGACATATTATAGTGCTCAAGTGTGTGCGCAAATACGGGAGCACTTTCTATTCCATAACTCTCATGATCCGATGGGACGCCTAGCGACACGACCGGAAAGAGGTCAGGTACAGGACCGACAGCTTTACGTGCTCTCCGAGGCACGGCTATATAATTCCGCCAACTTCCAAACTTCGGGCTGATGTTGAGAATTTTTTCTTTTTACAGAAAAGTCCCCAAGATCACTTTTGGGCTGACCCGGGATTTGAACCCAGGACCTCTTTCTCTGCGGGTAAACACGCTACCGCTGGAGCAATGACACAGTCAAAGAGTATATCTCAATATGAAGTTTCAACTACTATATTGTGATTAGACATCTAAAAATTATTAGTTTTCATTTCTATCGGCAGTCCCCAAAGATTGCTCCTCATGTTTTATTTTTCTTTGAGGGTCTCACACATTGAGTTAAATGTCTCACACAAAACGTCCGTTATAAAATCTTGCTTCAGAAATAAATTTAATTACCCAAACGTTTTTATTTTTCGTGTTAACAACGTAAACCTTTATAGTACTACCACAAATAACGTGAATTAATCGTGCCTATTAAACATTTTTTATTTACGTTTTGGACTCTATTCAATAATGTTCGAAATACAAAATTACAGTACAGCAATTTTCCCGCGCTCAACTGTTTGTTTTTATTTCATTCATTCAGCCAGCCAGTACGTATCGGTCCGCTGTACGGGGAGGTCGCGCGTTTTCCCGGATTTTCTTTCGGAAGTTCGTGTTTGCGAAGTCTGTCAACAGTTTCCCTTTGAATTTGCTTTGTGTTGTGTTTATGAAAATGTTTTGATTTAGTTTTAAGTTGTTTGTTTGAGTTTTTGGATTTAATAATGGCGTTAGCTGACTTGGATGAAGAAAACATTGAAGGTAAGTAACTTGATAGAACTTGACAATTGAAGGATAATTTCGCTTTGAATCTTCGAAAGGAAATTTGAAGAGGAATTATTGTTGTTATTGTTTGTAACGTGACTAGATAGAAGTTAAATAAAACTCTAGAAGAGACAAGTCGGAATAATTAAGAACTGTACTAAAGTACAGTGACGTAAGGTTTAACAAAATCATGCATATTTATAAATGATAATGAATACAGTTAATGAATACATTGTATTTACAACTTTGTTTTTAAATGAGTGAAGGTCACAACATGTTTTTTATAAAACAAAATACGGACTCAATCCATTTTCTTTAGGTCGTCTAAAGGGGAAATTTCTTACCTGCCGGGTGTTACACCTATAAAATAAAAGGTGTTTGTTAAGTTTGACTTAACCGACTTCGAAAAAAAAGGGGTTATCAATTTGAGGGAATGGTTATTTTGTATGTGTATTTCGCAATTTTCTCTTTGTGAACACATTTGATAAAGCTTTCGATTTTGTCTTTGCTTGTGATTTTGAGATTTTGTGTAAATTGGTTGGAAAATGTGGTTTGATTGTGTTAAATTTGAAGTCAGTTGTATGCTTTTGACCGTACTCAATTAAAGGAAATAATCAATCGCTAATCTCAGCAATTGCTAATCTCCTTCTTTTGAGTGCTAGCATAGGTAGAAAACATCTAATACGTATTTTTATACTATAATTAAAAATAATCCTTTTTTTCTATTGTATGCTGCCATGACGAAAAATAATGAAAAGTGGTTACCGTAGCTTTAACACTCGGAATATATCCTCTGCATAAACTATGTGTTAACAACCGTTCCTATCATTGTCGCTTTAGTGACCTTCGTGCGTGAAAACACAATAATACAATTGGAACCAGATTAGTCTAAGTACTGAAAATATGCTCAAGTGACGATTATGCGTAAAATTGTTGTCCGTCTAATTATATGTTTGTAAAGTGGGATGAGATTCCATAGTTTAAAAAAAAAGAAAAAAAAAAGTTTCCAGCCTGGAGTGCAAGTATAGTCCTGTTCTTCAAACTATGGCAGGCTTATTAGCATGTCCAGGTCTTGTTCCTTCACGTTAGATTATACGTAAAATCGTTGTCCGTCTAATTATATGTTTGTAAAGTACCCCGCGACACAGGGATTAGATTCCCTAGTGCGGTCGTTGTGTTTAATAAATAAAGAAAAAAAATTCCAGCCTGGTGTGCAAGAATGGTTGCGTTCCTCTAACTATGGCAGACTTGTTAGCATGTCCAGCGGGCCTTGTTCACGTTAGATTCTGATCTAAAGGACATTACTGATAACACTAAGCTCATAGTTGAATTCTGCGGTGATTCAATTGAAATTGCCAATGACACGCCTAATAATATAATGAGTTCCTTCGTCGAGTTCCCTAGTCCAGTATAAGTTCAAAAACGTTTTACTCTACCGGTCTTCATCTAGATCCTCGGTGCCTCTTGTTGCCTCTCACCATCAGCTCTCAACGAGCCATTGTACGGCGGATAATGAGGTATCTTACGGTGCTTATAATTTAACCACTTTGGAGATCATTCATCCATCATTCGATCACATATGGACTTGCATTTAGCTATGAGCACTTAAATTGTACAGATTCATGCATTAAGTAACTTCGAATTTCCATAGTTTGAGAATCGCTACGATACCTAAGCTATTTGTAGCTTTACGGCAGTAAAAATGCACTGGAAAGGGCCACCTCAGTTATGGGAAAATTATGGGATCTTTGTCAATTTGGAACCATTCCCATAATTTCTAGAGCACTTTAATTCATTTTTTATCCATTGAGGCGTTCATTGCCAATTACTCTCATAAAACCGTAAATGATCATCATGAGTAAAGCACGCGATCACTCCAGAGATGAGTGATCGTTAAAGTGGTTTAATTTATGAGGGTCTCCGTGCTTCGAGAAGCACGTTAAGCTATCGGACCCGTCTTTTGTCAATAAGCCTATTGGGTGGCTTGAACAAATCTGACACTATGGTAACCACTGCCCATACGACAAAGAAAGAAGATTTGTAAATTTAGGCTGGACAGTACTCCGTTGACCTGTTGGTCTCGGTTGTAGTCATAGATAATAATTGTTAGGCCACTTCAGAAGCCTACTGAACCATCTGCCCATCCGATAAGCAAGTCCTTTTAGGTTCAATAGTACATTTGCAGCCCCTGAGTAAGGAGGAGAGGAGGGGACAGTGTACGTATTTGAACACTCATTAAGTTACACATCATACACAGAACAATACTGAATACTGAACATCATCGTTAACTTGAGAATGGTCCATGGAGGTGCGAAACACGTGTTGGATCATACGGGTGCATGCATTTGTTAGAATTTCAGGGAATGGAACATTGCACCATTCTATTTGTTAACTCCATTCAACTTAAAATTGAACAGACTTATGAGTAACTATATTGTTTTTATTGATTGATGTCAAGTTTATATGACACTTAACTACTTTGGTAGGTATGTTCAAATTTAAACAAAAACTTAAGAAATCAAAGATTCTCTAAGATAATAAATAATACGTAGATATTAAATGACAACTATTAAAACACGTCACACACTCATATCTTCTTACGTTAGACACATAGACAAAGAAAAAAAAATTACCTTGATCTGGCTGACCTAGCTGGCTTATGTCCTATTCTATAAAAACCAGTACTTACCTAAGACTTAGTACTTAAGTCATACAGATATATTTTAATATTTATTGTTTTATTACATACGGTCCGGAATACGAATAATAATAATGCATAATAATGAACTTTCTTTTAGTTTAATTTTTAATTTTATTAATTTTACTTTGTTGCATAAATTATTGTTTGTAATATTAAACGCGGGGAGGGCACTGAATTTTGTAACACAGGTTTAATTACCTAACACAGGATACAGGGTCTTCAACTAAATCACACTTATATTATAAAGGCGAAAGTTTGTGAGTCGCTCCAGCCGTTTAGACGTGAAGAAGTAACAAACATACACACACAAACGAGTGTGTATGTTTGTTCACGTCTAAACAGCTGGAGCGATTTCAATAAAATTTGGTATGGAGTTAGCTGACACCCTGGATTAACACATAGGCTATAATTTATAAAGTTTAACTTGGGTAAAACCGCGGGGCTCTTCTAGTAATGCATAATAATGAACTTTCTTTTAGTTAAATTGTTAATTTTATTAATTTTACTTTGTTGCATAAATTATTGTTTGTAATCTTAAACGCGTTGAGGGCGTATTTTGTAACAGAGGTTTAATTACCTAGCACATTATCTAGGGTCTTCAACTAAATGTACCATATATTTATGTCAATGAAGATTATGATTATGAATGCTCCTGATCGATTTTCGGCTGCGGCAGCCAATTTTAATGGAGACTAGCTATTTACGGAGGACATTTTGATTAGCTTGGTCTAGAAGTTAGTAACACTTACTGTTAAGCCGTGGATCCGACCCATACCTAGGAAATCCTTGGGTGATGCATGAACACGAGTATTTGTTCTGTCTGGGTGTAATTTATTAAATTTTACAGCATATACAGGGTGCCCTAGAATTTGACGTTCAAACGCAAAATTTTGATACTTTATGATGAGGAGTATCCGAATCACCCCCATGTATTTTCTCCATTTTATTTTATTTTTTGAATCTTTGGAAATTTATGAGTCCTGAGCTCAAACATTAATTTTGAACTTTCGAATAAATGCTAAGTTAGTTCTGTAATGATTAGATCAACCATACCTTTAGGGTGTAAGGTTAAATTATTCTTATTAGTTATCACAAAATCTGTGCCAGGAATGCTCAACAGAACGAGAAAAAAACTGATGTTAGGTGAAATTTACGAAAAAAGTCATGTAAAAAATGTATCTCGAAAACTAAGCGAAATCGTACAACATACATGGGGGTGATTCGGATACTCCGCATCATAAAGTATATTGACTGCCTCGTTGGTCTAGCGGTAGCGTGTTCAACCGCAGATAATGAGGTCCTGGGTTCAAATCCTGGGTCGGGCCAAAAAGTGATTATGGGATTTTTCCGTAAAAAGACCTGTACCTGTACCTGAACTCTTTCCGGTCGTGTCGTTAGGCATCCCATCGGATCATGAGAGTGATGGAATAGAAAGTGCCCCTGTGTTTGCGCACACACTTGTGCACTATAATATGTCCTGCGCAATTGGCTAGTCTTCATTGAGATTGGCCGCCGTGGCCGAAATTCGGTCGGAAGGACATAAAGTATCAAAATTTTGCGTTGGAACGTCAACTCCTCGGCAAGCCTGTATATTTATATGTATTGTATGTATTTCGTATTAGTATGTATAACTTTAGAATAGATATTTGTATCTGTACCTATATATTGTAGGTGTTTCCTCACTTTAATTTTTCTGACGGACGTTTTGGTGTGGTTGCCAAATACTTGCTTTTCACGCCGGAGATCATGGGCTCGATTTCCACCCAGGACAGATATTTGTGTGCATAAACAAGTCTGTTTGTCCTGAGTCTGGGTGTAATTATCTGTATAAGTATGTATTTACAAAAAAGTAGTATATCAGTTATCTGGTTTCCATAGTACAAGCTCTGCTTAGTTTGGGGTCAGATGGCCGTGTGTAAATAATGTCCTAGGATATTTATTGTTATTAACCTTCACTACATCATTGCTTTTAATTTCATATTTTATTGTATCCTTATTATTCTTTTACACTTTTATACTACCCATTTTTCATTTCTCACTAGCCTTGTCTATGCCAAGGTTGTCTCGAATAAATGCAATCTAATGCAACTAGCTATAAACCGCCCTTTGTACAGACGCCAGCATATCCATCTACCCCAATCTGTCACATTTCTTCTATAGATTTTCATCTTTATTATATGTATAAGCATAAGAAATTTGAGAGATAGGGGTAGCTTCATGTGCTGGGGTCTGTACATAATTTTGCTGAAATAACTGTTGTTGTAATTATTTTTTATTTCTGGTGCACAATAATATTTGTTTGTTTGTATTGTATGTTTTATCAGTTGTCTGATTATGGAACAGCTATGGAACGGGCTGTGCCTAGTTTGGGATCAGGGGCCCTACATGAGCACATGTGACGTCATAAATGGTTCAGAATCGATTGTCAACGTTGAAGCAGCTTTAACGATTGCTAAGTCATTTTTAACGTTTATTTATTTGAACGCCATTCACGAAAACCATGTTGGGCGACTTAGCCAGTAGAGCCCCTGATGGCACTGACTTAATTGCCCTGAGATATTTAATGATTTATATAATATAAATTATCAGAGCACCAGTGTGAAAGTAAACATTATCTGGTCCCTCATACTCTTAATACGATGTGATGGTTATCGGACACGAGGAGAGATTCATTTTATGTGTGTTGTTTATTTATAGTTACTATAATCGGGATATTAAACAACGTTTCTTGTTTGTTCTGAGTCTCTGATATACCGGCAATGTCGTAAGCGCCACGATCATGGATCAACTGATTAACTGATGAGCTCATCTGTGATTAAGCCGCTTGCGAAACCGCTGAAATAACGGAGACTCTCTGTATAGGTGGGGATATCGATAATAATAACTGTTCTGGTCATTCGCATGACAAATTTGGCCCACAGACTTCGAGTTGATTATAAGAAAGTTTCTTAAGAGAGAAATCCCAAAATCATACGCTACCAGTCCAAACGAGATCATGGGTTCAAATCCCGGGTCGGACCAAAATGTGATCTTTGGGATTTTTTCTGGTTAGAAACTTTTTCAGTATCAGCTCGAAGTCTGTGAGTTGGTGGTATTGTACCCCGTGCATTGGAGAACATATAAATAAATAAATAAAATAAAATAAGTTTTTATTCACGTAGACTTTAAAAAAGCGCTTGTAAATAGTCAGAACATGTTTGTAGTAATACAGTTATTATTTCTAGTTGCATATTACAGATATTTAGGTACACGGAATGTTAAAACATTTATACAATTTATTTTATAATAGTAGTGATAATTAGCTAGCTTGTATTAAGTTATTGTCAAGGAGATTATGTTTAGGTTTAATGATTGAAATTTATATTTTACTACATATTGTCTGAATGTCGCGCTTCAATGCTACCACCGGATCCAATGCGCCCCAACTGAGAAGACCCAGCGAAACAAACTCAGCAGGTTCATCTACTACCAGCGACCAGTCCTGTACCTGTTTCCGGTCGTGTCGCTAGTTGTCCCATCGGATCATCAAGGTGGAATAGAAAGTCCACCTGTGTTTGCGCAGACACTTGTGCACTATAATATTTCCCACGCAGATGGCTAGACTCCATGGTGACTGGTGGCCGTGGCCGAAATTCGGCTAGGAGGACATTATTAATAATAATATTTAGGTTACTGTGCCTGTGTCTTTTAACCTACAAACTTCTTGTCGCAATGACAAACAAAACAATGTATTAAAATTTAGTTTTCTAGCATTATTCACAATTCTCAAAAATAGATAATCATAAATTTAATCGTCCAGCGCTTGAACTGGCACTCTATGTAAATCCGGGGTAGACGCTCAGCGTTAAGCTACGAACAAAACATACTGGCAGATCAAATTTACACCTACAGGAAGGGTATTCGCATACTAAATTTAGATCCGAATAGGTAGAGTGTGCCGGTTCGAGACACGCCGGACCATTAAATTTATTATTCCTCGTTTTGAAAAGATTAAATTTCCGCTTTGCAATTAGAATAATGCCACTAATATTTAATCGTTTGGATGGTGTGCTCAACGTGATATGATCTTTCAAATGCATAGCCGATGCCCATAGTTAAAACCTACATCCTCCGAAAGGTTCTAGCAAGGGAATCCTTAATTTGGTCTACCATTATGAATCGTTCGTAGTTTAACGCATAGTGCCTACGCTGAATGGATAGAGAGTACCGGTTCGAGACCGTTAGAGATTAAATTTATGATTACCATTGTTGAGATTAGATTTAAGCTTTGCAAATAATGCTGTAAATGAAAAATGTGATCTTTCACCTGTCCACATATTTTTTACGTTTGAGAAAACAATGTTTATGTTTATCAAGTTTTTTTATTCTTATTAATCCTCCAAATCTGTAAATCAGAATCTTTATTGGATCATGAATTAATAAATATTAATAATAATAATAATATCTCTGGACAATGTCACACAGATCATCCTAGCCCCATACTAAGCAAAGCTTGTACTATGGGTACCAGGCGACGATATACATACTTATATAGATAGATAAATACTTAAATACATAGAAAACATCCATGACTCAGAAACAAATATTCGTGCTCATCACACAAATATTTGCACTTACCGGGATTCGAACCCAGGACCACCAGCAGGCAGGAGCACTACCAACTAGGCTACGGTGACTGTCTAACCATTTAGTGACAGTTTAAGTCAAAGAAAAATAGTTTCATACATTTTGTCACTAGATGGCATTAATTAATTTTTAAAAGTCGCTATAGAGATTTTCCGCCGTTTCCGTTAATAAGATACGTGGTGAAACAGTATAAGCGAATTCTTGTTATCCAAACCAATGGGATCAGTAGTTATAAGCACTGTAACTTTGGTGATTGAAATAAATCAGACGGGGTGTTGGTTCCACTCCCGTATTCACTGATCTTTTTGGTTTTATTCAAACCCCAGTAAAGGACCCTAGTCCTCGGGTTTTTCATATGGTCCTTCGAGCCGGATGTGACAAAGGGCAGTTCCAGCGATATCAGGTGTTTTCTCCTAGTCGAACGGAGAAACAGTGACCGTCAAATATTTATTTGTAGGTTCGGTGTGGAGGGGTTGTTTTTTCAATTTGACGTGTACAGTTAACATAGGTGGAATTGACTGGTCTGGATAATATACATGAGAGCAGTTGCTCAAGCCGTCTAGCCAGTAAGACTGCAAACTAAGTAAGCTTGGCGTACTTCCTTTGGGGTTCGATCCTCCACCACCGCGGTTACTAGTAGTATAGTTTTTTTTTTAAGTTTTTTTATTATTTTAAAACTTCATGATCATATAAGTACAGAGGTGGGCGTAATGCCATAGGCACTTTCTACCAGTCGACCTTTGGGTCATGCAGATAAACCTATAGTAGGTGCACTATAAATGTGGATGGAGGGCAAAGCAAGTTAAGAAGACATACAAAACAAATTACTAAATTAAAAAAGAATTAAGAAAAACTTCACATAATATATACTACAATATAAATATATAATAATATAGATACATATAATAAACATATACATATAAACATTATAGCAAAATGCCAACACTCTCACTAGCAATACATAACAGACTTAAATCAACCATTTGTCGGTCACACAAATAATAATTGTCATGTGCGGGAATTGAACCTGAAACACTAGAGCGCCGAGGTGTCAAGGCGACCACTTTAACCACTGCTCCACACGTGCAGTTGAAAATGATCAATGAATAGTGCAACAAATGTTTGAAAATGGTTTTAATCCATTAGCTATAAATAGCCAAGAGTTAATCAGATATCCCCTGCTAAATGAGCTATTAAAATATTTACACTTCACTTAGTTAAAAGTGACTAGACGGGTATATTTTCAAGATCAGACCCCATTAAAACTGAGTGCTGAAATAAGCGCTACCTAGGGTCCGTTAGATGTAAGAGGGTAGGATAATTTATATGAGCGTACGTTTTAATACCCGACTAGTATTACTCTAGGGATAAACATTGCTATTATTTGGGATGTACACAGTTTTCCTTCTAATCTATTTTTCAGATAGATTTTAAGGCTGGATAACCTCGAACAACATTATTTGAGTGCCAAAAAATAAACTAAAACTTAAACCCATTAAAACTCTTTTTAGGTTTAAATTTATTTATATAACCTTTGTTATTTTATCAGAGATGGCATAACAGAACAAAAACCGTTTTTATTCATATAGACTTTTAAAAACGCTTGTAAATAGTCGGAACTTGAATAGTATTGCAATTTAACTAATAGATATTTAATTCTTGGTTTAATTAGATTATTCGATCGTGACTTATATTTGATAAAGTAGAATATAATTTAATTTAAGATAATAATGCTTTGGTAGTAGCTGCTTGAGTGGTAGGGCACAGCGTTAATTTGCTTAAAGGGCAGCCCGACTGGGGAAGTACCTCCACCTTGCAGAAGACATTCCTTAATAATAACATTAATAATTTAATGTTGTGTTACTGCATGTGAGTAAGGTCGCTAGAGCTCATTGGGGTGGGGGGAAGGGTCAGCAACATTTGTCTGCTGACTCTTAAAGGCCGGCAACGCACCCGCGACTCCTCTGGTGTTGCGAGTGTACATGGGCGGCGGTGATCACCATCAGGTGACCTACTATAAATAAAATAAAAATAAAAAAGGCTTTTATTCAATTAGACTTTAAAAAAGCGCTTGTAAATAGTCAGAACATGTTTGTAGTAATATAGTTGTATACATTATTATTTATAGTAACATATATATTTAGGTACATATTGTATGAAAACATTTATAAAATTTATTTTAATAGCAATGATATTTAGCTAGCTCGTATCAAGTTATTGTCAAGAAATTATGTTTAATTATATAGTTTAAGTCTAATATTTTTACTACTAGCTCGTTTGTCGTCCTCTAACATAAAAAAGTATTAGTACATCTGTGTGTAAAAATAAATTCCAAGAATCAAACTCAGATGTTCATATTACACACAAGAAAGCTATACCTTTTCACACACAATAAAATAGTCCTATCAGTAAAATATTGTCGTTTTCCCAACAAGCCATGTAAACATTCTCCTCAAATTAGTGCCGGACCGATTTTCTATTTTTCTGAGCTACTAGACATGACGAACTCACGTTAAATGAAGCTCACCGAAACTCAGCCATGCGTCACTAAGTAGAATATAATACGTTAAAACAACGGGTTTGTATGAAAAATGGTCCCTCGTCAAATAAGGGTTGTGTCGGCTTATTTATTTGGTAATTTTTTCATGCAATCATTTCAAAAGGTTGAACTTTGGTTATATTTATGGGAGAATCCCCTATAAGTGGTTTTATTTGGTTAAGTTAATCATTGCTATTTGCTGTGTGGCTGACGGCAAAGAAATACAACATCCCATTTCATCCAGTGTAGGTCGTAGACGTCAACCACAGAAAATATCTCGTATAGAACGGGGAGTAGTAAGTTCTAGTCTCTGAGTACTATCTACTACTTGACTGCCACGTTGGTCTAGCGGTAGCGTGTTCAACCGCAGAAAATGAGGTTTTGGGTTCAAATCCCGGGTCGGGCCACAAAGTTGATTTTGGGATTTTTCCGTAAAGCCGTTGGTCCTGTGCCTGACCTCTTTCCGGTCGTGTCGCTATTGGTCCCATCGGATCATGAGAGTGATGGAATAGAAAGTGCCCCTGTGTTTGCGCACACACTTGTGCACTATAATATGTCCTGCGCAATTGGCTAATCTCCATTGAGAATGGCCGCCGTGGCCGGAATTCGGCCGGGAAGACATCATCATCACTACTATATGTAATCGCCAACCCATCTGCCAAGCATGGCGGTTATGGCAGATCCCAACAAAATCAGAATCAGAATAACATTTATTTGCCTACTTTTTTATTGTTACAAAATATCTGATAATAGCTTGTATGCTTATGTAAATTTGTCTGGTATCATGCTTTCATTACCTACATACTGGCCTTTTCGGAAGATCTGCACGGCAGAATTGCAGTACTAGCTGAGATAGGGCCATTTTTAATACCAGTACAGATACACTTAAAATATTTAAAATGCATACAATTGTAATGTAATGTATTTTCCGTACATGTTTTGAAAATAAAATTATTTCTTTCTTTCTTTCTATAGTCGGTAGGCCGTGCAGAGGTGAGTCAGCTAACTTATGTCCTAAGGGATCTATGTTTGGTGTATTCTGTTTATTCATAATATGTAAGAATAAATATATTACGTAATTTTATATTTATTTATATATTATTTTACATCATTCTAAATTAAGGCCACAACTTCATTGTGGAAATCTTTTCAAATCAAACTTATAAGAAAATCATGCTGCATCTTCATAAACTTTCAGACAATTTCACCAAGATATCCTTATCTACAGCGCTACTGAATCTTATGAAACAACAGTTGCAATGTCACGCTTTATCAGTAGAGATTGAGCGATCGACTTATAAATCTTATCTCTTATGTTAAGTTTATCTGTTGATTATTCATGTTTTTTGGATGAAACATAAGTCTGAAGATATTGACGAATGACGAACATGAATACATCATCTAGCCCCTCCGTCATGATAGTAGCTTAGTAGGTCTATAAATTCCAACCTAAATTAGCGTTTGCAATTTGTTATAATAGCTCAAGAGCCCACGAATACAATAATATAATACTCATCTATACATATAATAAAATCGTAGGAAAGTCAAAACTGTACATTGAATATTTTTTTAAAAGGATACTTGGGGCGTGATCTTCCATCGATATCGAAGCCAAAAATATAGTTTTTAGAATTTTTGTCTGTTTGTCTGTATGTATGACCGGGCTAAACTCAAAAAGTACTGCATGGATTTACTTAAAATTTTGCATGGATGTTACTAAGAGGCCAACATATACGCTACATATTATCACGCTATCACATACGGGGGAGGAGCTGTGATAATTTATAAAATGTAAGGCGGGTAAAACCGCGGGGCACAGCTAGTTATTTTATAAAAGCTGAAAGTTTTTCTGTGCATGTTACCTATACAGGTAAGAACGACCAGCGACTATTGAGTTTGGGTTGTGGTTAATTTGGCAGATAATATGTTTTAAAGGTGTATAAAATAGTACCTAAAGTATAAAGCTATATTTTTATATTTGTTTCGGGATAACTTTAGAAATATCGTCACCTATTGCCGGACACTTATGACAGCTGCTACCCCCTGCCAGACGCCCCTAAACCTTAATAAATTATGATTATCCTTTCGTTACAAGCTAAATTTTATATAATTATGTTACTTGGAGTCTAATAAAAATTGTTAACTTAATAGCTGGATGGTTTTTATATCTTGCCAGACACATTGAAAGTCCGTTCTAGGTGCGAGCGAGAATGCTAAGCCATTTACGATCTTTTAATTAAGTTAACCAATAAAAAAAAATTTTATTACGTTCATAGCCATATTAGATAAAGTAAAAAATGTTATATTAATTTCATACTATAGTATGGTATAATCACACTCGGTACATTCTTTAGGGTAGTATTTATACTAAAATCTTCGTTTTGAATTACAAAAAAATCCGTGTTCGTTCGCATAAATATTTATGGCACAGCAAGCCACTTTTCGCATAAACACTTTTAAATAAATAGCAATTTATTACATATTAACAATCCACTTTAAATAATACATATAAATTGCTGTAATAATTTACAAGTATTTTGTAAGTGGATTGTTTGTGTAGAAAAAAAATGTTTCTGGCTGATGTTTATTATCCGATTTGAACAAAATTCATATGCAAATATCTCAGAAACATACTGTATCAAATAAACAAAAGAAAAAGAATTTTAATTCGATTTACAAATTTCAGAGTAATTGCATAACATTTATATTAGTAATAAGTATAGTCTAATGGATAGCCCTATATATTTTTTTAAAGACAATTAATTGTCACAGTCTTATTATAAAGGCCAAAGTTTGTGAGTGTGTGAGTTTATACTTCTTCACGTCTAAACGGCTGGACCGATTTTAATAAAATTTGGTATGGAGTTAGCTGACACCCTGGATTAACACAGGCTATAATTTGCAAAGTGTTCAAAAATTTTTTTTAACACGGGTCTTAGCTAGTATTTACTAATTTAAAATCTCTGTAAAAAGGGAAGTTCACGTGGAAAGAGGTCCTCCAGCGGGTCACGACATTTTAAAAGAAAACAAAAGTTTTAATAACTTTGCATTAAATATTTGACATTGTATATTTCCTTCACGTTTATAGAAACTTTTAATTACTTTAGGTAACACATCGTCTGCAGGTTGGTGAACTTAAACATGGTATTGTTTGAAACAAAGGTAAACAGTTTTAATTTCTTGGATTATTCAAGATATATTTCCAGCTTCTATTTTTCTATACAATTTCTAAACTAAATTTTAAGAAAAGACCATTGTTTTTTTAAATATACATATCTGCTTCTGGTATACCCAACCGTTCGAAGTAGAAGAACTTTTCTAGAAGTTATAACAAAATATAAACTTCAAAATGATCACCATAGCATAATTTCTTATTGTTTCGTTACTGAAGACGAAATTGAAATAAAAATGTACTCCAGTCAAATACCATTTTTGTTTTAATATCGTGGTTTTGGGTTTGAGTAAAGTCACCAGGGTTCATAGGGAGAGGGAAAGGGTCAGCAAAGTCCCGGTTGCAGCCATTAGGCAACAGTCGTTAAGTCATGTCAGACGCCTACAGGGTGGCTTGAACAACTAGGGTAACCACTGCCCATATGATAAGTAAGTAACTAATGCAAGGAATGTATATACGTCATATGACTGGCTACGGTAAGTGGTTGGTTGTTTGGGGTACCGTAGACTTGTTTGACGATTTAATAAATAAAATCCACTGTAATGCTGCTCTTTCTATACTATATCCCCCAGTATAGCGTTCAGAATGCAAAAGCGCGCAATCAGGGCAATTGTCGGTATACCCCACGAGGATTCTGCCAGACCCCACTTTAAGAGACTTGGCATCATGACCTTGCCATCCATTGATATATTCCAAGTAGCTATGTACGTTAGAGCTAATATAGAAAACTATACGACACATGGAGAAGTACACACTTATAATACGAGACACGCGAATCAACTGACAGCCGTAAAACACTCCCTTGCCAAATCCTCCAAGCTGACTCATGTCATGGGCCCTACTATATATAACAAGTTACCAGATGCCGTTAAAACAGCTCCTACCTTGTCAGGTTTTAAATACCGACTCAAACGCTGGCTCATTGAACAAACTTTTTATAATTATAAGGAATTATTGAATTCCAAGTGAGCGACTAACATTGACATTGATATAATCTTATTTTTATTTTACTTTAGCTTGTTTTAGATTGTAGGTGGACTTATTATTTGAATTCTAATTGTGTTTTTATTTTATTTTATTGTAATTTGTGATCATCATATATAATAATTATTGACATGTAAACTGGCTTTACGAAATAAATGAATATGAATATAGAAGAAAAGTATGGCAGTGAGTATGACAAAAAGGAATAGTAAATATAAATAATAATTTCTAGTTCACGCTCTATTCATATATTGCTATTGACATAATTTGAATAAATCTCTAATTTTCGAGAACAATCCAATAGCTTAATCATAGTTCCTTTAAATTACATGTGGGACCTCTATTGTTTGAGGGATCCAATTTCATGCAAGGCTTTATCTCAATAGAGTCTGTTTAATTTGATCTAGTAGCTTTTCCAATAAACTAAAACCCTATATAAATAACTTGATTCAAATTTTAATTTACGAAGTACTAGGGCGTAAGCATTAGTACTTATTTAACAGTGTTATTTTCTAGGTGGCTTAAGCTTATTAGATTCTTACGGATACGTCGTATTTTAAAAACGTAGTTAACGCATGATTAACGCAGCTATAACGTGTTGCAGAGCTAATTACATAATCTTCATAAATCAAGTTACTAATTATAGGATAATGATTTTTAATTTAAATGCCATTAAATATGCAACTTTGTAAATAATGTCCTCTTAGCCGAATTTGTGTCTCAAGTCGAAAGTCTTCGACCAGTGTGTGTTGCCAGTGATGACTTATGGAACAGAGACGTGGTCGCTCACTATGGGCCTTATCAGGCGGCTCAAGGTCACCCAAAGAGCAATGGAAAGGGCTATGCTTGGAGTTTCCCTGCGAGATCGAATCAGAAATGCTAAGATCCGCAGGCGAACCAAAGTAACCGACATAGCCCAAAGAATTGCCAAACTGAAGTGGCAGTGGGCAGGGCACATAGCTCGTAGAACTGACGGCCGATGGGGCAGAAAGGTTCTCGAGTGGCGACCACGAACCAGAAGACGCAGCGTGGGCAGGCCTCCTACACGGTGGACCGACGATCTTGTGCGGGTCGCGGGAAGCCGCTGGATGCGGGCAGCGCAGGACCGGCTATTGTGGAGATCCTTGGGGGAGGCCTTTGTCCAGCAGTGGACGTCTTTTGGCTGGTATGATGATGATGAGCCGAATTTCGGCCACGGCGGCCAGTCTCAATAGAGACTAGCCAACTGCGCGGGTATTATAGTGCACAAGTGTGTGCGCAAACACAAGAGAAGTTTCTATTCCATAACTCTCATGATCCGATGGGATGCCTAGCGACACTACCGGAAAGAGGTCAGGTACAGGACCAACGGCTTTACGTGCTCTCCGTGGCACGGGGGTATAATATCACCAACTCCCAGACTTCGGGCTGATGCTAAGAAATTTCGCAAAATCACCGACCCGGGATTTGAACCCAGGAACTCATTCTCTGCGGGTGAGCACGCTTCCGCTAGACTAACGAGGCAGTTAATTATAACGTAGAGTGACGGATGCACATATTATCCCCAAATGTCCTGACATTGAAGAACACAAGAAAAACAAATCACATAAATCTCAAGTGTTGATTTTCATACATAAAGCCTCAGAAACACGATGATAATGCTGACAAACTCGGACGGGCTGGAGCAAACTCAGTCCAGAACTGATTTGTGGAAAGCTAAATAGTCGAACTTACCCTAATATACTATTAACTGAGAAGATATCGACGATATGTTGGACAGCACTATGTCGTTCTCAGTTTTGACACTCAATTTGTCATCTCTTCTCAGTTTGTCAGAGTGTCAAAACAATGATAGTGTGTGTAATGCTGTTTTATGAAAATTATTTACTTCTAATGCTTATTATATAAAAATATTACCTTTTTACACTCTTAACTCATCAAAATTTCATACTCCTCCGTCCACGAAATTTTCGTAAAAAGGGGTACATAGTTAGTGCTTCACGAATTAATAATACTATGATTATGTGTCGGTCCACCTTGTAGAGAGAGATCCTTGGGAGAGACCTTTGTCCAGCAGTGGAGGTCTTTCGGCTGATATGATAACGGATGGTCATTGGTTTGTTTGCGGTGGTATAACTAGAAAAAAAAACAAAACGTTTTAGTTATATCTAGCGTTGTTGCGAGGAGCCGTTGTGTGTTTGATTCTGCTTCTTTCTTGTTTGGGCAGTGGTGTGTCAAAGTTAAACTTAACACTGTGAAATATAAGTGAAAGAGTCCCATCTCATTTTAAACTATATTGTGTTGTAACAAGAGCTAAAATCAATAAATTATGTTCATAATTTACGCTATGAACAGTTAAGAGTTAAGGGCATTGGATAGACGAAAAGTGGGAAAACATCTTCTTTTCTACTTAAATACGGAAACATTTATTAAAATGTAAGCAACAGAAAAGAAAAGCACTAGATTTTTGCGACTTTAATAACTTAAGATTTAAAAATAGCTAATGAATTGGCCAACAATTACAACATACTTGTTAGCAAAAGATAGTATAATTAATATCATTCATTGAATTAAAAAGAAATACAAAAACCATCAAAAAGTGCGAATCTATCACACTACTTTTCTATTGCTTACATTTTCAAACAATGTGGCCAATATTGGTACAAAAAATAAAATATGTTTTGCACACACTCAGCCTATCCAAATGCCCTTAACTCTTAAACGAACAATGATGTAATAGTAGTCACTACATTTTAAACTCTATCATATTGTCATAAGACCTATTAAGGTTTAACCCGTTAATACACGTGGATATATATAAAGTATATTCAGATCCATCACAAACAGCAGAAAAATTAAGAGCTTTGATGGATTTAAAACGGATATAACATTCATTTTCCTCGTTATCTACATAATAATTACAGCGGCACGCTCCGGAGTTATTTTTGTAATAACGTATTTGTAGACAAAAGAGGTGTATTACTAATTCATTTTGTTGAAACCTATTTTCTAATTATTAATCAAAGCACTGGCATGTTATAAAATCTTATATTCAAATTATTATATTTTATACACTCCTGTCACCATCTGTCTTGTCATGGTACTAATATTAATAAAATTAAGATCTTCTCCTGAATTTCCTAAGCTTTTATTTATCAGCTTCCAATACTGTTACCCTGTCTGGACGTCGAGTTCCCAGACATTTAAATAATGTCCTCCTGATAGAATTTCGGGCACGGCGGCCAGTCTTAATAGAGACTAGTCATCTCCGCGGGCCATATAGAGTACAAGTGTGTGCGCAAACATAGAGGCACTTTCTATCCCGTCACTCTTAAGATCCAATGGAACGACTATACTAGAGACATTACAAACGTGCGAACTGAGTCATAAATCATTTCTATCAGACCTCTCGCTCACACTTATAGATATATCGGAAGTCTCGCTCGCACTCCTAGTGTTGTGTGTAACAATAAAAAAAGGATTTGTCGATAGTCAATAGCATGTAATGAGGGAAAGGTTAAGGAAATAATGCAAAATATGTTCTAGCACATCTATCTAACACAATTCTTATAAACACCTGCCTACCTACATTTTTGCTAATGACAAGTACCTAATTGCATTAGTCATCACCGCGGAGTGTCCTAGCTTAGCTACCTGCGCAATTGCGCCCGAGCGGCATCCCTTTATCGATAACGAGTGACGCGGCATTGTCACATTCCTATGACAATAAGATTTATGACTCAGTTCGCACGTTTGTAATGTCTCTAGTATAGTGACAACTGCGTGGGTGTTATAGTGCACAATTGTGTGCGCAAACACAAGAGCAGTTTCTATTCCATCACTCTCATGATCCGATGGGACGCCTAGCGATACTACCGGAAAGAGTTCACGTACAGGACCACCGGCTTTATGTGCTCTCCGAGGTATTGGGTATAAACACCGCCAACTGCCAGATTCTAGGTTGACAATGAGTAATTTTTATTCTTACAGAAAATACCCCAAAATCACTTTTAGGTCCAACTTGAGATTTGAAATCAGCACCTCAATATCTGCAGTTGAAAAACGTTACCGTCAGTCTACGAGTTTGTGTTTTAGGCGATCGATTGTTAGGTGTGGTGTTATCAAAGTGAATCTAGTCATAGAATCGTTAGAGTAATTACCAACCTATGTTCACACACGTTCGGCCGTGCAATCACTAAATTGCCGTAATAGATAAGCATCTACCAAGTTAAATCAAACTTTAGTACGTCGGTATAGAGTACCATATACTACGGCACATGTACGGAGGCACTTTATTTTTTGAAATTCGACCATTAAGGTTCTATTGTCAAAGACTATAGACATTAAACACAAATATTATTAATCTGTTCTCAGTTTTGACACTCAGTTTATCATCTTTTCTCAGTATGTCATAAGCATGAAGTGTGTGATGTTTTTTTTTTATTAAAATAAGTTACTTCTAATTAATTGTCATTTCTTATTAAAAAAATTGCCCTGCACACCTTCTCCATATGTTTAACTGTTCTTAATTTTATACTCGCAATTTTCGTAAAAAGTGGTACAAAGTTTTTGCTTTAAGTATTAATATTATGATAAATAATAAAAAATGGCAGATGAATTTAGCGTCAATGTGCGGTGCGGGATATATTTTAGGTAGACAAAGGTGACCGTAACCACAGGTCCGCAGTTCTATCCGATGGGACGCGATGGGCTGATTGACATGACTGGAGACAGATCAGGCTCAGGACCGACTCCTTTACGCGCACTCTACTGAAGTGTCACTGACAACTTGTTGGCTCCAAATTGCTACTGATTCAATGTCAATGATTTTAGTCGAACCCTGGAATCAAACCTAAGACATCGTTATTTGCGATTGAACAAAAAATTGCTAAAAGATAAAAAGATGTAGATCCAGTTTTATTAAAATACTAGGTTCCATCCGTGGTTTATTCCTCATAAATTATTCGCCTATCTTAGAGTTATTTTTCTGTCCCTTGGGAACAACTGTTTTTTTTCGGGAGATATTGTTTATTAGATTACTCATTAAAAAATTCACCATGATTAGACCAGCTGTTTCGTAAAGCAGCAGTACCAAACAGACTGACAAACAATTCAAACTTCATAATTTTTATTTTTATAATTTCGTTGTAAGTACTGTATATCCTTTACATGCATTTAGTAGAAAGCTAATATTTTGACATTACAAACAGACACTTAAAGGCAAAAAACTTAGGATTTAAAATAAAGGTTGTGAAGAGACAAAAACGCTATCATTGTGACCCATCATCCACAACTGCCAATTTATCAGGTCAAATGTGTGATTAGCTAGTTTAGTCTGGCGTTTGTTTGTTAGGCAACGAAAACATAGGAGCATTACGTCAGTTTCCGATGAACGAAAATTTAAGTACACGTTCATTTTATTGAGCAATTATATTGGGACAGCTATCACACTGCCACCTGATCTCAAACTAGGCAGAGTTGGTACTGGCAACTGATAAACATACTTAAACTAGGCAGAGTTGGTACTGGCAACTGATAAACATACTTAAACTAGGCAGAGTTGGTACTGGCAACTGATAAACATACTTATACAGGGTAGCCGAGGACTTGACGTACAAACGCAAAATTTAGACACTTTATGGTGAGGAGTATCTGAATGTTATTATATACTACTATATGTTCTACGATTTAGCCTGTTTAGTTCTAAATACATTCATATTATGCAATTTTAATTTTATAACATATCAGTCAGCCATGTTTCTAGAAAACAAAGCTGATGGATAACTCCTAAATCTCTGAAAGGGAGTTAGCAAGGGAATCCTAAATTTGATCTGCCAGTGCGTATCGTTTTTCAGAACGGATTTTTTCCACCCCAGATTGGTAGAGGGTGCTGATTCAAGACCCGACGGATGTTTAAATTAATGATTTCCCATTTTTCGGATTACATATACATATACTGTAGATAAATTACACCCAGATACAGGAAAAATAACCTAAGTATACGCTTTCGTCGGAATTTAAACAAATTACTGATCTGCCTGACACAAGTTTTAAAACACATATTAAACGTGTACTTATGGCTAGGGGTTATTACACCACTAAAGAGTACATCGATGACAAAGACGTCTGGCTCTCACTTCCTACCTGCACATTGCTCGCTGGAGATCTTGTAGCCATATAGACATGACTGATCTGCTGTGTTACGTGAACTATCTGTAAATGATTGCTATCATATACTTAATTTAAAATTATTGACTCCGTCTCAAAATGAATAATGTTATTGTTTCGAAGTTTTTCTTTTGTATACCTAAATATAATCTAAAATAATAAGCATTCAGACAACCGATCGAGCATATATTGTATTTGCCTACTAAATAATTACTCTAATTGGACCAAATCCCGTGTTCATGCCCGCTTGAGTATGTTTCGCCGGACCGTCTCAACTGGGTCGTGTTGAAACCGGTAGTAGATGAACCCACTGAGTTTGTTTCGCTGGGTCTTCTCAGTTGGGGCGCATTGGATCCGGTGGTAGCATTAAAGCGCGACCGTCGTTATTAACACAAGGTCCGTCATAATAATAATACCTTTAATATAGACAGAACCATTGACAATATGTAGTAAAAATATTAGACTTAAACTAGATAATTAAACATAATCTCTTGACAATAACTTGATACGAGCTAGCTAAATATCATTTCTGTTATAAAATAAATTTTATAAATGTTTTCATACAAGATGTACCTAAATATCTATGTTACTAGAAATAATATCTAATGTATACAACTATATTACTACAAACATGTTCTGACTATTTACAAGCGTTTTTATAAGTCTACGTGAATAAAAACCTTTTTTATTTATTATTTATTTTATTTTATTTATACCCATATTCTCACTTTATTATTCAATATACTTTTCAACCCCACTACTCCTTCATATCGTGAAGAACGTTTTGAATTCCTTTGCGACATACATTCGAGGCTCTTAAGATCATCGGAAAATCTTAAATTGCACATTCCAGCCCACTCTTCCATTTTTATTGACAAATCATTTGCAGTCCAAGCAGCTCGTTTGTGCAATGAATTACCAATTTCTATTAAATGTTCTCAGAATATACTAACCTTCAAAAAACTTGTGAAAGACCACTATAATAATAATAATATAATAATATCTGGGGATAATGTCACACAGATCATCCTAGCCCCAAACTAAGCAAAGCTTGTACTATGGGTACCAGGCGACGATATACATACTTATATAGATAGATAAATACTTAAATAAATAGAAAACATCCATGACTCAGAAACAAATATTTATGCTCATCACACAAATATTTGCACTTACCGGGATTTGAAACCAGGACCACCAGCTTCGTAGGCAGGAGCACTACCAACTAGGCTCTCTCTCTATCATGATAATTATTAATATTTATTGCATATGAATATAGTATTATATTTAAAGTATGGAATAATATAGTATTTTCTTTTACATAATATATGTATGTGTAATAATAATATGATAATTATCATATTTTTTGTATACCTTTTTTAATTATCTCTTTTGTTTCTATTTTTGTTTGTGTACTAAACTTTGTTGCACCGTCCCCGGTATTTTGTACATTAAATTCCTATAAATCCAAAGGTTGTCTGGGAGAAATCGCTTAATGTGATAAGATCGCCCATTGTACATTATAATCAATGTTTCAGTGTAAACTGTCCTTTAGGACACAATTTATGGTACAAAATAAATTGCGTTCAATGAAGTGTATTTTATTTATTTTTAATAATCGTCTTCATTACACAAAGATATGTCCTGGGTGGGGATTGACTAGCATCTTTGAATAAGCCCTACGTGAAATAAACTTTTATTAGTAACTGAACAAACATAATAATGTGAAAAATGTATATAATATATTGTCGGAGTCGAAAAAAGTATGTTTCATAAGTCTCTTAATATAGCTCTGATATTTAGAATATTTTTATGAAGTAACTCTGTCTCAACTTTATTATAAGCAGCTCCTATTGGAAATTCTTGATGTTTTATTAGTAATACATAACTATACTAGCTAATATTTTGGAATATAAAATACCTCCTAATATTTGTAGGGCTATTAGGTATAGCGGTAACAATGACAACCGCAGTTAAAAATGGCCTTGAGTTCAAATCAAGGGTCGGAACAAAAAACGTTAATGGGATTTTTCTGTATAGAAAAATTACTAATTATCAGCCCGAAGCCTGGGATTTATACCCCCTGCTCGAAGAATATATAAGGCCGTCAGTCCTGTACTTGACCTCTTCCTGGTCATATCGTTAGTCAAATCAAATCAAATCAAATCAAATCAAATCAATCGTTTATTTGCAAGAACATGGTACAAAATAGATGTTACATAATTTAATATATTCACATATTCTGCCACATAATTATGGCGTGCAAATTGTATTGTTCTTAATTATATTATTATTACATTATACAATTTAACAATTAACAAATTATTATCAGTCTTATTAACTTATTTATTATTCATAGTATATGTAATTTTATCATTTAGGTATTCTTTTACCCCGTAATATCCCTTCTCTATTAGCAACTCAAGTAACCGTTTATTAAACAATGTATTTGGTAAGTCAATTAAATTTTGCGGTAGGTGATTGAATATTAGAATACACACGCAATATACATTTCGTCTATATAATTCTAATTTTCCAATCCAATCGGTTGAAGGCTTGACAAGTAGATCGGCGATTTGTTCGACGTCTTGCTTCTCAAAGTGCGCTATGATAATCGGGGCGCGTTGGCTCTGTATTCTGTGAGTTTTACTCGTAGCGGCTTCGTAGGCAATGAACCATAGGCGAGGCTTGTCCCGCCAAAATGTAGAGATTCGCAATTGTAATGAGATGGCACTCACTTCGTGACGCTGATGTGGAGCTGATGTGGTCTGCGCAGGTGTTTCGCTTGTGGCTGCGGCGTAGTCTGCAGGTGGCGGGTTCATAATGTCATTGAATGAGAAGGTTGCTTGATGTCAGTGATGTGGCCAAGAGCTTGATCTTCACAGCAGCAGGGCAGGTGCTTGATGTTTTAGATTTATGGGTCACCACTTTAGGGAATAGGCCACGGTGTGTCATCAATCGGAGAGTGATGGAATAAAAAGTGCACCTGTATCTGCGCACACACTTGTGCACTATAATATATCCCGCGCAGATAGCAGCTCCATTGAGCCTAGCCGCCTCTGTGGTAGAAATTCGGCTAGGAAAACATTAACATTACTAATATTTATAAAGATGTTATTGGTAAAGTAGAAAAATTTAGATAGACCAATAGTGTTTAAAAGAATAACAGAGGCCTGAAAACTGATAAAAAAAGGTGATAATACCAATAAGATACTGTGACCCTTACAAAACCAGAGAGAATTTCTAGTCAAACTATACGTTTTACTGTTAATACTATTGCAACACACTTTCGAGATGTCTCTTTTGCTGTGTACAAATCAATTTTTGAAAAGCACAATAGCCTTTCCGTAAAGAAGATGAAACCGGCCGGAGACCCCGTCGTGTGTTTGATTCCCACCCGCACTTAAATTTATACAATTAATTTTAAAGATGTCTGAAAAAATTAGATGAAACTACATAAGATAGTGATAATGAGAATAACAGGGACTTCAAACTGAGAAAAATGCTTTAATCAAGTTGATCCGATAATACCGATAAGTTATTGTTAACCTTACATAACAGAGGAAGGTAATATCTGGCTTAATAACAAAAAAGTCTCCATTACTATGTACGATTGTATTTATAAAAAGGTTACTGGTAAAGTAGATAAAATTACATATGATAATGATAACAGGGAAAATGCTTTAAACAAGGTGATAATACCGATAAGTAACTGACCTTATGAAACGGAGGAAGATAATTTCGCACCAAACTATACCTTTTACTGCATGCCATTTATGAAATGGTTATATTAAGTAAAGTAGATAAAGTTACTAAAAAAGTAGTACTAGCAAAGTAGATAAAGTAAATAGCAATGGAAAGGGCTATGCTTGGAGTTTCCCTGCGATTTCAAATCAGAAATGCTGAGACCCGCAGGCAAACCAAAGTAACCGTAAGAATTGCCAAGCTGAAGTGGCAGTGGGCAGGGCACATAGCTCGTAGAGCCGACGGCCGCTGGGGCAGAAAGGTTCTCGAGTGGCGACCACGAACCGGAAGACGCAGCGTGGGCAGGCCCCCTACAAGATGGACCAATGATCTTGTGAGGGTCGCTGGAAATAGCTGGATGCGGATAGCGCAAGACCGGCAATTGTGGAGATCTTTGAGGGAGGCCTTTGTCCAGCAGTGGACGTCTTTCGGCTGATAATGAAGTAAAGTAGATAAGGTTACATACTGTAGTGATAATACCGATAAATTCTTAACCTTATGAAACCAAGGAAGGGAAGGAAGTGACAATAAAAAAGGATTTTTTAGCTAATTAGAAATTAAAAAAAAAATGTCAGTGAATTACCAATATCATTAAACAGGGCTGTTCAATTCTGTACCGTGTTAGTATACTACCCCAGTCTGTAAAATCTCCCCAATTGAAAGTGAACCTTATGCTTATGTGATAAAGTTGTAAATCTATAAAATCGATTTGACAGATTCGGATTCTGGATGTGCTGGCGTCTGTACATGAGCTATCCCCGCCTCTTTGGCGCATAAACGCCTGAAAATAGGCTTGGTTTGTCACGCTCAGTATTTCATACCTAAAACATCAACTTTTTTTAGCTTTGAATGTTATACATACACATAGACTCGCGCCTGTTTTCCAGAGGGGTAGACATATACAAGGGATTTCCTCTCGTCACGATTATTTGACACCTCTTTTGGATCGTTTACCCTTATTTTGTTCTTCATACATGCTCGCCGGTTTAGAGCGCTTCAGACCTGGACATCTGCAATGTGATTCGAGAATGTTCTACGAGGCCTTCCCTTTCCTTTCTTTACATTTAAATGTAACAATTTCCTAAGAAATTGTTACATATACGTCACGTTTCTTACAAGTTGGAACAGTAATATCATCTCGAGTAAGTGGTTTTTCCAGGGTCAACGCTTCTGTGATCCTTATCACCATTTTTTTATCTTCTTGACATTGTTTTAAATTTCATCGCACATATTATAGAGAACAGTTATTTGACAATAATATAAGAAGTAAAATCTTATTTGTTTATGAAAGATATTTCTGTACAGACGCCAGCACAACCAGCTACCCCAATCTGTCAAATTTCTTTTATAGATTTTCAACTTTATCACATAAGCATAAGGTTTACTTTCAATTGGGGAAATTTGGCAGATAGGGGTAGCTTGATGTGTGGCGTCTGTTCATGTAACTAGCAAAACCAGTTATACAATCACATGCATCTGTATGACGGACAGAAACAACATACTCTGATGATACAAGGTGTAACAAATGTAATAATATCCTGGGAGATTATTCACTCACGGCCATCTGATCCCAAACTAAGCAGAACTTGTTCTATGGAAACTAGATATCTGATATATACTACTTTTCTTTATAGACTCAGGACAAACTCAGGACTGCACGTGTGGCGCAGCGGCTACGACAGTCGCCTCGCCGCTTCGTGTCGCGGGTTCGAGTCCCGCGCCGGACCACTATTTGTGTGTCCCATAAATAGTTGTTCTGAGTCTGGATGTAATTTGTTTCCGTCTATTATGTGTTTGTAACGTACCCCGCGACACAGGGATTAAATTCTCTAGTGCGGAGATTGTCTTTAAAAAAAAAAGACAGACATGTTCATGCATACAAATATCTGCCCTGGGTGGTAATCGAACCCATGACCTCCGGTGTGAAAAGCAAGCATTTGCCAACCACGCCAACAGGATTTCGATAACAGCGACCCGTTGAAATCACTTTCTTTTGGTGAAACATAAATAGTAGAAGTAGTTTAAAGAGCGTAATCACCCATAATACTCTACATATTAAATACAAAATAAAATAGTTACATACATACATAATTCTGCCCTTTCCTTTTACCCCACGGTTTCAGCCGCGCTAAAATATATAATTTATGGCTTATTATTCGGATAAGCTACAGTACTATAAAGTTTCAACAAAATCTGTTCTATAATTTTTTCGTGAATGAGTAACATACATTCATCGAGTACAAAAGATCCTGAAGGGTCGAAGTCCACCCCAACCAAATAAGATGAAATAACATACATCCATCCTTACAAACTTTCGCATTTATAATATTAGTAGGCTAGTAGTTAGTAGCATAGAATTAATCGAAAACAATTTAAGTTTCTTCATAAATTCACTAAGAATTACCTAGGTGTTTAGTTCAGTTGCACTTAATGGTCCATTAGAAATCGGCGAGGTAAAACACCTAGGCACCCGGTTAGTCCATAGGTGGGGAGGGTCCCGGTTGTTGTCATTGGGTGATAGTCGATAAGCCATGTCAGAGGCCTATTGCGGGGCTTAAACAACTCTGACACCATGAAAACCACTACGCATACGATAAAAATATTGTGTCTAGTAAGGCATTAAAATAACGTCAGTTTTTAAGAAGTTGATATTTTTTTGTGTATTTTCAAAGTTGATGTTCTATACAATGTTCAATGTCATAGGCCAATTAAACTTCTTTAGTATCGTCCATTATACTATTTTATGTCATACCTTGTCTATGAAAACGACACTTAACTAATTAGTAACACAAACAACCGAAGCAGCGTGTATTCAAAACATTACTTGACCTATAACACGAGCTACTTTAATTTTCTTACTCACTTCGGTGGACCAAATCATTTATAGAGCATGAGTTTTGGCAACACCTTATGTCAGCACATCCGACATTACATGCTCATATCTATCATCTGTCGCACCCTATCCATTGGTGTTTGACAACTACTTACAATTGTTATTCAAGGAGAATACAGTTAATGTACTGAACATCGGTCATTGGCCTTGACTCAGCGTTGGCGTTTTACCAAATACCATTTTCATACAATAAAATCGAATAAACCTTACTACGATCATCTTAAAGTCTATTACTGAATAACATTGTATGCACACAGCAAAAATTGTACACTGAAAAGTTTCATTTGGCAGATATATGAGGAATTGAAGCTAGTTAATTGTGTCTAATAATGTATTTAATTCATATACTTAGACGTACCAGTATCAGTATCAATGTAACATTTTAATTTACAGAAATTGAAGAACATTGAGAATAGTCTAGAGGTGATAAAATTGAATATTTTAGACCTTGGCAATAAAACTGAAGAAATTCCCTTTCATATATAATGGTCTATCTATTTGTGAAGTAGACTTGGGCACGCAAACTCGCGTGTCACAGACATACATAGAAAGATTAATGAAAAACGATGTGACTTAGGTTCTAATCTGATGATAATGGAACTTGAATTGTAATTACGGTGAAACGGGGTGAAAAGGGGTGGGGACTAACTGACTTGTTTGTTAGTGACCTTGACTTTCAAGCCAGAGGTCGTGTGTTCGATCTCTACCTACGACAAATCGTTGTGTGATGAGCACAATTATTTGTTCTGTGTCTAGGTGTAATTTGTCTTAACTATGTCGATCCCACCCGGGACTCGGCTCACATATTAGTGTCCATGAATATGTCTGTTTGTCCTGACTTTGGACGTAAATTATCCATATAAGTATGTATTTAAAAAAGAAATATAGTATATGTAGTATACGAGTAGCACAGGTCGTGCCCAATTTGGGATCAGATATCAGTGAGTTAGGTGTTGCAAGATATTTATTTAAATATTTATGCATAAGTAAAATCTCGTCACTGTGTGGCTCACGGAAAGTAATATCATCATTCCATCTCATTCCATGGGGGCTTAGAAGTTGTCCCAAGGGAATATCTCTCACATAACAGGCAGCAGCGTCTCTCTGTGTACTATATATAGAACCATCTTACTGCGATCGCCAATCTGTCTGCCGGGCGCGGCGATTATGTTTCATAATAATATCCTGGGTCATTATTCACACACATCTGATCCCAAACTAAGCAGAGCTTGTACTATGGAAATCAGATAACTGATATACTAAATATACTACATTATTTTGTAAATACATAATGTAATGGCTGTGAGTGCACAAATACAGGTGGCATCTCTGTTCCTCTACTTTTATAATATTATCCGTGGTTGAATACACTTCCGCTAGCCTAAGAACGCAGTAATTCTTTATTAAATATTAATAACAACGCAGTAATTTTTTTATCTACTATATTAATATAAATTTAGTAGATGAAAAAATATATGACTAGTAATAAAACTAGTAAGATAATATATTATAAATGACAAACAAATAAATCAGATGCAGGACAAATAGACATGTTCATGCACACAAATATCCGTCTTGAGTGGGAATCGTACACAAGATCTGCGGCGTGAATGACAAGTATTTTCCGACCACGCCAAGAGGCGCTCCAAATTATGGAGACAACTATTGTCGAAGTCTTTTGGGGAGGCCGTTGTCCAGCTGTAGGCCACATTCAGCAGAATGCTAATGATTTAAATTTTTATCCCCGTCTCTATTTACCACATTTGACAGTATTTAAAACAAGTAACAGATAACTCTGCTACTTAGTTATAAACTTTCCATCATCATCATATCAGCCAAAAGACGTCCACTGCTGGACAAAGGCCTCCCCCAAATATCTCCACAATTGCCGGTCTTGCGCTATTCGCCTCCAGCAGTTTCCAGCGACCGCACAAGATCATCGGTCCATCTTCTATCTTCCAAACTTTCCATAAATCAATGTAATTGTTAAAACTTTGGAAACTAATGGTTTATGTAGGTCAATAAATCGTTAATAGTTTTAACGATTAATTAACCTACAACCTAATAACTGTCTATGTGTTTTAAATTTTCGAAGAGTATACTCGTATTTATGATTTCCTCTGTTTTGCAGAATGTTCACCGTCCTGTTCGGGTTCATTATAAGATCGTAATTAACATGAAGAAAGGCGTAAGAAAAAAAAGCGTTATTATAAAAGTGACCGACGATTTAATGATATACATGAAAAATGGAATATGTCATAAGAGGTAGGGCACAGCGTTCATTCGCTCTATGAGCAGCCCGTCTGGGGAATTACCTCAACCTTACAGAAGACATTCCTTAATAATAACATTAATAATTTAATGTTGTACGTCTGCGTGTGAGTAAGGTCGCCAGAGCTCATCGGAGTGGGGGGAAGAGTCAGCAACATTTGTTCGCACTCTTGACCCCTCTGGTGTTGCGAGTGTCCATGGGTGGCGGTGATTACTTACCATCAGACGACCCGCTTGCTCGTTTGTCGCCCTATGACAAAAAAAAACCGATTATGATTCATCATAACAGCTGTAAGAAGTCCACTGCTGGACAAAGGCTCCCAAAGAATTACCTGTGTGGATATGCATGATCGCCACACTTGGTAGACGGTTGAAGATGGTCATAGTACTCAGAAAGAAGCTTCTGCCCGTCCTCTGGTAGATATTTCCTCGGGTTGATTTCTACGCCCCCACGAGATGAGATGGGGTGATAATATTCTGACATTCGCCTCCATCACCACACAGCACATTGTTTATAATTACCGTGATATTATAATGTTCCTGATCAATCAATAAGGATGGTGTACACTACTCTTTTTAACGATCTGACGGCAAGCGGTTCCTGTGTTCTATGACGTAATGTATGCAATACACATGACATCATACAGACGTTGCCGACCCTTCCGTTCCTCCCAAATGAGCTCTGGCGACTTCACACATATAATCAAAACATTTAATGTATAATACTGGATTATATTATGTAGGGAGGTGCTACATATTGCATAGTCTGTGGTGGGTGCTATATACTGCACATGGACGCGGTAGCATATTAAATCTTACGTATTTTTGTGGATAAAATTCAATAAAGGAGTGAATGTTTACAGAATTTCATGTATGTATACAGTTTTAATAGAGTATTTTAGGAAATAAATTTGAATATGAGATTGATTTAATGGAAATGTGATGCGAGTGAAAACCTAACCACAAAACCAACAAGCCAGTTAGAAGTATAATTAGTGAGTGATTAGATATAGCCTTGAGATAACGTACGATAGCCATCATCAGAACAACAACCTCAATTTGTCAAGCCTGATAGCTTCTCTCCAATTAAAGCTAGCTAATAGCAGTATGTATGTAGGTGTCTGAATATTGTATCGTCCTATTGTGGCCGGCGAACCAATCAATCATAACATAGCGCGGGTCCACCATTCGGACCGAACGTATACAGGATGTTTATTAAGTCGTGTGTGGCTTCTAACTGTGTAATCCACTGGTTAACGGGCCTGGGGCACTACCGGCTAAGTCGCCGAACATCGATTTCTTAAATGGCGTTCAAATAAATAAAGGTAAAAAGTTACTTAATCAATCGTTAAAACGGCTTCCATGAGCACATGTGACGTCATAAATGGTCCGGAATCGATTGTCAACGTTGAATCCAATTTAACGATTGATTAAGTAATTTTTAAACTTTATTTATTTGAACGCCATTTAAGAAATCGATATTCGGCGACGTAGCCGCTAGAGACCCTGTTGTCGTGGTTGCTAAACTTTCCACACCGCAGGTCGTGAGTTCGATTCCCACCCAGGACAGATATTGGTGTGCATGAACATTTCTGTTTGTCTTGTGTCTGGGTGTATGATCTTTTTTTTTTTTTTTTAAAAGACAACGCCGCAATAGGGAATCTAATCCCTGTGTCGCGGGGTACTTTACAAACATATAATACACGGACAAAAATTACATCCAGACTTAGAACAACTATTAATGGGTCACACAAATAGTTGTCCAGTGCGGGACTCGAATCTCGAAAAGCGGCGAGCATTCGCCAGATGTGGACGCACCCTGAGCCGCTGCGCCACACGTGCGGTCATATCTATATAAGTATGTATTCACAAAAGAAAAAGCAGTACATGTAGAGGTAGTATATCAGCTATCAGAATCCCATAGTACAAACTCTGCTTAATTTGGGATCAGGAGCTCTACCGGCTAAGTCGCCGAACATCGATTTCTTAAATGGCGTTCAAATAATTACAGGTTAAAAATGACTTAATCAATTGTTAAATGGGCTTCAACGTTGACAATCGATTCCGGACCATTTATGACGTCACATGTGCTCATGGAAGCTGATTTAACGATTGATTAAGTCATTTTTATCCTTTATTTATTTGAACGCCATTTGAGAAATCGATGTTCGGCGACTTAGCCGGTAGAGCCCCAGATGGGATTGACCATGTGTATTATTAAGTTGTTCGACCAACACTGCAATATGGCGGTATCAGGTAAATATAGCCTGGTTATTAAGATTCCCATAATACACTACGTAATCCTTTAGTCCGCATATTTTATGATATTTGCCTCATCATCATAAAGCTGTTGAAGTTGTGTTTGTATGGGAGGAGGTGTTATACAAACAATATTAAATACGCAGGTCGATATTAAAACTTGTCGACTAATAACCATAAATTGTTGTACAGACGTCAGCATATCAAGCTAGCCCAATCTGTCAAATTTCTTTTATAGATTTTCAACTTTATCACATAGTAAGTATAAGTTTCACTTTCGATTGGGGAAATTTGGCAGTTTGGGGTAGCTTGATATGCTGGCGTCTGTATCTCTATTATTTAGTGCAGATCAGGGGCGCTACCGGCTAAGTCGCCAAACATCGTTTTCGTGAATAGCGTTCAAATAAATAAAGGTTAAAAATAATAATCTTAATCAATCGTTATATCCGCTTCCATGACCACAGGTGACGTCACAAATCCGTCCGGAAACGATTGTTAACGTTGAAGCCGATTTAACGATTGATTAAGTCATTTTTAACCTTTATTTATTTGAACGCCATTCACGAAAACGATGTCCGGTGACTTAGCCGGTAGAGCCAAATGGGGGCTAATCGTGATTTTGATCAGCGTCCAAATAGACGTAGGTTAAAAATTTATAAATCATTCTTTCAATTGGTTTTAAGGTTGAAAATTAGATTCCGAACCATTCATGTCGTCACATGTGCTCATGAAAGCGAATTGAACGAATGATTTAGTCATTTTTAACCTTCATCTATTTGAACGTCGATCATGATCACGATTGGCGGTAGGTCCTCCGGGGCTCTACCGGCTAAGTCAGCTTCAACGTTGACAATCGATTCCGGACCATTTATGACGTCACATGTGGTCATGGCAGCCGATTTAACGATTGATTAAGTCATTTTTATACTTTATTTATTTCAACGCCATTTAAGAAATCGATTTTCGGCGACTTGACCGGTAGAGCCCGAGGTCGTCACTTCTCACAACTTTTATAATTATACTTACGTTTTGGATGTGTGAATCGAAAAGCTATAAGTACTTCTATAAGTTAGTAACCCTACTTACATATTGTTTTAGTTACCTTTTGTATTTCGGCTGGGAGTGACTCATAATCTAAGCTGTTGGGACTTACAACGCGAATTAACCGAGCGGCTGCATCTGACCACGAAACAAAGATTGTGGTCTAGCGGGAGCGTGTTCAACTGCAAATAACGAGGTCCTGGGTTCAAATAATTTTCTCAGTATCAGGCCGAAGTCTGAAGTTTATACATCCTCATTGAAATTATTACATCCCCATGCCTCGGAGAGACCTGACCTGTTTCCCGTCGTGTCTCTCACTAGTCATCCCATTGACTCATAAGAGCATGCGTAAATACTTGTGAACTCTACTATGTCCCGCGCCGTTGATTAGACTCCAGTGCTCGCCTGTCGGCCTTCCAGGCCGGGAACTCCTCCAACGTATGCTAGGTCGAGTCCAGGTCGCTTCGGCAATGGTGACAATGTGTCGTCACTTCTTGGCCGATCCGTCTCAGATACTCACCGAAATACCCGTATCCGGTGAGTATCTGAGTCAGTCTGTAGGTGACGTAACCACCCTTCCTTCCTTCCTTCAGGCCTAAGTGGCCTCGAGGTGAGGCAGGATAGCACCGGCAGCACGTTGGCGCGCGTTCAGTCGCAACTCAAGTCGTGTGCGCCACTGTGTAAGTACTCGCCGGTGTGCATCCCGTCTGTACTCTATGAACGTCTGGTCTAGCGCTCCCCCGATTCCCTGGTGGACGCGTATTTCGGTAACAACCGCCGCGTTGACTGCCGCCAGTAGATCGAAAGGTGCCAGAAGTGTCGCTGCCTCAAAGGATACCGTACGGTATCCTCGTGCGATCCCTACGCTGCAAGCTATTTCGAATAGCACTCTAGCGGGCACCCGTGTGGCGTTCATACCAGATGGGCGCCCTGTAAAGGATCATGGATCGCACGACACCTTCGTAGAGGCGGCAAACGTCTTTCCGTGGATGCCGAGGTTCGGCAACAGCCGGTTACCCGGCGCACTTGGGGGCTAGACGCTCAAAGTGCTCCTGTAAGTTCCAAATATTATGATCTAGGAATATGCGTGAAGATTTCCTCACCAATCATCAGCAAATTTTTTCTAGATCGCACCCCGAAAAGTTTTACTTAGAACTAATTTATTAACGCCAATTGCAGATTGAAGCTGGTATTACGACGGTTAATTCTAATCACCTTGTAGGGGATTTTAAAAAATCATCTTCGTAGGAAGTCCGTCCAATGAGCACGTGTAATACTCACTCGTCTTACAAGGAGCACAGAGGTCAACCCGTCAAAGGGACTTGAAGAGCACTCTAAAGTGTCGTTCTACGAATATTATAACTTCCTACAATTGTCAACAACAAAACCTTTAAAATTACTACGAACGACGCCTTTATCGTAAGTTATTACAAGGGCAATCGTGACGCCATTCAAAGTTCAAAAGTAAAGAGGCCACGTCATTTTTTCCCAGGTCACAGATTGAAAAAAGGATAGACAAATGTTGTCCGATATGAAATGTAGCAATATACCTCATGCAAAATAGTCATGATACAAACAGTACTATGCGGTACAACCTGCGTTCCAATAAAATCTAGTGTATTTTGTGAGTTTGATAGATTTAAATTATAAAAGGTTATGTTAAGTGGGTAGTATTCTGTTCACGGTTTGACTTAAGCTCGACTGAATAGGATATGTACAGACGCTAGTACATCAAGCTACCCCAATCTGTCCAATTTCCCCAATTGAAAGTGAACATTATGCTTATGTGATAAAGTTGAAAATCTATAAAAGAAATTTGACAGATTGGGGTAGTTGGATGTGCTGGCGTCTGTACATGACTCTTATAGGTGAATATAGTTTGCGACTAATACTTGCCCAGTTGACTTAGTACAAGAGCAAGGAGACAGAATGATACTGTCTCCCACTTTGCACTTGAGGGAAGTGGAAAACCTTTTTGCCAAATCGTCCTTGCTTCTATCTGATTAAATTAGTTGTGGGATCCAAGCTGAAGCGATTCTCCAAGACATACCTGAGCCTCACCGCTCATGTTGGTTTCACTGTGTGATTCGTTGATTCTGACTTACAGGAAGGAGTTTCAGTGGTGGGTAAGAAGTAGGGAGTATGCTTAAACCTCACATAATTTCTTAGTAACTGACTTGACTAAATATACAATGTCAAGTTCATGAAACATGCGGACAAATTTAACAGCAACGTCATTCCGTGTTTCACCAAAGACATTGTGATAATAAGGGTGATTCCATCTTAATATAACTTCCTAGATTGATACAACAGCCTTATATAGAATTTGGACGACATGGGCGGCCCAAATTAAGGAGAATCAACGTTTAACAAGGCTGCTAAAACATTAAGGCCACTTAATAGTCTCGGCATCTGCGGGAGTGGCCGTTATGAAGTAATTCTATATAGTAATGCATGTTATGATATCATTATGCCATATATAGTACCTACTTGTACGTAATAAGCAAAATTACACGACAGGTACCCAGATCTTAATTAGATTAAAAGCTGATGTTGAACTGCTATGTAAACATTTGTATAGTAAAAATATAGCATCAAATATTTACTACCACTTAACTTATCGGGACTAGTCCCTTCCTCTTACCCACCACTGCAAACAAGCCAGGATCAACGGTGGCACACAAAGAAATGACACTGAGCGGTGAGGCTCAGGCATGTCCCGGGGAATCGCTTTAACTATCTTGGATCCCGCAACGAATTTAATCAGAAAGAAAAAAGGAGGAGTTAGAAATGAATAGTTTCGTAAGAAGAATTAATAGTTAGTACTACTACTACTTAACTGTTAAACTAATTTTCATGTCAGCGTTATACAGTATAAACCAATAATAAAAATATCCTGGATCATTATTGAGATTGTACTATCGAACCAGGTAATTAATATTTTCTCTTTGGTAGTACATACTTGTTTAGATAATTACGCCCGACCCGGACTCAGGACAAACTCACATGTTCATGCACACAATTATCTGTCCTGGGTAGGAATCGAAGCCACGACCTGCGGCGTGAAGGTCGTGTATCTATCAACCACGCCAACCAACTTCAATCTATCAACAAAGCCCATACGTGTTGGAGCCGCTAGAAGCGGGCAGCGTCAGATCAGTCATTGTAGCAAAACCTTGGGGAAGGCTTTGCCCAACGGTGGACTTTTTTCGGCTGCCATATTGATTTATTTTCTACCTCGTATACATTTATTTAACCGTGTGGTTACAATTAGATCTCTTGGGTGTCGTAAAAGGCGACTTAGGAATACAACAGGTAGTCGGATAGCATTGTCACATATGTATGAACTAACTACCATCTAAATGCAGTCGCCAACTCGTATGCGAAGTGCGGTGACTACGCTAAACCCCTCCGAATGGCAACGTTGTAGAAACCTTTGGGAGAGGCCTATGTCCAGCCGTGGACGATATCAGTTGATTATATATTTATTACTCTAAACACTTTTAAATTGTAACTGTTGTAGCTAATTTGTGCGCCACCGGTTTTTATATATTTTTCAATGTACAAACATAATACACACAAAAGGAAATTTACACAGTTTGAGGTAGAGGTACAAGGATGCTGGTTATTTCTAATGAAATCTCTTCCAGCAGACCCGCGAGAAGAAAGTTACAAAAGTGTGTAGTTTTCTTGTCTTGTCTTAAAGAAATTGCGCTAGTAGGTAGAATCCGGGACGGGAATAGTTCCAAACAAAAATGCTGTGATTAAGTCAGATCATTATTTAAGTCGTATGTTGTGTGCCACTCGGTGCTAATTGCAATGCATTACATGGCCATGTTACTATATTTACAAAGTAAGGAGGTACATAACATGTGTTTGTTGGATCGTTCATAGTTTGTTGGGTTTGGGTTGCAACTGTTTGTTTTTAGTTGTAAGGTTATGTTTTGTTATTAGTGTTCCTGCAATAATATTGTTATTAAATAACTAGTTATTTAAGTACTTTATTTATTATTCCTGTGATGTTGTTGATTTATGTTTTGACGTCATTTAATATTGTACAGACGCCAGCACATCCAGCTACCCCAATCTCTCAAATTTCTTTTATAGATTTTAACTTTATCGTCAAAGCATAAGGTTCACTTTCAATTGGGGAAATTTGACAGATTGGAGTAGCTTGATGTGCTGGCGTCTGTACATGAGATTTCTGTGTCCGAGCAGCGTAACAGTCCGGTATAACGGATTAGTACTGGAGGTTGCAGGTTTTATCTTGGCACCAGACAAATCTTTATATAAAAGCGAAGTTATCTTTCAAGGTCTGGTTCGTAAAGAAGAGTAATAGAGTCTAATAGTTGGTCTAAGCATCTCAGGATAGCCAAAGCTCTATATAGGTTTACGGATCCGATTATTTTTATACTACCAAATCGAAAACCTTTCCCCATTCTAGATTAGTACTGGCGACTTTGCACGTACCGAAGACTACTGCATCTACATCATGTTGCTGTTGCTTGGAGCGCATTTTGTGAGGTGGCGGTACTTCCCAACTCGAGTTGCTCGTGTAGGGAATAAAAGCATATTTTTATGTTGCTACCGAAACGGTAGATTATAATTTATCTTATTAGAACTTATATATACTTATAATCTACAGAACCGGTAAAATTCAAACTCTAAAGGAGTCGGTCGTCTAATTCTGGTCGCAACAGTTTATTATAGAAGTATATTCCAAGGAGAAAATAAGTTGATGAGATGATGAGTGTCAAAGAACCAACTCACCCATTCATTGTACGTTACCATAGTGTCAAGCTAGTCCCTTTAGTAATTAGATATTTAGAAATTAATCCCTTTTTCTGGATACTATTTATTAACATATAATTGACGGATACAAGGTACATCCAGACTCAGAACAAATATTTATGGGTCACACAAATAGTAGTCTTGCGCGGGAATCGAACCCGAGACACGAAGTGGCGAGGCGACTGTCTTAACCGCTGCACCACACGTGCACTTCAATCTGTCTAAGTAACTGACCGACAGCTTCCACAGGTCTGTCGCGCAGTGAGTCTATAGATGGGTGACCGCCAAAGTAGTAAATTTCTGAAGATTAACTACTTACAGTCACCCATCCATAGATTGACTGCGTGGCAGAACGGTAAAAGCAACTGTCTAAAAATGCCTCCTTTCCGTATCATATTTATCTGATTTACCCAAGATTGTTGACAGAGCGTAACCTACGCTAAATTGATGTACTACATTCCTTATCGATTGTCAACAACTGTCCTCTATCGACAGGTAATCGATTGTACAAAGATAGCCATCGACACAGTATACTCGACTACAGTAGGGTATTTCTAACGTATTTTTTTGTGTCGTTTGGGAAATTCCTACGCAATCCATCCGCAAAAAATGTCTGCGGGTGGGTATGTACTCGCACCAACTAAATCTAACCTTGAGAACCGTGGACTTCTCTTGAGAAGAAAGAAGAACAAGGGAGCCCCGGAAACGCGTTTATAATAATAATAATATATCGTTTATTTTCTCCACAAATATTTTAGAATAAAAGTTACAAGGTTGCAGGTTAGAAATAGGCTGTACAGATATGTTGTGGAGACTGGCGCCGGTACTAGGTTCACCCCGTGTTACAAGTCTCCAGGCCTCCACCTCGGACAGGTGAGATATTTTCCTAAATTAAATTTACATTTTGCTAGTCTCGTTATTGTAGATAAAATAAACAATTCAATTAAACAGTTTATGCTGCACCGGTGCCCCCTTTTTGCGCCATCTCCCAGATGGTAGGGACTCGTACTCTGGGAGGGCTCTGGATTACCCTCCCCTATTGCCGATTCCTGTCAGTCGGGCATAGCGACTGCGCTACACTGTTTCTGTTGCAGTCGCTGCCTTCCCAAAACTGCTTACGTGAGCGTTCTATGCTAATTATTACGGATTCAAAAGAAAACTTCATTAAGTTTACGGAGTGTTTGGGCGAAATAAATTCTATAATTGAAAATAGTGATGTGGAATCTGTGTATACTAACGCGCGCTAAAGTAGCGCGAGTGGCATGTTCGCAGAGGCGCACGTGGACGGCTTCCACGCCATCATTCGTAAGCGCTGTGCATCAATGATGGCACGGGTGCGCGGTAGCCCCAGCGCCATTCTGGCCGCGTGTGCCAGCCGCTGGGACTCGGTACTGATGGCTCACTGGATAGGCCTTACCGCGAGATCAAGCGCCTGATGTATTTGTACCTTTTACTAACACTAGGCTAAGAACATTGTTACTAACTACTCGTGATCTGTATGTTTGCTAACAATAGGTTAAGAACACTGTTACTAACAAATTTATGGACCAAAGTCTGAAATAAATGTATTTATTTCAGACTTTGGTCCACATTCAAGATACTTGAGGTCATCAGAGAACCTTAAACTGAAATCATTTACAGTGCAGGCTGTGCGCCTGTGGAACGCACTGCCCCTAACAATAAGACAAGCGCAATCATTAAATATTTTTAAAAATAATGTTAAAAAAATGTATTTATCTGCCTAGATTACCAAGCATAGTTATTTACCGCTGTCGCCTTTGGTTTTTTTCGCGCATTCCTGCTTTATTAGACTTTTTAAATTATTTTATGTATTTTTTTTTTACTTTTAATATAAGTTTAGTTTAAGTTTACATTAAGTTGACCTATCGCTACACCTACCTACCCTGTTTTGCCTTTCCTTAGTCTATCCACTCCATAATTGGTTGTCTGGAAGAAATCGCAGTAGCGATAAGACCGCCCTTTGTACTTAATTTATGTATGCTCATTTTAATTTTAAGTTATGGTGTACAATAAAGAGTATTTTACTTTACTTTACTTTTACTTTTATTATTATTATATTAAAAAGAGTGAGGCGCTCACAGCCAGTTGCTTTCACCGGAACGTAGAAGATCGGTGAGGTATAGCAACCGCGCGCGCGCAGAGTGATCGCCAAGGAGCGTCTCCGTGCGAGCACGATAAGTCGTCGGTTCCGGTTTTAGTCGTTAGACAACAGTCGATATACCAAGTCAAGGCCAATGGTTACCCTAATCACTGGCATTGGCCTTAGCAGTGGCCATCGCTTTGACTGTTGCCTAACGATTACAACCGGGACTATCAGCTTAAAGTGCCTTCGGAAGCACAAAGTCGTACATCGCGTGACGTAACATCAACTCGCAATAAAAATGAATCACGGGCCTGTTAACAAATAGGTACGGTTGTATAGTACATCCCCATGTATTGTGGAGTCGTAAGTATTTTTCAAGGATCGGAAGCAGCTTACAAATAGCCCGTGTTAACCGGTTAGAAGAGGTTTCTATGCTACATCGTTAAGAGCGCGAAGAGTTATGAGAGTCATTGGATTAAAGGGGATCATTTTCCGTTAATGCAATCGTCGAAGGAGAAGAGTTGCCTTTATTATTCAAAGTTTGTACTTCCGTTTATTTTTGGAGCAAATTCAGTAAAATGTATCTTAGTTTAAAAACCACGTAAACGATTAGGGTTTTTACGTGAATCGAGAGAAGGTATTTATTGTAATATAAGGGAAAAGTTCCGTTTATTGTTAATTATAAAAGCTAAAACACAAAACATTTTTTTAAATACAGTCTCTGCCTAGTTTGCGATCAGATACAAAACTTGAAGAAGTGGCTCTTATCAACATCTTAAATGATTTTTTTACTGAAGGACTTTGTTCGCAAGACGTTTATGTAAGATGAAATACTGCGTATTCAAGGTAATTTTAACTGTGTCTCTAACATTGAAGTTCTAGGTTTATAGGTCGTTTCAAGTTTATAGAGTAAATGTCTTTAGAAACGCCACTTGAGATAATAATGACGTGTAACTGTAACGTCGTTGGTTGGTTAACTAGTGGTGCAACAATTTGCTTATGCAGTAAATAATCTATGTATGATTTAGCTTGCTTATGGTGTTTCTGTTTTAGAAGACAAAGTCAGTTTTCCACCGTTATTTCTATTAATAATTGAGTATTTCTATTAATAGTTTAAAAAAAGAGATTTATATTTAGATTTGCTTGGTGATGACGGCATAGAATATCATCACACCATCTCATCCCGTGGGGGGCGTAGAAACCAACCGAGGGAATACTCACCAGAGAACGGGCAGCAGCGTTTTTCTGTGAACCATGGCCATCAAACTGAGATCGCCAACTCGTCTGCCAAGCTAAGCGTGTCGATTATGGCATATCCCTCCATTCTTTGGGGAGGCTTTTGTCCAGCAGTGGACTTACTTTGGTTGACATGATGCGAAGAGAATTTAGGTGTAAATTTCCAAATAAATAAATAAATATATATATATATATTCCAAATAAATAAAATAAATATTGTCATGAGAATATGGAATAATTCAAAGTTCTTGCATTAAATATCTATTTTAAGAAGAATTCAAGAAGTTTTCAGTAGAAAAAGTGGTTTTCAACAATGATCGATGAAAAGAGGTTATTAATTTGACTATATGTTCTCATTTTTTTCGCTTGTACCCTCTTGGACTCCACTTTGGTAAAGCACTTAAGGAGAAAAAGAAGATGCGTAGATATTAGACATATAGTTATGAAAACATGGGAATATGTTTAATAGTTAATTGACTAGGTATTATTAGTTAACCTCGTGACTCAATAAGCTATTTTAATAATGCTTTAAAACATTAAACAACGGGTATCAGTTTATTTTGAAGGTTTGGTTTTCTTCAGCCAGCTGTTTTTTTCGCTTGTACCCTCTTGGACTCCACTTTGGTAAAGCACTTAAGGAGAAAAAGAAGATGCGTAGATATTAGACATATAGTTATGAAAACATGGGAATATGTTTAATAGTTAATTGACTAGGTATTATTAGTTAACCTCGTGACTCAATAAGCTATTTTAATAATGCTTTAAAACATTAAACAACGGGTATCAGTTTATTTTGAAGGTTTGGTTTTCTTCAGCCAGCTGTGTTATCAAAAGTATATTCAAAAGCTTCGATTTTTTGGTTCGGTTGTTAAAAATACTAATTGAATTTGTATACCTGACATGATGACCGGTATGTCTATACTTTACTTTGTCGTATGGGCATTGGGCAGTGATTACCATAGTATATTCCAACCAATAGGCATCACACATAACTTAACGACTGTTATCTTAATGGCTACAAATGAGTCTACGTTTAACGTGCCCTCCGAAAAACGTAGTTTCCAAAATTAAAGCACTTTGGTGGTTACCCAACTATATGCTGACTGCGTGCTCAGGTGCTTAACCTTCTCGATCACTTACGGACCGGGTGGACAACTGGCTATGCGCGCTTCACTATGCTGACAAGAGGACTAGGCTAGGCAAGAAGAATTATGGTTGAGACGCAAACTTTACAGACTTCTCGCTCGCACATTTAGATGGTTTATATGATCCAAAATGAAGGTACCTATGCGCTTTTAAAAAATGCAGAACATTTAAAACAAATTTCACTTAGATATTTTTTGTAATGAGTAAAATGATCACTATCGGAAAAATTATTCGCTATAGTTTTAGGTGATTACTAAGCATATAGAAACGAAAACTCTTTTTGAAAACTTTTTACTTGTAATATTAAACTCACAAGATGACTGATGAACGGTTGTCTGCACGTGTAGCGCAGCGGCTCAGACCGTCTGTCTGAGCTGGCTCGCCGCTTCGTGTCGCGTGTTCGAATCCCGCGCCAGACAACTATTTGTGTGACCCATAAATAGTTGTTCTGAGTCTGGATGTAATTTGTGTCCGTTTATTATAAGCTTGTAAAGTACCCTGCGACACGGGGATTATATTCCCTAATGGGAACGTCGTCTTTCCTAACTAATGCTGATATCAATTTTGTATACTATAAAGCTGTACGGTGCGACGCTTGGTTTGGAGGGAGATAGATGGCGGTCTCGGCCAACTACCGTTAGCACGTGATCAGTCTCGGCAGCCTGCCGATGGCCGACGTCCGTCAACATTTCTGAATTCTAGCACCCGCGCCCTCCGAGAGAGGTCCTTTCGCTATCGCGTCGTTGAGTAATTATTTCGCGTCAAGACACGTGTCCTGTGTGTATTCTAAAACAGTATGTTTAAGTTTTGTATATGACCAGCAGGCTGGATATTAATAGTGTATATTGAAAGTGATAATTCAGATTCGGTAACAGAAGTTGTACGTAACATTTTAACAATTATTTATTTCAATCAGAAGTTTATTTAGTGTTTGTCAATAATTATATAAAAATTTATAGGAGAAAGAACATGTTGCAGTAGGCCTATCAACAGGTAGCACATACACATTATAGTATTTCATTAATATTAAAGGTATTACGTTTTCATAAGAGATGTATTAAATTAAATCTTTATTGAGATTTTCAAATATTTAAATACATATTTTCATTTAGTGATGGACAATACACTGTAGTAGGATGGACAAAACAGTATCTATTCTCAAATAAGACCTTAATGATAATAAAATACAAATTATTTTGATGTTTTAAAGTTAGTATTAATTCCTGACAATAACAGGATAGAGCCGCTCCCGCTGCTACGTTGATACAAGCAATCAAATTACAATGCATATTTGTAAATCAACTATACAAATATGATATTTCACTTCAATATTTAATAGTCTATATAAATAAAAAGAGAAGTCCTGACTGACTGACTGACTCATCAACGCCCAGCCCAAACCCTTGAATCTAGAAAGCTGAAATTTTGCACAGATGTTTTTTTTATAATGTAGACAAGGAATAAGAAAGGATTTTTCGAAATTCAACCCCTAAGGGGGTAAAATGGGGGTGCAAAGTTAGTATGAAACTTTGCCGTTTTTGAAGTTAAGGGCATGAAAATTTCTATTTGGCCTTACAGTTAAAAATAAGAAATATATATTTCAGGATTTTGGGAATTTCCTCCCCAAGGGCAAAAAATAGGGGATGTCAGTTTGTGTGAAAAAATGTGACTTGAAGTTAAACGCGTGAAAATTGGTATTTGGCCTTTCAGTTAAAAATATATATATATTCAGGATTTTTGAGAATTTCACCCCTTAGGGCGTAATATAGGGGAAGTAAGTGTGTATGAGAAATGCGACATTTTTGAAGTTAAACCCATGAAAATTGGTATTTGTCAACATATAAGCTACATATTATCACGCTATCACCTACAGAGGAGGAGCTGGGGAGATAATTAATAAAGTTTAACGCGGGTAAAACCGCGGGGCACAGCTAGTCTTCCATATTATAACTGAGTTTGCATACGTTATCGAAACGTCGCCTATTTTTACTTCTTTCTATTGCTGGGTATCACAAAAAATTATGACGTTTGTATGACATTGATTGAAACATCATTTCCATTTGCGAAATACATATGTACATATGTATAAGCGGTTTTGCCTTAATTAATGAGAGAGGGGTCTTGCTGATTAAGTTCTCGACGGTACTAAATAGAATGTACTAATATTTTGTTACTGCTGTCTAAAATTGCTAGTAAAATTGTACGCAGTACTAAAAGTCGTTTAGTTTCTAAGCTTTTCCGAATCAAGTAAGTGAAAGTTAACTAAGTGGTTTCTGTAGTATTGTCGGAACTTACTGAACAACTTCAGGCTCAACTCAAAAAGAAATCTTGTGTAATACGTTCTTAACGGTTTTATTATTTCGTATATATACTTAGGTATGCTTATTTCCGTTAAAATACGGTTAACTCTAGTTAAATCACGAAAGGTTGTCTCATTATTTCGTGATGTAATTACATCATGAAGCTGCGATATTAACTTAGCGCCTTTCTAGTTGGGAGCCTCCATAAACTTCCAGTATTTTGTAAAGTTTCAATGTAATTGATTAAAATATTGATATTAATCGTATTGTATCCGTAATATACATTATAATTTACCAAAATGCAAGTATTATTTCATTAAATTGAAACAAGTACAACGCAATTAATATTCTGCTGAATAAATTGCTGTTATTGTTGGCCTGCAGCAGTATAAACGTAGTAACAAAAATTAAAATTATTCATACGGGAAGCAAAATGTTTGTACCACTTTTTAAATTATAAATAACTTTTAATAATTAAATTGCGTGGACAGAGGAGTATGAAATCTGGAAAAGTTAAAGTTCATATGGAGAATATTAGCTTACTGCATAAAAAGCTTATATTTTTATATAATACGCATTAGAAGTAAATTATTTTAATAAAATAAAAAAGTACACACAGTACTACAATGCTTTTGACACACTGACGGATTGACAAGAGATGATAAACTGAGTGTCAAAACTGTGAAAAGATTAATATTAATTTTCAAAGTCAAAGGTACTTTATTCCGTAAAAAATTTACATTTATGTGGAATTGTCATATTTTTTCTTTTTTTTCTTTCACCTTAACCTTAATGATTGAATTTCGAACAAGTGAGATATCTAGTTTATTTTAATTATATTTAAATAGAATATTCCCTGGAAGCTGAGAGCTGAAAGGGTCGCTGGAAACTGTTGGATGCGAGTAACGCAAGACCGTAATTGTGGGGATCTTTGGGGGAGGCCTTTGACCAGCTGTGGACGTCTTTCGGCTGATATGATGATGAAATTGAGAATAACAGATAACTACCGTGACTGGAATTTTTGATTGACTTGCATAACATATTATGTGAGCGTCTGTTATATGTGCCTCCCGGTTTTACCCGCGTTAAATTTTATAAATTATCACAGCTCCTCCCACGTAGGTGATAGCGTGATAACATGTAGCCTATATGTTGACCCGACCTCTTAGTCATTTTCATGCAAAATTTGAATTAAATCCATGCAGTACTTTATGAGTTTAGCCCAAACATACATACAAACAAACAGATAAACAGACAAAAATTCTAAAAACTATATTATTGGCTTCGATATCGATTGTAGATAACGCCCCAGGTATCCTTTTAAAAAAATATTCAATGTACAGTTTTGGCTTACCTGCGATTTTATTACCTATATGTATAGATAATCTCCAATTGACGGTGTTGTGTTCGTGTATTACCGACTCGTTGCGATAGCTCATACTACATGGACGTCACTGCATTTATTATTTACTCGTAATTCTATACATTTATGTAACAATGCTTATTGCTCTTGAACTATGACGCAAAAGTGCATCTACTAATAGGTTCATTGAAGGTGATGTTTGTTTTTATCCGTCTGTATATACGAGGAGGTTCTTGCTTCAATTGTATTTAATAAGAGTGTGTGGTTGCACGTGTAGCGTAGCGGTTAGAATAGTTGCCCCGCCACTTCGTGCCCCGGGTTCGATACGCGCATAAGATATCTATTTGTGTTACCCATAAGTAGTAGTAAATAGTTGTTCTTAGTATGGGCGTGATTGGTCTCCGTTAATTAGTTACATATACATAATATATTTGTGAATTTACGACATTGGGATACACAACAAAGTTTGACTGCACGTGTGGTGCAGCGGCTAAGACAGTCGCCTCGCCGCTTTGTGTCGCGGGTTTGAGTCCCGCGCGGGACAATTATTTGTGTGACCCATAAATTGTTGTTCTGAGTCTGGATGTAATTTGTGTCCGTCTATTATATGTTTGTAAAGTACCCCGCGACATTTACATTTTCTTTTCATTCCCTAGTGCGGGCGTTGTCTTAAAAAAATTGTATATTATGTTAGTTGTTATTTGTCGTTACACACAAATATATAGTATAATACAGTACGTAACGTAGTACAATTACGTTTGCCAAGAAGCGCTACTATAATGGTTTTTAGTAATTACATAGTAAGATAGTAGTTATATGAGAATACTTTGGTGCTGAAAGTATGTATCAACAAAACAATTTTATGAGCTTTGAGCACCTCTATCATTATGGTTGACTCACGAATATCTCCGATTTTTCATTAACGTCCTTGTGTGTCTACAAGACGTTTTAAAAGAGGTCAATTGGTGAACTAACTCAATATTGACTTAGTCGACGATATGTGGTCTATTGTAAATGACATGTTTGATTATAGTTTTAAGTCACAAAAATGTATTGTGCCGGTGGTAGCATTAAAGCGCGTCCGTCGATATAGACACAAGGTCGCCATAATAATAACATTTAATTCGTACCTTAATATAGACAGAACCATTCAGACAATATGTACTTAAAATATAGCAAAAATTTAAAATTTAGATAATTAAACCTACACATGATCCTTGACAATAACTTAATTTAAGTTAGATAAATATCGATTCTGTTAGAAAAAAAATCTTATTGTAAATTATTTCCTACAATCCGTGTACCTAAATATCTATATGGACCTAGAAATAATTATAAATTAATTATATATTACTACGAACATGTTCTGAGTATTTACAAGCACTTTTTTAAAGTCTGCGTGAATAAAAACCTTTTTTATTTTATTTATTTATTATCGTAATTGACAAACACGAACGACAGCGAGTCCTGTCATAATAATATTATATGTATAGCCTTTTCTTACCAGTGAGGAGGCAACTTTAGACGATAGCGAGATAAGGGCTTGTTTTTAAAGATTCTATCCCTCCAAAGGAAAAACCGGCCAAGTGCGAGTCGGACTCGTCCACGAAAGGTTCCGTACCATTATCTATAAAAACGAGCAAAAAATTCACGTTTGTAGTATAGGAGCCCCCTTAAATATTTATTTTAATTTGTATTTTAGTATTTGTTGATATAGTGGCAACAGAAATACGTCACCCGTGAAAATGTAAACTGTCTAACTATCACGCTTCATGAGATACAGCCTGATGACAATCGGACAGACAGACGGACAGCGAAGTCTTAGTAATAGGGTCCCGGTTTACCCTTTGGTATGGAACCCTGAAAAAAGGAACCTTTATAGATTCATGAACAATGCGCTCAAGACCTCCATGAACTTATCCTCCCTTCCCACTTTTTTCAGGCGTCCACGGCTCTCCACCGCTTTGTTGTTGATATTCCAGCATGCCATACAAAGCGCTTTTTTCACTTCCTCTTTCATCATACGCACACACAACTAAGCTGTGGGACACCTTCATAGACGACGTATTTACAGACTGCCTCGTTGGTCTAGCGGTAGCGTGTTCACCCGCAGATAATGAGGTCCTGGATTCAAATCCCAGGTCGGGCTAAAAAGTAATTTTGGGATATTTCCGTAAAAATAAATTTCTCAGTGTCAGCCCGAAGTCTGGAAGTTGGCGGTGTTACACCCCCGTGCCTCGGAGAGCACGTAAAGCCGTCGGTCCTGTACCTGAACTCTTGCCGGTCTTTTCCCTAGTCGTCCCGTCGGATCATGAGAGTGATGGAATTGGCACTTTCTATTCCCTGTGTTTGCGCACACACTTGTGCACTATAATATGCCCTGCTCAATTGGCTAGTCTCCATTGAGACTTGCCGCCGTGGCCGAAATTCGTTCGGGAGCACATTACTATTATTATTTTCAGACTATATAACATGGGTTTATTCAAGGCTAGAGTGAACAGGCACCTTCGACCGCATCTTCACTTACCATCAGGTGAGGTCGTGGTCAAGCTTGCGCGTAAAAATAATTACTTTGCTGTCCGTCCGTCCGTTAAGACCTTTTATCTCAGGAACGTGTGATGGTATCGAGTTGAAATTAAAACCATATACTTAAGTTTACAGTCCCCGAAGCTGTGAAAAATCATACTTCTAAAAAAGTTAAGGCCGTTTGTGTCGCAAGATTATCTGCGTCACTAGTCCAAAAGGGATGTCTTTTGTAGGCCCTAAATATTTGGGGAGCGATATTATAATGCCTCTAAGATTACCACACCTATTTTCAGATATACAATTTATAACGTAATTAACGCACACCTTCAAACACCCCAATTAGTATATTATGTATATGCATTGTTATTTACTAAATTAGTTTCTTGGAATAAAGTTTATTTTTCTTTATTTTGTATTAAATGATGGAATTAGTTTGAATCCAAATAAAACTGCGATTTTAAAAGGCTTATTACTTTGACTTACGGTCCATTTCAATTTGTTTTGACTGTACAGTGTTAATATGACAACAATTTCCGTAGTTTTAATTATTTTAGAATAAAAAATTACCCATATTAAAAATGATATAAATCGATTCAGTAAACGATTCTGAACAAACTATTTTCACGATGTGCGTTAATTAAGTTACATGTTGTATAGGTAGGTAAAGTTTGAAATAATTTTGATTGACGATTTGCCGGAATGTGTGTTACCTTATTGTTTACCCATATTTGTTGAAAGGCAAGTTACGTTAGGAATTTCTATGAACCTACCCATTATCTACATAAATTCACATTTTCTGATGAGGAAGGTATACTCAATACTCAATACTCAATACTTTATTGCATTCCATAATGTATACAAGGCTGGTAGGTAAATTATAGAGAAACAATTATGGACCCTGTCGGGCACAGCAAGTTAGTTTTTAGAGGAGAGGATGAAGCGCTTTTTGTTTAAAAACATAATAATATTGAAATTAAGGAGTAAATCTTATATTTAGATATTTAAGTAGATATTATTTATGAGTAGATTTATATTAATTTTGTTTATAATTAGTATTTCTATATTTATTTATTTATTTATTTTTAATAGATATTTTCTAAATTATAAATTAGGTAATTATTTTATATATTTATTTATATATTAGCTGTAATTTATTATTAACTAAATAGTAAGTAATTAAAGATATTGCACGGTAGATAAGGTAAATAGATGTATTAGGTACTACTTGGTTATTCTAATTATCTTCGTTTCTCTAGGAGGAATTTATCTTTGAAGTATTCGTCAATTGTGTAGTAGGTTTTATCTAAGAGAAATCGTTTTAGTTTATTTATAAATATATTGTTTGTTTCTGTGTTTTTTATGTGTTCAGGTAATTTATTGTAGATTTTTATTGACGTGACAAACGCACTAGAGGAGTGCATTTTTAATCGTGAAGTTGGCAGGTTGAGTCTATTTCCATGTCTAAGTTTGATTTCTGTTTGTATGTCTTCTCTTTTGCTGTAGAATTGTGGGTACTTCCTTACAAATTTGCAAATTTCAAATATATAGAGACAGGGTAGTGTTAGGTAATACATATGATATAATATGAATTCAATATTAATACGTGCCTATATATATAATAGTATTCTTAGCTTGTAAATGATCGGCGAGGTTAAGGAACTATGCTCCCGGTCACTCCATAGATGGGTGGCCACCAAAGTGGTTTAATTTTTGATCGTACCGTGCTTCGGAGGGCAAGTTAAGCTGTGGTTCCGGTTGTAGTCATTATACACCGTTCGTTGGCCATGTCAGATGCCTCTTGGCAGCATGAACAACTCTGACACTAGGGTAACTACTGTCCATACGATAGATAGATAGATAGAATACTCTTTAATGTACACACTCAGGTGGAAAGAAAATACATCGGAAATAATATAAAGAACATAAGGTACAATGGACGGTCTTATCGCCTTAAGCGATCTCTTCCAGACAACCTTTGGATGGATAGGAACTTAAAGTAAAGTAAACAGTAGCAGGAGTGCAACAATTAAATTATACTAACTGTGATAAATATATTGCATAACAAAAACTTAGTATGACTTCACAATTAACGTATGTTAATAAACATATCATACACTAATTATATGTGTATACATACATTATGACAGTAATAAATACATAAATATTATATTCAAGTGTAAGAAATTATGAACATAGGTAGTGATCCTTAACAAGCTTATTGAAAGTAGGGAGAGTCGGCACTGCGATAATGCACTGGGATAAGTAAGTTTGTATTCTAAGGTATTTATGTTAACTGATAATTTTAAATTAGAATGGTTTTTCAAAGGTAACATTATTGGACATATACCTATCTATTTCTGTCTATCTATAACTCTCTGCCATGTAATTTAAACGGCATCGGACGGCAGGGTCAAGTCCACAACGGCCCCTAACATTGACCCTTTTGATTGAATAGAAAATGATCATGCGATGTCCTTGTCAGTTCAGTTGGGGTGACCTCGGCCTCTTTTATTTCCTTACTGGACAACGATATTCGATTTTATTCCAATTATGGTGGATCAACCTCGAACTACCCTTTCCTATTCATAAATCCCTCAAATTTGCCTGATTAGACTTTTTAAAGACAACATTTGACACACGGAGATTTAACTAGTATACCACTTTTAACACACATTTTTTGGTCTCATGAATCACTGTGAGACAGAACCATTGACAATATGTATAAAAATATTAGACTTAAACTAGATAATTAAACATAATCTCTAGACAATAACTTGATACGAGCTAGCTAAATATCATGGCTATAATAAAATCAATTTTATAAATGTTTTCATACAATGTGTACCTAAATATCTATGTTACTAGAAATAATAATGTATAAAACTATATTACTACAAACATGTTCTGACTATATACAAGCGCTTTTTTAAAGTCTACGTGAATAAGAACCTTTTTTATTTTTGACCATAAGGAGTGAACTCATGATTATAATTATTGACATATTCTGATTATTGATTATTTATTTTTATATTACTATGATGGTCTTTTCTTATTATTATGTATTAGATTATATTACAATAATTAATTATATAGTTATTAAGAGTACATGTAAAAAAAAATATTCGCATGTCTCTGTAGACAAAATGTGTGAACTTAAACCTTATGTAAACATCCTGTATGTACCACATTTTTAAGCGAAATAAATACTTACTTTCTTACTTACTTTAAACACGGTTGACTTGAGGAGTAAGCTGGTGAATGTGTGACGAGAGCGTTACGAAAACTGTGATGTTGAGAGGGAGATATAAGTTAGTGAAGATAGAAATAGAGAGAGAGAGAGAGTTACGTTTTCCATATTACTGTAGGGGCAAGAGAGAGCGAGCGTACATTTCGTACATTAAGCGACCGGATTTAGACGCTCCAAAAAATACAGAATACAGACATACCAATTAGCATTCAGTTCAAGATGCATCCGATACTTACTTACTTATCGTATGGCCTGTGGTTTTTAGGATTCCGTAGCCAAATGGCAAAAAACGGAACCCTTATAGATTCGTCATGTCTGTCTGTCTGTCTGTCCGTCCGTATGTCACAGCCATTTTTTTCCGAAACTGTAAGAGCTGTAGTGTTGAAACTTGGTAAGTAGATGTATTCTGTGAACCGCATTAATATTTTTACATAAAAATAGAAAAATAATACCCATACATGTGGGGTATCTAAGGATAGGTCTTCAAAAATGATATTGAGGTTCCTAAAATATTTTTTTCTAAACAGAATAGTTTGCGCGAGAGACACTTCCAAAGTGGAAAAAGTGTCCCCCCCCCCCCTGTAACTTTTAAAATAAGAGAATGATAAAACTAAAAAATATATATGATGTATGTACATATTACTATGTAAACTAACAACGAAAATTGGTTTGAACGAGATCTAGTAAGTAGTTTTTTTAATGCGTCATTAATCGTAAACCGTAATTTATCTTTCATTTAATCCACTGAAATACTTGCTGCTGCGGAACCCTTCATGGGCGAGTCCGACTCGCACTTGGCTGGTTTTTATAAATAGAGTGACTTGTCAAACGCACTTGTTGGGATATCTGAGACTGTTTTGAATTACCTAGCAACCTAGGACATTATTCACACACGCCCATCTAATCAGAGCTTGTACTTTGGAAATCAGATAACTACACTCAGACTCAGGACAAACAGACATGTCTTGCACAGAAATAACTGTCCTGGGTGCGAATTTAAACCACGAACGGTGGCGTGAAAGGCTACCAACCTCTCTACCATCCGCGTCAAAAATGTTAGTGAAAATTCATTAGTTCTATAAACAATATGTGTGACTATATTGCACTACCATATACACTATACATTTCTATAGTGATATGTGACTGATCTGTCGTTATATAATAATTATATAACGACTACAGCGTGATTCATACCCAATAATGAAATTCCACTGTGAAACCACTGAACTAGGAAGGATGGATCGTTAACAGAATAATTACATTACTAGATCAAAAGTGTTCCGCCGTATATTGAGATTGAATACTCCATCGTTAATATTATTCAATTTGTCGTTTCTATACGCCGGCAGTAGGCAATTTGTTCTGTATTGAACATGTTACTTTATAAGGTAACGAGTGGGGTAGGTAGTTATTGTGTGTATTGAATAAATTATAGACAGACACTTAATCCATTCTTCTTCTGCTGTGTGGTGACGGCGACAAATATCAGAATCAGAATATCATCACCCCATCTCATCCCGTGGGGGGCGTAGAAGTCGACCCGAGGGAATATCTACCAGAGGACGGGCAGCAGCTTCCTTCTGATTACTATGACCATCTTACTGCGATCGCCAACCCGCCTGCCAAGCGTGGCGATTATGGCATATCCCCCCAAGATGATTCTTGAGGGAGGCTTGTCCAGCAGTGGACTCATTTAGCTGTAATGATGACTTAATCCATTAGTATGAACGATTGGGGACTAAACTGTTGAACTGCCACAGTGCATTGGTTATTACGTTAATCGCGTTATACAGAGTAATTACGTGTTCGTAATAATCATGAGGAGCTCTCGGGTTATTTGTAAAACACCAACAACCTCGCAGGATCAGATTGCTTACTTCATAAGCAACAACTTTTGTTCTACGAGTTCAGATATAACTCAATACATGAAAAAAAAATATTTTAAAAGTTTTTGTTGTTCTATCGTGACATTTGTAGGTCTATGTTTCAGTCATAAACAGAAGAACGACGAGCGAACGACGTTAAAATCGCGCGCGTGTGTGCGTCTTTGCGATGCTCGCAGAGTTACAAACATTCAAGCGGGAAATTAAATTAACACTTTTTTTGGTATGAAAATAAAAATCAAATTATCTGTTTGTGGTATGGTCTGGTTTATGGTATTTACGGTAACTCTCTGATATTGAGGTTGTTGGTGTTTTAGAAGTAACCTTGTATATATATATATATATAGAATAGAATAGAATAGAATAGAATACTCTTTATTGTACACACTCAAACAAAACAATTATATGGAAGACAAAATAAATAACACAATAATGTACAATGGGCGGTCTTATCGCATTAAGCGATTTCTTCCAGACAACCTTTGGATGGATAGGAGCTCTAAATATTTAAAGTAGTAGGTGTGCAACAAATGAAGTAGAAAAGTATAGAAACATTGTAAGTATATATATAATTATACATAAATATATAATGAGGTTTATAACAATGTAAGGTGGCATACCAAATAGCATGTGTATATAGCAAAATATGCATAAATACAGTATATAATGTATAACATAAATATTATATTAGACAGTAGGTGACTTTACGAAAGTAGGTAGTGTTCTTTAACAGCTTTATTAAACGTGGCAAGAGTTTGTGCACGTCTGATATCAATTGGCAAGGCATTCCATAACAGTACTGCTTGAACAGAAAATGATTTGTTCATAAATGTGGTAGAATGCATAGGAGTATGCAGCTTTAGGTTGTGTGATGATCTTAGGAATCTGGAATGTGTGTCACAGAGAAACTCGAAACGGTTTTTAAGATATGTAGGTGTAGTGGGATTAAAGAGAGTGTTATATAATAAAGAAAGAACATGAGCATTCCGACGAAGGCGGATTGGCAACCACTTGAGCTTTGACCGGAATAATGAAACGTGATCATATTTGCGAAGGCCAAATATGAATCTAATACAAAGGTTTTGAAGACGCTCAAGTTTATCCAGTTGTTCTTCTGTGAGATCTAGATAGCTGACATCGGCATAGTCGAGAATAGGTAGGAGAAGTGATTGTGCAAGAGCAGTTTTAGTGGTAATAGGGAGGAAGTTGCGCAGGTGCCTGAGTGAACCAGATGACGCAAAAAGTTTACAGCTTTCAGCTGAGGACCCCATGATAACGTGCTGTCAAATATAATCCCCAAATTTTTTACGTTATTACTAAGAGGGATAACCGTGCCATCAAAGGTGATTTGGGGGAGTTGGGACCAGTCCACTTTAGACGTCATTCGGGAGCTGCCAACTACTATTGCTTGTGTTTTAGAGGGGTTAATTTTGAGACCAAACATCTGGCTCCACACTCTAATCTGAGCTAAATCGTTATTGACTGTCGCGATTGCAGTGGGTAAATTCATAATCGAAGCATGGGAATAAATTTGAAGATCGTCTGCATAAAGATGGTAGGAAGAAGAGATATTATTGGAAATCGTATTAATAAATAAAGCAAAAAGCAACGGAGAAAGAACGCCACCCTGCGGCACGCCAGCAACTGTATTAGACCATGTAGAAAACATGTCATTAATACGAATTCTTTGCCGGCGCCCAAACAGGTAAGATCGAAACCATTCAATCACCGTTGGAGATATGTTAAGTGACGTCAAAATGCCAAGGAGAATGTCAAATACTACAGTATTGAACGCGTTGCTAAAATCTAACAAAAGGAGAACTGTAAGATTTCCACTCTCCATGGCACCTCTTATGTCTTCCGTAATATGGACCAGGGCTGTGACGGTACTATGACCAGGTCGGAAACCGGATTGCATAGGATTGAGGAGATTGTGCTTACAAACATAGGAATTAAGTTGGGTGTAAATAAGCCGCTCGAGGACTTTGGAAAGGAATGGAAGAATAGATATAGGACGATAGTCGGAGAAGGAGGATGGATTTCTGGTTTTAGGAATGGGAGTGACAAGGGCTTCTTTCCATGTAGAAGGAAAGAATCCACTTGATATGGAACAATTCAGGATGTGACTGATAATGGGTAGGATATCATCAAGGATAGGAATGATCATATTACGGCTGACACTGTCGCTACCGACCGCATTGGAAGATATCGAAAGGATGCCTTTCTTAACATCACAATCGGAGAATTGATTGAAAACAAAAGGTGGATAATCAGCAGTTGGAAGAGATGAAAGATAGTTCAAAGATTGAGTTTTAGCTGATGCGTTACTCGACGATGAAGAGGAAAAGTACTGATTAAGCGAATTGATGTCTAATTTATTAGGAAGAGTATCTAGAGATTTTCCAACTCCTAATGATCTAAGAAATTTCCAGATTTTCGCTGGATCTCCGTTTTCAACGGATTTATGGATATTATGGCGTTGAGCACTCCTACACATCTTATTGCAGCGATTTCGGATCGCAAGATATTTGTCCCGAGAGTAGTCTGATGGTCGACACTTGTATCTAGACTTCGCCACTGTTTAAGACTTATGAGTGTCTTGATCTCGTCATTAAGCCACGGTGCTGGTAAGTGTTTTACTCTTACAGCTCGAATAGGCGCGTGTATGTCGTACAAGTCAATCAAGGTGGAAGTAAATATATTGACCTTGTCATCAACTGATGCGGAATTCCTTAACGAGCTCCAGTCAATACCCCTAAAATAAACCAAATAACCCAATACCACTAAAATTGCGCTGCAAAAGAATTTTCGACTTAGCCTTTGGTGGACGGATTGCGTAGGAAAGAAAGATCAGATCGTGATAAGAAAACATGTCAGCCGAGCATTGACCATGCTTGGCGACATGATCACGAGAAGAGACGAAGATAAGATCCAAGAGAGATGGAGTTGCATTAGGAAAGCGGTGTGTTATATATATGTATATATGTAGAAGGATAAATCAAGGGCATATACAAAACATATTATTATGCTTTATATTAAAAGGACAACACCCGTACTAAGTATTGCCGGGCAATTTATTAATATGCATTTGTGTAATTACGTTTTCATAATAGTCATGAGTATTTTTATATGTATGTACATATATATATCTGGACGGTGAATAAATCAAAGACATATACAAAACATGTTTTATTAAGTGAAAACTTTAAGTGAAGATTCGACCTGCGCATAATAATAATCGAATTGTTGAAGTGCAAAATCTCTTACTTCCAAAGCCCTTCCGTAACCGGATTTCATTGACATAGCAAATACAAATAATCTTATGTGAAGCGCCGTTTCCTCAATGTGTGCCTGTCCTTAATGTTTGCGTTTCTACTTGTTGCGCCTTAAAGGGGTCCAACCTGTATTACGTGGCTTATGTAAATATACACAGTTACAGCTTCTGTATTTTCCTTATTTTTTTTTTATTTCTACTGAAATGTTTAACCTCTAACAGAGCAGGGAAAAACTTCTGTATTTGTATAATGCTTCTGAGCCATCATTATCATATAAGCTGAAAGACGCCCACTGCTGGACAAAGGCCTCGCCCAAGGATTTCCACAATAGCCGGTCCTACGCTGCATGCATCCAACGGCTTCCCGCGACCCGTACCAGATCGTTGGCTCACCTTGTAGGGGTCCCGCCCACGCTGCGTCTTCCGGTTTGTGGTTGCCACTCGAGAACCTTTCTGCCCCATCGGCCATTGGTTCTACGAGCTATGTGCCCTGCCCACTGCCACTTCAATTTGGCAATTCTTTGGGCTATGTCGGCTACTTTGGTTCGCCTGCGGATTTCGACGTTTCTGATTCGATCGCGCAGGGATACTCCGAGCATAGCCCTCTCCATTGCTCTTTGGGTGACCTTGAGCCGTCTGATGAGGCCCATAGTAAGCGACCACGTCTCTGTTCCAAAAGTCATCACTGGCAACACACACTGGTTGAAGACTTTTGACTTAAGACACTGCGGTATTTTTGTCGAGAAGATATACGTAGCTTCCCGAACGCTGCCCAACCGAGTTGGATTCTACGATTGAACTCTTCCTCGAAGTTGGAATTACCTCGTTAAATGGTCTGTCCTAGGTAAATATAGTCGTCTACAACTTCGAGTACAGAGTCTTCCAGCTTCTGAGTAGGTACCGGAAATGATAGCCATAGATATTGCCATGATAACCAACGCTTAGCGTGGGCTCAATGCACGGAGGTCTCTTAAGCAATCATATCCGCAAACAAATCTTAGTTTATGAGATTAAAAAACGTTTAGAGATCATTCGGTATGGGAACCCACCTTGGACGACATACTGCTCAAACTTAGAGGTCGTCAAATGGATATCTATCGGATATGTTACATCTTCTGAGACATTTTTTCCCATATATATTGGACTACTAGGTTGGGTCTTAGTCTAACCTGTTGCTAATTGTTCTTATTCTTCTAGTGGTAGCTTAGTTGGTAGTGATCCTGCCTACGAAGCTGGTGGTCCTGGATTCGAATCCCGGTAAGTGCAAATATTTGTGTGATGAGCACGAATATTTGTTTCTGAGTCATGGATATTTTCTATGTATATAAGTATTTATCTATCTATATAAGTATGTATATCGTCGCCTGGTACCCATAGTACAAGCTTTGCTTAGTTTGGGGCTAGGATGATCTGTGTGACATTGTCCCCAGATATTATTATAATTTTATTATTTCCACGGAGGTCCTGGTAACACTGCGTCCAGTGATGAACTACTGTGCTCGCCGCTCCAACTAAACTTCCCTGTCCAACACTGCAACATAGATAAATTGCAGTATCTTTTTGGCAGGAGTATCGATAACATCTTCCTGGCTTCTGAAACATTTTTCCCATATCTATAGGAGTACTGGGTCGACTCTTAGCTTAACCTGTTGCTACTAGCAACTACAGCCAGTCACCGGCCCTTAAATTATGTGACTAATTTACATCAATATGAAGCTTACATTTAAAAGTCTAGCCCGAATTATACATATTACTGTCCACTTTGTACACAAAAGGTATTCATATTCATTTATTCAAGAAAAATTTACATACATTGTATTTGAACATTTACAAAATAAATAATTTAATTAATTAACATAACACGTCATAAAAATAATTATTAAATTTAGTCAATGTAACCATAACCATAAGCTCGTGGAAACGACGGCCGTTGACGGGCAGAAAGGTTCTCGAGTGGCGACCACGAACCGAAAGACGCGGCGAGGGCAGGCCCCCAACAAGTTGGACCGATAATCTTGTGCGGGTCGCTGGAATCTGCTGGATGCAAATAGCGCAAGACCGGAAATTGTGTAATCTTTGGGGGAGGCCTTTGTCCAGCATTAGACTGCTTTTGGCTGATATTATGATGATGAAAAATAACCATAATTTTTAAAAATGTAATTGATGTCACGAACTTAACAATCATAAATACAAGGTGTAATAGTATGTCAATTTCAAAAATTAAAACAGAATTAAATAGGTGATAGTCCAATAAATTATTATTATTTTTTTTCATTTTATTTTAAGTTCAATAAAAAAATTCAAAATCATAACTCATCTAAATATAGTGTACAGACATTTGTCCAATAGGACCGATTTAAGACGTGTACTAAATGAATTTTAATATAATATATTTTTTAAGTCCAGCGGTAATTTATTGAAGAATTTAATAACTCGATACTGTGAATGTTACATACCGGAAAAATCTTACTTTCAAAATGTTTTCTGCGTGTGTTTTCCCTCACTAATCGTTCCTCGTTTGTTTCATATTTATAGATATCTTTTTTAAACGATATTAATAACACTAACTACTGGTACTGTTAGGATACCCAGATTCTTATAATGAGTTCGGCAGCTTTCTTGCTGTGGATATACCGATTCTAAAAATAAAATACCCACATTATTGTAACTTTCAAACCTAAATTCCACTAGGGCACGGTGGCCAGTCATTAAAAAGTTGAGAATATACTCTAAAGCCCAATCACTCACCCACTCGTAGTGACGTTTTGTGAAGGTTGTTGAAAATTAACAAAGTTTTTTAGTGAAAGTCAAAGTCAAAATTTATATATTCCGTAAAAATTTTACATTTATTTGGAATCGTCATAATTTTTTTACCCTACCGTGCAGTGAATGACGTGACAGCTACTGAGAAACCTGCCAGAAAACTCAGTAGGGATCCTTTTTTTTAAAATAAAATATACTTAAGATTAATTACAATCATGTGTGTTAACTCAGAACAACTCAATCCCAAGCACTTTTATCACGTAATTAATCAGAAATGTTGTAATATGCCCTGCTACATAATTTGGTGTTAATAATTCTTTTAAACTTATTCGTAGAAAATTCTCTAATATCATTGGGAAGTTTGTTATAGAATCTTATACATTAAACCAAGGTTTTTGGGCTACATACACCTAAGGAGTAATTGCTGTAGGTATTGGTATATGATAGGTCATTTATTTATTACGGTAAATACTCGTTCATATATAATCATATTTAGATGCTCTCAGCGATCGGTGAGGTTAAGCAACTAGGCTTGCGGTTAGTCCATAGATGAGTGACCACCAGAGTGGTTAAATTTCTGAGCGTCACCATGCTTCGAAGGGCACGTTAAGCTATCGGTCCCGGTTGTAGCTATTAGATAGATAGATAGATGAAGCCATAGTCGTTAAGCCATGTCAGAGGCCTACTGGGCGGCTTGAACAACTATGACAATCGGGTAACCACTGCCCATATGATAAGTAAGTAGATACTTAGAAATTAAAATGGTGAGCTTTTTAAAACTAAAAAGGAAGGTAGTGACAGATCGATAGATCCTACCAAATTAGTTGTTTCGTACTGCAGAACAACTCATAACAAAAAGAACTTGTATCATATTTGTGCTCTTAAAGAAATGCTCGAAATGAAAATAGTCAATTATTAAGTATTGCCTTATTAAAATACTGGTATGAACATCAGAAAAATTATGTTAAATGGTCTGGAGGGATATCATGCCCTTACAGCTTAGAATCTGGAGTAAGGCAGGGTGGAATTACCTCGCCTGCTCTTTTTAATGTATATGTCAATAGGTTGATTGATGAGCTCAGCAGCGCTGGAGTTGGTTGTTCTGTTGACGGTACCTTTGTGAACAACATAAGTTACGCTGACGATATGGTGCTTTTGTGTCCATCAAATAGTGCACTCAATAAACTTATGGGCATCTGTGAGCGATTTGCTGTGGCTCATGGTCTTAGGTACAACACAACTAAGAGTGTTCTTCTTGTATTCAAGGCAGGTAATAAGTGTTACAAAGTACCTCCAGTAACGCTCAATGGGACCCCAATAGCACAAGTAAACAGCTTTAAGTACCTGGGACACTGGGTCACGGAGTCGCTGAAGGATGACATGGATTTGGAACGGGAACGCAGGGCTCTGTGCATTCGAGCTAATATGCTTTCCCGCAGGTTTGCCCGCTGTTCTAAACAAGCAAAAATCACGCTTTTCAAAGCATATTGTCATTCTTTGTACACGTGCAGCCTGTGGATGAATTACACTCAAGGAGCATACAGGACCCTGCGTACCCAATATAATAATGCCTTCAGGGCGCTGTTGGGGCTGCGACGCCACTGTAGTGCGTCGGGGATGTTGGCCGCAGCTGGCGTTGATAGCTTTTCGGCTATCATCAGAAAACGTATAGCGTCACTATTACAGTGGGTTCGTGGCAGTTCCAACAGCCTCCTGAAGACTGTGGCCAACAGACTTGACGTGGACAGTGCTATTATGCAGCACTGGACACGCGTGCACATAATCAAGGATACCGCAATTACATATAATCGGTATGTGTAATAGTGGTATCCTGTTATATTTCTTATTTAAATGTAAATCTTAATATATTACTAACATAGTTTTTTAAGATTACTGTTACTAACACTATGGATTCCGGTCCGAAATAAACGAATTTTATTTTATTTTATTTTATTTTTTTATTTATTTTAAGTCTAATATACCTCAGGCTGGATAACCACTTGGAGGAAAATCGATTAGTTAGAGTAAAACTGAAAAAATGTAAGTACCACATGAAAAATGAAGTCTCCGCCTCTTTTATTAAGTTGCCTGACTGTTTGTCTGAGCAAATATTGTGCCCTCCTGATAAATAAATGTGTAAATAAGTGGGTATGGTGACTATATTTCGCATGTTTGGCAGTGTTTAAATCGGTAGTAGAGACCCACTAAGTTTTTTTCTCAGTTGTCCGTCGTAATAAACACAAGGTCCACCCTCCATGATAATAAACTGAATTCCTACGTTAATAGACAGAAGCATTCAGAAAAGATGTAAGAAAATATAGGTAATTATAGCATTATAGCATTTCTATAGTGAAACCTATAAATAATCTCTTTGACAATTACTTAAATAAACTAGTTAAGAAATTGAATCATTGCTATCAAATCAAATTTTATTTTAAATGATTTTATACAAGCTGCATATCTAAAACTAATTATATTTAAAAATAATTATGTATACTTAACTATATTACTACAAATATGTTCTGAATATTTACAAGTGCTTTTTTAAAGTCTACGTGAATAAAAACATTTCTCTTATTTTGTTTATTTCTTTTATTATGTCCGCTAAAAGATTGAAAGTCATATGCAAATATAATAATATTCACCAAAAATACATGAAAAAAAATATTCCCATATTATAATGATAGCCATTTTATATTAATGATTGCATTTCCATCTTGCATTCGTTATAGGAACGTAAACCAACATCGTAGTATCTCGTAGTAACGTAGTCAGAATATTAGGTATACTGATACTACGCCGTAGCAGCTACATTGATGGGACTATACGTTGCCAAAATCAATATTTGGAGTGGTCATGTAAAATGTTATTTTTATTAAATAATAACATTATATGTTTCCACATTAGGAAATAACTTACTTAAATAACATTTGTGACTAACAGAAGATTTAAATACTTCATGTAATAAAACTCATATGGAAATGATGGGCCATGTGGAAAATTTCTTACCTATTAATGTTCTTTCTTCGTGTGACGTAACGTGAACTAATTTGCGGCGTTATATTCACGAGGTGTAGTGAGCGTAGCGTTGATCAAAATATGGTTTATTTAAGATCGTTGAACGTATGTTACCGTGTTTTATGTGTGTATGATGTGATACACTTAATGGAGTGTTCAAGATACGAATCAGTTGCCTAAAATTGTTATTATTAGATCACGGTAAATATAAAAGTAGTTTAAATACCAATAGTTGAATTAACGATTGAGCCCTTTTTTAAGTTATCAATTCGACTGAAGGTTTTTTTTTTGTATTGGTAAATGATTTTAATTTATTTTATTCGATAGGCAATGCATTCAGAATGACTAAATCCTATACACATTTGTTCATATTGGGTGTTACAGGGATATATGGAATTTGGTTTTATATCCTTTGAAATAGTAATTATTATTATAATTGACAATATTACTTGTTTAATTCTTAACGTGATTTGTAGGAAGGAATGGAATCAGTGAAAAATGTCATTATAGAGCTCAGCTTTCAGTTCCTATGTATCCAAAGGTTGTCTGGAAGAGATCGCTTAAGGCGATAAGACCGCCCATTGTACCTTATGTTCTTTATATTATATCCGATGTATTTTATTTCCGCCTGTGTGTGTACAATAAAAACTATTCTATCTATCTATCTTACCATATATGGACATCTGGCGATCAATACAAAAGAACGACATATTTGTAGGGAAAGAAAATTTCTTTGTTTTCACGTAATTAACAGATAAATCTCCGTTAAGGTATTCAGTATTTTTCGTTTTTCAGAAATTATGCTTATTCTAAATCCATTTTGAAGAATAAAAGTGCTCATCATGTGTATCTAGTTATAATGTAATTTCTTGACATTATAACGTTCTATTATTCTTTGACATTTTATATCATTACAATTTCGAAGGAATGGGTATGTTAAAATTCTGAATTTTGTTACGTAATTAAAATGTAACCTTAAATTATTGGTAACAGTTTCACTCTTCAATAACAAAGTAGAAAAGCTTTTCAGTTTCATTTTATAGAAGTTGTATAATAGCACTTGAAATTCAGAAATAATCTAATGAGTATCCCCAAATAACCTATTATCACTACAAAGTTATAATTTATTGAATTTATGAAAGAATTATACAGTGGGTGAATAATCTAGTTGTATGCTTTTAGACTAGATTATTTTTCCACTGTTCAATTCGTTCACAATAATTCCTACAGTTTTCTTCGTCGCGCCGCTTGTGTGTCTACATAGCCTAAATCACAATACGTGAGGAATGATGACAAACGACTTGTCTGATATAACATTATACTCACAAGGTAAAACGAGAAATGGAAGAAACCTATGTGTGATAAATGAATATTTATATCACAAGCTCGTATTATTACGTCAAATGTATTTATTTCCCTAAGGTATGTACCGGTAAATATTGTACAGTATTCTGCATACACGCTCCACAGGTACGCTTAATATATTTTACAGAGTATACCGTTGTCAACACTACTTTCCTTTAACTTGTATAAAGCATATCATGAATTTTTTATTATAGAATTTATCATTGCGGAAATAAAAATAATCTTGTGACTTGGGCCCGAATGGCCACACGCACATGCACGGCATTGTTAAAAGGTGGTCCAGGAAACCTGCCCTAAAAAAGACAGACATAAAACACTAATGGAAATAGTTCTATTCTCTTACCCACCACTACAACTCCTGTAAGGAAGTATCAACAATAATAATAATAATATCTGGGGACAATGTCACACAGATCATCCTAGCCCCAAACTAAGCAAAGCTTGTACTATGGGTACCAGGCGACGATATACATACTTATATAGATAGATACATACTTATATATATAGAAAACATCCATGACTCAGAAACAAATATTCGTGCTCATCACACAAATATTTTCACTTACCGGGATTCGAACCCAGGACCACCAGTTTCGTAGGCAGGAGCACTTCCAACTAGGCTACGGTGACCGTCGGCATTGTTAAAAGGTGGTCCAGGAAACCTGCCCTAAAACAGACAGACATAGAATGGAAATAGTTCTATTCTCTTACCCACCTCTACAACTCCTGCAAGGCAGTATCAACAATGGTGTAAAATGAAAAGGCACTCAGCGGCGAGGACAAGTCAAGTTACAAGGAGTTGACGAGCGCTTCAACCGTCTTGATTCACGCAACAAATTTAATCAGAACATAACAAGGAGGAGTTAGAATAAAGTAGTACCACTTTTCTCCAAAGTGATATGGGAGACACAAGCTCAGTATTGGTATATGTTACTAATGCGACACGTCTATCATATAACCGCAGACTCCAGCTTACAAAGATCTCCATGTCTAGCCGTTCTATGAAGTGATATTACTCATTTAGGATGCAAATAATTTTATTTTCTATTCTCTTTATCGTGAGTAGTATCTCTATCAACGTATATTATAGAGCGCTGTGGAATAAATGTATTTAAGTACAACCTCGCACCAAGAATATAAATGAGTAATATTATAATATGTACAAGCTACTGAAATACAAGAAAAAATAATTTATAAGTGATGAATTTTTGTGTTGAAGAATGTATTATTTTGTTTTAGAGCTTCTTTTGAGTGTGATACTTTTCGTGTACATTTTCTTAATATTTTTTCCAAGTGACGATGGTGCGGGATTTATTAGGCTCAAGGCAGCAGCAAGATTAACCTACACGTTCGCAAAGAGCGGTGCCAAAGTAAAGTGAACAACCAATTAAAACAAGTAGACTTCGTTCACAGAGAGGCATACAATTATATACATGTTTAAAATGCATACCAGACCAGAATTAATTTAGTTATAAAACTGAGATATCTTGAATAGAATCGAAGAGAAAGACAAAAGAAATATTTTCAAGTTCAAACCGTGTAGATATGTGTTTTACCTTCCCGGAATTTCCGAGCAAATATGAAAAATGCCTTTATCTCAGCTTGTATCTGTCTATACTTCTCCAGGTATTTAGATGGGCTCAATATTTTCCGATTAGTGAAGTCACTATATCATCATCAATATGACAGCCAAATGACCGAGTGACCACGCGTTGATTCGCGTAGTAGGCACCACGGTTTGCGAAAAAGTGCGTTCACCAATTCTCTCTTGTTCGTTATAAGCATTATAACATATAATACGTGACATAATATACGTGAAAGTAACCTTCTAATAATGTCATGTTTGTATAAAACTATTTATATTTTGAAATACACTTAGCTGCTCCACAAATGAATGTTAAATCAGAAGCCAGCGGCGAATAAAACGGAACCTTTCGCCTCATAGCGAAACCTTCGAGGCTTTTCTAGTCAAGGACGGTGACAACTGTTTATCTTGACAAAGACAACATTTTAAACCGAGAAAATTGCTTTAAAGGTACGGTTAGGTTAAACTTGAATCGAATAAATGTTGCTTTGTTGTTATAAATATTTTGAGAAATTCATTGTTCTGAGTGGATTTGAAAAATAATTTAAATATTAGAAATACACAAACTAACCAAGAGCGAGTTGTACAGCGCTATGTGCACTGGTTTCTTACATAAAACCCATTTTAGGACCCCTTTTTTAAGGACAAAGCCTGCACATGTTAAATGAGTCCCTGTATCACCGGTTTCTTTACAAACATATGTACATAAATGTCGGACACAAAGTACACCCAGACTTAAAACGGCTATTTATGGATCAGTAGTCAGTTGTCACACATATAGTTGTCCTGTTCGGGAATCGAATCAGGGAGACGAAGACAAGGCGACTGACTTAACCGGTCATTTATTTCGACTATTTTTATATTAACTGTGGGCATTAAGATATGGCGACGAGGGCAAACCCATCCAAAAGGCATATAAACCTTTATGGGAGGCCTATGTCCAGAAGTAGACGATATGAGGCGGATGATGTACTAAATTTATTGAATGGGAAGGAATATACTTACTGTAGGGTTTTGTCATGTCTTGACGACTGATAAAAGAGCTTAAAATATGCCTTCTGCAGCAGGGTAAGCCTTAGAATTTAAAGTACATCGGTGATAAAACATCAGGACACGCTGCAAGATCTGGTACAGAACCTTGCTGATCCCTTACGGAACGGGGCGCCTACTGGCTATGGGTGATCAATATATAAAAGTGTTCATGTAATTATGCTAATATCTCGAACATCCATTTGTTCAGTTATAAACTTTAACCTTTACTTGTTACCTGCAATATTTTAAAAGTACCAGATCTAACGTAGCCCTAGTGAACTATGAATTTTTATTGCAATTTCCTCCATGTCTAGCACTAAACGGAAATGAAATTTTAACCCTGTTAAATCTAAACGTTTTAGCTTCCATGTTTCATGAAAATAACTAACTATATAAATAGCATAATATGGAAAGATTTTGCATTCTATTGCTATAGAGTATAATACTCATTCAAATGGTTGTGGCATACCTATTTAGAAGATTTTCGAGAATGTTTAGCTGTTTATATTTTGGAACAATCACTGCCATCTAATCCCAAACTACGCAGAGTTGTACTATGGCAACCAGGAAACTGATAAATATAGGTACTTATGTATTTCTATATAAATACATTTTGTAAATAAATTATTACACCCAGACAAAGCACAAATAATTGTGCTCATCACAGAAAGATTTGTTCAGGAGTTTGTACCGACGACCTCTGGATTAACAGGCATGGTCATTAATCACTAGACCAACAGCCCCATTTTTCTGGTGCACTACTATTATTTATTCATTTTAAAAGTCATCGCCCGCACTGGTGTAATACATTCCTGTATCACGCGGACTCTAAACATGAAATTCACAGACTCAAAGTACAGCCCGACTTAGAAGAACTATAATTAAGTTACACAAATAGTTGCTAGCAGCGTGGCAGTACTATATGGGTTCGAACCCAATTCTCGAGAGCGCTGTGATAGGGGCGCTGTAATTATCCTTAATACTGCGCTAATGTACACTGCAACTCATTTGATACCAATAATAATAATATCCTGGGAGATTATTCACATACGGACATCTATCCCAAACTAAGCAGAGCTTGTACTATGGAAACCAGATAACTGATAAACTACATTACTACTACTTTTGTAAATATGTATTTATAAAAAAAGGTAGTATATGTAGTCTGGAAGTAATTATCTCCATAAGTATGTACTTATATAGATAATTACTACCTGATAATTACTACTCTGAGTCTGGAAGTAATTATGTATATAAGAATGTACTTATATAGATAATTACACCCAGATTCAGGACATACGAACATGTCCATACTCACAAATATCTGTCCTGGATGGGAATAGAAGCCATGACCTGCGGCGTGAAAAGAAAGTATTCACCTACGGGCCCGTCAAAATATTTTATAATATATCTAAAACTAAGAAAATAGGCTATTCCCAACCAGTTAATTGTTTTGGTTTTCAATTTCCCAGATTTGTTTACCAGACGTTTATTTTCGGTAGTTTACATAACATCTACAAAATTAGTTAACTCACAATATCAAAACAGGCCGGTTGGCGTAGTTGGTAGAGACTTGCCTTTCACCCCGCAAGTCGTGGGTTCGATTCCCACCCAGGACAGATATTTGTGTGCATGAACATGTGTATATGTCCTGAGCATGGCTGTAATCTTAACATATAATAAAACTTTAGAAAAGTCGTTTTAGTACATCAAAAAAATCCAAAAAAAATTGCCACGATATTAATGGACAACCAATAGAACCTATTTCCAGCATTTTTCAATTTTTTGTCTGTTAGTCTGTTTATTTGTTTGGACATCACGTAAAATGTACGAAAGCAAAGTAGATAACTTTTACACACAACGATTAAGCGTAACTTAACATTTAGTTTTTGTTTCACTGCAATCGGTTCAGTATTTCAAAAGATATTAGATTTTAAAGTAGTCATGAAGAAAAATAACACACTTTACTGTTTGTAGTTGAACAACATGTTCGATAGATGTCATTGTGCATGTGACGTTTTTTCTGAAAAAACTAATGTTGATAGTGATTTCCTATTTCGATAGATGTCGTTGTGCATGTGACGTCATTTTTTCTGACTCGCGGTGTTACTTGTGTAACAGCTTGACTCGTATTTGGTGACAAAAACGTTGCCTGAAACTTGGTACAATTTTATCTGATTTGTATTGAAACCATATAAACCGAACATGTTAATAAAATAGCAGTGGTTGCCAGCGCGGTCAAACGAAATAGCTTCGGGTAAACTGAAATCAACCGATGTATTACGATTAATGCGGTTTGAAAAGGTTGGTTCAAACCGCATTAGTCCGTATGTATATAAATATAAATATTTATAGAAAGCTACATTAATGTGTATTGGGTCAATTAGGGTGAAATTTGGGTACAAGAAAAGGTAGGAAAAAGGTTGAAATATAACAATAGGATGCCTTGGGGACAATACAAGTGACATTTTTTTGGGAATATTTTATTTCTAGTGTTTCGGACCCAAAGGGTAAGCCGGGACCCTATTCCTAAGAATCAGCAGTATATCTGTCCGTCTGTCACCAGGTTGTATCTCATTAACAGTAAGACAGTTGAAGTTTTTGCTGCTATAACCACAAATACTAAAAAACAAAATAAAATAAATATTTAAGGAGCCTCCCACACAGATAACGTGATTATTTTTGCTCGATATTGATAACGGCAACATGTAGACACTTGAAATATGCACAAAATATTAAGTTATATATTCACTATAAAAACAAATGAAATTTAAATAAAACAAATAGTGAAGAGGGCCTCCCATACGACAACCGTGACGTTTGGCCGTTTATATTTAGTGATACGGAACCCTGCGTGCGCGAGTCCAACTCGCACTTGGCTAGATTTTAAAACTAGATTTTATTTTTTATACAACATGGAGTTTTAATAATATCCTGGGACATTATTTACACACGACCATCTGATCCCAAACTAAGCCGAGTTATACTATGGAAAACAGTAAACTGACATACTGATATACATACTTATATAGATATCTAGGTGTGCCCGCGATTTCTTCCGCACATTTTGTTATGACTCCGTAAATGTTACATCAGAATATTTCCAATATTTTGTCTCTTTAAGCAAACTTATAAAATATTCACACAAACTGTATATTTCCGTACAAACTTTCATTCCTATTCCATATTGTTATTTTACACCCTTTTTTCAATTAATAAGTCTATTTCCTTTCTCAGGTTCTTGGCTATTTATGTACCAAATTTCATTCAAATCGGTTCAGTAGTTTTGGTGTGAAAGCGCGACAGACAGACAGACAGAGAGACAGGGTTACTTTCGTATTTATAATACTAGTAAGATTTTAAACAACGAAAATGGCTACAACTGGGACCGACAGCTTAACGTGTCCTCTAAAGCACGGAGACGCTCAGAAATGAATCCACTTTGGCGATCATCCATCTATAGAATGACCGCTAGCCTAGTTGATTAAATCACTAGTGGATTGGTGAGAGCATCTGGCTTTGCATAAACATATATATGTCAAGTGTTTATACTATTTTATTAGACTAATTATAAATAACTCTCCGTGCCTCAAAGAGTACGATTACCCGTTGGTCTCAGTATGTAACAAAGAATATTCCTGGCCGGAAGACCCCGTAACTAAAACTATAAATGTTATGTACCTATACGCTATCGCTATCGTAAACTGTAATGGTAGTGTATGTGGTATAAAAAAAAACTTGTGTGTACTTATGTACACGCGTTAGAAGTTATACTTCTTAATATACAACTTGAACATAGTTATCAATTTTCATACCACCTAGAACTAACTTCATGCTGTTATTTTTTATAAAAATTCACTGTCATACCACCTAGAACTAACTTCATGCTGTTAAATTTTTTGGTGTCGGTGTGCGCGCGCATCGTAAAAATTCACTCTCATCATTTTTCTCCATCGCGCCAAAAGAAGTATAACTTCAATAAATAAAAACTTTCCACCTCCCACAAAGGTCGTCTTTTAACATCATTACAATGTCGTAAAAAACCTAAAAATGTTAAAAATGTTAAAGTTTAGGTGCAACAATTTTTTTAAGTCAGTATCTTTTATGTTCTTATTCATTAATATAGTTAAATAAAGTAAAGTACTTTATATTGCTGACTGTAAGTAAATTGAATTGGTAAGACTGAATTAAGTAACGATATGTTTTCAATCATTGAAATTCTCTGAAAGGTTTTAGTGAAGTGCATTTTTATTTATACCTACTTAGATATGTGCACTGGAAGCTACAACATTATTCAGATGGATACATATATTACATATATTATTTTGGCTGAGATTCAAATCATTTGCTTGTGACTAATTAAACTAAAGGTACATCACAACCTTATAAGACCAACTAAGCATGTTAATTAAGAATTACAATTTTTTACATGTTGTGATTTCATATGAACTGGATTATATTAATACGAAACCCATCTTGAAAATGATTGCATTTACATACATATTGCTGATAGACCAAAATCGTAGTAACTCGTAGTAGCGTAGTCACAATATTAGGTACCTATAATGATACTGACGCCGTAGCAGCTATACCTTCGCTGCCAAAGTCAGTATTGTGAGTGGTCAAAAAGATTTTTTTTTTACTAAGGCTGCGGTTCCACTGAGGCTACGCGGAGAAGAGCGGAGACGAGCTGTGCCTCGATTTACCAATCACATGGCTTGGTATCCATATCAGTGGAGTAGAGATGTGGATTTCAAGCCATGTGATTGGTGAACGCGGCACAGTTCGTCAGTGGAACCGCACCCATAATCATAATATTAATACGTGAAACAAAAACTTTGTACCTCTTTTTGCGAAAATTGCGCGGACGGAGGAGTATGAAATTTGGAACAGTTACAGCTCATATAGAGAAGGAATGCAGAAAGCTAATATTTTTATATAATATGCATTACAAGATGTTTTTAAATAAACAAAACACAATATACACACACCAGCATGCTTTTGACACACTAACAAACTGATAAGAGATGACAAATTGAGTGACAAAACTGAGACCAGATTAATATTTAGGCTAAATAAAAAACTAACAAAAATTTATGAAGTAAATTATAATAAAAAAACATTAGACACACTACCATGCTTTTGACACACTGAAAAACTGAGTGACAAAACTGAGACCAGATGAATATTATTTGTCATTATTGTCTGTAAGTAGTCTTTGACAATAAAACCTTAATGGTAAATTTAAAACCTATTTTCTGTTGTCCACAGAGGAGGAAGGTACAGAGCTAGAACTAGAAGCTCTCTACAGACGATACTGCGTGAGATTGAAACACGCGCTCTTCGTGTCAGCGTTGTGCGTCACGCTTCTCTGTTGCGTTATACTACTCTGTACAGTCTGTGTGCTGCATTCACATGTAAGTATATGTTCATTAATGTGTATGTCTAAATAGTAGTATTTTTATGTTTATTACTAAATCAAGTAAAAACGGCCGAACAAATTAGGCACATAAAAAGTTCACAAGATGTGCGAAGTGGTTCAACCTCGTTACAACCTTGGTTTCGTGTTTCTTCTTACTATCGGACAGGTACGTATCTTGATTAAGGCATGCTTCATCATCATATCAGCTGGAAGGCGTCCACTGCTGGACACTGACCTCCCCCACAGACCTCCACAATCTTCGGTCCTGCGCTATCCGCATCCAGCGGCTTCCAGAGTTTGCCCACATTGCGTAATCCATTTCTTGATCGCCTCGCGAGAACCATTCTTCCCAACGGCCGTCGGTTCTACGAGCTATATGGCCTGTCCATTGCCACTTCAGCTTGACTTCTTGGGGCTATATCTGTTACTTTGGTTTACCTACGGATTTCGACATTACTGATTCAATCTCGCAGGGAAAATTGATACTGGGTGTGCTTAGTGTTCGTGAATTTCGTGTTTGTAAGGCCCCCGCGATAAAGAAATTAATTTCAATAGTATGCTTTCAATAAAAAAAGACGTGTGGCACTCGGAGACTGCCGCGGTAAAGCTATTGCATAGCATTTTTTATCAACTTATGCAATTATAATTATTTTTTTATTTTATCATACTGCATTTGTGATAATAATAATAATAAAATGAATGTATATAGAGTACGAACTCATTTTCTTTCACTATTTTTTTGTGACTTTCTTCATTAATAAATGTACTTTGTTTATTCATATTTAAAACACTTTGTACACAAATTATACGAGTACAGATATTCACTGTTTTACGTAGATGATAAAAACCTATACACCTATATACTTTCTCACAAACAGCTGATTATGGTAGTTTTCCAATACAACCAAAGCCACCTAAAGGCGGGTTGCTGAACTAAAGAGAAAACCAGCAAACGATATTCTCCTTCTTATTCCGGCAACATATTAGGTTTCTATGAGATTTAGAAATACTACGACTTGAATGTAAGTTAATTACCATTTCATTAATTACCATTTCATTAATTACCATTTCATTATTTGTAGCACAATACTTTGAAATTTATTCAAGAATTTCACAACATTTATGTAACAAAACAGATCACACAGACGCATCTGTACCAATCTAGTTTCTTAGAACGCTAAATTTAATATTGTATTATACTTTATTCATTAATTGTGATACTGAGCAAGTAAAGGTGTATGTTAATACCCATAATCATCAACCCTGATATCGTCCACTGCTGGACGAAAGCTTTCCCCCAAAGTTTCTAGGAATTATAGGTATTGTAAAAGCTGATATTGTTTCTGGGCTGAAAACCACACGGCTAATTACCCAAGAGCTGTATAAGTTTCATAATTTTATTACATTCAGTTAAATTATCGTGCTTCATCTGACATACAGCGTTGTTTACCATTAGATGTGACTTTAATTAAATGCTTGAAGTATTTATAAAAAAAATGGAAAACCCTATTAAGCACCCGGCAAATTAGATCTTTTCATAGTCGCAGTCTTTGTTCGCAACGTTATTATCATGGTAACTAGCTCTGCCGAGTCCTTAATTAATTCAATACTATTCTTTGTCTCAGAAAAAATATATCAAACAGAGGGGAATAGGATCTGATAATGAGATAAAAAAAGGCTTTTTAGGTTATTTTGTTAAGAATAACAATATTTTTACTTGCAATTCTATAGATAAGTAGAGAAAAATTGCAAACTCATACGTATCGTATAGGCAGTGGTTACCCCGGTGTCAGAGGCTTCTGAAATGGCTTAAGGATGGTTGCTTAATGACTAACACCGGGAATGACAGCTTAACGTGCCTTCCGAAGCACATAGACGCTCAGATATTAAACCAATTTGGCGATCACCCATCGACCCACAATTACGTTGCCGGTCTATAAGAAAGGAATAGGCTTGCTTCTTGAAGGGTGCCATGTCATAACGGATTGGTAAATCTTCCCCAATTAATTTAAGCTATTCTTCACCAAACAATTAATACAAGAAACAAGAATCGCAATATGCATGACATAATTGTACAAATATAACCTAGACAGGGATTGGAGTATGGAATAACAGAGATAGCTCTAGTGGTTAGTGACCCTAACTATTAAGCTAGGGGTCGTGTGTTCGATTCCCACCAATTACAAATCTTTATTTGATGAGCACAATTATTTGTGCTGTGTCGGGGTGCCATTTATCTATAAATAGCTGTGTCACGCGGTTTTACCCGCGTTAAACTTTATTAACTATAGCCTATGTGTTAATCCAAGGTGTCAACTACCTCCATACAAAATTTTATTAAAATCGCTCCAGCCGTTTAGACGTGAAGAAGTAACAAACATACACACTCACACAGTCACACATTCAAAAACTTTCGCCTTTATAATATTAGTGTGATTTCAATATATTTAGAAAAATATAAGTATGTTTACTAATAGACTAGTTGCCATAGTACAGGCTCTGCCTAATTTCGGTTCAGATAGCAGTGCGTTAGTTATCCCAAAATATTTATTATATTTATTAAGACAGCCAAATCCCACTTTGAGTGTGAGAGGAACTAAAACTCCAGATGTTACCTCGACATTTCCTTAAACATTATCGAGAGCTTCAACATGTCTCAACTGAACTTGTTTACGTATTATGTACCGTCGGCAAAAAAAAACATCAACTGACTTCTTTTCTACGTTTGAATCTTTGAATGACGGAGAAGTAAATACCAAATGAAAATGGTGCGTTACGAAGTCCGCTTTATGTTTAAAAAATCTATATAATTTTTTTTTATAATTTAAATAAGTGCCTTGTGACTACTTACACACTTCCATCTGATCCCAAACTAGGCAGACCCTGTACTATGGCAACTAGCCACCAACCCATAACATAAGTATATATTTCAAAATAATTCATTTATTTCGAAATAATATATGTTTTTAGGAATTAAAAGGATTTCATCATAACAACGAGATTTATTCACACTTCAGAATAAATAATTTAGCAATGAACAACAATTTTCTTATGACAAATTACGTACAACGACAAATACAGTAACCTCTGCAATAAACACTACACTTGAGCTAGAGATTAATCGATACGTAAACCGACAGATCTTCCGCACGCGTCGATGTCTGGTCCCAAAAAAGAGAGAAGCACTCATCGACTCGACCATATATAGAATAAGTCCAACGTGACCCATTGCCCATCTTAAAAATTCCTTACAATATATTATAGATAAATGACAACCTGACTCAGAACAAATAATCGTCGTGCCCATCACACAAAGATTCATAGCTCACGAGATCTGGCGCAGTCAGGGTCACCAACTACCAGACCAGCAGGCCAATTTAGTAAATTTTTTATACGTAAATTATTTAATTAATGTATCTTTTATATATTCAAAACTTAGCATACATCCCTGTATGTGTAACAAAAATTTAGTTTTAATTAAACTTGGTAGATTATTGAAACGCGCCGTTTGATTAGTTGCGTATGCTGGACCAATCTTGGATGACATCTTTGCATAAATGGGGCTGAATTTCACGAATGACGCGAGTTATGGAAACGCGAGTTGGGTTTTAAGGCCTCTTACGCACTAGCCGGCCAACCGTGCGGCTGACCGTACACAGATATTTCGTGATGTGGCAGCCGGTCAACCGCTCCAGTCGTTCTGAGCGCTGCGGCCCGACTGACGGCCAGCCGGACGGTTGCCCTACACACTACGCGGATAGTGCTAGTTTGTGGTTGCCCGACGATTTCTAACCGCACATTCCGGTTAGGATTGCGGCTATCACCCAGCCGGCTAACCGCAAGCGCAACCGCGTCCTGCGGTTAGCCGGACGGCTGACCGCATTCTGGCTAACCGCATAGCGCGTAGGAGGCCTTAGGTGGTAATTGACTGTGTTTGTCTGCTAGACTTGAGATTTCACGTAGCCCCATATATAGAGCGGTGTTAAGTTACACGATTTAGGTGGTCAGTAGATGTCGCCAACTCGCGAGATGATGAAGCCCTCGAACCATACATTTAATGTTTCCCGTGCTGTATAGCAAGTGGCGCAGTCCTGTTGGAACAGCATGATTGTGAGACTATTTTACCTTATCAATAACAAATACTTTAAGAATTGTATTTGTATGTAACGTACTGAACGTTAGGCGAATAAAGATCTGATTATGATAATATAGTTTTACAATTTCTACACGTAACTGAAGAGTTTAGCGATGCATGGTGAAATGTCACGACAAAATATGTATTCATGCTTAATTTGACAGCTATCAATTTATTTTGATGGCTGCTATGCGTCGTTAAAGTCCTCGCGAGTTGAAATTCCCTGTAGTTCGACGTACCTATATGATATTTTTCTGTCTGTACTAAGTTTCAATACGTGCCTTTGTTGACACAGCGTGTATTTTCCCCTCTCACACATTATTCCCTGTAGTTCGGGAACTGGTGTGGGAATTATAAAGCCATGAAGTTCCTCCGTGTTTTCACAGCTATCTTATGTTTGCAGGCGAGAGGAAATTGCACTAAGGAAATGTAAAAGCGTCTATTGTAATGATAATAAAGGTTGGGTTTGTGTAAGTAGAAGTCGTATGGGAATTATATAGATACCTTTAAAGTACTCTGGATTACCTTTATGAGTGGAATTGCATTAAGGAAATTTCTTTTTATTATTTTCACTTTACGGTGTTCAAGCAGGCTTTGTGATTGTAAATTTTATTTTTCCTACACGTGTCTATTCTATTCTGATTTATAATATGTGTAGAATCTTAGAATTGATTTAAGGTAAAGAGGAAGTGAGTTTAACATTCAAATACTTTGTAGAATTTGAATAAAGCAAAACTTTTCCACTTTGGTACTGACCAAGGCGACTAAGACTTGCTCTGTTTGTGATAACTAGTTAAAGTTATGAGGCTTAATCTTAAAAACCGTGAATTTGAACACTGAGATGAGCAACGTATGCATAAAAGTTATTTTGACGGATGCAGCCTGGGGCTCTACCGGCTAAGTCGCCGAACATCGTTTTCGTGAATGGCGTTCAAATAAATAAAGGTAAAAAATGACTTAATCAATCGGCAAATCGGCTTCCATGACCACATGTGACGTCATAAATGGTTCGAATTGATTGTCAACGTTGAAGTCCATTTAACGATTGCTTAAGTCATTTTTAACCTTTATTTATTTGAACGCCAGTCACGAAAACGATGTTCGGCGACTTAGCCGGTAGAGCCCTTGTATCCCGACAGACTGCTGACTCTATGAAAGGATGCTTAGACTACCAGGTCGTATGGAACCTCCTAGATTAGAAGCACGCGTAACTGGATACTAACCTACATGTCAACACTGATATTATTTCTTTTTCATACTAGTTCTTTTCCATACTTATAAACTATACTATTTTATTTTGTGTCTAATATAGTATTAATATTAATATCCTGGGACATTATTCACACACGGCCATCTGATTCAATACTAAGCATAGATTGTACTATGGAAACCATAAAACTGATATATTTCACATGCTATTGTTTTTTGAAAATATATACTTATACAGATACTTACACTTAGACTCAGCACAAACAGATATGTTCATGCACATAAATATCTGTCCTGGGTGGGAATCGAATCCAAGATATGAGGCGCGGCGTGAAAAGCAAGCATTGACCAACTAAGCCAGCCGGTCCGTCTAAACTATTTCTTCCTTCTTTTTAAATATGTTTTGACTTTTTTAAAATTCTATTCACTTTAACTTTACGTGAGTAAGAATTGTGCTTAATTACTATTGTGCTTAATTACTAAATGTAATAATATATATATATATAAATATATATATAGGGGCAATGTCACACAGATCATCCTAGCCCCAAACTAAGCAAAGCTTGTACTATGGGTACCAGGCGACGATATACATACTTATATAAATACTTAAATACATAGAAAACATCCGTGACTCAGAAACAAATATTTGTGCTCATCACATAAATATTTGAACTTACCGGGATTCGGACCCAGGACCACCAGCCTCGTAGGCAGGAGCACTACCAACTAGGCTACGGTGACCGTCAAAAATGTTGCAGAAAAAAAAACTACGAGTAGACAAATAAAACTATAATTTAAATATGGAAAGGTTAATTCGCAATCACTTTGCTATTCATCCTCATTACTTTTAACTAAATCTGGCTTGAATAGAATGAACGAAGCCACAGCAAGCGGAATGAATAGTGAATGACAATAACTTGATACGAGCTAGCTAAATATCATTTCTGTAATAAAATAAATTTTATAAATGTTTTCATACAAGATGTACCTAAATATCTATGTTACTAGAAATAATATCTAATGTATACAACTATATTACTACAAACATGTTCTGACTATTTACAAGCGCTTTTTTAAAGTCTACGTGAATAAAAACCTTTTTTATTTTATTTTATTTTATTATAATGAATGATAGTCAATACAAGTAATAATTAACTACGTAGCCAAATTACTTGTTTAATCTTTTACTCGCTTTTAAATAGTTTAATCCAAAACCGTTATTTCTCAGAACTTTGGCTTTGGCTTTCCACGTAAGAGCTTCACAAAATGGAATTTTAATCTTTTAAGTAATTGCAATTAGTCGTTCTATTGAAAGCCATAGTATAAAAACAAGCCTTTCATTTGGACATCAAAAGAGTCCTCTTATTAAAATAGGTTTGCTTTTTGTTGTTTAAGAGAAGGATTTTTTTTTGTATTTAGGCAGTGGTTACCATAGTGTCAGGGTCGATTAAACCACCCAGTAGGTCTTTGGCAAGAATTAACGACTGTTGTCTTCCTACTACAACCGAGGCCGACAGCTTAACTTGCCGTCCGAAACACGGAAAATCCACAAATTAAACAACTTTGGGGTCACCCATCTACGGACTGACCGCGAGCCTAGTTGCTTAACCTCGCCCATCTCTTACGGATCGGTGAGAGCATCTGGCTGTGTGTGTGTGTTTTTAATCTTTATATATTTTACAGCATTTTCGTACATGAAATTATGATGCCAAGCCCATCCGACCTTATACTAAGCTGACAATCAAACAACATTAAACAAAGCCTTAAATGATTAACCAGCGAGTACATAAACAAACGAGACATTTTAACTGCAACCTATACTCGGTTGCAGCTAAAGAAACTAAATATTTACGACGTTTCTTCAACAGATATTCATTGCGTTTATTTGTTACTAGCTGTGCCCCGCGGTTTCACCCGCGTTAAATTTTATAAATTGTCATAGCTCCTCCCTCGTAGGTAATAGCGTGATAATATGTAGCCTATATGTTGACCCGACCTCTTAGTAATATTCATGCAATATTTTTAATAAATCCATGCAGTACTTTTTGAGCTTACACACAGACACTCAGACAAACAGACACACAGACAAAAATTCTAAAAACTACATTTTCGGCTTCGATATCCATCGTAGATCACGCCCCACAATCCTTTTAAAAAAATATTCAATGTACAGTTTTGACTTTCCTACGATTTTATTAATGTATAGATGTTGTAATTAACCAATGCACGTTTATACTTTGGTAATACTATAGCCATAATGACAGATTAATGGATAAAGATGGTGTATTATTCCTCCCAACTACTTAACGCATTTATGTACCAATTTACAGTAAATGTACAGTCGCCAGCACATCCAGCTACGCCAATCTGTCAAATTTCTTTTATAGATTTCAAACTTTATCACTTAAGCGTAAGGTTCACTTTCAATTTTCGAAATTTGACCGGAAGACGCAGCGTGGGTAGGCCCATTACAAGATGGACCGATGACCTTGTGAGGGTCGCTGAAAGCCGATGCATGCGGCTGTCGCAGGATCTGCAATTATTAAATACTTTGGGGAGTCATTTATCTAGCAGTGGACATGTTTCAGCTCATATGATGCTAATGATGTACAGACGCCAGCACATCAAGCTACTCCAATCTGTCAAATTTCCCCAATTGAAAGTGAACCTTATGCTTATGTGTTAAATTGGAAATCTATTAAAGAAATTTGACAGATTGGGGTAGCTGGATGTGCTGGCGTCTGTACAGCAAATGAAAACAAAACAAATTTGCAGCTTGTTTGGGACTGCATCCGTTCTCATTTTCATTATAACTTTAAAACAGCTTAGTACAATAATTATAAACAAATAATTTTATTAGTGTCAACTAATCGTAACTACGCTTTACGAGAAGTGCTACGAAATAAACTTACAAAACTTAGTAATTCCACATCTACATGTAGACGTGTTCTGTCTGCAACAACAAGAATAAAATCAAATTCATAGCATCGTAATAATCTCGAGACTCCCTGAACAAAAGAAAGTATAATCAAGAAAGTCGTGTATTATAAATAGCATTCTTCTTGTTACTCGTAGCAAGCTGGAATATACACAGTTTATGTTTAAAGAATATTCCAGTAGAATATTAAATAAAATTCCATCACTCGTAGCAAGAGCTGATCTATTTATGTACACTTACAATAAAGAACTGCTCTTCGTAGCATCATTGAAACAATGGCTCGTAACTCACTAAAAGAACATATGCTTATACGTATTGAAACGGAGACTATTTCGTAGCAACGTAGTAGCTTTGAGTTACTCCTATCATTCCGTAGTAGATATGTCTATTACGACAAAGTGGCGTAGTTAACAGCAGGCTCTATATGGGATTGGGTGTTACTATTAAACCTATACCAGTTATTATACGTTTTGTAAAGGTCCATAAGGAGTCCATAGTAACTTGGGAAACCATGTCCATGTCTGTTCGATTGCTTTAATGTTCGTAAGAATACTAAAAACTGATTTAAAATATATGTTCAATTCTGGAATGAACTCACGAAGAATATACTTAAAATTTCGAGCAGGAGTTTTTTTTTCATCGTTCTTTTGAAGGTCATCCAGAACTAGACGAGTTAATTACTTCTTCACGTCCTTCTTTGAATGTTGTATTACCATTCAAATGTTGTTGACCCACACGTTACACTGTAGGGTAGTTGGAAATTTTTCAGTTATCCAGAAATAGAATCAAGTCGTTGTGTTTTATTGTAAAATCCCTTCGGAAAATAGTCCATGACAAAATATACGAGATACTTTAGGTGTATTGTTGTAGTTTTAGAATGGTACAAACAGGAAAGGAGAAGGAAACTTCTGGGCCCAGCAGTTAACTAGTTGAAATGTGAATTAAAAAAACCGTTATATTTTTGTAAAGGAAATCACAAAATATGGTATCATGTTTCTATCTAGGAAGCGAGAAAACTTAGATTAAGTTATGAAACGAAATAATCGATAAAATAATGATGAATTACTCTCAATCGATTAAGTATAAATCGGTAAAATCTCAGAATATGTTTGGAAATCGAGTGACAAGTGCTTTTCGTGAAATCGATTCATAGCGGATCGTATTCCTTTAATTTTTCTTTGGGCATCACTTCTCGGCCTTTACATACTCTTTGACTGTCACTCGTTCGTTGTCTTTCGTTTTAAGTGCGCACGTATTTTCCATGTTTAATTTGTGGTTTTCTTCGACTGTAGTGACTGCACGGGCGCGGGGGATCCAAACGTGCCAGATCTTTGAAATGTCACACTCTCCATGCATAAAACCATAACACAATCGAAGCCATTCAAAAATATTTTGTAAAAAACTACAATGTTATAATTTAACCTCACTTTTACTATACTTCATATAACTTGATTCCTGGATAGCCAAATTTCATCAAATTTTCAGTGAGGTCTTGTTATTATATCCTCTCAAAAATAAGGCTATTTTGATTCAGTTAACACCTGGGCCCAGGCATGTATGGAGTAATTTCCTTCTCCTTTAACATACCTTTGTTTAACTGTTTTTTGAATAATAAAAATCGCTGTGAATACACATTATAACAAACAAATAATGTCCTCCTAGTCGAATTTCGGCCACGGCGGCCAATCTCAATAGACATTAGCTATCTGCCCGGGACATATTATAGTGCACAAGTGTGTGCGCAAACACAGGAGCACTTTCTATTCCATCACTCTCATGATCCGATGGGGCACCTAGCGACACGACCGGAAAGAGGTCAGGCGCAGGACCGACGGCTTTACGTGCTCTCCGAGGCACGGGGGTATAATACCGCCAACTCTCAGACTTCGGGCTGATTCTGAGAAATGTTTCTTTTTACAGGAAACTCCCAAAATCACTTTTGGACCTACCTAGGATTTGAACCCAGAACCTAGTTCTTTGCACGCTACCCCTAGACCAACGAGGCAAGCAAAACTGCAGCTTCGAACACGCAACAGGCGAAGTTTATTGCAGTCCCGTCCAAACTTCGCCTATTAAATCAAAACAGTGTTACCAAGTCTTATGTTTAAAATAAGAATACTTTAAATACCTTTTACCCAGAGAAGTATAAGTATGTTTAACAGATTTTACTAAACGAGCGATAAGTTCGTAGCAGCGTAGTAACTACACAAAACTCTCGTAGCAATAGGAAATATTTGCTTTAATTACTATAAACTGTCTCTGAATTGTTACCAAGATATTTTTTGTTAGATAAAACTCTCAATCGCAACTTCTAGTCAGAACTACGAATTAAAAATGGAAATGGAAAGTTTTATTCACAAAGATCCAGAGAGCTTATAAATAGTCCAAACATAACGTTATAATAATATCCTATTAAAACTATTTCTCAAAACTAAAATTCAGATTCAAAAGTAATGTAAGGAACATTACTTTGGAATCTGAGTTTTAGTTTCTTTTATAAATTTAGTGTCCTTAATCGTGCCTACTTTGCTCTATTTGTATTGAGAACATTCAGGCAGTTATTATTAGAGCGACCCTTGTGTTAATGATAACGGACGCGTTTAAATTCTACTACCAAATAAAACCTCGTACTTGGCGCTGGCGTGTTTCACGGGATAATAAATCCCATGAAACACGCCAGCGACCTCTTGAAACAATTTGTATAAATTTAAGTGTGGATGAGAATCGAATACACGGACCACGGCATATTTGCTTGAGTGCTCCGCCACTGCACCGGGTTCGGGAACAAATTTATACAATCTGTTTTATAACTAGCTCATCTGTTTTATACAATCTGTTTTATAGCTAGGCACATAGCTCGTAAAACTGACGGCCGATGGGGCAGAAAGGTTCTCGAGTGGCGACCACGAACCGGAAGACGCAGCGTGGGCAGTCCTCCTACACGGTGGACCGACGATCTTGTGCGGGTATCGGGAAGCCGCTGGATGCGGGCAGTGCAGGACCGGCAATTGTGGAGATCCTTGGGGGAGGCCTTTGTCCAGCAGTGGACGTCTTTTGGCTGATATGATGATGATGATATGGGGATTAATCATCAATTTGACTTGATTACAGTAAAAACATCATCAGCCTGATATCGTCTACTGCTGGACATAGGGCGCCCTCAAAGGTTTTTATAGCGTTGCTAATTGGAGGGGTTTACCGTAGTCTCCGCGCTTGGCATGCGGGTTGGCGACCTTAGTCAGTGTAGCTAGCAAACAGGTAGTGCTGCTGCCCGACTAGTTGGTGTATCCCTTAGTCCCCTTTAAAAACTCTCTGGGCCGGAAACTACACGGCTATATAAGATTACAGTACACTACTATATGTTAGGTCCCGGTGAAATTAATAAGAGAAGCTAGAAGGATTATGTAATCTGTGTGTTACATGCGCTAGCAAATACAGGGAAGGTTTGCTCACTAATTAGATTTACATACAACCATTAGTACAAACAACGTACAGAATATTTAAAAGTTAACTATTTTAAAAAAGCGACAGAATATAATATGAAAAGAACTAATGCCCATATTAATGACTTGCAGATAAAAAACAATTTTAGTTCATTCGTTGAGAGCTACCATACGCAAACAGATCGAAATTAACATACTTACATAGCTTTACGCCTGTCTCCCAGAGGGGTAGGCAGAGACAACGGACCTCCATTTGTCACAATCCTTGCTCACCTCTTTCGCTTCGTTTACTGACATTATATTCTTCATACATGCTCGCCGGTTTAGGGCACTTCTGACCTGACCTTTCCTAAGTACGTCTCCGATTTGATCAGAGTATGTTGTACGAGGTCTTCCCCTTCCGGTTGTACCATTCACACAGGCCAGGTATACTTCTTGTATAGAAATTAAACCTTCATTAATAGTTTGCATTGGCTCAGCACTAATGCATCATGTTTGGTTACAATCCATAACATACGCCCACAACTAGTTGTCAAATGAGCAGATCAAACCTGAAAAAATCAACGTAGTCCTGTGGCTAATAGATAAACTGATCTTGCTCTGCCTAGTTATCTCGGTAACCTAATTTCAGATATCGTTACAAGGAGATGAATAAATTTAAGTGCAGGTGGGAAAAGAACCAGGGGGTATCCGACTCCATTAGCGGTACCCGCTTCGCCGGGATGTTATTTTCGGACTCAAGTTTATACGAGTCAGTCAATGCAATTTTTCAACGTAAGGAAAACGCGATTACCTAAAACTTGCGCTAAGTGGTGCAGGTTTCGGTAATTGCGTTTTCGAAATATTGCGAATTTCCACTGGGCCATAATGGATTTTGGAAAAATGCATAGTTCCATTACTTGGTGCTAAAATTATCAAATAATCTTACTCTTAGCTAATTAGAATCCAAAGTGCTTTTTTTTTTATAAAAGCAACATATTTTGTAGCCTGTTAAATTCCAAGAGCTGTTAAACAAAAAGCTTGTCTGGCTTAAAATACTTACCATTGACGGCAACCATTGTTATCTCAAAATACGAAATAAAACAAGCAATATATAGTTACTGCGATTTGAGTAGCGTAAGTAAAATACTTTTATTCACTTTAGTTCTCACTACAATATTGCTTTTAAATTGGTTTCATTCTTTATTGTTCTTTTGCTATCTACTTCTGACACTTTTATAATACTCACTGTTTATTTATAACATTTTATTCCATTCTAAGGTTGTCTGGAAGAAACTGCAGCTTGATAAGACTTTGAACACTATAACTGTGTAGTTATTAGGTTATACTATAAATATAAAAAGTATTAATAATTTACAATAAATTGATCGCAATCATTCAGCAACAACTCCTTCTATATATATGCACAGTCTTTTTAGGGTTCTGTAGCCAAATGGCAAAAAATAGAACCCTTACAGATTCGTCATGTCTGTCTGTCTGTCCGTCCGTATGTCACAGCCTCTTTTTTTCGAAACTATAAGAGCTGTACTGTTGAAACTTGATAAGTAGATGTATTCTGTGAGCCGCATTAAGATTTTCACACAAAAATAGAAAAAGAAAAATAATTTCTAGTTAGTTCTATGTATAACTAAAAAAAATATATGATGTACATTACCATGTAAACTAACCACGTAAATTTGTTTGAACGAGATCTAGTAAGTAGTTTTTTTTAATGCGTCATATATCGTAAACCGCAATTTACATTTCATTTAATCAACTGAAATACTTGCTGCTGCGGAACCCTTCATGGGCGAGTCCGACTCGCACTTGACCGGTTTTTTATTTATATATATTTCGCGTACTTTCATAGCATTATGTCGTATGGCATTCTGCTGTGGGGTTCGGCGGCTGACATAGGTACTATTTTTGTATTGCAGAAAAGAGCAGTCAGAGCCATTTATGGTTTAGGCAGTCGCGATTCTTTGCAAAATTTGTTTATATAAATAAATATACTTACTTTGCCATCGGAATATATATATCAGAATATAATGTTTGTTAGAAAAAATATTCATAATTATAAAAAGAAAAGTGAACTGCATAATATAAATACTAGGAATAAAAACAAACTAGCCATGCCAGGCTTTAGAGTAAGCAAAACTAATAAATCATTTTTAGGAAATTGTATTAGGTTTTATAACAAGCTTCCTACTCAAATTACTGATCTGCCTGACACAAGTTTTAAAACACATATTAAACATATACTTATGGCTAGGGGTTATTACACCACTAAAGAGTACATCGATGACAAAGACGTCTGGCTCTCACTTCCTACCTGCACATTGCTCGCTGGAGATCTTGTAGCCATATAGACATGACTGATCTGCTGTGTTACGTGAACTATCTGTAAATGATTGCTATCATATACTTAATTTAAAATTATTGACTCTGTCTCAAAATGAATAATGTTATTGTTTCGAAGTTTTTCTTTTGTATACCTAAATATAATCTAAAATAATATGCATTCAGACAACCGATCGAGCATATATTGTGTTTGCCTACTAAATAATTACTCTAATTGGACCAAATCCCGTGTTCATGCCCGCTTGAGTATGTTTCGCCGGACCGTCTCAACTGGGTCGTGTTGAAACCGGTAGAAGATGAACCCACTGAGTTTGTTTCGCTGGGTCTTCTCAGTTGGGGCGCATTGGATCCGGTGGTAGCATTAAAGCGCGACCGTCGTTATTAACACAAGGTCCGTCATAATAATAATACCTTTAATATAGACAGAACCATTGACAATATGTAGTAAAAATATTAGACTTAAACTAGATAATTAAACATAATCTCTTGACAATAACTTGATACGAGCTAGCTAAATATCATTTCTGTAATAAAATAAATTTTATAAATGTTTTCATACAAGATGTACCTAAATATCTATGTTACTAGAAATAATATCTAATGTATACAACTATATTACTACAAACATGTTCTGAATATTTACAAGCACTTTTTTAAAGTCTACGTGAATAAAAACCTTTTTTATTTTATTTTATTTTTATATATTTAACGGGCCGGTCGGCGAATTCTCACCCAGGACAGATATTTGTATGCATGAAGTTACATATCTGTTTGTCCTGAGTCTGGATGTAATTATCTTCTATGTATGTATGTACAAAAGTACAAGCTATGCTTAGTTAGGTATCAGATGGCCGTGTGGGAATAATGTCTCAGTATAATGATATAATATTATTATAATAATAATAATTATCTTAAACCGGCCAGTAGCCCTCTGACATGGCATAACGACATCAACCTCCAAAGCACGAAGAGCATTAGAAATTAAATCACTTTGACGGTCACCCATCTGTTTGCTGACCACGTGCCTACGTGTTTTACCACATCGATTAATTACGGACCGGTAGATGCAGTATTTGTTGCAAAATTTTGATGGTTGGTTATCATCACGTCTTACGCAGTGCCTGAAGTGAACATTCAATTAACAAAGATCTGTCCCCTATGTTCTGTATAACCACAAATGGCTTAGTGGCCTAATAGTGCATGCAGGAAGTGCATTATGTAGCACTTAGCCAATAACTCAATTGCCTAGAGATTACTCCATATAATCGATGTCTTGCGACCGATGTAGCTGCACGATTTCTATGTAGCCATTAACATTATTAGACTGAAGTTGTATCTGCCAAGTAGAAAAGTGTCGTATAAACTGAGTAGTATTAATAGTTATATCGAAATTTAACAGACAGTTTGACGGAGACTATACCAAGAAGATATTGAATTTATTCCACAAGTGTGAGCACTTACACAGATGTATGTCTAGCGCTTTAATCGTTTTTTTCCATCATCATCATCATCATATCAGCCGAAAGACGTCCACTGCTGGACAAAGGCCTCCCCCAAAGATCTCCACAATTGCCGTTTTTGCGCTATCCGCATCCAGCGATTTCCAGCGACCCGCACAAGATCAGTTTCCATATCATTTTTTTCCATATCTTATTGATATTACTTACTTATCGTATGGGTACTGGTTAACCTAATGTCAGAATTGTTCAAGCCATCCATTAGGCCTCTGACATGGCTTAAAGACCGTTGCCTAATGGCTACAACCAGGACCGACAGCTTAACCGTGCCCTTCGAAGCACAGAGACGCGCAAAAATTAGACTACTTTAGCGGTCACCCATCTATGGTCTGACGGCGAGCCTAGTTGTTTAACCTTGCCAATTACATCTAGCTATGAGCGTCTCAAACTATTACTGTTATAGAGTGAACTTACTGGCTGTTATTATAATTAATACTCATTTCACTTGATGTAATTTAATCTAACTATATTACTTAAGTACTCATGAAATGGTTATTATAAGTCCGTATTATATACTCTATGGTTATAACTAAGTATAACCTAAGAGTATTACGACGGCTTTACTTCAAGTTTGCGAGACGTTGGTATCGGGCAGTCTAGGGTATTAAATAAAGATTATTCATGGCAAGAACTAAATAGATAGTAGAGCAGTATTATGTCTCCGTGCCTGTTTAAAGTGATAAAGCTAGGGAGATTCACTTGCTATTATTTATTAGATGCTATTGGATTCGTGCAGCGATACTGCTTTTTCACCACAGATGTGCTATACTACGTTGATATGGATGCGTTTGATATCACTACACCGAATGTGAAACAGGCGACAACCAATGTCCAACTTAAAGGAGCTAGGTTGGACCTTGTTGAATCAACTGTGTTCTTGGGTATCACTATTGACTCAAAGCTACAATGGAGCCCACAAATAGAAAACTGTGCGTCAAATTAAGTTCTGCAGCATAATGCAGTGAATACTATTAGACGGCTGACTGATGTTGACACAGCTAGAATGGTTTATTTTAGTTATTTTCATAGTTTAATGTCCTATGGAATTCTTCTGTGGGGTAGCTCTGCTGACATTAACACCATATTTATATTCCAAAAAAGAGCTGTAAGAGCTAGCTATAATCTTGGCCCGAGAGTGTCTTTAAAAGAAAAGTTCAAAGAGGTTAACATTCTAACTGTACCATCTCAGTATATATATGAAAACCTACTATATGTGCATACAAATATCGATTCCTTCTGTAAAAGGAGCGATAAACATAATGTAAATACTAGATATAAGAATAATCTCATATTGCATACTAACCATCTCCGCAAAATAAGTAACTTTTATGGGGCAATGTATAAGATTCTATAACAAACTTCCCAATGATATTAGAGAATTGTCTACGAAAAAGTTTAAAAGAATTATTAAAGCCAAATTGTGTAGCAGGGCATATGAAATAATCAGAAGTTTTGTAATACAAAATTTCTGATTATTTCAGTGATATATAAGTGCTTGGGATTGAGTTGTTCGGAGTCAACACACGTGATTGTAATTAATCTTAAGTATATTTTATTTTAAAAAAGGATTCCTACTGAATTTTCTGGCAGTGTTTCTCAGTAGCTGCCACATCATGCACTGCACGGTAGGGTAAAAAATATGACGATTCCACATAAATGTAATTTTTTTACGGAATAAATAATTTTTGACTTTGACTATCCATCAATCATATTCATTGGTGCACATAGCTTAGCAAACGGATTCAACTAAGATATTTTTGGAACGAAGTTCCTTATCGCGCGTTGTGAAAGGGGGCTAGACGGAAAAAAAATTCACGAAAAGTTGTCACGACACTTTTTGCTATTACCTTTTTAATATGTTACCACAAGCCAATTATTACGAAAATTGAGCCTACTGATTAAGTTTATATTACATTATATTTGTTAATAATAAAAAAAATATTATTATAACTTAAAAAATAAATTACAATTCCTTAACTAATTAATCGAAAGGAACTTTGTTCCATCCGGGTGTCCCTTGAGACACATCTCAAGTTTTTTTTTTATATGGAAGGATGCATGCTAAAGATGTGTGCTATGGATGCAGGCAATGGGTGTGTGCTATGGATGCATGCTATGGATGCGAGCTATGGGTGCCTGCTATGGATGCCCGCTAAGGGTCGTCGCGAGTGGTGTAGCTACATAGTTAGCAGATTACCTACGGTAGAAATGGACTGAACGAGTCACCGGCACGGAAGGACGAGTGAGCGTCTCTCCCCTCATCGCGCTGCCATCGCCGCTTCCCTTAATCGATACATTGCATAGCTCAGCTACTAGGCGGCGCGGATCTTCATAGCACATCTTACTTGCTCCGCTACATAGCTTAGCATATGGGGAAATGGTCACATAGTTTTTTAGCTTAGCTTTTACATCCTCGCAGCATAACTGCATAGCAAATCTCCGACCTAAGACCGGCAGTTGTGGATATCTTTGTGGGAGGCTTTAATCCAGCAGTGGGGGTCTTTTGGACGTCTTTTTTTAACGATAACAGAGAAACCAGAACCTCTTCCACGACATATAGTTTATTTACTCGATGAAATACCGTTTTTTAGTAGGAGATATTTTTAGTTTTTTTTAAAGACTGCGCCCTACTAATAATCTAATCCCTATGTCACGGGATACTTTACAAACATATAATAGACGGACCTAAGTTATATCCAGACTCAGAACAACTACTACAGCAGTCCGGCGCGGGAATCAAACCTGGGATACGAAGCGGCAAGACGACTGTCTTAGCCGCTGTGCCACACATGTTGTCAAGTTCATTGAAGTTTCCGATAGGGGTGGTGCTAGTTAATGTACTGAAAATAACTGCAAGTGTCCAGGAAGTAATCTAAATGGACTTGTGGTAGCCATGTTGATAAATCTGTTCTGGATATTCTGGATACGGTAAGTGTAAGTTGCATAGCGTGGATTACACACGTGAGAGCCATATTCCAGATAAATTCTTCGTAAGTACGATACAAGAATTTAAATTGTTAATAATAACATATTGTAAAACCCCGACTTATACAAATTTTCATTCATATGAATCGTTTTATTAGTTTGTAATGTCCATTTACCAGAAAGAGATTTCGAAACATTATTGTCAAAAGCTTTTAAGAATCAGCAAAATGTAATTTAACATTTTCGCACTTCGGTTTTAGGATTGTAGTAATGTAAAAAGGTAATTCATTTTGTCCCCTCCGACTTTGATCTCAATACCTATTCCTAAAATTCCTTGGCGAACAGGACGACTCTTCCAATAATTTAATTTTGTTTTAGTCGAATCGATTATGGTTCATATGGTGATAATAAGTTTCTACCGTATCCGTGAGATCACACCGCCCATGCTTGTAATGAGCTCTACGACAGCTCATTACAAGTTTTCACGATCAGTGATATTATATTTATCCTAAATTCATATGAGTTTAAATTGTAATTGGAAATAGTATGTATTTCTTTATTTATTACTTACAGTTTTACATAAATATATAAATTGATAAATATCACTGCTCATTAGATTATTTAATAATTGAATGGATTTCTCCTAGATATTTAATTTAATCACGTTTAAGAATGACTCTGCTAAGTAAAATATCTATCTATTATAACTAAGATAAGAATGAATGTACTATACTTGACTTTAAAATAAGAAATAATTATTGGTAATTAAATGACATGTATTAAATTGTATTAAAGTAATTATATAAAAAATTGTAACTAACTAAATATTGTACGCCTAAATAGCTGGACATAGCTGAACATAATAAATATTTGTGACTGTAACAACTTTTGACCTATTTACCATAATAAAAAGTTTTGTATTTGTACACAGAACAAATAATCACACAAAGATATGTCTTGGGCAGGAATCAAAGCTACGATCACTAGCTTAGCAGTCAGGGTTTCTAACCACTAGACAAACAGGCCAGTTGGCCCGACTCATTAGTATCGATCCCAGTTCTGATTTGAACCCAGGAGTCTATTATATGCCGTTCAACGAAGAAATTAATCAATTAATCTCCAATATTATAACTTTCCTATAACCTAATATTTACCAGAGTCCCAAACCACCACTTACAATTTTGTAGGAAGTTAAGCTGTAATATTTTGCAGTCCCCACTTCTGATTTTAATAACATTGATTAACTGAGATTTTCTATATTAAATTATCAAGTTGAGATATTTTAATTAGCGTCGGGCTCTTGGGTGCAGAAGAAGCTCATACGTTAATTAATCCGGTTTAATTTGAATAAATTTTAGTTCGTCTTAGTATAGTCATATTTCCGCCTTACAATATCAAGACAAAACTTTCCTTGGGTATGAAAATATTTAGTTATTCTTTTGTTTTGCTTGAGAGACGAATTTTAGCATGTTCTTTGGGAAAATCTATTGAAAAAATTGTGAAGTAATAAACAGTAACATTCAATTACACTCAAGAAATTAGAATAACCTGCTGCAAGACGAACAAACGGTGGGTGCGTCCGCGCACATTTACAAAATTAACAAATCACACGAAGTCTACCAGAGGCAACGACTAAATGAAAAAAATAAATGAGTACCCCAACAGCAGTTTGACAAATTACCGCAAGCAGCATCTGTTCACAAGTATGACGTGTGAGCCAGCTATCGCCTCCCTTACTAAATTAGAGGGAAGAATACACTCGACCCACAACGCCACCGCCAACATTAGGACACCATGGGAGCATGACGAGCAACGGGGAAGTTCATAGTGAAGTTGTTAACAGCCTTCGGCCGAACAGCGTTTGACATGTTCAAGAAAAAATATATATTTGTTTTAATGATAAGTAAATGCATCTAAAAAATCTATAAAGTAAAATTATTCAAATCATTATTTCTATACTCAATTGAGTAAGTATAAATTAGGGTTGTAACGGATCTTCGCCTCCGCTTCCGTTACTGCGGAAGTTCCGCATGAAATCGTACCTTCGCATCCGCCTCCGCCTCCGCAATTTCTTTGCGGAGTTATAACGGAGTTTTATTTACGGCATAATCATATATCTCTGCATCACCCAAAGTTCGACTGGCATAGAATGCCTTTGGCATCAATTCCGCCTTTGTCAACATTATCGTTATATCAGCCGAATAACGCCCACAGCTGGACAAAGGCCTCCCCCAAAGATATCCACAATTGCCGGTCTTGGGCTATCGGCATCCAGCGACCCGCACAAGATCATCCGGTTCGTGGTCGCCAATCGAGAACCTTTCTGCGCCAGCGGCCGTCCGCTCTACGAGCTATGTGCCCTGCCCACTGCCATTTCAGCTTGGCAATTCTTCGGGTTAAGTCGGTTACTTTGGTTCGCCTGCGAACCTCAGCATTTCTCATTCGATCTCGCAGGGAAACTCCAAGCATAGCACTTTCCATTGCTCTATGGGTGACCTTGAGCCGCCTGATAAGACCTATAGTGAGCGACGACGTCTCTGTTCCGTTAGTCATCACTGGCATCGCACACTGGTCGAAGGCTTTCGAATTGAGACACTGCGGTATATGGGATGAGAAGTTATTGAGTAGCTTCCCGAATGCTGCCCAGCCAGCAGAAAACAACTTGTAAACATGGCTCAGCATTGTGATGGGTCTGTAATTTTTCAAGAGGGTATTATCGCCCTTTGTGAAGAAGAGCACCACCACACCTCTGTGCCATACTTGTGGCGTTTGACCTTCTATTATGACGGTGTTAAATAACTTCTGAAGGGCCCGTCCATCATCACCAGGCGCCTTGTTGTTCTTAAGCTGTTTGAGAGTGATTCTTATCTCGCACATGCTGACATCCGGGATGTCTTCGGTGAAGTGTCGGGTTAGTCCTGCTCTGGGATCTGAGGCACAACTATCGACAAGTGACTGGGTTCTCGTATACAGCTGTCCATGGAACCTCTCGATCTCTCCCAGCAACTCAGGTCGAGACGTGACGATTCTGCCATCCTCAGTCTTCAGCTTCGTCAGTTGGCTCTGTCCAACACACAGTTCTCTTGCTTACACTTTAAGAGCCTTTATTCCGCTCGATGGCTTCTTTAATACATTTTGTATTAATTAGGCGCGTGTCGCGAGTCAAAGACTTCGAGATCTGTCTGTTGAGCTGCCGGTATCTGGTAGCATCACCAAACGATGTCAAAACCATTTTCCGTGTTTCTTACTTTAGCTGCAGGGTATAGTCAGAGATGTTTTTGGTTCTGTTTTTACGGCGGGCCTTGAAGACCTTAGACTCAGCCGTATGGACGGCATCTACGAGCCTGTCGTGGTATGACTCCACTTCCCCGCAATTCGAGCAGTTCAGTTTTGCAGTTCGAGTTGAAAGGGTTCGGGGTTTTCGATGTGGATGGGTAAAGGTCGGAGCGTAGACTTTATCAGTCGGGACCTCTGTAGCTTGACATTAAGGTTCAATGGGCCCCGTCTGTGATCGCTTCCGATTTTAACCGTATTGATCACAAAGACGTCATTGAACTTCTGCCTTATCGTCGACAAAATAAAGTCTATCTCGTTTTTTGTTTTACCATCGGGGCTTACCCAGGTCCATTTGCGGTTATCCGGCTTCTTGAAAAAGGAGTTCATCATAAAGTGCCCCTCCTTCTCCATGAAGGCCAATGCAAATTGCCCCACTCTCAGCTCATTCCCAAAAAGTTTACCCAGATTCACGTTAAAGTCTCGCGTGACCACAGTGAAATAAGTGTTAGAGGAATGTATGGTTCTAGATATATCCTCATACATGACCTCAACCTCATCGTCGGAGTGCGCGTATACTTGTATGACCTTCAACGAATAAATTCTGAGTATAAAGTACGCAACCCTAGTCGACACACTCCCGATTTTTACTAAGTTATGGACGAGGGATTTGTGGACTATGAACTCAACACCACCTTGAGACTGTTGGTTGCCCTCCCGGAAATAAATCAAGTTCCCGGATTTTAGGATTATCGTGTCTCTTAGGACTTCAGATAATCCTATTATATTCCAATGTAACCTGCTCAATTCTTCCTCCAGTTTGATGATTTCGTCGTCGGTTCGCAGTGTGCGTGTGTTGTATGTTGCCAGGGCCAGTGGTCGTCAGTTTTAGTAACGTGGAATCTGTCGGGAATTCGTAGCACCTTCTGCCCTGCCGAATACACTGCTGTTACCACGGCTTGGAATAACATGGCTGCCGGGGACTGGGGGCAGCGGTTTAGTTGTGTCCTTCATTTGATCTGCCATAATCGCCACGATTGGCAGACGGGTTGGCGATCGCAATAAGATAGACACGTCCCCCCACGGGATGAGAGTGGGTGTCGATATTCTTTATGGCCGTCAGAATAAGTTTCAATAAAATAAAAATAAATCATAGAATAATAATAATGCGCGAGCCGCGACGCCCGATTACGACTCAGTCGTTCGGCCGAATTAGGCTTTGCAATGCAAAGTAATTGTTATTGTTTACTCAAGTCACACGAAGCCAAAAACAATGAACAACAAAAAAATGATTAATATTACTCATAAAATACTATTTTTTCACATCCACTTTCACCTTCGCATTCGCATCCGTTAACCTCCGCATCCGCGGAGGTGTAATCCGTCATCTTTGCATCCGCCTCCGCCTCCGCTAAGAGGCCTCCGTTACAACCCTAGTATAAATGAATGTCCTTAGTGTAACATTATGATGTTGCTCCTGTTCAACCAAGCGACCAAGCGTTTTTGTCGTTAAATAATCATTTACAGTATAGTAAGCGGATATATCTTTTGCGGAGCATCGCTCCAATCCATGGCTCATCTAACAGCTTGCCCAGCCTGCCCTGCCTCATGTTCATGGCACGATCTTAAAAATGTCACAAGCTGGGTAATCAGTGTGGCCACGTTCTGGGCCACAAAAATTTTACGACTTTGCCATCGAAAGGCTAAGAAGAAGAAGAAGTATAGTAAGCCTTATTCATTACAATATTCTTGACCTGTGATAAAGTAAAAGCTTTCGACTATATATATACATATACATTTATATTTTTTGAAGTTATACTTCTTTTGGCGCGATGGAGAAAAATGATGAGAGTGAATTTTTACGATGCGCGCGCACACCGACACCAAAAAATTTAACAGCATGACGTTAGTTCTAGGTGGTATGAAAATTGATAACTATGTTCAAGTTGTATATTAAGAAGTATAACTTCTAACGCGTGTACATAAGTACACACAAGTATTTTTTTTAGATTTATAAATTAAATCAAATGACTGTACTATTTATTTCGATTACTCTTTTTATTAGACTAATATACTTTCCAAGTTTCTGACATTTCCTGGTACAGTAAACAGTAATTGAGTACCATCCCATGAGTATTTCGGCAATAAGTGATTTAACATTTGAGATTCCTCTGGAGTAGGTATTTCTCTTATATTTTTGCCAACACACGGAAATTATATTATTTAGAAAGCTATTTTGCTCCAATTTGCAGTAGTTTCCACTATGTATTATTATATTTCAATACTATATTTCCACAATTCAGTATTATTTAGTTGGATTAAGTGTCAATAAATGTAAACATCATCTCAAGTTCTGGTTTTGTGGTCCGTACTTTATCGTGGTTTCCATCCATCCAAAATTTAAGTGCTTGTCTGTGTAGCATTCTCCATCCAGGAATATCCCGTTGTAGAGCCACCTCTTTTAATTCTTAATAACTTGTAATTTTTCTTTAAGTTGACCAGTAAACTTTCTTCTCGATCTTCCTCTCTTTCACCTTGCATCTATTCATAATTTTTATACTTCATTTAAACACTTGAATTTTGCTTTATAGATTAACCTTTTCCAGTTTTGACTTCTATAGACCAAATAACTAAAAAAATGGAAGTAATAAAAATTGTATTAGAAAAACAGGTGGGGTGCGTGGTGTCAATAGATGTATTTTATTGATTCTGATCGATAGCTGCAACGGGTCAGATTGGGGACCGAACCCAATTGAAATAGAGAAAGGCAAAGAGGAAGACGTATTATGTAAGGTTCCGATACTACGTCCAGGGCATGATAATATTATACACAAGACGAAACACAGTGTAAATTACTTGGCGCTGGACTGTCATGTGAACATGCTAGCTATACCAAACGGAGCGCTGTTAATTCGTCCTGCACACGGCATAACCACAAATTGGCAGCAGTTCCGAGGACTCTTCCAAAATCATCAAAGACAACTCATGTTATGGGTTACACAGTTTTTAACAAACTTCCCATGAGCATATCCAGAACCCCTTCAATACCGAGTTTTAAAGCTGAATCGATTGAAGAGGTGGCTTAACGAGCAATCGTTTTACTCGCATGACAAACTTCATAAATTTAAGTAGTTAGTATTAGAATTTTTTTTTGACATTGCATACTATTATATTATAGGAAAACTATGACTATTTCACTAGCTAGCGAGGCGTAAGCGAGCTACCACTAAGCGTACTAGGTTTTGGTAATTTTTGGAATAAAGTTTTTCCCCAGCATATGGCGGTAAATTATCGTATTCGATGCCATTTTTATGATGTTCTAAATCGTAAATATTCGTTCTAAGTAGATGACCTCTACGCCGCCCCGACGGAACGAAATGGGATGTTAATTACGACACAGCAAATACTATCCTCACACAGAAATAGTTCTTTTCGCAGAACGCAAACTGACGGATTTGTGTTTACACTAATTAGTCGACAGGTACTGAAATTGTTTAATGATATATATTTATTGCTACTCTCGTTACCTAACTGTAATGGTAGCATGGGGAGCAATAAACGTATAATGTAAATACCGGAATATACCGGTAATAACTATAACCCGGTACAGGCAATTTCAAAGCTAAATCGTTTGATATAATTGTTGTTATTCCAGTATGTTTGTAAACGCTTTGTGATGTGAAATTGATTCGAGGAAACTATGTGTTACTATAGGAAGTTTACATGCCGCAAACGTTAATTGCACTTTAATATTGAGGTTCGTAGTAGAGACTTACGCTTGTTATTGTACGTAAGCACTTTATGTATTTATAGGAGAGACAAAATGAAAATGTTTATTTATACCAATAAAACAACTGATACAAAAACTTGATTGGACAACTTGGATTTAATTCATAATTTGTTTACTTAATTAAGTTGGCGAAGTAAATAATTGTATAAGATAAGAAACACCTTGTAAATTATATACATCTGTTAACATTTGTTATTTTGAACTGTATTTACTGTGGCTCCATTCATTTTGCTACGACTAGGTATTAGTTTATATCGAGAGCCCAGTGGTTAGACAAATCTAACTTAGGCTTTAAGCCATGTCAGGTTGCCATAAATAATATGAATAAAATAAACATCTTGAATCAACCAACACATTGCCATTTGATCAGAGGCAGAGCCGTACTTTGGCATCTGATGGCAGTGTGTCGCATGTCTCAAGATATTTATTTATATTATTTTTATAGAATTCTTTATAAAAATTGGTTTCAATTGTAGTGTCTGTTTTAGGATATTTATTTAGTTATATTTTTAGAAAAATTGGTTTGCTTTTTAGTTTCTGTTTTGATCTATTTCTTTGATTGACTGATTGATTATTTTTTCTTTTATTTTGTTCTGTATATAATTTTTAAGAAACGTATCGTCTTATGTATGTAATTTGTACAGCACATTTGTGACTCACTATGGCAGGTAGCTGAAAATCAGCGTTACAGCCATATTGTGGTTGTAACATCATGCTGAGCTGCTAGTCATTTGAGCGCACTAAATCTGTTTTAGTAACAATAATAGAGTATTTTGTACGGTATAATATTGTATGTCGTCATTGTAACTCTGATTGTGTCTTTTTGTATCTTTATTATGTGTGCTCAATAAATATTTTTGGAACGAAGTTCCTTATCGCGCGTTGTGAAAGGGGGCTAGACGGAAAAAAATCTTACGAAAAGTTGTCACGACACTTTTTGCAGCTGTGTGGCGTGCGCATGTTTCTCTGTCTGTCTCTCTCTCTCTCTCTTATAGAAAGCAAGCCAGATATTTTCATTTCTATTTCGCATTGAACAGTGTGGTGTCGCGACGATTATTTTTGTTGAGTGTTACAGGTTTTTTGTACACAATAAATAATAAGAAATAACTTCGTTCCATCCGGGTGTCCCTGGACACCTCTCAAAATTTTTTTTCTTCTTCTATTTATATTCAGGTGGACTTTCAACAAGTTATTTTCAGATTGTTCTTAATTAACTCTCTTTAAAACTTTATCTTATGGGCAGTGAGTACTCGTATGTCTGAGTTGTTTAAGTGGCCAGTAGGCCTCTAATATGGCTTGACGACTTTTGTTTAATAACCTCAACCGGGAACGACAGAAGACGTAACCTCCGAAGCACGGAGATGGTAAGAAATTACCCACTTTGACAGTTATCACTCTGTATATTGACCTAGATTTCTTACCTTGCCTCTTATTTACGGATGGGTGAGAGCAACAAGCTATGAGCAACTTATATGTCTACATCACCTCACATCAAGTACCTACTAAGTAAAATTTGTCTCCATATACATATGTACGTTGATTAAAACACAGCGATATAAATAAATACAATCCTTTAGGGTTCTAGCTTTAAACGAAAACGTATTTTAATGGTTCATAGCTAGATAATAATAATAATAATATAATAATATCCTGGGACATAATTCACACACGGTCTATGATCCCAAACTAAGCAGAGCTTGTACTTCTGTTTTTCTTTTGTAAACACATACTTATATAGATAATTTACAACCAGACTCCGGACAAATAGATATGTTCATGCACACAAATATTTCTCCTGGGTGGGAATCGAACCCACGACCTTCGGCGTGAGAAGCAGCGTAACTACCAACAGCGCCAACAGGCCCGTTGATCCAGATGACCTCATCGTACGTAAGTGCTTGGCGAGGTTAAGCAACTAGGCTCGCGGTCAGTAAATAGATCCATCGACCGCCCAAGTGGTTTAATTTCTGCGCATCTACGTGCTTCGGAGGCTAAGGTCACGTTAAGCTGTCGGTCCCGGTTGTAGATCAGAGGACAGTCGTTAAGCCATGTCTACGCCTACTGGGCGACTTGAACAACTCTGACAGTAGGGTAACCAATGCCCATACGATAAGTAAGTAATGGTTAGTATATTAGGGGTGTCTTAATAAACGCTCTTACGAACTTTATCGACCTAACCGCGACCAGACTGGTTTAAAAATAAATATAAACATTGACCCCAAATGATTATTTTTAGTCGGATAAATTTAAGAGCTAACAGCCCTGAAATTTAAATAGCATGAAACATAACACCAACTCTAAAGTGACATATTTTGTTTACACACGCGTGAGTCAGTCCGTCGCGGGTCGTCTAACAGGCAATACCTATATACGTTTGCCCCATACATATTTAAAAATTATAGTGGTTTAAAGTGCAGTTATAGTATTGAACCTTACATATACATGCAGCTTGTGCCGTGACGCTTCCTGTGGTTGTTCTTTTGTGTAAATCTGCCCAGGAACACCGAAGATATAAGTAAATTAATGTTTAAAGTTTTTTAATAACGGCCACGTAACTGACCTACCGCAACCCGCGCATCGCCTGCGCTTTGTTCGGTGGCGTTAGATACCTACCTACGCTGTGTTGTGCATTCTTCGGTTTAAACTGTTTGCGCCAGCTTTGATTTAAAATCGTCTCTGCTATGTGCCTAGTGTGCGTAATTAAAAATAACGTGTGAACTTGGAACTGTAAGAACATTTATAGACTACTAAACACATATTTTCGCTAATAAAACATTCAATTGTGCAGTGCTTTTTGCAAAAATGCTAACATTATGCATTCCGTAATCCGTTAGTATTCAAGCGATTAAATAAACAAGACGCATCATAGTATTGTCAGACATCAATATTGTATTTTACAATATAAGCATTTCAAACAAACAACGACATCTATTGAACACGATAACCAATTCTAATGGTTATAAAGTGTTACCAAAGTTAATTTAGTGTTGACAGCTCTAAAAATACTTAGTAGTTTAGCAGTTTGTATGTGACTATTGGAGACATATTATTTTTGATATAGAATTAATTACCCACCGATATGAATTTCTTAGAAAATATAACATTCCGTCGTAATCGCAGCAGAAGATCCGAATGTAACAGTGATGACAGTAACAACTCATCTAAAATCCTGAATTGCACTACAAACAGTATACCAGAAATGTCGGACGATGAAGAAAACAATCAAATAAAAAAGCTGAACGAAAAAATAGAAGATTTGACGACTCAACTAAATAGCGCACACAAGAAAAACGAGGTATTATCTTTAGAAAATAGCAATTTGAAACAAATAAATGAAGAACTATTCAGAAAAAACAGTTTATATACATCAATTGCTATTACTCCAGACAAACATAAACCAACAACCCCTAAGACAAAAACCCCGAAACAAACAAGAAAAAAACAAATTGACGAAAATATTGATGATACTACTTTTACACCTCAAGAGAATCCAAACAGCATAATTCAAAGCACAAACATTACTGGTGCTTTTCATTGTAGAGAATCGTCCAATGTTACTATACTAAATCTACAGGAGACACCTAAAAAACATAAAATATGCATCCTCAGTAGTGAAAATAATAGTAGAGTATGTAAAATATTGGATAGCACTAACCTATCAAATAGCCATGATATCTGTCACTATCGTAAGCCTAACTGTAACTTAGAAATAATATTAGATAGTATAGATAAAAAAGTTCAAAACTTTACCAAATCAGATTTTTGTATTATTTTAATAGGTCAAGAAGATTTCAGAAGGACACAAAATTACATAGAACTTGTTGTACTTATTCGTAAAAAATTGTTACTTCTGAATCACACAAATTTTATAATATGCCTACCTACTTTTAAGTATATGATTAATAATAATATTATGTTCAACAGCAGAGTGGAGAATTTCAATAACTTACTCTATATGGATGTAGAAACATGTAATTATGCGTACGTTTTGGATTCTAACCTTAACTTACCATACACATATGGCACATATAGCCCACAACACGGGACATTAAATAATAAAGGTTTACAAATTATTATATCGGATCTAACAGATATGATCTCAGACTTTAGCACTATGACGGGTACGACTGCTTATAACACAGAAGCTGATTGTTCACAAAAAATACAAATAGAATTAACAGGCACGGACTTACAAAATAATTCTCAGTTTTTTCTGTAAATACATAAACATACTTCACCAAAATATAGCGGGACTGATAAACAAATCTGATACGCTGATAGTTAAATTAGAAGAGCTTCGGAAAGCAGAAATTAATATTGATGTAATTTGTATAACAGAACATTTTATCGAGGCAGGTTATGAAGATCTATTGCATATACCCAATTTTATACCAGCAGCTTTCTTCTCCAGAAAAGTAAAACGCGGAGGTTCGTGCATTCTTGTTAGAGCAGGACTTCAATTTAAAGAAATATATGATGTAGCAAAACAGTCAGTATCAGGTGTCTTCGAATCCTGTGCTATAGAACTAATACAGCATAAAATTATTATAGTTTGTATCTATCGCGTACCTAAACAAAATTACAATATATTTTATGAAAAATTAGAAAATATATTAAGAAAAATTTGTTCATTTTCTAACAAAAATATAATCCTTACTGGCGATTTCAACATCGACGTCCTAAAAAGAAATAAGAGAACATTAGAATTTGAAAATTTTCTCATCCAATTTAATCTTAACTTAGCCCTTTACAAACCTACAAGACCAAACAGCAACTCTTGTATAGATAACTTTGCACACACCTACAAAAAAGATTGTAAAGCACAAATCATAGATCTAATTCTATCAGACCATACATCTCAAATATTAAGTGTACCCATAAATAAAACATGTAAACTTAAATATTGGAAAACTCAAAGAGAAGACATCTCACAAGACAACTTAAAGAAGTTCAAACATCATTTGAGCTGTTTAACTTTCCCACAAGTTTATAGCACAAATGATGCGAATGACTCGTACGACTGTTTTGCAGAAGATTTCTTGATGCTCTATAAATTATGCTTTCCAACAAAATATGTAACGATAAAGACTAATACTAAAACTAAGTGGATATCTCATGGAATAAAAATCTGTAGCCAGAAACAAAGAAAATTACTTTGGGCGTATAGATTTAAACCTAACTCAAAAAATAAACTTCTTTTTATGAATTATACAAAGCTTTACAAGAAAATTATACGTTTAACACAGCAAACTCAAAATAACTACTTCATAAATAACTCTAACAATAAATCAAAAGCTGCTTGGCAAGTAATTAACAAATCCAAATATCGCCTACCTCACGGTTTAATATCATCGATAAAGAGAGAAAATTTGATTATCACACATCCTACGGATATTGCAAATGAATTTAATAACTTTTTTGTAGATGTAATTGAGAATAACATTAAAAATAACATTAATTCGACTATTAACAATACTTTTAACAATTTAACTCCGCAATCTTTATATATGCAACCTGTTTCACCCATTGACATAATAAAAATAATTAATAATCTTAAAAATACAAATACTGTTGGCTATGATAGAGTATGTACACAAGTTTTAAAATATGTCAAAGATATCATAGCACTTCCACTAACGCATATTATTAATTTATGTATAGAAAATGGTGTTTTTCCTAACAGCCTTAAAAAAGTTATTATTAAGCCATTATTTAAAAGAGATGATAAATCATATGTTAAAAATTATAGACCCATAGCAAAAATTCCTATATTTTCAAAAATTATTGAAAAAGTTATTTATAATTCTTTATATAGTTATTTTGAAAAAAATAAGTTATTTTGCAATGAACAAAAAGGATTTCGAAAAAATATCAACATCAATATGGCACTGTTCGACCTCCTGTCTTATACAATGACATCTGTAGATGCAAGAACTCCAGTATGTGCTTTATATACTGATATGACGAAAGCATTCGATTATGTGAACCATAACATTCTGCTAAATAAACTATATGGCTATGGTGTCCGAGGTAATGTTTTGAAATTAATAGAGTCATACTTGAATAATAGATCTCAGTGCACAGAAATATCACAACTATGCACAAAGAGCCATTTAGTTACCATTCACACATCTCAGCCAAGAGCAATAATATCCGGGGTACCTCAAGGTAGTGTGCTAGGGCCACTACTTTTTTTGATATATATTAATGATCTCCCAAAATTCGTATCCCAAAATATGGTTCTTTTTGCCGATGATAGTACAGCTGTTGTAAAGTGTACCAATCCTGACACTTACGAAAGTGATATTAATAATTGTCTTAAAAAAATTATTAGCTGGCTTGATAATAATAACCTTGTTATTAACCTGAACAAAACAAAAGTAATGCACTTTCAGCAACGATGTGAAAATCCCTCTGTTCAGATTGTACATGATAAAACCAAAATTGAAGAAATGAAACAGGCAAAATTTTTAGGTATTATAGTTGATAGTAAACTCACATGGAAACCACACATCGAACAAATATGTTTAAAATTGAATAAATCTGCCTATGCACTGTTTCAACTGTCAAAAAAAGTAAATACACAAACACTTTTGATAGCCTATCACGGATTGGTTGCATCAGTTATTAAATTTGGTATTATTTTTTGGGGGCTATCCACTGAGAGAGAGACTGTTTTTAAAGCACAGAAACGATGTGTACGTTCCATGTGTGGCTTAAAAACTACAGAATCTTGCCAACCCCACTTTAAATCTCTAAAGTTGCTAACTCTGCCATCTATATACATTTACGAGACTGCTCTATTTGTTAAAATCAATCCACATCAATTTCAAAAACTGTCCGATATAAAGAAGACTCCGATGCGTTCACAATACCTTAATCAACTTTGCCACATAAAATGTAAAACCGCTTTAATGAAGAAAAGCTTTTTTGGAATAGCTCCGAAAATTTATAATAAAATACCCAATAGCATAAAAAATTTGCCCTTAATAAAGTTTAAGAAAACTCTCCACTCACTTTTATTGGAAAAATGTTATTATGCTGTTGAAGATTTTTTAAATGATAATATAATATAAATTAGTCATAAGTTTTAAGTATTTTAAGATATGATATATTTATATATACCTATTCATTTTTCAAATATAATTAAAATAATGTTTTGTTTTTTTCACTTAGAAATATTTATCTTTGTTTTTTTCTGATAATTGTTATTTTTATTGCAAGTTGTAATTTAGTTCTTAAGTTAGTAAGTAAGTTAGTATTTGTACGCCTCCACGGCAAAACATAGCGCCCATATATTATGTCATCGTACTAACACCTTTATGTAAATACCTATGTTTTACAAATAAAAATTCTGATTCTGATTCTGATTCTGATTCTGATTCTGATTCTGATTCAGTGGTTAAGGTAATCGACTCACTATTTCCTCGGAGCCCGTGTTTCTGGTTTGATTCCTGCGCATAAAAATAAACCTTTAGAGCCCAAGGCAGACAGTGCATGCGAATTTGTTTGATAAAGTTTCATGCTTTGATGGCTTAACTTATATGCATATATAAACTAACATAGAATACCTTTATAGCCGTGTGGTTCCAGCCCAGAAAGAATAACTACCGAGAAAGACGACCATGTGAGTAGCTATCGAGCTCAGCTTAAGTGGTTGCCTATTCGTCAGGGTAGAACTTTAAGAGCCTTAACCACCCTGTTCTCCTTATTAGATTCTCCTTCTTCTCCTCTATATTTAACTTGTAAATTTAAATATCTACATACTCAGCATAATAAAAACCTTCGGTCTACTCACAACCGTCTTCTTCATTGTCCTATAAAACTTGGATTTAACTCATAATTAACCGTATAACCGTCTTCTTCATTGTCCTCTCCATCGTACTGATTCTATCCATTCTTCCTGTTTCGTACAGTCCATTCTCCTCTGGAACTGTCTTCCTACGGAAATCAGGATGGCAGAGTCGTTTTTCTTTTAAAAAGAAAACCCGTGCGCATTTGATGAAAAAAATGTTGGCAGAATCAGCTCAATAGTATTCTCATATTTTTATATATATATACATATATTTATTTATATTTATATATGTTTATACTTATATTTATTTATAAATATATATTAGTTTATGTAATAAGTATTTATGTATTCTATGTAAGTACACATCGTGTATATTAGTATAGGATTTTTCACCTTCACACATTACAATGTATAGTGCACCTACCAAGCCCAAGCCCTTAGGTTGACTGGTAGAAAATGCCTCTGGCATTAAGTTCGCCTTGTACATCGTTGTGCTAAAGTTTTAAATAAAAAATAACAGGGCTACCCCATTACAACCCGTGGTTGTCGTAAAAGGCGTCTAAGGGATACACCAGGTAGTCGAGCAACAGCATCTCTTGTATACTAGCTACCACCTAACTACGGTCGCCAACTTGCATGCTAATCGGTGTTACTACGGCACACACTTCATAATGGCAACGTTGTTGATACCTTTGGGGGAAGTCTATGTCCAGCAGTGGGCGATATCAGGCTGATTATGATGATGATGATCTTTATTATGTCAGACGACATGATAAAGGCCTCATTTTTCTATCTGAGATACCTTACATTCAAAAAAAATATTTTCCTTAGAGGTAACGTAAGTGAAGCCGCGGTCAAAAGCAAGTATGCGATAATCTTAATATTTATTAACCGACTTCGAAAGGTAGAGGATTATTAATTCGAATGTATTAGTTTCATTTTTATGTGGGACACGCCATTTCTCGGCCATGTTTCTAGATAACAAAACCGATGGGAAACACCTACATCCTCCGGAAGCAAAGGAATGCTTAATTTGATCCGCCAGTGTTTATCGTTCGTAGCTTAACGCAGAACGCGAACCCTGGTTTGGTAGAGGGTATGTGGACGATAAAATTTTATGATTTCCAATTTTTGTGATGAGATTTACACTTTGCACTGCGAATATTGCTATAATTTAATTTTGATACCAAATTTCTGTTCAAACATCATGCCTCAAAAAATGGCCAAGCTTGTTTCGAATACTTTTCTTTAAGTCTTACGTCTTAAGCTTTAGGAATAAAATCGAATGGCAGTAGTTTTGCGCCTATGACCAGTTGGGCCTGGTCTTGATTAGTTTGCTTAATTGCTAGGGATCGGTCATTGTGTTCCTTGGAAGATGTTAGTTGGTGACGAGAGTGCCCAATTGTTTGCAGTGACTACGCTTCGTTGGAACTTTAGGTTTAATACTGACATTTTATTGGTATCTCTGGGTTTAAGTGTCTTCTTTGGTGTATACCTACTTATTTACTTCTGTAAGCGGTGATTGCCTTTGTCTTCACGTATCATCGTCTCAGCAAAATGATGGCCACTTCTGGACAAAGTCCTCCCCAAAAGATTTCCATATTGGAGTTGCGTCCATCAATTGGAGATATATGCCATCATCGCCACACTTGGAAGACGTGTTGGTGACCGCAGTATGATGGTCATAGTACACAGAGAGAGATATTACCTCATTTTGAATTCTACAATCCCCATGGCCTAAGATGGGGTGATGTTCTTTGCTGGCCGCCCACAAGCAACAGTTGGACATAACGCCCCTTTTTAGGGTTCCGTAGCCAAATGGCAAAAAACGGAACCCTTATAGATTCGTCATGTCTGTCTGTCCGTCTGTCTGTCTGTCCGTCCGTATGTCACAGCCATTTTTTCCGAAACTATAAGAGCTGTACTGTATAAACTTGGTATATGTTGTACATTACCATGTAAACTAACAACGAAAATTGGTTTGAACGAAATCTTGTAAGTAGTTTTTTTTTAATGCGTCATAAATCGTAAACCGCAATTTACCTTTCATTTAATCAACTGAAATACTTGCTCCTGCGGAACCCTTCATGTGCGAGTCCGACTCGCACTTGGCCGATTTTTTTAGGCTGGGGAATGTACACACCACCATCCACATTAAGTAACTGCAGCAGGGTAAGTAGGGCTCGCTCCGACTAAACCTAAGCTGGCGTGCAGTTCTCATGGCCCTGGTGGGAGGAGCCTCTTTTGCGTCATGTCCTAGATATTCGGAACACGTACCCGGGAGGGCTCTGGATTGCACTCCTCTCCTGCCAGTCCGGCACAGCAACTGCGCTATGGACCTTAAACCGAGGCCCTCAAACCGAGCATGTCATAAGTCACCACGATAGCCTGAGCCAAAGGGGAATCCTCTACTGTGGGTTTCTTAGCCCGAAGTTTTATTTGTTAAACGGCTAGCGAAAATCTGCTAACTGTAAAGATAATATAAAAAGAAATGTGTCAAGATTTTCGCTTGTTAAGTATTTTTAAGCAGAATTTATATCCCAAACAAAATGGCTTTGCGAATTTCAAAGAATTAAAAATACATTAAGGGACTCAACAAAGCAGCAACATGGACTTTATCCGCTTTTTCTTAATTAAGCGTTAATTCATTTTATAATTTGCATACTGTTTTGTACGAATAAGAAATAGTTGAACGGCATTATAATGAAACTACAAACGAATAGGTGTCCCTCGGTTTGTGGTGCAGCCCGACAAATGACGGGACAACTATTATAATTTCGGACTCGCTAAGTAGAAAATCATTAAATCGGCAAATTCATTCAAAGTACGTGCCTTGTTTTTTTTTATCAGAAGGCGACAAACGAGCACCTGATGGTAAGTGATCATCATGTACACTCGCAACACCCGAGGAGTCGCTGGTGCGTTGTCAGCACTTTAAGAGTCAGGAAACAAGTGTTGCTGACCCTTCCCCCCACCACGATGAGCTCTGGCGACCTTACTCACACGCAGAAACACAATATCAAAATTATTAATGTTATTATTAAGGAATGTCTTCTGTAAGGTGGAGGTACTTCCCCAGTCGGGCTGCTCTTTGATCGAATGAACGCTGTGCCCTACCTCTTTTAGCCTTAACCTTTCACGTACTTGAGAATATTAATGTTGACACGGTCACCGTAGCCTAGTTGGTAGTGCTCCTGCCTACGAAGCTGGTGGTCTTGGGTTCAAATCCCGGTAAGTGCAAATATTTGTGTGATGAGCACGAATATTTGTTTCTGAGTCATGGATGTTTTCTATGTATTTAATTATTCATCTATCTATGTAAGTATGTATATCGTCACCTGGTACCCATAGTACAAGCTTTGCTTAGTTTGGGGCTAGGATGATCTGTGTGACATTGTCCCTAGATATTAAATAAATAAAATAAATAAATAAATAAATATTATTATTATCAACGCGGGTAATACCGCGGGGCACAGCTATGTAGAATAATGGTAATTCCCGTAGTACAGGCTCTGTCTAGTTTGGCATCAGATGAAAGTGTGTTAATAAATTGTCTCAAGATATTTGTTTATTTATTTTATTTGTAGTAACTTGATATATAAAATTATATGCCTAGACTATATGCTTTATTATAGGCAAAACGGTTAACATAATAGCTTAAAATTTCCTAGTAATCAAAATCATAATGTACGTACATTATGATTTTGATTACTAGGAAATTTGGCTTGGCTTTAATTGTTTACTACAGTTATTTAAAGAAAACCCTGTATCGTGGTTTATTTATAAACATATAATAGACAGACACAAATTACATCCAGACTCAGAACAACTATTTAGTGGGCACCCAAATAGTAGTCCGGCGCGGAAATTAAACACGGGACACGAAGCGGTGAGCCGACTGTCTTAACTGCTGCGTCACACGTGCAGTCGAAACACATAGCATATCCAATGTTTTTATTAGTTGAATATACTATATCTACTTTAAATTCAATGTTTACGAAACCATGTTCGCCACTTAATGTATTAGAAATTATCAGGAACCTCAAGAACACAAATAGCGTAGGTTACGATGGGATCTCTACCAGGGTTATAAAGTTTGTGGCTACTAATATTGGTCAACATATTAGTCATATTATAAATTTATGCATAGAAGCGGGAATCTTTCCTGACCGATTAAAAACTGTAATAGTAAAACCTCTGTGTAAAAAAGAATGCAGAGATAATATGGCAAACTACAGACCTATAGCTTTGGTATCTATTCTGTCAAAGATATTTGAAAAACACATTTATTATTTATGATATTCTGACAAAAGAACAAAAGGGCTTTCGCTGCAATAAGACGATAGATATGGCCATTTACGACTTTCTGGAATTTAAAATGAATAATATTGATAAGAGAATACCGGTTTGTTCGATCTATATGGACATGACTCAAGCCTTCGACTATGTAAAACATGACACACTTTTGTCGAAGCTATATGCATATTGCATACGTGGAAATATCCTAAAATTAATTGAATCGTACCTGGAAAATCGTATACAGCATACTGAGCTAGCTAGAATAAATTTAATAACAAAAAGAGAGGAAATTTACAGATCTGAGCCTCGTAAAATATTATATGGTGTTCCCCAAGGTAGTGTACTTGGACCACTACTATTCATATTGTACATAAATGACCTACCTAAAATAACTGCGAATGCAATAACCCTATTTGCAGATGATAGTAGGTTACCATTAAATTCCAAGATAAAAACACCTACGAAACGGACACAAATAATATAAATAACACTAAGCTTAATTGTTGACTGGTTAGATATAATTTAATTTAATTTAATTTAATCTTTATTTCAGACATATAATATGCACAATGACAGATATAGTCCATAATTTAACTTGGTTAGTAAAAGTTGTTAGTAGTACACAGAAATAAATACGAAAAAAAGTGTTAGTAATATGTTAGTAAATAAAACAGATTAACACTATTACTATATTCTATTTCTGTGCAGGTGTACACCCGCCCAGTACACGATAAAAGGGCTGTCAATCTTGCACGCTAACATTCCCAGGACAGCATTGGTGCTACCACGGACTCTACTCATCATTGATGCAGTTCTTTTCCTTATAATGGAAAAGAAGTCATCAATAGATGCATCCGCAAACATTTCGGAAGCACTGCAGTACCGTGGCTTCCTCAATACTGCCCTCAGAGCGTCGTTGTACTGAACACGCAGAGCATTGTAAGTCCGCCGCGTAAAGTTGATCCACAGACTGCACGTGTAAAAAGACTGACAGAAGGCTCTGAAAAGTAACAGTTTTACATCTGTAGTACAGCGTGCGAATCTGCGGGCCAGCATATTGCAGCGGACTGCCAACGCCCTCCTTTCCCTTTCTATGTCCTCATCGTCGTGCAGCCGGTCTGTCAGCATGTGACCCAAATATTTTACTTTGGACACCCTAACGAGTGCCGACCCATCGATCTTAATTGGCGGCACGTTAGAGGGAGCCTTGTTTCCTGCTTTGTATATCATGATAACACTCTTACTAGTATTATATTTGAGTCCATGCGACAGGGCATAAGCTTCACAAATACCCAGAAGCCTCCTAAGCCCACTAACTGATGGACTCAATAAAACCATGTCATCTGCGTAATTAATATTATTAATCATTTTACCATCTATTGAGCAACCGACCTTGGCTCTACTGAGCCCACCAATCAGCTGGTTTACAAATAAATTAAACAGACTCGGGGAAGTTAATCCGCCTTGCCTCACACCGCATTTCAAAAGATATTCTTGACTATGCGTGTTAACCCACTTGACAGCGTTCTTTTGATTACTATACCAGTATCTGAGGAGTGATACCCACTCCCTCGGCACAGTAGTCTCTTCAAGCAGTTTATGCCAAAGAATATCATAAGACACCCGGTCGAAGGCCCTTGAGAGATCAAGAAAACACGCATATATAGGTGTTTTCCTGTCGGTATAATACCTAACTGTTTGTTTTAGACACATGACTGCCATTTCCGTTGACAGATTAGGTCTGAAGCCAAACTGCAAGTCATGTATTTGAAGGTGTTCGTTCAACTGCATGTTCATGAGACTGTCAAGAACCTTCGCCATGGTTGTTGCCAATGATATCGGCCGGTAATTATTCTTGTCAGATGGATCCCCGGTTTTGTTCTTTATTATAGGAACTACTACAGTTTTCATCATATCATCCGGAATAAAGGAATGACCTATACACAAATTAAACAATAGACTGAGGACTCTGGGTAGATGTACACCTGCATAGCGTAGATGTTCTATACTTATAGAATCATGACCTGGTGACTTTCCGCGCTTCATCTTCGTTATGACATTTCTCACGTCTGATGGCATAATTCGACAGTAGAGCTCACCAGGTCTGACATCTGGTTTGTTCAAGTTACTTACGTCACATGGCAATGGTTCCAAAGTATATAACTCTCTAAAAACATTCGCAATATTTTGATCCCCGACTACACTGTCGACGCTCAAAGGAATACTCGGCTTAGGATTCAAGTGCCCCGTTTTTTTCCAAAAGCTACTAAAATCCTTCGCCTTATGTTTGGCGGCTAGTAAATCCATTTTTATTTGCTCAGCGTTATCCTGGCACCACTTCAATTTTTTCTTGAACACTTTTCGTGTTTCACACATATCTATATACTGTGGCCCTGCTCTTAGCTTACCTTGCAGAACCCAATTACTAAAACTAAGCCGCTTCCTGTGAGCGTCTCCTACGTGCTTGTTCCACCCTACAATACACCTATTTTTAGTTATTTTACTGGCTGTTCGGGTTTTCGCGGAGGCACTACACAAGATAGACTTAATATTAGCGTACATATTATCTATTATATGTCTATGAGCGGCATTGTTACATGTATAGTCACAACATTCCCGCAATTCCACTGGAAAGTCTATATCACGCAGTGATCCGTTGCACAGTTCCGTATATTTACAAATTTGGTCCCTATTTCTTACGCCCCATAATACTTTATTGCCAGTATCGCTGTATGAAACAGTTTTATTTGGTAAACTCTTAAGGTTACATATAACTTCTAATGGATAGTGGTCTGACCATGACACTTCATACAATATCCTGATATTTTCAATTGTTTGAAATGCCATTGACGTAACCAGGCAGTGATCCAACCACCTAACACTTTCATGAGCCTCACTTTTTCATTTTTCATTTTCATTTCATTTATTCATAAACAAGAAACTTGTATCTGAATGTGCACAAAAACATAACATAGTGACATAAGCTAAATAAAAGAATATAATAATGAATTAAATTAACAACTTAAAAAAAACATTAAATTTAACAAACATTTACAAAATACCTTACAATTTTAAATAAAATACAATTAATAAAATTTAAAATTAATTTTGAATAATATAAGTTCAATAACAATAAAATGATTAATTAATTACAGATGAGACAGATTCAAGAAATTAATAAAAATAATTATATTAAATTAATAGTTACATCAAAAAATCAAAATGTACAAAAGGCAATTAGAATATTACATAATAATATTAATAACGTTATATAAATATAAAAATAAAACAATAAAAATTACAGTTCTTCTACAGCGTATAGACATTTACTCAATAGGAATTCTTTTAGTTTTATTATAAATGCGCTACTGTATAAAGTACTTTTTATGTCTTTAGGCAACCTGTTGAATAATTTTACAGACTGGTATCGTGGACTGTGTTTCACTATTCTTAAATTATGTTGAGTCAGATTCTTCAAGTCCAATCTACGGGTACCTTCCCTTATCTGCCGTTCTTCTACTGTCTCATAGTCATGTATGTTTTTGGCCATATTACTTAAAAGTACCAGTACGTAAAGACTAGGTACTGTAAGTATTCCTAATTGAATAAAATATTGACGGCAACTTTCCCGTTGTGAGACGCGGACCATGGTACGAATTGCACGTTTTTGTAGTATGAAAGCTCTTCTACAGTTATATTCATAGCTATTGCCCCAAAAAAGTATGCTATACCTAATTTTTGATTCGACTAGTGCATAATATACTATTTTTAACTGTTCTAGGTTGATTTCATTTCTTAGGGCTCGCAAAGCGTAACATGCAGATGATACCGATGCATCAATTGCTTTTAATTCTGGTTTCCAGTTTAAGAGTTTGTCAATATGAATACCTAAAAATTTTACTTCCTCAACTAGCTCGATGACGACTTCATTTAAGGCAACTTTTAAATCATCTTTATTACGTGCTGTAGTTTTAAATAACATTATTTGAGTCTTTTTACTGTTTACAATCAATTTATTTGCCGTGAACCACTCATGAAAAGCTTGTAACGTAGCATTAACCCTTTGTGTCAAGTCTATCATGTCATTAGCTGCCACTATAGCATTTGTGTCATCTGCAAAAATTACTAATTCAATGTCAGGTAAAATTGTATTAAGATAATTAATCAAGTCATTAATAAACAATAAAAATAAAATAGGTCCTAAAGTAGATCCCTGTGGCACACCCGTTGATATGCGTACAATTTTGGATTTAAACTTTTTCTTTTGTTTATTCTCAGTTTTGTCAATTTCAACGTACATCCGCCTGTTTTCTAAGTACGAAGAGAATAGTTGCAAAGCCTTTCCGCGTATTCCGTAATGATTCATTTTAGTCAGAAGTAATTCATGGTTAATAGTGTCAAACGCAGAGCTTAAATCTAGGAAAAGGCCTGCAACTCTCATTTTATTGTTGATTTTGTTTATCACATCGTCTAATAATGTATATATGGCGTCTGTAGTACCAACACCCTTTTGATACCCAAATTGTCTTCTATTTAAAACTTTATTTACGCGCAAGTGTGCTAAAAGCCGAGTTTTAAGCAAATTTTCTAATAATTTTGACAGCACTGGTAATAGAGAGATGGGTCTATAGTTTTTAGAATCAGACTTACTTCCTTTCTTATACACAGGTATAACTTTCGCCATCTTTAGCTGTTCTGGGAAGATAGCCTGTTTAATACACTTATTGAAGAAGTCAGATAGGGGCTCAGCTAATATTTCTATGTGCTCCTTGAACAGACAAATCGGTACTTCGTCATACCCACAGGAATGCTTGTTTTTCATTCGTTTAACCATCGTACAAATCTCATTTGGAGTGGTAGGAGAAATACACATATCACTGACAACCTTGTCAGTATATAGATGGAGTAATGCCGATGCACGGTTTCCATCAATTACTTCACTAGCACCTTTATAGTCAAATTGATTCACAAGTAAGTTAGTTATTTCCTCTGGATCCACTACAATTTTTCCATTAACCTTAAGTCTGAGATCCTTCTTAATTACTTTCTGTTTATTAGTACAATTATTAACAATCTTCCAAATTTCTTTACCTATATTTTTTGATGTATTTATTCGTCTCATTATAGCAAGCTTTTTAGCTTTAGAAACAATATTTCTATAAAGCTTAATGTACAAGTTTTTATATTTTAAAACACTCGGTTCAAGATTATTTCCATTGCGTGCACATAAAAATCGTTTCATCTTGCTAGAGGTACGTATCCCTTTAGTGATCCACTTTATTTGTGATTTATTCTGAAAGTTCATCTTACATTCTCTCTTCCTGTAGCTATTGCGAAACACTTTATAAAATCTTTTAAGAAAAGTATTAATACCCATATTAGCCCAGGATTCTTTAAGAATACCCTGAACGAAAGTTGCACTATTTTTAATGTTGAATACTCTTTTATCTATTACAATATACCTATTCTTATGTATATGAGGGTTGGATCGATTTTCTAAACAAAGTTCAGCAAAGATACCTGCATGACCGTCGGCTAAACCATTGTGATCTACGTCACCACCCAAAATACATGCCTCTTGCAGATTGGTTATAATGTTGTCGATGCATGAACTACTATTATTACGGATGAAAGTAGCAGAAGATATCAGATGCCTAAAGTTATAACATTTTAACAAACTAAGAAATTCTGCACTTTTTTTAGTGTCTACTAACAGATCTATATTAAAATCACCGCATATTATACATTTCCTATTGAATAAATAGTCCAACAATTTCTCCAATCTTTCTAAGAACTGTTCGAAATTTTTATCAACGGGATTTCGATAGCAACAACAGATATAAAGACCAGTGTCAGCATCTTTAGCTCCACAAATTTCAAAACATTCCATTTTATACAATTTGTTTATTTGTTCACAAATGTTGGCTCGTCTATCCATATGGTACTCCACTTAGGTATGTATAAGTGTTTAAATCACTTGGTAACAACTCTACGTCGGCACATAACCAACTTTGTTCCTCACAGAAATTAAGCATTTCATTATAAAACAATTCCCTCGGATGCGCATTGAAGTCACCCAAAATAAAGACTGTATCTACATTATAATCATCAATTACCGCATTTACTTCCGAGAGACACGCAGTAAATTCAGGCAGGTTGTCCTGGCAGTCTGTGGGCATATACACCGAGAACACTAACATTGACTGACACTGATTCACACATTTGATTGCAGAGATGCGCACACTATTACACTTAATAATTTCGACGACACTAAACGCGCTCTTCCGCCATAGAAGGGCTACCCCACCATAAGGCCTCCCCCGCAGCACTCCATCCGCTGTGTCTACCGCTGAGACGCCCACCGCCGCAAAGTCGCAATGAATGTCGTTAAGATAGGCCAGATCGTGAGGCAGCAGCCACGTCTCCTGTAGTGCAACTATATCCGCCGTGTCACACAATCTTTTTACACAGTCTACTGATCTCTTTACAGACTTACAATTAAAACTCAATATTTTAAGTGATTTATTTATCGCACCCATCCTGATGTTTATATATAATATATATAACGTAAAGTAATATATAAATGTAATATATAAAAGTAATATATAAATAACGTAAAGATTAATATTAACAAAACAATGATAATGCATTTCAGTCAACGTATTCTAACAATAGATAACTTAAATATAATAATGAATGGCCAATCTGTACAAGAGACAGAGTCTACAAAATTTCTGGGGCTAACAATAGATAAAAAACTTACTTGGGAGCCGCACATAGAACTATTATGTAAAAATGTCAGTAGGGCCTCTTATGCGCTGTATGAATTAGCACAAATTGTGAATTTGGATGCTGTTTTGACTGCATACCATGGTTTAGTGGAATCGATCCTCAGATATGGGATTATTTTTTGGGGTAACTCAACTGATAGACTTCTTATATTTAGGGCACAAAAGCGCTGTATATGGGCAATTTTCTCAATAGAAACAATTGATAGCTGCTTACCATATTTTAAAAAGCATAGGATTCTAACTCTGCCTACTCTCTACATATACGAAATAGCTGTTTTCGTAAAACTAAATTTGAATTTATTCGAGCTAGCCTCTGAAGTTTCTAATCGCGAGCAAAGGGATAAAAGCCGCCTATGTATGCGTAAGGCAAATACGACATTAATGCATAGCAATATTTTCTGTATGGCTCAGAAGATATATAACAAATTACCAAAAAGCCTTAGAGAGACGCAAGTGACCACATTTAAACTGAAATTAAAAAACCTTCTTACGGATAATTGTTACTATAGTGTCAAGGACTTCCTAACAGACAATTTTTGATCAGGATGGACGAATATATTAGTTTGACATCATGAATCAATCAATTATATTTGACATCTTAATTTATAATTATTTGACATTATCAATTATATTTGACATTTCGTATTACTTAACTATTAATTTGACATTTGTTTTTACATTATTTTATTTTTACGAATTCTTTGACATTATAATATTTTCCTAATTATTTTTTCAACTAATCAGGCTAAATAGATGTACTTTTTTTAAATTATATTATTATTTGTTAAATACCTCATTGGGTTTATAATTTCAGCACGCATGTCATGTTATTATTACTAAGCATTGGATGTTGTAAAAGGTGACTGTGACTTAAAATTGCAAACTTTAATTAAAAAAAATATATATATATTTGCATGCCCATGATGGTAAGACACAGTGCACTTTAAAACTTTATTGTACCATCATGTATCACCTGTGTTCTGCAAATAAAATTACTTATGACTTACCTTTCTTGAAAGAAGTATGCAACAAGTTTTATTTACTCATTAAGAGATAGATAATTTGACGACTAACAAGCCGACATTGTTTAATATAAAAAAAAAAACAAAAAAATTAAAAAATATGTGATCTGTGTGACATTGTCCCTAGATATCATTATTATTCACGTAGACTTTAAAAAAGCGCTTGTAAATAGTCAGAACATGTTTGTAGTAATATAGTTGTATACATTATTATTTATTTCTAGTAACATAGATATTTAGGTACACATTGTATTGATTGAATGGAAACATTTATAAAATTTATTTCATAATATCAATGATATTTAGCTAGCACGTATCAAGTTATTGTCAAGAGATTATGTTTAAGTTTAATTATCTAGTTTAAGTCTAATATTTGTTAGTCTTACAATATTTTGAAGCTTGGAGAGTAGTTTCAGCTGAGTTAGCATGGCGTTAATTAAAGACCCGCATTCTCTGCGATTTAATTGGTTGAATGCTATTAAGAGCCTTCTGGCTGCCTAAAAAGAACAATGGGTACCCAAAGTTGATCTTTATTTTTGACTAGCTGTGCCCCGCGGTTTTAAATAAATTATCACAGCTCCTCCTCCGTAGGTGACAGCGTGGTAATAATTATGTAGCCTATATGTTGACCCGACTTCTGAGTAATATTCATGCAAAATTTGAAGTAGATCCATGGAGTACTTTTTGAGTTTACCCCGGACATACATACAGACAAACAGACACACAGAGAAAATTTCTAAAAACTATATTTTTGGCTTCGATATAGATTGTAGATCACGGCTCAAGTATACAATAAAAATACTCTTTATTGTACACCAAGATTTTCATATAAAGTATAAAGTTGTAATAAATCTAGTACAAGATAAGATATAGATAGATAAGATAAGACCGCCCGTCTTATCGCTAACTACGATCTCTTCCAGACGAGTATCCTCTTAAAAAAATATTCAATGTACAGTTTTGAATTTCCTACGATTTTATTATATGTAAAGATGATGATACAGCCCATTACTGTCACTGCAGGGCATGGGCATTCTCTCATGATGAGAGGGTACAAGCCATTGCCTACCTAGTGCGGGTAGGCAGACCTCACATCTCATCAAAAACATTTTGGAGAACAGTAGTCATGTAGGTTACGTCACGATTTTTCATTTACCGTTTTAAATATACGACACATCATGAGCCTGAAATCGTCCACTGAGGGACATAGGCCTCCCCCAAAGGTATAATATAGGTATAATATATATAACGTTGCCATTTGGAGGGGTTTTTGCCTTAGTCACCGCGCTTGGCAAGCGAATTGGAGACCGTAGTAAGGTGGTAGCTAATACACAGGTGGCGCTGCTGTTCGACTACTTGCTTATCCTTTAGTCGCCTTTTACGACACCCACGGGATGATATCGGTGTGTTAACGACCAATACCGTCATCTAATACAACAATATTTATACAAGTTTCACACTCTGTATCACTAGGTGGCATTAGTGCTGAAATAGATGGTGGTATGGTTTCGTTCACACTGCACACCTAGGTCATGACAATTTTGATGCGTTATGAGAGCTATCAAAAAACAAACAGAGAACAATCAGTCCAATATACCAACAGTTCAAGTACTAGACGTGGTTTTATTATAAATACAACCCTTCTTGTATTCTTGAGATCAGCAGATCACTTTAAATAGCTTCGTGCTATTCACTTCACGGTGGCTCTATTATACTCTCTGAGCCGGAAACCTCACGGCTGAGCCGGAAACTACACGGCTCAAGTAAGTGATGCGCACTTTGGGTATGAACTCGAGATCACTGACTCCATAGTCTATCGGTCTAATCACTAGGCTATTTCGACAATATTTACAATTTTTCTGTTATATTTTTTTTTATTTATTTATTATTGAAAAAAAGTACACATTTAAGTTTTTGACATTTTTGCCTAACTGCACACCAGTTTGTCGGTAACGTTCTAGCTCTGTTTACATTTTCATTACTTAATTGTTATTCAGTTCAGTATACAATGTTAAAGTAAGGAAGTATACGGGATAGAATAGAAGATAGAAAGATGTTACTAATTAGTTTATGGTATTTAGACTTAGTATTTGTTACTATGTCACATAATACCTAACATATAAATCACATCATGCCTGGCTTTCCGTAGGAGGTGCCATTGTGTGACTAAAGTCTATTACTGTAGCACATAGGATCGCATTTAACTAGCTTCAGTTATCATTTTAATCACTAATCCGACTATAAAATTGTATTTAAATACAAAAGAGACGATAACTAAAGCTTAATAATTGTAAGACATTTATCTGGGTGGCAGTTAGAAGTTGTTTGTTCAAGTTTTGGAACAGTTATCTTACTTCGTTGACAGCTGTGGTCTCATATTTATTGGCCATCATTATTTACTTCAAGGTCTGTCCCTTTTGTTGAAACGCTTGAAAATATCGATTATCTAAGTAGAACTTGTAATAAGTAAATGTTTAATTTAGTTTGTCTTATTAATTACCGTAGCGATTATGCCTTCATCCAACAGTGGACGTCATTCTGCTGATATGATTAAAATTATAATTATATTGTCTTAAGTTAATTTCAATTGTTCCTGAGTTTCAATAAGTTTACATTCTTATTATTTTCTATTTTAGAGCGACAAACTTTAAATTTTTTATCGATTTTGTTGATAAAAAGTTTAATGATATATTAAAAGAAGGCTATGTTTACAAACATAGATTTATAAAGTGAAATCACCGAATAAAACTAAGAAATGTGTATATATATATATATATATATTGTGTATATACAACATGTAACTTAATTAACGCACATCCTGAAAATAGTTTGTTCAGAAACGTTTACTGAATTGATTTATGTAATTTTTAATATAGGTAATTTTTTATTCCAAAATAATTAGTTTGAGTTGGTTGTGCTCCTGCCTACGAAGCTGGTGGTCCTGGGTTCGAATCCCGGTAAGTGCAAATATTTGTGTGATGAGCACGAATATTTGTTCCTGAGTCATGGATGTTTTCTATGTATTTAAGTATTTATCTATCTATATAAGTATGTATATCGTCGCCTGGTACCCATAGTACAAGCTTTGCTTAGTTTGATGCTAGGATGATCTGTGTGACATTGTAAAAATAAAAATGAAAAATAATAAAAAACATAAAAATAAAATATTTAAGTGATAAATTGCCAATTAATAATAATCTTTATTCAATAAGCATTTTGTACATTGTATCTATCTTAAAATTAAAAGCACAATTTGTATTATAAGAAACTATTAATGTGAAGATAGAGGAAACGGTGGTGTCCGTGCTAGTATACACTGTGTGACACCAATTGGTCTTCTAGGGACGTAACCGGGCGTAAACCTTGTAAGACAGAAGAAGACTTCATTTTTCGAAAGTATGCTATTTTGTTTAAATAAACCTCTTTTGTTTCAGGTTCTCTCATTACAAGTGAAGGCTATCACATCACTATCAGTAATAGCGTTTGTGCTATCTATAGTGTTGTGCCTTGCTTTGTTGCCAGCGGCGCCTGAATGGGAGGCCCTGGCTCTGGCAGGCTCACTGCTGGTGACGGTCAGTCTAGGAGCTGGCACGCTGATGGCGACACACCATGCGCCGTTGCCACTCTTCGCACTTATATTGGTAAGCTACATCTATATTTCTTGCTTCTTAAGTCAAATATGATTTCTGTGTGGTGACGGCATAGAATATCATCACTCCATCTCATCCCGCGGGGGCCGTAAAAATAGTCCGAGGGAATACCTACCAGAGAATGGACCCATTCTTTGGAGAGACTTTTGTCCAGCAGTGGAGGTACTTTGGCTGACATGATGATGCCAAATATGTTTTACATAACAATTACATATCCCACACAAAGTTAACATTTCTTTTGTTTTATTTAATTTCAAATCGGAGACGTACTTAAGAAAGGTCAGGTCAGAAGTACCCTAACCGGCAAGCACGTATGAAGAATATAATGTCAGTAAACGAAGCGAAAAAGGTGTGCAAGGATCGTGACAAATGGAAGTCCGTTGTCTCTGCCTACCCCTCTGGGAGACAGGCGTGAGTATGTATGTATGTATATTTAATTTCCAAGTACACACTAAAAGAAAGAAAAAATAAAATACAAGAGAAGAGACTGCACAAAGATTACTTGGCACTTATTTTTGAAAAAAATACTTCCAGTAGACCTGGAAGAGGGGATTTCTGATGATAGGAGTGTGTACGGTGTTACGAATAGTACACAAGTCAATAAATACATACATAATTTAAATAATAAACTACATAGGAAAGGAGAACAGGTAGCGTTCTTTTAACCTTTGTTTTTAAATATGGAGTTTGTATTCCAATCATGATTATTAGGCGGAAGAGAGTTCCACAGCCTGACCCCCTGAGCAGCGGGGCAGTTCGAGAAGAAGGATGGAGTTGTCATTCTTTGTCAAGCCATTACCTCGATATGCTGTTTATTTTCAAATGTGATAGATAGCGATAGATGCATGCGGATAGCGCAAGACCAGTAATTGTGGAGATCTTTGGGGGAGGCCTTTGTCCAGCAGTGGACGTCTTTCGGCTGATATGATGATGATGACCTACTTGGCAATTTCACATCCCAGATTCTTGTAGAAATTTTTCGAAGGAGTTTCAAAAGATAATACCTGCTTAATATACTAAATAAATAGATTAATAATAAATTTATTATTTGTATTGTAAACTATTTCTCAGCAGTAGCTTATCTTATTAATAGCTTCGTCCTTCGTGTTTGGCTGCCTTTAAACAGATTTTTGCTAGATCCAGTAGAAATGCATGAATGAAAAAGCAACAAAAAACTCACTACTGTAAAGTGGGGTGAGCAGGAACAATATATAAAGCTATTGTATGGAAATTTGCCCTAGCGATTTACCACTGACTACACCACAACCTATGGCAACCTAAATTAGACTCAAATGCGTTGGCAATAACGTGGACAAATATAATAATAACACTGAATTCATACCTTAATATAGACAGAACCATTCAGACAATAATTATGTAGTAAAATATAAATTTCAATAATTAAAGCTAAACATAGTCTCCTTGACAATAACTTAATACAAGCTAGCTAAATATCACTACCATTATAAAATAAATTGTATAAATGTTTTAACATTCCGTGTACCTAAATATCTGTAATAAGTAACTAGAAATAATAACATGTTCTGACTATTTACAAGCGCTTTTTTAAAGTCTACGTGAATAAAAACTTTTTTTTTTTAATCATCATGTCAGCCGAATGACGTACACTGCTGGACAAGAGCCTCCCCATGAATGGGGGGAGGGGGGGAGGCATGCCATAATCGGCACGCTTGGCAGACGCGTTGGCGATTGCAGTATGATACTTTAGTACAAGCTGTTGCCCATTTTCTGGTAGATATTCCCGCGGGTCGACTTCTACACACAGCAATTAAATGTATAGCGTTTAATAATAATAATAATAAAATAATAATTCTTTATTTACAATAAAAAGTGTCTATACTATAATAAAATAGTTTCTACTACATAGTGGTACAACCGTAAGTCAGAGAGAACAAATACCTCTCTCCCGTGCTAGGAATTAACCTGTGTTACGAGCAGAGAGGGGCTCACCCCGACTGATGATGGAGCAATATATATTACTATAACCATCTGATCGCTAAACTAGGCAAGCCTGTTTATTTAGAGATCAGTTCAGTTTCTTACAATCTAGAAGACCGTGCCACAAGGTGCAAGTTGTGTATTTGTGTTAATTTGTGTGCGATGATGATCAAGAATCCTTGACTTTAACATTTAATAATAACCTTACGGGCGTTGCGGTTTAATTCAATCCAAAATGCATTATTAAATATATTATCCCACGCTTATCTCTTACATTTCAAGTTAATCCTTTACTGTGTCAAATCGTGACAACAAGTTCTGCCTAAAACCTGTTGCATAAATAAGCCTTTGAATCGATTGTGCAAAAAGTCGCAAAAATCCCTTCTCAAATGTTAAAAACATACAGATTACTAGTAATGAATTTTATTATTTATAAACATTTTTGTAATTCCATAAAACATTAATGAATTATATCTATGTACAAAATAATCTGTCATTATTTAATTAAAATCAAATTCATATTAGTACGAATTTAAATATTTTCAAGTCACCATTTTCAGATTAGGTGCCTGAAAAGCTAGCGACGTTAGCTCTATGGATAGCAAGGCTTTTATACTTTGGCTGAGGAACGTGCCAGCTCTCTCGTCACCCGAATATTCAACAAGCCGTGCAGATCACATTGTTATTCATTGTTAACATCAAAACTCTACAGACATTTTTAGGGTTCCGTAGCCAAATGGCAAAAAACGGAACCCTTATAGATTCGTCATGTCTGTCTGTCTGTCTGTCCGTCCGTATGCCACAGCCACTTTTTTTCCGAAACTATAAGAGCTGTACTGTTGAAGCTTAGTAAGTAGATGTATTCGATGAACCGCATTAAGATTTTTACACAAAAATAAAAAAGGAACAATATTTTTGGGCGGTCACCATACATAGAACTGAAACTCAACATTTTTTTTTTCATCGTACCCCTACATCTGAGGTGTCTATGGATAGGTCTTCAAAAATGATATTGAGGTTTCTAATATATTTTTTTTCTAAACTGAATAGTTTGCCCGAGAGACACTTCCAAAGTGGTAAAATGAGTGTCCCCCCCCCCCCTGTACCTTCTAAAATAAGAGAACGATAAAACTAAAAAAAATATATGATATACCTTACCATGCAAACTAACAACGAAAATTGGTTTGAACGAGATCTAGCAAGTAGGTTTTTTTAATACGTCATAAATCGTAAACCGCAATTTGCTTTCATTTAATCAACTACGGAACCCTTCATGGGCGAGTCCGACTCGCACTTGGCCGGTTTTAAACCTCTGGTGTAAAGCGGTGTATTTCGTCCAACAAAAAAGTTGTGACAAATAAAGTAATAGCTGCCTACTTAAATTACTTTAAGGCCCAAATAGTCAATTGCTCTCACCGTTCCGTAAGACATCAGATCCTGGTTAGACTAACCACTATGTCACCGATGACTTACGGATTAATGATTTCAAATTTTGTCAAATTTCCATGCGTTCTTATGCCGAAGAAGACACGTTAAGCTGTCGATGCAGTCATTAGATATGTTCATTAAGTTATGTCAGTGCGGTGGGTACTAGCAGCTTAATTAACTTTAAAAAGACAACTTTATGAAGTTTCCGATCACCGTATTTATATTTTAAAACGGATAGGCTTGCAACCTGACTTCGATCTGCGTCTAGAAGTGGACGGCAAGTGGTACGCACGTAAAGCTGTCGCTTATGTCATAATATGAGAGTGCGAGAACATAAAGTGTACCTACTAGAATTTGCGCACACTGTTGTGCACTACAACATGAACAGCGCATATTACTCTTCTTCATTAAAACTGGATATTCGACCAGTGGCTCTACCGGCTAAGTCGCCGAACATCATTTTCGTGAATGGCGTTCAAATAAATAAATATTAAAATTGACTTAATCAATCGTTAAATCGGCTTCCATGGCCACATGTGGCGTCATAAATGGTCCGGAATCGATTGTCAACGTTGAAGCCTATTTAACGGTTGATTAAGTCATTTTTAACCTTTATTTATTTGAAAGTCATTAACAAAAACGATGTTCGGCGACTTAGCCGGTAGAGCCCCAAGAGGCCATTTTTATCAAGATTATTTAAATGGTTTGATAGAAACATTCTTTACTACAGTTACAGTACAGGTATATTATGCACCATTTTCCAAGTAAGTTTCAAAATACCAGTCTTGGCCGACCCAAGTTATTCCTAAACTGAGGTGCTATCAAACTTTATTATTTGTAGAGCCATTAAACTGTTCCCTGAAGAGCGTTTCTTAAATTTTTGATACACTACGAACATCACTGGAGTAGAGTGGAGTGGCTATATATATTTATTTCACAATGTTAGCTTGATAGAATTTCGGAGTACCGCTCAGAGCTGCTAGATTTAATGACAGTTTGAAATACTTAGATGCACAAGTTGTCAACTTAGTTTATGAATACTTAAGATAAGTATGACTATTAAGTAACTACCACGTAGATTACTTTTTGTTCTCATCATAATACATTTAGTGTTAGTTTAAATTGAACAACAAACGTACCAATAGTCCCATACGTAATATACACTAGGAATTGGATAATAATTTTAGAATGAATGTGGATGGTTCTTATATACACAAAATAATAATAATATAATAATAATATCCTGGGACATTTTTCACGCACGGCCATCTGATCCCAAACTAAGCAGAGCTTGTACTATGGAAACCAGATAACTGATATATTAAATATACTATTTTTCTTTTGTAAATACATACTTATATAGATAATTTACACCCAGACTCAGGACAAATAGACATGTTCATACACACAAATATTTATCCCGGGTGGGAATCGAACCAACGACCTGCGGCGTGAAAGGCAGCGTATCTACCAACCACGCCAACAGGCCCGTCTCAAAGTCTGTCGTATTACGGTGATGACTTACCATGAGTTGCTCGTTTCTTCATATCAGCTCAAAAACGTCAACTGCTGAACAAAGGCCACCCCAAAGATCTCCATAATTGCGTCACCCACATCCAGTGGCTCCCAGCGATCCTCAGAAGACCATGGGTCCATCTGGGCCTACCCAAGCTGCATTTTTCGGTTCATAGTTGTTCGTTTGCCTTCCTATTTCATAAGGAAAAAATAAATAAAATACAAAAGAAATTAATTAAATAGTAGTGAGATTTACTGTCGTAAATAGTTGAATTAAAAAAAACAGCTACAGTTTATTTAAGAAAACAATATCAATATTGAAATTTAAGTTAGATTTCAATTGTAATCAGAATGAAGCGCCATCAAACAATTCCCATTAGCTATATAGATTTCGCTTCATTTATTTATATTTCAAACTCTGAAATCACTTTTGTTGTGAAAGGAAAACTTCAAGAACATAAGCATTAAGACTGTGTATTTCTACCATTATCTATCTATTATCTATTATCTATTATCTAGTTATTCAGCGATAGATAAGTTTAATGATATCGTTTCGACATTAAGAGTTGTATTATCTGAATGGTAAGTTACTCCGGCGAATGTTTTTGATTAAATGTTTTCTCAAGTCTCAAAGTTCGTGCCCTTTTAAACTTTAGTACTATATACTAAAGTTCTATATTCATAATCTGGAATTGGTAGCCATCTTATTACTATGCCTACTCAATATATCGAATTTAGCTCACAAATTCGGATATTCTTAATCAGTATCCCAGTGTTATTAGTAAACATACGTAACTTATGTAGTACTATCTACCCATAAAACTGAACTAATAAAATAAAACCAGATTGTGGAATACAAAAAAGAATTTTGGGGCACCATACAAAATGGATCAGCTGATTGTTATTCTTAATGGCGAGTTACTATATTATTTTATTTTAAGATTTCGTAAACTTACACCTATATAATAGGTTACAATTGTTTCAGATTAATTAAAAGGAGATGGCCAATTAAAAGTATTCACAAATAAGCAACTGAATAAAAAAATAATTTTACAATGGCAAGTGTTTGTTAGGATATCCTCGTACGCATATCTACTATATTGTGTATTATCCCATTTGTGCTACACGTTGTTTAGTTTCATAGACAAATTAAGCTGCTTTAGTTACGTCAAATGGAACTGAAATTTTTTGTTTAATTTTCTATACTTTAACGTAAGTCTAGAAAAAAAATCGATAATATTCAGTGTTATAAGTGTAATACAGTAAAGTTTAATAAAAGTATTTTTTTATGATAAATCTTTGTTTATTGATAAAAAAACATGTCTTTTTAATATTTAGCCGACTAAAGTAGCACGAGTATTGCTTATTAAGAAAATCTTAGGTTGAAAATCCCGGTGCGTAAGACCGGCGTCACAATAGATGTATGTCAAATAATAATATAATAATATCTCGGGACAATGTCACACAGATCATCCTAGCCCCAAACTAAGCAAAGCTTGTACTGTGGGTACCAGGCGACGATATACATATTTATATAGATAGATAAATACTTATATACATAGAAAACATCCATGACTCAGAAACAAATATTCGTGCTCATCACACAAATACTTGCACTTACCGGGATTCAAACCCAGGACCACCAGCTTTGTAGGCAGGAGCACTACCAACTAGGCTACGGTGGCCGTCAAATTCACGTCACAAGTGGTGGGTTAATATAGTAAGCTCTGATTAGTTTGCGATCATTTGGCCGTGTGTGAAAAACAAAGAATTTATTTGGTTCCAATAGGTTGTCTATTCGAACATTTCAGTAGAAATACAATCCAAAAGCATTTCCATCAAATAAAAATTATTAAAATCGCTTCGCCAAACAACGAAGAAATCGCGTATGATACTATACATACAAAAAGTATACAGTGAATTGATAATCTGCCGCTTTTGAAGTAATTTAATAAGATAAATAAATAACATTAGGCATGGGGTCTCCCTTTTTTCATTTGCCCATTGGGCCTTCCCAAGTTGTTATGTGTTGTTTGCGGTCTTGAAGACAAGTTACTTGTTTAGCCCATTTCCATCTGTTGCATTTTTGGTGTGTAGTATTTCTTTCATTTTTAGCTAATTAAGCATACTGCGTTCCATTCCACGCTGCCTTTTAAGTTTACCTTTATAAAATACTCATATAAAAATGTTTAACTAGTCTTAATGGTCAGTGCTATGTCAATCTCAGGTAATTTATATAACTAACTAGCTGTGCCCCGCGGTGTTACCCGCGTTAATTTTTATAAATTTACTTTGCTATAAACCTCACGAAGCCCGAGACCTTTCTAACGAATGCAAAACCGTGGAAATCGGTTTGTGCGTTCTGGAGTTATAGCATCAGGAAGGAAAACCCGACTTATTTTTATATAGTAGATAAAATAAACGCGAACTATACCATTGTATAGCTTACGGCATTATATGTAGGTAGCAAGTTTTGTAGGCGGTTCGTATCTTGACGCAGATGTACGAGGAATAAAATCTGGTTACTTTGGAAGTTATTTTCCTTCATAAAAGGCACATTTTATCTCTTACTAGCTAGCATTATTGTTATTAGTAGCGTAAATTAAAGTTGTTTCTTTTTACGGGCTACGTATCTCATACAACATACGTATCCTTCTGGCTCATACTACAAAAGTATCGTAAAACATCCCACCTAATACTTAGTGGCTAGCGTAATATATGACACCTACAATTCCGGATTCCTGATCCTTCCCGGTGCCTAAACACCACTATCAATCTTACCCATGCCCAGAATCACCATCTTAAAGAAGTAAGGATTTTCTGCAAGGTGTTATATAAGGAAAAGAATACGTCCCCAGACAATTTGCTTGAGAACGATAAAATTTTGAAGGATTGGTTTGTTGGTCTTTTGGTTAGTGAGGGCACTAACCAAAAGACCCCACGATATCTGGATTATCAGTCAGGGGACTGATAATCCAGATATCGTGGGTTCGATCCCCAACCATGACAAATCTTTGTGTAATGAACAAGATTATCTGTTCTGGGGTTCTACCGGCTAAGTCGCCGAAGATCGATTTCTTAAATGGCGTTCGAAAAAATAAAGGTTAAAAATTACTTATTCAATCGTTAAATCAACTTCAACGTTGACAATCGATTCCGGATCATTTATGACGTCACATGTGCTCATGGAAACCGATTTAACGATTGATTAAGTCATTTTTAACCTTTATTTATTTGAACGCCATTTAAGAAATCGATGTTCGGCGCCTTAGCCGCTAGAGCCCCTGTGTCTCGGTTTCATTAATCTATTTTATTATCTCGAAATATATAGGTAAGTATGTTTATCAGTTGTCTAATTGGCACAAGATGGTAGTGCGTTAGTTTTCCCAAGACATTTATTATTATAATTAGTTTATTAATGTCAGATTCAATTAAACTATCCTCTGAATTGACGGGCCTGTTGGCGTGGTTGGCTAAAACTTGCTTTTCACGCCGGAGGTCGTGGGTTCGACTCCCACCCAGGACAGATAGTTGTGTGCATAAACATGGCTGTTTGTCCTATGTCTGAGTATGATTATCTATATAAGTATGTAGTTAAAACAAAAAAGTATTGTATGAAGTATATCAGTTATCTGGTTTCCATAGTACAACCTCTGTTTAGTTTGGGATCAGATGGCCGTGTGTTAGTAATGTCCAAGGACATTAAAAAAATTAACTGACCCAAGGTATTTTAAAGTATTTGCTTGTGAAAAGCGTATAGCATTAATGTTAATATGCAATTTCGATGTTTATTACCTCTCTCACTTTCTAAATTTTCGTGTTTTTTATTCATGTTATCTAATTCACATACTTATTTAACTGTTACAAGTTTTAAGGAGTGCCTTACATAAATATACACTTTACACCAAAATAACATGGGATGAAGAAAGATTTAATATTTATAGGGCATTTAGACGTCTAAAGAAACCCTTACATATTTCAGTCTTTAAGACCGCTCTATAAAAATATCACGTGTTTCCACACCATTGAGTAGCAAAAGGTCGAAAAGCTGTAAAAATACTCACTAAGTTTCGCCCTTTGAATCACACAGTGCACAAACATTAAATTAAATAACTGGCCAATATACTTTTTCGTCTTAAAGTGATATTGTGAGTATTCGGCTACACTAAAATGAGCAAGCCGTATGGATGATCTCGCGGAAAAGCTGCACATTTGTACAGGGTACAAGCAAAGAACGACCTGTACTTTCTATTTATTATTATATGTATTACTTTTTATTTTCATCCGCGCTCGATATTTTTGCAGTACCAACTATTGGCAGGATTTGATATGAATTTATAAGTGTTTTGTGGTATGTGCCGGTTTCATAATCTCTATTTTCATTTTGCTAAATATAGGTACAATCAAATAATAGGTCTTAAAATTTGAAAACAAATAGTCACAAGTACAGTGACAAGTACAGTACAGTTAAGTACATATTTAAACGATATTTGGCGTGCAAATATCATTATTATGTACTTATGGGTTAAATTTGATAGCATAATTACTTATTCTTTGTGAAATATTAAAGTTATTGTAACAAATACTGGTAAGATAGATAAAATATCAATTTATAACAATAATATTGAATTCTAATAAGGGGTAAGCTGAGCAGCTCAGACATATTATCATCAAAATATTTCTGTACTATTAATGCAATCCATGTTGCTTCACCGAAAACAAAGTAATAGAATCATATGATTTCGAATAACATTAAAACTGATCTAAAAAGCTAATATTATGAAACGGGTAACGAACATATTAAGAAATAGAATATAATAAAATATAAATGCAATTTGATTTTTTTCTTTTCCAATTCTCCTTGCTTTAATCATCTGACGTTCACCGTAGCCTAGTTGGTAGTGCTCCTGCCTACGAAGCTGGTGGTCCTGGGTTCGAATCCCGGTAAGTGCAAATATTTGTGTGATGAGCACGAATATTTGTTTCTGAGTCATGGATGTTTTCTATGTATATAAGTATTAATCTATCTATATAAGTATTTATATCGTCGCCTGGTACCCATAGTACAAGCTTTGCTTAGTTTGGGGCTAGGATGATCTGTGTGACATTGTCCCTAGATATTATTATTATTATTATCATTGTACGCGTATTCTGTATCGCTATTTTACGTAGTTAAGCATTTAAAGCGTACAAAAACCTTTAACAACTTAGAATAAGTTGTTAATCTATGATGATAGAAAATTAAACCTAATTGGCCATCACGCAAATATAAGTTTACTGCACACCTAGGTACCTACTTAATCTCGTCGATCCCTTACAAACGAGTAACAGCACTTAGCTATAAGAAATAAAAAAGTTCTAATACCTATATATAATAATAATAATGTATTTATTTATCTTTTAAGCTATTGCATAGCTTCTATCGCGGGCCTTGAGCGTGGGGACCGAATCCAGCAATTCCGTAACGAAAACAACCTAACACCCCCCACTCCGACCGCCATCTATCGATGCACTTAGCTGTAAGAAATAAAAAAGTTCTAATACCTATATATGATATTAATGTATTTATTTATCTTTTAAGCTATTGCATAGCTTCTATCGCGGGCCTTGAGCGTGGGGACCAAATCCAGAAATTCCGTAACGAAAAAAACATAACACCCCCCACTCCGACCGCCATCTATCGATAGATACCAGAACTTTTAATGACTTTTTGAAATATCACGCTTGTCTCTTTAGTTCAGCAACCCGCCTTTAGGTGGCATTGGTTGTATTGGAAAACTACCGTAATCAGCTGTTTGTGAGAAAGTATATAGGTGTATAGGTATTTATCATCTACGTACAACAGTAAATATCTGTACTAGTATAATTTGTGTACAAAGTGTTTTAAATATGAATAAACAAAGTGCATTTATTAATGAAGAAAGTCACGAAAAAAATAGTGAAAGAAAATGAGTTAGTACTCTATATACGAGTATTATGTAAAGAAAAACAGAGAATAAACTATGATACCTTTGTGAGAGACTGGCGTCTATAGTAGGTAAGACCTGTGTTACAGATCACCAGGCTCCCACCTCTGGGTCACATCTTGGCGATAATTACAAATTAATAACAATACTATTTACTTAATCTAAATATACTATATATATGTATACGTAACTATAAGAAACTTAGATAATGAATATAGTAAAAATGAAACTTACTAATTACAATGTTTGTGTAGTGTGAGTGTGTGTGTGTGTGCGTATGTGTGTGCGTCTGTGTGCGCGTGCGCGTGTGCAAGTGAGATACTTATTATGTGCTATATTTAATTAGATCAACATAGTTAGCAGGTTTTCAGTATCATTGTATGATAAATTCTGCAACCACGCTGTTAACATTATTTTTAATTTGTTTAAACTATTGTTCAAACTAGACTCAGTTCTACAAAACTCTACCTTAATTAAATAGTGGAGTGATTTAGTTATAATATTATTTTAGCCCAATATGATATGCCGCTCTCTATTTCGCTTGGCCATCATATATTCATTATTTTTTATTAACGGTTCAGCGTTTAATCAGACGTTTAATTCGTAAACACTTGATTAAGGTTTTGCTGATGTTGTGTGACGTGTTTAGATAGTATTCGCCGGGAACAGTTACTTGGAACCTTTTGCCTGTTTTATTAAATGCAGATAGTAAATACTATACTATTTGCTATGGAAATTGGCCTTCATTTATGTTAACGACTTGCAATTTATATATATATACGGAACTTCACTGAACATATATATATATATATATATACATATATATATATATATATATATATATATATATATATATATATATATATATATACATATACTTTGCGAAAAATAATAAGGATTCACCGTTGTTTAATGGGTGGCTTCACCTAGATAATGCAGCTTGAAATTTTGTCTATACTCTGAATTCAATATTCGCAGAATGAAATTGATATTTAACGTAGTTAAATCTATTATCATTATACAAAAACAGCTTATGTAGCTAAATAACCAAAGAACTGTATCTAATTAAAACTTCTAATCAAGTACAGACGCCAGCACATCCAGCTATCCCAATCTGACAAATTTCTTTTATAGATTTTCAACTTTATCACATAAGAATAAAGTTCACTTTCAATTGGGGAAATTTGACAGATGGGAGTAGCTTGAGGTGCTGGCGTCTGTACAACGCTACGCTCCATCGTAGTAGTCGGACGTTGTCTACGGCGTAGACATTACCAACCTACGGTCCGAACTTTGGTATTTACTTTAGTATATACTTAAACATAATCTCAGTTATTTTAGTTTAATATTCAAGAGAGACTGACTATTCCTTTCTTCAACAAATCAATACGTAAGATCCAACAACGCGCTGCCGAATACGCTCGTATGTTTTAATAGAAATGCATTTTTTTTGATACATACATACATAGACTCACGCCTGTTTCCCAGAGGGGTAGGCAGAGACAACGGATTTCCATTTGTCACGATCTTTCCACGCGTCTTTTGCCTCGATTACTGTCATTATATTTTTTTTTATAATTAGCTATAATTACATATGATACAGATTGCCTATTAAAATGTAGTCGTTAACGCCTTTATGGTGTATATTAAAGTACCAGATATCAGATCAGATCAGAGTATCAGAGAAACCGATATATTTTAAATTTAGGTTATATATAGCAGCCCAAACACTATTTTTACTATCGACTCGAACATTTGTGTCTTATAATGAATTAGATATTGGACCAACTTAATAAAAAACTATTATATATATATATGCCCATTTTCCCACAAAAATATATATGATAGATAGATAAATCTTTATTGTACACCAAGTAAAAAAAATATAAGAAACAAGGATGTATTACAGAATTGTACAATTGGCGGCTTTATCACTAAATGTGATCTCCTCCAGACAACCTAGGCAGGGATTGGAGTATGGAATAAAATAGTTGAGGTATTTGACAGTATAGAAAAATTATGAAATGGTACGCACTTGTACCATGACTAAAACAGTGAACTTAATACGCTATAAACTTATACTTAATATTATAACAAACTAAATGCTAATACTTATATATCTAGGAACAATTAATTTTAATTAAAAAGCTACATGGATATAGAAATAATTAGAAATAGTTTACTTCATCATCATATCATCATATCAGCCGAAAGACGTCCACTGCTGGACAAAGGCCTCCCCCAACGATCTCCACATTAGCCGGTCCTGCGCTGCCCGCATCCAGCGGCTTCCCGCGACCCGCACAAGATCGTCGGTCCACCGTGTAGGAGGCCTGCCCACGCTGCGTCTTCCGGTTCGTGGTCGCCACTCGAGAACCTTTCTGCCCCATCGGCCGTCAGTTCTACGAGCTATGTGCCCTGCCCACTGCCACTTCAGTTTGGCAATTCTTTGGGCTATGTCGGCTACTTTAGTTCGCCTGCGGATCTTAGCATTTCTTATTCGATCTCGCAGGGAAACTCCAAGCATAGCCCTTTCCATTGCTCTTTGGGTGACCTTGAGCCGCCTGATAAGGCCCATAGTGAGCGACCACGTCTCTGTTCCGTAAGCCATCACTGGCAACACACACTGGTCGAAGACTTTCGACTTGAGACACTGCGGTATTTGGGATGAGAAGATATTACGTAGCTTCCCGAACGCTGCCCAACCGAGTTGGATTCTACGATTGACCTCCTTTTCGAAGTTGGACCTACCTAGTTGAATGGTCGAGGTAAATATAGTTCTCAACAACTTCGAGTGCAGAGTCTCCAACCTTAACTAGAGTGGGTGCAACATGGATGTTCGACATGATTTTCGTCTTATCCATGTTCATTTTCAGACCCACTTGTTGAGAGACTCTACTGAGGCCATCGAGCATTGTACCGAGGTCGTCAAGGGTCTCATGACTACTATGTCGTCGGCGAATCTAAGGTGGGTGATGTACTCGCCATTGACATTGATGCCATAGCCTTCCCAGTCCAGAAGCTTGAAAACATCTTCCAATGCAGCGGTGAACAGTTTCGGAGATATGACGTCTCCCTGTCTCACGCCTCGCTGCAATTGAATAGGTTTCGAGTTCTGGTCCTGAAGTCGGATTGACATGGTGGCGTTTTCGTACAAACAATTTAACACCTGGACATACCGATAGTCAATTTGGCACCTTATGAGAGACCTCAGCACGGCCCATGTTTCGATAGAATCAAAGGCTTTCTCATAGTCCACAAACGCTAAGCATAATGGCTGGTTATACTCCTCTGTCTTCTGTATAACTTGCCGCAGCGTATGTATGTGGTCTATGGTACTGTAGCCTTTTCGGAATCCGGCTTGTTCGGGAGGCTGGAAGTCGTCAAACCTTCGTGCGAGACGATTCGTAATGACTCTCGAAAACAACTTGTAAACATGGCTCAGCAGTGAGATGGGTCTGTAATTCTTCAATAGGGTTTTATCGTCCTTTTTGAAGAAAAGCACCACCACACTCCTGTGCCATGCTTTTGGCGTTTGACCTTCGAGTATGACGGAGTTGAATAACTTCTGAAGGGCCCGTAGGATCGGTGTACCACCCGCCTTCAGAAGCTCAGCTGTAACTCCATCATCACCCGGCGCCTTGTTGTTTTTTAGTTGTTTGAGAGCCATTCTAATCTCGTACAGGCTGACGTCCGGGATATCTTGGGTGTAGTGTCGGGTTAGTCTTGCTCTTGGATCGGCATGACTATTGACAGGAAGTCGCGTTGTCGTGTATAACTGTCCGTAGAACTTCTCGATCTCACCTAGCAACTCTGGTTTTGACGTGACGATTCTACCATCCTCAGTCTTCAGCTTCGTCAGTTGGCTTTGCTCAATAGACAAATCTCTCGCGAACATTTTAGAGCCTCTATTCCGCTCGATGGCCTCTTTAATACTAATAGTATTAAATTGGCGTGTGTCGCGAGTCAGAGACTTTGAGATTTGTCTGTTGAGCTGCCTGTATCTGGCAGCATCACATGAGGATGTTAGAATCATTTTCCGCCTTTCTTCCATAAGCTGTAGGGTATGGTCGGAGATCTTTTTGGTTCCATTTGTACGGCGGGTTTTGTAGAAGTTAGACCCGGCCGTATGGACAGCTTCCACGAACCTGTCGTGGTATGTATCCACTTCTTCACAGTCTGCTAGGCATTCGAATCGGTTCTGAAGTTCGAGTTGAAAGGGTTCGGGGTTTTGGAGGTGGAACGGTATGGGACGGAGCGTAGACTTCATCAGTCGGGACCTCTCGAGTTTGACATTTAGGTTCAATGAGCCTCTGACCAGTCTGTGATCGCTCCCGGTCTTAACCGCATTGATCACAGAGACATCATTGAATACTTGTCTCCTCGTCGACAGGATGAAGTCTATCTCGTTTCTAGTTTTCCCATCGGGGCTCACCCAGGTCCATTTACGATGTGCCGGCTTCCTGAAGAAGGAATTCATCATAAAGAGACCCTCCTTCTCCATGAAGTCAGCCAACATCTGGCCTCGGGGGTTCCGATCCCCGGTTCCAAATTGCCCCACTTTCAGCTCATCACCGATTCGTTTGCCCAGCTTCGCGTTGAAGTCCCCCATGACCATAGTGAAATAAGAGTTCGAGGTATGTATGGCTCTGGAAATGTCCTCATACATGACCTCGACTGCATCATCGGAGTATGTCGAAGTAGGTGCGTATACCTATATAACCTTCAGCGAATACTTATATCTGAATAATTAAATATATCTTGGGACAACTAACAAACTGCAATCTGATCCCAACCTAGGCAGAGCCTGTGCCATGGAAACGAGACAACTGAAAAAAATACTTAGTTAGGTATAAAAAAGATTTGTCATGGGTGGGAATCGAAGTGAAATGATGAAATAATGATAATATAATATAAAAATAAAGCCAATCTGATTTTTTTTTTATTTTTAATGTCAGAGGTCGACAAACGAGTATTTGGGTCACCTGATGGTAAGTGATCACCGCCGCCCATGGACACTCGCAACACCAGAGGAGTCGCGGGTGCGTTGCCGGCCTTTAAGAGTCAGCAAACAAGTGTTGCTGACCCTTCCCCCTCCACCCCGATGAGCTCTGGCGACCTTACTCACACTCAAAAACACAACATTAAGTTATTAATGTTATTATTAAGGAATGTCTTCTGTAAGGTGGACGTACTTCCCCAGTCGGGCTGCTCTTCGAGCGAATGGACGCTGTGCCCTACCTCTCTTAGGTAACCAATGTAAATTATAGTTAAACCAATGATTGACATTGGTTTAACTATTGTGGCTGGAATGTGAATTCAACCTACCTTTAATTATACCCGTTTCCGTAAATTTTAGTCAACTGCATATTCACTAGCCAACAAGTATGACCATGTGTATATATTGTAATACAGGTATCGGCCCAAAAACTCGATTCGTCCCCAGACAGCAAATGGCTTCTCCTAAATCATCACAGCTGAGAACGTCATAACGCTATAACTGACTGTAACCATTTAATGGGCCTCTCATTGAGCTTTTGGAAATAGCCTTAATCTATTCCATTAAATTTAACGTTAAACTTATTACCCATGATAAAGATCAATGACAAAAATGTTTCACCGAGATTTTATCGGTTTTTATACAAATGGAAAGTTTTAATTAATTGTGCTCTGACACGAATGGTGAGACAAAAGTGCTAAGGACTATTCTAAATTGTAAGAAAAGCTTTTACTGGAAGTGTGAAGAGTGTGAGAGAGGGGCATATACAGCTACATACATTCAATTATAATCTATACATATAATAAAATCGTAGAAGAGTCAAAACAGTACATTGAATATTTTTTAAAAAGGATACTTGGGGCGTGATTTACAGTCGATATCGTAGCCAATTATATAGTTTTTACAATTTTTGTCTGTGTGTCTGTTTGTCTGTATGTATGTCCGGGCTAAACTCAAAAAGTACTGCATGGATTTACTTCAAATTTTACATGAATATTACTAAGAGGTCGGGTCAACATATAGGATACATATTATCACGCTATCACTAACGGGGGAGAAGCTGTGATAATTTATAAAATTTAACGCGGGTAAAACCGCGGGGCACAACTAGTAATGAATAACTGCCTTGACTGCTTCGTTGGTCTAGCGGTAGCGTGTTCAACCACAGATAATGAGGCATTGGGTTCAAATCCCGGGTCGGGCCAAAAAGTGGTTTTGAGATATTTCCCTAAAAATAAATTTCTCAGTATCAGCCCGAAGTCTTGGAGTTGGCGGTATTACACCCCCGTGCCTCGGAGAGCACGTAAAAGCCGTCGGTCCTGTACCTGACCTCATTCCGGTCGTGTCGCTAGTCGTCCCATCGGATCATGAGAGTGATGGAATACAAAGTGCCCCTGTGTTTGCGCACACACATGCGCACTATAATATGTCCTGTGCAATTGGCTAATCTCCATTGAGACTGGTCGCCGTGGTCGAAATTCAGCCGGAAGAACATTATTATTATTAATGAATAATACATATATTGCGACAACTAACACACGGCTATCTGATCCCAAACTAAGCAGAACTGTTACTATGGAAACCAGATAACTGATATACTAATTTTCCTTTGTAAATACATACTTATATAGATAATTACACCCAAACTCAGGACAAACATCCATGTTCATGCACACAAATATTCGTCCTGGGTGGGTATGTATGTATGTATTTAGAAATATACAAGTACGTTTATTAGTTGTCTTCTTTTCAAGGTACAGGCTCTACCTTTTACCTTGACAACAAGACAACTAATAAACGTACTTGTATATTTCTAAATACATACATACATACATATTGGCATACCTGTTGGTATGATTAGTAAATGCTTGCTCTCCACGCCGCAGGTCGTGGATTCGATTCCTACCCGAGACAGATATTTGTGTACATGAACATGTCTGTTTGTCCTGAGTTTGGGTTTAATTATCTAAATAAGTATGTATTTACAAAAGAAAATTATTATATCAGTTCTTCAGTTCTGCTTAGTTTGGGATCAGATAGCCGTGTCTGAATAAGGATATTACTATTATTATATTATAGATAATTATTTTCCCTACTTAAATAAATAAATAATTTATGTTGTATTGCTATTTTATTGCTACTAGATGAACCTTATTCCTCGTGATTAGTTTAAAGCCCGTTCCTAATCGACTAACAATACGAGCGAGCTTATAACGCAATTATCAAACTTGATTGTGCCACTAACAAGCAGAACTTCCCTAAGTTACTTAAAAAGGCCACATTTAGCTCCAATAACATAATTTACCACCTGTACAGTTTTAGGTACGTCCGGGTCACGATGGTGCATAATTGTGTTTGATTAACATATTTTAACCCTTGACCGGTTTAATAAAACGTGGAGGTAATTTATAGCGAAGAAGTGCAGAGAATATGGTATGAGAAACGAAATTTGTTTCGGGGTAGTGGTAGTAGTTTGCAGGTTAGCTAGGGTAGGACCACGTTGGCTCCGCGCTGTATGAGGTGTACCGCGCGGCGAAGGAGGCTCTGTGGCTGGCCATTGGCGAGGCCAAGACGCGAGCCAGGGAGGAGATGTTGGAGACTCTGGACAGAGATCCGTGGGGGCGCCCTTATCGTGCGGTTCGAGGGAAACTTCGAGCCGCGGCGCCTCCAATCACGGAGAGTCTCCAACCCGAGCTGCTGGAGGAAGTAGTGGCAGCCCTCTTCCCGGCAAGAGCGGAGCATACGCCACCGCCAATGGCTTTGCCCACAGCCGCAGAGCCTACAGACGAGAACGTCATCAGCGTCCCAGAGGTGACACAAGAAGAGTTGAGGGCGGCCGTGATGCGGCTCCGGGCCAAAAACGTGGCTCCGGGGCCCGACAGGATTCACGGTTGTGCGTTGGCCCTCGCTCTGAAAGAGCTAGGTCCCCAACTGACGGGACTCTACACAGCGTGCCTTGAGCGGGGCCAGTTTCCCACTTTGTAGAAATCTGGTCGTCTGGTCCTGCTCAGAAAGGCGGGGCGCCCTGCAGACTCGCCGTCCGGGTACCGGCCCATAGTGCTGCTAGACGAGGTGGGCAAGCTGCTCGAGCGGATAATCGCAGCCCGCCTCGTCGGCCACTTGTGCGGAGCGGGGCCGGACCTGGACGAAAGCCAGTTCGGCTTTCGGCATGGGCGCTCTACCATCCACGCTGTGTCGAGGGTGAGAGTCCTGGCGGAGGAAGCGGTGTCCCGGGGTGGGGTGATGTTGGCGGTGTCCTTGGACATCTCCAACGCCTTCAACACCCTGCCCTGGAGTTGCATTCGGGAGGCACTGCGATATCATCGGGTGCCTTCCTACCTTCGCCACATCGTTGGGGCTTACCTAGCGGAGAGGTGTGTCACCTACGTGGGACGTGATGGCGGACACCGGCACTCAATGTCGTGCGGTGTTCCACAGGGTTCGGTTTTGGGCCCACTCCCATCCCCGCCCTGGGACCTCGAGGCGAAAGTACTCGCGTCACTGTACCGGTGGCACGAGGAGATGCTGGTGCAAGGCGAGCGGCCGATGCAGCGACACATGGAGCTGCGTCGGTCGCAGCTTCGCGAGGCCCTGGTGGCGGAATGGCGGGACAGGCTCTCGCGCCCAACCGCCGGCCTCGTCACTATCGAGGCGGTCCGGCCGGTACTCGAGCGTTGGCTCGGGAGGAGGCACGGCTCCCTGTCGTTTCGGGTGACGCAGGTACTCTCGGGGCATGGCTGCTTCGGGAAGTACCTGTGTCGCATAAACAGGGAGCCGGACGCCCGGTGTCACCACTGCGTCGACTGTCGGGAGGACACGGTGCTGCATACGCTGGCAGAGTGTGCCGCTTGGGAGGAGCAGCGCCGTGCCCTCATTTCTGGAGTAGGCAGTGACCTGTCGCTGCCGGCCGTCGTAAACTCGATGGTTGGCGGCGAAGAGTCCTGGGACGCGGTGGTTTCCTTTTGCGAGACAGTCATCTCGCGGAAGGAAGCTGCGGAAAGGGAGAGGGAGATTACATCCTCTCACCCGGCCCGCAGCAGACGCACCGGGCGTCGGCGGAGGGCGGACAGCGCCCTCTTCCGGCCCCCCTAAATGGGCCCAGGGGCGACGGACTCGGGGGTGTCCGTTGCCCACTACACATCTGGACCCGAGGTGGCGGCGCGACGTGTTCCACGCGCGCCCCTCTTAGACGTTGCGGGGGGAGTTTAACACCTCACTCCCCCCCTAATGCGAGGAGGCCCGCAATTATGGGCCAGCACCAGCCGGGGGTTGCGGAAGTATCGTATGTTCCCGCGACCCCTGGCGCAGGTGTGAGATGGAACACCGGGGTGGTTTTTAGTCAGTAGGAGTCTGACAGACCCCTCCGCTACCCCCGAGGCGGAGGACATCCATGCAGGATTTTCCACCCCGCAAAAAAAAAAAAAAAAAAAAAGGACTACGTTGGCAATGTTACGTCTAGTTTAAGACCATATGTTTTTTTGTATAAATGTCATACAATTTATTTAGGGTTTGCATTTTAAGTTTTAGTTTCTTATAATGTAAGCTTAATATTGTATTAGACTTGAATATTATATTTTGTCAAATATCAATAATAATAATTTATAGGATTTTCTGATACAGTAAATGGAAGAATAATAGGTCTTTAATAAAAAACATTTGGTATTTTCCTTTACGCATCAAATTACTAAGAATTTTACTGCCATACTTTGCTTTTTGACATTTATAAATATTGAAAATAGATTAATAGTAATAATAGAGGTTGCAATCTGAACATTAAACTTTTTATGGAAACTATGAAGTCTAAAATAAATTAGGATAAGAATAGATTAAGGAATCCATAGTCTTTAGATATAGTAAATGTATTTATTTATTTAGATTTCGATAATCTGTATACCAATATTAAGGGAAGACAGGGATTGGTTTGTAGCACAGTTGCTGTGCCGGCTGGCTTGACCAGAATCAGGGAGGATACATAATTATCATCGCAGGTAACTTCTTCCACACCACATGGTTCTCAGGCTCCCCTCTCAGGCGCCAAGAGAATTCCACGGTTAGTTCCGTTTGGTCGGTCCCTAGCATGTATAGCCCCCTCCGTTGGCTCCCCTGTTGTACCAAAAAAGACTTTATTACTTAATTGTGAGTTTGGCAAGTACAAGTGTATGTTAATACCTAAATAAATACAGAGAAAATGGGGTGTGGTTAGTAGAGAGGTTCTTGACTTGGACAGCATCTATAATGGACTTAAGAACCTGATGGCTACTCTAAATATCACACTAACTCAGTTTATAAGTAATATTGAGGGCTGACCACAGTTAATCGTACGATTTTGGTACTCAGCCGTATACGTTAGACTACGAAATCTGAACCCAATATTAAAAAAAACTCTAACACGTAAAAAAATAATGTTAATGTCAACGTTCACACTCATAGTTTATCATATCTAATTCTAGTTCAAGAGGTCAATATTATTCTTGCGCACTCTCAATTAATTCAGTTTCATAATGGATAATCTAAATAATGTTTTGGTATTCATGTACCGTGTGAAAGTGTGTCAAATATAGTATATATTGGTATAAAGATTATCGAAATCTAAATAAATAAATACATTTTCTATATCTAAAGACTATGGATTCCTTAATCCTAAATTATTTTACTTTATAGTTTAAAATCTTTATAGTTTCCATAAAAAGTTTAATGTTCAGATTGAAACCTCTAATTACTATTAATCTATTTTCATTATTTATAAACGTAAAAAATGCGAAGGATGGCAGTAAAATTCTTAGTAATTTGATACGTTAAGGAAAATACCAAATGTTTTTTTATTAAAGACCTATTATTCTTCCATTTACTGTATCAGAATATCCTAAAAATTATTATTATTGATATTTGATAAAATATAAAATGTCCCTATATACTGTTGATGTGTATATTTTATTTATTTATAAATATATATTGACTGATTGGATGTTTTGTCAGAATGTTCGCGTTTTAAAATCAATAGTCATGTTCGTTTATTATTTTAAACGATTAATGTAGTAATTATATTTTAACTATTTTAAATGGAACACCATGTAAAGCAGTTAAATATATTACAGTTTTAATAAAGTAAAAGTAAATAAATGTAAAAGCATATTGCAATAGATTGTTAACATATATCTAACCATTATAAGCTCGTATATAGACTGTGGCAAAGGTCTTGACGGCTTAATCTAAATTCCAGAGGACAATTTTATTTTGAGCCGCCAAAGCTGAGATTAAGAAATTATGATAATTTTCAGACGGGTTGAACTTTCGTGATTACTAAGATAAATTATTTACTTCTTGTCACCTTTAATTAAAGGTGAGATTGTTGAAAGTAAATATTCATTCAAATAGAAACTTTCTTATAAATGTTTCACCGCTATTTATGACTAAAATATATATATTTGCCTATGAAAAATGAGATTTCTTTCATTCTATGCCGATTTTTAAAATATGTTATGTTAATTTATGGACTGTTAAGATAGGGATGATTGGTGCATTCAAGAAGTGGTCCATAGATTTTTTCGTGTATATATATATATATATATGAACATGGATTCATACGGTATGAACATATTTAAATTAAGAATATATTCGAATGGGAGTACTTAAGAGATGTTTTTATTAAATCTTCTTCTTCTTAGCGAGTCTAAGAAGTTCTATTAAATAACTATACAATATGATAATAATATGAATAATAAATAATCATCCTTACTAATATTATAAATGATAAAGTAACTCTGTCTGTCTGTCGCGCTGTCATGCCAAAACTACTGAACCCATCTAAATTAAATTTCTTTTACAGATAGTTTAGAGCCTGACAAAGGATATAGGCTACTTTTTTAATGCGAAATAAGGGTTCTAAGGGATTGAAAGGGGGGATGAAAATTTGTATGGAAGTATCGTCATTTTTAGAGCTGGAAGCTTGAACATTATTTTTTGGGCTGTTAATTCGATATAAACAAATATGACATTCAAAAGTTTGTAAAAGTTTAACCCTCGAGTAGTAAAATAACAATAGGAAATGAAAGTTTGTATGGAAATATATCAGGTTTATGTGAATGTTTTATAAGTTTGCTACAAGAGACACAATATTAGAGATATTCAAATGAAACATTTATAGAGTCATTAGGGAGCGTTCAAGTATTACGTAACGCAATTGTTAAAGATTTTTGACCCCCCCTCCCCCCACTGTAACGCTCCATAACGTTTTTCTGTACCCCTCCCCCCCCCCCCCTCTCTAAACGTTGCGTAACACTCAAGTGATCATTTTTACCCTGAAGTCGCAAAAAGTTATTTTATAGTTTTTATTCTTGGTATAGTTTTAATTGCCTTATAATAAAACAAGAGATTTTTAATTCGCAACACCTGCGTATTTTGATATTTTTTTTTATAAATTTTTGGCCTTACACAAAATTGTTTTTCTCCTTCATTCTTTAAGTATTTTAGCTTATTTTACTTATAAAGTCTCCATATAAAATAACATTTATTTTAACCTTTGGCAATGCAATTATAAACCGAAACCCAACTGAGATTAAACATTTTACTCGAAATAACATCGTATTCTTAACAAAATTAAAAAATAATCAACTATTAACTAAGTATTTAAGTAGGCCTATAAAAACAATTCGATTGAAATTACTGCTCCTCTGTCCACGGGTTTACTAGCCACTCAGATTCTTTCATCACTGGTACCTGGAGTGCAGACGAAGACGGTTCTGGAATTGTTAAGCCACTTGCATCAACTTTGTCTTCGTCGAGCCAGTCAGCATCCTCAGACGATGTTTCATAATGACGCACAATGCAGAGAAGCTCGTTTGCCCTTTTGGCAGCAAGGCGCTGTCGCCGTACTCTAGTTTCATAATGATCTTGGACAGTCTTGCCATGCACGTAACGACAGTGCATTTGAACACTCCTGTGAGATGTGAAATACATATCCCACGGTTGGACATACTTTTTTCTTTAGGTCCGATTGTACAGATGGACAAAAGAAATCGTAAGGCATCTTCATTCTGCTTAAATCCTTCTAGAAGAGGTGACAGATAAACGGACAGCCTCACAAGAAGTGGCGAAAACTTGCATTTTCCTTTGTTTAGCAAACTGGGTACTACGAGCTTGCTTGGGGTTTGAAGTATTGGGCAAGGTGGCGGCATGAAAGTATCCATAAACACAGATTTCAATGCACTTCTCGGTGGTGAACAGCAGGATTCATCCGCGCATTTTATAACTTGTAAGAAATATTGAGATTCACGGACGTGAACGCTATACCACGCGAGATTTGGTTCTGCTGGATCCTGCATGCTATCTTCGGGCTGTCTATACTCCGCCGAAACGTCGTAATCATCAATTTTCATTTCTCTCCACACTTCTGCAAGTGTTTCCCCAGCGTGCTGAAAATTGCGTTTTTCCAAATCATCATCCATAGTCATTCCTTTGTCGTCGAGATGAGAACCAAAATGTTCATGAGGCAGAATGACGCCTGCCAGTCGTTTGCTGAGGGGAGCCATGCGACGCTCAACTCGGTTATATGCGCTCCGCCCAGGAGCATTAGTCGCTATAAACAGGGCATCCAGGTTGTTTTAATAACACCGACTACCGCAATGGTCTTCTGCATTAACACTCACAAATACTGACAACAAAAACAACATTCAATGACGTCAATACGATCTAAGGGATTCCCCGTGAAATATAAACGAAAAGGTTTGCCAACATGCGAGAACAAATTAATGACGACCAGACTAATACAATCGAGGGATTCCCCGTAAAACGTAAACGAAAAGGGTTGCCAATTTGGGAGTTTTAATTCCCTAATTTTTTATATAAAAAAAGAAATAATGTTACGTAACGTGTTGTAAGAAAGACCCCCTCCCGCCCCAGTAACGCATCGTAACGTTTTACGAGACCCCCCCGCCCCCCCAAATTGCGTTACGTAATACTTGAACGCTCCCTTACAGAATGCGGACGAAGTCGCGGGCACAGTTAGTACATAATATATTAGATATACACCCTCGAGTAGAAGCTGTTAGTTAAACAGAGAGTACCTAATAAGTCTTTTAAGTTCGCACAGACATTCAGATGTCTGTGCGAACTTAAAAGACTTAAAAGTCCCAATAAGTAAACGTTAAGCACCTACTTAACGTTTACTTATTGGGAACTCATTCCAGAGACGGACACTTCTTACACTTTACCGAAAACAATTAGACGTTGTATTTGCCTAACTACCTAACAATCATCACAAAATCTTTAACATGTAACAAAACAAAAGAAGTGGAACACTGTTTAACTTCAAGAGATAAAACAGACATTAAACCATTAAACCTAGTGGAAAGCAAATCCCAGTATGAATAAAAGTAATTAAGAAATCCGAGTCAAGATACTCGAAGTTAATGAATAAAAGCCTCGATGCAGGCGGGCGAGGCAGCCACTCTAGTCGCAATCACGGACCGATGCAATTTATTTAACAACGGATAAAGCTTTGGCCTTGCAGACGTGGGGTGGAAAGCTTCGCGTTACTACACGCTGGATTGAGTGGCCCGCTCTACATAGTGCGGTAGTCTTTCTACGCTACGATGCGTAAGAGATGCGCATCTCTGGTGCGCAGAATACGTGGCAGCACCAACAGCATCCTTCGCATGATCGCTAGTCGGCTAGACTGTATTTACGTCAATCATTGCTGCGCCATTTCGCATGGAATGACGCAGCAATGAAAGGTAAATTTGTTACATATTTAAAAAATACTAATTACCAACACTAGTTTATAAGAAAATTGTTACTAACTAATTGGACACTAATTTGGTCTGAAAATAAAGACTTATTATTATTATAAGACCTGTTAGGAAATGTATCATCGAGTATTCCCGACCACATACATGTCTGCTTGTGATTGTTACCTAAGCCACGGCGTTCACTCAATCAGTATAATCAACAAGCATAGGAAATCTATACATATAAATAAAATTGGAGTGTCTGCCTGTTTGTTCCGGTTAATCTCTGAAATGGCTGAACTGATTTTGACGGGACTTTTATTGGCAGGTAGCTGTGTAATAAGGAGTAACTTAGGCTACGACTATTTTAGAAAACCGATTTTATTTTAGAAAAATCAATATAAAATAATTGACACGCTGACGAAGCGTTGTCAATAAAAATATAACTTAATTTGGAATAAGTAATAATAAAATAAAATTAAGTAGGTATCATAATAAAAAAAACGAAAATAAATTAAGAAACGACTGTATGTGTGACAGTGACAGCTAGTCTACAATGTTTTTAGGGGCCATATTAGGTGCTAAGTAATCATGCCAATATTCCCGATTTTCCTTCTTGGATGATTTTAAGAACAGATATTTTCTCTCTTTTTGTGTGTATATTACGCGATTATACCTTTATTTTTGAATCAATTTTATTCACAAATTACGGAGTTTTTTAATCGACAATTTTTTTCGAAATGTTCTCATAAAACATTTGTTCCCATCGCTTGTATCAAACAAAATAAGTCGGTTTATTTGTCGTTTATTATTTGAAAAGCGATAACACTCACGTAATTAATTTTTGAGTTGGACTCGGAAAACCGTTTCAATCTCTTCACGACGAATGAGATTCGCAAGACGTCATATTACCACTTCGCGTCGTTGTAAACTGTTTGTCGATGTTTACGTTACAATTTTAAATATTTTTTTAAACTACACTCGTCAGTTTTAATAACAATGTATCTAGTAATTATGTGAAAACCAAACACCAAGCACAAAATAATTTTGAGCCATAAACATTTTTTTTTATTTTTCCATATTATTACGTCGTCATAAATTTAACCAGATATGTAGGTTCTAAACTACATAAATATTAATATAAAATTGCCTCCATATTATTATTTATATGTCCAATTTTTGTTCTAGACGCCATATAAGTCTATATTAAGGAAGATAAAGTTTTTCTTTTGTAAGGTTCCATAAGATGGTATGATGTTTTATATCATAAAAGGAAATGAAAGGATTTATGTTATGGGAATACCCGTATGTAACCTCATCTTCCTTCATTCTACTGGAAGTTGTGGCGAAATAGGTTTTTGGAGAATCACCAGGTAAAAAAGTAACTTTGGCATTGAAAGGTAACATAATAATAAGCTTTAGTATTTCTGTCCTGTTTTATATAACCATTTTTTTAGCGACGAGACAATTGTTTAGTTTCTGAGCATCCGTGCTTCGGAAGACGCGATAAGTTATCAACCACGTATAATACCAAATATAAATAATTCAAGATTATATTAAAACTAGCTGTTTCCGCGACTTCGTCCGCGTGTTAATTAGTTTATTTCGTTTTTTATTAGTAAAATAAAATACTTTTTCTAAAATAAAAGTAGCCTAAGTTACGCCTTATTACATCAGCTACCTGCCAATAAAAGTCCCGTCAAAATCCGTCCAGCCAGTTCAGAGATTAGCCGGAACAAACAGACAGACAGACAGACAAAAATTGTAAAAAATGTTATTTTGGTGTATGTACCGTATATATATTCATATTTATGTAGTAAAAACCAGCTATTTCAATATTACAAACAGACACTCCAATTTTATTTATTTGTATAGATGTATAGATGAGTTGTATAAATTTGACTGCAGGTGGAAGTAGAACCCACGAACCACGGTCTATCCGGCTCCACCGTTTCGCCACCGCACTGTTTGCGAATTCCAATTTATAATTTATATAATATACATCGAATGGATTGTAAAAATTCGAGTTCAAATACGATTCACGTCATAAGAAGCTTAGCGCAATCTTACGGAAACCTGTACGATTAAGACTGCTGGTAACCAAACCAAACAATGCTAATAAATACAGTAAACAAACAAATAATTTAACCATACAGGCAAATTGAGTATGGTATCTGAAGCGTACTAGGAAATTCAATTTCCTCTTTCACCTTTATGGTACATATAGCCTGTTGTAATCGAAAAATGAATGGAAGTAAATCACGTAAATTGTTGTTTTTTTATGTGCTGTTTCGTTGGGAAATTTAAATGTTACAGATTCTGGTAACGGTTTTAATTAAAAGTGAGGGATATTTTAATGGTGTGCCGAGTTTATAGGCAATGTCAACCTTATTGTTTTGTTACGATTTCGTTGGTGTTTGACCTTGATGCTGCAATAAAAGAATTTAATATAAAAGTACAATATATCGGATTGTACTCGCAGAAGGCAGTGTCACGAAAAACCCTTATAACCATCATTGACTAAGTAAGTCATGATATCGTTATCCGGAACGTCCCAGACATAGCTTTTTTTTAAAGATAACTCTCGCACTGGGAATCTCTTCCCTATCTCGCGGGGTACCTACTTTACAAACATATAATAGACGGGCACAAATTACATCCAGACTCAGCACAACTATTTATGGGTCAAACAAATAGTTGTTCGGCGCGGGACACGAACCCGCGACACGAAGCGGCGAGGCGAGTGTCTTAGCCGCTGTGCCACTCGTGCAGTCAATAATGGGATGAAGAATATATGAGTGTATTTGACTGCAGTGACTTGGTAGTGCTGAGTCAGAAAAGGGACATTTCACTGCGCGCATTCAAATTACAGAGAACTCAATTAAGAGCAATGAGGAACGATTACGTGCGATACACAGTTGCTAGCTGAAGTTTAACTTTCGGTCAAGAGTCTCACCTAAATATTTGGCATTCCTCTGCTAAGGGATAGTGTACCACGGACCTCGATTCTCTATTTCCTGCGGAAGTCAAGGGGTGATCGTCTATCCACGATCACCCCTTGACTTCCGTTCAGACTGGTGCTTAAAATGAATATTCTTTTAACATTATTTGTGTGATTTTTGTGTTCTTACGTAAATGAAGTAATAAACAACATTTAACTTAATTATGTCTTTGTTCAATAAATATAGAGATAACGCACAATTTGTAGAATATTCCAGCAAGCTAAATGTGGAGATAATGAAAATAATTTTCACCGCACATTGTGCGAAGTTAAAATTATTTTTCTTACGTAAAAGTTCCGCACGTGTCACAATCAGAACTTTAGTTTGTGACGCGTGCGAAGAATGAAAATAAAAGTAATGGTCGAGTTTCCGCTATTAAATTGGATTTTACTGGTTTTCGAATTCATTTTCCGTAAAAAACAATGCCTACATCCGACAAACTATCTAATTTGCTCAGCAGTTTTGCACTTTCCAAACAAAGTCATCTTTTTATACTACTTCTATAAACTCTATGCTCTAGTGTCACATTAAGTCCGTACAAAATTTTCTTTAAGCTAATCCAGCAGTATAGGCATGATAGCCAACTAGATAGAAGACATTAACTTAGTCATTTATACTATTAACTAGTTGTGCACCGCGGTGTTACCCGCGTTAAATTTTATAAATTTTCTTTGCTATAAACCTCACGGAGCTCGAGACCTTTCCAACGAATGCAAAACCGTAGAAATCGGTTCGTGCGTTCTGGAGTTATAGCGTCAGGCAGGAAAACCCGACTTATTTTTATATAGTAGAAGAAGAAGAAGAAGAAGATATTAAGACCTTTGGCGGAAGCCTTCGTCCAGCAGTCGGCCTACAACGGCTAATGTGATGATGATGATGATAGAGATGTCTACAATTTAAGTGGACTTATGTTTTTTTATTTCGTTTGTTATTTCATTTTTTTTTTTATTTTATCAAGGTATGTTGTTATAATATTTATAGAAAAAAAATCAAATTTCCAGGAAAAATATGTCATTATGTCAAATGTTAGCTGATTTTGTACTAGACAAATTTTAAATCGCTCTCCTCTAAAGGAACGGTTAGGATAGGTCGATATATATACGCCTCGTTATTTTAACAAGACGTTTATAGTTAGTGACTGCATTTCGACAGAGTTTGCAGTTTGACTGCACGTGTGGCGCGGCGGCTAACACAGTCGCCTCGCCGCTTCGTGTCGCGGGTTCGAGTCCCGCTCCAGAATACTATTTGTGTGACCCATAAATAATTGTTCTGGGTCCGCATGTAATTTGTGTCCGTCTATTATATGTTTTTAAGGTACTCCGTGACACAGGGATTATATACACTAATGCGGGCGTTGTCTTTTTAAAAAAGAAAAGGAAAAAACGAAAAGTTAGTCCAGGAATCTTTCCCCTCTTCACCAATATCCTCATTTTGTTGCCATCTATACTTAACCGCTCGGGTACGTAAGTGTAGTTGCTTTGCTTGCTTATCGTATGGGCAGTGGTTACCCTGGTGTCAGAGTTGTTCAAGCCGCCCAGTAGGCCTCTGACATGGCTTAACGACTGTTACCTAATGGCTACAACCGGGACCGACGGCTTAACGTGCCCTCCGAAGCACGGAGACGCTCACAAATTAAACCACTTTGGCGGTCACCCATCTATGGACTGACCGCGAGCCTAGTTGCTTAACCTCGCCAATCACTTACGGACCGGTGAGAGCATCTGGCTATGAGTGTAGTACGTGTACTGCATTATGTAACCATCGTAAACGTTGTAGCAGTTGTGGAATGCTGAACTATAAGCTTCGCCTGCCTCTTAAGAAGCCGGCCTCCAGCTACTTAAGAGGTCTCAATAGAACAACCTTGGCTGTAGTGCATATCCTTAGACAGTCGTGGAGGAGTGAAATAATAGTGTGAAAAACAAATCGTTCTTTTTTTTCTATGTAGAAATTATAGGCTTTCCGCGCTGTCACCTGGTCGCTCGCGTTTACAGCCGACCTATTTAATTATTACAAAAAGATTGAAACAAGCATAGTTTTCTTTTAATTTTTCCCGTTTTTCCATACGAATGGGTTTCATACGTACATACGTTTCTTGGATACTTTCCTAAAATGCCCACAATGCAGAGATAGGGCCTGATTTATGTAATAAGTGCGCTACTAATTAGAATGTATTATTTTTAACTACGTCGAACATTGTATATTATTTCTGTAGAGAAATCCAATATGTGTCTGCTCGACGTATTCTTAATTCGATCTAGTGGATGGATTTACTGTAGTTTTTTAAGAGACTAAAATTTATCAAATAAATGAAATTGCTGTTCTTTTTTATTTGTTTAAGTTTTAAGTATTTATTGCTTAAAATCGTTTCTACGGTACTATGAAGCTGGTCCTAGGAGTCTAGATTAGACCTTAGTATAAATAAAGTTTTCTTTAAAATTAAGACTGCAATCTTTACTTTAAAACATGCTCTCCAGAAGTTTTGCCTGCGAAATAAATTTCACCGGTAAAGTAGTACCTACATTTTACTGAATAGAATAGAATATAGTCTATTTGTAAGTAGTAGTAGTAGTTTATTTGAGATATCTTGTATATTGTTGCGGGCCTCAGTCTAGATTTACTTTGAATAAAAACCATTTTATGCAAAGCAGTTCAGTATTTAGCGCGTTACGGTCCAAAAACACATACGACAAAGGGGCGAGTTAGAATCACACAAGATCCATGCAGTAGATATGGAGGTTTAATTATGTGTATGAGCAGTAAGACTTTATTACTCTGAGGTTTTCGGTTTAGAACACGGGCCCGGTCGAGAAACAATTTTGTAAGTAAGAAAATTACCTTGTAACAGCCCAGAGTGGAAATTAGTTCCTGTGGTGTCCATTGCCTTGTGGGGAAATCTGTTGGTCCTACATTTGATATCGCCTCGGTCGTCTTGTATAGCCATACTACCCGATTAAGACTAGGCAGGTATAAATAGTTCACATGTATTTGCACAAACACCCCTGCTCTATAACATGTCATGTGAAGTCGGCTAGTCTTCGTTATGGTTGACCGTCGTAGATGAATTTCGACCACGACCACTATTCTGCCATTTTGACGGGCCTGTTGGCATGGTTGGCAAATGTTTGCTTTTCAAGCCAGAGGTCCTGGGTTCGATTCCCATCCAGGACAGATATTTGTGCGCATGAACATGTCTGTTTCTCCTGAGTCTGGTTGTAATTATCTATATATCTATGTATTTACAAAAAAAATAGTATATGTAGTACCTATATCAGTTATCAGGTTTCCATAGTACAAGCTCTGCTTAGTTTGGGATCGGATGGCCATGTGTAAATGATGTCCCAGGATATTATTATATTATAATCACTTAAATGCCGTTTGAGAAAAGGATGAATCACGGTAAAAGTCACTTTATTACGTCTGAACAGAGTAATATTACGTGTGGCAAATTTCACTACATTACGGCTTTTTAGCGTACGGCAGTATAATAAACGAATCACGATCACGGTAACTTATTAAAATATGGATAGAGCAGTGTAGGCATACGTCCTTATACATAAAATCGACGAGCGCAGCTTTGCTGACTGTTTTCAACGTTTACCGTGATTTAATAACGATGCAGTAGGGCCCGGCTGTTAGAATATGCAGTAATCTGCAACTTTAAGTGTGTTAGGTGTCGGTTCCGTTACAGGAGTGCGATTTGACTATCAAATTGGACGCTTACAAGGTACAGAGTAGCCTAGTTCACCTATCAATTTGGAATGTCCTCGTTCCAATTTGATAGGAGATCACTAATAAACTGAAGTCTGCGTTTTATTGTATTACGCCGCTCAGAAGCCTTTTGATCTGATACAACAAAATATGGTCGTAAGGATCTCCTTACGACCATATTTTTCATCATCTGTTCATGTTTTTTTCATGTTATCATCTGCGTCGGATGAACAGTATAATAATACAGTTCACTGGATCAAAATAATAAAATAAATGTTTCGATAATTCTATGTAGTCGTTTCTTTTTAATTATCCCTACAAGATATATTTATTTATTTACTTTGATCAGCATCAGTATATTAATAAAATCAATTATTATCACTGAAGGATATCACACGGCTATATTTCCACCGCTATGTAACCATATTAATAAACACAAGTTCTGACTATTTACCACCGCTTTTTAACTGTAAATGTAAATGAAAACCGTTTTTATTCATTTTATAAGTTTCAACCGTACTAATATTATAAATGCGAAAGTAACTCTGTCTGTCTGTCGCGTTTTCACGCCAAATCTACTCTACACACCTACTTTTGTGTCAAAATATTTTACCAGTCGCACGTTAAAAAGTTTCTCCAGCATCTTTGAAAAATAACTCCGCAAAGAGATTGGCCTGTAGTTTTCTGGAAGGTTTTTTATGGCCAGACTTGTGTATAGGTCTAACGCAGGCGCTCTTCCAGCAGTTTGGAAAGACGCCGGAAGAGAGGCTTAGTTTGTAAATAAATGTGAGGGGCTCCACGATTTAGGCTATTGACTCGATATAAATAAGTATGATTCAAAGTTTGTAAAAGTTTTACCCTCAAGAGTGCACTCGTAAAATAAATATAGGAAATAGAAGATGAAATTTTGGAAAGCACGACCGTCATTATAAGGTCCGTCATAATAATAATATTGAATTCGTTCCTTAATATAGACAGAACCATTCAGACAATAACTTAATACAAGATACCTAAATATCATTACTATTATAAAATAATTTTTATAAATGTTTTCATACAATCCGTGTACCTAAATATCTATGTAACTATAAATAATGATGTATACTTAATTATATTACTACGAACATGTTCTGACTATTTCGAAGCACTTTTAAAAAGTCTACGTGAATAAAAATATATTTTATTTATTATTATTTATTTATGTATGGAAATATGTAAGGTTTATGTAAACGTTTTATAAGTTTGCGATAAGAGACAAAATTTTAGAGATATTCTGATCAAACATTTACGGAGTTATTACAAAATATGCGGACGGAGTCGCGAGCACAGCTAGTTTAAAAATAAATCACAAATGCAAGGATGACTTCATGTTTGTTCTACTGTGATAGAGCCAAGCCAGCATAAAGAGTTATCTTTTATACAAAGACCTCGGTTAAAATTAGAAAGAAATTCACTCTCCGCCTACGAAACGGATGTTGCCTTAATGTGTTACATGTATGAAAAAGATCAAAAGCTCCTCAAGTTTACATAGTCAAGCATTCTAAGGAAGCTATTTCCATCATAAGTATGAAACGCTAGCGTATTCAAAAACAGAATTCATAATAATATTATGTACATATTTCAGTTATTTACTCCTCCGCCTTGGGAGTGATTCCCGTAAAGGATAGAATCACCCTCCTATCTCATCCCATGGGCATCTTTACGGAAGGTTGTGTTAGCCTCATAGTTGCCTATGAGGCTAACACAACCTAGGCAGTTAAACTCATATATTGATGATGTCTCTGGGACCTATTACGTCTCTCTAGTGTTTTTCTGAAAAAAATCATCAGCGCTTAATATTTAATAAATAAACTACCCGACCAAAACCTTGCTGACAATTGAATGAAGTGTTAAGGTCGTAATAAATGATAGTATAAACGAGCGATCCATACTTTGAAATCGCCGCTAAGAACAAATAACTGACTACAATACATAAAACTGCCACTTTAAATCAATGCCTATGCATATGACCTACATATTATGTATGTAGCTGTTCTAGCGGTCAAGTTGTGAAACACCGCAATTTTTTATTTATGTCCTAGGGAATCTAATCCCTGTGTCGCGGGGTCCTTTACAAACATAAATTAGATATATACAAATTACAACCAGACTCAGGATAACTATTTATGGGTCACACAAAAAGTTGTATGGGATTCTCGAACCTGCGACACGAAGCGGCGAGGCGACTACGTTAGCCGCTGGGCCACACGTGCAGTGTTTCATTACGTAATTCTAATTCCTGTTCTATTTTCGAAATCAGATTAGTAGAACGCTATCTATCCTCTTCATTTAAGATTATTCGTCTCCATCATAATATATTCATAAGTATTTTAATTATGAATATGTATTCATGTTTGTCAGTATTTATGTATGTACTGAATAATAATTATAATTTGTAAGTCTAATACACACGTAATCTTTTTTACTGTTACAATCTTCGGTAACGGGTCTCCTGGGAGAAACTTCTTTAGAAATAAGTACTAGCTTTAAGCGCTCTTTTTATAATTATTTATCTGGTATTTTATACATAGTAATTAAGGATAGATTAAATTTTATCACACAACCTAATTTTGGGTTTAAACTGAAAATTTGACATTTATTTTCTTGGTTTGTTAGTCATAGTGTATATTCATTGTAACAGCGAGGTGTAAAACTAAAATTTTGTTTACAGATGGTGCACACAATGATGCCAATAGCTCGGCCTATAGCCCTGGCTATGTCGGCAGTCCTCACTCTCGCGTATGCCGGCCTCGCGTTAGGAACCAGGCCAGACGGAGAAGAAAAGCAATTTTTTCAACAGGTTTGTACTATTTCTCCTGGTTATACAGGGGTAATTATCCAGGCTCAAGGTCACTGAAAGAGTGTTATAGAGGGCTAAGCTCGGAGTATCCTTGCGCGACCGAATCAGAAATGTCGAATTCTGTAGGCGCATCAAATTAGCCGTCATAACCCAAAGAATTGCTAGACGCAGCGTGGATAGGCTCCCCTACAAGGTGCACTAACGATCTTCCAAGGTTCGCAGAAAGCCGCTGGATGCGGGCAGCACTAGACCGGTAATTGTGGAGATCCTTTGAGGAGGCCTATATATATCCAGCAGTGGAAGTCTTCCGGCTGATATGATGATGATGTAACAGGAGTATTTAGCTTAATACTGTTTAATACGACAATAACTAGAGATACTTAAACCTCCTATTTTCATTGAGTTGTCTTTAAGGCGACCATTCACCTACAATACCATCACCAGCATTCCAAAGTTTGTAAAATTTAAAAACGCAGTGTCAATTATATCTTGAAATTATTTTTATGGAATTATATATCATCAAGAGGTAGCAATTCCAGAATGATCCTCCATAAATAATACATCTCTTACACAGCAATCTAACGGTTAAATCTTTATAAAATGCTGTTCATGATATTAATATTTATTCGAATTGTAATCAGTGGATCAATGTCACACGTGTCACTTGACAATCCTTGACCCACACCATAGATTTATTAAATACCAAGGAGGTATACAACACTAACAGAATTTGTAAGACAACCATGTTCGCAGTATTATATACGATTATTATATACTGACATTTGTTTGATGTGTTATGAGTGTTGTGTGTTTGTTTCAATGTCTCAACTGAAACAAATGTTAATTACTTTGTATGTTAAACACCGAATAATTAATTATAAATCATTGCATAGGTAGGTACTATGTATGCTGCTAATGTTTATCTTTTTCTTTTTTGTTAATTGAAGGCTTTTAATACTAATTTTACAAACTGCAACGCAGTTTGTAGGCGATAAGCTCGTACGCTTATAATTCTTAAATGCTACCTGTACAACTAACAGCGTAAATATTTAAAATCGGTTGAGTATCTACCTACTCGCCAGAGTTAAATTTTCCAGAGAACGGATAGCAGCGTCTCTCTGTGTACTATGGCCATCATACTGCGAATACTAACCCGTCTGTTGTTACCTAAGCATAGCTATTATGGCATATCGCCCTAAATCATGGACACAACTACATTGTGGAATTTTTTTGGGGAGGCCTTTGTCCAGCAGTGGATTGTGTTCACACTTGGCCAACATGATGATAAAAGTGTGATAAAAGACAGACGACAAGACAGTCTTGAAATTAGGTAAAGGTAAGACTAAAGATTATGTTAACCTAATTTTTTTCTATCGTTCCTAATGTCAGACTCAGTATTATGATTTCATTTCAATCTAAAGCTTAAACTCATTGTTAAGACAATCGTCAGATGACTTCTTTTGTTCAGTATTTTCATTCATTAATTTCATTGAAGTGTGCTTCAAGGTAAATGTTCTTTTCATTGCGAGAGCGCCTGACACTTTTAGATAAGCAATAATGCCCAACGTTTGCGTATGTGTTGCTATACGTAATATTACTGCAGGTTGAACGTCTCGCTAGTCTGGTCGTAGCGTGTTTTACCGCACATAACAAGCAGGTAAAAAGATCATTGGGAATATTTTGTTAATCCTGGGATATTATAATATTATCCTGGGACATTATTTACACACGGCCATCTGATCTCCTACTAAGTAGAGCTTGTACTATGGAAACCAGATAACAGATAATAATATACTATCTACATATTCTACTTTTCTTTTGTAAATAAATACTTATATAGATAATTACACCTATATCCTTATTACATAGCCTATAGTGATAATTGATTAGTTTTAGCGATTATTACAACCATGGTCCAACTAAGGGTTTTTTTCTTAGTAGCTTCCCGCAATTAGGAAGTTAGTTGTGTAACACCTCTAATAAAAGCCTAAAGCCGTCTGTCCTACACTTAACTCTTTCCAATGGCGCGCTTATTTGTATAAATACACATGTAGCTAGTCTCCATTGGGAATACCCTCCATATTCACGAGGATAATATTAAAAAAACTGGGTCTACTTTACAATATTTTTCTAGTCAGGTTTTAATTATTTTTAATTATTTAGGTCTTTTTATTAACAAGTAATAAATATGTATTTTTATTTTATTTTATACCTTTTTCGAGGCAATAAAAAGTAACGGTTAACTCATGGAAGCGAGTTTGAATTTCGAATATGTCACCATAGTATTTGAATAAGTTTGAAACTGCCTAATTGAAAATAACTAATTTGAAACGTATGGTTGTGGCAGGTTTATATGGTAGTAGTTTTTATATGCATTTGTATTAGGTTCCTAATTCCAAACAAACAAGACCTACTTAAAAAATACACATAAGGCAAATGCCTACTTATTAAACATATTAAACAGAAAAAATGCATAGCATAATGTTTACACAAGTACTGAAATTTATGCTACTATTTATCTAGTCGCTATTATATTGCAAAAAGTTTAAATTTGATTTTTGAATTAGACGTCCCCTTAAACATTGTGTCTGGTTTAAATATTTTCATGAACGCCTTTAAGTCTCACAAAGGTTTATGGGGAAACTTTGAACATTCTTGTCGCTACGTAAAATGTAGAGTCTTATAGCGACGGCAACTCCTACGCAAATGTATGTGCAAAGCTATAAGTAGACAAGTTTTAGACACTTTTAGCAGGTACATAGTTACTTACAAAAGTTTGAGAAGCATTTATTTTGGGTGAAGCTCGAGTTTATTGGTACTTTAAGTTTTAGAACTTAACTTTAATGCAATCTTTAGTAATAGTGACTTAGAAATGACACTAGTACACACCCCTACATATCAAGCTATAATTTTCCACTATAACCTGACCTGTCATTGTATGGAAATCCTATACAACGCGAGATCAGCTTATACTGGAAATGTATAGCTTGATATGTAGCCGTGTGTACCTGGGCTATCAACATTTTCTCATTCATCACGAAAGACGTGATTTAGCTAGTTCGATTGACTACCCCAACAATGATAGGCTTGATATTCTGCCACGTTGGTTTAGCGTTAGCGAGTTAGACCGCGTTTAATGAGGTCCTGGGTTCAGTACCCGGATCAAACCAAAGAAAATTTATAAGTAACAGCCCGATATACGGGAGTTGGCGGTAGCACACCCTTGAGCCTCGGAGGGCACGTAAAACCGTCGGTCCTGTACTTGATCTCATTCCGGTCTTGACGCTAGTCGTCCCATCGGTTCATGAGAGTGATGAAATAAAAAGTGCCCCTGTGTTTGCGCACACACTTGTGCACTATAATATGTCCCTGCAGTTGGGTTGTCTCCATTCATACTGGTCATGGCCGAAATTCGACCAGGAGGTCATTAGCCATCATCATCTTATTAGCCAAAAGACGTTGACGACGAAAGACTGCTGGACAAAGGACTTCTCCAAAGGTCTCCACGATTAGTATCAAAATTGATATTGAATTAATTCTTGATTTCTTACTCGTTAGTTACGAGTAAGAAACTGGAAAAGTTGTGTTATTATTAGCGTCGTGCAAGTTTTTCGGTCTACCACTGTGTCGGCCTAAGTTGTAGATGTTAAGCCATCCCAAATTTCTATTGGGTGCCTTAAAGTTACAATTTTGAACAGAGAAAAGGCGTATCTCAACTGTGTTTTAACTTATCAATTTTTTTGAAGCTAGATTGAAGATTAGATCTTAAGTCAAAATTCCACTAAGCCCAACAATGTATAGACGTTATAAAAGAATAGCCAGATGCTCTCAATCAACTCGCGCCTCGCGGTTAGTCCATAGACTACCAAAGTGGTTTAATTTCTCAGTGCTTCAGAACGCACGCTAAGATATTGGTCCCGGTTGTTGTCATTAGACAACAGTCGTTAAGCCATGTCAAAGGCCCAAACAACTTTGCCAATAGGGTAACCCCCCATTCGATAAGTAAGTATTATACTTCTAAGTCCATTCACAATTTGAGTTTTGAATTACACATGTCATTACATGGGTCCATTTTTACCTATTACTTACACACTCAAAATCATTACTAAAACAGTTGAACAGTTTGAAAAGGTTTTTTAAAGCAAATAAACAATACATGAATAACCTTCTTTTAGAAAATTTGTGCATTAAAATAGGATCAAAAAGCGTAAAATAGAACATACGTAAATCTGTAATGTTTATTGGTGCAATTAAAGTAAACCTGGATACAACTGGTAACATTGGCGTCGCTAGCATAATTTGGAATGGGCTTAATATGAACCACACCTGATGAACGTGATTAAAAAAAGTATATAAATAATAGTTATATTAGTTGTTATTTAATTTTTTTTTAAAACTTGTGTGTACTTATTTACACGCGTTAGAAGTTATACTTCTTAATATTCAACTTGAACATAGTTATCAATTTTCATACCACCTAGAACTAACGTCATGCTGTTATTATTACGATGCGCGCGCATCGTAAAAATTCACTGTCATACATTTTCATACCACCTAGAACTAACTTCATGCTGTTAAATTTTTTGGTGTCGGTGCGCGCGCGCATCTTAAAAATTCACTCTCATCATTTTTCTCCATCGCGCCAAAAGAAGTATAACTTCAATAAGTTGGCAAACAAGCAGTCCACTTGAAGGTAAATAACGTATCACCCGACTCTTCCCTTTATCCGATGTGCTCTGGCAGCCTTATTGACTAGCTTATTCGTCTAGTGGTTAGTGACCTTGACTGTTAAGCCAAAGGTCGTGGGATCAATGTTCATCTGTTATCTGGTTGCGATATTACACGCTCTACCTAGTTTGGGAATAGATCAAAGTGTGTTAGTAATCCCAAGATATTTATTTATTTGGTTATTGAAACATAGGACCACAAAATTAACATAATAATTCTATTAGATGGAAAGTATTCTGAACTCTGCTCTACCTCACTTAAATGTTGCTACAGATTAGTGTGGCCCAGATTTTATAGTTAGGGTTTCTAGACCTGACAGTATAGAACCATCAGTCTGACCCCTGTTTCATTTAACAGAAACGTGGGGATCCATGTTTCTGTTAAATGAAACAGTTTAACCATTTAATTTAGAGAACACTTTGTCATACATATTTTTTTTTAGTTTAGCTTGGCGTTTAGAAACATAGTATTTTCGCTGCTCAGTATAGATATTATTATATAATGTGATGATGGGTGCCATTAGAGAGCCTTTCTAGAAGGCATTAGGTTTTCTAAGTAAAACAAACGCTTTTCCTGCAGCCCACGTCTAGCTACGCCGATGACTGTAAAAGACTAAATATTTTAACCAAAGTAAACGGTAGGTCGCGATTACGTGTCAAAAACTAATAAATGCTGGAAGTATATAGTATTTGTTTTCATAACGAGACCTTGGAACCACGGTGTTCTAATAAATAGACTAGTTTTAACCGTGACTTTGGATGCCTTTGTATTTTTTTATACTAACAAATTATCAAGCATAAAATGGGCCACCTAATGGTATGCGGCTACCGTGTGATTACTTTATTAATAAAAAAGGGGGTCGGCGACGCGTAATAGATGCCGTGTATGCCACAAGGCTTATAATTAACTCGTAAGTAATTACACCCGATACCAGAATATTAACATACATACATACATACATAGACTCACGCCTGTTTCCCAGAGGGGTAGGCAGAGACAACGGATTTCCATTTGTCACGATCTTTGCATACTTCTTTTGCCTCGATTACTGTCATTATATTCTTCATACATGCTCGCCGGTTTAGGGTACTTCTGACCTGCCCTTTCTTGAGAACATCTCCAATTTGGTCAGAGAATGTTCGACGTGGTCTTCCCCTTCCGGTTGTCCCATTCACCCAGGCCAGGTATACTTCTTTTGTCAATCTTCTTTCATTCATCCTTTCTAAATGGCCAAACCATCTCAGCATGCCTTTTTCAATCTTTGTGACTACATCCTCTTTCACACCACAACGCTCTCTTACATCAGTATTTCGAATTCTGTCTCTCAAAGTCACACCACACATACTTCTCAGAGCTCTCATTTCCACTGCATTTATTTTACTTTCATTCTTTTTCTGCCATACCCAACTTTCACTTCCATACATTAAAGTTGGCACTAACACTCCATCGTGCACGGCTAGTCGGGCCTTCTTTGATACTTGCCGGCTACTCATAAAGGCGTGTAGTGCCCCATTCACTCTGTTCCCCGCATTTACTCTTCTAACAATATCTTTTTCATATTTCCCATCTCTCGTAAACAAAGTTCCCAAATATACAAACTCATTCACCTGTTCGACTTTCTCTCCTCCAATCACAATATCACACGCTGTCGTGTATTCATCCCTCTCAAATACCATTACTTTCGTCTTACCTACATTCATTTTCATCCCTTTCCTTTCAAAGGATTCATACATATTTGTTACCATCACCTGCAACTCGTCCGCCGATGATGCAAGTAAAACTTGATCATCAGCGTAAAGCAGACATTTGATGAGTAACTCATTCATCCTTACACCGCATTCACTTTCTTTCAAATCTTTTAAACAGCTATCCATGAATAGGTTAAACAACCACGGTGACGCTACACATCCCTGTCTAACACCCTTTTGGATGCTAAACCACTCGGTGTATGACCCGTTAATCCTCACGCAAGCTCTGGAATCCCTATAAAGAGATTTCAGTGCTTGAACAAGGTTGTCGTTCAACCCATACATGGACAGTACCGACCATAGTTCATTCCTCAACACTCTATCGTAGGCCTTTTCTAAGTCTACGAAGGCACAGTAGACCTTTTGGTTTTTGCCCAAAAACTTCTCTACTATACTTCGCAGAGAAAAGACCTGATCCGTGCATCCCATTCCTTTCCGAAAACCCGCCTGTGCATCCCATATTTTCGCATCGGTTTCTTTCACAACTCTTTCAACCAATACTTTTGCATACAACTTACCAACGACGCTGAGCAGACTAATGCCCCTATAGTTTTTACAGTCTTGCCGTGAGCCTTTCCCTTTGTAAAGAGGTACAATGACAGCCTTGCACCAATCACTTGGCACTTGGCCGGTGGTATAGCATAGATTGAAAAGGCTGTACAGCTGACTCGCTATGACGCCATGTCCAGCCTTCAGCATCTCGGAAGTTATCCTGTCATACCCTGGTGACTTACCTGATTTCATACCCTTAATAGCTTTCACAATCTCATCCATACCAATTTCATCTTTACATTTGTTCTCGTCTGTACTTAGTGAACTACGTTCACTCTCTGTTACACCTCTTTCATACAAACTTTCAAAATACTCCTTCCAACGTTTTAACACGCATTCTTCCCCTTTCACTATATTTCCATCTTGGTCTCGTATGGATTTCAGTTCTGAGGTTTGAGTTATGCCTCTTACTGATCTAACGGATTTCCAGAAAAACTTAATGTTCGTCTGAAAATCCTTAGACAACCTTCTATCAAAATTATCCTTTTGTTCATTTTTCTTTTCGTTCACCACATCCTTTACAATTACTTTCATTTTCCTATAATCATTCCAGGCCCTTTCTATATCCTCATTCGTCGCCTTATTCATTCGTTCGTTTGCTCTGGTGGCTAGCCAGTCTAACCACGCTTTCTTCTTTTCACATACAACTTTTTGTACACTTTTATCCCACCAAATATTCTTCATCTTTCTTCCTCTTCTTCTCTTTATTACACCACATATTTCACCAGCTACACTCACCACACCTTCTTTGACTACCTTCCATAGCTCTTCTACTTCTCTTATGTCTTCAGATCCCTCAAACTTCTCAACCAACTTACTTTTGTACTCGTCTGCCACTTCTTCCTCTTGCAGTTCCTCTACTTTTATTCTCTCTAGTACACTTTTAGTCTCAGGGATTCGGTGGCGCCATCCTTTGGACAGACCACTTATTCGGCTCATCACCAGAAAGTGGTCTGTATGGATTGCGGTCCCACGATAGACTCTTGTGTCTAGAACATTCTTTCTCAGTCTTTCATCTACAATCACGAAGTCAATCATACTCTTTCTCACATTTTTCCTCTCTCGTGTAAACGTATGGATTCTTTTATGTTCAAACATAGTATTTGTAACACAAAGACCCCATTCCAAACATATCTCAAGCAGACTGTACCCATTCTCATTCTCACTCTCGTCACCGAATTGACCTAGTACTCTTTCAAAACCATCACGTTTTACCCCAACCCATCCATTAAAATCACCTAACATTATTACTCTTTCATTATACCGACTTAACCGCAACACATCTCTCAGGGTCTCCCAGAATGCCTTTCTTTCCTCTTGTTCTCGCTGTATTACAACTGCACCCATATCTACAGGAGCGTACACTCCTACTAGGAAGATACGGGTCATACCAACTTTCATTCTCAACCACATTACTCTTGCATTCACGCATTCGAACTCAGTCACACACTCAGACATACTTGTGGAAAGAATGAGACCCACACCTTGGCAAGCTCGGGTGGTGTTCGGTACTCCAGACCAATACGCCGTGTATAGTCCGTGGTTTGTAGTATCACACCCTTTCCGCTTCGTCTCATTCACACACAACACATCGATCCGCTTTTCACTCATCAGCTGACATACTTCGTCCATCTTACCTTCTATTCCTCCTCCAACATTCAACGTAGCAAAACGGCTCTCCGTTGACCACTTTTCGCCTCTCTGGGAAACGAGACGTGACGGGTGGCGGACCACGTCGCCGCCATTTAAAGGATTAAAATTTCTTATCTCCATTGCGTTCCCACGAGTATTAGGGACTAAACGGTCCACCCTCGCAGAGCCCTATACGGGGGTAAGGCGGATCCATTCTGTGTCCTATGACCGCCAACATAGACACCCTCCGTTATCGACCAGAATACCCTCTGGCCATGGATCCCTCAGCACGGGTCGGATGACACTTTGGATCGGGGTTTTGTTTCGGGTATGCTCCCTCGGACTAAATAGCTCACTTGTGCTCGTCCCCTGCGTCTCGGTGAGCGTACAGTAAGCCAGCTAACTCGGCCTGTGAGCGCCGCCGTTGGTATGCATAATTATGCCTACTCTTCCGCCGCCGCTCTAAGTTACTATCCTGTACTGATAGTAACTATGCTATCGTAGGCCTCTGATGAATCCTAAGATTCTAGAGCCCCCGATAGAGGCAGTTTAAGGTCATACCCGGGACCTATAAAATTAACATAATAATGATAATTCCCCGAAAACAAAGAGAAACAGATATTTCTTATCTTTATCTTTTTCATAAGCTCTTACATATGAGTATACCTAGTTAACTATTAAGTTATTCCTTGCAATTGTTATTATTTTAATTAGCTGTAAGTAATATTATTAGTGTCCAGGTACTCTTAAATAGTAACTGCGAGCTGTAGTGAGACATCAAATGTCCGTGAGCTATTTTACATGGTTCCATCATAAAAACAGCGCTGCAACAGCAGTTAATGTTGCAGCTGGTGTTAAGATGGGACCAATTCGGACTCGCATAGATAAACATCAAACTCTATAACTCAAATATATATATATACTAGTTTACTGAATAAATGTATTTTCTTCTACTTCAATTTATTATGTACGATAGATACATATACAGTTTTATAAAATGTTATCTATAAGTATGAAGTACTTGTTCCTGCTTCGTAGCTACGTAGTATACCGTAATATTTGCTACGAAATCTTCTAAAGCTTAAATTACCTACTACTACCTAGTTTCTTGACAATTCCAGGACTTGTATTGCCTTAACTTGATTAATTACATACATACATAGACTCACGCCTGTTTCCCAGAGGGGTAGGCAGAGACAACGGATTTCCATTTGTCACAATCTTTGCACACGTCTTTTGCCTCGATTACTGTCATTATATTCTTCATACATGCTCGCCGGTTTAGGGTACTTCTGACCTGTCCTTTCTTGAGAACGTCTCCGATTTGGTCGGAGAATGTTCGACGAGGTCTTTCCGTTCCAGTTGTTCCATTCACACAGGCCAGGTATACTTCTTTGGTAAATCTTCTTCCATCCATCCTTCCTTTTTCTTGATTAATTTTACTTTGTAAACCCTCAATTCCAAATAGAAAAAGATATACGATTATTTCGATTTTAAATTAATATGTGAAATAATATAATTAATCTATTTGTACCTTGAATAAATATATAGTTAATTTGTAATACTACAAAAATAGTAGCTAACTAACTGATCATTTCAAGGATTTCTCAAAATTTGATGTAATAAAACAGACAGGATGGACGGACTAGTTCAATTTTTTTTTGTACTTTGTTATTTTATTTGATTATATTTATGTACTGCATTGTGGGCTTGACAAGTACCAGTGTAAGTTCATTACTTGGATAGATAAAGCTCCAGTGACATATCGATTTAGAAGGAACTTAGATATAATCCGACGATACTTGAGTCACATGTCCCCGTGAACATGGACATGGTTCGGTATAAGAAATATAAAACTTAGCACACGTTCAAGGGGGTCAGGGTAACGTTATCATTACTAAAACTCAAAAATATCGTGGGACACTTAACACACTGCCATTTGATCACAAACTAGGCAAAGCCTGTACACACGGCTACATATCAAGCTATACATTCCCAGTATAAGCTGATCCCGCGTTGTGTAGGATTTCGATACAATGAGAGGTCAGCTTATATTGGCAATGTATAGCTTGATATGTAGCCGTGTGTACTATGGCAACCAGACAACTGATAAATATACTCATATAATCATCGTGCTCCTCACATAAAGATCTTTCCGGGTTGGGAATCGAACCCACCACCTCTGGCTTAGCAGTCAGGGTCACTTACCATTAGGCCAACAGATCTGTTAGCCAAATATAACTCACGTATAAATATATCATATATAAACGAACGTGATTATCAAACTAGTTTAATCTATGGGCATTTACATGGCAAGATAGGGTCACTAACGAGAGAGTTCTAGAAATAGCACAGTTACCTAGCCTGACAGAGTTTCTTAAACAGAAGCGTTTACGTTGGTTGGGGCATGTGCACAAAATGGAACCCACTCGAATACCACGATGTGTTCTGTTGGGTGCGGTAGCTAATGCGAAGCGCTATGTCGGTAGACCTCTGCTTCGCTTGAAAGACTGCACCAAGCGGGATATAGCCGATAAGAGACAGAAGCGACATGTAAGTGACTCGGCACCAACCACCGCAAACTTCTCTTGTCAGGCTTGCGGCAGGCTATGTCGCTCTCGCATCGGTTTGTTTTAGCCACCAAAAGAAATGTATCTCAGACAATGCGCCGTAAATCGTCTGCAACAGACGCAAAGGCCATATATATATATATATATATATATATATATATATATATATATATATATATATATATATATATATATATATATATATATATATATATATAGGTATATATTAATCTATGATTTCACGCCCAAACGGCGGGGCAAAATTTGGCCACTCACAAAAACGGGTCAAATAAAAGAGACCACTAAGTTGTTTTTGTTGAATTTCATATAATAGGACTTAGCCTAGCCTCTCTTTATACTGGAAAAGGTTAGTATTTTCTACAAACTACAGACAAAATGGTTTAGTAATATTTTTATGGATAGCCTTTATATGTCAAACAATAGCGGACAATACACACAATAGACGGGGTTGCCGAAAGAGTAATCCTCTTACATGTTTTTTCTGTGACCAAATTTGGAAAAGTGACATTGTACTTATATTATTGAAGTGTGTTAGGATTAATTGTGCCTTAAATATACAGTTACATAGTATTATCTTCTACTGCCTCGTTGGTCTAGCGATAGCGTTTTTAACCGCAGATAATGGTTCTAGGTTCCAATACCGGGACGGGTCAAAAATTGATTTTGGGACTTTTCTGTTAAGAAATTTTCTCTATATCGGTATTTCACGCCCGTGCCTCAAAGAGCACGTAAAGCTGTCGATCTTGCTCCTGAACTCTTTCCGATCGTGTTCCGTTAGTGATCCCATCGGATCATGAGAGTGGTGGAATAGAAAGTGCCCATGTGTTTGCGCACACACTGATGCACTATAATTCAACTTCAATCCTTCAAAACTTCAATGTGCCGTGGTCGTGGTTGGTAAATACTTGTCTTTCACGCCGCAAGTTGTGGGTTCGATTTCCACCCAGGACAAATATTTGTGTGTATATATATCTCCATAGTAAAAGCTCTGCTTACTTTGGGATCAGATGGCCGTGTGTGAATAAAGTCCCAGGATATTATTATTATACAGTCATTAAGCCACATCAGAGACTTGAACAATTACAATGAAAACCAAACGTAATATCCTTCTTTATAGGTCAGTGGATAAAAAGGATGTAATTAACTCGATATATTTATTGCATTGCCTCCAATAAATGTACGTTTATAAATACGCGTCACGTATTCCCATATCCACCCCTCACGTAGGTATGAGATATATCATAATTATATTTTCATTGCGTTTACGTGCTTTCAGAATCGTACGGTCCATGCAGACAGGTGGATAATATACGATGCTCTGCTGTTTGTTTATTTCGTCGTTTCATGTATGATAATAGAATATAGTTTTTCGATTTATAGAGATATGACATGAACCTAGCGTGTTTAGGTTAAGTTATGTTTTGAGGCGCTCATAGTAACCACACCCAGCTTATGGCACACACACACACATATAACACACGTATAAAATATAATATACTGACACAAATTCAATAAGCCGAAATTATTAATTAATTTCAAATTTATGTAGACACTGAAAGTATAAAAGAAAGAAAGAATAAAAAACAAGTGAAGACATTGCACAAAGGCACTATGTTATATATGTATATATTATTGTTAATTTTATAAAAAAAAATTAATAAGAATTCTTACTTTTAGTGTAAATATAATTTTTTTTATTTATTTTATGGTTATTTATTTGTTTTTCTCTGACATAACAAGTGTTAGCTAAAATGTAATTAAAGCTCATAAATACATGTATGTAATATACAATCCGCGGAATGGGATCCTGGTGAACTGTACTACAGTTTCTTCTAAACCTACGTCAGTCTCTTATAAAACAGGTTGCATACTTACAAAATGCTATGTACATAAGCTTAGGAATCCGAAACATATTTTTGTAATCTATCCAACCTATTTGTGATGAGAAAATAAATACTTTTTTATTTATTATTATTATTTATTATAGTCAGATGCACGCACCGGTCTGTAACTGATTGGCGAGGTTAAGCAACTAGACTCGCGGTCAGGCCGTACTATTTATGGGTCACACAAATAAATGTTCTGTGCGGGAATCGAACTCGAAACACTGAGTGGTGAGGAGACTGTCTTATACGCTGTGTGTGACACAGTGCATTCAAATTGGAAATTTAAGTAACCCATATGCAAAAACAAAAAAAAATTACGAGCCCATTGGCGTGGTTGGCAAATGCTTGCTTTTCACGCCGGTTGTCGTGAGTTCGATTCCCACCCAGGATAGATATTTGTGTGCACAAACATGTCTGTTTGTCCTGAGTCTGGGTGTATTTATCTATAATAGTATATATTTACTAAGGAAAAGTAGTATAATATGTAGTATATCAGTCGTCTGGTTTCCATAGTACAGGCTCCGTTTAGTTTGGGATCAGATGATCGTGGATGAATAATGTACCAGGATATTATTATTATATGATTTTTTTAATATTTTATCGTATCAGTTTTTAACAATTTTTCTTTTTCCTTTTTTACAGCTGGTTTGCGAAATAGCTCTACTACTCTCCGCATCGGGTATTGGTTTATACTACCGCGCGCTTACAGAACGAGCGCATAGAAACACCTTCGCGGGTACCAGGACCTGTCTCGAGCAGAGAGTGAAGTTGGAGTGTGAGAGGGAGCAGCAAGAGAGGCTACTCCTCTCTGTTATTCCTGCGTACATTGCTGCTGAGGTAAGTACATATGCTATATATATTTACAGCATCCTCTTGTATAAAAATTACGAAATAAAAACGTGGAAGGTAAGTACCGCAACATTTTCGAAAATATTAGAAGAATTCTGATTTCGAAATGAGAATTCACCTTACGTTATTCCCTGTTGACATGGAATTTGGAAGGCTCTGATCTTCAGTCATAATGTACAGATTAGACTATTAATACCGATGGATTTAGCTATAATCCTGTACAGCCAAACTCTAGTTATAGTCAGGCAGTGAAACAATAAGGCTAATCACGGCAAGTGACCAGACAACATGCAGACCTTACCGGGGCCGTTTTTTGAATGCGTCAATACCCAACTGACGACACCCATAGCCTCAATAACTGTACAAAATAGACGGTATCCTTACCGGCACCTATACTCTCGCACCATTTTATTCAGCTCTTACTACAGGCAGGGTATACCAAAGACCAATTCTTTACCTGGGACTACTGGGTATCTTGCGAGAAAGCCCACCAGAGAATGGGCAGTATCGTGTCTCTGTAAATTATAACCATTATTGCTTAATTCTCCATTATCACAGGAGGTCCTTGTCTCGCAGTGGATGTCATTTGACTAACATAATGAATATAATTTCTCCTGATATTATAGTGCGCAAACACAGGAGCATTTTCCATTCCATCTCTCTCATGATCCGATGGGACGCCTAGTGACACGACAGGAACGAGGTCAGGTATACGACCGACGGCTTTTCGTGCTTTCCGAGGCACGGGGTATAATACCGCCAACTCCCAGACTTCGGGCTGATGCTGAGATTTTTCTTTTTACAAAAAAGTCCAAAAAACACTTCTGACCCGACCAGGGGTTTGAACCCAGGACCTTGTTCTCTGCGGATGAAGATGCTACCGCTAGACCAATGATGAATATAGAGATGGAGACACTCTAGTCGCTCCGTTTTACTGTACCGTAGTGATAAGTCCTCATGGATGTATTTTTTCCAGCAAAGCAAGTATGTTTTCAATATAAAATCATTTCTTTTCTCAGTTCTAAAACCTATTTAATGAATTTTATCTGAATCAGTAAAAATATAGATGTGTTTGTTACCTTAATATACCATTTGTATTGTACTACAGCAGCTATTTTAAGAAATAAAGTTATTATTTATTATTATAGAAGCAGTAGATGTGTTTAATGTTCCATTTGAAGTAGATTTTATGAAAAATTCTTTGAAAAGTCTGCTTTTGTGGCTGACAGCAAAGAATATGACCATTCCATTTTATGTCGTCGGGGCGTAGAATTTGAATTTTGTAATGAGGCGTGGGAATATCTCCCAGAGAACGACCAGCAGCGTTTCTCCTTGTACGCTGCAATCGCCAACCCATCTGTCAAGCGTGGTGATTGTGGCATATATCTCCAAATAATGGATACAACTCTATTGTGGAAATCTTCTGGGAGGCCTTTGTCCAGCAGTGGACGTCATTCCGCTGACATGATTAATATTGACTTTAAAAAGTTATTATCTTTTATACTTTGTTTAGTTAATTAAATAATATTTGTAAGTTTGCGCTAGAAATCATCATAAAATCAGTCAAAAGACGTCTAGTGCTGGAGATAGGCCATCCCCAAAGATGTCTAATCACCCGTTTTGCGATACCCGCATCCTGCCAAAACTCTCGCTACCTATTATGTTACGGTGTTACGTTGTGGTTTAGTTTTGGATAAATTAACCATTTTTTTATGTTTTATATTATTTATTCATATTTCACGGTCTTTAGAAATTAATTATATCGTACTCGCATGCCTCAGTGTTCAGAGTGTTTTTGACGGCATGGGAAGTCTGCCAACCCCCAGTAGGCTCGTATGGAGGACTGTAGCCTATGCCCTCTTATATAGTAGCAGTATTCACAGGCCCCTACGGCACTAACTATCACCTACACAAACTGGGACTGTTGAATAGCCCGATCTGCAAGACCTGTAGGGAAGAAAACGAAACAATGCTGCAAATGCGATGCATTGGCAAGACACAAGTGACTCCAGCATGGGGCCCTTCAAAAAAGGAGTTATAAGGTTTCTAAAGAGTCGGCAACGCGCTAATGATGCCCCTGGTGTTGCAAGCGTTCATAGGCTACGGTGACCACTTACCATCAGGTGGGCTGTATGCTTGTTTGCCAACTAAGTTGTATAAAAAAAAAACACAGAATGGCCATCTTGGAGCTGGCATATCCAGAACCAGGAGACTACTAAGATCTACCCCTAAGAAGCGTACTGGATTATATGCCGACTTCATTCAGGGCTCTAGGGATAGAATAAAAACCAGTGGGGGATAGTACAAAAGCTCCTGAAGGGTCGAAGTGCTGTGCGCAAGTACACCCCAACAAAGATAAGATAAGATGCCCTCTCATTGTGAGAGGATCTCCTTGCCCTACAGTGAGACAATAAGAGGTTGCATACTCAACACGGCCCTAAAATAAAATAAATAAAATGAAAAAGGTTTTTATTCACGTAGACTTTAAAAAAGCGCTTGTAAATAGTCAGAACATGTTTGTAGTACTATAGTTGTATACATTATTATTTCTAGTAACATAGATATTTAGGTACACATTGTATTGATTGTATGAAAACATTTATAACATTTATTTTATTATAGCATTGATATTTAGCTAGCTCGTATCAAGTTATTGTCAAGAGATTATGTTTAATTATCTAGTTTAAGTCTAATATTTTTACTACATATTGTCAGCCCTAATAGAAGCTTCCAGTGGTACCTATCGTTTCCCAAAAGTCTGTAGTAATCATCAACGTTTCCGTAAAATCTCATTTAAATTTGAAAGGTCTCTTTAAGGTGTTAAACCGCGACGGGTTTAGTGAAGTTCATTGATGTTCAATTGTGTGGAAACGCAAATCTATCGATTATCGATATCTGGCCCTTTGGAGATGATAGGAAGTGTGAAATAATTTCATCGTGCCTAAGGTACTTTGATCAAATTTTGTATTCTAGAATATAAAAGTTATTCAAAAAAATTAATGAAATGTATTCAACACTTAGGTATTCAAGGACTCGGTGTCAGAAAATGATATGAAAAAAAAAATAAATGAAATTAAATAAGAAATTTGATTTTGATTTGTTATAAACAAAAAGGATTTCTATTGAGTATTTTTTAATGTTTTTCAGTAGCTCGACTATGTTAGATACAATTATAAACTTATTACTGAAAAAATCAGAATGATAATCAGGTAGGTATAGTAGCCTATAATAAACTAATTAAAATACTTTAACGTATATGCGTTTACTGTAAGGCGAGCGAGAGCTAATGCGATATAAAAAGAACTATAAAAAAATAACCCGAGCCAAAGTGGATCTCTTTTGGGGTCCAGACCTCGACTCAAGGTGGTTACAGACTAGATAAATGAAAGTGTAAATATATTTAGATTATGAAAAAAATATATGCAACTGGCAGGCTTATCGCATAAAAATGTGATCTCGCCCAGACGGCCATTTCATGGACTAAAAACCAGAGGAAAGGAATGTGTTAGTAGGCAGTATATTAAATATTACTTATGTATCGTCATAAACGGAAATTCGTCGTCTCTGCCCACCCCTCTAGGTAACAGGCGGGACTCTATGTAAGTATGTACATACATTATATCATACAGGATTCAGTAAATAAATTGTTACTGATATAAATATATTTCTTTTATATAAGAGGAAGATAAACGAGCAAATGAGTCACCGATAGTAAGTGATCACTACGACCCATGGGTCGCCACATGAGGACCAGAGGAGTCGCAGGTGCCCGCAGGGCCGATGTCAGAAATACAACATTAAGTTATTAATGTAATTCTTAAGGTATATCTTTTGTAGGTGGAGGTACTTCCCCAGTCCGGCTGCCCTTTGAGCGAATGAACGCAATGTGCCGTACCTACAATACCTACATAAAGGAGATACGTAACAATTGAAGACCAGACATGAAAATGTAGACACTAGAATTTCAATAGCATAGTTGAAAATGTATGAATATGTCTATGACTATTAATTATCACACTAATATTATTAAGGCGAAAGTTTGTGAGTGTGTATGTTTGTTATTTCTTCACGTCTAAACGGCTGGAGCGATTTTAATAAAATTTGGTATGGAGTTAGCTGACACCCTGGACTAACACATATATAATTTATAAAGTTTAACGTGGGTAAAATAGCCAGTGAATGCGCCACCGGTATGTAACTGATCGGTCAGGTAAAATAACTAGTCATACGGTTTGTCTATAGGTAGGTGATCGCCAATATGTGTAATGAGCGTCTCTGTGCTTTGGAGGGCATGTTAAGCTGTCAATCCCGGTGCTTCTCGTTAGACAATATTTGGAAGGCCATCTCAGAGGCCTTCTGGATGACTTGAACAGGCCTGCTATCAGGGTAACCATTGTCTGTAGGATAAAGAAGGAATAGGTACAAGAAATAATATGATAAACGCCTCAAATACTAGATAATCCTTAAAACCAAACGAGGATAGTCTATAATATTATTTTAGAAGTAATTTTGGGATATGACGGTTCATTTTATCATGATATATGATCTAACAGTGACTCTAATGATTATGGTGAAGAAAAAACCTCACGTATTTAAAATTTAGAAGCGTGTGTTAGGTAATACTATGTGGATGTGTAGATAAGTATAGATATAGCCAGATATGCCAAGCTCTAAAATATAAATTGTTATAAATAAGATTACTTTACACCGTTAACCAACAACAAAACATCATACTTTATGTATCATAGAGGTGTTATATGTGTATAATGAAAACCAGGAAATCTATTATAAGGTTTATTTATTAACCATATAGGGAAATAATAATTTAAACATAAGAAATACAAGGTGAACATATTATTTAATAAAACAAACCACATTGTGACATAAATATAATACAAAGTTTACTTAGCTTTGAATCACTCTGTCTGTTCAGTACGGCAGTTCCAATAAAATCGACATAAATAGTATAACTGTTAATTTAAATTTGTTCAAACGGAATCGTCCCTCCAACCACCGAGAACTCAGCTCCGGTCAACGTTTCGAACAAGAATGATGCTCAAACCGATCGGGACACCTTTTATAATAGACGACAAACAGATGTGAAACATGTTTTGCGACAAACAAGTATGACGTACACCCGCCCGTCGCTAGGCTAAATGTTAGGCTACCGCTGTTTTATTAATACCGTATTTAATTATAAATCTACTATTCTTTTATCTACTAACTTGTAATATATATAGTTATATACTTATTATATCGATTCCAAGCTAACACGGCCATACTGACAATACTTCGTCCACGAAGTATTATTTAATTTAATTTCATTATATTTTTTATTTTACTATTTATTTCATTTTATTATTTATTTTATTTTATTAGTAAAATAAACAGGATTAACAACTTATGATAAGAAACAGGTTATAACTAATTTCACCAATGAATACAAAAAAAAGCTTGTTTGTCTAATATGAGATACAATAAGATAACGAACATATTTAAGAATAGACTGATTACTCTATTACTAGAAAGCTGCTACTATTCAGTTACGGCTTTCTTAAATGGTTCATTCGAATTATAGTTTTGTAATTTAATTGAATTAGTTAGAAATGTAATTTAATAAGTTCAAAAGAATTATTTAAGTCAAATTTGTGCAGCAGCACATTACAAAAGTTATGACCATTTTTGTGACGAATGGGCCAGAGATCAAGTCGCTCCAAGTCAACACACATTACGATTACACACAAAGGCAACATTTTACGGAATTATTGATTTTTGAATTTTAATATTGATATACCATAAAAATAACATTGTTTCCATTTATATGTCATCAATTATAAGTCTCATAATTATAGGTTTCGTTTTTAATTATTTATATAGTTCAATAGACTCTTAACTGCCAACTACATAGACATGTCAGAAACGTTCACCCGCTGCTGGTGAGATATCCGACACCAAAAAGAAGGCCGACCAGCGGTTATTGACTCTTAACTGCCAACTACATAGACATGTCAGAAACATTCACCCGCTGCTGGTGAGATAACTGACACCAAATAGAAGGCCGACCAGCGTTTATTGAATCTAACTGCCAACTACATAGACATGTCAGAAACGTTCACCCGCTGCTGGTGAGATAACTGACACCAAATAGAAGGCCGACCAGCGTTTATTGAATCTAACTGCCAACTACATAGACATGTCAGAAACGTTCACCCGCTGCTGGTGAGATAACTGACACCAAATAGAAGGCCGACCAGCGGTTAGAGTTTAATTCCAAAAGATGGTCTCTCAACTGACCAACACCAAACGTGTAAGGTCTACAAATCTTTGTCAGACTTTGTCAATATTGACACCAAGTAATTGACCGACTAGCGGATTATAACAGAGACTGTAACATAGACATGCTGATCTCTTTCATCCGCAGTTGATGAGAGAAATCAGCACTAAGTCACGGCATAGAATTAAAAAGATTAAAATCTTTGTCATTCAAACGAATTTAACTTTGTAAAAGCAACGTAATGTTTTTAATATCACGAATAGGCCACAATACTATATATGCATTTTAAAATATACTACACCCATGTTATTACCAACTAAAGTTTACTTTATCAATAATGACCGATCCCATAATGATACTACGTAATAGTACTTGTATGGAAAAACTATGTACTATATATTCCATCACAATAAATGTAAGCGATTGTTTTCATTTTTTTATGATTTGTAATTACCAGCAAACCAACTCAGTTTCAATTGCTGAATTTGCCACTCAAACGAGATCCAAGATCGTAAAACAGTAAAAGAGATGAAGCTATAGTGGACTCCATTCTTTTATTCTAATTATGTACACAATTAATTATTAAACTTCGGCCATTTTGACATGTACTTCGTCTCGAAGTACCTAGGCGGAATATAAAATGTTTTTGAGATATTTATATAAAAACACATCTCTGCAACACCCTAAAACTCTACTTGATACGCTAATTGACATCAATGAGAAATGTTTCTTCATTTCTTTAATTTTAATCAGGTTAGCCCCAAGGTTACGATAATAACCTTAAGATTAATCAAAGTAACCAAACCAGTGAAACTACAAATCAAATTTGTGAATTAAGTTATTATTTAGATAGCTACAATGGGGCCCACAAATTTAAAAACCATGAAGCAAATTAAGTGATGAATCTGCTCACTGATCCTGGCACAGCTAGAATGGCAAATTTCAGGTACTTTGTGAAATGTAATATCAAAGAATTTTATTTTAGAAATACTCATTAAGATTACTTTAATCTAATCAGAAATAATATCTTTTGCATGGTCAATATGATAATCTCAGAACAACCAGTATTCCGCAGTCTCCACTATTAATATTTTGTAGTCACTACTTGTTTAAATTTCAATAAAGAACCGATAAGATAACAGAATTTTCATTGGGATAATTAGATGGGAGGCTATTAGAATTCAAAAGCCAAATATTTCATTTTATAAGTTTTTCAAAACCATTAATGTCCAACACCCATAGCTCAATGACTAAATATTATTTTCTATTCCGGTAACATCCATCTGACCACTCATATTATTGGCACCATCTTATTTACTGGTAGCTGGTGACATTATTTTTATTGAACCTTGTACACCACATAAATAGATATTTGCAATGCCTGCTGGTGCATGGAATAGACTAATTATTGATTTTAATAAACAGCAATACCCTTGTTTACATAATAAATTATTTTCGGTAACTATACTTCAGATCTTTCGCTCCGTCATACTGACAATTATTATGCATAAGTTGGTAATGGCACCTTTGCAACTTTCTTCTAAATCTTATTCAACATTTGCAAATCTGACCACCATTTATTAAAGCTAATCAGACCCACAAATGCCAAATTCTCACATAGTAATGTAGCATATAATAAAGCATACAGTAATTATTATCATTAGATATTTCTAATAATGCTTTTCACTGTCAAATACTATTGAACAGCTTTCATTAAAAATCAAACAAAAGGTAATTAACTATTCAAATAACAATTTTCAAATAAAAAATCTACAGCTGTTATTCTTTAAAAGGCTTTCTTTCACTACTCCACCGGACAATATATCACCATTATATTAATGGGGCACTGTTCACATAACATGACTCCTCTATATGCTTTTTGTAAAACAAAGAATCACCACAACAGATTTACAACTGGAAACAGTTCATTGACTTCACTAAACATACACCATTTGATACACTTGTAACACTTTTTAACACTGCACTTCATCTTTTTTTTTCACGACACAACACTTTGGTCACAAACACTCCACTAACCTTTTTATTTATCTTGCTTGATGGATTAATGGACAAGCTTCACTGAACAAAGAATAGCTTGCCTTAAAGCTATTTGGCGATGCTGCCTCGGCTTACTGCAATCTCTGATCACGATCGAATCAGGCCAATCAGGAACACAGGAAATGTCAGGAATACACAGGTACTACTGCAAAAACACATATGATTAAATTATGGGGCGAATTCTATCCCACTTCTGATGTTAGGTAATACTATATAGATGTGTAGATAAGTATAGATATAGCCAGATATGCCAAACTCTAAAATATAAATTGTTATAAATAAGATTACTTTACACCGTTAACCAACAACAAAACATCATACTTTATGTATCATAGAGGTGTTATATGTGTATAATGAAAACCAGGAAATCTATTATAAGGTTTATTTATTAACCATATAGGGAAATAATAATTTAAACATAAGAAATACAAGGTGAACATATTATTTAATAAAACAAACCACATTGTGACATAAATATAATACAAAGTTTACTTAGCTTTGAATCACTCTGTCTGTTCAGTACGGCAGTTCCAATAAAATCGACATAAATAGTATAACTATTAATTTAAATTTGTTCAAACGGAATCGTCCCTCCAACCACCGAGAACTCCGCTCCGGTCAACGTTTCGAACAAGAATGATGCTCAAACCGATCGGGACACCTTTTATAATAGACGACAAACAGATGTGAAACATGTTTTGCGACAAACAAGTATGACGTACACCCGCCCGTCGCTAGGCTAAATGTTAGGCTACCGCTGTTTTATTAATACCGTATTTAATTATAAATCTACTATTCTTTTATCTACTAACTTGTAATATATATAGTTATATACTTATTATATCGATTCCAAGCTAACACGTGCAAACAAAATAAAGCACGTTTTTACATAATCCGTGATATTATTGATTGGCAATATGAATATAACTATATCACGTTTCCAGCACGATTTTATCACGCTCTTTTTGTATTAAACGGATTTCGAATCCAAGGCCTTGTTAGTTAATACTTTATTCTATTGTATATACAGATCAGGATATTTACAGGACACTTAAGTTTTAGACCACTCTTTGGACTCTTCAAACGGCGCTCGCTCTAAATTCTTATTGTGTCGTTTAGTACCAGGATAGTTAGCTGACATGCCAATATGCCTTTATAATACATATAAACCTCCAAAATACATCTCTAGTTATATGCCCTGTTTAACTGTCGCTTTACGTTGGCTTATATGTAATTAGCTTCACTTGAAAACCCTTTTCTACTGTTTTAGAGTAATAAAATAGAAAAGAAATTCAGAACCCGGTTTGGTATCTAATCTCCTTTTATTTGTTTTAACTCTATTACACTGTCTATACCTTACTCTGATTTTTAGGGTTCCATAGCCAAATGGCAAAAAACGGAACCCTTATAGATTCGTCATGTCTGTCTGTCCGTCCGTATGTTGTCACAGCCACTTTTTTCCGAAACTATAAGAGTTGTACTGTTGAAACTTGGTATGTAGATGTATTCGGTGAACCGCATTAAGATTTTTACACAAAAACAAAAAAAGAATAATAATTTTGGGGTTCCCCATACATAGAACTGAAACTCTAAAATTTTTTTTCATCGTAGCCACACATGTGGGGTATTTTTAAATTACATAGCGTAGAAGCCACGAGCACTTTTCCCTACATCTACACGCGATATTTGATGTATTATTCAATACTTAATAAGTAATACGCAATAAATGAAAATGAATACTTCAATTGGCAAGTATTTTTATAAATTTGTACATCCACTAGTCGATAAGATTAGTGTAGTTCAAATAATTACTACTATACAGTGTTAATGAGTATTTAAATGACATCACACATATGGTTTTAAAATCTTATAACTAACAGCTATCTTATACGTAAGTCTAGGTTCCTTAGTCTATGTTGATGATACATTGACATAATTTTACCAGAATGACACATATTTGAACACGACTGAAACCTTCTGAAACTGGATTTCTCGGTCGTCCATTTAAATTAACAGTTGAATAAATAATGTGGTATCACGTGGTAATAAAGTAGGCACGATTGTCAAAGACAATATTTTCCTAAGAAATTTACATATTTGTTATATACACGTGAAGGTGGCCATTAAAAAAAGTTAAAGGTTGGTTGTCGTTTGTTTTTGAATCTTATTTCAAAAGGTTGACCTGTATAAGGACTCATATTACAAAATATCTCTGATGTAAATGTTGTCCCATCTGTACTCCACGGATTTATTACCAAATAATTAGTTTTAACATTCATTTTTTATATATACAACAAAGACAGCAACAAGCATACTGCTCGCCTGTTGGTTAGCGGTCACCATAGCCTAGCGACGCTTGCAGCACGGGGATCATCGTTGTTGACCCTTTAGAAGCCCTATCACTCCTTTCTTGGACCGTTCCCCATACTCTAGTCTCTTGGGAAAAACGTGGCAGGAAGATCATTCCACAGCTTCAGCGTACGTGAGGGAGTTTTCGTTGAAATCATTCATTAATAATATTGAAATTATTCTAAACACAGAGGGATGGGCGGTAGGCACACAAAGAGGCAAAGTTTCTCTTTAAATCTAGGGGTGCAATGCAGCCTGTAACCTCGGGATCTTACAATAAAATTTTTTTTTCTGTAGTAATCTTTATTTTTTATTATAGCATCCCATAAGCTATGACATAGAAAAAACACGCACTAGAAAGCCTCTATAAACTTGACTACAATTACTATTACGTTTCTCTCTTCTCGGACTTAATCTGGTGGACATTACTACGATGAGTACCACTTCCGATGAAAATGAGTTCACTTCTAGAAAAATGAGTCGAATAGACGTTGTCGCCTCACGCGTCACCGCAGCGCAACGTATATTGCAATTTTACATCATCAGATGTACCGAAAAGTTGATAAAGTACCTACGGGTACATTGATTAATTTTATAAATATATTATAAAATTCTAATAACATATAGTTAATAGCTTTGTTTAGTAATGCAGTAACTTAATTATTCGAATTTAATTCATTATTATTTTACTTAATTACTAAAGTAAAATAATATTGATTGTATGACAGTATTAAATTATATCGCATATAATGTATACTGTACATGTTATGATGAAGTATGGAATATTGTTATCATCACGTTAAATAACGACGGTCGCGCTTTATTTAAGTACCATTTACAGACAAAAATCAGTAAAAACAGTGGGTTCTTTACCACCGCGCGGGGCTTAACCCGGTTTTGGAAGAATATACTCATGAAGTACTATAATATACTCATGTAACTTCCCGTACTGGTTTTATTGTTTATTTTCGCAGAGAATTAATTTAAATAATTATATAGTTGTATCTAACAGACTGACATTGGTAACAAAAACTGCAGTCACCTCTAAAAGTTTCAAATAATCTAAATAAATTACCACTCAATTAAAACTAGTATCTCAGTTATATAAAAAGTGCTGCATACAATTACTTGCTTATCGTATGGGCAGTGGTTACCCTGGTGTCAGAATTATTCAAGCCGCCCAGTATGCCTCTGACATGGCTTAACGAAATGGCTACAACCGGGACCTCCGCTCACGAATTGAACCACTTTGGCAGTCACCCATCTATGGACTGACCGCATGCCTAGTTGCTTAACCTCGCTAATCACGGACTGGTGAGGGCATCATCTGGCTATGAGCGCCTCTATATTCAATTACATACTTATTACTACATAAAATTTATTAGGTAGGTAGGTAAGTGGGAGTAGGTGTTGCGTCCCACGCCAGCGGCCCTTGTATGACTTCAAGAGACCAACGTCAAACCAACCAGGCCTCTTGCCAACGTCACTGGCTTACATTTAGTAGGTAGGTGAGAGTCAGTATTTCATCCCACGCCAGCGGCTTGTATGACTCCAAGAGACCAACGACAAACGAACCAGCCTCTTGCCAACGTCAACGTTACATTTATTACAATATTATTTAATTATTACATAAAAACAAATCTCTAGAGTGTTTAATTTAGACTTCATCTATACATTTCGTAATAACTCCGTAAATGTTACTGCAGAATATCTCTAATATACAAAATATTAGAGACTCTTGGCGCAAACGTATAAAACATTCACATTAACCTTACATATTTCCATACAAACTTTCACCCCCTCTTCCATATTGTTATTTTTCACCCTTGAGGGTATATACGCAGACGATATGGTTTTGTTGAGCCCTTCGATCAGAGCGTTAAGAAAACTTATTAAACTGTGTGAATCGTACGCTGGGACCCATGGGCTTAGATATAATGCATCAAAAAGTGAACTCATGATATTTAAAGCAGGCAGCAAATGCTATAGTACAATTCCACCCGTAATGCTGTGCGACAGACCTCTAAAAAGAGTCTCTATTTTTAAATATCTGGGTCACTGGATCTCAGACGATCTAAAAGATAATGTAGATGTAGAACGTGAGCGTAGGTCGCTGGCTGTTCGTTGTGGGATGTTGGCTCACAGGTTTGCGCGCTGTACGGCTCGGGTTAAGGTGACGCTTTTCAAAGCCTACTGCCAATCCTTTTACACGTGCAGTCTGTGGGTCAACTTTGCGCAGAGGGTATACAGTAGCTTGCGCATACAATATAACAACACGTTCCGGGTGTTGATGGGGCTGCCGCGTTATTGTAGCGCGTCCGGAATGCTTGCCGACGCGGCCGTTGATAGTTTTTCGGCCATCATGCGCAAAAGGTCCGCATCTCTGCTACGTCGTATGCGTGCCAGCCCCAACAGCATTCTTAAAACTTTGGTCGATAGGTGGGACTCTCCGATCTTGGGAAGGTGGATACGACTGCACGCAGTCAAGTAGACATTTCCCAGTGCCGGCGGGCTCTACCACGATGCTCACGCAGCTACAAATTCATTTATTTTTTATTTAATTTTTTTACTAACACTAGTTTATAAGTTGTCATGTAACTAACATATATGGAATTTATTCTGAAATAAATTATTATTATTATTATTATATATATGGTTGTTGAACCAACAGAGCGTAAAAATAAGTTTCAAGTTTCTAACTCCATATATAACGAAAATATCATAGAACTTTTCATCCTGATCTTTCAACCTCTTACATCCCTTTTATCGCATTAAAAATTAGCATATATCCTTTCGCAGGCTCTAGACTATCTGTGTATCAAATTTCATTTATATCGGTTCAGTAGTTATGGCATGAAAGCGCGACAGAAAAACAGTCAGGGTTACTTTCGCATTTGTAATATTATTTATATTATAATTTTAAATAATTACTCAAAACATTGGTTATTTTGAAAGTAATAAATGTTGAACCCAGACACCTGTTACTTTTGAGTTCCTACTCTGGTTAAGTTAATTAAAAAACTTTTCATCTAATTGTCGTGTAGACCTACAATTAACAATACAAAATGAAACCTCGTATTTTTACCTACAAAATAAGTCAAATAACTCGAAAGCCTTGACTTTTACTAATGCCTTAAAGTTAAACTTTTGTTGTTTCATGAAATGTAATTATCTGAGAAAAAAGGTAGAATGGAGACAATTTTTCTTTTGTGACTGAAATATTCCTGTGTTTGTTTTCATTATACGCTACGGTGCGTTGATATATTGAATCGTAACACTTTACTGACGTAATTTTGAACACTTTTTGCACTTTGTTGGTACATTTGTGAGCTTTTATAAATCAAAGAACCTTATTAGAAACTGATTTGATACTATAATAATAATAATATCCTGGAATATTATAAACACACGGCCATCTGATCACAAACTAAGCAGAACTTGTACTATAGAAACCAGATAACTGATACATTACATACATATACTACTTTTCTTTGTGTTTCTTTTTATTTAAAAAGACAACGCCCGTACTTGGGAATTAAATCCCTCTGTCGCTGGGTACTTTACAAACGTATGATAGACGGACACAAATTACATCCAGACTCATAACAAATATTTATGATTCACACAAATAGTTGTCCGGCGCGGGACTCAAACTTTTGTAAAGACATATACAGATGATTACACCCAGATACAGGACAAATAATTGTGTTCATCTCACGAACCTACGATCTCTGGTTTAGCAGTCAGCGTGACTAAGCACTAGACTTACAGCACAGTTTTATTCTGGTATTATATATTAAAAAAAAATTAAGGTTGTAATGGAAACTTTAAGCTCGTCCGTGCGTAGAATTACAACCATCTGAATATTATTCTTCCGTCTGCAGTCTATGTCAATGTTAATTATTTTGTGTTTCTATTCCACGTTTTATTAGCTTACTACGTTTCCTGGCGTGTCCATCACGTTGAATAGGTCGTATTTGGGAGTGTGATATCTGTCATAACGAGCGTAATATTGTTAGCTTGCAACCAATATCTGGAGTAGTTAAGAGACCTTGTATCAACAAGAAACAACTTTCGTGCGTTAAATACACCAGTTTAACAGACAAGACCCTTAAAATTTACCCTAAGTCCATTTGCAGCTAGCTTCTCTGGTTTTATAAGCAAAGCACAAGACGATATGATAGAAGAAGCCTCTAGCTTCTTTTATTATATCGTCTTCTGCTTTGCTTTGGGGGGAACCGGAACTACATGTTATTGCTCAATCCTTGTTCCTGTCTTGTTTCTGATTAAAATCGTTGCGGGATCCAATGTTGTGCCCCACCGCTCAGTGCCATTTCATTGTGTGCAAAACGTCTTACGGGAATTGCAGTGGTGGGTAAGACGGAATGATTAGTCTAGATTAGTCTCTAAAAATTAATATATAAATGGTTGTGGTCATGAGAGGCTGATTTCATGATGTTACTTTGCTTCTGAAAACGTCGACTTTTTATAAAATAAAGGCCGTTCCTGGTACGTTTTTGCAATAGAGCAGCACGTGTGCTGGTATTCTACCAGCTTAAATGCATCTTCTGCATAGAGGATTATCGATGAAGCCCGTATTGAAAAAAATATTGTTATTATTGTTAATAAATGGCCCATGTTAATTTAGGCCAGTATACATACCATTAGAAGGTCTTGAAAGGGCTAGATCTAAGTGCACCCTTTTTGCATTTGCTGACAAAGATGAAGTGTTAGACATAGTCTATATAATTTCTTCTATTGGTAAATGTAACTTCTCCTCCAGAGACAAAAGTATGTTGCTATTCAAATAATTTGGTATTCTACACAAGTATATAAGTAATGGCAGGTTTGTCTTTGGAACTATAATGAGCCGTTTCACTCAATTGACTTCTGTAACGAGCGTGGGAAAGTATACACGTGATCTATTATTTTGTAAGTGTCTACTTACCATGTTACTGACAAAGCCTTCAGTATACAAGCTCTCCGATTGTGGAATGCATTACCTATCGAAATAAGACGCGCTCAGTCATTTAGAACTTTTAATGTATGGTCGAAGAACATTATTTTAACTCATCTAGTTGCCGCCGAGGCTTTACTTGAATTAGCTGACATATAGTACTAGTTTACATATACGTTTTTATGTGTGTATAATTAGGTTTATATATTTATTCATATTTATATATGTATATGTTGTGTATGTATGTGTATATAAGTATTATTCCTATATATATAATAGTAAGTTATCTTTTCTTACTTCCAATAATTTCGTACACTTGTTGCTACCATTATCCATTGAAATTAAATTTTGTTCCATCCAACGCAAATATTTTTGGTTGCCTGGAAAAGATTACTTTTAGTGATAAAGCCGCCAATTGCAAAATATTGTTCTATTGTTCTATGCATGTTGTATTATGTATATTCCTTATGCAATATAGTGTACTTCTTCTTCTTTATGTTACTTTCAAGGGTACGTGAAAGAGAGAAGCAGTAATAGATTACTCACAAAGGGTATGTAGTAGTGGCTTACGTGGAGGAGTTCAGCAGGGTATTCAAGCCAAAGATGATAATTTAATTTTTCTTTTATAAGATTTTTTTGTGTTCCGCTTTAGGTGGCCAGGTTTCCATTAAGTTCTTTTTGATGTCCGCCTCTATGTTGAAAATGACAATATGAATTTTTGATTGAAGTGGTGAATTAAAATGTCATTAGTGTCAAAAAATTATACCTAATAAAGTTTTATCTGTGCTCGGCTAGAATTAAGCTCTAAAATTGCTTATTTTATATAAGGGCTTTTTATAGTATAAATAAATCTTTCTGGTCAATTTGAGGCCATGACGGCTCAATGGAGATATTAAAGTGCTCAAGTATGTGCGTCAATACAGGCGCACTTTATATTTCACCAATTCAATTCCAAAAAATTATTCCGTAAAAAATTACATTTATGTGGAATCGACATTTTTACCCTACCATGTTGTGCATGAAGAGGCAGCTACTGGGAAACACAGCCAGAAAACTCAGTAGGAATCCTTTTGTAAAATAAAATGTAAGCAAGCACTTTTGTCATTAAAATAATTAGTAATTATGTAATATGCCCTGCTACAATATTTGGCTTTTATACATACATAGACTCACGCCTGTCTCCCAGAGGGGTAGGCAGAGACAACGGACTTCCATTTGTCACGATCCTTGCATACCTCTTTCGCTTCGTTTACTGACATTATATTCTTCATACATGCTCGCCGGTTTAGGGTACTTCTGACCTGACTTTTCTTAAGTACGTCTCCGATTTGATCAGAGAACGTTCTACGAGGTCTTCCCCTTCCGGTTGTACCATTCACACAGGCCAGATATACTTCTTTTGTCAATCTTCTTTCATTCATCCTTTCTAAATGGCCAAACCATCTCAGCATACCTTTTATATTTCTTTTAAACTTATTCGTAGACAATTCTCTAATATCATTTAGAAGTCTGTTAAAGATTCTTATATGCATTACCCCATAGAATTACTCACGTAATCCGAAGGGAGCTAGCGATATGACTTTAAAGAAGTCAGGTACACGGCCGACGGTTTCAGGAGGCACGGGGGTATATCTTCAGACTTCGGGCTGATATTGAGAAATTTTATTAACAGAAAGATTTCGGAGACACTTGTTTGGTTGCACACGTGTTTCTTTTTTTATATAGGTAGGTAATACGATGGCAAACGAGCAAGTGGGTCACCTAATGGTAAGTGATCACCGCCGCTCATGGACACTCGCACCTGAGGAGCTGCAAGTGCGTTGCCGGCCTTTAAGAAAAGAATAGGCTCGCTTCTTGAAGGTTGTCATGTCATACTGGATCGGAAATACCTCCGCAGCTAATTGATTCCACAGAGCGGTAGTGCGCGGCAAAAAGTTTCTAGTGATACGCACAGTGGTAGATGACCATTCATCCAGGTGATAAGGATGAAATTTCCACTTTTGGCAAGAGGGTCTGTGGCGGAATGTGGCGGCAGGTATAAACTCGAACAATTCCTATGAACACTCTCCGTGATAAATGCGGTAGAGGACACATAGAGACGCTACGTCTCTCCGCAGGGTAAGAGGATCAAGCCAAATAGTGGGACTCCCGTCGGACTATTTGAACCCAGAGTCTCACTATCTGTGGTAGTAAACGCTACCGCTAAGCAAACCTACCTAATTTATTAACTGTGTTTTATCGTTATTTGGTTTACTTAACTGTTTATAATTAAATTTAATCATTACGTACTCAGCTAGAGTTGAACGTTAAAATTCCTTACTGTTATGTGTATATGGTATATTATTGTGGGTATGGGATTGTACCTACATATATATTTTATAACTACTTCATGTTTTATGTTGCTTACGTGACTGACCATTTATTTACTACATATTTATTATGAACTAAGTATGAAAATTTTCATAACGTTTTGATAACGTATGATAGTTTACTCATATGTAAAATGTGTGATTATTCCAACCGTAATTGTCATTCGTTGGATCTAGCGGTAGCATTAAAGTGCGACCATCGTTACAAACACAAGATCAATAATAATAATAATATTGAATTCTTAATACAGACAGAACCATTCGGGCAAGATGTAGTAATATATATCTAAAACTTTAAATATAGATAATCAAACCTATAAATAATGTCTTTGACAAAAACATAATCTTAAGCTAGCTAAGTAACTAAATCATTAATATTTAAATCAAAATTTTATTTCTAAATGTCGAAAGACGCGCACAGCTGGACAATTCATCACATCATTGCAAGTTTTCGAGTACTGACTCCAGAACATCAAGCAACCCCAATCTGTCAAATTTCCCCAATTGAACGTGAACCTTATGCTGATGTGATAAAGTCGAAAATCTATAAAAGAAATTTGACACATGGCGGTAGCTGGATGTGCTGGCGTCTGTACACGGATCAAGAATTTCGTTCCTGATGGAAGAAAAACATTTAAATTTTGGTCAGCAATCAAATCAATACAGTTGTTATACTTCAAAAATATCAATCTGACCAGTAAAATGGTAATGACCAGCCTGTTGCTAATACGTCTCGGTAGACGTATTTATGTAAGCAAATGTGTTTACTAAGCTAATGGATATTAAATGTCTTTGGTTGTGTTTGTTTGAGAATAGAGTAGTGTATTCGTAACGTGATTAATAATGACTTTTATGCTTCGTTGGTCTAGCGGGAGAGTGTCCTATCGCAGATAATAAGATCCTGGATTCAAATCTCGGCTCGGACAAAAAAAAATATGTTGACATTTTTCTGTAAAGATTTTTTTTCGATATCAGGCCAAAGTCTGAGTTTAGGCGGTATTTAAACGCCCGTGTCTCGGAGAGCACGTGAAGTCTTCAGTCCTGTGCCTCCCCTCTTTCCAGTTGTGTTGTTAGTCGTTCCATCAAAGTACCCATGTGTCCGCACACACTTGTGCACTATAATAGGTCCCGCACAGATGACTAGTCTCCATTGAGACTGGCCACCGTGCCCGGAATTCAATCAGGACGGCGTATTATTCTTATAATACTATTACTTATTTTATTATTATTGACGGTCACCGTAGCCTGGTTGGTAGTGCTCCTGCCTACGATGCTGGTGGTCCTGGGTTCGAATCCCGGTAAGAGCAAATATTTGTGTGATGAGCACGAACATTTGTTTCTGAGTCATGGATATTTAATATATATTTAAGTATTTATATATCTATATTAGTATGTATATCGTCTCCTGGTACCCATAGTACAAGCTTTGCTTAGTTTGGGGCTAGGATGGTCTGTGTGACATTGTCCCTAGATATTATTTATTATATTATAAGTATAGGCTTAAGTCTAGATTTTATTCTATATTTTTTGCATATTTGGAATATGCTCGTAAGCCAATAAACAACCCAGTGAAGTATTTTGTAAAGAAGGAGGAATAGAGCAAATTAACATTATACTTTAATAATGCTACCATTTAGCGCTACCTAGAGTCAGGGTACTAGAGTCTTTTACCCGAGTCTGACCAAAAAAAGATTTTGATATTTTTATGGCAAATAAAAGACCTAGTATCAATTTTAAGTCTGGAATTTGGTGATATTATTTACCCGTGTCTTGGAGAGCACGTTGCACGTCCATCCATTGGATTCTGAGTCTGTATCTTGTGTTCTGGTACACTCTCATTCATTGTATCTCCGGTAGTTGTGGTTGGAATTAATCCAGAAGCAATGTAATAAAATAAAAATGCATAGTAAGAAAATACTATAGATATATTTTCATCTTAGATTATTCATAACTTAATTACTAAATAAAGTAAATTAAGGCTACATCAGTCACAGTTGGTTATAAGTCGCAACTCAAGGAACTGTCTTGCTATCTTGTATTGAGACAAGATAATATTTTCAAATTTCTGGTGTATACATGCCAGCACATCCAGCTACCCCAATCTGTCAAATTTCTTTTAAAGATTTTCAAATTTGTAACAAAGGCATAAGGTTCACTTTCAATTGGGGAAATTTGACAGATTGGGGTAGCTTGATGTGCTGGCGTCTGTACTATTTTAAAGGATATTTTAATTGATCATATAACATAAAAAAAAATTACCAATTGTGTACACACCGACGTACTTATTGTCCTTATGAGTTTCATAAGGTGTTTTCTTAATTCCATAATTGTAGCTTTGCACAGGACATTTCGAATTTAACACTAACAAACATAGCTAGCGATTCTGTATTTAAAATGACTTAAACTAATTTTAATGTCGTTACATCTCTTTCCTTTATATCTCGTATGAAAATGACAAGACATATTAATAACAATTACCTGCACTGAAAACCTACTTGTCTATTTTCCAAGTGTTGCTTAGTTTATTTTAGTATTACGCGTTGAAACTAAGCTGACATTATAAAATGCCCTGTCCTTTTCATATGTATAATATTAGAAAGAAATCCAATGATATTAAAATTATAAAATAAATTAGGGCCATTGTTTCCGGTAACATCCGCCATTAAACGTGTGAAATCAGATTGCTTTTTACATAAGTAAGCAAAGAAACAGACGTTACTTTGCGGTAACCCATAACAATCAAAATAGCAAGTTTAATATGTAATTTTAATTCTGCTAATTGTTAGTTTAATCAAGCAGGGATGCAATATACACCGCCCTTCCGCCCGTAAAAAATATGCACATGCAAGAACGATGATATAAACAAGCAAATTACATGCGCCGGTATGTTACCCAACACGTGTTTCAGACCCCTACGGACCATTCTCAAGGGATGCTAATCCGTCAAATGCTTGAAGGCAATTCAGATTATTGTAATTTGCTTGTTTATTTTGTCCTTTTTGCAAGCGCATATTTTGTGCGGGCGGGAGGGTTGTGTATATTGCATGCGGCTTGCTTAAACTGACAATTAGCGGAATTAAAATTAGATATTAAATTGGTAATTTAATATTTACATACAAAATCTATAATTTCAACATCTAGACTAGAATACTAATAAAATTTATAGTACATCTAATTAATAGTAGACCACAACTAAATAAACACGTTTATGCTTGTAAATTAAAAAATATTGCTGGCGGGATTTAAAAACTCATTATTCAATTAAATTGTTCGTCATGCCTTATAAAACTACTTGAGATAGCGAATACTGCCAACAGCTTAACATAATTTCACATTGTTAAATAAACATTATACTACATAACATTAAAATGCATACCTAATCGGAATGATATTGCAGTATATTAAATAATAAGCACAATGGCTTCAAAAGGTCTGACTCAATAACAGCTGCGCTTATCATAATAAGCGGGATGATAATGTCAGAAAAAACATTACTAGATGTTTTATCTTAAACAAATCAGGATTCAGCGTAATCTTTCCTTAACACATCCGAATCTGACTTTCCGATATTTACATGGATAGTTATAGCTTCATCATTTTCTGATTTCATGACGACATCATTCCATTGGACTTCGGCTTTCTTTCCATAGGCTTCATTTTCAATGAGGATAGCTGATTTAGTGCAGAGCGCTTTGCTTTGGAATTCAACCAGAGCGCAGTAGTCGCTCTTTTTCGTTTCCGACTTGATATCAGCGATATAGCCAAGCTTTCGCCTCATAACTTCTACTCTGACATGATAGTTGTAGATGCACACTTTGATAATGAATGCGCTTTTCTGGTGGAGCAAAATGATCTTGTATTTCGTTCTGCAGCAAGCAGTTTTCTTCAACTTTGTTTGGAAGTTTTCTATTAGAATCTTTATCTTTTGTGAGTATACTGCGATGATGTTATGGTTGGCTTGGAGATGTGATGATAGTTCCTCGAAGGGGACGGAACAACAGTTGGCGGTGATGGGACAGATCATGGTGTCAAACTTGCAATCTTCTTCGTGTTTGACTCTTGTGACTGCGGTCAGAAGGTCTGTGCATCCGCGTCTGTGGACAAGACAAAAGGAAAATAAATACACATTCTTTTTGGATTGTTTAAGAGTAGTTGGTTTGTAGTTGGCCACTTCTAAGCTAATCCATTTGCGTAGCTATGGCAACCTCATGTGTTTCAATAGAAATCGACCAATCCCCACGCTTGCTGTCATTTGTTTTTAAACATACATCGTCGTTCCCATGTTATTTGCTGGTGTGACTTGTTACGTTTTGGGGCGAGTAACAATTTTAACTTAGCTTTTTATATAATAGCATAGCAAACAATCTAGATGGTAAGTAATCACCGCCCAAGGACACTCGCAACATCAGAAAGTTGCCGGGTTTTAAGAAAGAATTGGCTCGCTTCCTAAAGGTTATGATGATATCGGATTCATATATCATATCTTATTGGATATACCTCCGTAGTCAATTGATTACACATTCTTGTGAAACGCACGGTGAAAGACAACCATTCATCCAGGTGGTATGAATGAAATTTAAACTTATGGGAATTAGATTTGAAGAGGAAGGTAGCGGGTATAAGTTCGAACAATTTCTCAAAACACGCCGGTACACTTTGTTTGACACATAAACAAATATAATATAAAGACTAATTCATTCTACTGCATTTTTTTGTGAAATGTCATCTGATAACCAAACATGTTTTTTGGATTGCATAACAATTTTATTTTAAGATGTTATCATATTAATTTTGGCTTCACTTAATAGTACATGTAATCTGAGACTGCTAACCTATTTACATTAATTTATGTATGCAATATTTGTGCGGTATTCAATTTGTATTTAAACTATTAAAAAAAGAGAGGCATCTAATGCTAAATCAATGTTTATTGAGAACTTTAAAAGCGGTCGCTGCGTATATTTGACAGAAGAAAAAAACTAATGATTCTTAGAGTCTGTGCAAACCACGTTTTTTAGACGTTTCCATACCGCCGTCGACGGCGCGTTTTTATCCTACAGAGCAGTTTGTTGTTGTTTGTATCGATACAAACGCGTTGCTAACGCGCGTCTGTATCGCTAAAAACGCGCGTCAACGGCGCGTTTAAAAAACGTGGTGTACACTATGTGGCCTATGCTCTTAGAGATTTCATTTCTTAAATATGACGATTCTGTATTTAATAGTACTAAATAAATTTAAATGACACTCTATCTCTCTCTAATATATCTCGTATGAAAAGAACAGGATATACATATAACTGTTAAACGATTAAAACTGTGTAGGTAATCGTCGATAGGTCCTAGCGTGGTGTATATTTTTACTCCGTATTTCACTAAAACTAAAGATGCCTGTCCTTTTCATAACAACTATGTTAGAAAGAAAGGTAAAAACGTCATAGTTACTTAAATAAAGATGATATATTTATAATGACAGTAATCGAGGCAAATGGAAATCCGTTGTATGTATGTATGTATATATTTATATTCACACTATAATCCTACTAATATTATAAATACGAAAGTTTGTGAGTATGGATGCGTGGATGTTTGTTACTCTTTCGCGCAAAAGCTACTGAACGCATTTTGATGAAACTTTGTAGTAATATCTATACATATAATAAAATCGTAAGAAAGTCAAAACTGTACATTGAATATTTTTTAAAAAGGTTACTTGAGGCGTGATGTACAATCGATATCGAAGCCAAAAATATAGTTTTTAGAATTTTGTCTGTGTGTCTGTTTGTGTGTATGTATGTACGGGCTAAACTCAAAAAGTACTGCATGGATTTACTTCAGATTTTGCATGAATATTACTAAAAGTTCGGGTCAACATATAGGCTACATATTATCACGCTATCACTTACGGTGGAGGAGCTACGATAATTTATAAAATTTAACGCGGGTAAAACCGCGGGGCACAGATAGTACTTTTTATATCCGAATAACACATAGGCTATGATTATAAAGTTTGACGCGGGTGAAACAGCAGGGTATAGCTAGTAACAAATACTAAAAAAAAAACTATATTTAAGGAGGCTCCCCCACAACAAATGTGATTTATTTTTGCTCGTTTTTGCCTTATATTGATAACGGCAACATGTAAACGCTTGAAATATTCACAGAATATTTATTTATATAGTTATTCAATTTACAAATAAATAATTACATTTAAATAAAACCAATACTTAAGGGGGGCTCCCAAAACCCAAATGTGGGTTTTGCCGTGTTTATAGATAGTGGTACGGAACCCTTAGTGCTCGAGTCCGACTCGTACTTGACTGCTTTTTGTTATTTAGATGCGAGCATGTTTTTGTCAGCTGTCTTTTTTATAAGATTGCAGGTGTTTCTTACTAGTTATATTATTGTGTAATGTAAAGACCAACGGCATTCTATATGTCATTGGAAATTACTGTATCTACTAAATCAAATGTTAATTTAAAACACTCCATCAATACTGCATAAAAACCAAAAGCTCAATCACGAGGCTTTTCGAAGTATCCATGCATTTGTGATGCTAATGAAATGTCAAATTTGTATTAAGTAGTAATAAGTTTTCACTTTATGGCAGAAGAATATCAAAAGCCATCATCCAGAGGGGAGCGTAGAAGTTGCCAAAGGTAATATCTACCAGACAAGGGGTCGTAGCGCCTCCCTGTGTACTATGACCAACATACGGGACCTTAATTTTTTCCAATAATTTTCATCATATTTTTTTTAAATCAACGCCCGCATTAGGGAATCTCATCCCTGTATCGTGGGGTCTTTACAAACATATAATTAGACGGACACAAGTTACATCCAGACTCAGAACAACTATTTATGGGCCACACAAATAGTTGTCCGGCGTGGGACTCGAACCCACGACACGAAGCGGTGAGGGGACTGTATTAGCCGCCACGCCACACGTGTGATTTATCCTGTCTTCAGCTACTCTGATTAAGTTGGTAACAGTATTATCGGAAGAATTGTCAGTGTGTATTAGTCGTTATCCGTGACAAACCTGTAATTGGCTTTACGATTCCTAAAGTTCCTAATAATAAATAACTGCTGTGATCGCTAACCCGACTGCCACAACTCCATAGTTTAAATATTTTAGGGATGCCTTTGTCCATTTGCCTTCAGCTGACATGATAAAGTGTATATATAGGCAATGTATCATAATAATAATATTTGTACGCCATTAAAGCAAAACATGATGACCTATTCACTTTTATATAAACAATGTACAGACGCCAGCACATCCAGCTACCCCAGTCTGTCAAATTTCTTTTATCGATTTTCAACTTTATCACAAAAGCATAAGGTTCTTTATTAGAACGAGTATCCAAAGCGGCATATTAGCTATACTATAACTTAGTTCATTATCTCATATCAATTATGTAATTGCACAATACGGGTAAGACGACGCGTGTAAATCATTATCATAATTACCTTATCAGTGAATTTAATATAAAAATAACCGCCTTATTTACTGTAATATGTGTAATTTGTGCAAGCTTGCATATTTTGTTCGTATAAAGATTCTGATATCTAAATAAATCATTTGCGATAAGATGAACAGCTATAAATGAATTGCATTTTATTGCTTTTTAATGGCAAACATATTACACAGAATTCTAAGCAACTATTTCAAATATTATAACTTAGTGTTCAGTACTTTTTAATTAATTTGTTAGTCGGTTTTGTTTTGTAAATCAATACTAATAAGTGATAAATATTTTGGGAGAACTAAGATACTGCCATCTGATCCCAAACTAGACAGAGTCTGCAGTACTACATAATATAGATACATTACACTGAGACGCAGAACAAATAACAAGATTTGTCCCAGGTGTGGATCGAACCCTCGGCATCTGGGTTAACCGTCAGGGTTACCAACCACTAAACCAAGAGCCAGTCAGTATTATTTCACTCTTTTTTTTTTATATCATTAATGTACACACGAAAAAGTAATACACAAAAGAAATTGTAAAACAAAATAAATGTACAAAGGTACTGCTTATTTCAAAGAAATTTCTTCCATCAGACTCGCGAGAGGAGAAATTAAAATGAAATATAACATTGCGTGTGTAGTTTCTTGAAGATAAATATATATATATATATATATATATATATATATATATATATATATATATATATATATATATACAACTAGGATGAGGAAGAGAGATAATGTGCGTTGACACGATTTTTAAATATTGATAATGTGTTACATTGGCGAATGTTAGGGGGAAGAGAATTCCAAAACCTGACCGCATAAACCGTATAAGAGTAGGAGTAACAATCAGTTTTATGTTGAGTATTAGTCGATTAGGTGATGATCAAAAAACTTCAAGAAAATCCTAAAGTATATACTTAAGCGACACCAGTCCTCATAACACTGTCAATTTCTTTTCAATCCTAAATTTTTTTTAAAGACAACGACCGCACTGAATTTACCTAATCCCTGTGTTGCGATATACTTTACAAACGTATAATAGACGGACACAAATTACATCCAGACTCAGAAAAGCTATTTATGGGTCACACAAATAGTTTTCCGGCGCGGGACTCGAACTCGCGACACGAAGCAGCGAGGCGACTATCTTAGCCGCTACGCCACACGTCCCTGAGTCAATGTTTCCAAAAACCTCCTATCTTTAGTCAGATAAAATATTCTCCACCAGTTTCAAAGACAAAAATGTCATATTAGGATTTGAAAATAGATTTTTTAACGGTTAATATTTTTGAAAGGACAGATCAGAAGTACCCGAAACCGGCGAGCATTTATGAAGAATATAATGACAGTAATCGAGGCAAAAGATGTGTGCAAGGATCGTGACAAATGGAAGTCCGTTGTCTCTGCCTACCCCTCTGGGAAACAGGCGTAAGTCTATGTATGTATGTATGTAATATTTTTTAACGGAATATATTTATATTACCAAAAATAGGTCGGATCTTTTTGCAAAGATAGTATACTTGTTTCGTATAACCAGGCTTTTTCAAACTAAAAATAATGAAAACAAACAGTCATCCGGTATTCTAGCTATTTATAATATTCCTATTTGAGCACCCACATATACAAGAATAAATTAGTTTCGCCTAACAAAAATACGTTGATGAATACAAGTTATTTCCTGATGGCTATCTTTATGCAATAAATATTAGAAGTAGGTAGTATAAATAACGATGTTTCTATTGGTAAATAAAATAATATAAAACATGGAAAGGTAAACCACCTTTCAATGAAAACTGGACAATATTATTGCGTAACATTAAACAATAAATTAATAATCTGTAAATACTTACCTAATTTGGTAGCCAATCAAATATTATTAGACATGTTTAGTTTTATATTATTTTAAAATTATTAAGCTAATAATATTTAGCTGCTGTGTGGCAACGAATATCACTACCCCATCTTATCAAATGGGTGTGTCACCTTGTAATATGACCATTAGGGTCAGCGCAGACCGAGAGAAGCGCAGCAGAGAGGATTAAAATTAATGAAATAAAGTGCATGTATGCTTGAACATTAAAATGCGCGAGACTGCGCGAGCATTTTGTCAGGTTCAAGCATATATGCACTTTATTCCTATAGCTCTTAAGTTGATTTTCTAGTGCCTTAATAAAATCCTCTCCGCTGCGCTCCTCTCTGTCTGCGCTGACCCTTATACTGCGATCGCCAACGCGTCTATCCACCAGGCGTGGCGATTATGGCATATCCTTCCACATGATGGACACAACAGCACTGTGGAGATCTTTCGGAGAGTCCTTTGTCCAGCTGTAGACGTCGTTTGACTGACATGATGATGATGATTTGACTGCATGGCGCAGTTTCAAAGGCACAAGGCCTCGTTGCCACATCAACACCCTCGAGTTATGTGTTCGATTCCCGTTCATGATAACTATTCGAGTCGAGTCCATAAATAGTTTTGTTCTGTGACTTTGTGTGCGTAATTTTTTTTTTCTATGTAGCGGTGCGAGTAGGATTTGCTATGAAGATGCGCCGCCGCAAAATAGCTGCGCGAGGAAGATGCGCAGCTCGAGCTATGCAATGTATCGATATAAGGGAAGCGGCGAGGGCAGCGCGATGAGGGGAGAGACGCTCACCCGTCCTGGCGTGCCGGCGACTAGTTCAGTTCATTTCTACTGTAGGTACTCTGCTTTGCTCATAGCTACACGACTCGCGACGCCCCTTAGCAGGCATCCATAGCACGCGTCTATAGCACGCGTCCATAGCACACATCCTTAGGACGCATCTTTCTATATAAAAAACATATCTTAATTGAATCCGTTTTTACAAGTTCTGAGCTATGTACCTACACCAATGAATTTGATTGATTGATATCAAACGCATCCATAGCAACGTAGCATAGCCACACCTCTGGTGGATAAGAAGCCTTATTTAAGTAAATTTTGAATTGTTATTAATAAAAATGTTGTTATGTTTATTTTAAGAATGTTATTTTGTCTTTTTTTTTTTATGACAGAGGTCGACAAACGAGCAAGTGGGTCACCTGATGGTAAGTGATCACCACCGCCCATGGAACTCGCAACAACAGAGGAGTCGCGGGTGCGTTGCCGGCCTTTAAGAGTCAGCAAACAAGTGTTGCTGACCCTTCCCCCCCCCCCCCCGATGAGCTCTGACGACCTTACTCACACTCAGAAACACAACATTAAATTATTAATGTTATTATTAAGGAATGTCTTCTGTAAGGTGGAGGTACTTCCCCAGTCGGGCTGCTCTTCAAGCGAATGAACGCTGTGCCCTACCTCTCTTAAAAATATGAATGTCAGTGTTTGATTCCGCATTAAAAACTGGCTTGGTCACCAAAACTATTCAATAAAGATGATTTGAAAGATAATGCCTATGTATTATCTTATCTAAAATCATCTTTGTCTAGACTCAAAACAGACGTTATTTTATTATCAATTTAGATAACAAAAACACGGCCAAGTGTGTGTTGGGGATTGCTTTTGTGGGGATCCGTTAATATGTAATCGAATAGATATATAGACAAATTTTCGCCATTTTCTACATAAAAGTTCTAAAACCTTGATTATATGTTACATAAGTTACCTGTTATTGAATAGAGAAAAATCTTTGAATTCTAAAATCAAAGATGTTATCTTGGTAAAAAAAAATATCTTAGATTTTATTAATAACCACTTCATTTGAATAGACTGGAAATCCAAGAATTAAAAATATCTCAAATTTTATTTCTTCCGTATCATATATTGGATACATACGCACTTACAATTTATACTTTAAGCATCTTCTACACAGTTGCAAACCAACAATTTAGATTTCAATTTATTTATTGCATTCATGGGTTTACATAGGTCTTGACAATAGAGTAGGTACAGTACCAAACATGAACCCTGCTAGGGCACAGCAATATTTTTACATTGTAATTTGTCATTTTAAACATATAAGGGAGGTAGTATAGTACTGGTATAAATAATTGTCATGATGAGTGATGTCAGGTCATGAGTTTATGTTATGTAAGTCACGTAAGAGAAAACAGTAATTGTGTTATTCATATTATTTAATTTAATTGCATTTGTTAATTAATTTATCAGCGATTGTATTATTATTTATTACGATTTAAAGATGTCAAAAGTATTTTTATTTTTATAATGATATATCATCATCAACGTCCCAACAGAGGTCACCCTGGTGTTTGTCATCCATTGCCATGCAGTTGTGCAGTCTAGATGGATGGCAACCACCAGGGTGACAGGGTGGTAAAGATGCTTAACTTTACTTTTTGGCGTGGTTGGTAGATAGTCTTGCGCTATCCGCATCCAGCGATTTCCAGCGACCTTCACAAGATCATCAGTCCATCTTGTAGGGGGCCTGCCCACGCTGCGTCTTCCGGTTCGTGGTCGCCACTCGAGAACCTTTCGGGAGATCTTTGGGGGAGGCCTTTGTCCAACAGTGGACGTCTTTCGGCTGATATGATGATGATGATGATGGTAGATAGTTGGGATTTGCAGGTCGTGGGTTCGATTTCCACCCACGACAGATATTTGTGAACATGAACATGTATGTTTGTCCTGAGTCACCTGGGTGTAATTATTTATGTAAGAATGTATTTACAAAAGAAAAAAAATAAATGTACTATATCAGTTATCTGGTTTCCATAGTACAAGCTCTGCTAAGTTTGGGGTCAGATGGTCGTGTCTGAATAATGACTAAGGATATTATTATTACTAATTTACCTCCAAAGAATTCTTGTCAAGAGTTTTCGTTAAGTCTAACTAAGTATGCAATTTCTTGGACAAGAGAAAATTAAGTAAAGATGCAATTAAATAGTCAGTACCTACACAAGGCTATAAAATAGTAATTTTTATCCCCGTTATAGCTTATTCACCGAAAGTCGTGGTTTATTGGTCAAACAAGTGTTTGTATCGGATGTAACTTTTATTAGCAGATACGGTCAGTAAAAGATGAATCTTCGTAGGGACTCGGGAGATATAGGTATAGAAAATCTGATCTTATTTTACCATACATTATTATTGAATAGTATTTAGACAATAAGACTGGCCAGTTGGTCTAGATGCAAGTGAGGTCCTGGATTAGATCCCCACCCAGAATAAATATTTGAGCGATGACCATGATTATTTCTTCTGTATATGGTCGTAGTTTATCTATGAAATGTATGTATTTTAAAATAAATAAGTGTGTTTATCATATGTCCAGCGGCCATAATAAATAAATAAATCATTTATTCTCGAGCAAAAGACTCATTACAATTCATAAAATTAATTCACATAAAATTAAATAATACATTACATAAAATAAAATCACAGTCACATTAATTAGATTACATACAAAAAATAAGTACAGTCTAAGCATAGTTTGGAATCAGATGGCATTGGGTAACTTGCCCTAAGATATTTTATTTATGTTGATGTACTATTATTGGGTTTGGATTGGTTACATAAACTGAAACTATGTAATAAGTGTCTTCTGTGGTTTTCTCTTTCTTTCAGAGGCCGTAGTAAGTCCTTGAATAGGTGACCTGAACAACTTTTAATTTCTTAGTATAAAAATACGAGTAAGTAAAGCCTAACAGTAATGATCTAAATTGGAATTGCGTTAAACATGGTAATAAATAAGAAAACCTTGAAGACAAAAATTGCGTTATAATAACATAATTATGCTGTCACTTGTATTGATTAAAGATGAAGTTATTGTGATGCTTCATACGAACAACCTTTTTGGTAGAAGGAGACAGAAACACTTCCCCACTTTATCTTATTACTAAAATCTGAACCGTTTACATTCTGAATTAAACTTGTTACTGCCTTTAATAAATTCAACAACTATCTCCAATTCCCTATTAGTGTGGTCACCAAGGCAGCGAGTTTTATTGTCTTTGTGTGTGTCTGTCTGTGGCATCATAGCACTCAAATGGAAGCACCTATTTGGATGCGGTTTTTTCATTTGAAAGCATGCTTCTTTTCGGTGGTTCTTAGCTATGTTTGATTAATATCGGTCCAGCATTGTAGGAGTATCTGCTCTTTCCCAAAATTATGTAATTATAGTTGTTTTCTAACGGTTAGGTTAGTTAAACAACCTTACACTGATAATTATTATTGTTTCCAAATAATTGGCTTAGTCTCAGCGAATCTACTTTTGTTGGGGACTGTACCATCTTTTATCTCGGATTTACGATGTTTAGCAATCCTGGTTGATTAATGGTTGTAAGTCGGGGGTATACATCACTATACGTAGCTAAGTCATAGCTTATTGGGTGACATGATGGAGAAAAGTGCTAAGTTTTAACGTGTTAACAGAACGGTACTAGTTCCAGTTATTAGACATGTCAGTATGTCTAAACTTTGAATGGCTAAAGAAGTATGACACTACAAGAAGTATGTTTGAAATCAACAGTCTTCGCATTTATTTTTGTACGTGTAGATATATTTTTCGTACAGATTACCTTGGTTTACATTATTGTACTTTACGTAGGTATTTCTTATTTGTTTTCAATGAAAATACAGACCATGTTATTCGCTGATAATCTAGCTATCTAAAAGGCAATAAAAAATATATTTAATAGTTTTTGAGTTTACCTATTACATAGAACCAGCATAAATATTTTTTTTCCCTCTATGATATTAATCAATAGATAATCACTTTTTGGCCATTGTCAACATTTGAACCCCGGATTTCATTAACTACAATTGAACATGCTAACACTAGGCCTACGGATAATTTACGTCCACTGCTGGACAAAGGCTTCTTTAAATAATGGGGTGATATGCCATAATCGCCACGCTTGGCAGGCGGGGATGATCGCAGTTTGGTTGTCGTAGTTCACAGAAAAAAGCTGCTGCCTGTTTTCAGGTAAGTATTTCCTCGGGTCGTTTCCCCACGGGATGAGATGGGGTGATGCTATTCTTGGTAACGTAACCGTAACCACAATAAAGCCTCATAAACACCGTAAATAAAAGTAAGCATTAGCTCGTCAATAGTTCTATTCAATCGAGTTTCAAAACAAATCAGGTATCAATGTTAGGCAACCTAACTTGTTTAGTCTACGGAATACCTACTGTTTTGTACGAACATGATATAGAGTTAACTCATGGCTTTTTATTCCAGTAAGCCTCTATGATAATCTGAAGCCTTCCTTAGTGAGTCTCTTTACGATAGAACGATTCCTCCAATTTCATAATTTGAAAACGATATGTCGTAGCGTTACATTGCATCGCGAACGGATTTAACGGAAACTTAGATAAGTTATACGTTTCCGTTACATGATCATAAAAGGTAAATGTCTTATACTCCATTTGTTAGAGGAATACAGGCTATGCTTAAATATGTTCTAGAAAAAACAGCTTACACGTAGGTGATATGCGTAGTGAGCCGATTTATAGCAAGGCCTTTTTCCCACTTTTGCTTCTATACTCGTGTAAAATGTTACCTAAAATAAAGCCCTAAAGAAGTAATTATAGCGGCTAAGGAAGTTAGAATCACGGTGGTATTATTAAAGCCTAGAAATAAAATAACAAATATTATATTGATGTCCAGTACGGGTCCTTATTGGTGTTTATATGCGCTGTCATTCAAATATAGACTTAGGTTAACTTAATCTCGGGCTATGTTTGTAGAAAACGAAAAGCCGATATAACACATACTTCCTCCGAAAGGGTGTTAGTAAGGGAATTTTAAATTTGATCTGCCAATGTGTATCGTTCGTAGCTTAGCGCAGGGCGCTTACCCCGGGTTGGTCGGTGTTGGTTCGAGACCCGCTGGACGTTAAAATTTATGATTTCCCATTTTTGAGATTAGATTTGCGCTTTTCATTGCGTAGAATGCAATAACGTGTAATCAGTGTATGACACTACCGAAATTCCTGGGCTAGACTATATATAGCATTGCCAAAATTTGAAGTCGTGGTCGTTCATATGGATACTTTGGTTAACTTCCTCTTCAAAATACATTTGTATAGGGAACTTTGGGGGCGTCTGTTGTTTTAACTAATCTAGATGTTAATTACCTATAATTCCGACACGGCAGCATCAGATCGTTGATCAGCCTCTGTAGCGCGAGGCATGGCGCGGCGGGAGCTCGAAGTGTGCCTCTACACCATGCGCACCTGGACATGCGCCGTGAACATCTGGCACACCATACTCCTCCGCACCATGGGCAGACACATGGGCCGCAGCACTGTAATAAAATAAACATGATTATAATACTGAGTTCGCTAGAACCAGGTACCGAGACAGGTAGACCTAGTGATACATTAGAATTGCTAGGCTAATGCTACCTGTTACGATGTTAATTTCTATACATAGAAGATCAACTTTCGTATATTTCTGACTGGATTCCCCCTAAACGGCCCGACCGATTAAGAAAAACAGTTTTGGATGTCTTTAAGTGACTCCTTTTTAATTCATAGGACAGGAAAGTATGTCGGTTTAGCGAGTAAACTAATATATTTATGACATTGGAGATCTCTCCTCGTCTATCTATATCTGACTCTTCGAGGCATTGAGGGTTATTCTTGTTTTACGAGTAGTTTTATACAAAATAAGTATTAGGTCTACTGCCCTCATACTTCATATCTATATTTGACTCTTCCATGGTTATTCACTAACCAATGAGTTTTCACATCAAAATGTATCCCAGAGCGTGGATCAAACCAGCGACCTCGCCAATTACTGCCAGCTCGGATATCATGCTCGTATACCTACCACTCGAGTACACAGAGGTCATGAGATATTTTATGAATAAGTAAAATTATGACATGAAGTTCGTCTTAAATCGTCATAAATGTATTCAACGCGAATTATTCTTCCTTGTTTTCAAATTATTTCCTTGGTTTCAAATTGGTTGCAAATGTCAAGCTGTACCAATCAAGCATTTTAACTAGCATAAATATATAATAATACCCTGGGACATTACGTTACAATTTACAATTATTTCACACGCGGCCATCTGATCCCAAACTAAACAGAGTTTTTACTATGGAAACCGAATAACTGATATACTACATATACTCCTTTTTATTTTGTGAATAAATACGAATACAGACAGTTACACCCAGACTAAGGACACACAGATATGTTCATGTGCTCAAATACCTGACCTGGGAGAGAATCGAACACACAACCAGAGGCGTGAAAAATACACATTTATAAATGTATAGTATTCTACTGGTCATCCCTTTCTATCGATACCCATATTGAGGCAGTTGTGTAAAAATATGTTATCCGCCATCTTGGTCAGATTTTCATCAAACATAAGAACACTCCCAACTAATTCACCTACCAAATAAAGAAAATCAAAATCCGTTTATCCGTTCGAGAGCTACGATGCCACGACGAACACCCCGACGTTTTTGAGTGGTGGGTAAAAATAAGAAAAGCAAGCCATCTCTAGCAGTGGTTCGTCTTAATTATGTGAAAAGAAGCAATTTAATTTAGTTCTACTTGCCGTAGAACAATGTAGGTAACGTGTTACGAAACCTTGCTTCTATAACACAAGATGCCTGCTAACGTCTACTCGACAAACTATTATACACCTTACTTGCACCTAAGTCACGTAATCATCTAACTTGCCTGCATATTGTGGAGTTAAAGTGCGGCCTCTGAGCGCGGAACGTGTAAACTTTGCACGTAATATCAAAATAGTAAAGGGCCGAGAGAGAGAAAGAGAAGGTACTACTAATTTGACTGCAGGTATGGCGCAGCGTCAGCGCCACAAATAGTTGGTCTGAGGCTGTATGTTATTTGTGTCCGTATATTATATGTTTGTAAAGTACCCCGCGATACAGGACGATAAGTGTATACTGTAATTCGTCGTAGCAATCCGGTCACTCGAAGGCCTTCGCACGGCCTCATGGGCGTAAGTTTATATTAACAGTGATTAAGATTCTCACAACACTGACGGTACCTTTGTTTGTTATTAATATACGAAACAATAATGAATGGAATATATTCATCGCTAAGATTTTAAGCCATTTTACCAGTCGGTAATTTTTAGACAGCTGTCTTGGACCATAGATACAATTAATTTAATGTTGATTTTCGACCATTTTAACATTAGTGAAATACTGTAACTGGTAACTCAAGTAATTAATTTTATGTTGGATATGCAGACCGTTTCAATCTCCTTAGGAGATCATCTTCAGAGCGACTGCGACGTGCGTCCCGTCCAAATGACGATGATCTCTTGAAGAAATAGAAACTGTTGGCCGAAATCAACATGAAATTAATTACGTGAGTTACCCGTTACAGTTGTTTTTACTATGTTAGCTTCTCATTATCAGCCATTGACATGCTGGACATAGGCCTGCCCAAATAACCCCTTGTCACCGCGATTTGGTATGCGAGTTGGCGGCCGCAGTTAGGTGGTAGCTAATACACAGGTGGCGCAGCTGCCCGAATAGCTGGTGTATCCCTTGGGGTGATGGGTCTATCCCTAGGGATATATTATTATTTCTCGGCCGGAAACCACACGGCTAGTTCCTCAAGCCAGGTTCAATTATAACATTTCAATGATGTTAAATTTTGGATTACCGGCAATTGTGGAGATCTTTGTCCAGCAGTGGACGTCTTTCGGCTGATATGATGATGATGAAATTTTGGATTTATAGCTAGAATAAACAGTTTTTTTTCCTAAAATAATAAAAAATCTATTTAACTTTCTTTATCGTATGTAAATTATTTTCAGAACTGTTAAAGTTTATCTAATAACTGTATCCGGCACCAAAATCTTAACGTGGCTTCCGAAGTACGGATGCTCGGAAATTAAACCACTTTAGTAGATACCCACTTACTACACTTACAGAATGGTGAGAGCAATTATTGGTTACTAGCTGTGCCCCGCGGTTTTGCCCGCGTTAAACTTTATAAATTATCACAGCTTCTCCCCTGTATGTGATAGCGTGATAATATGTACCCTATATGTCGACCTCTTTGTAATATTCATGCAAAATTTGGAGTAAATCCATGCAGTACTTTTTGAGTTTAGCCCAGACATACATACAGATAAACAGACACACAGACAAAAATTCTAAAAACTATATTTTTGGCTTCGATATCGATTGTAGATCACTCCTTAAGTATCCTTTTTTAAAAATATTCAATGTGTAGTTTTGATTTTCCAACGATTTTATTATGTATAGATCACTGCCTCTTGAGTAATATCGTGGAGCCATTCCTGCCTTATGACATCCGTGGTATTCTTTAAATACTGAGATTTGCTTTTTCTGTTACGGGTTTAAGGTCCATATGACATTAATATAAGAAGTTCTTACCTGTAATGGCTCCAAGCATATACTGCATTCTGAGAACCGTGAGAGCAGTTCATCACAGTTGGGACAGCTACACTGAGCTGCGTGGCCTTCTTCAGGAGCCTCTAGCGTTGTCTGGACTAGGGGCAGCGATTTGTCTGTGGACAAAAAAAAACATTTTTTTTTAATAACAATAACATATTACAATTCAGAATATTTAAATACCTATAGTGTCACTTGAACCTCTTTGGTTTGAGCATGACACTTCCCAATATGGGTCAATCTAATATCAATCTATATAATAAGTATAAAAAATACCTAATTTTACGAGAACATTTATACGAGAACACTATGCTTTACAATTTACTAAACTAATAAAGAAAATACACTTAATAAGCTACATACAGATTAGGTACTTATACATTTTAATACCTACAGTGACTTAAAATATTGTTCTAATTTAACTTTTACATTGTTCATATTAATATTAATATAATAAATAATATATATAGGGACAATGTCACACACATCATCCCAGCCCCAAACTAAGCAAAGCTTGTACTATGGGTACCAGGTGACGATATACATACTTATATAGATAGATATATACTTATATACATAGAAAACATCCATGACTCAGAAACAAATATTCATGCTCATCACACAAATATTTGCACTTACCGGGACTCGAACCCAGGACCACCAGCTTCGTAGGCAGGAGCACTACCAACTAGGCTACGGTGACCGTCGATAACGTAGATAATGATCAACTCTGCTGGACAAAGTATCTTCATAGTTCGGCAATTTATGGTAGGTTATTATTGATCATACAACTACTCGTATCGTTCCCCTTCTACGTGACAAATCGACCACTAGGCGAATTAATAAATAATTGAATATCTAGAGAAAACTATTACTGCAATCCGATCTCAAACTAGACAAAGCCTGGTAACTAGACAATGGATAAATACACTTATTGACGGGCCTGTTGGCGTGTTTGTCAAATGCTTGCTTTTCACGCCGGAGGTCGTGGGTTCGATTCCCACCCAGGACAGATATTTGCGTGCATGAACATGTCTGTTTGTCCTGCGTCTGGGTGTTATTATCTATATAAGTATGTATTTACAAAAGAAAAGTACTATATGTAGTATATCGGTTATCTGGTTTCCATGGTACAAGCTCTGCTTAGTTTGGGATCAGATGGCTGTGTGTGAATAATGTCGCAGACTATTAATATTATTACTTATATATTTCTAAATACATACAATTACACGATATTTATAAACAATACTTTAGATACTATTTCTATTGACACAATAATTCTTTACTGAGTAAATTCCTGACAGATTTGGGAATTTCCTATCTTAAGTAAAATTAGTTTAAAATCGCAAGACAATCTGTAAGATGAGAATTTGATCCATTTTTGATAGCACTTTATAAACTCTTGGTGTATAAATCTGTAGTTAAGCTTGACTCATTATATTTGTATTAGAACACGAAGTTCTTAATTGTGTTCGACTTACTACTAGCTATTACTAAATGGAGCTTAATAATTTTAGTAAAGTACTAGTAAGTAAAGTTATTTGTAATTTAATAAGTGTTATTTTATTGCATCTTTATCTCCATTTTACTATTGTGACAGATGAAATAATAAATAATCTGAAATAACTAGCAAAGAAGAGCACACACCCCAAAAAAGAAAGAGGTACAAATTTAAGAACTTAGGTAGTAACCTAAATTCGTGGACAGCCAAAATCAAAATACAAAATTAATATGTAGAGCTAATTCCGATAATTATCAGATCAAATTAAACTGGTCTAATTAAACCGGAAAGTAATTTGTACCCCGCTTATTGCGGGCAGGGGATCGCCCGCAATAAATATGCATAAGAAAACATAGAAAACTAGCTGTGCCACGCGGTTTCACACGCGTTAGACTTTATAAATTATAGTCTTTGTTTTATTTGGATAAATAGCTATGTAACTACAATGTTGCATCAAAATGCGTTCGGTAGTTTTTGCGTGAAGGAGTTACAAACAACCATAAATCTATATATCCATACTCACAAAATTTCAAATTTATAATATTAATAGAATTGTTAATATTAAATTTGAATTTTACTGTTATGTTTTTCCGCAAAGTAACGCCTAACTCCATTACTTAAGATTAATAACCGAAAACTACTATAAAATCGTTTCAAATTTCAAGACACAAAAAGCACTTAATCTCACTTAATTCCTTTTGTAACAAAAGGATTCTCTTCATTACACCGCAAAACCCCTTTTCAGCTAATTACTGTGGGTCTAGTTACTTTAAATGAGTCATTTAATTTTATTACATTGTAAGCGAATCGGTACAAAAAGTATTTGTCAGCACATTAGCGACAAATGAAGTATAAATTCGCCTAATTGACTTTAGTCAATGTCTGCTGCCTGCGCCATAGTACTTTATTCGCTAATCAAGAGATTTGTTAACAAATATAAATAACAGTAAACATGTTAAAAATAATAAATAGCTATCCCGGCAGACGATGCCTTATAATAAAAATAAAACCCGGAATCTCATTATAGCGGTACCTACTGGGTATAATTGTAAATCTAAATCTCATCAAGCTACCCAATCAAATGTACAAAAAGTCATCAAAATCAGCAAAATTAATTAAAAAGTTGGCTTGGTAGTAGAAGGGTGAAAATTCAAGGCTGTATGTATTTTACAATGCCAAATCATAATAGAATAGAAATAATTCTGCATAAAAGTGTAATCTGTAGATAACCATTGATTTATAATAAAATACCGAATACTGTTAGCAATTGGATACCGTTAGATTTAAGAATACATTTAAAAAATTCTAATTAAGAAATGTTATTATAATGTTAATGATTTTCTGAATGATCAAAATTTGTAAATATAACGGATATTATATAATTTTATGACATGATGATAATGATTTGTAAAATAATTGTGGGGCCGTACCCAGATAATGCAGAAAATCGTTCAGTCAATTAGAACATTTTAATTTTGAATTATTTTATTGTGGCTGTTGAACATTTTATAAATACTTATTTTATAATGACATTTTAAATAAGTAATTCATAAGGATTTATGTTATAATTATATAAGTCACCAATCATTGTCACAAATTGTAACTATCTATACATATAATACAATCGTAGGAAAGCCAAAACTGTACATTGAATATTTTTTTAAAAGGATACTTGGGGCGTGATCTACAATCGATATCGAAGCCAAAAATATAGATTTTAGAATTTTTGTCTGTGGGTCTGTTTGTCTGTATGTATGTCCGGGCTAAACTCAAAAAGTACTGCATGGATTTACTTCAAACTTTGCATGAATATTACTAAGAGGTCGGGTCAACATATAGGCTACATATTATCACGCTATCACTTACGGGGGAGGAGCTATGATAATTTATAAAATTTAACGCGCGTAAAACCGCGGGGCACAGCTAGTTAATAATAAGATAACAAATTAATTAAAATTTGAATAAATGTCGTAATCTCATATTTTTGGATGACATATTTATGTCGAATATAGTGAAACCATACTACAATGCTTCCAACAACCATGTAACCTATATTCTAGCAAATAAACATTTTCATTTCATTTCATTTTCATTTCATTTCAATTGAAATTGAAGAAATAAAAATAACACAGTTTGGGGTATGCCAAATAAGTCTGCTGGGTGGAATATATATCTATATAAATAAAAAGACAAGTCCTGACTGACTGACTGACTCATCAACGCCCAGCCCAAACCCTTAAACCTAGAAAGCTGAAATTTTGCACAAATGTTTGCTTTATAATGTAGACAAGGAATAAGGAAGGATTTTTCGAAATTCAACCCCTAAGGGGGTAAAACAGGGGCGCTAAGTTAGTATGAAACTTTGCCGTTTTTGAAGTTTAAGGCATCAAAATTGGTATTTGGACTTCCAGTTAAAAATAAAAATCATGTATTTCAGGGTTTTTGGAAATTCCACCCCCAAAGGCGAAAAATGTAAGTTTGTATGGAAAATGTGACAATATTTAAGTTAAACGCATGAAAATTTGTATTTGGCCTTCCAGTTAAAAATAAAAAATCACGTATTTCAGGGTTTTTAGAAATTCCACCCCCAAGGGCGAAAAATTGGGGATGTAAGTTTGTATGGAAAATGTCACAATTTTTAAGTTAAATGCATGAGAATTTGTATTTGGCCTTCCAGTTAAAAATAAAAAAACACGTATTTCAGGGATTTTAGAAATTCCACCCCCCAGGGCGAAAAATAGGGGATGTAAGTTTGTATGGAAAATGTGACAATTTTTAAGTTAAACGCATGAAAATTTGTATTTGGTCTTTTAGTTAAAAATAAAAAATATGTATTTCAGGAATTTTGGGAATTCCACCCCTTAGGGTGTAAAATAGGTGATGTAAGTTTATACTGACTGACTGACATATCAACGCACAGCCTAAACGACTGGAGTTAAAGACTTGAAATTTTGACAGAAGGTACCTTTTATGACGTAGGCATCCACTAAAGAAGGGTTTTTGAAAGTTTGTATAAAACATGTGAAAAGTTAAACGCATGAAAATTGTTATTTGGCATTTCAGTAAAAAATTAAAAATATATATTTCAGAATATTTGAGAATTCCCCCCTAAGGGCGTAAAGTAGGGTACGTACGTTTCTATGTAAACTGTGACTTAAAGTTAATCGCATGAAAATTGGTACTTAGCATTTCAGTTAAAAATTAAAAATATATATTTCAAGATTTCCGAGAATTCCACCCCTAAGGGTGACAAATAGGGGATGTAAGATTGTATAAAATGTGACATTTTTGAGGTAAACGCATGAAAATTGGTATATGGCCTTTCATCTAAAAATTATAAATATATATTTCAGGATTTTTGGAAATTCCACCCCTAAGGACGACTAGAATAGGCGATGTAAGTTAGTATGAAAGTCTGTATTTTTTGAGTTAAACGCATGTAAATTGGTATTTGGTCTTTCAGTTAAAAATGAAGCAATCCAGGGAATAATTTGTTGTTTAAAAAGGTCGTCTAAGTAAAACGTTTTATAAGATTTGTAAATCCTTTTTTTTGGAAATTTTATAAAAAAACGACATTTTAATCAAATTGGGATAAAAAACGAATTTCTCTAAAATTCGAGTTATCGTAGTATAAATTGTTGGTGTCGAGATGATCGCACCCAAAAAACATCATCTCAATTTTTTTGATCTACAAGTTCACAATTTTGTAACAATGGCGTTAATATCTTTTCAGATCGCGGAACTTAATTGGCATATCGGTTAAAATAAATAAATGCTTGAAATAGGTCGTCCAAAAATGAATCAATAGATGATCGCCTAAATCTCACCCAAAATATATGCACACATCTTAATTTTACCGCTTTACAAGTTTATATTTTTGTTAGTAGATGGCGTAATCATCGTTTTAGATTGCGCTATGGTTTCGTTCACAAAATGTCGCAACCTAATCTAATGGGAGTTACATTTGTGATTAATGCATCGTTGATTATTATTTTACTTTATTTGACTTACTGAATATACTTAAGGACAATTGATATGTATTCTTTGATTTTTGCTTGATGATATCGGGTTCTTTTTGTAAATGACAGTAGAAAAGTAGTCTTTCATTTATTTCTTAGTAAGGGTATTTATAGGTTAGGTTTTATTCAATTTATATTGCTTATTTGTTTTAAAAATTATATTTTTTAGATTAATCTAGAAGTTAGATTGGTCATCATTCAAAATTGTCGCGGACAAAGTCGCGGGCACCAGCTAGTATAATATAAAATAGACGTCTAACCGAGCAAATATTTACCATAGAAGAAGCAACAAAGTCTCTCTCTGAGCTATGATCCCCATATTGCGATCGCTAACTCGTCTGCCAAGCATGGCGGATATGGAATATCCACAAATGGGAACAATTTTACCGTGCACATCGTTGGGGAGGATTTATCCAGCAGTGGACGTTCTTTGGCTGACATGGTGAAATAACTGTTGTATTTCTTATTTGCCAACAATGTGTATATGTAACCAGTGACATAATCTACGCATTACCAATAATAACGCCTATTAGACATAGTTTAGTGAAGGTCAACGTGTTATATAATCGTATATCAGCATCTGAGCTTTACACTAAAAGTAAAAGGGTGCTCATGAATATCAAGGTTAGTATGGATTTGATGAAATAATACCTATTTTTATTATTATAACACTTTTATTAGCATACGTATGTTTCATACGTATGTTAGTATGTATGTAATGTAAATATGAACATGATTTTGACATCCTTCAAGTTCGGTTTAAATAAAAGTTTGGTATTCTTCTCAAGGACCGACGACGCGACGATTCAATATTTTAAACAGCTACATTCTTACAGGATTAGCTACTTATTGTTCCCCTATAACTGGTAGTGTCATTGTGCCAAGTGATTTGACATAAATAAAAAAATAAAAAAAAACTCATGATTTTATAGAAAATCCAACTTAAATAAAAAAAATACACACAGTATATAAAAAAATAGTTAAAACAAAAACAAAAACCCCGCTTTTATAGAAGACCAAACGAAAAAAACTGGATAAAAATGTGTTGTATTATAAAAAAGCGAGGGGTGTGTAGCGTCAATAGTTATTAATATTTTATTGACAGATTATCATTTTGTTAAAAAGCACCCCACGCAATTTTTATAATAAATTACATTTTTGTTTATTTTTCATTTTATAGTTAGATTTTCTTTAAAAGCATAATTTATCAGTTCTTTTTAAATATTACTTTTAGTATCGCGAAATGTAGCGTAGTTATGCGAACTAAAATTTCTTTAGCTATGATTATAGATGTAGCTTCTCGCTCTTCACTTGTTATGATAATATTTCATAATAATTATGTAATATAATTATAAACAACAAGTATGAAAAGTCACGCATAGACCTAACTAATATTATTGTGTTAGCTGTGGGTTTTACTGTTGCGTGTCTAATGGCTAATACTTAAAGTTATTATTTAAAACAACAGTTAAACCACAGGTTTTATTTGACTAAAATTCATTTGATCTACTTATGCCTGACTAGTCACGAAACACAGTCAGGATGTGCAATACCAAATAATAATAATAAATAATGTCCTCCTAGACAAATTTCGGCCACGGTGGCCAGTTTCAATAGAGTTGAGTATTGAGAAATAGTACTATATTTGTTATAAGTAATCTCGATAATTTTCATAAAAAGTGACTGTGTTTTTACGCACACCCGCGCAGTTGACTAGTTCCCATGGAAACTGTCCGCCACTGGTCTGCAATGAGAATGGGTATTACGTTGTGTCAATTTATTTTCGTTTCGATGTTTATTGTTTATGGCTTGCTTTTGTAATTAGTGCAAGTTTTTAATTAATTTATTGTAATTAACTTTAATAATGTAAAATTTTAATGCTGTGGTCATCTTTAAGTGTTGCAGCACTATTATTTTTAAGTATGTACGTGTTTTATACATTGACCTATATGTATTCTACTAGACGCGCAATCAATTCTTTTACAACAGTGTTTTTCAGTTCCAAATTTAGATTTTCTTAAGTTCTATTGCATTCTATTGCACATAAATTGCGTTTATCAGTGATATCTCAAATATTTACCTAAATAACAAGTCCTCGTCTCTTAACCACAACAAACAGTATTAAGCAACGATAACTGTGTCAGCCGAAAGAGAAAGGACTCAGGCGCTGGCTTAAAGAAAATCTTGTCAGTTGAGAAATCGTGAAGGTCTGTCTGGTATTACAGAAATTCAAGGCCGTTTATCCTTAATATTTATAGAAGTTTATAACAAATTTGCCTGGAATTAGAAATACTAAATGTAAGTATTAATTACAGCGGCTGTGTGGTAAGAATATCTCCACCCTATCTCATCCCGGGGGGCGCGTAAAAGTCCCGGGGGAATATAGGTATACCAGAGAATGGGCAGCAGCGTTTTCATGAGTAATGTACGACCCGTTTGGTAAGCGTGGCGATTATGGCATATCCCTCCAAATGAAGGACACTACTGTATTGTGAAAATCTATAAATGGTCGACTCTACATAAACGCATCATTTTAAAGGAACAAATGATTTTTTTATAGAATAGAATAGAACTTTCTTTATTGGAGTAACTAAGACTCAACAAGATTGTTAGTATAAATTTACGACTATGTTAGTAATCACTGACATTAATAAAAAACACGGAACACATACATAAATAAATGAAGGTTTGTCACTTTTGTGCCATCCCATGGGAGACTGCACAACAGTGACCAACGTATTTACAGTCCAGTCGACTGGCAACCATGCTTAAGACGCTGTTGGGGCTGCCCCACACCCTTCGCACCAGAGAAGCACACCTTTTGCGCATTGTTGCGTAAAAGCAATCTATTTTATTAAATTCTGCGCATTTCTTCCAATCATTTAACTTGAACCCTACTAAATTTATGGTAGTCAAATGAGAATTATCCTTTTCTAATTAATATTCTAAGGTTGTGCTACTATCGGATGTTTAGAAACAACAAAACATTAATCTTATATGTACGCGACTTACGTTTTAAACGTTAAAGTTTGAAATACATTAGTATTCCACTCACAGTTCAGTCTTAGTTTTTGTAATGACTTTAATAAAAATGGAAGTGGATTTCTGTGAATATATATCTACAAATACTATAAATCTACAAATATCTGCACGCTTCGTGTCGCGGGTTCGAGTCCCGCGCCGGTCAACTATTTGTGTGACCCATAAATAGTTGTTCTGAGTCTGGATGTAATTGGTGTCCGTATATTATATGTTTGTAAAGTACCCCGCGATACAGGGATAAGATTTCCTAGTGCGGGCGTTGTCTCAAATTGTCTCTTTTGGTGCTCTATCGCCCCTACACAGTTTGAAATGGTAATTTTATAGTTAAACGCAACGATAAGAATTGATGATAAATATGATGATTTATTTCTGAACATTTTATTTCGTAAATGGTCTAAATAAAAATATCAGACATAAATCATCATTTCTACACTCAAAGTACCTTCTCCATATGTTTATAAATTTATATTTATTAAAAATGTTATATTGACACCGACGTTTCCTTTCCGCTGACGTCAAAATGGTATCGCCTTGGCACACTTTTGAAGGTCATTGCCCTTCGTTGCCGTGTCAGTAAGGCATGGTATACTTGTCTCATTTCCTATGAGCGGATAGGAAAGTGAATTAAGTTCTAAGCAACCTACTCTTGCAATTGAAACTATGATGACAGTTACGTTTTATATTGTTCGATAGGCCTTATTAGGGTACCCTTTTAGTACACAAAGTAATTGTAGTTACATTGTAGTACACAAAGTAAAAATAAAACGAGTACCAGTTGAAATAGGGTAAACATAAAACTAGCAATATGGTGTGCTAAACAAGGTCAAATAAAATCATTATTTGTGGAAAATAAAAGAAGACAAATATAAAACAACAATGTTTCTCTGAAGCATAAAATACACAATATATAAAATAACAGTGGTAATTTTAAGATTATTTGGTTTTAAGCATTTTTTTAGAAACTCATATCGGTTAAGTTTTACATATACTTTGTTTAGTGTTGTAAAAATTAAATGCAATATTTATTTTATTCTTCATACAATAGTTCTAATTCAGATTAGAAGAAGCTAAGTTAAATCGAATTGCTTAAATTCAACACCAGCAGTTATGATCTAGCTAAAACTTGCAGGAAAAAAAAATTGGCTGTAACAGAGCCTCAGAATGTGACATATACCTGTCAAACGTGGACACTACCACGACACAAAACTAAATTTGACAGGTATCTCTGTACGTGATAAATATCAAATATATATTGCACGTAGTAGTGTCCACGACAAACGTTAACATAATCATCATCATATCAGCTGAAAGACGCCTAAATAAAGGTAGATAAAGTCTTCCCCCAAAGATCTACACAATTGCCGGTCTTGCGATATCCGAATCCAGCGAAATCTAGTGAACCACACAAGATCATCGGTCCATCTTGTTAACATATTAAGGATTATTTCATTAAAATAACTATTATTGACGGACTGGTTGGTGAGGTTCGTAAATGCTTGCCCTTCACGCCGCAGGTCGTGGGTTCGATCCCCACCCGGGACAGATATTTGTGTGCATGAACATGTCCGCTTGTCCTGAGTCCGAATGTAATTATCTATATAAGTATGTTTTTACAAAAGAAAAGTAGTAGATATATGAAATGTACAGACGCCAGCACGTCAAGCGACCCCAATTTGTCAAATTTCCCCAATTGAAAGTGAACCTAATGCTATTGTGATAAAGTTGAAAATCTATAAAAGAAATTTGACAGATTGGGATAGCTGGATATGCTGGCGTCTGTACATATCAGTTATCTGGTTTCCAAAGTACAAGCCCAGTTTAGTTTGGGGCCAGATAGGTATGTAAATAATGTCCCAGGATATTAATTATATTTTAACTTCAGTTCCACGTAGTACCACCGTTCCTTAGTATATATTTTTTGTTGCACTCCTGCTACTGTTTACTTTACTTACTGTTCCTATCCATCCATAGGAACAGATTGATACATAAATCTAATGTATTTTTTGCCATTTGAGTGTGTACAATAAAGAGTATTCTATCTGTTTACCGCGCGCCAAGAAACACTAATTCAAGTCGAGTTTGAACTAAACTTCTACACAATTATGCCATGACATGACATAATTATTCACTTGGCAATAAACTGATTACCAAACACAACGTTATGTGTGAGTAGACTATTACGCTTCAGTACTAAAGGTGTACATTACACCACAGTCAAGGTTGGTTATCAATTACATAATGTACAAGCTAGGTCATTAGTTTATTTGCTCTATGTAAAATACCAACATAATTGTTACAAGTCTGTCGACATTGCAAAGATTTTTTGAAGTGAAACCTCTTTAGCGGCTTTGTCTCTTTTTTGGAATGGATAAAAATGTTTATACTCGCGTCAGGACACGTGACCTGATCGAATATTCGTAAGACGGTGGGTCTTTTTTTTTAAATTCATTCTGGCCGTTTATACACTCCATGGCCGCCAGTTTTTTTTTAACAAGCCTATTCAAAATTAGTTCTATTTTTAAAATTTATTCCCACCATAATAATGGAAGCAATTACTATGAGTCTTTAGCACCCAAAGGTGAGAAGTAGCTTCTTCTACTCGGTGTATCACTTAGTCGCCTTTTACGATACCCAAGGGATGGTATGAGGTGGCCATGTTATTATTTCTTGGCTGGATACCACATGGTTTAAGTTAGTACATCTGGATAGAATTTTAACGCTATATCGTAGTTTAAAAAGGCTTTTGATTAAATACAGAACTAAAAGACAACAAAGAAACTAAGTTTTAGTCATCAGCTACTTCTGTAAAATAAAAATAAAATAAATAAAAAAGGTTTTTCATTCACGTAGACTTTAAAAAAGCGCTTGTAAATAGTCAGAACATGTTCGTAGTAATATATAATTAATTTATAATTATTTCTAGGTACATATAGATATTTAGGTACACGGATTGTAGGAAATAATTTACAATAAGATTTATTTTAGTATTTATATTTAGTAAGATTTATTATATAGCAGTAATAATATTTAACTAACTTAAATTAAGTTATTGTCAAGGATCATGTGTAGGTTTAATTATCAAAATTTTAAATTTTAGCTATGATTTTACTACATATTGTCTTAATGGTTCTGTCTATATTAAGGTACGAATTAAATGTTATTATTATGGCGGACCTCGTGTTTATAACGACGGTCGCGCTTTAATGCTACCACCGGATCCAATGCGCCCCAACTGAGAAGACCCAGCGAAACAAACTCAGCGGGTGTCTCTACTACCGGTTTCAACACGGCCCTGTCTTACCATGATTGTGATATTGGGATTTTTCTGCAAAGAAAAGTTCTCAGTATGGTCCCGGAATCTGGAAGTTAGCGACAATACACCCACCGTGCCTTGAAGAGTACGTAAAACCGTCGTTAAAGTGCTAAACTCTTTCCGGTTAAGTCGGCTCGCCATCCCATCGGCCCATATGAGGGAGGGAATAGAAAGAGCGCCAGTGTATTGCGCGCACACTGGTGCACTGTAATCTGTCCAAGGATTATTATTATAACCACATTTACTCAGTATATATTGCAACGATATGATGAAAAAAGTATTTGATTAAATCCATCAGAAAGTTGTTTCACTATATCAAGTTTTTATTTGAAACAATTTATTTCAATAAAATTCTATTCAAATTCGCATAACTATATTGCGAAGAACTGTGAAATACACAAAATATAATAAAAGTAATTGAAAAGATCGTAGATTTTAGTTTACATAAATAGTCTGTAATAAAAAGCCATTGCAATATCATTTGCCATTAAATAACAAAGTGTTTCTTCTATTGCTTCTCTCACACTGACAACAAAATAAATAAAAAACTGGCCAAGTGCGAGTCGGACTCGCGCACGAAGGGTTCATACCATTATGTATAAAAACGAGCAAAACAATCACGTTTGTTGTATGGGAGCCCCTTAAATATTTTTAACTTATTTTGTATTTTAGTATTTGTTGTTATAGCGGCAACAAAAATACATCATCTGTGAAAATTTCAACTGTTTAACTATCACGGTTCATGAGATACAGTGGTGACAGACGGACAGACAGACAGAAAAGTCTTAGTAATAGGGCCCCTATTACCCTTTGGGTACAGAACACTAAAAAGGGTAGAGGTTTAAGGAGTCGGTTGACGGAGACCCACCACGTATAGCTTCTTTTTAAAAGCTACCTATTAAAACTTAATAACCTAGTTTTTGTTCCAGATTTACCTTTAATCTGAAAATAGGATGACACATCAATGATCGTTATATGAACTCTCTTTTTTTAAGTTAAATGATTTGCTTGATTACCCAAATGGTAATATCAAGTCACTAGCTTTTACTGGTGGTAGTCCAAATCAGACATCGAAGAGATTAAAAGGCATTCTGCGTTACCTATGGTTTAGTACTTCCCCCTTGTGTACAAAACTTAAATAAATCTTATATTATTTATATTTGATCATTTTTCTTACAACCTTTCAACCCCTACTTTAACCCCTTACGGGGTAAATCATAGTTTTCAAACATGTCATATAAATTTAAATGGCAAGTTTAAAGTTGATAATCCAAGAAAACACGTTGCTCCATAAAAACTTTGCAACCCCTTTTCACCCCCTTAGACATTGAATTTTCAAAAATTAATTCAGCTGTGCGTGGATCGATCAGTCAGTCAGTCCCTGCTTTAATATATCGTAACCCTGTGACTTATATTTCTTAAGTAGGTGATTTTATATTTGACACCAATTCATTAAAAATAACCCTCAATATGTTAATTATATATCTGGTTAGTGCATAAAACTTATTCGCAATTACCGTTATCACTAGAGAATCTTTATTCCCGCAAAAAATTACTGTTATGATCTAAACATTTCGTTTTGATACCGCAATGAATATTGGTTACTGTTATAAATATAGCTTTGTTGATCTGCAAAATATCGTGATTCATATGAATTGAGAATAAGTTACGGTTTCTTTTTGTAATATAATTAATTGATCGCAATTAATGTACCATAGTAATTTATTAAAGACTACGCCCACACTAGGGAAAATAATCTTTGTGTCGCGGGATACCTAACAAACATATAATTGACGGACACAAAGTACAGACGCCAGCACATCAAGCTACCCCAATCTGTCAAATTTCCCCAATTGAAAGTGAACCTTATGCTTATGCGATAAAGTTGAAAATTTATGAAAGAAATTTGACAGATTGGTGTAGCTGGATGTGCTGGCGTCTGTACACCCAGGCTTAGAACAACTTCTTAACCGCTGCGCCACACTTACAGTCATTAGTTACTAGCATTAACCCGTGTGTATACTATTCCACATATCAACCAAATTCGTTCAAACATTTTTGCGTTTGCGTTCAGTTATTATTACTCTCATGATCCAATGGGACGGTTATCTAAAAGGAAAATCATTCTAATAATAGGTCTTTACCTATGAAATTGCCGTTTTGTATGAAAAAATTTAAACGAATTTTTTTCATGAATGTTTTTATTTGTATTAATCGAAGTAATCACCCATGCAATCAATGCATCTTTGCCATCGCAGTGGCAGTTTATTGATGCCCTTCTTAAAGAAATCAGCTGGACGGGAGGCAACAAATTCTTCAAAGGCATTTTGTACTGCCTCTCGGGTATTGAATTTTTTTCCCGCCAAGAAGTTATCCAAATTCTGGAAAAAGTAGTAGTCTGCAGGCGCAAGGTCTGGTGAGTAGGGCGGATGACGGAGAGCTTCCAACCCCAGTTCTTGCAACTTGGAGACCGTCTGCTGTGCAGTATGAGGTCGCGCGTTGTCGTGCAGGAGCAGCGGAGACGAGCGATTGACCAATGCTGGTTGGAGATGCGCCAGCTTCTCCATCATTGTGCTCAGTTCTTCACAGTACACATCTGCAGTAATGCTCACCCCGTTTGGTAAGAAGCTGTGATGAATCACACCGGCGCTAGACCACCAAACAGTGACCATCACTTTTCTAGGGGTAAGTTTTCGTTTAGGGCATTGTTTAGGTGCTGAACCAGGATCCAACCAACTTGCTGAGCGCTTGCGGTTATCAAACAGAATCCATTTTTCATCGCAGGTAACAATGCGGTTCAAAATTCCTTCATTTGTGTGTCTGTTGAGCAGTGCAAAGCACGTCTCGACGCGTACTTCGCGCTGGCGATCATTGAGTTCGTGGGGCACCCATTTGTCAAGCTTTTTTACCTTGCCAATTTGACGCAAATGGACCAATATTGTTTTGACGCTAACGTCGAAAGCTGCTGCCAATTCAGCCGTAGATTGTGTATCATCAGCTTCCACAACCGCCTTTAATTCGTCATTGTCGACCAAAGTCTTCGGACGACCGCGAGGTTCATTTTTCAGGTCGAAATTTCCAGAACGGAAGCGAGCAAACCAATAACAGGTGGTGCGTTGGTTTGTAGTGTTAGCTCCGTAAACGTCGTTGATGTTGCGTGCCGCTTGTGCCGCGTTGCTGCCACGACGGTACTCATATTCCATAATTACTCGAATTTTTAACGTATCCATGATGACGAAAAAGATTGAAATGCGATGAAAATGTAACACTAATCAATAAAGAAATGACTACTTTTGGAAAAAAGAATCCATGTTTTTAAAATAAAATTAATTTGAAATTAGAATTCTTAGCCAAACAAAAATTATTTTGATTTGAAATGGCCAGTACTGCAGAACGGCAATTTCATAGGTAAAGACCTAATATAACATGCAAAATAATATATTTATCGAAATTATTATTCTAAATTCAAATGATAATACCAAACCAATAACAGGTAAATTTTAAATTATTTAATTAATATTATAATATTGTGTTGTCATAATGTATTTCTGTACTAATTATTTTATATTACGTCATGTACATTACCATGTTTTATGTCAATAAATGAATATCAATATGTAACGGTTGTCAGCAAAAAAAATATATAACAAGCTCGGAATGATTCGTTATTAAGTTTATCCTATTTTGGGGCTGATGACTGAAGCTAGGAGATCAACACTTCACCTACCTAATAGTAATTAATTATAAGGGAGTATAAATCTTTTACGTATAATGTACTACGATTCACCTTTATAAATAAAAAATCATTGTTATTTTTACTTTATCCTATTATATTGAGATAGTGGTTAAACCGTTGCGTCTGTGGAACCATTGGTCTCAGTTTCAAACCTAAGCCGCGTAAAACGAACTTTTCGAATTCGTGTGCGTATTAGAAATTAATTATCTCTCTTACTTATCATAAACAGCGAAGGAAAACATCTTGAGGAAACCTGAGTGTTCTGCAAAATGTGATAGCATTTGAAATCTGCTAACTCGCACTAAGCCATCGGTATTCCCTCTCATTGTGATAGATGCCCCCTTAAGCGGGACAGTAATAGGCATCATCATCATCATCATGTCAGTCAAATTACGTCAACTGCTGGACGAAAGCCTCCTCAAAAGATTTCCACGATGAATTTGAAGGGATATGCTATAATCGCCACGCTTGGCAGACGGGTTGGCGATCGCAGTTTGATGGTCATACTGCGATCGCCAACCCGCCATAGTAGACAGAGAGACGCTGCTGCCCGTTCTCTGATAGATATACCTACCCTCGAGACGGGATGAGATAGGGTGGCGATATTCTATGCCATCAGCCACACAGTAAATAGAAAAATATTCGTATGTGATGTCATCCCGGCCGAATTTCGGCCACGGCGGCCATTCTCAATGGAGATTAGCCAATTGCGCGGGACATATTATAGAGCACAAGTGTGTGCGCAAACACAGGGGCACTTTCTATTCCATCACTCTTATGATCCGATGGGACTAGCGACACGATCGGAAAGAGGTCAGGTACAGGACGGACGGCTTTTACGTGCTCTCCGAGGCACGGGGGTATAATACCGCCAACTTCCAGACTTCGGGCTGATTCTGAGAAATTTATTTTTATGGAAAAATCCCAAAATCACTTTTTGGCCCGACCCGGAATTTGAACCCAGGACCTCATTTTCTGCGGATGAACACGCTACCGCTAGACCAACGAGGCAGTCGTATGTATGTATATTGTGGATACATACGAATAATTTTACATACATACAGGTATTCTATTATTGTGATAGATACGTTTATTTGTATTATAATGTATGTATGTCATAATAATAATACCTTTAATATAGACAGAACCATTGACAATATGTAGTAAAAATATTAGACTTAAACTAGATAATTAAACATAATCTCTTGACAATAACTTGATATGAGCTAGCTAAATATCATTTCTGTAATAAAATAAATTTTATAAATGTTTTCATGCAAGATGTACCTAAATATCTATGTTACTAGAAATAATATCTAATGTATACAACTATATTACTACAAACATGTTCTGACTATTTACAAGCGCTTTTTTAAAGTCTACGTGAATAAAAACCTTTTTTATTTTATTTTATTTATTTTAATGATACATACGTGTATTTTTATTATTGTGATATATCTCCATCATTAATTTTCGTTTTTGTATTAAGCTTTGTGTTCAAAATAATGGTCTGTCTTAAAATATCTAGGTTAAGCGTTAGAATAAGGATGGCAAAATCTTTTAAACTAATACTAACTGCATAGTATTCAGTGATTTACTAACATATTTCCTCAGACACCAATTAGTCACCTACCTACATATATTTAGTCACTTGTTTTTGTACGAGTATTTCTCTTTTGTTGAATAGAGCCAAGTAAGAACGGTTTCATATGACACTACGACAGACTTTTCATGCACGTAATATGTTTGTAAGTAATGACTAGTGCCTATATGTTACGTGGATATTGTTATTATGTATGTCGGTCAAGGGAATGACGTCAAAATATGACTCTTTGACGGAATCGTTAACGACATGGCTAGAATGCAACAGAAGCTTAAATTATATGTGATTGTGAAGAAGTTTTCAAGGTAAAACGTATATTTTTTTTACTCACACAGATCGTAAGTATTGGGTTAAAGCAATTCTAATTCTGCGAATTCTTAAAATAAAATAAAATAAAAATAAATAAAAAAGGTTTTTATTCACGTAGACTTTAAAAAAGTGCTTGTAAATAGTCAGAACATGTTTGTAGTAATATAGTTGTATACATTATTATTTCTAGTAACATAGATATTTAGGTACACATTGTATGAAAACATTTATTTTATTATAGAAATGATATTTAGCTAGCTCGTATCAAGTTATTGTCAAGAGATTATGTTTAATTATCTAGTTTAAGTCTAATATTTTAACTACATATTTTAAAGCAAAGTCTAATTTCTAGAAAATAAGGAAAACTGTGTACATTATGAAATATAATGCGTCATTGTAAAACCAGCGTTGATTACTGAGACTGGGAATTTCGTGGGTAAAGTTTGAAGGAAGGCTAAGAAACTACATCTTTGAACTGGCGTGTTGGTCTAGTTGTTGGTAATCCTGACCGTTAAGCCAGAAGTTGTGGGTTCGATTCTCACCCGGAAAATTTTTTTGTGTAATGAGCACGCTTAACTGTGTGTGGTTGTAATTTATATCTAACTAGCTGTGCCCGCGACTTCGTCCACGTGTTAATTAGTTAAGTTTGTTTTATTTTTGTTTTTTTTTTTAAATAAAAGTAGCCTAAGTTACTCCTTATTACATCAGCTACCTGCCAATAAAAGTCCCGTCACAATCGGTCCAGCCATTTCAGAGATTAGCCGGAACAAACAGACAGACAGACAGACAAAAATTGAAAAAAAAAATATTTTGGTGTATGTACCGTATATATATTCATATACGTGTAGTTAAAAACGGTTATTTCAATATTACAAACAGACACTTCAATTTTATTTATTTGTATGTAGTATGTATGTATGTATAGATTATTATGTAAGTATCCATATTTGAGTATGTTTTTGGACAGCTATCCTGACGTGTAATTTCAACTTAGAAAGAGCCTGTATCATGGCAACCAGACAACTGATAAATACACTTATGTAAATACAAACATATAACAAATAAATAACACTTATACACAGAATGAATAATCGTGTTTATTACACAAATATTAGTCCTGGGTGGGCATTGAACCCACGACCTCAGGCTAGCAGGCAGGGTCACTAAACACTAGAGCAGTCAATTAACTCCACTATTCGTATATTATATATTTTGTGATCCTTCCATCTTTCGTATGTCTTTGGTAAAGAAGTATAACCTTAATAATAATGTATATACTTTAACTTAACTTTTTTAAAAGAATAGAAGATATCGTAAGATGTAGACCGTAGGCAGATAATAATATTAAGTTGGGCTTTCAAATTAAACTAGGGGACATATAATATAGGTGACATATAATATCTAGGGTCAATGTCACACAGATCATCCTAGCCCCAAACTAAGCAAACCTTGTACTATGGGTACCAGGCGACGATATACATACTTATATAGATAGATAAATACTTAAATACATAGAAAACATTCATGACTCAGAAACAAATATTCGTACTCATCACTCAAATATTTGCACTTACCGGGATTCGAACCCAGGACCACCAGCTTCGTAGGCAGGGGCACTACCAACTAGGCTACGGTGACCGTCACTAAAACTAGCCGGTGCCGGGATTTTAAAGAAGATATTACTTTTCTATATCTCACTTGTATAATTTTAACAATATCTAATAGTTATTGCTATTACAGATCTGTTTCTATATCTCTAGTTATAAACATGTTAATAAAATGATTAAATTCGACTCCTATTTTATCAATGGAATTCACAATATTTTGCATTGAATTTGCATTATGTTTTATGATAAATTTAATAATAATAATAATAATAATTTTATTTCGGATTACTCCATAAAGTGTTAGTTATAAAAGTAAAAGTAATTTAAACAGATAAGATAATTTTTGTCATTTCCATGTAATCGTTTTGCTGCGAAATCAAAACATGTGATGTCATTGATTACATCTCTAAATAGTGATTCACGAACCAAGCCCACTTTGTGACGTAGCTGTCAATAGATATAATCATCTTGCACTTTATTCCAAGACAGTAAGGTTGATAGTTAATTAATTTATGTACAAAGAAGTCACTGTGTTTTTTGTAACGGTAGTCATAGATGGATTGTGTGTGTAAATATTTATAGTGACTGTCCTTATGAGAAAAAAATCAGTGGGTGATTAAGAGTTTCATAGAAGTTGACTGATATCTGAGTAATTTTATCAAGAATTTTAAGAGTCATATCGTTTCTATTTTACCTCCATAGGTGTTAATTTTATAAAGGCATATGAGATCACACGAATTTTATATTAAAGTCGCCATTTTTTTCTATTTATTACGGCGCGTGCTTATTTTATATATCTTGCTTTGTGTATTGTATGTATATATTTACAAAAAAGTATTTCTATCCGTTGTTTAGTATCCCTAGTACAAACTTTGCTTAGTTTGGGCTAGATGGCCCTGTGTGATGATATGTGATGCCAGATAATGCCAGATATCTATTAAATTTATGTAATTCTATTTAAATGTGCCCTGTGAAGGACGGAAGAACATTGAAAATATTGTTTTTAAAATGTCAACGAATGTCATTAAATATTGTTTGGCATTCATAATTTTTTTATTTATCTATACATATAATAAAATCGTAGGAAAGACAAAACTGTACATTGAATATATTTTAAAAAGGATACTTGGGCGTGATCTACAATAGATATAGAAGCCAAAATTATAGTTTTTAGAATTTTTGTCTGTATGTATGTCCGGGCTAAACTCAAAAAGCACTGAATGGATTTACTTCAAATTTTAGATGAATATTACTAAGAGGTCGGGTCAACATAATTAAAGGCTATCACGATATATATATTATCACGATATCACCTACGGGATGAGATTTTCGATAAACTTACGTTTTGTCGTAACCAATGAATAACTGTAATTCCGTAACGTCGGGTCAGTGCACTTTAATTATTTTCATGTAATATTCGCTGCGAAACTTTATTGAAATTTATCACGAAACTGATATGAATAACTGCATCACTCCAATGAGTAACTGACCGACTGACTGACTACAAGTTATAACTATTAAACTTAACGGGATTCTTAAGGAGTTGAATCTTTTATTAAAATAAACCTCTTTTACCCGCGTTAAACTTTATAAATGATCACCCCCCCCCCCCCCCCCCCCCCCCGTGGGTGATAGCGTGATAATATTATTATGTTGCCTATATGTTGACTCGGCCTCTAAGAAATATTCATGCAAAATTTGAAGTAAATCCATGCAGCACTTTTTGATTTTAGCCCGGACATACATACAGACAAACAGACAAATAGACGAAAATTCTAAAAACTATATTTTTGGCTTCAATATCGACTGTAGATCACGCCCCAAGTATCCTTTTAAAAAAATATTCAATGTACAGTTTTGACTTTCCTACGATTTTATTATATGTATAGATTCCACAAACAAAATAAATCTTGTCATTTGAAAATAAATGTGTATTTGTTGTTGTGTGACCGGTCTGTTAGTCTAGAGTCTAGTGATTAGTGACCCTAACTGCTAAGTCATAGGTCGTGGGTTCGATCCCCTCAGGACAAATATTTGTGTGGTGAGTACGATTATTTGTTCTGTGTCTGGATGTTATTTATCTGTAATATGGATGTATTTAGTTTATCAGTTGTCTGTTTGCCATAGAATGGGCTCTGCCTACTTTGGAATGAGATTGAAATAAGTTTATTGTACCAGAATATATATTTATTAACTTTGAATAGTTTTTCCAACATGGCGTCATATCATACCTTTAAAAAATATTGACTACAATTTATTGAAGTTATTGGGGTGTTTTTCTATAAAACTATTAGTTTTGATTTAACTATTGGCAAATACTTTGCAACTATTAGCGTGGTGACAATGGCAAATACAATCAAATCCATTCTGGTAATCTTTTGGGGAGGCATTTGTCCAACTGGGCACGTCCTTCGGCTACAATAATCTATACATATAATAAAATCGTAGGAAAGTCGAAACTGTACATTGAATTTTTTTTAAAGGATACTTGGGGCGTGATCTAGAATTGATATCGAAGCCAAAAATAAAGTTTATAGAATTTTTGTCTGTTTTTCTGTATGTATGTCCGGGCTAAACTCAAAAAGTACTGCATGGATTTACTTCAAGTTTTGCGTGAATATTACTAAGAGGTCGGGCCAACATATAGGCTACAATTATCACGCGATCACTTACGGGGGAGGCGCTGTGATAATTTAAAATTTAACGCGGGTAAAACCGCGGGGCACAGCCAGTATTCAATAGAGTTTCAGGAAATAATGTGTGATATAGATTATTTCGAATAACAATGATAATATAAACGTATCTATTCTGTATAATAAAATGTATAAGTGCGATTAATTAATTACAGATTTCAGTAGAAAAGAGTGTTACGTATTTGTTTTGGTTCCTTCAACCAAAACAAATATATAATATACCGGTTATTTTTCCATTGATGGATAGATTTTAGATTAGTGTTTTTTTTTAGATTCCTATTCATGTCATATATTTTGTAAAACAATCAATATATATATATATATATATATTTATTATTTCCTGGATGTTTTAATTTAATTTTATAGTTTTTCAACTCCTTACATTATTTATTATGTTTTGTTACATCGTAATATATATTTCGGATCGCCGTTGGCCACAGTTGAAAATCAGCGCTACAGTCATCTGTGGCAGAATGCTGTAATGTGGCCTTTTAGGCACTAAGGTGCTAAGTATGGGTACCACATCGAATATGTGCATAAAATTGTGTAAAATAATGGATGATAAAATATGTATTAATTATTATTTATAAGTATCAAAAAATATTTATGTATTCTTTTGTGTGTTGTAGCCCTATTGTTTTATTCATATTGATATACCTTATGTGTCTTATAAATATATATTCTATATATTCTTTCTTTCAATATCAGACGATTAACCAATATTGAAATTGGTTCATCTATGTCTGTCTTTATTATATCACACACGCTAGGTTATAACCGTTTTGTACGAGCCGTATTAAAAAATCAAACAATTGTCTGTTGCCTTCAATTATTTAACAGAAAAACAACAATATAATTTTAATTAATGTCAAATGTGATAATTTTATTCTTCCACCTTTGTAAACTTGCAACAACATTTCAATGTTGAGAAGATATGTATCCAAGGGCACAAAGTTCAGACAAAAAATTGTTAAATTTATAATAGTATGTACATATTTATGTCGCAGGTGTATAACGTTTTTATAGAGATAATAATAATATCCTGGGACGTTATTCACACACGGCTGTCTTTATCTCAAATTAAGCAGAGCTTGTACTATGGGAACCAGACAACTGATATATTACATATACTTCATAACGACTATTCGTTTGTTAATACAAACTTATATAGATAATTTCACCCAGATTCAGGACAAACATACATGTTCATGCAAACAAAATCTGTCCTGGGTGGGAATCGAACTCACGACCTGCGGCGTGAAAATCGACCAACTACGTAAACTGGCCCGTACAATATTAAGCTTACATCATTAAAAGAAAATAGACTTATTTGTATTTCTGTAATTTCGGTATAGAGTATCCAGGCCTATCTTTGCCGCTATACCAGCTACACTGACCTCGTTTATGAAGATTGTTCGGTGCGGGTAGGGTTACCAGACGAAAAAAAAAATCCGGAGAAAAGGCCTGCTTTCTGTTGAAAACTCTTGACTGTTCTTTACAGTTTGAAAATGTTGTTTCAAGCGTATTTAAGAATTTAAGAACGTCGTCATTTTATCGTAACGTACGTGTTTCACATCGCACTCAAACTCGGAGAAGGGGCTCTATATTATTGAAAATTTATGAAAATTCTAATAATCCTGAAGTTTCACGATATTAAACTATAAACTAGAATTTTTTACTGCTCCGTGCTTATATATATTAGTTTTATTAACAAGCTTTGTAAAATACCTCCTCAAATTTTAAACTGTTGAGGAAAGGCGGATTAGAGAGCAAACTCGTAGAAAGGACATACCAAACTTACTATGGTTCAACACAGGTCCAGAGTACAATCAGTCTCATTATATAATAAGTTGCCTTTAAAATTTAAAAGCATATATAGACCGAATATATTCAGATTCAAATTAAAAAACTATTTATTGAAGAAAGGCTTTTATAGTGTACAAGAATTTATACATGACAAATGACTTCCTAAGTATATAATGAATTGGTATGACACATGTACATAATAATATAAAATTGATAATAATGTAATTAATGGTTTAGTATTGTAATTTGTAAATTTAGCTTTAAAATTTTCTACACAAATGCATTTGTTATGAAAATAAATGACTTATGACTATTAGCTAAATCCAGCCGCAGACCTGAGAAGAGCCCTAAAATACAAAAAAAGCTCAGGACAAATCCTGAGATATGGTACCCTTATGTGCGGGAATCTAACCGTGGTGTCCTCCCGGGACATTATTTTACTGCATTTCAAAACATAATTACCTATCTATTTCGTAGTTAAATTACATAGGCTGTGGTAAAGATTTAATTACGTAATACAAGTAGGTGTGCGAGGCTGTAATTAAAGTGGTCTGGTCATATGGCACGCATGCAAAATTGAGCCACGGTATCACTAGAGAAAGGCCCAAACGACGTTAGAATGACGAATAAGACACTTTTGTAATGTGGAATACTGATATGGGTATTGACATTATCTATGCCACATTAGCTTTAAATTATGAATATTTCAGAACTGTTGGTTTCGTTAAAATAAAATAAAAATAAAAAAGATATTTATTCACGTAGACTTTAAAAAAGCGCTTGGAAATAGTCAGAACATGTTTGTAGTAATATAGTTGTATACATTATTGATTAACTGTATTGATTGTATGAAAACATTTATAAAATTTATTTTATTATAGCAATGATATTTAGCTAGCTCGTATCAAGTTATTGTCAAGAGATTATGTTTAATATCTAGTTTAAGTCTAATATTTTTACTACATATTGTCAATGGTTCTGTCTATATTAAGGTATTATTATTATGACGGACCTTGTGTTAATAAAGACGGTCGCGCTTCAATGCTACCACCGGATCCAATGCGCCCCAACTGAGAAGACCCAGCGAAACAAACTCGTTTCAAAATGATTAGTATTACTGTTAGTTTGAATGAATAGGAAATTAATTCATCCACCTTATATGAGAAAGTCAGTATCTAAAGGGCCATTTACTTAAATTTGCGGGCTCCATTTCAAATCAAGGCTTTTGATGGAACTCGCAGGTAGTTTCGTGCTTATCATTAAGACTAAGCTTTGGCTGAAAAAACAATTTTTCAGTGAAAATAAATATAATATAATATGGCTATTATTTTCTGTCAATTAAACGCGGATTCATTTATCTATTGTCAGTTTTCTTTAAAAAGATGATCATGATAAAAATAATTAAATATTTTTTTTAGTTTGTTTGTTAATTTTGCGAACGATCGTAAAACAAATATAATTTACTATTGGTATACAGTCGACCCGTGACCACGGCTGGTGCAATCCATGCCGAAACGTCGGGTAACCAAGGTAATGATTTACCTAAATCTTTATCGCGATGAGACCCGTGTCCACAGTATATAAAAATATTGGTATACAGCCACAGCTATTTCTTTACGTTATTTCATGTGTTTTGTAAGCAGGTGGCACTGCTTTTAAAAATTGCAAAGCCTATGCATAGTTTCTCTATGGCAGATGGAACATAACGTAACATACCATAACTTGGTACCAATCATTATTTTAAATGTTATATACAGAAGCTGTTGGTGTACCTTTAAATAAATAAGTAAATAAACAAGCCTTTCACGCCTTGTTCACACATACCTTCAATTTCCACATTCTCTCCACTTGAAGAATCTGAGGAATCATCTTCGATCTTCTTCTCCGAGACAATGGTGAGACTATTCTCCCCACAGTCGTTGTTGTGTGACCTCTTGTCCGTTACGGAGTGGAACTGTTGACAAACAAATAGTATATTAATAAAATAACTTGCCAGTCTTTTTCATAAATAATTGTTTACAAGAACGGTTAAATTAAACCATTTTGTTTTTTTTTAAATCGGTGAAGGACTATATAGCCTGATTTTTGGTAAGTGGATACCGCTTACTATGGACTTGCCAACCATAACCATGATTACCTCTAGTGACCTTATTAACAGACAAATTGAACATTTGCTGTAATGCCGCATAAAAAATATTAATAGAGAAAGAAAAGTGCTATATTTTTACTATATTAATCATATAATTAGTAATAATCATTTATTTTCATGAAGTTATTTTACTAGTACATATTGTGCATTTGCTTATTTAAAAATTAATGTAGGAACTTAGTTACTTTTTAAATTTGGAAGCATACAAAGAATTTTAAGATTATTCGTTAGTTGTACAAGCCGCCCAGTAGGGCTCAGGCTTGGAATATTGAAATCAGCTTTAAAAATTTGACGATCGTTGATCGACGAAGTAGTGAGCTTGGTCCTAAGTTATTCCTTATCTATAACATGTAAATAGATGGAAGTCTTATATTTTAGTAATAAAACTTGCGGACAGGATGAGAACACTGCCATTAATTTTTAAGCCAAAGGTTAGAGATGTTAAAATGTACAAATTGAGGATGCACCACCGAAAAATTAACTCTCCGCGTGCCTGAGTTACGTTTATGAACCGGTGAGGTCACTTAGAAACCCAGGGTGATGATTAAAAATAATATTTATATCATCTAACATCTGGCTAGGATATTTTGCCACGATTGTACAATAGGACATCAGCATGTAATGGGTAAGCAGAGCACAATATCGATTAGTAGAAATGCCAAAACTTTATTTATTGTTCTACGTTATTTCTTATCTGTGACATGCTAATGGAAAGAGGTCGTATATATTCGTAGTAGAACGACGTATAGGTATTGTTGACAATGTGAAGACACTGCCATTGTTTTATCCGCTAAAGGTTAGAGATTTCTAAATGTATAAGCTGTGAATTCGCCTTCGAGAAATAAATCTACGTGCGCCTGATATACGTTCATGGAAAATCTTTAAACAATTTCTAACAAGGATATTTTGCTATGACCGTAAGGTATGATGATGTCTGCATCATATTGTAAAATATCTGCGCGGGATATATGATAGTGCACAAGTGTGTGCACAAACACAGGAGCACTCTCTATTTCATCACTCTCATGATCCGATGGGACGCCTAGCGACACGACTGGAATGATGTCAGGTACATGACCGACGGCTTTACGTGCTCTCCGAGGCACGGGGGCATGATACCGCCAACTCCCAGACTTTGGGCTAATGTTGAGAAATGTTACTTTTTACCGAAGAGTTCCAAAATCGCTTTTTTCCCGACCTAGAACATCGTTCGCTGCGGCTGAACACGCTACCGCTAGACCACGGCTACTGGGTAAGCATAGAAGCATAATATCGATTTGTAGAAATGTCAAAACTTTATCTATTGCATTGCAAAAACTCGATGTTGTAACTACTTCCTTATCACAAGGACACTTTATTTTATTACCTATAATAATGATTATGTTATCAGACTGCTGACAATATCGAATGATATAATTATATATTGGCATTATTAACATACAAACTGTCTGCTTAGTAGTGTACGCTTATATTGATGTTAGATATAAAATTTAATGTTTTGTTCGGTTTCTGTGAGATAGGAAATGCGTAGTAATTTAACCTTATAATTTTGTGATAAAGTTGAAAATCTACAAAAGAATTTTGAGAGATTGGAGTAGCTGGAAGTGCTGGCTTGTCTTTCACGTACCTACTGATTTTCATATTATGTGTATATTTTATCAACTGTTTATGTTACTTATTTATTGAATATTACTAATTCTTAGAAAAATAATGATATTCTTTAATTTGCATATTATTTGTCTTGCACTATACATAATGTTTACACAGAGAAATAATATTTACCTATTTCACTATTCCGTCATACTGACCTTGACACTCTAGACACATTGCCGGCTAAATCAAATGGCAACCGATTTGCATGATCGAACAAACAATGACATTAATTGTAGAAGAATTTTAAAAGCGATCGTTTCTTTTGAGCGAACTGATACGTAATACATTATATACCATTCTTCTTGAATTTAGATAATAAGAACTTGACGGTACCGTAGCCTAGTTGGTAGTGCTTCTGCATACGAAGCTGGTGGTCCTGGGTTCGAATCCTGGTAAGTGTAAATATTTGTGTGATGAGCACGAATATTTGTTTCTGAGTCATGGATGTTTTCTATGTATATAAGTATTCATCTATCTATATAAGTATGTATATCGTCGCCTGGTACCCATAGTACAAGCTTTGCTTAGTTCGGGGCTAGGATGATCTGTGTGACATTATCCCGAGATATTAATCGGAGCACTATAAATGGGCCATACAAATATTTACTCTGGGGGGAATAGAATTCGAAAAACCACGTTACGTTAAACCACGATTCCGTTTTGTAATTTCTATTGGAATGATAACTTTTTAAGCGCGTTGTGCACTTTTTTTTGGTTGAACAAAAATCATGGAACTCGCATCATTTTCGCGTCACGCTTTCTATGAGCTATATTTATACTGTATAGATATATATGTGTACTTTTTGAATGAAACTCGCATTACGCTCCCATTATACTGTAGATTATTAAGATTAGAAGTATAAAAATGGTTTTCACTTCCATCGACAGTCCCCAATGAATACCCCGCGCGTTGTTTTTATGCTCTTTTTTAATTTAATATACAAGCAAGTAAGATAATGGAATCCTGTTCTATATTAGATATATAATATCTATTAACAACAATGTTCTAAATGTAAATCTATAGCATAAGCAAAAAACAAATGCAGTGTTTGAGTCTAATTACCATAAATCATAATTAATAAATACGTAGTAAGAAACTTGATACGCTTAGCATTTAGCTATACGTATTATTATTATAGTTATCGTAATTGGCTTGGATTCGTATTATTATGTTTAGAATAAATACGTTTTTCTGAAAAAACGAGCTGTGCCCCGCGGTTTTACTCGCATTAAACTTTATACATTATAGCCTATGTGTCAATCCAGGGTGTCAGTCAACTCCATACCAAATTTTATTAAAATCGTTCCAGCCGTTTGGACGTGAAGAAGTAACAAACATACACACTCACACAGTCACACGCTCACAAACTTTCGCATTTATAATATTAGAAGGATAACAATCAGTCTTTTGTCTTATTAGATAATTTTGCAATTAATCTAGGAGGTTTTTACTAATTCACGGGCAATAGAAACTAGAGTCCATTTTTATATGAAGACTCTTTAAATGTTTGTTTTAATAAAAAAAAACTTTAACTTAAAACGCGGGGGACTTTTTGCAACACTCCCCTTTCCGGATGAACTCTGACAACCTTAACCATCCACGAAGGCAACATTAACATAATGCGTAAACCTGGTGAGTTGGGGCACTTCCCCAGTAAACCAGCGCAGGGAGCCAAAGCAAGCGTTGATCTACCTCGCTACCTAATTGTAGCTGCCGTTTGGAGAAATCCGAATGCTTAACCAGCAGTCTAGAAGCTCAATACTCATGTAGTCATCTATCAGTAGACCCGGATAACCTCAGCGAGTTCGATTCCAAGATAAATCGTATGTAATCCACATACGTTTTATCTTGAAATCGAACTATCTACTCCACCAGCCTCTGAGAACCCTTAGGGTAGAAAGAAGTCAACGACGACGATCTCCTACAGCCAGTGACAATTGACAAAGTGAGGTCTTTGACTATAGGTATTCATGCCAGAAAGGGCGGGCTTTGATGGATTAGGCAATTGCACGTTGAAGCATTTCTATACAATTATGTTTCAATTTGAATATAATAAAATTAAATAACGTAACTTATTACGTATAGAAACATAAAATGATATTATTTCCCTATAATAGGATTACTAAAGCTGGCATTCGACTCGTGATAATATTTGTTTTATGATTTAAATTAACTTTATTTAATAATAGGTCTTTACCTATGAAATTGCCGTTTTGTATGAAACAATTTAAACGAATTTTTTTCATGAATTTTTTTATTTGTATTAATCGAAGTAATCACCCATGCAATCAATGCATCTTTGCCATCAAAGTGGCAGTTTATTGATGCCCTTCTTAAAGAAATCAGCTGGACGGGAGGCAACAAATTCTTCAAAGGCATTTTGTACTGCCTCTCGGGTATTGAATTTTTTTCCCGCCAAGAAGTTATCCAAATTCTGGAAAAAGTAGTAGTCTGTAGGCGCAAGGTCTGGTGAGTAGGGCGGATGACGGAGAGCTTCCAACCCCAGTTCTTGCAACTTGGAGACCGTCTGCTGTGCAGTATGAGGTCGCGCGTTGTCGTGCAGGAGCAGCGGAGACGAGCGATTGACCAATGCTGGTTGGAGATGCGCCAGCTTCTCCATCATTGTGCTCAGTTCTTCACAGTACACATCTGCAGTAATGCTCACCCCGTTTGGTAAGAAGCTGTGATGAATCACACCGGCGCTAGACCACCAAACAGTGACCATCACTTTTCTAGGGGTAAGTTTTCGTTTAGGGCATTGTTTAGGTGCTGAACCAGGATCCAACCAACTTGCTGAGCGCTTGCGGTTATCAAACAGAATCCATTTTTCATCGCAGGTAACAATGCGGTTCAAAATTCCTTCATTTGTGTGTCTGTTGAGCAGTGCAAGGCACGTCTCGACGCGTACTTCGCGCTGGCGATCATTGAGTTCGTGGGGCACCCATTTGTCAAGCTTTTTTACCTTGCCAATTTGACGCAAATGGACCAATATTGTTTTGACGCTAACGTCGAAAGCTGCTGCTAATTCAGCCGTAGATTGTGTATCATCAGCTTCCACAACCGCCTTTAATTCGTCATTGTCGACCAAAGTCTTCGGACGACCGCGAGGTTCATTTTTCAGGTCGAAATTTCCAGAACGGAAGCGAGCAAACCAATAACAGGTGGTGCGTTGGTTTGTAGTGTTAGCTCCGTAAACGTCGTTGATGTTGCGTGCCGCTTGTGCCGCGTTGCTGCCACGACGGTACTCATATTCCATAATTACTCGAATTTTTAACGTATCCATGATGACGAAAAAGATTGAAATGCGATGAAAATGTAACACTAATCAATAAAGAAATGACTACTTTTGGAAAAAAGAATCCATGTTTTTAAAATAAAATTAATTTGAAATTAGAATTCTTAGCCAAACAAAAATTATTTTGATTTGAAATGGCCAGTACTGCAGAACGGCAATTTCATAGGTAAAGACCTAATATTATAGTATACGCCCTGTGGTGCCACCTGTTATTAAGCAATATATTACCTATGTGTTAAATTTTGAAGCGAAGCAATTCAAAATTGTACTAGATAGATAAGTGAAGAAAATAAAGTTAGATATCATTGCCAAAAGCAATATTGTTACAACGGGGGCACCCCTTGGATCAATATTGCTTTTAATTATAATAGATTTAAAATTGTTCATTTGACGGGCCGGTTGGCGAGTTTGGTAAATGCTTGCCTTGCACGCCGCAGGTCGTGGTATCTATTCCCACACAGGACAAATTTTGGGTGTATGAACATGTCTGTTAGTCTGGAGTCTGGGTGTAATTATCTTTATAAGTATGTATTTATCAAAGAAAACCCGATGTCTGGTTTTCGATAGTACAAGCTCTGCTTAGTTTGGGAACAGATGGCCGTGTGTGACTAATATCCCAGGATATTATTATTATTTATTTACTCCCCGAGTAGTCTATCAGTAGATGCACTTGGTCTATGAATACCACCCTTACGCCTTACGTAATAAAGACGCAGTGAATGTCAGAATATATCCGCTGACACCAAAATGGCATCAATGGTGTAAACCTACCCACGCCCAGTAACTTGTTAACGAAAAGGCTAATACTAGGCGGCCATGACACACTAACTTCTACGTTCACGTAACACTTTGTATCGGTAATATTCCTTTACTTGCCACTTGCCAGGAATTGAATCACTGGGTTGCCATTTACGACAGTCATTGAACTGTTGCACAGAGTATTAGTCTTGTAAACTATTAGAAGCGTAGCTTTAAATATAAATAAATTTAATAGTTTTTGACGAACTTTACAGGAATTGGAATCTAATGCGTGATATGATTGGAATTAATTTAAAACAAATAGCATAATATATTATTACTTATTTTTTAGATATTGCCGTACTAGGTCCACGAATCCCTGTGTCATGGGGTACTTTACAAACATATAATTTACGGACACAAACCTCGCCCAGACTTAGTATAATTACTTATGGGTACCACAAATAGTTGTCCAGTATGGGAGTCGAACCCCGAACGCGAAGTGACGAGACCTAACCACCGCATGCGAAATTGAAAATAAGATTTATTACGTATATACTTAGGTAATAGTAATACTTAGGTATAAATCTCTCATATTTATAAAACAATATAAAATTGATTATTATCTAAGAACTAATAGATTCAACTTAGATTAACTATTATCTAATAAAATTAAAGTATAATGAATAAATTATATTATTATATAATATAGATATGATATACATAAATCTATAATACATCTAAGTTTAATCGAATACATCGACGATACAAAAATATTTATTTTATATCTTCTCCCGTTTTTATTGGTGGTCGTAAAATTAATGATCAGTATTGTCTAATTTTTCTTCTCGTCCTTATCTTTAGTAAGTCAGAAGTTTCACTGGAAATTTTGCGAGGTATATAATTTAAAACTTGGCCTGCTTAACCACTTCGCAGTATACGCCGTGATACTATTTTATATTTCACACGCATGTTCATGGTTTAAATGTCAATACGTGTTCTTTACAATGTGATATAGATTACCTGACAAAGTATACAAATTGCATAATTCTCATACGTATCTTCAATAACTTTTATTGACATTGCAATGCGGAAAAGGCACGTTGAAGTGATGAGATAATGTTACGACGCTAGATCTATATAAAAGTCTATAGCAACATACATTTAGGTGCTTACATTTTATTTGATTATATAAGCACAAATCAGCCTAGTTATAATTCTGTCTGCCGCTTTGCTCTGGAGGGAAGTGGAACTATTCATTTTCTAACTCCTCTTTGTTTCTTTCTGATTAAATTCGTTGTGGGATCCAAGACAATTAAAGCGATTTCCCGGGACATGCCTGAGCCTCACCGCTCAGCGTCATTTCATTGTGTGCCACTGTTGATCCTGGCTTACAGGAGTTGCAGTGGTGGGTAAAAGGAAGGGACTAGTCTAAATTAAAAATAAATTAGAGCAAGTTTTTAATTATAGAAGAGAATAATATCAGGAAATACTATTACTTGGGTTGTACTGTGTCAGAGTTAGCGTTCTTTAGGGTGAACATGGTCTTCTATTACATAACTACTCGATAAATCTAGATATTTATTCTCGTGATTTATATACTGTTGATCGGGACTAGTTATTTCCTCTCACCCACACTGCAAATTCTGCAAGCCAGGATCAACGGTACGCAAAGATGATACTGAGCAGAGAGCTTCAGGCCTGTCCCGGAGAATCGCTTTAATTGTCTTGGATCTCGCAACGAAACAGAAAAAAATGAGTAGATAACTTCAAAGAACCAGAACTTTGCTAAGACGACGAGATGACAACCCCCTCCAGAAAGCAACGCTTATACACGAAATACAGAATAAATAAGTTTCCCGCCTATCTTTCAGAGGAACTTTAGCGTAAAACGTGTTTTGAAACGTCTTGCCGAGAAATGGGACCAGTTGAATAAGCCGGTGTTTTTGCAGCTTATGTAGTAACTGCAGTTAGGAGAGTGCGACGATCCCACAGAAAATTACTACACAACTGGTGCAGTGGTAGTCACGTTGTACAGTTTTAACCTTCAAATTACAAAATTAATATATAGTGTTAATTCAGCTAATTGTCAGTTCATTCAAGCCGGGATGCAATATGCATCCCCGCCCGCAAAATACAAACATGCAAATTACATGCGCCGGTACGATACCCAACACGTGTTTTAGTCTTCCGTGGACCATTCTCAAGGGATGCTCGACGAGTTAGCATATTTTCTACGGGTGGAAGGCCGGTGCATATTGCATCCCGGTGCATGTATTGATTAAACTGGCGTTCGATCCCCGGACTATTAATTTGACCCTTAGTTACTTGTTTTCATTTTGCTTCAGTATATATTTGCAAAGACCTTTGTGTAATCTATCAGCCGAAAACGTCACGTACAACCTTTCTTTTTCTGTTCCAATTTGAACAGTAATAATTGTTTGCAACAAAGGACTTGTCAGATAAATCGAATAATTGGAAGCTACTGAAGGATTATTGCAGCAGACCAATTTAGATGATTTGAACCCAGGACATCGATGAACACGATACCGCTATCAAACAAGGCAGGCTAGCGAGAATAATATGTCGAAAAGAAATGTAGAAATTAAGAAGTAAATACAAACGTCTAAAAGTTACACATCTCAGTTAACTTAGTGATAAGTAGGATCTACTGACCCGCTTTCCTCAATTCCAAGTCTGACACCAAAAAGGTGAATTATTTAGTCGGCCTCACGTTTGATGAAACAAGACTTACATATCTCATCTACTGTACTTATAGCTTTGTATCGGGTGAGTCAGTACTAGTATTATTGGTTTAATTAAAATCCATGGTTCGTCTCTGTGAATTATTTTCTATGGACAATATAAAAAGACAAGTCAAATAAAAGCAAATAAATTAATTTTTACAGTTTAGATTAACGCTTTGCATTGGGAAATATTGCTACATAACTGAAATTGAATCCTTATAGCGTTTAATATCAGTACGTGTACATGCTCATATTAGATTAAGTTCAAATAAAATAAGGAAATTGACAGTAAAAAAGCGAGTGTTCTTTAGACACACGACTGAAGTAAAACTTAAATATACGAAACGGTTGAGAGAAAGAGAGAAGTAAAATGAGTACTCGCACCTCTCTCTCTTGCTCCTAAAGTAATATACGAAACGTAACTCTCTTTCTATCTTCGCTAAATCTCCCTCTCAACTTCCGTTCGCCTCACCCGATCGCACTTTGCTTTTTAATGCTCTCATCACGCATTCATTAGCTTAGTACCCAAGACAAGCATGTGCAAAGAAGTTTTACTTAATTTTTAATATTTTTTGTCATATTTGTGTTACTTGATATTTATTATTTATATTATAAAATTATGACTCATATATGAATAAAGGTTCTATTGTAGTACACTAGTGACTTTGTTATTTTTTTTTGTTCTTATTGTCATATAATCCTCGCTACTCTTGTTCACAATACAATGAGATAAAAACTCTCTTCAATGTAAGTAACACCACTTTTTACTTAACTATTATTTTCGCTGTAACCTTCAGACAGCCAGTAAAATATCACCTTTGAACCAGTTTTCGTTGGATTACGGTTAACGTAAGTGTTAAAAATGTATTATTTGATATAAATATTCACTAATACCGATAAAAGTGCTAACTTGGAGTAATATGGACGTGAGTCAAACCAATTTGTTTAATTTAATTTATATTTGAAAGCATTTTAACCTTGCTGGATGGTAATTTGATGCACGCAAAATTAATTAAATAACCTATCAGGGTTATACTATTTCTGCTGCTATGGCATAGAATATCATCGCCCCATTTCATCCCGTGGGGGGGCGTAGAAGTCGACTCGAGCGTATACCTCCCATCGATCGGGCAGCAGCGTCTCTCTGTGTAAAATAACCGTCATACTGCGATCGCCAACCCATTTGCCAAGCGTGGCGATTATAGCATATCCCTCCAAATTGTGGACAAAACTCCATTGTGGAAGTCTTTTGTCTTATTAGTCTGCAATAATGAACCTATCAGGGACTAGCCGACAAACTTAGAGTCGCTCAATTGCCACTTGGAGTTCATTCGTTGTAGACTAATATAGATGAAGTAAAACCGAGGTGCAAAGGTGTTATCCAGCGGAATAGCACGCCAGTTTAAACTTCAAGCTTTCTATTTAATATAACTGGAATAACGTAAAATTTAAATGCTTTATCTGCTTATTTGCGTTGAATTTTGTAATAAAACAATTAATCTTTACAATATCTCTTTTCTGTAAGAAAGGTAAAGCATGTGATGAGAAAGTAGTAGGTATTTTATTGTATCGCCACATTGGATGGATCGATATTGTTAAGTAACTTAGCTATCTTACTGCTAAGAAATATTACCACAACCAAAGCTACACATATTTATGACAAAATTAACAAATGCTACAACGTTTCCACTAATTTTTGTTGCAATCTAGATCTCCGATAACAGTTGAACCTGCATTTTTTGGCTTCAAGCCCCTATTGTTTTGTCAATTAAGCTACGTTAAATGTTATTGTGCTGTAAAGAGATTAATAAGTTCTGACTAATAGGGGCCTATGATGGGATAAAGATAGTATACAAATTTAGTTTGTATTTTCTGAGTTAAAGCCCCTAATGTTTTGCCATTTAAGTTACGGAGAATGTGAATGTGCCCAAAAGAGAATAATTTTAACTATTAAGGTTGATGATGTGACAAAGATCAATATATAAAGACAGCATACAGAAATGGTGTGAAATTGCATTCTTCAACCCCCAATACTTTGCCATTTAAGCTCAGGAGACTATGAATGTGCCGAAAAGAGATGAATATATGTTGACTATAAAATTTCGACTGTCTGCGATGGACGATGTGTCACAAATCGGTATATAAAGTCATTTTCAAATATAGTTAGAGCCTTCATTCTCTGAGGAAAAGCCGCTTGCGTTGGCAATTAAGCCACGGTTATTGTGAATAGGCTGAAAAAATATAATACATTTTAACTGTGAGGAGTCAATTATATGTCAAAAATCTGTATATGAAGTCAGTATACAACGATAATTTGAACGTTCCTTCTCTGAGTTAAAGCCCTAAATGCTTTGCCAATTAAGCTACGGTAAATGTTAATAAGCTGAAAAGAGAATAATAAGTTTTGACTACCAAGAGTCCATGATGTGACAAAGTCAGCATACAAAGGTTGTTTTAACTTGCACTCTCTGGCTTAAAACCTCCAATGCTTTGCCAATTAAGCTACGTTGAATATAAATGTGCTGAAAAGAGAATAAAATGTTTTTACTATCAGGGTTCGATGATGCGACAGAGATCAGTAAACTTAATTGAATGTAAGATTATATTTAAAGGTGATAATTTACATATCACGTAATATAACCGTATCGCAAATATCATCAAATGAACGTTTATTACTCCGTCAGATCTACGCAAGATATGTACATGTGCTCCAGGCGTGATAGATGGGTGCTCACATTGAATGTCCTAGCGTGTTATGTTACTAAGTTATTTTATCTTTACGTAATTCAAGTGTCAATGATTTTATTAACAAGTATCTAAGTATACTAACAAGTGTACTGAAACGTGTAAAATATTTAACCTAGATGTTAATAGCTTGTAGCAATTATAAAATCATACATTTTACTTACCGGTTTTAATTCCATTTTCAGCACACATTTTTCTTTTTCATTCATAATATATATCTAATTAAATACATATTCATTTATTATATTCATAGCACATAATTTCTCCATATTAGAGAGAAAAAAACTATTTGAAGGTAGTTTAGTTTTGAACAAGTAGAGGTTATTACATTTGTGAACTTGAAAATAAGTTAAAAATATATGAAACCGATACGCCTAAAATCTCCACAAATAATTTTATCAGAATGTTGTAGGGGCGAGTTTGAAGTCTTTTTCAATAGAACCGTAATAAAGTAAAATTTAAATGCTTTATCTACATAATATACTTCTACTATCTACTGCACGTGTGGCGCAGCAGCTAAAACAGTCGCCTCGCAGCTTCGTGTTGCGGGTTCGAGTCCCGCGCCGGACAACTGTTTGTGTGACCCATAAATAGTTGTTCTGAGTCTGGATGTAATTTGTGGCCATCTATTATAATATATTTGTAAATAAATATTTTCTTTTTGTATTTCTGTCGAATTTTGAGCAATGGGTGACAAATACTAAAAATAAAACGATTATTATTAAAATGGCTACGACCCTTTAGGGTGCTTAAAACCCCATAAGGTATCTGTCGTTGTTCACGGAGGGCATTGACGTTGACTATCTCCCAGAGAACTCTGATCAACATACTGCAATCGCCAAACCAAATGATGGACACAGCTCCTTTGTGGATTTTTTTTGGGGTGGCCTTTGTCCAACTGTGGACGTCATTCAGCAGACATGACATGATGATTAGATACTAAAGAGTGTAGATGACTGCTTTACTTAATGTTCTAACCCTGTCCTGTCCTGAGTCGGGCCAAAAGTGATTTTGGGACTTTTCTATAAAAAGAAAATTTTCTCAGCATTAGACCTGGCGGTATTATGCCCCCGTGCCTCGGAGAGTACGTAAAACTGTCGGTCCTGTACCTGAACTCTTTCAGGTCGTGTCGCTAGGCGTCCTATCGGATCATGAGAATGATGAAATAGAAAGTGCTCCTGTGTTTGAGCATACATTTGAGCACTATAATATGTCCCGCGCAGATGGCTAATCTCTAATGCGACTGGCCGCCGTGGCCGAAATTCGGCTAGAAGGACATTATTATTAATGTTCTGTTTTAACAAAATCTTAAATACTTAAGCCCTGATTTTAATAACAATATCTATCGCTTCAAATATCTTGACTGTGTTTTTATCATCACTTCTGGAAGTTGAAAAGCAATTAATTTAGTTTTAATCCGGGATTTTACTCCGTCCAGACTTCGTCTTGTTTAAAGCCTTGTCTGATAAGAGGCTTAATTTTCAGTTTAAATAACTGTAAAGCTTTTAAATTGTCTCTTGCGTTTTTTGCTTATCATTGTTTAGAGTTTCAATATTGAGTTAAGTTATAAATCCTACTAATCCATCGATCACCATAGCCTAGTTGGTAGTGCTCCTGCCTATGAAGCTGGTGGTCCTGGGTTCGAATCCTGGTAAGTGCAAATATTTGTGTGATGAGCACGTATATTTGTTTTTGAGTCATGGATGTTTTCTATGTATTTAAGTATTTATCTATCTATGTAAGTATGTATATCGTCGCCTGGTACCCATAGTACAAGCTTTGCTTAGTTTGGGGCTAGGATGATCTGTGTGACATTTTCCCAATACAAAAAAAAAAAAAACGCGAAAGTTTGTAAGTATGGATGGATGGATGTTTGTTACTCTGTCACGTAAAAACTACTGAATGGATTTTAATGAAACTTTACAATAATGTAGCTTATACATCAAAATAACACATTGGCTACAATTTATAAAGATATCGCGTGAATTGTCCAAAATAAGACGATAACTGTCAAGTAAGTAGGAAAAAATCTACCACCTGCGAGCTACTCCGGCGGGCACTGCTAAAACTGTTAGAGGTACACATCCTACTAATATTATAAATGTGAAAATTGGTGAGTATAGATGTATGGATGTACGATTGTTACACTTTTACGCCAAAACTACTTTAACGCTGGTGAAACCGCAGGTCATAGCTTTTTAATTATATTTCCTGATAAGCTGCATGAATATTAATATATATATTTGCTTTAAATAAAGATAACCGGTTGCCTTGATTGCAATTGGCATTGCAGTTACTAACATATATTAATATATAAGCAAATGAAATTGCTTGAAATATAATATTGTATTAACATTTTAATTTGTTGTTTATGTAAAAGCCCGCTTGTTGAGATCCAATGTAGATATGCATTTGCTCTGACATGCATTTTATCTATATCATTTACATGTAAAACAGTCTTAAGTTGAGAAGTTCATTTACTAATCTCAGTTACAACTCTTAAGCTCCTAGTTTAAACCTAAGTACAGCTCTAAAATTAGTTTAATTAGTAAGTATAGACGAAATATCTATCCAACATATGCTTACGGAGTTAATGGTTTGACTGTACGTGTGGCATAGCGGTTAAGACTTCACGTCCCTGTTTCCGCATAGGATAGCTATTTGTGTGACCCATAATCAAAGGTTCTGAGTTTGAATTTATTTCATATCTGTCAATTATATCTGTGTTATAATGAACCCCGCGACAAAGATACGTGAGGGCGTTAAAAAAAAGGTATGAGGTTACAAAGCCTCTCGCGGATGCATCGCTCACGCGTTGCTGACGCATCTCACCACTTAGATGAACGACCACACATGTGGTTACAACATTAAGTTGTTGTAGTTACTCATATTCTGTTCGGTACTTCTTCAGAAAGTTTTTTTTTGGCCCTAAGTCGCTATGATCTACCTAGTATTCGTTAAAAGGAGTCTTATAGTTAACTATCTATCCCAGCGACTTTTAGCCGCCACAATTTTTGCCGCCAATACTGTCTAAAGTCTAATACATTAATAATTATTTTAATGCATTGCAATGTACAGACGCCAGAACATCCAGCTGTACAACATCTTTAGCAAAAAATAACGTCTCAGTCTCCTTCGCACAGACACTATTCTGATATTTTTAGATATTGCTATGTTTTTTTTAATATAGCAATAATAAAATTAATAATATAGCAAAAAAAAATTATATATATAGCAAACCTATGTATAATAAGTTGTAACGAAATTGATGTAATTATTATCCGTAATAAAGACTATTTTGATTTGATTTTTTTTTCATACAAATCTTCATACAATAGCGAAAACATAAAAGAAAGATTTATACAATTCGGTGCAGCCGTTTGCTAGTTATAAGCATACAAACATTTGGGTGACTCATTGTTATTTATATAGATTAATAAATTATTCTTGTTTTTAAAGTTTGAAGGATATTATGTAATTTGTCTTCGAAAATCTCTATTTATGCGTAGTCTTATCACCGATCCTAGTTCCACAAGGTCAGCGTACATTCACTTCAGCACCGGTTCGTAACCAAGGCTCTCTATATTCGGATGTAATAAAAACCATATTCTATACTTAATCTTGAATACTAGGCTAGCTTATGCTCAGAATCACAATTATTTATTTGCTAGAACATGGTGATATTGGTATTACATAATTATGCTCTACATATTCTGTCATGAATGTATGACGTGCAAATTTTCATATATGTCTCCTTCGAGCACTCGACGAGTTAGCAGCCCTTGAGAATGGTCCATGTAGGACTGAAACACGTGTTGGGTATCGTACTGGCGCATGTAATATGCTTTTTTATTCTGTCCTTCTTGCATGTGCACATTTTTGCAGGCGGGAGGGCGGTGCAAATTGCATCCCGGCATGATTAAACTGACAATTAGCGGAATTAACACTACATATTGATTTTGTATTTTAATTGACATATATGCTTTCACATTACAATAATAATATTAAGAAATTGGAATTAAATTAAATTTTTGTTAATACTATGTAAACTTATCTTCTAGGTAATCTTTTAATTTGTAATAATTTTTACTATGTAACATGTCAGTCCATTGTTTTTTTTTTAATTTTATTAATGGCAATTTTTTAAAACATTTGGGTAGATGATTGTATATTATTATGGACATTTAGTAGACATTTCTTTTAAAAGCTCCAACCGCAATCTGTCCCTTTGTCTACTCGCATCTTTATCTGTGTTCTTTATTAACGAAAATCATCTTTAGTCCCTATCCCGTTGATCCTCACAAATATGGAATCTTATTTCGTGTATACATCATAGAAAGAAATTCTGTGGTAAATATTTTTTATATGTCTAATGACACTGGCAGTAATTAAATGAGGAGGTTTATCCTACTAATTTTATAAATGCGAAGTTTTGTGAGTATGGATGTTTGTTACTCTTTCGTGCAAAACCTACCGAACGGATTTTGATGAAACTCTGTAGTAATTAGCACGTACTTTTTATGATTGAATAAAAACCAAAATATGTTGGTGATTATCTTAAGTTTAAGAAAAATAATATATGCAACTTAAACTTAAGATATAATATAATTGATATGATATAATATAATTTTCATCTATTAGGATCCACGTATAAGATGTATTTAGGTTGGTTTGGTTTTTATTCAATCATAAAAAATACGTGCTAATTACTACAAAATTTATTTTTACAAAACGTCAACCGGAACACCACGGAATACACAAAGAGCTTATTATACTCATGTACATCTTATTAAGCATACGTTCTTAAAGAAGGCAAAAATATATTTCCTTGTAACCGTAATCACCTAATTAGTTAGTATGTTTGTATCGACTGTGCAAGTTTCTTTTTGTAAAATATATTCGTGAACATTATTCTAACAATGTCTAATTTCTTATTTTTTCCGCCTTCATCGTGAGTTATCAAGTACAAAGCGAGCTCCTTATTGTACACCAAAATGACTATGTCTACAAGGAATTTTGCTAGTAAACTTAGCGATGCGTCGTTAGCGAAATATATATATTTACTCTTACATTGATCTCAATGGGACATTTGTTTTCTCCGTGATTATTCCTCCGTGGCCATTTTTTATAAATTCAGATATATGCACTCACGAGTATTATCACTACCACTGTATCAAATTTGTATAAGATCGGTTCAGCCATTTAGGAGGAGTACCATCAGAAACAAATGTACAAAACAACTCATATGATGTCCTCCCGACCGAATTTTGGCCACGGCGGCCAGTCTTAATGGAGACTAGCCAATTGCGCAGGACATATTATAGTGTACAAGTGTGTGCGCAAGCACAGGGGCACTTTCTATTCCATCACTCTCATGATCCGATGGGACGCCTAGCGACACGACCGGAGAGTTCAGGTACAGGACCGACGGCTTTACGTGCTCTCCGAGGCACGGGGGTGTAATATCGCCAACTTCCAGACTATGGGCTGATACTGAGAAATTACGGAAAAATCCCAAAATCACTTTTTGGCCCGACCCGGGATTTGAACCCAGGATCTCATTATCTGCGGTTGAACACGCTACCGCTTGACCAACGAGGCAGTAAAACAACTCATTTACCATCGTACTGACATTAATTGAAAGAAGTGATAAATTTGTAACTACTATGCAATTATGTAAATCTTATCGAGTTTTGCAATAGAACGCCGCAGGTAGTCAGACGAATGCAGGGCGGGTTACTTTATAAACCAGTTTATTACAGGTCACACGGCAAAAACACTCCATAGTGACGTACAAGACAGCCTATTATGAAAACGTGATACTAATACATGACCATAATTGGCCAAATAAAAAATAAACTATGCCGTTCCGTAAGGTTATTCAAAAAGTCGTTTTGAAACACGTGTTTGGCAAAACGTAAGATACGAGTATTATCTTCTTTATTGTACAGTCGAATCCTTAATTATCTAACCATTGGATATCATCACCTTCCATTACTTAAGTACTCACATTAACGCAACGGTGAATACTGAATGGTTAATTTAAAGGAATAGGTATATTAATATATACATACATATATAGACTCACGCATGTTTCCCAGAGGGGTAGGCAGAGACAACGGATTGCCATTTGTCACGATCTTTTGCCTCGTTTACTTGACAGTAAACACTTCTGACCTGGCCTTTCTTGAGAACGTCTCCGATTTGGTCAGAGAATGTTCAACGAGGTCTTCCCCTTTTGGTTGTCCCATTCACACAGGCCAGGTATACTTCTTTTGTCAATATTCTTTCATTCATCCTTTCTAAATGCCCAAACCATCTCAGGATTAATAAGTAGAACAGAATTATTATATTTATGAATAATTTAATGCGTCAGTGATTCCATATTTAATTTAATACAGCTAAATAATTGAAGTTAACTTAATTTTTTACTTTGATACTTAACAATGAAATGATTACGGGAAAGTCGGTGACATGATGAAAAAACATTTAGGTAGCGAAAGTTGAGTCGGCAATTGGGGAGGGCAACCCACAGCTCTCCCCGGGTGCGTGTCCCGACCATCTGGGACACGGCGCAAAAGGGGGGCACCGGAGCAGCATACCCGCGTTCCCGGGGCTCCCCGTATCAGGCGCCAGAAGAAGTCCACGGCAGGTTAGGTTTAGTCGGTGCAAGTCCGACATACCCATCCGCAGACACTTTTTGCGGGTGGCATGCATTAGCATTCCCCCTGCCTTATCAAAAAAAAAAAAAAGGTAGCGAAAGTTATTGCCCTCATAACTAGTTACTTGCATCGGTAAGTGATCAATAAGCTGATAGGCACGCAGTGAAACTGTGGATGACTGCCACTGTGGAACAATTTCTTACCGTGACCGAACTTCGGAGGCCTCGTTTACTTGTAGTTAAGTCAATTGTAGTCGTTAGACAACAATCGTTAAGCCATGCCAGAGGCCTACCGGGTGGCATAAATATAAATCTGACAGTAGGTTACTAGAATAAGGTAATTAAGATGGATAGATAAACTCTTTATTGCACACCAAAGGAATAACAAATTAAAACACTTAAATAAGTAATATTAATAATATATACAATGGGCAGTCTTATCACAAAATGTGATCTCTTTTAAACAACGAAAGTAAGGAAAGATCGGAAAATGGAAATATTGAGAGGGACAGTTATCGGGGTACAGATATATTTTAAATAATACCTACAGGTAGGATACATAATAAAATATATAAATATATTACAAATCAAATCGAAATTCTTTTATTTTCTCTTCACAAATAAATGTAAGTCTATTATTAATAGTCAGTGTATCTAGACAATTTTTGTTAATTCACTTTGCAAGTTACACATTTTATTTTAGGGGCAACTCGATACACGTAGAATAAAAAATCGGTTCCATGAATTGTTATCCATTATAAGTTCAGACCAATAACTCATGTTGTAAGATGGAAGAATTTAAACACAAAAAGTTGAATAAAAATTAACTACTTTTTCGTATAAATATGCCGACAGACAGATAAAATATCATTGAGTCTGGGACATTTTAATATCGTTATTTGACCTTTTCTCGTCAACATACACAACATAACTTTCTGTTACAGTTTTATAGTACTCCAGCTGTCGCGAACTTTTATTTAATGACCAAATTTTTGTCTATGCTGTTCTAAATAAACGCGTCTAGCTTAGCTTTTAGCTTTCCAAATTGATCATGCACCTACCTACATATTTATAATTTATTGATAAGCATAAATCAAGAGAAGCTAAGTAATAAAAGTCAGACTCTTTAGAAGGTCCTAAGATTTCATAAATTACGAGATAATTATAAATTGATTTTGATTATTTGTTTCTTTTCTGTTGCATAGATTATAGACATCGTGTATAGAAATCGATTTGAACTTGCATATTAATTAACAAATTATAAATTAATTCCTTAATTGTATTCATTTTGCATTTGCAATTGTATTATTTTGCATTCGTTGTCTCTATATTGTTGGTTTATGTAAAAGTGCATGCAGTAATTTATGTCACATATGTATAAAGATTTCAAACATTACAAGACATTGCGCAATACTGTGCAAAATTTATTTAAATTTTATACTAGACAAGATTTTTAGTAACCTTTGATAGATTCATAAATTTTCTAATCGCAAATATAGTTCCTTATTAAATATGTCATAAAAATAAATGTAGTTGCAAGAAAAATAAGGGACTCTCGCGATTTTATGAGCAGTTAAATAAATGATAAATAAATATCTTTGGGACTAGCACACGACCATCTGATCCCAAACTAGGCAGAGTATTTACTACGGCAACCATAAAAGAAATAAACATACTTATATATTTTAAAATTCATATATGTTATAGATAAATTACATCCTGAACAGAACAAATAATCGTGCTCATCCCACAAAGACTTGACTAGGGGCTCTACCAGCTAAGTCGCCGAACATCGATTTCTTAAATGGCGTTCAAATAAATAAAGGTAAAAAATTAGTTAATCAATCGTTAAATCGGCTTCCATGAGCACATGTGACGTCATAAAAAGTCCGGAATAGATTGTCAACGTTGAAGCCGATTTAGCGATTGATTAAGTCATTTTTAACCTTTATTTATTTGAACGCCATTTATGAAATCGATGTTCGGCGACTTAGCCGGTAGAGCCCCTGGTTGGGGATCAAGCCCACCACCTCTGGTTTGTGAACGTCACAGGCCGTTCAACATTCAGTTGATAAAGACATGACGCTAATTAGAAACCAGTTGTCCTCACCGGTCTATAGTACAATCAGCGAAGTACGCGGTCAATCTTTAGATGGGTGTCCTCCACTATGATTCATGGAGTTCAGTTAAAACGTCTGTCCAGGGTATCTTTACACCAGTTAAGCGCCGACATTTCAATAAGTTTATTAAGTAATTCGAGTCCAGACATCACGGTGCAGTACGGTAGCGGAGTGGTTACCGCACATGGAGCCGAATACCCCGTGGTTAGTGGGTTCGATTCCCACCGAAAATTAAATTAATACAACTCATTTTAAAGATGTCTAAAACTTAATTACTAGTAGTTAGTTAGTACTAGAAGTTAAGCCATGTTCCAGCCAGCTAGAAAGTAAAGTAAAGTTGGACGCAGTCGCACGAAAGCTACCGGATACTGGAAATAACCTCCACAAGAAGAATAAGAATAAAATGCGCCACCTAATGTGGCCTACTGAACGCTTTGACCAAGCAATGACTCAAGGGTGACCACTAAACGTATGAATACATAAATGATAGTTGATAAAAGACTTGTTTTTTACGATTATTTAAACACCAATATTGACTTAATCAGATATATTGCTAAGCGCCATATTAAAAAAATACTCACCGAACGACTTAGGATTATCATTTTAGATTCACGTCGTAAACGTCTATAGTATCTAAAGTCGTGAAAACAATCTTCTTCGTCATCCGAACATGCCATATGATATACTTGTCGACGCATTTTTGACACTTTATTACTTATGTCACTTCACTATGAACAATTGAATAGGAATTAGATTGCAGTTATTCGAAAATGACGTAAGTAACAAAACACGATTTTTGAAAATTGTTTTATATAGTTTTAGTGTTAAAACTGAAAAGGTATCAACTCCAAATCTAATTTCAACGTCTACTCATTTGTGGCGATAGATTTCAACTGGCATTCGATTGCAATAGTGTCCCAATCGAAGTACGGTGTAACAATAGCGTTTTTTTCCTACATTTCGTTTATTTTGGTCACTGTTCCACGTGGCTATAGATACTTACGTACATTCAGGAAATCGGGGACAATACTACGGTACTTCCCGACGTGAAATCGTAAAGCAACGATTTATGTTTGTAAATAATATGGGTACTGTAAAGGTGTTAACGATGTATTGCCAAACGATGGAAAAGACTACTTTTTATTAAATGATATGACTTTTTCGCCAGTCCTTCTTTACCTCCGAATGCTAACTATTCGGAGGTAATGAAGGACTGGCGAAAAAGTCATGTCATTTAATAAAAAGTAGTCTTTTCCATCGTTTGGCAATACATCGTTAACACCTTTACAGTACCCATATTATTTACAAACATAAATCGTTGCTTTTATTTACCATAGTCTATGACGCTTCTTCTGATATATCTATACTGCGGGCACTTTGCCCCTTTCTCTCTTCTCTTCTTCGATCTATGCACACCCCTTTTGCCTCGTTTACTGTCATTATATAATTATAATATAATAATAATAATATCTAGGGACAATGTCACACAGATCATCCTAGCCCAAACTAAGCAAAGCTTGTACTATGGGTACCAGGCGACGATATACATACTTATATAGATAGATAAATACTTATATACATAGAAAACATCCATGACTCAGAAACAAATATTCGTGCTCATCACACAAATATTTGCACTTACTGGGATTCGAACCCAGGACCACCAGCTTCGTAGGCAGGAGCACTATCAACTAGGCTACGGTGCCCGGCCTTTCTTAAGAACATCTCCAATTTGGTCAGAGAATGTTCTACTAGGTCTTCCCCTTCCGCTTGTACCATTCACACAGTCCAGTTATACTTCTTAACAAACTCATCTAAATACTTATTATCAATAATGAAATCATTTGGACACAAAATCAACATAATATTGAATTTGCATAACTTTGAATAAAAATAAAACGATAATAACAATTGACACCAACGTCACCTTAATGGAGGTTGCCACAGTCATGGAAACTTTGGTTTAGAAGCTCTGACGTCACAACGCAATGTCTCTGACCTTAAAAAGTAAGCATATTATCCTCAACCTCTTTAAAACACGTTTAAAAAATGAAATAAATTACTTTTATCTTGTCTCCAGTTGCGTAAAGACACGTTCAAAAGTCCAGTAACAGTTTAACAAAGTATTGAAATCACATTCAGGTATCATTTGGATGCTTTTATATATCATAATCATTACATGTCATGCGCACCAATGCAGTGGCCCTTCAACATCGGGTTCGATTCCAAATATTTTATTACTTCTGTTTGTTTTGTAATTTTTATTGTATAAGTTATAAGCTATTTTTAACTGACGTTACAATAAAACGGTTGTCAATATAAAGCTAGCTAAATATTATTATTATTATAAAATGAATTTTATAAACGTTATATCAATCCGTGTAGGTAAATATCTACATGTAACTAGAAATAATTATGAACACTTAACTTAAACTTACTTAACTTAACGTGAATAAATGTCTATGTCTTTTTAAAAAAACGGGGCTCACAAATAGTTATTATGTGCGTGGTTTGAACCCAAGACACGAGGGCGAGGTAGTAATAGCGAGGTGAATATCTTAACCACTGCGCCACTCGAGAGCTCAGATTGATTTAAATCCGAGTCTAGATGTTATAAAATTCATGTTTCCTTCTTTCAATACAAACTATATTTCACTTAAAAACGTCTGCACAAAAAAGTCTTCAACTTCGATTTAATGTTCTAGCCAAGCTACCGCAAAATTGACAATCACAAAAGTATTTCTGATTTGTAAATCATCGTTACACTATCATTTTTTTCAAATATTTCAATTATTTATTACTACACATACCGATGAAATCAAGCAGAAAATGGTCAAATCAAGCAAATAGTGACTCTTTTCAATACAACTAAATCGATTTTTTATTCGATTTGGTTCAATTAGATTTCGATACAGCTTATGTAACCGAGAAAATTGTTTATATGTTTCATCGATTACCCTTGTCTTTCAAGGCCATACAAACCTGGCTGGTATGTATGAACATTTAAATGTTATAATAAGTTATTACGTAACTTAACGGTCGTAGCCCGCGACTGCTAATAACGTCATATCAATTAAAGACAGTTGACTAACTACAAAAACTGGAACCACCTATTTTTTTCCCTTATCTGCAACATGGCGATCTGTGATAAGTCACAATGAGCCACTTATTTGGCGACATCAAGTTGTGGTGGTATATGTACTTCTAATGAAGGGACGCCCTTCAAATGTTATCATGAAACCTGCTAGAGAACCGCGTATTTAACACGTTGTTTTTTCATCTGGAGCACGGAGATGCTCAGAAAATAACTTTGGCAGACGCCTATCTATAGACTGGCCGCGTGCCTAGGTGCTGTATGTCGTCGATCACTTACACACCTTTGAGTGCAACTGCCTATTTGTGATAAAAAGAAAGAAGTAGAAAATAACTCTCTTTTTTTGAGAGGCGTTTAAAAATGGATTTTCATAAACTAAAAAAAGTTATTAAAAAATAAGACAAACAGTCGATATAAATTATTGTTGTCAATTCAAGACGTTAAATAAACAAGTAATTGATATATTAAGAGGTTAGTAACCTCGAGAGATGGACAAATATACCTAATATGGAAGTAGAGAAATTTAGGTATACTTTTAAAATTCCTTATAATTCAATATTAGGTCGCTGGATGCGGATAACGCCAGATTGGCAATTGTGGAGATCTTTAGGGGAGGCCTTTGTCCAGCAGTGAACATTTTTCGGCTGATATAATGCTGACGATTGATCAATAAACATTTTTATTATACCGTGACCGTTTGATACATCCGAATTATACAGAACCGCTAAAAAAGAATCAAGAAGTATGTATATAGTCAACAGTATGTCAAAGAATCAAGAAAAAAAGATCACGATAAGAGTAATTCGAATTTATAACCACTTACCAACCAAACTGCTTGAAACATTAGAGTTTGTCGTGTTCAAGCGTAATCTTAAGAAATGGCTTATTGAAAAGTGCTACTATGCTGTTAACGACTATTTGACGGATAAATATTTATAATTCATGTTGTATTAATGTATTTTTTTATATTTGTAAGGTATTAGTTATTTTCTCTGTAATTCTCTTGACATTCATTTTTTAATTATGACATTTATATTATGTAATTTTAGGTAAATGTTTGTTTGCGAGCATTTTTTTTTAATATTTGCATGCCTAAAAGCTGATTATGGTGATACCTACTACCTTTGTAATACCTAATGTAAACCACCCATTTTCGCAAACAAAATATTTGATTTGATTTAATTTTTTTTATTTCGGTACAGTTAGCCTTTGAAGATTTTACTGCTTCACCGGACAATAAAGAGGCTAGCAATGGCTACCGGTTGGGATTCGAACTTCGGTTTCGGTTTTTACTGACGTCGGATTTTAGGGGCATTTTGTGCAACGTTAACTGCATTACTATGCAAACGCACTAGGCCGATTGAAGATAAGAGGAGGCATTTGATGTGTAATGAAAAGTAGACCCTATTGGCGTAAGATAAGATAAGATTTCGTTTTATCAAAAAGCTGTGAGGAATATCAGAGGTCCTGTGTTTAAATTCGAAACCCATAGAGGTTGCCCTATGAATTGTGAGTTCTTATTTTTATATAGGTGCATGGCCCTCGCTTGCCTCCGTTTTCGGGTTTAGCAGTGAAAATATCCTAGGTAACTAAACTAAAAAACTGCAATCGTCATATAAAAAAATAAGCAGAATCATTGAACATGTATAGTCTCAGCATACTCTTGTGTGTTGACATACTTCTTAGCGATAAGAGTAGAGCTATACGGGTCAACGCACGACATTATAGATAAAATGTGACGTTTTAATATTCTTCTAGATTGATCGAGGCACTCGTTCAAGTTGGTATAGTAGCCTAGTGTCTATATATATATATATATATATATATATATATATATATATATATATATATGTAAAGTACTGAATCATTAGCCGGTGAGTCAAGGTGGTGTATACAACGGTAGAATATAAGGTCTTGGGTTCAAATCAACATAGAAATGCTGGGCCTTTTTGGGCATGTAAATCTCACAGTTTCAGGACGAAATCTAAAAATAGTCTTGAGCCTATATTTTTTAATTCATGATATTTTATTATTGATATATTCAGATAAATTAATGTATTTAAGCATACACTTACTAAACATTGGTTCGAATTGGTTCAATAACTCTGTTGCTTTATCAAGTGTAATTGTATAGTTAAGCATAATATCTCAATCTCATTTTCGTTGTCTTATTGTATCTTATATTAAGCAAACAAGCTATTTTTGTATTCTTTTGCGAAAACATATAATTGGTAATTAGTTGTAATAACCTGTTTCTTATCATAAGTTGTAAATACTGTTTGTTGTCCTAATAAAAGTAAAAATAAAAAAATAAAATAAAATAACTATGTGAATAACCATTAAATAGGATCAGGTTGCCATAGTTGTTAAATACGCTATCTGTGTAATTTTATGAACGGTTGCCTCAATATACGTAATATTAATTAATATCTTGGGGCAACTAACACACTGCCATCTGATACCAAATCAGGTAAAGCCTGTATTATAGCAACCAGACAAGTGATAAACATACTTATATATTGCTAAATACATACGCAATATAGATAAATCACAATCAGGCATAGAACAAATAATCGTGTTCATCATACAAACAATTGTACAGGGTGGGATTCGAACTCACTTACTGACTCGCCTCTTGGTCTAGTGGCTAATGAGCCTACTAAGCCAAAGGTCGTCCTTTGGCTTAGTAGTCAGGTTACTACTAGACCTAGAAGCCAGTCAGTGCAATCTTTTCGACACAAAATGAAATACAACCCTTCATTTTTTTATATAATTTCCGAGTTAATAAGGGACTAACAAACTACGCTGGAAATATTTGACCCTAATATTGTAAAACGTTTAAAAAAACCGAATTGATGACCTTTCTTCATTAAAATCGGTTAATTAAGGTCAGAGAGGTCGTCATTAATCTCGTACTTACGTTAAGAAGCCTTGAAAAGTCTTTTAAGTAAGTCTAATAATAAATTAAAGTAGATTTAATTCCGTACAAACAAAGGAAAACTTATTTCAGATTCTTTAATCGCTATCCAATTTCATTCCTAAAAACATAATTTTATATTTATCTAGAGTAGGTTAATATGATATTAAGTATAACAACCTGATGCATTATCCTAAGTAGTACATGATAAGAATAACAAATATTTAATAGTTAAAGATACGGTTTATTTTTGTTATCGTGGGAACAGTGGAAATGTTGATAAAAGGAATATCTGTGAGAGTTTTTTTTAATTCTCTTGTATTTTGATAATGTGATGCGACTCGTATCTAACGTGCGTGAGGTAACTGGGGAATTCTCTCTCAGAAACACTGGGTTTGGCATTAAAAAAATACTATGGAAAACAGATTTGTAAAGGAAGGTGTACCTACAAAAATTTTACAAGAATCTCTGCATAACGATACTATTTGTTTCTTGTAGCTTTAATTCCGGCCAATATCTGTAAAATCAAAGCTAGCTTTAATTCCGGACAATTAGGTACATTCGAAACTTTTTGAATAAATTATCTTGAATTGTTACTATAGATGTTTATATGGTTCAGCAAACCTAGCTTTAATTCCAGCCAATAAGGTACCTAGCTTTAATTCCGCCCAATTTGATACATTCAAATCTTTTTGAATAATTTATTTTGAATTGTTACTAGAGATGTTTATATGGTTCAGCAGAGTATATAAAAAAAAGCACATGTTGTACGAATTGTCTCGGTTAAATAACATTCAGCGGGATCAATATGAGTATTATAATATAATATCCTGGGACATTATTCATACATGGCGAAACTAAGCAGAGCTTGTTATATGGAAACCAGATAACTGATATACAACATTTCTTTCGTAAATACATACTTATATAGATAAATACAACCAGACTCAGGACAAACGGACACATTTATGCACACAAATATCTGACCTGGGTGGTAATCGAACCCACGACCTGCTGTTAGGCTATTGCTCTCTCTTAACACTTGTCTTAACCCACTTGTTACAAGAGCTTTTCATAAGAGACAACATACTGGTGTAGCTAGTATGTAGTTTCTTATAAAAAGCTCATGTAGAGGTCAGGATTACAGCAATGTCTGGGCGTTTCTAAGAAGTTATAAAAAATATATAGGTACATTTTGGTTCTATAATCTAGACTCTAGGTTAAATAAGTCGTAGTTAAAATGAAACCAATCACAGTTTTTTTTATAACCACTTAAGAACGTATCGACATATATACATAAAAAAATTAACGTAAATAGATCTAAATTTGCGTCACAGTTACATAACGTATGATATTTCTTATCAGGCTCTGAGCAATAAAAAGCTAAATTTTAAACATTTATGTGAAAAGAATATTGAATAGAAGCTAAATAATATAACGGAAAGTTAAATAATTGCAAAATAAATATCATAATATCTCAATGAAAACTTGTTCTAATTATTTTAACCGACTACTAAAGAAAGAGGTCTTCAATTTGATTATGTTTAATTTTATGTATGTTTCGCTACTATCCGTTGTATGTGAACTAATTTTGTCTAAAAAAATATTATATAATCACACAAGAAACTTTGGTCACATAACACATTTCAATCAGAAGTGGAGTTAGCTCCTTCGCTTGCAAACTTAAATGTTTTACATACTATATGTGAGATAGCTGCGTGCTGAAGACCAAACCTTAAGCCTTAAGCTTATTTTAATTGTAACCATTCATCATGTCAGCCAAAGTACGTCCACTGTTGGACACAAGTCTCCCCAAAGAATGGGGGATATGCCATAATCGCCACGCTTGGTAGATGGGTTGGCAATCGTAGTTTAATGGTCATAGTTCACAGAAAAACGATGCTGCCCGTTCTCTGGTAGGTATTCCCTTGGACGATTTCTACGCCCCCCACGGGATGAGATGGAGAAATGATATTCTATGCCGTCACCACTCAGTAAGTAAATGTAACCCTTAAAGGCTTGAATTGTTATATGCAAATATGATTAATTCAGGGTTAAGACATAACCAGTTCTATTAAGTGTCGTAATAACATAGAATCTAATTGTAAAAATGTAAATACACGTATCTGGTTGGCATATATTGCACAATCAACGCTGAATAATCAAATTATATTTGCATGCGTATTAACGTCGTGCTATGTAATACTCAATGCAATATTTTGGTTACAACTGTATACGATTAACGAATTATCGTTTTATTTGTTTACAGTACATACATGGATACACCTACACTATAAAAAATATCTTTACTTCCTTGATTATAAAGTTGTTGTTGAAGGCATAGTATATCCACAACGTAGCACCGACTCTGCTTAAATATATTTGTTTATTTTTATCTAATGAACAGTGGGTAACCTGTAAGAGTTGTTCAAGCTGCTCTGTAGGATTCTCAGATGGCTTAACGACAGTTGTGTAACAACCTCAAACGGGACCAACTTAACGCATCTTCCGAAGCATGGAAGGCTAGTGTATTGATCCCGCTTTTATTGGACCCGCGGGTGCAGTTGATCTAATATGGTCAATAGGGACTCTGACTCAGTCAGGGGAGTCATCCGTCTGTTCCCTAGCCAAGCAATAGGGAACAACTTAAAAAAAATATTGGGGCAATAAATCCAATTTAAAATTACTATCCATATAGATACCGAATAAACATCTTATTCTATCTTACCGATATATTAAACCACTTTGACAATCACCCATCTATAGACTGACCTAGGTGTTTAATCTCACCGATCACATGAGTTGTTTACGATAAAGCTTTACCAAGAGAGACAGAGAAAAAATATCTCCGGTATATAATTAGAAAAAATAACCTCCTCAAACATGTTATAAAAATAAAAAAGGAGTATAAAATTGTAATGATCGCCGTCCCGTCTATAGCGTCGACACACAGACTTGCAGACACCAACTATTTCTGGAGCAAAAACCCGACGCGTGAGTCATTCATTCCGGATGACTGTGTCACTACTGCAGCTATCATAACTTGTATTAAACTAGCGAACCGCCCCGGCTTTGCATGGGTATATCGAAAAATAGATAAGTTTTATATTTTATTTTATATTTATTTATTTGGATCTCCAACAATGAATACACCTTACATGCTAATATTACAGTTATTATACATTTTTCCATGTGCTCCTTTAAGTATAGGAGATCACATCTTGCAATTATATATCATAGCAGACAAAATCGGATTTGTACTTAATTTAATATAATTTAATACTTAAGAGGTCAGAAGTACCCTAAACCGGGGAGCATGTATGAAGAATATAATGACAGTAATCGAGGCAAAAGACGTGTGCAAAGATCGTGACAAATGGAAATCCGTTGTCTCTGCCTACCCCTCTGGGAAACAGGCGTGAGTCTATGTATGTATGTTAATACTTAATTGCATTAATTAATAATATATGTAGTGAGGGTACTGGTCAACATTTACATGTCGTTCAAATGTAACCGAATTAGGCCTTGAAACTGATTCAAAGTATTTGAAAATGTAAGAAGATTATCTGATTTACTTGCCATGGCATTATACTGGTGGGTCATTCTCGCAACCAGTGCATGTTCACCTAGATTCGTTCGATTACGCGGAGCTTTTAGTAATGGACGAGGATAGCGAGGAATTCTGATTGGAACGTTAATATTGATTTTGCTGAGAGGATTAGGGTAGTCAATACCATTATTTAACAATTTATACAAAAATGTTTGATCTGAAATTGTACGGCGAGATTTCAGAGACATAAGTTTAAAATGCCTTAGGTCTTCTTTGTACGATCTTGCATTTCTTAATTTTAGTTTTCAAATAAGCATCATAATGCCTGTTTAATTTTTTTATACCTTAGGTTACACTATTATTATTTTTTTGCTAATAATGTAGGTAATTTTTTTATCAGAATCATTCAGTCCAGATCTAGCAAGACGGGCAGTTGTGAACATCCTAGGGGGGACTTAGTTCAGCTGTTGACGTCTTTTAGCTGATATCAAAATGAAGATGAAGATAATCTTTTGGGAATATAATTTTTAGTGAGTCTCCAAGTTAAACTGAACAATTTGTTGTTTATTGATCTTTATAATATATTCTAAGAGTTCTTACGCCAAATAAATTAAGTAATAATAGCAAACATAAGTAATGGAATCAGGCGTAAATAAGCGGATATCCATAACATTCTAAATACAATGTTAATATGTAGTTAATTGCGCCAATCGATTGCCGGAATTAACACTACATATTAATTTGGTATTTTGAATAGCAAGCCTTAGATGCAGTCATATAATTATGACTGCAATCCATCTAAAAGTTTATTTATACGCTATTATTAATTTAGCATCCATATTTTCTCGCGTAGAAAGGGCCCATTATGGCCGCACAATAACTCTGCAGACACATTGACTTCACAATAAACTTACAGACGCGCAAACCTCTGAGTCAAAGCTAAAGAATGCCAGCATCTCTTTGTCATTTCTCTAGAATTGTATGGAGTTTATTATATTACTGATGTCCTAATTGGTATTCTTAGCCGGTTAGTAATTAGTTCCTGGTAATTAATATTTTGCCGTGTGGTGACGGCGGTGAATATCAGAATATCATCACCCCAACACATCACGTGGGGGGCGTAGAAGTCGAGCCAAGGGTAAGTGGTAACTTCGTTTTTGAGTACTATCACCATCTTACTGCGATCGCCAACCCGTCTGCCAAGTGAGGCGGTTTGGTCCCCACTAATATGCTAGTGGCTGTGGTTTCCGCACTTAGTCCTGATGCCATGGACCATTGTACGTGAGCCATGGCAGCCTTCATTCCACCCAGCCCACCTCCCTCCAGAAGCATATCAGGTCTCCTAAACTTCTCAGGGCTTCTGTAAGAGTTCCTGGTGATCCCAGGGTTCCTTCCGGATTTTTGTGATGCCTGTGCACTCGAGTAGAACGTGCATGGACGCTGAAGAAACGATCGCGGTTATGGCGTACGCAAGAACTATCTTGGGGGAGGTTTTTGTCCAGTAGTGACCGGAGAACCGGGCAACTTTAAGTCATCATAACAGCAGCACTGTTATAGAGTTGTTCAAGCCGCCCAGTGTGCTTGAACAACTCTGAGACGAGGGAGACCACTGCCCATACGATAAAGAGGTAAGATAAATTGACTAGCAAGCCAAGGATATGATTGAAGTCAGGTTGGACGCCGGACTCGCGACTTCACGTGCTTTCTGAGGCTCAGGAGTCTAACACGATCTGATACAGTATTTTTAACTTCAACCAGTCATAGGATTACTTTTGGATTGGACTATGAATAATAAAGCAATAATAATAATTAGAGTAATGTCAACGAATAAGTCTAGAACTATAAAAGCCAAATTATGTAGCAAGGCTTACGACGAAACTTCTGATTATTTAAGTGACAAAACGGCTTGGGATTGAGTCGCTCTAGATTAACACATTTAAATACAATTTAACTTTATATAAAATAAATAAATATTCTATAAAGGATTCCTACTGAGTTTTCTGGTAGTGTTTCTCAGGTAGCTGCCACGTCATGCACTGAATGGTAGGGTTAAAAAAAATTGAGGATTCAACACAAATGTAACATTGTAACGAATTAATAATGAATTTTGAATTGAAATACAGTATATAATTACTTAAACATTTGAAAGATTAACGAAAATTTAAAGGAACGGAATTTAATATTGGATTTCTAGGAGAGTTTGTTAATATACATAACTATAACGGACAATATCTCAAACTCAATTACCAAGAAACAATAATTTATAATTCTTCAATTTATTTTTTCCTTATTAAAGTATTGTGGCGTTATAAAACACGTTTTTAAACTTATTCAACGATTGAATGACGCAAATGCAGACTTTTTTTTCTGCAGCTGGTTTACTGACGATGGTTTTTCGATAATAAGGACGAGGTTTTTATTTGCTTGCATTTATATCTTTCTAAAAACGCAAACACCGTTGCCCAGTAAATAAATATGTTTATTAACTGATGATGTGGAACCAGTATACATGTCCAAACTTAATGTATTGATCACAATTAGGAACAACCAGAAGGGGAAGACCTAGTCGAACATACAGACTTAAAGCTGGTACTGAGAAATTTATTTACAGAAGAATCCCAAAAACTACTTTTTCCCTGCCCCGATTTTAAACCAGGAGTAGATTATCTGTGGTTGAACACATTGCAGCTAAATCAACCAGGCAGTGAAAGAAACTTTAGTTAATGGCCTGTGATTTCTCTCTAGAAATTCAATTTACTTTAGGAATCATAATTTTTTTAGTAAATTGTCTCTGAGGATGAGATAAATAGCTTTTTATTTCATTACTAGCTGTGCCCCGCAGTTTTACCCGCGTCAAACTTTATAAATTATCACAGCGCCTCCCCCGTAGGTGATAGCGTGATAATATGTACCCTATACGTTGAACCGACCTCTTAGTAATATTCATGTAAAATTTGAAGTAAATCCATGCAGTACTTTTTGAGTTTAGCCCGGACATACATACAGACAAACAGATAAACAGACAACAATTCTAAATACTATATTTTTGGCTTCAATGTCGATTGTAGCACACGCCTCAAGTATCCTTTTTAAAAACTATTCAATGTACAGTTTTGGCTTTCCTACGATTTTATTATATGTATAGATTTAAACTGATCTTTCTTCTTTTAAGTTTCTTAAACATTGCATGAACAAGCGCAGCACTATTTACAAGGGAGTTAAAATTAAGCGTTACCTCATTTTTTTAAGTTGTACCGTGTTTTCGATAAACAAAGCTTCATTTGCCAAGTGTGCAATTAAATTTATTGTATTTATATATGTTAATTTAGGGCAAACATACTCAATGACGTTAAATAATATTTTTATGCACACATTTCTCTATATCAAACGGAACACTTGCGGAAACAATGATACCAGCGACAATATTTATCTATTTATTATAACACATTTTTATCATGACTGTGACATTATTTGTGTCATTTTGTTTGTTGTGACTATATTGTTTTGTCTATGCCGTGTCCGTAATTATATTGAGTGATAGCTTTAGACATTTGAATGGAAATATACTAAGACGAATACTATATATCATAACAAGTCAAAATAAATTCAACAGCACTGATAAACATATATATATTTCGAAATACATACGTATTATTGATAAATTAGACCCAGGCACAGGACAAATATTCGTGCTCGTCGCACAAAGATTTGTCTTGGTGGCCATCGAATCTACGACCAACCGGCCAGTAAAATGAAGTCTGAATTTGTTGTTGTGATCTTTAACTTAGGTAATTGTTTTTAGTTCATCATCATCATCATCATATCAGCCGAAAGACGTCCACTGCTGGACAAAGGCCTCCCTCAAAGATCTCCACAATTGCCGGTCTTGCGCTATCCGCATCCAGCGCTTTCCAGCGACCCGCACAAGATCATCGGTCCATCTTATAGGGGGCCTGCCCACGCTGCGTCTTCCGGTTCGTGGTCGCCACTCGAGAACCTTTTTGCCCCAGCGGCCGTCGGCTCTACGAGCTATGTGCCCTGCCCACTGCCACTTCAGCTTGGCAATTCTTACGGCTATGTCGGTGACTTTGGTTCACCTGCGGATCTCATCATTTCTGATTCGATCTCGCAGGGAAACTCCAAGCATAGCCCTTTGCATTGCTCTTTGGGTGACCTTGAGCTCTTTGGGTGATTTTTAGTTATACCTATCCAATTTTATATTTTACCAAATGATTTAGACTGCACGTGTGGCGCGGCGGCTGTCTTAGCCACTGCGCCACGCCTCGGGATATAAAGAATAGAATGTTATGCGTCATTTGATTACTATATGTAGTGTTGATACTTGTATGTAATTTACTTATCCTTCAGCTTTCAAGTTAAATTGTAATGTTTATTACCTGAAACAAATAAATTTATTATGATTAATACATTCTAGCGAATAAACCAACTTTGGCATTCCACAAACAAATATAGGCATAGCTTTATAATTTTGTGTGTTGTTTATTGGAGTAAATATCAAAACGGATCGCTTTTGGTATCACCTCGGCGTATGTCTGGATATTTCACGTTTTAAAAATTTTTATATCCTACAATCCCAAATATCCTACTATTATAAATATAAGAGACTCTTGCTTAATATTCGATGTTTGTTACTGAATCGTGCATAAAAAGCTTAAGGGAGTTAGACAACATTTAGAATGGAGATAGGTTATATCCGCCATTTAAATAAAGTGTAGTGCTCGCATAGGTTTTAATTTACGGTATACTCTAAACTAATACAACTGCTAAACTTAAGTTCGATTGCGGGTGACACCGTGGGGTACAACTAGCAATCCATATAGTTTAAAATAAAATAAAATAAAAAAGGTTTTTATTCACGTAGACTTTAAAAAAGCGCTTGTAAATAGTCAGAACATGTTTGTAGTAATATAGTTTTATACATTATTATTTCTAGTAACATAGATATTTTGGTAAATTGTAAGAAATATAATAATTAATAATAAATGCGTAGGGACAACATCCCAAAATAGGCAGAGTCTAGGGATATTATGGCAACAAGACAACTGATAAACATACTTTTGTATTTCTAAATACATTCATATTATAAATAGATTATTCCCAGACACAAAATAAATAATCGAGCTCATCATAAAAATATTTGTTTTGTGTGGGGATCGAACACACGACCTTTGGCTTAGGATTCAAGGTCACTAACACCTAGGTACAATTGTAGGTAAATATGTAGTAGTATCACTTCTTCTTTGTATAGGAGATGACCCAATATCTAACATTTTATTGAAGACTACAACCGGAAGTAGTGACTTCATCATATTGAATCACTACGCTATAATATCAGAGATGATTAATTCAGTAATATATTTCGAAGAAGTCATCATAACCCTGAGAACAGCATTCATGGCCTTACAAGATGTGATTAAGTAAAAGTTAGGTCATTTAAAATTCTATTCCGTCGTGATTTTAAATTTGAAAGATCATGAGATTGATTATAAAGATCAACGCGAGTGTGTAGTGTAGAGTTTCAAGGTAAATTGTTAATAAAACAATAATACATTTTTCATACATCCGAGCTATGTTTATCGCAAGGCTCAAAGGCTAAAATAACTACTTTCCATTAGGGTACTCGTTTTACGACATCTTGATATTAAAAAAAAACAAGGCATGGCACGTAATATAGTGCCTCAAGCAACCATATCCTGAAGTAAATCTTTATCATCTTTGCAATAACCTGATATCTATCCAATTTTCATGTACATATTTTTTCTGCAATAAAGCCTTAAAGGAAACCTTCAGATAATTTTAGCAGCCAATAATTCATTCATCTGTATCAGCCTTATTTAATTCAAGGCGATGACTTTCGACTATCACTGAAACCAAGTGTATTGTCAAGGTCAAATGGTTATTTTTATTCAATACAATTAAGTGCCGAGGTTCAATGTAGTTCAGCGTTAATTGTGTGAAATTTAAGGAAATACATGAGATATATACCTTATCTTACTTAATTATCCAACTGTAACGATTACTTGTTTTTGTAAATAACTCTGTCTGAATGTAATAGTTAGTAAATACAACATGGGTGAAGCAAATATGTATTATGTATTATATATTTACATTTTCTTAAAAAAGATTCAAATCAACTTCTTAACGAAACTTGTTGAAAAATCACTTTTAAAAATCTTACTTTTAAATCAAAATATGCTACGAAAAGTACCTCTGTATAGTTAAAGCTTAAATTAAAAACCAGACTTGCAAGTCGTTGAAAAAACAATGCAATAATTTTCCAAGGTCTTAAAAAATGTACTACGTGCTGCTTGGCTAAAAAGAACCCAGTATATTACTTTCAAAAATGATTTTTATTTTATTTAAAAATATATAATAATATGATACTACATCTGCACGTGTGAGGGACGGCAAAATGTAAGGATATGGCTTCAAGGTCATTGGTGTTGAGTGGGCTTTAATAAATACGGGTGATAGTGCTTGAAGATGAACTTATATTTACCGTTTGGAGTTTGAAGTTGCTTGCTCTGTCTGACTGTTATTTGTTTAAATTATCATTAGATAATTGAATTCCGAAAGTTCCTAATACATATTATACGAGTATAAATAACCTCTAGTAGCTGAGGTGGTAACCTTTAAACCACAAGTTGAAAGGTTACGAAAGGTCAATAAAACGACGAACTTCCGGTTACAGGCCTCATTAAAGATACCTGTTCAAGATTTTTAAAAACCAGATGACCGACACAATTGCAAATAAGTATTTATAAACCAATTTATTAAGAATTCATTAAATAATTTCCATGTCTCATATACTTGAAGTCATTTAAATTAAGTAGATGTATTGTTGCTAGCGGTATATCACACTACTACATTATGATAATAAATATCTTAGGACAACTTACACACTGCTATCTGATCTTTAACTAGACAGAGCCGGTACTATGTCAACCAGACAACTGATAAATATACTTATATGATTCTTATACATATATTTTATAGATAAATTCCACCCAGATCAGAAGATTTGCCCTGGGTGGAGCTCGAAGCATCCAGCTCAAACCAACAGGCGTCATATAAAAGGAATATTTCAAATACAACGATTTCAATAATGAACCATAACTTTTTGCTATAAAGACGTCGATTTGCTTAAATTAAGAGATTTTGCTACGCTTTATAGCCATAATATACAAACAGATCTTCCTTATATTCTTAAAGGGTAAAACAATAATTACAAGCACTATTTGTTATGCATATTACCAAACATTAGCTTGTTGACAGTCAACATATTAAGAACATTTTCCGTTGCCAAACACAAGATCTCATATACAGTCAGAAAAATATTTTAGTTTTAGCTGCATATTTACAATAAATAAAGGTTTGTTCTTATGATCAATTAATTTTAAGCATTAAGTTTAGTCACAGAACACTAACACTTGTTCCCAGAGAGGTAGGCAGAGAGACACAGATTTCCATTTAAAACTATCCTTAGAAACCTCTTTCGCCTTGTTTACTCTCATTATATCCTTCATACATGCTCGCCTGCTTAAAGTATTACCTGGCTTTTGCTAAAGAATATATTCTACTCGGTCGGAGATGTAATCTTCCCCTTCCAGTTGTACCATTCCAACAGGTCAGGTATACTTCTTTTGTCAATATACTTTCATTAATTCTTTCTAAATACCCAAATCGTCTCAACATTCTTTTTTCAATATTTCCTCTTTTACACCATAGCGCACTCTTACCTCAGTATTTTTACCTCGAAATCACACCACACATACTTCTCAGAGCTCTCATTTCCACTGCATATATTTTACTTTCATTACTTTTCTGCTTTACTCAGCTTTAAATTTACACTCCACATAGATTACTCATGAAAGCGTGTAGTGGGCACTACACGCCTTCCTGAGTAGTCTGCAATATGAGTTTCGTGAGAAATTTAATAAATTTGATGTAGTAAACGAAATGATAAATAAAATTGGCTGTCACACATTGGGAAATGCCACGTCCATACAGCTCCGAGAAGACCGTGAGGCGCTCACTGTGCCTGACTGGCAGGAGTCTGCATTCCGGGACAACATACTCCAGGATACGTGTCGCATCGCCTAGGGCATAGTACAGAAGGGGGTGACCGGAGCAGCATACTAAAATTGCAGGGCAGGTTGGATTTGTTCGAAGCGAGTCCGATATACCTTCCCACAGACACTTTATTCGGAAGACATGCGTAAGAATTGCCCTGCCTTAAAATTGGGTCTATATCTATTGCCTTTGTCATCTGTACCGACTGCGAATATAGCCAAGGTTCTATGTTTCAAGTGTGAACGCACTGTTATGAATCTTCAATGTCGTTGACAAGGTCGGTAAGAAGGAAGTTATTGTGTTCAAAAGCGTTTGTCTATGCGTCTCTGATATCGAATACTAAACACTTGAGATGATCAGTTTGATTGGACGCCTGTTCCGCATTTTTGAAGTCAAGTGTGCGTAAAATCTCCAAACACAATAGAAAGATAATATCTTTCTTGTGGCTAATCTTAACAGTTTCACGTTTTATAAACGTGGGACATGTGATTGTGTACAATTAGTATATAATTATGCATTCTCTGTTACCTAATAATGCTTCGGGATTTGCAAGCCGATGCGATAACAACATTCTGACAGTCTTGCGATGCATAAAACTCCAAACATCGATATTATAGTAGCTGATAAATACATGATCTTGACAAAAAACTACCAACTGCATTTTTGATCTGACGAGAGAATCGAGACTAATTATGTTCAACCAATTAATACGCACTTATTACTACATGCCCTTTATAAAAGTGAGCAGACAAGCTTAAGCTGCATGTCTCCCACAAGTTCGTGTAGTTGTTGCATTCATGTCTTGTCTTGCAGTTTTTCCAGTCCATTAATTAACACCGCCCCTATCAGAAACTTCAATGAACTCTATACTGAATAACGGTACCTAAGTTTTATCGTGTAAGTAAAATATGTCGAGTCGTGTTATGGGTACAGAGATCCTGGTGTCCGTACTATGACTAGGCTATGTAGCATGATTGAGCTCAATACTAGGATAGGAAAGAGTTCACTATAGCTACGTAGCGTAACCTGTTTAGAGTTCTTTCTAATTGACAGTAGACAAGCTTGTGTAAAGCTGGCGGTTTCCGTGCTATATGCGTCTTAATAGTACTCAATGCTAGGCCAAACCCAGTACGTTCGTTCACTGTATTTGATTGAGCCGCCTGTTATTATTTAAGCTGATGATAAAATGGAGAGATTCGCAATATAAGTCTAGTGGTTAGTGACCTTGCTAAGCCAAATTTTGTGGGTTTGATCTCTACCCAAGACAAATGAATGGTTTTGCCCGCGTGAATCTTTATTAATTATAGCCTATGTGTTAATCCAGGGTATCAGCTAACTCCATACTAAATGTTATTAAAATCGCTCCAGCCGTTTAGACGTCAAGAAGTAACAAACATACACACTCACACAGTCACAAATTTTCGCCTTTATAATATTAGTGTGATATGTTTGAATTTAGAAATATATAAGTATCTTTATCAGTTGTCGAATTGCCACACTACAGGCTCCACCTAGTTTGGGATCCGATGGTAGTGTCAGTTGCCCAAGATATTTAAATTTAATGTTAAATATACAAGAACTGCTAGACATCAGCCACGCAATCTTTTAAAGGCCGGTCTTTAACCTTGTTTATATTATGAAAGTTGATAAAAGTGTATAAACAACAGCTTACAAAAATAATGTTGTTATGTACTTAGATTATAAACAAAGTTATTAACATTTCTTATTCAATCTAGAAAGAGAACGCAGTATAGTGACGTCATTTTAATAGTAAAACGTGAAGTACTGACTATTTACGTGAATAAAGTTTTACCCACATTGACGATAATTCTATTGCTATGAACTATGCAAAAATGCAGAAATCTTGAAATATGCTAACAGGCATTTATTCCTAAGTACGTAGACACAAAATATATGTACATACTTATATGCAGAGGTGTTGGTATTGGTAACGGTAGCAGTGTCGCGAGTTCAATTGTTTTTAATCCATCTCAAAAATGCCCTATACGCCTAAAGAGATGAGAGAAGTTATCACTTCAAATACCCCCCTCCTCTAAACCTTTGTACGTATAAGTTTCTCAGATAATATTATTTTTGCAATCATTTATACTTACTGAATATATTGGTTTTGATAAATCATAACACAACAAAATAGTCTTTTGACTTATATTAAAATTTATTTTTAGTCATACACTTAGTATTCAACTCTATACAGCAGTTAGTGAGTTAGACGTTAATAGAAATACTAATATTATGCAGACGGCCGCGTGTGCCCTAGTTAACACCTTCATTAATATTAATAAGGCACTATTCCCCGTGGAAAAACTATATGTGAAACAAAGGACGCATTAAGTTTCTAGAAAATTAATAAGTGCGAGAGATTTTATATTAACTTTACAATTTCTTTTTATATAGAAGGATATTATTATGTTATGTTAGAAGGGAATATACAGGTCGGGGTTTTATACCTTCATACGAGATTGTGCGTTACGTACGTTTTAATATACGTATAAACTAATAACGTCTTTAATCCATATAAATTATATTTCATTTTAATTATAACGGCAATAGGCTGTCCGGCCGTGCGCGCGGCCAAAGACAGTTAAAATTTTCAGTGAGCGTATTGAGCCCTAAAATAGGACCTGTAAATATTAATATTAAGTTTGGATGAAGACTTCACTGAAACCTCTTCAGATTAAAAATCATATAGTTGATGGTACAAAATAAATATGTATATAATAAAATTGTTTACTGGTTCGTAGATGTAGCTAGAAACCTAATGTAATCTGGCATTTATTATTACTATCTCAATTCGAGTAATTGAGTAATCCCTATGGATTTTCATTACGTGTTCGGTTTTCAAGACAATTATTTGGGTGGCCAATATTTAGTTAGTCTGACACTGAGTGTGATCTATGCCAATTGGATATATATAAAGTATATATATATACAGACTCCTTTTACTAATTCATATTAGGTCTTTACCTATGAAATTGCCGTTCTGCAGTACTGGCCATTTCAAATCAAAATAATTTTTGTTTGGCTAAGAATTCTAATTTCAAATTAATTTTATTTTAAAAACATGGATTCTTTTTTCCAAAAGTAGTCATTTCTTTATTGATTAGTGTTACATTTTCATCGCATTTCAATCTTTTTCGTCATCATGGATACGTTAAAAATTCGAGTAATTATGGAATATGAGTACCGTCGTGGCAGCAACGCGGCACAAGCGGCACGCAACATCAACGACGTTTACAGAGCTAACACTACAAACCAACGCACCACCTGTTATTGGTTTGCTCGCTTCCGTTCTGGAAATTTCGACCTGAAAAATGAACCTCGCGGTCGTCCGAAGACTTTGGTCGACAATGACGAATTAAAGGCGGTTGTGGAAGCTGATGATACACAATCTACGGCTGAATTAGCAGCAGCTTTCGACGTTAGCGTCAAAACAATATTGGTCCATTTGCGTCAAATTGGCAAGGTAAAAAAGCTTGACAAATGGGTGCCCCACGAACTCAATGATCGCCAGCGCGAAGTACGCGTCGAGACGTGCCTTGCACTGCTCAACAGACACACAAATGAAGGAATTTTGAACCGCATTGTTACCTGCGATGAAAAATGGATTCTGTTTGATAACCGCAAGCGCTCAGCAAGTTGGTTGGATCCTGGTTCAGCACCTAAACAATGCCCTAAACGAAAACTTACCCCTAGAAAAGTGATGGTCACTGTTTGGTGGTCTAGCGCCGGTGTGATTCATCACAGCTTCTTACCAAACGGGGTGAGCATTACTGCAGATGTGTACTGTGAAGAACTGAGCACAATGATGGAGAAGCTGGCGCATCTCCAACCAGCATTGGTCAATCGCTCGTCTCCGCTGCTCCTGCACGACAACGCGCGACCTCATACTGCACAGCAGACGGTCTCCAAGTTGCAAGAACTGGGGTTGGAAGCTCTCCGTCATCCGCCCTACTCACCAGACCTTGCGCCTACAGACTACTACTTTTTCCAGAATTTGGATAACTTCTTGGCGGGAAAAAAATTCAATACCCGAGAGGCAGTACAAAATGCCTTTGAAGAATTTGTTGCCTCCCGTCCAGCTGATTTCTTTAAGAAGGGCATCAATAAACTGCCACTGCGATGGCAAAGATGCATTGATTGCATGGGTGATTACTTCGATTAATACAAATAAAAAAATTCATGAAAAAAATTCGTTTAAATTTTTTCATACAAAACGGCAATTTCATAGGTAAAGACCTATTATCTTAAACCAGTTGTACACCTTATAATATAGGATAATATATCGTGATATAAACATAATAAAAGACAGCCAAGTTACTTTGAAAAAACGGCACATGTGCCATCTGCTAGTATCTCAAGATACCAATAAACTATATTTTGCATCCGTTCAAATTGTATTGAAACACATGTTCAGACGCCAGCACATCAAGCTAACCCAATTTGTCAAATTTCCTCAATTGAAAGTGAACCTTATGCTTATGTGATAAAGTTGAAAATCTATAAAAGAAATTTGACAGATTGGGGTAGCTGGATGCGCTGGCGTCTGTTCACAGAATTTTCTTGCACCTTTAATGTAGACCTAAAATCGTTTATTTAAAGTTCAATGTTACTTTCCCTTGAAATTAAAACTTGTGGGCTTCAGCTATTGCAAGGGTGATGGTGACATTTATCCACTACGGGACAACGTCCTGCTCATTGCAAGATGGCGTTGTAATTAATAAAAACTTTAGTACGCTTCGAAGATTATAATGTAATTTGAGTAAAATAAAAATAGATATGACTCCAAGTCTAGTAAAAAAACTTTTTGATTTTCATTTATATCAAATATCTTAATCCACCATCGACTAAATGCCTCTAATATTATGTATAATGGGTAATGATTAAGCTACTTTTATATAAAGAAGAGATGTGTTATAAATTGGCAACTTATGCATGTAGGTCTGTGCCTCTGTGGTGTCGCAGTTACTAATGCACAGATTTTTATATACTGTGGACACGAGTCTCGTCGCGATAAAGATTTAGGTAAATCATTACCTTGGTTACCCGACGTTTCGGCATGGATTGCACCAGCCGTAGTCACGGGTCGACTCTGTCCGTGTGACGTGTCCACAGTATATAAAAATGTGTACAAATCGCGAAAGTTTAAAAACATTAATGCACAGATTTCAATTCGGTTTATCTTTATACTTAATTTCTAGAGCTTCGTAGACTCGTAGAAAGTTGCATTTGAGGTTACGACCAAATTTAAACTTTTTTAAATATGTTTATGGTTTAGTTTTGACTGCATGTATTACACGTAATCTAAAACGACTCCGGTGCAATTAAAAAATAATTATAGATTCATTTCTGTCAGCTTCACAAAACTGCGCTCGAGGGCCATAAAGGTTGTAGATAAGGTTCTGGGCAATATTTTTGACCAGTACACCTTTTTGTACAGTCAGGATTTCTGATAATTAAGTTGGTTATGTAAAAAAAACGTATCAATATTAAATTCACATGCATGTAAAATATCACTTGTTAGGAAACTTTATATTACAATACTAAAGAGAAACCTTAATGTCAGGATGTGTTGCCACCACTTCCTTCGTGCCAATAATATCGATTACCGGTATTACCTTACTGTTATATTAACGTATGTATAAAAAGAAGGATATGGTTTAGGAAATGTGGTTCGTTCTCATTATGTGATGGGAAAAAAATATTTTATAATACACCTGGTCTAATACATTCTTGACTTTTTATGATGATGATACACATCAACTATGATTATTGTATGTATTTGGTTTTATTTAAAATTTGTTGTATTAGATTGTTTTAAGATAACGATATGTTATGTGACGGAAACGATATGTTTAACAATTTTCATCAAAGTATCGTGATCATCACACAAAGAATTTTATTTGGGTGGGGAATGAACCCACGGCCTCTGGGTTAGCAGTCAGGATCACTAACCACTGGCCCAAAAGGCAGTGAAAAAACGCCTTTCATGATAACATACAATTTAAAAAAATGTGGCATCTCGAGAGAATTCCCTAACGAATAAAAAAAGAAATGACAAAATCTATTCACAAATCCAGGAAATCAATATAATGTATAAAAGAAGGTAAGACATATAATATTCGTCTAATATATCAATTTAAGCATCTTCTACACGGTTGCAAACCAACGTCCCAATAGAGGTCACCCTGGTGTTTGCCATCCATCTAGACTGGCCAGCTGCAGTCTAATTGGATGGCAAGTACTATTTATGAACTATTTTGTTTATTTTTGAAAATTCATTTTGGTAAACATATCTATTAACTTGGAATTGGACTAAATTGGAATCAAGGATAATTAGTTAACGTTTTTAAAATTATAATTATGATAATTTGGTAATATATGTATTAACTGGCCTGTTGGTCAAGTGGTTAGAAACCATGACTACCAAGCTAGAGGTCGTGAGTTCGATCCCCAACTAGCACAAATATTTGTGTGATAAACACAGTTGTTAGTTCTATGTCTGGGTGTAATTTATCTATAATATTATACGAATGTTTATCAGCTGCCTTGTAGAGGCCATTGCCATAGTAGAGGATCTGCCTAGTCTGGGATACGATGACAGTGTATTAGTTGTCCGAAGGTATTTATTAATTAATTATTTATTCTGTATTCGTATAATACTTTGAAATATTGATCCATTTGTTCTACCCAAAAGTATGCGGACACTTTATCCTATGATGCTTGCAACACAAGTGACATCACTCACTCGTGAACCTTCTCTCAATTGCTCTAGTAAAGCTCACACCTAAAACCTGAACAATAACAGAGCAACTAGCTATGATCCCCTCATACGTAAATAGCTACGAAAACCTAACTCTCCATCATGTGAGACGCCGCGGCGGTCAAAATCAATGAAAATACATTTAAACTAGCTGTGCCCCGCTGTTTTACCCGCGTTAAACTTTATAAATTATCACAGCTCCTCCCCCGTAGGTGAGAGCGTGATAATATGTAGCCTATAAGTTGACCCGGCCTCTTAGTAAAATTCAAGCAAAATTTTATGTAAATCCATGCACTACTTTTTGAGTTTAGCCCGGACATACTCGTACATACAAACAAACAGATAAACAGACATGAATTCTAAAAACTATATTTTTGGCTTCGATGTCTATAGTAGATCACGCCCCAAGTATAATTTAAAAAAATATTCAACGTACAGTTTTGACTTTCGTACGATTTTATTATATGTATAGATTTCAATAAAAACTGCTATAAAATTGATAATTCAAGAGCAATAAATAAATTAATCTATTAAATGTATTCACAATAAAATAGCATAATATAAAGACCGCATTCGAGGGTAATTTATTTCAGTAGGTATATTATGCATGTGATGATCAATTTGATTGCAGATTGGCGAAAATGGAGCCATAATTATACTAATTACATTTACAGCGTAATAAAAAACTAACGACTTCCTTATTAATTACTGTTCAAAAAAGATAAAACTGATCTCAAGTTATCTCATCACACAATGATTTTTACTGGGTGGGGATCAAACTCACGACCGCTGGTTTAGTAGTCAGGATCACTACGAAGCCAGTCACACATATAAGTTGCACACACAGATTACATGAAATGCCTACAACTTTTTTATCTTTAAACTTTTGTACCAAAAGTGGAATTAATGCCGAACGTCTACTAGATAAGATAAGATAAGATAATTTTATTTCTATTAAACATGGTAATTATAATATATATTAACGGTCACCGTAGCCTAGTTGGTAGTGCTCCTGCCTACCTTTGCCTTTTTTTTTTTTTTTTTTATAATAATATCTAGGGACAATGTCACACAGATCATCCTAGCCTAGCCCCAAACTAAGCAAAGCTTGTACTATGGGTACCAGGCGACGATATACATACAGATAGATAAATACTTATATACATAGAAAACATCCATGACTCAGAAACAAATATTCGTGCTCATCACACAAATATTGGCACTTACCGGGATTCGAACCCAGGACCACCAGCTTCGTAGGCGGAGCACTACCAACTAGGCTACGGTGATTGTCAAATATAAGTATACTATACCATAAGTAGCTGTGCCCCCCGGTTTTACCCGCGTTAAACTTTATAAATTATAGTTTATGTGTTAATATATCTTTTTTTTTTATATATATCTAGGGACAATGTCACGCAGATCATCCTAGCCCCAAACTAAGCAAAGCTTGTACTATGGGGACCAGGCGATTATAATATAATATATACATATTTGACAATCACCGTAGCCTAGTTGGTAGTGCTCCTGCCTACGAAGCTGGTGGTCCTGGGTTCGAATCCCGGTAAGTGCCAATATTTGTGTGATGAGCACGAATATTTGTTTCTGAGTCATGGATGTTTTCTATGTATATAAGTATTTATCTATCTGTATGTATATCGTCGCCTGGTACCCATAGTACAAGCTTTGCTTAGTTTGGGGCTAGGCTAGGATGATCTGTGTGACATTGTCCCTAGATATTATTATAAAAAAAAAAAAAAAAAGGCAAAGGTAGGCAGGAGCACTACCAACTAGGCTACGGTGACCGTTAATATATATTATAATTACCATGTTTAATAGAAATAAAATTATCTTATCTTATCTTATCTAGTAGACGTTCGGCATTAATTCCACTTTTGGTACAAAAGTTTAAAGATAAAAAAGTTGTAGGCATTTCATGTAATCTGTAATCTGACCTAGAGACGTGATACGAGGAAGCCTTTTAAAGGAACGAAAGTATCCTATTTCTTCAGCGCTTATTGGTGTTTTAAACTTAATAGCATCTGTTCAGATTGAGAAAAATCTGTGGGCAGAATGAACAGATGGTACGTAGGTCTCTTTTTGTTCAAAATGTGTATTGATTTATTAATAGTTGGATAACCCTAAACTGAATTATTCAGAAGCCCCAGATATGACTTTTTATATTCTATTGCACGTCGAGCTTTCTTGTTTTGTGGATATTATTGAGTAATTTACAATTGCATACTTTAATTTTATAATTTAAACACTAAATAATTAAACTAATCGTCTTGGGGTGATATGCCATAACCACCACGCTTGACAGACGGGTTTCTTTAGTTTAGTAATAGTACTCAGAGAGACGCTGCTGCCTGGTCGCCTTCTACGCCGCCCATATGATGAGATGGGGTGATGATATTCTGTCTGATATACGCGCGACGTCACCACGCATGGCATATCATCCCAAGATGATTATTGGGGGAGCCTTTTGTCCAGCTGTGGACTTTTTACAGCTGTTATGATGAGTTAAACTAAATAAAGCTCTTATGGAAAACCAAAATAAAAACGGACATAAAAAAATATTTTATTGTAAAACTAGCGTGGGGCGCTTTTTAATCATAATGATACTCCTTATCTAACTTGGTTATTAATAAAAGCGTGTATTTTATTTATTTAATAAGTAATTTTGAAGTATGCCAAATTCCCATTTAAACACAAATAGACTAAAAAGAGCCAAGCTCTAAAGCAAATTATTATCAATATTACTAATGTAAAATTAGCAGATATTTTTTCTATATATGCGTAGCCCTGATAGAGCGAGCTCTAACTCCCACACGGCGGGGTTTTTGCATGCGACGTCTACGATCATGCTCCACACAAGGATGTGGACTATGTCAAAGTCAATGACACATATCGGTCACTACTCTCTTTCCTTATTGCGCAATAGACATTGGTCATGACTAGAATGGGATACAGGTGTGACTATAATAAAGAAAACATGTCCTCACCATGACCTTTAAGCTGACCTTCGATTAATCCGACCACCCATACCGATTGCTCCCATTGTAATCAGCAGAACTTAGCCATGTCTATCTTTATTTAGTGCATAGGTAGTACTTATAGATTCTAGCTGCATAAACGTAGGTAACCTGTCTAAGTCTTGGGTCTAGATCGAGAATATTGATAGTCTGTGTGCAATTGTCATGCCAAAATTATTGACCTCGAGTAAAGAGGTCTAGACATAACGGATTCTATTGCCGTCAGTATAAGGAAAACGTCTTGGTTGGGATCAAAAATTAATAATAATTATATTTGAGAGGATTTGATATTTCATATCTCAATTAGAGTGCTGTTAGATTTATGATAATCTAGCAGTGCCCCGCTGTTTACCCGCGTTAAACTTTATAAATTATAGCCTATGTGTTAATTCAGGGTATCAGCTAACTCCATATCAAATTTTAATAAAATCGCTTCGGCCGTTTAGACGTGAGAAGTAACAAACATACACACTCACAAACTTGCGCCTTCAAAATATTAGTGTGAATACTTAAGGCAAACATATTTTCTTAATTTGGAGTTCATTCATAATATGACATATCACAATTCAAACAGTTCAAAGGGAAGTGTTATTATAACATTTTTTAAAAAATATTAATTTTAATTATCGGCATACATTTCTCTGATATACATTACTATATTTTAGTGATAAGCTCGTCAAAATAGAGACAGAAAATTATTGAGTCTTATTTAAAGAGCGCTTAGCAGATTTTTTGAGGAAGTATAAAACACTTTTAAACTTTAGTGGTCGATCTGATTTCGTATGTTTTTATTGAAACAATATGATAATCGAAATATTACGTTGGATATCGGATTAATGTAACAAAGTTAGTTATTAATTTTAAAAAAAGATAACTTCGCACAGATATTTTCAATCCCAATATCGAGAGGACTATACACACCTGATAAAAAACATACTGAAACTCAAAAAACAATAAATAGGTCACACATACAGTGCTAGGTCGCCGAGGAGGTAAAAAGATTAACTACTGCGCGTGTACTCTAAACATATCTTATCGGATCAATTGCTTATCTTTAATATAAACTATTTGCGTGAACGAAGAAAGCTACAAGATTTAATGTTCCTCGTCAAACTAACTAACAATAAATTAGATTGCTCTGAACTGATTACGCGCGTAGCTCTGAATGTAGCATTTAAAATACCCAGATATCCTATAACGAACATGTATCACATTCAACCTTCTAAAACCAACATCGGGATAAACTCACCGCTCAATAGGGTTTGTAGAGAAATGAACTCTATCATGAAATCTGTACCGGATGCCGACATACACCATGATTCCTTAAATTGTTTCAAGTCCAAAATCTTGAAGTCAATCAAAACTACTGTTAACTCGTCGTAGGTATTTCATTGTTCTATAGCCTAAATAAACTCAAGTGCCGATTATTCGTCTAGATTTGGAGTATGTTGGTTAACCCGTAATTGGCTAGTGTGTAAGTCTAATTTGTTAAAAAAATATTCATAAGATATATATTGTATGCACAAGCTGTGGGTGAACCTGATGTTAGTAAATAAATAAAAAATTGCTTTAATAGATTAAAAGAACTAACTCAAGTTGCATGAACGTAACGCGTATAGACGGTATACTTCTACGTAAGTTACCTAAGTAACGTATGTGTATCATCCAGTTTATTTTATGTAACGATTTAAGTAGCGAAGTAAGTTACATTGCGTGAGAGACTTAAAACTGGGTCGATTAAGTGTAACTTCATTGTTTCCTTTGTGTTTCAAGTTATAACACGTTATGTTAGTAAAACATTAATGCTCTGAAGTGTTATTATTTAAGCTACGCTCCATTAACTTTGGAATAGCTTAACCTTAACATCTTGCTAAGATTATAAAACAAATAAAGTAATTGATATAAACTATTAAAAGAATAATATATTGATTTCTTACTGCACGTTTAAGACACTCGCCTCGCCACTTCGTGTCCTGGGGTCGATCCCTGCGCAAGACAACTATTTGTGTGACCCATAAATAGTAGTTCTGAGTGGATGTATTTTGTGTCCGTTTATTATATGTTTGTAAAGTACCACGCAACACAGAGATTAATTTTGCGGGTGTTGTCTTTATGAAAACGAAATATAAATTAAGATTACATAGAAAATACGTAAAAAGTAATGTATATTATTATCTCATTTCATTTGACGGCCGTCACCAAGCATGAAACAAATTAAATTTACTTACAAATCATTAAACTTTTTACTGTAGCTAATTTAATTTAAGCTATAAATGTTATTTACTATTAGCAAAGTTTGTCCATTTGAATGTACCAATTTCTTATATTTGTTTCTTTAGTTTATTTGTTTGTTTACGATTACGATTGTATTTACATAAGACAAACAAAAAACAAACTGATAAATTACAAAAACGATTATAAGAACTAGATCCAAATGAACTAAGTTATTTTTGTTCGTGACATTGTCGACAATTAAATTATATCGTCAGCAATAATTATTTAGTACATTCCGTTATTTTACTATACAAGTGGCAAATTATCACGCAAAGAAGTAGAGCCAAAGTAGATATTATAAGTTTAGGTAGTCAATGTGTAATTACACTGGGGAAGTACAAACAGTACATCCAGCGACCCAAATCTGTCAAATTTGTTTTATAGAATTTCAACTTTATCACATTAGCATAAGGTTTACTTTCAATTGAGGAAATCTGTTAGAATGGGGTAGCTTAATGTGCTGGCGTCTGTACATTCAACTAACAGAATACTCTCCAAGTATTTGCATTATGACTGCTCTAGTGGTGAGTGACTCTAACTGCTAGCCCAAAGTGACGGTTCGATATCCAACCAGGACAAATCTCTGTATGATGACCACGATTATTTTTTCTGTGGGTGTAATTGATCTATATTCATCAGTTTATCTAAACATACGATCGGGTTCGTGCTTGTGGGCCAAGTTAGAAGTAAAATAGACATAAAAACAACCACGCAGGTTAACATTCTAACTGTACCATCTCAGTATATATATGAAAAGCTACTATATGTGCATAAAAATATCGATTCCTTTTGTAAAAGGAGCGATACACATAATGTAATACTAGATACAAGAATAATCTCATATTGGATACTACCCGTCTCCACAAAATAAGTAACTCTTTTATGGGGCAATGTATAAGATTCTATAACAAACTTCCCAATGATATTAGAGAATTGTCTACGAATAAGTTTAAAAGAATTATTAAAGCCAAATTGTGTAGCAGGGCATATTACAAAATTTCTGATTATTTAAATGATAAAAGTGCTTGGGATTGAGTTGTTCTTAGTCAACACACATGTTTTCTGGCAGTGTTTCTCAGTAGCTGCCACGTTATGCACTGCACGGTAGGGTAAAAAAAAATATGACGATGCCACATAAATGTAATTTTTTTACGGAATAAATAATTTTTGACTTTGACTTTGACGCAGAGATTAGAGTTTCGTGTTATTTGCCTACTCTTTTATTTTGTAATTTAAAACCAATAAAGCGATTTTAAATTTCTTTAATAAAACCCATTTCAATTAATAGCTATCTTGTAATCATGAGAAAGGTTAGTGATTAGCTCAAGTTGCATTTATCGAGGCATTGTTAGTGCAAATAATTACCTAGTCTTTAATTATTCTGTAAAGTATTGTTCCTAGTGTAAAAAAATAAGTATCCCATTTATGAACGGGACACTTTTTAACACGAAAGAGAAAAGTGATGTCTATTTATTATTATAGAAATATTATACTGCCATCTGATCCCAAATAAGGCAGAGCCTGTAATATGGCAACCATACTGATAAAGATACATACAGATTTTAGATAAATGTCTATGACCTACTTTTTCTGTTTCTTTTAATCTTTCTCCTTTTACTGAACTTATTACACCTTTTACCCGTTTTCATTTCATACAACTCTTGTCCGTCATAAGGTTGTTTGTAAGAAATCGCAGCTAGCGATAAGACCGCCCTTTGTACATTATTATGCTACTATTTATGTTTTATTTTTGTTATTCATGTGGTGTACAATAAAGAGTATTGTATTGTATAAATGGCACCTAGATATTGAATAAATAATCGTTTTCATTACACAAATATTTCTCCTGAGTGGGGTTCGAACCCACAAACCATAAATCACAAGGTTATCACACTAATATTATAAAAGCAAAAGTTTGTGAGTGTGTGACTGTGTGAGTGTGTATGTTTGATACTTCTTCACGCGGCTGGAGCGTTTTTAATAAAATTTGGTATGGAGTTAGCTAATACCCTGGATTAACACATAGGCTATAATGTATAACGTTTAACGCGGGTAAAACCGCGGGGCACACCTAGTTATAGATAAATTACACCTAGATATTGAATAAATAATCGTGCTCATAATACAAAGGTTTCTCCTGGGTGGGATTCGAACCCGCGTTCTCTGGCTTAGTAGCCAAGCTTAATAGGAATTTTATTTTTATGCAATGGATCACAAGGTTATTAAACATACCATCATATATAACCAAGTAAGTAGTTATCGAACTTCCCAAGGTCCGTACCACCCACCAATAGGTATAGATAGATAATACACTATCAGTTGCCAAAGTATCGTGATTGCAACATCTCTCAAGGGCTTGTTCAAGGGAAGCGCAAATCCTTTGTCTGATTTTGAACAGAACAAACTCATTTATAAGTTATTTACTACAAATACCTTTTATGGAAAGGTTTATGCACATTTTTCAAGCCATATTTGGTCTGCCTTATTTCTATATGAAGGTAAATTACCTTTAGTGTAATATAACCTGTGTGTTCATTTAACTACTGGCCGAATTTCGGCTTCTGCGGCTAGTGCTGCGCGGGACATAGGTATTATAGTGCATAAGTGTGTGCGCAAACACAGGGGTTTTTTAGCTATTCCATAATTCTTATTATACGATGGGATTATTAGCGACACGACTGGAAAGAGTTCAGGTACAATACATACGGCTTTATGTGCTCTCCGAGGCACGGGGGTATGATACGGCCAAATCCCAGTTTTCGGGCTTATTATGAGCCCGAATTGGCCCGTCTCGGGATTTGAATCTAGCAGCTCATTATTGGCCGTTGAACACTACCGTCTAAATCAATACTGCGTGGTAGAGGGTGATAAATGATGATGCTGCTCTCACAAGGACCACAGTCCAACACGCTGGTCTAGTACGGGTTGGCAGACTTCATATGCCATCAAGGACATTTTGGAGGAATCTCAGGCATATAAGTTCCCTCGCGATGTTTTCTTTAGCAGTTGTAATTACGAGTTATTGGAACGAAGTTCCTTATCGCGCGTTGTGAAAGGGGGCTAGACGGAAAAAAATCTTACGAAAAGTTGTCACGACAGTTTCGCAGCTGTGCGGCGTGCGCATGTTTCTCTGTCTGTCTCTCTCTCTCTCTCTCTCTCTATTATAGAAAGCAAGCCAGATATTTTCATTTCTATTTCGCATTGAACAGTGTGGTGTCGCGACGATTATTTTTGTTGACTGTATACAGGTTTTTTGTACATCTATACATATAATAAAATCGTAGGAAAGTCGAAACTGTACATTGAATATTTTTTTAAAAGGCTACTTCGGGCGTGATCCGCAATTGATATCGAAGCCAAAAATATAGTTTTTAGAATTTTTGTCTGTGTGTCTGTTTGTCTGTATGTATGTCCGGGCTAAACTCAAAAAGTCCTGTATGGTTTTACTTCAAATTTTGCATGAATATTACTAAGAGGTCGGGTCAACATATAGGCTACATATTATCACGTTATCACCTACGGAGGAGGAGCTGTTATAATTATAAAATTCAACGCGGGTAAAACCGCGGGGCGCAGCTATAATAAATAATAAGAAATAACTTCGTTCCATCCGGGTGTCCCTTGACAACTCTCAAGTTTTTTCTAATACGTATATGAATTCGAAAAGTCAGTGCCCGGTGTCTTGATGAACCCGAAACCATACACTCCACAGTCCAACATTGTAGGTATGTATTATTTACCTTTTTCAATCTGTGTTCCGTTTGCCTTGTATATGTATTTGACGGTGAATTACCTTAAATGTACATATGTGAGGATTGATGACAGCGTAACGTGGGTGAGAAATAAACCTTTTTTATAAACATCTGAATGCGGTTGACCCTTGTCTTTTTTTAGGGTCAGCAAAATATTTTATAAAATGACGCACGTACAACGTTCAATTCCCTTTCATGCACGTCACTCTGTATTAGGTTGAACTACTACACAATAATATCATTTATTTATGTGGCAACACCAAGCGGTGACGTTATATAGACAGACGAACCCAAATGATCGGCACTTTGTTCTGGAACGCGCTACGAGTTGGATGTGTCAATAAAAGGAGTCGATAAGTTCTAAATATTTGTTGCACTCAATTACAGAACTATAATAGCGTCGTAATAAATATAAATGCGTTATAGTGATGTATAAATATTATATATAATTGTTACCTAGATATGCAGTTTTATTACACCGGTTACACATGGCATCATTCATCGACCTTTATCGTCTCCTCAATGAGCTCAACGACCAAAACATTAACATAACATGACGTGTGATGCAGTATCATGTTAATAGATCTAGAAAATCGCATGAGCAGAGGTTGCCCTAGTATCGGAGTTGTTTAAGCCGCTCATTAGGCTTCTGACATAGCTAACGCCTGTTACCTAATGGCTACAACCGGTATCGATAGCTTAACGTTCCCTCCGAAGCACGAAGACGCTCAGATATCAAAGCACTTCAGCAGCACCCATCTATGGGCTGACCGCGAGTCTAGTTGCTTAACCTGCATAACTTTTTTTTATTACTAACATACATTTAATCCCTCCGATAGGATCGGAGTTTTTAAACATCATTTCTTATTTTCATACTTAGTTCTGATTATACAGTTAACGTTGAATCATATTATAGAATAGAATAGAATTTTATTGAGAACAAAAACATGTTACATAAAATATAAACCAACCAAACTGCATAGCAGTTTGTCGGCGGGATTAGCGCTCGATAACACAATGACAATAATTATATCAATAAATACAAATACTAAAATAAAAAAAGTAAAAACTAACACTAACTAAAACTTATAAAAACTAATACAACAATTTTAAGCGGAATTTGAGTAGTCACTGAGTAATATATTTTTAAGTTTATATCTAACTGTTTGTTTTTTTGTTACTTTATTAACATACGATCTTAACCAGGCATATTTATTAAATAATTTTGGGGTCAGATATTTGGTAGTTCTCTGACGATAACAAGTTTTCTTAGGGTGTGTTTACATCTTATTTATCTATCTACTAACTTATTTAAGAACCTGCTTAACTTATGGACCGGTGAGAGAATCTGTCTATCATAATCATATATTCTAATAACACATTCGCTATAATTTATAAAGTGCAACGCGGGTGAAACCGCGGGGCACAGCTAGTCAATATAAAAACACAAAGAAATGTTAAACGATTGATAGACTTTTTGTACACATCTATAATCACCCGATTAGTTTTAATTTATTCGCAATAATTATCAGATAGACCAGGTTTTCTCATAGGAAATTGAAAGACTAGTAGTAATTATAATGATTAAGTTGATTTTGATCGACAACATATGTTCAATTAAAGTCTATGTCTTCCTCATGACCATGATAATAAGTAGGTGGAGAAAAACAAAGAAAAAAGAATTGTTATAATTCTACGTTCCAATTCCTCAACTAAACATTCGATAAAGAGTTTCGTTTTTGACTTCCGTGTTATTAATTTCCAATCAAACTGCAAACCTTTATCGAATTAGTAACTTACAATTATATACTAGGATTAAAACAATAATACCGATTGGATTTGACCCTACATTGTCTGGGTGCTAACTGCTTTGCCTATAAAGCTATGATAATTACAATTTATCATTCTCTTACGAAAATATTTTACGGTGAATTTTGGGGCTCACTCAGATAATGCAGGTTTAAATCCTGTTTGGCACAGTCTAGTTGTATTTATATAAAATTTGTCAGGAACTGTGTAAAGATACTTATCTACGCATGTTTTATTTATTTTCTTTTAACTGATCAAATAATGGCATGTACAAGCGCCTTCCTTAATATAAATGTAATCTGACAATAAACCAGAAATGACGCAGGTAATCTTTAATGTCATTCAATGTATCCTTAAATAGTTGGTTTTATTCTAAACGACGTTTCCTCTATGTAAATAAGCGTTTTAAGAACAAAGCCTTATTTAAATTTATTTGCGCTGCAGACATATGACATCTACAACGGAGAGATTTTTTAGACCTCTAAATATATACCTTATGCATAAAATAAACAGAAAACATCCAGATCAAGACATGTTTCTGACCACAAATTTTTGTTTTGTGCTAGGGTCAAACTCGCAACTATGGATCAGAAGTTAGGTTACCAAATGAGTCACGACGATCCATTCAAGGTGTAACGTAAATAGTGGAGGTAACTTTAGGAACGTTATTTACCCGTAAAACAGATCTAATTATAATAATAATATCCTGGGACATTATTTACACACCACATGGTTTCAAACTAAGCAGAGCTTGTACTATGGAAACCAGACAACTGATATACTACATATTCTATTATTCTTTTGTAAAGACGTACTTATATAAATAAATTAGACCCAGATTCAGGACAAACAGACATGTTCATGCACAAAAATATCTGTCCTGGGTGAGAATCGATCCCACGACCTCCAGCGTGAAAAGCAAGCATCTGCCAACCACGACAACAAGTCCGTCAGAATTAAACAAATCCAGTATGTAAAAAGCGAAAATTCCTACAATAACTACCAGTTAACCATGTCAACAAGTAATTTTAACTATTTTATGTTCTTTTTATATAAACGGATAAAAATAGATAGTCATACTTTAAATTATTCTAATTATTAATGAAAATTTTTGTGGCACTAGTTTGCGAAATACTAATAAATATAAAACAAATACTTAGAACAAAATAATTCCTGTTGACGTTTTGAAAGATAAATTATACCCAGACACAGAGCAAAAAATCGTTCGGCATTAGTAATTTTGCGTTAACGCAAGGTTTCCAAGTTTTTAATTCATAACTTGAAATATATGCAAGAATGACAATCTAATGACTAGATTATTTGTTTTATTTTGAATTAAAATTTTTGATTAAACATTGATACTAACATAGGTTAAGACTTTTATAACTAACACTTTATGGAGTAATCCGAAATAAAATTATTATTATTATTAATGACTCCTTATTCGGTTATGCATATAATAACAATATTTAGGACGTAACCTTTAAAAACTAGTTTACATGTAGAGACTTAGTGGACGTAAATATATCCCCAAATTGAGGGCTTTTTTTTATATAAGAGGTCGACAAACAAGCAAGGGGTCACCTGATGGTAAGTGATCACCGCCACCCATGTACACTTTCAACACTAGAGAGGTCGCGGGTGCGTTGCCAGCCTTTATAAGAGTCAGCAAACCAATGCTGCTGACCCTTTCTCCGAACCCACGTCCTGTGGTATGAATGGCAAGAATCACGCCAACCGGCAATATTTAAAAGTTTGACACTTTTAAATATAGTATTAATATAATACTTATTTCACCTTCGTATTTATTACGAATAAATGTTGTTACTTTTATTTAATTATTTTATTTTAGTTAATTTAAAATAAATATGAAAAAAAACAAGATAATTAAATAAAATTCTTATGAACTTCAACATTGTTAAAGTAACCTTTAATAATAGTAATGTCTTAAGTATTTTATTTAGTTTATTTTATACACTTTGTTTTAGATAAACTGTTTTACAGTATTTCAACACTCATAGAAAACGTATAGACTGGCCTGTTGATCAAGTGGTCAGTGACCTTACTGCTAAGTCAGAGGTCGTGGGTTCGATTGCCACCCGGGACAAATCTTTCTATGGTGAACACGAGTATTTGTTCTGTGTCTGGGTGTAATTTATCTATAATATTTATGTATGTATTTAGAAATATAAAAATATGTTTATCAGTAATTATCTGCTGTAATATCGAGCCGTTCATAGCTAGATGCTCTCACCGGTCCGTAAGCGATCGGTGAGGTTAAGCAACTGGGGTCGTGGTCAGTCCGTAGATGAGTGACCGCCAAAGTGGTTTGATTTCTGAGCGTCTCCGTACTCCAGAGGGCACGTTAAGCTGTCGGTCCCGGTTGTAGTCATTAGACAACAGTCGTTAAGCCATGTCAGAGGCCTACTGGGTGGCTTGAGCAACTCTGACACTGACACAAGCAAGCAAGTTATCTGCTCACCTACAGAGTCTGCCTAGTTTGGGATCAAATGGCAGTGTGGTAGATGTCCCAATATATGATAGATATAAGTGTATTAATTGGAATTAGAACAGTTATTGTTATTAGGAGTATCGCGAAATCTTTAAGAGAAACTACACAGAACTCATGTCAGTCATTGCCCTACTTTCTGTTAAAACCTCATCAGTGAATCATTCTTAAATAACAAAGAATTTCCAATGTACAAAGACTTTTCTTGTAATCTCTCGATTTTCACTGGCTAACTAACCTACATGCATCAATTGTCTTCAATCTTTGTCTGCACGTGTGGCGCAGCGATTAACCGCCTCACCACTTCAGAGTCCCGGGGAGAACTATTTGTGTGACCCATAAATAGTTGTTCTGAGTCTGGATGTAGGTACATACTTTGTGTCCGTCAATTATAGGTTCGTATCACGCAAAAAATAGGGTTTATTTTGCCTACTAAGGGCGTTGACTTAACAAAAATAAGCAATAAAAATATGCCCTACTAAGATCACTCGTGAAAACTCAGAGTCAGAAAAATCGAAGATAATAGATGAAAAATTGATATTATTAAGTAATTTTAATTGTTTTATCATTAATATTCACTTTTTACTCTTTGTTTTATATTTTATGTTTCGTTTTTTATGTTTATTTTGTTTCCTAAATTTTAATTTTATTTTAGCTATAGTATTTTTCATTTTACATTTAAGTTTAGTTGTTATATATTTTTTGTTTTTTACTGATGTCACGAGTGTCATGAACCTGTGCATGTTGTGACACCTTAATAAACTGTGCATTTGATTTTAATTTTTAAGTGTCTTAAATAAATAAATAAAGTTAAAATTAGTAGAAATTAAATCTTTTGAAGACAGGCAAAGACAATGTTTGTCTACGCCAGACAACAAGGTATATTATTATTTCCAGAACTTTTGATCTCGAACCTGTCTATTTGTAGATATATTTTATTAGCAATACCAACAGCATTTAACAACAAAATGTTTAAATGGATGTATATAAGCAGCAAAAACCTAGTAAAGAAACTCCGCGAATATGGACCTATTTTACTAAAATATTAAGAACTTAAGTAGAATAAATGAGAACCAATAAAATATGAACCATCTAACATTTTACATAAAACCGTTGTGGAATAAATTAAGGTTGAGTACCCGTCTGGAATCTAATGGAACTTGTTACAACGTATTTTTTCCATTTGTTTTTTTTAAATGGTGCTTACTGTTTGCTCTGGTGGCGTACATTGCTTTATGTAAAAGTAAACTACTCTTTACTTTACTGTTCTGCTGCGATTTGGGATTGCGATTTCTTCCAGGTAACTTTGGTATGAAATAAATGGATATTCCATGAAGCCAAGAAAAGGGTAGCAACAGTGACCTTACAGCTTTCACTGCTTTACTGTGCACTTAAACCATGTTCCTGGTTCCTGGGTAATTCCTCAGACAATGCTATCACCCATTAATAATAATAATATACATCTGATCCCAAACTAAGCAGCACTTGAACTGTAGAGGTAGAAACCAGATAACTGATGTATAACATATACTTTTCTTTTGTATTACACCCAGGCTCAGGAAAAACAGACATGTTCATGTACAGAAATTTCTTACAGAAAGTCCTAGGTGGGAATTGAATCCACGACCTGCACTGCGACGTGAAAGGCAAGCATTTACCAACCACGCCAAATGGCCCGCCATTAACTATCGTCCAGTGACCTGTATGCTGTAAAGACATATATAAAAAACATAAAGAACTTAAAATGTATAAAATTACTAATATTAAACTTATTAAACCCAGACAATTTAAACTTATCAACCTCTGGCAGCCAGAGGTCGTGTATTCGATTCTCTCTTTTTGTTCTGTGTCTGGGTATAATTTATCTATAATATGTATGTATGTTTATTATTTTATTGTAATTTTTGGTACTTATTTTAATACTAGCTGTGCCCCGCGGTTTTACCCGCGTTAAACTTTATAAAATATGGCCTATGTGTTATCCTAACTTTAAAAATTAGCCTATGTTCTTTCTCAGGGTCTAGACCATCTGTATACCAAATTTCAATCAAATCCGTTCAGAAGTTTTGGCGTGAAAGAGTAACAGACAGACAGACAGAGTTACTTTCGCATTTATGATATTAGTTAGGATTAATAATAACGGGAAAATAGCCATACGAAAAGAAAGAAGAAGTATGTTTATCACTTGTCTGGTTGCCATAGCACATGCTCTGCCTAGTTTGGGATCAGATGGCAGTGCGTTAGCTCTCCCAAGATATTTGTTCGTCGAGGAAAGACTTAAAAATATCGTTACATATTTTATTCTATTCTTTTCAATAATAAATTCCTGGTTTATATTAAATCGTAATTTATACGACAGTTTTCCCTGCGGAGCACTTTATCAATTGAGGCTAGCCTACTTCGTCATGCTAGGCAATCTAGTAGTCATAATCTATACATATTAAAATCGTAGGAAAGTCAAAACTGTACATTGAATATTTTTTTAAAAGGATACTTGCGGCGTGATCTACAGTCGATATGGAAGCCCAAAATATAGTTTTTAGAATTTTTGTCTGTGTGTCTGTTTGTCTGTATGTATGTCCGGGATAAACTCAAAAAGTACTGCATGGATTTAATTCAAATTTTGCAGGAATATTACTAAGAGGTCGGGTCAACATATAGGGTACATATTACCACGCTATCACCTACGGGGGAGGAGCTATGATATAATTTATAAAATTTAACGCGGGTAAAACCGCGGGGCACAGCTAGTAACTTAATATAGACAGAACTATTGACAATATGTTGTAAAAATATTAGACTTAAACTAAATAATTAAACATAATCTCTTGACATTAACTTGATACGAGCTAGCTAAATATCAATGCTATAATAAAATAAATTTTATAAATGTTTTCATACAATGTGTACCTAAATATCTATGTTACTAGAAATAATAATGTATACAACTATATTACTACAAACATGTTCTGACTATTTACAAGCGCTTTTTTAAAGTCTACGTGAATAAAAACCTATTTTTTTATTATTTTATTTTATTTAAAAAAAAAAAGTTTATGGACTACCATATCGCCATATGTGTATTGTAAACCATGACTGTTTTATTATTTTTATACTAAAAGTGCACGCGGCTTAAGTTATAGAGCAATTATAACGCAATGAGCCGTTATAATGATAATCAAAATTTCTTATAAGTAACATAAAAAATACTAAATATAATTTCCTAAAACAAGCAAGTAATAAGATCGTTAAGAGTAACTAATATTAAGATCTGAAGGTAATATACGATATTAACATAACTTGAAAAAACAGTCTAAGTAAAAGAGAAAACATTCTAACGACGTTACCAATTGTAATTACTTAACTATAATTATTAACAAATTAATATGCCGTTTAATAATAGTGCCGTTTCAATATTAATGAGTAAATTAAATGAAATACCTCCGTTATACACTTTAAATAACAAATAAATAGTCTGCATAAAAGACGCTTTTTATTTGTTATTTGATCCTGAAAAAATCTTTTGCTTGTGGTAAAGTACTAAAAAAAATATGTAAGGGTGAGGAATATCACCACGGCATCTCCTCACGTGCGACCGTGTAGAAGTCATATGATTGATGATGAATTCCATTGTGGATCTCGACTACTGGACAAAGGCTTCCCCAAGGATGAAAGTCCAACAGTCGAGAAGACCTTGGAGACATCTAACTCTCTTTGGGTCTTTGCTGTATCATGATGAACACGTAATACCAATACGATTTCTAGATAAAACAGTATTATCAAGTTACATAAGACGTGTAAGCCATTGTAAAAATAAATGAGTCAATAAATTATTCAGACGACGCATCAACTCGTTAACTCCTCTCACTACACATTTAGGGGTTTTAGTCATCTCTGAATCATTTCTTTGTTACGTATGAGCTATCCCTAAGCGATAAACAATTAGACATTGTAAAGCACCTGTTGGTTAGTGAGTCTACATAGTAAATGTGCGTTGTGGTAGAGTGTTTGGAATTTGTTTTATGGCCTACGTGATGCGAACCATGTCGTATTAAAGATTCCAATCAAAGAGTTAAGCGTTCAGTCATTGATGGAAGTTGAATCGCCATTTGGAGACTATTATAGCGTTAAGATATTAGTGTTTGGGCGTACGAGTAACCTGTAGCTTCGTTAAAACACAAGAAGAAACATTATATCGTAATAAGTGATTAACGGACTTAGAAATAATAAAAACATACGGGGCAGACTTTGGGGACTGCCGATAGAAGTGAAATAAATTTTCTTCACTTTTAATCTTTTTAATTCTTTGTATATAGATAAATAATGTATACTAATTACGTACGCAGGAACATATAAACATAGTATATATATATAGCTCATGGAAAGCTCGGTGACGATGATGCGACATTCATAATTTTTGTTCACCCAGAAAGTGTTCATGACGCTTAAAGAAATTTTCACTAGGAATAAATGAATTAAAGGCGTTTTAAATAAAAAAAAACCAACAAATATATTTCATATACGAGTACTTAGAAATACAATTAATTACTACGTTAAGTTAGTCCATATTGCCTGCTGAAAACATTTAGTAAATGACAAATCACTTTTATAACAGTTCAATATACCAATGGTACTGTTATTACCCTTGAAGGCAAAACCTTCGAGCAAAACACATAAACTTGAAGGTAATCAATAGACAGAGAATTCTTAATTAAGCCATCTGGATTGCTTATTTATTAATCATGACGATTATCGACACGAATCAATGATTTATCATAGAATTAAATCACTTTACACGTGTTTAGAATACAAGTTTTATTACACAAACAATTAGCTAGATACGTAAATTACAATTTACAATAAAGATATCAATCAACACGTCTACTATAATTATCTGTCTAATAATAAAATTGTTGATAGGTGCCTTACTTGTAAAAAGATGGATTATAAAATATTTTCTTTTCAAAAATATATTTATTTTTATTTATTATACAGGAATTTTGTACACGAAATGACGATGCCAATCCCATCGTACCTTATACTAAGCCGACTCTAAAACAACACTATATGTGCAAAGCCAACGATTAAGCCATCGACTACATAATTTTAAAGAAATATAGCATTCTAGCTCCAACCAAGTATAGTTCAGCTAAATACTATGAACAACACCTCTTAAATTTATAATAAGCTTTTTTAATAAAATTTAAATACATGAATTTATTTCTAATCAAAATACTTAAAACACCACTAATCTCGAGGTAGTACTACTCAATTTCAATTGTGTAATTAAATTGTAACCAGTTTTTTTATGATAGGAAAAAACTATTATTAGGTTTCTGCCCACTCTATTTCGACCTGTATAATATGTTTGACTATACGACCGGGATTAGCGTGGAATGATTAAATTGGGTGTTCTCGGGGTCTTAATGATAGAACCCACCAAAGTTTCTGACTTAATTTCTGAGCGTCTCCATCCTTCAAACGGCACGTTAAGCTGTCGGTCCCGGTTGCAATTATTAGACAACAGTCGTTAAGTCATGTCGGAGGCACTACAAGGCAGCTTGAACAACTCTGACCTGAGGGTAACCACTGCCCATACAATAAGTAAGTACCTATTATGTAGGAGAGCCGCAGCAAAGATAAACAAAGAATATGCAGAGATTAAATAAATGGTTAAAAATAAATACTAAGAGAAATATTAGAGATTAACGGAAGGCCATTGTCAAGTAGTGAAAGACAAGAATTTCTTAAGGGAAGTGATTAGGGCAATACTGAGGTAATATCCATTTACCTGATGGATCTAATAACTGCAATTACCTGATGTAATCCCTTAATCGCTCAAACCGTACTATTTAATCGCTTTCGAGAAGGAAATTAAGGAATCGCTTCTTGTTAGCCCGTAGAAAGGTAGGTAGGTTAATTCTAGCGAACAATAGTAAAATTTAAAATAAGAGCTATAGTTATATAGCGGTGACTACGGAGCAACGTTGTGGAAACCTTTGGAGAGACCCATGTCCAGTAGTGGACGATATCAGACTGATTAGTGTTGAAAATGACTAAAGTGACTGAATTAGACGGACTGTCATTTACGGTCAAAAATGGTCATTAACTGCCAAAAATGGTAATTTTTAGTCTATTTGATTTCATTAATATTTTAGTACCTTTTAAGTTTTTGTCGTTAATAAAAGTCTACAACTTCTAAATTGAAACAAAAAAGAAGTTTTTCTGACTTCTAGTATTATTAAATAGTGTTAATCATTTTACATTTCTAATCATGCGTGCATTTAAGACAAAATGGCAACGTCGCATCGCTTCGCGCATCGAATTTGATGTCGTCTTGTCGTAAATTGGGTACCTAAATAAATAAATAATTGAGTGGTAGTCGAGAATAGACAATAATATTTGAGTCAAATTGACTGAATTTGACAGTAAATGACCGGTCAGTAAGATTTATGACAATTGTGACTAGTCATATTCAGTCATTTTACATCTCTAAGACTGATAATGAGTGACGAACCTATCTTAGACAATGAAATCATCCACTCAAACTCACAGATCTTATGAAAGATTCGGTTTTGGGTTCTCTTCTCTAATGAACTGGGCGTCTTACGGCTGATATGATGATGCTTCAACGGCAGTGCTGGACAAAGGACTCCTCAAAAATCTCCACAATTGCCATCCAGCGACCCCACAATATCATCGGTCCATCTTGTAGGGGGCCTGTCCATGGGACGCCGTGGTCTCCTACTGTGAGGCAGTTCTGCTGCAGAAGGAGGCCGCCGAACGGGATCGGGAACGAGCCGATCCCGCTCGTAGGCGGAGGAGGCGTCGGGGTGGCGGCGGCAGCCGTTAGCCCAACTCCCGTCGGGGCTGCGGTGGCACTATGAGAAGTGTCCTCTACTGCCGCCACGTGCAAGCAGCCCCGGGAATACAGCGAACTGTTTGTGGCGCAGTCGCTGTGCCGTACTGGCAGGAGTCGGCAAATGGGGAGGGCAACCCACAGCTCTCCCCGGGTGCGTGTCCCGACCACCTGGGACACGGCGCAAAAGGGGGGCACCGGAGCAGCATACCCGCGTTCCCGGGGCTCCCCCCAATCAGGCGCCAGAAGAAGTCCACGGCAGGTTAGGTTTAGTCGGTGCGAGTCCAACATACCCACCCGCAGACACTTTTTGCGGGTGGCATGCGTTAGCATTCCCCCTGCCCCTTATCAAAAAAAAAAAAAAAAACGGGGCCTGTCCACACTGCGTTTTTCGTTATACTATAAGAGCTATATATTATTGAATCCCATAAGTTTAGCGCAACTAAAACAATACATTTTCTCATACGTAAGAGTTACACCAACAAACTTGACCTAAGGTACCTATAATTATTGCTCCATCTGGCGTTCTGGTTAACGTTGCATTTACCATTAACTACTATGATTCACCGTTCACTATATTGTTGAGAGGTAATTCAGTTATTTGAAAATGGCTTAGTACATACAATAATGTTTAAAAGGGGGCTCATATATAATCGAAGATTATTATGAAATTCTGTGGTATATCTATATATAAGATACCATTCCTTGGACAAGCGATAAATCCCTTTACAAAAAGCCGTATTGGATTATGATATGAGACCGGCAATTATGGAGATGTTTAGGTGAGGTCTTTGTCCAGTAGTGGAAATCTTTCATGATGATGGGGAGCTTAAAACCCCTCACTAAATGACTTGGAACTGACACTAATAATAATTCTTTACAGAAAAATCACTAATTGGCTCTACCCGGGATGTAAACCTAAGTCCTTATTATCCGCAGTTGAAAACGCTAACGCTAGACGGGTCAGTAACAATATGGAAAGAGCTTACAGTTTGATAGCGTTGGAGCTCAATATTGCAAAATCATTTATTTAAGTGAATAGGTATCATATAATCCATTATTAATTTGAATCATAACATGGTGTTATTATTATCCGATCATTGCTGTATTTATTGCAGCATGTATCTTTACGTGTCAATAACATATAATTTCGAAGTGAAATCGCTGCAACGTGATCTCCATTCAAACATTCTAATTTGCTAGATCGATGTATTATATAGGTCATACGATAAACTATGAGTCACTTGGGTATTTGCTTTCTTTTACATATTTGGGAGAGCCTTTCATTATGTTAAGCAGGCTTAACGATTTATTTATTGACTAGCCCATCAGTCTAGTAGTTAGTAATAATATCTAGGGACAATGTCACACAGATCATCCTAGCCCCAAACTAAGCAAAGCTTGTACTATGGGTACCAGGCGACGATATACATACTTATATAGATAGATAAATACTTAAATACATAGAAAACATCCATGACTCAGAAACAAATATTCGTGCTCATCACAAATATTTAACCCAGGACCACCAGCTTCGTAGGCAGGAGCACTACCAACTAGGCTACGGTGACCGTCAAATGGAACTATTAATTTTTAACTCCTCCTTTTTTATTTCTGATTAATTTCGTTGCGGGATCCAAGACAGTTAAAGCGGGTTTCTCCGGGACATGCCTGAGCCTCAACGCTCAGTGTCATTTCATTGTGTGCCACTGTTGATCCTGGCTTACAGGAGTTGCAGTGGTGGGCAAGAGGGAGGGACTAGTCCCAATAAAAAATAAATAGTAGTTAGTTATTGCTAAGCTAAAGGTAGTGGGTTCGATCTCCACCCAGGACAAATGTTTCTGTTCTGAACACGATAATTTTCTGTCTGGGTCTAATTTTAACCTACGAATATTATAAATGCGAAAGTATGTGACTATAGCTGTATGGATATATGGATGTTTGTTACTCTTTCACGCAAAAACTACTGAACGGAATTTGGATGGGACTTTGTAGTAATATAGTTTATATATCCGAATAAAACATAGGCTATAATTTATAAAGTTTAACGAGGGCAAAATCGCGGGGCACAGCTAGTCTATAACATATATGTATTTTGTAATATATAAGTATGTTTATCAGATGTCTGGTTACCATAGTACAGACTCGTCCTAGTTTGGGATCAGTTGGCAGTGTGTTAGTTGCTCCAAAACCTCAATAGATTTAAATGAGATAGTTAAACCGATATGTACCTATTTCACTCCGCTAAACGTTACTGAAATACCATTTTTTTTAATTTGGTAATTAACTATCATTAGTGGGTAATGTCAATACAATTAATGAATAAATAGGTTAATATTTATTGCGACAGTATTCCTCTACATCATTTTTCCTGTTTAATCACCGTGTTTTGGTTAAATTTCATTGTCACCGTTGTTCATATTTTTAGATATGATTAAAAAGTACCACTTTGTTAAGCTAAAGTGGCAGTGGGCAGGGCACATAGCTTGTCAAGTTGACGGCCGTTAGGGCAGATAGGCTTTCGAGTGGTGACCTTGAACCGGAAGACACAGCGTGTGGAGACCTACACGATGGACCGATAATGTAGTGAAAGTCGCTGGATTCGGGCAGCGCAAGATGCCTCTGGGGCAGGCCTATGTCAAGCTGTGAGCATCTTTCAGCTGATATGATGATGATCAGTATTGTCTCCCTTATGTCTCTATAAGCTTGGAGATGTTTATAAATGATGACCTTTTCATGACCATACATACAAAACAATCTTGACAGATACACATACTTAATGTAAAATACCATTTGTGTTGCATACCCCAGAACCTAACACGCAAACACCAAGCACATTTTCCTTTACATCACTTTGTTAAACAAACATTGAATATATTTTTATTAATATTTAACTTGTATGTTGAAAACAAGCAGTATTTTAATACGCACAAACGAAAACATGTTTGAAGTCTGACACGTGGTACTATTTTTTATTGGTTTTTAATTACCATGTTAAAAATTCATGCTAGCACAACATGATTGTTCCATTTACGTATGAAATGCACGATATAGTTTGTAGGTATATAAATTTATTTATTAGTTAATCATGTATTTAATCAGAAATCTGATAAATCAATCACTATGTTGATAAAGATGACTTAAATTTCATAAAAGAATTTCCATCGCAAAATCGTAATAAAAAATATAACTCACCAGTCCCTGAATCCTGGGAAACATTTTTTTATTTTTTAATATCACAGCACTTCACTATAACACGTTAATCACTCACTGATCACAAGTAAAATACTGTCAACATTATACGTAGAAAAGAAAAAAATCCTCCAAGTTCAAAAACAATTTATTTTTCGTATTTCTCAGCACTATTTTTTTATAATGCGGAACGCGTTCGTATTGACCGGCTCTTGAGACAGTTGTGAGTTCGATCGCTTGCGTGCGCACGCGTCGGTGAATCACACATGTGTGGCGCAAGTAGGAGGGAGTTTATCTTTGTTTACCTGCTGTGCTAATTGCTACTTAGTTGGTAGACTTGTTAATAATTGTAACTGTTCTTACTAGCTTTTCAGAAGAAATAAAAAACGCTATGCTACTAATATTATAAATGCGAAAATTTGTGAGGATAGATGTGTGGATGTAGAGATGTTATGTGTATTTGCTACCGTCACAAAAGCTACTGAACGGATTTTGATGAAACTCTGTAGTAATATAGCTTATATATCCGAATAACACATAGGCTATAATTTCTAAAGTTTAACACGGGTAAAATCGCGGGGTACAGCTATTTGATTAAAAAAAGAGTCATTAAAAGTCATTTTAATTATAATAATTTCTTTATTTCCGAGCACATAGACTCCATTGTGTTAGTAGCAATTCTCTTAAATAATTGCGGTTTACGATTTATGACGCATTAAAAAAACCTACTAACTAGATCGCGTTCAAACCAATTTTCGTTGTTAGTTTACATGGTAATGTACATCATATATTCTTTTTAGTTTTTTCTTTCTCTTATTTTAGAAGTTACAGGGGTGGGGACATTTATCCACTTTGGAAGTGTCTCTCGCGCAAACTATTCAGTTTAGAAAAAAATTATATTAGGAACCTTAATATCATTTTTAAAGACCTATCCATAGATACCCCACATGTATAAGTACGATGAAAAAAAAATTTTTGAGTTTCTGTTCTATGTATGGGGAACCCCCAAAAATATTATTCTTTTTCTATTTTTGTGTGAAAATCTTAACGCGGTTCACAGAATACATTTAATTACCAAGTTTCAACAGCACAGCTCTTATAGTTTCGGAAAAAAGTGGCTGTGACATACGGATGGACAGACAGACAGACAGACATGACGAATCTATAAGGGTTCCGTATTTTGTCATTTGGCTACGGAACCCTAAAAATTATATTGAGAAATATATGAGAAATGATTAATGGTGAAGATCTGATCTAAGCATGATAAACAGATAGAAGGGACACTTTCCTAAGTAGCATCATGAAATAAATCTACAGGGAAGGAGATGTCGGAACACAGCAAGGACAACTTATATGGATCAATTTTATTGAAGTGAAATCATTTGACGTGGTGATCAAAACTTATGGAACTCTGGTGATCGTCACGTCACGTTTTCCATGTGTCATATGTATACTGTATATATATATATATATACATATATATTGTGTACTTTTTGGGTGAAGAAAAAGCATGGAACTCGTCCCCTTAATTAAAAATGTAATGAGTAGAAAAGTTGATGTTTGATCTTTAATGATTTTTTAACTAATTAATTATAAAAAACGTTGTTTTTTAACAAAATGTAGCCGAACCATTTAGATTTTTTTTAATACTAACTTGCGATTATTAATGCCACCCATTTTAAGTTTTGTGCCGTTATTTCATATGACGTCACAATTATACGAAATAACATATAGGTACTATGACGTTCTGCAGCTTCAGATCGTCTTCGGGATCTTTTGTATTATATAAGTAATACACGTCAAATACTGAATTAGTTGTATATTTTCTTCAATTTCACTATGATAGGTAACAGGGCTTGTGTAGCTTAGAGAGCTCTTTTGTAGACTCCATGACTTTTTCGTTTTAAATATTTTCAAACGCGTTCTTTTTTTAATGATTTCTTTTTAAATGTTTGGACGAACGAAGGTGCCAACCAAGAAGGTCGTCACATCTTCCCCGTCTCTCTTAAAAAAATTGTTTATTCTATTATTAGAATAAATATTTTTTTTCTCCGAAAGAACCCTTTACAACATTATACTAGCTTATTTTTACCTACCTAATGGAGGAATAATTACAATACATGACGGCCTTTACGACTAGACCGGCAGTTTCAATTTTATCATATAATGGATAACTATTGAAAGTGCCTTGTGGAAGCAAAACCTCCAAAAAAACTTTCCACACATCATGTGCGATTCTAAGCCAAAATGTTACAAAGGTCTTATAAATAAGTTTTTAATTAATTCTATTTATACCCTTTGCTCCTACTGTCAACCATGTTTGACACTTTCAAAAATAATACCAAATATGGAAGGGTCATAAATTAATTTTCATTATGTCACAGATAATACAATACATGGGAGTGTCATAACAGGTCTTATTGATATCATTGACCATAACGTACTATATGGGTTTACCATATAACACGTTTTGTCGACATCAAATACAACCCTTATATGGTACAACCATACACTGAGCATATCGGACATCAGCATAGACAACCTGTGGAGAGCATATTTGGTCTTTTGGCAGAAAATGACAGACAAAAGGAAAAATTCTACCTGTCATACGTTGGCATTGTCATTTAATTGCAAAGAACAAAACATGAAATCATCAGATAGATATACGTCCACCTTGCAATGATTATTACAATGTGTTCGAATAATCCATGATGCACCATAAAGGCGAGTTCTTGTTCAAGGCAAGCTTGTGGCAAGGGCAGCGTATGCTCGTGAAGTGTGGGCGTGTAGCTAGACAATGTATGCTCATGCGTGGACGTGTGGTGATGACAGCATATGCATATGTGTGGGCGTATGATGAGAGTAGCGTATGCCTACGTGTGGGAGTGTGGTGTCAGGACCCAGAAGTCTCCATCTTCAGACAACCAGTCTGATGTCCACCAATCCTTATGGAATTTTATGGACCATGGATATTCCCTAGACTTGTCAAGTAAAAACAAGACAAGGTGTGTGTGTGTTCGTGTGAGGAGTTCACCAATATCAGACAACCAGTCTGATGTCCACCATTCCTTATTGAATTTATGGACCTTGGATACTCCATGAGATTAAGTGAAAACAAGAAATTGTAGTGCGTTTGTGTTACAAGTTCTAAAAAGAATACTAAATTATAACCAGAACAGCCTAGCTCCTACTGACCTGCCCGTGAATGTATTTTCGTTATTAAATAAATTACAAGTTATAGCTCCCTAGCTATACGTTTTTTCTTGTGTGGACGTATATCCTGCTGTCTCCTTTGGATCTTCAAGCAGATCCGAAGGCTGGTCATCTTCTCCCATCATGATAGCTCTCCAATGGTATTACAACATACATGAAACAAATTAAATAGTATTAGTGACATTCTTTTAAGTAGAAGCATCAATTATAATATACAATTATATAGAGCAATATAACATAAAAATTCAAACTTCTATCACTGAGTGATAAGCAGATGTGCACAATTTTATCAAGTACATACACGTAACACAAATTACATAACATAAGTAAACTAAAAGTAAATGGTGACATAGCCTGTCCCCATGGAATCTTACCACTAAAGTGACACTATCACCAAGTAACTAAATGAAAATTTAAGGTATAATACAATAATAATATATTAATATTTTGTACTTTAACATTAAATAATAACCATAAGCTGTTCTAACTTCAACTCAATCTTATTTTACAAAACTTTAAACGATGTTGACTCCAATAGGTTAGTAATACACTATTATTACTCATATATTTTATTAAATTATTATCATTTATTAAATGTTTTATTATTTTGTATGGCCCTTTATATGGGCGAGAAAGTTTGTTACATACTCTAGTTACTCTTTTAGGACAACGTAATAAAACTAGCAACTTTCGTTTGGACTGGGTTCTATCTAAATTATGTCGAACTTTGCGTCTACAAATTTTGTTCAATTTTAGTGTTTGTACATTTATATTTAAATTTTTGTGTGTATTTTGTATATTATTAACCTTTATGGGCTGCAATGGGACAATATTATTTAAATGGCTATTGATTATTTTTGGCAGATCATTAATTAAATTAAATTCTACTTTACTTTCTACAATTTCTATACTTACTTCGCATGGAAGTTTATCTGTATTTGTAGACTTTTGGCAAAAATATAAGTAATCATTCTGTGAAAAAAATTGTTTATCTGACTGTACATCAGATGAATTATTTTCTAGTACATATCTTTCTTTTTTAATAAAATTACATGACATCCTATCAGTAAAAAGTCTACGTTTTTTAAAATCTAAAATAATGTTGTGAGAAAAAAGGAAATCTTGTCCTATGACAAAATTTTGTGAAATCTTATCCACAACATAAAAACTATGATTAAACACAACATTTTCCATCAAAATGTTCAATTTAATTTTCCCTATCACCTCCAACTGCGCACCATTGATTGATTTTATTTGTGCATCGGAGAACTGCGGCATTTCTCCTAGATTTTCTGCCATCTTTTTATCGACAACAGACACTGATGCCCCCGTGTCAATCAGGGCTAGAAACGGGATATTTTTACACGTAATATTTATAAAAGGGGTAAACTCACACTGCTGAGTGATTTCACTTTCTCGTGGCTGTTGACTGGTCTCTTCCATCATATTAAATGCCTCTATTCTTTTGGGTACGGCTGGCTGACGCTCCGTTGCTCCTCGTCTGTATGGAACGTAGCCTGGTGTAGGGGTGGTATCCCCTGCTGTATGGTTTCTTGGGCTAAAACTATAAGAGGAAATTTTATTATCTGGTCGAGGATAAACAGCTCCTGGCGTAGGCTGGTTGATCCTCGATGCCCAAGCTCCGGTGTAACCATGCGGACCCGGTTGACCGTCATTCACTTCGCTGCGACTCATTGATATTTGTGTATTTTGTCCAACACTTCTTATATTTACGGGTAAATTTAATGACGTGTGATTTGGTGTCATAAAAAGGTTTTTAATTTGTCTAAGACATGTTTTTAGGTCTTTTTTGTTGGTAAACACTTGCATTCCAACCTTATTTTTAATAAATGAGTTGCAGCTTTTAAGAAATTGGTTAATAAATATACGTTCCGTAATCGCTGTACCCGATTTGGCAGCCAGTTCATCTAAGGAATAAAAATAGGTAACTGGGTCTTCATTGTAGCCTTGTCGCCTTTCAAAGAAGTCGGCGAGTGGACTGCTTTGCCCGTCAAATTCATCGGTGATCTTCTTCTGCAGATCAGCAAATGTATCACACTGAGAATATATGGTTTTATAAAATGATAAAGCGGGCCCCTGTAGATATGCCCCTAAGATGAGTTTTTTTGCATCTTCATCGTATTTGTTGATTGCGGCAATTACTGCGAATTGCCTAAAAAAGTCGTTAACGTCGGCCGTTTGCCCATCGAATTGCTCCATCTGAAATTATTTATGGAAAAAATACTTCTCGTGATATCCTCGATTCTTCTCACGTTCTTCGGGGTATACTTATCAATATACCCGGCGCCAGCACCATATGACGTTCTGCAGCTTCAGATCGTCTTCGGGATCTTTTGTATTATATAAGTAATACACGTCAAATACTGAATTAGTTGTATATTTTCTTCAATTTCACTATGATAGGTAACAGGGCTTGTGTAGCTTAGAGAGCTCTTTTGTAGACTCCATGACTTTTTCGTTTTAAATATTTTCAAACGCGTTCTTTTTTTAATGATTTCTTTTTAAATGTTTGGACGAACGAAGGTGCCAACCAAGAAGGTCGTCACAGTACCTACAGGTATCTAATTAATTATGATCGTTTAAAAAAGCGATGAATTTTGGTTTTTCGAAATATGTCATTGGTATTAATGTTTTTAAACTTTCGCGATTTGTACACATTTTTATATACTGTGGACACGGGTCTCATCGCCATAAAGATTTAGGTAAATCATTACCTTGGTTACCCGTGACCACGGCTTGTGCAATCCATGCCGAAACGTCGGGTAACCGAGGTAATGATTTACCTAAATCTTTATCGCGATGAGACCCGTGTCCACAGTATATAAAATAATCATTGGTAAATGTGCCGTGTGAAGGTCAACGCGAGTAGCGCCGACCAGGCCACGAGTATCGTTAAATTAAGTCATAATCTTGTATTCTACCAATGTCAGATGTGAAATGGAACTCTACATTTGACATTCAATCTCTACAAAGTCCATCACAAGTCACTTGGCGCTCGCCTTGCCTTAGCTAATACAATACAAACCTTTTTATTGTACACCGGAAATAACAAGCCAATTACTATTAGTTATTATAAACTATACCCACTGGCATATCAATGCGACAAAAGGAGATGCATCGACGGGCAAAAGGAAGACGCGATAATACCACTCAGAGTCTAGGTGCCAACCCCTGTGGGGTGCCCACCGGCGCGTAGTTTATAATTTTTATTACTAGATAGCTCTAACCTACGCTCGTCTCTATTATCTGGTAAAGCAGTGAAAGCTTCCGAGGATAACTGTGAACGACAAATGACAAAAAATAAGAAACGTATCTGGCTATGAGAGAAAGAGAGAAAGAAAATGTGTGGTCGCACCTCTCTATCTTTCCCTCTACAGTACTATACGAAACATAACTCTCTCTATTTCTATACTCACCAAATTATATCTCCCTTTCAACTTCCGTTCACCTTGCCTGATCACACTTTTCGTAACGCTCTCTTCAAGAATTCACCAGCTTACTCACCAAGATAAGTGTGAGTAAAGAATTATTCTTCAGAAATAAATTGACATATATAATCTATACCATTTCTATTTTGACAATGACAGCGCCTTTATTATGAAGGTAATAAGGGTGTATTTGATGTACAAATGTATTACCTAAAATGGCCTCGTGTTTATTGCATGTTATGCTCAAATATGTACATTTGTGAGAACCGGTTTTTACTACATAAATATGAATATATATACGGTACATACACGAAAATAACATTTTTTACAATTTTTGTCTGTCTGTCTGTCTGTTTGTTCCGGCTTATCTCTGAAACGGCTGGACCGATTTTGACGGGACTTGTATTGGCAGGTAGCTGATGTAATAAGGAGTAACTTAGGCTACTTTTATTTTAGAAAAAGTCTTTTATTATACTAAAAAACAAAAACAAGAAATAAACTAATTAACACGCGGACGAAGTCGCGGGCACAGCTATACTCAATAAAATAATTGGAACATTATATTGATTTATTATTAAAGACGACGCCTGCACTAAGGAAATCCCTATCTCGCGGGGCTTTACAAACGTATAACTCACCGATAGAAGGCCACTGGATGTGCTTTATTACCGTCATCATTAGGTCACATAATACATCATCAGCCTGATATCGTCCACTGCTGGACATAGGCCTCCCCCAAAGGTTTCTTTATCGTTGCCATTTGGTGAGGTTTGCCTTAGGGCCAGCGCAGACAGATAGGAGCGCAGCGGAGAGGAATTTATTAAGGCACTAGAAAATCAACTTTAAAATTATTTAAATAAAGTGCATGTATGCTTGAACATAATAATGCGCCAGACTGCGCGAGCATTTTGTCAGGTTCAAGCATATATGCTTGAACCTGACAAAATGTCCCCGGCAGCCCTGCTATTCCCAGCCGTGGTAACAGCCGTGGTTACGGCAGGGCAGGGGGTGCTAAGAATCCCCGGCAGATTCCGCGTTACCAACACCGACGACCTCTGGCCCTGGCAACATATAACACACGTACACTGCGGGCCGACGAGAAGATAACCGAACTGGAGGAAGAATTGAGCAGGTTACATTGGGATATTGTAGGATTATCTGAAGTCCGAAGAGAGGGGGAGGACTCGATAATACTGAAATCCGGAAACCTGCTCTATTACCGGGAGGGTGACCAAATATCCCAAGGTGGTGTCGGGTTCATAGTCCACAAGTCCCTCGTGAACAACCTAGTGAAAATCGAAAGTGTGTCGTCGAGGGTTGCGTACCTTATACTCAGAATCACCAAGCGGTATTCGTTGAAGGTTATACAGGTATACGCACCCACTTCGACACACTCCGACGATGAAGTCGAGGTTATGTATGAGGACATATCCAGAGCCATACATACCTCGAACTCCTATTTCACTGTTTTCTGAATTCCTTCTTCAGGAAGCCGGATCACCGCAAATGGACCTGGGTGAGCCCCGATGGTAAAACTAAAAATGAGATAGACTTTATCTTGTCGACGAGACGACAGATGTTCAATGATGTCTCCGTGATCAATGCGGTTAAAACCGGGAGCGATCACAGACTGGTCAGAGGCTCATTGAACCTTAATGTCAATCTCCAGAGGTCCCGACTGATAAAGTCTACGCTCCGACCTTTACCTATCCACGTCCAAAACCCCGAACCATTTCAGCTCGAACTGCAAAACCGTTTCGAATGCCTAGCAGACTGCGAGGAAGTGGACTCATACTATGACAGGCTCGTAGAAGCTGTCCATACGGCTGGGTCTAAGGTCTTCAAGGCCCGCCGTACAAACAGAACTAAAAAGATCTCTGACTTTACCCTGCAACTTATGGAAGATAGACGGAAAATGGTTCTGACATCCTCAGATGATGCTACCAGATATCGGCAGCTCAACAGACAGATCTCAAAGTCTTTGACTCGCGACACGCGGCAATTTAATACAATCAGTATTAAAGAGGCCATCGAGCAAAACAGAGGCTCTAAAGTGTTCGCAAGAGCTCTGTCTGTTGGACAGAGCCAACTGACGAAGCTGAAGACTGAGGATGGTAGAATCGTCACGTCTAAGCCTGAGTTGCTGGGAGAGATCGAGAAGTTCTACGGACAGTTATATACGACAACACAGCCACCTGTCAAAAGTCATGCCTCAGATCCCAGAGCACGACTAACCCGTCATTACACCGAAGACATCACGGACGTCAGCCTGTACGAGATTAGAATGGCTCTCAAACAACTCAAGAACAACAAGGCGCCTGGTGATGATGGAGTTACAGCAGAGCTTCTGAAGGCGGGTGGTACACCAATCCTACGGGCCCTTCAGAAGTTATTTAACTCCGTCATACTAGATGGTCAAACGCCACAAGCATGGCACAGAAGTGTGGTGGTGCTCTTCTTCAAAAAGGGCGACAAAACCCTATTGAAGAATTATAGACCCATCACACTGCTGAGCCATGTTTACAAGTTGTTTTCGAGGGTCGTTACGAATCGTCTCGCGCGCAGGTTTGACGACTTCCAGCCTCCCGAACAAGCCGGTTTCCGAAAAGGCTTTAGCACCATAGACCACATACATACGCTGCGGCAAGTTATACAGAAGACCGAAGAGTATAACAAGCCACTGTGCTTAGCGTTTGTGGACTATGAGAAAGCCTTCGATTCTATCGAAACATGGGCCGTGCTGAGGTCTCTCATAAGGTGCCAAATTGACTACCGGTATATCGAGGTGATAAAGTGTTTGTATGAAAACGCCACTATGTCAGTGCGACTCCAGGACCAGATCTCGAAACCTATCCACTTGCAGCGAGGCGTGAGACAGGGAGATGTTATATCTCCGAAACTGTTCACCACTGCATTGGAAGACGTCTTCAAGCTTCTGGACTGGAAAGGCTTTGGCATCAATGTCAATGGCGAGTACATCACTCACCTTCGATTTGCCGATGATATCGTAGTCATGGCTGAGACCATGGAAGACCTCGGTACAATGCTCGATGACCTCAGCAGAGTCTCTCAACAAGTGGGTCTGAAAATGAACATGGATAAGACGAAAATCATGTCAAAAGTCCATGTTGCACCCACTCAATTGAAAGTTGGTGACTCTGCACTCGAAGTTGTAGAGAACTATATTTACCTAGGACAGACCATCCAACTAGGTAGGTCCAACTTCGAGAAGGAGGTCAATCGTAGAATCCAACTCGGCTGGGCAGCGTTCGGGAAGCTACGTAACATCTTCTCGTCCAAAATACCGCAGTGTCTCAAGTCGAAAGTCTTCGACCAGTGTGTGTTGCCAGTGATGACATACGGAACAGAGACGTGGTCGCTCACTATGGGCCTTATTAGAAGGCTCAAGGTCACCCAAAGAGCAATGGAGAGGGCTATGCTCGGAGTTTCCCTGCGGGATCGCATCAGAAATGTCGTAATCCGCAGGTGAACCAAAGTCACCGACATAGCCCGAAGAATTGCCAAGTTGAAATGGCAGTGGGCAGGGCACATAGCTCGTAGAGCCGACGGCCGTTGGGGCAGAAAGGTTCTCGAGTGGCGACCACGAACCGGAAGACGCAGCGTGGGCAGGCCCCCTACAAGATGGACCGATGATCTTGTGCGGGTCGCTGGAAAACGCTGGATGCGAATAGCACAAGACCGGCAATTGTGGAGATCTTTGGGGGAGGCCTTTGTCCAGCAGTGGACGTCTTTCGGCTGATATGATGAAGCATATATGCACTTTATTCCTATAGCTCTAAAGTTGATTTTCTAGTGCCTTAATAAAATCCTCTCCGCTGCGCTCCTCTCTGTCTGCGCTGACCCTTAGTGACCGCGCTTGGCATGCGAGTTGGCGACCGCAGTTAGGTGGTAGTACATGGATGACGCTGCTACCCGACTACCTGGTGTATCCCTTAGTCGCCTGTTACGACACCACGGGATGGTATGGGGTGGCTCTGTTGTTCTTTCTAGGCCGGAAATTCGGCTCGTCACAATGACGTTGTTTATGTAATTTAAAGCCGTGAAATGTATTATCTGACGGTTTGATATTACAAGAAACAAAACGGTCTAGCATAGATTATTTTCTTATTGTTTTATTACGGACGGTCACCGTAGCCTAGTTGGTAGTGCTCCTGCCTACGAAGCTGGTGGTCCTGGGTTTGAATCCCGGTAAGTGCAAATATTTGTGTGATGAGCACGAATATTTGTTTCTGAGTCATGGATGTTTTCTATGTATTTAAGTATTTATCTATCTATATAAGTATGTATATCGTCGCTTGGTACCCATAGTACAAGCTTTGCTTAGATTGGGGCTAGGATGATCTGTGTGACATTGTCCCTAGATATTATATTAAAATTCGTTTTAGTTCAGAAGGAACCAAAAATAGTATTCATAGGTAGCCTTCATTTAACAAATGTTTTGTGTTAATTGATTTGTGTTTTAATTAGCTGAGTAACAGAACAGAAAGTAGAGATAAATGCATACATACTTAACATAAATTACACCGAGACACAGAAGAAAAGAAGAATTAACTGTGCTTATTACACAAAGATTCATCCTGGGTGGGGATTGAAGCCACGAACTCTGGCTTCGCAGTCAGAGTCACTAACTACTAGACTTAAACTGCTTATCATCTTAATTTTAAATTAACTCCTTCATTAAATAAATGTTTCATTATCATCATATAAGCCTAAAGACGTCCAGTGGTGGACAAAGGCTTCCCTAAAGATTTCCTCAATTTCTATCTTTGCGCTAGCTGCATCCAGCGTTTGCCAGGGGCCTGCCCACACTGCGTCTTCCGGTTGATGGTCGCCACCTTCGAACCTTCCTGTCAATAGCTTCTTATTGAATCTGCCATCCTTATAAAATAAAAATATATAAAAAATGCGATACCTCTCTCAATGCAATCTCTTGGTTCAAATAAGTGTTTGTTTTAGTAAAATAATACGTTTTGATGTGAATGTCATCCCACCTTATTATCATGTTAGCAACTGATTAATAACAACTCATTGTTCCTAACATCCTATGTCAGAGTCTACTTTGACCGTGTTGATAAAACTCTGCGTTATCTACAACGCTATCAATAATTGCCTAAAGCTATCAAAAACGCATCATGAAAGGAGGTGTATTAATTGCAATTAACCAATCAAATTACACCGACGCCCAGGACGTCCATTTATTATTTTAAGAGAGGTAGGGCACAGCGTTCATTTGCTCAAAGAGCATCCCGACTGGGGAAGTACTTACCTCCACCTTACAGAAGATATTCCGTAATAATAATATTTGTAACTTTAATTTTGAGTTTCTGCGTGTGAGTAAGGTCGTCTGAGCTCATCGGGGTGGGGGTAAAAGAATCAGCAAACAAGTGATGCTGACCCTTTAAAAGCCGGCAACGCACCCGTGACTCCTCTGGGGAGCGAGGCTGACCCGCTTGTTCGTTTGACGCCCTATGACATAAAAAAAACTACTAATTGTACTCCTGCGCGGATTACATCATTAGCCTGATATCGTCTCCTGATAGTCATAGGCTACCCCCAAAGGTTTATAAACACCGTATAGATAAATTACACCCAGACCAAGTACAAATAATCGTCGACATCGCACTATTTGAGGTTGGGGAGCAAACACACGACCTTTGGCTTAGCAGTCGGAGTCACTAAACCAAGAATAAGAGAAGAGGCCAGTCAATAAAACAGCAAAATAATATTACGAACATAATTATCCTTAATAATAATAATGTTCAAGGATAAACACAAAATATTATTCAATATGAAATATGACGCAGGTTAAAATAATTTGGGTGTAACATTATAATATAAGAATCCATTTTATTGACGTAAAAATCACTAAATCTCAATATAGCATTAAAATTTACATTTAGATTTAAATTCCGCCATTTGATTTCTTTCAACATACTATAAACTAGTATTGAAATAACAAATAAATTGAATTTAATGGATCATAATGTTTGTAATAACACATTATAAATAAAATGGAATGAAAAAATAACATGTTTATAAAATCACCGCTGGCACCTGCTCCATCAATATGGACAAACATGTAAAATTAATTTAAATGAAATCTAATAGTCTTATTTATACACATGATTGAAACATTGCGTCGTAGTAACTCGTTACATTTGACGTAATAATTTAACCGCACTCATGATTCTTGTATTTCTAAATTAAAAATACAATAATAAAAAAGCAAGCCAATTTGTTGCCAGAAAAAGCGACTTAGGCCAGACCGCTCATTCGTCAAGGACTCAAAAGTATACAGGGTATTATAGAAATAATGTTTATACTTGTGCCAACCGGTGATCGGAACAATGTATTTCTAAATTAAAAATACAAAAATAAAAAAGAAGCCAATTTGTTGCCAGAAAAAGCGACTTAGTCCAAACCGCTCATTCGTCAAGGACTCAAAAGTATACAGGGTATTATAGAAATAATGTTTATACTTGTGCCAATCGGTGATCGGAAATCTTTAAAATAATATACAACGTGTATCAGAAATAAACACAGAAGTCCTGCTGTGTGGCTGATGGCATAGTATATCGCCACACTATCTGATCCCGTGAGGAGCGTAAAAGTCGTCCCGAGGGAACATCTCCCAGAGGACAGGCAGCAGCATTCTTCTGTGAACTATGACCAACATACTGCCAACCCGTCCGCCAAGCGTTGCGATTATGGCATATACAACATGTAACGTAATTAACGCACACCCTCAGATACTCCAATTAGAATATTATGTTGTAATCATAATACATACACTGAATTTTTTATTTAACATGTATTTTTTTTTTATTTATTTAACAATTTATGTACACATAAATAAAAACATAATAACATAAATAAAACAAGGAAAAGATTGTACAAAGGTACTGCTTATTTCAATAGAAATCTCTTCCAGCAGACCCGCGAGAGGAGAAACTAACTGGAAAAGAGCATATTATGTGTAGTTTACGCTATACGACATACAAAGTGTATGTATACACTACATACTAATAATACACAGATACCTATAATGGGAATATAAATATATAAGGGCAATATAATATACTACATATACATACTATTATCAGGATGAGGTTAAGAGAAAATGTTCTTTCACTCGTTTTTTAAATAACGTTATTGTATTGCTATTGCGGATGTTAGGTGGAAGAGAATTCCACAACCTGACCGCATGCACCGTAAAAGAGGAGTCGTAAAAATCGGTTTTATGGATAGGAAATTTAAGGAGGGATCTGAGGTGTGACCTACAGGAGGCATCAGGTGAATGAATAAAGGAGAAACGCTCCCGTAGGTAGGCGGGGTATGAGGGATTGTGAAGGACATTAAATAAGAGATACAATATGCGAGCATTCCTACGAAGACGGATAGGGAGCCACTTGAGATCCTTGCGAAAGTTAGAGACATGATCATATTTCTTGAGACCAAATATAAAACGAATGCATAAGTTTTGCAAGCGCTCAAGTTTATTTAGCAGCTCCTCAGTAGCATCAAGATAGCAGCAGTCCGCGTAGTCCAGAATGGGTTGTATGAGTGTCTGAGCTAGTGAGATTTTCGTTTTCAGGGGTAAGAAGTTTTGGAGGCATTTTAAAGAGTGGAAGGTAAAGTGAACCTTTCTGCTAACTTCCGATACCTGAGCTTTCCAAGACAAAGTGCTATCAAGAATTATGCCCAGATTTTTTGCAGTATCAGTATATGCTACAGGATGACCATTTAAACATACCGTAGGGAGTGATGCGAAGTCAAGATAGTTACGCATATATGTACTACCAATAATCATGGCCTGGGATTTTTCAGGATTTATTAACAGACCATGAGACCGTGTCCATTGGTTAATTAATTCCAGATCACGATTCATGGCAGCAATCGCGCCATGAGCATCTTCTCGAGTAAAAAATCTGTAAAGCTGCAAATCGTCTGCATAGAGATGGAAGTGTGAGGAAATGACTCGTGTGATAGAGTTAATGAAAATGGAAAAGAGTAAGGGAGAAAGAACGCCACCCTGAGGTACGCCCGCAATGGGAGAACACCAATCTGAGTAAGACTCGTCAAGTTGTACGCACTGCGAACGTCCCCGAAGATAAGAGTTAAACCACAAGACAGTACTAGAAGAGAAGTTAAGAGACGCCAGAATACCGAGAAGGACATCAAAATCAACAGAATTGAAAGCGCTGCTAAAATCCAATAGCACTAGAAGAGAAAGGGATTTGTTTTCCATGGCCCAGCGGATATCGTCGGTCACTTTCAGCAGAGCAGTGACAGTGCTGTGGCCAGTACGGAATCCAGATTGGAAGGAGCTAAGAAGGTGGTTATTAGACAGGAAAGAAGAAAGCTGACGATGAACTATATGCTCAAGGACCTTAGACAGGAAAGGCAGAATGGAAATAGGACGAAACTGGGATGGAGTAGCCGGATTACGTATTTTGGGAAGTGGTATTATGTGTGCTTGTTTCCAAGCTGTAGGAAAAGTAGATGAGAATAAGGAAAAGTTGAAAATGTGAGTTAGAACAGGAAGTATAGTAGGCAGAATAGGATGAATCATCCTTGAGCATATGTTATCATGTCCAACTGCAGAAGAAGATATTGAAGCTGTTGATTTTTTGACGTCCTCCTCAGTTACAGGAGATAAATTAAAGGGAGAACAATGCGGTACTGGTAAAAGGGAAAGATCTTGTAAAGTAGCCAATTTAATTTGAGAGTCCAGAGAAACGGGGGGGTTAGAAAAATGAATGTTAAGACCATTCAGATCGATATCTTTACAAGCCGTGGTGGGAGATTTACCAATTCCGTTGGATTTGAAAAATTTCCAAACTGTGGAAGAATCACGATTATCAAGCGATTTGTAAAAGTGGCGCTTCTTAGCATCACGACACAGGCGATTGCAGCGATTACGTAGAAATTTATAGCGATTTAAATTTCCCTCCGTTGGATTAAGGTTATACCTGCGTTTAGCTTTATCCCTGCGTGCCATAGCTTCCTTAATTTCAGCGGAGATCCAAGGAGCAGGAGAATGTTTAACTTTCACTCGACGTTTTGGAGCATGGCGATCATATAAGGCTAGTATTTTACCATTAAAAAGATTCACTTTATCGTCAATGTTCGAAGAATTATAGATTTCGGACCAATCCAAATTCGAGGCATCAAGCTGCAATGCCTCCAAATTAATACCCCTGAAGTTACGAAGAAGAAGGTAGTGAGGTTTCCGCTTAGGAGGTCTAATTGTGTACGATAGATAAACCAAGTCGTGGTAGGAGAAGGAAGAGACTAATTGGCCATGAGTAGCAACACGATCAGGGGAAGAAACGATCATAAGGTGCAAGAGAGTAGGGGTGCAATTAGGGAAGTGATGCGTAGCAGTAAGAGGGAGAACGTGAAGATTGATAGAAGTTAACAGGGAGAGTAGTTTCGCAGAACGATGATCGTTCTTGATCAAGCAAGTATTGAAATCACCCATAAGGACTACATGGTCATAAATCGGACATAAATTATTTAAAAGGGTATCAAGTGATTCGAAGTAATCGATTCGAAGATTAGGGCTGTAAAAAACACCAAGTAGCATCTTAGAGTGGTGGACAATAATTTCAATCAATAAATGTTCAGACGAACCAGAGTATTGAGATGGGGACATGCTGACAATCTTATACGGGATATCAGCCCGCAGGTATATTGCCACACCACCGCAGCCCTTATCCGTTCGATCATTGCGCATCAAAACGAACCCAGGGAGAGAGAAATAAGGAGAAAGAAGAGAAGGCTTAAGAAATGTTTCAGAAATCAATAATGCATCGATATTGGTGCCACTAAATGATGCTAGAAGATCAGAATAGTGGGCAGGAACACTCTGCGCATTGATATGGGCAATATTCAGATTATGAGGAACAGTGCGTAGATGTGAGGAGATTTGGTCATGCAAAGTGAGTGACGTAAAAGAATCATCCGCGCTAGCGTAACTTGAGAGCGAAGAAGAACAGGAGAAAAAGCTATCATCGATATTTGGTAAATCATCATCCATAATAATAATTATTATATATACTATATATTACATAAATATATATAAAAAAAAGATATATATTTATTAATAAGTTCTGTATAAATATTAACAGAATTAAAGTCACTAAACACACCGTCTCGCCGGAAAACTAGAAAAAACTTTTAAAGAAATTAACAAAAGTATTACAAAAGCTAAATAAAGTAACATTAAAAAACAATAATAATAATCTATAGAGACACGTCAAGCTGGATACCTCAGAAAGACATGTACCTTCGAACACATTACGCCACAAGCCTATGTGGGACTCACTTAGACTAGTAACAGGCGGGACACAACAGAAAAAACAAAATAAACTAATAAAATTATGCTCTTAATTGAACATCTGACAGAAGTATCGCAAGGTACACCAGTTTGGATCGTATCTCATAAAATAATTAATATTTGAATTAGTAGCGCAGCAAAAAGAAAAAAACAGATAAAACAAGTTATAAAAGTAAATTAGGTAATTAATGAAATGGTTTCTAAACGAAGCTGTCAGTGCCAAAATAAACTAAAATTTACGAAATGTCAAGATAGAAGTGATAGGTATACGTCATTAATTTACAAAATGACTGCAGAAAAATAAAAAATTGTCAAGTAATATCGGGGGTAAAAACAAGTTTTGTTAAAAATAATTATACAGTTACCCCGTGTTTTAACGTAATACGGAAGCTACGCTACCAATTTCAAGAGTACAATATTAAAATGTAAACAAATGTAATGCATTGCTTATCTGACTGAGGTATATCAGCGGCGTGTGGCCTTTTTGGCTTTGTTGTTCTTGGAGACAGGTGGCACCAGCCCAGCAGAGTTGGAGGGAGCTTCGGCTTCAGGCGCTGTTACGGTCGTTGGAAATTGAGCGATCAGAGCATCAAGTTGGTCCATCGTTTCGACTTTGTGACGAGTTTGATCCGGAGTTAATATAATAATATTACCTTGAGTGGACCAGCATTTAGAGATTGAGAAGTATTCGCGTGCTGTAGTAAACACTCTGTGCCTGGCCTTTGTTAAAAACTCTGAGACAGTAATACCAGTACCCTTCAAAGCAGTCTTGTGATCCCATACCAAGTGGCGGTGCTCCATATTGTTAAAACGAATGAGGATGGGACGGATTTTCTTCCCTGTGCTGGAACCCAGGCGATGACAAACATCAATGTTGGAAGAACCAATGTCAAGCAATTTCATTTTGCCGGTTAATATCTCAGCAATAGTGGTGTGTAATTTTTCATCACGTTTCTCTGGAACACCATGGAGTAGCAGGACCTTTCTTCTCATTGCAGTTTCATGACGGTCCAGCCCGAGAGACAGTAACTGAAACTGTGTTTTGAAGTGCCCCAGTGTTGTGAGGATGAAAGATTTAAAATCTTTAAATTCCTGTGATAATGTAGCAATATCTGTATCTGGATGAGGATTACCAGTTGTGGCTGTATATGTATTTTTATTTACTTAATTAGTTTCTTGGAATAAAGTTTATATTTCTTTATTTTGTATTGAACGATGGAATTTGTATGAATACAAATAAAAATGCAATTTTAAAAGTCTTATTATTTAACTTACGGCCCATTTCAATTTATTTTGACTGTATAGGGTTAATATGTCAATAATTTCCGTAATTATCGTCCCGGGCAAGACGTTAAACTGCCTTGCGTTCGACAGGTACAATCGAATGTATTATTGTGGCTCTCTCCCACTTTGTACATAAAGTCTGTTCCGACAAGGAAGGCAACCCACAGCTGATATGCAGCGGGTTTGGCGGACTTGGCGGAACAGCACGGCAATTGTGGAAGGCCAAGGGCGACGGTAGAGAGCGTATAGTTACCGTCGGCCAGACACATCATCCAAACTCTCCTCTAGTTGTAGCGGTTCTCCGTTCCACTAGAGATAGGAGGGGAAGGACGAGTGTGTGCATCTGTGTTTGCGCGTACACTTATGCACCTTAATATTTCCTGCGCACCTGACTGCTTCCGAACATGGACTCCGATTACAGCAAAGTCCTGTGGCGATGGGGTGAGGTAGAGAGGTCTGGATTGATGCGAACCAGGCTTTGTCTGATGCCTGCACACGGGCGGTTCTGGGGGTGTATGTATGTACACCGTGGTCGCTTTCGCTCTGCGCATGGGGTGACAGAATGGATTCGGCAGCATCCAGGGTGACAAAGCAGCCCTATTTACGGAGGCACTGCTTTCCCTGCTCAGCCAGGGAGGGGACTAGAAAAGGTGTCCCAAAAAAATTCTCACCCCGACTTAAGAGAGGGTAGTAACCACGGCTGCCTCTGCATCTATTTCTATCGTAGTCGACGCTACACAAGTAATAAAAAGAAAACGCAACCATCATCCAATACTATGACATTCGGCGCGTGGAACGTTCGGACGCTTCTCGATAGTGATGCTAGCGCCTGTCCTGAGCGAAAAACCGCTATTGTAGCTCGAGAACTTCGTCGCTATAATATAGATGTGGCTGCTCTCAGCGAAACACATCTCGCTGACGAAGGGGAGCTGGTGGAAGACGGTGGCGGGTATACTTTTCTGTGGAAAGGTACTGCTGCCTCTGAACCGCGGCGGTCAGGCGTTGGTTTTGCTATCAAAAACCACCTCTTAAAGCGTCTTCAGGAATATCCTGTGCACATTTCTGACCGCGTGACCACATTGCGCTTACATCTTGAACACGACAATTATCTTAATGTCATCAGTGTCTATGCTCCAACGCTGGACAAGTCTGATGACATCAAGGATAAATTTTATGAGGAGTTGACACACTGTCTCGAGCGCGTACGCCCCAGTGAACAGATCTTACTACTGGGCGACTTTAATGCCAGAGTCGGGCGGGACTATGAAGCCTGGCCTAAAGTTTTAGGCAGACACGGAATAGGCAACATGAATAGTAATGGCAGGTTGTTGCTTAGTCTTTGTGCTCAATCGATGTGGCTATAACGAACACTATGTTCCGACTTCGCGCCAAGCACAAGGCTACGTGGATGCACCCACGATCAAAACACTGTCATTTAATTGATTACGCAATCGTACGACAAAAAGATATTTCCCAAATCCAAATAACCCGTGTAATGCGGGGAGCACACTGTTGGACTGATCACCGGCTTGTTGTCACCAAATTGAATCTCTGCTTACGTCGTCCCCGCAGATCAGGAAGAGTGAAGCTTGCGTGCTTAGATGTAGATAAGCTTCAGAATCTCGGGACTAGACAACAGTTTGCACAAACTTTAGCTAGTACGCTCCCATCCCTACGAAACGGTGCGGAGGGGGTTGATGCAGAGTGGGGAGCTTTATCTTCTCATATTTTAGGCACTGCTCAAAATACTTTGGGTGTCAAAGTCCGTACGAATGAGGACTGGTTTGATGAGAACGATAGGGTTCTTGCGGATGCAATCGGCAAACATCGTGTCTTGCTTAGGAATGGTAGCAGAGAGAAGCAAGGTAGAGCCGCTGCAGAGATCAAAAAGAGTGACCTGGAGCTCCGAAAACTTTCTAGGGAAATAAAAAATCGGTGGTGGCAAGAAAAAGCTCGGCACATGCAGTGGCTCGCTGATACGAATCAGCTCGGAGAGTTCTACGGTGAGGTTCGAAAACTGATTAGTACGAGGAATTCGCTGAAGGTCCCTTTGAAGTCCATGGACGGCAAAGGCCTTCTAGAATCTAAAGACGCTATATTAAAGCGATGGGCTGAACACTTTAGTGCCCTACTTAATGTTGATCGATCAGCTGATCTAGAACACATCAGATCGATGCCTCAGATGTCAGTAGCAAGTCAGATGAACGAGCCACTGTCACGCAATGAGATCGTTCTTGCCATAAAACAACAGCCAAATAAGCGTGCGGCTGGCATGGACTGCATACCGGGAGAATTGATCAAATATGGCGGTGACGAGTTGCATTCAGCCTTTTATGAACTTTTTGTTCTTGGGTGGGAAACGGAACGTATTCCAGCAGACTTTAAAGTGTCTCGTATTTGTGCCCTATACAAGAACAAGGGCGACCGTTCCGATTGTAACTCTTACCGCGGTATTTCACTTTTAGCAGTCCCTGGAAAAGTCTTTGCCAGAGTATTACTAAACCGCCTAATGACCCTATCTGAAAAGATTTTGCCGGAAACCCAGTTTGGCTTCCGACCTAACCGAGGCACTTGTGAGGCGATTTTCTCATTGCGTCAACTACAAGAAAAGAGCCGTGAACAGGGGCGAAAGCTATACCTGTGCTTCGTTGACCTTGAGAAAGCCTTTGATAGTGTGCCTCGAGAAGCCCTCTGGATAGTACTGGAAAAGTTAGGATGCACGGATAAATTTGTGAGACTCCTGAGACTCCTGCATGATGACATGGAGTGCTGTGTCGCTGTCGACGACGATCAGTCAGACTTCTTCCCCGTTACCTGTGGGGTGAAGCAAGGGTGTGTTCTTGCACCTACACTGTTCGCGTTATACTTTGCAGTCGTAGTCCGCGAGGCCCTGCAATTATTTTCCGATGGAGTTCGCATCCGTTTCCGAACAGACGGCAATCTTCTAGCCAGATTTAAGGCCCGCACCAAAGTTTCGTATGCAATGATCACTGAGATCATGTATGCAGACGACCTGTGTTTCGTGGCGGAATCCCCAGATAGCCTGCAGCAATTGATGTCCAACTTTCACGAGGCTTGCCAAAAATTTGGCCTGAAGATCAGTGTCAAGAAGACGGAAGTTATGTCCTTGGACAATAACGGTCATGAGACACTGACCATGAAACTCGGTGAGGACTCGTTAAAGCAGCTTGATAAATTCCGGTATCTGGGGAGCACATTAACATCGAAGTGCGACCTTGATGCTGAGATCAACGGCAGAATCGGTGCTGCTGCTGCAGCATTCGGCAAGCTGGATGCCAAGATCTTCCGTTCCCATAACCTCAAACTGGCTACCAAAATATCGGTATATACGGCAATAGTATTGCCCAACATCTTATACTCCGCCGAGACGTGGACTGTATACCGTCGGCATATCCGCACACTAGACCAATTCCACCTTAAATGCCTGCGTAAAATACTTAAGATCCGATGGTCCGATCATGTGCGTAACACCGAAGTGCTGTGACGAGCCAATGTTGGTGGCATTGAGGCTTACCTTATGCGGCGACAGCTTCGATGGTGCGGTCACGTGTCTCGAATGGCGGAGGAGCGAGTGGCTAAGTGTATCTTTTATTCCGAGCTGAAGGAGGGGAAACGAAAGCAAGGCGGACAGTTCCTCCGATATAAAGATGTGCAAAAACGCCATATGAAGAAATGTGACATTGAGACCTCGTTGTGGGAAAGGCTTGCGGCCGACAGATCTGATTGGAGAGCTCTAGTCAAAAACAAAGTATTTGACTTTGAGGAGCATCGTCGGTCAGAGCTTGACTCTAGACGTGACGAACTGAGAGCCCGACCACCTGCGGCGATCAATTATAATTTTAATAATGGTGTGCTCACATGCCCGCAATGTGCGCGGACCTTCTCAAATAAGATTGGCTACTGTAGTCATATGCGAGCACACCAACGACAACTATCTGTACGGAGTTGAGGCAGTCGCCGTGACCGAAACCGGTCTGGAGTCATCATCATCAATTTCCGTAATTTTAATTATTTTGAAAAAAAAAATACCTATATTAAAAATGATTTAAATCGATTCAGTAAACGATTCTGAACAAACTACTTTCAGGATGTGCGTTAATTAAGTTACATGTTGTATACCTAATGATGGACACATATCCATTGTGGAAATCTTTTAGCGAGCCCTTTGTCCAGCAGTGGCCGTAATTCCGCTGATGATGATTTATTTATTTAATTTTGGCTTACTAGCAGTAACTTATACTAATACATAAGAGAGAGAGACGGTACACAGAACAAATTCCAGTATAGTTACCACTGATAGGCAAGCATCACAAGCTCAATATAAACAAAGTGGGGTACAATCGTTAATTAAACTAAAATACGTAATGAAACTAAATAAATTAAGAAAGTAAGAAATAAATATACATTTTGTGGCAATGATAAACAATGTCAGAATAATTAAATTCAACGGACATTACATAAATTATAAAGTAAAAAATTTAAGAATATAAATAATATTTAACAAATATATACAATGTCACGCTACAGTTTTAAGTCTATGATTACGAAATGAATTGAGTGTAACAGCGTGCACTTCAACAACGTCGCTGCAACCGTTTAAGAGTTTTCGGCCGGGAGATTGCGGAGTTAGCTCCAAAGACGGTTTTTCTGAGTGGTGGGTAAAAAGGTGTAATTGGGGCACGCGGAATTCTGGCAGGCACTGTACATATATCTTATTTTCACTAAAAGAGATGGACAGTCAATTGTGTCAATAATGAACAGAAATATGTAAATGATTTCCATTGAGCTAATTTTTTTTTTTATATCATAGGGCGAGTAACGAGCAAGTAGGTCACCTGATGGTAAGTGATCAGGCGACCTTACTCACACTCGGAAACACAACATTAAAATTATTAATGTTATTATTAAGGAATGTCTTCTGTAAGGTGGAGGTACTTCCCCAGTCGGGCTGCTCTTTGAGCAAATGAACGCTATGCCCTACCTCTTTTAAAGCTTGCATGTTACACTACTGTTGCTTCCTTCGCTTAGAATGATTTATAAAGATGCGCCGTACAAACTACATATATTTTGTAATGCCCGATTTCGAAGGTCAAATTATATTGGGCAAGTGCGCGTGTGTAATTTCAATACATGCTAATTAGTTGATGCAATTTACGGGTTATCCGTTCAATGTTTCTCGTTTTTAGAGTTCTGTACCTTAAGGGTAAAAAACGGGACCGTATTACTAAGACTCAGTTGTCAGTCGATATATCTGTTTTTCAGCCGGCTGTATCTCATGAACCGTGGTCGCTGGATAGTTGAAGTTTTTTACAGATGATGTATTTCTGTTGCCGCTATAAAAAAATACTAACAATAAATTAAATACTAAAGGGGAGCCGCCTTCAATATTACAACAAACGTGATTTTTTGACATTCTTGGCAATATTATTAATTTTTGAATATGTAGTAAATTCAAAAAATAATAATTTAACTAAAATAGTGGTACGCAACGGTTCATAATCGCCCAGAGTCGAAGTTTGAATCACAAAGTGGGTATCCTCCGGCGCGAGTATTTAGTTGTTATTTTCATTTGGTAGACCGCTTCAGCCCACGCTCGCCTCTATTTTCCGGTGAAGCTGTGAAAGCCTCCTTGGCTTACTATAAAAGTCATGAGAAAAAAATGCATGTCTAACACCGCCATCTCTTCAAGTCCGGTTTGAAACTTGGGTGCTTCTTTGCCAGCATAAAAAATGAATTCACAGTGATATCAAGTTCCAAATGGTCATCATTAGTGTCAATGGCACTGCGGCAGATGTCGAAGAATTGTGACGCATTTGCAATGCAATTTGCGTCATCGCAGCCGTGAAACTAAGTTGTTTACTAGAAATGCCAAGCTGTTTTCCATTGACATTTCCGTAACAATAAATATTTTAACACTGAAATATGTACAGAATACTCCCACAAGATAATCTAGCGAAATTTAAGCCTGGTATGTTCGCAGTTTGGTTGGTGTTTTGTTCTAGTTGATTTTGATACGTCATCATCATCATGTCAGCCAAATTACGTCCACAGCTGGACAAAAGCCTTCCCAAAGAAAGAGGTGATATACCATAATCGTCACGCTTAGCAGACGGGTTGGCGATCAGTGCTTGATGGTCATAGTTCTCTGAAAAACGCCGCTGCCCGTTCTCATGTAGGTATTCCCTCGGGACGATTTCTACGCCCCACACGGGATGAGATGGGGTGATGATATTCTATGCCGTCACCACACAGCAAGGTCCTTAAATATGAGTGTCCATGGGCGGCGGTGATCACTTACCATCAGGTGACCCACTTGTTCGTTTGCCATCCTATTTTATTAAAAAATAAATAATAATAATGTCAGAAATGGTAAATAATAAATATCGTAATCGGAGGGTTTCGAACCAGCATCCTCTACCAACCCGGTAGGTGCTGTGCGCTATAAGTAGTTTTTTAAGCGCTATCGGAAGATCAGCGTTACAATAATCATTATTATTTACTGTAACATTTCCTGAGGTAGACGCCTTTCCTAGCTAGTACTTATAATGTTGCATCCTTCATAAGTATTATTTAAACTAAACGAAATTAGTTATATCGTCTTTAGATGTGAACTTTCTCTGACCAAATTGGAGACGTTCTCAAGAAAGGGCAGGTCAGAAGTACCCTAAACTGGCGAGCATGTATGAAGAATATAATGACAGTAATCGAGGCAAAATAAGTATGCAAAGATCGTGACAAATGGAAATCCGTTGTCTCTGCCTACCCCTCTGGGAAACAGGCGTGAGTCTATGTATGTATGTGTGTAGATGTGAACTAAGTTAAGAATTATCTGTGCTTGTTGGGTATAAACGTTTTTTTTTTTTTGAATATAGGTACACACAGGCAGATCAAACTTAGGATTCCCTCTCTAACACCCTTTCAGAGGGTACTGTTCGAGACGCCAGACGATTCAAATTATTCCGATTATTGAGATTAGATTTACACTTTGCATTTCAAATAATGCCAACTAAATTTAATATAAAAGAAACAAATTCCAATGCCGAAGTCTTCATTAAATTATTTCTTTCTGTGATTTTAAAATTTAGATTAACTGGCCCGATGTCCTAGCGGTTAGTGACCTTGACTATTATGTAAGAGGTCATGGTTTCGATACCCATCCAGGACAAATATTTGTGTGATTTGTCTAGGTGTAATTTATCTATAATAATAATAATATCTAGGGACAATGTCACACAGATCATCCTAGCCCCAAACTAAGCAAAGCTTGTACCTATGGGTACCAGGAGACGATATACATACTTATATAGATAGATAAATACTTAAATACATAGAAAACATCCATGACTCAGAAACAAATGTTCGTCCCATCACACAAATATTTGCACTTACCGGGATTCGAACCCAGGACCACCAGCTTCGTAGGCAGGAGCACTACCAACTAGGCTACGGTGACCGTCATGTATGCATTTAGAAATATATATATGATTTTTTGGTTGCCATAGAGGCCAAAGATATTTATTATTATAATTACTTTGGAGGACACGTTAAGCTGTCGGTCCCGGTTGTAGCCATTTGGCAATTGTCGTTAAGCCATGTCAGAGGCGTATTGGGCGGTTTGAACAACTCTGACACCAGGGTAACCACTGGCCATACGATAAGTAAGTATTATTATTATAGATGAACCGATTCAGGTGCCAAAACGTTGCCTTTGATGCACATGTGGTGCAACGGTTAAAACAGTCGCCTCTCCACTTCGTGTCCCAGGTCCGATTCGCGCTATGAGCGTCACATTAGAACTTAAATTATGATTCTAACGACGACTGCCTCGTTGGTCTAGCGGTAGCGTGTTCACCCGCAGAAAACGAGGTCCTGGGTTCAAATCCCGGGTCGGGCCAAAAAGTGATTTTGGTACTTTTCTGTAAAAAGAAAAAATTCTCAGCATCAGCCCGAAGTCTGGGAGTTGGCGGTATTATACCCCCGTGCCTCGGAGAGCACGTAAAGCCGTCGGTCCTGTACCTGACCTCTTTCCGGTCGTGTCGCATAGGCGTCCCATCGGATTATGAGAGTGATGGAATAGAAAGTGCTCCTGTGTTTGCGCACACACTTGAGCACTATAATATGTCCCGCGCAGATGGCTCTGTTGAGACTGGCCGCCGTGGCCGAAATTCGGCTAGGAGGACATTATTATTATTATGATTCTAAGGGATTTGTAGAACAATAGAAAATTAAGTATTTTAAAATCAAAATAACTCTAATGTATAGAATGCATTAAGAAAAATAATGATTGTGTTATTGTTTGACAATAATTGAGTGATTTTCTTAAAATAGCCTAACTGTCATAGTTTACTAATGACGTGACTCTTCTTAATTTTGCTATCATATTAATGAAGTAAATACCGATATTTTTAACTCGAAATTTTATTTGGATTCCACTGCTTCACCAGGCTATATTTTTTGTTTAAATGTTAATAATTTCTAAGTTCAATTCTCAACCACCCTTATTATCACCCTTATCTTTTCCTGAAAAATTTAGTTTTTCTCTCCAATCCCATCCCAAATAAAATAAAATAGTATAAGTAGTTACTGTGGCTGATGGCAATGAATATTACCATTTCATTCCATGGGAGGCTTAGATCGTTATTGGCCATATGTGAGAAATATGCCAGTTCACATGGACTAGTACATAATGTTAAAAAGAGCCAAATTATGGTCTTTAGTGCCGACGGTAAGGTCCCGTCTAGTGTGCCGTCTGTTTGTTTGGAGGCCATGCCTTTACAAAGAGTACAGACCGTAAAATATTTAGGACACATACTTACGGTCGACCTCCAAGACGATGCAGACCTTGAAAGGGAACGAAGGGCGTTGTCGGTGAGGGCGAATATGCTGGCCCGCAGGTTTGCTAGATGTTCGCGGGAGGTTAAAGTAGCTTTATTTAGAGCTTACTGCACTTCCTTCTACACGTGCAGCCTGTGGGCGGGCTATACGCAATCTTTGTACAGTGCCCTTCGAGTGCAGTACAATAATGCATTTAGGGTACTGTTGCGGTTGCCTAGATTTTGTAGCGCCTCCGGAATGTTTGCAGACGCTCGTGTAGACTGCTTTCATGCTACAATGAGGAAACGTGGCGAATCACTTGTGCGCAGGGTTAGAGCCAGCAGCAACAGCATCCTAAAAATGTTTGCAAGCAGACTTGACTGCATATAAACTACTAAAGTACTGATGCCAGCACATCAAGCTACCCGAATCTGTCAAATTAATTTAATAGATTTTCTACTTTATCACAAAAGCATAAGATTCACTTTCAATTGGGGAAATTTGACAGAGTGGGCAGCTTGATGTACCTGCAATGACCCAGTTACAAGCACCTTAATACCGTTATCGATATAACGCTGACCGATAATGAAATGCACCTGTACTCTGCATCACCTTTTTGGGCCCACCGCCGTCACTGCCTTTGCATATGTTTTTGGAACCGGACCAACGCGACGGACGAACGTGACAGTAAGCACGGCACTTCAAACAACATTGCCATGACTTTTGCATTGAAAATTGCGTTATATTTTTACCAGTTATAATTTTATACTTCATACATACATGCATAGACTCACGCCTGTTTCCCAGAGGGGTAGGCAGAGACAACGGATTCCCATTTGTCACGATCCTTGCATACTTCTTTTGCCTCGGTTACCGTCATTATATTCTTCATACATGCTCGCCGGTTTAAGGTACTTCTGACCTGCCCTTTCTTGAGAACATCTCCAATTTGGTCAGAGAATGTTCGACGTGGTCTTCCCCTTCCGGTTGTCCCATTCACACAGGCCAGGTATACTTCTTTTGTCAATCTTCTTTCATTCATCCTTTCTAAATGGCCAAACCATCTCAGCATGCCTTTTTCAATCTTTGTGACTACATCCTCTTTCACACCACAACGCTCTCTTACATCAGTATTTCGAATTCTGTCTCTCAAAGTCACACCACACATACTTTTTATACTTCAATGTGATGTTATGGTATTTGCATTTTGACTGCACGTTTGGCACAGCGGCTAAGACAGTCGCCTCACCGCTTCGTGTCGCGGGGTCGAGTCCCGCCGGACAACAATTTGTGGGACCCATAAATAGTTGTTCTGGTTCTCGATGTAATTTATGTCCATCTAGTATATGTTTCCGCGAGACAGGGATTAGATTCCCTAGTGCGGGCGTAGACAATTTTTTTTTAAGTTATAATTTTAGACTTGTATGATGTAATGTTATGGTACGGTATGGTATAGTACAAAGCTAACTTAAACGCGGCTTTTGGTCCAACATTTTAAGAGAGGTAGGGCTCGGCGTTCATTCGCTCAAAGAGCTGCCCGACTGGGAATATACCTCCACCTTACAGAAGACATTCCTTAATAATAACATTAATAACTTAATGTTGTGTTTCTGCGCGTGAATACGGTCGGCAGAGGTCATCGGGGTGGGAGGCAGGGTCAGCAATACAGGTTTGCTGACTCTTTTAAAAGCCGACAACGCACCCGTGGCTCCTCTGGTGTTACGAGTGTACATGGGCGGCGGTAATCACTTCTTCTATCAGCTGACCCACTTGCTCGTTTGTCGCCCTATGACATAAAGAACTATACACCGAGTTTATATGTATGTTTTTTTTAACTCTTTGCTTCCCCCGACGGGATCGGAGTCCTTATGTACCTATCATGTTTGAATTAAAATATCAATATTCTATTTTTGTTAATAAATTGTTTTCCTACCTTAACTTAATGTTATTTTAATTACTTATGTATATTTCTTAACTATATTTTTACAGCACTGCCTTATACATTTTAATTGCAAGTACTGTAGTATTGGCGTGGTTGGTAGATACGCTGCCTTTCACGCCGCAGGTCGTGGGTTCGATTCCTACCCGGGACAGATATTTGTGTGCATGAACATGTCTGTTTGTCCCGAGTCTGGGTATAAATTATCTATATAATATATATAAAATAAAATAAAAATAGTATATGTAGTATATCAGTTATCTGGTTTCCATAGTACAAGCTCTGCTTAGTTTGGGATTAGATGGCCGTGTGTATAATGTCCCAGGATATTATTATTATTGTTATACATATCTCTATGTACAGACGCCAGCAGATTCAGCTACCTCAATCTCTCAAATTACTTTTATAGAATTCAACTTTATCACATTAGCATAAGGTTTACTTTCAATTGGGGAAATTTGACAGATTTGGGTAGCTTGATGTGCTGGCGTCTATACAATCTTACAGTCATTTCATTGCTTATTTTGTATTTATAAATGCGTAACTAGTGTATGTATTACGAACCCTTCTATATATTCAGTCTATGTGTACGTACATACATAGAGAGATCTTAAGCACTTGCATAGGGCAACCCCGTCAGTTTATCTCCCTGTCGTACCAGTTTATCTCAACAACTATGAATGCAAATCATTTTAATACTTGTATAATATTACGGCGTTTCTTAAAATTTTATTACTCATAAAAGCATCATAATTATGCAATATTTTCCTTGTGATATCATTGCGTGGTTAGCTCTACTGATACATTCATTGTATCTATAAACTTCCTGACGATTGTCACTGTTGTAACTGAATTATACCAGACATATTCCTCAGTATCGTTAGTCATAGAATTCTATTTGTATTATGCGATATTAATCTATGAATCAAAACAAACAGCTATTCAAATTTTATCTCCGACATGACTTGAATCTGTGTGTGTGCCGAAATAGGTAATGCCTTATCAGTCTTATCATAGACAGCGATGATTTTTAGTCTTATCATCAAACGTCAATTACTTTGTAATATATTTAAAAGTTATGGACTATCCGAAAGAATATGAGCGAATCGTCTATAAACTGCATTAGCCATTTGGTGAAAATTGAATGTAACCTCTAACTTAATTTGCAATCAAAGAACCATTTTAACAATATATTCAAGAAATTTGCCATTTAACTAAAAATCATAAAAAAATTATAATTCGATATGACCAAATACGTCACGATTAAAATCTATACCTAGATTTAATATACAGTTAAAGATAAAGTAACTAATTAATCAATAGTATTTGTATTACGAAGTAGATTTTCCTCTAACATAAATATATACTTTTACCTACGTATTTGTACGTCTTCTATTTATTTATTTTTATTAAAATGGATAAAACTTGTGCTAAACCTTAGATTATTCATTGATCTGCTGATTGTTCACATTTTATATATTAAAGGTTTAAATACAATTTGCTAAATTCAATTTACACCTTAATTTTCCAATTTTTTCCTTTATATTTGCTGTTAAAGTAGATTTCATCATAACTTTTATGATGATATTGTTATAAGCGACGCAGTCTTCCTCTTAGCGAAACTGGCTTAAAATATGCGGGGCAGCCTCCGGTATTCCGTTAGAAGTGAACACTATTTTTACATTTCGTATCTAAATAATCTACAAAATAATAGTCATACATATATATTATATGTGTATATATAATTAGTGTATGATATGTTTATAACCATACGTTAATTGTAAAGTCATACTAAGTTTTTGGTATGCAATATAGTTATCACAGTTCCTTAGTATAATTTATTTGTTGCACTGTTTACTTTACTTTCAGTTCCTATCCATCCAAAGGTTGGATCGCTGGAAGAGATCGCTTAAGGCGATAAGACCGCCTATTGTACCTTATATTCTTTATATTATATCCAATATATTTGCTTTCTGTCTGAGAGTGTATTCTATCTATTCTATTTTTCTATCTATCTACGTATAAATCAAATCAAATCAAATCAAATCAAATCAAATATTCTTTATTGCGAACATAGGTAAGTACATTGCACATTCAATGGTGTTAGTGATGTTGAGGTCGCTATGTCCAGCCGGTTAGAGCATGCAATTAATGTTACAATGTCATTATTATACTGAAAATTACAATTAAAAACATTATATACGTAAATGTCACACTTTTTACAAGTATCGATAGTAATAGATTTATATAACATCACAATAATTTAATAAAAGTAATTTAATAATAAATTTATAATAAATTAAAAACAGAATTACCAATTAAATGGATCAATGCACAAATCGGAGTCATATAGTTTTGTCCAGAAGATATTCATTCATGCTGTAGTAAGTTTTATTCACTAACAGTTCTATCAACAGTGATTTGAATTTAGTAATATTACTTTGTGCCACAATATGTCGTGGCAATTTATTATAAATCTTAGGTGCCATACCTATAAAATTTTTATTATATAATGCGGTTTTATGTGATCTGAAGCGTATTTTGTACATGTGTCTTAGACTGTTTAATGTCTCGAACAAATTTAAATTACTTCTAACAAATATGGCTACCTCATAAATGTAAAGACAAGGCAGAGTCAGTATACGTAGCTTAAAGAAAAATGGCTTACATGTATCAACACTTTTAATACCGCATATCGCCCTTAGGCATCTCTTCTGTGCCCTGAAAACGATCTCTCTATTGGTTGAATTTCCCCAGTATATTATACCAAAGCGTAGAGTTGATGTCACGTAGGCATGGTAAGCAATTATTGCAGTTTTTTGATCTACAACTTTAGATAAATTATAAAGCGCATATGAATACTTGCTTAATCGTTTACAAATATTTTCTGTGTGTGTTTTCCAAGACATATCTCTGTTCAGTGCAATTCCTAGAAAATTTGTAGTGTCACTTTCTTCTATTGTTTTGTCAAGGTAATGAATGTAAGGTTAACAACGTATAGAGAAAATAATAGTAATTCATGGGAAGCGTGACGTGACGATGATATAAATTCGATGATTTTTGTTCAACCAAATACTGCTTAACGCGCCTAAAGGTTTCATTTCAAAAGTTATTTTTTTTGTAGTGACGATGTTTTCGAAACATAGTTCTAATAATAGTTAATTTAAAATTATTCGCAAAATAAGATTTTAAAAATATCAAATAATGCAAAAAGAATACTCCGCCATGACAGTGTATTTCACACTGCCGTGACCAGGATTCGAACCTGGGTTACTACGGCCACAACGTAGGGTCCTAACCACTAGACGATCACGGCTACCGGAGCGGATAAGTGATGATTCGAAATTATATATCTCATTTAAACTGGAGTACAAACTTTCACCAACGATTCGATTCAGTTGCGCTTGCGCAGATAACGAAATCAGTCTTTGCACAATGAGTGCGGCAAACCAGATTAAATTACGTGTAAAGTAATTTATTTTTGCACTTCAAGCCATAATAAAACATAGTTGGTCACAAGCGGGTGCTTTGTAAATGTTGAACGTAATAAATAATACGGTACGTGTAAAACAATTGTAAAGATGTTCTACAAACATAGGCATGATCCTTTGATTCATTCATTCAAATTCATTTATTTCATAAAAATATTACATTTGTTTGGAATCGTCAATATTTTTTTACCCTACCGTGCAGTGCATGACGTGGCAGCTACTTAGAAACACTGCCAGAAAACTCAGTAGGAATCCTTTTTTTACAATATTTATTTCTTATATAAAATTACATTGTATTTAAATGTCTCAATTTAGAGCAACTCAATCCCAAGCTGTTTTGTCACTTAAGTAATCAAAAGTTTTGTAGTAAGCCCTGCTACACAATTTGGCTTTTATAATTCTTTCAAACTTATTCGTAGACATTTCTCGGATCAAATTGCTAACATAATACTCAATCATTTAGCTAATATATACAAATTGCTACCTTGTCCACAAATATATACTTAGGATAGTTAGTTCTGCGATTTTTTTATCGTACTTAGCCTCCTGATTGGGCCATTGTGTGTGAACTTATTTGCCTATACGAACCATTTTGGTTCCATTATCAGTATTAGAGGTCTCGAATGGCCTGGCTTCAGTGCTTCCTGCAGTGTCTTCGGATCATTTAGGAGCTCTACCCGTTGGCTGGCGACGCTACGGCATTGTAACAATACGTGTGCTGGTGTTTCTCAAAATTCAGTGCATCTTCTGCACAGGGGGCTCTCTGTGAAGCCAATCTTGAAGAGGTGTTGTTTAGTGGGCACTGCCCGGTAATTATGCCTATCGTCATGCGTAGGCCCTTTCTATGCAGGTGTAGTAGAATGCGCGATAGGCATTTGTTCAGAGAGGTGAGAATAAACTTAGAATGGTTAATAGATGAACTTATCTCCCTATACCTAGTTATTTCCTGTAACAAAATTTCAGATACCTTTACAGTGAGATGAATAAATTTAAGTACAGTAGGCTCCATGTGCGTTAACGCTTCGCCACGACGTTATATTTGGACTCAAATTCATACGAGAGGAGACGCTAACGCCATCTTACCGAAGCTCTTGGGACTAAGAGGGCTCACCGTAAAGCCAATGAACAAAATAATTTCATAAATTGTCTGAAAAATATTCCCAAAATGTCGTATAGTGCAGCACATAGAGGCTTTATTACAAACAAGCAATACTTACTGGCAGGTCTATACATTTTAATAGACTCTACATCACTTTAGTAGATTAGATTAGTAAAACAGCCATTAAGATAGATATCGCTGTACCAAACACTCACAATTTATAATCAACAATTTCCAAAGAGCTGTCCAAATACACAGAACTGTAGAGCGTATGTTTGTAAAGTTTGACGGTTACATAAAACTTCCATAGTCCCTACAGTGCCTCTAGCACGAGTTCCTGCAGTTTACTTACTCGATCGCACGTACACCAGCGCCTCTCGCGGAAACTATTTAGAACTAAAACTCTGGTGCTCAATGTATGGGACGAAACTGTACGTGTGATCGAGTAAGTAAACTGCAGGAACTCGTGCTAGAGGCACAGTTCTGTTAATGACAAGTACAGCGTACTTATAATTATATTATTTAACCAACTCTATGTACGTAACCTGTATTATGCGAATAAATGAATGAATATGAATATGAAAAAATATATTTCATAATCTCTACATAAGTATAATATAATCATCATAAAAGGATTCTTGGGGCGTGATCCTCAATTGATATCGAAGCCAATAATATAGTTTTTAAAATTTTTGTCTGTTTGTCTCTATGTATGTCCGGGCTAAACTCTAAAAGTACTGCATGGATTTACTTCAAATTTTTCATGAATATTACTAAGAGGTTGGGTCAACATATAGGCTACATATTATCAGGCTATCACCTACGGGGGAGGAGCTGTGATAATTTATAAATTTAACACGGGTAAAACCGCGGGGCACAGCTAGTATAAATATAACAAAATAGTGCCATTTAGGGTGTATGACCGCTAATGTATGTAATAACATGGACTAATCCCGGGATTTCGGAATCTAAAAATTTTTACCTATGAATATATAATTTAAACTCCCCCCTAAGATATAATCTTTATATTAGTACCGTAGTAACTTTTTCGGGTACTTCCATTTTCCGGTGTTAGGAGTCGGAACATAAAGCTAGTGTTAGTTAAGATTTACATGAGATTTTTATTGTTATTATAATGATTGCTGTGTGGTGGCGGCATAGAATATCATCACCCCATCACATCCACGGGGGGCGTAGAAATCGACCGAGGGAATATCTACCAGAGAACGGGCAGCAGCGTTTTTCTTTGAACTATGACCATTCAAACTGCGTTCCCAACCCTCCTGCCAAGCGTGACGATTATGGCATATATCCCATTCTTTGGCGAGGCTTTTGTCCAGCAGTGGACGTAATTTGGCTGATATGATGACGGGATGGTGATTATTCAAACACATCATCCTCAAATTGCGCTTTAGAATTATTTATTGCAGCAATCTGGATACATAATCCCCTCGTCAATAAAGATTATGTTATCGAAATGATTGTAGAAAATGCTCTCATGTACTTACATGTTTTATTGTTTGTACATGATAATGATCAATGACCTATATACATAGCTTATATACTATTCGATTCAAAAGACTGCGTATATACAAGCTGTAACATAAATAGTGAAATAAATCTGGTGGACGTAATTTGTGTCGGTATAATATATGTTTGTAAAGTACCCTGCGACACAGGGATTAGATTCCCTAATGCGGGCGTTGTCTTTGTTAAAACAAAACAAATAAAAAACGGTCAATTGCGAGTCGAACTCGCGCACGTAGGGTTCCTTACCATTATCTATAAAAAGAAGCAAAAAATTCACGTTTAAATATTTATTTTATTTTGTTTTATAATATTTGTTGTTTTAGCGGCAACATAAATACATCATCTGTGAAAATGTCAACTGTCTAACTATAACGGTTCATGAGATACAGCCTAGTGACAGACAGACGGACAGACAGACAGACAGCGAAGTCTTAGTAATAGGGTCCCGTTTTACCCTTTGGGTACGGAACCCTAAAAAGATTCAGGACCACTTTTCTACCGTTACATTTAAAAAAGTAAAACCATCTCAGTTTATGAAATACCAAAGATATTTTTTTGGTTCCCCATTAAAAAAATATCCGCTGATCGTTATTTGTGTATGGGATGTTATGATTTTGTAAATTTTGCACGTTAATGTATTATACACTGTTTAGTTACAAAAAAAAAGAGTTTCAAAGGTAACTTAGTTTGACTGCACGTGTGGCGCAGCGGCTAAGACAGTCGCCTCGCCGCTTCGGGTACCGGGTTCGAATCCCGCGCAGAACAACTATTTGTGTGATCCATAAATAGTTGTTCTGAATCTGGATGTACTTTATGTCCGTCGTACATCGACGTACGTGACACATGGATTGAATTCCCTAGAATCCCTAGCGTAGGCTTTTTTTTTTAAAGAAGGTAAGTTAAGCCCTTTTAGGTATGTCCACTATTCATGTTACACCTTGTATTTTCATTACTTGATATAAATAGATGACCGATTACTGTTATCTTAGCATACATTATTATCTGCTGTATGTATTTCACCACAATTATAATATTTATTTCATTACTAATTGCCTTATTTTCCTTTATTCTGCTTTGTTCCCAGTTTTTATAATACACTTTATAACGGAGTAAAACACATCGGTATAAGTTATAGATTGTTTATTGGGTGGAACCACGAAACACAGATATCATTACACATTATGTAGCGTATCAATAAAATTACAACCTTTGCACTATAGACACGTAACATTATTCGACATCGACTCATCTCAGTAAAGCAAATTATACTACTGTCGGCGGGCGCGAAGTGACGCGGCTTCTTGTCCCCCCCCCCCCCTGCGGGAGGTGCGCGTTATAACTTCTTTTTTAAAGACAACGTCCGCCCCGGTATAGAAATCTCTGTATTTAGTCTCCTTATCTCTCTCATTTTATTTGGTCTCCATGATAGTGGCGTCTAGATCATTTTGATTGCAAGTCATTGAATAAAAAAAAAACATCGAAATTTTCATATTTTTAATACAAAAAAAAAATACAACGTGGCAATGCTGCCAGTCTTCTGGGTACGTTCCCCGACAAAGATGAGGAATTTTGATGCTGTTTAGATTCAGTTTATTTTATATCTATGTAGGTTTAATCTAGTTTTTAATTTTTACTTATATAGTAATTACTAATATATCTTTAGGAACTTATTAATTTTTATAATATTATTTGTAAACATTAATAAAAACTAGCAAATTAATTATTACGAAAAAAAATGGGAAAAATATTACAATTTATATCGCTAGAGTTATTTGAATTTTAGAAGTATAAAGTTCTTTACCACTTTTTGGGTGATCAAAAATCATGGAACTGTAGCTATATATATACTGTGTATATATGTACAGACGCCAGCATATCAAGCTACCGCAATCTGTAAAATTTGCCCAATAGAAAGTGAACCTTATGCTAATGTGATAAAGTGGAAAATCTATATAAGAAATGTGACAGATTGGGGTAGCTGGATGTGCTGGCGTCTGTACATTGATATACCTCCGTGCGTTATTAGTATACATTATAAATGTACAAAGAGAATATAATCTCAATGTGAAGTGACACGTATTATATTGTAGATGATTTAGATTAGAAGTGTAAAAATTAGTTTTCACTTCTATCGGCAGTCCCACAAGATTGCCCCGTATGTCTTATTTATCTTAATACGTATTAGTTCAAAGTCAACGTCAAAGTCAAAAATTACTTATTCCGTAAAAATACATTTATGTGGAATCGTCATATTTTTTTACCCTACCGTGCAGTGCATGACGTGGCAGCTACTGAGAAACACTGCCAGAAAACTCAAAACTCCTTTTTAAAAATAAAATATACTTAAGATTAATTACAGTTGGTAACGAGATTACTAAAACACTTTGTTAGATACAGAAACTCACGAATAATAACATATTATGTCTATGGGGTATAATGACGGATTATGAGAAACAAAAAAATAATAAACATCTATTAAATTTAATAGGCCTTGGGTTTTTACTTAATGTGTTATTATTGTTATCTTTAGCAACGTGACCAAACATGTAATTTTGTGTCACTCTCCTATATATTTATTTATTTTATTTTAAGGAAGATCAACGGCACATAAACATGCGTACGTAAAATCTAAGCCTGCAAGCATTTCGTCCACGAACCGCTGGAAGTCTGCCCTGCGTTGCGAAGTCCGAAATTCCTGTATGGAAATTCGAAAAGTCCAAATGGTGTGGTGATGGCGGTCTTCGCAACGTCTTCAGGGTTGGTTCGAATCTGGTTCTATGCTTTTTCCAGGTCTATAGTAGAAAATACTGTACATCCTGCAATGCTATGCGCAAAATCCTGTATGTGACGTATTGGGTACCTGTCTGGAACAGTTTTAGCATTCAACCTTCTGTAGTCACCACACAGTTATGAAAACTATCAATAGTAATAATGTCCTCCTAGCCAAATTTCTGTCACGGCGGCCAGTCTCAATAGACATATTATTATAGTGCACAAGTGTTTGCGCAAACACAGGAGCACTTTTTATTCCATCACTCTCATGATCCGATAGGACGCCTAGCAACACGACCGGAAAGGACCGTACAGGACCGACGGCTTAACGTGCTCTCCGAGGCATGGGAGTACAATACCGCCAACTCCCAGATACGGGCTGTTGCTGAGATTTTTTACTTTTTACAGAAACGTTCCAAAATCACTTTTGGGTCGATCCAGGATTCGAACCCAGAAACTCTTTCTCTGCGGGCGAAGTTAAAAAACCCGGGTCGGGACAAAAAGTATTTTTTGGGATTTATTCTGTAAGGAAAATTTCTCATTATCAGCCTGAAGTCCGGGTGTTGGCAGTATGGTACCTCGGAGAACACGTCAAGCTATCGGTCCTGTACCTGATAGTCCTGTACGCGCAAAAAAGTATCGTGTTATTAGATCAATAAAACCGGCCAAGTGCGAGTCGGACTCGCCCATGAAGGGTCCCGTAGCAGCAAGTATTTCAGTTGATTAAATGAAAGCAAATTGCGGTTTACGATTTATGACGTATTAAAAAAAAACTACTTGATAGATCTCGTTCAAACCAATTTTCGTTGTTAGTTTGCATGGTAATGTACATTATATATTTTTTTAGTTTTATCATTCTCTTATTTTTTACCACTTTGAAAGTCTCTCGCGCAAACTATTCAGTTTAGAAAGAAATGATATTAGAAACCTCAATATCATTTTTGAGCTTCAGTTCTATGTATGGGGACCCCCCAAAATTCTTATTATTTTTCTATTTTTGTTTGAAAATCTTAATGCGGTTCACAGAATACATCTACTTACCAAATTTCAACAATACAGCTCTTATACTTTCGGAAAAAAGTGGCTGTGACATACGGACGGACAGACAGACAGACATGACGAATCTATAAGGGTTCCGTTTTTGCCATTTGGATACGGAACCCTAAAAATCGTAGTATGTTTTAGGGATATTTGGTACAACTATTGCTCTACGTTAATACGTGAAAACGTTTTTAAAGACCTTTCACAATGATAAGGGCTCGCGATGCTTCCCTTCCCTGTTTTAAGTACGAGTCTGTGGTGTGCATCTTATGTTTGAATTGAACCCGAGATAACAGACTCAACAGATCAACGATCTAACCATAATGCTATCTCGACTCTAGACATTATTATATTAAATTTACACACCTTAGTTTATATTTTACTTGACGGGAACTACTCACTCAAAAGTATTATGTACACGGTCACCGTAGCCCAGTTGGTAGTGCTCCTGCCTACGAAGCTGGTGGTCCTGGGTTCGAATCCCGGTAAGTGCAAATATTTGTGTGATGAGCATGAATATTTGTTTCTGAGTCATGGAAGTTTTCCATGTATTTAAGTATTTATATATCTATATAAGTATTATATCGTCGCCTGGTACCCATAGTACAAGCTTTGCTTGGTTTGGGATTAGGATGATCTGTGTGACATTTTCCCTAGATATTATTATGTACACGGTCACCGTAGCCTGGTTGGTAGTGCTCCTGCCTACGTAGCTGGTGGTCCTGGGTTCGAATCCCGGTAAGTGCAAATATTTTTGCGATGAGCACGAATATTTGTTTCTGAGTCATGGATGTTTTCTATGTATTTAAGTATTTATCTATCTATATAAGTATACATATCGTTACCTGGTACCCATAGCACAAGCTTTGCTTAGTTTGGGACTAGGATGATCTGTGTGACATTGTCCCTATATATAATTTATATCAGAAGAAAAACAAGGAATAATAAAATGCTAAAATGCATTGTTTGTTTTTGAATACAACTGTGTATTATTTTTATCTTTAAAGATAAAAAAGATAACAATAACCGGGACAACAAGTGAACTAAAAGTAAATATGTGTCAGTACGTGAAAGATTAGATAAAAGATTGGACAGATTGTCTAGATCTATGACCCGGTTAAAGACCTAGGTAATATAAAATACTTTAGATAAAAACATAGGCAGGTTAAAACTGGTAAATGCGTAGGGGGCACAGATAATTATGTAGTTTTGTTTTGGATGTCATTGTTTGTCGTTTATATCATACTGTTTACTCTGATATCGTTATATAAACTGATATTATAATGGATAAGGATATACTTACTAAATTAAAATTATAGTATATACACTTTTCTAGTTATTGAAAACTAGCAGTGCACGCGGTTTTACCGGCGATAAACTTTATAATTTATAGCCTATATGTTATTCCGATATATAAGCTACTACAAAGTTACATCAAAATCCGTTCGGTAGTTTTTGCGTGAAAGAGTAACAAATATACACACTCACAAAGTTTCGCCTTTATAATATTAGTGTGATTAATGAGAATTTAACAATAACACCAAATATCAAATGAAATATGGAACTTTGTCTAAAATACTAAGATAAACTAAAGTATAGGCAATCCAGTAGACGCTCCGCATCCGCAAAATTGGCAGCAGTCATATCATCATCATCATATCAGCCGAAAGACGTCCACCGCTGGACAAAGGCCTCCTCCAAAGATCTCCCACAATTGCCGGTCTTGCGTTATCCGCATCCAGCGATTTCCAGCGGCAATGATCATCGGTCCATCTTGTAGGGGGCCTGCCCACACTGCGTCTTCCGGTTCGTGGTCGCCACTCGAGAACCTTTCTGCCCCAGCGGCCGTTGGTTCTACGAGCTATGTGCCCTGCCCACTGCCACTTCAGCTTGGCAATTCTTACGGCTATGTCGGTTACTTTGGTTCGCCTGCGGTTACTTTGGTTGGCAGCAGTACCACGTCATATGGCAATACTTACTCTATGTGCTAAAATGTAGGTCAGCCCTCTGGTAACGGGTAACATTGATATTTTTTTTAGAAATTTTCTTGAAAAGTGAATGACCACTCGTGGACTAACCAGCCGCTTGCTCTTATATTAGGCTGTTATTGTACAATGGACCGCTAGTCTACCATTTTTAGGGTTCCGTAGCCAAATGGCAATAAACGGACCCTTATAGATTCGTCATGTCTGTCTGTCTGGCCGTCCGTATGTCACAACCACTTTTTTCCGGAACTATCAGAGCTGTACTGTTGAAACTTGGTACGTCGATGTATTCTGTGAACCACATTAAGATTTTCACACAAAAATAGAAAAAGAACAATAATTTTGGGGGCTCCCCATACATAGAACTAAAACTCAAATATATTTTTTTCATCGTACCCATACAAGTTAGGTATCTATGGATAGGTCTTCAAAAATGATATTGAGGTTTCTAATATTTTTTTTTTTGTAAACTGAATAGTTTGCGCGTAATACACTTTCAAAGTGGTAAAATGACTGCCCCCCCCCCCCCTGTAACTTCTAAAATACGAGAATGATAAAACGAAAAAAAGAATATGATATACATTACTATGTAAACTAACAACGAAAATTGGTTTGAACGAGATCTAGTAAGTAGTTTATTTTTTATACGTCTTAAATCGTGAACCGCAATTTACCTTTCATTTAATCAACTGGAAAATACTTGCTGCTACGGAACCCTTCATGGGCGAGTCCGACTCGCACTTGGCCGGTTTTTATTTTATTCTGGATGGGTTTGCGCTTGACCACGATCTCACCTGATGGTAGGTGAAAATGTGGTTGAAGGTGAAATGAAATGAAATGAAATGAAATATTTATTCAGCACTTGGGTATTAACATACACTTGTACTTGTCAAGGTCACAATGCAGTACATAAACAAAGTGGATAGTAAAGAGTTACAAAAAAAAAATTAATCTGTCAGTCCGTGCGGTTTGTTTTATCGCATATATTTTCTGAAATCCTTAAATAAATAACAATGTACTAATCTATTATTTTGAAATTTAGTTCTACTATATTAAAAATAAAGAATTGAAGACTAAAGCAAAAGACGAAATTCTAAGTGAGGGTGTGATCACATGCACGGGATCACCGATCACGCATTAATGGGCCAAAGCGATCCTCGCCGCTGAGGAACCTACCCTAGCTAGCCTGCGGCTTTCTCTAGCTGCCTAGGTGGACGACCCGGAGAAGAAAGCCACAAAGAAACTCCGGGCTTGCTTTTTTCGTCTTCTTTTGCTTTCAGTTTACGATTTTTATTTTTTAAATGTCATGTATTTTACTTACATTGTGATTGGTTGTTATGTAGGCTAATGCACGCACAGAACCGTTGTCATTCAGTGAATCATAATAAAGTAAATAAGCAATAGCATTCAATTTCACTCAAGCACTTAGAATATCCTCTTGCTAGACGAAAAAACGGTGGGTGCATCCGCGTACATTTACAAAATTAACAAGTCAAACGAAGTCTACCAGAGGCGAAAAAGAAAAAAATGAGTACCCCAACAGCAGTTCGACCAGTTACCGCAAGCAGCACCCGTTCACGAGTATGACGTGTGGGCCAGCCATCGCCTCCCTCACCATATTAGAGGGAAGGAAACGACCCGACCCACAACGCCACCGCAAGCAACCGTGGACCGCGAGTACCCATAAGATGCTTGTTCACTCTAGTCTTGAATTAACCCATGTTGTATGAGTCTGGATGCATATTAAAAGGTCCTGTGAGTAGTCTCAAACTGGGATTTTTCTGGCTGTAAAACGTATTATCAGCTATCATTACACCGCTGCAGGCATCCACAAGTGGGGCATGATTGGCGTGAATGAGACGCAATGTCACTGGGGACACAGGTACAGACGTTGCAGCATGCACTTGCGTGTCCTTTATGTCCCGATACTTGCACATCGGAAGATCCCATGATGGCCTCCTCCACTGCAGCAAGTGCAGCCACTGGTCAAGGTGGTTTTTATTAATAATTTGTGTTGAAACATTGACTCGAAAAAAAAAGAAGAAGTAACTCAGTGCCTGGAAATACACAACGTTACACCTCCGGAAGTCAGAGAGCACGTAAAGTTGGGATTAAATTCATTCGCTGAAAGAGCAGCCCGACTGGGGAAGTACCTCCATCTTACAGAAGACTTTCCTTAATAATAACATTAATACTTTAATGTTGTGTTTCTGAGTGTGAGTAAGGTCGCCAGAGCTCATAGGGGTAGGGTTGGGGAGGGTCAGCAACAAGTGTTTGCAGTCTCCTTTCAAGGCCGACAAACGCACCCGCGACTCCATGGTGTTGCGAGTGTCCACGGGTTTGTCACCCACTTATATAAAAAAATCTAACCTAATGTCAGAGCAATTTGGGATTAAAACTCTTGGGTAACTGGTAAACTCTTGGGTATAAAAATAAATAATTAAAAAAGGTTTATTCCCAACAAGCACAGATAATCAGATGTGGCCCAGATTATGCGATCTGGGCCACAAGACCCAATCGCACATGGTTCCAAAAGGTTTAAACCCCAAACAGAACTGTTAACATAGTCAAACATAAATTAATTACAGTTTTCGTTATATGGTTCCTTTAGGAAAATTAAAAAACTATTTTAGTGCATAACAGCTGCTCAATAGCGGCAGACGGTATACCACACGGTATTCTTGTAACAGCTGCGAAGCACGCCATCTAATACCAGTTCATTGACCGGCTCGAAAAATGAGTCTTCATTAATTGATGTACAGTCAGCGTTAAAAGTAAATAATAATAATAATATCCAGGGATATCATTCACCATGGTGGCCATCACACCACACCAGCACATCCAGCTACCCCAATCTGTCAAAGGTAATGGCCCATTTAGTATGAAAAATATACCTACGGCGTACAGAAATGAAATATGGGGGGAATCAAAGACAAATGATTATACTTTTCAATGGTAAGTGGTGCATCACTGTGGCTGATGGGGATCATGAAATAAAATATAACACATTGTATTATTGCGCGACCGCAACAAAGATCGGGTGAGACCGAGATAGCAATATACGTGTTATTTATTACCTGACCGAACGAGTTTGCTTTATAAGTGTCACGATGATATTTTTATTTAACAAAACAATGGCAAAGTAAGTCTGCTTGTTTCATTTTCAAGTCTAAACTACTGAACCGATTTTGGTTAAATTGCTTGCCCCGTAGAGATATACATGTAAAGAATGAGTATTTATTTGTTTAATACCTTAGGTGCATAGCATAGATTAAGAAAATACATTATTTAATTATTTTTATCTATCATGTCATGTCAAATTCCTATGAATAGACAAAAAAATATATCTTATATACATATAAGATTTGTAGACGGACATAGTAAACTTTTTATCCCAGTGACATTTTTCCATGGGATAAAATAATTTAGAGACGGGCGAAACCGCTGGTGCAGCTAATTATTATCCAATTTTGATCGGTCTACTGCAAGATCTCTCCATTGAATTATTTTTTTCTTTTTACATATAATGAACAGTGGGTTATGCCTGCATTATTTGCCATCATTTTCGTTTTTGTACAAAAACATTTTTGAACCGGGTCGGATTATGGGCGATGACCTTTATTTTATAGAATTTCAACTTTATTACACAAGCATAAGGTTCACTTTCAATTGGGGAATCTTGACAGATTGGGGTAGCTTGATGTGCTGGCATCTGTACTATGGAAATCAGATAACTGATATAATTACTACATATACATTTCGTTTGTACTTACTATACTTGTATAGATAATTACACCCAGACACAGGAGAAACAGACAGGTTCATGCACACAAATATCTGTCCTGAGTGGGAATCGAACGCACGACTTGCAGCGTGAAAAGCAACTATTTTCCAACCACGCCAAATACATATGTATATCAAAACTGACATATACATTAAAACCTTGGATAAGGTCTACCTCAACGTAATAGGAGAAATGTCTAAGAAAACTACAGATATTATTTTTTTAATTTACGTTTTCAGTAAGCCTGTGAGACTTTCGGTGCTTCACCAGGTGATAATAATTGTATGATAAGTACTACGTTTTGGTCATCTAAGAAAATACTAACAAATAATAAAGCTCTTATTAACAAATAATAAATTTAACTACTTACTTAATCATCATCATCATATCAGCCGAAAGACGTCCACTGCTGGATAAAAGCCTCCCCCAAAGATCTCCACAATTGCCGGTCTTGCGCATTGGCATCCAGCACTTTCCAGCGACCCACACCAGATCATCGGTCCATCTTGTAGGGGGCCTGCCCACACTGCGTCTTCCGGTTCGTGGTCGCCACTCAAGAACCTTTCTGCCCCAACTTACTTATAGTTGAGCCACGCTTCGTTTAGAGTCTTCGCAAAAAAACTGGTTTTCTATTAAAATTACTTTCTAACTTTACATTGATTTGTATATTAACAGCGAATATGGACTTGGCTTATATATATACCTATAGGCTTGTTTCTTATGTCCATTTACAAATATGGCAGACGTCATTTTTACTAGGTGCAGTTATATAAATATATGAGTATGTATTTTCAAAAGAAAAGTAGTATATCAGTTATTTGGTTTCCATAGTACAAGCTCAGCTTAGTTTGGGATCAGATGACCGTGTGTGAATAATGTCCTATGATATAACTATCATTATACTATTTTATATGAGCCCCTTCTACCGATTTCATATACAAACATACTCAGGATAACATATACATGAGATTTGGTCCCCGTATTGAAAATATGTAGCTAGTAGTACGGATTAATAAATAATAATCTCCTCCTGGTTGTATAACGGACGGTGGCCACTCAAAGGAGATTAGCCATCTGCGCGGGACAAATTAATACATAAGAGAATGTGCAACTTTCTATTCCATCAATCACATGATCCGATGGGGCGACAAGCTTCAGGACCGACGGCTTTACGTGCTCTCCGAGGCACGGGGTGTGATAACGCCAACTAAAAGACTTCGGGCTAATACACAGAAATTTTCTTAAAATAAAAATCCCAAAGATCACTTTTCTGTCCGATCCAGGTTTTTGAACCCGGGACACATTATGAGCAGTTGGACACACTACCGCTAGACTAACGTGGCAGTCAATCAATAGAAATCTAATTCGAGAAGTATAATAATGGGAATTAAAAATTTGTATAATGAATACTGTTGTTAGATCCTACTTCCTACTAATATTATAAATGCGAAAGTTTCTGAGTATGGATGGTATGGATGTTTGTTACTTTTTGCCAACGGATTTTTTTTTTAGATTAGCTTATAGATCTGAATACTTAACGCATAGGTTATAATTTATAAAGTTTACCGCTGGGCACCACTAACAATTAATAAGGTATTTTTTGAGGTATTTTTTGTCACATGTAAAGTATTGTGTTTTAAAATTAATTGATTTCTTCAAAATATTGTCAACTTTTGCATATATTTTGAAGACGTTAAAACAACTAGCCACTTGTAATAAGCCCTCCTTTTCTATTGCAAATTGTCTAACGTAATAAAATAATTTTTGTGGAAAATTGCTGTTTAACTGTTGTCAGCCTCTTAACGCGTTTAAATAGACAAGTCACTTTGTTTAAAGAAAACAATAACACAATAACGCAAAACCAACCAACAAACTATTTAGAATTCCGATGACAGTAACGAGCAAACAATGAATTTATCACCATACATGTGACAGTTACCGTCACTAATTTCTCTTGGACAAACACTGGCTCTTCTGAAAATCTGATACTGTTATCAAAAGTATGTCAACACGTCATATATTCGAAATTCAGCAAGCGCCATATTTGTCTTCATTCTTTTCATACCGACACTATGACTTGTTTGAAGAACACAGGTCCGGTAGTAAAGGAGCTATTGCAATGGTACTGGTAATGTATAAATAAATAAAAGAGTTGCAAAAAAACAAAAAATATCCTGTCTTTTAATATGCTAACAAATGGTCCATTCAACGGCTGCCTGGAAGAGATCGCACCTAGCGATAAGGCTTGTACAGACGCCAGCACATCAAGCTATCCCAATCTGTCAAATTTCCCCAATTGAAAGTGAACCTTATGCTTAGGTGATAAAGTTGAAAATCTATAAAGGAAATTTGACAGATTAGGGTAGGTTGATGTGCTGGCGCCTGTAGCATATACATGTTCTTTGTATGTTGTTTTGTTTTTTGGGGGTACAATAAAGTCGATTTCAGAAGGAGTGCATAAAGCTAATATTTTTATATAATAGGCATTAGAAATAAATTATTTTAATAAAACACAACATAACACACACTACTTAAAAGCAAAGACATTTCGAGATCTGGTTGACGATGGTACACACAGCTACATATCAAGCTATACATTTCCAATATAAGCTGACCTCTCATTGTACGGAAATCCTATACAACGCGAGATCAGCTTATACTGGAAATATATAACTTGATTTGTAGCCGTGCGTACTACCATCCATTCAATTAAAATATATATATATTGGACAACTAAAATATTACCAACTGATCCCAAACTATGTAGAGCCTGTACTACCAGACAACTTAGATACATTACACCCAGACACAGGTCTATTAATCGTGCTCTACATTTGTTCTGGGTGGGGATCGAACCCAGAACCTCTGGCTTAGCAGTGTCACTAACCACTAGAACAACAAGCCAATCTATTACAATTGAATTCAAAGTCAAGATATTTTTGATAATTTTGTGTTAAGCCGTCGCCGCGTCGCGGTGGCTGTCCAGTTCCTCACGAGGACGATTATAACAATTGTTATAGGTACCCTGATCCGAATATTAAGAAAGTAGGCAAATATAACGACGGTCACCATAGCCTAGTTGGTAGTGCTCCTGCCTACGAAGCTGGTGGTCCTGGGTTCGAATCCCGGTAAGTGCAAATATTTGTGTGATGAGCACGAATATTTGTTTCTGAATCATGGATGTTTTCTATGTATATAAGTATTTATCTATCTATTAGGTCTTTACCTATGAAATTGCCGTTCTGCAGTACTGGCCATTTCAAATCAAAATAATTTTTGTTTGGCTAAGAATTCTAATTTTAAATTAATTTTATTTTAAAAACATGGATTCTTTTTTCCAAAAGTAGTCATTTCTTTATTGATTAGTGTTACATTTTCATCGCATTTCAATCTTTTTCGTCATCATGGATACGTTAAAAATTCGAGTAATTATGAAATATGAGTACCGTCGTGGCAGCAACGCGGCACAAGCGGCACGCAACATCAACGACGTTTACGGAGCTAACACTACAAACCAACGCACCACCTGTTATTGGTTTGCTCGCTTCCGTTCTGGAAATTTCGACCTGAAAAATGAACCTCGCGGTCGTCCGAAGACTTTGGTCGACAATGACGAATTAAAGGCGGTTGTGGAAGCTGATGATACACAATCTACGGCTGAATTAGCAGCAGCTTTCGACGTTAGCGTCAAAACAATATTGGTCCATTTGCGTCAAATTGGCAAGGTAAAAAAGCTTGACAAATGGGTGCCCCACGAACTCAATGATCGCCAGCGCGAAGTACGCGTCGAGACGTGCCTTGCACTGCTCAACAGACACACAAATGAAGGAATTTTGAACCGCATTGTTACCTGCGATGAAAACTGGATTCTGTTTGATAACCGCAAGCGCTCAGCAAGTTGGTTGGATCCTGGTTCAGCACCTAAACAATGCCCTAAACGAAAACTTACCCCTAGAAAAGTGATGGTCACTGTTTGGTGGTCTAGCGCCGGTGTGATTCATCACAGCTTCTTACCAAACGGGGTGAGCATTACTGCAGATGTGTACTGTGAAGAAATGAGCACAATGATGGAGAAGCTGGCGCATCTCCAACCAGCATTGGTCAATCGCTCGTCTCCGCTGCTCCTGCACGACAACGCGCGACCTCATACTGCACAGCAGACGGTCTCCAAGTTGCAAGAACTGGGGTTGGAAGCTCTCCGTCATCCGCCCTACTCACCAGACCTTGCGCCTACAGACTACTACTTTTTCCAGAATTTGGATAACTTCTTGGCGGGAAAAAAATTCAATACCCGAGAGGCAGTACAAAATGCCTTTGAAGAATTTGTTGCCTCCCGTCCAGCTGATTTCTTTAAGAAGGGCATCAATAAACTGCCACTGCGATGGCAAAGATGTATTGATTGCATGGGTGATTACTTCGATTAATACAAATAAAAAAATTCATGAAAAAAATTCGTTTAAATTTTTTCATACAAAACGGCAATTTCATAGCTAAAGACCTATTATATAAGTATGTATATCGTCGGCTGGTACCCATAGTACAAGCTTTGCTTAGTTTGGGGCTAGGATGATCTGTGTGACATTGTCCCCAGATATTATTATTATTATAAAGAAACCAGTGAATGTAGGGCGAAGATATAAAAAAAACCCAGTTCCACGCCTCCACGCACTGAGGAAATAATTATATATTCACAAAAAGGAAAACACGTACGGGATTCCATATCATTCCGGCGCCGAGTTGTGATTCATACATGACTTGATAATTATTATTCGTTGTATTATACACAGAGTCTATTCACAATTTTGTTTAAAATTATTCTTTTAATTAGCTATGCCCCGCGGTTTTACCCGCGTTAAACTTTATAATTATCACAGCTCCTCCCCCGTATGTGATAGCGTGATAATATGTAGCCTATATGTTGACCCGACCTCTTAGTATTATCCATGCAAAATTTGAATTAAATCCATGCAGTACTTTATGAGTTTAGCCCGAACATACATACAGACAAACAGACAATAATTCTAAAAACTATTTTTTTGGTTTCGATATCGATAATTCTAAAAACTATATTTTTGGTTTCGATATCGATTGTAGATCACGCCCCAAGTATCCTTTTTGAAAAATATTCAATGTACAGTTTTGACTTTTCTACGATTTTATTATATGTATAGATAGATGTAGTTATCTATTCTGTATTTTGTTAGTTATTTGAAAGGATTTTTTTTTGTTTTAAAAGACATCGCCCGCAGTAGGGAATCTATTCCCTGTGTCGCAGGGTACTTTACAAACATTTTATTCGCATAGAATTTAAAAAGCGCTTTTAAATAGTCTGAACATGAATAGTATTACAAATTAACTATAGATATTTAATGCTAGGTACAAATTGATTATTCGATCGTGACTTATATTTGATCTAGTGTAATATAATTTGATTAGACGGGCCTGGTGGTGTGATTGGCAAATGCTTGCTTTTGACGCCGGAGGTCGTGGGTTTGATTCCAACCCAGGAACATTGTGTGCATGAACATGTCTGTTTGTCCTGAGTATGGGTGTAATTATCTATATAAGTATGTATTTAGAAAAGAAAAAAATAGTAAGTGTGTAGTATATCTGCTATCTGGTAGTACAAGCTCTGCTTAGTTTGGGATCAGATGGCCATGTGTAAATAATGTTCCAGGATATTATTATTATTTAAGATAACAATAGTATAGTTAAATTGCTATTTCTTGAAATGATGTAGCAGCCAAAGCTAAAATTCTACAACGAGGACACTTCCTATTATTAGTATTACCATTAACATTTCATCATAACATCAGCGAGCATCGGAGTATCGTGTGTAGCTAACGTAAAGCGACAGTTTCACACTCTCATACATCTCCACGTCAGTAACAGTTTAAATCGATATTCAAACTCCCAATGGGCAGTCTTTGGTGCAGGTTACTTAGTTTGCTGTGTTATTTGAGCCTTTGCTATCCTCTATTATCCGGTGAAGCATTAAAAAGCTCATAGGCTAACTGTAAACATCGTGTACAAAAATAACCTGACTTAACGTACCGTAATTTTAATTAATTTTACATATTTCATCAAATATGTAAAATTAAGACAAGTAAGTAAGTAGCAATATGTAAAGGATTGCAAAGGCTCAAATAAGACAGCAAACTAAGCAACCTGCACCAAAGCAGAGATGCATGAGAGTGTGAAACTGTCGCTTTACGTTAGCTACACACGATACTCCGATGCTCTCTGATGTTATGATGAAATATAAATGGTAATACTAATAATACGTAGTGTCCTCGTGGTTGAATTTCAGCTTTTTCAGTTTAAAGATATTGATTTCTCATAATCTGTTCTTATGAGAAATCAATATCCTTAACACTAGAGTGCACGCGCCCATAAATACTCCTTAAGCGCACGCGCGGGCTACAGGTGTAGGCCACTTATGGGTCAATTATTTCTCTGAATAAGGCAAAAAAATTAGTAAAACACAGCATATAATTACTAAACATATTTATTTTTATCAAAATGGCTCATAATATCAACAAAATTTAGATTCTTTATTATAATTTGAAACTTAAACATAAACTTCTTAAAAATCAACAAATATTTGGAAGGTTGAGTTCTCTTAGTCTTATTTTCATTTACGAACGTAATATTTTTCACAAAAGGCGTTTATTTTAAACTTAAGAATCTTCGACGATTTGCCTTACATGTTGTAATACGACTACTTGGGTATGATTTGACGTCAATACAATAAGGATGTTTGATTAGCTGTTAACACTTTCCATACAAAATTGGCTTATAATAGATATTTATTTCGACTTCGCAAAATAAAACGAAAACCACATTTAAGGCTATTTTAATATGCAAATATATAAGCAGGTGTTATCATGATTTTGATAATTATAATATGAGCCGGATATAAACCAAAATTGGCATTATATCTTGGTACTTGCATTTCTCCTGCGAATCCATCGTGTTGTATGTTCGTCTATTCTTATTCTATACATATAATAAAATCGTAGGAAAGTCAAAACTGTACATTGAATATTTTTTTAAAGGATACTTGTGGCATCATCTACAATGGATATCGAAGCCAAAAATATAGTTTTTAGTATTTCTGTCTGTGTGTCTGTTTGTCTGTATGTATGTCCGGGGTAAACTCAAAAAGTACTACATGGATTTACTTCAAATTTTGCATGAATATTATTAAGAGATCGGGTCAACATATAGGCTACATATTATCACGCTATCGCCTACGGGGGAGGAGCTGTGATAATTTATAAAGTTTAATGCGGGTAAAACCGCGGGGCACAGCTAGTAAAGAATAAATATTAATAAATTAATATATTGGGACAACTAGGTAACACACTGCCATCGGATAAGAAACTAGCCAGAGCCTGTTCTATGGCCACCAGACAACTGATAAATATATGTAAATAATAATAATTTCCTGGAACATTATTTACACACGGCCATCTGATCCCCAACTAAGCAGAGACTATAGAAACCATATAACTGATTTACTACTTTTCTTTTGTAAATACATACTTATATAGATAATTACAACCAGACATGACAAACAAACATGTTCATGCACACAAATATATGTCCTAGGTGGAAATCGAACCCACGACCACCGGCGTGAAAAGCAAGTTATTGCCAACCACGCCAACAGGCCCGTCAATACACACATATACTTGATTAATTTAAACAAATTATCACACAAAGATTTGGCTCGGGTGGTAATCGAACCTACGACCTCTAGCTTATTAGTCAGGGTCACCAACTACTAGGTTAACAGGCTAGTCGAATAGTGACAGAAAACACAGCCTAGTTCTGAGATTCTTGTGACTGTGTTACTTCAATGACCTTCGTCAGCCGGAACTGTCCCAATTATCACTTCGGAAGCTATAATATTGTGAAAGTAGGACATATCGTGATGAGCTGAGCCATGACGTAATTAAAACAAGTCACACAACCCACCTATGTTTGGGCTTGCATGTTCCATACCTTTTAGGTATAGTTTGGCTGTGAGTAATTTGGTTGCTGACGGCATATTTCAATTTTAAACCAAATGTTAAACCATAGTTAACATAATCTATATCCACCTATAAGCTGCGCATAATAAACTCACTTGATGTGTGGTACCCCATCTCATCCCATGTGGGGCGTAGAAATCGACCGAGGGAATATCTACCAGAGAACGGGCAGCAGCGTTTTTCTGTGAACTATTACCATTAAACTGCAATCACCAACCCGTCTTCTACCAAGCATGGCGATTATGGCATATCCCCATTCTTTGGAGAGGCTTTTGTCCAGAAGTAGACGTACTTTGGCTAACATGATAATGATGATGAATAATTATAATATCTATAGGGACATCTAGGGACAATGTCACACAGATCATCCTAGCCCCAAACTAAGCAAAGCTTGTACTATGGGTACCAGGCGACGATATACATTCTTATATAGATAGATAAATACTTATATACATAGAAAACATCCGTGACTCAGAAACAAATATTCGTGCTCATCACACAAATATTTGCACTTACCGGGATTCGAACCCAGTACCACCAACTTCGTAGGCAGGAGCACTACCAACTAGGCTACGGTGACCGTCAATTTATTCACTTTTGTTTATTATTTTCGACTCTAATATTGGCAGAATATGTTGCTCCTTTGATATGTAGGTACATATATTCATGACTTATAGAAGTCATTTTTGTACCTTAGTTTATATTATTTAACGTATTGTAATTTTAGTAAGAATCTCTAATGTAATGTCAATTCTATTTGAAAATAAGATCACCCCGTGTCACTTCTTTGATGATGTAATAAAAATATTTTTTTCTTTTCTTCTTTCTTTAGTTCAGGTAGATTCATAACCTATTGTGTCTTAACAATTAAATAGTATATTTATTTTTATGAAGTTTATTTTTATTTCATCAGCATAATATCGGTCCATCTTGTAGGGGGCCTGCCCACGCTGCATCTTTCGGTTCGTGGCCGCCACTCGAGAACCTTTCTGCCCCAACGGCCGTCGGTTCTATGAGTGATGTGCCTAGTTTTTTTATTTCTTTATATTTAATTTAAGTACGCACTAAAAGTAAAAATAAATAAAGTATAAAATACAAGACTTGACATTGAACAAAGGTACAACTTATTTCGAAAGAAACCTCTTACAATATACGTGCTAGAAGACATTTTGGAAGATGGTAAGATTTGAGTTTGTATGTTATTTTTTGTATGTAATTGACATACAAAAAATAACATACATTACTTAAAATTATAAACAACATATAAATAATATAACTATAGCTACGAATTTGGTAATAATTTCAATTAAAAAAAAACATTTTGTCTCCCTCTTACCCATTACCAATCTGTCGGACAATGTTGCCACAATTACAGTTATGGGTCAACAAATATATTATATATGGAACCTCACATCGTCAGCCTGATATTTATTAATTAATTATAGACACACTAACAGTATACATACACAACATATATCGTCCACTGCTGGACATAGGCCCCCAAAGGTTTCTATAACGTTGCCATTTGGAGAGGTTTGCCTTAATCATCGCGCTGGTCATGCGAGGTGGCGACCGCAGTTTGGTTAGGTTAGGCGTTAGGTGGCGTTGCTGGCTGACTACCTGCTTTATCCACTACCTTTTAAGTCGCCCAAGGGATAGTATGGGGTTTCCCTCTTATTATTACGTATGGTATTTTATTTACCGTGTAGGTACTTCGTGAGTTCGACACATACATAGATGTGTGATTAACGCTTCAGATGACTAATAAAATCACTGCGCTGCAAGTGCTTCCAAATACTGATTTATCTACTATATAAAAATAAGTCGGGTTTTCCTTCCTGACGCTATAACTCCAGAACGCACGAACCGATTTCCACGGTTTTGCATTCGTTGGAAAGGTCTCGGGCTCCGTGAGGTATATAGCAAAGATAATTTATAAAATTTAACGCGGGTAACACCGCGGGACACAGCTGGTTTTAGTATATTTTTAATAAATTAAGAAATACAATACTAAAATAATTGAATGAAACCAGTGGTATTTGTTTTGATGATACCTACAATTCTTGTTTCATCTTGTTAACCGCAAATGTAGAGACAACAAATGGTTGGTTCCATTTGTTTTGTCTGCATTAACGTAAATACCTCCATTAAAATACAAAGAACCACCTACATTTATAAAGATTCCTCTTCTTCTGTCATATTCCTTGAGATATAATATCCTTATATTTAATATTATTGTAGGTTTGTCAAGCGAAATTGGGTTGGTATTATAAGCTTTATGAATTTGGTATTTGCGAAAATCTTATCACTCACGACATGATCAGGATTACTTAATAATGAGTGGCCGGACATAATCTTTCGATTTCTTAGAAAACACTGTAACAATTTTATATATGTGTCATATAATAGAAGCCCACTCAAATAATAAGAAAAGTATAAATTAGTTTTTACTAATTAAGTATTATTATATAATAATTTGTACAGACGCCAGCACATCCAGCTACCCCAATCTGTCCTTCTTTAATAGATTTTCAACTTTATCACAAAAGTATAAGGTTCACTAATATGACAGATTGGGGTAGCTTGATGTGCTGGCGTCTGTACCTTAGTGTAAACGAAGCTTTTTCTTAGGCGACTACTGTACTTCGTTCGCGTGCTTATACACGCACGGGGCACAAAATTAGTCGATATGTGTCGCTTCTTTTTAGTCAGAATTTGGCTTCTAAACTAAATTAACACAACTAAAGTTCTCAAAAATGGGAAATCGTTAATTTTATCGTCCGGCGGGTTTCGAACTAGCACCCTCTACATATCTGGGGTATGCAGTCTGCGTTAAGCTACGAACGATATACGCTGGCAGATCAAATTTAGGATTCCCTTGCTAAACTTTTGAAGGATATAGGTTTTATCCATCTGCTTTGTTTTTCAGAAACAAGGCTGACGGGTATATACATAGTTGCATGTGGGGCTGCCAACTTTTTTTACTAGAAATAAAGTCTATTCAGGTCTATTAAGAATATTAAAAAGTATTTTACAAAATGAACAGTATTTTATTTATTGTTTTAAATACATATTTTTAGAGCTTCTTGCGCAACTATCTAATTTACATGACGGTCACCGTAGCCTAGTTGGTAGTGATCCTGCCGACGAAGCTGGTGGTCCTGGGTTCGAATCCCGGTAAGTGAAAATATTTGTGTGATGAGCACGAATATTTGTTTCTGAGTCATGGATGTTTTCTATGTATATAAGTATTTATCTATCTATATAAGTATGTATATCGTCGCCTGGTACCCATAGTACAAGCTTTGCTTAGTTTGGGGCTAGGATGATCTGTGTGACATTGTCCCCAGATATTATTATTATTATCTAATTTACAATATTTTTTTAAAAACTTCACAGGCCTCATCACAATTATAACTGAAATTAAAGTAAATGTGGAGCTCATTTTTTATTAAATTAGTAGATACTCTATTTCTATCGCCCTCCACTTAGCATTCATTACTGAAAAAACTAAATAAATGTAGACAGTATTTTTTATATTTAATTTTTGTTCAAGAGTAAAAAGTATAATTTAGTGAAAAACAGTATAATACTGTTCAAAACAGTAACCCTAGTTGCATGTGAAAGATCATATCATATTGAGAAAACCTTCCAAATTATTATTGTTTTTATTAAAATTACCCTGTTCTTTTCATAAGAACTATGTTAGAAAGATATGCAATGATATTAAAATGACATTATTTTTAAATGAATCGTGTTAAATACAAAATTACCACCATTTTTACACTTAGGTATTTGTAATTCTCTAAATAAATGATTGAATTCTCATAAATGGTTCCCGTATTAATATTCAATAATATTTTATTGGGCGTACCATTTAAATGTCATCTGTAACGCTTACACTTCACTGATCCCACCCCCAATAATGCCCTATGTGTGAAGGCGACACCAACCCCTCTCATCCCATGAGGGCGTAGAAGGCGACCCGAGGTAATAATATTTACCAGAGAACGGGCAGCTGGGTTTATCTGTACTATTATTGATCAAAGTTTCTCTGAATACTAATTGCGATTATAATGTGATCGACGACGATCGACGCTTGGCAGACGGGTGTCTGCCAAGCGTACCAATTAAGGAATATCCCTCAAATTATACCTTTGTCCAGCAGTGAATGTTTTGTCGCTAGTATGATGAATCGATAATATATGTTCATAATTTCATCAAAATAGGTTATGTATGACTGTATGTGATGTGACTCTTATTTATGATTTAATAGTTTTACTTAACACTTATTAGCTTTATTTTTTCCTTAAGTAATATTGTATGGATTGGGATTCAGTGATTGTGTTGTGACTGGCCTGTTTGCTTAGTGATTAGTGACCGTGACGGCTAATCTAGACGTCGTGGGTTCGATCCTCACGCATGACAAATTTCTGTTTGATGAGCACTATTATTTGTTTTGTCTGGGTGTAATTTGTCTATAATATGTAAAGGTTCTACCTAGTTTAGTATCGAATGACAATGTGTTTGTTTACCAAGATATTTATATTTATTATATCTCGACATCGTGTTTATTTCTTTGTCTGAGGAAATTATATCAACAGTTAAATTTGTACTTTACGGATTAATAATTGTTTTGAGACTGCCTTGATGTGGTGATTAAGTACGAAATAGGTCACCTTTTGGTAAGTGACCACCGCCGCCCACTGCCACTGCAATACCAAAAGGGCCACAAGTACGGACCCGGTCTTAAAAAAAAAAGAAATAGGCTTATTTCTTGAAGGTTGCCACGTCATACCGGATCATAAATATCTCCGCAGTTAACGGATTCCACATAGTAATCGTGCGCGGTAAAACAGTTTCTTGGGAAAAGTACGGTGGTAGATACTTCTTTTTATTCTGGCGATAGGCTTTGTGATGGAACTTAGTGCACTTATACCAATTGATGCATTGTACGCTCTAATGGTTTAAATAAAAATCTTGACGTAGGGTCAAAAGTTGACATCAGAAAAAAATATGTTTTTAAATTGTCCCTGGCTAGGTAAAGAATGCCGAATAAGATTTAATTTAGTATTTCGTCTGGAAAAGTACTTTTCCAGACAAAATACTCTCGAGCAGCATATAAAATTTGTTTATTAGCACAGTAGCTCTGCTAATAAACGATTTTTATGAATGGACTTTATCATTAGGTTTAGTATTACACTGGGTTACATGACTTTTTATTCATTTTCTGGGACACATTACTAGATTTTTTTTTGTGATTTAAGGGAGTAGGTAGCCTTAGTAATATGTGCACCACTAACTTATAAATTAAAATAGACATTTATGAAATCATATATCAGCATAAATATTGTCAAAACAAAAATAGACAAATAATAATAAATCTAATACATACTGACGGGCCTGGTGGGCTTTTCATGCCGGAGGTCGATTCCCACCCAGGACAGATATTTGTGTGCATGAAAATGTCTGTTTGTCCTGAGTCTGGGTGTAATTATCTATATAAGTATGAATTTACTAAAAAAAGTAGTATATGTAGTATATGAGTTATCTGGTTTACATAATACAAGCTCTGCTTAGTTTGGGATGGCCGTGTGTGAATAATGTCCCAGGATATTATTATCATACTATAGCTATATTAGACTATACTAATATTAATATTCTGGGACATTATTTCTACACGGCCCGATCCGAGAGCAAAACAAAGTCAAGTCTTATTGTAAGCGGCAATGCATTCCAAGGGCGTATTGGCGCACTTGGCCAGTAAAAGACTTACTATAGAAATTTGTGGAATGAACAGGCAATTTCAATTTAAGGTCATTATGTGTTTAGGACAAGCCATTTAACAAATGCGATATCCTCTTTATTACAACTTATCTTAATGAGATATAATTACATTTAAATTTGTTTAATAGTTTAAAATAGAAAACCGTTACAATAGTAATTCACCTGTGGTATATTTGTATGACAATACAAAATACTCATAATTAGGCAGTTAATATAGCATTTCAAAGTATTAAGAATATCATTTTCCTTATAAGATGCAAGGTCAGAAGGCAGTATTACTACACTGCACGTTATAAAATGTTGATAACTAACTGCATCAAGTTCATTGCTCCCGGGTAATAATTAACACAAGACAAGTAGGAAGGAAAGACTTCAATGGAGTTAGTAAATATTTGATTGATCTTTCTATTGGATTCATGTTATTTTTCCTGGAAAGTTTTGGAGTGCATGCATAACTGGTCATGAAGAAAACCTGCCTAACTACATAATTAGTGTCTTATATATATATATATATATATTTTTAAGTATCTGTATTCATTTTCATGACTCAAAATATTGATTCCTTAAGAATCACGCCATTATGGATAGGTACTACTACATGTACCAACATAGGTACATGTAGTCAACTCGCATTAGTTGTGGAACAGCTGAATAACCTTGCATTAATGACGTAAATGTCATAATATTTATTTTGTTTTAAACTAGATGACTACAGTTCATTGCGTGCATTGGTTCACATAACAGGAAATTATATTATAAAATACAAGCAATATATAATTACTTTAGCTGACGGCAAAGACATAAAAACCCCATCTCATTGTATATATACCAGAGAACGGGCAGCAGTATTTCTCTGGGTACTATGACCATCATACTGTAATCCCCAACCCGTCTGACAAGCGCTGCGTTTTTGCTATTTAATAAACCATTGACAGAAAAGACTTAACGATAGCGGAGTAAACGGTTATTTATTCTACGTTATTTATTTCAATCCTTATTTTTTATATATTTATAAACTATTTAATGGAACCAAATTTTCCTTATTTAGCCACTAAGCATTCATATATTTGTATTTTGTTAATTCATTATTATGAATTGCTAAAACGTTCTTGCACAGTCATGATAGTTATTTAAAATCAAATTATCCTTTTTGGAATAATAATCGTGTTGTTTTACTAATAATTAACTATATTAGTAATATCTATTTTGCCTTAACATGTAGGTGCATAACAAATTATATGCAAAATATATATTAACCAACTTCAAAGGAGGTGAAATAATTTTTATAGTCCTATTAAAGGTGGAACTTTATTTATATCGCTTCTATTTTTTTCGTCCATCTATCACATGTCGCAATATTTCGGCCAATATGGCGGCGGTGCATACTGCATATGGCTAGCATCAGCTGATCGTGTCGCATTTACTTTCTCACTCATTTGTGCAAGTGCTCCACGAGTGTATTGATATAAATGATGCTGTTCACTTGATCGTGATGGGCAACGATTGAGCTAGTGAGTCAAGTAAACTGGTCTACGAGGGAAAAACCAAGAATAATGGGAAAATATCCGACACTGAATTAATTATACGCCGCAAGAGACAAAGTTTCACTTGCATCGTGGTTAACTAAAGACACGCAACTTATTTGTTTCTTTTATTCGATGCTTTCGGAACACAACAACTAATTGGAACAAAATTTATATAGGAATAACATTAAATGGGTAATAAGAGTTTAAATCGTTCGTAAGTTTTTTAAACAGTACTTAAATATGAATAACTTAAACTTTTCATTTATTCTGTGACTGTAATAATGTCTTAGGTCAAAAAATTTTAAATTACTATTGCTAATGCCCAAATATTTATATTGCTTAATGAATGCTCAAGGCCCCTAATTTGCGTTCTCAAAAAATGTCATGCAGAGAAAGTAATTAAGCTCTAAGAACACAACATTTAAAAATTTTAGAGCCGGAAATTAAACAATTTAAATACTATTTTGAGCCCGTAACGAAAACCTATTTTTACTCTGCATTATTTATTTCAAGATTTTCAGAATTATTAGTGACTTTTGTAAGACTTATTTTCATTTTGATTACGATTAATATAAACATTTTAATCACACTAATATTATAAAGGGGAAACTTTGTAAGTGTGTGAGTGTGTATGCGTCTAAACGACTGGAAAGATTTTAATGAAATTCGGTATCCACTAAGCTGGATTAACACATATGCTATAATTTATAATATTGTGGGGGGGAAGGGTCAGCAACACTTGTTTGATGACTCTTAAAGGCCGGCAACGCACCCGTGACTCCTCTGGTGTTGCGAGTGCATGGGCGGCGGTGATCACTTACCATCAGGTGACCCACTTGCTCGTTTGTCGACCTCTGACATAAAAAAAAAATAAAAAAATAACGCGGGAAAAACGCTGGGCATAGCTAGTACATAATAATATTTTAAATGATAAGGAAGTCTCTACACAGTAGTATTATTTGCTAGGTACTTATTTCGGTATCTCAAAGCTGTCTCTCATTTTGTTGTAAGCGACCTTTACATTGGCTCAATAGCTTTAATTCTATTTTAACAAGTTTCAGACGAAAGGAAAGATAAAGTAGCCCTTTTTGTTAAGATTCAATTTGACAAAAAGTTTTGACTGAGCGCCTGACCAACTTGTCGCAGCAACAAGTTTAATGGACATAACTAATAACGTTTTATTTAAAGGTGTAGAGATAACCAAATGTAAATAAAAAATAGTAATAAAACAAAACATGATTTATTTATAATAATAAGCTCAGTAGAGGAAATTTGAGTGTTAACAAACTAGGAAAATGATTATAATGATGATTACAAATAACTGCAATGCCTAAGAAAAAGCAACCAGCAATTTACAGCATTGGAACTTGCTTTTTTTATATTTTCAAAATGCCAAATAAGCACACAGATAATCACATCAGATAATATCTGATGGGAAAGGGTTGTCGAAGCTGTCCAGTTGGTGACAGCAGCCGAAGCCCAACTCCCCCTTAGAGCTTTGGTGGTAGTAAGAGAAGTGTCCTCTACTGCTGCCACGTGTAAGTAGTTCCGATAAAAACTAAACCTAGAATCTAAACCCCTAGAAACAATGTTGCTTCAATAAAATAGCAGCAGTGAGCCGTCTGAGGCTAATTTGCCCACCAATAAAAAAAAAACACAGTGTTCTATTTGTAGCACAGTCGCCTTACCGAAATGGCAGAAGTCGACACCGGTAAAACAAACCAATCAACCAAGCTCTCCAAGGGTAAGTGCCCCAACCAGCTGGATCATGGCATTAAAGTCAGGCACCGGAGCAGGATACTCGCATTCCCGAGGCTGCCCCCACCTGGCGCCAAGAGAAGTCCAGGACAATTTAAGATTAGTCGGTGCAAGTTTGACATACCACACTGTAGATACCTATTTGTTTTAACCATTAATAATAAAAAGCTTGTAACACACAACGTCACTCACGTGTCAGATGCAGAATGATAATAAAAGGTTAATTAGTTAGGCGGCTGGATTCTGCACTTAACCTCTCAACAATGATAAAGGCCATTATGATAATGAAATGGGTATTTCATGAAATAAAATAATTTAATAATTAAAATTACTAAGTAAACGAAAACTCCCAGTGCACTCTACAGATTTTTATGTTAAATCTTTTTCTGGCCAAGCAGCTCGGCTATGGAAAAATGGCTAACTTCTATCAAAATTCCTTAAAAATAAAACTTTTTATCGCCTTAAATTATCTTCCTAACCCTTCGTAACCTCCTTTTTCAATACTCCGTAATTGAATAGATATAATATTTTGTATGTATAGTATTATTAGTATGAAGAATACATTTGACAGTACACTAACAACTAACGCCTTTTCAGTCTTTATTTTTTACCTTGTCTAGCCAACGGTGGTCTGGAAGAGATTGCTACAAAGCGATAAGACCACTGATTATACCTGTATTTGCTTAATTCTAAGTCATATATTGTTTCTTTTGGTGCAATAATGTGTACTCTATCTATCTGCTGTAACGATATGTTATTCGGAATTTCTAAAAATATAATTTAATCTCTTTGTTCCAGGTAAAACGCTCAATAATGCTGAAGATGGCGGAATCCTGCGCTGACAGCTCAAAGCAGACGAGGTTTCACGAGATGCACGTACAGAGACATAACAACGTCAGTATTCTGTACGCTGACATAGTGAACTTCACGCCACTGTCGGAACGATTAAGCGCTTCAGATCTCGTGAAGACGTTGAACGAGCTTTTCGGCAGATTCGACCAAATCGCTCAGGTATGTCTAACAGTTATTTAAAACTATAGGAACAGTCATCAGCAAAATGATATGACCAAAACCTAAGATCCAATACTAATGATCATTTGCAATATATTTTTGCGATAAATTGAGCGGCAGTATCATTAGCGCTTACCAACCTTACCTCTACCGCTAGACCTTAAACCTACCGAAGAAGTAGCAATTAACCTGCAAAAAATACACGATAAGTAGAAGCTGAAGATAAAATTCCAAATTTTCTGGAATAACTTACAAAAAAACCACTTCACGTTTCTTTGTGTTGAAGTTTTTAATTTGCTCGACTTTGTAAGTTACGAGTTTTCCGACCTTTGATTTGTGAACTTTCATACATCATTCTACTTAAATCTCGAGGGTATGGATCTCCATATGATTGATCTCGAAAGTTAAAGTTTCTTGGAAAAGTCGCCAAAGTGATATTTTATGGGCTATTGAATTATCGTCTCGTGCATGAAAATTTATGACGACGAAGTGACGAAGGTTCTTACAATTTGACAGAAGCTAGGATACTATGCTATATCTGTTATTATAATTTTATTCAAACAATGTGGTGACTATTTTGGATATATTTCCAAAATAGTCACCACATTGTTTGAATAACTTGAAAGCTTTTGTACTATGGGCCTTATCAGGCGGGTCAAGGTTACTCAAAGAACAATGGAAAGGGCTATGCTTGGAGTTTCGTAGCTGGATGTGCTGGCGTCTGTACATGGCATACAAATGTTGTAGGTACTTACAAACTAGGTATATTAAACTCAAAATATTTACAATTTTGTGACACACTATTGACACATTACTATTGTTATTTATAATACATTTGCATTATTCTTTATTATACGAAAAGAAAAAAACATGAATATACCAAAAGAAAAAAACAATATAAATTATTTTCATTTATAATAATTAAAAACAATATGGATAGATAATAAGTATATATTGACACTTATTATTTATCTTTATTGTTTTTATAAGAAAAATTAATAACATAAATGTATTAAAAAAATAAAGACTAATGTGTGTACATCAGTCTTTAAATAATAAATACTCCTCTACCAACATTTTACTTAATAATAAATGTGTTAACTATAATTTAAATAGATATATCTCGAAAGCATTTCCTATCGTATAAAAAATCTGATCTAATCTGAAATATTTGTATCTAGTCCATTGAAAAGTTGCATTTGGGGTTGCATTTATCAGAGGACGCAGTTTTATTTTTAGATATCAAAGGGAGGTCAGTTTAAAATTCAAGCCTAGTTTGTCCCTTGTTCCACGGCAAAAAGGGAACTATAGATCTCACAAATAAAATTATCAACAACTTTTAGTCGTAGAACCAAAAATAAAAAAAATATTTCTAAAAATCCCTGAAAATTTGAGAAACTAAAATCTATTGGTCGATATAACTTTTGTCTGATCATTTTACCAATAAAATGACAACATATTGGATTTAATTTTATACTGAACCCTCCCTTAATATCTAAAAATCTAAGTTAGGTCCTCTGACAAATGCACGCTTAACTCAAAAAAAAGTATTTTAAATTGCAAAACATATGTAGATACAATCGAATTGTTAAATTCTTCCTTTCTTTTAATCAGTTATAAATATATATATACACACATCAACACAATCTAGGGATATTGAACATTTCATTGATTATCTAGAAAACTATAAACATTTTGTTATGACTGTAAATGGAAGAATTAAAGATAATTTCATGGCCGATATTTAAACATTAACAACACGATGCGATTTTGTTTTTCTAATTAATAAAAGTCTTAAATTAATTAAGCCATAGAAAATTACTGAGTGAACAAAAACATTTTATTCTTATAAAATTATTCAATCGAATTAAATGAATAAAAATCTTACCAAATCTGATAATCAGTAATCGGTATTTCCTCCTCTAACATTAATCACACAGCGGCAACGATTTTCCATACTTAAAATTAAGGTGTCAATGTCATGCTGGGGTATGCAGTCCCAAGTTCTTTTTAAATGTTCGAAAAGTTGTTCTTCTGTTGTCAAGTTGGGCGGAAAATCCCTCAATGCTCTTCGCTGTAACATGTCCCAGGCGTGTTCAATTGGGTTTAAGTCTGGCGACTGTGGAGGCCAATCTAATACCTGAACATCGTGTTCTCGAAGGGCGGCCCTCACCAGCCGCGCTGTATGGGAAGGTGCATTGTCATGCATGAGCTGAAATTCTTGCCCCGTTAGGGCCCTGAGCGGGACAATGACACGTTCTACTACCTCCTCACGGTATCTATGGGCAGTCATGCTGCCCTGAATCCAAATGAGTTGGGTTCGTCCGCCGATTCGTATTCCTGCCCACACCATAATTGTCCGGCCTTGGTAAGAGTGGACCTCCTGTGGATGTCGGAGACGGCTGACCCTGCCTGGAGTTCTCCAAACGCGTGTTCGTCTCGAATCTGGATGAAATCCATAGCGGGACTCATCAGTGAACAGCACCAATGACCATTGTTGATCACTCCATGTCAAATGTTCTTGAGCCCATAAAAGTCGCCTACCGCGATTGCCACGTCGCAGCGCTGGGACTCGTAGCGGTCTGCGAGCATGAAGACCAACTTCATGCAGCCTCCTTCGCACGGTTTGGTCGCTCACCAGCAGCTGCTGACCCTCCTGGAGCCTTTGCACTAGTTGCATCGCTGTGATATTGGGTAGTCTTCTGGCGGTCATTTGGAGAAATCGATCCTGTCTCTGAGTGGTAACACGATATCTACCTGTGTGCCGTTCTGCCACATCTCCAGTAGCGCGATAACGTGACCACAGCCTGGATACCACATTTTGGCTTGTGCCCAGAGACTCAGCAACGACGCGTTGAATAGCACCGTTTTGTAACATGCCAACTGCCCGTAACATTTCATCTCGACTCAAATGATGGCGTGGCATGACGCTAAAAAGCTTACACAACCAATTGAGAAAAGAAAATAAAACAATTTATCAGGTTTTCTTCAATTAACACGCAAAAAAAATTTTAATGCAACTTCTTGAAATTAGATACAACTCAAGATTGCGCTGTGCTTTGCGTGTTTTCATTTGTTTCTCATTTTAATTTTTAAATTTTGAATAAAGAATAGACAAGGTTTAAATCTGTAAATAAACTTTTTAAGGAAACTAAATAGGTTTTAAACAATAAAGCCATGTTTGATTTCAAAATAACGTATCCCTAGACTTTGTTGATGTGTGTATATACAAATTATTCATCGAATACAACCCGAGGTATGTACATGCCAAAATGTATTCTTTTAATATATTTTTAGTGACTATCTATTTGGTCTCCAACGAAATCGGTTCATAAACGGCGGAGTTCTGATGTAAAATACAAAATAAAGGACCGAATTGAGCACTACCGCCGTTTTCCATTGTAATTTAAAGGTGCTTAAAAATAAACAGGATATGTCTTACTAATAATACTCGAAATGTGAAGGTTTGTGAGTATGGATGTTTGTCACTCTTTCACGAAAAAACTACCAAACGTATTTTGATGAAAATTTGTAATAATATCGCTAATATATCCGAATAACACATAGGCTATAATTTTAGTTTCTAAATGTATAACCACAGGATACAGCTAGTATTTAATATGTTTAACTAAAATTACTTAAAGTCGATAAAATACAGACAGCATTTCACAGATAACCTAACTCAAACTTACTGTTACAGTGTGTGGCTATCTACTATATAAAAATAAGTCGAGTTTTCCTTCCTGACGCTATAACTCCGGAACGCACGAACCGATTTCCATGGTTTTGCATTCGTTGGAAAGGTGTCGGGCTCCGTGAGGTTTATAGCAAAGAAAATTTATAAAATTTAACGCGAGTAACACCGCGGGGCACAGCTAGTGAATTATAAATAACTGTTGCCATATAGATGCAAGTATGTACTGACGCCAGCACATCCAGCTATCCCAATCTGTCATGTTTATCACAAAATCATAAGGTTCACTTTCAATTGGGGAAGTTTGACAGATTGGGTAAGCTTGATGTGCTGGCGTCTGTACGTCGGAACATTTCAAGCCACGGCACCGACATTTTCATGAGCAAGTGAGTCACTCTACATTTGTTCTCGTATCTTCCATGTCACTTTGACGTGTATTCATGAATAATATGCAATGCTGCTAATCCAATGAAAATGTATCGCTCTATATGTTAGATTCACGCCTTTTTCCCAGAGGGGTAGGCAGAGACAGCGGATTTCCATCCTGTATAAGATTAATAATTCGTTTAGGACTCAGAAAAAATAACTGTTGGAATGATGAGGTCAATGTTGTTTTATTAATGGGTGTATTCGTTGGTATTTTCATGTAATAATAATAATATCTTGGGACATTATTACCACATGGCTCTCTGATACCAAACTAAGCAGAGATTGTACTATGGAAACCAGATAACTGATATGCTACATATACATTTTTTTGTAAATACATACTTATATAGATAATTATACCTAGACTCAGGACAAACAGACATGTTCATGCACACAAATATCTGTCCTGGGTGGGAGTCGAACCCACGATCTCCGGCGTGAAAAGCAAGCATTTGCCCACCACGCCAACGCGAACGGCCGTGAAATATAATTTTATTGTAACTCCAATTTAAATGTACGCTAAACCATTTAAGTATTATGAAATTATCACGAAAGCAGGTATTTTATATTCCTAGTTTCAGTTTGTGAGTTAACTAAGGCTAGTTTAAATTAAACTTTAAACTAATAATGAGTTGGTTTTGCAACGTGGATTGTTACTGTATTATTATTCTGAAGTTTGTTGTTTTTGTTTATAAAACACGCACAAACACGCACAATGCCCTTTTTAATATAAGTGTGATGCTTGTTTAGCGTTTGCAATCATTATCTAACTTTAAGTACTAATATTGAAGAACGTTATGCCCACCAAGTAACACGGTAATCCGCAAACACGCACAAATGTAGAATTTTCATACGAATGTTAATACTAATATAATGCATGCAATGCAATCCGATGGAATGAGTAGCGACATAGGAAAGAGGTTAGATACAGGAGCGATGACTTTACGTAGTCTCAGAGACACGGGGTTCTATGGAATATCGTAGAACAAGGACTGATCGTAAATGCTTTTTGAAAATGTAGCAAAACCTTGAAAAGTTACTAGACAAAAGTTAATCTTATTTGCAATATAATATATATCATATTTTTGTGAAACCTATAGTTCGTCAGATATACCATACAACCCATTTGAACCTTTTTCCAAGATGGCGTCCGTGGGACAAGGTTTGCGACCTCACGAACGCATTGGATCGGGTGGTAGCATTAAAGCGCGACCGTCGTTATAAACACAAGGTCCACCATAATAATAACATTTAATTCGTACCTTAACACAGAACCATTCAGACAATATGTAGTAAAAATATAGCTAAAATTTAAAATTTAGATAATTAAAACTACACATGATCCTTGACAATAACTTAATTTAAGTTAGTCAAATATCGTTACTGTTATAAAATAAATCTTATTGTAAATTATTTCCTACAATCCATGTACCTAAATATCTATATGTACCTAGAAATAATTATAAATTAATTATATATTACTACGAACATGTTCTGACTATTAACAAGCGTTTTTTCAAAGTCTACGTGAATAAAAACCTTTTTAATTTGATTTTATTTTACACCTAGCAACGGCATGAAGCCGATGGGGGTGAAAATGAATGATTGACTCCGGTGGCGTGGGAACTTCAACGGGTGGAGTGACAATCACGGGGGCCTAGGACATCATCTATCCCTTTTTAATATAAGTGTGATGCTTGTTTAGCGTTTGCAATCATTATATAACTTTAAGTACTAATATTGAAGAAGGTTATGCTTACCAAGTAACACGGTAATCCGCAAACACCTAATACAAACACTTAACTAAAGTTTCCTGTTTACGAGCAAAACTATAGGGTCAGGAACTTAAAACAAACACAAAGTATGTACACACCATGTAAATAAGCGGACCTTAGGAACAGATAACCTTAGGTAATCACCAAGTAAGGTGTTTAAGATGTGCTCGCTTACTTAAGAGTGATTGCTACTACCACGTAGCGTCGTTTTCGCTTTACAAGTCTGAATTATAAAACAACTAGCGGTTCCCGCGGTTTACCCGCGTTAAACTTTATAAATTATAGCCAATGTGTTAATCCAGGGTGTCAGCTATCTACATACCAAATTTTATTAAAATCACTCCAGCCGTTTAGACGTGAAGAAGTAACAAACTTACACACTCACAAACTTTCGCATTTATATTATTTGTGTGATTCTAAAATTGACAAAATACCAAATCTTTGTTTTCTCCTCCTAAACTTATTTACAAATACAAAATAGTTTATTATCACAAACAACGAATTACATAAATAAATGAATTTGTATGGCTCTCATTTTACGGAGACAATGCCTGTATTACGAGACCCCATTTATTTAGATGTTTTATTTATGATTTAGATATTAATTTAAATTTGTTTCTAGCTAGATTCTCTCACCGGTCCGTAAGCGATCGGCGAGGTTAAGTAACTCGGCTCGCGACCAGTCCACAAATGGGTGACCACCAAGGTGGTTTAATTTCTGACCATCTTCGTATTACGTAGGGCACGTTAAGCTGTCGGTCCCGGTTGTACTCATACAACAGTTGGTAAGCCATGTTGAAGGCCTTTTGGGCGGCTTGAACAACTCTGACGCTAGGGTAACCACTATCCATACGATAAGTAAGTAAAGTGTTAGTAGTTAAAAGACTAAGAAATAGGCTGACAGTATGGCTGACCGTTTTTATTATTTAATTCCTCAAAATTGTTTACCGTATATTTATTTTATGTAATTAATTTATTTTATATTTGTACTTATTTATAGGTTTAATTTAGTTACAACATTCAAATATTTCGTTATTTCATTCTGCCGACCATCATTTTTATATGAATCCTACTGGAGCAGAGAAATAAATAATGAAATTATGAAATTTATTCAGCACTTGGGTATTTACATATACTTGTACTTGTCAAGCTCACAATTTATTACATAAACACAGTTTAAAAACAGTAATAAAAACAACATTTTTTTAATATCCTTAAATAAATAATAAATAGCAAGTTACTAAGCTATTATTTTTACATTTAGCAATAGTATATCAAATTAAAGAATTGAAAACAACGAGCAGTTGGCTAGTGCAAAAGGGTCTCAACCAGTAGCTTAATTTAAGCGACTAATACCTGAGGGCTCCCTTATGGGGTTCGGGCCACAGCTCAGGCGGAAGAAAACGATGTAATTCTAAATGGGGGTCAGATCACTTGCACGGGATTACCGATCACGTGTTAAGGGGGCAACGCGATCCTCGCCGCTGATGATCCTACCCTAGCTAGCCTGCAGCTTTCTCTAGCTACCTAGGTGGACTACCCGGAGAAGAAAGCCATAAAGAAACTCTGGGCTGCCTTTTTCGTCTTCTTTTGCTTTTTGTTTTCGATTTTTATTATATCTTTTTTTTAACATTGTTTTTTGTTTTTACATTGTGATTGGCTGATGCACGCACAGAACTGATGACATCTAGTTAACCAAAATAATTGTAATTGTAATAAACAATAACATTCCATTTCACACAAGCAATTAAAATAACCTCTTGCAAGATGAACAAACGGTGGGTGCATCCGCGCACATTTACAAAATTAACAAGTCACACTAAGTCGACTAAAGGCGACGACTGTATGAGACAAAAAAAATGAGTACCCCAGCAGCAGTTCGACCAGTTACCGCTAGCAGCACCCGTTCACGAGTATGACGTGAAGGCCAGCCATCGCCTCCTTCGCCATATTAGAGGGAAGGAAACGACCCGACCCACAATGCTACCGCAAGCGTTAACACACAATGGGAGCATGACGAACTTACAGCGGAAGAGCTCATAGTGAAGTCGTTAACGGCCTTGGGCCGAACAGCGTTTGACGTGTTTATGATAAAAAAAACTATAAGTAAAAGTATTAGAGACAACACTGTCCTGCTTTTTATATTCCTAAATCACATTATAATTACAATAAAAATAATGTAAATTGGTGCATTCACGCCTATTATAATTATCTCAGAATACGAGTTATAATAGTTGGTACCTAGTCCCGTTTAGATAGGACGCGGAAGCATAATATGTATATGCCTCTTTACTTTTGAGAATACCCGTTAATGGCCCATACTATCCGATCCTGAAATAATTCTTCAAATGTAAAACCGGCGTTTATTTCATGAAGGCGCCGTTGACAATAATACGTTAACACTAAATATTTGCATAGTTTTGCTCATAAAATAAAACCATTAAATTTACATATGGAGTAATTTCCTTAGTACAGTTTTACGGTCACACATATTAGGGTTGCCAGCCGCAAAAACTGGGTTCGGTGTAATTAATTAAACCTTTGAAAGTTTGAGACTTGTTTCGTACATTTTTATATTTTTAACTGTGCTCAGTTCTTCAATGTATAGTTAAGTATAGGTTCACGTTCGCTGACTTCTTTCCGTTCGTGACACTAGTCGTCCCATCGGATCATGAGAGTGATGGAATGGAAAGTGCGCAAACTCAGGGTTACGTATACACTTAGGTACTACAATGTTTGTACCGCTCCGTTGGCTAGTCTCCATAGAGACTGGCCGTCGTGGCCGAAATGAGACTAAGATTATATTACCAGAGAATTTAATAAGTGACAACAGTAATTTCAAAGCTAAGACCTTGCTGTCCGTGATGACTTACTTAAATCCGGAGATACTATTTTAAAGTTGGTATAACGTACTAAAAATGTATTATTCCAGAATGCTTGTAAATTTATTAAGTTGTGTTAGTAAAGAGCGATGACGTGTGTGGTTAATTATGTGTTCCTACTTGTTGATTCGTTTTAAAGAACTGAGTGTTTAGGTATCAACATTCAGAAATTCTAAATCCCTACGGGAACCATCCAAGAACATCGCGCAACTTTAGTTAAAGCTTAACCCGATTTTTTCATCTTATATATATATTAAATATTCAAACGGCTAGATTATAGATCTGTCATCTGGCTAACATTCTCAGTTATAATACTTATGAAAAAAAAAATGTAAAAGAACTCTGTAAAAACGGTAGTTGATTATTTTAAATTGCACACTTTTAACTTTCTATCATTTACAGCGCCTCACACTGGTTTAATGGAAGTGATATGTTTAGAAATAAGCAGTGTGTTAGTCATCTTTTGTATAAATTAGAAAAATCCTATTAATATTATAAATGCGAAAGTTTGTGAGTGTGTGACTGTGTATGTTTGTTACTTGTTCACGTGCAAACGGCTGGAGCGATTTTAATAAAATTTGGTAGGGAATTAGCTGACACCCTGGATTAACACATATGCTATAATTTATAAAGTTTAATGCGGGTAAAACTGCGGGGCACAGCTAGTAATAAATAAGTAAATAGAGCATATCGAACTATAACTGAAAAATCTATATTTTTTTTTTATATCATGTTTGGCAACCCTAATCACAATGAATATGCATTAGATTTAGATTTTCCGTCGTAGAATGTTTAACAGACTATAAATTCGTCTATAACATTCACGTGCATAATCTATTTGTTGTTACAGTAGTTTGACGAGTAATCCGGTAAGGATATGAAGAGGGTAATAACATCCATTCATGATTTATTTCTCTAGAGATGTCAGTTAACTGTGTTTATTATCCTGCTAGTAATATAAATGTGGAGATAAGTATGTTGGTTACTGAAGCATGAAAACCACCTGAATGTATTTAGATGAAATTTGGAATTAAGATTGTTTATGCCCAAAATAAATCCATACTTATTTTTTTCATTGGAACGAAGTTCATTATCGCGCGTTGTGAAAGGGGGCTAGACGGAAAAATCCTTACGAAAAGTTGTCACGACACTTTTTGCAGCTGTGCGGCGTGCGCATGTTTCTCTGTCTGTCTCTCTCTCTCTCTTATAGAAAGCAAACCAGATATTTTCATTTCTATTTCGCATTGAACAGTGTGGTGTCGCGACGATTATTTTTGTTGAGTGTATACAGGTATTTGTACATAATAAATAATAAGAAATAACTTCGTTCCATCCGGATGTCCCTTGACACCTCTCAAGATTTTTTTAAACCTTATGCACATAAAATAGTATAAAGGCGGACTTAATGCCCAAGGCATTTTCTGCCAGTCAGTAGGTGCACGGATCATACAATAGCAAAAAGTAAGAAAGTAGGGACTATACTGAGCGACTTCTATAATAGTTAGAACTGCACAACATAATACTATAATAATAATAATGTCCTCCTAGCCGAATTTCGGCCACGGCGGCCAGTTTCAATAGAGATTAGGCATCTGCGCGGGACATATTATAGTGCTCAAGTGTGTGCGCAAACACAGGAGCACTTTATATTCCATCACCCTCATGATCCGATGGGACGCCTAGCGACACGACCGGAAAGAGGTCAGGTACAGGACCGACGGCTTTACGTGCTCTCCGAGGCATGGGGGTATAATACCGCCAACTCCCAGACTTCGGGCTGATGCTGAGAAATTTTTCTTTTTACAGAAAAGTCCCAAAATCACTTTTGGTCCGACCCGGGATTTGAACCCAGGACCTCGTTTTCTGCGGGTAAACACGCTACCGCTAGACACGAGGCGGTCACATAATACTATATATACTATACATACGGTACAATGTATCACCGGAGCAGCATACCTACGATCCCGGGGCTCCCCCCATCAGGCGCTAAGAGAAGTCCACGGCAGGTTAGGTTTAGTCGGTGCGAGTCCGACATACCCACTCGCAGACTCTTTTTGCGGGTGGCATGCGTAGGCATTCCCCCGGCCTTAACAAAAAAGGGTGCAATGAGTGGATAAATAGTAACACTGCAGGGTGAAGCTTACTTTTGTCTTTAAATATAGGGTACCTATTCGTAGATGTGTCATCACTTTAGTATCGAAATTGCAGTAAAGCGAAGCTATGTCAAAATAAATAATAATAATAATATAATATAATAATAATATCTAGGGACAATTTCACACAGATCATCCTAGCCCCAAACTAAGCAAAGCTTGTACTATGGGTACCAGGCGACGATATACATACTTATATAGATAGATAAATACTTAAATACATAGAAAACATCTATGACTCAGAAACAAATATTCGTGCTCATCACACAAATATTTGCACTTACCAGGACCACCAGCTTCGTAGGCAGGGCCACTACCAACTAGGCTACGGTGACCGCCGACCGTAGCAATATACTATTTGCCCTTGACTTATTTGGCCTCCCTGATCGGCACTGATCTGAGAATAAAAGACATACTTTGCATATTTATATTCCACGGCTGTTTTATTTTGCGAATAATCGTTTAATATATCTTTTCGTTTGCTAAATAAGTGTCGTTATGATACGAAATTGTGACCATATTTCGTCTGAATTTGAGTTGCTTATGTTTGTTTTGTTTTTATATTGTTACTTGTCACGATACAGATGGTATATTTAAATAACCCCACTTTATGGGCCTACGAAAGGATTTTTCTCTAAATATATATTTATATTTGTTTTAATATACAGTTATGTCAAAATCAAATCAAAACTTTTATTACATTTAATACTTTACCTACTTAATACATTTTATACACGTCGAATATGTGAAACTAAAAATAATGTAACAAAAAACGAATTGAATAAATGCTATATTTTAACATGAACAATGCAATACATCAATAAAATATGGTATATAATAGATATGAATAAATCATTCACATCATTATTAATATTTAGGGATTAAGATTAAAACGCATTCTTGTCATTTATATCTTAAGTCTAAGTAATGTTTAAATTTGAGTATCTGAAATATATGGTTTATATTTTTATTTATTTTTGTATAATAATATAGTCATTGACTGCGTAATATGCCTTTTTAATTCGACACGTTTTTAATTCCGATTTGAATTGGTCAAAAGGCATAAAGAGGAAACGAGAACGAATTGTATTATATATTTGCTGTTCTAACCCAACAAAGGATCCGTGAACTTTACGCAAGCGATGATATACATAATTTGTGTTTATTTAAGTTTAACATAACTATAAATACCAAATATAGGCAAGGGATACTACAAAAGTTCTATTCTATTTTAAGTAACAAAGCGCTCTGAATTGATTCGCTCTAAGTTAACATTTGTATAAAACCATATTATTATTTTTATAGTTTATTTCGCAAATATGGATACAGTAAGTACACGTTGTTAAACACAATTATGTTAGTTCTGACCAGAACAGCTAAAGAAACATACAGAATAATTATAAACACACAATAAATCAGCATAATAATAATGATGATTGGCGTATAATATTAACTAACATTCCTATTTGGTAAGTTTTCTGGCATTGTTTCTTAGTAGCTGCAATGTCATGCACTGCACGCTGGCGTAAAAAAGTATTGACAATTTCTCATAAGTGTAAAATTCTAACGGAATAAATGAATTTTAAATTTTTACCTTGCCTAATATATACTCACCAAACAGAATAAAAACGCCTTTAAAAAAAGGAACGCCTTTAAGAAAAAGAAGAATGTTTAAATTAATTTCAGCTTTACCAACACCAAATTTAAAACTTTAATTCATAGCAGACATCGATTTGAAATGTTCTCATATTATTTAGAGCAGTGTTTTTTAACCTTTTTCATGACACTGTCTTTTCAGTACGATGAAATATTATGGCGACCCCCTTACCCGTTTTTTACGCGCTTTTTTCCATATCTTTCCATCATAATGTCAGCTAAAGTACTTCCACTGCTGGAAAAAAGCCTCCCCAATTAATCAATGGGGGAATATGCCATAATCGCCACGCTTGGCAAACCCTGTGACTAGCTTTCCCAACCTTTTACAACTTCTCTATAGAAACTTCGCGACCGACCTAAAGAGGCTCCGCGACCCCCCAGAGGGTCGCGACCCACAGGTTGAAAAACACTGATTTAGAGTAATCAAAAAAGTCGACGTACATTACTAAATATGTTACTTATTATAACGATAGAAATATTCTGAGCATACCTTAGCTTACCGACGAAAATTATTTAGGGTCGGGGTCAACCTGGATCCTAAATAAAGCTCCGTAATGAACACATAAATTTTAATGTCAAATGATACCATTTCCTGAGCCTACTTAACAATAAAAAATATCTTGGACAAAGAGAAAAGCTGGTACTATAGATACTAGATAACGAACATAAATACTTACATATTGTTTTAATAAATTATTATAATGCAGACCAAGATAAATAAAATAAATAAAAAAAACATTTATTTCATGTTTGAATCCATATTTTGTTAGTACAAACAAATATGCAACCTTACACAATAGTAAATTCGCTTTGAAAGCAATAAGTTGGTAAGCAATAAGGGTTCGATTCCCACACAGGAGATATTTGTGTGCCTGGACATGTCTACTTGTCCTGAGTCTGGGTGTAATCTATACATATAATAAAATCGTAGGTAAGTCAAAACTGTACATTGAATATTTTTACATGGGGCGTAATATACAATCGATATCGAAGCCAAACATATAGTTTTTAGAATTTTTGTCTGTTTGTCAGTATGTATGTCCGGGCTAAACTAAAAACATACTGCATGGATTTACTTCAAGTTTTGCATGAATATTACTAGGAGGTCGGGTCAACATAAATAGGCTACATATCATCACGCTATCACCTACGGTGCAGGAGCTGTGATGATTTATAAAATTTAACGCGGGTAAAACCGCGGGGCACAGCTAGTTATCTATAAAAGTATGAATTTACAAAAGAAATGTTGTAGGTATATATGTAATACATATATCAGTTATTAGGTTTTACAAGCTCTGCTTAGTTTGGAATCAGATAGCCGTGTGTGAATAATGTACCAGGATATTATTATTATGTTATAATATAACTGGGTGAGGTCGTCCGATCGCCGGAGGCTGTTTACTTGACTGCATGATGTCGTATCCAGCGTCCTAGAAACGGAGCGTCTCATCGTTCAGTCAGTGTTCTTAAAATGGTGTTGGGGCTGGCGCGTATTCGGTGTAATAAGGAGGCGCATTATGCATCTTTAGCGCATTATGTCAGGAAAACTGTCGACGTTCGCATCCGCTAACATTGGTAACACCGGATGCGCTATAAAACCGCGGCAGACACATTCACACGGAACGTATTATTGTAACGGACACGCAGATTTCTATATGTCTTCTCCGTAAAGTCTACCCATAGGCTGCACGTACATATATAATGATTGACAGAAAGCTTAAAAAAGCGTGACCTCCTCTTGAGCGGGCTTCTGAAACTACATATTGCATCGGCAAACAACTTACGCTCCCGTTACACATCCAAATAATAATAAAGTCCCCCATGCCGAATAGCGACCACGGCCACTCCCAATAGAAACTAGCCAATAGACTGCGCAGGCCATATTATAGTATACAAGTGTGTGTGCAAACACAGGGGCACTTTCTATTCCATCCCTCCCAAGATCCGATGGGACGAATAGCGACACGAATGGAAAGATGTAGGTATAGGACCGACGGCTTTACGTGCTCTCCGAGGCAGGGGGTATAATCCTACCAACTCCCAGACTTCGGGCCGATACCAAGAAACTTTTTTTTTAAGAAATAATCCAAAACCACTTTTGGCCCGACCCGAGATTTGAACCCACGAGGCAGGCAAAGTTATTTTTTTAAATCCACATCACAAAACAAATAACATAAATATTAGTCTTGTGCGAGGATCGAAACTGCAACCTTTGGATCAGCAGTCAGGTTCATTACCAACTAAGACGCGATAGTCGTCAATTTTCCAGCTTTAAATAGGAATTTATACGATGTGACTTTCAACGGAAGCCTTCTGTAACACAATTATGAACCTCTCCTCGTACAGTATAATTATATTGGCAGTATTTCAAAGGGCACTAACTAGGCATAGTAAACTGATTAGTAGATAGATGTTGTTTCATTGATTTTAACATAAGATATATGAAAATAAAGCTGGGTACACACTGTTATCCAAGGTTAACCAATTGATTATAATAACCATGTGTTGATTTATGATCCCCAACACCAATTTTCATCAAATCCATTAAGGCGTTTCAGTGTCAAATAAATAAATAATAAATAAATAAAAAAGGTTTTTATTCACGTAGACTTTAAAAAAGCGCTTGTAAATAGTCAGAACATGTTTGTAGTAATATAGTTGTATACATTAGATGTGATTTCTGGTAACATAGGTATTTAGGTACATATTGTATGAAAACATTTATAAAATTTATTTTATTATAGCAATGATATTTAGCTAGCTCGTATCAAGAGATGTCAAGAGATTATGTTTTAATTATCTAGTTTAAGTCTAATATTTTTACTACATTTTGTCAATGGTTCTGCCTATATTAAAGGCATTATTATTATGACGGACCTTGTGTTAATAACGACGGTCGCGCTTTAATGCTACCACTGGATCCAATGCGCCCCAACTGAGTAGACCCAGCGAAACAAACTCAGTGGGTTCATCTACTACCGGTTTCAACACGACCCAGTTGAGACGGTCCGGCGAAATGTCAGGCAAATATAGCGGCTTAAAGTCAAAATTATGTTCTATATCTTACTAATATTATAAATACGAAGGTTCCATACATACATACATCCATACTCACAGTATGGATGTATGTATGGATGTTAGTTACTCTTGCACGCCAAGACTACCGGACGGATTTTGATGAAACTTTGTCGTCATATAGCTTATATACCTGATAGCTTATATAACAGATAGGCTATAATTTATTAAGTGTAACACGGGTAAAACCGCGGAGCACAGCTAGTTAAAACGTTTAGAAAAAGGTATTTTGATTTAATGCATCCGTTTAAAGTATTCATTGCGTTTGGTTTTTTTTTTATATTTACAATCCAAAAGGGTTATGGCATTCCTAATTAAATAATAAATAAATAAATGATATCACTTTCACGACTTTTATCTTCACCTTGCATTATATCTTTTTTATTGTAAGTTAATTTTAATACTTATCGTATTATAAACTCCGTGATATAGTAAAAAACACATAAGTGTTTTTACGTTCTCCACCTGTTCATAACGTGCCTTGTATATCCATAGTTGAAATGAATTATTCTAAGATAACCGATTCGACCGTTGGTTGGTGATGTCAGAGGTTTCAGGTTCAAACCCAACGTTTAAACCCCAGCACTGACGGTTCAAATTCAGGTGCTTTCTAAATATTAATTATATCATACTTAAAATGGTGAAGGAATAGCACAATAGCATAGTGAGGAAGCCTGCATCCCTAAGAGTTCACCGAAAAAGGTTATTAAGTATTTCATAGAACTTTTTTTTGAAGAACTCTCAGGTCGGCTTCCTCACATTTTTTTTCATCATTTTAAGTACTTACGATATAATTAATTTTCTACATATCCAATAACGCACCATTCTGCCCTATGCCAGCGTAGTGCCGTATGGCCTATCCCCTCTTATTATGAGACGAGGCTCTTGATATACAGAGAGGCAGTAATGAGTTGAATTATATGTACAGACGCCAGCACATCACGCTACCCCTATCTGTCAAATTTACCCAATTGAAAGTGCACCTTATACTTTTGTGATAAACTTGAAAACTTGTAACAGAAATTCGACAGATTGGGATAGCTGGATGTGCTGGCGTCTGTACCTACAGTATCATACAGATATAAAAAGGTGTAATAGTAATTGCAGACTTGGTAAATTAAGTCACTTAATAAAGTCGTGATCAATTGTATAAAGAAAATTAAAACGAAAATTGTATTTAAAAGCTTTGGTATACGATCGAAGGATAGTTTAAACTCATTTGTCAAAGTGGTTTCGTGATTGATGACTTTGCTGACGCCCTTATCGGCTGTCGTGAAGTGAATTATGTGTGAAATTTAAAGTTTGTACTGATTTGGTGTTAACCCTTAACTTGGCAAAGTATCTTATAATGCACACATTTAAGAAAAAATATATGAGAACAGGTTTGGTATTTATTGTTGTTCTCTTTTTTTATACCTTTATATGAGACCCTAGTTATTGGTACAAAAAAATAATTTATTACATCTGGCAATATTTTTAGTCAGTAGATCGCAAGCAGGCGGAGCGTGCGCGTGCGTCTACGAGTCATAAGGTAAGAATCAATTATAATTCTAATAAAATATCTATATTACGATAAATAAATGCAGTTATTATTTGACTGAATGTATATTCTTTAGTTTACGTAAAAAAAATTTATCAAACAACAATGATTTTCATCTAAAAAATGTCTGTCAATATTCATGTATCTACAAATGCACACTGCCATGCTATCACATTATGACTTGACTTTTGCGATGTGCATTTTAAGATACTCGTACATTGCCAAATATACAACACTAAAGCTTACATTATGCAGTGTACAAATGCACACTGCATAATGTAAGCTTTAGTGATACACCGCCAATTTATTACATAATTAAAAACCTATGCGATTATAATTATTATGCACTAAAAATAAACACATAATATATATTTGTTTCCTTTTCAGGCTGGTACAAGAGCACAAAAAATATTGACTTTGGTTCGGAAACCAGGAGCAAGTTCAGATAGCTGGAGTATCGAGTATTGTCTACGATTTCTTCATCTATGGTGGAGAGGACACTTTATGATTTCATGAATTCCGTGAAGAAGAAAACTGTATGGGTTGGGATCTAAAGTAGTCATAGCTTTGAGCAAGTCGATCAAGAGCCCGCTTGCAGTGTGATTTAATATGATAATTTTTTCACCTCCATCGCATTAGTACATTATTTGAGAAATTAATTCGGATGAAAAGGCCGAGGAGCATTTTCAAAAATCACTTCAAATCAACTAAAAATAGCTCTTGCTCTTACACTGACGCTCATCCAGTTCATCACGTATTGCGATATAACAAAAACACAAAGCGCAAAGAGCTTGTTCCTTGTCCGAACACAGTTCGTCAATATAATTCCCATATGGGGGGTTGTAGACTTAGCGGACGAACGGAAATGCGAGCACATTGATGGTAAATACCTCTATACTCGCAAATGCTTGATATTTGTATCAACAATGCATGACTCATTTATAACTATCATAAAAAGTAGTAAGATATCTTCATCTTATTACTTCGTATGATAATGTAAAACCACCACGGTATGTAGTCAGCCTCACAGTGCTTGTAGCGGGGGCTCTGGGTACTCGGGAACGATCTAGTCAGTATCCCCGCTGTACACTGAGCGTCCGCGAGACTCTCATCCGGGAAGGGGAGGGGCCCGAATGCCTCCCCCCCCCCCTCCCCAGCACGCACAAGCGCATTTAGGCAACCTGAGCTACAGCAGGTTGCGGATAGCGCAAGACCGGCAATTGTGGAGATCTTTGGGGGAGGCCTTTGTCCAGCAGTGGACGTCTTTCGGCTGATATGATGAGCTACAGCAGGTTAACTCTTCCCGAGACCGCTTATACAAGACGGGTGGAGTTTCTCCTCCAAACGCCAGCGGTCGCAGGAGCGGCGCCCAGCCGGGGAGAAGCCAGGACGGCGCCACATACTCTCTCGCGCTGGGATTAGCTCCCAGCGCCGGCGTTGATGAAGCAAATATTAGCGTCAATGTACGGTTCATCGCGCCCGGCGGCCTCCTTCTTGAGCATAACAGCTACACAGAAGGAGGTCACCGCGTTCCATCCGGTTGTCGCCGCCAGCATAGACGAAACCACTGCTAGTGGCGAAAGGTCCAATCCTATTTCAACGACCAGGACTCGCCTCTCGGGGGCCCGAGCTGGGCACTCCTCGAGTGTATGTTGGGCTGAGTCCGGGCCGCTGCCACAATGGTGACACGTTGGTATCGATGTGATCCTACTTTAAGACTGTGATTTTACTTATAATTTGATTAAGATATCTATGTCTATTAGACCACATAAATAAATATTAGTACAAAATTTAAATGCATTTTATTTTCTAATAATCAAGCAGTGTATCTTACAGTGCACATGGATTTCCAAAGTTATATCCAAAGACAACTTGGCAATGTGCATAATTAGATACGTGGTATAAATACAAAACAAATATTGTTGGAATTTTATTTTTATTTTTCTGGTGTCTATTTACCTGGTAATAACCTAAATTTAAGAAAAAAATTAAAAACTAGTGACATCAAACTCTCTGCCAAGTAAAGGGTTAAAATAGAACGGATTTTGTCCCTCGAAAATGTAATTAGTTTTGGAGTAAACAATAACATAGCAATGTGGCTTACTTTCAAAATAAAGTGGACAAAGCCACGTTCATCAGAACAGGGTTATATAAAAAATCTAATCACCATCATCATCATGTCAGCCAAATAACGTCCACTGCTGGACAAAGGCCTCCCCAAATTTCCACGGTGGAGATGTGTCCATTGTTTGGAGGAATATGCAATAATCACCACGCTTGAATCACGGGTTGGCGATCGCAGTATTATAGTCATAGTACACAGAGAGATGGTGCAGCCCGTTCTCTGAGAGATATTCCCTCGGGACGACTTCTACGCGCCCCACACGATGAGATGGGGTAGCAATATTCTATGTCGTCAGCCATAAAGCAAAATTAGTTTCATATAATTTGAGGCAACTTATTATATCGAGTTTTTCTAAATTATATGTGTGTGTGTGTGATGAATGTAGGGGGCTATGCTCGGAGTATCTCTGCTTGATCGAATATCTTGAACCATAAATTTTACAGAAACCATAAATATATTGGCATATATATTTTTATCTGTTACCAGAAATTTTTATAGTATTATTTCGTTAATTTACGGAACTTTTAACGAATGTTTTTATTTTATTTTAATATGTATTAGTTCTGTTCATACTATTAAATATAGAGAAATACAATTACCTATCGTTTTAACGTTCCTTTAACACTTTGTTTTGGTTTGCTTAATGATTTTGTTCTAAGTATTTTGGCTTTGACAGCTGACATGGGTTTTCTGGTGCAAATACAACTTTAGTATAACGTGTTCACAAACATATTTGAATAAGTATTGTTCTTTTGTGATGTTGAAGTACAATAAGTGGCCGTTATTATGCGTCTAAGTTGGTCGAGTCTAAGCCAGTTTTGTGTTTAGTGTTAAGTTATATGAAACATACAAACGAGCCGTGTGGTGTGGTGGAATCCTTTTATAGATGCCCGCCATTTGGGAACACGATGGGGTATGTGGGACACCCCCGGGCTTATCCACTAAAACCACCACGGTAGCCTAGCCTCTCGGTGCTGTGAGTGATAGCTCCGGGAACTCGAGACGATCGCCACCCGGAGCCACTACTATCATACCTATGCGACATAGAGAAGCTCCTCCCAGGGGGCCAAGGTGTTGTTGCCCCCTGATGCACTTTTTGTGCGTAGGAAACCGCGGCTACCACAGATTGGGTCTTCCCGGGAGTGCTTTTCGGCCTAGAAAAAATTACTGGGCCACCTCATACCATCCGGTGGGTGTCGTAAAAGGCGACTAAGGGATACAGTTTTGCTAAACATCGAAGAGACAGGCCCAGCTTAAATTTGAAGGCTACAGAGCGAATAAAATACTCAGAGCTGGTTCAACGGCGAATGTTCTCTAGGTCTGGCAGTCTTAATGGAGAGTAGTCATCTGTGCAGTTTATATTATATTTTAAATGAGTGTGTGCAAATGCAGGTGTACTTTCTGTTCCCTCATGATCCGATTGGCTTGCTGACACTTCCGGAAAAAGGTCAGGTACAGGATCAACAGCTTTATATTCTTTCTGAGGTACGGGGGTCAACTTCTAGACTCTGGCAAGATACTGCGTTTTTTTTTGTACAGAGAAAATCCAATGTCACTTTGGCTCAACAGGGAATATGAATCAAAGACCTCATCTGCAGTTTCACGTTGCCGCTAGACCGATGAAGCAAGTATCCTCCACACAAAATACTAGCCACTTTAGACAGAAGTTGTAAGGATTTTCAAATGAGCTTTGTGCGCTATAAAGATGCTCTATACTCTATTATAAATGGTAACCGTCACCCATTGGATAAACTGCATGCTAAGTCGTTGATGGGCATTAACAAAAGAAGGTTTGGAATAGAATATTAGCCTTCTCGTTTTAAAAATATTAAAATAAGTCGAGCTAAGAAGAAACGCCTTAACTAATTTTGGGAGCAATCATACGGCCGGCGTTTTAATATTCTAATACTAGCATAGGCGCATTTTGTATTGATTTAATGAGGCGCGTACTATGGGAGTAAGTTCCTGTATGAGGCGGACTTTATCAATTATTAACGGGCTTTGTCAATATTTATGAGTGCCACATATAGTTTTCCTTTGTAATTATCGAATCCAAACACTTTAGGCACTACTACATACGTAAATAAAAGTTTATAGCTAGGTTTTTTACGATTTTAGAAATAGCATATAAAATCGAAACTGTCTCAACTCCATAGAAAACTTTAAATGATTTATGTGTGTGGTCACCTTATCAAATTACTATTATTTTATCTTATATTAGCCGTGTGGTTTTCGACCTATAAAGAATAATAGGGCCACCCCATACCATACGTTGGGTGTCGTAAAAGGCGACTAAGGGGTTACACCAGGTAGTCGGGCAGCACCTTCTAACTTTAGCTAACTTGTATGCCAAGCACGGTGACTACGGCAAACCCCTCCAAATGTTAACGTTATAGGTAACATGATGATTATTGTAATAGGTTGGGGAAAAAGTTACTTCGCATTTTTGGCTACGTACCCGTAGGACCTCCTAGTTTGGACCTCATCTAAAAAGATGACCCTTTGGACCCCTTTGTACCGTTTGGACCTTCAAACTTGGATGTTGTCTATACTTGATTACCTATTAGACCCTCTATTACGCAACGAGTTCTGTTGGACCTCATTCACATGTCTTCGTATAAAAAGTTAAAATACACTCGTGCACAAAAGTGACACACCTTCTTAAAATAAAACACTACAACATGAATCAATGTTATTAATCAAAAATATAAAAGATCACAACGTTATGTAACAAATAAAAACACATATTCCAGTTACATTTTTCTAATTTGACAAATCTTCAAGACCATAGGTATACATAAAAATGCATACTATATATTAATTTTGAATTTTTATATCACATTTTAAAAGAAAGAAACACTGATATAATAATGTAACTAAATCTAAATTGTATGCCGTAGCAACTGAATTTGTGAAGATTGGTTTTACAGGCAGCAACTTAATTAAATTTGTAAATATAAGATATCTTTGTATTTTACATATTTGTAAATAACTTTTCAAGTAATCACAGTCTTATTCTCGTAGATTTTTTGTAAATTTAAAATAATGTATATAAGTAAAATAAAGTTTATAAATCACAGTTTTTTTTAAGTTAAGTAGTTTTTTTACATATAAAACATTACAATATGCGGTTTACCTAAGTATTATTGATATTTGTACATGGGGTTTTTTAAAATATTTATCCATTACACACCTGTAAATTTGAAAGAAATATAGTTTACACTAAATTTCTTGTGTTTCTTCTACTGACCACGGATTGCTGTTTGTGTTAGTGTGCCTGTATTCGCTTATGCTATTTCGCCTAATTATTAGAATTCTGGTTAAACATTTTCAACACAACTGTACCTTTTTTAATAAAATAACGCCGGGCGAATACTAAATAAAAACATATTTTATTAAGGTCCAAAAGGTATTAGAATTGAGGTCCAACAGGTTCATCCTTAGTAGTTTTAATTTTGAAGGTCCAAAGGGTACTTAAAAAGAGGTCTAATGGACACATTGATTATTGTATTTTAAAGAAGGTCCAAAGGGACTTAAAATGAGGTCGGACGGGTACTTTTGCGATAGAGGGTCTAATCTTGTAGGTCCAACGGGTACGCAGCCGCATTTTTTGAGAAATTTCAATATATTTTTAATATAGTTTATTTACATTTAACTTTTGTTATTATTAACATTTTGTTCGATAACTTTTTGCCATCTTGTAGGTAGGGACATGATCCCATTGCTATATACATTTTGGGACTTCTGATCAAAATACCGCGACAAGTGGTTTTGGCAGTTCCTCTCGTGATGTTAACCTGACACAGCCTAAAGAATTCTGATACACTTTGCATCCCAATTATCAGCTTCTTAAAAATGGTTCAGTTTAATTAGGTACATCGTAATAAAGAATCACAAATGAGTACACGGTTCATTAGGTTTCTTTCAGAGAGCTCGTGAGGTACCCAAATATTGAGCTTCTTTGTGTACCCAGTTTTTTTCAAATACGCCAAACTGTTTTGTGGTCAATTCCCAGTTCTTCAGCTACGTCGTAACTACTGATATGCCGATCTCACTCCACTTAAAAATGGCATCCATTTTATCCGTGATAGAGCGACCAGAGCGACGTGCATCTTTGACATCAAAATTTCCTGATTAAAAACACTTAAACCAAATTTGTGCTACTGTCACAGATACTGCACTAGGTCTTTAAACATAGCAAATTCTTTTAGCGGCTTGCGTTGCATTTCTACCTTTATTATAGTAAAATTTTAAAATGTATCAAATTTCTTCATTAGATTCACTCGCCTTGAAAGAACATAATTCCAAATTCAAATAAGAAAAGTGTGATTTTCATTTGTTTTTCGACAAATGAAAATCACACTTTTCTTATTTGAATTTGGAATTATGTTCTTTCAAATTTAAACTTTCAATAATACCATAACCAGCCAGATACAAATAGTATAGACTAAGAGATTTTATGACAAGTTCATACATACTGTAATGCGAAAAGACTTTTTCGCCAACCTAATAGTAGAATTTGAATATGACGTATTCCCATTATTTTGCCCCCAGGAGAATCAGTGCATGAGGATCAAGATCTTGGGTGACTGTTACTACTGCGTGTCGGGCCTGCCAGTGTCGAGACCGAACCATGCCTACAACTGCGTTAATATGGGACTGCAGATGATTGATGCTATTCGGTAAGACTTAATTTATGAGCTATTGAATTCTTCTCTTGGTGGCGTCTGAATAGTAGTGAATAGTGACGTAAGATATTGACTGGATGTATGACGCTGTAAGTTATGGGAATTACTTCACTTCTACTTCAGCAGCTGTATGTTTCAATTCTCGAACAGGAGAACTATTCTTTTGACCCATATGGTTATTCTAAATCCGGGTGAATTTTATGTTCATTGCATGTTTGTAAAGTCTCGCGGCACGGTGATTTATGTCTCTAGGCCGGGGGTCGGTCGTCTCGTTTGTGATAATATTATAAAATATATTCGAAGCATTTCTTGCTCCTCAGCGAGAGGCGAGAAGCGAGAGGCGAGAAGCGAGAGGCGAGAGCGAGTTATAAATTTTACTTAAACGATGTATGAGATATTTTTTTTGTAATATCATCCTTTGTAATTTTATTCTGGCCTCCATTTTCTTAATACTATAAAACAGATAGTATACAGCTGTCTCGGTCAAACGTATTGGGAAGGAAAAAAACGCCCCACCCCAATAGTGCGGACTGTAAGAGCAGGGGGTGCCTTAAGAAGTGAAAGTTAAACGAATAATTTCATGTTAGTAAAAAATTGATTTATAGAGCTTAAGTCCACGTTTCCAAAATGCCAAACGCAAAACTTTATTGAATTAGTTTCTGTATATTCAAAATAGACCCAAGTTTGTTGTTTCAACTATTGGAAAGATACAAGAACTTTTATTAAATAACCTAAAATGTTTCATTCCTTTATTCAATAGCCAGTTTCAACTTCCAATTCAGATCCAAAATATTTCAGCGAGTAAAAGTTGCCGAGCTAAAAGTTGACCGAAAATGTTAGACCAGCTGTGAATGTCTGCTGAAGTTGAAATCAAAGTATTTTACAGACTCAATTTCGCTACAATATTTAATCAACTTGTACTACGAACTTTTGTAGTTTGTTAGATACAGAGATAACTCTTGGAACTTTTAATATAAATCTCAAAATGAAATTTATAACTCTGAATTTTTTAAGTCAAACGTCCGTCTTCAGATTTACTTGCAAGGTACAGACGCCAGCACATCAAGCTACCCCAATCTGTCAAATTTATTTTATATCTTTTCAACTAACATAATAACTAACATATAACCATTGTGAAGAGAAAATAAAATTTATTTTGGTTGATTGATTGATTGAACTTTATCACTTAAGCATAATATTCACTTTCAATTGGAGAAATTTGACAGATTGGGGTAGCTTGAAGTGCTGGCGACTGTACGTCAATAAAATATAGTAAAATCAAAATAAGGTGTTTTTTATTCACTATCACTACAATTCATTTACAGTTTTTATTATTGTAGATCTATCTACGTTTTAATTTGTGTTTAAAATAGGTATATCTTCTTTTATTTTTATTTGAATAACTTATAGGGGATTTCTTCTAGTGGCGACATGCAGGGTATAATAGAAATTGTAAACTAAATCGAAGGTGCTTGATTTGTCTATTAATCGTAATTTAGCCGACCGTAAATTAATTAAACAAGTTTATTTAGCATTGTGTCAGTCTATTTTGACTTTTTATTGGTTCATGGGGTGGTGCTCTTAAAACCATTCTATTACCACTAGAACGTGCTCAAAGAGCAATACTAAAGGTTTGACAATTGAAAAACATTGAATGTCAGGTACTTACGGATCGACAATTATTTCTACTGCATATTATATTGAAACAACACAACGAACTTCCTTTTAACCCTGCACCCTTAGACTAGCGAAGGAAAGTCTTAGTTTGTATAAAGCCTCAAACTAGACATGCTTTTGTAAACAGATTTTATATATTCTTCGGACCTTTTTTCTACAACAAAATCAATAAATTACTAAACATCCATAGGGTAGATATGTTATACAAAATGCCCATAGTGGTAACAGAATACCTACAGCAACTAAGTTATGCAGACACAGAAAAATACTAGAAGTTTTAAAATGATGCTAATAATGTAGGGATGTATCAGTATACACGAACTCTTTAGTTTTTATTAATGAATTTACAATTTAAATTACATTTCTTTTTGCCTATCATTTAAATCAATTGTTATGTTAGTTTTGTATGAAATACAGGTTCTACCTAGTTCAGACAAGCCGCTAATATTTATTATATTTTGAATGTTCTTAATTTTGTCTTGTTTAATAATAAATGTATTTATCTTAGCTAAAAGTGTTCCTATTTCATTTAAGCAGTAATTATAAAAATATGTAAGAATTAGATAATATTTCCAAGATTTATGTTATTTGTTTTGTAAACTGAAAAATATGTAAATAAATTTATTATTATTACTATTATTTATAATCTATTAAGTTTTAATATCTGTGTAGGTAATATGTTTTTAAGCAATTTAACATTTAAACTGAAGTAAACTATACTATGATAAACTTCCCAGACACAAATGATGATCTGAATTTTGTATAGGGCCTAGTATTTATATTAAGAGAATAACAGAATATGACCGCTTTCATCTCTTTTCTATCTCACTCATACACGTACAAAATTATGCCATGACAGCCTTATTCTTAACTTTGTACCTTATTCAAAGTATTTCTAGATTCGCCCCCGCTATGTATTTAGATAGTCTAATTCACTCTCGCTGGCTAGTTGCACACTGCGTAATGGGCAAGTAAGATGTTATGTAACAAACTAAAACAAAAGAAGATAAATATATTCCTTTGTTATAATTATGTTACTCTCCATGTTCACCAGGTTTGTTCGTGAAGCAACAGGATTCAATGTCGACATGCGCATAGGCATACACACGGGAAATGTGTTGTGTGGCGTCCTCGGTCTACGAAAATGGCAGTTTGATGTCTGGAGTGATGACGTCACGCTAGCCAACCACATGGAGTCTGGAGGCATAGCTGGGTAAGACATTCAAATTTTTTGTTGTAGGATAATAATCTATAAGAAACCCTTGAAAGAGGACGTAATCACAAAATTTGAAAAAGGTATGCTGAGGTTGGACATTTAGAAAGGGTGGATAAAATAAGATCGACAAAAGAAGTATACCTGGCATGTGTGAAAGGTACAACCGGAAGGGAAGAACTCGTAGAGAATTCTCTGACCAAATCTGAGATGTTCTCAAGAAAAGCCAGATCAGAAGTACCCTAAACCGGCGAGCATATATGAAGAATATAATGACAGTAAACGAGGCAAAAGAGATGTGCAAAGATCGTGCCAAATGGAAATCCGTTGTCCCTGCCTCCCCTCTGGGAAACAGGCGTGTCTATGTATAATGATTTGTGGGTGCAGTAAATTTACTCAACAAATCATTGTAAAATGGATTTTGTCTCTACAAAGTATATGATTTGCTTCAAACTACTGGGTTCTTATCTAAAAGCAAAAATATTCTTCATTCATTGGTACTAAATTTAAATTAGTTTGTTTAACTCCCACTACCCCACGTTGGGCGCCATTACTTACTATGAAATTTTGTATCGCTTTTTATAGCCTATTCAAACTTTCAATTCAATTTCACCTGCTGTCTTATGCCTAACTAAATCAAAAAGTCTAGCTTAGGATAACGCCAAGGTATACTTTAGTTACCTTTGCGGAGAAAACTTAGCTTGAGTTGTAATAAAATAACAATTACTTGATACAGCACCTATCTATCCCAGTTTAGATCGATAAAGGTAGAAAGATAATTTATTATTTTGAAAATTATTTTAACTTTAATATTTAGACACACATCCTCAAAAGCTTGAGTAATGACAATAACTAAATATGTTGAACATAAACATACATATAAATTATAATCAATAGTTTTCGCAGGGTGCTAATTAAACAGACTTCTTTTAGCATTATTCGCATGTAAAAATTTATATTGCCATCTAAATTACTAAGTCAGCCACGACAAATGCGTATGAATGATACTATCTTAGCCACTAGTTATTTTCTATGTAAGCCACTCTAAATATTATAATAAATATCAGCATGGTGGTTATTTCACCTAAATACATTGACATATACACATTATCTAATTCCAAAGACTTTTTTTGTATTTATTATAAAAGGACATATAATGTCACCTGAAAAATTCACAAAGCTCCAAAAAAATAAGTTTTTTTTAAACTTTCCACCGATCTTCACGAACAATAGTGTATCTAGCGCTCGGCGGCCGCTGCCGCGGCAAGCTCGCTTAGCTCGCTCGCCTTCGCGTTCTAGATGGTCACAGTTCTAGCGTTACCTAACCTAAATAATTTCCTTTTTTTAGTAAATTAGTTTGCATTTATACATATAAAGAAGAAGTACAAGATAAGATAATTGTTGATCTTTACTTGACGCTTTCTATAGAATATTTAGTTCTCGTTGTAAAAAAGACAAAGTTTCTTTATTAGAAGCTATCTCATTTTCCCGTTGCTTAGTTATAAAATGAGAAGTTTAATCACGTGGCCAAAAAGAAATGTGTGGCTTAACGTGTAATTTCTTGTTTTCGCAGTCCACGCTAAGTTCTTTTATGGGAACATTTTGATACTCTGTGATACAGTATTGTATGTACGTTTTATAGTAGTTCTCAAGTTTTTTGAAATATATTCTATTTACGTGATGGAATTTAAAAAATCATCTCAATTATTAGTACTATACAAGCGTAAACATAGACAAATATTAAGTGTGAAATGGTTTAATTTGCCCTTCCATTTTCGTACTTCTCAATTATTTCAAATAAAAGAACCGAGTCTAAACTCATAAACACTCACCTTTTAAATTGTTGTTTTAAGAACTTTGGAGCAAACTCTTGATAAAGAAAACACGTTTCTCAGCTACAATTATATATTTGACTCTTCAGTCTTGCACCATTACAAAACTTATCCAACTTAACTAAATCACTTCAGTATTATATGTAATAAATGTAGAAAAAGCAGCGTTCGGTTCCAGCGCTCGGAAAACACTGCCTCACTAGCGGCCATTCCAAACGTCAGGAAAGGGAAAGAGAATGAACCGAATGCTCAAACCATTCCGCTCATTCTCCTCTTTTAGTCAAATTGTATCCTTATTAAATAAATTACAAAACAAAATCATACTTTTTTTAGTAAAATCACCAAAAATGTTGCCAATAATTTGAAAATCATAACATTCGGCCATCCGACCCCGTGTTGCCTCCTGGCACACACAATACATAAACACAAGTTATACATTTCAAAAATAAAAAGAAATCATAACATTAATAAATATAAATAAAAAAAAATGTTTCTATACAACCATAAAATACATTTTGTAGATTACACTTTCTTACAAAACAAGGAGAAAATAATAACATTTTTATAATTATCAATAAAACCGAAAATAAAATACTTTTAGATAGAAGTTAATCAGAGTCACATTTGCTAGAATCTTCTGAGCCACTTTCGTCGGAACTATGTAATTCCAACGCTTTTATATGTATCCAAGGTCGGATCCTATCAGCTGAGATTACAGTTTCATAAGGTTTGCCATTTTTAGGAAAACCAGGGACGTCTTTTATTCTTTAGCGGTCATTGCCCAGAACTTCAGTTACTTTGTATGGACCTATAAATTTTGACAGAAGCTTTGTACTTTTTTTGTCATTATTATAATTATTTCGAGCTATTTTGACTAGATCACTAACCTTATACTTAGCTGCAGGAATTCGATTTGAATCATGTTTTTCTTTTTGTTTAGCTTGGTCCTTTTCGATATTAGTACCAATTTGCTCTCTAATTTCTTGTAACTCAACATTAGAATTTGAACAATCTTTTATATAAAGTTTATTTGATAGAGCATCACGTAATTTAACTCCGAACATAGCTTCTGTAGCAGATTTTTTTGTTGGTGAACTGACAGTATTGTTAATACCCCATTGAATTTTACCCAGACACCTATCCCAATCACGCTCATTGTTTGAAAAGTTTTGGGTTGATAATGAAGTTAAAATGGTTTGATTAAACCTTTCTGCCTGACCATTAGCTCTAGGACAAGCTACCGCGTTCAAAATATGTTTAATACCTAGCATACTACAAAATGTCTGAAAAGCGGTTGACGTAAAACTTGTCCCTCAGTCAGTCACAATCCTAGCCGGAACACCGAAATCATAAAATATTTTTTCTAAAACGTTAACAGTGCTTTTTGTTTTTAAATCTTTAACCGCTCTTACGAAGACATATTTTGTGAAACCGTCTACTACAGTTAAAATATGGGTATTTCCATCTTTACTTCTAACAAAAGGTCCAACATGATCCATATGAATCGTGTGGAATGGTATTGACACCTTTTCAATTGGGTGCAAATGACCAGATTTCTGTTTTGAAGCATTATCTTTATTATAAGCACACTCTAAGCATGCAGCAACATATTTCTTTACAAATTTTCTTAATTTTGGGAACCAATATAATTGTTGTATTCTTTCTAGTGTTTTTGCATGCCCCAGGTGGCCAATTTCATCGTGGTTAGCTCGGCATATCTGCCACCGGGCACTTCTTGGAACAACAAGACATAACCTATCATTGACTCGTTTATATAAAGTATGATCTCTTACAACATAATTTTTTCGTATATCCCTACAATCTTGATCATTCTCAAGTTTAAGAATTTTAAATATGCGAGATATTTCGGGGTCAGCTATTTGTAATGATAAGAGCCAGTTTTTTTTTACGATGGCATACACGCCGATGGAAGGACTATTATCTGATTCCGTGCACAATACTGTGTTCCTGCTTAATGCATCCACGTGAGACATTTGAACCCCAGGTCGATATTCAATGTCAAACGTGAACTCACTTATTTGCAACCACCACCTCGCTATTCTCGGAACAAGATCTCTTTTGGTTAATGTAGTGCGAAGAGCAGCGCAATCTGTATAAACCCTAAAATGAATGCCTAACAGATACACACGAAATTTCTTAAGGGAGCATACAACAGCTAGTGTTTCCAGTTCGTAAGAGTGCAGATGCTTCTCTTCCGGAGTAGTCTGCCGACTAAAATAAGCGACAGGTTTTAAAACCCTTACATATTTTTGCCATTGCATAAGTATACCTCCTACGCCTAACGAACTGGCATCAGTGTGGAGTTCTGTTTCAAGTGTAGGATCATAAAGGGCCAGAACAGGCCGACTAGTAAGTCTCACCTTTAAAATTTCAAATGCCTGATCTTCTTTAGAAGACCATTGCCAAACACAGCCCTTTTTTAACAGAGAGGTCAATCGTTGAGCTACCTCTCCATAACCTTGAATGAACTTTCTAAAATACCCAGTCAATCCTAGAAATTGACGGACTTCATGGACATTTTGTGGTTTTGGGAATTGCTTGACTGCTAGAACCTTAGATTCGCTCGGCTGAATGCCCTGTGAAGAGATCTCGTATCCAAGATAGCTAACAGTATCATAAAAGAAACGACACTTGGCCAATTTTAAAGTCAAACCATTTTGCCTAAACAATATTAACACGTCCTCTAACCTTTGAAACATCTCATCTATATGCTTCGAAGGTATTAAAACGTCGTCTAAATAAGCTAACGCGTATTCGAATCGCCTGTTTCCAAGTATTTTATTAATCATTCTTTGAAACACGGCTGGGGCATTTGCAAGGCCAAAAGGCATTCTTTTGAATTGGAAATGACCATCGGGTGTGACAAAACCAGTGACATGTTGGCTTTCTTTAGCCATGGGGATTTGATAATAGCCTGAAGCAAGATCAAGAGTCGTAAAGAAATTATTTCCACTGAGATTAGAAATTTGGTCTTCAATTAGCGGTAACGGGAATCTATCTTTAATGGTTTTATTATTCAGGGCTCGAAAGTCAACGCATAATCGCTGCTCACCCGTTTTCTTTTTAACCATTAAAATTGGGCTAGCGTAGTCAGACGTTGATTCCTGAATAATATCGTTTTGAAGTAATTCATCAATAGTTTCTCGGACTCTTTCGCGTTCGTAATGTGACAGCCGATAGGGACGGTAAACAATTGGTTTATTATCTGCTAAATCTATTTTCATTTCAACGTTAATCGCGCATCCTATTTCATTTAAATTTGTAGCAAAACAATCGCGGTAATTTTGCAATAACAAGTACAATCTATGTAACTGTTCATCGCCCAATCCTTGTCCCGTTTTGATATCATCTTTGTTAAGGGCTCCAATGGTAGAGGAATCTTGAACTATACGATTGATCTCAAATACTTTTTGTTCATTGAACGGAATAGCTCTAGCTACTAAAGCGTTAGATTTAAAACTTATAGAATTAGGTGATAAGTTGGTTATAACAACTGCTCCTTTACCATTGGAAATGTTAAAAGCACCCTGTAACAAGCAATACTCCCTACCAGTTTCAACAGCTTTATAACCTTGAATAAGTACATCGCCCGTAAAGTCACAGTTAGAATGAACAGGAACAGTGCTAGTATTCGAAACCTCAGTCATATTAGTAATATAAAGCTTTAAAATGCCTTTGGGGCTTTCTAAAAACGCTTGGTTGGGACTTTCATAGAATGTAAGTTTAGAGCTGTCTTTTAAAACTGTAATAAACGGCAATTCTGTAAAATTCTGACCAACAATGAGTGACGTCTGCATGTGAATGTCATCTACTACTAATGCCTCAATATCCGATTCAATTTCATCGACCTTAAGTACTAGATTTGTTTTATACAATGGCAAAACCGTTGATTGTCCAAAACCCTTAACCACTGGAACGTTATTAAAACTTTAACCCAAATTAAGTAGTTCGGCATCGGCTTTGCGCAAGAGTGTGCACTCACTACCAAAGTCAATGTAAGCTTTAAAGGATTTATCATTTATGAAAACTGTTTTAAAATATTTTGCGTTACTGCCTTTATGAAAATCAATTTTGACGTTACTATGATCGTAAGAATTAATTTTTAAAGTCCTTTCCTCTGTTGTATTCCTTATTTGATTTGACTTGGAATTGAAAGTAACAAGGGGTTCCAATTTACATCCGTCATGATCGTGCCCTATTCGATTGCAGCGTCTACATTTAACGATGGGCTTTGAGCATTTAAAATAAGGATGCCCCTTTGAACGACAGTTATAACATGTAAGAGACAAGTTGTGAGGTCCATTAAAACTTGTACCAGGACCTCTAAAGCTCGGTTTTTGGGTGACGCGTTCGCGAAATTTACTATTAAGTATTGGTTGAGGGTTTTGAGATGTAAGAAAGTGAAGTAAATCTTCAGGCTCGGAACTATTTTGCGCCTGTGCCAAATTTCTAACTGAACGATCGCTAATACCGTATACGATACAACCAACAGCCCTTCTACCACTAATTTCACATCTGTTTAATAACCCTAATTTATCATAAAAATATTCACGAAGACTTTCATCGCCACGTGAAGTACGATTTAACATTTCTTCTAAAAGTCTGCCGTAGTTCTCTTCACTGGGAAAAGCCTTCCTGAGTTTAACTTGCCACTCATCCCAAGTGAAAACAACAGTTGGCAAAGCCTCAAACCATCTCTTTGCTAAACCAGCTAGCTTTTGTAAAGAAAAATGGACGGTTTGTTTGTCGTCCCAGTCATATATAATAGCACATTCTTTATCTTTTCGTAACCAGCATTCGATGGTTTGAGTCCTATTCGAAGGATCAAACTCTGGAATAACATTGTTAAGATTGTTATTATTCCAGTTTTTGGAAGGTTTGTTTGTAGCACACTTAACCATTTTTAGAAAATCATTAGTGAAAAATTCATTTGCACGCTTACGTCGTTTTCTAGGTAGCACTTCTTCGCTTGAACTAGATGACGATGGACTTCGTTGTTTAGCCTTATTTTTCTGAGTTTTGCGCCGACGTCTCGGAGGTGTATCAGAAGGAGTGCCGGCTTCATCATCAGTCGTCATCATCACTCACTGAAACATTTACATTGTATGGGACATAATCCATTCATAATCATGTAACAATAAATAAATGAGTTAAAATCCAGTGAACTACAGATGGATGGACAAAATCATTTTAGGCAAAGAAAAACAAAACGACACAAAAGTCTTAGTATTACTTGCAAACTTTATGAGAATAAGCTACTCATTGATCAGATCACTTGATTTGATTAGCATATATTGTTGTAAACATTCATGAAAATCTTTAACCGACGACTAGTGACATACCCAACTACCAGCAGTAACCATAACTACTCAAAACTCCAATGTATCCACATAGTAAGCCCACTAAACAACTTTATCCGACGACTAGCGACCCGGTGAACGTCCAGTGAGGTATCTACTCACTCAATTAACCAGCGAAATCATCCAGTACACCCGCTAACTGTATCCGCCGACTAGCGTCCCCCCAACATCCAGTGAGATACCTACTGACTTAACTAACCAGTGAAGTCACCCAGTACGCCCGCCAACTAACTTTAACGGACGACTAGCGACCCGCTCAACATCCAGTCAAATACCTACTCACTTAATTTATCCAGCGAAGTCACATAGTACGCCCCCTAACTAACTTTATCCAACGCCTAGTATCCCGTCTCAATCCAGTGAGATACCTACTAACTTAATTAACCATCAAAGTTACATAGTACGCCCCCAAACAAAACTGGTCAAAATTCTCACTGTATTGGTCCACTAGCAGTACCCGCGGACATCGTTCCGCATTATAAGTATTTTCTAATTAATAAAAATTTTGATGATGCATCACATTCTATGACACTCCACAACAACGTAGCTTTCTATTGGTGAAATAATTTTAAGAACCGGTTCAGTAGATCCCGAGATTATCCCTTACAACGACACCATCTCACAAACTCGCATACGTTGCCTCTTTATAATATTAGTATAGAAGTATAGATAAAACAAATAATCATAGCAGTAATTTAAGTAACCAACAATATAAAATCTACATAATGGTGCTTGTAATTTAATCATTCCATCAAATAAATATATTCAACTATTTCCTTTTAAATATTCCAAGAAGTTTATGGATTCATAAAGGTATCAAAATTCAATTTTATCCATCTCGAACGCACACAATACGTTCGGCCACTATATACAATAATGTGTGCTTATTAGTACTGCCAGAGAGAAGCCCCGGCCACGTACCCGCGCCCACGGTTATATAACACAGTTTACACAGCACAATCCATTATCAGAGAGTTGCCCTGACCGCATGGGTAATGCTATATACAACAATGTGTGCTTATTAGTACTGCCAGAGAGTAGCCCTGGCCACGTACCCGCGCCCACGGTTATATAACACAGTTTATACAGCATAATCCATTATCAGAGAGTTGCCCTGACCGCATGGGTAATGCTATACACAACAACGGGAGCTTATTAGTACTGCCAGAGAGTAGCCCCGGCCACGTACCCGCGCCCACGGTTATATAACACAGTTTACACAGCATAATCCATTATCAGAGAGTTGCCCTGACCGCATGGGTAATGCTATACACAACAACGGGTGCTTATTAGTACTGCCAGAGAGTAGCCCCGGCCACGTACCCGCGCCCACGGTTATATAACACAGTTTACACAGCATAATCCATTATCAGAGAGTTGCCCTGACCGTATGGGTAATGCTACGCAATTAACATTTATTTCGATATAAAACAAAGCCTTGAATCCATAAAATTGCTTTATGCCTACACACAAACCCTTGAACGTGGTGATTATTTAACAATTATTTTCAAGTATGACCAATTACAAGCGATTTAATCATATTATATCTTTGTTTTATTTTTAAATATGGTCTACATACCTTTTTCCTGGGTAATTTCCACTTCTGAGATGATAAAGAAAACACGTTTCTCAGCTACAATTATATATTTGACTCTTCAGTATTGCACCATTACAAAACTTATCCAACTTAACTAAATCACTTCAGTATTATATGTAATAAATGTAGAAAAAGCAGCGTTCGGTTCCAGCGCTCGGAAAACACTGCCTCACTAGCGGCCATTCCAAACGTCAGGAAAGGGAAAGAGAATGAACCGAATGCTCAAACCATTCCGCTCATTCTCCTCTTTTAGTCAAATTGTATCCTTATTAAATAAATTACAAAACAAAATCATACTTTTTTTAGTAAAATCACCAAAAATGTTGCCAATAATTTGAAAATCATAACACTCTCTTGCTTTAACTTATTTCAATTAACAGAAGTATTTCACCCGTTAACCCACTTCAAAAGAAGGAAGTTATCAATTGAACTGTGTGTGCATATAAGTTTTGAAGAAACCGAATGTTTAAGTACAAAGTTCCATCACTAGTAGACGAGCCAACACTGCTGCTGCTTTAGCGAGGACCACTAAACGGAGGCAAAATATCAACCTTAAATATTTGTTTGAGCCGTTTGGAGCTAAAATGATCAGACCGTCGGGTCCAAGCGCTTTAAAACTTTGCTTCACGTGATCACGCTAATCTATACTTAGGTCAATGAATTAGCAGTGGAATTCAACGTGGCAATGCTGCCAGCTTTCTGGGTACATTCCTGGTGGAAAATGATGTCGAGGAGGTTTTTGTGGCCTAAGCTCATCGTTAGGAAGTATTATTTATTTTATTTTAATATAATATTGCTACATATTTTTGTTTATTTAGATAATAAGTTAGGTTATTTAAATACTAATTTTTAATCCTTTGAAGTTCAAAGTATTAAATAAATAAACTACACAGTAATAATATTTTATTCCGTAATTGTACATACAATAAAGTTATTCGTTTTCCCTTTAAAAGCAGTGGGGGCTTGTAGTTGCATTAATTAAGATATCATCTGTGTGGCCATTGTACGCTTTTGAGAATACATATCAACAAAAATATTATATTATAATTAAAGTGTATTTGTCTTGAAAATGAGTTGTCTCGTCTGTGAAATTGTGTATTTCTTTGCGATACGCTGTGCGAAAGTATTAGCAATGATATTATAATTCTAACGTAGTATTAGATACATAATGGATTTTTTGCTTCAATGCAGAAGATAATATACAGGGGCGGCAATGGTTATTGGCCTGTGTTCAGTGACCCTGACTGCCAAGCCATCATCCCCATTGAGGACAAACCTTTGTGTGTATGAGTACGATTATTTGTTTTGCGTCGGGGTGTAATTTTGTATGATGTGTATGTATTTAGAAATATATAGGTATTTCTATCATCTTATATGCATATCATGGCACTAGACGGATAACATACGAACTGCTGAGTTGTTCCTTAAATTGTACCTATTTGATATTATAAACATTTTAATTCTACCAACGCGTAGATTGAGGCCGCACTTGGGGTTCTTTTTTAAGGAGTATATTTTACTTCCGCACACAACGTGGACACTACACTCTACGTCTCTGAACTTCACTCCACCTCGTCAGTTCCGGAACTACCTACATTGAACCTTTATGTTCGGCCATTTGCCGGACATCACGACACTACCTGGGAAGTCGTATTTTAAATTTTCACCCGAAATCGAGTGATAAACCTACGGCCCAACTACCTAAGTTTTATATCTACACGCGGTAGCGTGTCAAGCCAAATTAAATTTACTTCTTTTATATATTTTTTCTTAATCTACCTACCCTCTTTTTTTCTATTTTTTTTTTAAAAGCGACATCATCCGATGACATCTCGAGAGTGATGGAATAGAAAGTGCCCTATTATAATTCCCGCGCAGATAGCTAGTCTCCATTGAGACTGGCTGCCGTGGCCGCAATTCATGCAGGAGGGGATTCCGTGACTGCAAAAGATTGTATAATGTTCTAATTCGTCCTTAACAGTTTACGTCTTATTAGGTAGTCTCTGTATACTTGGTTATCTTCACTCTTACATTTTTGTCTTTCCCTTGTTAATAACTTTGTGTCTTTACAGACGGGTCCACATAACAAAGCCCACGTTATTGCAGCTGGGTGGAAGATTTGAGGTGGAACCAGGTGACGGTGCTTCGAGAGAAGGCTACCTGGCGGACCATAAAGTTGAGACTTATCTGATAATACCGCCGAAGGTAAGTTTATATTTTTTAAGAACTAAATTTATTTAGCGGTGACTAGACTAAGCAACCGGAATATCTATGTCGATTATGGAATACGATAATAGTGAGAGGAGTCGACTTGAAATTCCCGAGAAATGTAACTGTAACTCATTCACGGTGTCGTTACTCAGAAAAAGGTTTATATGAAAAAATAACAAATATTTATTTCTAAATATCAGAAAAGTGAGTGCACCAATGAAACAGAAGACTGCGAGACGTTGTTTTTATTCTGTTTATTGGTTTTTTTTTTTCAGAAGGATTTGTTTTATCTCCGGAAGGAAAAATGAAAAATGTTGTACATTACAATGCATTACAATAATTATAAAAAATTAGACTTGTCCGAAGCCTAATTTTTTTTTGTATTAATGGGAAATAAATATGACGGTACAAAGTTAGCCGATACAGCTAGTTTACAATAACAATATGGATCGCTAAGTCAGTATGTCTGTTGATGAGAAAAAACAGAACTTTATAATTTTATCTTCACGTTAAAATTTTGTAAATATGTATAAACTATCATTATTAAAAAATATTACATCATATACTTTGGATGAGAGGAATGGTATATTTAATAATTAATCGAAAAATTAAGTAAGTAAGTAAAAATAACACTTTATTTGAAAAAAATTAAGAAAATATCTTTATTCAGTAAACAACAAAAGTACAAAATTAAATGTACATTATACAGAAGTATGGTCAGAAAAATTATCTGTATGAGTACGAATTGGTAATCTCAACAATAGCTGCAACATTAACTTTTACAGCGCTGGGTTTCTGATGAAGCCAAGTACCTACACTTATAACATAGGTTGGTAGGAACATTTGGTACACTGGGCAGTTTTACTGCTACAATGATTACATTTTTTTTTTACATATAATAGGATGGTGAACGAGCAAGTGGGGCACCTGATCGTAAGTGATCACCGCCGCCCATGGACACTCGCAACACCTGAGGAGCTGCAAGTGCGTTGCCGGCCTTTAAGAAAAGAATAGGCTCGCTTCTTGAAGGTTGCCATGTCATACCGGATCGGAAATACCTCTGCAGCTAATTGATTCCACAGAGCGGTAGTGCGTGGCAAAAAGTTTCTTGTGAAACGCACAGTGGTAGATGACCATTCATCCAGGTGATAGGGATGAAATTTCCACTTTTGGCGGGAGAGACCCTCTCGCCAAAAGTGGAAATGGCGGAATGTGGCGGCAGGTATAAGCTCGAACAATACTTACAGACAATAATGTGTATTGTACCCAGTGGATAAACCTTCTCTATTATTAAATTATTCTATATGTTAGGTATGTCACAAACAAACAAAGTAGATAACACTTTGTTTGTTTGTGACATAGAAAGTAATACGATATTAAAGTCATTAGTTATTGTAATTTGAATAGTTAAAATTGAGATATATAAGAAACGAGATAAAATCCTTTACATAAAACTATTTGAGGTATAGAAGAATGGTAAATTTAAGTAATTTTTAAATAATTCTAAGAGCTATGAAGGCTTACTTTAAACGTCATGTTAAAAAGGCTTCAATATGCCAGCTAGGGCAAAAATCTTAACATACATTATAGTAATAGTACCTTGGAACAACCCACACTCTGCCATCTGATCTCAACCTACGCTGAGCATGAACTTTGGCAACCAGACGACTGATAAACATACTTGTACATTTCTAAATATGTATTTAGAAATGTACAAGTATGTTTATCAGTCGTCTGGTTGCCATTATAATACATAAATTACACCCAGTAATCATCTCATCACACAAAGATTTGTCTTGGTTGGGAATCCAACCGACGACCTCTGACTAAAATGGCATGGTCGCTTACCACAAAATCGACAGGCCAATCAACATTATTGATTTATATGCAATATTTATAAAATAAATACTTCGTTAAACGCACTTGGATAATCAATTTTATACATCAATCAAATTTAGAATAAACACACCAGTCTTGAAAACAATATCTTTCCAGAATAAACTAAGGAATGAATATAAATGATCCAGCTGTTTGAATATCAAAGATTTTGAAGTAAAAAGATTTTATTGAGATTGAAAAAGTTAATATTTAAATTTTTGTTTAGCATATTTGTTTTAAAATGATACATGACTAAGTACAAAGATAGGCACTTTACACAAACTTGTATTTATTTTATTTACTTTTGTTTTTTAAAACAAAAAGGAGTGAAATTTTAAAAGAGAGCAGGTAATAAATTAAATATTTGAAAAAATAATATATTTATATAATGTACAGTCAATTTAAGCATGATATGTTTTTAACATTACTGCCCCATAGAAAATAATACAAATAATGGTCGAATTTCAGCGGCCAGTCTCAATGAAAACTAGCCATCCGTGGGGGATATATTATAGTGCACAAGTTGTGTGCGCAAACACAGGGAAATTTTTATTCTATCATTCTCATGATCCGATGGCACGACCGAAGGCTCTTGAAGGCACGGGGGTGTGATACCGCCACGCCCAGACTCGAGTCTCTGTGTGACGTCACGTTTGCTGACGTCGCAAACATTGGTTTTTCCATAGAGAGATGTCGGTCCCTGGTGGCAGTAAAACCTGGGGATAAGTTTTACAACGTTTATTTCACGAACAAACAGTGCGACATATTTGCCAAGTAAGACGGCTCCAACAAGAATGATGCTTTATTTTTTTTTAAATGACGTTAATAATTAGCCTAGGACCTTTCACTGCTTCACTGGATAATATTATTCTTTGCTACGGCGTGACATTTCAGAGGTAATATAATAGGTTGTCATGAATCACTTGTTAACGCCGTTTGGAACATATTCAAAATGACGTATAGACGACAGCACATCCAGCTACGCCAATCTGTCAAATTTCTTTGATAGATTTTCAACTTTATAGCATAAGATTAACTTTCAATTGGGGAAAATTGACAGATTGGAGTGGCTTGATGTACTGGCTGTACATAATCATTGGTGTTCGGATTTGTCGCATAAATATTACGATGAATCTATACCACTTCTCAGCGATGCAATACTGTAATTCCTAGTCAAATAGGCAGTACCAGTAACTACCGGATTGAATATCCTTTGTTGAATGGATGTTAAATAAATATACCGTCGCCATATAAAAAAAACTTGAGAGGTGATAGGCCATATAAAAAAACTTGAGAGTTATTTATTATGTACAAAAAACCTGTATACGCTCAACAAAAATAATCGTCGCGACGCCACACTGTTCAATGCGAAATAGAAATGAAAATATCTGGCTTGCTTTCTATAAGAGAGAGAGAGACAGACAGGGAAACATGCGCACGCCGCACAGCTGCAAAAAGTGTCGTGACAACTTTTTGTAAGATTTTTTTCCCTCTGGCCCCCTTTCACAACGCGCGATAAGGATCTTCGTTCCAATAACTATTTGCGATGTACAAAAACAATCTCTAAAGTGCTTCTGAAAATTACAAGATGTCTATTTAATGTAAAACTTCCTAAACGTATTGAACAATGTGTAGTTAGGTGCATGTTCCCTTTAAGGTGAGTGCTCACCATTGTGCTATGATAAATCACCTTGTATTCTGTTAGACTATTGTTCAGGTCGCTTTGTTAGGACTACTTGCGAATGTGTTAATGGAATTAGTTTGATAATAATCAGATTAAGTAAGTTCTTGTAGGTATATAGTTGGTATATAAGCAGATGTAAGTATGGAGCCCTAATTGTTTCTCATTACCTTGTAAGATAAAGAATCTGTTCTTAATGAGCAGTTTTAGTTATTTTTTTCTCTTGTATCCTCGCTTGTATATTATGTTCGACATTTGTATATGGCAATTGATATTCCTGCAACCTAATTAATTATCTGTTTTTGTTGGTATAACAATATAACGTAATTTAATTAATAATTTTTATATGGGTCACTGCCTGAAATAAGATTTTATTTTTATATATATATTTTTTATATTTGTTTGTTTGTCACAACTACAGAACCACTTTACAGATTTCAACAATTATTTTACCTATAGTCAGTTATATTATCAGTGTGTAACATGGGCTGTGACATTCTATGTCATTACTCTGAAGAAGTCTGTATGTTCGAACTCATCGCTTGACAGGAATGCATCCTGTCATCGTATGGTCAAGCCAATTAAGACGACGACTTAAATTTAGTGGAATGTGTGCCCTCTATACTTTACTTATCTATGCTTTGAGTCGAAAACCGACTGATGCCAATTGCCTCGTCTAGCGGTAGCGTGTTGATATCGTACAGTTTTGTCGCATAAGCGTTAATCGCACATCCATTTGTCGAGTTTACGTAGTACACTTCCTAAAAATACCCACTATAATATATATATATATATATATATATATATATATATATATATATATATATATATATATATATAAACAACTCTTCATTGCATAGCAATGACGTAAACTTAAGTAGTGTAGAATAGAAATAGTACTTAAGTAAGTGGCGCCCTTATTGCTTAAAACGATTTCTTCTCGAAGAATGTTGAAATTATAGAAGGTAAATTTAATAGCAGAAAATTAAATACTACATTTAAATGAATATATCTTGCGTAGTCAGCTAGTTTTTTACCACTATATATAATAATAATAAATAAGTATCTTGAGACAACTTACACACTGCCATCTTTTTTCACACTTGGCAGAGCCTGTACTATGGCAACCAGACAACTGAGAAACATACTTATATTCCTAAATACATTCTATTCTCAATACATAGATCTAGGGACAATGTCACACAGATCACCCTAGCCCCAAACTAAGCAAAGCTTGTACTATGGGTACCACGTGACGATATACATACTTATATAGATAGATAAATACTTATATACATAGAAAACATCCATGACTCAGAAACAAATATTCAAGCTCATCACACAAATAATTGCACTTACTGGGATTCGAGCCCAGGACCACCAGCTTCGTAGGCAGGAGCACTACCAACTAGACTACGGTGACCGTCATAGATAAATAACACGCAGACACTGAAAAAACAATCGGGCTCATCACCCAAAGATTTGTCCTGGGGTACGTAGCGAGTCAGACAGACAGTCAGAGTCACTTACCACTAGACCAAGAGGCCAGTCTGTCAGTTGGTTTGGTGCAGCAGTATACATGTCTACGCTGCACCAAATTGTCTTGAACTAATAAAGAACGTGACTAACAAAACACAAAGTTCTTTTGTCAAAACAAATAAGTCATATTTCAAATACAAAAGCCTTCTAGTCTTCCCCATTATCTTTCCATGATTACAGAGTAGCATCGGCCGTCATATCGGATATCTGAGAGCTTTCGCTGTATTTGAACATTTTTCTTGCTGATCTATTTGTGCAAATAATTTTGTTTCCAATGTCAAGGAAGGTGTCTTGTTACTAGAAAGTGTTAATATTTTAGTAACAATTTCTTTGTGAATCTGATCGTATTTGTAATTTGGATAATATAGAAACTGGAGTGGGTTGGAGAATAAGCTTTTTATACCTCTCACCCGTGCTTATCCAGCCATTGATAACACTCAGGCAAAAATTAGAATCTTGAATTTTTTTGTTAAAGACAACCTGTTATTCCTTTTTTTTATTTATAATTTATACTGAGTCATAAACAATCGCCCGACAACCTCAATGAGGAATATTTTAGATCTATGACAGATTTTCAAATATTTTCATTCCAATAAAAACAAATTTTGGCGAAGTATGATGGGCAAATCTGCTAAATTTTATTTCATCACTGTCATTTTCTAAAATAGATCTGTTTTGTGTAAAAAAGTATAATTTTGAGATATAAAAGTGTGTCTGTGCAATTCACAGATGGCATAAATGAAACTTCGGAAAAGTTACCTATAAGAGAATGAGGTTATCAGGACTATTAGTATAATGAAAAGCTTATTTTTATTTTTGAAATATTTTTACCAAGCCTCCTTTTTTTCACTCCCCAACAGAATGAAGAATTAAAATTGACTAAATACATTTCTTTAACCGATTTATTTAGGTGTTTTCATTTAATTATTTTGACCTATTGTTTAAATTTATATCCATATTTTTCTATGTTTTATCAAGTCAAGCATGCATCACAGCATTTAACACAGTAGCTAGATGTGGGGCGATTGTAATAATAATTGATAAAATAGTATAAATGCCACAGATTCCCTGTATTTTACTTCTTAATACGTTTGAAAGCAATCAAAATATCTTTAGAGCTAACCACCGAAATAACAAAAAAATGTATTTTTTTTAAGAGTAGGTATCAGCTTAGATAGAGAAGAAGACAAAAGAGATTTGGTAACTACGTTACGAATATTGTTCAAACTCAGTCACAAACTCTTCGTTAATCTTATTTTATTGTGTAATTAAAATCTGGGCTACATACATATTCTTTTTGTACCTGTCTTAGTACAGATAACCTTCAAAATTAGTCCTATAATATATATTATAATAATAATAATATCCTGGGACATTATTCACACACGGCCATCTGATCCCAAACTAGGCCGAGCTATATTAGAGGGCGACAAACGAGCAAGTGAGCCACCTGACGGTAAGTGATCACCGCCGCCCTTGGACACTCGCAACACCAGAGGAGTCACGGGTGCGTTGCCGATCTATAAGAAACAGCAAACAAGTGTTGCTGACCCTTCCCCCCACCCCGTTGAGCTCTGGTGACCTTACTCACATGCAGAAACACAACATTATTTTATTAATGATATTATTAAGGAATGTCTTCTGTAAGGTGGAGGTACTTCCCTAGTCGGGCTGCTCTTTGAGCGGGTGAACGCTGTGCCCTACCTCTCTTAGATATCTTACATACACTAATTTTATTTTGTAAATATATACTTATGTAGATAATTACACTCAGACTCAGTACAGACAATAATAAAATATCTGTCCTGGGTGGGAATCGAACCCACGGCGCAAAGCAACTACGCCAACCAGCCCATCAAAACATATAATGTAAGTGTTTCAGTCAGGTTAATGTATTGACGATTGAAAACAGTAAAGAACATAATAATGTCTTACTCATGTTGATGTGAGTAGAGCTCTTTGGTTAAAAATTATATAATTTATATTAAATAAGTTTTAACTTAAGTGCTCTTTTTCCCGAAATAATAACAACATGCAAACGCGTGCCAATATAATCGAAATCGAACTGACTGGAATTTAAAAAAATATTATTATGTGTTTTTTTTCAAAATAAAAATTTCCAATACTTCCAATTAAGATTCAACAAAAAGGAAAATATAGCGCTGGCGTTACTGGCGCGCGAACTATTTACATTCGTGGTTAATTTATTCTTTTAAAGCGACGATGGCTTGAAATGTAATTTGTATATTTATATATATATATATAAAATTTGAAAAAATAATAATAATATCAATGTCACACAGATCATCCTAGCCCCAAACTAAGCAAAGCTTGTACTATGGGTACCAGACGACGGTATTCATACTTATATAGATAGATAAATACTTATATATATAGAAAACATCCATGACTCAGAAACAAATATTCGTGTTCATCACACAAATATTTGCACTTACCGGGATTCGAACCCAGGACCACCAGCTTCGTAGCACTACCAACTAGGCTACGGTGACCGTCAACTATATACTATTTTTTATTAATAAATATACCTACTATTAATGAGTGCTGGAACGGGTTTATATAAAATCCGGCACATAATTGTTTAGCTGACGGCAAAGAATATGACCACGGACCACCCCATCCCGGCCCTAAAAGTATTCCAATGGAATTTATACCAGAGAACAGGAAGTAGTATTTCTCTTAGTACTATAATGGCCATCATAAAACTCACAGCCAGTTGCTAAAGTACTATGGCCATCATAAAGCTCACAGCCAGTTGCTAATAACGGCCCGTAAGTGATCGGTGAGGTTAAGTCGATATAGTCGATAGCCTTATCAGAAGTTAACTGGGCGGCGTAAACAACGAACGTGTGGCGCAGCTGCTAAGACAGTCGCCTCAGCGCTCCGGGTCGCGGGTTCGAGTCCCGCGCCGGACAACTATTTGTGTGACCCATAAATAGTTGTTCTGAGTCTAGATGTAGTTTGTGTCCGTCAGTTATATGTTTGTAAAGTACCCCGCGACACAGGGATTAGATTCGGGATTGTAATTTTAATGCAATAGACGACTCATCTTTTATTTGTCTACATAAAGAACAATTTTTTGGCCGAGGCGGGTCGGTCTAGTATGTAATAAAAATCAAAGCCGTAGGTAGTTAGACTTAATACCTCATACGGATTAAAGATAATCGTTTTATACGATTGCTATAATACAAAAGTCAGGCGCCAACGCAGGTAAACCCTACAAAATATCCAATTTTTTTCTTTACTATAAACTTTAAGTAGGATGTAGGAGACATTTTAAACTCAATGTTCGCATTCAATACATAATTCTATGTGTGTGTAAAATGTTAGGTACTTCCCAAAAAACTTGTCGGCCCTATTTACATTTACCAAATGAATATTTAGCAAATTATCATTTCCCATTTTATTCACTTACGAACTGCTGCTAGAAAAATAGGTTAGGTTAGGTTAGAAGTGCAACCCCAGCGACGCGATCGGAGTGAGCGAAGTGAGCATCTCGCGGCGGCGTCCGCCGAAGCGCCAAAAAACTAACTACTTCTTGTCATATGAAAATTTGCGAAAATATTTTGTGATATAATATTTTTACATTGATTATTATAATATTTTAATATTTTTACATTGATTTATTTTTACAATATTACAGTCCTATGCGGGATGTTGTAATATATGTAGGTAAGTTTAGAATAAGTTACAAATATAATGTGGGTAGTGCCGCGCCACTGCTTTTTGTATCCGGCAGTCTGAATACACGTACAGCAGCGTATTGACTTGTTTTATTGGAAATACTGTATCCCAGAATCCCAGCCTTCCCGGTATACGTGAAATATGAGATTCTGGGGTAGTAAGACAAGGCGTAACCACTACACCGTAAATGCAGTCAATTACCTAATAGATAAGCATAAAAATCTCGATCTCACTTTCTTTGGTCTGGAGCGTGGTTTGAACCCAGGACACACTATTTGCGGTTGCCACAGCCAAACTACCACTAGACTAATGGCATAGTCAATTTTTATATTAACATATTGAACGGATAGAAAATCGCTCGTTATACATCTGAGGAATGAGCTAGTCTACGTCATCAGCTAAGTTATTGCCAATATCCGATACATCGATATGTATCGATATGTCTCGCCTCGTATGTATAATCGATTGTATCAAGACATGTACTCGATGCATACAGATAGAGTTATGTTTATTTATGGTTTGTGTTCTTGGCAAATTGAGTTTGGCAGCTAGGTAAGTTGCACCTATTGTACACTGTCTGATACTTCCATCCCATGATTTAATGGAACTGGCTAACTGATGCGACTACTTGATAGGCTTGGCGGCTTTACAAGCTCTCTGAGGTCTGACCTAATCCAGCATTTGAACACTTATTAACTGCGCTTAAAGACGCCACCGTTAGACCGGCGAACGCGAAGCTATAAATCTGAAACAATAGTAATTATTGATTTGGAACAAATATCATAAACATGTATGACTTCTAGTTAGAATCGATTCATTTTATATCAATTGTGTCAAATAAATAATAAATTAATATCTTGGAGCAAACAACACACTGCCACCTTTCCCAAACGTCAGAGCCTGTATTATAGTAACTAGATAGCTGATAAACATACTTACATATTTTTCAATTATACCCATTTATTGGAGTGGGAATAATTTCAAAATATAAAAATAATTCTTGGCAATACTTTGGGCTATATCGGTTACTTTGGTTCGCCTGCAGATCTCAGCATTTCTGATTCGATCTCGCAGGGAAACTCCAATAGCATAGCCCTTTCCATTGCTCTTTAGGTGACCTTGAGCCGCCTGGTAAGGTCAATAGTGAGCGACTACGTCTCTGTTCCGTAAGTCATCACTGGTAACACACACTGGAAGAATTGCCAAGCTGAAGTGGCAGTGGGCAGGGCACAAAGCTCGTGGAGCCGACGGCCGTTGGGGCAGAAAGGTTCTCGAGTGGCGAACACGACTCAGCGTAGGCAGGCCCCCTACAAGATGGACTGATGATCTTGTGAGGGTCGCTGGAAGTGGCTGGATGCGAATATCGCAAGACCGGCAATTGTGGCGATCTTTAGGGAAAGCGTCCAGCAGTGGTCGTCTTTCGGGTGATATCCACGATCGAATCCACGACCTCAAGCTTAGCAGTCAGGGTCAGTAACTACTGACCAACAGGCCCGTGCTCAAAGGTGGTATCTGAAAGCTTGTTGCTCTATTTTCACAATGATAACAATAACATAAGCCTTTACGATACTAACACCAAAGTATATCCAGTACGAGACGTTGTAAAATAATCTAATAGAAGTTGGAAGCAATTTGTTTATATACTTGACGGGTCGGAGCGGTGGAGCCAAGCGTGAACTTGAGCCAGATTCAATTATCGGTAGCTTGCAAGCCTGCGGCTTTGACTCTGGCCTCGATGTAATTGTGTCAGTGCAGATATATGACATGTAAAGCTGCAGAATATCTCAGCCTTATTTAAAAACGCTACTTAAATTTAAGCCGGCTGCTTAACCATGGGTTATCAAAATCTTCATTTAAAAACACGATTTAACTTTGACCCGCGGTTAAGCCATGTCAAAATTTAAACCACGTCGGCCCCTGAGTTATATCTAGTTAAAAATGGCGGATTTTATTTGCAACAGCTGACGTTTTGTTTGACGTTTGTTTGTGAATGGAGGTTTTATGGAATATATTAGCTGTTGTAATTTTTAAAATAAATAGTGAATTCCAGTTGGATTCTTATCATAAACTTCAAAAAACCACCGAAGAAAATCAAAAGTCCTTGAAAATGCACTGTAATCCGATTTAGTCGATTAATTTTGGCCATTTCTATACCAGTCCCAGAAATGTTGACAGAGTAAAATAAAATGACGTTACTTAGCTGAGAAACTTTTAAGTAGGGTTTTAAATGAAGAAATAGTTGAGCGGGGTTCAAGTGGTTGAGCAGGGTTTAGCTGAGATATGGTTAACCCGCGGATCACGGCATTATTTTAAATAAGAACGTATGTATATATCATCATCATCATCTTGACCCACCAATATGGTAGTGGGTATGGTTTCCGCACTTAGTCCCGATGTGGACCATTGTACGTGATGTATACAACATGTAACGTAATTAACGCACACGCACCCAATACATACACTGAATTTTTAATTTAACATATATATGCATCATTATTTACTAAATTTGTTTCTTGAAATAAAGTTTATTTTTCTTTATTTTGTATTGAATGATGGAATTTGTATGAATACAAATAAAACTGCGATTTTTAAGTCTTATTACTTTGACTTACGGTCCATTTCAATTGGGTTTTACTCTACAGGGTTGATATGACAATAATTTCCGTAGTTTTAATTATTTTGGAATAAAAAAAAACTATATTAAAAATGATATAAATCGATTCAGTAAAGGATTCTGAACAAACTATTTTCTGGAAGTGCGTTAATTATGTTACATGTTGTATATATATACATACGTCATATAAATATATGTATATGACTGGACTATTCGTCTAGTGGTTAGTGACCCTGACTGCTACGCTCGTAGTCCGGGGGTTCGAGCCCCACCCAGGACAAGTCTTTATGCGATGAGTACGATGATTAGTTCTGAGTTATAAGTGTGTTTCTCAGTTGTCTGGTAACATTGTACAGACTCTGCATAGTTTGGATCAGATAGCAGTGTATTAATAAAATTGTCCCAAGATTTTATTTTTTTATATTGAATATATATACTACTAGCTGTGCCCCACGGTTTTACCCGCGCTAAACATTAGAATTTCTAGTTTAAGTGCTATTCAGATATATTTTTAAGCTATATTACGACAAATCATCAAAATTCGTTCGGTAGTTTTGCGTGAATGAGTAACAAACATCCATCCATACTCACAAACCTTCGCATTTATAATGTTGTTAGGATTATAATTCGATAATTAGCAAAACAATAATATTTATATCTTAGTAAATTTAAAGTAAATAAATATGTTACTCTTTATCACAAATGTGAACATATTTAAGAAGATTGTTCAAATGGCCGCCTTATTGCTAGGTGCGATCTTTTCCAGGCAACCGTTGAGTGAACCAAGAATGTAGGAAAGGCAGTTAGGTACCTATGTGTAAATATATTAAGAGGAATGAATTTTTTGTATTTTTTAATAGTGATTACGTATGATTGCATTTGTGGACCGCTGTAGGAAGAGACGAGTCTTCTTCGCAATCTAGCATATTTGATATATCTAGGTAAACTTGGTCCCTAGAGTTGCTCTAGGGACCAAGTTCAAAGCAAAACAAAACAAATCAAAGCTAGTTACTTTATTTTACGACGGTAAGTACGCTTAGAATCGACTAGGGAAATCTATATTATGTGACCCAAATTCTAACGCTATTAAACATTTAATAATAAGCAAAAAGTAATTTATCAAACATTTTATAGTGTATACAACATACCTGTGCCCCGCGGTGTTACCCGCGTTAAACTTTATAAATTATAGCCTATGTGTTTCAGCAACATCTATTCCTTAGTTTTTGGGGAAAGAGTAATAAACATCCATAGATCTATACATCCTCACTCACAATTTTCCGCATTTATAATATTAGTAGGATTAAGAGTAATAGTCATGGCCTTATTTCAGCATAATGACAGAAAAAAAAGAAGAACAGTTAGGAGTGAGTCGCCTATTTCCATAGTATAATTTAATTTAAAAATTATCACATTATATAATGTATGTATATAATGTTGACTCTATGTTTTAGCAGCTGTATTTATAGTCCGGTCATTTAAGACATAAAAATAGTGATCAAATAAAGAAAATTCCGACAGAGCCAAATCTTCGTAGAGACCTTAGGTTTACCACAAGGAATAAAGTGTCAAAAGTCCCCATCAGTCCCATGTGAGCTTAGGGACTTATTCGGGACCCAAGGTCAAAATTTTAGGTTTTTGGATTATTCTCGAAAACGGTAAGTTTTATCGAAAAAGTACCTTCGAGCAAAGTTATAGATCCTAAAATTCTCTATAAAGATGTTCCCTATAATTTTTTCTCTAAGACCCACTATTTCCCAGATATTGCGCTTGTAAGAATCACGTTCTACATAATATGCACACATTTCCATACCACCTGTGAGGTAGTGTACTCGGCGCGATTTTTTTAACGTGGTTACCCCGGTAGGCCTATTCCACGAACCTTTATGACGTTATTTTCAGGAACAATAATCATTTAATAGTAAGAAGATTATTGATATTCGGGAATATCGTTATTTATATCTTCAAACATTCTACCCGGTGGCGGGTACATAGTATTATCAAACACATAAGATTGAATATCTTCTCGAATAATTTCTGCCGCAGCTTTGAAAGTTTTCCACCGTTTTTCCTTTTCATTTAAGTTTTTGTTATCAGACCAGGCTTGACTTAAAATGTCTTGGTAATTGTCTACAAAACAAATCAATCTTAATTTTCCAGGCTTCTCTGTAATAATAATTCTACTACCATACTTTAATTTCAATCGTATTTTTATAATCCCGTTTTCAAAAGCTACATTTTGCAAACATTCTTCAGTTCATCTAACGTGTAAAAAAATCTAACTGGCAGTCATCGCTACTTTCAATGAAATTGAAAATTTCCTCCATTGCAGAGTTTATAGCCTCACAATGAGGACGGCCAATTTTACCGCCAGTATTAGGTCTCAGGAAGAATTTGTAACAACTGTCATGGTATTTAGCGTCAACAGCAACTAAATCATACTGAAAATTAATACGCGCAAAGACAGCTTTTGACACATCATCAGAACGATCTTTAGCTAATTTTAAAATGGAATCTTTGAATGTAAGTGTAGAAATTTTATGAATTTTTCGGCGATAAATCTTCACTTTCTTCTTTTCTGCTTGTTCATCCGCTTCATCACCACAAAATAAGCAGTTGTTTTTAAAACAAAAACTGGATTCACTTGTTCGCGCTCTAGTATGTGGTGGACTTACTTTTGAAGTACTGGCCTGTTCTTCCTCACGTTGTCTTTTTGATGCAGAGATTGAAGTTTTCCGGGTGTATGATTTTCTGCAATCCACGTGAATTGTAACGGACTTTTGGCTTCTTAAATAATCAGCAAACTCATCACTTCTCGCGACACTTGCATCGATTAAAGTTGGCATTCCACGACTGACCACAACAGTTTCATCTTCAGTCAAAAGTTTATTACAAATAAAGCAAAATTGTGACATTTTTTTTTAAATATTAATCAGCACTAACTTCAATAGTAGACGCGTGTAATAAATACGTAAAGTCACTCGAACTGCTCGTTAAACACTAAAAGAAGCAGGTATACGTGAACGACACCACATGGACAAAAGAATAGGCAGATTTTTTTCAAGGCCAGATGTTATTCAAGTAGAGGGGATTCGGTAAGGGACCGGCGGTCATTTTAAAGTAAATTTTCTTAGAATAGAATAATGTATACAAAACAGAGACACGAGTAGGCATTTTTGCTTGCTTGAGTACCTAAATATGTATATCGTGGCATATGTGTGCATACTATGTAGAACATGATTCTTACAAGCGCAATATCTGGGAAATAGTGGGTCTTGAGAAAAAATCATAGGGACCATTTTTATAGAGAATTTTAGGAGCTACAACTTTGCTCGGAGGTACTTTTTGGATAAAATTTTTAGATTTTTTTGGATTTTTCTCGAAAACAGTATTTCGAGAAAAATCCAAAAAATTTAAAATTTTGACCTTGGGCCCCGAATAAGTCCCTAAGCTCACATGCGACTGATGGGGACTTTTGACATTTTATTCCTTGTGGTAAACCTAAGGTCTCTACGAAGATTTGGCTCGGTCGGAATTTTCTTTATTTCAATTGTCTAAAATGACCGGACTATTATTGTTTAAGATGTTTTAGGACTAACTAACGGAAATCAGCAACCAGGATTAGGGCGCAAAAGCATCTCTATGTAAAGTTTTTAAGAATCTTTATTCTCAAAAGAACAATTACAAATAACGTACAAACTTTTACAAATGCCATATCTATATATACATATAATAAAATCGTAGGAAAGTCAAAACTGTACATTGAATATTTTTAAAAAGGATACTTGGGGCGTGATCTACAGTCGATATCGAAGCCAAAAATATGGTTTTTAGAATTTTTGTCTGTGTGTCTGTTTGTCTGTATGTATGTCCGGGCTAAACTCAAAAAGTACTGCATGGATTTACTTCAAATTTTGCATGAATATTACTAAGAGGTCGGGTCAACATATAGGCTACATATTATCACGCTATTACATACGGGGGACGAGCTGTGATAATTTATAATTTAACGCGGGTACAACCGCGGGGCGTTGTAGCTACGAGAATATACCTGATCATTTACACTTATACTAAAAATCTTTATTCAAAGTACTACTAGTTACCAAGTTTTGTTACTTAGCAATTTATCTTAGGCAAGGAGAGCTTACTAATAACGTCACAAGTTGTATTGAAAGATTATCGTTGATTACAGTTGTGTTCTAGTTTATCTCTTCTATAAAGTGACAAGCTCTAAAAGTCTCATTAGTAAACTTCTCGTGAAATTTCACTAATTACAGGATTTATAGTAAATATAATATATATGTATAGTATGTGGCTCAAGAGGTGTAGCTATCTTTGGAATCCGTTCATAACACTATACGAGTATATAATTATTTCATTTTCCAAAGCTAAAATTACCACTTTAAGGAAAGCGTTTTGGCTCAAAGGAAGCCATCAAATTTTTGTTTCGTGATAGTTCGTTTATTCTCGCTCTCCACATAATTTTGAAATTTATATTATGTTATATTGCTCTGTGAAAAGAAAAAGAATATTATATTCGAGGGTTTAATCTTAGACTATTTCTCTTCCAAAGTTGAACCGTTTTTTTTATTTATTTAGCGTTCCCTATGACAAATATATTTTGCAATAAACACTTTATTTTACCTTAAATCTGACGGACAAACTTATCTGTGTATGTATTTTACTATTCTGTTCGGATTAACTTATAAAACAACGAACGCCTTGGAAAATAAATAAGTTTTGTTAGTAACTATTTCACTGTATACCACTTAAAGTTGTAGTTTTTTTCTTTAAAGACAACGCCCGTACTAGGTAAATGAATTCCTGTGTTGCGGGTACTTTACAAACATATAATTGGCGGACACAGTACATGCCGACTCAGAACAACTATTAATTATTCACACGATAAAATGTTCTGTGCGGGAATGGACCCGGGACGGCGACTAGACTAATTTAACCGCTGCGCCACACGTAGTCTTGAGTAGCTCGCGAATGAGTGATTAAAAAGAGCTATATCTGGTCTAGTTTCCGATCCACTAGCTCAATTAGGATTCTAATATATCATAGAGATGTATCTGTTAACTGACACGTTCTGGCTCAAACTGATGGGTATTGTCCTTATCAGCCTGATAGCGTTAGAGTGAGAAACAAGCGTATCCAGCGACGGCTGAAGAAACGTAGCGAGCAAGTGATTCGAATTGGAAGTTGACAACAGAATAGTAGCTACAAAGGCGAAGTGAAAATTTAATTCAGTTCAAAAATCTTCAGCCTTGTTGCTATAATTTTTAATACTCATCAATTAAAATCAAGTACTTTTGAGATTAGACTAACGATTTGCATTGCGAATAATGCTATAAAATTCAAATTTAATAAGTACTTTATGTTATGTGAGATACTAATTTAGATTCGAAACAAATCATTGAGCCATTGATAAAAAGTAAATGTTATCTTATTAGCCATTGGTCTAGTGGTTAGTGACCTTGGCTGCTAAGCCAGAGCGTTAGGGTTGGATTCCCACCCAGACCAGATATTCGTGTAATGACATTTGTTACGCGTTTGGGTGTCATTTATCTATAAAATGTACGTATTTAGAAATATATAAGAATGTTCATCAGTTCTCTGGTTGCCATAGTGTAGGCGCCACGTAGTTTGGGATCAGATGGAGTATGTTAGTTGTCCCAAGATATTATTAATATAATGAATTAATAACTACTGAGCTAATTGAGCTACAAAGCTAAAAGAGTCATTTATATAACTCTTTTCAACCTTCGAATTTGCTCATATCTAGCCACACGTGCAGGCAAAACATATTATAACATAAGCATATTATGTTAGATGCCTTAAGCTAGCAAAAATATTTGATAGATCGAACATTATATTTTCTTAGACGTGGCCTGGAGCGTTTGCTAATATTGTGTTATCCTCACAGATAGGTATATTAGTGTTTGTATAGGACCTGATTGACCTTACAGTTGGAATCGGGTCGTTTGGTGTTGCTTTCATATACATTTTATGTTTGCTCTTTCTCTGCTCTGTATATGAGGAAGGATCGCTATTCCAAAATAATACTTATAATAGATTAATCGGCATCGACATTTAATTAATATTTTAAAAATAAAAATTTATGAAAAAAATATCATTTCGATGTAAAATCGTAATTTTTTTACCCTACAGTGCAGTGACTATAAGTGACTAATGACTAATGACACGACACTGCCAGAAGCTGCAGTAGGAATCTACTGAGCACTATCCTAGTAAGAGCAACTAACTGTTTAAAATATTGAATTGATGACAATTCAATATTTTCCTCCTCCTTCCTGGTCCTTCATAAGTATGCCAAATTTCTGTTTAATCCGGCGTTTTGATGGAGGTCAAAATCATGTTTAAAGTTTCTGTTATAAGCATACTAACATATTAAGAACCTTATAAAAGGGAAATAAAGAACATACAACATAAAACCCGCTTACCGTTATACTCCAAAACGACGAACAAGCGAAAACAGCTAGTGAGCTCATTACTTTTATTTCAAAACACAATTATCTCCATTTGTACAGAAAACACGCACAGTCTAACACACACAACATGCATCTGCATGAACGCACGTGAATGTATGTTCTGTGTATTGGACTGTGCGTGTTTTCTATACAAATGGAGATACTTACAAGCAACGTTAGAACACGCACTCACTTAAATATTCGCGGTTCAACTTGTACCATGCGGTGGTTTTAGGATTAAAAGTATACACGTCATAATAAAAACTCAATTTTCCCCACAGAAACCTTCAGAAAACGGCCGTCTCTCCGTCTGCACGGTAGACCGCAAAGCCAGCATCGTATCTTCACTATATCAGGACATATCTCCGACGAAGCCACGGGACAACATCAGTCCAGCTCCTTCGCAGATCAGCTTCAATGATATGGAGGTCTTACCTAGTAGAGTATTGAGGACTGAATCCATGAGAACCACTGGAGGTAAGAGACAATTAATTTTAAAATATCTTCCAACCTCTACAGGCAAGCCAACATCATTTCAACATGAGATAATATTAAAGGCATTGGATATGTAGAATGTGTAAACTATGTACTTACATGTTAGCAAATTGTAGTCTAATTATTAGTTTACTAGCTAGGCCCAGCGGTTTTATCCGCATTAAACTTTATAAATTATAGCCTACTTATATGTTAATCCAAGGTGTCAGCTAACTCCATACCAAATTTTATTTAAATCGCTCAAGCCGTTTAGACGTGAAGATGTAACAAACATACACACACACACCCACAAACTTTCGCCTTTATAATATTAGTAGGATAATTAACTCTAAGTTGATCAAAAGTCATGCAAATCTGTTGCACAACATTTGTTATTAATATTTACGTTTTTTATTAACTTTTCCAATTTTGGTACAAAAAGAAAAATGTATTTAACAAGCCGTGAAACTACTTTAGCTGACTACTTTCACAGAACTTTGAAAGTAAGAAGTTGGTCGAGGAATTAATGCTTATCCGAAATAATAAAATTTATTCCGTACTTTACGGAATAAATTACATTATTTGTCCAGCTGACAATTAATCTGTGAAGCCTGATACAATATTCAAGACTCCGCTTATAAATTAGGAAATTATATTAAGGCGAATTGCTTTTAAGAAATAAGAAGATAGTGAGCTTAATACACGATAAGGAATTGTAAATTTGTTACAATGAAAAAAAATTTTAATTATACCAGCATAATAAATTATAACTTTTTATTCGGATGTATAAAGTATCACACAGTATCATCAAAACCCGTTCCGTAGTTTTTGCGTGAAAGAGTAACAAGCATCCATACATCCGTACTCACAAACATTTGTAATTTTAGTGGGATTTATACAGACGCCAGCACATCAAGCTATCCCAATCTGTCAAATTTCCCCAATTGAAATTAAACCTTATACTTTTATGACAAAGTTGAAAATCTATAAATAGTGCAGTCATTGAAGCATTATTGCTCCGATTTTTTTTACTGTGAACCGAATTGCATACAATTTTGGAATTAGGTTCATCTTACCCTTAACTTCAAAAGTGAAAATGATTTGAACTCCGCAACCACCCTGGGGGTGGTTGCCACCCCTTCTCGAAGGTGATTTTTTGTTTTTTTCAAAATAACCTCAGATATCGATAGAAGGCCTAATTTTAAGCAAAAATCATCTATAAAGTTTTTCAATAAATCCAATACTTTTCAAGTTATTGGCAATTGAAAATTCGCAATTTTTTCACGTTTTTCATCGGTTTTTTGGAAATATCTCTAAAAATATAAGTTTTATCGAAAATTTTATAGAGAAAAAAATTGTAGCAGGTAAAACAATAAACAATTTGGTTTTTTTAAAAGTATTCTAAGTGCAATATTAAGCTGGATATTAAAGATCAAAGCCGTTTTTTATTTTGTCTGAAATTTAATCGATGTGGTCAATGCCATCTAGCGGCGAGCAAATGCATTTTATGCATTCTAATACAATAGGGTTTTGTAGTCCTTGAAATAAGCTTTAAAATGAGCACTATTAAAAGTCTTTTGCACGTAAAATAAGTGAGCTGTATTGCAAATAAGGAAAGCATCTAATGTTTTTTCTTTTAAATCAATGGGTTTCATAAGTGCCATTTCCACCAAAATTAAAATTAATCATATTCCGCCTAGAATAAACTTTATTATGAAGAGTTTGATAGATAGTATCAGTTTGGCTGCTTCAGGACACATAATTTTCAAAAAAGTCACGATTAAAAAAATAAACAAAACTTAAAATTTTAAAAAAACCCACTTTTTTTTCATAATATCTCAAAAATGACGACAGATACGTATAAAAGTGTAAGAATAAAAGATTTAGGTATTTTTATGACAAACAATTTGGTTTTTTTGTTTATTCTGTCAAACAAATATTGACGGAGATATGATTGTTTAAAGAGCGCATGGCAGCGCAATCACAACCTCTCTTAAGCCCTTTAACCCTGCACCGTTTTATAAAAAGGTTATTTACTATATATTGCAATGCAGCATATTGTAGCTCTCTTAATTACCTTTACAATGGTGTTTTATAAATTGTGATAGCATGAAAATTGAAGGAGTTATGGTCCAAAAACTTATCATATTTTTTTCTACTTAGTAACTGAAAATTTCTTTTGGAGCAATGTGAAAGTACGCAGTATAATAGAGACCCCCAACTATTGTAATGTGTATATATATACATAATATGGCTTATATATTTTGGAAACGTAGGCATGAATACATACCAACGTTCTTATATGTATATATAACACATTTAAGTGAAGGGGCCATCGAAAAAGCCTGTGATAGATTATGTATAGTGGAATTTTTAATTCAACACGTTTTTAGAGCTATTGGATACATAAATATATATTACTAAACTGCAAAAAAGGATGAGGAGCGTCTTGCGGATGCAGAAAAGTTGGTCTGTTTTGTAATAGTACCTGTGGAACGTGCAGTGGAGATACTCGTAACTGCCAAAATAGCCCTCCGATTCAGCCAGAAGATGTTGAATGTGGCAGCGACTCCGATATTGAGTCATGAATAATAATATTTTATTTTATTTTAATAATAATAGTACTATTTTATATAATTTGTAAATATTTTATTCAATAAAAGGCATTTTTTAACTCTAAATTAAATTATTTTTAAATATGTAATCATATATATTTACTGTTTTAATTTAGGGGTAGTTTTAAGGGTAGAAAAGCTTAAGAATATGATAATCATTTTCGAGAGTGTGGAATAATATTTAAATCCTTTTCATTTTATATAAAGAAAAATTTAACAATTTTTTATCAAGGGGTAGTTTTCAAGGGTTGAAGGGGGTTAAAATTTGATAATTATTATAGATAATAGAAAATATTACTTACTCTATACTTACATCTTTTTATGTCATACCAAAGTATTTTTGTGATATTTTCAATTTAGGGGTTGTTTGCAAGGGTTGTAAGATTTTCAAGGGGTTGAAAATTATTTTAATATGAGGTTATTATGTAAGAAAATACTTTACAATTTCACCCCTTACTATTAGACATGTTTTATAGCGATAAAATGGCTCAATGTCAATTTTTCCATTAAGAGGTTGTTTACACCCCTTAAAAATAATAGGCGGAGTTCTGATCATTTTCACTTTTGAAGTTAAGGGTAAGATGAGCCTAATTCCAAAATTTCATGCAAATCGGTTCACAGTAAAAAAATTCGTAGGTAAGACCGTATTTTTCGCTTCAATGACTGCACTAAAAATAAATTTGACAGATTGGGGTAGCATGTGCTGGCGTCTGTACATATTTAGAGATATTTGTCAGTTGTGTGGTAACCATATAGTACAGTCTCTGCCCTAGTTTGGGTTCAGATGGCAGTGTGTGAGTTGTCCCAAGAAATATTTTTTTGTCTCCAAGGCTTGATTTCTTTATTTTGCTATGATACCATAGATCTTTCTGCTGGGAAATTCAAGGTAACAGAAATATTAACGTCTAAATAGCAATATTATGTTGGAATGGTATGATTATCTCATTAAATATTAATCCTCGCCTTGAAAATGTACCCAGATTGCTCACTTAGTAATAGAACCTTCAGGCTACAGCTGAAATATTTTAGGCCTAACAGGGGCTAAATGCAAATTTGAATGAGATTACGAAAATAATAATATCTAGGGACAATGTCACACAGATCATCCTAGCCCCAAACTAAGCAAAGCTTGTACTATGGGTACCAGGCGACGATATACATACTTATATAGATAGATATATACTTAAATACATAGAAAACATCCATGACTCAGAAACAAATGTTCGTGCTCATCACACAAATATTTGCACTTACCGGGATTCGAACCCAGGACCACCAGCTTCGTAGGCAGGAGCACTACCAACTAGGCTACGGTGACTACCGGCTAGATTACGAAAATGTTGCTATGCTGGATGCGGGTAGCGCAAGAATGGAAACTGTCGAAATCTTTGGCTTTTGTCCAGCAGTGGGCGTTTTTCGGCCCAGTTTCGCTCCAGTGGTCAACCTCGAGCTTACAGTCAAGTACACTAACCCTCACTGCTAAGGCAGAGGTTGTTGGTTCGGTCCCCACCCAGGACTAAGCTTTTTGTTATAAGCACGATTATTTATTCTGTATCAGGGTCACCGTAGCCTAGTTGGTAGTGCTCCTGCCTACGAAGCTGGTGGTCCTGGGTTCGAATCCCGGTAAGTGCAAATATTTGTGTGATGAGCACGAATATTTGTTTCTAAGTCATGGATGTATTCTATGTATTTAAGTATTTATCTATCTATATAAGTATGTATATCGTCGCCTGGTACCCATAGTACAAGCTTTGCTTAGTTTGGGGCTAGGATGATCTGTGTGACATTGTCCATATATATAATTTGTATTTGTATGTTTATCAGTTGTCTGGTTGCCATAATACAGGCTCTGCTTAGTTTGGGATTTGGGAACAGTGTTTTAGCTGTCCCTAGATATACAATTTTATTTGTAAAATATTATACATGTAGCTGTGCCCCGCGGTTTTACCCGCGTCAAAGTTTATATAATATTATCATAGCTCCTCCCCCGTAGGTGATAGCATGATGATATGAAGCCTATATGTTGACCCAACCTTTTAGTAATATTCATGCAAAATTTGAAGTAAATCCATACAGTACTTTTTGAGTTTATCCCGGACATACATACAGACAAACAGATACACTGACAAAAATTCTAAAACCTATATTTTTGGCTTCGATATCCATTGTAGATCACGCCCCAAGTATCCTTTTAAAAAAATATTCAATGTACAGTTCTGATTTTCCTACGATTTTATTATAATGTATAGATTATCAACAAATTTTGTTGGTTTTTATTTTTAAGTTTTTCTTTGGTATGTAATAATAATAGGATTCCTGCCCGAATTTCCATTCGGACAAACTCGATGAAAACAAGCTAATTTTTATAGTGCAGGAGTGTGCCCAAATGTTAACTCTCTATACTCTACCTCTTCTAATGAAGTGGACGACTATCTTGCCAAGCAAATCCCAATAAAAACTTGGAGTCTGGAAATTGGTGGTAATCAATGTCGCCTTGGAGAGCATTAGATGAAGCTAAAGGCAATCCTGCGGTCGTGTTGGATAGTAATTCCATTGGATTTGGTACTAGTGTGGTGAAATAGAGTGTGCACCTTAGAATGTGCACCCCAAACACAGTAGTATTATTGTGGTGCACTCTCTATTTACTCACACTAGTAATCCAATGGAGTGGCTCCGGCTAAGGTTAGCCAACAAAGAGGCATCTCCTCGTTGGCTAAACTAAGCCAGGATCATTCTTATTAGCTTCAATCTATTTGTATAACTAGAGTATTAATCTAGTTTTTCAACCTTATAGCTATCAACACAACAATTTCAGACCTCAGCCGGCGAGCGTCTATGAGAGACGGGTCAAAGACAGTAGCGTTTGACAGCACGCAAGCCACCAGTCCCGGCGAAGGTCTCGGCAATGGCACCGTTGTTATTGCCAAGCCTAAGAGCCGCAGTGGCTCCATCATTGGAGCTATCAGCCCTATTATGGGGACAGGTAAGCATATTTGAAAACCAGGTTACTTTATTCTGTTATACAAAAAAATTGTGTTGATTTACTATGAAACATTATAACTATGCTGGTTTAGTGTGTTATTTACAAACGTATAAGGCTGGCGAATCTAGACACTCAGCAGCGTGTCAAGCCAAGTTCAATATAATATGACTAACAAAATTTAAATCTTTCTATAATATAACATGCAATGCTAGTATATTTTATATATAATGCACTTCAATTTTTGAGATATAAATTAGCGTAAAAATTTCATCCATCAATAAAAAAAAAACAAAAAGAACATCTTTCAAGAGCCGAATTTTATTTCAACAGATGACAGTAGCACTCGCACCTATCAGACTGATTCTAGCGATCAGCCTACTCCGATCGACAGTTTACAACCGACCCTATTTCTAAGGATGTTAAGTACAATATCGACTGAATCCCTCAGTTAGTGTTGCCTGCTAAAATACTTGTTACCCCTATGTACTTTTAACACATTTTTGAGTGAAATTTTGAAATAATAATTGCATTTTTAGTCTAATAGTCTCAAACACACACTCTTTTGCGACTCTTCCCTTGGTGTCTCAAATCCAATAAATAATATGCTCATTTCTATTTTATTCCATTGACGGTAAAGACAGATAGCTATGTGGCTAACATCATAGAATATCGCCATCCTATCTCATCCCGTGGGTTGCGTAGAAATCGGTGGTAATATCTACCAGAGAACGGACAGCAGCGTCTCTCTGTCTACTATGACTATCAGGTGGTGTGGTTACGTCCTCCGCATGAAAGACCACCGTTTACCCAATGCAGTATTTTACTTTGAGATAGCGGAAGGTAAACGGAAACGAGGTGGTCAACATCTCCGCTATAGGATGTATTCAAGAGGCATCTAATCCTACAAGTTGGGAGAGAGACCGTCTTGGCGTTCAACTATTCACAAAAGCATAACATTTTTTTAAGAAAAACGCCATCAATCTACAACTGAGAAACGCCAAATACGCAAATAGAAGTCTAAGCCCACCTACGTGTACATACAACTTTGCAGGCCAACTTTATTGTTCTAGTTGTGATCGAGTATTTAAAACAAGTTTGGTCTAGCTAGCCATCTAAGAGCATACCATAAAAAGTGATTTCGAAGGGTCGCCGTTATTGAAGTTGATAAGGAGGATTATATATAGAATATGTAACTTAAGAAAGGGCAGGTCAGAAGTACCGTAAACCGGCGAGCATGTATGAAGAATATAATGACAGTAATCGTGGCAAAAGAAGTATGCAAAGATCGTGACAAATGGAAATCCGTTGTTTCTGCCTACCCCTCTGGGAAACGCGTGAGTCTATGTATGTATGTAACTTAATTAACGCACGTCCTAAAAATAGTTTGTTCAGAATCGTTTATTGAATCGATTTATATAATTTTTAATATAGGTAATTTTTATTCCAAAAATAAGTAAATCTACAGAAATGATTGTCATATGTAAATATGAAAATCATTTCTGTAGATTTAATTATTTTTGGAATACAGTATAATATACCTGTACAGTCAAAACAAATTAAAATGGACCGTTAGTCAAAGTAATAAGACTTTTAAAATCGCAGTTTCATTTGTATTCATACAAATTCCATCTTTCAATACAAAATAAAGAAAAATAAACTTTATTCTAAGAAACTAATTTAGTAAATAACAATGCTATATGCATTGTCATTTACTAAATTAGTTTGTTAAATCAAAAATTCAGTGTATGCATTATGGTTACAACATAATATTCTAATTGGGGTGTTTGAAGGTGTGCGTTAATTACGTTACATGTTGTATACTGCGATCGCCAACCCGTCTACCAAGCGAGGCGATTATGGCATATCCATCCAAATGACGAACTTATCTCCCTTAGGGGTGGCCTATATCTAACATTGGACGTCATTCGACTGACATGATGATGATGATGAGCTCGAAATATTTTTTGATATAAGTATCATGGCATTTACAGTTCACAAAGGAGGCTCTCACTACTTCTCCACAAGCGGGGCTCAAGCCGTCTTGAAAATAAAACTACAAACAAAATTAACCCGCGGTAGAGAGTATCCCCTTTGAGATTCGAATCTCGGCTCAAGGAGGGGAGAAGACAAGAAGAGAAGTGATGAAGATATAAAAAAACTATAAAGTGATATTTAAAAAATATTGAAAGAAGTCAGGGTTTATGCCCGCCTTATTTGTACAGGAAGTAAATGCCATAGCCGAGCTGCATCGGCAGAAAAAAATATTGAAATAATATGTGAAGTGTATCGGGATAGGTAGTATTAAGTTCCCCCCAGAAAGTGAATCACAAACGAATTTAAACCGTCGCTTAAGGTAATTAGGAGCTTAGATTAAACAAATTATTGAAAACGATATCACTTCGCCGAAATTCATACTTGTTGAGAATTACGGCGAAGTGTTGTTGGTAACCACGCGAGCTTTTAACAAAATTTGTAGACATTACATTCGTATTTGCAGACGGCAAATACGAATGTAATACAGAAATTCGAGACGCTTGAGTTTATAAAGTTTGTCTTCAGTAAAGTCAAGATAACTGTAAAAAAACACAGCTTAGTCAACTGGCTGATTGAATCAGTAACAACTCCTTAGGAATCCATTGCTACAGACAAACACTTATTACGAAAATTCATAACACCATTCTTTAAGTGTTACATATTTAAGGAAATCACTAAATATAATTTTCACGACGGTATTATATTTTTCGTCTTCGTCGTCAATAAAATAACTTCATTAAATACTTCAGTTCTATTTATTCTCCCTCGTCACTCATAATGTAATTTCCCCGGATTCTCGGAAATTTGCCTGATCAGTTATGTATAACACGTAGGTAATGTATTTTTGGATCAGGTTTGATGGCATTTCGGTCTCGTCATAATACATTTATCATATTTTTTGGGACATTATTATTGATGTTACGGTTCGACTAATATCAGGTTTATTATTGAAGAAACGCGTATTTTTTTCCTTATTGAACTAGGAGTAACGTATTTGCAGATTGTTTAAGGTGCAAACTTCAGCAGCATTGGATTTTTGAAAGGATATGAAATTATAGTATCCACTATCCAAAAATATGACTCGATAATTTAGCCTTTACAGACAGGTAGGGCACAACGTTCATTCCAGCAGCCCGACTGGGGAAGTAATTCCACCGTACCTACAGAAGAAATTCCTTAACAATAATTCAATGTTGTGAGTAAGGTCGGAGAGCTCATCGGGGTGGGGAGAAGAGTTAGCAGACTTGTTTAAACTTTTTTAAAGACCGACTACCCGCTGCAAACGCTGCAAACGCTGTCGCTACGAGTAATATATATGAGCAGCGGTGATCACTTTCCATCAGATGACCCATTTGCATGTTGTCTCCATCCTATAAATAAAAAGAAATCAGGAATTGTTTTTTTTTTTTTTGTCATTGACTTTACTTCACGTCAAATAATATCTTTTGAAAAGGCAATTTTAGACAACTTTTTTAAAGCAAAATACAGCCTATGATACGTATACTGTAGCTTTCTTTATAGGGGAAATATAAAAAAACAGTTCAGTAGTTTTTTCTTTACATACAAAATATCAATTATTTTCTCGTGAAAATATTAGTTTACAAGATTAATTTAATCTCGTGGATGTAATTTCCAGCTACTCCCGGTGTACCGACAAGATCTCGCCCGTCCAGCAAGATGACGAAGTACGTGGAATGCTGGGGCGCGGACAAACCTTTTGCGAACATCACTGATTCAACTCTTGCGAAGAATATTGGAATTTCTGTAAGTCGTTTTTTTTTTACATATATACATTGAACTTTACAAACTGTACGAGTGGCTTAGTGGTTATACGGTTTGGGTAGAATGTGTGCGAAACATATTTGTACCAAAATTGGAATTATTAAAACTAAACAATAAAAAAATGTGCAATAGTTTCACGTTTCTTTAGGGTTCCGTAGCCAAATGGCAAAAAAATGGAACCCTTATAATATCTGTATTCGTAAGTAGACGTATTATGTGAACCGCATTAAGATTTTCACACAAAAATAGAAAATAGCCAATACATTTTGGGGCTCCCCATACTTAGAACTGAAACTCAATTATTTTTCATTGAACCCATACAAATGGGGTGTATCTACCCGTAGGTCTTTAAAATTGATATTGAGGTATCTAATATATGTTTTTCTAAACTGAATAGTTTGCGCGATAGACACTTCCAAAGTAGTAAAATGAGTGTCCTCCCTCCCCCCTTTAACTTCTAAAATAAGAGAATGATAAAACTAAAAAAAATGTATGATGTACATTACCATACAAACTTCCACCAAAAATTGGTTTGAACGAGATCTAGACAGTAGTTTTCTTTAATTTTTTTTTTTTATTATATTTTATCTTGCAATCAGCTGTTTGGCTTTTAGCAGATTCGTTGAGTGCGGTAAAGGGCGTGTGAGGCATGTTCTTCCTGTGAAGAATTAACCTCTTACTGGTTTGTAGCGAATTTCAGGTTTCAAGGAGATCCCAGATGTGATATCGCTTCAATCTCCTAGTATGAAGTGGGCCATTGAGAGTTATCGCTAGATTGTTACTATGAGAATTAATGCGTTGTTGATATCTTTTAACTCTGTTTTTAACTTCAATTTTGATTGGATCTATTTTCAGATAATCATGCAATTCTATCATTTTAGTGAACCATGATGCATTAGCTATGTTTTTTAGGATGCTTTTCTGGTATCTTTGTAGGATTTCAATGTTGGAGTTTTTGGCTGAGCCCCACAGCCCAATTCCATAGGTCCACACCGGTTTCAGTGCCACTTTATATACCAGTAGCTTGTTGTTGAGGGACAGTTTGGAGTATTTTTCTATCAACCAATTTAGTTTCCTAGTTTGTTGGTTTAACTCATCTCGTTTTTTTTCTATATGTGTTCTCCATGTTTGCTTCCTGTCCAGGTGCATCCCTAGATATTTTGCTGTATTGTTGTGGGGTAAAATGTCATTCCCAAATCTAACAGGTGCGCAGTTCTCTTTGCAAAGTGAATGTGACATGCGATGACTTGCTATAACTAGCCTTAATTCTCCATTTATCCATCCACTCACGTATTTTGTCAAGGTGTTGCTGTAATTTCTCAGAAGCTTTTTGCGGATTCACGTGGTTGCATAATACTGCTGTATCGATAATGGCCTGAGATTTAGACGGGTTTACTGTTAGCCCATAAGATTTACTCCATGTGCATATGTGTAAAAGATCTGAATTAATAGATTCTATAGCTTCCGGTAGATTATCAGGAGAGGCTCGGCTGTAAATTTGAAGATCATCTGCATAAAGGTGGTAGGATGAATTCAGATTTTTGGATATAGCATTAATGAATATGGCAAATAATAAAGGAGATAAAACGCCACTCTGCGGCACGCCAGCTGATGTATAGCTCCAGGAAGAGGTTGCATCATCGATACAAATTCGTTGGCGTCTGCCATACAGGTAACTGTGAAACCAATCAATTACCGTTGGAGATATGTTCAGAGAGCATAGTATACCGAGCAATATGTCGAAATCTACGGTGTTAAAAGCGTTGCTAAAGTCTAGTAGACAGAGCACCGTCAGTTCGCCACTATCCATAGCAGACCTCAGGTTTTCTGTGATGTGAATCAGTGCCGTAGTCGTACTATGACCCTGGCGGAAACTGGACTGAAAGGGATTGAGGAGAGAGTTCTTGCAAAGGAAGAGATTTAGTTGATTATAAATAAGACGTTCAAGAACTTTGGATAGGAACGGTAATATGGATATAGGACGATATTCGGTGAAGGATAAAGGATTCGATTCTTTAGGTAATGGAGTAATTTTGGCTTCTTTCCACTGTGTCGGGAAGGAGCCACTGGTTACGGAATGGTTCAAAATGTGGGTGATAGTGGGAAGGATCTCGTCTAGGATGGGTAGGATCATTTTACGACTAAGACAATCACTACCAATTGCATTGGACGAGATGGACATTATGCTTCTCTTTACATCACAATTAGTAAAACGATTAAAGACAAATTGGGTGTGATCAGGTGTTGGAAGTGCGGAAAGATAATTTAAAGTATTCGTTTTAGTTGCCCTTTGTATATTAGGGGAAGTAGAGAAATGTTGATTTAGTAAATCTAAGTTCAGATCTTTTGGGATTGTGTTTTGACGTGATTTACCAACACCTAATGATCTCAGAAATTTCCAGACTTTAGCTGGATCTCCGTTTTCTACGGAACTATGGATATGTTGGCGTTGGGCTTGCCTACACACCTTGTTGCAGTGATTTCGGATTTGTACGAATTTTTCCCAGTTTGCCGCATTGGGGCGGGCGTTAAATTTTGACTTAGCAGCTACTTTTTTGTTCATAATAGTTTTAATGCTTTTTGTCAGCCACGGCGCTGGGAGATGTTTTAATTTAATGGGACGAGTGGGAGCGTACTTGTCATAGAGTTTTATAAGGCTTTGGGTAAAATAATTAACCTTGTCGTCAATTGAATTAAGTGCAAAGAGGGGCTCCCAATCTAAGTTACGAGCCTCTTCTCGAAGATCATCCAGATTCATATCACCAAAATTGCGCTGCAAAAGAATTTTCCGACTTGCTTTTGGGGGTCGAATTTTGTAAGTTAGATAAATCAAATCATGATAAGAGAAGACGTCAGAAAATTGATAACATGTTCAACAGAAGATACAATAATTAGGTCAAGAAGTGAAGGAACAGAGTTAGGGAAATGATGCGTAGCCTTCGAAGGTAGAACAGTAATCCGATTTAGTCGATTAATTTTGGTCAAGCTCTATACCAGTCCCAGAAATAAAAAATGACGTTACTTAGCTGAGAAACCTTTAAGTAGGGTTTTTAAATAAAGAAATAGTTGAGCGGGGTTTAAGTGGTTGAGTAGGGTTTAGCTGAGACATGGTTAAGCGGCGGATCACGGAATTATTTTAAATAAGAATGTTAAAATTTACCTTTCATTCAATCAACTCAAATACTTGCTGCTACGGTACCCTTGCTTCGGAAACTAAATAATTTTAAGATATCATAATAATATCTCAATATTTTGGTAGCGCGAGATGACATCTATTTTTTCCGTTATGGTTTGAATTATAGAATTTTTATATCCCAAGTATTTCCGATCCAGTATGACATGGCAACTTTCAAGAAGCGAGCCTTTTCCTCTCTGGTGTTGAGAGTGTCCTTGAGCGGCAGCGATCACTTGTATATACATCGTCTTTAAAAAGGTATAATGTAATAATTTTTGTATGTTCTTTTCAGAGTTTAGCAATGATAGAGCAAAACTTACTCCCACAAAGAACCACTTGCTGCGATTGCAGGTAAGCCTTCATTTATTTTAATTTACCTGTTATCTGGAATATTAAAACATTTTACAAGAAACCAAGATTTCTACTTGATATATTCATTTTATGAGATAATATATCACACATGGTAGACTGATATATCAATATAAGCAGGCCATGTTTCTAGATGTCACCTAAATGTTCCGAAAGGGTGTTAGCGTGTGAATCGTTTTAATGTGCTAGTATGCCTCGTTTGTAGCTTAAAGTCAGAGCTTCTACCTGAATTTGTATACGGTAAAATGTAAAAAGATTTGATTGTTACTACGTTTGTTTGGGTGCAATGGATAGATTTAAAAACTAATTAACTGATTAAAAAAATGTTTGTTTGAATGACAAGGGTTATTCCAGCCAGCATTATTCCCCGTGCGCCCCGCTGTTATTTCCGCGTTGAACTATATAAATTATATATTACTTCGAAATTATACCAAAATCCGTTTCGTAATATTTGCGTGAAAGAGGAACAAACTTAATTATGTATGTAAATTGTTTTTCGTTAATAGTAACTAATTAATTACAATAAATTAGTTACTATTCATTAGTTCAGTCATATTGCTGGCAATTCTGTCTTTTACAACACTAAAATAGTTTAAATAAAGCTCGTATGAAAAGAACGGGATATACAGACGCCAGCACTTCCAGCTACACCAATCTGTCAATTTTTTTTTATAGATTTTCAACATTATCACATAAGCATAGGGTTCACTTTCAATTGGGGAAATATTACAGCTTGGGGTAGCTTGATTTGCTGGCGTCTGTATACAGAACTGTAAAACTACTGAAACCGCGCATTAATACGCTCACCGGGCACACAATTAGTCAAATCCTATCATAATCATCGACCTGATATTGTCCACTGTTGGACATAGGCTTCTCCCAAAGGTTTCTATAACGATACCTTTTCGAGGGCTTTGCTTTAGATACCGCGCTTGGCATACCAGTTGGCGACCGCAGTTAGGTGGTAGTATACAGGCGCTGTTACTGCCCACACGGTAACAGGTCCTAACGTGTCACTAATATTTACTCAGACTTTCGCGCCACAACTTAAATAACACAATAAAGGTACATCCTCGTTTTCATATGGACTATGTAAGCAAGAAATATTTTATATTTTGCATATGGAATGACCGTTTTTTTTTGTCGAAAATTTAAATTTGTTTTTCTACTATTTATTTGCGAGATAGGAAATAATATATTAGGCATTTTTAGCCATCTCTAAAATGAATTGTATAAATTTAAGTGCAGGTGGGAATCGAACCGACGACCACGGGGTTTCCGGCCCCATGTGCGTTAACCGCTCTGCTACCGCACCGTGGTACTGACACTTCGCATTTATACAATCCATTCGATATTTCTTAACGCATTAAAGGCGCTTTAACGCCATCTTACCAAAACCTACACGGCTAACAACGGCCGGAATACCAATACTTAGATCGGACTATTCCAACAGATGGCACATTGAAATATTCATTTTGGAATATTTATTAAATCATAGTTTTTTATTACTTAGTATGATTTCATTTATTATTTTTAGCACTTGATCTGTAAATATTAGTTTTTGTTTTCTTCCAGTACAAACTCTGAAGGCATGAACCGCATAACATTATGGTTTAAGAAGAGCTCTCAAGAACAGCAGTACCGCAACCAGCCTGATGCACAGTTCAAGTACAATGTCGCGTGCGCGGCTTTATTGTTCGCTTTGTTGGCGTTTATACAGTTGTTAACTGTAAACAAGTGAGTATATTTTTTAATGTATCAGATATAAGGATAGGACAGTACAGTACTCGTACGTATAAGGATAGAATTGTACTGTACACGTAAATAAAAGTGTAGTATAGGTAGATTACTTCCTTAGAGGACACCGTGTAAAAAGCGTTTTATAATTTTTTATTTTAATTATATTAACTATATCTGAGTATAGTAATCCAAATGTGTTAGTTTTATATGTGGCAGTGGGCAGGGCACATAGGTCGTAGAACCGACGGCCGTTGGGACAGAAATGTTCTCGAGTAGCGACCACGAACCGGAAGACGTGAGCAGGCCCCTCCACAAGGTGGACCGACGACGATCTTGTGCGGGTCGCGGGAAGCCGCTGGATGCAGCCAACACAGGACCGTCTATTGTAGAGATCCTTGGGGGAGATCTGTGTCCAGCAGTGGACGTCTTTCGGGTGATATGATGATGATGATGATGAGTTTTATATGAACTGAAAATTCTACTCAAACGTATCATACATATAATTATTTTCTTAAGTCATATTTATGAGGCAGGGTTACAAAGTGGAAGGGTCCATACGGCAAGCATCTCAAAGACAGACCAAACAAAAAATGGTAGATGAGTTAACAAAAATAGCTAGCCCCTGCTGGCCGTAAGCTCAAGATAAACACTACTGGAATTTTTTAGAGGAGGCCTTCACCTTCGCCTAACTTGAACTTGAATAACTTCTTTTTTTCATTAACTATATTTATTTCTGTTATTCTTCATACTTTTAAAACCTTTAACATACTTGCGAGAAATATAAGATTGTAATAAAAAGCCAAAATATTACTTGCAAGTAAGTTAAAAAAAAAATATCTATTAGGGTGATACCTGAGTTCAAATCACGGGTCGGACCAAAGGTCGGAGAAATACCTAGGAGTAGGTTGCAGTCGAAAATTATTGGTGCTATACACCAGTGCTTCGGAGAGCTAGTAAAATTGACGTTCCTGTGTCTGATTGTTTTTTTTCTTTATCTAAAATTAAATAGAATAGAAATAGTGTAAATTTATTGCAGTCATCATGTCAGCCAAAGTACGTCCACTGCTGTACAAAATCCTCCCCAAAGAATGGGGGGATATGACATCTCACTACGCTTGGCAGACGGGTGGCAATCGCAATTTTATTTTCATAGTTCACAGAAAAACGCTGCTGCCCGTTCTCTGGTAAGTATTCCCTCGGATGATTTCTACGCTCACCACGGGTTGAGAGGGGGTGATGATATTCTATGCCGTCACCACACAGCAAGACTCGAATGTAATGATAGGATTTTATCTCCTTAATATCTTTAGGGAGGCTGTTGTTAATTGTTATCTATATTATTTTTCAGGAGCATCGTGCTGTATGCATCCTTTGGACCGACATTCTTCACGTTATTGGTGTTCGTGTATCTTTCGTGGTATGATGGCACTATGCTTGGGAGAGGACTGCACCCCATATCAGATGTGCCAGCTGATGATCTGTATGCTGATAACTGTACGAAGCCTGGACAGGTTCGTAACTTTTTTTTCTTTTAGTAGTAATCTTCTTTGCGCATGTTTGACTTGGGCCGTAAGCTGTTAAATTCGTGGCGAGAGGGCATCGGGAGGGCCAAATGAAACTTGAGAGATAGAGTGTCTATATAAGTGAGTGAAGATAGAAAGAGACAGAGTTACGTTTTGTATATTAATGTAGGGACAAGAGAGAGAGCTGCGAACTTAGATTTTCGTTGCATATATTTAAGTTTTACTTCAGTACCGTTACGAGTGCACACGTTTTTTTGAAGTGTAACTTCTTGGGCGACGTTGCGATAACCGATAAATAGATTTTATTTCTATCAGGTGTACGATGCAACACGCGCAATATTGTTTTTCTATTACTACTTTAGACACACGAGAAGGTAAGCTGTTAGCTGTAGCCTATGACGCTTATGGCACACACAGCATCACTTATCCGTTACCGCCACTACCCTACTGTCGGTACATTGAGCTTTGCGCCCCACGGTAGCACTGCCACTTTAGTTTGGCATTTCTTCGGGATATGTTTGTTACCTAGGTTTTCAACATTCGAAAATCATATAATAATAATAATCCTTTTTTTTGGGATAATTAACACACTGCCATCTGATCCCATACTAATTAGATACTGTACTATGCCAACAAGACAACTGATAGACGTACTTATACAACATGTAACTTAATTAACGCACATCCTGAAAATAGTTTGTTCAGAATCGTTTACTGAATAGATTTATATCATTTTTAATATAGGTAATTTTTTATTCCAAAATAATTAAAACTACGGAAATTATTCTCATGTTAACACTGTACAGTCAAAACGAATTGAAATGGACCGTAAGTCAAAGTAATAAGACTTTTAAAATTGCAGTTTTATTTGTATTCATACAAATTCCATCATTCAATACAAAATGAAGAAACATAAACTTTATTCCAAGAAACTAATTTAGTAAATAACAATACATTTGCATGTTAAATTAAAAATTAGTATATGTATTATAATATATATATTATATATAATATTCTTATTGTTGTGATTGAGGGTTAGGTTAATTAAGTTACATGTTGTATATTTCTTAATACATATATGTTATAGATAAATTATGTCTGCGTTAAATTTATCTATAATATGTATGACAGAGCAAATAATTTCTCATCACACAAAGATTTAATTTTGTCCTTGTTGGGGATCGAACCTACGACGTGGCTTAGCAGCCAGGGGTGACCATGCCAGTCAAATATAATAATGAGAAGCGTGTAAAACAAGCAATATTATCATGAGTTATCATATCTGCCATCTTGATTAACTCTTTGATTGTTCAGTTTTAACTGTTTCAGGTGGTGTCAAGCAACCGCTTCATAAGACTGACGATGTTTTTAGTCTCTGTGCTGCTTATTGGCGCTTGTGCAGTTATTAATATGGTAAGTATAGCTACATCGTCACTGATTCCAGCGCGCGGTCATTATCTATTGATCAGAATCGCATGCGGTACGAATACGTAATATTGTAGAAACTGTGCTCTTGGCCAAATTTTGGCCGCTAAATCTAAATAATCATAACAGAGATTAGCCAATTACGCAAGGACTATTATAGGGCAGGAGTGTTTGCACAATTGCAGGTGCACGCTCTACTCTACACACTCATAATCCAGTGGTGTTATGAGGCACGACTGCTCAGCATTCTGCCAGGTACCACAGGGTGTGTAACCCGCCAAATTCCAGATTCTACACTACTACTGGACAAAGGTCCAGTAATAAAAATCCCTGTGTAGTGACAGTAAAGAATAACATCACACCATATCATCCCGTGGGGGACGAAGAAATTGACCCGAGGGTATACCTACCAGAGACCGAATGAACTATGACCATCACACTTCAATCGACAACCTGTCTGCCAAGCGTCATGATTATGGAATATCGCCCCATTCTATGGGGATCCTTTTGTCCAGCTGTGGACGTACTTTGGCTGACATGACGATCATGATATAGTTGTTGGAAATTTTTTGAGTTCTTATAGAGACCAATACACTTTTTCAGATCCCAACGTACTCACCAAATCTGGACTTTAGAAACATGACCAACATGTCAGATGTCTATGTCGACGTGGCTGTTACTGAATCTCCATTTTATAACGACGTGGATTCTGCACCTGTAAGTATTATAACATTAAAAAAATAATAACATTTGTCGAGTCAACTAACCAAGCAATTACATATCATTTTGTATCATTATTCTGAAAGAAACACACATGTAATCAAACTGTTTCTTTCGCGTCATCTGCAAAGTAATAGATGCTGTCATACATCGAAAGTTACCCAGTTAAAGGAATGTGATTTACCAAATGGATTCTCTTTGTCACTTCACAGAACGCTCCCTGTTCAATTCTCTTCCATTAATTTCTTACTATATCTTTATTTGGTATTTTGCATAGTCAGTCTAATTACCTTACTTTAATTAATTACAATCTGTTACCTTAATGCCCACAGCCCTACATCCAGTCAGAGCTCGGCACCGTTTGTAATTAAGAGCCAAGACTTGCCAGAATATTTGGCCACAGACAGCTCCAACTTAATATTATTTTATTTTGAACTTAACTTTACTGTCAAATTATTTATCATACGTTGTTCAAAGTATCACATTTATTAAAGCAGCCTTTAACTTTTACCTTTAACAGCAGCTTCAGTTATTTAGCTAGTAACTGGAAAGATTGGCTCTCGAATGGCTTAAGTAGGATTCTTTAGCCTTGTTGTAAAAATTATTGTGAAGCTTAAACGTAAGTGTAAGAATCAGTAACTGATCAGTTAAAATCGCCTCGGGTGATAAAAGTGCCCATGAGTCAGAACTCAGAACATGACTGTGTACAGAAAACCAAAGTTCAATGTCAATTCCTTCTCTAAAAATATACCTAGGTAGGTAACTTGATTCTGTACTATAAAACCGTGGTACAGATCATCACATTCTCCCACCTCTGAACATATGAGGTCATTAATATGTACATGTTATTTTTCAGAGTTTCCTCTACAGCACAGTTCTGACTCTAGCCTCAATATCGGTGTTTCTTCGAGTTGGCTTCGTGCTCAAAGTGGTACTGATGTGTATCACTTTGGTGTCGCATATCACCCTTTACTCTTATGCTAAAATTTTCATTGAATATCAGAAGAGGGATCGAGATAATGAGTAAGTATTCGTGTATCATAGAATTAGTATAAGTGAAAAAGAATATTATTACTAGATTTTAAGCTGCAAATTAAAGAGAAAATATTACAAATTGGGATGTATCATCGGTGGAGGGCGTAGACCTTTCGAAGGAATATTTACCACAGAACGGGCAACAGCGTCTCTCTGATTACCATGAACATCATACTGCCATAGCCAACCCTTGCTTGGCACCCCAAGGGTTGGCTTTTAGCATATCCCTCAAAATTATGGACACAACTTAATTGTGGAAATCTTTTGGACAGGTCTTTGTCCAGCAATGGACGTCGCCATTAGTCTCTGCGCGGGAAACACTAATGCCCCAATTACCACAACAGTTAAAATCCTAAAAAAAAATAACACAATTCGAAACAGTTTTCAAGGTACCTTCAAAGCCTTTGATATTAAATAACTGATGTCTGACGTTTCAAGCCAAAACTGACGGTAGTTAATATGCCTTAAAACGCATGAAGACGGTCAGAAGTGAAACTGATTAGACTGATCACGCAACTAGGTAGCGTTAACCTCGTTGAGAGTTAAACTGTTTTCTATAAAGAAATTATATTGTCCCGTTTCAGATTCTCAATGCTACCCTACGCTGCAAAAGCTGGACTAGTGCTGGTGTTCCTGGCGGCACTACTGCATATCCTGGACCGACAGATAGAGTTCACGTCCCGAACTGACTTCCTGTGGAAAGACAAGCTCAAGTCCGAACAAGAGGAGGTGGAAACGATGAGGGGGATCAACAAGGTACTTAAGAATTATTTTGTCTTTTGGGTGGATTCAAACACTCTAATGGGACGAAGTTCGGCAAGCTGCATAGATAAATTTAATTTTCTTCTTTTATTAAACGACTTCAAAAGAGGGGCATGTTCCAAACCTGAAATTTTCTTCGAGTTCTTTGATATTTTCCAAGTGCTTTAGGGGTCTGCTTCCAGTCTTACCTGTTTCTGCTAGCTACTAGAGTTTAAGAAACGACTCTCATCTGACCTCTAAACTCTCAAGGAAGCCGTAACCAAAATAGTGTTTGACTGACCTGTCGGACTCGTAGTAAGTGATGTCGTGGGAGTCGACCTCTCCTAGTAGAAACCTTTATTTTATTTATTTATGTACAGACGCCCGCACATCCAGCTATCCCAATCTGTCAAATTTCTTTTATAGATTTTCAACTTTATCACAAAAGTATAAGGTTCACTCTCAATTGTGGAAATTGGACAGATAGGGGTAGCTTGACGTGCTGGCGTCTGTACACACAAAAATCATACAATAATAAACAAAAGGAAACGAAGAGTACACAGGAACCTTTGTGTGATGAGCACGATTATTTATTATGAGTTTGCCATCTCTGGGCCGAGGCACTATAGTAACAACTTCTTCCCTTTCATCGTATTCAACGTCGTGCAGCTCAAATGGTAGTTGACGACGGGGATCCCACTATTAGGCTTGATCCTCTTACTCTGCAGAGAGACGTGGCGTTTTTATGCGTCTTTTACCGCATTTATCACCGTGAAACTGTTCGAGCTTATACCTGCCGCCACATTCCACCATCCTTATCACCTGGATGAATGATCATCTACCAGCGTGCGTTGGTCAAGATTTTTTTTGCCGCGCACTATTGCACTGTGCAGTCAATTAACTGCGGAAGTATTCCCGATCCGGTATGACATGGCAATCTTCAAGAAGCGAGCTTATTCCTTTCTTTACTCTTGCGGCTGCTCTGGTGTTGCGAGTGTCCATGGGTGGCGGTGATCACATACTTTCAGGTGACTAGTTTGCCATTCTGTTTTATAAAAAAATATATGTTTATCAATTGCCCAGTTGCCATAGTACAGGATCTTGGGATCAGATGGCAGTGTGTTAGTTGTCATCCAGACGCAAAACAACTATTTATGGGTCACATAAATAGTTATCCTGCATTCAAATGCAGTCAAATTGAAACTTAGTTCTTTTTGAACAATTTTATTCCTAAAAGTGTTAATAAAATATCTTCTGTTTCAGATATTGTTGGAAAATATACTACCAGCTCACGTGGCGGAACACTTTCTAACTAATGTTGCATCTGAGGTAATATTTTAGATTAATATTTTTTCTATCACTACACCATCCTACAATACATCCCCACACATTAAACAGAGATTAAATTTAAATTAATTATTTCAATGAACCATATTATATCGGTTTACACAATATATTACAATAAAATAAAGGGAACAGATTAGATTATTTGAATGTTAGTTTACTTATAATAGGTAATCTCCAAAAACTACTGATCTTATTAACAAAAAAAATCCAATGTGGTTTAGACTACACGCCTTAAAGTAAACCTAGATGTACGAAACTTAACTGGCAATAGGAGAAAGAAAAAAAGAAAGGATATGTGTTCTAGCACCTCTCACTCTTGTCCTTACAATAATAACAGACACAGAAAAGTACCTCTCTTTATCTTTCTATCTTCACTAACTTAAATCTCCTGTTCAACTTCCATTCGCCTCGCCCGATTACACTTCGTAACGCTCTCGTCAGGCATTCACCAGCTTACTCCCTAAGTTTCTCTCTGCCCCTACAGTAATACACGAAACGTAACATAAATCTCTCTCTTTCTATATTTACTTACATATATCTCCCTCTCAACTTCCATTCGCTGCACTTTTCGTAACGCTCTCGTCACGCATTCACCAGCTTACTCCCTAAGTCAAGCTTGCGTAAACAAGTTTTACTTCAAAAATTCTATCACCCATAGAAAGCAACATTTTCAGCGAGTGACATTAGAACATAAATCGAATGATGTAAACGAGTGAATTTGACTAAAAATGTCACAGTTGAGGCCGTAAAGTCACAACATCAACAGTTATTGAATAATTTGAACAAAGTTTAAAAGACGTGTCTTTGCATGAATAGATCTTAAATAACCTAGCTCTTACAAATCCCCCTACTGCAACTATAATTAAATCATTTTGGAAACGAACTCTTACTTACTCTTACACTGCTGGGCAGATATTAACCAAACATAGCTAAGAACCAACGTAAGGACTTGATTTAAAAATAAAAAAAAACCACATTGTAATTGGTCCATCCGTTTTAGACAAGCAACTATGCCTCAGACAGACACACACTCGCATAAACAAATAGACATCGACGTCAAACTTATAACACCCCCCTTTTTATGCGTCGGGTCTAATTAAATTATATTATTTTTTTTTTCTTTTTAAACATTACGTTGCCAAATAAAATGCTCATATTCCTTTTACTTTAATATTTTATAAAAATGTAGAATATGTTGTGATTTTACTGCGGGGAAGGACCTGGTGATCCGTAATACAGGTTTACGCCTACTTCGGACACCAGCTCCCTACTAATTAAAGATAATGTACATTCAGTTGTTAGACATAAGTTATGTAAGTGTGGAGAAAATAAACCATTATTATTTATTATTATTATATTATAATTATTTAAGAATTATACCTGCTTCTGTTGCAGGCAGAGCTTTACCACGAGCGGTACTCAAGCATAGCGGTGATGTTCGCTTCAATACCCAACTACAAGGAGTTCTACGATGAGACGGACGTCAACAAACAAGGGCTGGAGTGTTTGAGGCTACTCAATGAGATTATTTGCGATTTTGATAAGGTTGGTTTATTACTAGCCCATTGCTCAAAATTCGACCATAATACATTTAAATTTTAAGTTTTAACATTATTAAAGTTATATTGCTGGCTATTCTATACCTTTTGATGTGAAACATCTATAGCCGCACGTAAAACAGATTTCTGGCGTGGCGACGCATGCCGTGGTATTTTTTTTTTTTTAGTTCCTATCACAATATTTTCTTTTCCACTTCGACTTCTACTTGGACTTCGACTTGACTTCGACTTTGACTTCGACTGCGACTTATTCTTCGACTTCGACTTACATATACTTCGACTTCGACTTCGACATGACTTTTCTTTCCCTCAAAACATTAAAAAAATTTTTTACAGCAAACCAATCACAAAAGAAGATTTATTAGTATGTATTTTAATCATTAGTAATATTTTGGTATGATGTTCCAGCTGCTCTTGAAACCGAAGTTCAGTTGTATAGAGAAGATAAAGACAATTGGAAGTACCTACATGATCGCTTCTGGACTGAGGCCGGGCAAAGAGGAGCAAACTGTAAGTTACTAGTCACACTATCCCACTAATATTATAAGGGCGAAAGTTTGTGAGTGTGTATATTTGTAACTTCTTCACGTCTAAACGGCTGGAGCGAGTTTAATAAAATTTGGTATGGAGTTAGACGACACCCTGGATTAAAACATAGCCTATAATTTATAAAGTTTATCGCGGGTATAACCGCGGGGCAGAGCTAGTTACTATGAACTCATTTTTACGGAGAAATTCCAAAATCACTTTTTGGCCCGACCTAGGACCTCATTTTTTGTGGTTGAACACGCTACCGCTAGACCAACGAGGCAGTCATGGTGCGTCGGAGGCAGTTGGAAAGAGATAGACGCCTTCCTAGAGACTGACTGCTCTAGCAGAAAATTGGTCAGGATCACTGTATTGCGAGCAAAAAAATCCGTCTACCCTTTTTCGAACTATTTAATTATACTACGCCGCCGTTATTAATAAAGCTACCACGGTTTACATTTTCGACTCGAACTCGATTGCAAACATAAAACGTAGATATTCAGTTCATAATAACACTACTTAAATAATGTATACTATATTTAATAGTACCTTAAGATCGTGTAATTTCCTATAAAATTCTATTTCAGGACGCAAGCAGTAAAGAAGAGCATACGGTGGCTATACTGGTGGAGTTTGCTATTGCCTTGATGACGATACTCGACCAGATCAACAGAGAATCATTCCAGAGATTCAAGCTTAGGATAGGTAAGCATATTGTTTGTGCTCACACAGGGTGTAAAGCAATAAGTTATTAGAGGTAGGTACTCATACCGGTCTGTAAGATCTCGGTGAGGTTAAGCACTGATTCACACGGCATAAGCAAAAGTGGATTGAATTCTTGTTGAGGGTCTCCATGCCTCTAAATACACGTTAAGTTATCACCCTAGGTTGTAATCGCTAGAGAACAGACTTGAAGCTGTGTCAGTGGCTTAAACAACTCTGACTGTCGTGAACGTGACCCATACAATAAATTAAAAAAGTGATATGATACTTTTATTTGCTTGAAGTTTTGAGCCTCCAGTCGCTTCTTTCTGGTGAAGTAGTGGAAGCCTCTTTTTCTAATTGTAAAGAATATGATAACATGGGTAATCACTCACTATATGAGTATATAAGTGGAAGTAATAATTGCATATTACTTCTCTCTTCTCACTACTTCACCAGAAAGAAGCGAGCGGAGGCTCAAAACTTCAAGCAAATAAAAGTATAAATTATGACCCACGCCAAACGACCGGCGGGGTTTTCGTTTAGAATTCTAACTTAGACTCAGGGCGGTTACTTACCTAAAAATACTTAAGAAGGTCGGTTAAGAGGCTTGAGTTATTCAAGGCACCCATTGGGGCACAGGCATGGCTTAGCGACTGTTATTTAAATATTACTAGCTGTGCCCCGCGGTTTTACCCACGTTTAATTTTATATATTATCACAGCTCCTCTCTCGTAAGTAATAGCGTGATAATATGTAGCCTATATGTTGACCCGACCTCTTAGTAATATTCATGCAAAATTTGAAGTAAAGCCATGCAGTACTTTTTGAGTTTAGCCCGGACATACATACAGACGAACAGACAAACAGACAAAAATTCTAAAAACTATATTTTTGGCTTCGATATCGATTATAAATCACGCCTCAAGTATCCTTTTAAAAAAATATTCAATGTACAGTTTTGACTGATGGGACTGATCAGCCAAATAACGTCCACTGCTGAATAAAATGTACCCAAAATATTTCCAAAATAGAGTCCTGTCCATAGTTTGGAGGGATATGCCATAATCGCCACGCTTGACAGACGGCTTGGAAATCGCAGTATGATAGTCAAAGTACTCATAGAGATGCTGGTGCCCGTAGATATTTCCTCGGGATGACGTTTACGTCTACCACGGGATGAGACGGGATGATGACATTCTTTGCCTTCAACCACACAGCAACTGACTCGAGAGCAACTGGCTCTAGATGTGCACACCACGTTTTTTTAATGCACGCTTTTTTCCTACAGAGCAGTTTGTTGTCATTTGTATCGATACAAACGCAATGCTAACGCGCATGTGTGTTGATAAAAATAGAGTAGAATACAACCTCTCTTAAAAGATGCTACCGTTGATCACAACCCAGGGTCACGTGTAGGGTTTCTACAGCCAAAACTTACAGATGTAGTATTTGACCCTAGAAAATGTATTTGTTTCTCTTCAGGACTAAATCACGGACCAGTAATAGCGGGAGTGGTGGGGGCTCAGAAGCCTCAGTACGACATCTGGGGGAACACCGTCAATGTGGCCTCCAGGATGGACTCTACCGGCGTTATGGGCAAGATACAAGTCACTGAGGATACGGCCAAGTTAGTACTCTTTGATTTATTTTAAATGCTATTGCACGTATTATCACTATAATATTTTCTGCAATGCAATACAACCGTTACAAATTTTGACGTCATTTAATGTGCCGTATTCAGTTTTAGCTTAACGGCTTAACCATCTCCTCTACATTACTAGAAAATCCAATTCGATTCTCGCCTGCTCGCTCTAGATTATTAAAAAAATTGATTCTCTCCAGTTCATTAGATCAATGTTTTCACAGTTATTTTTTTTATGTAATTGTCATCAAAATTAAGAAAGGTTTTCGTTGGTAGTTTAAGGGCTACATAATCTATCCGATTATTATAAGACGCAGGTTTAGTTCCCACCATATGATGAGATTAATAAGTCTTACAATTTAATTGCTATTTAAACCTGCTTGTTCAACTACGAAACACATAGTCCAGCAGTGTGTTTCGTAGTTTAACAAAGCGTCTAGCCTAAATTTTTAGCTGATGGAGGTTTCCATTTCCTCCTAATTGTCAAGTTTTTGGAAGATTAAATACCAAAAACTGGGCAATCGATATGAATCGTGTCTATCTCAATGTGAATTATATTGTAGATTATTTAGTTTTAGAACTTCCATCGGTAAATGCTGTCCTATATATTTTTAATACTGCACCCTTGCTGCCAACTCTTTTACGTTTTAGCCGGATGAAGATATAACCTGCTGATATCGCGCTGATTCCGTGCGACTGTATCTTCTAGTCGCAAAAATAAATAAGTTTAGGCTTTACAAGTATTTGCTTTATATTTCAGCTGAGATATAATTAAACATGCATTTTATTTTTCAGGGTACTAATGAGTGCAGGCTACACTTGTGAATGTCGGGGACCCACCTACGTCAAAGGGAAGGGGACACTGATAACGTACTACGTTAAAACACCTAATGTTGGACAATAAATACGTACAATTAGTATAAATTGAACAATTTATAAGGAAAGACACTTTTAATGGAAGAAAAGACACAATTGAGCAACTATAATCAAAAATCAAGTAGACATCGAACGTTAAAAAGAGCGAAATTCGGACAAGACCTTAACTGATACTTAGAGCGATATGAATGATAGTTATGGTGAGAAAAGACAACTGAATTACGCGAAAGAAGAAAGTTTAAATACTAAGAAAATATTTGAATTGGTTAAGGGACTTTGGAATATAAATATATTTTGTGTGTTACTCTAAATATTGAGAAGAATTATGGCCGATTGATGTACATATGTGTGTGACTTCTGAAAAATTGTATGACAAAAATATAAAAATCGAAATAATTTCTGTAGAACTCATGAGTACCTATGTGAACTTTCAAGTTTTATGTCAAATTTGAGGACTCAAATAATGTATATTAGATAAATGAAAAACCCTTTTTCGATTTTACTATTATACTCAATTTTGATGGAAATTTAACTCTTGAATAATTAACAAATAGTATAAAAAAGAATGGAGGTAAAATGATAATATTTTCTCTTAGATATTGTGCTTTTACAATTTAGATATTAATAATATAACAAGGCAGCAAGCAGGTCTCTCTGAGTAACAGACACCAGCACATCAAGCTACCTCAATCTGTCAAACTTCCCCAATTGAAAGTGAACCTTATGCTTATGTGATAAAGTTGAAAATGTATAAAAGAAATTTGACAGATTGGGGTAGCTAGATGTGCTAGCGTCTGTACTATCACCAGCAGTGGACATTTCTATAGTTGTTTTTTTGTAAAAATGAAATGAAATAATGAGAAAATAAAATTTATTCAGCACTTGGGTATTAACATACACATGTACTTGTCAAGCTCACAATGCAGTACATTAAATATGTATATTTAACTGCATGAAAAAAAAAACAGCCAAGTGCGAGTCGGACTCGCGCACGAAGGGTTCCGTACCATTATCTATAAATTAACGTTTGTTGTATGGGAGCCCACTTAAATATATTTTAATTTTGTTTTATAGTTTTTGTTGTTATAGTGGCAACTGAAATACATCATCTGTGAAAATTTCAACTGTCTAACTGTCACGGTTCATGAGATACAGCCAGGTGACAGACGGACAGACAGACAGCGAAGTCTTAGTAATAGGGTCCCGTTTTACGCTTTGGGTACGGAACCCTAAAAAGGATTAATGAGTATAGTCATATTGATATAGCAGTTGAATATCACAACCTATAGTTCGGTAAGTGCAAATATTTGTGTGATAAGCCTGAATATTTGTTTCTGAGTCATGGATGTTTTCTATGTATATAAGTATCTGTCTATCTATATAAGTATGTATATCGTCTCCTGGTACCCATAGTACAAGCTTTGCTTAGTTTGCGGCTAGGAAGATCTGTGTGACATTGTCCCTAGATATTATTATTATTATAGTTGTTTTTTTTTGTAATAATGACATGAAATAATGAAATTGATTCACCACTTGGGTTTGACATACACTTGTACTTGTCATATATGTATATTTAACTACATGAAAAAAATAAGTACCAATTTTGTAAATATTATTATAGGCTTTAAATTTAGTTATAGTTATTTTTAGTTTGAATATTGCTTAAGATGGAGAATTATAATTTTAACATGACATTGCATGTAACATTATTCATTTAGCTGTTAATATTTGCATTTAATAAAACTGTAATTTTAGTTTCTTGACTCTATTTAATACTCTTTAGTGTAATGGTGCTAAATCTAATGATTAGATTGATTTATTAATTGAAATTCATATCCCACCAAGTTAGAGAATTTTATAATATTCTGAACATTTTATACAAAGATTTCTCTCTGTTTCAAAGTTTTTCAATTTAGTAATAGTTTTGGATGGCCTGTTTAAAACACACTGAATTTTAATATTAGTGTTTGTTTAATAGATATAATATATGCTCATTTATAGTAGAATATGTAGCCGAATAAATATTTTGTAATGAAATATATTTTTAGTAATTTTAATGTAGGTTTAATGTTTGTCGGTGTTCACATTTTATAAATATCATATGTAATCTGTAGCAGATAAATTTTTGAAACTATTTTTTTAACTATCCCGTATGTTACATGACGCACAATGGTCCACATCGGGACTAAGTGCGGAATCCATTCCCACTGGCATACTAGTGGGGAAAAGATGACGTTTTCGTTCCTGCTCTTTCTATTACAGCTCGTAAGAAAAAGACGGGGCATACCTAGAACTTTCAAATAAATTAATCTGCTTCTCCGGAGTTCGTTTTAGTTTCAATCGTTATACGGCTTCATCGCCGTTCAATTTTATTGTCTGATGACAGCAGACTTCTAAGCTATAGGAAGTTTTCACTGCTTCATTAGACTTTTGTGGCTGTTACTGTCATGTTAATCTCCACGGTACATGTGAGTGTTTAGTACACGCCAAATCTAAGTAGAAAGAACTAATGATGCCCTGTCTTTTTCTTAAGAACTACATTAGAAGGAAATCAAAGGATATTGGAATAAGGTTAGTTGGTTCTGCTTAAAATCTGGGCAATTATTTATTAAGCATCAAAAGGATTTGTGTGATTTACTATATACTCTAAACAATTTTCAATTACACTAAGAAATAAAATGTCTAGCGAGTCATAAATCAGTGTTAGATGCATAGCTAATTCTAAGCTTAGTTATTAATAAATTTGTTAGTATAACTAATTTATAGAAACTAGATAACGTGGAAATTGAGCCTAAATCTAATTTAGAAAGATGTGTTGAAACATATTTAAAATTGTAAATTATTTTGTGGTCTGAGATTTTATTTTGAAAATTAACGATTTTAATAAAATAAAAAAATATTGTTTGAATAAACTGTTTCTTTTTTCATTGATACCTACCTTATTTTAATTAAGTACGTTTATTAATTTTTTAATAAAAAAACCGGCCAAGTGCGAGTCGGACTCGCCCGTGAAGGGTTCCGCAGCAGCGAGTATTACAGTTGATTAAATGAAAGGTAAATTGCTGTTTACGATTTATGACTCATTAAAAAGAAACTACTCAGTAGATCTCGTTCAAACCAATTTTCGTTGTTAGTTTACATGGCAATGTACATCATATATTTTTTTTAGTTTTATCATTCTCTTATTTTAGAAGTTACAGGGGGGGGGGGGGGGACACTCATTTTACCACTTTGGAAGTGTCTCTCGCGCAAAATATTCAGTTTAGAAAAGAATTATATTAGAAACCTCAATATCATTTTTGAAGACCTATCCATAGATACCCCACATGTATGGGTACCTACGATGAATTTTTTTTTTTTTAGTTTCAGTTCTATGTTTGGTGAACCCCCAAAATTATTATTCTTTTTCTATTTTTGTATGAAAATCTTAACGCGGTTCACAGAATACATCTACTTACCAAGTTTCAACAGTATAGCTCTGACATGACGAATCTATAAGGGTTCCGTTTTTAGCCATTTGGCTACGGAACCCTAAAAAGTCGTAGTACTGAACCAGGCCCTGTTTGAAAGACCAAGGGCCTTATGACCCAAGGTCATGAAAGACTTTAGTGTGATTATTTTTATTATATAATAAAATAATCAGTTTTTTCAATAGTTACGTGATTGTGGTGGTGCATCACCATCACGTAACTATTAATAATAATAATTTATTTTATTTCTCCACAAAGGTAGTTACAATACTTATAACTAAATTAATATCTATACATATTCCTTTGTGAGAGCTGGTGTCTGAAGTAGGTTTCATAAAGAACCTGTATTACAGATCACCAGGCCCTCGGCCGCTTCGGAGTGGATAAATATGCTGTCTTACATTTCATTTTATTGTTAACTACATTGTAGAGACAATTTTCTATAAGTTAAGAATTTATTATATTAAATGTGTGCGTGTGCGTGTGTGTGTGTGTGTGTGTCATGTGTGTGTGTGTGTGTGTGTGTGTGTGTGTGTGTGTGTGTGTGTGTGACTATACTTTATACCTATACTATACTTTATGTGGTTATTATGTTTTCCGTGTTTTCGTAATCTTGTTCCATCAGCCAGTTGGTAACAATAGTTTTACATTCCGTTTTAGATTTTGGATATATATTTAAAATTTTATTAAGTTTGTTGTAAACGAGACCACCGAGGTACGAGAAACTCCCGCGTGCGAGGAGAGTGCTAAAGGAGCCAGTGGGACAGACATTGTGTTTTCGTCGCTTGTCAGCTAGTTTAAGTGGGTCATATGGAGTAAGTGAATGGGTCTTCAACGTTATATTCAAAATAAACTGCTGTCGGACTGTTAATACTCTGCAAGTAGAATAAAGTTCCGTTGTCGGGAATAGAAAGGGAAGACGCCATCCAACCTTTAATATGGCCCGTTGCGCCCGTTCTAATTTCAAAAGTGAGGTTTTACTAGCACCACCCCAAGATATGATACAGTAAGATGTAATTGATTGGCATAGAGCTTGGTATACCAATTTTATGACTGATTTGTCCGCAATATGACGTAGATTTTTGAAAATGTAAATAAGTTTACGTAATCTGGATGAGAGTTGGTCGATATGATGGTGGAACTTTAATCTATAGTCAATTTGAACGCCAAGGTATTTAACACAGTCTGTACTGGTCAGATTAGGGCAATGGCATGGTAGGTCCTCCGTCTTACAGTTGAATTGAAATTGAATCAATAATCCTTAAGATTTGCAGGATGGAACAAAATATCATGAAATAATAATATGTATTGTAATAAAATACCCTGCCCATATAGGAAATTCCTCTTAATAATACTGTGCTAAAAATTAAAAGAAATCACACCCCAATTTCACGCTACCATTTAAGTAAGACGTGTGACTCGTTCGACGTTTCACGTTCGAATGAATTTGAATTTTGAATTTCGAACATGAATATAACGCGAGGTTAATTGGTAATTGCGGGTTGCGCTTGCGGCCACCTACGCACAAACTTTGATTTATTTCGTATGCACCGCCCCAGAATATAGAGTATTGTTTATCTATATGTTTTGTTTTAATATGGACGTAAGGTACGTCCGCTTAATTAAAGTGCATTGAAGAAAAATCGAGTATATTATTCATGGAGGCAAAATAATTATTTTTGAAGTGAAATCTTATTGCAATGGTTAATAAAGAATGAGTGTAGAAAGGCATGCATAGTGGACCGCTTGAGATTGCTAAACTTGCCTGTAAGATAAATGTAGCAACGAATCACGAGTTTGGCCTTGCTATAATAATTTTGTAAGGCTCTTCAACTTATTTATTACGTTCGCTTGACTTGGAAAGTAAGCGTAAATACTTGACGCTCTCGGCGTTACAAAAAGTGTAATCGGGCTAGGTGAACGGAAAGTGAGAGGGAGATGGAATTAGTGTAGATGGAAAGAGAGAGAGAGAGTTACGTTTTGTATATTACTGTAGGGCCAGAGATATAGGTGCGAGCACTCATTTTCTTTCTCTCATTATCAGTTAAGCTTCGTGTAACTTAGATTTACTTCAGCCGTGTGCTTTAAAAGCACAGTCGTTTTTTTCACATCAGTTAATGATTAATAACCCACTATAATTTATTTTGTTAGATCTCCTAAAGGGTTTTTTATGAAAGCTCAAAGACGTCTTTCCTATTTCCGAGATTTTCAAGAGTTATCGTCATATCACAAACAATTTGACTGTACGTGTGGCGCAGCGGCGGAGACAGTCGCCTAGCCACTTTGTGTCTCGGGTTTGAGTCCCGCGCCGGATAACTATTTGTGTGACCCATGAATAGATGTTCTGAGTCTGGATGTCATTTGCGTCCGTCTATTATATGTTTGTAAAGTACCCCGTGACACAGGGATTAGATTCCCAAGTGCGGGCGTTGTCTTTATTAAAATAAAAAATAAATAAATAAAAAGTAATCAAAAAATATATATCCTACTTAGTTGAACGCTTTCAATCAAATCAGTCGAACAGCCTATCACCCGCATATCTCACAATGCAGACCAGCTGTCAGAATATAGATTAATCACAACAATTATAATACTAACGTGAGAACGTTCATTGATTTTAATCATAGCTCTCCAGTTATTAATTAGAACTTTAATTATTGGTTCACTTCGTATCGTTACCTTGTTAGACATGTTTGTTGTTTTTGTGGCGAACTATATAGTCTGAACTGGAGTTTGTCGAACGATAAATTCGTATATTTGTTATTACGAAAGAACAAAGAATATAATAATAATACATTATTCACAAACGGCCATGAGATCCCAAACTAAGCAAATAGCTTGTACTATAGACTCCAGATAACTTTTCTTTTAAAAATATACTTACCTATATAGATAATTACGCCCAGACTCAGACAAACTTTAAAAAGAGGGCTTTCTTTAAAGCTCACCAAACCTCCATGTGCAAGCAACCCCAGAAGTCACTACTTGCCATTTTGCGTGATTAAATTGTGAACAGTCTACCAGAAACAGTGATAAGTGCTCCAACAGTGAACAGGGTTAAAAATAGGCTCTACAAACATTTTACTATTGACAATACACAAGTGAAGTGATATACTCGCATCAGCTCATAAAGATGCTAGTGTATAAATAAATAATAATAATAACGAACTACATTTTCAATAAGAAGTGCACTCAGTTTTAATAGGCTGCCACGGGAGCTTAATATAGACCTATTTTCTACCAGTGCAGGCTTTTAGCCAATTTATACTTTGAAAATGTGAGCACCAGCCGATTACTGTTTTGATCTTTTGTGTTCTTCTTTTCTCTTCCTTATCAAATAATACGACAATATTTGTATTTTTATAAAAATAGTCAATTCTATATGCGGAGGCTTGTTATTAGCAATATGTCAATTTATCGGTAATATTTAATTGTTTCTTAGTCTGTAAACCTTCTGTAAAAATAAATAAATAAAAATAAATAAAATAAACAGATAACCTAAAATCTTAACTTTTTAAAATTCTTGAAAGAATTTCGTATTATAAAACTTGTGCGTGACAATTTTGCTAACAGCAAAGTTGCCAGAACTAAGTGAACTTTATACTGTCGTACAAAGCAAGTTAGTAAAAGTAATTTTGCTTAGGAATTAAAGTTAATATGTAGTGTGAATTGAGAATTTAATTAGCGGAATTAACACTCCATATAAAATTATTATTTTGATTTTGCCTCCTTGGTCTAGCGGTATCGTGTTCGCCCGCAGAGATCGAGGTCGTGGGTTCAAATCCCGGGTCTGGCCTAAAGTGATTTTGGGACTTTTCTGTAAAAAGTTATTTCTATCTGAAGTATGGGAGCTGACGGTATGATGCCCCCTTGCCTCAGAAAGCACGTTAAGCCGTCGGCCCTGTAATTGACCTCTTTCCGGTCGTGTCACTAGGCGTCCCATTGGATCATGAGAGTAATGGAATAGAAAATTTTACTTTAAATTCTTGTCCACTTATATATTATAGAATGGTCACCTACGAAGATTTTCTTTAAAAAGTAAAAATCACATAAACAGTGGAGCGTTATATTAAGATTCTTCGAATTCTTACTATATTGGAAGCAGCTATACTACAGCTATATACAATCCAATTAGCAAGTCTCGGTAGCAACAGCGTAGCAGTGTATAATAAAGTCATAAGCAACACTGGTAGCCGCTAGGGGGCGCTACATTAATCACAGATTACCGCGCGCTTAGATGCACTATCTCTTGGTCCTGGACTCCCAGCAAGAGGCAAAGATTATGTACGACGGCGACTTCGTAGTTAGTGCATATTTTCTTTATTTTGTAAACTATGGTATACATTCGTTTTATCAAACGTTCAAAGAAATAAAAAATCGGCCAAGTGCGATTCGGAGTCGCCCATGAAGGGTTCCGTAGCAGCAAGTATTTCAGTTCATTACATGAAAGGTAAATTGCGGTTAACGATTTATGACGTATTAAAAAAACTACTTACTAGATCTCGTTCAAACCAATTTTCCGTGAAAGCTTGCATGGTAATGTACATCATATATTTTTTTTAGTTATATCATTATCATTGTTGATACAATGATGATCAACAACGTGCCAGGCGTATTTTTAAGGTCTTAAAAACACAAGAAATATCTCTATAAATAGGCACAAAAAGAAGTTGACTATTTATTTTGCTTTTTTACCTTTTGGAAATTATTTAGAATAACAGTTTCAGAACGCGCGTATTTAGACTATATTATTCACTTTTTTCTAAGTAGTTGTTAACTGAAATTCTATGTTTTGCGTAATTCTTAATAATAGTAATGTTATCGCTAATTATCCTCTTCATTTAGGGCTAACTACACTTTTAGGCTATGCCGCAGTTGGATATAAAGTACCTGTTGCGATTATTACGTTAAAAGTATTGTTGATGTTATTACAAAAACTGACTATTTAGACTAGATTTTAAAATAAGATAGTGTTTACAACATAAAAACAAACTGATTTAACTATAGTTTATTTTGGGATACGTAAAAAAATCAAGTCCAACTCCTATAGAAATTTGGCCATTGTTCTTTGTTAACTTCAATAAAATTCTACCAAAACATGTTGTACGATGTGTCTCATCTGCAATCTTCATATTTATAATCTCTGTCCATTATTACGCTAAATAATATATGAGACGATTTATCTTAACCGAATAAGTACTTGGTAATATTTTACTTGGTATTGTGTCGCTAAACATACGACTTCCGGTCACAATGGAAGGCTTATCTCAAGATGAGATATTACTATTGTTATCTCATACCGCTGTGGGAATATTTAGAACGTTCCACTATATTTTTGTAGTTGTGTTGGAAGGGTATGAATTGATTTTGTGTGTATTAATTATAGAATGTATTTAAGGGCTTTGGATAGGCCGTATTAGTGAAACATAGTGTATCCTATTTGTACAATAATCGGTAACCTTAATTAAAGAAACAAAAGAAAAATTATGCATCAGATTTGATACATTTTTGATAAGATTAATTTTTAAAAATCTAAAGGATTGGGCTTAATTTCGCTTCAAAACAACATACTTGTTAGAAAATTGAACATTAGTATAAAAACATCTGAAATAATAATAATAATATCCTGGGAGTCCTGGGACATATTTCACACACACTCATATGATCCCAAACTAAGCAGAGCTTCTACTATGAAAACCAGATAACTGATATATTACATAAAAATAAAATAAAAATAAAAAAGGTTTTTATTCACGTAGACTTTAAAAAAGCGCTTGTAAATAGTCAGAACATGTTTGTAGTAATATAGTTGTATACATTAGATATTATTTCTAGTAACATAGATATTTAGGTACATCTTGTATGAAAACATTTATAAAATTTATTTTATTACAGAAATGATATTTAGCTAGCTCGTATCAAGTTATTGTCAAGAGATTATGTTTAATTATCTAGTTTAAGTCTAATATTTTTACTACATATTTTCAATGGTTCTGTCTATATTAAAGGTATTATTATTATGACGGACCTTGTGTTAATAACGACGGTCGCGCTTTAATGCTACCACCGGATCCAATGCGCCCCAACTGAGAAGACCCAGTGAAACAAACTCAGTGGGTTCATCTACTACCGGTTTCAACACGACCCAGTTGAGACGGTCCGGCGAAACATACTCAAGCGGGCATGAACACGGGATTTGGTCCAATTAGAGTAATTATTTAGTAGGCAAACACAATATATGCTCGATCGGTTGTCTGAATGCTTATTATTTTAAATTATATTTAGGTATACAAAAGAAAAACTTCGAAACAATAACATTATTCTTTTTGAGACAGAGTCAATAATTTTAAATTAAGTATATGATAGCAATCATTTACAGATAGTTCACGTAACACAGCAGATCAGTCATGTCTATATGGCTACAAGATCTCCAGCGAGCAATGTGCAGGTAGGAAGTGAGAGCCAGACGTCTTTGTCATCGATGTACTCTTTAGTGGTGTAATAACCCCTAGCCATAAGTATACGTTTAATATGTGTTTTAAAACTTGTGTCAGGCAGATCAGTAATTTGAGTAGGAAGCTTGTTATAAAACCTAATACAATTTCCTAAAAATGATTTATTAGTTTTGCTTACTCTAAAGCCTGGCATGGCTAGTTTGTTTTTATTCCTAGTATTTATATTATGCAGTTCACTTTTCTTTTTATAATTATGAATATTTTTTCTAACAAACATTATATTCTGATATATATATTCCGATGGCACAGTAAGTATATTTATTTCTTTAAACAAATTTCGCAAAGAATCGCGACTGCCTAAACCATAAATGGCTCTGACTGCTCTTTTCTGCAATACAAAAATAGTACCTATGTCAGCCGCCGAACCCCACAGCAGAATGCCATACGACATAATGCTATGAAAGTACGCGAAATACACTAATCTAGCAGTTTGTTCACTACTGTACTACTTTTATTTAGTAAATACATACTTATGTAGATATGCTCACAAATATATGTCCTGGGTAGGGATTGAACCCTTGACCTGCGGTGTGAAAGGCAAGTTTTTACCAACCACGCCAACTGGCCCGTCAATTCAACAAACACAACATTTTTAGTATATTATAATAAATATCTGGCGTAAACGGGCACACTCCCAACTGATGACTATGGCAACGAAGCAACTGGTAAACATACTTATATATTTCTAAATAGATAAATTACACACAGGCACAGAACATTAATCGTACTCACCGTACAGAGATTTATACTGGGTTGGGATCGAACCCCCGACCTCTGGCTTATCAGTCACGGTCATTGACCACTAGACTAACAGGCCAGACCAATATCTGACTGAAAAGTGTCCCTATTCTTTAGATGAGCTTTAATATCATTCTCTATCTGACTTTATTATTTGTAGTGAAAGCTAGGTAGTTATCATAAAGAATGATAACCCACATAATTATACGATGAAGATGAAGAATATTAATAATTATGTAAAATATATCCTGGGACATTTTTTACACACAGCCATCTGATCCCAAACAAGCAGAGCTTGTACTATGGAAGCCAGACTGATACTGGAACTGATATGATATACTAAATATACTACTTACTTTTCTTTTGTAAATACATTCTTGTATAGATAATTACACCCAGACATCATGCACACAAATATCTGTCCTGGTTGGAAAATCGAACCCACGACCTCCGGCATGAAAAGCAAGCATTTGCCAACCACGCCAACACTCAACCACAGAACATTAATTTTACTCACCACACAAAGATTTGTCTTGAGTGGGGATCGAACCTGAGACCTGTGGCTTAACAGTCAGGGTCATTAACCACTAAGTCAGGCGAGACCATACCAGAAAAGTGTCACTATTCTTTAGATGAGCTTTAATTTTATTCCCTTTCTGAAAGAATTACACGTAGTGAAGAATGACAATGTAATTATCTATATAAGTATGTATTATATACAATGAAACAGTTGTATATATCTAGTACAACAGATATCTGGTTTCCATAGTACAGTCGCCAGCACATCAACCTACCCCAATCTGTCAAATTTCCCCAATTGAAAATGAAACTTATACTTATGTGATAAAGTTGAAAATCTATAAAAGAAATTTGACAGATTGCGGTAGCTAAATGCGTCTGTACAAGCTCTGCTTAGTTTGGGATCAGATGGCCGTGTGTAAATAATGTCCCAGGATATTATTTACTTATTATTATTTTTTTATAATAATCAACTATAACCCACATAATTATTTTGAATAAGATGAAGAATAAAGTAAAGGTGACTTCAATTTATAAACAAAGTAGTAACTTAAGGAGTGCCCCTTAAATTGCATCGACTATTTATGTTACACCTTGTATGGGCGTCACGAATACGACTGGATAATAAAGTAATTATATAACAAAATAATGTAATAGCTTCAGAAAACATACAAAAACAATGTAAATTATTTATGAATCAATTACACACATATTACAATAATATGTATCCTTGGACATTATTTACACACGGCCATGTGACTAACTAAGCAGAGTTTGTACTATGGAAACCAGATAACTGATATACTACTTTTCTTTTGTAAATACATACATACTTATATAGATAAATACACCCAGACTTAGGACAAACAGACATGTTCATGCATACAAATATAATGTCCTGGGTGGGAAATCACTACAACTTCTATCATATTATTTTCCTTGAATACCATGATATAAGTTAGGGCCTCAGATCAATTCAAAAAGTATTTGATCTGAGGTTAGGGCAAACATTATGATAATACTAAGTAGATAAATATCAAACTCTGTTATTTGTTAGGGACGGGCCTGTTGGCGTGGTTGGCAAATGCTTGCTTTTCACGCCGGAGGTCGTGGGTTCGATTCCCACCCAGGACAGATATTTGTGTGCATGAACATGTCTGTTTGTCCTGAGTCTGGGTGTACTTATATATATATATATATATATATATATATATATATATATATATATATATATATATATATATATATATATATATATATATATATATATATAAGTATGTATTTACAAAAGAAAAGTAGTATATGTATTATATCAGTTACCTGGTTTCCATAGTACAAGCTCTGCTTAGTTTGGGATCAGATGGCCGTGTGTTAATAGTTTCCCAGAATATATTATTAGAATATTATTATTTGAAACCTGACCAACTTTTAAACTCGATTAACACTGGAAATTCGTGTGTAAAATCTATTGTAATTTTTTTGGGACATTTGAACCTGGGATCACATTATCGACAGTTAGACGCTAGACTAAGGTACATAGATGTGGTGGCTCACTATAGTCCTCATAAGAAGGATCAGTTTCACCCAAAGAACAATGAAGAGGGCTATACTCAGAGTTTCCCTGCAAGATCGAATCAGAAATGTTGAAATCCGCAGCTAAACCAAAGTAACCGACATAGCCCGAAGAATTGCCAAACTAAAGTAGCAATGGACAGGGCGCATAGCTTGTAGAACCGACGGCCGCTGCGGCAGAAAGCTTGGCAGGCTCCCGACAAGATGAACCGATCTTGTCAGGGTTGCTGGTTCCTGCTGGATGCGGATAACGCAAGACCAGCAATTGTGGAGATCTTTGGTGGAGGCCTTTGTCCAGCAGTGGATTTTGGGTGATATGATGATAATGATAATGAAAGGTTAGACCGACCAAGAGAGAGATGAGAAGCAGTTTGAATCGTACAAATTTCGAGACTTTTCAGTTGTTTTTGTGAACTAATTTTCAATATTTGATGTTCAATTCGGACATCGTAAAGCAAAGTTGAAGTCAGTTGTATGTTTATTAAAACAGTAATTATAGTACCTACATTATAAGGTTGGATAAGCCGCGGGCGGCAGCTAGTGGTTGATAAATTAATATCAATTGCCATATTCAATGGATCATAATTTAGCCGGTAACATCATGTTACTACAGTTAATGTTGGTCGTATTGGAACACAGATTATTTCAGGGAATCGTTTCAAATTTCAACCAGATCAAGCGTTTATAAGCATGTTGTCCACAAACGAAGTTATGTTTTAAAATATGTAAAACAACGCTTTTGTTTGCTGTGAGAAGAAGAAATTATTAAGAAAAATTATTTGTGAAAACAAAAGATTCCAATTTCTTCACTCACTAGTTAATCATCAAATTTTTAATACCTAACACTTGGTCTCATTGCCGACCAAGAATTGGGAATTAAGAGGGTGGTAAAGACCATTTCAGAATTCTTTAGTGCAAATAAATACTAATATACTAATTTAGAGTTTTGATAATTTGGTACCTTTTTACGCTACAACTCTTAAATTTGATTGAAATTTAAAACGTACGCAAATTATATGGAGCAGCATTTAAACAGCAGAAATATGGGAAAGTTGTTTAGTTTCTGAGAAAGTTGTTTAGTTTCTGAGAAAGAATCGCTAAGCAGGTGAGCAGGTGATACTGCGAGTGAATATTAAAGTGGTGAATGAAATAAGAAGTAAAATTGTGCCAAAAAATCTATCGGCAGACTATTTTACTCTTAAAAAATAATTACACCCATTTTAACCCTGATTCAATTAAAATTTATATTACTACTTTAATTACCAAACAATATTTAGTAGTTTATTAATACAGAAGAATACGAATTAATAAACGGCGCATTTATCGTCAGTCAAATAGCAATCACGTCAGTTCAAATAAAGATCACCCGTATTGTAATAACACAACAACTGATATATAATTAGTTCACATAGTTAGATCTGAATATCTTATCGCGGCCAAGTATCGCATTAGCGATTTATGTGGAAGACGTACCTAAATTTTATTGCTCGCATTATTTTTACCGTTTAAGCGGTCTTTAGATGATTGGTGGTCAATTTCACTGTCCTTTCGGGAGTGATTGCGATTTATGGGACTTTTCTACTTATGGGCTGTGGTAGTTTATTTAGATCGCAATTTTAAGATTTTGGAAGTGGTACAGTCGGCTTCATAAATGTGTACACAATTAATACTTTTGAACATAATTGCATAAAACTGTATACTTTTAATAGGCATAATGTTATGAAATGAAATGAAATTTATTCAGCACTTCGGTATTAACATACACTTGTACTTGTCAAGGTCACAATGCAGTACATAAACATAGTGGATAGTATAAAATTTACAAAAAAAAAATAATTAGTCCGTCCGTGCGGTTTATTTTATCGCATATATTTTCTGAAATCCTTAAATAAATAACAAGTTACTAATCTATTATTTTGAAATTTAGTTCTACAATATTAAAATTAAAGAATGGAAGACTAGAGCAAAAAGCAAAAAGACGAAATTCTAAATGAGGGTGTGATCACATGCACGGGATCACCGATCACGCGTTAATGGGCCAAAGCGATCCTCGCCGCTGAGGAACCTACCCTAGCTAGACTGCGGCTTTCTCTAGCTATCTAGGTGGACGACCCGGAGAAGAAAGCCACAAAGAAACTCCGGTTACTATTCCTTCTTCTATTTGAAAACTAAATGTAAGATAACTTGATAAATAAAATAAAATATGGGGACACGCTAGGGCTGTGTCAACGATAACGTGACGTGCAGACAATAAGGTTCTGAATTAAAATCCTAGTTTAATTGTGATTTATTGGACAAGGAAAGTCAGCAGTAGCAACCCTGAGGCTGGAAGTTAGCGGTGTAACACCCTCATGTATCAGGGAGAACGAAAACCACCTGATCTGACAGGCCGGTTGGCGTGGTTGGCAAATGCTGGCCTTTCACGCCGCAGGTCATGGGTTTGATTCTCACTCGGGACAGATATTTGTGTGTATGACCATGTCTGTTTGTCCTGAGCCTGGGTGTAATTATGTCTATAAGTATGTATTTACAAAAAAAGTAGTATATGTACTATATCAGTTATGTGGTACAAGCTCTGCTTGCAGTTTCGGATCAGATGGTCGAGTGTGAATAATATCTCAAGATATTATTAGATATATTTTATTATTATTATTGTTTATGAGACTTTTCTATTTATGGGCTGAGATAGTTTATATAGATCACAATCTGAAGATTTTAGGTGTGGTTTAAATAGCTGTAATTTTTCTGAATTTAAAAATAAAATAAAATATCTCTTTTTAACTTCCGTTCGCCTCACCCGATCACAGTTTTCGTAACTGACCGTTATGAAAAGTGTGATCGGGTGAAGCGAATGGAAGATGCAAGCGAGATATAAGTTAGTGAATATAAAAAGGGACAGAGTTACGTTTCGTTTATTACTGTAGGGGCAAAATAGAAAGGTGCGATCACAAATTTTCTTTCGCTCTTTCTCTCATAGCCAGTTAAGTTTCTTATATCTAAGTTTCTCTTCAGTCGTCTGGTCCAAAGCACACTTGTTATTTTACCTGAATATTGATTATTAACTCACCTGTGGTATATCATGTAGTTTTCTTGTATCTGCGTATGGCATGTTCTACATTGGCTGGTTCAATTAAGCTGTCGATCGTATATTACGAACTACAAGATAAAAATGTAATGCCAAATAATTTGCGCATAAGTTAAGACATTGGCTACATTATTCGCTTCCTAGTAATCTGTACTTGAATCCATGAAAGGCACGATAAAGATGTTCCGACAAGAATGTAGAGGGTTCAGGGAGCACCTTAAACTATTGACTTGGATAATTTTTAAGTCCAAGTGCGAGTTAGACTCGTAGATACACGAAGGGTTCCATACGGGTGTAGAATATTGTCACTCAGCGAGCAAATATCATGGAAATTTCACATATAGAGACCGCTTTAATTCTTCCTTTTAAAAATCTTTATTATTAGCTGTTATAGCGACAATACAAATACATACTTTATAAAAACTTCAACTGACTACATATAACGGTTCAAGAGATATTATAAGTCCAATGACAGAAAGAATAATTTTTATAACAACATTATTTTTATGCACAAAGGGTTTGCACTTGACCACGGTCTCATCTGATGGTAAGTAAAGATGAGGTAGAAAGTGGACCACCCGTACCCATAAGATGCCTGTTCACACTAACCTTGAATAAACTCATGTTGTATGAGTCTGGAAATATGTCGTTCGGGAGGGTGTTCGACAACTTAGCCGTGCGTATGATGAAAGAGGAAGCAAAGCGCTTCGTACGGCATGCTTGGGTATCAACAACAAAGCGGTGGAGATCCTCCCTACGACGCCTGGTAGTCCGATGAAATATGTCGTTCGGGAGGGTGTTCTACAACTTAGCCGTGCGTATGATGAAAGAGGAAGCAAAGCGCTTCGTACGGCATGCTTGGGTATCAACAACAAAGCGGTGGAGATCCTCCCTACGACGCCTGGTAGTCCGATGAAATATGTCGTTCGGGAGGGTGTTCTACAACTTAGCCGTGCGTATGATGAAAGAGGAAGCAAAGCGCTTCGTACGGCATGCTTGGGTATCAACAACAAAGCGGTGGAGATCCTCCCTACGACGCCTGGTAGTCCGATGAAATATGTCGTTCGGGAGGGTGTTCTACAACTTAGCCGTGCGTATGATGAAAGAGGAAGCAAAGCGCTTCGTACGGCATGCTTGGGTATCAACAACAAAGCGGTGGAGATCCTCCCTACGACGCCTGGTAGTCCGATGAAATATGTCGTTCGGGAGGGTGTTCTACAACTTAGCCGTGCGTATGATGAAAGAGGAAGCAAAGCGCTTCGTAAGGCATGCTTGGGTATCAACAACAAAGCGGTGGAGATCCTCCCGACGACGCCTGGTAGTCCGATGAAAGACGGGGAAGAGAGTGTAGAAAACTAAGATATGATAATTTCCGTTGGTAACATTTATTGGCCATTATTTATTTGCTAAAGTGGCAGTACAAAAAATAGATTCTACTTTATTTTTGGTTATATGAGATCCAATACTGTTCTATTAATAGGTAATGTTTTATGCCATAGTTTGACAATAACTTATTTTATACAGTAGCCCCAAGCCTATCTTTTTCGTTATTAATATATCAAAATACTAATAATTAAACTGACCTAATATTGTTAAAGAGATAAAAATGAGAATCCCAAGTGTTAGTGGTCAAAATACAAATACTTTTTATCGTACATCGTACAATTATTACAAATTAACGCCTTTGATATCGTTGCACCCGTAAATAAGCCTTCAAGTAACGTATTTTAATTCATATCTATAGAGGGCGATATAATCGGTGCCGTGATATACGGGGAGTCACAGGGAACAGTAATATACAGAGAGTAATCTCCATAATTGTCGCTGTCAAATGGTTTAACCCATATATGCCCAGAACTTTTTTTATCACCGATTTTTTTAATTTTTACATATGTTAAGTATGAATGATCACATAAAAGGCCTGTAATAGTAGAATTTCATTTTCAGTACGAGAAGTACATTTTTTTCAGCAGTTCGTAAACGACCCCATGGGCAGATAAAGTCGTACAATAGAATGGAATGAGAACCAGCAAAATAAAAATACGTTATGTTAGTCAGTCTTTAATAGGAACCATTAAGTATCATCAGATAATTTTAAAAATTATAAAAACAAGTCATAATAATGAAAATAGTACATTACGAATGAAATTCTGCAAAACATTTGTCATGCAAATTGACGTTACATTTACGACACATTTTGATCGTTTTATTTTTACATAATGCACATCGTTTTCTGACCTGACCGGTGAGAATAATATGCTGAGCTGAATATTTTCTAACAGAAACGGGTACATTTGTTCTCACTAGCTGACGTGGCCCAGGTTGAGATCTTATATTCCCATATTTCAGGAGTAAAGTTCTTGCAATAGATCGACGAAATTCCAAAGTGTCTACGTTAGCCCCGTATGATCTAGCGAGTAAAGTAGCATTGTTCACAACGACGTCAATCAACCACATCAATATGGGCATATACCATTTTTTTCCTCTAATGGCAATCCGGTAAACGCCCACATTAGCATCAAGTCTATCTACTCCACCCATAAATCGGTTGTACTGGTGTACAACATTTGGCTGATCAATATCGATTTTCTGTTTAGCAGCAACTGAATATCGACGTGCCTTTTGAACAGGGTGGACTCCAAATTCGTTTGACAACATTGTTACGACGTTGTTATCATTCCATCGTACAGCACATATTTTATCATTTGTGTCCAATCTGTAATCATAAAATCCTCTGGGCTGCTTTTTGCAAGACTTGGCATCCATTAGTGGACACTTGTCTACTCTATTTTGACGAGCAGTTCCAGTTATTTTTACATTGTTTTCTTGCAAAGAACTTAGTATACTAGGAGATGTAAAAAAGTTGTCACAATAAACAGAAAAAAGTGTTTCGGGGTATTCAGTCTTGACTGTATTCGTCAATTTGGTAACAACATGTTCCCCTAGGCCTGTATCTCGCGCTTCAGACCTTCCCTCATATAACTCAGCTTGTAAGCAGTATCCTAAACGAGTCGCTGCCACCCATGCTTTGAAGCCGAAACGGATCGGTTTGCCATGAATGTGCTGCTTACAGCCATGACGCCCATAGTATGGTATCATTGATTCATCGATACTCAAGTTTTTTTCGATGGGAGCATACATTAGAAACTTTTTGTTCATGATGTTGAACAGAGGCCGAATTTTTGCCATTTTGTCTCCTAAACGTAGGTTGCTGTTGTCAGCAACATGGAAGTACCTAAATATCTCTTCAAACCGATTTCGCCTCATCGACTTCGCAATTAAAACATTGTGGGTATCCTCGTTGGATTCCCAATACATACGCCGTCTTGGTAAAGGCGCATAACCGCTAAGGAGTATTATACCTATAAAACAGTTCAACTCATCCCCCGATAGACAGAAATTATAGTTGTGCTTTTCAACAGCGTACATTACGGTGTGTCTGACCATATACCTTATAACGTCTTCACTAAAAAATAATTCAAAGAATTCTATCGGTTCAGATTCCTTGGTGAGTGTAAGAACTGCTCGTGGCAGTGGAGGTGACCACTCACTTTGTTGGGTGCGAAGATCTCGCTTTATCCATTTGCGTGGCCTGACGTTGGGCTGTCTACGACGTTCTGAAGAAAGGCCATCTCCCCTAGGTGTCCTGGTGGTGCGCACATTCGAAAAAGAACGTGATGAATCAGTGATAATCGGCGGGGTCTCAACCGGACGAGAACGTCGTGACCTGTGTGGGCTGGGTCTCGATGACGTGGAAATGGATTCTAGGTGTTCAGAACTAGGACTAGGACTGACCATTACATCATCGATAGTTCTGTTCTCTTCAAAATGTTCTTCACGTTGTCGTAACACCATCTCAGCCGGCGCAAGTAATTGATGACGGTTCAATCGATTTATACTACCACAATCTTCTTCACCTGAATCACCATCCGACATGGTACCATCGCAAGGCGGATCTATGTAAACATCGATGCCCTGAATATCTTCATCGTCATCAAACACCTCCAGGGCATCGGCTATTTCATTTGTCGAGAGTACGTGTCGAGACCTAAAATCAAAAATATACAATATAAAACCCGATATGTGCCTACAGGGTCGTTACCGACCCAAGAAAACCATATCAACATTTGTGAATAGAAAAATATACTATTTTCGAAAAAACAATATCTCTTACTCTGAAACACTTATTAGATTCCCTATAAAAACTATTAATACGGTCAAATAACATAATACACACAAAATACTTACATTTGTATCCGATCGGTCGCAAACTTTTTCAAGAAATAAACAAGTATAAACTTGCACTCCTATTTGTCACTCGAAATTGTCGTGAACTGTCAACAAAACTGTCTCATCCTTCAAAATTGTTCCTGTACCTATTAATAGATGGCGTTTTATTCAAAATTCAGTAAACAGTTCATGGTCAATATGCATTAACAGTGACGGCGTAATTTTGGTCGTTATCGACCCTATGGGCATATATGGGTTAATGAAGTCACAGTAAATAAGTAATTGAAATCATTAAAACATATTTCTATGATACCATGCGCTTTAAGGAAAACTACTCAAAAATCAAATACACTTTGCCAAGATAAAGGTAATTTACTCCTATTAATAATAAATGTGTAAATTTGTATATTTGTATGTTTGCAACTTAAAATTAAAATAGAAATGCATAAATTCATAATTGAATAAGAGTATGCTAACAAAATAATCTATTAAAAAGGCCTCCTTTACAAATACTCCAAATTGACAGTAAATTTAAAGAAATTTACATATTCTGACATAAAAAGGTTATGATAACAAATTATTATTCTATCATTTATCTATTTTATTATTATAAGTCCTTATGCTTACTAACAATTTATGTTTTTTTAGTGGTTCTAAGTTTAATGATGATGTTATTATTATTTGTATAAATGTATAGAATACCTATATAAGTAATTAATACTATAAAACATGTTACAGTATTAATTCAACAAAATATAAAAAAGTGCCCAATATCTGTCAGTATTAGTGATTTAGACACAAGTCATGTTTATTTCATAGACATGTGTTTCCTTTAAATCTTCTGCTGAGACTTATTTTTTACGACCACTTATATCGACGCTATAATCTATTTCATATATCATGAGACACAAAGTATGCAAGTAAAATGTACGTTCATTTTTCATGTCAGATTTCGTAAAATTTCACTGAATTCTGTGTTTATGTCACGATGACATAGAAGTAGAAAAGCTAAATATAATGCCACCACGAAATGCTCTGGAATTCTTAAGGAGTCTTTACCTCTCTGCGATTTCCGTTTACTATGCCAATGTTTGGGTGTTTGAGTTCAGCCGGAATTTGAATCATTAAAATTATTTTACGGCCGGTATTGTAAGATTACTTAGCTTGGTATCGGCTACTAATAAATCACCTTTCTTCTTCTGTACGTATTTCAACACCGTCTTATGGTATGCTTTAAAAATTTATATTGGGAGACTTTGAATACCGAAGTTTTAACCTGCTGTCTGCATCTGCTTTTTCGTAACAGTAACTACTTCACATAACATTAAGTGAGGGCCCAAGCTACTACTACACCATACTGATTATGATACTAACAACAAGGACCATAACTGTTCTATTATAACAAATCTCCTTGACTAAGACATCAGACGAAATTCGGTGCTTATTCCTATAGGTTTTCATCATATCAGCCAAAAGACGTCCACTGCTGGACAAAGGCCTCCCCCAAGGATCTCCACAATAGCCGGTCCTGCGCTGCCCGCATCCAGCGGCTTCCCACGACCCGCACAAGATCGTCGGTCCACCGTGTAGGAGGCCTGCCCACGCTGCGTCTTCCGGTTCGTGGTCGCCACTCGAGAACGTTTCTGCCCCATCGACCGTCAGTTCTACGAGCTATGTGCCCTGCCCACTGCCACTTCAGTTTGGCAATTCTTTGGGCTATGTCGGCTACTTTGGTTCGCCTGCGAATCTCAGCATTTCTGAATCGATCTCGCAGGGAAACTCCAAGCATAGCCCCTATAGGTTCTAGTAACATGTTAATTTTTTTGAGTAGTATGTGATTGAAGTTCTTCGGGTGCATAACGTGGTGCCTTAAATACGAGTAGATACGTCTACAATGCATTAGCAGTCGGCACAACCATAGGACGTGTGTTCTTGTTGCTTCTGATTCTTGGCAGAATCTCCATATTGTGCTACAAACCAGCTAGTACCAAAGTATTCTGCTCTCTGGATTCAACCCAAGGACCCGCTTTTTAGCGAGTCGGAATTTGATACCTCCAACATGGGGTTATCGCTCCGTTACGGAATCCTCAGCCCCCGAGAGAAAATTGATACAAGCGATGTATATTTAGATTAATACTCGTATGTTTGACTTAAACAAAGTTAGTTTATATAACAATTGCCTGGCCAAGATTTTGAATACGCGCTTCTAAAATTACATTTGAGATGAAGCAAAGTGTTTACTAACATTGTTTACTTTACAAAACTTTTACCTTTTATTTATTTTGCAAATAATATATAAATAAAATAAATAAAATAAAATGTGTTGTATGTTCCTTCCTTTAGAACACATGGTTGCTTATTTAACTTGTCAATAAAATGGCCATATTGTCGCCGGAAAATGGAGAGGGAGACTGGGGTCCGCACCACTTTTTGCATTAACAAATAAATAATTTTAATCTAGATATGTAACATAAAGTGTAAAGTGTAAAATAAACTGATAAAAAAATACTAATATATTTGTATCGTAGTGTTTAACCTTATAAACTTATTTACGACTGTGCATCAATTTAATTATATCAACGATCTATAGAAGCCAGTTATTAAATATTCATACATCATATTCCTTGCCATCATACATAAACCATCTCAAGAAGACCGACCGACCCTCACACATCATATCATGAATATTTTGCGACATTATTTTTAAGTACTGAATAAAATTAAAGTATTATTTATTGGCCAAGTAATGTTACTCGAATATATAAATCATACAGAGGTCACGTATCGGAAGATTTAAATAAAACCATTTTTTATAAACTTCAAGTCCATTCACGAGGTACATAGTTATCTGTCAAGAATTATTAATATTAAATGCTACTTGTCTACTGTCTTCTTCAGTTAAATGTCATCGGGGCATATTGTACCGTATAATTGAATGTATCATATAGCCGAAAGACAGCTGAATAAATGAAACTCAATCTCCTTAATGGCCGGTCATCTTTGACGCACCACATCGTCAGTCTACCTTGTGGAGAGCATGCTTGTCTTCCGGCTACAGGTCGCTGCTCGAGCAGGTTATTAAGTATACTAGAAGCTGCACTTATTATGTAAAGTGGAACTACTTTATTTCAACTCCTTGTTTATTTCTATTTAATTTCATAACAGGATCTAAGACAATTGCAGCGATTCCCCGAGACATGCCCGAGCCTTACTGCTCAGTCTCTATTCAACTGTTAGTCACGGCTCACAGGAAAAAAATATGCCCATATTATAATGAATATAAATATTTATAATATACGCGCACGCGAAGGTGGTGGTGAAGTACCTCTACTAGCCAGAATACCTGAGCGTCCCGTGCTTCGGAGGGCAAGTTTAGATGTCGACCCCGGACGTAGTCATTAGACAAAAGTCATTAAGTCATGTCGGAGTCCTCTTGGGCGGCTTGAACAACTCGGATACTAGGGTAATCACTACATATACCACAGAATCCCATACGATAGATAGATAGATAACTCTTTATTGCACACCAAAGACATAACGTAAAGTAAAAAAGATTACATTAAAATGGAAATAGTACAAGTGTCGGCCTTATCGCTAAAAGCGATCTCTTCCAGGCAACCGATGAATGGACCAGAACTGTTAGTGAATAGAAAGACGGGGATAGTAGGTGATGTACAGAACAAAAGATGGCTGAATATACCGAAGGTACATTCAATGGCAGATAATTCAATTGAATATTACATAGTTAATAAAATCATATAAATAAATAGGTGTATATATATATATATATATATATATATATATATATATATATATATATATATACGATACGAAAAGTAAGTATTAGATAAACCTATGGACGCGGTAGCATTCGATGCCTTAAACATTTATACTATTTAATGCAGCAACTTCCAAATGAATCGTTTGTCCATACTTAAGCCTTACCGGGAAAAAGAGACAATTGGTCCATCGATATATCGTACCCGTTGTCCACAATTTAAACAAGGTACGTTATTATCTCGTTTCAGTTTCGACTTAACTGAATTTATTTGTCCATTCTGTTATAAAGTCGGGCGTTTCTTTCGCTTTTTTGTTCTAAAAATATTGGGTCGAATTTTGTAAGTGTAGCGTCCAAGAATTGTAGCACTGGATAAGACTATCGAATATAAAAAAAATTAGGTGTAATGTGTGAGGTGAACTGTGTGACTGGCCGTTGGTCTAGTGGTTAGTGACTCTAAATACTAAGCCAGGGGTCGTGGGTTCGATTGCTATCCAGGACAAATCTTGGTGTGATAAACACGATTGTTGGTTCTATCTGTAAAATATGTACGTATCTAGAAATATATAAGCGTGTTTATCTGATATCAGGTAGCCAGGCGCCCATAGCCAGATGGTCTCACCGGTCCGTAAGTGATTGGCGAGGTTAAGCAACTAGGCTCGCGGTCAGTCCATAGATGGGTGACCGCCAAAGTGGTTTAAATTGTGAGCGTCTCCGTGCTTCGGAGGGCACGTTAAGCCGTCGGTCCCGGTTGTAGCCATTAGGCAACAGTCGTAAAGCCATGTCAGAGGCCTACTGGGCGGCTTGAAGAAGTCTGATACCAGGGTAACCACTGCCCATACGATAAGCAAGCAAGCAAGGTAGCCATAAAACGGGCTTTGCCTAGTTTGGGGTCAGATGGTGGTGTGTTAGTTTGTGTATTATGTGTATTAAATTATTTCAGTTACTTTATAATATGCAATTTGAATAGCTTATTGGCTGAAAATAATATTGATCTACCGTAATAGTAGTGAGTGAGCTATCCTCCGTTCTGTAAAGCCGTTATAGCGAAAACACGGCAATAAGCTTGCCGTGTTTTCGCTTGCATGGCATGGAAACGCTGTACAGATATCGGTCAGACCAGAGCAATTGTGGAAAGCTTTAGGGGAGGCTTTTGTCCAGCAGTGGACGTCTTTCTGCTGATATGATGATAATGAAATTCTATCTGGATCTAAGATTTAATTCAGTTACAATCTAGCTATGTTCAGTCTGTTCAGCTTCATAGATAGATGTACATATATGTATGTAGTGCTCTTTAAAGTTTCCTTTACAATTTCTCTTGTATAACTTGATTTAGATTTATAGCGTTATTTCTTAGGACGGGTCAAAGTTTCTTAAACAATATTCTCTTTCCTCCCGCCAAAGGATTATTTAAATATCGAATAGTGATAAAATTGTACTGCCCACGCATTTCTTTATTGAATAGGTGGAACCATAAATATCACTACGTTATTTTATTATTTAGTAAGAAATAAAGTTATAAATCGGAGATAATTGTTGTAACCAATAGTTTAGTAATATTTTTATAAAGTTTATGTTGTCCAATTTACGGATATGTAACAGTAAATTATTTTGTATACAGAAATGTGGACCATATAACAGTTTTGGAATATAATACATATATTTATACGACTCATATCTTCGATACGCTAAAATAAATTGAAAAACAAATTTTATTTGCTTCTATCGTGGTGAAAGTGCAGGTTTGCCTTGTAACGTTATATCAGACAGCAAAGAATAGTAAATTGAAAATATAAATACATTACTCATATATTAATGTGGGCTCTATGTTTTAAAAAACATAGAGCCCACTTCAACTTCTCTGTTTAATTATATCCAGGGTCAATATTCCCACACGGCCGTCTAATCCTTAACTAAGCAGAGCTTGTACAAAACTAGATATACAACATTTCTTGTTTAACTACATACCCATAATAAGCCCCAGATTTCTGACAAATAGATTTTTCGAGACGAGCAAGCGGGTCACCTGGTGGTAAGTGATCACCGCCGCCCATGGACGCTCGCAACAGGTGTCACGGGTGCGTTGCCGGCCTTTAAGAGTCAGCAAACAAGTGTTGCTGACACTTCCCCCCACCCCAATGAGCTCTGGCGACCTTACTCACGTGCAGAAACACAACATTAAAGTTATTATTGAAGAATGTCTTCTGTAAGGTGGAGGTACTTCCTCAGTCGGGCTGCTCTTTGAGCGAATGAACGCTGTGCCCTACCTGATATGGACATGCACACAAATGTCTGTCCTGGGTGGGAATCGGCGTCGCAGGCAAGTATCAACCAATCACGCCAATCGCCCCGTTAAAGTAGGTAGATAGTAGATTTGGACTAAATTTATTCTATAGTATTTTGATTATATTTTTTCCATACAATAAAAAAGTAAGTATCATAATCGGTTCACTTGTATCTGAGAAATCATGTCTCATACGAGTTTATACAAAAAAAGTATACGCTGTTTAAAATAAAATAAAAAAGGTTTTTATTCACGTAGACTTTAAAAATGCGCTTGTAAATAGTTAGAACATGTTTGTAGTAATATAGTTGTATACATTATTATTTCTAGTAACATAGATATTTAGGTACACATTGTATGAAAACATTTATTTTATTATAGCAATGATATTTAGCTACCTCGTATCAAGTTATTGTCAAGAGATTATGTTTAATTCTCTAGTTTAAGTCTAATATTTTTACTACATAATGTCAATGGTTCTGTCTATATTAAGGTATTATTATTATGACGTACCTTGTGTCCAATGCGCCCCAACTGAGAAGACCCAGCGAAACAAACTCAGTGGGTTCATCTAATACCGGTTTCAACACGACTCAGTTAAGACGGTCCGGCAAAACATACTCAAGCGGGCATGAACACGGGACAAATCCCAACCAAAGTTCAATTAGAGTAATTATTTAGTAGGAAAACACAATATATGCTCGATCGGTTGTCTCTCGGTGGCTCGATGGCTGTCGACTTAATATCCTCCTTCTTGTGTGTTTTGCTTTTATGTACTACTATATATTTCTAAATACATACATTTTACAGATAAATAATCGTGCTCATCACACAAATATCTGTCCTGGGTGGGAATCGAAACTACGACCTGCGGCGTGCAAAGCAAGCATTTACCAACCACGCCTCAGGCCCGTCAGTTGTTTCAAGATATTTATTATTTTTATTTATATAACCACCATTGTTCATTATTATATTTCCATCGAGCACACGGCGTTTAAACAAAAAGTAATTTTACAATCTCTCCTAATTCGAGAAGGTTGAATTTCCGTACTTGAGTAGAGCGCAGTTTTTGAAATCCGGGTAAATATTCGAGAGCCATATCCAGTCACTTCAAATCCTCAAAGGGCAGTCGGCAGTGATCTGGTTCCGTCCTTAACATAATGCAGCTGATCACGATCATATTTACGATGCTCTGCGCCGGCGCACTTAAACTGCGACTTATCTGTTGCAACGTTACAAATAATTGGGAGGAGCTAAGTTATGAGAAGGTGCCTCTTTTTGTGTAATTTTTTGGTTAAATTGTAATACTTTTTGTTCTTAATCATGTCAAATGATCGCTTAGATTTAGCTCTACACGAATAGGTACCCCTAAATAGCGCTAAGAGAGGTAGACATAGCGTACTTCGCTCAAAGAGCAGCCCGTACTTGTACCTTACAGGAGACATTCCTTAATAATAACATGAATAACTTAATGTTATATTGCTGCGTGTAAGTAAGGTCACCAGAGCTCATTGGGGTGAGGGGAAGGGTCATCAATACTTGTTAGCTGACTCTTTTAAAGGCCGGCAACGCATCTGCGACTCCTCTAGTGTTGCGACTGTCCATGGGCGGCGGTAATCACTTCCCATCTGCAGGTGACCCAAAAGCTCGTTTGTCGCTCACTTTTTTTTTTAAATAAGCCTATTTTTTAATACGTCACTTACAGTAAGCCGGACAATAAAGGCAAAGGTGATCAACTGACTAGCTACTTTTGAGATTTGATCCGTAGCTCATGGCGTGTTCTTATCTTATATTATACTAGCTGTGCCCGCGATTTCGTCCGCGTGTTAATTAGTTTTTTTAGTTTTTTTTTGTAAAATAAAAGACTTTTTCTAAAATAAAAGTAGCCTAAGTTACTCCATATTACATCAGCTACCTGACAATAAAAGTCCCGTCAAAATCGGTCCTGCCATTTCAGAGATTAGCCGGAACAAACAGACAGACAGACAGACAAAAATTGTAAAAAATGTTATTTTGGTGTATGTACCGTAAATATATTCATATTAATGTAGTAAAAACCGTTTTTTTCAATATTACAAACAGACACTCCAATTTTATTTATTTGTATAGATTATCTTTGTTGGGGTGTACTTGCGCACAGCACTTCGATCCTTCAGGATCTTTTGTACTATCCCCACTGGTTTTTATTCTATCCCTAAAGCCCTGAATGAAGTCTTCACATAATCCAGTACGCTTCTTAGGGGTAGATCCTTGTAGTCTCCTGGTTCTGGATATGCCAGCCCCAGGATGGCCATTCTGTGTCTTGCCAATGCATCGCAATTGCATATTATATGGCGTGTTACATTATAATAATAATGTCCTCCTAGCCGAATTTCGGTCACGGCGGCCAGTCTCAACAGAGATTAGCCATCTGCGCGGGATATATTATAGTGCTTTGCACTTTCTATTCCATCACTCTCATGATCCGATGGGACGCCTAAGCGACACGACCGGAAAGAGGTCAGGTTCAGGACCGACGGCTTTACGTGCTCTCCGAGGCACGGGGGTATAATACCGCCAAACTCCCAGACTTCGGGCTGATGCTGAGAATTTTTTCTTTTTACAGAAAAGTCCCAAAATCACTTTTTGGCCCGACCCGGGATTTGAACCCAGGACCTCGTTTTCTGCCGGTGAACACGCTACCGCTAGACCAACGAGGCAGTCAAAGTGTTACATTACTCTGTAAACTGACTAGCTACTTTTGAAATTTGGTCCGTAGCTCATGGCGATTGAATGTCCTCTTCGTGAAATTTCAGCCATAGCAGGACTAAATAGAGACTACACATTTGTGTGGGCGGTGCAAGCACTGGTCCACTCTCTATTCCACTACTCTCATGATCGATTTCTAGAACGTGGCTCGGTTCAAGACCGACAGTTTTACATTACTCTGTAACACCGAAATGCTTTAGACTTCGGGCGGATAGTGAGAATTCTTCTTACTAGTAAATTTCGGTATTTGAACTTGACTCAGGATTTAAACCTAGGCTAGTACTACTTATTAGTAGTCATTGGATATAATTGTTATTGGTATACAAATTTTGTAGTTATTGTTATATGTTTTAAACACGTATTATGGTGAACTAATGCGATTATTTAATCATTTAAATCATTAAAAATTATTATATTTATTTTTTTATATACCGTCACCGTAGCCTAGTTGGTAGTGCTCCTGCCTACGAAGCTGGTGGTCCTGGGTTCGAATCCCGGTAAGTGCAAATATTTGTGTGATGAGCACGAATATTTGTTTCTGAGCCATGGATGTTTTCTATGTATTTAAGTATTTATCTTTCTATATAAGTATGTATATTGTCGCCTGGTACCCATAGTACAAGCTTTGCTTAGTTTGGGGCTAGGATGATCTGTGTGACATTGTCCCTAGATATTAATTAATTAATATTAATATTATATTATTTACTTTTTGCCGCGCACAGCCTTTCTGTGGAATCAATTAACTGCGGAGGTATTCCAATCCGGTATGACATGGCAACCTTCAAGAAGCAAGCCTATTCTTTTCTGAAAAGCTGGCAACAGGTGTGTTGCCAGCTTTTCAGAAAAGAATAGGTGGCTCAGGTGACTCACTTGCTAGTTTGCTATCCTATTTTATAAAAAGAACAAGACCTACCTGAGCTATAAGATGTCATGAACTCATCCGCATTGGCAAGAAGGCTTTTCCAATTTCTGGGCTATTTGAGTATAGTGATTCTTTGACCCAGAAACAGCAATATAGGCATGGGGCAAAACACGTCATGTCTACAGCTTTAGACCAACGAAGTCAAAGAAAATACAAAAGACTGTTATTATGACCATGGGGATTGGTCAAACGGTCTAGATACATGAGTTTCCATGACCATGTCACGGCTTTACTGATCACGGGACGTTATAATAGAATAATGGTATCTTTAAATCTGCCACGTCAGTATAGCGGTAGCGTGTTCAACGGCTGTTAAGTGGTCCCGGGTTCAAATCCCAAGTCGGGCCAAAAATAAAGTTGTATTTCTGTTAAGAAAAGTTCTTGGCATCAGCCCGGAGTCCAGCCGTTGGACCTGTACCTGAACTCTTCCTGTTCGTGTCAGCTATCTGTCCCATCGGGTTATGAGGAGGAGAGAAATTTCATGTAGGTTTTCGCACCACCATATATTATATCGCGCAGATGCTTAGTCTCCTCATGGATGAATTTAAATCACTAGCAGTCATGGAGAGGACTCTGAGTTTGCAACTTCAAGGTTTTCTTTCGCTTATAATATTAGTATTATAAGGCTGCGGTGGATGCTGCTGTCCCTGCATAACAATGTACACGTGCTGCACCAAGATTTGCTGGTGAGGATGTGGCGCTCGACCCGCAGACAAGCCATGGTGTCTGCGTCGGTTAAGCGCCGCGGATTTGACGTTTGTCGTGACAAGTTTAACTCCGTGCTGTTTCGTGGAAATAAACTACCTACTATAAATAAGCGTATTATTGAAGTGAAAACTTCTTCAGGCGCGTTGAACTCTTTTTGGGCGCACAAAAAGTATGAAAGTCACGTCGCGTCATCGTCACCGCACGCTTGTCACAAACTTTAAATATACTACCTCTGTGCGTTTAAATTTATTATTATTTAAATTAATAATCTAATCAAATAGATCGACGATACAATTCGCAAGTTACTTAGTTTTAACTTCAGTCCCCAAAAACAGTCCCGTTTGTTTTTCTCGTAAGTTACCAAAGAGTTGTTTGTCAGTAGTTACCCTATTGTCAGAGTTGTTCATGCCGTTTATTAGGCCTTTGACATAGATTGAAGACCACAATTGCTGCAACTGTTGTTAATGACTGCAATGACGACCGACAGCATAAAGTACCCTCCAAAGCCCAAAGACGCATCTAGTATATACCACTTAGGCAGTCACCCATCTATATATTCTTGTCATTATATACTGCTATCGCATAGAAAGTATATTCCTCTATGTATTCTCTATTCAGTTATACCTGGCCAGCAGCCTGGCAAGTATACCTGGCCTGTGTGGATGGTACAACTGGAAGGGGAAGACGTCGTAGAACATTCTCTGACCAAATCACCGTAGCCTAGTTGGTAGTCCTCCTGCCTACGAAGCTGGTGGTCCTGGGTTCGAATCCCGGTAAGTGCAAATATTTGTGTGATGAGCACGAATATTTGTTTCCGAGTCATGGATGTTTTCTATGTATATAAGTATTTATCTATCTATATAAGTATGTACACACATCAACAAAGTCTAGGGATACGTTATTTTGAAATCAAACATGGCTTTATTGTTTAAAACCTATTTAGTTTCCTTAAAAAGTTTATTTACAGATTTAAACCTTGTCTATTCTTTATTCAAAATTTAAAAATTAAAATGAGAAACAAATGAAAACACGCAAAGCACAGCGCAATCTTGAGTTGTATCTAATTTCAAGAAGTTGCATTAAAAATTTTTTTGCGTGTTAATTGAAGAAAACCTGATAAATTGTTTTATTTTCTTTTCTCAATTGGTTGTGTAAGCTTTTTAGCGTCATGCCACGCCATCATTTGAGTCGAGATGAAATGTTACGGGCAGTTGGCATGTTACAAAACGGTGCTATTCAACGCGTCGTTGCTGAGTCTCTGGGCACAAGCCAAAATGTGGTATCCAGGCTGTGGTCACGTTATCGCGCTACTGGAGATGTGGCAGAACGGCACACAGGTAGATATCGTGTTACCACTCAGAGACAGGATCGATTTCTCCAAATGACCGCCAGAAGACTACCCAATATCACAGCGATGCAACTAGTGCAAAGGCTCCAGGAGGGTCAGCAGCTGCTGGTGAGCGACCAAACCGTGCGAAGGAGGCTGCATGAAGTTGGTCTTCAAGCTCGCAGACCGCTACGAGTCCCAGCGCTGCGACGTGGCAATCGCGGTAGGCGACTTTTATGGGCTCAAGAACATTTGACATGGAGTGATCAACAATGGTCATTGGTGCTGTTCACTGATGAGTCCCGCTATGGATTTCATCCAGATTCGAGACGAACACGCGTTTGGAGAACTCCAGGCAGGGTCAGCCGTCTCCGACATCCACAGGAGGTCCACTCTTACCAAGGCGGGACAATTATGGTGTGGGCAGGAATACGAATCGGCGGACGAACCCAACTCATTTGGATTCAGGGCAGCATGACTGCCCATAGATACCGTGAGGAGGTAGTAGAACGTGTCATTGTCCCGCTCAGGGCCCTAACGGGGCAAGAATTTCAGCTCATGCATGACAATGCACCTTCCCATACAGCGCGGCTGGTGAGGGCCGCCCTTCGAGAACACGATGTTCAGGTATTAGATTGGCCTCCACAGTCGCCAGACTTAAACCCAATTGAACACGCCTGGGACATGTTACAGCGAAGAGCATTGAGGGATTTTCCGCCCAACTTGACAACAGAAGAACAACTTTTCGAACATTTAAAAAGAACTTGGGACTGCATACCCCAGCAAGACATTGACACCTTAATTTTAAGTATGGAAAATCGTTGCCGCTGTGTGATTAATGTTAGAGGAGGAAATACCGATTACTGATTATCAGATTTGGTAACATTTTTATTCATTTAATTCGATTGAATAATTTTATAAGAATAAAATGTTTTTGTTCACTCAGTAATTTTCTATGGCTTAATTAATTTAAGACTTTTATTAATTAGAAAAACAAAATCGCATCGTGTTGTTAATGTTTAAATATCGGCCATGAAATTATCTTTAATTCTTCCATTTACAGTCATAACAAAATGTTTATAGTTTTCTAGATAATCAATGAAATGTTCAATATCCCTAGATTGTGTTGATGTGTGTATATCGTCGTCTGGTACCCATAGTACAAGCTTTGCTTAGTTTGGGGCTAGGATGATCTGTGTGACATTGTCCCTAGATATTATTATTATTTTAGATATTAAACAATCAAAACACACAAGAAGGAGGATATTAAGTTGACAGCTCGTTTTGACAGTTTTTTTGTATAAACTCGTATGAGACATGATTTCTCAGATACAAGTGAACCGATTTGCTTAGTTTAGGGCTTGGATAATCAGTGTGACACTGTCCCTAGAAAAAAAAATCGGTGACGTTCTCAAGAAAGGCCAGATCAGAAGTACCCTAAACAGGCAAACATGTGTGAAAAATATAATGACAGTAAAAAGGCAAAAAAAAAATGTGCAACAATCGTGACAAATGGAAATCAGTTATCTCTGCCTACCCCTCTGGAAAACAGGCATGAGTCTATCTATGTGTGTATGTTAGTTGTATCTAAATTCTACGGAAATTTTGTGGTAAAAATAATTCAACACCTGCTCTAAAAAATTAAAATTAGCACCTACTCCACTTAATACTTAATCTTGGTACGTTGACCCATGCTGGCAATCCTTACACAATACCACAGAATTGGCAACTACAGATACATCATTTTAGTGCACCAATAAATCAATGGAAACAAGGTCCCGAAATTGAGCCATCGTGTTTTATGGCCCACCAAATGGGACTTAAATTGTTGGTCGGTATACACACAGACAAGTTGACTTTTATAGGGATAGTATGTCTGTCTATGTTATGATTAACAGATCAAATAATTGAGCAATTTTAAACGGAGCTAGAAATAGCTGTATATATTAGAAATAACATTTAATATTTATTTATTTTAATTATCATAATGATGATAATTAAAATAAATAAATCTTGTAATTATTAGGCATATACATTTTATTCTTTGAATTTTATTCGGTGTTAATCTGTAATAATACACGTAGTAATCATTTTAGCTTCTTTGTATGGAAACGGATTTAGGAAGCAGCTTTTGTCATCATATATGAAGTGTATTAGATGGGTGTAAGTCTAATAATAACGTATTATATCTCATTATTGTGGGTTAGATATCTATTTATTTCAGATGGAATAATTTTAAATAAATAGAAATGTGATCTCACCACAAGTTTTCCGGTATTTTTTTCTATAATTTGCTTGTACAGACGCCAGCACATCAAGCTACCCCAATCTGTCAAATATCTTTTAAAGATTTTAAACTTTATCAAATAGTCATAAGGTTCACTTTCAATTGGGGAAATTTGACAGTTGGGGTAGCTTGATGTGCTGGCGTCTGTACATGTTTCGTTTCCAATGGGAATACTCATAAATCACATATTTTATGGAGTTTCATGAAAGCAAGTCTCTGTTTTCATCTATGTCCTTGTCTATGTCGTGTTTTAAATTAAATTTATCCCTGTGTATAAATATTTTTTTGCACAATCAATCAACCCAAAAATCCAATAACGCCATGGCTGTGCCGAATATGCATTTCATGTAAGACACAGACTATCAACTTGTTAAATAATTTTGCGTCAGAATTGAATGATAATATCCAAGTTACAAAACAAAGTCTATCAGCCAACTTGGTCTGTAGATATCTACTAATAATAAGGGCATCTGGGGTCCATTTATCTCGTATGTTGCGAGTGTGGGTTATCGCAAAGATGTGAAAGTTGAAATGGTTTTGATTTAAGCCCTTCTTCATGAATAATGGTACACTGGTATCGTGGTTTGTAATTGCTGCTGTGCAGCCTCTACACGTGAGAAGCCCATTGAATGTGAATTTATGAAGGTGATAACAATGTCTCATAATTTTAATATTTTCGATTAATGTATACTCAACTCACGTTTTATATTAGGTACATCATTACTTTTTGGTAGAATAGAATAGAATATAGTTTATTTGTAATAAACTATATTCTATTCTATTCTAGAATATAGTACAATAAAGGAATATACCTAGGTGTTACAATGCAAAAGTCTCATATATTCTACCATTTCTGGTGTACAAATATTATCTTATAACTAAAAAATCTATGAACAATTTAAAATTACTTATCATCTAAATACTCTTTTGTAGAATAATAACATTTCTTAATTAAAAATTCAAATAATTTGCGTTTAAACATATTTAAATTAAGGCTTTTCAATTATTTGGCAATTTATTGTAAATTCGAATAGCCATACAATAACAGTTCCTACTATACATCGAAGTACGTTGACAGGGGATCTGAAGTTTGTTGGGGAATCTAGTATTCCTATCATTTACATTTAATTGTTTTTCTAATAAATTTGGATGTTTGTAGACAAAAAAGCAAATTTCATATATTTACAAACTAGGTAGTGGTAAAATTCGGTGTTTCTTAAATAAGGGTACACAGCTGTCCAAAAAATCGGCTCCAACAATAACCCTAACACATTTTTTTGTGCTCTGAAAGCTCTTATAAGGTCTACTGAGTTACCCCATATGACTATTCCGTAACGCAAAACTGCAGAAACATATCCATGATATGCGCGTTACTTGTCTCAACCTATTCAATACGTATACGTAACTGTCTAACTTGGAACATATTTTATCAATGTGTGGCTTCCAACTACAGTATTTATCCATGACTAGACCTAAGAACGTAGTTGTTTCTACTTTTTCCACAACTTCATTGTTTTGAGTTATGTTTAGGGGTAATATGTTACTGTTATATGTCTGGAACTGGATCAGTTTAGTTTTATTAACATTTATATTTAAGTTATTACTTTCTAGCCATTTAGAGATTCTGTTGAATGTATTATTTACTTCTCTTTCGTAGGTATTTTTGTTCTTGCAATGAATTAATAAGGTTGTATCGTCTGCATATAATACATATTTATAGATGGTGGCTTCAGGAAGGTCGTTTATATAAAGTAAGAATAATAATGGCCCAAGGATGCTACCCTGGGGTACTCCATATTCGTTTAAAATATATTGCGATCTCTCTGCGGATTTAAACCGTCCTGCAGAGCTCGATATTTCCACACATTGATATCGCGAAGTTAAATAACTTCTTATCCAATTTAACGCATTTCGGTAAACAATTGTACCTGTATAACTTTAAAATATTTTAAGACAAATATGTTGTAATTTTCAGGAAACAAATTATGAACAAGAATATTGAATATTAGCCATATCATTTATTGCATATGTTCAAGTGGTAAAAGTTATAATAAAATAAAATAATTAGCTTACAAAAGAAAAGCAGTATGTATATGTAGTATATCAGTTATCTGGTTTCCATAGTATAAGCCCTGCTGAGTTTCGGATCAGATGGCCGTCTATGAATAATGCCCCAGTATATTATTATTATTACATAAAATGTTTGGACTGTATATGGATCCCCGGCATTGTGATTTATTTAATTTATTATCTCAATCAACACAGTGGCTTCTTGCGTAATAGTTTGAGCCCCCGCAGACCGCTATTTACCGGAAAGCAGTGACATTCTCCTGTTTTATTTTGTGCCATTATGTCACCACCGTGTGAAGACACGACCAAGACTCAGAACAACTATATAGTGGTTCTCAGTCTGCGTGAGCTTTCTATTCCTTAATTGCATTTTTGTAAAGTCCCCAGCGATGGAGAGATTCATTACTCTAGTGCGGGCGTTATGCTAAAAAAGTACCGACGCCAGCACATCAAGCTACCCCAATCTGTCAAATTTCCCCAATTGAAAGTGAACCTTATGCTTAATTTATAAAGTTGAAAATCTATAAAAGAAATTTGAAAGATTAGGGTAGCTGGATGTGCTGTCGTCTGTACATTAGTTTAACTAATCGACATCTGATTTATGATCCGACGGATCGGCTACTCATATATATAATAAAATTATAGATCTCGCCACACATAGTCTTATAATAAAGTTATACCAAAACAGTATTATTAAGGACGTTCGGTTGTAAATCAGTTCCCTATAATCGGATTTAGTTCACCAGGCGAGAACACACCGAGAGCAGCTATGAATTATTAACAAAACTTCAATTTAAACCTTAATTTAACTTACATCTTACAGCTATTAAAAAAACGAGTGTGTTTTAGATGACACTACAAAAGTAAAACTTAGATATACGAAAGGTAATTGGCTATGAGAGAAAGAAAACGTGTACTGGCACCTCTCTGTCTTGCACCTACAGTAATATACGTAACGTAACTCTCTCTTTCTATCTTTACAAACTTACATCTCCCTCTAAAATTGCGTTCGCCTCGCCGTCATTCTTTTCGAAACGATCTCGTCATTCACCTCCTTACTAACTCTAACCTTACCCAGTACAAGCGTGTGTGAAGAAGTTTACATCAAACATATCTTTCAGAAATCCGTAACAATAAAACTTTACTATGAATATTCAGAGTTTATTAAATTTGAGTAATAACTAAATATCAGTTTAATCAAGCCGAAATCCAATTGCATCGGCTTAATGCCCGCATTGACTTAGCACGTGGAAAAACGAGAATAATAATTCAACAACGTCCATGGATCTAAATGATAACCCCTCCAAACGTCCAAGGACTATTCTGTAGATATTGTTGAAGTGAAAAATTCTTTAGGCGCTCAACGCGCTTTTGGGTGAATAACAGAACTCGCGTCATCTTCACCGAACGCTTTCCATGAGCTATATGTATACTGTGTATATATTTACATCCACCTCTGTGCGTTGAGCGCCTAAAGAAGGATTTTGTACCAGATTAATATTTTGGACGTTTTTACTTTTATATGCCTTAACAATAATATAAATATTGTTATTTTAAAAATTTATAGTTATCATATATTATTATTTGGGAAAAAAAATAACCAGTAAATAATAATCAATGTCTTTGTCTAATTTTTTTTATAGAATCTCTAGTTCATGACATTATTTTAGTGTGTTAACTATGATTTATACGGTTAAAATGTATAGTTATGTACACATTTTTCAATTTTTTTTTATGCTCAAAATTGTCTCTAGTTGTATTAGAAACAAGTAAATTTAATACTCTAAGTGATTTTATTTGGCGGATATTTTGTATTTGTTTTTAACGTTGATACAATTTCAAGCTTGATGTTAACTTTATGATCATTGTATCCCAGCCCTAAGTGTTGATGAGTTACTAATTATATAACTGTTGTGAATAAATTAGTTGATTTATTAAATATCTAATCATAGACCGTATCTGTTATTTGTATTGAATTTATAATGATAAATAAATTACATATGTGTTTTGTAATTAGCGTAAATATTGTTCTTACCCAAATATTTAGCCGTTAAATAATACTTAAAATATTCGAGAAAAAAAATATTGTGTAGTATTATTACTGTGCAAAAACTCAACTTTGTTTTATTAATTCTAAATAGTTGCATGTGTGGCGCAGCGGCCACGCCGTGTCCTGGGTTCAATGCCTGCACAGAACAACTTTTTGGTTAACCAATATGTAGTTGTGTTGAGTTTTGGTATACTTTGTGTCCGTCAATCATATGTTTGTAATTATTTTAGGGACGATTGTGCTATTGTCGCTCTACGGTACTACGCGAAGACGCGGGCTTCCCTACCGATTCAGGAACGGAGAGGACATTACGTCGCTACGAAAATGGCTGTTCTCAGCCCCTTAAGTAATACTCTTAGATGTTCAAAGCTCGCATTTCTAAGGATTCAGTTAAGACGCTTACATCAATGGCGATCGTTAAAATGATTGCGTGTTTGCCTTCCACATTGTAGAGGCAATGAACATCGGGATATCACAGCTTTATATAAAGCTATGTTTACGGTTTTAAAGCTGTGATAGATGTAGCATATTATTGCAAACGTGTGTCTATTAACTTTGAACAACATTTCCTTAAGTTAAAGTAAATCATAAAAACCGGCCAAGTGCGAGCCGGACTCGCCCATGAAGGGTTCCGCAGCAGCAAGAAAAAAACTTTTTTTGAGTTTCTGTTCTATGTATGGGGAACCCCCAAAATTATTATTCTTTTTCTATTTTTGTGTAAAAATCTGAATGCGGTTCACAGAATACATCTACTTACCAAGTTTCAACAGTACAGCTCTTAAAGTTTCGGAAAAAAGTGGCTGTGACATACGGACGGACAGACAGACAGGCAGACTTGGCGAATCTATAAGAGTTTCGTTTTTTGCCATTTGGCTACGGAACCCTAAAAAGGCACACATCATCAGCCGGAGAGCGCCCACTGCTGGACATAGGTCTTCCCCAAACGTTTCCACAATATTGGCATTTGGGAGGGTTTATTGTAGTCGCCGCGGTTGGCATTCGAGTTGACGACCGCAGTTAGACGGTAGCTAGTACACAGGTGACGCTGCTGCCCAATTATCTGCTTTAGTCCTAAGTCGCCTTTTACGGCACCCTCGGGATGTGATGAGGTTGTTGCCCTGTAATTTTTTCCAGGCCGGAAACCACACGGCTAATATACTTATACCAATATACCTATATTGAAATCTTGTAAATTTTGTTCCGATCAGGGTCATTGTGTGTGGTTCTGTGAACGCCTCGCTGCTATTTCGGTTTCAGGTTCCATTCCCGCACAGGCAAATATTTGTATAGTATTTTGTTTGAGTCTATTTGTGATATGTGTCCGTAAATTGCGTATTTATAAAGTCTCACGTGACGGATTAAATTCTAATTCTAATTTAAAATTCATGCATTCCGTAAAAAAATACATTTATGTGTAATCGTCGTTTCTTTTTATTAAATTCAATTCAATTTCTTATTTGCTCAATACAGGTATTACAGAGGAAGGTACACATTAAACTTATTTATACGCTGTTTTCTACCTAAAAACTAAGGCCTGCAAATTGTTTCATATACAAGTTTTATAAACAATGGAGTGACAGTAATATTAAGTAAAATATTGTAATAATTGATTAAAATAGAATTAGTTAGATTGATTTTGATAAGATATTATCCCACCGTGCAGTGCATAACAGGGCAGCTACTGTGAAACACTGCCATTAATTAACTAAGTGCAGGTGTTATGTGCAAATATATCCGAAGTCTATATCTTTCGCCCTAAAACTAGTTCTAACTTAAAACAGTGTTAACTTAACTTACCAAATGTTTTATAAGCGCTTAGAATAAAAAGAAAATAGCCACGGTATCTGTAAGTAGGCCGTTCTTTATGATTATTCAATAAAATCTACATATTAATATTTGACAGGTGGATGAATCCGAGAAATATTAATATTTATGTATGAAAATATAATTGGAATGATTTCGATGGTGATTAACATCTTATTAGCAACTTATTGGTAGTCGTAAATAACCAAGATTAGAAACTAGATTAATAAATGTATTAGAATCAACCCGGATATTGGGTTTTAAATCTTTATTGCGATATAGAATCATCACATTGTTTATGCGTAAAAAATACGACGCCCACAAGAAGAGGGATTTTATTTATTCCTATTGTGATAAAATACAATCGTGTTATCAGCTTATGTCTGAAAATACTGTTAATAATACATGAAACATTTTCTTCTTGAAATTGTCTTTTCGAGCCCCTTTAGTATGAGCACCAATAACCACCCCACACCCAATAACCTCAATAGAGCACAAACACTTTAACCCCGGAACAGATGGGGGGGATGAAATCAAACACATAGTGGGTCCCAGCTGGATGCCTTCCGCAAAATAAAGAGGAGACTGGCTCACTTTGGAGGACCTTTACCTGCAGAGGGGTTTTTGCCGAGTAAATTCATCATAAGTTAGGTAGTTAAGTTTAACAAGATAATAATACATAACTTAATACCTTAGACTTAATACCTTAGACTTAATTTTTAACACAAATAAAAGTATATCTATTTTTCAACATATACCTAATTCTGTAAAAAATATAAACTTATTTTTTTTTTATAAGAGGAGGCTCATAGCTAGGTGCTGTCACTGGTCCGTAAGTGATTGGCAAAGTTAAGCTACTATGTAGTTATTAGACAACAGTCGTTAAGCCATATCAGATTCTTACTGGGCGGCTTGAACAACTATGACACGAGGGTAACCACTGCCCATACGACTAGTAAATAAATATATTAGCTGATTGAACAAAAACACGATGTCATTGTGGTTGAAGCAACGCAAGCACTATAACCACTACGCCACATATGCAGTCATAACGCATTCAAATCACGCCAAAAGAATTTCACCAACAATATTCTTTATTACAGAGCTTACTAATAAAAATGTCCTACGTGCCGGCTGACTGTTCCGTGAACTATAAAACAGAGGTTAGTGGTCCATGTATCTACAGGAATTATGACTCACTATGAAAACTTAAAGGAAGATGGATATCTAGAGTCTTGACAAATGCTTTTACTAACGGGAATTTACGTACTCCGTTGATATTGTTTTAGTTCTGTATGTCTGTGGTTCTCACCGTACATTGAGTAATGACAGTGCAATTAAATATGTATAGAAAATGACAGTGAATTATCAACGCGACGAAACGTAATATGAAAATGCAAGTAGTCTGGATCAAATCTAGTCTTTGCTAACCAATAAAAAAATATACAAAAAGGCATCACCACTGGTTGGCGTGGTAGATCCTTGCCTATAACGCCGCAGGTCGTGGGTTCGATTCCCACCCAGGACAGATAAGTAATAATCTATATAAGTATGTAAAAGAAAAGAAAAGAAAAGAAAAGTAGTATATGTAGTATATCAGTTATTTGGTTTCCATAGTAAAAGCTCTGCTTAGTTTGGCATCAGACGACCGTGTGTGAATAATGTCCCGTGATAATAAGATCACCCGTTTACACGTTATGTGGTGAATAATACAGTATAAGCGAATTCTTGTTATCCAAACCAGATATGATCAGTAGTTATAAGCACTATAACTTTGGAAATTGGAATAAATCAGAAGGGGCGTTAGTTCCATTCCCGAATTCACTGATCTTTTTGGTTATATTCAAATCCCAGTAAAATACCCTAGTCCTAGGGTTCTTCATATGGTCTTTGTTGTCCACAAGGGTGGCGAACAAAATTAAATCGATGAACCTATGGAAATGTCTGCTTTAATGATAAGTGCGTAATGCCCTTAATGATATTTTTATTAAATACAATAACACTAGAGATACAAAACCCTGTATTGCGGGGCTTTTTAAATACGCTATTCTTGAATATGTATGTTAATCCGTTATCGAACTATATCACAATCAGAGACATACAGACAGGCATACACATCATATGTACAGACGCCAGCACATCCAGCTACCACAATCTGTCAATTCTTGTATAGCTTTTGCAACTTTATCACAAAAGCATAAGGTTCATTTTCAATTGGGGAAATTTGACAGATTATACAAAATCCTTATTTGGCTGTTTCAAAAAATATTATTATATTTGCATCATGTTCCCTATAATATTAAAACTTAGTAATTGTTTTCCTTAATTCCTAACAGGATAACGTTTCTATTAAATTAGCTCCAGATACTATAGTTATCCAATTATTAGATAAAATGGCTACCTAATTAAACAGCTCATTAGTACGTCCTGCGTAAGCGCACGTAGTGCTATTACTGTGGTGACCACGTGACTACGCATGATGGTATTCTAGGGCTATCAACTGATACTATTGTAATTATTTTTCCAAAATCTAGTTATTGTTTTAAATTTTAGATATTAATATCTAAATTAAAAAAAATATTTATTATTTAAAACAATAACTAGATTCATATAGAACATAAAATATTTTTTTTAAGAAATTATAATAATATAATATAATAATATAATATAATAATATTTAGGGACAATGTCACACAGATCATCCTAGCCCCAAACTAAGCAAAGCTTATACTATGGGTATACATACTTATATAGATAGATAAATACTTAAATACATAGAAAACATCCATGACTCAGAAACAAATATTCGTGCTCATCACACAAATATTTACACTTACCGGGATTCGAACCCAGGACCTAACTTATAGCCTAGTACTGCCTTATCATGAAATAGAAAATACTAGAATATTCGATAGTGCACTATTATAAAATATAAGAGACAGGTATGTTCAACTGTGCAGCCTATTCCCACCCACTGCTGGACATAGGCCTATCACAAAAGCATGATGAATGGATGAGATAGCATGTTTGACTATGCACTCATTATCAGACTGATATCGTCTACTTCTAGACATAGTCCTCCACCAAATGTTTCTAACGTTGCCATTTGAAAGGGATGGCCACCGCGCTTGGCATGCGAGTTAGTCATTGCAGTAAGACGGCAGTTAATACACAGGAGGTTTCATATGTTCCACAGTGCATCATAAAATAAATAATAACCAAATCAAGTTAATTGCCACTTTATTGTCATGACAACCCTATTGACACTATGAAATATCTTACAACTAGTAAGTTACCCCCTGGTAAGCATTTAATCTAGTCCTAGGGTTGTCATGAATGTATGGTATTGTGCCATGCTGAGCGGAAATGGCATGGATAATTAATGGTGTTTCTTATATATTCTAAAGAAGTATATTTAGTGCTTTATAGTCAAACAAGCTCAGTGATGCTCATTACGGACACTTTTCAATGAACAAGTTTAAAATTATTATTAAAACCTTATTTAATGAAAATGCGCAGTGTGAATGAAATGGTGTGTTTTATTAGTTGTTTACCTGTTACGAATACTGCCGCTTTCGAAATGTAAGTTATGTTTATTTTTATTGATTTAAGTAACAATGAGGCAGCTAAAATAATTGCTAAATAACTTTAAAAGATATAGGTGACCCGTCTATCAAGCGTGGTCATTATGGCATGGGATATGCCATAATCGTCACGCTTTGGACGAGAGCCTCCTCCAAGAAATTGGGGAGGCTCTTGTCCGATGGTGGACGTCATAGGTGATTCAAAATTTTTCACTTTTTACCTTAGTTTATTGTTTTAGGTTTATATTCCTTTTCTTTATTGAACCTTCTACCATCAGTTAATATATAATAATAAACTTAGTACGTATTACCTCATTCTCATGACCCGATTAGACGGGCATGACCGGATACGAAGACTTGGCGTGCTCTCCAAGGCATCAGGGCAAAACACATCTGACACTAAAAGTCCGCGTTGACAGTCAGATTTTACACGGTAGTTGTGTGATTAAACATACTCTAAGCAGTTTTATTATTAATAGTATATCCTAAAATTGTAGTGCGACCACCGTAATGCACATAAGGTCGAATCTAATAATAATCAACTCAATGTAGATAAAAAAGGCAGAGAGTTTAATTTTTTTTTAATTTCCTACTATAAAAAAAATATCCAAACCTGATAAACAGAATTTTAACGAATTATGATAACAATAATGTAAGAAATACTCATACTCAATAATATAAATGAAAAAAAAATATATAAAAGGAATTTGGTATAAATAGCCTATGTAGTAGGTTGTATATTTCTAGTATTTTTTTAAGTTTATGTGAATAACTTATTCGATCCATCTTTATCAGAAAAATAAAATTAATAACTTCAGTGTGGCATCCCTACTGAAATAATTGCTGTCTATCATCGATACACATTCATACTTTTTGCTATTTTTCTGCTAATTATAATTACTCATAAAGATGTTGTTAGTAGATTATTTTTTGTTAGCAATATCACTTACGTTCAAAGTTTGCTAAATGGAAAGCGCATTCCGAGGTTCAATAATAACCGAACAAAAATACATGAGGTTTTTCCTGTTACCTAGTCTAGATTCTTAAGGCTTACGATGAGTCATAGTAAAGATATATATCACACTAATATTATAAAGGTGAAAGTTTGCGAGTGTGTATGTTTGTTACTACTTAACGTCTAAACGGCTAGATCGATTTTAATAAAATTTGGTATGGAGTTAGCTGATATCCAGGATTAACACATAGGCTAAAATTTATAAAGTTTAACGCGGGTAAAACCGCGGAAAGGACGTTAGGTATGATTTTATTGGTTTTGGTTGAAGTATTATGGAATACATACAGCACACGTCAGACAAGTGAAAATTCTGAACATATGCGTATATATACAAAACTTATGCGTAGCTTAGATGTTCATATGCAGCGACTGAGGCGTACATCTGCGCGAATGGCAATTACATTTTATTTTACCGCTTTGTATCTTATAAACGTCACTCTTTTTATTCTTCCATGACTTCGAAATATATCTCTCTTTTTCTCTCCTTTATATCTCTCTCATGTAATGAAATTTACGTTAAAGTGACGCATCCTTAAAATTTGCTGTGTAACTGACGGAAAAGAATATCCCCACCCCATTTCGTCCCATAAAACTGAATTTGCAAACGAAATCTTTCTTAAACTTTATCAGAAAAGCATAAGGTTCACTTTCAATTGGGGAAATTTGACAGTTAGGGGTAGCTTGATGTGTTGGCTTCTGTACATCAAAAGTGCAAAAGAAAATTTGTCCATAAATTGAATTATTTTATTTTATCACGTTGAAAGTTTTGTGGAATTTCCATTCTCTCTATTTTATTTTGTTGTAGAATAAGAACTTGATTTGTGAGTTGAAGTATAGTATGTTGACAATATTCTATAGTATCACCTAAAACGAAAACGTAATAGCTTGAAATAAACTATAATTATTTTGTTTTCCGTTGCCCTTCATTTTTGAGGTAAACGCGTAAAGTTTATATCATATGATCACTTCTAGAAGAATTACCCGAATTATTTTATGAAATATTTTTTATGAGCTTAAGAAATTAAAGGGCGATCCCATTGACCAGATATAAGCACTGTGTTAATGTTCACTCATCAGTTTTAATGCGACCACACCTTAACCGGTCTATATAATAAAATAGTTTGGTGAAATATCAGCTGCAGGGTTTAAATTGACTGTTTGTTTTTAATCGTGTTTATTTATGAGATAATATATTTATGTAAAATATACATAATAATTTATTCGTAGTGCATGCGCTCGGGTAACTGGTTTGCGTCGATAAAGCACAAAAATGGTTTTGATCACGAATCTTTCGATATAATGTTCACAACTCCGTACAAACCTAGAAATTTCTCACAACTGTTGCACTCTTTTATGCCGACCACGTGCCAGTGAGGTTGATCGCTTAAAATAGTACCTAATTTATTTATAAGGTACACCAACAGCTTCTGCATATAACATTTCAAATAATGATTGGTGCCAAGTTATGGTCTTATACAGATGCCAATAATAATAATAATAATGTCCTCCTAGCCGAATTTCGGCCACGGCGGCCAGTCTCAACAGAGACTAGCCATCTGCGCGGGACATATTATAGTGCTCAAGTGTGTGCGCAAACACAGGGGCACTTTCTATTCCATCACTCTCATGATCCGATGGGACGCCTATGCGACACGACCGGAAAGAGGTCAGGTACAGCACCGACGGCTTTACGTGCTCTCCGAGGCACGGGGGTAAAATACCGCCAACTCCCAGACTTCGGGTTGATGCTGAGAATTTTTTCTTTTTACAGAAAAGTCCCAAAATCACTTTTTTTGGCCCGACCCGGGATTTGAACCCAGGACCTCGTTCTCTGCGGGTGAACACGCTACCGCTAGACCAACGAGGCAGTCAAAAAGATGCCAATAACAGGCGAACCAACACTCACAAATAGATAAGCTAAGCTAAAACAAAGTGTAATAAAATTAAAGTGATAATAAACTATATAAACAAAAATATACCAAACAGTTATTAAACTTAATTAAACCAAATAGAAATTAAACCAAATTATACTTATACTTAAAAACAAAAATAAAATATTTATATAAAAAGACAAACAAAAATAAAAATACTGAAAACCTTATAAAATTCTGCAGCTAAATAATTGTTTGTATGTAGTTATCTATACATAACAATTATGTAATTTATAAGTAAACTATAAACTTAAAATTGGGGGTGACCAGATGACAAATGTCTTGTCAGTGGCAGTAGGCGGACCACCTAGTTGGAAAAACAATGGCGCTAGGGAAAAAGCCGAATTGGAAAACGTAGCGCAAGACTGGACAAAGCGAAGATATACATAGAGGGGAAGTTCTATTTCCAGCCATAGACATCGTACTACACAACTACCTAATATCACCATATTGACGGTCACCGTAGCCTCGTTGGTAGTGCTCCTGCCTACGAAGCTGGTGGTCCTGGGTTCGAATCCCGGTAAGAGCAAATATTTGTGTGATGAGCACGAATATTTGTTTCTGAGTCATGGATGATTTTTATGTATTTAAGTATTTATCTATCTATATAAGTATGTATATCGTCACCTGGTACCCATAGTACAAGCTTTGCTTAGTTTGTGGCTAGGACGAACTGTGTGATATTGTCCCTAGATATTATTATTATTATTATCTACCTTATCACACAAATATTTTTTTTTGATGGGGATCGAGACCACGACGTCCAGCGTAGCAGTCAGGCTAACTAACCACTAGACTAAAAAGCCAGTTTAAGTTCTATTTCTTACCTATCTTCCGTCTTTAATTAAATACTCCCACACAAACATGAATCTAATTTGAATAACATACAAAAAAACCGCACCTTCGCCGGCACATCTTCGTCACAGATCTAGTAAATATTTAACGAAACTATCTAAAATTCTAATACACGTGGGACGATCTTAAAGATAAACGGAACCCACCTGTGTCAGTCATTCAGTCATTTGTCGTCATTTGTCAGTCTAAACTGTCTCGGTACTGATATGAAAAAATGTTGACAAGTAAATAATGTTATTTATCCCTTTGGGACTGGAATTTATTAGTTTTTCTTCTCATCTTCGATAACTAAGTGGACGAGAATTGAGGTCAAATTTGTAAGGTAGAACATAACCAGTCTGTAAGTAGGCACGCGGTCAGTTTATAGATGGGTGTCCGTTAAAATAGTTTAATTTCTGAACATTTGCATGCTTTGGAAGACCATTCTTCTTTTTGTGATAACCAATGTCAGAAGTCTACTCGAAGGCTTGAACAATTCTGACGCCAGGGCAGTGGCCCATACAATATAGAAAGAAAGAAGAAGAAAGGTTGTAAGGTAGTAAAGGGCCATGGATCGCAGGACACCAACGTAGAGGCGGCGAACTTCTTCCCGAGGACCCCCGAGGTTCGGCAAAAGTTGGTATAACGCGCACTCGGGGGGCTAGACGCTCAAAGTGCTCCGCGAAGCCCCATCGTCTATCAAGGGTGAGGCCACGGTACTTCATGTACCACCAGACCCTCACTTCTACGTCACCTACGCACAACGTCATACTGGGTGGTTCCTGCCTACGGCGTAAACCGTGGAACCATAGCGCCTCGGTCTTATGAGGCGCAAACGTAGGCCCAATCTTCTTATTTTTTTTTTTTATTGATTGTTTGGAAAACCAACAGCTATACATAAAAAATATAACTGCTATAATAGGAAACATAAAGCCAATAAAATGAAGGTTCAGCTGCCTGCGTGCCACCTCGCTCTTGGTATTAAATGGGTCAAAATCAAACTTTTTACATAATTTATTAAAATCCTTGCTCGCTCGCACTATATATGAATTTTGCCTATAATTAGTAGACGAAAATGGAATAGATATAGGTGTATTACATCTAGACGATCTTAAAGTACAGTTTCTGTAAAATATGGGGACAGTCAATCTCATTAGATAATAGCTTTAATAAAAACGTACAATCGGCCAAACGCCTTCAATTTATTAGAGGTTGAATGTGGAACTTCTTACATAGGTCTAAGTAATTCGTAGAACTGTAAGGGATTTTGAGACGATAACAAAGGAACTTCATAACATCATGGCCGCGATGACACACGTGACACCACTTTCGGCGAGCCGTGCTGTCTGCTGGAAACCTTCCCCCTAGGCTATGACGAGCGTGTCGTCTGCATAGCATACAACGTTCACACCGGGAGGAAGGCCAGTCCGCAGTACCGCATCATAGGCGAGTCTCCTAAGCAGGGATCCCAAAACGGATCCCTGAGGAACCCCGCAGCAGAGCTCCCTCTGGATCTCAATCCCGTAGAAGTCTGAAACCTAGTAATATTTTATAAGCTAAAACTCAGTTAATTATCAGCCGCCAGTTTAAGAGGATATCTCAATGCGGTGACTAAAGCTATAGTTAATTTTCAAGGTGTGCCCAAAGGTTGTAGACAGTGAGCAAATCCTTTTAGGTATTTAGGTGTGATTGGGTAACAAATCAATAAAGTTTATAACTTTCACACATTAGTAAGATGCTGGTTATGTGTTTTGAATTAGCGACGATTGATTTTTTTCCACTCATTTCGCTAAAGCAGGTGTTGTATTAAAAAAAAGACTCAGTTGGTAGAGAACCTGCTAAAAGGTTTGATCCTGCACTAGATGTTTGTTCATGAACATGTCTATGTGTATTGTCTTTCCATAACATCATATGTATATTTGTACCAAAAAAAATAAATAAGTATTTCTTCCCGTTGTCTAGTAGCTTTGGTTAGTATAGGCTAGATGGCGCTCTGTGAGTCTGTGTGTCCCATATACGTCTTTCTTTTTTTAAGTTTAAGTTTCGTTTTGCATTAGTGTCAAAAGGCTTTTCGGGATTAGGATTTTCCTTCAATTATTCTAGTTTTTAAATTCTACTATAAACTCTGGGTGCGGGCAACAAAAGACCGCCCTTATTGTGGAGATTCTTTGGGGAGGTTTTTGTCCAGCATTAGAAGTGTTTTGGCTGATATGAATGAATGAAAATATGAGCTCTTTTACCATTTACCTGGTGGCTTATTATATTGCCTTCGGTTAAATATAGAACATGAAATTTTAATAATAGGTCTTTACCTATGAAATTGCCGTTTTGTATGAAAAAATTTAAACGAATTTTTTTCATGAATTTTTTTATTTGTATTAATCGAAGTAATCACCCATGCAATCAATGCATCTTTGCCATGGCAGTGGCAGTTTATTGATGCCCTTCTTAAAGAAATCAGCTGGACGGGAGGCAACAAATTCTTCAAAGGCATTTTGTACTGCCTCTCGGGTATTGAATTTTTTTCCCGCCAAGAAGTTATCCAAATTCTGGAAAAAGTAGTAGTCTGTAGGCGCAAGGTCTGGTGAGTAGGGCGGATGACGGAGAGCTTCCAACCCCAGTTCTTGCAACTTGGAGACCGTCTGCTGTGCAGTATGAGGTCGCGCGTTGTCGTGCAGGAGCAGCGGAGACGAGCGATTGACCAATGCTGGTTGGAGATGCGCCAGCTTCTCCATCATTGTGCTCAGTTCTTCACAGTACACATCTGCAGTAATGCTCACCCCGTTTGGTAAGAAGCTGTGATGAATCACACCGGCGCTAGACCACCAAACAGTGACCATCACTTTTCTAGGGGTAAGTTTTCGTTTAGGGCATTGTTTAGGTGCTGAACCAGGATCCAACCAACTTGCTGAGCGCTTGCGGTTATCAAACAGAATCCATTTTTCATCGCAGGTAACAATGCGGTTCAAAATTCCTTCATTTGTGTGTCTGTTGAGCAGTGCAAGGCACGTCTCGACGCGTACTTCGCGCTGGCGATCATTGAGTTCGTGGGGCACCCATTTGTCAAGCTTTTTTACCTTGCCAATTTGACGCAAATGGACCAATATTGTTTTGACGCTAACGTCGAAAGCTGCTGCTAATTCAGCCGTAGATTGTGTATCATCAGCTTCCACAACCGCCTTTAATTCGTCATTGTCGACCAAAGTCTTCGGACGACCGCGAGGTTCATTTTTCAGGTCGAAATTTCCAGAACGGAAGCGAGCAAACCAATAACAGGTGGTGCGTTGGTTTGTAGTGTTAGCTCCGTAAACGTCGTTGATGTTGCGTGCCGCTTGTGCCGCGTTGCTGCCACGACGGTACTCATATTCCATAATTACTCGAATTTTTAACGTATCCATGATGACGAAAAAGATTGAAATGCGATGAAAATGTAACACTAATCAATAAAGAAATGACTACTTTTGGAAAAAAGAATCCATGTTTTTAAAATAAAATTAATTTGAAATTAGAATTCTTAGCCAAACAAAAATTATTTTGATTTGAAATGGCCAGTACTGCAGAACGGCAATTTCATAGGTAAAGACCTAATATAATGCAGAAGTATCCTTGTACAAACCAAAACTATTGGATATGCGGTTATAACGTACGACTACTCAATAACTAGAAATATCATTGAAATTTCTACGTTCTATCTTAATCTGGGATCACTATAAAATATGAGCTTACGTTACCAGCATAACAATCAAAATCAGTTTACGCCATGGAGCTATTACAAAGAGGAGACGGCCTAAGCAACTGAGCACTGTGATTTTCAACTGAGTCTAAACGTCATCATGTAGGCGTGGCCTAAGTCAATGTATTGTTGGCGTTCGTCCTGTGCACAACTACGTCACGTTCACAATTTACAGCTATATTTGCGCTAGAAGATAAAAATAATGAAGTGTTGTGTTTTATCTTGTAAAAACTACTCGGACAGACGTTCTAATGCTATGGACGGCATCAAATTTCATTTGTAAGTAATTTTATTCGATTTTTTATCAAAATAGTTCTAGAAAATTCCCTTAACGTCGGCGTTTCGAAACATAATTCTACACGACATTAGATGGCGATACTTGGGCTCATGGGAATAAAAAATATTTAGGTACGCAGAGCTCAGTACTATCATAATCTAATAATCGTATGTACTGAAATTTGTTTTACATTCATTCGTAAAACCCCTTTAATGGCCAAAATACATTTATTTAGCTTTTAATATAATTTTTAAAAAAAGAACCGCCATCTATCGTACAAATATGAACATAACAAAAACAGGGCCGTAATTAGGATCCAGTTATTTTACCTAATGTCCCGCAGCTGTATCATAAATAGAAAGTACTTAAACATGGAATGCACTGCACAAAAAAAATACAATCTCCTATAAATTAAATATTCTATGTACAGTAATTTAATTAATGTACCTACTTCCCTTCATTAGTATGCTCGTTGTTTACTTAATTTAAATTAAGTACTTTAAGCCTACCTAGTTTATTTAGTCAAATTTTAAAATTATGAATGTTATAGATTGCCATCTGAAGATAACCTTAGACAAAAATGGATAGCAAAAATTAACAGACAAGACTGGTCTCCCTCTAAATATACAAAAATTTGTTCTTGCCATTTTAACGATGAAGACTTCGTAGTAACAAAAAAAGGCCTTAGAAAATTAAAGAAGGGAACTTTACCTTGTTTAAAACTGGATATATCGGTTCGTAACAATGCATTTTTTTACCCATAAAATATTTAATTTTATTTGCAATATAACATGAATAACAATTCGGAATATTAATAATAAGTCTTAATCAAAATCCCATAATCTTCATCATCATCATCATCATTCATCAATGACCTTTTTATTCTCACATTTATTTTATAATAATATCACTGTCAATAAAAAAAAGATATCATTATGGTTCGCAAAAGTATAAAAAAACAGTAGGTACTCCCTGGTACGAAGTTATGAGTCCGGCCCTGTTGCATCCTGCACTGTGTGACATCTAGTGTAAAAAAGTTACGTTACTACTAATTATAGTCACAAAACATGCGAATAGTTTACCTATTGACCGGTAGATGTAAACAAAGAAATAGGCGGGATCTAACACCCTCTCCACCCCGCAAAATGTCACGCGTCGTTTCATAGAAAAATCGAATTACAACGTCTCCTCTTTGTAATAGCTCCATGGTTTACGCATACATATGATTACAAATTGGACAGTATTAAGGCATGATTCCGATCTTGCCGATAAATTGTTATCGGCGCGACACAACGCTAAAACCGCGAGATGTTACTGATGCGTTCATTTCATAGAAATTATACTGACTCAAGGCTTGTTGGCGGCTTTCCTGTTTGCAGTTAAACGACGGACAAGGATATATTCAAATAAAAGCGCAATGAACCTTCGTCTAAGGTTTTGGAGGTGATTGCATTCGAAATGCGTAAATAAGTAGCTTCACTGGAAATATTGCCTTTAATCCTAACCTGCCCATGTATGACAAAAATTTGCCTGTTGCGCAAGTCAATAACAGCACGTTTCCACGTGCGTAGCTATTTGCTTTACTTATATGTAATATCAGTGTCAAGTAATTTCTATTGTGTTATTTTCTGTATCCAAGAAAGAGTAAGAGAGTTAATGTGGGGTAGAATTCAGCAATGTTTCGCTCTAAGTTCACAGTTTAAGGTGCACAGTAATTGAAGGAGAACCACTATACTAGATGTATTTTGTAAGGTATAAAGGTATAGACTGATGATGGTGATTGGTCCAACCAACTTCAGTCATGGTGTCTACTTCAACTCTTAGTCGGTACGTTGGTGAGCCCAAAGATGGCTGCAATAGCCAATCTTCTTAGTAAACTGTTGTGCGCATTGAGCGCATGTACGTTTTCCATCAACATAATTGTATGGAATAGTCGCGGGATGTTGGGATTTCGGCTCAAACTCAACTTTTCACTGCTCCTCAAAAACGCTCATTTCTTAAAGCCCGTGCCATTCAGGTCGTTGTGCGGTGTCCCAGTTAAAGGGCTCTCTCTGACTTTATATCTAAGGAGTTAGCCACTGCGTATTCTCTTACCCTTCTTCATGCTTACTTCACGCCGTGCCTTGCTTTTTTACGTGACGTTTTCAGTTAGCCTAGGAGGCATTTACTGCCACGGTTTTGTAGTGCCTCAGAGATGTTTGCTACGGCTCGGACGGATGATTTCCACACTGTCATCCGCAAAGAAACCACATCTATCCTAAGGAGAATAAGAGACAGTAACAACAGCATTTTGAGAACCGTTGCTGAAAATTACAGCTCACCTATTGTTGGAGAGTTTGTGCAGAGGGTAATAAAGTAAGGGTGCTTTATTGCGTTCTGCACAGACAGAGTACCTATCTTAATTTATAATACCTCCTCACCAATTTTCCTTACTAACATTAGTTCATAAGTCACTTTATTAACAAAACATGGATCTGTATTGTTGTACGAAATAAAAGTTATTTATTATTATTTACTGTTTTACCCGACAACAAAGACGATCGTAAGCTCGAGCCGCCCAGTAATATAAAACTACAAGCTAATTACCCACCCCGGAAGGGTTGGATTCTGGAACAAAAACTGTAACCATGGCTAGGTAAAACTAAACAGATAAATAAATTTATTTTTAAAATTAATAACTTCTGCACGCTGTTGATGCCAAGAGTGTAGGTGACGAAGGAGGTAGGCATCGGTAGCAATAATCGAAACAATGCCTTTTACCTAGCACCATTGACATACCAGTGTCGTTCTTTTGAACTAAAACCGTATATTTTATTTGACTTGGAGTGACACCATTCGATTTAAACCGACAGTCGAATGGGCTCGGATGAACGAACTGATTGTAGGTCGGTTGTAAATAACATTAACTTTGCTGGTTACGACTAGAATATGGCGACGTACTATTTACGTAGTATTAGATAATTTTGTAGTACATATTCAAATCTATTTTTAGACAGAACTATCCAAACAACTGTTTGTTGCAAAACTTAAATTGTTTACCTGCCACTTCATAGAACTGCATTTATAGTTTGAATATAATATGGCTGTACCCTTTCCGTGCCTAAATACTATATGCTGATATCGCTTGAAAGACGACTCCAGCTAAATAAAGCCCTTAGAAGTTATGGGGTTCAGTCTGTCCCAGCTATTTCAAGTAAAGACTTAAAATAGCTGGGACTTAAAACAGTATACTATAACTATTAGACATTTAAATTAGTTTAATAGTGTAAGAGACAGAATCAGCATAAGATTATTTTTGGTACGAAAAGTTCTCAGTATCACCCCGGAGTCTGAAAGTTGGCGGAGTTACACCCTCGTGCCACGGAGAACATATAAAGTGGTCGGTCCTGTGCCTCCATACACCAGTAAAAGATCTTCCGTTATTTCACTACTTATAAAACGATTAACAAATAAAATTTAACGTCCTCAATTTATAATATCCTGGGACATTATTCACACATTGCCATCTGATCCCAAATTAAGCAAAGCTTATACTATGGAGATCAGATTAGCGATATACTACTTTTCTTTTGTAAATTCATACTTATAAAGATAATTACAACCAGACTCTTGAGTCTGGTTGTAATTATTCAAGACAAACATATTCATTCACACAAATTTCTGTCCTAGGTGGGAATCGATCCCACGGCCTGCGGCGTGAAAGGCAAGTATTAACCAACGAAGCCAACCGGCCCATAAATGTGCGAATTAAATAAATAAAAGGTATATTAATGTCTGTGAGGGATTGTCAATTTATAGGAGTCAATTTACATGGACGCGGGAATATGAAATTAAAATGTGACTTTATTAAACATGAAGCTATTATCTGCCGCAATTTCCTGCTTCCTTTTGCTTATAAAGCAAAGAAACGCCATGCTAGCTTCTTGCTTTAGTACTGACATAAACAGTCAAATACTTACACTAACTACACGATTTCCATATCAATAAGTGCGGAAGCACTGACGTGTGGATCGATTTATTTATGAATCGCATTCACACATTCCTGTTTAACATGTATGGTGATTGTAAGGAACGGACTTCATTTACACGATGACCTACCAATGTTCGCCTAAAAAGTACTAAGTCACACGTTCTTTATCAACATATCGTCCACAGGCCGTTACACGTGGAGATAGACTTCCCTCAAAGATCTGCACAATTGCCGGCCTTGCACTACCTGTGTACAGAGGCTTTAAGCAACTCTCTTAAGATCATTAGTTCATCTCGTAGGGGCTCGATCACGTTGCGTCCTCCGGTTTGCAATCGCTACTCGTAAACCTTTCTGTCCCAGCGGCCGTCGTCGGTTCTATGAGCTATGTGCCCTGCCAACTGCAACTTAAGCTTACCAATACTTCCACATGTTCTTGCCAGTAGTGAGCAGTGATCTGTGTTAAAAAAATAAGCTGCTTGTTTAAGTTAGCGGCAAAATAGAAAATAAACTTGGATATGTGAAGAGACATGAGTTTGTGAGATATTGCCAAATTTATGTGGAGTACATCATAATATTGATCATTTATTTTAATTGTATTTAATGTGTTTGTAAAGTTTATTTAAATTTATATGATTACAATATACAACAATAACATACAAATCGAATACACACAAGTTGATGTAACACGTCATAACCGGTAGTAAGAGGTGGGGCAGAAAAGGGTTGTTTGTCACTATTTAAATAGCAAGCGCCACCTTTAGAGAGGCACATTTGTTCCGAGACTTGAGTAGAACGTTGCTCTGCCCCCTGTCAGTTCTAGCTGACTCTGAGTACCTGTATTTTTATAGATAAGTATTTTGTTATAATTATCCTTATTTATGTTTATATTATTACATTATAGAATAATTGTTTGTATTAAATTAAGATATGTTTGTTGATTTATACTAAATACTAATAATTTGTGTTTTGTAGATAAAAACGAAATATTTAAATAAATGTTTCTTTTAGGTATGAAAAATTTTTTTTTATATAATACTTTGGCTTTTAAGTCTGACATCAGAAGTGGGATAAAAAACCGAAGATAAGCCACATATAAGAACTTTTGTGATAAACGCTGGAGCTATAAAATAGCAGCATGTTGAGAATTCGACCCTGAACTGACACAAACGCACGTGCTTGGTGCAATACTGTTGACCTTTGTTTCGTTGAAAATCCTTTAGAGAGAACAGTTAATAATAGCTATATCTATGGTGCGCTGAAAAGCACGGTGGCGTCGCAATGACTATCACAAATATCGTTTTCCGATATGCGGTGGCTGCAGTTTCGAGAGTTATTTACTCCATGGAGTCATAGTGTTGAAACACCCACGGCTACCCTCATTAACCTGCAAAGTATCAAACTTAGGGAAAACTAATGTTTGTCCGTGTATGCCGTGAGGCAAGCTAGGGCATGATGCACGTGAGTGTCATTCGAAGGATGCTTTTAATTCTGACAAGTTCAAACTTTTTTTATTATTCCCTATTTCATAACGGAGAAGCCTATATCACTTAATACGGTTTTAAATAAATGATAGATTTTAGGGCTGCTGTCACGAATCCGTTAGTGATCGGAAAAGTATAGCATGCATACGTTCAGCCTATAAATGGGTTATTGCCAAAGTGATTTGATTGCAGAACATCGCCGTGCTTCCGAAGGCACATTAAGCTGTAGGTCCTGGATAGTGTCTTTACATACATACATACATAGACTCACGCCTGTTTCCCAGAGGGGTAGGCAGAGACAACGGATTTCCATCTGTCACGATCTTTGCACACGTCTTTTGCCTCGATGACTGTCTATGTCTTTGTCTAGCTATAACTTATTTTATCGAATGAGCAATGGGTTCAAGCCACCCAGTGGGACTCTCTAAAAGTTTACTGATTGTGGGACAACAGTGATTAAGCCATGTGTGATGCCATGTGAATTACAGTCAGTCTTGACTTTTAAAAGTCTGAATATGTCCATCCTTTTAATTGAAAGGCAATTTAGGATGATCGGTCTAGATTGTAGGCATCAGAACAATAATAATATGGCCTTACCCAAGGGAGACAAGCCAACTACTCAGTATATATTATAGTGCTCATGTATGTAGGCCAAAACACAGGTGCTATAGGATAACTATACGATACGACTAGCGAGAGCTTTATGTGCTCTTCAACGGTTAGTCGTTTAATACCACCAGGCCGATAATGATTGTGTATTATACACAAGAAAAAACCAATAATACTTTTTGGTTCGACCCACGATAAGAACCCAGGTCTTCATTACTTGCGGTTGCTGCCGCTACCGCTGGATCAACAAGGCAATCATTAGCAATAGTTATAAATCCAAACCAGAGACTTATTGCTATTGTATAAGAATATTTGTAAAAAGCGTAATGCTCGCACAAAACAAACACGTTCCTTACAGTTTGGAGATGCAACCTAACACTGCACGTCGTAGTGGTACGTTTGAAATATGCCCTTATTTACATTCTCCCCGAGGTGCCGAGAGTTATGCATTTGACCTTCTGACTGGCCGTGCCGTAGAATTGTTTGAGAGTCTTTTGGTTTTGTTTGACCTATATCGGTAGGTGAGAATGTCGTGAAATATTTATGGGTTTGGTATGGTACGGTTAATTCTATTACTTATTGTTATCTTCAATGTGCCTCACTGTTTTGGATATGCTTTTTGTAAAGAGGCATATTAAAAAATAAAGTACGTGACTCCTTACACGATAGAATTCTAAAATAACTTAGTTCGGATGTGTACCATGTATACTACATGGGTGATGGAAAGAAAAGTGTACCTACTCTTGACGATTTGAACGCGGTAGATATTGGGTCCGAGTAGAAAACACGATCCAATACCACCAACCTGATCGTAAGCATCAGCGTTCAAATAGATAAAGGTTAAAAATGGCTAAATCATTCGTTCAATCGGATTTCACGACTTTTTCAGACATAAAATAAAAAATAAATAAAATAAAATAAATAAAAAAGGTTTTTATTCACGTAGACTTTAAAAAAGCGCTTGTAAATAGTCAGAACATGTTTGTAGTAATATAGTTGTATACATTAGATATTATTTCTAGTAACATAGATAATAATATATAATAATATTTAGGTACATATTGTATGAAAACATTTATAAAATTTATTTTTTTACAGCAATGATATTTAGCTAGCTCGTATCAAGTTATTGTCAAGAGATTATGTTTAATTATCTAGTTTAAGTCTAATATTTTTACTACATATTGTCAATGGTTCTGTCTATATTAAAGGTATTATTATTACGACGGACCTTGTGTTAATAACGACGGTCGCGCTTTAATGCTACCACCGGATCCAATGCGCCCCAACTGAGAAGACCCAGCGAAACAAACTCAGTGGGTTCATCTACTAGGTTTCAACACGACCCATTTGAGACGGTCCGGCGAAACATAATCAAGCGGGCATATCCTTCGCTAACCAGGATCTCTTTGATATAATAGGGGATGCACATAACTATAACATTCGACAAGGGCACAGGCTACGTACAAATAACCATAAACTTTGCAAGTCAGAGAAAACGGCCCTCAAGTAATTGGACCTGGCGTTTATAACCTAGCTACCAGGTGAGATCAAAGATGCAGTTTCCACCATGATTTTCAAAAACAAACTCAAAATCTGGCTGTTAGAATAATAATTCTACGATTTTGACTCAAAGTTTATGAATCTACCGATGACTTAATTTTGTATTAGTATAATATAACAGCATATTTTTTTTTTTTGTAAACGAACTATTATTTTAATTTTTAATAAAATATAATAAAGTCGTAGGAAAGTGAAAACCGTACTTGGAACATTTTTTAAAAAGGATACTTGGGGCGTGATCTACATTCGATATCGAAGCCAAAAATATAGTTTTTAGAATTTTTGTCTGTTTGTCTGCATGTATGTCCGGGCTAAACTCAAAAAGTACTGCATGAATATTACTAAGAGGTCGGGTCAACATATAGGCTACATATTATCACGCTATAACCTGCTGGGGAGGAACTGTGATAATTTATAAAATTTAACTCGGGTAAAACCGCGGGGCACAGCTAGGTCATTTATAAAATTATTGAAATTATGTATTGTAAATTGTGATGTCTGACTTGTAACTATTGTTATCAATAAATAAATGAAATGAATTAAGGAAATCCCCAGTGAAGGATCTCTTAAAAAAACATCCAGTATTTTGAAGAAAGTAAAAAGATAGAGCAACGACATCAAGGTAGCGCGGCACCAGCTACCGCAAACTCCTCTTAAAAGGTAGCAGTAAAGCAAGTAATTTATATACGTGTCGGTTTTTGCAGCCACCATAGACGCATTTTACAGACAATACGTCATAAATTGATGCTATAAACGCAGCGATGGATACGAGCCACATTCCTGGGTCTATCCAGTTATAGCTTGCTACTTTATTCGATGGGTAACCTATAAAATTAGTATGCATATTTTATTGCACTAGTTAGCCCTTGCACTTTTTTTTAAGAGCTTGATTAATCCAATACCACCATCCACGACCTTTAGATTGCATTCATATTATTCAAATGCTTTTGATCCTCATTTGGATAAGCGGTTTTTGGATTCGCATATTAACGTAGACCGACAGTTACATTAAACTTCACTAAAAACAGATCCTGTACTGTAAATGCAAGGGATCTGATGCTTTTATAAGCTGAAAAGATAGAATTATACCATATCACACTAGACTCGTGTAAACTAAATATTAGGTGTCAAAAAAGAGTGAACAGAAAGCTATCAAAATAGCAAAAAATTAATAGCAAAAAATAAATACATACCTAATCTTCAATGACAATTCAAATAAAACAAAGTTATTACTAATCGTAAAGTGCACTGTACATTATGATAATAATTTTAATAGAGTTTATATTTTTCGAGATTATTTTATTTTCAGCATATTTTAGAAGCATATGCCAGAGTTGTCCAAGCCGCCCTGTCGTTCTCTGACATAGCTTAACGACTGTTGTCTAATGACTACAACCTTGACCTACATCTTGACCTGCCCTTCGAAACATCGACATCCATCTAATCTATATACTATCTGGCCGCCCTCTTATTTCCGATCTGTGTGGTTGACGGCTAAGTAAGAATATCTCCACCCCATCTCATACCTTCGGGGGCCTGTATACCTAAGAAGTGACAGCTGCGTTTTCATGAGTACTATGGCAAGCGTGGTAATTATGGCATGTCCCTCCAAACAAGAGACACTACTCCATTGTAGAAATCTTTTGGGAGGGCCTTACTACGGCATTACTACTACTACTGCGGCACTTAGGTGCCTAAAAGTAAAGTAAAGTTTAATTCTTACTAAACTACAAATAAAATACTCAACGATCATCTATTAATTGTACTTGCAGCACTGTCAACTTTTAACAGCTACTAGTTTGTGGGCAAGTTGGAGAAAGCCTGGAGATTTGTCATACAGGTGTCGAGCCTAGTACACACTCCAGCTCTCTCAAAGGTCTAACATAAGCTCAATTTTTGTAATCTAAACTATTAAAACTAATGCATTAATGTACCGTTAAGAGAGAACTAAACGATTATTTTATTTTATTTATTTTATTATTATTTTTATCTATGTAAAGTCCTTTTGTTCGAAATTCAACCATAGTGGCCGGTCTCAATAAAAACTAGCCATCTACGCGGAACATATTATAGGGCACAAGTTGGTGCAAATGTCTTTAATGAAAGCCCAAATTAAATATAACGGATGGATAAGTTAAGAATATACAACTGCACTTTGCTAGTATTTAAAGCAAGGGTAAGTATAAAATGATTTGCAAGATGCGTGATAATGTGCAAGTGCCCGGGAACTGCATTAGCCTTGATTGTTAACATCATCAGCGGAACAGGGGCCCGTGGGTAAAGGTTCAAATGCAGGTAATAATGCAGGAAGGACCTGACGTTGAAATGTACTGAGGAAGGCTTATCTTATATTATCTTATCTTTGTTGGGGTGTACTTGCGTACAGCACTTCGACCCTTCAGGATCTGTTGTATTATTATCCCCCACTGGTTTTTATCATATCCAGGGCTCTAGAGCCCTGAATGAAATCTGCACATAATCCAGCACGCTTCTTCTAGATTCTTATAGTCTCCTGGTTCAGGATATGCCAGCCCCAGGATTGCCATTCTGTGTCTTGCCAATGCATCGCATTTGCATATTATATGCAGTATTGCATTTTCTTCCCCACAGGTACTGCAGATCGGGTTATTTGATAGTCCCAGTTTGTGTAGGTGAAGAAAGCTTTATCGGATAAAGTTATGTAACTCATAATTCTATGTTTTTAGGCATTTACATACAGGGAAAGCACAAAGTGCTAAATATTCATATGGGTGCACAAAAAATATCTGGAAATAAAACAAAATAAGGCTATGACTGATGTGAATGTGTTTACTACTTTTCAAAGTATTCTGCCTTAGCTGCAATGCACTTTTTAAAACGAATAAACCAATTTAGATAACCTTTTTCTACTCCGTGGTAATCTCGAAAACATGTTGGTGGGAGTAAATTGGTGAAGGCGTTGGGGGCGTTATGTATAGTGTGATCGCGTGAGGCGCACGGAAGTTTAATTAAAGAGAGGTATAAGTTAGTGAAGATAGGAAAAGATAGAGTTACATTTTTTATATTACTGTAGGGTCAAGAGAGAAAGGTTCGAGCTTACAGTTTTTTTCTCTCTTTCACGTTTCGTATTTCTCAGGTTTACTTAAGTCGTGTGGTGTAACACTCTTTTTTATACTCTTCCGGTAATAAAAAATTACGACCACGTTAATTTAATTTTGATGTTTGAAAACAGGAAGACTTCACGTGCCGTCGGGGCCGTACGAAGATGATGCATAATACTTACGTTTTTCCCTTTAATAAATTCGTTTTTCTGTCTGGCCGTGGGAGAGCTGTTATGGTTCAAAATGAATTGAAATTAGGGATATTAATACCTGTGCCGCGGGGTAAAACACAAATATATAGTTGACGGACACAAAGTCCAGTCCATCCAGACTCAGGTCGAATCGAATTCGGGACACCAAGTGGCTATGCGTTGACCGCTGCGCCAATAGTTTGTTGAAGATATTTAAAACAGTGATTATCTAAGATTTAAAGACAATATCAACCTGCAGGGCCTGCCGCAGCAAAAAGATTTCGCACATCACCGCAACCTTTAAACACAATTTCTCCTATAACGGTTATTGCACCCGAAATTATAACGAGCTTGTAAAATATTGTGAAGTATCCATCCACATGAGGTATGAGCAATATATTTAACTGTAGAAATATTAAGATGAATTCCTTAAAAATATAACCACTTGTTGAAGGAATAATGCAAACACATCACTCAGGTGGTATAATTTAGGGCAACGTTCTCGAGAATCAGTTTGAATTATTGATGTCATTTTTTAAGTGTTTCGAATATCTGGAATGTTGGGTAATTTGTGTTTTTGATAAGTTTACCTTAAAAGGCATAGTTTATGACCACGGCTTGAGACAGGAAATCTTAAGTTGATATATGAAATAAAGAAAGGAAGGCTTATTCCCAACAAGCACAGATATTACAAGCTTTTAACTTCTTAGTCTATATGGGTGTTAATTTGGAAGCATATAACATTATCGTACAGACGCCAGCACATCAAGATACCCCAATCTGTCAAATTTCCCTAATTGAAAGTGAACCTTATGCTTTTGTGATAAACTTGAAAATCTATAAAAGAAATTTGACAGATTTGGGTAGCTGGATGTGATGGCTGGATCGATGAAAACGCGCCTAGCTCAGAAAATGCTTACTCTTTTAACAATCTTTTTTTGGTAACTGTTTTATTAATGGATTTCTATTGTAATTTTATGATTTCTATTGTACCTTTGTTTTTATTTAGGTTCTTTGTTATTAAGTTAAGTTAAATATTTGTATTATTATATGAAAATAAATGACTTTTTTACCTTTGTTTGTTTTAATTTTATAATTTAATGTAAATTTTTAATACAATGTAAAAATCGTTACTGAAATAAATGAAATGCAAAAATAAAAAAAAATATTATTTTCTGTAACGCTGATCTTCAGACAGGCCACAAAATGATGATACTGCTATATCTATAATTAAATTGCAAAGAAATATGTGAATAGTTGGGTCTATAAATTTCCTAGACGGTCTGAGTCCGCGTTTGCCTCTTTTGACCTTTGAAAGCATCCTAGGATAACAGAATAAGGTCAAACGGGGTGGATAAAAACAAAAATATGTACACCCCTAAATTTATATTTATCCCTGGATTTCTATTCACCCCTGGATTACTATTTACCCCTGGATTTCTATTCAACTCTAGATTACTATTTAGGTACCCCTGGATTTGTATTCACCCCTCGATTTCTATTCACCTCTGGATTTCTATTTACCGTTGTATTTTTATTTATCCTTGGTTTTCCCAGGATAAACTACCGCTAGTCGAATGCGTCAACTATCAACAAATTTACTTTCCCAGTCCCATTTGTATACCCTCACATAATTTCTAAACTTAATATAAGCTAATCTCGTAAATCCAATACGATTCCACCATTCACTTCAACCTTTAGAATATATTAAGATTAATGTACCTCCAACCTTAAGTACTGAAATGAAAATACATTGAATATAAATTAGCGCTTTCATACATACAATACTTATTTCATTAAAAGGTACTAGTTTAAGGGGTGCGAGTGATAAATTAACGCAAAGGGCTATCTCAGATAAAACATTTATATACATAACGATAAACTGATGCATTTTTTGAGGGACTCAAAAAATATAAATTGTATTTCATAAACTTGATTATTTCATTTTTCAGCTTCATGGGTAGATAGCGCTTCAATTTATTCCTCAATTATTTATGTTAGGTACACCTTATATAGGTATATATATTTCAATCGAAAGAAAATACTGTCACGTTTGGGCATCAAACCCTAGTACCAGTAGGGGTTTTTGGTTGCTTTTGTAACATGTCTAGAATGTTGTGAAGGGATAGCTGATAGAAATATAAACTAACTCTTTTTTTTCTGGTAACATTTTTATTTTTAATTCGCATTAAGAATGCGAATTTCCTGAATGAATAAAAAGCGATAGGTGAAGACAATAAAAAAACACAGAAGCATTACGATTAATCTGTCATATAGGTGAAAATTTACGAAAGAAAAGAATGACTTTCGAAATGTTTAAAATTTCGAACAATTTAGGGGTATAAAAGCGGGATATCAAAACAGAACGATGAGTTTTAATTAAATGGAAATCGAAGACGAATTAAGAGGAAGATATGAAAGTGGCAAACTATAGAAGTGCGTGTAATCAGTGAGAGAGTTCTCTAAATAGTGAGAAGTGTGCAGTGTACGTTGGGACTTTAGCTTTGTCAGTGTTCATCACGAGGGCTCTGAAGTGCGCCACGTGTGGACTCTAATAGTGAGCTAGTCGCCTGGACTCTAAATGTGTTTTTTCCGTGATCTTAGTGGTAACCCAACTGCCACTGTCGACGCCAAAAAAAGTTCCTATGCAAACACTAGTCTCGATTCCAATCCCCTGACGCACCGCTTGCCACAATAGGTTTAGCGTTTGTATACGTACAATTTAAAAGCAAACAAAACAATACAAAAACGTCAACTTGCAATAAAACAGAAAAAGTTTGACTTTTCATTACATTGTATGGGTAGCCTTTTTACGGATGCTGCTGTAAGTTGTCAACGTCGCGTCGGTAATAAGGTGAAGGGTACGCATGTGAAGGGTCGCCCCCTTTGCAAATATATGTATTAGACTGTGTACTACATATTTGTTTAGAATCACTAACATAGGTTGACTAACAAAATGAGTCCTGTTACTTACCAAATAAATTATTTATTCATTCATTTACGGTGACATATTATTGATAGGTAATAATAATTTTTGGTAAGCTTACACTCACATCCTTTGTAATTTATTTACGTAAAATATGATTATTAAAAACAATTTACGCCATTGTTGAGTTTGTGTCAAGACTCCGGTGGCATGGCTTCTTGCACATAAATCGTTCTTATTAAGTGTTCGTGCCCAGTAAATCTTCATCTCTTAGAGTTTTGATGTTTAGGACTACTTGTCTATTAATATTAATAGACCGACAGGTCACGCGGACTATGTACTATAGCACATTAGCTAATCAATAATAATATGAGAATAGAAAAACAGTGGAGGACCAAATCAAAGCAATTAAGAGAATCAATTAAATAAATAAATAAATGTCGTGGGGCAACTAACACACTGATCCCAAACTAGGGAGAGCCTGTACTATGGCAACGAGACAACTGATAAATCATCATCATCATCATATCAGATGAAAGTCGCCCACAGCTGGACAAAGTCTACCCCAAAGATCTCTCCACCACAGCCGGTTTGGCTCTACCCGCATCCAGCAGCTTCCAACGACCCTCTCAAGATCATCGGTCCATCTTGTAGGTGGGCAACCTACAAAATGGACCGATGATATTCGCTACGTCTTCAAGTCGCCACTAGAAAACCTTTCTGCCCAGCTAACCTGGGTGGAGATCGAACCCACGACCTCATGGCTTATCAGTCAGGGTCACTGACCACAAAACCAACAGGCCAGTCAAAATCACTTAAATAGATAAACAAATAACTTGTATAAGTAAAATTGGTAAATACAATAATTGACAATATTTTAACCCATATTTAAGCGAATAAAATATTTGAGTTTGAGTTTAAACTTGGGACCACTAATACACTGCCTTCTGATCCCACACAGGCAGAGCCAGTACTATGGAAACCAGACATCAGCTGATAAACATACAATCGCTAGTAAGTTTCATTCGGCCACAGATCGCCAATAAGTTTTATTTGATGATTCCTTTTTAAAATCAATTGGATTAACTAATTGGACGGACCACGATGGTTGTGGTTCTTTTTTAGGGTTCCGTACCCAAAGGGTAAAACGGGACCCTATTACTAAGACTTCGCTGTCTGTCTGTCCGTCTGTCACCTGGCTGTATCTCATGAACCGTGATAGTTAGACAGTTGAAATTTTCACATATTAAATATAAATATAAAATATATTATATATAAAATTATGTATATAAAATTATGTAATATTATATATAAACAATGTGTTGAAATCTCAAACGTTGACAAGGATTCAGTTGTAAATCATTGTATGTCCGCGTATGAAATAAATAGCTGCGGGGTTCCACAAGGTAGTATCCTCGGCCCACTTCTCTTCTTCTTATACATCAATGACCTCCCTGATGTTACAACCTATAGATGCAGTTTATTTGCCGATGACATATCTATCGTACTGACTTGTGATGACAATGACTTAGCAAACTATGAATTGAATATAAATAAATTAATTAACACAGTAATTGACTGGCTCTTAAAATTTAATCTGACTGCAAACTTAAATAAAACAAACTACATACAGTTTCAAAATAAAGGCAGTAAACATAATAATTTAAATATAATATATAATGGACATTTAATTGAAGAGAAGAATAGTACTAAATTTTTAGGTTTGACGGTTGACAAACATTGTGACTGGAAGGAACATGTGAATGTAGTATACGCAAAAATCAATAGAAATGTTTATGCTCTTGGCAGACTGCGGATGACCATATCACAACAAACAGCGCTTACTGCATACTATGGATATGTAGCATCTCTTTTACGTTATGGTCTATTGTTATGGGGGAATTCTACTGATGTTCAAAAAGCATTTCTGTGTCAAAAGAAATGTTTAAGAGCAGTCGTAGGTATAGCTCCGCAAGAATCATGCAAACCTATATTCCGGAAAGTCAAAGTTCTCACCTTGCCTTGCTTGTATATTTTTGAAACAGGAATATTTGTGAAAACAAACAAAGATTTGTTTATGACGGCAAAGGAGATGTTTCCGAGAAACACTAGAAAAGGGGACCGACTAGTTATTAATAGAGTACCCAATACGACTATGATCCTAAAAAGTCCATATGCCATGTGTATCAAGGTATATAATGCTCTACCAGAGCCTATAAAAAATCTGCCGCTAAATAAGTTTAAACAAAAACTTAAAATATGGCTTTTAGAAAAAACATACTATACAATAAAAGACTTTTTTATGGACAAAGAAAGAAAAATTGACATTTAACTATATTTTATTTATTATATCTCTTGACATTGTTTAGGTTTAATTTTATATCTTCTTTATTACTGTATTTTATGTCGTAATTTTTATTGTAGTAGTTTTTTGTTAAGTTTTATTGTATTTTGTTGTTCAGTAATATTGAAATTAAAACAGTGTAATAATTTCACATGTCTTCTACTAAAGACAAGATAGGCAGCATGCATTTTCTAGATTAAGACCTATGTACCCTATTTTTGTGAAATAAATGATTCTGATTCTAATAAAATTAATATTTCAGGGGGCACAAATTACAACAAACATGAAATTTTTGTTCGTTTTTGTAGATAATGGTACGGAAACCTTCGTGCGCGAGACTGGCACTTGGCCGGTTTATTTAAAATTATTGTAGTATTTTGTGTCAAATGATAAAATTGGGTTTTATCAGCCTCTTAATGCCAGAAAAATTACATTTTTTTAATCCGTGAAATATAACATGACATACATATAACCATAAGACCCCATTATCCGCATTTAAATATACTAACGGTCACCATAGCCTAGTTGGTAGTGCTCCTGCCTACGAAGCTGGTGGTCCTGGGTTCGAATCCCGGTAAGTGCAAATATTTGTGTGATGAGCACGAATATTTGTTTCTGAGTCATGGATGTTTTCTATGTATATATGTATTTATCTATCTATATAAGTATGTATATCTTTGCCTGGTACCCATAGTACAAGCTTTACTTAGTTTGGGGCTAGGATGATCTGTGTGACATTGTCCCCAGATATTATTATAACTACCTTGAGGTAATTGTTCGAAGATTCAATTTAGCATCAGAACATCAATGATCCGAATGATCTCACATGCAAAACAGGATCGAAACAAAACCAGCTATTTATAATAGCGTAGGAATCTAGTTCATTTAAGATGACTGATCTTATAAAGCTAAAGGTCGTATTGGAGTCGTATAGGAGTGTAATAAGCGGTAATCAATTATTCTTACATAATGACATAGGCGTGCAAACTTGGTTGTATGTCTGTCTATTTTTATAATTTGACCTGTGACTTTGAGATTTAAAATTCTAAATCAATTATATATGCCAAACTTTTTGTAGAGTATTAGTGCTTGTCGTGAATTTTGACAGTGGAAGAAGTCTTAAGTATTTTTTTTTTACTTTGGACAAATAACTCACTGCCATCCCAAACTAGGCAGAGACTGTACTATGGTAACCAGACTACTGATAAACATACTGATGTATTTCTAAATACATACATATTATATATAAATTACCTACAACCAGACCCAGAACAAATAATCGTGCTCATCGCATAAAGATAAGTCCTGGGTCGGGATCGAACCCACGACCCGTGGCTTAGCAGTCAGCGTCACCAACCACTACACCAACAGGACAGCAAAATTGTCAGAATATTAGTCGATTTGTAGATCTGCAGTCACTTTTTTTAACCGTAACAGTGGGTCAACGATCCGCGAGGTTAAGCAGTGCAGTCACTTTGTTGACCGCAACAGTGGGTCAAGAATCGGTGAGATTAAATGATGTAGTCACCCTGTTGACCGCAACAGTGGGTCAAGGATCGGCGAGATTAAACGATATAGTCACCCTGTTGACCGCAACAGTGGGTTAAGGATCGGCGAGATTAAACGATGTAGTCACCCTGTTGACCGCAACAGTGGGTCAAGAATCGGCGAGATTATACGATGTCGTCACCCTGTTGACCGCAACAGTGGGTCAAGAATCGGCGAGATTAAACGATGTAGTCACCCTGTTGACCGTAACAGTGGGTCAAGAATCGGCGAGATTATACGATGTCGTCACCTTGTTGACCGCAACAGTGGGTCAAAAATCGGCGAGATTATACGATGTCGTCACCCTGTTGACCGCAACAGTGGGTAAAGGATCGGCGAGATTAAACGATGTAGTCGCCCTGTTGACCGCAACAGTGGGTCAAGAATCGGCGAGATTAAACGATGTAGTCACCCTGTTGACCGCAACAGTGGGTCAAGAATCGGCGAGATTAAACGATGTAGTTACCCTGTTGACCGCAACAGTGGGTCAAGGATCAGCGAGATTAAACGATGTAGTCACCCTGTTGACCTCAACAGTGGGTCAAGGTTTGGCGAGGTTAAACAGTGCAGTCGCTCTGTTAACCGTTACAGTGGTTTGATTTCCGTGTATTTACATAAAATTAATAAGTAACCGCTAAGCATCGCCTGGTTTGACGATAGTCTTTTATAACACACGAACAAAACAAAACTAAATGATATTCACACGAGAATCTCCATTAAGCTGGCGTTAACGCAAAAAGCTGTGCAAATTGAATCAACCACCTTATCGTCACTGAGTTCTTAAAAGACCAACGAGCCATTCTAGTTCAGTTCAAAATTAGGCCTTTTTCTTATGATATCAAGATTGAAAATTAATCCAGATTGGTAGACATTTAAGAAGCAAGCATACGTTATCTCGTGCAGTTCGAAAGGTGAGAAGACAGGATAATCAATCAAAATAATACGCTTGGAGTTATTGCTATTAAGTTCTAATTTAATTTTGATCATGCTTTGCTTTGATTAACTAAGTATAAGCAAGTTTTATGAACGATATATACAAGGTGTTCCGTAAACAGTGGAGTTACAATAAAAAACAGTAAAGTACAGACTTCTTCTGTTTAACACCATAAGCCATAAGTTAAGGTAGTCCCTAGTTACCACCTCAGCAACTTATTTTTTTCGGGTTGGATACCCGCAAAAGACAACAATATGTGTGAGTCATATATTGTCGTCCTGAGAGTGGCTATGATTTGTATTCCGTAAATAGCATAGCGTTGATTCGCTCAAAGAGCAGCCCGACTGGGGAAGTATCTCCACCTTACAGAAGACACTCCTTAATAATAACATTAATAATTTTAATGTTTTGTTTCAGGACCAAATCTCGTGTATATGCCCCATTGAGTATGTTTCGCCGGAGTTTCGCTGGGTCTTCTCAGTTGGGGCGCATTGGATCCGGTGGTAGCATCAAAGCGCGACCGTCGTTATTAACACAAGGTCCGCAATAATAATAACATTTAATTCGTACCTTAATATAGACAGAACCATTCGACAATATGTAGTAAAAATATAGCTAAAATTTAAAATTTTGTGATGACCTACACATGATCCTTGACAATAACTTAATTTAAGTTACTTAAATACCGTTACTGTTATAAAATAAATCTTATTGTAAATTATTTCCTACCTTCCGTGTACCTAAATATCTATATGTACCTAGAAATAACTATAAATTAATTATATATTACTACGAATATGTTCTGACTATTTACAAGCGCTTTTTTAAAGTCTACGTGAATAAAAACCTTTTTTATTTTTTTATTTAAATAGTGTGATACGGTCGCCAGAGCTCATTGGGTGGGGGGAAGGGTCAGCAACACTTGTTTGCTGACTTTTAAAGGCCGGCAACGCACCCGCGACACTTCTGGTGTTGCGAGTGTCCATGGGCGGCGGTGATCGCTTACCATCAGGTGACTCAATTGCATGTTTGTCGCCCTCTGATATAAAAAAAAAATATAGCACATAGCTAAAATTCCCCGCGATGCGATTACATTAATAGTGCGGATGTTATAAAACAAAAAAAATATTATACCTCCTACTTACTTATTTATAAATATATAGTCGGGCTTAGAAACTCCGTCCATCTCTCGCCATTACCTAACAGCTCAATAACCGATAATGATTTAGTTTCAACTTCAAAGAGAGACAAAAAATGAACGCAAGTCATGGTTCTTAACTGATTTAATTAAACTCTTTGATCTCCTTATAATGGTCCGTTTGATGTGATGTGTATTGTGTGGCGCGCGGGATTATTGGGATTTCTATAGGGATTTTGTTTTATATTACAATGTTATAATATAGGCCTGTTTGCCGGTATGAACTTGTTGCGGTATTCTAGTTAACTATTATGTTTTGAGAAGCAGTATTTTTGAACCATCTCCTACAACCTTCACATCTTTAAGCTTTAGTTCACTCATTTTTCGGCGTATAGTCTAATTGTTATATACTGTGGACACGGGTCTCAATCGCGATAAAGATATATATAGATATATGTATATATGGATTGCACCAGCCGTGGTCACAGCCGTGACCACGGCTGGTGCAATCCATGCCGAAACGTCGGGTAACCAAGGTAATGATTTGCCTATATCTTTATCGCGATTGAGACCTGTGTCCACAGTATATACAAATGTGTACAAATCGCGAAAGTTTAAAAACATTATAGTCTAATTCTTCTATGTGTTGTTGCTTCTTATAATCAACAATATCAGACAATCGGAGCATATAACAATATGTCGCAGTTATAATATACATCTACAATATCATTAAATCGTATCAAAGATTGCAGAAGGTTTGGGATACAGGTTTGGGGTTTTAGAAAGTATGAATGAAAGAAGATTGACAAAATAAATATACCTGGGCTGACCTATGAATGGTATAACTGGAAGAGGAAGATCTCGTAAAATTTTATCTGACCAAATCATAGATGTTCCCAAGAAAGGCCCGGTCCTAAACCAGCGAGCATGTATAAAAACTATAATGACAGTAAACGAGGCAAAAGAGTGTGCAAAGATCGAAATGGAAATCCGTTGGCTCTACCTACCCCTCTGGGAAACTGGCGTGAGTCTATGTATGTATAATATCATCTAATCTAATTTAGTATCATCATTTAGTGTCTCAAGTATATTAAATTTTTGTTTTATAGCACAGTACTTGTATCAATGATATGTCCTCTCCAATCCTTAGCCTGCCGAGAGACTTCAGTCTTAGCAATTTATCGTAGAGCGATTGCATAAAAGGTCCCTGTAACATCCGAGCCTCTATTGCATCTCGACGTCAATAACCACACAGAGTCGATGCCTGAACTACAAATTGAGTGCCCTTCAGAGCACGTATTTAATTTTTAATTGTATATTACTTAAGCCCACTCAATGGTCCGTTGTAGTAGCGATAATTTGTAGTTTTATGTTGCTAGAACCCACGCTTCCCTCTATGGACCGTTGTAGTAGCGATAATTTGTAGTTTAATGTTGCTAGAACCCACGCTTCCTTCTATGGACCGGTGTAGTAGTCATAATTTGTTGTTTTATATTGCTTGAGCCTACGCTCCCGTCTATGATCCGGTGTAGTAGCGTTAATTTATAGTTTTATATTGCTTGAGCCCACGCTCCCCTCTATGGTCTGGTGTAGTAGCGATAATTTGTAGTTTTATATTGCTTGAGTCCACGCTCCCGTGTATGGTCCGGTATAATAGCGATAATTTGTAGATTTAGAGGCCACGTTTACCTCTATGGTCCGGTGTAGTAGCGATAATTTGTAGTTTTATGTTGCTTGAGCCCACGCTCCCCTCTATGGTCTGGTGTAGTAGCGATAATTTGTAGTTTTATATTGCTTGAGTCCACGCTCCCGTGTATGGTCCGGTATAATAGCAATAATTTGTAGATTTAGAGCCCACGTTTACCTCTATGGTCCGGTGTAGTAGCGACAATTCGTAGTTTTATGTTGCTTGAGCCCACGCTCCGCTCTATGGTCCGGGGGTAGTAGCGATAATTTGTAGTTTTATGTTGCTTGAGCCCATGCTGCCCGCTAGTAGCGATAATTTTTAGTTATATGTTGCTTGAGCCCACGTTTCCCACTATGGTCCGGCGTAGTAGCAATAATTTGTAGTTTTATATTACTTGAGCCCACTCTACCCCATATGGCCTGCAGTGAAAGCTTCTTAGGTTTAACTATAAATACCAACAAAAAAATCGTATGCCACAAACGAATTAGGAATTACAACATACATACCAAGCATAAAAACTATCTAGTTTTTTTTGGGGTCTCGTAATACAGGCATTGTCTGCCTAAAATGAGACCCCATACAAATTCATTTATTTATGTTATTCGTTGTTTGTGATAATAAACTATTTTGATTTTTTGATTTTTTTTTTACAAACACCGTCTAACATAATTTATTTAGTACTTCGTATAAAAACTGTTCCATGCCAAATTACCATTTTTAGACGCTATTAACATTTCTTTACCTTTATAGCAGGGATAAGTAAAGCAGGGATTGTGTTATTGCTTTATACACCATAAGAAGGGTTTCCTTGTCAGCACTGTTGCGTAAACACTTAATTATAAAAATGGACTGTCTAATCCTCCCAGACAAGTAGGCGATATGATTTTCATATGTTAATTTTTGATCTAGTAATACACCTAGGTATCGAATTGAAGGTGTGTTAGCAATTGAGTCACAGTTACAACCAAATTTATCGTTGTTGCCACAGTTACTCGTATGAATAGTAAGAGGCGGCAGTGATGGTGGTCTCGAAGCCAGGGTCTTGTGAAATGCAACGTACTTGGTTTTATTAAGATTAAGTGTGAGAAGGTTTCGGTCTAACCATGAAGCAATAGTTTCCATCCCTATCTCAGCTACAGTAAGCGCCTCACTCCAGGACTTTTCTCGAAAGATAACTGCGGTGTCGTCCGCATAACATAAGATTTCAGCATTAGGCACGTCTATATCTAAGATGTCGTTTATGTAGATACAGAACAAAGTTGGTCCTAAAATGCTTCCCTGAGGAACTCCTACATCGATATCCCTCTGCTCACTGATAATAGACCCTACTCCTAAACATTGACGCCGGTTTGTGAGGTAGCTCTGGAACCACTCAAGTGCGACACCTCTCACGCCCATGACCTCGAGCTTGCGAAGTAATATCGGGACGGATACGGTGTCAAATGCCTTTGATAGATCTAAAAATATGGCCAAGGAACAATCATTCTTATCCAAGGATTTCGACACCGCATCCACCAACGATACCACCGCGTCCTCAGTGGACTTATTGCAACGAAAACCGAATTGTTTTTCTGAGAGAAGATGGTTTTTCTCCAGAAAGCCAGTTAGACGCTTATTGACTAGTTTTTCTAAAAGCTTAGAAAAGATACTCAGTAAAGATATTGGTCTATAGTTTCCCGGTGTCAATTTCTCGCCGTCTTTATGAATAGGAGTGACAACAGAAGTTGTCCAACATTGAGGAAAGACTCCTGCACTCAAGCTGATATTGTAAATGTGAGTTAAAGGTCCTATTATAAAATGTTTTATAAGCTTTATTAATTTAGAAGTGTAACCATCAAGGCCTGGGGCGCTTTCATTCTTGAGATCGTCAATAAGCTTACTAACTTCAGCGGGATCAGTTGGTTGCAGGAAGAATGAGCCCCCATTTGTGGGTTGTTCTTTTGGACGGTATTCCGAAGCAAGGGCCATTTCGGAAACATTGAGCCTTGATAGAATCCTGTCAGTCAAATTTCTGCCAATATTTGAGAAGTACGTGTTGCAGTGATTGAGTGATTCGACGGGGTTTGAGCAGATTTTGGTCAATTCTGTTGGAGCTGAGTGGTTCTTTGACATATGACATATTTCTTTTATTGATTTCCACATTTTTTTTGGGTTATTTTGATTATCTTTAAGTAATTGAGTCTCATAAGCGTGTTTGATTCGTTTTTGTAGATTATAGAGAAAGTTTCTGTATCTTTTGTATGCTATTTGAAGTATAAGATTATTGGGATTGTTCCTACTTTGAGAGTGAAGCTTTTCGCGGTTTATTTGGCATCTTACGAGGCCCGGTGTGATCCAAGGCTTTATAATTCTGTGAGTTCGTTTAACAGCAACCGTTTCTGTATTTTTTTGCAATATTGTATTCAAAGTTAGGTCAAATACACTGGCAGCATTATTTGGATCAGACATTTTGTAAATTGCTTCCCAACTGGTAGACTGGAGATCGTTAGTAATTTTAGGTATGTGAATTTTTGGCCTAGTGTTGTTGGAGGTGCCTATACGTTCTGTGTGCCGGCCAGACATGCTGAGGAGACAAATGTCGTGGTCCGTCAAACCAGATCGACAAACCATTCCGACACATGTGAAGCGATCTTTCACAAACATATGGTCCAGACATGTAGTGCCTCTCGTCGGTATTGAGATTGCACTAAGAAGTTGGTGACTAGCTAATAGGCATAAATATTCAGAGCACTGATCGTTCGGTTGGTCACTACAAATATCTATGTTGATGTCACCAGTAAGTATAATTGACTCATGGACGTTAATATCGTTTAAGGTACAGTCCAGGAACGATATAAACTTGTTTAAGTTTTTAAATGAGGGCGATCTGTATATACCCAATACCGTAATTTTATTATTTATGGTAAGTTGGAGGCAATTACACTCGACACATTGAGGTTCATTAACAGTTGCACTCCATGTATCCCTAACGTAGGCTGTGACGCCACCACTCTTATTTATGTAGTTTTTGGTGTGATATGACTCATACCCAGGAATATGTGGAATGACTGGTTCTTCACTCAGCCAGCACTCAGATAATACAATAACATCGGGAAGGTAGTTCAAGCGTTTGATAGTGACAAGTAAGTCATCAAAGTGACGCCGTAAACTTCTGATGTTCAGATGTAACACTAAGAAGTTGATATCTGGGGTTAACAGTTTAGCACAGAGCTCTATTTTCTCCAGTGAATGACATTTTATAGATAACGTATCGTCTATGTCTTCATCAAGGTCAAGCATTTTCAGAGTTGGATTTCTTTAGCAAATGTAGATTAACTAAATCGTACGAGGATTGAACCCAGGGGAAGTCATCTCTGGAGAAGTAGAGCATAGTTAACAGTGATAGCTGATAATCTGAAATGTGTTGGTTTTCTTTGTATAGGAGTGTAATATGGTGGGTGAGTTGTGTTGAGTTAAGTGTGAAAATATAACTTATGATAATTACATTACTTGCACTGTATGCATCTAAAAACTTAAAGTTGAGAGGGTTCGACTGAAGTACAAACACCAAATGTTCGATCCAGATCTTCGGCTGAGCGAATGCGAAAAGGCTGTTGATTTTCTGCTTTTCTAACGTAGATGTTTCCGTGGCGAACCCAACAGAAACGGAAACCTTGTTTTTGAGCTCGTAATCTAGCGTCACGAAATAAATCACGGTTTGCCTTGGTAAGCCGCTCATTCAAATAGAATTTTTGCGATGGTCCTGCGGTAATTCCTTCAGATGTAACGTTACGCCTGGATCTTGCTGCTTTTACCAATTCGTCTCTTTTCCGTCGTCGTAATAATTTTACAATGATTGGGCGGGGTCATACATAATATCATACATAAAATAATAATGTCATACATAATATGTATATCCTTTTAGGAAGTTGTGTGGTAAGCACCTCCCACTAATCTACTGAGCCTTAGTTAGTTAGTTTGGGCGATTTGTTTCCACACTTAGCCTTCTAATTGGGCCATTGTGAGTGAACGTGTGTCGACGAGGGTTGCGTACCTTATACTCAGAATCACCAAGCGGTATTCGCTGAAGGTTATACAGGTATACGCACCCACTTCGACACACTTTCGACTAACATTTAAATACATTCGTATATTTATGGTAATAGAATTCTTTTTTCAACTCAATCCTTATGTATGAAGTCTTTTAAAGTCTTGACGAAGAGTAGCTACGTAAAGTGAGGTTAATTTACTGAGTGTCATGTAATACCAAAATAGGTGTGAGACAATTTTCACTTCTCTTTTACGCACTTCATACATTCTTTGGGTTAAAGGGAAGCTCTTTTAATAGCCTCATGTTAACGTTAGAGAAGATGTATTAAGCGATATTTAAGAGAACTTTAATAATAATAATATCGACCATGGCGGCCAGTCTCAATGGAGACTAGACATCTGCGCGGGACATATTATAGTGCACAAGTGTGTGCGCAAACACACAATATATATATATATATATATATATATATATATATATATATATATATATATATATATATATATATATATATATATATATATATATATATATATATATATATTACTTATTAACTTATTCTTTTCAAATTTTAATCAGATTACCCCTTGTGTCCTGGATTATGGATTAAAAAATGTTATTAAATTGAAAATTTAATTGAAAAACCTAAGGTAGGTATTTTGCTTCGCTGGTATAATACACAAAGCTATTAAAAACTATTTATTATTATTCATTTTACTATATAGATTGAGTCAGAAAGATTTTTGATATGACATTTAAATCTCTTATCCTTCACTACTTCATCTGACACTAGAGGCGAACAGAAGCTCAAGCCATCTAACAAATTGGCTGGATGTATTTAATCCAACTTTAAACTTACCTTTTTTGGGTTTATACGTCAGATCAGGGTAGTCACAGACTTGGAGATGCATGAGAAATTTGCTTCATAAACCTGAAGAGATAACAAATAATCAAACCAGATTAACAATAATATATGTTTTGTATATACCTGCTCCTTAAGTACTTAGGCCCTTCGCCCTATATCTAACACCACTATAAACCTCGGCGGTAATTACTAGGAAATACTCAACACTTATTAGAAGAAGGTCTTTTCGCGCCGCGCACTCAAATCGACATTTTTATTCAGGAATTCTGCACAAAAACTTTACTTAGAATAAAACGTGGAGTTATGAAGCTAGTTCTAGGTTTTCCATTTAGCTCGACAGTTAAGCTGGCGTTCTGAATATAGGAAATTATTCGTAGTTTTTGTATAAATTCTCATATAAGATTAGTATTTTAACCCTTAACCACGCATGTAAAGTATTTTAGTTATAATTTAGTTTTCTCGGAAAGAGAGCTGCCGAATCTGCCGAGAGTCTAAGTTCCAGCCCCAAAGAGCGTGTTCTCCAGCAGTTAGTATGTAGTAATATATTTGGCTAGATTGGGGAAATATGGGAAGCATTCCTATGCTCGCTTCTTCCTCTATCCTTCTTATGGGTGAATTACCATATGTAATAAAATATAGATATATATATTAAAAGTAACTTGCTAGGAGATAAAGACAAAAGAAAACATATGCGCTCCCACCTCTCTCTTCAATCTACACCAATCGCCCCATCATACTTTTCGTAAAGCTCTCGTCACGCATTTGGTAGCTTACTCCCCAAGACAACGAAAAGAAGTTATACTTAAAAATGTGTAAAATAAAGTAGATTTGTATAAAATCCATTACTATCATTGACTAGACCCAATCGATAACTATCCTTTATTACTTTCGTAAAAGATCTGTTATCAATATTTAAAGTACTTGTAGGTAAATATTGTATAAAGACATAAAGCTAAGAATATATTTTTGTTTAATATTCAATATACACCCTATAAAATCGATAATATTTGGAGTTCCGGGCTACATAAGGCAATAACAGGCGTGAATTGTTAATAAAATGTGATAGAATATGTAAAACCAGATAACAGTTGAAAAACCTTGCGTTAAAATAAATGCAAAGTTTATGACTGTACCTACTTCCCTTTAGTTTTTTCTGATTTAGTAACTTGTTTATGAAGGTTTTTTGTTTTGTAAAGTTCGAGCTACACATCCGCCGTGTGATTTGTCAATACGAGTGAGAACGAAGCTTGTCAAATTATTTATAACTTGACAGACACTACAACATCTTGCTATTGCGGTATTAGGAAGATTATTAGTAGTTGAATTTATATGGTTATGAATTAAGGCTACCATATACATTATTATAACGAGGAACCGGACGTCACCTTTTGGTTTTCAATCAAGACAGAGCCACACTTGGCAAATTGAATAAAGGTAACCGTCACCGAAATATACATAATATGTATATCCTTTTAGGAAGTTGTGTGGTAAGCACCTCCCACTAATCTACTGAGCCTTAGTTAGTTAGTTTGGGCGATTTGTTTCCACACTTAGCCTTCTAATTGGGCCATTTTGAGTGAACGTGTGTCGACGAGGGTTGCGTACCTTATACTCAGAATCACCAAGCGGTATTCGCTGAAGGTTATACAGGTATACGCACCCACTTCGACACACTCCGACGATGAAGTCGAGGTTATGTATGAGGACATATCCAGAGCCATACATACCTTTAACTCCTATTTCACTGTGGTCATGGGGGACTTTAACGCGAAGCTGGGCAAACGATTCGGTAATGAGCTGAGAATGGGGCAATTTGGAACTGGTGACCGGAATCCCCGGGGCCAAATGTTGGCCGACTTCATGGAGAAGGAGGGACTCTTTATGATGAATTCCTTCTTCAGGAAGCCGGATCACCGCAAATGGACCTGGGTGAGCCCCGATGGTAAAACTAAAAATGAGATAGACTTTATCTTGTCGACGAGACGACAGATGTTCAATGATGTCTCCGTGATCAATGCGGTTAAAACCGGGAGCGATCACAGACTGGTCAGAGGCTCATTGAACCTTAATGTCAAGCTCCAGAGGTCACGACTGATAAAGTCTACGCTCCGACTCTTACCTATCCACGTCCAAAACCCCGAACCATTTCGGCTCGAACTGCAAAACCGTTTCGAATGCCTAGCAGACTGCGAGGAAGTGGACTCATACTATGACAGGCTCGTAGAAGCTGTCCATACGGCTGGGTCTAAGGTCTTCAAGGCCCGTCGTACAAACAGAACTAAAAAGATCTCTGACTTTACCCTGCAACTTATGGAAGATAGACGGAAAATGGTTCTGACATCCTCAGATGATGCTACCAGATATCGGCAGCTCAACAGACAGATCTCAAAGTCTTTGACTCGCGACACGCGGCAATTTAATACAATTAGTATTAAAGAGGCCATCGAGCGGAACAAAGGCTCCAAAGTGTTCGCAAGAGCTCTGTCTGTTGGACAGAGCCAACTGACGAAGCTGAAGACTGAGGATGGTAGAATCGTCACGTCTAAACCTGAGTTACTGGGAGAGATCGAGAAGTTCTACGGACAGTTATATACGACAACACAGCCACCTGTCAAAAGTCATGCCTCAGATCCCAGAGCACGACTAACCCGACATTACACCGAAGACATCCCGGACGTCAGCCTGTACGAGATTAGAATGGCTCTCAAACAACTCAAGAACAACAAGGCGCCTGGTGATGATGGAGTTACAGCAGAGCTTCTGAAGGCGGGTGGTACACCAATCCTACGGGCCCTTCAGAAGTTATTTAACTCCGTCATACTAGATGGTCAAACGCCACAAGCATGGCACAGAAGTGTGGTGGTGCTCTTCTTCAAAAAGGGCGACGAAACCCTATTGAAGAATTATAGACCCATCACACTGCTGAGCCATGTTTACAAGTTGTTTTCGAGGGTCGTTACGAACCGTCTCGCGCGCAGGTTTGACGACTTCCAGCCTCCCGAACAAGCCGGTTTCCGAAAAGGCTTTAGCACCATAGACCACATACATACGCTGCGGCAAGTTATACAGAAGACCGAAGAGTATAACAAGCCACTGTGCTTAGCGTTTGTGGACTATGAGAAAGCCTTTGATTCTATCGAAACATGGGCCGTGCTGAGGTCTCTCATAAGGTGCCAAATTGACTACCGGTATATCGAGGTGATAAAGTGTTTGTATGAAAACGCCACTATGTCAGTGCGACTCCAGGATCAGATCTCGAAACCTATCCACTTGCAGCGGCACATAGCTCGTAGAGCTGACGGCCGTTGGGGCAGAAAGGTTCTCGAGTGGCGACCACGAACCGGAAGACGCAGCGTGGGCAGGCCCCCTACAAGATGGACCGATGATCTTGTGCGGGTCGCTGGAAACTGCTGGATGCGAATAGCACAAGACCGGCAATTGTGGAGATCTTTGGGGAAGGCCTTTGTCCAGCAGTGGACGTCTTTCGGCTGATATGATGATGATGAGTGAACTTATTTGGCTACTGAGACCATCGCCGTAGCATCTAGAAGTCCAGGAGACCACGAAAGCTTGGCCCTCTTGCAGTGTCTTCGGATCTTTCAAGTACTTTGCCCATTGGCAGGCAACACTCTTGCAGTCCCTCTAATTATCGCCCCATCTCCATTTTACCAGCATTCAGTAAAATATTTGAAAAACTCATACTCAAGCAGTTACTCAAGCATTTTAATGTAAACAACCTCTTGCACCAGAACCAGTTTGGCTTTACTAAAGGGCGATCTACAACAGATGCAGGGATTGCACTAATAAAACATATATTTGAACACTATAAAACCACATCTGCTATATCTTGTTGAAATATGGGGAAACGCAGCCAAGACCAACTTAAACGAATTGCAAGTCCAACAAAATAATATAATAAAAATATTATTTAATTACAACTTCCGAACATCAACTACCAAAATTTATCACGAAACAGGATTAATGAACGTTGAGCAGTTATATATTTACAATACCTGCATTTTTATCCGTAAAACATTAAACAACAATGTCAACTCCGACCTACACTTTACCAAGCGGAAAGAAGTTGGGCGCACCTGCAGTCGACGCGCAAGCTTTATCGTTTTACCTAAGACGCGCACCAAGTATGGTGCTTCAACTATAACATGCGATGGCGCGCGGTTTTATAATAAGATACCCTCGGACATTAAAAATATTAAATCGCTTAACGTATTCAAAAAGAGGCTAGCAAATCATATTAAGTCAAAAATACCCATTTCCAAATATCTAACATAATACTATCTTGCTTCGTTTATATAAATTGTATTGTTATTATATAAATTGTACGTGTTGGTTTGTTATTTAGTTCATAATAATTTGTGTAGTATGTATTTGATAATTTTGATAGTTATTGTTAACTTTGTATATATATACTACTCGATGACAACGGATATGTTAATATTATTTGTTATTTAAGTTCTCATGTAAGTGACGTATGTATGTCGTAATGGGAATAAATGTCTTTAAACCTATTTGATGCATGGGAGAAGTCACAGAATGCTTTTGGAGTTTTTTGTGACCTTTCAAAAGCGTTTGATTGCGTTCACCACGACACGCTATTACTGAAATTACGACACTATGGCGTAAGGGAAGTTGCGCTTGACGTTTTATCCTCTTACCTTAATCAGAGAGTTCAGTGTGTCGACGTAGGTGGAGTTAAGTCAAATGTCACTTTAGGCGTGCCACAAGGGTCCATTCTTGGTCCCTTTTTGTTTTTAGTGTATATTAATGATTTACCACATTATTTAAAAAACTTCTGTGATGTAGTACTTTTTGCGGATGACACTTCTCTTATCTTTAAAGTAGATCGAAACAGAGATAACCTTGATGAAATAAATAGTGCTCTCACACTGATTACCGAATGGTTTACGGTTAATAACCTAGTTCTCAATGCCAAAAAAACGAAGTGCGTTAAATTCACCACACCTAATGTGAGTAATGTTGGTCCAGATCTGGTAATGAACAATGAAGTGTTGGAATCTGTTCAATCTACTACATTTCTGGGCTTAACTTTAGACAGAAAACTTCAATGGGGTACTCACATATCCGGCTTGGCTGGAAAATTAAGCTCTGCTGCTTATGCTGTTAGAAAATTTAGACAACTTACTAACATAGATACTGCGCGGCTGGTTTATTTTAGCTACTTCCACAGTATTATGTCTTACGGTATACTACTGTGGGGTAAGGCGGCTGACATCCACAGTATCTTTATTCTACAAAAACGTACAGTACGAGCGATTTATCAGCTAGGTGCGAGATTCTCCTTAAAAGAGTTTTTCAAGGAGATAAATATACTAACGGTATCTTCGCAATATATTTATGCTAATATAATTTATGTGCGGCAAAATTTGAATTTGTTTCAAAAGAGAAGTGACACACACACGATAAACACTAGAAATAAACACAAATTGTGTGCAGAATCCCATCGTTTACAAAAGGTTCATTGTTCTTTTGTCGGACTGAGTATCCGAATTTATAACAAAATACCCACAAATCTTCAGGAACTGTCCTATGCTAAATTTAAATCAGAGATCAAGAATATTTTAATGAAAAAGGCCTATTACACTCTAAATGATTATTTAAGCGACAAAAACGCTTGGTCGCTTGGTTAAACAAGAGCAACATCTTAGTGTTATGTTAAGGATATACATTTATATGTTTCTCAATCGACTATAGAAATAATGCTGTAATAATTTAACTTTATAGATTTTTAGACCTATTATTAAAACAAATGTGTATTATCTTGAACATGTCAAACGCTGTTCGGCCGAAGGCTGTTAACGACTTCAATATGAACTCCCCTTTGTAAGCTCGTCATGCTCCCATTGTCTGTTAATGCTTGCGGTGGCGTTGTGGGTCGGGTCGTTTCCTTCCCTCTAATATGGCGAGGGAGGCGATGGCTGGCCCACACGTCATACTCGTGAACGGGTGCTGCTTGCGGTAACTGGTCGAACTGCTGTTGGGGTACTCATTTTTTTTTTTTTCGCCTCTGGTAGACTTCGTTTGACTTGTTAATTTTGTAAATGTACGCGGATGCACCCACCGTTTTTTGTCTAGCAAGAGGATATTCTAAGTGCTTGAGTGAAATTGAATGCTATTGCTTATTTATTTTATTATCATTCACTGAATGACAACGGTTCTGTGCGTGCATTAGCTTACATAACAACCAATCACAATGTAAGTAAAATACATGACATTAAAAAAAAAAATCGTAAACTGAAAGCAAAAGAAGACGAAAAAAGCAAGCCCGGAGTTTCTTTTTGGCTTTCTTCTCCGGGTCGTCCACCTAGGCAGCTAGAGAAAGCCGTAGGCTAGCTAGGGTAGGTTTCTCAGCGGCGAGGATCGCTTTGGCCCATTAACGCGTGATCGGTGTTCCGTGCATGTGATCACACCCTCACTTAGAATTTCGTCTTTTGCTTTAGTCTTTAATTCTTTAATTTTAATATAGTAGAACTAAATTTCAAAATAATAGATTAGTAAATTGTTATTTACTTAAGGATTTCAGAAAATATATGCGATAAAACAAACCGCACGGACTGACAAATTATTATTTTTTTTGTAACTTTTTACTATCCACTATGTTTATGTACTGCATTGTGACCTTGACAAGTACAAGTGTATGTTAATACCCAAGTGCTGAATAAATATTTCATTTCATTTCAGTATATATAGCAGTATATGTGGTGGTGTTTCATATTGACGAGTGTCCGGTAATCGTGCCTATCACCAATGGGGCAATTTATAAGATTTTATAACAAACTTCCCAATGATATTAGAGAATTGTCTACGAATAAGTGTAAAAGAATTATTAAAGCCAAATTGTGTGGCAGGCAATATTACAAAATTTCTGATTATTTAAGTTATAAAAGTGCTTGGGATGGAGTTGTTCTGAGTCAACAAACATGATTGTAATTAATCTTAAGTATATTTTATTTTAAAAAAGGATTCCTACTCAGATTTCTGGCAGTGTTTCTCAGTAGCTGCCACGTCATGCAATGCACGGTAGGGTAAAAAAAAATATGACGATTCCACATAAATGTAAAATTTTACAGAAAGTTTAGTCAAAGTAACTATATACTTTGACTTTCACTTTGACTTGACTTTGACTTTGCGTATATCTTTCCTTTTCACCGTAGTAGACTACGCGATAGGCGTTTGTTCAGTGATGGTAAAATTCTTTTGTCTGCCTATTCTATATGTATGAATAATTGATTAAGGTTTCTGAGCACTTTCTTGCTACCTGTCGCTTATAAAGTGCTGTAGTGCCTATGACGAGCGACCACTTATCCTAATATTAATTTGTTTTGTTCTATCTTGTTACCTTTGATGGGCCGGTTGGCGTAAATACTTGCCTTTCACGCCGCAGGATGTGAATTCTATTCCCATCCAGGTGATGAGGGGATGAACATGTCTGGGTGTAATTATCTATATAAGTATGTATTTACAAAAGATAAGTAGTATATGTAGTATATCAGTTATTTGGTTTCCATAGTATAAGCTTTGCTTAGTCTGGAATTAGGTAGCCGTATGTGAATAATGTCCCAGGAAATTATTAGTATAATCTTGCTTAACCTAGACTACATACGTCAGGACTTCCGGTCACTAATATGCTTATGTGCTATAGTAACAAGCAAAAGTATTGTAACTAATTACTACAAATAACGAACTTAATGTTGTATTAAGTAAATTATTTAAATATTTAACGAATCATTGAGATATTTATGGTTTAGAAATAGTTATTTTCTTTCTCTTGACTTGACCAACAACACGCATATGTGTCAGACTATTATATAGAACTTGCTATGTTTTATTGAATTTTACGGGAATTTGTATGTCAATAAGTATGTTCAGTGTAGAATTAAATTATAATACTTAACCGATGTAGTGTCAGCAGGTATAATAATGTAAAACTTCTGATAATAAAAACTCAACGTCTTTATTATAGGAAGTTTGTTCCAATAATTTATCCATTATAATAATAGCCTGGGACATTATTTACACTCGGCCATCTGGTCCCAAACTAAGCAGAGCTTGTACTATGGAAACCAGATAACTGATATACTACATATTCTACTTTTCTTTTGTTACATACTTATATAGATAATTACACCCAAACTCAGGACAAACAGACATGTTCATGCACACAAATATCTGTCCTGAGTGGGAATCAAACCCACGACCTCCGGCGTAAAAAGCAAGCATTTTCCAACCACGCCAACAGGCCGTTTAAAACATTTTTCCTAAATTTTGTATGTATAAGAGAAACGTTAAGGAATATATAAGTAAATTTATCAGTTGTTTAGTTGCCATAGTACAGGCTCTGCCTGATTTGGGATGAGATGGCAGTATGTCAATTGTCCCAATATATTTATTATCATTATTAATTACATATCATATTTATATACAATGACCAATTCTTTTTTGTCCATTACATGATTATGTTACCTTAATATCTTATATATAAAGTGTTTGTTTTCGCCGCTATTGAAGATTTCGTCCAATTTTACCTTGTTTATTAGCAAATTAAGCAATAACCATTCGTTTTTGTAAATTTGCAATCTTACAAGCCGAGACTATTATTAGGCGCTATATCTTTTACCAAAATCCATACTGGTTCGCGGGTGGTTATTTGACCGGATATAATGTCCTCTTAAATGTTACGGCCACACTTAACCTTTATGACACTTAATTTTGCGGGATAATACTTGTACATCGGTAGCGCAATAATAAAATCATGTAACGATACGCGCTTGGGGTGATGGTGGATGGTTCAAAGTATGAGTGATAGCGAATAATTATAATAATAAATAAACCAGCAAAGTGCGAGTCGGACTCACGCACGAAGGATTCCGTACCATTATCTATAAAATTGAGCAAAAAATTCACGTTTGTTGTTTGGGATCCCCCTTAAATATTTATTTTATTTTTTAGTATTTTTTGTTATAGCGGAAACAGAAATACATCATCTGTGAATATTTCAACTATCTAACTATCGCAGTTCTTGAGATACAGCCTGGTAACAGACGGACAGACAGACAGACAGCGCAGTCTTAGTAATAGGGTCCCGTTTTACCCTTTGGATACGGAACTCTATAAAAGAACTATTCGTGTGACCCATAAGTAATTGTTCTGGGGCTGTGTGTGTTTTGTGCTATATATTTGCAAAATACCCCGCGTCACAGGGTTTCATTTTTATTTTCCTAGGGCGAGCGTTGTCTTTATAGAAAAATAAATTATACAATAAAAAACATTGTTAAATTCATATTTTTTACACTTGGTAGAAAATAAATATCTAAAACAATTCATATCGCAGGAGTGTTTATTAAACTCAGAACTCTAAGAATTTATACATTTTGCCAGAATGTGTAAAACTGACATGACTGCATAGTTTATCTACAACAAATAAAAATTATATAAAAAAAAGTTTACATTTCTTTACCAACAGTAAGTATGTATAAGCAATGTTAAACGTAACATTGGAGAATTTTAATTCATGTCCAATTTTAAGGTCGCTGTTAAGAGGCCTATTACAGTCCACTAGCGCCGCCAATCGAAAAAATGTCATAACTCGTAAGCTAAATCGTGAATTCGAAATATAAACGGCCGTTTTTGTTACAAATGCACGATTTAGCTAAACAGCTATATTTCAAGTGTTGACAATGTGTTATAAAATTACGTTATTGCCTTTTCTACAGTAATAATAGACCACATTTTGTATTTTTGATTCTATTTACGAGTTATGACATTTTTTCGATTGGCGGCGCTAGTGGACTGTAAAAGGCCCCTTAAAATCGCTCCCGCTGCTCTTACAACTTAAACAACCCGTTAACCAAAAATATAAAATTTTATGCTCTTCACCGTGATCGGATTGTCCATTTCAGCACATTGTAAGTGTTATTACTTCATTTCACTATCGTATCAATCTTTGCATGTAAAGACCCTTTAAGTAGAGCAGGGACCAATCGGCTTCTAGACTTCTTTTTGGCAGTAGAAATATTCATCTTTTTTATCGCCTTATTAGAGACTAGTCATTCGCGTAAGACATACTAACAGTACTGGACAATTGTGTGTGCGAACCCAAATGCACTCTCCATTCCCTCACTTTCATGATCCGGTAGGATGGGTTAGTCGACACGACCGATGAGAGGTCTTCTTTTTTTGGTAGTGGAAATTACTTTGTAACGCCTTCAATTATTGCAGAGCAATGTAATGGAATCTTATAAGACTACGATTTTAAAACTACAATCTTAAACCTATTACGGTAATTTTTATATCAATTTAAACCTTATTCTAATACCTAATTAAATATCTAAAATAACAAAACTGTAGACTTAAACCTACAACTTACCTTATTATACTTATTAATAATACAGAAACATTAGTTACTTTTTATCTTTCGTATCGGAAATTTAAACTTAGCCTATTTTTCTCTTAAATTTCTAAATCAGTATTATGCTTCTTTTTTTCTTGCTTTTACCTATTTGTGGTACGTTCAGCTCCCAGTCTAATATGACGTAATTAGGTCCCAAACATTAATAGCGACTGTCATCTGCTACCTTGAAACCCAGATATAACGAGTAAACGAAATCATGGCGCTTGTATACAGTTGTACCAAACTGAGAAGGTGAATCCATTAAGCTTGTTGGAGTCATTAGTAATTAAGCCAATTTGAAAGTCTTTAAGGCGCCTTACATAACTCTGACACTAAGGATGCCATTGCTGATAAAGTAAGGTATCAGTAAAAACAATGGTTAGCCCAGGTGACAGATTCTATTAGTCTTAGTTTAGTTAGTATTAGTAGTCCCGCGCTTATGCTCCTGACCCAAGCAGGAGCATAAGCGCGGGTTTCATTGTTTCTATAAGCCTTAAGACTGACGATGACCTGTAATTAATAGGCAATAGATTTTTATGATAACTAAGACTGATCGACTAAGACTCTTAACTAACCAGACTCCGAAAAAATATCGGTTTTTGATTAGATTCTTCGTTGTGGGAATCGCGCAAACAGCAATGCGTTAAATAGATGTCGTAAACCGTTTGTTGAACATACAAGTCATCAAATATCAGACTAATCACAATCCAAAAAAGAGACAAACTTGTATAATTGTAAACAGTGTAACTGTCTTCATCAACAGTGCCATTGCAGTGGACAGAAAAGCGTTGTCATTAATATACTTTACAAATATATTATATATTTCTCATTTAAATACTTTTTCTATGATACAACGTCAGTGTCAGACATATTTAGAACAATTTACTAAATTGTGATTAATTGACAAAACTTAGCTAATACAATAATATTATGATTATAAGTAAAATATTGAAGGTAACGTAAAATAATATTAAATCCTAAAAATTAATAGGGAATTACACTAAATTACTAATTATGGTTAAAAAATATGTAATATAAAAAATATGTATATAATAAAAATATGAGTATATCACCGACGATTGTAAAGACGCCAGCAAATTTATTTTATAGATTTTCAACTTTATCACATAAACATAAGGTTCACTTTCAATTGGTGAATTGGAGAGATTCGGGCAGCTTGACGTACTGGCGACGGTACGGAGACTCAGACATTTGATTTACAAATCTTATTCTTGACAGTGGTAGAGGTAAGGTGTCTGAATAACTTTCTCTGTGATCCGTGAAAAGAAGCAATATCGTTAGCGGTAATGACACGGGCGGATATTCTACTTAGTAAGATTATAGTTCATAATTTTACGAGGGTGAAGGTTCCACTCTGATTTGGATTTCGGCAAAACATTTACATACATATTGGCTTTGAGTCATAAAATTTTATGTAGAGTGAGAATTTTTATTAAGCTCGCGGTCTTTTTCCTCGAAAATTCCTTAAATTACTTACTTACAATTTGTGATCAGAACCCAACAGTCACCTCAGAATAAAACTGTAAAGTTAATTAGAATCATTTTAATAATTAATGTTGAAAAATGATTTTAGTTCTTAAAATTAATTTTACAGTTCAATTCTAGCCAAAAGACGTTCATCCTTAGATAAATGATGTTCACAGTAGAATGCTTGTCCGGTGAGGCAATGAAAGCCTCCCTGTAAACGTCATACTAAAAAAGTTACATGAGATATTTCAAATAATAAAATAATGATGATTTATTGTCGAAGCATATCACTTCACTTCTAATTGTGTATTGTTTTTGGTTTTACTGAACGAAAATACCAATGAAATGTAAGTAATGGACGTAATTAAGGACGTTCACTAAAATAACTAAATTCACGAAATTAACTAAAGTAATGAACTTGATAGTGCATATTATTTGTGTGATGAATGGTAAATATGGAGCAACTTTATGTCTATAAATTTTAACTGTGCTCATATAAATAAAATTGTTATATGTATATAAGGTAAATAAAATTGGATGAATTGTGTCTGAAATAAGGTTTACTTAGCTAAATGGATTTTATTAAAAAAAAAACTTTTTATAGAATAATTGAAAGCTTTGGGCTCTATGCGCTATACTGATTAAAAATACAGGCAAATACTGTCTATGTAGAACAAAGTGTATAACACTTTTATACTATACAGACACTATATAATAATGTATTTCGAAGTGTATCTTCGAAATATAACACTTTGTACTGCCTCTGGTCAAATTTCTACTACAGTGGCCAGTTTCAATGCAGAGTAGGCAACTATGGAGGCCATATCTAAGTGCAGGAGTGTTTGTTCTTAAATACTGCTATTTGACACGGCCGGAGAAAGATCAGATGCAGGATCGGACCGCTCTACATTATTTAACTATTCCAGTCATTACTCTAGCAGCTAGTAGTCTATTTGCGGTTGAAGACGCCAACGCTAGACTTAGTCGTATAAATACACTAGCAACTAGCAGTCTATAAATTCACTGTCTGTCTGTGTGTTTGTGTGTCTTCAGTACGTAGGACTGTAATCTAAAATCTATGATTCAAACTTTAAAAATATCATCCTGATTGGTGTTTTTATATAAACTAAAATAAAAATATGGTTTATTTCTCTCATAAAAGTTCATATATAAATTACATTGCGATGTATAGACAATTTTTGTTTAATTAGAACTTTAGAGAGAGCTGGAGTCTGTACTAGGCTCTAAACCTGTATAACAGATCTCCAGGCATTCTCCGATCTTGCATGTCGCGCAAGAATTTTATTATAATAAACAAAATTTAATTCATTATTTAATTGATTATAGATTTAAACTTAAAATAATCTTTTTGTGTTTTATTACTCGTACAATAAAATAAATTAATATAGAATATCAAAAAAATAGAGGTTATTATAATTATATTTATTCAACTATTTAACATAATATAATTAAAACTGCTTCAAGAATGGACGGACACAAATACGAAATATTTTAGCGGAATAAATATTTTTAATTGTTCTAAATTTTGAAAAGATTTTCTTGCTAATTTAATAGAATCCTTTTTAAACCACATAAAACAACGAACCTGTCCTTGCATACTTAGTTGTTTGACAACAACATGGCATAAAGCCAGGCTGTACAAAATTTCATAAAACCATAGCTCACTTAAAACATATTTTGGTTTAATAAATTCTTAATTCCAAGTACAAACATTAAATTAAAATTCTGTTACGCATAAATTATTATTCGTTTTTGTATCATAAATCCTACCGAATCGAATCAATACCAAAAACGTTTCGATTGAAACGGCATGATTGTGATGTGTTATTGTTGTTGCGCATAATTCTCACTGTCACTTTCTACATGAGATTTTGTAATAAATATTGAGAAACTGTTGTACAATATTGAATCTTTGTTGTTATTCAATTGGACTCAAAACAGGCGATCTTGAGACATTGTACACAATCCGATATGCCGTCCTGTCCTGCCGAGAAAACGACCGCGACGTGCCTTTACCACCATACCCCCCATAACCCTTAGTTTGCATTCATATCAGAATATTCCCTTTCTCGTACCTACAACTGCAATTTCTGTAAACCTAGATCAATAAAGGCACGCAATGAAATGACACTGAACGGCGATTCTCGTCCTTGTCCCGCGGAATCGCTTTAGCTGTCTTGGATCCCGCGACAAATTTAATCAAAGAGAAAGAAAATGAGATTTAATCAATGAGAAAGAAACTTCTACTTCCCTCCAGAGCAAAGAGGAAGACAGAATGATATAACGAGGCTGCAGCCTCATAAAACGAGAGAACTGCATCTTGAGAAATCAGCTGCAAAAGCACCAACGATCAATTTTATGGATAATTGTATGGTTGAAGGGAGCTGTTAAAGTATTGGATTCCAATAGTAGATTTGGCAAAAGTGCTTAAACGCACGGAAATTGTTCCGTATAATAAACTACTCCAGATATTATAGTTTAAAGCTAGGTATTATGTTAAATTGCATTCATATTAGTGAGTTCCTCAAATATTCAATTAGATGAATAGGCAGCGTCTCCTTTTAGAAACTTAGAGCAACAGTAAGTTGCAGACAATGTTACAAAAAACCGTATGAGAGAATCCCATGCATCTCCACTCCAATAATACCCTTTGTCCAGCAGTGGTAATCTTCCCAATTCTCCATTTTCTAACCCCATACTAGGCCGAGAATGTATGTATCGATTTGATAACTGACAGCAAGTTATTTATTAAATAAGTAAAAGTTAGTTTCGGCATCATATAAGTTTTTATTTTGTCCACTAACAAAACCGAATTGCCATAAAAGACATTTTAAAAATATAACCTGTTGTTGATTTTTAACCTTAAAATGGACTTTATTAAGAACGTAGTAGTGACTGTTTTCGAGATGCCAGACTTTCCAACATCAATGCGGGTACTTTACTAAATCAGAGTAGATACCTACTTGAATTATATACCTACGTGATTATAATATAATATAATTATCTAATATAAGTTATTATTTTGTCCCCTATCAAAACTGAATTGCCATTAAATGTCTTTTAAACCACGTACCTACATCGCGTATATACGTCAGGTATCTACTCTGATTTGGTAAAGTACCCGCAACGACGTTGGGAAGCCTGTCACCTCAAAAACAGTCATTACTGGGTACGAATAAAGTCGATTTTAAGATTAACTATCACCCACAGGTTATATTTTACTACAAAATATGACAAGAACAAGTAACAAAATAAATGAAAATACACCAAAAACGTTGTCGTGCTCTCCAATCACGGCGCTCGTGAGACATTGGCGGCGATTGAGAATAAATCAGTTGATCGGCAATCATAAGCGTTTGGATATCGCGCGATTCACTAAACTGGATGCGACGGACCACGAACGGGCTATTTCTCACGGCCACAACTGGAAGCTACGTAATTTTGGATCTCCCCCTAATCCTTAATCGGACAAGCAGATCGCGTTTTCAAGTATTTACGGTGAATTATAATTATACAACATTTCAATCACCATGAGCAAGTTCAAACCTCCAAGGAATCTGGAGCTTACTTGGTTGTGCCTGAAATTATTTGTCCCAAATTAGGATAGCCCGCTTAACCTATCGCCTGTCTTATACGATTATATATGTTATAGATTTATGAGAGTAAAGGAATAGTGAGTTTTTTTACTTTAGCTTACATACTGATATTGAAACGCAATTCTGTAATTGTGTTCTGGGATGTATCCCATAGTCGCCTTCTTCATAGTCGTCTTTCGCTGCTGCCCGACTACCTGTTACACCAGGTCCAGCAGTGCTACCTGTATACTAGCTTCCACCTAACTGCAGTCGCCAACTCGCATACCAAGCGGGGTGACTACGGCAAACCCCGTCAAAATTATATAAACCTTTGGGAGATGCCTATGTCCAGCTGTGGACAATATCAGGCTGGTGATGATGATGGTGATAATTATTTATCAAAAATAAACCATATCCAAAATATGTTTATGGATGCTCCTTGTCTCTCCCGCTATCCTTTTGTATCGTCCATAGGTCAAAGTCTAGAGCAGGCCATTTTGTTGCCTGAAACTGACCTATATCTAATTTGTACCGCTTGACTTTACCTTATAGAGCAGGAAGATTGGATGATTGTCTTTAAAGTTCCGTCGTTTTTGTCACAGGAAATTACTGTTAGCTAACGTTTACTTATTTTTTTTTCTGAACAAGTCTTCCCAGCTATTGTATATTCTTTATCATGTCATTTGCTACATTTGCACTAAGATTATTGATGCATAAGATTTTCAAAACAGAACAACTGTTTTGAAAACATAGAAGTGGTTTTAGCTTTTTTTCATGACAACTGATTTAAAAAACAAATATGGGGTTTTATAGTATTTAACGACCGTCGAGATTCAGTTGGTATTCAACCTGCGTTTGGATCCTAAGGTTGAGGGTTCGATCCTCGCACAAGAAAGAGGGAAAGTAATTTTATTTTCAAATCACGTGCGGAAAATGTGGTATAACAATTAGGAAATATTTTTATTGATTTATAAATAGTATCCGTATTGACATGAAAAATGGCCCTATCTCAGGTACTACTAGATTTCTGCAGTGCTGATAGACAGATATTTGTGTTCATGAACATATATATTTGTCTTTGTCTGGGTGTTTTCCGGGCATTGGATGTATATAAACTCATCAAAAGTGTCTAGAGGTTAAGTACTTTTTACCTATAATAAATATCCAATTATATTTACAGTAGTACTTCAGACTAACTTCTTAATTCGATGGCTATGTTTCGTCATTATTATCATGATTTCCACAATGGAGTTTTGTACATCATTAGGAGGGATATGCCATAATCACCGGGCTTGGTAAACGATTGCAGTATGACATATTCACAGAGAGACGCTGCTGCCCGTTCTCTGAGAGATATTTCCTCGGGTTGACTTCTACGCCTCCCAATAGATGTGTAAGGGTATCCTATGCTGGATTCCTATATTGAAGTAAACCGTTTCTCTCTATATTTCGTAAACATTTAAAAAATCCAATTGTTGCATATTGTGGAATTAACGATATGCAACGATTGGATTTTTTCAGACAAAAATCAATTGAATGACAAATAGCCAAAATTAAGCTCTATTTTTATAAGGACTTAAATTTGAATTATGATTGATATTTTCGCATAAATCTTAGGTAAGTATATATGGAGTTAATTTTTTAAGTTACTTATTTAATATTAAAAAAATCCTGTAAAGCCAGTGGTGAATCGAGTATTACATGGTCAAAATACAGGTACTAAATTGTAACTACATTTTTTATTGTTACTCCATATAATCTTGTAATCTATACATATAATAAAATCGTAGGAAAGTCAAAACTGTACATTGAATAATTTTTTAAAAGGATACTTGGGGCGTGATCTACACACGATATCGAAGCCAAAAATATAGTTTTTAGAAATTTTGTCTGTTTGTCTGTATGTATGTCCGGGCTTAACTCAAAAATGGATTTACTTAAAATTTTGCATGAATATTACTAAGAGGTCGGGTCGACATATAGGCTACATATTACCACGCTATCACTATAATTATTTATAAAATTTAACGCGGTTAAAACCGCGGGGTACTGCTAGTAAACTATAAGTTTGTAAATGTGGAAAGAATGCGCACAAATAAACTATATATTCCATGAACAATATCCTTTACTATTTCCATATTCATGTTTTATGAGGGGTCTTTATACATGCCAGCTCTTAGAATATTAAAGATCTCTTGAACTATATATTTACCGAACATGGTCATCTGACATATGAATAATACGATCCCGATTGGCAGGCAGATTAATGACAACTAGTTACTAGTAAAAAGTCTGTCACTAGGATGATACTTCCTTCTTATACTACTTATTGATATACTGATACATTCAGCTTCTTTTCCTTGATAGAAGTGTCATTTTTTATTCGCCTTATATTTTCTTATAGTAGCATTAATCTAGGATAAGTCAGACTATTGATTTACGAGTAATATGATGTGTTCAGCAAACAGTATTATAGTGGTATTACTGTGAAATGGCATTTTGTTTGAGCTGGTTTGCCTGCATTATATTCAAGACTTGCGTAGTCCTTTTACATTGAACCGAGCCAAGAGAGTCAACATCTTTCTTGCTAAATGAATGTATTTTTAATAGACAAGTTATTTTACCACGTTATTCGATATTGCAAAGATGTATTATTAGTTAGAATTTCAGTTCAGTAATGAAATTTAATCCACGAAACAAATTATCAATACTTTATAAATATTAACAATAAAACAGTTCTCTACTTTTGAATATTATGAAAGCTAAATTATATATAATTTATTAAAAAGTATAAATATCATTTTCTCATTCCGTGATGAAATTCAACTGTTGGACGAAGTATATTTCGTGGGAAACTTCAAATATAGGTATGTGTAGGTGTAATAAAAATCATTTTGGGCGTTTTTTACAGTTAAAACTTATATAACGACGACTACCCTTCTCAAAGATATCCAACTAAAATATTTTTTGAAAGAGATTAGTGAGAAAATTGCAATATTTATACTTTTGATGCATGTAATAACTAGTTGAGTTCGTTACTTAAGTATTAACAGGCTTAACTAAGAGACCAAAGACCAAATCCAATATAAATGTGAAAAAGGCTATAAAGAAAGTTTAATGTTTCTAATTTTAGAGTATATCATCAGACTGATATCGCCCACTGCTGGACATTGCCCTCTCCTAAACGTTTTTATAACGTTTTTCTATTTGGTAGTACCCTGGCATACGAGTAGGCGATCGCAGTTAGCTGGTACACAGGTGGCGCAGCGGTCCGGCTACCTATTGTACCCCTAAGTCGTCTTTTACGACATCCACGGGATAGTAAGAGGTGGCCTTGTTATTCTTTTGGGGCTGGAAACCACACGGCTACTATAAATAATCATGGGTACCCATATACAACCTGTAACGTAATTAACGCACACCCTCAAACACCCCAATTTGAGTTATGTATATGCATTGTTATTTATTAAATTAGTTTCTTGGTATAAAGTTTATTTTTCTTTATTTTGTATTGAATTATGGAATTTGTATGAATACATATAAAACTGCGATTTTAAAAGTCTTATTACTTAAACTTACGTTCCTTTTCAATTTGTTTTGACCGTACAGGGTTAAAATGATAATAATTTCCGTAGTATTAATTATTTTTGGAATTAAAAATTACCTATATCAAAAATTATATAAATCCATTCAGTAAACGATTCTGAACAAACTATTTTCAGGAAGGGCGTTAATTAAGTTACATGTTATATATATTGTTGTATAGATTTTTTTTAAGGATAACGCCCGCATTATTGAATTTAATCCGGGTACACTACATTAATACGAAAAACTTTATTCCGACAGTCACAAATACGAATTTCAAAATACCGATTTTAATAAATCCGAATGGTTCAGAATTCCGAATATTACAACTCCGATTTATCATTACTCCTATTTTTATAATTCCTATATTTCAATATTCCTTACGATTATAATTAGTCTTCTCAAAACACCGAGCTTCAATAGATCGAATAACAAAAAGTCCGACTTAATGATAATTCGAAATATCAACAATACAAATAAAAATAATTTGTTTCCCTGGTCACAATTTTAACCTAACCCAACCCAAATGATTAATCAATAATAGAGGGGATCTGAAACTCGGCGGCTGCATGCAGCATGCAAGCAGGCAGGCAACATGCAAGCAGGCATGCAACTAGCAATCAGGCATGCAACAAGCAAGCAGGCATGCAGCATGCAAGCACGCATGCAGCAGGCATGCAGCATGCAAGCAGGCATGCAACATGCAAGCAGGCATGCAACATGCAAGCAGGCATGCAGCATACAAGCAGGCATGCAACTAGCAATCAGGGATGCAACAAGCAGGCAGGCATGCAGCATGCAAGCACGCATGCAGCAGGCATGCAGCATGCAAGCAGGCATGCAACATGCAAGCAGGCATGCAACATGCAAGCAGGCATGCAGTATACAAGCAGGCATGCAGCATACAAGCAGGCATGCAACATGCAAGCAGGCATGCAGCATGCAAGCAGGCATGCAACAAGCATGCAGGCATGCAACAAGCAAGCAGGCATGCAACATGCAGCAGGCATTGTTTCTGTCACGGCTCCGGCGCTGCGGGGTTTGGGCGGGCCCACGCGAGCTTATCGTGGCAGATGGTTTTAACGCTCACCACCGCAGCTTCGGCTTGCTGGCCGGCTTTGCCGGCCAGCCTCAGCCGCGGCGGCGGGCCTTCAAGCCACCTGCTCCTCAGCTCGCGGGCCGCCCCACCCCTCCGCGCCTACGCGGGCTTAAATAATACTCTAGGGTAGGGCAGACAAGACTACGTGAAGTCGGTTGTAAAGCGATTCGTTTCTGTCACCAAAGTTTGTAGCATAACATGTTGACTTTTAGTTTATTCGAAGTATTGAAAATCGAAATGTCGTTTTTCGGACTGAGAACACTTCGAGCATTTGACTCTTCGAACGTTTGAAAATCGGAAATCTAACAAATCGTATTTACGACTTTCGGTAAAATTAATTTCGTGATTTTTAATAATAGACATTACAATTCTTAGGTATTATGAAATTCGGACTTTTGAAAATCGGAACATTGAAATTCGGAATAAAATATTTCGGAGTATTTGGGTGTTCCCATTTAATCCCTGTGTCACGGGGTACTTTACACACATATAATAGACGGACACAAATTACATCTAGACTAAGAACAACTATTTATGGATCACACAAATAGTTGTCCGGCGCGGGACTCGAACCCACGATAAGCAACAGCGAGGCCACTGTCGTAGCCGCTGCGCCACACGTGCAGTCAAAATTCCCCACACTGTCAAGATGCATTTGTGAGACTATACTTGCTGTATGCCTCACGTAACCTTTTCGAGCTAGGCCAAGTTTTTATGTATCTCTAATTGCTATGCGCCTCATATAGTCTGTTTGGCCATATCTGGATAATATTACATGCTCTAATGAATAGATAATAAGTGGTCCGGTTTCGTAATACTTAAACAAATGTGTTTACGACTAATCGCCTCATTATGGTCATTTGGTTTAGATTTTTTACAACCATTATTCATTTATCTTGGAGCCATGAAATTCAAATTATATGTTTAAAATAAGATAAAAAATTACGCATAAAAATTCAAAATTTTGCTGGATTCAATTAGTTTAGTTAAATTGATTATAATTCTTTACGTTATTTATATAATCAATAATATTTAATTATTTTTTTGATCACCGCTGCCAAAGGGTGTCCAACAAGGGTGCCAAAAAGGGGTCACGGGTGCGTTTCCAACCTTTAAAAGACTCAGAAAACCAGTGTTGCTGCCCCTTCCCCCCACCCCAATGAGCTCTGCCGACCTTACTCACACGTAGAAACACAACATTAAGTTATATATGTTATTATAAACGTTACATGTTAATCCTGGGTGTCAGCTAACTACATACAAAATTTCATTAAAATCGCTCCAGCCGTTTAGACGTGAAGAAGTAACAAATATTCGCAGTCACACACTCACAAACTTTCGCCTTTATAATATTAGTGTCATTATAAAATTGTGCTTATTTCTTAAATATTATTTTATTTATAAAACGGTATACATATAAACATATATCTAAATAGTGTAGTTAGTATTAGTATTTTTTTTTAATTAAGCATAAGAATGTGTTTCAGTTATTTGCTTGAGTTGATTATAAATATGTTTTAATATTTGTTATGCTAAAAAATATGTTTAATTTTATTTGTTTTATGTAGTATATTTTATTTCATTTAGTTTTATTTTTCTTTATGTGTCACTATTATGTAATTTATGCGCATGCTGTGACACCTTAAAATGTTGTGCATTTAATTATAATTTTGTACTTAATAATCAAGACGCAAGAAACAATGTAACAACTACTGGTTGTCCAAATAAATAAATAGAACCGACGACCACACGATTGTTGTCCGCGAACAGGAAAACATAGCCTCGGCAGGTCCAATAATAATTTATACAAGAATGTGATTGGCAGGACTTACTATCTTGTTGCTGGAAGCTACTGTATGCCATTGTGAAGTTCCTTAGTGGACGCTTTTGTCCAGTAGTGGGTCTCTTTCCGCTGACATGATGATGATCATACTTATGTTAACTATCCGTAGACCCCACAGTCGGGCGCTATCAGAATATCAGCGCTGTCGCAATATTGCGACGGCCAATGCTGAGATAGATGCCTTTTCACCTAGAACGGACTAACGAGTATTAAGTATAAGATTTTCATTGTTTGTTTTTCTGTTATTGTATAATTTTATTGTTATGTCCGTCCTGGTAATGAATAAATGATTTTTTCTTTTTTTCTTTCTTTCTATTTGAGCCGTTTTATCGAACTCCGTTTATAAAGCGAATGCTGAAATAGGCTCTGAGCGTGTAGTTTTTATTTGGCTACCTCCAAACCTCGTCTACTTCTGTTCGAAGCAGTGACAACCCCCTATGTTAACTATGTCATGTTACATAAAATAAAATACAGCATTAAAAACAAAGTATTTTTTTTTAATATATGTATTTTAAATATAATTTGCGTTGTACACACTTCAAAAATTGCAAACCTATTTATGGAAATAGATAGTAATGCAATTTAAAAAATGTGAATATAAGAATTTATTTTTACTTTGGAATGTTATGATTTCTCTGTCATGAGGATTTATTTTGGCGTGAGATTTTCAACCTCGGTAGTACGCGAATCAATAATCGTAGATTTAACCGAATTTGCGGTCACCAAACACAAACTAACGCTTTTTTGTATTAAAAAGCGTAAGTTTAGCCTAAGAAGCTTTGACTACTTCGTCAAGCCGTCAAGGAGTAAAAACTACGAACTAAGTATCAGTGCTGGACACGCCTTTTGGGGTTCGAACTTCAACTTCGTTACTAACGAGGAGATGCATCATAAAGTCGGTTGCTTTAGACAAGATTTGTGCAATTGTTGCTCTACGATAATACGAAAAGACGCATGTCCCTCGTTAGATCGAGGAACAAAGAGGGCGTTTCATGGACCATCGTCCATGAAACGCCCATCGACCATGAAAGACCATCGTCGTCCAGATCATCCATTGTATCTGGGATGACGGTGCTTGCGTAAGAGGTGACACGGGGTTTAAATTAATATTTTAAACCCGTTCATATTTATAAGCAGATCCTTACAGCAAGGAAGAAAAAAGACTTTTCATTCTGCTATAGGCACTGCCATCCACGCGACCGCGCACGCGTTGCTCAGACGCACGGCGGCGCGGCGCGCCAATTGCAGAACCACACTTTTTCTATAGTCACAGAGGAAGATTTTCTAGTATAACCAATCGAGCCTTCATGTTTCACTTTGCTTTAACTAAAACAAGTTGGCAAATATAAACAAAACTATTTTTTATAAAAAGGACAAGGATTTTTTTTGTTCTCATTTGCGAATTCTGGATGGACCAAAGTATAAATGCGATTTTATTGCTACAAAATAGGCAGTGTATAATACATCCATGTTCTGCCTGTTAAGCATACACAATCAAATTATATAAATGAAAAGTATAGGTATGTATAAATTATAATTATTATATTAAATTAATTAAGTTACAAAAAGGCTCGGGATGGAGTCGCTCTAAATTAACACAATATTTAAATACAATATTGTTTTATATTAAGAAAAATGTATACTATAATAAAATCGTAGGAAAGTCAAAACCGTACATTGAATATTTTTAATTAGGGCGTGACCTACAATCGATATCGAAGCCAAAAATATGGTTTTTAGAATTTTTGTCTGTTTGTCTGTATGTATGTCCGGGCTAGACTCAAAAAGTACTTCATGAATTTACTTAAAATGTTGCATGAATATTACTTAGTGGTCAGGTCAACATATTATCACGCTATCACCTACGGGGGAGGAGCTGTGATAATTTATAAAGTTTAACGCGGGTAAAACCGCGGGACACAGCTAGTAAATTAATAAAAAGGATTCCTGCTGAGTTTTATGGCAATGTTTCTCGGTAGCTGCCACGTCATGCACACTGCAGGGTAGGGTAAACATTCCACACAAATGTATCATTTTAATAGAATAAATGAATATTTAATTTGTATTTAGGTTTGTACAGGTATCCTCCTAACTAGTTAACTTTCTTCTGGGTGTAATCTACTATATAAAAATAAGTCGGGTTTTCCTTCGTGACGCTATAACTCCAGAACGCACGAACCGATTTCCACGGTTTTGCATTCGTTGGAAAGGTCTCGGGCTCCGTGAGGTTTATAGCAAAGAATATTTATAAAATTTTACGCGGGTAACACTGCGGGGCACAGCTAGTCTACTATATAAAAATAAGTCGGGTTTTCCTTCCTGACGCTATAACTCCAGAACGCACGAACCGATTTCCACGGTTTTGCATTCATTGGAAAGGTCTCGGGCTCCGTGAGGCAAAGAAAATTTATAAAATTTAACGCGGGTAACACCGCGGGGCACAGCTAGTTTTCTATATAAGTATGTATTTACAAAGAAAAGTATTATATGTAGTATATCAGTTATAATGGTTTCCATAGTATCAAGCTCTGCTTAGTTTGGGATCAGATGGCCGTGTGTGAATAATGTATCTGGATATTATTATTATTTTACCCTCACGCCGTGAATATTGTTTAACGTAAATATTTACACTGTGCACATAGGATCTAGTACATTTTTTGTCAAGTGATTGACAGGTTAAATATATATGACAACGTGGGTAGAATAGATATTGTCTTTTGATAGCAATTTGTAATGGAAAATGTGTCTGCTGACATATTCAGCTATATATGGAAGTGGTAAGTGTATGTACACGCGTATTGCTATATGTACAGTTCAGCTTGTCACTTTTTGTGTATTGATATTGAAAGAGAAGATCATGGAAATACCATTTTTTTTTACTGAGCATATATTTACCTACTTTTCATCAGTCACCAAAGTACATCCGAATCCTTGACACGCTTTACTGCACGTAATAAGCAGTCTGTGGAAGTTGTCTTATCTGTAGATAAGATAACTTGTCTTATCTGTTGATAAAATTACATATTCCGAACAATTTTTTTGTTCTGTGGAGCTCACAATACTTTTTTGAAGGAATATCAAAAGGTAAAAATCATAAATGATTAATAAAAAATATTATGAATGTTCGTTTATAGCTAACGTATAACATTTTTTGTTCAAAAGATAACTTGAAGGTTACAGAAACGTTCGAACTTTTAACCTACGAGTATGATAATTATTTTGGTTTGTCAGAAGTTTTACAAAAATACAATGAAGATATATAGAAATTGAAATTAAATGGTCCAGTGAAATTATTTAAAAGCAAAAATTAAAAGAAAATTCATTTATTCACATAGTAATTTTTAATTTCATCATCATCATATCAGCTGCTTGCCGGTCTTGCGCTACCCGCTTCCAGCGGCTTCCAGTGAGTGACCCTCACAAGATCATCGGTCCATCTACCTAATTAATCTTATTAAGATTATAAATAAATAATTATTAAGTTTATTTGATAATAAATATTCTGTAGGTTTACAGTGCAATTGCTGAAAAGTTACTATATTTATTTATTTAGGGTGGTGCAGAGAGAGCATGGTAGGTAGCAGATCGTAAAGTAAAGATAAATAGTAAAAAAAACTGGATTATACAATACTATATATATATATATATATATATATATATATATATATATATAAAATATTAAATTAAATATAAAATATTCAATCCGATCATGTAAACATACATTTATAATCAAGGGGTTTCTGCTAAGAATTTCCGAAGGATATGCTCTCGAACTTTCCTTTTAAATGTGAAGCGACTCTTGGAATATATCATTTTGATCTGTACACAGGTTAATTAGACGTATATATAATAAAATAATTAATAAATTGTAATAAATGAATCATCAAGATTCCACTAATGCAAAAATTTAAAAATAAATATTTATTTAGTTTATCAAGTAAGCATAATTATTTTTCTTCTGTGAATAACTCAAAGGTAACTGAATCATTTGAACCATACCGCCATACCTACGATAATTATTTTGGTTCATTAGACGTATAATAAAAAAGCAAATAAGTATGATATCCGTGCTTTTATTACATTTTAATTGACGGTAGCCGCGGGAGTCGCGTGATGTTAAAAATATATAATAATTAACATTTAAATAGAGCGTGTTCGGATTAGGATACTGGTTTTAGAATGGGCCACTGTTCAACTCCATCGGAACAGAACATTTAATATTTTTCCACACGAAGGTCTAATCTAATAATAATAACTATAATATTCTAAAGATAAAAGATTTATTTTTTTGTACATTTGTAATGAATAAACTCAAAAACTGTTTAACTGATATTGAACATTTCTTCACCTCTAGAAAGAAAGCTTTATTATCATTTTATTCAGAACAACGAGAATTACGATAATTTAACCTGAAGTAACCTTGCTGTGTGGTGACGGCCTAAGAATATCACCACCCCCTCTCATCCCGTGGGGGGACGTAAAAGTCGTCCCGAGGGAATATATACCAGAGAACGGGCAGCAGCGTTCTCCTGAGTACCATGTCCACCTTACTGCGATCGCCAACCCGTCTGCCAAGCGTGGCGATTATGGCAAATCCCCTCAAATGATGGACACAACCAAACCGCGGCCCCCAGTCCCCGGCAGCCCTGCTATTCCCAGCCGTGGTAACAGCCGTGGTTACGGCAGGGCAGGGGGTGCTAAGAATCCCCGGCAGATTCCGCGTTACCAACACCGACGACCTCTGGCCCTGGCAACATATAACACACGTACACTGCGGTTCGACGAGAAGATAACCGAACTGGAGGAAGAATTGAGCAGGTTACATTGGGATATTGTAGGATTATCTGAAGTCCGAAGAGAGGGGGAGGACTCGATAATACTGAAATCCGGAAACCTGCTCTATTACCGGGAGGGTGACCAAATATCCCAAGGTGGTGTCGGGTTCATAGTCCACAAGTCCCTCTTGAACAACCTAGGGAAAATCGAGAGTGTGTCGACGAGGGTTGCGTACCTTATATTCAGAATCACCAAGCGGTATTCGTTGAAGGTTATACAGGTATACGCACCCACTTCGACGCACTCCGACGATGAAGTCGAGGTTATGTATGAGGACATATCCAGAGCCATACATACCTCTAACTCGTATTTCACTGTGGTCATGGGGGACTTTAACGCGAAGCTGGGCAAACGATTCGGTAATGAGCTGAGAGTGGGGCAATTTGGAACTGGTGACCGGAACCCCCGGGGCCAAATGTTGGCCGACTTCACGGAGAAGGAGGGACTCTTTATGATGAATTCCTTCTTCAGGAAGCCGGATCACCGCAAATGGACCTGGGTGAGCCCCGATGGTAAGACTAAAAATGAGATAGACTTTATCTTGTCGACGAGACGACAAATGTTCAATGATGTCTCCGTGATCAATGCGGTTAAAACCGGGAGCGATCACAGACTGGTCAGAGGCTCATTGAACCTTAATGTCAAACTCCAGAGGTCCCGACTGATAAAGTCTACGCTCCGACCCTAACCTATCCACGTCCAAAACCCCGAACCATTTCAGCTCGAACTGCAAAACCGTTTCGAATGCCTAGCAGACTGCGAGGAAGTGGACTCATACTATGACAGGCTCGTAGAAGCTGTCCATACGGCTGGGTATAAGGTCTTCAAGGCCCGTCGTACAAACAGAACTAAAAAGATCTCTGACTTTACCCTGCAACTTATGGAAGATAGACGGAAAATGGTTCTGACATCCTCAGATGATGCTACCAGATATCGGCAGCTCAACAGACAGATCTCAAAGTCTTTGACTCGCGACACGCGCCAATTTAATACAATTAGTATTAAAGAGGCCATCGAGCGGAACAAAGGCTCCAAAGTGTTCGCAAGAGCTCTGTCTGTTGGACAGAGCCAACTGACGAAGCTGAAGACTGAGGATGGTAGAATCGTCACGTCTAAACCTGAGTTGCTGGGAGAGATCGAGAAGTTCTACGGACAGTTATATACGACAACACAGCCACCTGTCAAAAGTCATGCCTCAGATCCCAGAGCACGACTAACCCGACATTACACCGAAGACATCCCGGACGTCAGCCTGTACGAGATTAGAATGGCTCTCAAACAACTCAAGAACAACAAGGCGCCTGGTGATGATGGAGTTACAGCAGAGCTTCTGAAGGCGGGTGTTACACCAATCCTACGGGCCCTTCAGAAGTTATTTAACTCCGTCATACTAGATGGTCAAACGCCACAAGCATGGCACAGAAGTGTGGTGGTGCTCTTCTTCAAAAAGGGCGACAAAACCCTATTGAAGAATTATAGACGCATCACACTGCTGAGTCATGTTTACAAGTGGTTTTCGAGGGTCGTTACGAACCGTCTCGCGCGCAGGTTTGACGACTTCCAGCCTCCCGAACAAGCCGGTTTCCGAAAAGGCTTTAGCACCATAGACCACATACATACGCTGCGGCAAGTTATACAGAAGACCGAAGAGTATAACAAGCCACTGTGCTTAGCGTTTGTGGACTATGAGAAAGCCTTTGATTCTATCGAAACATGGGCCGTGCTGAGGTCTCTCATAAGGTGCCAAATTGACTACCGGTATATCGAGGTGATAAAGTGTTTGTATGAAAACGCCACTATGTCAGTGCGACTCCAGGACCAGATCTCGAAACCTATCCACTTGCAGCGAGGCGTGAGACAGGGAGATGTTATATCTCCGAAACTGTTCACCGCTGCATTGGAAGACGTCTTCAAGCTCAGAAGCTTGAAGACGTCTTCCAAAATCCAATGAGACTGCTTGATCCATAGTTCAACTGCAGTTTAACTTTAGACATCGTTTTTAAATAAGGGTGAAAGTACACACTTTCACCCTTATTTAAACTGGATGGTTTTCGACTAAACCAAGGATCAACTGCAGTTTAATTTAGACTTTATTGTTAAATAAGGGTGTTTATGTACATGCAAATCGTCGATAGTTTTTGCAGCTCACGCCATGTGATGACTTTTCTTGAAACAATAATGATACTTCAGGTTAAATTATCGTAATTTTCGTTGTTCTGAATAAAATGATAATAAAGCTTTCTTTCTAGAGGTGAAGTAGCAGTTAAGCAGTTTTTGAGTTTATGTACATGCAAATCGTCGATAGTTTTTGCAGCTCGCGCCTTGTGATGACTTTTCTTGAAACAATAATGATACTTCAGGTTAAATTATCGTAATTTTCGTTGTTCTGAATAAAATGATAATAAAGCTTTCTTTCTCGAGGTGAAGTAGCAGTTAAGCAGTTTTTGAGTTTATGTACATGCAAATCGTCGATAGTTTTTGCAGCTCGCGCCATGTGATGACTTTTCTTGAAACAATAATGATACTTCAGGTTAAATTATCGTAATTTTCGTTGTTCTGAATAAAATGATAATAAAGCTTTCTTTCTCGAGGTGAAGTAGCAGTTAAGCAGTTTTTGAGTTTATGTACATGCAAATCGTCGATAGTTTTTGCAGCTCGCGCCATGTGATGACTTTTCTTGAAACAATAATGATACTTCAGGTTAAATTATCGTAATTTTCGTTGTTCTGAATAAAATGATAATAAAGCTTTCTTTCTAGAGGTGAATAAATGTACAATAGCAGTTAAGCAGTTTTTGAGTTTATGTACATGCAAATCGTCGATAGTTTTTGCAGCTCGCGCCATGTGATGACGTTTATGGAAACAATTATGATACTACATCTATACAAATAAATAAAATTGAAGTGTCTGTTTGTAATATTGAAATAACCGATTTTTACTACATGTTTATGAACATATATACGGTACATACACCAAAATATATTTTTTTACAATTTTTGTCTGTCTGTCTGTCTGTTTGTTCCGGCTAATCTCTGAAATGGCTGGACCGATTTTGACGGGACTTTTATTGGCAGGTAGCTGATGTAATAAGGAGTAACTTGGGCTACTTTTAAAAAGATTTTATTTTTGAAAAAAAATCTAATTAACACGCGAACGAAGTCGCGGGCACAGCTAGTGTATAATATAAACTTTCGCGTATCATAATTATTACAACATTGTTAACAGGTAATAACGTGACTAACCTTTTCCTTTGCTCTATTTTCGCGGGCTGAGTGGCCTCGATCATGATTACAATCCTCTAGTCCAACAGGCCAGTCAAAATGTAATATGTAATATTCATGTGCGGGGGTAGTCTACGAGTAAATCTAGGCACAAGGTCAGTCCATAGATGCGCAACCGACAAAGAGGTTTCATTTCTGAGCCTCTCCGGAGGGCACATTATTTTGACGGTCACCGTAGCCTAGTTGGTAGTGCTCCTGCCTACGAAGCTGGTGGTCCTGGGTTCGAATCCCGGTAAGTGCAAATATTTGTGTGATGAGCACGAATATTTGTTTCTGAGTCATGGATGTTTTCTATGTATTTAAGTATTTATTTATCTATATAAGTACGTATATCGTCGACTGGTACCCATAGTACAAGCTTTGCTTAGTTTGGGGCTAGGATGATCTGTGTGACATTGTCCCTATATATTATTATTATTATTCTGTCGATCGCGGTTGTAGTCATAGCACAATATCTGCTAGTTTGTTTTTTTCTAAAAGACATCGCCTGCACTATGAAAATTAATCCCTGTGTCGCGGGGTACTTTACAAACATCATATAATCGGCGGGCACAAAGTACATCCAGACATAGGACAACTACTTAAAGTTCAAACAAATAGTTGTTCTGCGCGGGAATCTAACCAGGGATACGAAGTGGCAAGGCGACTTTCTTAACCGCTGCTCTAGACGTGCAGTCTTAGAATTAGATGGCCCTGTCTGAATAATGTCCCAAGATGAGGTAATATGATGTAATGTTGTCTATTTGTGATACTCATTTCACAAACTCGTATATACTGGCCCTATCGGAAGATCAGCACTGCAGAAATGTAAAAACTAAAAATATAGGTACTTACTTATTAACTAAAATTATTGTACATTTACAATCCGTATGTCATATGAAAATAAAATATTGTATTATTATTATTATAAGATATTATTATTATTAATGATTTATTCGATACAGAGCTTCGTTGCCAACCGTACAAAACCCAGTCTCACAATTAGAACACATACTCTAAATCATAATCCTACGATGAATCATCATAAATTGCTGCGTCATTAATCATTAACTAGAGCATTACGGAAGCTGATTCGATGTAATCCATCATCACGGATTTTAATTCGTAGTTATTTATTTGATTTGACCATTTTAAGACCACTAGCGTGTTGTGGACTATTAGAAAATGGAATCAAGCAGCGAAAATATATGACTAACAAAATCTATGCACCAACACAGATAGATATACTTCCATAATCCGATAGGATTAATATCGAATATGAAACTCGTGAGTACATATTTCTGGATTCATTAAAAACACGGATATTCCACGAAACAAGAGAGGTAGGGCACAGCATTCATTCGCTCGAAGAGCAGCCCGACTGGGGAACCTCCACCTTACAGAAGACATTCCTTAATAATAACAGTGTGAGTAAGGTCGCCAGAGCTCATCGGAGGGGGGGGGGGGGGGGGTCGGTCAGCAACACTTGATTGCTGACTATTAAAGGCCGGCAACGAACCCGTGACTCCTCTGGTGTTCCGAGTGTGCATGAGCGGCGGTGATCACTTATCATCAGGTGACCCACTAGCTCGTTTGTCGACCCCTGACAAAAAAAAAAACAACACCGGAAAAAACAAATTCCCAATTGAAATCAATGACAAGTACAGACTAACAGTATAGACATCTGCTTAATGTTAACTCTTATAAAGGCCGGCAAGGCACCCGCGACTCCTCTGGTCTTGCGAGTGTCTATGGGCGACAGTGATCACTGAAAATGTGGCCCATTTGCTCGTCTGTCACCCTCTTACATAAAAAGAAATTCCATACTCGTGAGTGCATATTTCTGAATTCATAAAAAATCGGACATTCCACAAAATAACACCCGAAAAAACAAATGCCCAATTTAAATCAATGACAAGTATACACTAACAGTATAGACATCTGCTTAATTAACTACACTCAACTCAATATTTGTCAGCAACAGAATGTCTTGCAGGCCTAGTTTAGAATGCGTACTAGCCGCAATATAGAGAAAACCATGTTATGCCAATTTTAAGGTCGCCAGAGCTCATCGGCGGGGGGAGGGGGAGGTCTCCAACACTGGTTTGCTGACTCTTATAAAGGCCGGCATGGCACCCGCAACTCCTCTGGTGTTCCGTGCATATTTCTGGATCCATTAAAAATCGGACATTCCACGGAATATCACCGGAAAAAACAAATGCCCAATTAAAATGAATGACAAGTACAATACAATCATCATCATCATCATATCAGCCGAAAGAAGTCCACTGCTGGACAAGGGCCTCCCCCAAAGATCTCCACGATTGCCGGTCTTGCGCTATCCGCATCCAGCGATTTCCAGCGACCCGCACAAGATCATCGGTCCATCTTGTACGCTGTCCACGCTGCGTCTTCCGGTTCGTGATCGAGTAAGTAAGTAAGTACAATACAATACACCTGCTTAATTAACTACACTCAATTCATTATTTGACAGCAACAGAATGCCTTGCAGACCTAGTTTATAACTATATAGTAATACTATATAGTATAGCAATATAGAGAAAACTATGTTATGCCAATTTTAAGGTCGCCAGAGCTCATTGGCGGGGGGAGGGGGAGGTCTATTATTATATACTCGGTCTAGTTTAGAATATTAGTATCAGCCGCATTGTGGAGTAAGCCATGTTATACCATTGCTACTACTAAGTCCGTTTCATTATTTAGTAAGCCAATGGTAATAAGTTATTTTAACCTTGCACTACATTTTATACACTTATATTTTATATATATTTCTAGTTTATATACATATATATCTTATTTATTTATATTAAATCCCGGTTATCATGTCTGTCATATTAACGGACGATGATACCGACTCTTTTCATTCTATTTACGATTCTGCTAACGACAGTTTCTGCTCCTTGGAAGGCTCGCTTGGTGATATCCTACATGATAAGTTTAACGATAGCCGTTCCAATCTTTTAAATGTTTGCCATCTTAATGCCCAGAGCATTCCCAGCCACCATAGCGACTTGCTCGAAACTTTCGCTGAGTGCAATGTTCATGCTATCCTGATTTCCGAGAGCTGGCTCAAACCGCATCTTCTTTCCACTTTATATCCTCTTCCTGGTTTCATTCTAATTCGAAATGACCGAACTGGTAAAGGAGGAGGTGGTGTCGCGATATACCTACGGAGCGACTTTCCCTATAATATTGTTGCTACCTCCTCTTCAAACTATTCAGCCTCTGCCGAGTTCCTTTTTCTTGAGGTCTCTGTCAAAGGAGTCAAAACCATTCTTGGTGTGGTTTATTGCCCCCCTAATGTAGACTACTTCACTGATTTCGAATCAGTTTTAGAATCTTTGGGCTCAGAGTACGCTCACCACATTATCATGGGAGATTTTAACACCAACCTACTTGCTCACAACACTCCTAGTTCCCGCAAACTCCTACACATAATCGAGTCAAGCAGCTTGCACGTCTTGCCACTTCAAGCTACTCACCATAACGTCTTAGGTGATGATACTTGGCTCGATTTAATCCTTACCTCGAATCCTTCCTTGGTTTCGTCCCATGGCCAATGTCCCGCTCCTGGATTTTCTCATCACGACCTTATCTTCCTGTCTTATCTCCTAAAAGCACCTAAACCTAAACCCAAAGTGTTGTACGTGCGTTCTTTTGCTTCTTTAAAGGTTGAGCTTTTATCTAAAGATGCTGCGTTAATCGACTGGGAGCCAATGCTACAAGCGACCACTTTAGATATGAAGGTCAGTATTTTTAATAAAACGGTCACTGAACTTTACGACGTACATGCCCCTGTCAAAAAAGTTAAAATAAAGCGTCCTCCAGCACCGTGGATGACAAGGGAAATTAAGATGGCAATGAGACGGAGGGACCGTGCATTCCGAAAATTAAAAAAAAATCGAACTGAAGACAACTGGAATATCTTCAGGGTTTGTAGGAATCGGTGTAATCAGATGGTACGTAAAGCTAAACGCCGTCATATTCTTAATAACATATCTACTTCTTCTCCTGCTGGTATCTGGAAGTTCCTTGGGACTCTTGGTATCGGCAAGTCGCGACATTTAGACCTTCCTAGCTCAATGGTTCTAGATGATCTTAATCAACATTTCACCACTGCTTCATCTATGGATCATCTGGCCAAGAGGCAAACTATTTCGTACATCAATGGTTTAACGCGCCCTAATATTAGCCCTTTCAAATTTACTCTAGCTGATTTGGACGAGATCAAAAAGATAATCCTGTCTATTCAATCCAACGCCGTGGGTTGCGATAAAATCGGTAGACGCATGATCATTCCTATCCTAAACCATCTCCTCCCTGCAATTACTCATATTGTTAACTTTTCCCTCACTTCCGGATCATTCCCGTCATTATGGCGTAAAGCTCTAGTCCATCCACTCCCTAAAACCTCAAACCCTTCCAGTCCTATTCACTACCGTCCAATATCCATTCTTCCTTTCCTTTCTAAAGTTCTTGAGTCCTGCATTCATAAACAACTTTCCCGCTTCGTTCTTATGAACAACCTCCTAAGTCCACTACAATCGGGGTTCAGACCTGGTCACAGTACCACTACCGCACTCCTTAAAGTGACTGGCGATATTCGAGCTGGCATGGAGGATACCAAGATCACAGTCTTGGTTCTGGTCGATTTCTCCAATGCCTTTAATACCGTCAGTCATGATATCCTTTTAGCCATCCTATCCCATCTTATGATCTCTGACGAAGCATTGGAGTGGTTTTCATCCTACCTTCGGGATCGCCTGCAATCGGTTCAAATTGGTGAATCTACATCTAATTGGTGTAAAGTTACCTCAGGCGTACCTCAAGGCGGTATTCTCTCTCCTCTACTATTTTCTTTGTTTATAAATCTTCTCAGTCATAACCTTCAGAGTGCGTACCATCTTTATGCCGATGACCTTCAAATTTATGCTCAAGCAAACCTGGAGAACCTCTCTGCAGCGATCGGCCAAATCAATAGTGACTTGGCATTGATAAAAAATTGGTCCGATAGGTTTGGTCTTAGTGTTAACCCTTCAAAATGCCAAGCCACTATACTTGGAAGTTCCCGCATGATCAGCAGAGTTGACTTTGATAGCCTCGCACCAGTTGTATACGACAGTACTACGATTTGTATAAGTCCTAATATTAAAGACCTAGGAATTTTAATTGACACAACACTCAGCTGGCAAAAACAAATTGGCAGTGTAAGTCAGAGGGTCACCGGAATCCTGCGATCTCTCTATCGGCTCAAACATTTCTTGCCGTGGAAAACAAAAGTAACGCTCGTGCAAGCTTTAATTTTTCCTATAATCGACTATGGTGATGTATGCTACTTTGAACTGAATGCAGATCACCTCAACAAACTTGACCGACTTCTGAATAACTGCATTCGATTCGTCTTTAATCTCCGTAAGTACGACCATGTATCCTTCTACCGTACGAAATTACAATGGTTGCCTATTCGCCATAGGCGTTCTTTGAGAGCTTTAACTACTCTTTATTCTATACTGGACTCTCCCTCTTCACCTTCTTACTTAACTACTCACTTCCAATTTCTGGGCAATAATCATGCGAAAACTCTCCGGTCTACTTATAACCGCCTTCTTCAATGCCCGCCTCACCATTCTGACTTTATTCACTCTTCCTTTTTTGTCCAGTCTATTCTTCTGTGGAATGCGCTGCCTCTCGAAATCAGGTTGGCCAAAAGCCGCTTCTCATTCAAAATGAAGCTAAGAGAGCACATTCTAAACAACTTGTAAGCAGAATTGTGATTTCCCTACCTAATCTATTATGTATGTATGTATAGTATATTATAGTAGTAATAGTATTGCATATATTAGATATTATACATTTATTTATATACATATACATTTAACTATATATTTAAATTATTTATGTATCGAATATTTATCCAATCCTTTAAAAATCTATACTGTTATACTTAGTGCACCTACTACCTACTGATTAATCTCTGCACCTCCCCAAGGTCGACTGGGAGAAAATGCCTACGGCATTAAGTCCACCTCTGTACAAATTTGTGCATAAAGTTTTGAAATAAAAAAAAATAAATAATAATAATATAATAATATTCTGGGACATTATTTACACACGGTCATCTGATCCCAAACTAAGCAGAGCTTGTACTATGGAAACCAGATAACTGATATACTACATATACTATTTTTTTTTTGTAAAAACGTACTTATATATATAATTTACACCCAGACTCAGGACAAACAGACATGTTCATGCACACAAATATTTGTCCCGGGTGGGGATCGAACCCACGACCTCCGGCGTGAAAGGCAGCGTATCTACCAACCACGCCAACAGGCCCGTCAATGGTAACAATTAATGTACACCTTTATTGCTATTTCACCGGATAATGAAGGTAGGAATAAAACTAAAAACTAAGAAATACTATTTCACCGGATAATGATGAGAGGAATAAAACTAAAAACTAAGAAATATGTGCGCCAAAGACCGCGCCCCATATTGGATTCGAAACTTCCACCATTGCAGTTACTTAAAAGGATTGTTTTGGGAACATTTTTGTTACAATACCAGTCCGTGGAGATATAATAAAAAACTGTCTAGCGCTTTTTCGTTACATATCGATACTTTCGTACAAAAATACTTAAATATCTTGTCTTTCATCATCATATCAGCCGAAAGAGTTTCACGGCTGGAAAACACCTTCCCAAAGCTCTCCACAATTGCTGGTCCTGTGCTATCCGTGTCCAGCGGCTTCCATTGACCCTCACAAAACCCTTCCAAGCTGCGTCTTTCGGTACATAGTCGCCACTCAAGAGCCTTTCCCTTTATATAGGTATAAATACAAAATTAAAATCCGTAGTTTTCACGCGTCGTATCCTGGTTGCCCAATTATAGAGTTGGCAACTCTAGACACCGCCAACTTCCAGACAACAGGTAAGTATGGATTTTTGTGTCAGAAAAATCCCAATTAGTTTTGTCTCATTATCAGCGTTAGAAAAAGGATGTAACAAGCTTATAAATTATGTAAATATAGTCTTTACTAAGACACATTAAATCAATTATTCCTCATAGCTGTAATTACCACACCGTTTACAATTTGTCACTGTTTATCTAAGATTTTAAAGCAAAAAGTTTGCCGCCTTTCGCATAATTAATACCATAATCGGCAATTAAAAACATTACCCGTAATTGCACCAAGTGTCATAATTAGTAATAAATGCCGGTTACAATGTTATAATTATTGCAAGAAGGCACGTGCGGCCGGAAAAAACTGGATCTAAGCGGCACAAACTAGTTTTTACCAGATTTCACCGGGAAATTGCTGAAGAATGCAAATGTATGAGTGTTTTTTGAAAGATGTATAATGTGGTATAATACTTAGGGTGCCTTTCCACCAGAGATGTGCTATGCAGCTATGCTGAGAGAATGTAAAAGCTAAGTTACGAAACTATGTGAGCGTTTCCACTGATACTGAGCTATGTAGCGGTGCGAGTAAGATGTGCTATGAAGATGCACCGCAGCAAAGTAGCTGCGCGAGGAAGATGCGCAGCTCGAGCTATGCAATTCATCGATAGTAGGGAAGTACTCTGCTCTGCACATATGTAGCTAAACCACTCGTGACGACCCATTGCACGCATCCATAGCACACATCCATAGCACGCATCCTTCCATATAAAAAAACATATCTTAGTTGAAATCGTTTCCACCAGTGCTAAGCTATGTGCACCAATGAATATGATTGGTGAATATCAAACGGATCCATAGCAACGTAGCATATCACATCTCTGGTGGAATAGCAGCCTTAGGCCAGTATTTATAAACTTCTTACAAGTCTAGTCAGCGTGTTCAGCCGAATTAATAATAAGTAATGGAATCAGGCGTTACTTTGCGGAAATCCATAACAATCAAAATACAAAATCAATATGTGGTGTTAATTCCGCTAATTGTCAGTTTAATCATGCCGGGATGCAATATGCACCGCCCTCCCGCCGGAGACTAAACAATTTGAGTCTCCTTCGAGCACTCGACGAGTTAGCAGCCCTTGAGAATGGTCCGTGGAGGACTGAAACACGTGTTGGGTATCGTACTGGCGTATGTAATTTGCTTTTTTATTGTCCTTCTTGCATGTGCACATTTTTGCGGGCGGGAGGGCGGTGCAAATTGCATCCCGGCATGATTAAACTGACAATTAGCGGAATTAACACCACATATTGATTTTGTATTTTGATCGAAATAATAATGAAAATTTAAATTTTTGTTTAAGCTAAAAATTCTTAGTAACTTTCAGGAAGTAGGTAATATTGCACCCTCTAAAGCCGTCGGTCTTGGGCCTGACCCTCTTCCATTGATAATTGAGAGTAAGGAAATGAAGGACCCTTAAATACCCTGGTGACTAGTCTCCACTATGACTGGCCGTCATGGCCTCACTTTTACTAAGAGGACATAAAATAGGGTTGGTTGTGGCGCTATGAAATAGGGTTCCACATTTTTCAACCAAAGTCGAATAAAAACAAACCCTGGATAACTTGGATTTACAACTCGACCCGATAGGTACCGTTGTAATTGGGTTCCAAGTTCTTTTTTTATTCCCAGTGCAGGATAAAGCCTGCCGGAACAGTAAGTATTCAATATTGATATTATTCTAGCTTATAAACAATATAATGTTCTCGCATTTTAGAGTAAGAATTGCAATTAAATCAAATATTATTTCAGAGATTGTTGGTATGCTACGTAAATTGGACCAATTAAAATATTCATTTATTAAGAGGAAGTTTTAAACATTTTAATATAATTTTTATTTCTCGGGTAAATTACAATATTAACTTCTGAACTGATATTATTACTTACAGGAAGGACTAAGTAAAATAAAATAAAGTAAAATAAAATAAAAAAATAATAAAAAAGGTTTTTATTCACGTAGACTTTAAAAAAGCGCTTGTAAATAGTCAGAACATGTTTGTAGTAATACAGTTATTATTTCTAGTTACTTACTACAGATATTTAGGTACACGGAATGTTAAAACATTTATACTATTTATTTTATAATGGTAATGACATTTAGCTAGCTTGTATTAAGTTATTGTCAAGGAGATTATGTTTAGTTGAAGTTTTTAATATTACGTATTGAAATTTAAATATTACTACATATTGTCTGAATGGTTCTGTCTTTATTAAGTAATAATATAAGTAAATAAGTACATTTAAAAACTACTAAACTTATTGCTTGATTGGTAGATACTTTCACGTCGCAGGCAGTAAGTTCGATTCGCGCCCAGGACAGGAGGTGCACGCACATATCTGTTTGTCCTGAGTCTGTGTCTATGAATCTATATAAGTATGTATCTACAAAAGAAAAGTAGTATATGAGTAATCTGGTTTCCATAGTACAAGCACTTCTTAGGTTGGGATGAGATAACGGCGTGTGATGTTCCAGGATAGGATTAGATTTTGATGATAGAGAATGCTTTAGATATAATCTCATATGACGAATCTCATATTATTATGAAGATTCCACATTAAAGGTATCTTATGGAATTAATGAATTTAGAATTTGAATTTAAACGTTAGCATTTTGGTGAAATTAGTTGACTTCAACTTTTCTCTATCTGAAGCAATTTGATGTTTTTTAAAACAGAAATTAGAAGTAGCGAAAGAAACTCCTCCTTAACATTACGATAACAAAATATACCCAAAGTATAGACAGATCATAAAATGAATCTGTCACAAAGAAACGACTGTAAAATTATACAATACTACTGTCAGTTTCAATTTGTAGGTACGATAAATATTGATAGAGCCACTTTAAATTAATAAATCATGTTTACTCGCATTCTTTAGTAATTGGTAATTTTTAGAGACCCGCACTCCAAGGCTGCTAACGGAACCCTATTTCTAATCCTCCTCAAAAATGATTATTATTATATAATAACACAAAATAACAAAATATTAACTAAAAATGTTATATAGCCTTTTTTAGTTAAATTTTATGTATACTTAGTTACCACGATATAGTTACTATTAAATAAAACCCTACAAATGACTTCAAATTAGCTTTATAACAGCAAATAGTTAGACGGAAATATATAGAAAAAAAGATAACTCATCTCATCATCATAGTCATCATCATATCAGCCGAAAGACGTCCACTGCTGGACAAAGGCCTCCCCAAGGATGTAGAGACAATGGCCGGTCTTGTCCTCCACGCATCCAGCGCAGCGGCTCCCCGCAACCCTTGCAAGATTGTCGGTTCACCTTGTAGGTGGCCTTCCCACGCTGCGTCTTGGGTGATTGCTCTTTGGGTGACTTTGTGCCCTCTTATGAGGCCCATAGCAAGCGACCACGTCTCTTTTACATAAGTCATCACTGGCAATATCTGACTGTATCTAATACATGAAAAACCGTCTTCTTTTTAAAGTCCGTTAGCATCATTATTATTTATTTTTTTCTCTGTGATCTTGTGTGATGCTACGGATCCTTTCGAGTTTTGATCCGACTCACACTTGTCCCGTTAAATTAATTAATTTTTTACAATGTAGTTACATGGTAGTAAAATATTTTATGGTGTTAAAATTCAAGTAGCAAAATATTTATTATAATTGATACATATTTGTAAGTATCGAAGGCGCCAGCAGGTGCTTTTAACCGACTTAAGAATTAGAGTGTTATTAAATCGATTGAATATTTTTTAAATATGTATGTTATGTAAAAAATTAACAATCCATTCGAAAAAATTTTAACGGAAGAAGAAGTACATTATATTGCAAAAATAAGTAAAACAAAGCAATGGATACAACTAAGGAAAATAGATTATTTCAATGCAAGTGGCAGGGCAGTCGTATGGTAACGGTTCTATCAGGAATTTTCAAGATCGTCTACTTTAACGAATGTTTTCTCACGATAACAACCGTGGCCAGCAGCTTGACTAAACCTCTGAAGCACGGAGGCGCTCATTAATTTAACTTAAAACAGTATTTGTTAACGCATAATTCAGATTAAATAACTAAACAGTTTATAAAGTTTCAAAATACTTCCACCGGCAAAAAGTGTTTGGCTTAAACCTGCCGCAGACTTCTTCTGGCTCCTGATGGGGTGATCCCGGAGACGCGGATATACTGCCCCGGTGGCCGGAATAAACCTACTACTCACAAACTAGTTAACATAAAAACTCAACCTTCCGTGGGCGGATCCTACTCAAAAATCGTGTCCACTGAATTTATTACATTTTAAAAGCGTCATTAAATAAATTCTTTACGTAACCGTGTCTTTAAGGACATAATCGATATGAACCCTACTTTCATCGATACATTTAAATCGATATTAATTCAAAATTTAATATTAACCTTAATGAGGCTTGATGACCGTCCTACGAGGCGATTCGTTTGTTGGGTTCATCTTGGTACCTGCTTATAATTGCCATTTATTTTAGTTGTGGAATAATAATAATATCATGGGACATTATTCACACACAACCATCTGACCCCAAACTAAACAGAGCTTGTACTATGGAAACCAGATAACTGATATACTACTTTTCTTTCGTAATTACATCCAGACTCAGGACAAACAGACATGTTCATGCACGCAATATCTGTGCTGGGTGGGAATCGAACCCACGACCAGCAGCGTAAAGGCAAGCATTTACTAACCACGCCAACCGCCTGTCAAACTTAATAAATTCGTTTTTGCTTGTTATTTTTAATGTACAGGTCTACAACAGCTGGCTGTAAAACAAAGTTTGTCCGAATCTCCCTTTAAGATGTTTTTGAAATAAGAAGAGAAATACATATGTCAGAAATAAAAAGACTTAGGTTAGAACGTTACGTGATCAGATGACATTAAAGCTTCTTATCGTTTGATGGGGATCGAACCTACGACCTCTGGCCTAACAGTCAGGATCACCAACTACTAGATCAACAACCCAGTCTAATACTAATTCTAAAAATTTAATCTAATAATTGAAAAAGTATTTTATAAATGAGTGGTTAAACTCTTTGATCGTTGGATTTTTATACATCCGTTTTTTGATTGTTTTTCTGTGGCATGTCAACTTGCTTAGCAACCGTCATGTTTACGAAAACTGCATGAAATATAAAAAAATATTTTTCATTATAATGTACATATTTATTGGGTAATAAAATTGTGCCCCCGGACTGTGAATAAACACCTCACTTTTCTAATAGTAACGTCGCACTCTCTTAATAACAGAATCTTGTTTCTGAATAATGAAACTGATCCAAATGGAACACATCAAACCACTACTGTATCAAACTACCTGCTTCAATTCGACGCACAACTGTGTCCGAACTCGTATAATTGTGGTAAACTTATGATGTGTTATTTTATCAGCAGCCTGTCGATCGCATTACAATATTGCTGGGTAAGATACACCCCTTAGTTTCAATTAGTAGCTACCCATGCCGCGGTACAGGGTTAATTTTAAATACAGGTTGATATTTTTTAAACTATTTTTCATCAAAAATAATTTTTGACGTGATATTTAGCCGACTTCAAAAGAAGTAGGTATGTTATGCAATGCAAATTCGACGATATTTCTGAATTGATTTTGATCATACTTTTTTTGTATAAATTTGATGCATGCAGAGAGCATTGTGTATGTGGCAATATTTATTTCAAATCGGTTGTTTGAAAGAAAGGTGAAGTCAGTCCTATATTTTTAACCGACTTCAAAACAAGAAAGTTATCTATCAGATCATTATTTTTTTTAAAAAGACTACCATTATATTGAAGTTTTCTACGACGTTTCCATTTGTGTGAGTTTGCCGTAGTGACTACGCTTGGCATGTGAGTTACAGCGACATACAGCAGTTTGGTGGTAGCTAGTACACCGGTAGCACTACGGCCCGATAAACCTGGTGCGTCCCTTAGTCGCCTTTTACAATACCCACGGGATAGTACAGGGTGGTACTGTTATTTATCTGATCAAAAACAACCTAAAGTATATGTATATGCTTGGGACAACCGGAAGGGGAAGACCTCGTAGAACATTCTCTGACCAAATCGGAGATGTTCTCAAGGAAGGCCAAGTGAGAAGTACCCTAAACCGGCGAGCAATGAAGAATATAATGACAGTAAAAGAGGCAAAAGAGGTGTGCAAAGATCGTGTCAAATGGAAATCCATTGTCTGCGCCTACCCCTCTGGGAAACAGGCGTGAGTCTATGTATTTATATGCTTAAGGTTAAACAAATTCCCCAGTTAAGTGGTCCATAGAGGGAAATAGCGCTATGAAATGCGTCACTTTTTCTTCAACCGTTTAACATTATCCGGTCACGTGTAGGATAAACAGAACTCGAACCCACAGCTGTCGATATAAACCAGTACTATAGAATATAATTATATTTTTATTATGCTTTTAGTTAATCTAATAAGTAGTTATGAACTAATGGCAATGCTATTAGCCGTACGTTATAAGAGTTTTATATATGTATTCATAGTAGATACAGACGCCAGCACATCCAGCTACCCCAATCTGTCTAATTTATTTTATAGATTTTCAACTTTATCACAAAAACATAAGGTTCACTTATAATTGTAGAAATGTGACAGATTGGGGTAGCCTGATGTGCTAGCGTCTGCACATATCAATAAAAATTATGTTCAGTAGGTACTTACTAAAATTAATACAGTTAGAACAAAGATGAATAGAAACTAACTACTAAAATATATCTAAAGTCTGTTAATAAATGTATACAATAATATCCTCCTGGTTCAATTTCAACCATGACAGGTCAGTCTTAATGGAGACTACCCATCTGCGTGGGATTACATGCTAACACAGGGACACGTATTCACTTCAAAAACTTTAAACATTATTAAGACACCCTGTGTAAGCGTACGTGCGAGGTGTCAAAGTCACGTTTTGAAATCGTATTAAAATTATGAAGCTTTTAAGTGAAATTTCTGTTGTGCGGCCTATAATGACAGCTGTCAATGTACCAGCCAATTTATGGTCCGAATTCGAAATTTGAATTATTTTACAGTTACCGTCAAGTTTTCGTCGAGGCGTGGTCGTGTAATGTATTAGATGATAGGTTCGTAATTCCTATTATTTTATGGAATTGTTTATTCGTGGATTGATTAAGTTGTTATGTTAATGTTTCCATTGCATTATAAAAGTATCCCGGGGTATAAGATGCGTAACGGTATAAGCATTTCTTTTTGTGCGTTTCTTCATGACCTGCATAACGACCAGAGAATCACAATGTAAAATACAAGCAGTAGTAATAATGACCTCCTCTAGCTGAATTTTGGCCACAACGGCCAGTCTCAATTGAGATTAGCCATCTGCGCGGGACATAATTATTACAGTGCCCAAGTGTGGGCGCAAACATAGGCAACATAGCACTTTCTTTTCCATCACTCTCATGATCCGATAGGACGCCTAGCGACACGACCGGAAAGAGGTCAGATACAGGACCGACTGCTTTACGTACTCTCCGAGGCACGGGGGTATAATACCGCCAACTCCCACGCTTCGGGCTGAAGCTGAGAAATTTTCTTTTTACAGAAAAGTCCCAAAATCACATTTGGTCCGACCAGGGATTTGTACTCTTTCTGCGGGTGAACACGCTACCGCTAGACAATCGAGGCAGTCGTTAATAGTAAAAATCAAAAACAAATGGTAAAATTAAAACAAAAATAGCTAGCTTTCTTTCTAGTTTTCTTCACCACAGTTTAAATAAATAAATAAATAAAAATAATATATGTTTATTTCGGGTAACTAATTGCGACCCATAGGCAGAAAATACAAACATAATAAATTACAAAAACAAAATTAATAATTAGAAATAAAAATAATAATTATAAAAACACACATGATACTAATTGAGTAATAAATATTTGTACATATAATTAAATTAAATAACGCTATAGTTAGAAAGATTGAAATTACGCCTATATCCCACACTTTATGACTTGCCTCTGAGAGCTATGCTGGATATAGGGGCAATGCAATCGATCCGCGATCATCATCAGGACAGTGTTAGAGCTGGCCCGGACTCTGCGCACCAGGGAGGCGCACCTTTTACGCATCGTAGCGTTAGTTTAGCTAAGGTAGGGTCCTCGTCGGTGAGGATCACGTTGGTCCCTTAACCCCCGATCTTTGATCCCGTGCTTATAGTCTGTGTCAGTTTAAGCTTAAGTTTAGCTAATGGTTAGGCCTTCTGCGTTTGCTAACTGCTCGATGTTGAATGTTTAATTTAATAGCACTAAATTTCAAAATAGTTGCTAAGTAATATGTTATTTATTAGGATTTATCAAAATTTTATATGATAAACAGATCGCTTGGACGTCCGTATACGTAGTTCAAAAATTTTGTGCTTTAATATTATTTATTTTTTTATAGTAGTTTATTTCCACGAAACAGCACGGAGTTAAACTCGTCAAGACAAACGTCAAATCCGCGGCGCTTAACCGTATATGACTATTTTAGCTGTGCCCCGCGGTTTTAACCGCGTTAAACTTTATAAATTATATGTTAATCTAGGTTGTCAGCTAACTCCATAACAAATTTTATTAAAATCGCTTCAGCCGTTTAGATGTGAAGAAGAAACAAACATACACACTCACAAACTTTAGCTTTTATAATATTAGTGTGATTTATGTACTGCATTGTGGGCTTGACAAATACAAATGTATCTACATACTATGTTAAGAACTAAATACTGAAAAAAAAAAAATATTTTTGTATTTATATTGTATATAATTGTAGTATATCAGTTATCTGGTTTCCATAGTACAAGCTCTGCTTAGTTTGGGATCAGATGACCTTGTGTGAATTATCTCCCCGGATATTATGATTATTATTATTAATCATTAATGTCTTACTCCAAGGCAGTGGTAGTATCTGACAAATATACCATCTCCTCACTGCTGTAAAATATTGTAAATGATCTTCGTAAAATGACACCTTTCGGTTAGCAATAAAATACTTGAAATAATTTCGATATTAATGACAGTTCACTGGTGACATTCCAGTTCATATACAATGTAGGTATCTGATAAAAGTTGCCGTGAAATTTTAAAATTGGAACATAACAAATTATTATGGCGGGCCCTTTGAACGTCGAACTGCCAAATTAATTATGCGGCCGATGAAACACATAATTGACTTTTTGAATTTTACAGCATAAAGTTCAAATTTGGTCATGAAAGCTAATCATTATTAATACCAGAATTACCAGCGAAGGTTTGTTTTAACATAAAATACATAATTTTGATTGGTGTTATGTGGTGACGGCAATTCATTTCGTGTTCCGTACCAAAGAGATAAATGCAGCGAATATATCTCGGTTGTGATACACAATAATAATATCCTGGGAAATTATTTACACACGGCCATCTGATCCCAAACTAAGCAGAGTTTGTGCTATGGAAAGCAGATACCTGATATACTACATATACTACTTTTCTTTTGTAAATACATACTTATATTGATAAATTACACCCAGAATCAGGACAGTATTTCACATGTAACTTTTACTCATCATCATCATCATCATTATGTCAGCTGAATGATGTGACATGACGTTCATTGCTGAACAAAGGAATCCTAAAAAAAACAGAAAAAGCCTCCCCAATGAATGGAGGGATATGCCATATACGCCACGCTTGGCAGACGTGTTGGCGATTGCAGTATTGTCATAGTAGACAGAGAGACGCTGCTGCCCATTTCTTGATGGATATTCCTTCGTGGATATTCCATTCCTTGGGGATATTCCATTTCTTGGTGGATATTCCTTCGGGACGACTTCTACGCCCTCCACGAGATGCTTTCAACCACACAGCATATATTATTTTTACTATTGGCTGTACATTTCTATCGTAAGTTATATCTGCAAAAAATTGAAATGTTAAATCTTAGGACAATATTCACACACGGCCATCTGATCCCAAACTAAGCAGAGCTTGTACTATGGAAACCAGATAACTGATATACTGCATATACTACTTTTCTTTTGTAAATACATACTTATATTGATAAATACACGTAGACTTGGGACAAACAGGCATGTTCATGCACACAAATATCTGTCCTGAGTAGAACGACTCACGACTTGCATGGCAAAAAGGCAAGTATGTACCAACCATGCCAACCGGCCCGTCAATAATCGTGCTTATCACACAAAGATTTTTCACGGACCGGGATTGAACCTACGACCTCTAGCTGAGCAGGCATGGTCTCTTTTCACTAAACCGACAGCCCAAGTTATATTGCTATAGTTAAATTATATACTTTGTACGATTCCAGTAAGCTTTTATATCTCGGGACTAGTCCCTCCCTCTTACCCACCACGGCTACTCCTGTAACCCAGGATCAACAGTGGCACACATGGAAATGACACTGAGCGGTGACGCTCAGGCATGTCCCGGGGAATCACTTTAACTGTCTTGGATCCCGCAACGAATTTAATCAGAAAGAAAAAAGGAGGAGTTAGAAAATGAACAGTTCCACTTCCCTCCAAAGCGGAAGACAGAATGATATAAAGAGGCTATAGCTTCTCTCATTGCAATAAGAGAAGCCAGCTGCAAAAGCATCGGGGATCAATTTAAGGGTCCTAAGTGAGCTGTTATATTTGATTCCAATAGTAGGTATGGCAAAACGCTTAAACGCAATGTAGTTTTTCCTTGTTGCTACAAGATCCGTATAATAAACTACTCCAGATATTGGTTTTGCTTTTATATTTAAGGCGAGTCACCGGCGGAAAGAGCAAAAAACTGGTTTGTTTGGACAAATATATGAGGTATTTACAAATTAATAACGATTCTTTAAAAAATATATAATATGTATACATAAATACATTATCTAAAGAATGTGCTCATTGGTTACTTGATAGAATATAGTTTACCTGATCATATAAAATCCTGAAAACGGTCAAATAAAAAGTTTTAAACGAATTATTAAAGTAATAGACAAATGTCTTATTTTTTTAATATTTTTTATATGGAAATATTTATCTTAAATGATTACAGAGTACCTGCTCAATATTTTTTTCAATTGAAGTCCTATATTCATTTAATTAATGTTTATCCCAATTATTATAATGTAATCGCTCGCTGCCTAACGGGATGACAACACGCCGCACCGCGCCCTTTCCCTTCAGTACCTTCAGTTCAGGAATTCGGAATACGCGTGCGGCCCCCTACCCCTCACCAACTAAAATTGTTAGTCACGTTGAAATAATATAATAATAATAATATATAGGGACAATGTCACACAGATCATCCTAGCCCCAAACTAAGCAAAGCTTGTACTATGGGTGCCAGGCGACGATATACATACTTATATAGATAGATAAATACTTATATACATAGACAACATCCATGACTCAGTAACAAATATTCGTGCTCATCACACAAATATTTGCACGTACCGGTATTCGAACCCAGGACCACCAGCTTCGGAGGCAGGAGCACTACCAACTAGGCTACGGGACCGTCACGAAATTATATATACTTTTTATTCCAATAAGCTTTTTATATTTAGCCAAACTTTTTCAACCAGTTGATTTTTAAAATCAATTAAAGCTAGTTTTTTCGGCTTGTGTTGTAGGGATGCCACTGGTTTAGCCCATAGTCCCACGGGCAATCTATTCTGTGCCACGGGCCACGGGTCAAGCCCTAGTATCGAGTAACCCACGCAACGGTATTCCTAATACGGATGTCACGTGTTAAGTGTGAAGTTATGTCGATGTCCGGTAAATGGTGCGCGACTGGGAAACAAGACGCGTCCGTGCCTTTACATAAGTTCACTTTAAATGAACTTGTTGCTAGCTCCGGCTCATTACTCCAGTTAGAGATTCAAAGTACGCTCAACTTTATATCGTTCATGTGTCAAATACAAATTTCGGATTGTATTTTGATAAAATAATAATAATAACGGGAGCAAGAATGCATCTTAATTAAGTTTGATTACTTTGACACTTTTAAAGTTTAACTTTTATTAAATCGGGACTATGGCATCACATGACTCCTCTACGCCGTCTTGTAGATACGTATAACACACACTTTGTGGAATTTGATATTTTTGCACGCTCACACTCAGCTTTTATTTATTTTCATGTATTTTTATTTATTCAAGGTCAACCAACAATTGTTTACACGATACATTAATAAATTACATTAAATACAGGCAAATTATTAGTAAATACTTATAATTTTTGTAATGATGAATGCTATATACTTCAATTTATATTAATATTTCATTTTAATTCTATTTTTGATATTTGTTATTAGATATAATGTTCTAGTCTTAATTAATTCTAAGCGGTGCATGCGGTGTTAACCTTTAATTAATTGTTGCACCTAATAATTTGCCTGTATTTAATGTAATTTATTAATATTATGATTGTTGAAACTATATGGAACATTTATTAAAATAGGGAAACCAATGAAATCACATTCGACCCGTACCATTATTTATGAAGGCTTTTATATATTTACCCATAGTATCATGATGAACATCTACCAAGTCACTGCAACCATTGAGGGCTTTACATAACCTCGCCACTGGCGACACTGGCTTTTACAGCAATAGTAAATAAATTTTTATTAACATAAACATAGATAGCTCCACTAGTTTCGGGGTATACCTACGAACAAAAATTTATGAGAAACCAAAATACAATGTTCCCAACAACACAGCTCATCTTCTTTTAACAAATATAATTATTTTGCGGACATTGGTGTGGGTTATATGTTTATTTAATTTAAGTAACCATATAATCTGCTAGAAATACAGTAACGTGTAACTGGTTTGTGTCCCAATAAAGTAAATTAAAAATAAAAATGACGGGCCGGTTGGCGTAGGTTCGATTCCCACCCAGGACAGATATTTGTGTACATGAACATGTACTGTTTGTCAGTCTAGGTATAATTATCTATACAATATCTGTATTTACAAAAGAAAAAGATTATATGAAATATATCAGTTATCTGGTTTCCATAGTATAGCTCTGCTTAGTTTGGAATCAGATGGCCGTGTGTGATTAATGTCACAGGATATTATCTTTATCTTTATGTAAGACCAGTGGAAGGTTTCCAGTATCGTATCCTTTTGCTGAACTCAAAGCTGATGTTGCTGATGTCCTCGCTGACATGCTTATTTCATCCGCCGGGATTAGGTATTACACTCGAGAGCAATGAATCCGGGTCACTTAAAGAAACCTATTAATCTCGGTAACTAAGAATGCTAGCTTCGTTAAGAAATGAAAATAATAAAATATATGACTCACTAAATTTTATTTACTAAATATTACATAAAGAAGATAGCTCATCTGCCTTAAAACAAAAATAGGAAACGTGAAATTTTGGAATGAAGTTCCTTATCGCGCGTTGTGAAAGGGGGCTAGACGGAAAAAAAATCTTACGAAAAGTTGTCACGACACTTTTTGCAGCTGTGCGGCGTCCGCATGTTTCTCTGTCTCTCTCTCTCTCTTATAGAAAGCAAGCCAGATATTTTCATTTCTATTTTGCATTGAACAGTGTGGTGTCGCGACGATTATTTTTGTTGAGTGTATACAGGTTTTTTGTACATAATAAATAACTTCGTTCCATCCGGGTGTCCCTTGACACCTCTCAAGTTTTTTGATATCTCTAGTGTAGATTAGTGCATAAGACAGAAAACATTTCCCATCAAATAAAAAAGAGTAGTTAAAGTTTAATAAAGGCTTATACCTTTATATGGACTGGCCTATTGGTATATTAATTAGTGACCCTGCCAGCTAAACCGGGGGTTCAGTCCCCACCTAGACCAAATCTTTGTGTGATGATCACGATCATTTCTTTTGTATCTGGGTGTAATTTATCCATGTTATGTATCTATTTAGAAATATATAAGTATTTTCATTAGTGGTCAGGTTGCCATAGTAGTTTGAACAGATAGCTGTTACACATACTTATACATTTCCAAATACATACATATCATAGATTAATTACACCCAGACACAGAACAAGTAATCTTGTTCATCACACAAAGATATGGTCAGTATGGGAATCGAACCCACGTATTCTGTCTTAGCAGTGAGGGTCTCTAACCACTAGACCAGTAGGCCACTCACTATTACTATATAATAAGAACTGCTTGGAATTGGGGCTTATCTATACATATAATAAAATCGTAGGAAAGTTAAAACTGTATATTGAATATTTTTAAAAAGAATACCTGGTGCGTGGTCTACAATCAATATCGAATCCAAAAATATAGTTTTTAGAATTTTTGTCTGTGTGTCTGTTTGTCTGTATGTACGTCCAGGCTAAACTCAAAAAGTACTGCATGGATTTACTTCAATTTTTGCATGAATATTACTAAGAGGTCGGGTCAACATATAGGCTACATATTATCACGCTATCGCCTACGGTGGATGAGCTGTGATCATTAATTATAAAGTTTAACGCGAGTAAAACCTCGGGGCACAGCTAGTAATAAATATTTACGTGACTTAAAAAAAGTATCACATCAACTCGATGTCCTTAAAAATTTAAAAATCGAATTCATCAACGAAACGTATCGAATGTTAACAATAATTTAGTTCAATCAACAATGAAGTAATGTTTCCTACTTTTGTCAGTACCAACTTTAAATAAAGTTATAAACACCCTTATCCCGTAAGTAATAAGATTCAAAATTGTCTGTATTAAATGTAAGATATATTTAGTTGGGTTTTCGTATTTATAGTCTTTTGTTACTATAAGGGCAACCGATAATGCTTGTCGAGTGTAAGTTATTCTGTTTCGGTGGAAAAAAAAATCGCATCATAATGAATAATGCTTTTGTCTCATTAAGCGTAAAAGGTGATCGGGTGATTTAAGACCCCATTGGGTGAGTTGTGGGCGTTTTATGGGTTAACGTGTGGAGCGCCGACTCGTTAACGTGAAAAGGGTTAAGTTATGGGTATCTAGTTAAAGATTATGATCGGAGACTGATTTTAAAAGATAATAAATTTATGGTAATTTGGGGGACGAATTGGAAATCGATGGCATTTAAAACTTTACTACTTCCTTATCATTGATTTTTTTTAATGTTCAGAAACAAAACAAAAAATAAAAATTTCTATAACTTCAAAATTAACTAAAACGTATTTCAGTTATTCATCTTTTTTCTTTTAAAAAGACAACGTCCGCACTGAGCATCATCTAATCCCTACGTGGCGGGGTACTTTAAAAACATATAATAGACGGACACAAATTAAATCCTTTTATGGGTCACACAATTAGTTGTCCGGCGCGGGATTCGAACCCGCGACGTGAAGCGGCGAGGCGTCTATCTTAGCCGGTGCGCCATTTATCCAATCACTAAGTCAATCAGTCTTCAATTATCAAATCAAATATAAAGGCGAACCAATATCACCGACATAGCCCAACGAATTGCCAAATTGAAATGCCAGAGGGTGGGGCACATAGCTAGTAGAACCATCAACCAATGGGGAGAAAGGTTCTCGAGTGGCGACAACTGGAAGACGCAGCGTGAGTAGACCCTCTACAAGGGGGATCGACGATCTTGCAAGGGGAGGCCGATGGATGCGGGCAGAACAAGACTGGCCTTGTGGAGATCTTTGGGGGAGGTATTTGTCCAGCAATGGACGTTCTTCTGCTGATATGATGATGAATATAATTAATATTGTATATGGTTTCGAAGAATTCTGTTTTTACACATGATGGTGCAGTTTATTGCTGCCCCACTGCAGAGAAGGGGCCTCCTCTCACAATCCTAGAGGGCATAACTCAAAGTCCACCATGCTGGCCACGTGCACTTCACATGTCATAAAGAACTTTGTGTAGAACTCTCGGGCATGAAGGTTTCCTTCGCCGTTTTAAATACGAGATAATTATTTTCGCATATGTATTCGGTAGGTGCGTGTCTTTGCGAAACCATTAAGCGCTAGACCTAAAATTGTTTTCATTTAATTCCATTCAATAACTTACTTTACACGCTATTTTGGTATTTTCCAACTGGTAGTGTAAAGAACGAGCAATGCGCCTCTTTGCGTATTAACGTCACCGAACATCCCTAAAAATCGACCCTGTCCACGTCAGTAACCGCTCTAAGTCAAGTCAAGTATCGAGCCCTAGGAGAGTTAATAATAATAATATAATAATATCTAGGGACAATGTCACACAGATCATCCTAGCCCCAAACTAAGCAAAGCTTGTACTATGGGTACCAGGCGACGATATACATACTTATATAGATAGATAAATACTTATATACATAGAAAACATCCATGACTCTGAAACAAATATTCGTGCTCATCACACAAATATTTGCACTTACCGGGATTCGAACCCAGGACCACCAGCTTCGTAGGCAGGAGCACTACCAACTAGGCTACGGTGACCACCACCCAGTTACCCCACCCAATAGGCCTCTATCATGGCTTATCGGCTGTGGCCTAATGACAATAATCCGGACCGACTTAAAGTGCCCTCCAAAGCACGAAAAAGATCAGATATTAAACCACTTTGACGTTCACCCATGTATAGACTGCCCGCATGCTTAGGTGTTTTGCTTTCGCTGATTGCTTACGCACCGGTGAGTTCAATTAGCCAAGAACCCTATCGAACCCTAAAGAGTGCCTTCTGACGAGGGTTACGTAGTTCTAAACAGTTTTAGTCCTCGGTTGCGTCTATCACACACATATCGGACACTTCCTGATAATCAATGTAAACATCCGAACAGCAATACAATGTTGCATCAACTCCAAACACTTGCATATCAACAAGACATTAATGGGCTGAAACATGCATAAACACTTTCACGCTACCGTAACGGGAGGTGGGCAGTTAAGAACAATATACCATTAACACGTAGTGTCAATCACTAGGTATCCACGGGTGACTTGGCCGGTCCATTTCATGTCACTCAGAGTCTATCTAGGAGGTAAATGTAGATGGTATCTCTGTGGACTATTCACTGGGGTTCAACGGATGCGGCTTAAGGGGCAGTATGTTTAATAGATTGAAATGGTAACTAATAAGCTTGAAGGTGGCTGCTGGAACATTGTGGTTTTTGAGTGGGTAACTCGTGGGACTCCCACCCTGTCTCCTCACCATCTTCGAGGTTATAAAGGGTATCCACACAGGGTGTTTATTTGCTTGCTTCGCCGGCGTGGATAGTTTTGCAGAAACCGACAGCATGTAATTAAAGTCGAATAAAATATATAAAAAAAACTATTATATGCTTGACTGTTCGTCGAGGTTACAATCTCAAAAGGTCTCAAGGGGTCCCTTGCAGTGCGGGGTTGCAGTTTTTAGGTTCATTTTGCTCGCCTTTACTGACCGGTGAAGCCATGATATAATCCTAGGTAGGTAGGTAGATAAACATTAGATAAAAAAACAATTTGTCATAGTAGTTTTCGCTTACCATTAAAAGAGTTTGTTTAAGTAAAAAACAAACATGTTAGACCAGCTTCTCCTTAACTAAGTCAACCATGTCAGTAACCGTGTGGCTCCATCCTCTATAGACTAATTGTTTAAGACTATAATTGCCTTTTAAGTACTAACGACCAATTAAAGTCCTTACTAAGCTCTTTTTAGCTCTCTCGAGCTTGCTTTGCCACCTCTTGTTGGAGAAAAAAGCTATTTATTATTACGAGAAGGTTTAATGTGAATTGTGCGTGGTTTAATAAGTTAATGAGCGGAAACCTTTGCGGGACTTTGGAGCGAGCTGATTGATCAGGTTGATTCAGTTATAAAAAATCTGGAGTATCAAAAGATGTATGGTTATAACGATTGCTTTTACTTAAGGAGACATTTTTTGTTTTTGTTAACTGCAACATGCTTTATATAAAAACCTATATACGCTTTCCGGTATATTGTATAAAAGCTCTGCTATTCGGTTTAACCAGCTTTAAACTTTATAAATTATAGCCCATGTGTTATTTGTATATATAAGCTATATTTCTACAAAGTTAAATCAAATTCCGTTCAGTAGTTTTTGCGTGAAAGAATAGCAAACATCCATACTCACAAACTTTCGCATTTATAGTCTTATTATGATAGATGAGCTGTTAAAATAAAACAAGCCCTTCAAATTAGAACTAACTAGCTCGCGGGTAAACGTAAACAAATATGAAAAAAATGATATCAAACATACTTTTAATCCATAAATTTAATAATAATTACAATATCTGGGGACAATGTCACACAGATCAACCTAGCCCCAAACAAAGCAAAGCTTGTACTATAATAATAGTGATAAGTTACGGTACAGAGACGTGGTCGCTCACTATGGGTCTCATAAGATGGCTCAGGCTCACCCAAAAAGCAATGCAGAGGGCTATGCTCGGAGTTTCTCTGTAAATACCGAATCAGAATCGAGATCACCTACCGCCGCTGGGACAGAAAGGTACTCGAGTGGCGACCACGAATAAGATGGATCGATGATCTTGGGAGGATCGATGGAAGCCGCTGGATGCGCATACTGCAAGATTGACAATGGTGGACATCTTTGCGGAGGCCTCTGTCCAGCAGCGGATGTTTTCCGGGTGATGTGAAGATGATGAATAACAAGATATCGAATAACGATTCTAATCAACCATCTATAAAGTTTTATGTTATTTCAATAACACGTTGTATTTACAAATCTACACATAATGTGTGCACATACTAGTTTGTGTGTCGCTGAGATTAAAAGAGTCAGACCAGGTTTTTTAGGACTATTTTTATGACCCGCAGGTGAGTGTTCTGAGTCTGGTTGTGCTTTTCATCCGTTAATTATACGTTTAGAAAGAGCCCCGCGAAACATGGATTCAAATCCATAGTGCGACATTGTCTTTAAAAAATTATTACTTATATTATAAATGCGAAAGTAACTCTGCCTGTTTTTTTATGCAAAATAGCTCTGCGCTTGACCACGATCTCACCTGATGGTAAGTAAAGATGTAGTCGAAGGTGGACCGCGCGTACCCATAAGCCTCTTTACTGTAACCTTGAATAAACCCATGTTATATAAGTCCGAAAACACGTCGTTGGCTATGCTTGGAGTTTCCCTGCGAGATCGGATCAGAAATGTTGAGATCCGCAGGCGAACCAAAGTAACCGACATAGCCGTAAGAATTGCCAAGCTGAAGTGGCAGTGGGCAGGGCACATAGCTTGTAGAGCCGACGGACGCTGGGGCAGAAAGGTTCTCGAGTGGCGACCACAAACCGGAAGACGCAGCGTGGGCAGGCCCCCTACAAGATGGACCGATGATCTTGTGCGGGTCGCGGGAAATCGCTGGATGCGGATAGCGCAAGACCGGCAATTGTAGAGATCTTTGGGGGAGGCCTTTGTCCAGCAATGGACGTCTTTCGACTGATATGATGATGATGATGATGAAATGTGACATTCAATCTTTCTTAAATATTTACCCTAAAGAGTGTAAAAAAATAACAAGGAATATAGGATAAAAGTTTGTACGGAAATATGTAAGGTTTAAGTTAATGTTTTATAAGTTTGCGACACTAGACAAAATATATGAGATACTTTGATGTAACATTTACGGAGTTATTACAAAATGTGCGTACGAAGTCCTGGGCACAGCTAGTTTATACATAAAAGTCTTAGGCTTTCTGTCAGTGATCTTACCTTCTCAAATATGTATTTATTTATTTATTTAGGACCACTTACAAAACATACACTATGACATTGAATACATACATCATATAAAATTACGTGATAAATGTTGCTTCAATTACAAGTCGCCACGGCATGGTTATAAGTTTAATATGTGTTATGTCTATACCATACACAAAAACAACTGAATTTCCTTCTAGTATTAGGTCTCATGGGGGTATAAAAGTCGCCCCGAGGTAATATTTCCCAGAATACGGACAGCAGCGTCTCTCCGTGTACTATGACCATCATACCATACAGCCCGAAGTCTGGGAGTTGACAAATAATATCAAACAAAGATAATTATGAAAATACTTAACAAGATTGTACAAATGGCGCCCTTATCGCTAGATGTGATCGCTTTCAGGCAGGAAGCGATCATAACAAAATTCAAATTAAAATAAAGAAAGAATTCACTATGAAAAGTGCCTCTAGAACTTTTTTCGAAGCAGTAAACGCTGTCATCAAATTTGGCCGACAGACTTAACAAGAATTTATATTACCCATAACTTCTGATTGGCGCGATTGTCTTAAGGTCAGACCTCCGTATAATGTTGTACTTGTTGCCAATAATGAGCCTCTAGATGTGACGTGTCGATGGTTTATGATATTGTTATTGATTTTTTTTACGTACGCACGGCTACATATCTATCTACACTTTTCCAATATAAGCTGACCTATCCTTGTATGGAAATCTTATACAACGCGAGACCAGCTTATACTGGAACGGTGTAGCTTGATGTGTAGCCGTGTGTACTACGCAGCTTATCTAGATCGGGCGGCGCTTGAGCAAGATGATGTGATACCCTTTATTGTTGCCCAAAATTTCATGTTAACGATTTCTCGCCCCCAGGAGAAGTAAGGTTGTAAGTTTTTATGTTAAGTTTATCTCAATTGACAAGTTTCAATCATAGTATTAAGGAATATTTATTTTTAATTTTTAGGTTCACCAACAATTACTTACACTAAAAAATAACACCACTTTCATGCGATAATACAAATAATAGCGTAGTAATTACTTAAGGTAAACACCGCAAATAAAATAACACGGCAAATGTATATGTCGACGCATTTGCGTTGAGATTCTTTATATTTTAGATTACTATTTATCACATTCGGAATATGATTGTTTCCAATTGATTTCATTACGTTTGTTTTGATCAATTAATTGATTAATGGATTTATTAAGTAGTTTTATAAGAATATTTTGATCAATTACAATATTCAAAAAGCAACAATAGTTTTAACAGGATTTTAATTATTAGTAGTTGTTATGACCGTTTGATTTGTTTGAGCCACCAGAGGGCGCCGCATATTCATTGTTTATCGTTGCTTTTTGAATATCCGTTTTGTTAATACTGTTTTGTAAAATGATTTAATTATTCGATAACACTGGCCTGCGAATTTTTTTTTTTGTAAAGTTTTTTTATTAAATGGTTAACATTTGTTTTAATTGTCTTAAAAGTAATAGAAAGCGGCATTCATATGATATATACCACGTCACGTTTATCAGATTTAGATGATATAGCATTTGCATACGAAAAATAACAAAACATAAATTTAATAAAATTAATGAGAATCATTTGTGAATATTTTGTAAAGTTTTATTGAGTATGTAGCTATGAAAATACTACATTAAGGTACACATAAAGAAAAAAATTAATGGTAACATTTTTTTTTATATAAAAGTTGCGTTTTGTTGGTTTTCGTTTATGATTTTTTATTTCATCTCTGTGTATCATCCTGCAATAGTCCGCTATCATATTAACGTCCCAATGACCTTGATATCTTCTTTCCATCTCTTTTACGTCCTGATGAAACAGTTCACCTTGTTCTTCACTGTAGTCGATTAGATTTTTTGGACTAGAATTTTTGGGAAACAAAATATGTGAGACTTCCTAAAAATAATTTTCCGACTCATATTACAACCTAAATTTTTTTAGGCGTTTAACATTTCCTGCTCAATATTTTTATACTCAGGATATTTTGTGTTGCCTAGAAACTTAGATACGACATTTTTAAAGCCATGCCAGGCATTTCGTTCCAAGATTGTCATCACTTTGTCAAATTCTGTATCCCTAATCAGTTTCCTGTTGTCAGGTCCCGAGAATATTCCCTCTTTCAACTTCGCATCAGTTAAGCTAGGGAAACATGAAATACTTGAAAGTATTTCCATCATGCGGTACCTTTACAAATTTCACCACTACTTTGCTCACTCATGATCATGATCACTGTGTTCTGAATTTTGTGATAAAGGCGTTTTGAAGCTTATTATATAGGAACTGGTATTGGAATTTCGGGCCCATGTGAAAAAAAAAGTTTTTGAAGTTATACTTCTTTTGGCGCGATGGAGAAAAATGATGAGAGTGAATTTTTACGATGCGCGCGCACACCGACACCAAAAAATTTAACAGCATGAAGTTAGTTCTAGGTGGTATGAAAATTGATAACTATGTTCAAGTTGTATATTAAGAAGTATAACTTCTAACGCGTTTACATAAGTACACACAAGTTTTTTTTTGTTACTTTTTCTCACACGGGAAATGCAGGTTAGGAACAATAGACTATAGGATGATTGGTCATAGAATATAGAATAGAAATATAGATCATGGAATCGATTAGGTAAAAAAAACAAACTAACTTACCAATCCAACGAACTATTATATATTTATCTATATGCAAAAAGAATGCGACGTGATACGTTAAAACAAAGTTTATATTTGCTATATACAGACCAACATCTACATGTTTGTGATGAATTTATTTAAAAAACTTTTTCATCGCAGACCTGTGTAATTAGTTTAACATTATTTTATGAATTACGAAAGATCAATTTGAATTGTTAGAATTAAAAAGTGAACACGTGCTATTTGAAATTCCGGTCACGTTGAGTTAGGGTTATGACGTGCGGTCGCCATGTTGTTTCGTTCAGTGAGGCACTTTGCTTTTGGCGATTGGACCGGACAGTTGTCTACTTGTCTCAGATCGTTACGGTGCACGAAATAGATTTGGATTATTGAGCTTGGACCGAATGTTTATCTTGTGAGTACTTGTGTTTTTATTTTCATTGTTAATTTTAAGGATTATTATTAAGTTATTATGGTATGAATCTTAATCGTTACATAGCGTTAATTAAAGTCAAACAATTCGTATTAAATAAACGTGTTATTTTATTATCCACTGTGTTTTTTTTCATCGGAGTCATCATGAGCCAAAATAATGATAATGGTGACGTCAGTGGTATTGACGTCACCCTTACTGAGAGCTCGGTTGGGGAAAATTCCACGTTATCAGAAGTGCTATTACCACACCCTTCTGCTAGCCATTCTGTTAAACCTCCTATAGTTAATACTTCTGTTGGAGTCCCGACCGAGTTCTTTGCTCAGATGATGCAGATGATGAAGCACGTATCGGATCGTATGACAACGGTTGATTCTAAAATGAAAATTAATGACATATTTTTGCCGTCATATGATCCGGACAGTAACATAGGAATCCGTGAGTGGTGCAAGCATGTGACCACTGCAATGGATACGTACAACCTCAGTGATTATGATGTTCGAATGAAAGTAGGTAGTTTACTTAAAGGTCGTGCGAGGTTGTACGTAGACAATTGGTTGGTGTCTACGGGATCTTGGGGGGAGTTGCGCGATGTTTTGATCACTACATTTGAACCTGAAAGTCGATATTCGAGAGATGTAATTCGGTTTAGAGAACACGTTTATGACAGTAGTAAAAACATTGCGCACTTCCTGTCTGAGACCTGGGTATTGTGGCAACGTGTGACCAAGGATAAGCTGACTAGTGATGACGCTGTTGAGGCTGTCATTGGTTGCATTAGTGACGAACGATTACGCATAGAATTATTAAATGCACGTGCGAAATCCGTACCAGAATTAATTTCTGTAGCCGCTTCGATACGCCCTGCAAAACGCGTAAATCCGAATCTGACATCACACAATTTGAACAAACGCCCGCGTGTAGCGGAAAAGGTCAATTTATTTTGTCAAATTTGTAAGAGAACCAACCATGATACACGTGATTGTCGTTTTGGGAACAAAAGCTCTGCCCCTCAACCGCGCCATGATTCCAATAATGGAACGCAAAATACCGTCAAGCCTACCTGTACGTTTTGCTCTAAGCTCGGTCATACATATGAAACGTGTTTTAAACGCGAACGCACAGTAGTTTCTAACGTGAATTGCGTTGGTAAACCAAAACTTACTTGGTTATCTGTCACTATTGGAAATTTTGAATTTACTGCAATATTTGATAGTGGAGCGGAATGTTCATTGGTACGCGAGTCGGTGGCTGCAAAAATTCCGGGTAAACGCGTTAGTGAAGTTCATTACTTGAAGGGCATTGGCCAGTTTACATTGGTATCTTTGACTAGTTTAACTACCATTTGCCAGGTTGATAATTTACGCGTGGAACTACAATTTCATGTTGTTCCAGATTACGAGATATGTTCTGATATATTGATCGGTACTAATCTTATTAAGGACACAAACTTAAGTGTATTAGTTACGGCTCAGGGTGCCAAATTACTTCAGCAACCGGTGGTCTATCACATGCAATCACAAGATGAGAAATTCGATAAACTTATTACTGATTTATCTAGTGAGGATCAGATAAGTGATTTAAAAATATTGTTGACCAAGTATACACATCTGTTCATTCGTGGATATCCTCGTACGCGGGTGAACACAGGTGAATTAGAGATTCGTTTAAAAGATCCCAATAGGTATGTAGAGCGTAGGCCGTACAAATTGAGTCCTGTCGAAAGAGAGAAAGTCAGAGAAATTGTGAGTGAGTTGTTAGAACATAATATAATTAGAGAGAGTACCTCTGCTTTCTCCAGTCCCATAATCTTGGTAAAAAAGAAAAACGGGCAAAATCGCATGTGCGTAGACTACCGGGAGTTGAATAAAAATACTCTTAGAGATCATTACCCTTTACCTATTATTTCCGACCAAATCGATCAATTGTCAGGGGGTGTCTACTACTCTACATTCGATATGGCCGCGGGATTTCATCAAATCCCAGTGTCCAAGACCTCAATAGAGAAAACTGCCTTTGTAACGCCCGATGGCCTATATGAGTACTTGGCCATGCCGTTTGGCTTATCCAACGCGGTTTCTGTGTACCAAAGATGCATAAATAGAGCTCTAGGGCCTCTACTTTACGGGTCTAATCCCTTATGTCAAGTATACGTAGATGACGTCCTCACAAAATGTACAAACTTTTCAGAGGGTTTGTCACGCATTGAGAGAATGCTTATGACTCTTCAGGAGGCAGGGTTTTCGATCAATGTAGAGAAAACAGTTTTCTTTAAACGCTCTATTGAGTACTTGGGCAATATCATATCAGACGGACAGGTTAGTCCTAGCCCGACGAAAGTGGAGGCCCTAACGAAATCCCCCATTCCCACAACCGTTAAACAAGTACGGCAGTTTAACGGATTAGCTGGATATTTCAGACGTTTTATACCAAACTTTTCGCGAGTTATGGTACCATTATACGAGTTAACCAAAAAGGACGCGAAATGGGAATGGGATATAAGGCATGATCAGGCTAGGAATTATATTGTTCAACATTTGTCTACTGCGCCGACGCTTTTGATTTTTCAGGAAGACGCTCCGATTGAACTTTACACCGACGCAAGCAGCATCGGCTACGGGGCAGTGTTGGTGCAGACAGTCAACGGGCGACATCATCCAGTTGCCTACATGAGCCTGCGTACCACCGAAGTAGAGAGTCGATACCACTCCTACGAACTTGAAACCTTGGCGGTGGTAAGAGCAATCAAACATTTCCGTCAGTACCTGTACGGGCGAAAATTTAAGGTCATCACAGACTGTAATGCACTTAAAGCATCTAAATTCAAGAAGGATTTATTGCCACGAATCCATCGCTGGTGGGCGTTCCTCCAAAACTACGATTTCGAAATAGAATATCGTAAAGGGCAAAACCTTCAGCACGCCGATTTCTTCAGTAGAAATCCAAGTATGGAGAGTACGGTCAACATTTTGACTAGAAATACGGAATGGGTACAGGTAGAGCAGAGACGAGATAGTGACTTACGCTTGCTTATTGATAGAATTGCCAACGGTAACCCAGTAGATAACTATGTCCTGGTGGATGGCGTACTCAAGAAATGCCTAACTGACTCTCTATTCGGCAATTATGAAGCCATCGTGGTACCGAAGTCATACCAATGGTCTTTAATAAATTCGTATCACGTTGCTTTACAACACCCGGGATGGGAGAAGACATTGAATAAGTTACGAGAGTCTTATTGGTTTGATAAGATGAGTTCGATAGTTAGAAAGTTCGTAGATAATTGCATTGTATGCAAAATGTCAAAGGGTCCATCTGGTGCCTTACAAGTACAACTTCACCCAATACCGAAACCAACTGCAGCTTTCCAAGTTATACATATGGATATTACAGGAAAACTGGGTTCTAGAAACCAAGAGGGTCAGGACGAGTACGTGATTGTTACCATAGATGCGTTCACCAAATACTTGCCCCTTAGTTACTCGAATGATAAACACCCAAGCAGCTGTCTCGCTGCATTGAAACGTATGATTCATTTATTTGGAACACCTGTACAAGTAATAGTAGATGGAGGGAGAGAATTTTTAGGCGGTTTTAAAAACTATTGTGACAACTTTGGGATTAATATTCACGCAATTACGCCAGGAGCTAGCCGAGCAAACGGGCAAGTGGAGCGCGTTATGGCTACACTAAAGAACGCGTTGACCATGGTTAAAAATTATGAAACGGAGAACTGGCAAACTGCCTTGGAGGGTCTTTGCAATTGGCATTTAACTGCACTCCTCATCGTGTAACCGGTATGGCGCCACTTACTCTCCTGACTCGCCGACAGCATACCGTACCCCCACAGCTACTGAGACTGGTAAACTTGGATGATGAGACTATTGATTTCGACATACTCGACCAACAAGTCCAACAAAAAATGCAAGCTGCCGCTCAGTATGACAAACGACGCTTTGACCAAAATAAGGCTCGGATAAGACCATTTCAAAGAGGTGATTACGTGTTGATTAAAAATAATCCACGTAATCAAACATCCCTAGACCTTAAGTATAGTGAGCCTTATGAGATTCTAAGAATTGAAGACAAGGACAGATACATTGTTAAACGTGTAACAGGAAGAGGGCGACCTCGTAAGGTTACTCATGACCAACTTCGCCGGGCACCGCAGCCGGGTGACCAGAACACCGTGTCGACGTACTCTGATGACGACCAACAGAACAATACTAATGACCTTCAACCCCAGGTGAACACCAGTGACCCGCAGCCATCAACATCACGAGCTGCGATGACGTTTGACAATGACCTTCAACCCCAGCCAAACACCAGTGACCCGCAGCCATCAACACCACAAGCTGCGATGACGTTTGATTGCTAAGCAAACGGTGAGTTTGTTTCATAACTTAATTTAGGGCTTGAACACCTATAAAACAATTAACTAGAAATAATAGATTCCTAGAAAAAAAAAATAATAATAAAAATAAAACTAAAACTATAATGAGCTAACATAAGTTTACACATAATAAGACTGTACTATCCTTGCATGTCCTGTTTCCCACCTTATACTATCATTTTCAGAGCCTCTGTGGACCACGGTCAAATTAAGGCTTAGACCACAGCATCGTCCTCCCCATTTCTTTTAGAGCCTCTGTGGACCACGGCGAACAAGACCGCCCAGACCACAGCCACAATGTCCTTTGAGCATTATAATAGAAAAAAAAAATATTTATTAACTAACCATATAAACTAAACTGCGTGGACCACGGCGAACAATACCGCTCATAACTACGACAGTAAATAACATAATATAAACTGCGTGGACCACGGCGTACAAGACCGCTCATAACCACGACAGTCATCATCATAATATAAACTGCGTGGACCACGGCGTACAAGACCGCTCATAACCACGACAATAAATAACATAACATAAACTGTGTGGACCACGGCGTACAAGACCGCTCATAACCACAACAGTAAATAACATAACATAAACTGAGTGGACCACGGCGTTCATGACCGCTCATAACCACATCAGTAAGACTAAGATGCTCTGTGGACCACGGCGTACGTGACCGCCCAGACCACATCATCAATTAAAAATGCAAGGATGCGTGGAGACATTTGCATTTAACATCAAATATAAAACGTGTAAAATGCGTGGAGCATACAAACACGGTCTACGAGAACTTTTGCTTACTATCATTATAGCTCATTCCTATAGTACAGCCACTAGTCGTAACATAATGCACTGTCAGTATAAGCACTGAGTGCATATTTAAAAGTATACTTCAATGGAGCCTTATGTTTCAATATGATGATCTCTAATAAAATAAAATTTATTGAATTATAAAAGTTAAGTAAGATCTTGTCTAGGTACACTGTTCAGATACCTAGTACAGATAAAAACTTTTCTATTTCAGAGACGAGGCAGGCGCAGAGCACGCACCGCCCCGCAAAATGGCCGTGTCGACGCATTTGCGTTGAGATTCTTTATATTTTAGATTACTATTTATCACATTCGGAATATGATTGTTTCCAATTGATTTCATTACGTTTGTTTTGATCAATTAATTGATTAATGGATTTATTAAGTAGTTTTATAAGAATATTTTGATCAATTACAATATTCAAAAAGCAACAATAGTTTTAACAGGATTTTAATTATTAGTAGTTGTTATGACCGTTTGATTTGTTTGAGCCACCAGAGGGCGCCGCATATTCATTGTTTATCGTTGCTTTTTGAATATCCGTTTTGTTAATACTGTTTTGTAAAATGATTTAATTATTCGATAATTAGTTTAACATTATTTTATGAATTACGAAAGATCAATTTGAATTGTTAGAATTAAAAAGTGAACACGTGCTATTTGAAATTCCGGTCACGTTGAGTTAGGGTTATGACGTGCGGTCGCCATGTTGTTTCGTTCAGTGAGGCACTTTGCTTTTGGCGATTGGACCGGACAGTTGTCTACTTGTCTCAGATCGTTACGGTGCACGAAATAGATTTGGATTATTGAGCTTGGACCGAATGTTTATCTTGTGAGTACTTGTGTTTTTATTTTCATTGTTAATTTTAAGGATTATTATTAAGTTATTATGGTATGAATCTTAATCGTTAAATGGCGTTAATTAAAGTCAAACAATTCGTATTAAATAAACGTGTTATTTTATTATCCACTGTGTTTTTTTTCATCGGAGTCATCATGAGCCAAAATAATGATAATGGTGACGTCAGTGGTATTGACGTCACCCTTACTGAGAGCTCGGTTGGGGAAAATTCCACGTTATATATATAATAATATATAATAGTAAGTTAAAATATGATATTTAAATAATTAAATTGAGTACATAAAAGAAAATGTAATCATTTCAACATGAGTTCAATTTCAATGCTTTATCTTAGTATATCATTAAAAATTAAAGTAGTATTATTAAAAAAAAGACGCCCGCATTAGGATAATTTACCCCTGTGTGTCACAAGGTACTGTACAAACGAATAATTGATAGACACAAAGTATATTTAAACTCAGATTAACGATTTGATTTATTTGTCATACATATAGTTGCCCTGTACGGGAATCCAACCCAGTACACGAAGTGGCGAGGCAACTGTCTTAACTATTACTCCAAACGTGCAGTCAATTTGTTTATTGCGTATATAGCGTGGATTTCTAAAATTAATTAAATTAAAAAAGTGATGTTTTTAAAACAATATCAAATAACTTATCACAGTTATCAATATAATATAATCATCATTTCATAAAAACTGTTAGTGTTGGAGAGAAACAAGCAAGTGTCATTTTGCGTCTATTTAAAGATGTATTATATTATTGTTTATTGTCACATGATTTAACTTTTGAAACGTGTGTCTCGCGAAAAGAGGCTTCATATTGTGGATAAAGTAAATCCTGGAGGGCAACTCTGTCTTAGAGTTCTCCATTTCAAACTCACGAGCTTTGGATCTCGTTTTGATAGAACTAGATCAGAATTAATTAAATCCCATTCGTTAATATATATTTACCTCTTAACGAATGGGATTCCATTATTTTGTTATTTACCTAAGACTCCTTAAAATTGACAAGTTTTCATAAAAAATGTCGAGAAAATCATATGGCAAATTAGCCTTTAAATTTACCTTGAGAATGTCCCTCCAACACGTGGAAAACCTCTTAATATTATCTGATCAAATCTAAACCTAACAATACTCTGAACTGTTTGTCGATTTATTTGTTGATCACTTGCCATATTTTAAAAGTGGAGTGTTGGGAGATACTAAAAACGTCCACATATATTATTGATTTCCTCAAAAATTTAACTATAAATTATATCTATAGATTATTTAACGTAAAAGTTGTAAAAATTAGAACATTTACACAAGAATGAGAAACGGTTTCATCTTGAAATTATAAATAATTTTGAACTTTTTTTAAAAGCAGTGGGATACTTTAACAAAATCATTAATTACAAACAAACAATAATTACTAGGTACGCGGAAGCCGCTTGATGCGGGCAGTACAAACCGGGTGTAGTGGAGATCCTCGAGGGAGGCCTTTGTCCAGCAGTGGACGTCTTTCGGCTAATATGATGATGATGAAGACTATAAAAAATAATTTGAATCGCGACAATCATCATGTCAGCCAAAGAACGTCCACTGCTGGACAAAAGCCTCCCCAAAGAATGGGGAGATATGCCATAATCGTCACGCTTTGCAGACGGGTGATGGTCGTAGTTCACAGGATAACGCTACTGCCCGTTCTCTGGTAGGTATTCCCTCGGACGATTTCTACGGCCCCCACGGGATGAGATGGAGTAATGATAATCTATGCCGTCACCTCACAGGATAGCGACTATACATAAGTTTAATTTATTTTCTTTAGATCTCAGTGTTCCATGAATAGTTATGTAATCTATGTAAGTAAGTTGTAGCATAAATCGTGCAGAACGTGCCATAACGATCTTTAATATTATTGTAATGTATATTTTTTTCTTTTAATAATGTAAGGCAACATTCGTGTCACCTCTAGTCACAACCAACCTCATTTATTGTAAAGCAGTATTCACATTCAATACCCTTCCTCTTCATATATCTCTATAACTATGATTTGTGCAACCTGTTGGGGCCGCCACGCTACTGTAGCAAATCGGATATGGTCGATAAACAAAATTAAAATTATTATTTCGGAATAAGTATATAATTTACATAATACGATTAAGATTTTTGTTGTACGTTATTGCGAATTTTATAATTTTTCCACAACTTATATGCAATTATTTTTTGTGCTAGTGCTTAATGTACAGACGCCAGCACATCAAGCTACCCCAATCTGTCAAAGTGAACCTTATGGTTATGATAAAGTAGAAAATCTATAAAATAAATTTGACAGATTGGGGTAGCTGGATGAGCTGGCGTCTATACCTCGATGTCGCCTCCATCCAAATTTCTATATTTCTCGACTGTGGAAATATATTTGCGAATGATTTTTCAGCAAGTTTGTTGGAAATTCATTCAAAATTTGTGAAAGAACATTGGACCAGAACCTTTTATTGTTCTTTATAATACTTGGGAAGGGTATAAAGAGGCGTTTATAAAAGGTTGCGATATTTTTTTTAACCCGTATGTTCAGTGTAGTCCCAGGCAATAGCTAATGTCAGTTTAACAAAAACATTCACGATTTTAAAATAATTAAATAGCATATAATAATCGTATATATACTTGGATTTAATTTTAAATCGTAGTAATATTTTTAGTAATTGTGATTGCAAATTGTATATTTTTTGTAAGTCGATCGAGTAAGGAAGTGTAGTTCAATGAGTCTCGCATGCATCGGTTCAGCAATATTTAGAAACTGAGTCGCCTCAATGAACACAGGATGTCTGGCAGCATAACAGTATTCTGAATATATTTTCAAACAGGACGGATAGTCCAATATTGAGGCATCGCATTTGCCTGCATGTTAAATTATGAATCATCGAGCTTTTTCCTCCACGTTTCAAATTTTCTCGACAGAAGTGGAAATTTTATCCATATTCATAAAACCTTCTACCGCACCTTATCTCTCTGGGGAATAAAATAACTTTTGGAGCCGGTATAACATAGTAAACTTCACAAAGCTAGCCTATTCTCCTACATTAGAAATAAAATATTGTTGCTATACGTTAAATTAGATTTTATAAGTACCTGGCCACGTTAAATGGCTCGGAGTTCAGGTGCAAGCCCAGCGTGAAAGACAATTATTGCGATGTGCACGGCTCGTCCCCATATTCACATTCTGTCACTGCGTCTACAATATAACCCTATTTGATACCCTTTGGGTTTTTTGTATATCAATGTACGTTAAGCAAAAAAATTATAAGTACCCCTTTTACGAAAATTGCGCAGTCGGAGGAGCATGAAGTTTCAAACAGTTAAAGTTCATATGGAGAAGAAGTGCAGAAAGGTAATATTAAATTATTTAAAAAACTAACATACATTTTTTGCTATGCACCACCCATCCTTTTACCACACTGACAAACTTAGAAGAGATGACAAACTGAGTGTCAAAATTGAGAACATTAATCTGTTCTCAGTTTTGACACTCAGTTCGTATTATCTGTCTTTAATGTCTTATAGTCTTTGACAATAGAACCTTAATGGTCGAATTTCTAACAAATGGGATCTCTAGTTTTTTTAAAGACCTAGGATTTAAACCCAGGGTAATATAAATTAGATGATATATATTAAAAGCATTATGTCCTCCCTTTACCCTGAATGTCAACTACACCGTGAGAACTCTCAAAACGTGAAACAACAGAATTCCCAGATATTTATCTTGGCCTCACCACGCTGTTATGAGGGAGAATCCTACTGCCGATTTATTCATAAAACCGCGAGATATCGCGATCTTGATTGGTCACGAGCGATTGTTAAAATCGCTAAAACTGAATATGTATCAGGCGGATTGAAGGCTTCGAGGAGTGTTCTAGATTTAGTTGGGTGGTTTTAAATCGAAGCCAATAAGGTGTTGGTGCATATGATGAAAGGGTGCAGTGGAGAAATGGGATCGAAGTTACTTTAACTTTTAAATTTATATTCAAATCATAATTTAAATTTGTGTGTTTTACAAACAATATTACTTAATAATGGTAGGTATTTTGTGCTTAGGAATGCACATGTTATTTAAAAAATGCTCATAAAAACAATACAACATTAATTTAGTTCCAAAAAATTATTTTAAAAAGAATTATATGTTACCTGAAGAAGTTTAGACTGATCGTTCTCATATAGGTACATAAACATAATCATAAACAATATTTTATGATTTTTAAGAAACAAAGCTAGTAACTTATTTGTCTTTATACCATGCTATTTATAATTCCCAGACTTTAACCATACCCATATTCAGAACAATAATTAATTTTTCGATCACCAAAGTAGTTTTTCTGTGCGGGACCTAAACTCAAAAAACGATCTCCTTAGCAGTATGAAGGCTGAAGGCTGTTAACGCCTTCACTATGAGCTCTTCCGCTGTAAGTTCGTCATGCTCCTAATGTGTGTTAATGCTTGCGGTGGCGGTGTGGGTCGGGTCGTTTCTTTCCCTCTAATATGGCGAGGGAGGCGATGGCTGGCCCTCACACCTCAGTAACTGGTCGAATGCTGCTGGGGTACTCATTTTTTTTCTCATACAGTCGTCGCCTTTAGTCGACTTCGTGTGACTTGTTAATTATGTAAATGTGCGCGGATGCGCCCACCGTTTGTTCATCTTGCAAGAGGTTATTTTAATTGCTTGAGTGAAATGGAATGTTATTATTTATTACCTCATAATTATTTTGATTAACTAGATTTCATAGGTTCTGTGCGTGCATTAGCCCACATAACAGCCAATCACAATGTTAAAACAAAAAACAATGTTAAAAAAAATGGAAAACAAAAAGCAAAAGAAGACGAAAAAAGCAAGCCCGGAGTTTCTTGTTGGCTTTCTTCTCCGGGTCGTCCACCTAGGTAGCTAGAGAAAGCCGCAGGCTAGCTAGGGTAGGATCCTCAGCGGCGAGGATCACGTTGCCCTCTTAACTCGTGATCGTTAATCCCTTGCAAGTGATCTGACCTCCATTTCAAATAACATATTTTTACTTCAGCGGCCGCCTGAGCTGTAGCCCGAACCCCATAAGGGTGCCCTCAGGTATTAGTCGCTTAAATTAAGCTACTGGTTGAGAGACTCACCTGTCTGCCAAGAGAGCTGCTGCTGCCCGTTCTCTGATAGATATTCCTTGGGGAGGTCTTCTGTGTCCCCCCGTGGGATCAAATGCGTTGGGAAATTCATCACCGTCACTACACAGTACACCTTTATAATCACCCTTTAAGTTAGTTGCAAAGTCTTGATTATCTCTTCAAAAATATTTCAATCAGTACAGGTATACGTATAGACTTCCCCGCTCCACTCAAATCAATCTCCAGACAATGGGCACTTCCATTACATTTGAGACTCATTAAGAACGGCACCACAAATCAAGGGCGTTGGATGTCAAATAATTTCAGTCAACGTATGATCGCGCGGTCCAATTATAATGAGAACAATCATATCATTATACAACTGGAGCCTGTACATAAAATTGTTGGAGCAACAATTGGAATATTGGCCTGAGCGATGAACGTTGGAGGTGGTATTTAGAATGAATTTAGTAATGAAATTTTAAAATTCGTACACACATGTCATTATACAACTGAGGTTGTATATAAAATAGTTCGAGCAACGATTGGAATATTGGCCTGAGCGACGAACGTTGGTATTTATAATAACTTTGGTATTGAGATTTTAAAATGAGAACAAAAATATCATTATACTGAGCCTGTATATAAAATTATAGGAATATTGGCCTGAGCGACGAACACTCTAAATACCATCTGTATTTAGAATGAATTTAGTATAGAAATTTTAAATGAGAACAATCATATGCAAATGTATAAACAATGGATGGGGCAACAGTTGGAACATTAGCCCGAAGGACGAACGCTCAAGACGGTATGTAGAATGAATTTGATCAGGAGAGATTTTTCATAATTTTGCGCCATAGTCTTAGTCAGCCGATGAGTACGACCCGATTTATGTTAAGCGGTCACCGTAGGCTATAGACGCTTACAACATCTGAGCTATCAAGCCTGCATTTTTGACCTTTTGACCTTTTATGAAACGCATTACTCACCTCATGTTGTAGTCCCTTGTCATAGTTGTCCAAGATATTTATTTATTTCACACGATGACAAATCCGATTTCTTTCGACCGATTTTATCAACCATTAAAACTAATTAAAATTATTGATATGCTGAAACTTGCAAAAAGGAAATGATTTGATTATTTCTGAATGTGAATGGCGTTGTCAATTGTAAAATTAACACCTAACTCTGTCCAAATCCATCGAGTAATTGTTATGCGATACTGATACATGGCGCTCACTTAGGATGAGAAAAATAAATTTCGATGACCAACGAGACAGAGAACGAGATGATTCTTGTTCTCTGTCTGTCTGTCGTAGCTAGATTTAAAAAAAACATTGGTGTATTTAACCCTTTTAGTGCACGTTTAACTCTTGACGGTGGAAAAAAATATTATACAGAGTTTACCTTTAGAAAAATATAATGACGCTTAGAAACTTCTTCGCCCATTTTGTAAGGTTTTAACTATTAAAATGAAGAGCACACTGCCTTTCACAATTCCCGTACACATTAATATACAATTATGCATTGTGTTTAGCTCCCGCAGATTTAGACTGATAGTCCCTCTTTATGTTTCTGAGTTACTAGCGCCCATACAAACATAGCTGCACGCATGCAAACGTGTCCGAAGTACTATAAGATTTATTTGAAAGGTGATTAGAGATTAGTTCAGGAATGGATTTGTGCGTCTTTGTTAGTTTGATTTGGCCAATCAATCAGTGACTTGAAAACTAACTAATATTAGTTACAACTGGCTGTGTCGCTTCACCTGCGTGATATTTATTTGAGTGCCGCGTTATTCGTTTGATTTGGTCAATCAATCAGCGACTTGAAAACCAACTATTAAATATCGGAAAGAAATTAACTGCGTAAAATTGTGTACTGACATGGACGTATAAAATTTACAATAGCACAAGGATTTTGAATATAAAGTGTTCCAAAAAAGGAATTAATTCGTAACACCAACTATTTAACTATTTTGACAACAGTAGGTATCATAAAAGCACATTCAAATATTTTAGCTCCTAAAATTATTTTAAGAGAATGATATGTAACCTGAGGTAGTTTAGACTTATTATTCTCATAATAAACGATACTCTATGTTTTTTTTAAGAGACAACGCTCGTTACTTATTTTCGTTTAAATCATTTATTTATATATAGCGACTTGAAACCTACTTATAACTAACTAGCTGTGTCGCTGTACCTGCGTGATATTTATATGTATGTGCGGCGTTGTTGGTTTGACTTGGCCAATTAATCAGCGACTTAAAGACTAACTAATATTAGTTACAACTAGCTGCTTCGCTTTACCTGCGTGATATTTATATGTGTGCGGCGTTGTTGGTTTGACTTGGCTAATCAATCAGTGACTTGAAGACTAACTAATATTAGTTACTACTAGCCGTGTCGGTTTACCTGCGCGATATTTTTATGTGTGCAGCTTTTTTTGGTTTGGTCAATCAACCAGTGACTTGAAAACTAACTAATATTAGTTACTACCAGCTGTGTCACTTTACCTGCGTGATAGTTTTATGTGTGCGGCTTTGTTGGTTTGGTTAATCCATCAGCGATATGAAGACTAACTAATATTATTAGTTACAACTAACTGTGTCGCTTTACTTGCGTGATATTTATTTGTGATGATATTGTACTGATTGATTGACCAAATCAAACCAACAACGCTGTTTGTGTGCAGCGTTGTTGGTTTGATTTGGTCAATCAATCAGTATCATTTGGTTTTTTTGCCGCAAATAAATTACTAACGCTTACCTAGATTTATAAAGTACGGCTTTATGTTAAGAAGAATAGAATAGAATATAATACATTTATTTGCCATTTATTTATCTATCATTTTTGAAGTTCTATCCATAGATAACCCACATGTATGGGTACAATTAAAACAATATTTTTTTAGTTTAATTCTATGTATTGGGGAACCCCCAAAATTATTTTTATTCTTCTATTTTTGTTAGAAAATCTTAATGCGTTTCACAGAATCATCAGTTATCAAGTTTCAACAGTACAGTTCGTTTAGTTTCGGAAAAAAGTGGCTGTGACAGACAGACGGACAGGCAGACAGACAGACAGACATGACGAATCTATAAGGGTTCAGTTTTTTGACATTTGGCTATGAAACCCTAAAAAGAAGAAGAGAGAGAGATAAATAACTTCTCAAATATACATACATACATACATAGACTCACGCTTGTTTCCCAGAGGGGTAGGCCGAGACAACGGATTTCCATTTGTCACGATCTTTGCACACGTCTTTTGCCTCGATTACTGTCTTTATATTCTTCATACATGCTCGCCGGTTTAGGGTACTTCTGACATGCCCTTTCTTGAGAACATCTCCAATTTGGTCTGAGAATGTTCGACGTGGTCTTCCCCTTTCGGTTGCCCCATTCACACAGGCCGAGTATACTTCTTTTGTCAATCTTCTTTCATTCATCCTTTTCTCAAATATATTCCGTATAATCGTGTAATAGCAATATTGTACTCAAAATATTAATAATGCTAACGGTCTCAAATATTGAGTCGCCCACACAAATTCAAAAATGGAACACTAGCGGCCATTTGTAATTAAAACGATTATTCATTTGAGATTTGATTCCGTATCGCTGCCTCGGTGGTCGTGTGAATTTGAGGCGTTGCGATTCCTATCAAGATGTAAGTACCTACCAATTATACTTCATTTAAGAAAAATGACAGATCAATAATTTAATAATACTTTTTGGTGCCATTATTGATTAGGTTTATTTTTATATACCAAGAAAACAAAGCCGATGAATAACACCTATATACTCTGGTCAATCAATGAAATAATGAAATTTATTCAGCACTTGGGTATTTACATACACTTGTACTTGTCAAGCTCACAACGTATTACATAAACACAGTTTAAAAACAGTAATTAAAGTAACAAAATATTTTAAATTAGTCCGTCCGTGCGGTCTGTTTCGTCACATGTATTTTTAATATTCTTAAATAAATAATAAATAGCAAGTTACTAAGCTATTATTGTTACATTAATCAAAATTAAGAATTCCCTTGCTCCCTGCAATTTTGTACTATTTAGATAATAATATTACAGGTATGTTCTCCTTATCAGGTTACTTTATTTTAATGGTTGGAAAAAACACATTTATATGTACATTAAAAATAACTTAGGAAAATATAACAATATCCACAACAACATTTTCTACTGATTATATGTGCAAAATTCTCAATTCGGCGGCCATTCTCAATGGAGACTAGCCAATTGCGCAGGACATATTATAGTGCACAAGAGTGTGCGCAAACACAGGGGCACTTTCTATTCCATCACTCTCATGATCCGATGGGACGACTAGCGACATGACCGGAAAGAGGTCACGTACAGGACCGACGGCTTTACGTGCTCTCCGAGGTGGGTGTAATACCGCCAACTTCCAGACTTCGGGCTGATACTGAGAAATTTCTTTTTACGGAAAGATCCCAAAAAATCACTGTTTGGCCCGACCCGGGATTTGAACCCAGGACCTCATTTTCTGCGGTTGAACACGATACCGCTTGACCAACGAGGCAGTCCAAAATATATGTTATTCATACAAGGTTGCAGAGTAACCTGCTACTTGTAGTTTATCTGTGTACCACAATCATTTTTAAACTGTGCATAAAGATCAGTCTAAACTACTCTTAAGGTAGCATGCTTGAATATAATAAATATCAATACCAATATCGTAATCGAACGGTCCAAGACGACTGCCCTTAAACGTCTTACAAAATGACCTGTCGGAATGGTTCCGAATTAAAAAATCGATCTCATTTATATAACTGATAGGAATCGATACTTTTTGGTATTGTGTAACCTTGCCTTAAATGTGTACTTAAGTATGAATATTTTACTAATCGAATGAAAAAGGAGGTTCTTAATACGATTCGTGGTTTTTGGTAATTCCTTTTTAGGGTTCCGTATGCAAAGGGTTAAACGGGACTCTATTACTAAGACTCCGCTATCTGTTTGTCTGTCCGTCTGTCACCAGGCTGTATAAAAATTCGAATGTGAATTTGCCTGTTACCTTTTCACCGACTTGTTACAAAGAAAAGAAGAATTTAAAATTAATCTGATGTATTTATTTTGTATTCACCAGGTACTATTGTGTAGATTTATTACGAAATATATAAGCTTAACTAACTAACTTAAGACGAGTCTTAAAGATTTAGCTTAGGTATAACTACTTAATCTTGGTCAGGATTTCCAAAGGTATTCAAAGTGGAATTAAATTTAAAACACGTAGTGGTTAAATAACCTCTTCTTTTTAGGGTTCCGTAGCCAAATGGCAAAAAACGGAACCCTTATAGATTCGTCATGTCTGTTTGTCCGTCCGTATGTCACAGCCACTTTTTTCCGAAATTAGAAGAGCTGTACTGTTGAAACTTGGTAAGTAGATGTATTACGTGAACCGCATTAAGATTTTCACACCAAAATGGAAAAATAATTATAATTTTGGGGGTTCCCCATACATAGAACTGAAACTCAAAATTTTTTTTTCATCGTACCCATACATGTCTGCCATTTATGGATAGGTCTTCAAAAATGATATTGAGGTTCCTAATATCATTTTTTTCTAAACTGAATAGTTTGCGCGAGAGACACTTCCAAAGTAGAAAATGAGTCCCCCCCCCACCCCTGTAACTTCTAAAATAAGAGAATGATAAAACTGAAAAAAAATTATGATGTACATTACCATGTAAACTAACAACAAAAATTGATTTGAACGAGATTTAGTAAGTAGTTTTCTTTTAATGCGTCATAAATCGTAAACCGCAATTTACCTTTCATTTAATCAACTGAAATACTTACTGCTAAGGAACCCTTCATGGGCGAATCCAACGCGCACTTGGCCGGTTTTTAATAATATAACCTTATCGTTGAAAGCAAGTGCATAATACATATTATTCTATGTATCTTGTACTGTTTATTTCCATATATTCTGTTTATATTCATATTAATTTTGTAATTTAAAATTAATAACAATGTATGTATCTAATATGTTATTTAAATTTAAATAATGTATTCTATTCTTTAAAGTAAATAACAAGTTTTTTTTGTATATTAGCTAGTTGAACGAGCAAGCGAGTAAATAATATTCGCCGCCCATGGACACAAGCAACACTAGTTACAAGTAAGTTGCCGACCTTTAAGAAAGGAATAGACTATCTTCTTGAAGTTATTAAGTTATTTAAATAGTTACTGAAAATAAACAACCTGTTATTTAAGCTAATTTAACTTCTACGTAATGCTAAACTTAATACATTTGGAGATCGCGGCCAAATAAAAGATATACATACATAAGTCTACAAGACGAACACGACAACGCCTGTGTGATAAGACCACACTGACGGACTCCGCTGTATAAAAAGTTTGTATTTTATTACAGTTTTAAATGCTCAATTGTGAGCTAGTAAAGTACACGCTTATGTTTCATCGAAGTGTAGATTGAAATTTCATAATTTCAATAGAAGTGCAACCAGATGCTTAATATGTTTCCTGTAATTATTATTGCTAGCATTCATTTCGATAATTATGTTCCGTAGTTTTAATTACGTACTATTTAAAAATATCTTTCACATGGTAATACCGCGCTTTTTGAAAAGAGAACAGAATTACATTTTCAAAAAGCGCTGTATTAAGGCGTATTTTTTTTTAATTACACACAATGTCCCAAGGAATCAGCGTATACTGCCTACAGTCTCAACTGCAATAAATGTTTCCGTGAACTTGTGAGGCCCGTATTAACTCACGTAAGTCGTTTCAAAATCAATTTCCATGTTTACACTGACCACTAAAAGGGGGTATTCGACGGCCATTACTTAGGAGAGTATTCTTGTTGGTATAGGGTTGACAGTTTAATGAAAATATTTTAAATAAATTCTTAATACATAGGGTTTGTTTAATATAAATGGCGGTTTCTATCTAACGGGTGGCGCAAAAGTAAAGACCCTATTTGGTTCAGCTATAACATTTTTTCTAAATTAGAAAACTAGATTTAGATTTTTTTAAATGTATATTTGTGCCATTAAATTTCGTACCATTAGGATTTAAAGATGATGTCTTTTAAATGGTGACCTCCAGAGTTGATACACATTTGAGCCCTATTTATGACATTTTGCATAACTTGCCGTAACACTTCCTGCGATATGTTCGTTATTTCTTGACGAATGTTTTCTTTTAGAGCTGCGAGAGTCTGTGGCTTGTTCACATACACCCGAGATTTCAAAAAACCCCAAAGAAAGAAGTCTGGACTGGTCAGATCGGGTGATCTTGCAGGCCAAGGCAAATCGCCAAAACGAGAGATAACTCGGCCTGGAAAAGCGTCCCTCACTAAGTCCATAGTGTCGCGCGCTGTGTGTGCCGTAGCGCCGTCTTGTTGAAACCAGATGTGCTCCAGCCCCAATTCGTCCAAACTGGGTATCAAAAACTCACGTAACATGGTTCTGTAGCGTTCTCCAGTGACAGTAATCGCATTGCCTCCAGCGTCTTCGAAAAAATAGGGTCCGATCACTCTGTCAACACAGATGCCACACCATACAGTAACTTTTAGTGGGTGTAGAGGTGTTTCTTGAATAATGCGCGGATTATCAGTGCCCCAGAACCGAGTATTCTGCTTATTGACATGCCCTGAGAGATGGAAATGCGCTTCGTCACTCATAACCAATTTTGAAGGAAAATCATCCTCTTCAAGGTTGAGGTTTATGACGCGCTGGCAGTAATCTAGACGAGCTCGGTGGTCAGCAGGCAGCAGCTGATGAGTCATTTGAGTTTTATACGGGAACATCTTTAAGTCTTTCACCAAAATACGCTGCAGGGTCCGTCTGGAAATGCCCAATTGCGTGGCACGTCGCCTCGTTGATGTTTCTGGACACTCTTCCACATCTTCGCGCACAGCATCGATATTTTCAGCTGAACGGCCTGTTCTTGGTCTCCCAGACTTAGGTCTATCCAATGTTGAGCCAGTTGCTTCAAGGCGTGTGGCAAAGCGTCGAATTGTGCGACCAATCGGTGCCGGACGGTGGGGAAATCGTCGACGAAATTCACGTTGTGTTCTTATCACTGATGAATTATTCCGTAAGAACATTGACACAATTATTCCACGTTCTTGGGGAGTAAAACGGTCCATGTTTATTTTCAGTGTATTTTACATTTGTTCACTACACAATTTTCAACAACAGAATGACAGAAAATGTCATATAAAAAAAAAAAAAGTATTTTCTTTAGTGCCAGTACTTTTGCGCCACCTAGTATTACAGACAGAAAGATTAATTCATATTTTGTATAAGTATTTTCCGAAAGTAATGACGTTCATAGTCAAAACGTTCCTTCCTGATAATGAAAGTTTCTACGGATTTAATAATCTTTAAAATAGGTTTTAGGTATTAGCGGTTTTGAGATTGTCCATTACAATAAAAAAAACACACACACATAAAACCTACTTAGGATTAAAATATCTTTATTAGGTTTCTCGATTTTAACTAGGCGAGAGGCTATCCCAGATGACAGCGTCCAAGTTACAACATTTGTTTAATACGTACAATTATATCCCAATCAAATCCTTTTCTTGTAAGCTTAGGCAATAATACTCATATCAGCAGGAGGACGATCAACGACCCGCACAAGATCATCGGTCCATCTTGTAGGGGGCTGTCGTCCGCTTTTGTGGTCGCCACTCGAGAAAACCTTTCTGGGGAACTTTTCAGGCAATAATAACGTATGAATGATACTAATCTAAAAAACTTAATGTAACCAAAAGAAAATATTTGGCTCTACCCGCCAACCCTACCAACGAGCTTACTTTTTCTACGAAAACACTTAAAACAGATCCCGATAACCGAATTTTTCAATTAAGTGTCATAATCGTATCGTGGCCGGCATTTCGCGGGAAATTTATTATTTTAACATACAATTTTGGACGTGCAATCTCTCATTACACATATTAAGTACTGGAACTCAATACTCAACCAGTACGGATTACCAGGAACAAGGCGGGAATATAATTTCGAGTTCATAATTTAGTATTATTTAGTAAGAAATTAAAGATTTTTTTTGCAATTTGGTTTTCGAATGTAGTAGGTAGGTCTATATATAAAGGAACTATGCTATTTATATGCCCATGATAACAATGCTAATGCTAAACCATAAGAAGATAACGATCGTTCAAATAGTCTGTCCGTCATCGTATTAAATTAATAAGGAATAAATTAACCAGACATACTACTTGTACTAGCAACCCGTTCCGGATTCTCATGGGTACATAGATAGAAAGACTGTTTTAATTTGAGCAATGATTTTTATACATACCTCTCGAGTTATTTATTCAAAGTGAAAACATGAAATCTGAATAATAAGTGTTGTAGTATTTTGCATGAAAATTTATATTATTATATATATTAAATAATAAACCTTATAATTATTTTTATTCTTCTGATATTTATCTCATTCTATTCATAGGCTACTGTTCTAAAGTTTCACTTCTGCTGTGTGTGGATTGCATTCACACATTCACAAGACAAATTTGATTAATTATAATGACAGTAATCGAGGCAAAAGACGTGATCAAAGATAGTGACAAATGGAAATTCTTTGTCTCTACCTACCCCTCTGGGAAACAGGCGTGAGTCTATGTATGTATGTATTGATTAATTTGTGAGTATTTTAACAACATTTAATTATCGATTTATTAATCATAAAAAGGGCGTCAAAGATATTCATTTAATGCTAGCGTGTACTGAATTCATCTTATTAATTATATTTTAAGTATTATAATTAACGACATGATACTTTAATGAGTATCGACATATTCCATATTCTTTAACACCTATGAAAATGTTGTGACTCAAATTAAATGTCTGCCTATTACACCGTACCGATTCACGGTGTGGTTAACAATTGCTTACACTTGATACAATTACGAAAACACGGACATATATACAATACAAGAGCGGAACAAGTACTAAATGAAAAATAACTGTACAAAATAATGCAGGAAAAATTCTTATAGTTACCGCAATATACACACTATTTCTGGGATACACCTGCGCGATCGCATCGAATACTAATTTGTTCTTAGCATTGAAACCCAGGCTTATCCCAGAGAGTTATTGGAAATGGATTGACCAATAGCTATTTAAAGGTGGAATATAGAATCGAATAGAATAGAATAGAAATTTTATTTTTCAACTAGCTATGACTCACATAATATAGAACTATATAACAAGACTGTAGTCTCAAAAAACGAGATAATTGCAAAAAACCAGATGCAGAAGGTTATTTTAAGAGGGGTAGAGCACAGTATTTATTCGTTCAAAGAGCAACCCGCCTTGGGAAGTACCTCCACCTTACAGAAGTCTTCCTTAATAATAACTTATTGTGTTTTTGACTATTTCTCGCTCAATCTTACATTAAAACAGTCTTATATAAAAAAATATCTCCGGTAGATTTTAATGAACTGTTATATACATAGTTTAACTTGATTCCAATAATAAGTATGACAAAAATAACATATACGATTAAGAGCCGATTTCACCGTTAAAATTAAACGCGATCAAAGGGCGCTAAACTCGGTTCCGCTTCCTTTAGCTGAGTTTAGCGTCCATTGATCGCGTTTAATTTTAACGGTGATATCGGCACTAAGTTGTTACTTCATACTTTCTTATTGGTTTCCTTTTGCTACATTACGGTGTGACAGTAAGTGATAGTGATCAATAAAAAGTGTATTCTGCCTTGTTAAGTCATTGCCAATATGCCTACAATTATCTCTATACGGAACCGCTTTATTGTTTTGATTATACCGAGCTTTTTAAGCAAAAAGCAAGATCCGCTTTTTGACACGTAATTATCATTTTGACAGTTACCCACTTACTTGTATTTATTGGGTTAACTTGTAGCTTTTTTATGGTAAATTATTTTTGGGGAAAATACAATTATATACCTTGTACTGTAGACGCCACGTGTGGACGGGGTTGGGGTGAGCTGCTAGACTAATACATTCGTATTGATTGCTTGCTTGCTTATCGTATGGGTAGAGTTGCTCAAGCCGTCCAGTAGGCCTCTGACATGGCTTAACGATTGTTGTCTAATGACTCAACCGGGACCGACAGCTTAAAGTACACTCCGAAGCACGGAGGTACTCCGAAATTAAACCACTTTGGCGGTCACCCATCTATGGACTGACCGCGAGCCTAATTGCTTAACCTCACTGATCGGTGAGAGCATCTAGCTATTGACTTCAATCCTCAATCGGTTTTCGTCCCGCTTCTTCGCGTTTTATATTATAAATAATATTTTTTAAAGTATTATACTTCTTAATTTATGATTTTGCGTTAAACCTGCATAAACACGACTATGTCTTACCAACTTAACTTTAAGTAAATTTTCTTAAATAACAGCAAGCCATATTTTACGAAGGTACAAAACAAGCAAAATTAAATTTAAATGATTTTGTTTGAAGATGAAGCTGTGCTGGCTATGTTTCGCATAACATAAGACCATTGTTAGCAAGTTGAACTATGATTATATTTCGTAAGCACGGAATATTCTAACGGAAAATGTAGAGAATAAAGTTTATTGTTAGCTGTATAAGACGAGGCAAATAATTTTAAAGCTTTTAATATATTTATATTATGATAAGTAAAGGAGTCCGTCGTTATTTTGTGGAACTTTAAAGTTTAAGAGAGGTAGGGCACAGTGTTCATTCGCTCAAAGAGCAGCCCGACTGGGGAAGTACCTCCATCTTACAGAAGACATTCCTAAATAATAACATTAACAATTTTAATGGTATGTTTCTGCGTGTGAGTTAGGTCGCCAGAGCTCATCGGGGTGAGGGGAAGGGTCAGCAACACTTGTTTGCTGACTCTCAAAGGCCGGCAACGCACCCGCGACTCCTCTGGTGTTGCGAGTGTCCATGGACGGCGGTGATCACTTACCATCAGGTGACCCACTTGCTCGTTTGTCGTCCGCTTATATAATAATAAAAAAATATCTATAAAAATCAAAATAGTAATTAATATGTAGTGTTAATTCCGCTAATTGTCAGTTTAATCAAGCCGGGATGCAATAATCCCTTGAGAATGGGCCGCGGAGGATTGAAAAGCTTGCTGGGTATCATACTAGTGCATGTAATTTGCTTGTTTACATTGTCCTTCTTGCATGTGCATAATTTTTGGGGGCAGAATGGTGGTGTATATTATTATCAATACTAATATTAAAGAGAGGTAAAATTTGATAGATTGTGAAGTTGAAGAGGATAGTCTCTTAATCTACTAAAGTGATTTTGAAAATTCTTTTATCAATATAAGGCCACATTATTTGTGAGAGTATAGGCTATATATTGATCCGTAAAATGAAATGAACCAGACTCATAATTTCATCACAATTAAAAATATTCACTGACCTATGAAATGGGTATGGGCTTAAAGAAGACCAATGCACTATATTGGATAATGCTTATAAAAACTTATAATATTTATATATATTATAATAATAATAATAATATCCTCCTAGCCGAATTTCGGCTACGGCGGCCAGTCTCAACAGAGATTAGCCATCTGCACGAGACACATTATAGTGCTCAAGTGTGTGCGCAAAGACAGGAGCACTTTCTATTCCATCACTCTCATGATCCGATGGGACGACTAGCGACACGACCAGAAAGAGGTCAGGCACAGGACCGACGGCTTTACATGCTCTCCGAGGCACGGGGGTATAATAAATAATAAAACTTTTAATACACTGATATCAAAAAGACAAATTTACCTTTTCTCTGCTGTTCGCCTTCTGGGGAGGACCCTGCTGTAGTCTCTTGATAAAACTGGGAGCCCCATTCATATCTTCTGAATACGTGGGAAGGAAATTTGCTAAAAACGTATCGTAAGAGTTCTCAGTTGCGAGCGTGAGCTCCCCGTTAGAATGAGAAGTGCGATATAGTAGAAAGTGGCAGTGAGAATAGTTCTACTGAACACAGCCTATTTTACAGATGTTATACCACACACAAGGAGACCATAAGACCATGAAGATCATAAATCCATTTCCTACATTACATTCTTGTTACTTTTCTGAACGCTCGTCTATCTTCCACACTTCAGTTGTCTACTATGTAAAGTGTTTCCTCGCCAACATTCTGATCAATCCTAGACGAATCTATCTTTAACTTACACCATTTCTCTCATACCTTACCTTCTATAAACCACATCCCATCAACATATGCCGTGTAACAATATTAACTGTAAATACTTCTCTTATCACAACATGGAGTTAAACCTTGCTACATGATTTTTATTTAATAATATGCAGGTAAATAAAAAAATAAAAAAAATCTGCTGTGTGGTGACGGCGACAAATATCAGAATCAGAATATCATCACCCCATCTCATCCCGTGGGGGGCGTAGAAGTCGACCCGAGGGAATATCTACCAGAGGACGGGAAGCAGCTTCCTTCTGATTACTACGACCATCATACTGCGATCGCCAACCCGCCTGCCAAGCGTGGCGATTATGGCATATCCCCTCAAGATGATTCTTGAGGGAGGCTTGTCCAGCAGTGGACTTATTTAAGCTGTAATGATGATGATGATGATGAAGTAGAAAAATAAGTTCACATAGTCATTGTTCGTTAGAGACTAATCTCACTTGTGCAGAAGTTGACTAAAAAAATACCTTAAACTTGAACTATCTAACGAAGGACCTTTTCTTTTTTGGATACAGTTTCGAGTGGAGTTACCAGCCAACGGCATTTCAAATTGTTTTTATATTTTTGGCTACTAAAAACCCGACGTCGAGACGACCCAAAAGTGAAAAATTTAATGCAATTTGTTGTCCTTTTACTTAATGCTACAGGATTTTTCAACCTTTAAAAGATTTGGTCGTTTTAGTTGGTGCTTCTAATCAGGTTTTTAAAGTCAATGTGGCCATTACAAAACGCAAAAATACTGAAATGTGGTATTATATCTCAGTGGATTATTTTATTAGGTTTCATATTTGCAAGCTGATTAAAAGACAAGTTACATCTAGATAAGAATAGATTATATATAATATGTCAGAATGATCATTAGTACAGAAAGGACATTTGTACAGACGCCAGCGTCATCCAGCTATCCCAATCTAACAAATTTATTTTATAGATTTTCTACTAACTATAACTTTAACACATAAGTATAAGGTTCCCTTTCAATTGGGGAAATATAACAGATAGGGGTAGGTTGATGTGCTGGCGTCTGTACATTAGTAGTAGTAGTAGACATCTACGTATAATAAAATTGTAGGAAAGTCAAAACTGTACATTTAATATTTTTTTTAAAGGATACTTGGGGTGTACAATCGATATCGAAGCCAAAAATATAGTTTTTAGAATTTTTGTCGGTGTGTCTGTTTGTCTGTATGTACTCGTATGTCCGTGCTAAACTCAAAAAGTTCTGCATGGATTTACTTGAAATTTTGCATGAATATTACTAAGAGGTTGGGTCAACATATAGGCTACATATTATCACGCTATCGAATACGGGGGAGGAGCTTTGATAATTAATAAAATTTAACGCAGGCAAAACCGCGGGGCACAGCTAGTATATAATATAATAAGCGATCTTAATAACTTCTTAAAGTATTTACAGTTAATTTTGTAACACAGAATATTTAAATATCGTTCCAACAAATATGTTGGCAATTTGCAATTAATATGAACACTTATAAATAAGGCGTAGCGTCGCATGTGATGTTATCGTGTGCTGCGACACGATAACATCACATGCGACGCCACGCGTCGTCACGTATGGGGAGACCTTATTTATATCACTATCAGATTTCAATTTATGTTCTTACATCGTAAGAGTTAACCTTCGATTGCTAGTAATATTAATGAAGTGTTTTTCAATGTGTCTAGGAAATGCTACTGGTTTTATTGGGACTTGGAGTTTTTGTTTAGATATTATTTGACGAATATTTTCGAATTGATTCAAAATCAATGAATGTTGATACTTTTACATGTATCACGCTAAGCATTTACTTTATATCTTTGAAGTTAAAACTTCTTTAGACGGTCACCGTAGCCTAGTTGGTAGTGCTCCTGCCTACGAAGCTGGTGGTCCTGGGTTCGAATCCCGGTAAGTGCAAATATTTGTGTGATGAGCACGAATATTTGTTTCTGAGTCATGGATGTTTTCTATGTATTTAAGTATTTATCTATCTATATAAGTTGTATGTATACGTCGCCTGGTACCCATAGTACAAGCTTTGCTTAGTTTGGGGTTAGGATGATCTGTGTGACATTGTCCCCAGATATTATATTATTATTATTATGTGTATTTTAATTTGTTCTTGATTCTACAAAGAAATTGAACAAAATACAATGTGTGATAGAATGGCATGTACAGTCAAATGCAAAAGTAGATGATCAAAGACATTTAATAACTCGATTTGTGACTCGATGTATGGTAGGCGGCTGAAAATCAGCGTTGCACTTGGGTTCTGGCTGTAACAGGTGCTAGCAGCTTACCAATTTCTTTTTTAAGACAACGCCCGCACTCTGTTATTCAATCCCTGTGTCGCGGGGTACATACCAAACATATAATAGACGGACACAAATTGAACACATATATTTTAGCTAATTTTGTTGTTTGTTTCTTTATAATGATTTTTTAATCATATATCATTTCGTTCTGTGTACAAACTTCTTTAATAAAAACATTTTTCTTTCTTTCTTTTTATACTGATTATCGTAAAATGTGCCTAAACAGTGTGGCGGTGCAGTGTTCTAAATTGCTTGAGTGTTAAGAAAACATATTTGTTAGCCTGTGGTTTTCGGCCTAGAAAAAATAATAGGGCCTCCCTATACTATCCCGTGGGTGTCGTAAAAGGCGACTAAGGGCGACCTCTCGTTCGATTTTGATCATAATCAATCAAATCAATCATAATCAATAATAATAATAATATGGTAGAAACATTTAATAAATAGATAATTACTCTTTTTGACTTGCATTCTCCTTTAAAGAAAATATTAATAAAAGAACGATGCCTTCCATGGATTACAGATACAATCAGGGAAATGATGCGTACACGTGACAGGTATCAAAATAGGTCTAGATTAACTAAGTCTCCTGTCCATATTGACTTCTATAAGCATTTAAAATATGAAGTCAGAGCTGCTCTTGAACGTGAAAAAACAGCTTATTACAAACATTATATTAATAAAAATATTAAACAACCTAAAATGTTATGGAAAAATTTAAAAACTACACTCAGTAAAAAAAATACTCATTACCCAGATTTACCTAAAAACTGCAGTAATCCTGATATCTTGAATAAATATTTTTTGGAGATATCTGGCCCAGATAATATTTCAATATCCCAGTTGACTTTCTATGAGCATAACAGATTTGGTAGTGGTCAATTTCATCTTGGGCTTGTAACTGAGAATGAGGTACTAAAAATCATAAAAAAATTTAAATCAAATGCTATGGGAGTAGATGACATATCTCTGGCGATGCTTCTGTTGACTCTACCTCATACGCTTACCTCAATTACCAGTATTATAAATAAGTCATTGTTAACATCAAAATTTCCGGATCTATGGAAGATAGCAATCGTAAAGCCTATAGCCAAAAATTCTAGTCCCACTGGGCCAGGTGACCTACGTCCAATTTCCTTATTACCCTGCTTGTCTAAAATCTTAGAGCGGGTGGTGTGTGACCAGTTAACCAAGTATCTCGAGCAGTTTAATATATTACCTACACATCAGTCAGGATTCCGAGGGGGTTATAGTACCTCCTCGGCCTTGATTGATGTTGTGGATAATCTGCTTGAGGCTGGAGATCAGGGCAAAGGGTCCATACTAACCTCACTTGATTTTTCTCGTGCGTTTGACTCTATAAATGTTTCACTATTGCTATCTAAACTTGCATACTACGGTTGCACAGCGGAAACAGTCAAATGGTTTCATAGCTATCTCAGTGATAGGTATCAGTTTGTTCGGATAAGAAATGATCGGAGTGGTAACGAAGCCTCTTCCTCTTACTCTCGAGTGTCAAGTGGAGTTCCTCAGGGATCGATATTGGGGCCAATACTTTTCATCTTATACAGTACAGATATCACCACTGTCATAAAACACTGTAAATATCATCTCTATGCTGATGACCTCCAGCTTTTCATTTCCTTTCATCCATCTGATTGTGAGCTTTCTGTAAAAAATATGAATGATGATTTAGAGAGTGTTGCAAACTGGGCTTCTCAGAACTCATTAGTGCTAAATCCTAGTAAATCCAAACATATACTAATGGGATCTAGAAATATCATCAAGCAGGTAGAACAGAAACCCCCTATCGTTAAAATAGGAGACTGTTTGATAGAGCGGGTAATGGAGGCACGAAACCTTGGGGTTGTTTTTGATGGTCAGTTAAAATTTGAAACACATGTTGTACAAGCTGTACAAAACTGTTTCTATCGTCTCAAGCTACTCTACCGGGTTCGCCCATACATAAGTGTTGATGTGCGGATTATGCTCTGTGATTCTCTCATCCTCTCAAAACTTAACTATGCCGACACAATGTATGGGACATGTCTGCTTGCTCGAACTGAGAGGCTAATACAAAGAGTTCAGAACGCATGTGCTAGATTCTGCTACAATGTGCCTCCTAGATCACACATAACCCCTTATCTGAATAGTGGTAATATGCTAAAAATGATGGCACGCAGAAAACTACATCTTGCTACTCTGCTATTTGGTGTGGTGGCAACAGGTAAACCAGGTTATCTATATAATAAATTGACTTGGTCGCATGATCAGAACTCACATAAAACTAGAGCCTCTTCGTACCTATTGATAACTCCTAAACATAGGACTAATGCGTTCCGCGGCAGTTTCCGATTCGCCGCTAGTCATATCTGGAACGTTTTATTGCCGCCTCTTCGTGCGCTGCGAACAAAACATTGCTTTAAAGAACATTTCAGGACGCATTTACTCGAAAAACAAAAAACTGATCAATTGTAATTGTAACTTACTTAGGTTATGCACGTCGCCAGCCAAGGCCATAGCAAGTATTTCCGGTCTTTTTCTTATTTTATTATTAAACTGCCCGGATCATGTAAATATCACAAAACACGTGGCAAGGATCTTTTTCTTATTAAACTGCCCACATTCACATTCATATTTATCGTAATATTTTATACTTTGACAGTTTTTGATAGGTAAACACAGCAATGACGCAATACTAGTTGTTTATATTCTCTTTGATGACATTTAAAGTGGTTGGAGTCGCAACCAAACGCTACTACAGGTCGATACGCATGATAATTTTGTAATTTAATTAGTAGTTTTTTAAGCGCTATCGGAAGATCAGCGTTGCAGTAATTGTTATTATTTACTGTAACATTTGCTGAGGTAGACGCCTTTCCTAGCTAGTACTAATAATAGACCAGGGTAGAAGCGTTTAAAAATAATAAAAAGTGAAAAAAATAATAGTAGGATGAAACCCCTTAGAAAAGGAGGGGAATATTATAAAAATGAAAGGAAAAATAATTTACGGGCGATCTGAGGTCGGGAAGGGGATGAGGGTGAGTTTTTAAAGGTTAAAAACGGTTTTTCTCGATTTCCGGCAAAACTAAAAGTCCTATCGAAAAAAGTCAAATGGCAAAGTTGTAGGTAATAAAAAGATCTAAAACTTTTGTATTTACACTTTTTTCACATAAACTAAAATTTATGTGAAAAATTCAAAAAACCAAGTTTTTGGTTTTTTATTTTTATCTTTTACATAAATTTTTCTTTTTTAACTAAATTTGGTGAAAACTTAGCTTTTTATGTCCCAAATACGCTGTAATTTATTTGATTAAAAATATTTATTTTTTCACCTTAATTTGAATTAATATCGAAAAAATACCCTAATTTTCAATCGAAAAGTCACCCGTCAAAATATCAGCTTTTTTTAAAAAGTTGGTATGTTTTCTGTTCGTTGAAATCTCTACTTTCCGATGGTGAAAAAAAATATATATGTTGCTGTAGTAAATTTTCTCAGAAAATGCAAAAAATCGAAAATAACTCGAATTCGTTTTTTTTTAAATTATTATGAAAAAAATCAACAAAAAATTTGATTGCTGCAATTTGTTTCAATTAAAAAGTTGATTTATTGAATGCTAATTACATTTATGGCATAGAAAATCTCATTATATATAAATGTAAATCATACAACTAAATGTAGATACTTTATTCTGATTACGTTATTCATTACAATATTTTTAAACAACAAAATATTAACGAAATAAATATCAAAATGTATAAAAAATATATTATAAATATATTAAAAATCTATTTAAAATGTATAAATATATAAAAAAATATGTATAGTAAATATATTTTTAATAACTAACTTTTGGCTGATTTTCATGCATATTTCATATATTTTGAATATATCTGAAATATATTTGAAATGTGTAAAATATATTTGAAAATCGGCCAAACGTTTGTTATTAAAAATATATTTACGATATACATTTTATATATTTTTTATAGATTTTTAATATATTTTTATGTATTTTGAAATATATTTTTTTTTATGGGATTAACTAAATTTGTTTGTGCAAAATTAAGGAGATTATTATTAGTATGTATGTAGTAAGACCCAGACCCGCCTAGCCCCTTCCCCACTTCTCCATGAAATACCTTTTGATGGCCTACTATTTTTCGTAGGTCACTCAGGTATATAATTTATCTTAAAATATAAAATAAATAGACATCTACGCATATAATTTAAAGAAGATTCGACAACTTTCTCCAAATATTGTAGATGTCTTATTAAATATTAATTTTATTAACTTATTTGTTTGTTAATTATAGTAGTATATTCTTATTTGCATTTTTTTTATCAATGTTACATGTAATCTAATGCTTTTTGAGTCATTAAAGTGTTAATTTTAATAAATAGCTCAAAAATGTATATAGTAAAAAAAAAAATAATTCGATCTTTTTTTGCATTTTCTTAGAAGATTTACTATAGGTACATATATATTTTTTTTCACCATCGGAAAGTAGAGATTTCAACGAACAGAAAACATACCAACTTTTTGAACAAAGCTGATATTTTGACGGGTGACTTTTCGATTGAAAATTAGGGTGTTTTTTCGATATTAATTCAAAATAAGGTGAAAAAATAAATATTTTTAATCAAATAAATTACAGCGTATTTGGGACATAAAAAGCTAAGTTTTCACCAAATTTCGTTAAAAAAGAAAAATTTTTGTAAAAGATAAAAATAAAAAACCAAAAACTTGGTTTTTTGAAGTTTTCACATAAATTTTAGGTTATGTGAAAAAAGTGTAAATACAAAAGTTTTAGATCTTTTTATTACCTACAACTTTGCCATTTGACTTTTTTCGATAGGACTTTTAGTTTTGCCGGAAATCGAGAAAAACCGTTTTTTACCCTTAAAAACTCACCCCCATCCCCTTTCCGACCTCAGATCGCCCGTAAATTATTTTTCCTTTAATTTTTATAATATTCCCCTCCTTTTCTAATGGGTTTCATCCTACTATTATTTTTTTTGGTTTTAAAAATTATCGACCCTGGTCTATAATGTTGCATGCTTCATTAGTATTATATAAACTAAACGTAATTAATTATATTGTCTTAGATTTAAACTAAGTTAAGGATTATCTGTGCTTGTTGGGAATAAAACTTTTTTTTTTTTTTTTTTTTATCATCATTGCAGTTGATTGTACATAAGCAAGTTTATCTCATCAATTAGTTTTTAATAATAATAATAACACTTTATTTTCAGACCAAATTAGTGTCCAATAAGTTAGTAACAATTTTCTTATAAACTAGTGTTAGTAATAATTTTTTTTTTTAAATATGTAACTAATTTATCATTCATTGCTGCGTCATTCGATGCGAAATGGCGCAGCAATGATTGACGTAAATACAGTCTAGCCGACTAGCGATCATGCGAAGGATGCTGTTGGTGCTGCCACGTATTCTGCGCACCAGAGATGGGCATCTCTTATGAATCGTGGCGTAGAAACAATCTACGCGATGCTCAGCAAACATTCCTGAGGCACTACAGAATCGCCGCAGCCACTTCAGCATCCTGAACGCATTATTAAATTGAATATTTAAATACGCCTGTAATTTAGATTTTTCTGACTGTCTAGCTGCATTGGTCTAGCAGTAGTGTGTGGAACCGAAATTGTGAAGATATTGACAGGCCTGTTGGTCAAGTGGTTAGTGGCCATATATACTAAGCTAGAGGTCGTGGGTTCGATCCCCATCCAGACTGAAGACGACACGAGGAGAAATGGGGTGCAGGCGTTACCTGCTTTTCGAAGAACGGGGGTCTGATACCGCCAATTACCGTACTTCAAGCTGCTGTTGAGTGTTTCTTCGTGCCGTCAAATCTCATTATCAATGTTTGGCTAATCCCGGTATATGATAATATAAATAAATACCGTGAGACAACTAACACACCATCTGATCTCAAACTATCCTGATTAACGTTCTTAGATATTTTTAATTTACCTTTTATATATATATATATATATATATATATATATATATATATATAAAAGGTAAATTAAAAATATCTAAGAACGTTAATTATATTATATAGTATATGGTTTGTATTAGCACTCACATTCGCTTTTAACACTTCGGAAGGAATCATAATTATGTACTTACCTGCCTCGTTGGTCTAGCGGTAGCGTGTTCAGCCGCAAAAAAATTAGGTCCTGGGTTCAAATCCTGGGTCAGGCCAAAATGTGATATTAGGATATTTCCGTAAAAAGTAATTTCTCAGTATCAGCCCGAAGTCTGGAAGTTAGCGGTATTACACCCCCGTGCCTCGGAGAGCACGTAAAGGCGTCGCTCCTGTATCTGACTTCTATCCCGCCGTGTCGCTAGTCATTCCATCGGATCATGAGAGTGATGGAATAGAAAGTGCCCCTGTGTTTGCGCACACTTGTGCACTATAATATGTCCTGCGCAATTGGCTAATCTCCATGGAGAATGGCCGCCGTGGCCGAAATTCGACCGGGAAGACATCGTCATATTTTTAAACACATATAACAAAGATTAAAGATAACCCAGACTCAGAACACTAATCGTGCTTATTACACAAAGATTTCTCACGGATGAGGATCAAACCTAGGACCTCTGGCTGAACAGGCAGGCTCTAATCACTCATCTGGGACACGGTGCAAAAGGGGGGCACCGGAGCAGCATACCCGCGTTCCCGGGGCTCCCCGTATCAGGCGCCAGAAGAAGTCCACGGCAGGTTAGGTTTAGTCGGTGCGAGTCCGACATACCCACCCGCAGACACTTTTTGCGGGTGGCATGCATTAGCATTCACCCTGCCCTATCAAAATAAATGCTGTGTGGTGACGGCGACAAATATCAGAATCAGAATATCATCACCCCATCTCATCCCGTGGGGGGCGTAGAAGTCGACCCGAGGGAATATCTACCAGAGGATGGGCAGCAGCTTCCTTCTGATTACTATGACCATCTTACTGCGATCGCCAACCCGTCTGCCAAGCGTGGCGATTATGGCATATCCCCCCAAGACGATTCTTGAGGGAGGCTGGTCCAGCAGTGGACTTATTTAGCTGTAATGATGATGATGATCAAAATAAAAAAAATATTAAAAAAAGGCTCTAATAACTAAACCAACAAGTCCGGTTATATAGCTGTAGTTTAATAATATACTTTGAACGATTTCAGTAAGCCTTTTATATGTAACCAAGCTAGCTTAGATGATAATGTTTATGACCTCGAGGAAAGTAAATATCTGCACTCAATTTTCTGGTACTCACAATTATCATAGAAATAGAAATCTCTTATATTTATCAACAGCTCTGTAATGGGCAAACGGCTAATATTTTACATATCATATTGCTAATAGTAAGCCGATTGCTCTCTGGAAATTTATTGAGCGTGCTAGAAATTTGGTTCCCAGGCACAGTAGTTGATATTATTTGATTAAAGGTGCAGATGTGGAAATAGGTACAAAGTACTTTTGTCCCAGTTCTCGTTGGTTTTAGGTTTCAGTACTAAAATTGTAAAAGAAACCATTATGGCGCTTTTCTACCCCTTATTACTTATTTCAAACAGAATTGATTTTTGTTTTATTTTCTAAAGTGTGGGCGAACACTAATAAACTATGGGCATTTTCAATGGAAATAGTTGATGATTTCAAATAAACTATAGTTGGAACAAAAAATCTGGTTTATAATTATGTAGGTAATTAAATATTTTCCTAAATAGTACATGGAACAATTGAATATTTTTTATGTAATAGTTTTAGCCTTTATGACATCTGCAATATTAAAAAAAAACATGGTAAGTAGTTTATCATGATAGAAGGACGGTAACATTTAGGGCAATGTAATGAAAGTTTCACTTTATTTTTCTTTTTAAAAGACAACGGGAATCTATTCCCTGTGTCGCGGGGTACTTTATAAAAATATAATAGACGGACACAAAATACATCCAGACTCAGAGCAACTATTTATGGGTCACACAAATAGTTATTCTGCGCGGGACTCGAAGAGGCGAGGCGAGTTCTCTTATCCGCTGCGCCACGCTCATACAATTGAATAATTTTGATGTCATAGTTCTAGCCTTTTTGACATCTATTCTATTGAAATAACCAACGTAAATGGTGTATTTTGGTATCATCCATATTGTGCCATATTAAGATTTACACCAATAGAAGGACGGTAAAATTTAAGGCGTGGTAATACAAGTTTCACTATAAATAAGTTCATTCTGCACATTTCTTACTCTACAGCACAATCACAGCGGTAGGAACAAATACAAATTGGTCTCACGGACTGCATTGATATCAACATGGGAGGTGCCAGATTATTCGCATTTAATTGGAAGACCAGACTAGGGAATTGCTTCTATTAATACTATGTGTATTGTATTGGTAATCATATTTTACAAACGACAGGTGTGTAGGTACGGCTGTTTAATAATTTGTAAGAAAATTACTTTTGGAGTATAGATGGCTTAGTGCAAGGACAATTTTGGTGAATCAAATGGCACACGTTTATATTGAAACATAAGTAAGCACACGTCTTCTAAAACTTCTTTAGGCGCATTTTTCATTCATTCATTCATTTTTTGGGTGAACAAAAATCATGGAACTCACGTCATCGTCACGTCACACTTCGCATTAACTTAATATATATATACTGGGTATATATGTACATACATCTTCGCGCGTCATTAGTATACATATACAAAGAGTAGGTTGGTCTAGCGGTAGCGTGTTCAACCGCAGATAATGAGGTCCTGGGTTCAAATCCCGGGTCGGGCCAAAAAGTGATTTTGGGATTTTCCCATAAAAAGAAATTGCTCAGTATCAGCCCGAAGTCTGGAAGTTGGCGGTATTACACCCCCGTGCCTCGGAGAGCACGTAAAGCCGTCGGTCCTGTACCTGAACTCTTTCCGGTCGTGTCGCTGGGCGTCCCATCGGATCATGAGAGTTATGGAATAGAAAGTGCCCCTGTGCTTGCGCACACACTTATGCACTATAATATGTCCTGCGCAATTGGCTAGTCTCCATTAAGACTGGCCGCCGTGGCCGAAAATCGGTCGGGAGGACATCATCATCATCATATTTCAATATTAAGTGTCAACCATTACATAGTAGATTATTTAGATTAGAAGTGTTAAACATTGTTTTCACTTCTATCGGCAATCTCCAAAGACTTTTTTAATATGTCTTTTACAATTAGCTTTTCGTTGCTTCACCGTACAATAGAGGCGAGCATGACCTCAAACCATCTACGGCTATTACGGCTATCCCCTCCAAATGTCAACAGGCCTATGTCCTGTAGTGGATGATGCTGATATCAGGTTCATAATGATGAAAAGTTACACATTAACTGGCCGCCATGACCAGGAGGATATTTCAATTCTACTTATATCACAAGAACATTTTGGAACTAATAAATCGTAATCAATACGCGACGCTAATGACACTCAATTAAATGAGCATACAAAAATGGGTAACGGTGCATCTGACCGTTTATTTATGACTACATTGCGTGTTATATTATGTGGTTATTTATCTTCTATTTAGCCTTTCAATAGACAAATACACAGTGTAAACGAAAGCAGGTAGAAAAGTGACATGAAATACTCTATCTATTGAATTTTTAAATGTAGCATTTTTGCAATGCAAGGCCTAAATCTTATCTCAAAATTGGGACATTTTAAATTTTATTGTCCGGTGGGTATCGAACCAGCACCATCTAAACTTTTTTTAAATAGTTTGAAAGATGTTTTTAATTTGATATGATCTTACACATGCACCTGTGAACATATCATTCAGCCATATTTCTAGAAAAAAAGCCGACAGATGATACCTTCTTGCTCTGAAAATTTATAAGCAAGTGAATCTGATCATAAATTTGATCTACCAGTGCGTATAGTTCGTGGCTACGACGGTGAACGTCTACCCCGAATTGGTGCTGGTTCGAAACCCGCGAGAGTATTAAACTTATGATATCCCATTTTTGAGATTACTTTGTCTATTGCTTGAAATAATTACTATTTTAATCTGTTGTAAGTTTGTCTAAGTACACTGACAAAGTAAAACTCTTTATAGAATATGTTAAAATTATACGTTAAATCAGGCTACAGAAATATATTCTAACTACTCAGTAGTTTAATATTTTTATGGCCTTCGCCATCATTTCTCGTTAGGCTGTCACTTACAGGTTTTTGTATAACCTCAAGGGAAACTAAATATAATTTTTAATGATATTTTGAAAGTCTACGTCGGATTATAAGGAATTATTGGTACATCTTAAATGAGATTATTTATTGGATTATTCAAATTAGGCGGCTTAGCTTGGATATAGTTAGCTGGGTAATTTGAAATTATGATCAGGTTAAAGGCTATTTTTCTTGGTCCGTTATAGATTAAGTGCGTCTTCAAACTTTATTCATCGATAAAATGGGCTGGAGGTTTCGAAACAGCACAATAATCATTAAAAATAAATGTATTTCATGGCTCATTATAGGAATATAAATAAGTATCACTAACTTCAATAGGTCGATCAGATACCGCTCAAAGGCAAATAAATCTCCGAATTGCAGGTGACTTTACTACTTCTTAGCGTTTCAATGGCCAACTCCTTAAATTTTTGTGTCCCAAAACGTGGCCACACTGATTGCACTGCTTGTGGCAATCCTAAGATCCTGCCATAAACATGTGGCAGGGCAGGCTGGGCAAGCTGTTAGATGGGCCATGGATTGGACCGATGCTCCGCAAATATTTTTTTATTATTATTGACGGTCACCGTAGCCTAGTTGGTAGTGCTCCTGCCTACGAAGCTGGTGGTCCTGGGTTCGAATCCCGGTAAGTGCAAATATTTGTGTGATGAGCACGAATATTTGTTTCTGAGTCATGGATGTTGTTTATGTATTTATCTATCTATATAAGTATGTACATCGTCGCCTGGTACCCATAGTACAAGCTTTGCTTAGTTTGGGGCTAGGATGATCTGTGTGACATTGTGCCGAGATTATAAAAAAAAAAATTATAGTGACGATGCAAGGCGGACCCTCGAAATAGGGGGTATCAAGCCCCATTTCTGTTAACCACTCTACCACCGCGCCGTGGTGATCGGACTCAAATTTATACAATCTATTTAATGCTCCATTACCTTTACGTAATTAATAATAATAATAATCGTTTATTTCGGATAAAACATTCTCCATATATTGTTAGTACAAAGTTCTTAACCTAATGTTAGTAATCTTATAATATAGTAACAAACAATGCACTGAATAACAACCACACAACTGGGTATCACAATACCCTGGTATGTAGCTGAATCCAGTGCTTTAACATTGGGAAATCCCACCTTTCACATAATACGCTCAGATATAATTAAGATGCCTAACACCATTTTACCAAAACCTCCACGGCTAAGTTGGCAGGTATACCAATACTTAGATTCAATCATTACCAACACATGGCGCTTTTTACATAATTCTTTTATGAATCATTTTAACCCATATATGCCCATAGGGTCGATAACGACCAAAATTACGCCGTCACTGTTAATGCATATTGACCATGAACTGTTTACTGAATTTTGAATAAAACGCCATCTATTAATAGGTACAGGAACAATTTTGAAGGATGAGACAGTTTTGTTGACAGTTCACGACAATTTCGAGTGACAAATAGGAGTGCAAGTTTATACTTGTTTATTTCTTGAAAAAGTTTGCGACCGATCGGATACAAATGTAAGTATTTTGTGTGTATTATGTTATTTGACCGTATTAATAGTTTTTATAGGGAATCTAATAAGTGTTTCAGAGTAAGAGATATTGTTTTTTCGAAAATAGTATATTTTTCTATTCTCAAATGTTGATATGGTTTTCTTGGGTCGGTAACGACCCTGTAGGCACATATCGGGTTTTATATTGTATATTTTTGATTTTAGGTCTCGACACGTACTCTCGACAAATGAAATAGCCGATGCCCTGGAGGTGTTTGATGACGATGAAGATATTCAGGGCATCGATGTTTACATAGATCCGCCTTGCGATGGTACCATGTCGGATGGTGATTCAGGTGAAGAAGATTGTGGTAGTATAAATCGATTGAACCGTCATCAATTACTTGCGCCGGCTGAGATGGTGTTACGACAACGTGAAGAACATTTTGAAGAGAACAGAACTATCGATGATGTAATGGTCAGTCCTAGTCCTAGTTCTGAACACCTAGAATCCATTTCCACGTCATCGAGACCCAGCCCACACAGGTCACGACGTTCTCGTCCGGTTGAGACCCCGCCGATTATCACTGATTCATCACGTTCTTTTTCGAATGTGCGCACCACCAGGACACCTAGGGGAGATGGCCTTTCTTCAGAACGTCGTAGACAGCCCAACGTCAGGCCACGCAAATGGATAAAGCGAGATCTTCGCACCCAACAAAGTGAGTGGTCACCTCCACTGCCACGAGCAGTTCTTACACTCACCAAGGAATCTGAACCGATAGAATTCTTTGAATTATTTTTTAGTGAAGACGTTATAAGGTATATGGTCAGACACACCGTAATGTACGCTGTTGAAAAGCACAACTATAATTTCTGTCTATCGGGGGATGAGTTGAACTGTTTTATAGGTATAATACTCCTTAGCGGTTATGCGCCTTTACCAAGACGGCGTATGTATTGGGAATCCAACGAGGATACCCACAATGTTTTAATTGCGAAGTCGATGAGGCGAAATCGGTTTGAAGAGATATTTAGGTACTTCCATGTTGCTGACAACAGCAACCTACGTTTAGGAGACAAAATGGCAAAAATTCGGCCTCTGTTCAACATCATGAACAAAAAGTTTCTAATGTATGCTCCCATCGAAAAAAACTTGAGTATCGATGAATCAATGATACCATACTATGGGCGTCATGGCTGTAAGCAGCACATTCATGGCAAACCGATCCGTTTCGGCTTCAAAGCATGGGTGGCAGCGACTCGTTTAGGATACTGCTTACAAGCTGAGTTATATGAGGGAAGGTCTGAAGCGCGAGATACAGGCCTAGGGGAACATGTTGTTACCAAATTGACGAATACAGTCAAGACTGAATACCCCGAAACACTTTTTTCTGTTTATTGTGACAACTTTTTTACATCTCCTAGTTTACTAAGTTCTTTGCAAGAAAACAATGTAAAAATAACTGGAACTGCTCGTCAAAATAGAGTAGACAAGTGTCCACTAATGGATGCCAAGTCTTGCAAAAAGCAGCCCAGAGGATTTTATGATTACAGATTGGACACAAATGATAAAATATGTGCTGTACGATGGAATGATAACAACGTCGTAACAATGTTGTCAAACGAATTTGGAGTCCACCCTGTTCAAAAGGCACGTCGATATTCAGTTGCTGCTAAACAGAAAATCGATATTGATCAGCCAAATGTTGTACACCAGTACAACCGATTTATGGGTGGAGTAGATAGACTTGATGCTAATGTGGGCGTTTACCGGATTGCCATTAGAGGAAAAAAATGGTATATGCCCATATTGATGTGGTTGATTGACGTCGTTGTGAACAATGCTACTTTACTCGCTAGATCATACGGGGCTAACGTAGACACTTTGGAATTTCGTCGATCTATTGCAAGAACTTTACTCCTGAAATATGGGAATATAAGATCTCAACCTGGGCCACGTCAGCTAGTGAGAACAAATGTACCCGTTTCTGTTAGAAAATATTCAGCTCAGCATATTATTCTCACCGGTCAGGTCAGAAAACGATGTGAATTATGTAAAAATAAAACGATCAAAATGTGTCGTAAATGTAACGTCAATTTGCATGACAAATGTTTTGCAGAATTTCATTCGTAATGTACTATTTTCATTATTATGACTTGTTTTTATAATTTTTAAAATTATCTGATGATACTTAATGGTTCCTATTAAAGACTGACTAACATAACGTATTTTTATTTTGCTGGTTCTCATTCCATTCTATTGTACGACTTTATCTGCCCATGGGGTCGTTTACGACCCGCTGAAAAAAATGTACTTCTCGTACTGAAAATGAAATTCTACTATTACAGGCCTTTTATGTGATCATTCATACTTAACATATGTAAAAATTAAAAAAATCGGTGATAAAAAAAGTTCTGGGCATATATGGGTTAAAATCTTACTGTTAGCATTTTAAACGTACTAAATTGAATTCAATTACTATTCTATAATCATTATTCCCACCTTTAATCGACACTACAACGCCGTTTATTGGACGATTAATTCCTTAAAGCTTCTTTGAACGATAATTAGTAATTAGTAATGACAAGAGCCCAGATACCATAAACATTGTAGACAATATAAAATGAAGACCGATTGATGCTTAAGTATTTTATTCTACCAGCATTTTTCTCAACATTTTCATTGAATACGTTCGAGAATCCTACGTGAGTTATGAAGTAAATGGTCGGAGATGAAGTAGAGATCGCGCAATGGGTCCCTATATCTTTTTAATTGGATGACTTTTTACTTGGTCACACATCTTGTGAGGGACCAAGTGAGAAAAACACATGCCTTTATGTTCGTCATTCATCTTCGGGAAATGGTTGGGTTAAGTTATAGGAGAATGAGTTTCAAGAAAAATAAATTACTTACGCAATGTAATAATCTCCTGCGGTTAAATCATGGCCACGTTTGCCAGTCTCAATGGTGGCTAGCCTGCGCACGGCATAATATTATTCGTGCACAAGTATGTGCGTAAACACTGGGGCACTTTCCGATTAAACGACTAGAGACACGATCGAAAAGAGGTCAGGTTAGGTACCAACGATTTTCAAATTATAATTTTTGTTTCTTTTATACTGTACTTAACTATGTTTATATACTACATTGTGAGCTTCACAAGTACAAGTGTATGTACAATACCCAAGTAGTGAATAAATTTAATTATTTCATTAATTTAAACTACATTTAAGATTATCTTAGTCATAATTGTTTTAAAAACTAGATTCGTCTACAACTTTTCTACATAACAAGCGACTTGAATGATAAGAAAATTCTGAAAGTATTCCCTTTCAAATAAATACAATAAAAAAATCTATTCACAATTAACGGAGCATTTATTCAGGCACTTTTTTAGGTTACCCGCTACCTCTTATAAGCTAAACCTACTCTCATATAAGCGACTTCACAATATTAGTAACTCCGAAGTGTCAATATTACCGTTCCTATACAAAACGGTGCGAGATTCCTCCGCACTCGTTTAATATAAACTATTGCGATTTGCTCAGCTATTTGTAAGCAGTGCACCTCCCATATAAACGAACGCTATAAACTGAGAGACTCGTCCCATTTCTGCAGGTTTTTGCAGTATCTGGACTTTATGTTCTGGATATTATGGCGTATTTAGACAACTATGAACTAAGCTTTTGTGCTTGACTGGGAAAATTATTCAGATCTCCATTAAGAGGCATTTTATTTTTTAGACTGCACATGTGGCGCCTCAGTTAAGAAGTCGTCTTACTACTTCGTTTCCCAGGTTTGATTCCCGCGCTATTTGTATGTATAGAACGAGCTAGCTAACTACCTTAATGGTTGACTTTCGAACAAATGCGATATCTAGTAATTAGTATAAATAGAAAATTGTTAATTGAATAATTAATAAATGTTTATTGGTAATTAAATAAATTGATCTTAAACTAAAGAAATGTCAACATTTTCACGCCGAAAGGCTACTATGTAGCTCACCCTGTAATATTCATAAGAACTTTTATAATACCCATATTTGAGCAAATAAAATAGGTATTTGAAATTAAAAAATAACTTCCAAAGCTACCGAAAAATCCCACATTTTATCATTAAACTTAAGCAATTAACTTATAGGCATTGATAAATTAAACGTATTAAATTAATCAGGTCTTAAATATTGAACAATCAAGCACTTCAATTAGATTGTCATGTTTCGTGAATCAATTAAAGACGTGTTTATATGTGACTCTAATCCATATCATGGGAGCCAGGTTAACGTAGCGGGAATATGTTTGCGTTTCCCATAAGCGAGTTTTCATAATCGCTTCTGGGTCTTCAAATATTGTCACGTAGCATGTTGTACGCACCATTCATTAAGTGCTACCTGATACTGATTTGGCTTGGCTATGCTAATATTTAGAATAAGCAAATAAAAGCGAATTTGTGTAGTTATGCATAACAGTAGTATTAAAAATTATTCGTTTTATGGTTTTCGTACCAGGAAGGCATTAAAAAAGACGATTGACTAACTAAGTATACATAATAAAAAAATACTTTTATTTCCGGCAACAACACCGATCCATAGATTGTTCCCTGTCCTAAATATGTGTGTGCATGAACATGTCTGATTGTTCTGAGTCTGGGTGTAAATTATCTATATAAGTATGTATTTACAAAAGAAAAATAGTATAATAATATGTAATAGTCCACAAGTCCCTCGTGAACAACCTAGTGAAAATCGAGAGTGTGTCGACGAGGGTTGCGTACCTTATACTCAGAATCACCAAGCGGTATTCGTTGAAGGTTATACAGGTATACGCACCCAATTCGACACACTCCGACGATGAAGTAGAGGTTATGTATGAGGACATATCCAGAGCCATACATACCTCTAACTCCTATTTCACTGTGGTCATGGGGGACTTCAACGCGAAGCTGGGCAAACGATTCGGTAATGAGCTGAGAGTGGGGCAATTTGGAACTGGAGACCGGAACCCCCGGGGCCAAATGTTGGCCGACTTCATGGAGAAGGAGGGACTCTTTATGATGAATTCCTTCTTCAGGAAGCCGGATCACCGCAAATGGACCTGGGTGAGCCCCGATGGTAAAACTAAAAATGAGATAGACTTTATCTTGTCGACGAGACGACAGATGTTCAATGACGTCTCCGTGATCAATGCGGTTAAAACCGGGAGCGATCACAGACTGGTCAGAGGCTCATTGAACCTGAATGTCAAACTCCAGAGGTCCCGACTGATAAAGTCTACGCTCCGACCTTTACCTATCCACGTCCAAAACCCCGAACCATTTCAGCTCGAACTGCAAAACCGTTTCGAATGCCTAGCAGACTGCGAGGAAGTGGACTCATACTATGACAGGCTCGTAGAAGCTGTCCATACGGCTGGGTCTAAGGTCTTCAAAGCCCGCCGTACAAACAGAACTAAAAAGATCTCTGACTTTACCCTGCAACTTATGGAAGATAGACGGAAAATGGTTCTGACATCCTCAGATGATGCTACCAGATATCGGCAGCTCAACAGACAGATCTCAAAGTCTTTGACTCGCGACACGCGGCTATTTAATACAATTAGTATTAAAGAGGCTATCGAGCGGAACAAAGGCTCTAAAGTGTTCGCAAGAGCTCTGTCTGTTGGACAGAGCCAACTGACGAAGCTGAAGACTGAGGATGGTAGAATCGTCACGTCTAAACCTGAGTTGCTGGGAGAGATCGAGAAGTTCTACGGACAGTTATATACGACAACACAGCCACCTGTCAAAAGTCATGCCTCAGATCCCAGAGCACGACTAACCCGACACTACACCGAAGACATCCCGGACGTCAGCCTGTACGAGATTAGAATGGCTCTCAAACAACTCAAGAACAATAAGGCGCCTGGTGATGATGGAGTTACAGCAGAGCTTCTGAAGGCGGGTGGTACACCAATCCTACGGGCCCTTCAGAAGTTATTTAACTCCGTCATACTAGATGGTCAAACGCCACAAGCATGGCACAGAAGTGTGGTGGTGCTCTTCTTCAAAAAGGGCGACAAGACCCTATTGAAGAATTATAGACCCATCACACTGCTGAGCCATGTTTACAAGTTGTTTTCGAGGGTCGTTACGAACCGTCTCGCTCGCGGGTTTGACGACTTCCAGCCTCCCGAACAAGCCGGTTTCCGAAAAGGCTTTAGCACCATAGACCACATACATACGCTGCGGCAAGTTATACAGAAGACCGAAGAGTATAACAAGCCACTGTGCTTAGCGTTTGTGGACTATGAGAAAGCCTTTGATTCTATCGAAACATGGGCCGTGCTGAGGTCTCTCATAAGGTGCCAAATTGACTACCGGTATATCGAGGTGATAAAGTGTTTGTATGAAAACGCCACTATGTCAGTGCGACTCCAGGACCAGATCTCGAAACCTATCCACTTGCAGCGAGGCGTGAGACAGGGAGATGTTATATCTCCGAAACTGTTCACCGCTGCATTGGAAGACGTCTTCAAGCTTCTGGACTGGAAAGGCTTTGGCATCAATGTCAATGGCGAGTACATCACTCACCTTCGATTTGCCGATGATATCGTAGTCATGGCTGAGACCATGGAAGACCTCGGTACAATGCTCGATGACCTCAGCAGAGTCTCTCAACAAGTGGGTCTGAAAATGAACATGGATAAGACGAAAATCATGTCAAACGTCCATGTTGCACCCACTCAATTGAAAGTTGGTGACTCTGCACTCGAAGTTGTAGAGAACTATATTTACCTAGGACAGACCATCCAACTAGGTAGGTCCAACTTCGAGAAGGAGGTCAATCGTAGAATCCAACTCGGCTGGGCAGCGTTCGGGAAGCTACGTAACATCTTCTCGTCCAAAATACCGCAGTGTCTCAAGTCGAAAGTCTTCGACCAGTGTGTGTTGCCAGTGATGACATACGGAACAGAGACGTGGTCGCTCACTATGGGCCTTATTAGAAGGCTCAAGGTCACCCAAAGAGCAATGGAGAGGGCTATGCTCGGAGTTTCCCTGCGGGATCGCATCAGAAATGTCGAAATCCGCAGGCGAACCAAAGTCACCGACATAGCCCGAAGAATTGCCAAGTTGAAGTGGCAGTGGGCAGGGCACATAGCTCGTAGAGCCGACGGCCGTTGGGGCAGAAAGGTTCTCGAGTGGCGACCACGAACCGGAAGACGCAGCGTGGGCAGGCCCCCTACAAGATGGACCGATGATCTTGTGCGGGTCGCTGGAAAATGCTGGATGCGAATAGCACAAGACCGGCAATTGTGGAGATCTTTGGGGGAGGCCTTTGTCCAGCAGTGGACGTCTTTCGGCTGATATGATGATGTAATATATATCAGTTGTCTGGTTTCCATAGTATTTCCGTTTGTCACGTGATATTCGCACATCTCTTTTGCCTCGTTTATTGTCATTATATTCTTCATATATGCTCGCTGATTTAGGGTACTTCTGACCTGACCCTTCTTGAGAACGCCTCCGATTTGGTCAGATAATGTTCTACGATTCGATGATTAAATTCGTTGCGGGATCCAAGACATTTAAAGCGACTCCCCGGGACATGCCTGAGCATCACCGCTCAGTGTCATTTCATTATGTGCCACTGTTGATCCTGGCTTACAGGAGTTGCAGTGGTGGGTAAGAGGGAGGACTAGTCCTGAAAAGTCACTTTACTCACAAAATATAATAATAATAATAATATCCTGGGACATTATTTGCACACGGCCATCTGATCCCAACTAAGCAGAGCTGATTAATAAATATACTTATATATTGGAACGAAGTTCCTTATCGCGCGTTGTGAAAGGGGGCTAGACGGAAAAAAATTCTTACGAAAAGTTGTCACTACACTTTTTGCAGCTGTGCGGCGTGCGCATGTTTCTCTGTCTCTCTCTCTCTCTCTCTTATAGAAAGCAAGCCAGATATTTTCATTTCTATTCCGCATTGAACAGTGTGGTGTCGCGACGATTATTTTTGTTGAGTGTATACAGGTTTTTTGTACATAATAAATAATAAGAAATAACTTCGTTCCATCCGGGTGTCCCTTGACACCTCTCAAGTTTTTTCTAATATAGATAAATCACACCCAAACACATCACAAATAATCGTGCTCATCGCACTAAGATTTGTCTTGGGTGGGCATTGAATCCACGATACAAAAATTTATTTACTGAGCAATCTATACTTTGTTGAATTGAAGTCACGTTTAGCTATTGGTCCTGGCTTTAGTAATACCATATAATTGACCAAATAATTATAACAAGATTCATAGCTAGATTAGCTCACAGGTACGTAAGCGATTGGCGAGGTTAAGCAACTAGGCTCGCGGTCTGTCCAGAGATGGGTGACCACCAAAGTAGTTTAATTTCAGAGCGTCACCGTGCCTCAGAGCGCATCAAAGCTGTCAGTCCTAGTTGTTTTTTTTTTTTAATTATTTTTACTTTTGGAGGCAGACGAGCTAGCAGCCCACCTGATGGTAAGTGGTAACCACTGCTCATGGACATTCGCAATGCCAGGGGGCACAGCAAACCGCTGCCTACCGTGAAATTGTCGTAGCGCTGAGGAAACATCGCACCAGGTACCTCATTCCATTTTCATTGTTGTCATTAGATAACAGTCGTTAAGCCATGTCAGAGGCCTACTGGGCGGCTTGAACAACTCTGACACGAGGGTATATACTGCTCCTACAATAAGTAAGTAAGTATAATTATTGTAAGGCCATATGTTGATTTTCATGAAATGTGACATGTAGAGATTTATAAAGCCGCAATTGGTTAGATCCAAAAGGTTTTAAGTGTGACATATTTCGTAGTCAAAAGTAGCTACTAATAGCGCAGACAAAAATACCACTGAACTGACAGATGACGTACCTAAATATGAACATATCTACCCCCCACCCACCATATCACGAGTTACATTTAATAATATGATTGTATTATAGACATACGAAAACTATAGTTATAGCATAGCTCTTTTATTATTTAAATAAATGCAACAGAGAATTTCTTGCTCTGAATTTCTCGTTTTTAGGGTTCCGTAGCCAAATGGCAAAAAACGGAACCCTTATAGATTCGTCATGGCTTTCTGTCTGTCCGTCCGTATGTCACAGCCACTTTTTCCGAAACTATAAGAGCTGTAATGTTGAAACTTGGTAAGTAGATGTATTCTGTGAACCACATTAAGATTTTTATACAAAAATAGAAAAAGAATAATTATTTTAGGGGTTCCCCATACATAGAACTGAAACTCAATTTTTTTTTCATCGTACCCATACATGTAGGATATCTATAGATAGGTCTTCAAAAATGATATTGAGGTTTCTAATATCATATTTTTCTAAACTGAATAGTTTGCGCGAGAGACACTTCCAAAGTGGAAAATTGAGCGCCCCCCCCCCCCCTGTAACTTCTAAAATAAGACATTAATAAAACTAAAAAAATATATGATGTACATTACCATGTAAACTAACATCGAAAATGGATTTAAACGATATCTAGTAAGTAGTTTTTTTAATGCGTCATAAATTGTAAACTGCAATTTACCTTTCAATGAATCAACTGAAATACTTGCTGCTGCGGAACCCGTCATGGGCGAGTCCGACTCGCACTTGGTCGGTTTTTTACTTTGTAACTTCGATCAGAGGTATAACTTAACTCTGAGCGCCTGTCAATATATTCAACGCGAAAATAGTTCACAAGTATCTATCAACAGTACCGCTGTTTGAAACATCACATTTGTCTGGAAATATATCACTCAATACTAGTAAATAAAGTCAGTAGACAGTTAAATTGCTCTAGCTTCCGTACCGCGCTCAATATCAAAAACAATCTTTATAGGATTGTCAATTTAATTTTCGACTCTAACATCAGTGTCCTTAAATTCAAAATTAAATACAGATTCCATTTTATAAAAAACTGAATCTCCCACTTCATTTCCAATTCTATTGCCCTTAGTTAAGATAGAATTTTTATTAATAGGTAGTTCTTCGCGTTTGTTGTATGGCATGCAAACTTTAACTTTAGCATGAATAGTTTTAAGTTTATTTTTGAATGTAAGATCATCGTAAAGGTATCCTGCTACAATTATTTAGAGGCAACGCAAGATAACTAACGAGGTATCAGAACTCTCCGCTTAGACCTTTGGAAATGTCTGAATTTCTAAAGCAGACTACTAAAAGGGGGACCGACAAATTGTTCCTATTGAATTGAATATGTGCGTCTAAATGTAGGCAGCAATTATTTGAACGGATGCTTACTTTGGTATTCGTTTAATGAACATTGTTTTCTGTTTCCTTTAGTGCATGAATGGGTTGAGAACTCGAGATAATGCGCGGCCGGTGATTTGTTTCTAAATGTGGTCAACGTACTTTGTTCTGAGTTCTGCATGTGTGTGTAGATTTATGATTATTATAATTGGGTGTTTTCATAATAAGGTGATCTAGGCTGCTAGATAACCTTTCAGCTTTTGTGACGGAGAATTGTGTCCGAAAGCAAAATACAAAATACTCTATTTGTGTTTGTTGTGATGAGGTCATCACAACAACATATCTTATCTATACAAATAAATAAAATTGAAGTGTCTGTTTGTAATATTGAAATAACCGATTTTTACTACATGTATATGAATATATATACGGTACATACTCTAAAATATTTTTTTTTAAGTTTTTGTCTGTCTGTCTGTCTGTTTGTTCCGGCTAATCTCCGAAATGGCTGGACCGATTTTGATGGGATTTGGGATGGGGTTTATTGGCAGGTAGCTGATGTAATAAGGAGTAACTTAGGCTACTTTTATTTTAGAAAAATCTTTTATATTTGAAAAAAATACGAAATGAACTAATTATCACGCGGACGAAGTCGCGGGCACAGCTAGTACACAATAAAATTGGACACATGTTTTATTTATATATAAATCAGCTATCACTTTAGTATACACTCTAGTTAGACCAGTGGTTTGGCTGTTATGGAGTCAGTGGTCTCAAGTTCGACCCCAAGGCGCGCAACATTGACTTTTCGAATTCATATATGTATAATAATATTATCATATGTATAATAATATAAATAAAATAAAATATAATCAGTAACTATATAATAATAAATCAGTAAAATAAAAATATAACAGTATAAGAAATAATTATACTATTATATATACGTGTATTGTATGTATGTATTATATATACGTACTTAAAACCGTGGAGGTAAACATTGTGAGGAAACCTAGTTGACTAAAAGATCAAACTTTCCAACTGTGATTTAATTTGTAAAAGTGTTGGTCTAAAGTATAAAATTACGTTTGGAATATTATGACCTTAAATTTCAACTTTTAATAAACATCTGCATAGTGATTTCATGGTTCCTAAGTATGCCTCAAAATGTGACATACTATCACGTTCCATAATCATTAAATAAGTGGTACTTAACAGGGCTACTTTGGTTATAATCGGCCTTCAATGATAGAGCCAGGTTAAAATTCAGAAAATTTGCTCTGATTAATAATTTCTTTCTTTTAGACAGCAGAGACTTGGTAAAACAGTTTGGGTCCGGTACCCTAACCAGGTAGTTACAAGATATATATAATTTAATTAAGGTTGTAAGAGAATAAAAACAAAACATAAGAACGGTGTAAAATTCTGGTCCCATTTCAATAAAATCTGTAAAGCAAGTATGACAAACATTGTATCATCGAGTTTAAATTAAGTTTTTTTCCCAATACGAGTAAAATAACGTGAAACAGAAACGGTAATGGCTTACAACCAAAAGCTCATTTTATAAAATAACAAAATAAACGGGGCACCTGTAGCGATTTTAGTTGTACATAATTAAAAATCGTGAGATAATGTAAATCGAATACATTTAGTATCGATTTTATAATCGAATCAATTGACATATTCGAAATTGAGTTTCACACCGAATGAGATAATTTCGGTAGGAGTCGTGCAGGATACGTGCTGAATGTTGTACAGATAAAATATTGTTCGAATTGATGCGATTTTATTGATGTACAATTAATGATGCAGTTTGTGAGCTCAGTAAGGTGGGATTTTTAAATATTCATTGGTTTTTATATGTAAAATTTCTAGTGTAAAAAGTAATTGATTGACACATACTTATATATTATTTTTTCACTGCTTCACTGTGCGGCGGTTGGAGCCTCAATTGCAAAAACTACAAAGGCTGCGGAGTATGCAGAAGATATCCCCAAGGGGGTTAAAATATCGGCTCAGAATGCACTTCTGAATGCACTAAACAGCAACAACCCTCGCATGGGTAATCTTCACGATTATCAATGCGAGGTTTGTTGCTGTTTAGTGAAACTGTTACTCTCCGTTAATACGCGGGCTGCTCATCAAATGGAGACTTTTAGTGGTCGCGGCAGTTTGCCACAATCTAAGTAATCAACCACGAATCAAAATAAGGGACGTGATGAGTTAGCCCCCTCATAAGGTGATCTTGTGAGGATCACGCTGAACGCATTTAACGTAAGAGTAGTATTTATGAAGCGAAGCTATTTATGTGGTTCATTATATGAGGCCTTAATCCAGCAATGGACTTCTTTCATCGATATTTCATTTTCATAGGAAAGATGATAAAAAGTAATCAACTTCAATTTTTAAGCAAATTTAACGTTTAATAATAATAATTGTAACTTATATAGCTTACCTATAAATGCAGCCCACTCAAATTAAGGACGTTAATTTTACGATAATCGAGTCGTGATTTAAGTCGTCTTTAAAATCGACAACTCATTACCGATTCATTGGATATGAGACTGAGTACCACCTCTCTATAATATACATGATATCGGACCATATTAAAAGTGTAAAACTTTGTTTTAAAGTGGAAAATAAAATTATGCTTTACATTTAAAAGTGTTAAATGATAATTGCTTTGTTTCTTATGTTGCCAGTTCAGTGTACATGTTCAAATACTTACTTTAATTTAATTGACAGTTTAAAATCAATTTTATACCAAAATTTTAAAGTCCATTTTACTCTGTAGAAGTGTCACAGATATAAAAAAAAACGCCAAGTTCGAGTATTAATTTTTGTAATTTTATATTGATTAAATGTTTTAAATGTAGGATTTATGGCAACCGTTTTAAATGTCGAAGTATTAAAACGAGAATATTATGATAAGCATTTTTATATATTCCGGAAAAGGTGTGAATATAATCGGTAATATAAATTACTGTTGTATGATTTCATACAAATTCAGATGACATCTCGAGGTTGAAACAAAAGCAATACGTTTCAAAAGGGCAAATTGACTTCGAGCAATATAACTCCCTCGCTAAGTAGATAATGATAATTTATGCGATCAAGTTTATTTGTAACAAATTAATAAAGAACGAATTTTATTCATGTTGACAGTTTATCGTTCCATACGAAGATGTTATAAATAACCTGAGCTCTTTAGGAAATCTTAGTAAAAACGAAGTCTAAAGTTAAACTGTAGTTGATTCTCGGTTTAGTCGGAAATTATCCAATGAGATTGCTTGATCCATAGTTCAACTGCAGTTTAACTTTAGACGTCGTTTTTAAATAAGGGTGTTAGTATCATCATTATAACATAATTCATATTTATTTAATTACTATTTTTATAAACAATTAATTATATATTTTTTTATATTTATATAATAAATAAATCTTTGTTGTTTTAAATGAATGTTACCCTAGTAGGCTTTCACTACTTCACCGGACAATAGAGGCGAGCGGAGGGCTCGAGCCGTCTAGCAAACTAAGTAACCCGCGCCGGGGGGCACCCCCTGTGGGGTTCGAACCTCGACTCTGGGCGATTACTGGCGGGGAGACGGCGAAAGATCATGGCTTTTTGGGCAAGTTTAGTGCAACTTTCGCTCTACGTTAATAACATGACGCAGCCCCCTCCGCGTTGAGGGGCTTTTTATCGGTACGTGCAGGTGCGTGCCTCAAAAACCACGTACAACAGCACTGTACCCACTTCGGGTTGTCCCACCAGTTCATGAGATTGTGGGATTAGGAAGTGCACCTGTGTTAGCGCACATACTTACGCACTATTAGATGTCTCGCGCAGGTTTTGTCTTCATTAAGACTAACCGCCGAAATTCGACCAAGATTTTTTTTTTTAATTTCAGAGGTAATATTTATAATTTTAGATGTGTAATCTCTGAAACTATTTCATTATTTTTTTAGTTAATATTTGACGCGTATTCCAGATGGAAGGATGATTATTAAACAAGCATGAAACCGGGGTGGATCACTCGTCAAAACGAAAAAAACACGCGGGGCAGTCTTTAGGGCCTGCCGATAGAAGTGAAAACTATATTTTATACTTCTAATCCTTTTTTTTTTTTGATAAAGCAGGGGGAATGTCTTCGCATGCCACCTGCAAAAAGTGCCTGCGGGTGGGTATGTCGGACTTGCACCGACTAAACCTACCTGCCGTAGACTTCTCTTGGCGCCTGATGTCCCGGGAACGCGGGTATGCTGCTCCGGTACCCCCCTTTTGCGCCATGTCCCAGATGGTCGGGACACGTTCCTAATCCTACCAATATTATAAACACGAAAGTTTGTGAGTGTGGATAGATGGATGTTTGCTCTTTCACGCAAAAACTACCGTACGAATTTTGATAAAAAATTGTAGTAATATAGCTTATACTACTCTGTCAAGAAAGTACCGGGAAAAGATCAACAATATACAAAATGTTTGTTATTCATCCAATTTTATTTTATTTTTTTATTTTAAACGATACACTTACGCCAACGAATAATCCATTAATCAAAACATTTTTTAAACGCTGCTTTCGGAATTGAGTTTCAGTTCTCGCCGCGAATTCTCCTTTATGTCTTCTACCGATTGAAAACGGGTAACACGAAGTGCTAATTTGAGTTTAGGAAAAAGAAAGAAGTCAGCTGGAGCCATATCTGGTGAATATGGTGGTTGCTGGATGGTATTTACTGAGTGTTTGGTCAAAAATTCGTTCACAATGATGGCCTTGTGCGAAGGCGCATTATCGTGGTGCAAAATCCAAGAATTTTCTTTCCACAAATCTGGCCTTTTTCGTCGAATTTGCTCTCTAAATCGCCGCATAACGCTCAAATAATATTCTTTATTTACCGTTCGACCTTCCGGTAAGAATTCAGAGTGCACAACACCGCGATAGTCAAAGCAAACAGTCAACATGACTTTGACTTTGATCGACTTTGGCGTGGTTTTTTCGGTTTCGGTTCAGTTGGAAGGCGCCACTCCGAAGCTTGTTGACTAGTTTGCATGTCAAACTCGTAAACCCACGTCTCGTCAACAGTAACGATGCGTTTCATGAATGTTGGGACGGAATTGACTCATTCTACCATGTCCGCAGCGACTTTCATGCGATTGAATTTTTGGAGAAAATTCAGATCTTTTGGGACTAGCCGAGCGGCAACATGTTTCATACCCAAATGATTAGTTAAAATGGTTCGAATTGACTCGTGAGATACAGAAAGTTCGGCGGCTATCTCTCTCAGAGTTGAATGAGGATTTTCAGTCACTATTTCCTTCACTTTTACGATGTTAACTTCAGTTGCAGACGTTGCCTACCAGAGCCTCTTTCATCACATCTCGACCGGTTTTGAACGCTTTGAACCACTCATAAGCACGACTTTTTGATAAATTCGATTCACCATAAGCCTTCTGTAACATTTTCAGTGACTCCGAACACGAAATTCCATTAGCGATGCAAAATTTAAGACAAACTCTTTGTTCGATATTTTTGTCCAGTATGAAATTCGCAATACACACTATATATGATATTACTAAAACCAGCACTGTATTTAATATAAATAACAGATGCAACTAAATCTCTGCGCCAAAATGGAAAACAGTTGTGCCAATCTAACAACAACAAAAAAAACAAAAATTTGAATTTGGAACCATAAACAAATCATCCATTCCCGATACTTTTTTGACTGAATGTATATCCGAATAACACATAAGCCTATAATTTCTAAAGTTTAGCGCGGGTAAAACCGCGGGGCATAACTAGTCCAGAATATAATACTTATACATATACCGCATATAGGAAGCGTGATGTGACGATGACGCGAGTTACACCCTTTTTGTTCAACTAAAAAGTGCTAAATAATATAATATATAGAGACAATGTCACACAGATCATCCTAGCCCCAAACTAAGCAAAGTTTGTACTATGGGTACCAGGCGACGATATACATACTTATATAGATAGATAAATACTTATATACATAGAAAACATCCGTGACTCAGAAACAAATATTCGTGTTCATCATACAAATATTTGCACATACCGGGATTCGAACCCAGGACCACCAGGTTCTTAGGCAGGAGCACTACCAACTAGGCTCCGGTGACCGTCTAAAGAAGTTTTAACTTCAATGATATAAAGTAAATGCTTAGCGTGATACATGTAAAAGTATCAACGTTCATTGATTTTGAATCAATTCCAAAATATTGTTTGATTCAGACAATATTTTAACTCATTAGCTTTTTGTATCCGTTGTTTGTCATCTAAATTTTATTAATATATTAACGTCGTTAGTTGTCCCGATGTATGTTAACTTAATATAATAACGCTTTTATTAGCTTCATACGTATGTTTATTCTGGAAACTTTGAACATGATTTTCACCTCCGTCGGATTAAATCGAAATTAGGCATATCAATTATATATTAGCATAACGGGTTAACTATTTGAAGTATTGAATTGTATTTTCAATACTTCAAATAGTTAACCCGTTATGCTTTCTAGGATAATCAGGATAAGCGATTTAATGTTCCGGACAACTGATAGTGTCTTGGTGCCAGACAAGTGTTTTTAGAGAAATCTTATTTTTTAGTACTTATTAACTATTATTTGTTAAAAAATACTAAGAAATACGATTTTCGAGAAGTTCTTTTATAGAAAATGTATTTTATTATAAATAAAAAAGGCGTTACATCGATATATATATATATATATATATCAATAGTTACAAATATAGTATTGACAGATACGTGTAAAAGGATTATTATTTTGATAGTATATTAAAAATACTTTGTTTTTCTATAATAGCGTAGTTTTTATCTTTTTAAATGCTAACATAGACTTGACATTAAGAAAAGTACAAATAAATTTTAAAAGAAACTCCAGAACATCAGATTCAACATTTACAACGTCATTTAAATATTTACGACAGCTCCCAATTTCACGTACTTTACAATATAACGATTTACAATCAGACGTCTTTTATATAGTTATTGTTATTGGTTCCTTAATACATAATTCTGTGTGTTTTGGTGCGAATATAATGTCGTTTTACGAAAACGACCAATGTGAAGTGTCGTTGGAAAAAATTAAGACGGTCTTTACGTTCCGATTCGGGTTATTTTAAATTATTTTGGGTTTATTTTATTGTTAAAGGTCTATTTCCTTGTTTTATTTAATGGTTTTGAGTGTTATTGTCTTTATGGCATGTCTGATGTGTGTGAATGGTGGATTTCGTGCTTTTGTTCTTATTGATTTATAAAAGTGCATCGATAAGGCTTGTTTCAATATTAGTACACTTTGGGTAATGTATGTATTTTTGATGTTTTATTTATTGGTTATTGTGGTAGAGAGATAAAATACTTTAGTTTCTTTTTGTATGTAATTTGGATTTTCAGTTCTTTATCGTCATAAGTGGTGTTCAGAACACACTTGTGACCACACTTTTGGCAAAAAAATCACTCAGGTTTTTGCGGAGTGTGGATATATCTTACTTTCTTAGGAACTATAATATTTTATGAGTTTTGGCCACTTCTATGATGTGTTGCTATTTCTGTTCTCTGGCTTATTTCCTCCAGATCAACTCATCATGATGTCAGTCAAATGACGTCCAAAGCTGCCAAAAGTCTCAAAATGGAATGGTGTCCTCATTTGGAGGGTTATGTCATAAATGATCGGCGATCATAGTGCACAGACAGATGTAGCTGCTCAGTATTTGGTAGATTTCCTCGGAACATCTTCTACGCCACCTAATAAAATAAAATAAAAAAGGTTTTTATTCACGTAGACTTTTAAAAAAGCGCTCGTAAATAGTCAGAACGTGTTTGTAGTAATACAGTTATTATTTCCAGTTACTTATTATAGATATTTAGGTACACGAATTTTTAAAACATTTATAAAATGTATTTTATAATAGTATCTAGTGATATTTAGCTAGCTTGCATTAAGTTATTGTCAAGGAGATTATGTTTAGGTTTAATTATTGAAATTTATATTTTACTACATATTGTCTGAATGGTTCTTTCTATATTAAGGTACGAATTCAGTATTATTATTATAACGATATAATGAAGAACTTAAATTTTTATTTGATTTCTCAATTGGTCTCTTCTGTTGTTTTTCAGCGGCCTGTTCCAGACAACTTTAGAACAAAGCTTTTATATATTACAAATATATTTTATTTCATAGAATTATATAGTTTTTTTTGTATATGAGGTCGACAAACGAGTAAGCGGGTCACCTGATGGTAAGTGATCACCTCCGCCCATGGACACTCGCAACACCACCTGCGTTGCAGGTCTTGAAAAGAGTCCGCAAGCAATTGTTGCTAACCCTCCCAACCCCCACCCATATGAGCTTAGTACATTTACAATAGACTCACTTATCATAGAAATAAATAGTGTTCTCTGTTTAGATATTTGAACGTCAATATCGATTCAGGGTGTCTAATCGCGATAGGCAAGTCATTGAACATTTTTGTCATAATGATATATCACCAAGAAATAAAGGGTAATAATAAAGACGGTATGTATAATATTGGTGATGACTATAAGTTAATATTCAAGAAAGTAAGCTTAACTTTAGTGCAAACCTAATATTATTGACTCGATCTGTCCATTTCTAGAAGTTTGTGAATAGAAACTGTTCACAAATCTTGAACTGCACCTTTCTAAAGAACGGAATTACACATAGGTACCAAAATCAACCCTCAAACAGTCAAAGAGCACCGCATATTCCCAGTTACATCACCGGCGATAACATCCGAACACAGCCTTTAATACAATCAGCTAAAATATAAACATGTCACTCTTGACCAGGGCTGCCAAGAAAGGGTTAAGAACGAACCTGAAAATCATTAGACTAGCATTTTCCCATGACTCCGTCCAATTGGTTTTTTATTTCCTTCCATGGGGGCCATGGAAGGAACCACCCATGCGACTGACCACGAAACTATCACCACCCCATCTCATATCGTAGCGTAGAAGACGTCTCAGGGAATATATGGCAAAAAGACTTCTAAGTCCCCCACGGGGAGCAGCGTCCCTCTGAGTACTATCAACATCATACTGCAATCAGCAACCCGTCTGACAAACGTGGCGATTATGGCATATCCCCTCAATATTGAAGCCACTTGATGCCGCTAACGTAATCCCAGTAAAATGGAGATCTTTGGGTAGGCTGTTGTTTAGCAGTGGACGTATTTTAGCTAAAATAAGAGGGTCGAAAGGGACTTGTATCCTTTATTATATAAGTATCCTTTAAAAAAAATATTCAATGTACAGTTTTGACTTTCCTATGATTTTATTATATGTATAGATTATAGGAATCAGGAAAGCAGAGATACCTTGAAAATAACACAGTCAACCCTACTATCCCCAGTCTTCCGTGTCCCCGGGACATACCGATCTTCACCGAATGGGACGATGCGTACGTTCGGACATAGCCCATTGAAGATAGCTATCGACCGCCTTGAATAGGCGGCCTAGTCGCCCATACAAGAGATAGTTTACTGCGGTGTGGATTAAAAATATTACTTGTATGTCTATATGGATATCTTTTCAATTCAATTTCTTTATTTGCTCAAAATATGATTATTAAATGTTAACTATGGTTATTAAAAGGAATGCTGAGATGGTTTGGCCATTTAGAAAGGATGAATGAAAGAAGATTGACCAAAGAAGTATACCTGGCCTGTGTGAATGGAACAACCGGAAGGGGAAGACCTCGTCGAACATTCTCTGACCAAATCGGAGACGTTCTCTAGAAAAGACAGGTCAGAAGTACCCTAAACCGCCGAGCATGTATGAAGAATATAATGACAGTAATTAAGGCAAAAGACGTGTGCAAAGATCGTGACAAATGGAAATCCGTTGTCTCTGCCTAACCCTCTGGGAAACAGGCGTGAGTTTATGTATGTATGTATGTAAATGTTAACTAAATATAAAGTCCTCATATTTTGCTCACGGGCATGCAAATACGTTGTTAAACTATCTAATACAAATTTAATTAATTACAATACGGCTTATCTATGTCAAATACAGAATAAAATTACAATTTTAAATAAAAAATAAAACAAAAATTTAATTACATCATTAATATTAAATTACACTTTAGTTTTGTATGTCAATAGCTCATTAAAAGAATAATATTTTTTCTCCAAAAGCCATGTCTTTAGCCGTGTTTTAAATAGCCTGATCGGTAATATTTCTAAATAAACTAACTTTAATTTTATTTAACTTAAACTTTAAACTAACTTTAATTTTATTTAACTGAAACTTTAAACTAACTTTAATTTTAGTTAACTTAAACTTAAAAAGTTGCTGTGTGGTGACGTCGGTGAACTTCAGATTATCATCACCCCATCTCACCCCGTAGGGGCATAGAAGTCGACCCGAGGGAATATCCAGAGGACGGGCAGCAGCGTCTCTATGTGTACTATGATCATCATACTGCGATCGCCAACCCGTCTGCCAAGCGTGGAATTATGGCATATCCCCGCAAGATGATCCTTGGGGAGGCTTTGTCCAGCAGTGGAATTTTTACAGCTGTTGTGATGATGATGATGATGATGAACTTAAATAGAGTATAACGCGCGACAGTGATCGCTTCTCTTGTTTTATAATAATAAAATAAAAAGCCTTATATTATTTCTCGCAAGTATGTTACAGAGTTTAGAAAGTATGAAGAATTAATGAATAAAAAATAATTAATTTTAGGTTTAGGGTTATGGTTATTGTAAAACTAAAAAAAAAGACGTGTAGTACTCGGAGACTGCCGCGGTAAAGCTATTGCATAGCATTTTTTATCAACTTATGCAATTATTATTATTTATTTGTTTTATAATACTGCATTTGTGACAATAATAATAAAATGAATGTATATAGAGTACTAACTCATTTTCTTTCACTATTTCATCGTGACTTTCTTCATTAATAAATGCACTTTGTTTATTCATATTTAAAACAATTTGTACACAAGTTATACGAGTACAGATATTCACTATTGTACGTAGATGATAAATACCTATATACCTATATACTTTCTCACAAACAGCTGATTACGGTAGTTTTCCAATACAACCAATGCCACAAAGGCGGGTTGCTGAACTAAAGAGACAAGCGTGATATTTCAAAAAGTCATTAAAAGTTCTGGTATTTATCGATAGATGGCGGTCGGAGTGGGGGGTCTTAGGTTTTTTCGTTACGGAATTTCTGGATTCGGTCCCCACGCTCAAGGCCCGCGATAGAAGCTATGCAATAGCTTAAAAAATGAATGTACATAGAGTACTAACTTATTTTCTTTCACTATTTTTTTGTGACTTTCTTCATTAATAAATGCACTTTGTTTATTCATATTTAAAACACTTTGTACATAAATTATATGAGTACAGATATTCACTGTTGTACGTAGATGATAAATACCTATACATCTATATACTTTCTCACAAACAGCTGATTACGGTAGTTTTCCAATACAACCTATGCCACCTAAAAGCGGGTTGCTGAACTAAAGAAACAAGCGTGATATTTCAAAAAGTCATTAAAAGTTCTGGTATTTATCAATAGATGGCGGTCGGAGTGAGGGGTGTTAGGTTTTTTTCGTTACGGAATTTCTGGGTTCGGTCCCCACGCTCAAGGCCCGCGATAGAAGCTATGCAATAGCTTAAAAACTTATTCAAGAACCCCTCCTTAGGCAAAGGTGAAGGCCTCCTCTAAAGAATTCCAGTGGTCTCTATCTTGAGCTAGTTGCGGCCAGCAGGAGCCTGCTATTTTTGTTATCTCTTGTTTTAACACATCATTAAAAGGGTGCTTTAGATCACACGACGGAAGTGAATCTTAAATCTACGCAACGTAACACGACATACTATGAAAGAAAGAGAGAAATAAAACATGTGGGCGCACCTGTCCCTCGAGCCCATACAATAATATACGCAGCGTGACTCTCGCTTTCTATCTTCACTAACTTATATCTCCCTTTCAACCTCTGTTTGCCTAAACCGATCACACTTTTATAACGCTCTCGCGCATTTACCAGCTTACTGCCCAAGTCAAACGAGCGTGAAATAGTTTTACCTCTTTAAATACCTATTCATTTATATACGAAGATTGTTCAGCGCTGGGTTCAAACTCTTCGACCACTACAGCTTACTGAGATAACATCAAAACATATATCTAAACCATCTAAATGGATGGCAATTCTAACAAAAGTCAAGCCTAAGTTTAAGTTGAGTCTAAGTTGAATGGTGAGCGACGGCTGAATGGGCGGTGATGCGTTGTCGCATCACTGCATAGTTCGCACTGCACTCAACTTTATGTATTCGGAGTAAGGAATTTAGCGTGCGCCAGTGAAATAACACCGTGGTTTTCTTTAGTGTATAAAAGCTGGGAATGTATCATGTTTACGTTCACATCAATGAAGTTAAATTGCTTATGTCATCTATTTTTGTTAGAAAAGTCAAACAAGTTGCATGATAACTGATATGTAACTATCGTACGTGAAGTCAGCCTTACCACTATGCATAATTTTGTAATCAGCATCCTCGCCAGGCAAGTTATATCTGGACTGGCTTTACATGTACTATAACATCTTATAAACATATGTTACACAATAAATACATTAAATTAAAGTAAATATAAACAATTAATTACAGATTAAAATACCTCGTAGAACGAAAGGGCAGGTCAGAAGTACCTTTAACCAGCAAGCATATATGAAGAATATAATGACAGTAATCGAGGCAAAAGAGGTGTGCGAAGATCGTGACAAATGGAAATCCACGGTCTCTGCCTACCCCTCTGGGAATCAGGCGTGAGTCTATGCATGAATGTATGTATTAAAATACCACATAAGATTATAATGTTTAATAACTTTATTTTTTAATTTTGGGGTTATAAATTTAAATTCCATATGTATTGATTTAAGGCTATAAAATAACAAAAAAAATAGCTGCTGGAGAAGTTGAGGCAGAACGGCAGGACCGATTTTGTCGATTTTATGTTTGTGTTAAAGTGAGCCAAAGTACAATTGGACCCGGTAAGTGACGCTGCGGTTCATTTCAGGGTTTAATTAATAACAAAACAATTTATTACTATTATATTGATGTGATAGACAATAGACTCCGTAGTCAAAGTAACTTTATTCCGTAAAAATTTTACATTTATGTGGAATCGTCATATTTTTTTACCCTACCGTGCAGTGTATGACGTGGCAGCAGCTACTGAGAAACACTGCCAGAAAACTCAGTAGGAATTCTTTTTTAAAATAAAATATACTTAAGATTAATTACAATCATGTGTGTTGACTCAGAACAACTCCATCCCAAGCACTTTTATCACTTAAATAATTAGAAAATTTGTAATAGGTATGCCCTGCTACACAATTTGGCTTTAATAATTCTTTTAAACTTATTCGTAGACAATTCTCTAATATCATTGGGAAGTTTGTTATAAAATCTAATACATTGCCCCATAAAAGAGTTACTTATTTTGTGGAGACGGGTAGTATGCAATATGAGATTATTCTTATATCTAGTATCTAGTATTTACTATGTGTATCGCTCCTTTTACAGAAGGAATCGATATTTTTATTTTATATATTCTAATATTTATTTGTAATGATAAAAATATAGGAAGTAAGCAGGTAATTGCTGAAAATTTCCGGTACTCCTTGGACTGCACGTGTGGCGCAGTGGCTAAGACAGTCGCCTCGCTGCTTCGTGTCGCAGGTTCGAGTCCCACGCCGGACAACTATATGTGTAACCCATAAATAGTTGTTCTGACTCTGGATGTAGTTTTTGTCCGTGTATTAAATGTTTATTAATAAAGTACCCCGTGACACAGGGATTAGATTCACTAGTACGGGCGTTAAAACTAAAAAAACCTCTGGATCCGTAATCAGAACAAGGGCACTGATGATGGACCCAAGGGTATACCGGCTTTCTTCATAGCTACTGGAATATCCCTTGAGATGGATTATCAGTAGGCGATGCAGAAAATGAATGCATGAGTCACAATGTCCTTAATTTATGAAATAATTCGTATATCGCCGTAAAATTTTGACTATGTACATTTTAATCCATCTATCTATTGGCATTTGAATTTTAGTCATGGAAATGAAATGAACTTTATTGTGGCACATAGGTTACATACGGATGTTATGTTACAAGTTTAGTCCAACTATGACCCGCCATACTGGCATACAATATTGGATTGGAAGTAATATGTCATTTAAATACAAATTACAATAATATTATGAAACATGTCAAAATTCATAATACATTTTCTTACATAATAATGTCATTTAGGTATTCAGTCATATTATAATAACATTTTACATTAAAAAAATTATACAATGTCTGTTTGAATTGTTTCATGTCACTAATTTCTCTAATAGTCTTAGGCAATTTATTGTACCTATATGTCAGGAATTAGGTAAAACACACTTTTGTGAAATAAAGTAGTTTTGTGTTGTACACGCGTCATTTTATCTCGAAGTCTGGCTCGATCACTAAAAATGAAAAGATTGAGATTACCTTTTGCAAAAATTGCACCAAGATTCAATGAAGACTATCTGCACGGAACATAATGTGCAGTAGTGTGTGCGCAGATAAAATGTTCTAGCTAATGCTGAGATGGTGCCATTTCACGCTTGCACGGACAACTAGTGTCTGTTTTTTATTTTATTTTTCGTTATGTTATTTTATATTTTTGTTGTCTGTGCAATTTTCTGAATAAATCTTTTTCTTTCTTTCTTTCAAACATGCGCTTTCTATTCCATCTCTCTGATGATCCGATGGGACGAATGCTCTCCGTGGCACGGAGTTGCCTTACCACCAACTCCCAGACTTTGAGGTGATACTGAGAAATTTTCTTAACAAAAAATACGCCAAATTCACTTTTTGGCTCGTCCAGGTTTTTGAACCCGTAGTATTCGACCGCTGATAATGAGTTCCTCATTAACTGCGGTCGAATACTACAGATCTTTACTTACTACTAGTTGTGCTCCACGGTTTTACCCGCGTTAAATTTTATAAATTATGAAAGCCAACATAAAGTCTACATATTATCACGCTATCACCTACGGGGGAGGACCGTAGGTGATAGCGTAATAATACGTTGTCTATATGTTGACTCAACCTCTTAGTAATATTGATGAAAAATTTGAAGTAAACCCATGCAGTATTTTTTAAAGTTTAGCCCGATCATATAATATACAGACAAAAATTCTAAAAACTATTTTTTTGGCTTCGATATCGACTGTAGATCACGCCCCAAGTATCCTTTTTAAAAATATTCAAAGTACAGTTTTGACTTTCCTACGATTTTATTATATGTACAGATGAGAAACTTTTATTGTAAATGGATATGCGAATAATTTAGTTTGACTCCCACGTCTGCAAAGCTTATATCACCGTAAACTGTTACATTACACAACTACACAAATATCGACACCTATACATTTCCTAAGACATCTTCAAATCAATTTCATGTCTCCGGAACTTTTTCCACATTACTAACATGTCCATAATAACATGAGACCTGCCATAAGATCTCGCCAAACGAAACTAAGGTTGCCATAAAAAGTGACCGCAAAGGTGTAAGAAGATAACAATCAATCCCCATTGCGCTAGCTATCGCAATTAATAACACCATACAGAGTGTCTCTACATTTGTAGAGACACCAACTTGGATGAAATTTGAGGATTGTTCTATTGCCATCTATGACAGTTTCTATAAGCACTTATGTTGGTGTTGGTGGAGCTTGTTTTCAACATACAGAGTCTTACAAGAAATAATGAACGCGTTTAAGAGCCCTTTGTAGCTAAAATTATACATTACAGACGAGTTCTCCATTTATTGTATAGATTTTAATATAATACATACATACATAGACTCACGCCTGTTTCCCAGAGGGGTAGGCAGAGACAACGGATTTCCATTTGTCACGATCTTTGCACACGTCTTTTGCCTCGATTACTGTCATTATATTCTTCATACATGCTCGCCGGCTTAGGGTACTTCTGACCTGCCTTTTCTTGAGAACGTCTCCAATTTGGTCAGATGTTCGACGAGGTCTTCCCCTTCCGGTTGTTCCATTCACGCAGGCCAGGTATACTTCTTTGGTCAATATTCTTTCATTTATCCTCTCTAAATGGCCAAACCATCTCAGCATTCCTTTTTCAATCTTTGTGACTGCATCTTCTTTCACACCACAATATAATACAAACACTATTTGCAACTTGCACTGCAACGACTATGTTCGAATGTTCCATTTTGGTTAAGTTAAAAACCTCCAAAGATTAATTAGAAAACTACTACAAATTGCAAGATTTTGAAATAAAATCTTTGCGAGTCCCAATAATCAATAAGAGCATGGTTCCCTGCCAGACCACACAGCCTTAGACCCAAGCGTGCAATCTAATGAGCACTAGAATTAATTGTACATCTCATTCGAATTGAATCGCCACTTCGCACCCGCTGAATTAAATTGCCCACGGAATCAAAGATAAAGGGGAAAAGCTAATTTCTGTTTGTTTGTTCGTATCAGGATGTCTACAATATATTGTGAGTCTTGCATTGGGCAGCAAAAATCTATCTCTAGACATATTTAATCACTGTAAAATGAAATGACGATGAATGAGACAACTAGCGACACGACCAGAAACAGGTCAGCTACAGGACCGACGGATGTACGTTCTATCCGAGCGATGTAACTCTACCAACTCCTAGACTGATACTGAGAAATTTTATTTAGGTTTGTTTGGTTATATAAAATCATTTTTTATGTGTTTATTTGTTTGTACTGATGGTGCAGCGCATAACTGTCCCATTGCAGGGCAAGGCCCTGAACTAACAATGAGAACGCATAGGCCATAGTACACCAGTTTTATAAATTATTATTCGCTTTTGTAATTAACTATGATTGAATTTTCCTATTAGCATTTTAATATCGTCTATAAACTTGCTATAAAAATATCAGCAAAACCATGCACGAGAACTATCTGACAAGCTATTCCAGTAAATAACTACAGTTTCACTATAAAGGAAAAAGTAACAAGATTGAAGATAGCTATGGTATGGGCGCCACAATTTGTGACCAGCTCCAGGTGTGTGAGTGATGAACGAGTATGGACTACTGATAGGTCTTTATGGGCCTATAGCGCTTAGTTTATGGCCAAGAGTATGAGTGTGGTCTTGAAATATATGCCTATATGAACGGATATCCCCGAGGGCACTTAGATCACTAGCAACTTTTATCTTCAAGCTATTTTCATCTAAAAGTAAACGAACATATTTATAAAGTGAAACTATTTTTTCCCCACTATTTTTTTCGTTCGTCTATCGCATATCGAATTACAGCCTGCCACGGCTAATATGGCGTCGCCCATGGCTCACATCAACTGACCGTGTAGCATTTACAATCTCACTTATTTGTACAAGTGCTCCATAGTATTGTTGATGTAAATGTGGTTGTTAACTTGATCGAGATGGACAACAATACGGCTAGTGAGAGATAAACCGGAGAACGAGAGAAAACCTAGAATAATGCGAAAATATCGGATTATGAGTTAATTTTACGCCGTAAGATACACAATTTCACTTGCATTGTGGTTTCATAAAACTAATAATATATACATTAACAAGCAAATTACATGCACCAGTATGATACCCAACACGTGTTTCATACCTCTACGGACCATCCTCAAGGGATGCTAACTCATTGAGTGGTCATATGCCACTAAAGTAGAGTGCGGTAGGGATTGCATCTAGGCTTGATTAAACTGTCAATTAACGGAATTAACACTACACATTAATATTGATTGCCATAGATTTCCGCAAAGTAACGCCTGATTATAAATTTGAAAGTTAGTATGTTTGGATGTGTAGATGTTCGGATGGTTGGATGTTTATTACTCCATCACGCAATAACGGCTGAACATGAGATTTAATTGAAATTTAGAATGGAGATAGGTTAGGCTATAAATTAACACATAGGCTATAATGAATTGTTATATGTCGTATAAAAAAAAACACACACACACACACACAGCATAGCTAGTTAATTATAAGTTATGTAGCAGGTATTTCTGTTTGTGTAGCTAAAAGAATAATAATAATATTCACACACGGCCGTCTGATCCCAAACCAAGCAGAACTTTTACTAAGGAAACCAGATAACTGATATATTACATATACTACTTTTCTTTTGTAAATACATACTTATATAGATAATTACACACAGGGCAAATAGACATGTTTATGCACACAATTATCGGAATGGATCCCACGACCTGCGGTGAATAGGCAAGCGTTTACCAACGCCACCAACAAGCCCGTCAAAATAATAATAATTATAAGTTATGTACTACTTCTGTCAACACAATGGCAGGTCTCCATACTAAGAATTGTCTGGGATCAAATTAAAGCGAATTAAATTTAATTCGCTTTAATTTTATACATTAAAGTTAACGAAGAAACGAGACTATTTTCATTTGGGAAAGCCGGAAATAAAAGATTTTGCCGTTTGAATTTTTAGGTTAGGAATGAACGTCAAACAACAATTATCAATAAAACATCGCAGGTTGAATTTTTATGTTGTTAAAAGTATTTTTTAATTCGTTTAGATTATTGTGACTACATTGAACATTCAAGAAAAAGTGGTGACTAGATTATAGGCTAGATCTAATAATAGTGTAATTTATTCCCATTTAGAAGCCACACAATTAATTAACGACATGTGGTAGAAACAAGCTGTCGCCTTTATAGTGACCATCATTCTGACAGCTTATGGATCGGTAAAGAGCTTCATGTTATTTTAATCACTTACTCCTTTGCTCCAGTAAATAATTTACCTTTGGGTTTGGTGTAAGTGACAAGTTGTAATAATGTTTTTGCTATACAGCGAAACGTGACCACTAATAACTAAAGTATATTACTCAAATTGAAAGCACAGGCTTTTTTTTATTACAAAAATGCACATTATATCCCATAAAACGTTTTGTGGAATTTAATTTGCATTTTGGTAATAAAATAAATCTGTATAATATAATAGGGCCACGTAACCTATGAAGTTTGAACATGACTTCACATTATAAAACCACTTACATAAACAAATACCTATACATTATGTTTTCCAGTGGCGACCACAAACCGGAAGACGCAGCGTGGGCTACAAGATGGACCGATGATCTTGTGCGGGTCGCTGGAAACTACTGGATGCGAATAGCACAAGACCGGCAATTGTGGAGATCTTTGGGGGAGGCCTTTGTCCAGCAGGCGACGTCTTTCAGCTGAAATGATGATGATGATGTTTTGATAATTTACTAAAATAAAAAATAAACTTGCTACAACACAGATTAGGTTCTTTTCTTAAACTTATTAATACAGTGATACTATTAGTCCTTATTTTAACTTACTATTATTTAGTTAACTTACTATTTATTACTATTTATTTAGAAGCATGCAACATTTTCCGTACAAGCGACGAAAAGGCGCCTACTACAGATAAGTATTAGTTAAACACTGATCTTCCGATAGCAGCGTCATAATAAAGCTGCCAAGAAAAGAGTAAAAAAAATAATAATAGCTAATTTTATCAATAATTTTTTATGGATTTTTAGAATCATTTTGATCTTAAAGCGTTTAATAAAACTACATAATCTTGTACATCCTTCTATATTGTTTCATCGGAACATCTGGAATTAGGAAGTTAAAGCCTGGGATACACTAGGGAACATTTTGTACCGAAACACGACGCGCAACACTTAATATACGTGACGCTGAAACGTTGCATAGTGTGCCGCAACATGACCCGAAACATTGTACGTGATGCGGGGCATGTTGCTTGCTCCTGCCTCGAGAGCGAGCACACGTGTCCCGCGTCAGTATCGCGCCATTTGTCACCAAGTGTAGTCGCGTACGCAACGTGCCTCTTAACATGGCTTTAGTGTGGGGAAATGATACCGTGCTTTCATTTCTGGAGCTTTACGAAAGTTGTGAATTGTTGTGGGATACGTCTCACCGTGATTATAGAAATAAAATAAAGAAAAATGACGCATGGGAGGCTATTGCCAAGGAGCTAAAATTGTCTAGAAAAGATATAGAAACCAAAGTTCATCATACCCTGCGTTCGCAATTTTTCCGAGAAAGGAAGAAAGTGAAATGTTCAAAAACTACTGGCAACGGAAGTGGTGATGTGAAGTCCAGTGCATGGTTTGCATACGATGCAAGAAATAATAAAAGAAGAGCATATTATACAAAATATACTTGCAACTATGGATTCCTCGAGCACTAATAGACTTAACGACACTAATACAAATTAATTTACGTTGGTCGCTGTATCTTTCTTGTACTCTGTCGAGTTACAGATTAAAATTTCTTTTACTGAAAATAAAAATACAATTTAATAAAGTAGGTATGCATTGTCTTTAACTTATATCTTCATTTTTTTATCAGTTCTTTACAAACTTCTGATACTCTTTTACATATCAGTTGTTTTGACACTCGAAAAGTGTACGACAAGGAAGCATAAGAATCTCCAGTCAACAAGTACCTTAATGTAATTTGCAAGTCTGATATGAGGACTAATAGCGTTCCGTAGTATTGTATACTGTTTGGCTATGGAAGGTCCGATCATTTGCAATAAAGTTTCAAAATCAGATGATGACATTCGAGAAAAATTTACAAACGATCCGTCAGACATTCGGAGATCACTTAGAATATTAACTCTTCTTTCTCGTTGTAGTAAGAAATTCCGCATCGACCACCTTCTCTTTCTTCTACGTTTCAACACACTCGATATAATTACTATGTACGCAGCAATTAGTGCTGCGTACATAGTAATTATATCGAGTGTGTTGAAACGTAGAAGAAAGAGAAGGTGGTCGATGCGGAATTTCTTACTACACGAGCCACAACCTCCTCGGGCGACATTTCTATAAACACTGACTAGTGTGGTCAACACACTGTTCCGCGACATTCACTTCGGCATGTTCTACGTAGTTGTTGAGCAACATGTTCCGCAACATGTTGCTCCATTTGCCCCCTAGTGTATCCTTGGCTTGAATACAATCTAGATTGTATATATATTATTATACATATATTATTATTAATACATCTATCATCATATCTCTCATTTGATATTCAGAAAATCATACGTGGATAAGGTGAATTTCGAACGTGAAGAAGGGAAGACAGGGAGAAAGTTTTTTTGTAAATGTGTACTCTCCGGACTATTATAAATAAATATTTAAATAAGACATTTTACTAAATTTTAATTTTATAGCATTATTCGCAATGCAAAGCGTTTATCTAATCCAAAAATGCGAAATCATAAATTTAATCGTCCGGCGGGTCTCGAACCTGCACCATCTACCAATCCGGGGTAGGCGCTCTGCGTTAAGCTACGAACGATACACGCTGGCAGATCAAATTTAGGATTCTGAGATAAGACATTTTTGGCTTAGATGCGCATTTTTAATGCCTTAAACACTATAATAAAGTTTGAGAGAATATACTGCAGGTTCTTAACCGAAGAGTGTACGTCAAAGAATGTGCTGCGACAACCATCACACTCCATGATAAATACCTCCATAAGGTGAACCTATTTTTTTTAAACGGATCCTTACCGTGTTATTGGCAGTATTTCTCTGTAGCTGCCACTTCCAGCACTAAAAAAGTGACGATAAAAAAAATGAATATAACATGATCTTCATAATCGTATCGATAAATTTCCCCTTCAATCCTTAATCGGACGTAAGGCCACGTTTTCGTCCATTAACGTTGAGCGACAGTTGCATAGTACGACAAGTAAAGCTATCAGATACATCTCCGTGTCAGCCAATTTGAATTAAGGTTCGAACCCCAAAGATTCCCTTTAGCGCTAGTTACTTAATTTGTTGTTTTTGGAACGAAGTTCCTTATCGCGCGTTGTGAAAGGGGGCTAGACGGAAAAATTCTTACGAAAAGTTGTCACGACATTTTTTGCAGCTGTGCGGCGTGCGCATGTTTCTCTGTCTGTCTGTCTCTCTCTCTCTCTTATAGAAAGCCAGCCAGATATTTTCATTTCTATTTCGCATTGAACAGTGTGGTGTCGCGACGATTATTTTTGTTGAGTGTATACAGGTTTTTTGTAAATAATAAGAAATAACTTCGTTCCATCCAGGTGTCCCTTGACACCTCTCAAGTTTTTTTTTGCTTAATGGTTTGAGCCCTTGCTTCTTTGTAGTCTGGTGGAGCAGGGAAATGATAACATTTAAGTATAAAAAGTAATTAGTTACCTAATATTAGTACACCTCCTTTCTCTTATGACTTGTACCACATCGATAATGAGACTAGATCAAGTGGACAGTTAAATTACTAAATTGTTAGCGTCAGCATACCTACGTTGATTTACACCGCACCCCTGTTATAATCAATCTTCAACTTTAATCATATTGCTATAAAGTTGATTTTCAACCAACTTTACTATATTCCTGGGTAATTTAAAAGTGTAACCATAGCATTGATGTTGATATATTTCCCACTTTTCACATTGATATCCGTGGTATTTGAAAATGGGGTAATTAATTGTTTGATAGGGTAATAAATAAATCATTGGATGCAGTGTTGGGCCTTTTTTAGTTCAGAAAGATGGATGGGAACTTCTTTATTATCAGTTGATACGCATGTATATCTATAACAGCACATCAAAAAAGAAGCATAATATGGTAGATACAAATTACTCCATTTAAAGTACATACTCATATTTTTTCAGTTATAGTCTTCGCCATCTTCTGATGGGCACGGCTGAGTTATTAAATAAACGCGGTCCAATAAATGTTTTAACTACCTTCAGATCCATTCGAATAATAAAAACTAAACGAAATAGGTCAAGCTTCAGACGCATCAATTCGAAATTCAAAAACTAAATTAAAACAAAAGCCAACCGCCAGACGCATCCTTTCGAAATTCAAAACCCAAAGTTCCACTCTTACCCAGAAATGTCTTAGATAATCCGAACAACGAGATCCTTTCGTACTGCCTATCAATATTATTAGAAACTCTTGTGACACTGATATAGTTCGATATATTCGCCAGCTGACAGTACGATCACCATCGTTCTTATTGAACCTTCGTTTCCATTTGTATCGCAGCACGCGTCTTCGCGTATTAATGAAGATTGATCAACTTAACATAATGTCCTTAAATAAATACCACTCTAATCTGCACACCAGTCTGAGTCGAGGTTCGAACTCCGAAAGGGGTTACTTAACTTGTAGTTTAATTTGCTAGGCTCTATTATCTGAAAACCTTCGAGTTATGTGTAAACGAACAAACGGAAATCCCCATCAAATATTTCTAATGAAATTTAAATTTCAAAGACATATGTGGAACTTCACATTGACCTAGAACACTGAAATTTGGTACAGTGGTAGAATTTAACGCCCACTTAGTGGAAATACTATCAAAACTTGGATCATGGAAGATCTGGACTGCCTGTCGACCCTGATGAGAAACCGTAAGAGCACACCCAAACTATTAGCGTTATCGACCGACTGTGTTTGCAAAATTTATTCTGCGTAGTGGGACATGACCATATTCCTACTACCAATAAACACTCTGCATATTTCAGTAAAATTTCTGCAAAAAAAAGTGAAGTCCCACCAAAAACATTCTGTAGAAAAATAGCTCTTATAGTCTCGATGGAGCTACTTGTTTATCTCTAAAAAGTAATAAAATCTCTGGACATAGTTGGTGGTAAGAGTTGTTCAAGCCGCCCAGTATGCCTTCGACAAGGCTGAACGACTGTTACCTAATGGCTACAATCGGGACCGATAGCTTAATTTGCCCTCCGAAACACGGAGACGCTCTGAAGTTAAACCACTTTGGTGGTCACCCATCTATGGACGGCCTGGGTGCTTCTTAACCTCGCCAATTGCTTACGGACAGCTGAGAGCATTTAACTATGAACCAAAAATGTCAGGACACTCAACCTTTGCAAACTTACTCAACCATTCTATATTAGTCATATTTACCTTTACCTATGATCAAAGAGAGTCACTCCTAACATAAAATCTCAATTAATGGGTCACCTTCCCAACCCTTCACTCAAATATGCAACTGGTTGTAACTAACTCTTGGTTCTTCATTATTTGTGTATTTTTTAATGATTGAAATTTACTTTAAAAGTGCCCTCATTTTAAATTAAATTATATATACTAATGCTAATGTTATATCCTAGTCTTATGGAAGGCACCGTTTTCTGGCATGTACTTGACAACTTAGTAGTAAAACAAACTATTATATATCCAATAGTACCAACATAACGGTTTGACGGTCACCATAGCCTAGTTGGTAGTTCTCCTGCCTACGAAGCTGGTGGTCCTGGGTTCGAATCCCGGTAAGTGCAAATTTTTGTGTGATGAGCACGAATATTTGTTTCTGAGTCATGGATGGTTTCTATGTATATATTTATCTATCTATATAAGTATGTATATCGTCGCCTGGTACCCATAGTACAAGCTTTGCTTAGTTTGGGGCTAGGATGATCTGTGTGACATTGTCCCGAGATAATCGAAGAGAGGTCAACAACCGGATCAACAGCTAAATGTGGTCTCTGATACACGAGGGTATCACACTGCGATCTCTTTGTCTCCGAACTGATACTAAGAATCCATATAACCTAATAACACTTGTTGAGTTGGCCCGGTATTCGAACCCAAAACTTTATTATCTGAATAAAAGACTAATGCATTCATTTAATTCAATTCATTTAATTTAATTTAGATTTACGTATAAATTGTCGTTACTTACAAAATTAGTGCAAATGCTATGTACGCCGTTATTGTGATGCATATCAGACAATGTATTATAGATATTATTTAACTGTGTACTTGTAATATGTGCCATGTGGCAGTACTTTAATAAATAAATAAGACAGCCCTAAACATTTACTGCAATTTTTTCACTTCGCTTAAAAGGCATAGCTTAAATAAAAAGCGCCCTCAGGCACGCACCCTAATAAGACTTGGAGATAGTTTTCATATTAATTTGACTTCCTAAAAAGTGCGGCAACCTGATTTTATACTGATCCACTCTGTATTTAGAAACTCTATTTGCATTACCATAAGGTTGAATTTCCATTGACGTATGAATGGCACAAAACAGATTATTTAATTACCAACATACTAAAGCCGTTACCATGAAGCTTACGGGATTGAGATAAGGTTGAGAATTGCTTGTGTAAGTTGTAGATAAAGGGTGGTGGGCTAAAGGCCTGGTAAGTGAAAGTAGGCTCATCTTCGACCGCAGATAACCTTTGGTCGTAACCTGTCGTTGTTATTGTAAAGTACACCTATTAGTATTTATGAAGATTGCACAGTTCTATACGAATTGTGTGGAGTTTTATTTTGAAGAGAGTGCTCGAGATTATCTCTTGAAGTAAATTAAGCGGTACGCTTGTTATCTACATCATGTCGATTTAGTGATACTGATCGTATCACTAAATTGACAAGACAAGTATTTCTGAAGTAAAAATTCTTAACGCCGGTTTAACTAGGGGAGTAAGCTGGTGAATGCGTGACGAAAAGTGTGATCGGGCGAAGCGAACGGAAGTTAACAGACAGAAGAAGATAGAAAGAAAGAGTTGCGTTTCGTATATTACTGTAAGAGCAAGAGAGAGAGGTGCGAGCATACGTTTCAAATATGTATGTTTTACTTCAGTCGCATGGCCTGAAGCACACTCTTTTTGTTACATGTTGTTTATAGTTACTCGAAGATCCTTTCTCTGTTTTATTGCACAATAAAAGCGAGTCAGGGTTCAAAAAAAAACTCACTAATTTACTTATCGTATGGGCAGTGGTTACCCTAGTGTCAGTGTTATTCAAGTCGCCTAGTTGGTCTCTGACATAGATTGACTGTTGATTAATGATTACAACTGGGACCGGTGGCTTAACGTGCCCTTCAAAGCATGAAGACACTCCGAAATCAAACCACTTTGGGGGCCTAACTAGATGGACTGACCGCGAGCCGCGACATAGCTGCTTAACCTCACTGATCACTTACAGACCAGTGACAACATCTGGCTATGATCGCATTTAAATAAAACAAGAAACTTAGTAATCAGCTACAGAAACCTGGGTTCAAACCTCAACTCAGAGCAAATACATTAGTGGTTCGGTTTATACAGGTGGCATGTGAACTACCAAGTATTGTATCCTCTTCTTGCCTTGACCCGTTTATATTAGGGAGGTCTCCCAGTCTTATCTAATGAGGCTTACTCCAGAATTTATAAAGCACCTGCCATTGGACCTAAATAATTTATATCAGACGGTTCCATCTAGCCAGAACTAAGCAAAGCTTGTACTTTGGAAAGTAGAGAACGGATACAAATACTTATTTATTACGCACAATACACAGGAATCACACAGATGAAGACGAAGATACAGGTTGATAAAAAAATATTTGTCTTTTGCGAGGATTGAACCCGAAACATCTAAATCAGAAAGCAAGTTCACTACAAACTGAGTCATGATGTGTCGATTGAACTTTTCAATTTGGGTTTTTACTAAGAATAGGAATAATTTATTATCCAAAAGTAAAGTGACATATTTGTAGTTATTGCCATAGACGTTCACATGACAAACGGGACCGACGGATTAACGTGCTCCCCGAGGCACGCAGGTGATGTCTTCAACCAACCAGCTCATAAATAAATCCTTCATTAACACACTTGGATTTTTTGGAGCGGGAAATGAACCGCAATTAGGCATTAACACAGAGATTAGAATTTTACCTACTTACGCTACTAGTTACACGTCGATTTACCATAAAAGTTGGTTAAGGGATATAATACTTCCCTTTTGTTTGTAACATCAATGTTGTGCAATAAATAGTTACGACTTTGATGATTTTCATTTATTTTAACTAATGAACTAGGCTACAATTTGCTAACAAGTAGGTTGCTTTTTAGTCAATGGCAGCCCACCTTTATTATTTCAATATTTTAACATATCAAACGCTGTGCAAACCTATTGCATATTTTTTTTATTATTTACATTTTTTATTATATTTTCGGGTTTAGTACAAAAATAAAAATGTATTTTGCACATGTTCAATCTATCCAATGCTTTTAATTATAATAATCATCATCATCATCATATCAGCCGAAAGACGTCCACAGCTGGACAAAGGCCTCCCCCAAAGATCTCCACAATTGCCGGTCTTGTGCTATTTTCGCATCCAGCATTTTCCAGCGACCCGCACAAGATCATCGGTCCATCTTGTAGGGGGCCTGCCCACGCTGCGTCTTCCGGTTCGTGGTCGCCACTCGAGAACCTTTCTGCCCCAACGGCCGTCGGCTCTACGAGCTATGTGCCCTGCCCACTGCCACTTCAACTTGGCAATTCTTCGGGCTATGTCGGTGACTTTGGTTCGCCTGCGGATTTCGACATTTCTGATGCGATCCCGCAGGGAAACTCCGAGCATAGCCCTCTCCATTGCTCTTTGGGTGACCTTGAGCCTTCTAATAAGGCCCATAGTGAGCGACCACGTCTCTGTTCCGTATGTCATCACTGGCAACACACACTGGTCGCAGACTTTCCACTTGAGACACTGCGGTATTTTGGACGAGAAGATGTTACGTAGCTTCCCGAACGCTGCCCAGCCGAGTTGGATTCTACGATTGACCTCCTTCTCGAAGTTGGACCTACCTAGTTGGATGGTCTGTCCTAGGTAAATATAGTTCTCTACAACTTCGAGTGCAGAGTCACCAACTTTCAATTGAGTGGGTGCAACATGGACGTTTGACATGACTTTCGTCTTATCCATGTTCATTTTCAGACCCACTTGTTGAGAGACTCTGCTGAGGTCATCGAGCATTGTACCGAGGTCTTCCATGGTCTCAGCCATGACTACGATATCATCGGCAAATCGAAGGTGAGTGATGTACTCGCCATTGACATTGATGCCAAAGCCTTTCCCGTCCAGAAGCTTGAAGACGTCTTCCAATGCAGCGGTGAACAGTTTCGGAGATATAACATCTCCCTGTCTCTGTAATAATAATAATAAATAAATTTATTTCTCTCACAAAGATCAAGTTCAAAAGTGGTAATACATTTTATGTCACTTAGGATAATTAAGTGGCTTTGTGAGAGCTGGTGCCTATTGTAGGTTTAGAAGAAAACCTGTATTACAGGTCACCAGTGCCCACTCCCCAGTTTATACCTAGTGAAATTAAACTATATTAATCAATTATTTAATCAAATGGGTGACGCATATGTGTCGATGAAATTCCCTCCTCGCTGCTCAATTTATGTATGACAGCCTTCGAGTAATAACATAGCATATAATAATAATGATCAGCCCCTGCTTGCCCAAATTATCCAGTGAATATTGAAAACCATACTAACTGTTAACGTCAACTAAAATAAGGAGCGGAGAACATTAAACCAAATAAATCAGTGATTAAAATGCTTCCCTCCAAATCACCAATTGTTGGATTCTCCCGTGTTAAATGTCCGATTGTTTCAGATTTCGATGTTCTGTAATTGGTGTTATGAGGCAGACATATAGCTTCATTAAAGATTCTTTGAATTTTTAAAAACCTTTACAGTTACCGAAAACTAACTGTTAAAAAATCTGTTTACCGGGTTAATCGTCATTGGCCTATAGGGCTAGGGGATATTTCTTATTAAAAAGATTTTAAAATTTTATTACGGACTAAGTGTTACAACTTCTGATGTTCTTGAGAGGCTCGATAGAAGCCGTTGGAGAGGGGAACGAAAGATTCTGAGACAATTATTCTCAGCAAGTTCTTTCATTTGATACCTTTAATATTCTAGAAATCATAAAAAAACTAAGTCCTCTATCTTTTTTCTCTATTAAAAATGAGTTGGAATTGGAATGACGTTACAAAGCTAACCATGCATTGTTATCGAAGCTAAACGTATACCAAATATCATTAAAGGACTTCAACCATTTTGGGCTAACCGGTGAACAGCTGTATTGGGAAAAAAGAAATTCATAAATAATTTAGTAATAATATTTAGTAAACATTGGTTTCTTTTGGGAGTGTCAAACTAAATGATATTAAAAACGAATAAAAAAGATTTTTAATTGACTATTGGTTGTATGGTGACAGTTGCTTTGCTGTGCAACATGCGGGATGCATTGAGTAAGGGTTGCCAAAATAAAAACTCAAAAAAAATAACATCGATATTCGATGTTTCAATTCGAGAGCTTCAAAACATTAAAATGTTTGATGGAAGACCGAGCTTTATCTAGCCGTTGTGGAATATTCATCATTAGCATCATCATCATATTAACCGCACACAAATAATAAAATATATTTTATGTAAAACAACATTTTTTTTTTAAGTATTAAAAATCATCAGCTTGCCTACGCAACGTAAAACAAACGAAGAAAGTTTTTGTCGAGAAAAAAATGTAATAAACGTAACAATTGTAATAATCGTCGTTATTGGTATTTCGTCTTCGTTCATTTGAGTTTTGTCCGTCATGGTAGCGAGTATTATTAACGCGTGCTTTTCTTGAAGATTCTAATTAGATGGGCCATAACCAAAATAATTACGCAAAGCAAAACAGCTCAGCATAATATACAAAAATAAATCGCAAAGCAAAACAGGTCAGCATAATATAATATACGATTTGAAATCGATTCCATAGGAATTCAAATCGACCGATTCCTAGTGCAGAGAACTGGCAACCCCGATCCAGAATCGATTGGTGATCGATTGTCAATGTCAATGTCATTCGCTCTGTGTTTGTGCTCTTGTTCGTTTGTGAATATTATTTCGACTTTGGATATTTTTGACAACTTACCCTTTTCAAAATGGATTCTGATGATTTTTTACCTAACGATCCCGGCTCACTCTTGGACTCAGAACCCGCTTTAAACGTTTACCCTGGCATTTCTTCGGATAATGAACCCGTTTTACATGACGACCCGCGCATGAATATGGACGACCCGATTTTGCCTAGTGAATTTTATTTTTTATTATCATATTAAACAATTGGATACAAAACTGCCGAAATATATGTTTTCTATGTACTGTAAGCCACTCAATAAAATAAAAAATAGTGCAATATTTTTATGTTCATGTTCAAGCCCAAACGCCATACAAAGTGGTTGATGTCCTTTGGTGAATGTTATCTAAAATAATATTTATTAAACCTCCCACTTCAAAATAGTTGCAAGATTCCATCCGAATAAACATATTATTATGTATATAAAATATGTTAATAGTTAATTATATACAAAATTTAAGCTCATTTGATTGAAGAGTATTTAAACCTTCTGCTAGAAAATAGAGTTGCTAGATTCCACCCGGACAAACATAGATTACATACATTGCAAGTTAAATAAAAGCTTGGAAAAACTTCATAGATGTACTTAAATATATTATATAATATTAGTTTATAAATACAATTGCTGTACGGAGACTTGATATTACAGTCAAACCTACATAACACGCTTTTATGGGACATACGAGTATGAATGAACTCGTAAAAATATGTTTGTAAAATAAATAAATAACATATAAAATATGCTACTATCTTATACCCTAGTCTTTTTTATCCCACTTTTAACAAAAGAAGGTTCACATAACTTAAAATAAATCAATATAAAAATCAAAACAGAAACAAGGGTTTGCATCTCATGTTTTTATTGTTTCGTAATTGCTAACAACAACAAAATTTAATAAAAACCTAAGTTTATGCCTGAAACGCGTTATTATTCCCATTAAGTTGGCAATATTTAACAAAACCAAAAATAATTCCCTCACAACCCATTCAGCAAAATCCGCTGCCACCATCGCGGCATCGTTTTATTTATAATACACCTTTTCTGTTACCACCGTTGATGTTTGCCGAAAAAGCGCTTCTATAAACTCACATAAACGCGCAATAATTCCCAAAAAAGAAACTATAGCATCGTAACATACATGGGTTGTTAAGATCGGTGGTCCGATATACATTATCTATCACACAGAAGAAAGTGCACCCCGAAGCCACCAGCTAATTAACAAAATTCTCTTTGTCTCAGACACATAAAATTTTACGAGTATCAAGATCTGTGAGCTGTCCGAACCGCCCGTGCGAAACATTGATGTTGAGTTACTGGAAATACATTTTTACTGTAATTTATAAAAGACGCTACACGGCAACTATACATATTTATTTCTAGGTACATGTACATATTTTGATCTGTGATTTGTATTTAATAATTTGGAACCATGATTTAATCGTTTAGTAAAATAGTAATAATTAAGAAATATGGTCCCCGTTTCCATTCAATACACATTAAACTAATATTAATATCTCTGTCTAACATAGTTTTGATCCATATAAGTCTTATAAATATGGATCAAAAGGATCCGTAAGGACGTATATAGATCAGATAAAGGAAAAGTTAAATGTAATGTCCTATCAAGAAGTCAAAGCGCTCGTCGAAAGCCGAGACCATTGGAATAAGCTCCACCGACAAGAGCATATCTCTTAAATAATATGATGATGATGAACATAGTTTTCATGAAAAGGACAGGGCATCTTTAGTTGTGAAGTTTTAGATCTAGTAGGACCTGCCGAATAATTATGTGCCCGTTGCGCGTATAAGTGCGCAGTTTAGTTTTTTTTTAACATGACGTCGTGCCGTTAGCCTATGAGGCTTTCGCTGCTTCACCGGACTATAAAGTGGAGCGTGGGCTCAAACCGTCTAACTACATACTAAGTACCCGCGCCTGAGGGCACCCCCTTTGGGATTCAAATCTCGACTCTGGGTGGTTACTGGCGGGGATATCCGAAAGGGCATATCATTTTCGGGATCTTTTGTGCAACTTTCGCTCTACGTTAATACGCGACGCGAGCTGCTCTTCCGGTTTAGGTCCGGAGAGGGCGTTTCATTGTTTCGAATGCGAACTAAGTGTCATGGAGGACGTTGGTGGTCGCGAAGCGTTCGCGGTAGTCCTTGTACGATGATTACGAAGTATCGGTTGGGCAGTGTAGTAGTTTTCTAATTCTATTTATACCCTGTTCTTTTCATACGAGGTATGACAGAGGGAGGTTATGTCATTTAACTTAGTTTAATGGTGTTAAATGATTATCCGATGATCTTGTGAGGGTCGCTGGAAGTCGTTGGATGCGGATATCGTAAGACCAGCAATTGGGAAGATCTTGGAGGAGGCCGTTGTCCAGCAGTGGACGTCTTTCAACTTATTTGAAGATGATGATGATGACAGAACCGCCAGCATTGTCAGTAAACACTTCAAGACAAAGTAAATTTCGTGACTTAAATGCCACTTCCAGCGCACATTACAGCAAGTGACAAAAAATTGGAGCAAGACAGGTATGGAAAAGGTTCATAAAATTTAATAGGTTTTCCTTCAAAAAGTACTTACGTGATACGCGTTCTTATGCTTCATCGTAGTTTTTGTGCATGGTAATGAACTGTCGTGTAAATGGCGAATGTTTCACTGGGCCTGTAAATCATTACGGTTACGGGCAATTATTTCGTGCTTTTAATTAGAGCCAGACAGGTTTGTGGTTTGATTTGGATATGTAGTTTTTGCTAGTTATAATTTATATATAAGCTTCACAGAAAATAAAGTATTATGCTTATTTTAGTCACTCAGCGGGTTACTTATCGCAGCATCTCAGTAATTCTGAATTCTTAAGAGGCATCTTTACTACGTGGAATACGTGTGAAAAAGTAAACAGTACTAATATCCACGTAAACTTAATTTATTTTTCGTTGATCAAACAAGAATTGCTAATCTGAAGTGGCAGTGGGCGGGTTACATTGCTCGTAGAACTGACAGCCGTCGCGGCAGGAAGTTCTGGAGTGACAACTATGAACTGAAAGATTCAGTGTGGGCTGAACCCCTACTAGTTCGACCAACGATATTGTGAGGGCCGTAAGACCGGCCACTGTTGAGGGAGGCTTTTGTCAAGCAGTAGACGTCTTCTAGCTGATAAGATAAATAAATAATTATAAATATGTTGGGACAACAAACATACTACCATCTGATCCTAAACTAGGTAGAGCCGGTACTATATCAACCAAATTAATAATAAACGTACTTATATATTACTATTACAATACTATACAATTCATATAAGTAGAAAAAAATACGACTAGACACAACACAAATTTGTCCTACGGCGGAACCCACGACCTCTGACTTATCAAGGTCACTTACAACTAGACCAATAAACCAGTAAAATAAAATATTATTATTAAAATTAAAATATATTTATAAGTTTAAAAAAAAGACAACACCAGCTTTAGGGAATCTAATCCCTGTGTCACTGGGTACTTTACAAACATATAATATACACGGACACAAATTACATCCAGACTCAGAACAACTATTTATGGGTCACACAAATAGTTGTCCGGCGCGGGACTCGAACCCGCGACACGAAGCGGAGAGGAGACTGTCTTAGCCGCTGCGCCACACGTGCAGTACTACGATTAATCATTTCACTTTTAACCGACTTCGTAAGAAGGAGGTAATCAAGTTGATATACTAATATATTCGTTTTTGAGTGATTTTGGATATTGTTTGATAAGAAATTTCTCAGTGTCAACGAAGTCTGGGAGATGATATCTGGATTTTTATACTGATTTACTGTATGTAATCGGGTTACATATAAATAAATAAAAAAAAATTACTTGTTCGTGAACCAATATCGTTAAAAATTAAAAAATACTTTTTTTTAATCGTTAGGAAATTCTTGCGGAACTATTCCTATATAAATTTAGTTCCAATTTGGCAAAAAGAAAAGTTGAAGTCACTTTAATGTTTTTTATACAGTAATTTAATGTCAAAACCATATTTACTTTCGTCAGTTTAAAATTATAAAAAGTTGTAAAATTTTAGGCCACGCGACTAAAGTACCTACAACTTCAAACGTAGCCGGCTATGAGAGAAAAAGCCATAAAAATATTTGTCCGGACCTCTTTCTCTTGCTCCTACAGTTATATACGAAATGTAAATCACTCTCTTTCTATCTTTACTAACTTCTATTTCCCTTTCAATTTCCATTCGTCACGCCCGGTCACATTTTTCAAGCGAGTCCGAGTCAAGCGTACTTAAAGAAGTTTTATTCAAAATATTTTATTTTTAATTTGAATTTTGTAATAGATTGACAAGACAAATACTATGAATGAAATATATACCACATGTACTAACATAGTCATGTCCAAGCATAATTAAGTCATTTAACTAAAATATGAGAGTCATTTAAGTAAACGCGTCTTTCGACTTTGCTATTTGGTCATAAGAAATTAAGCGTTTAACTTCAAAACTTCATTAGCAGAGGTAGTAAATAATATTGAACAAATACATGACGGAGGCTTTTTAGTTAAATTACCTACTAATTAAACACTGCTACTATGCATGAGTACATTAAACAAATAGTAACGGAGAAAATAAGACTAAGATGGGATCATACGAGCAGCATCTTGTTGTGACTTTTCTAAGGGGAAGTACCTGGTGGTCCATAACACAGGTTTTCGCCTTCTCTTATCTCTTATCTTTGTTGGGGTGTACTTGCGTAAGCACTTTGACCCTTCAGGATCTTTTGTACTATCCCCCACTGGATTTTATTCTATCACTATAGCCCTGAATGAAGTCTGCACATAATCCAGTACGCTTCTTAGGGGTAGATCCTTGTAGTCTCCTGGTTCTGGATATGCCAGCCCCAGGTTGGCCATTCTGTGTCTTGCCAATGTATCGCATTTGCATATTATATACAGCACTGTTTCATTTTCTACCCCACAGGTCTGCAGATCGGGCTATTCGACAGTTTGTGTAGGTGATAGTCGGTGCCGTAGTGGCTCGAGAATACTGCTACTATTGGTCGTAGCTGGTTTCTGCTGTATTTCCAAAGCTTTTTAGCCCAGCTCTTGTTTACTCCGTTTATAACAACAGGTTTTTGTCTATTTCGGACACCAGCTCTCTACCAATTAAAGATAATGTACATTAAGTTGTTAGACATAAGTTTTGTAAGTGAGGAGACTTTTTTTATAAAATATGATGGCATACGAGCAAGTGGGTCGGCTGATAGTAGCTGATCACCGCCGCCCATAGACACTCGCACGGCTTTTAAGAAAAAATAGGCTCGCTTCTCGAAGGTTGCCATAACCAATTATTATTATTATTATTATCTCTTTGTGGCCTAGTATGCTATTCCACCAGAAATGTGGTATGTTGCAGGTCGTGGGTTCGATTCCCACCCAGCACAGATATTTGTGTGTCAGAGTCATGGTGTAATTATCTATAAAAGTATGTATTTTCCAAAGAAAAGTTGTATATCAGTTATCTGGTTATCATAGTACAAGCTCTGCTTAGTTTGGGTTTAGATGACTGTGAGTGAATATGTCCCAGGATATTATTATTACTACTTAGTATTATGTTACATTGCAACGGATGCATTTGATATCCACCAATCATATTCATTGCTCCAAATAAAAATAAATAAACATTTATATTACACTATAGCAACCAGCTACTCATAAACATATTTATATATTTTAATTACATATGTACATATTGTGGATAAATTACACCCAGTCCATATCTACATGTACCTAGAAATAATTATGTATAATTCAAAATATTACTACAAATAATAATATGTTCTGAGTATTTGTAACTGAGTATTTCTAACTACGATAATTCTACGTGGATAGAAAACTTTTTAAATTTTATGGTAATAAAAATAAGATGCAAATTAATTAAAATATCCGTAACAGTGACAAAACCCGCACCGGTCGAGCACCGCTCATCGATGCGCTTGCGCACTACAATTAACACTTTCGAACAGATACAAAAGCGACGCATCTTCAGCACACCGTATTTGGAAAACGCGATATACATGGGATTATTTCAATCCGAAGATACAAAATCTAAAATTACATAAAATACCAATAAATTATACCTAAGGTCTCATTTATTATTAGCTGTGTGGCTGACGGCATAGAATATCGTATACTATCACATTTGTGTTTATTGATGTCTTTTTAGTTTTGTTTGTCTTTATATATATGGTGACGGCGACAAATATCAGAATCAGAATATCATCACCCCATCTCATCCCGTGGGGGGCGTAGAAGTCGACCCGAGGGAATATCTACCAGAGGACGGGCAGCAGCTTCCTTCTGATTACTATGACCATCTTACTGCGATCGCCAACCCGCCTGCCAAGCGTGGCGATTATGGCATATCCCCCAAGACGATTCTTGAGGGAGGCTTGTCCAGCAGTGGACTTATTTAGCTGTAATGATGATGATATTTTTTTTTGGTTTTAAGTATAACTATAATTTGGTTTAGTTTCTATTTGGTAATTTGGTTTACTTAAGTTTTATAACTGTTTGTCATATTTTTGTTTATATAGTTTATTATCACTTTAATTTTATTACAGTTTGTTTTAGCTTAGGTTATCATTTATATTTGTGAGTGTTGGTTCACCTGTTATTGGCAACTGTATAAGACTATAACTTGGTACCAATCATTATTTGAAATGTTATATACAGAAGCTGTTGGTGTAAAGGTACACCAACAGCTTCTGTATATAACATTTCAAATAATGATTGGTACCAAGTAATAAATAAATGAAATATCGTCACCCCGTCTCATCCCGTGAGGGGCGTAGAAGTCGTCACGAAGGAATATCTACCAGAGAACGAACAGCAGCGTCTTTCTCTGTCCTATGATCATCATACTGAGATCACCAACCCGTGTCGATGGCGATTATGTCATATATATAATAATATCTAGGGACAATGTCACACAGATCATCCTAGCCCCAAACTAAGCAAAGCTTGTACTATGGGTACCAGGTGACGATATACATACTTATATAGATAGATAAATACTTATATACATATAAAACATCCATGACTCAGAAACGAATATTTGTGCTCATCACACAAATATTTGCACTTACCGGGATTCGAACCCAGGACCACCAGCTTCGTAGGCAGGAGCACTACCAACTAGGCTACGGTGACCGTCAATATCCCTCCAAATGATGGAAATGGAATGATGGAATTGGATTATGGAAAGCTTTTGGGAGGCCTTAATCCAGCTTGGAACGTCATTCAGCTGACTTGATGATGATGATGATGATTTTCTACTAACGATGTGATTTTCTTTTATGAAGCCCGCATTAGTACAGACGCCAGCACATCCACCTACCCCAATCTGTCAAATTTCTTTTATGAAATGAAATGAAATGAAAAATGAAATGAAAAACATTTAATTCAGCACAACACACAAGAAAATGAGGATAGGATCGATAATTTATCGATTTTCAACTTTATCACAAATTTATAAGGTTCACTTTCAATTGGGGAAATTTTACTGATTGAGGTAGCATGATGTGCTGGCGTCTGTAGGTTAGCCTAGAAGGCTTTCACTGCCTTACCGGGCAATCTGTAGCTAGGTTTTAGAGGCAATTAACCCATTTCATTAAACACATACCACCTATCAGTAATGCTATTACCATATGTATATCATTTTCGTGCAAAAATGGGTTAATCATATCAATTACGGACACATTTTTTAGACCTTTAGTTGCCCAAGCGATACGCAAGAGATTGTCAGATACTGGAAAGACTTATGATTTTGTTCAAAAAATATTTATTAATATTGTTTCTTTAATGTTCTGAAGTGTTCAGAGTACTGGGAATTTGTTCAAATTAATGATAATTAGGTGGAATTTTCTTGACTTCGGAATTTATTTTGATGGTTTTTAGATGGACGAATGATTATTGAGTTTGGTATAACATTTTGAAATAATCCTAAATAATATAGAACTGACAGTCACAAAAAAAAATAATGAATCACAATAATTTTCGACTCCCTTAGTTTCACTGATTAATTTTTCCAGTGAAGCAGTGAAGTTTTCTCTGTATACAAGACTGTTGTTGAGAGAGGTAGGGCACAGCGTTAATTTGCTCGGAGAGCAGCCCGACTGGGGAAGTACCTCCACTTTACAGAAGACATTCCTTAATAATAACATTAATAATTTTAAATTTTAAATTTCCGAGTGTGAGTAAGGTGGCCAGAGCTCATTGGGGTGGGGGGAAGGGTCAGCAACACTTGTTTGCTGACTTTTAAAGGCCGGCAACACACCCGCGACACGTCTGGTGTTGCGAGTGTCCATGGGCGGCGGTGATCACTTACCATCAGGTGACCCTCTTGCTCGTTTGTCGCCCTATGATATATAAAAAAAAACTATCCAATGCACACAATACTAATTAATATTCCTTATCGAGTAAAAAAGACAAACTACTGATCAAGTTACTCATAAACTAGATGAGCAGTTTGTCTTCTTTAACTTTTTACGTGCCTTCCAATGCATGGAGATGTTCAGAAATTTAACCATTTTGGTGGTCACCCATCTATGGACTGACCGCGAGCCTAGTTGCTTAATCTCGCAGTTAAATTGCGGACCAGTGTGATCATCTACTTATGTGCGCCTCACAATAAACATGTATTGGGAAACATGTATTGGGAAATCCTTGAAATAATGAAATTTATTCAGCACTTGGGTATTTACATACACTTGTACTTGTCAAGCTCACAATGTATTACATAAACACAGTTTAAAAACAGTAATTAAAGTAACAAAATATTTTAAATTAGTCCGTCCGTGTGGTCTGTTTCGTCACATGTATTTTTAATATTCTTAACTAAATAATAAATAGCAAGTTACTAAGCTATTATTGTTACATTTAGCAATAGTATATCAAATTAAAGAATTGAAAACAACGAGCAGTTGGCTAGCGCAAAAGGCTCTCAACCAGTAGCTTAATTTAAACGACTAATACCTGAGGGCACCCTTATGGGCCACATCACACATTGATTAATACTAGATCAATACTTGATGTCCGTAAATATTTGAAATTAGTTTTGAAATGTGTAGTTTAAACTACAGATGCAACAGTACATAGGTGCTCAAAATCCATTTTAAAAACGCCTCGAAAAAGAGCAAGCTGATGGCGAAGAATACGGCACACGTGAGATTAACGGGCGAGATATCCAGTCTCGGAATGAATGAATAAAATTTTTTCATCTAGATTATTTGTAAAGTTCATTCAAAGTACATAAAACTTCCGGGCGTTCCGTTATCGGCAATAAGTAAAAAATAACTTAATTTAAAAATGTTAACGTTGGATATTTATTTACTTATATAATTTTTTGACGATACTTTTTGATGAAATTATGAATGCGTTTGACCTTAATTTTATCTGGCGGATAACATGGACAGCGTCAAAGATGGATGATACAATTCAAATACCTATGTTTATTTTCGGAACTAGCTGTCATATCCCCACAGGATGGAACACAGTACACTAGACCAGATAGCCAAGTGGTTACACTTTGTGACTTCTGTAAAATGAAAAAAAACTCAGTAATGACCCGGAGTACATGAGTTAGCGGTATTTACATGCTTGGAGAGCTCGTAAAACCGTTGGTCCCTACCTGATCTCTTTCATAGCATAGTATGTAGAGGTATAGAATTGTTTCATTATACATTTAGTTTTACTATGGCGGGGTACTTTACAAACATGCAATTCACGAACACATAGTTGACGGGGCTCGAACCCCAAACACGATGGCACAAAGCTAGCGCACCACTTTAACCACTGAACTATACACTTAACTACATAAATATTGCATAGTTTTTAATGAATAGATGGTAGCAGGTAAGTTTAGGAATTATAAAAAATCCTAAATTATAAATTTATAGGTAATGTTAGCAGAATACTGGTAGCATTGCCACCCTGTATGGCAAACTTATTATACAATACATAATTTTCTCAGCACCTTCTTAAGTTTGGTAAATGCCTTCGGTTTGAAGTCTATGTACATTGTAATGAAATTATATAATAAATAAAATAAAAATCGACGACGATAGATTGTATAACTGTACGTGAATAACCCTTTCAGTCCTTTATCTCTCATTTTTCCTCAACATAATATTTCAAGATATCTCCAGACACATCTCAAGATCGCACATCTCAACCGGCAGCTTATAAATCAATTGTGGGCGCGGTCCCTTTGGCCGTATTCATTGACGGTGTAATGAAGAAAGTTGACACTTGGGTCGAATGTTCCCAGTTTTATTGTGACACCGGCTTGAGGTGGTTAACCCGGCCATCATGTGATATTTTGACATTTTAAAATTCTATACATACATTAGTCGCAAAATAATAGTATTAATATCCTGGGACATTATTCCCACACGGCCACTGATATATGACACACCAGATAACTGATATATTACATATACTACTTTTCTTTTGTAAATACATACTTGTATAGACAATTACACCAAGACTCGGTACAAACAAACATTTTCATGCACACAAATATCCATTACATCCTGGGTGGGCATCGAACCCATGGCCTGTGGCGTGAAAGGCAAGCATCTACGAACCATGTCCTCCTGTCTTTAATCTCAATAATAATTAGTCATCTGCGTGGGACATAGTAAAGAAGTCAGGTATAGGACCGACGGCTTCCAGTGATCTTCGAGGTATGGGATCTTTTTACACTACTGACTCCAGAAGCGGGGCTCATACTGATAATATTATTAACAATACAATGCCAATAATACTTTTCGGCCCGACCCGGGATTTACACTCAGGTTGAATTATTATCATTGGCGGTTGCACACGCTACCGCTAGACCAACGAGGCATTCAAGTCAAATAAGTTTTAAGATGAAGCTCCTGACTGCCAATTTCCTTTACAAATGTATCCCTTATTTTCCTCACTGGATTAGACCAGACCAATTATTGTTCGATTATTAGTTGAAATAAATGTCAGACAGACTATATAATATAGACAAAACACCTCTACACCTGCTCTGTCACTGTGAGCCACTGATGCATAAACGTAACACCGTCCTGGGCCAACACTTCTTGCACCAGGACGATGTTATCGATACTCCTGTCGAAAAGATTCTGCAATTGGAAAGTTTAGTTGAAAACAGGGAAGTTTAGTTGGAGCGGCGAGCACAATAGTTTATCACTGGACGCAGTGTTACCAGGACCTCCGGGGACTGGAAATAGCCGCCACCAGAAGAATAAGAATAATAAGAATAATATAATATAGTCTTGACTAGTTTGGCTAGTCTGCCTTGAGATTTGGCAACGTGGCCAAATTTTGCCAGGAGGACGAACTCTGTTTACGGCGTTATATTGAAACATTATTATAATTTTGCAAGAATTTTGAGGACCCTCGTGCTTTTTATTTCTATTCTTCTTCACAACTGTTTGTATTAATAATTTGATGAAGAATAGATATATTACATACTTGATTAGTCAGGCCAGTCTGCGTTGAAGTTTGGCAACGTGGCCGAAATTTGGCCAGGAACAGGAACTCTGTTTCTAGAGTTTTATAGTCACTGATATGGTTGATGTGATCTTGTTGTCAAAAAAACATATTCTTAGATCTTGTGCTGGCTAACAGCGACCATCAATTTCATATTTATTGTTATAAAATAGTTTCTTAAGCATGTCATGGCATTATGGAGCACGTATTTAACAGTTTAGATTAAATTGACAACATTGAGTCGCTACAAGATTATGCGGATAAGTCTCATCTCTAGGAGGACTTCAACAGCCATAAGAAGTTCACTGCTGGATAAAAGCCTCCAACAAGAATCGGTTTGGGGATATGCGATAATCTCCACGCTTGGCAGACAGGTCAGCGATCGCAGTAAGTTGGTCATAGTACTCAGAAAGAAGCTACTGCCCGTCCTTTGGTAGATATTTTCTCGGGTCGACTTCTAATCCTCCACGGGATGAGATAGGGTGAAGATATTCTGATATTAGCCGCCGCCACTACACAACACAGTTGATTGAACTAAACGAATAAATATTAAATATGATTAATCATGTGTTTGTTTATAGTTCATATACTTTTCGCTCAAAAAGTGAAGTGAAAGAATCTCAATTCACCTTATCAGCAGCATTTTACGGAGTAAAACCTCTAAATAAAAATTGCATACCTGCAGCGAACACCCATTTTTTAAAGCCCATTATCTTTAAAAGCGTTACCTCACAGTGTCTTCAGAATATAATCACCTCATATAATAAGTGCATTTACCAGAATAACGGACATGTTTACACGTGATTATCAAACTAACTGACAGACAAGTTTTATGTGAGCATAAAGCTTTTTCGTATCACTTCCAAATCGTTTTGAAAGCATTTAAAAATATCTTAGTTAAGGCGATGATATTAAAGAACGTGTACGTATTTACAAGATTTTAAACGAGATTACGGGATGCTGTATTTTTATGAAATTATAAAATTTAAATTCAAAATTCATTTATTACCAGACAATTTTATATGTGGATCCTACCCTACCGTGCAGTGCATGACTTAACAGCTACTGAGAAACACTGCCAGAAAAGTCAGTAGGAATCCTTTTTAAAATTTAATTTACTTTTAAGATTGATTACATATTATTTGTGTGTTGACTTAGAACAAGTAAATCCCAAGAACTTTTGTCACTTAAATAATCACAAGTTTTGTATTATGCCCTGTTGCACAATTTGGCTTTAATATTTCTTTTAAACATACAGTCTTAACCAACAATAAAAATATTCGTTTCTATATTTTATCATTTCATGAAAATGAAACAACCTGCTAGATTAGTAGATTATGTCTGCGCCCATAGGATTGTCTTAAGGTTCTGGTAGTAATAATAAATAAAATAATATAAAAAAGGTTTTTATTCAAGTAGACTTTAAAAAAGCTTGGTAGTAGTATTGGTATTATTGTAAATGTTGCTGTCCACTTGACCGTGATAGAAAGCATCAAATATACATTCATCATATATATCATAAAATAGTTACAATATTATAACTATACATCTAAATGACAAAAAAAACTGACATTAAAATATTATAACAACTATTAAATTACTAATAGTTTTAACGATAATTCGATTGCCAAGCCATTCTCTCATTTCTATTGGAGCCAGAATTATTTGAGTTCGACCATTTGTCCCTGAAACTCGAAGAGATCCAATTATTAACATTAGAATAGGTCTAGGCTACATGATTATATTAGACACATGTCTAATATAGTCTAGTAGCCTAATAGAATTGACATAATAAAAAATAATTATATAATATCAAACATAAAAACAATACAAAATAAGAAATGGATTAACGGGCTTCTCCAGACACGATAATCTTATATTTACACAAAGTATTGTTATATTGAGAAATATCATTTCAAAAAATTGTCTCTGCGTTTCTTTTGCGCTCTTTTCGGAATTTACACAGTGATTATCCACTGTACTGGTACTACGATAGAATAGTTACTACGCGAGATTCCGATAAAAGCTTGTCGTCAAATAAACCAAATACGCTAACAAGCTTCCCCTTAACGCAATGCAAATTATATCTTGCTAAAAGTTTATTGCACAAAGTTTACGAGTGCTGATACAGTGTAAACATTAAGATAGCGAACTTAAATGTCGTTTAAGTCATTCTGCGCTTTAAATATTCGGGTTGGATGGAATTAATTTAGCTTGATGTTTGAATCACGATCTGATGACTACTCCTCACACTTATTTTAATAAATAAAAACTCATGGCATGCTTAAAAAGAGTTCAAACTTTAGATTTGATTTTCTTTTTACATTTACAGTTAGGCTAGAAGGCTCTCACTGCTTTACTGGAATTTGCAAATAAAACTACAAAATAAGTAGATAGTTATCCCTCACACCATGAATCAGGGCTGTTCCTGGTGTGTAGACGCATGAAGGGATTGACTTTAGGGACGTTTTAAGAATCTGTCACTCACCGTAATTATGCTAAGTAACGGACCATTTGTTAGAGAGAAGATTACAGCGGGCATTTCATTTATATGAATGAAAACGTAGAGTCATTAAGAAGAATGATAATTACAGATTTCAATTGAATTCTTTTTTTTTATTTTAAGACAACGCCCGCTTGAGGGAATTTAATCCCTGTGTCGTGATGTACTTTACAAACATGTAATAGACGGACACAAATTACATCCAAACTCAGAACAAATATTTATGGGTTACACAAATAGTTGTCCGGCACGGGACTCGAACCCGCGACACGAAGCCGCGAGGCGATTTACGACCGATTTTTAGACCTATTATTAGATAATGTTTATTTATGTACACAATAAAGCTAAAAAATTTCAAGAAAGCAATAGAAACGATGACAATGCACAAGGGTATTTCTTATAGGAGTGTTAAAGATAGAAAGATGTGAGTATGTAGGATGATAAACGTACATATAAAATTTACACAAATACATTAATATCTAGTATTGATCTACTTGTGTAGTTAAAATAATAAACTTCATTAAAATACCAATAAAAAACGGAAACTGAAGAGGTCGTTTACTTTTATCCTTTCTTTAAATAGGTTCTTTAGATAGAATGATAATAATGTCCTTCTGGAGACTTTCTCAATGGAGACTAACCATCTGCATTATATTGCAACAAGTTTTTGCGCCAACATATGTATAACACCTTCCATTTCCTCATTCTCATGATCCGATGGGATAGTTAGCCGCCACGACTGGATATTTCCAATGACTCGGATTCTCCGATCACTCCCGACCGAATTTCGGCCACGGCGGCCAGTCTCAATGGAGACTAGCCAACTGCGCAGGACATATTATAGCGCACAAGTGTGTGTGCAAACACAGGGGCACTTTCTATTCCATCAGTCTCATAATCTGATGGGACGACTAGCGACAGAATCGGAAAGAGATCAGATACAGGACCGACGGCTTTACGGACTCTCCGAGGCACGGGGGTGTAATACCGCCAACTTCCAGACTTCGGAATGACACTGAGAAATTTCTCTTTACTTTTTGTCCCGACCCGGGATTTGAACCCAGGACCTCATTATCTGCGGTTGAACACGCTACTGCTAGATCAACTCTAATACCACAGAAAACGTAAACAAGTCAAGAAGTGATGTAACCTTTCAGAAGAGTCATTATACTACCACAAGGAGGATTAACCCATCCAAATCATCAAACGAATCCCAATTAAAGTTAACCACGTAAGCTTATTAGAGGATTCTTACTACAGATGATTATTAAAGGAATCAATTTATTTAACGTTAATAATGGACATGGTAATTAATGGGGTGCTGCGCTTGGCAGCCGCGATTTAGTCCGATAGCCTATTTAGGTTAGATAGAGGTTTCACACGGAGGGATCGCGCGACAAAATTAGAGAAAAGGATGTGTTACTTAAACACCGATACTTGTAAAAATTTAAGGAAATTGTGGGTACCGGCAAGACTGCGAATCATATAAGTACAGAAGAAAAAAAACAGAGGCGCTTTTTGGAGTGCTTTACTGGTGTCATCATTAAAATGTGTATGCTGTTAGCAAATATAGCAGATTAATTAAGTAATAAATATATTAAAATAACTAACACAGTGCCATCTGATCCCAAACTAGGCAAAGCCTATGGCGACCAGACAAGTGATTAACTGGCTTATATATTTATCAATACGAATCCGACACTATAGATAGGGGAGTAAGCTGATCAATGCGTGACGAGAGGGTTACGGAAAGTGTAATCGGGCGAGGCGAACAGAAGTTGAGAGGAAGATATAAGTTAGTGAAGATAGAAAGAGAGTTGAGTTTCGTATATTACTGTAGAGACAAGAGAGAGGTGCGAGCATACATTTTCTTTCTCTTAAAGCCAGTTACGTTGCGTATATCTAAGTTTTACTTTAGTCGTGTGGTCTAAAGCACACTCATTAGTACTAGTACTTATTTGCTGACGGTTTAGATTAAAAACTCTGAGACTTACAGTTAGTTTAAAAAATATTTGTTAATTCACCTATATTTAGCAAATCTTAATTTGCTTAATACGGAAGACACAGCATGGGCAGGTATTGGTCCTTCTTGCAGGGGCACAAGAGGGACCAATAATCGTGTGAGGGTCACTTGAAGCCACTGGACACAGGTAGCGCAAGACCGAGAATTGTCTAGATCTTTAGATAGGACTATGTCCAGCAGTGGACATCTTTCTGCAGTTATGCATACATAAAGACGCAGCATTAGTCGCGCGTCTAAACGCAGTCTGTATGAAAGTCCCTTACATCGCGTGCGCTACTAACCGCCCGAACAGTTACAATTAAATTGGCCGTTCTTTATAAGGATACCATTGGATGCCGACTACCTTTGTCCATTGTTCAATTCGATAATATCGTAGTTACAAATTAATTTAGAAATATAACGATTTCTAGCCTATGCTCAACGGGATTTTGTACTTCCTAGAATTTGTATAGGAGTAAGTTACACTAAGGCACTTCCTATGCAAAGATATTATACACAAAGGACTTTAAGGGTTTTCTTCCGTTTTTTATTTGTATTTTAGCCATAATGATAGCATAGTCGTAGCCTTGGCGACCACGTGTTTTGGGTTCGATGCCCGGATAGGACAACAATATGTTGGTTATTGGCCTTTTGCTCAAGTAGTTAGTGACCTTTACCGCTATGCTAGAAGTCGTGGGTTAGATCCCCTCCTAGGAGTCAGGACAAATCTTTGTGAGGTATAATATGAATGTATTTAGATATTTCAAAATAAATAAGTATTTCAAAATCACTAAAATTATATATCATAAAAATATTCCAGCAGGTCTTGAACCAGCAGTCTCTACCAATCTCGGGTAGGCGCGAACTATTTACACTGGCAGATCAAATTTATGATTGAGTCCCTTGCTAATACCCTCCGGGTATGACCTTGAACTGCCTCTATCGGGGGCTCTAGAATCTAAGGATTCATCAGAGGCCTACGATAGCAGGGGAGATGAGCCTCTTAGCACTGGCAACTCATCTAGGAGATGGAAAACTCTGATCACAAACCCGGAACGGGGTCTCTGTTAGGCGCGAGTCCAACCCGAAATATGCGGCAGATTTCTACAGCTGACGTAGCTCCACACGTATTGGCTTCCAGGCGGTGTATTGTCTGTGGAGAGGTCACTTCACCCACGTCAGTTCTGCTGGGGGGACAACAACACGGAAAGTGGCAGATACTCTATCGGAGAATTTAGGTGTCATCCATTGAGTTTGTTTTCTAGATATTGATAACATCTTATTTTTTTTTTTGATAAGGCAGGGGGAATGCTAATGCCACTAATGCCACCCGCAAAAAGTGTCTGCGGGTGGGTATGTCGGACTTGCACCGACTAAACCTAACCTGCCGTGGACTTCTTCTGGCGCCTGATACGGGGAGCCCCGGGAACGCGGGTATACTGCTCCGGTGCCCCCTTTTTGCGCCGTGTCCCAGATGGTCGGGACACGCACCCGGGGAGAGCTGTGGGTTGCCCTCCCCATTTGCCGACTCCTGCCAGTACGGCACAGCGACTGCGCCACAAACAGTTCGCTGTCTTCCCGGGGCTGCTTGCACGTGGCGGCAGTAGAGGATACTTCTCATACTGCCACCGCAACCCCGAGGGGAGTAGGGCTAACGGCTGCCGCCGCCGCCCCGACGCCTCCTCCGTCTACGAGCGGGGTCGGCTCGTTCCCGATCTCGCTCGGCGGCCTCCTTCTGGAGCATGACTGCTTCGCAGAAGGAGACCACGGCGTCCCATTTGGTGGAGTCGCCAGCCAGCATCGCATACACGACTGCTGGCGGCGAAAGATCCCGTCCGATCTCAGCGACCAGGACTCGTCTCTCGGCCTCCCAGGCCGGGCACTCCTCCAGCGTATGCTGGGCAGAGTCCAGGTCGCTCCCGCAATGGTGACAATGTGTCGTCACTTCTCGGCCGATCCGGCACAGATACTCACCGAAACACCCGTGTCCGGTGAGTATCTGAGTCAGTCTGTAGGTGGAGGTGACGTAACCGCCCTTCCTTCCCACCCAGGCCTAGAGGTGAGGCAGGATAGCACCGACGGCACGTTGGCGCGCGTTCAGGCGCAACTCAAGCCGTGCGCGCCACTGTGTTAGTACGCGCCGGTGTGCATCCCGCCTATAGGCAACGAGCGTCTGCTCTGGCGCCTCACCGCTCTCCCGGCGGACGCGGATTTCGGTGTAAACCGTCGCGTCGACTGCCGCCAGGAGATCAAACGGCGGGAGGCGCGCCAGGAGTGTCGCCGCTTCAAAGGATACCGTCCGGTATCTTCGTGCGATCCGTATGGCCACCACACGCTGCAGGCTATTCAAAATAGCTCTGCAGCGGGAGGCGCCCGTCAGGCGTTCAGACCAGACGGGCGCCCTATAAAGGACCATGGATCGCACGACACCTCCGTAGAGGCGGCGAACTTCTTCCCTGGGACCCCCGAGGCAGATATTGATAACACCTACCAAACGCTTATAATTCTATAAAATTATTATACTATAAATTTAATATACGAGTGATATCAATTGTCTGGTAACCATAGTACAGGCCATGCCTAGTTACAATCAGAAGAAAAGAATTCTGTCGCTAGTGCGGGAAATGTCTTAAAACTAAAGCAAATACTCGCAAATAATGCACTAAAATATTCATACTGCCTAATTTCTGGCAGTAATATAAAACATTATTTTCTTTTATATCAATTATATCTCTTGATCAGTTAATTAGGTAGGTAAGTATAACTACAAATTCAATAATTGCAATACTCAGCGACGATGGGCTATGTGTTATATAAATATCAACACACCATTTAAGGAAATCGTTGCAGAAACTTTTGTCTCTCAATATAATATAGCTCTATATTTCTTAAAACTCCCACGTCTTTGCGTTTGTCAAGACGCACAAATATTTATTTTGAAAGTAAAATAAGCAGTTGTCGCGTGTTGTGTGCTTAGCCCAAATGCGAACGAAAGGTACTACAAATATTGCCTTATTATAGTTTATTTAACGTATTGAGATACAACATTTTATGGATATTGTCAAGCCACTGTTTAGCTCAAGCGATATAATAACACATCAATGACAAATGTTACGTTCATTCACGCACAACTAACGGCTTATCAACAGATTCTTTTATAACTTGGGTGTTCCACGTTTTCTTTTTCATTTATAATAATATCCTTGCACATTATTCACACACGGCCGTTTCTGATCCGAAAGTAAGCAGAGCTTGTACTATGGAAATTAGATAACCACATATTATATACTTCTTATGTAAATACATCTATATATATAAAAATCAATGCCACTTTTCGTTGTAATGTTATAACTCAGCAACTTTACCGATTTGGCTAATTTTAGTCTTGAATTATTCGTGGAAGTCCAGGAAAGGTTTGTACGTAGAGAAAATTAAAAAAAAGTCTTGAAAAAGTGTAAAATCTTTAAGCAATTTTAAATATTTTGAATAAATGAACTTAATAATCATTTTTTTATTACTATGCCTTATACGTAGCGAAGCACGTACGGGGCCGCTAGTGCTTATATAGATAATTACACCCAGACTCAGTATAAACAGACATGTTCATGGTCACTAAGTCCTGGGTACGAATCGAACACTCAACCTGCGGCGTGAAAGGCAACCGACAACGCCAACCGGCTCATCATTCAGTCTTCAACAATATTTGTTAAAAATTGTCCTTCTGGATCCAATGCTCAGTTAATAGCTAAATTTACTCACCATCTAACAGCATATTAACAACATCTTTTTATGACACACACACGTTACGTTACCACTTTGTTCAGTTTCATAGTAAAATTAAGCTCCTTAACTTACGTCCACTACTTAAGTTACGCCTTGTACATCATCATAAACTCGATGGGTTCGATTCCCACCCAGGACAGATATTTATGTGCATAAACATGTCTGTTTGTCCTGATTCTGGGTGTAATTATATTATGTATTTGCAAAAGAAAAGTAGTATATGTAGTATATCAGTAATCTGGTTCCCATAGTACAAGCTCTGCTTAGTTTGGGATCAGATGGCCGTTTGTAAATAATGTCCCAGGATATTGACTTCCTGGATTCTCATACTAGTCCCTGTCTTTGGGATCTACTTTTAATGTTTTATTTTATTTATTTATTATAATAGATACATCATCAACTTAACACTAAACATTTGAAGATGACAATTTATTGAGTTTAAAACTAGGTGTTAAATCTCTACAGATGTATACAACATTCATAAAGAAAAATAGTCACAAAATTTTTTGATGGATTTGTTTAAATGACGGCGGCCGGACGTGTTGCCGTATGATATGTAGTCATATCAGCCGAAAGACGTCCACTGCTGGAGAAAGGCCTCCCCCAAAGGTCTTTACAATTGTTGGTCTTGCGCTACCCGCATTCAACAGCTTCCAGCGACCCTCCGGTCTCATGAAATGATACAGCGTGATGTTTTTAAAATATGTTAATGGTCGTGTATACGAAGTCGTGGGCATAGAATAATTTCATATAAAAGTAAGGCTTTTTTGTTTAGCCCTTGAGCCTGGGTTAAGATGCATTCAGGCAACATGTTGTAAAATATATTTTGTTTAAGATTAGTAATAAATAATATGAGAAAGTAACTCTGTCTGTCTGTCTATCGCGGTTTCACGCCAAAACTACTGGAACCGATTAAAATTAAATTTGGTACACAGGTAGCATGAGAAAGGATATGCTACCTTTTAATGTGCAAAAAGGGTTCAAAGGGGAGATGAAAAGTTGTATGGATGTATAGTAATTTTTAGAGCTGGAATTTTGAAACTTACAGCTGAAAACTAGGTCTGCAAAGCCTTGCAAATATGGAGTTAGCTGATTGTAGTAAAGCATATTTCTATCTATACTTTTACATGGAATTCAATGGAACTTTTGGTTTTTCTTGCTGTTTATTTTTATTTTTTATTTTATTTTATTTTATTGGCACACAAAACAGAATATCATCAATACATGACAGAAAAGTATACATTAAGGTTTAGCTCTAGACAGTATTCCTAAACAAGTGTACACAGCATGACAATTTGAGTGGAACTAATAGTGACGCATGACATAAAGTAAAATTATATAATAAAACAAATAGATTTGAAGTTCACCGAAGCACGATCCGTAACACCATGATCCAATTGAGTCGCACCTAGGTGAACATGCACCTTAAAACTAATTAATGAAAACAAAATCTAATAGTTTGAAGCTTAAGTAGATTTGATTTTTAACTTTTTGACATGATATGTCTAACTTTCCTTTTAAAAGTTTGGATTCCGAAGTTGAAAACATCTAATTCGTTGCTATGTTGAAGCATATTATATTCCGCTATGGCTTGTCCAATCTTTATGAATAGATATAGATATATGTAATTACGAGTGAAATCACTACCACTGTAATATCTCATCTAATCTTGTAGCAACAAGGAACAACTTTCGTGCATTTAAGCGCTTTTTCCATACCTACTATTGGAATCAAATATAACAGCTCACTTAGGACCCTTAAATTGATCCTCGGTATTTTTGTAGCTGGCTTCTCTAGTTGCAATTCTCTTGTTTCATGAGGCTATAGCCGCTTTACATCATTCTGTCTCCCGCTTTGCTCTGGAGGGAAGTGAAACTATTCAATTTCTAACTCCTCCTTTCTTTCTTTCTGATTAAATTCGTTGCGGGATCCAAGACAGTTAAATCAATTCCCCGTGACATGCCTGAGCCTCACCGCTCAGTGTCATTTTATTGTGTGCCACTGTTGATCCTGGCTTACAGGAATTGCAGTGGTGGGTAAGAGGGAGGGACTAGTTCCGTTAAAAAAAAACACTGTATCAAATTTGAAGTAGGTCGGTTCAGCCGTTCAGGAGGAGTACGACTACGAATTTATCTTTTTACTGTCTATCCCCTGAGAAGCTGTGGTGGGTCGCTAGTTTATAATAAAGATGGTAATTTATTATATCACCTGTGCTGATTATACTTTCTAAATGTATAGAAAATCTATTGTTTTGACACCTCTATTAAAGTTTATTAGTCTTATAGATATCTTAATTATTATAGTAGCTATAAAATGTTGCTTTATCTTTGTGTGTCAACATCGGCGTTCGTTTTATCTCTGATTGATTTATTATCTGTGGATGTGTTGTGAGTTAATGTTTTAACTTTGAATAATAATATTTAAATTGTACGTTTAATTTTATTGCTAAGGATTATTATTTCATTTGTTTAACAAAATTAATGCGTTTGGCAACTGATGATAAAGCCTCAAGGGTTTTTCGTCACGATTTCTAGCCACGACAATTTAATATAAGTATTATTTTAAATGTTTTTATATGTAATGATAATGATTTAGAACAAATTAATAGTGGCTTAACGACTGTTGTATAATAACTACAGACAGAATCAATGATGTAATGTGCCATATGAAAGCAGGAGACACTGTTAAATTTACACCAAAATATTTTTTTTCTATTAACATTTCTTTCCTGATAAATGTATCCAATTTCTATTTTATTGTACGCTAGTTATCGACTTAGGATAAATTAATCTAAGTATTCTTAAACATATTATTAAAATTTATTTTCTTTGTTATTTCTATGTTACTTCTAATAATCACTGGGGCCAACAGAATACCAGCGACTTATGTTATTCTTCGATTTATGTGACCCGATCGATCTGTGATATATGTATCTATGATAGTTGTTTTTTATTGATAGGAATTCTATCAGAATTGTCGCGTATAAAATTTGTTCAATTTGTTCCAAATATTAGAAATAGATTTGCCTGCACGTGTGGCGCAGCGGTTAAGACAGTCACCTCGCCACTCCGTATCCTGGGTTCGATTCCCGCACAGGACAATTATTTGTGTGAACCATAAGTAGTTGTTCAGAGTGTAATGTACCCCGTGACCCAGGGATTAATTTCCACAGTGCGGGCTTTGTCTTTTAAATAAAAAAATATATAGGTATTAATTACACTCCGAAACAGAACAAATCGACCTATCCGTAGAATAAAGTTACTTTAGAGGAGAGCGATTCGAAATGTATCTAGTACAAAATCACATTAATATAATAAAGGCGAAAGTTTGTGAGTGTGTCTGAACGGCTGGAGCGATTTTAATACAATTTGGTATGGAGTTAGCTGACACCTTGGATTAACGCATCTATAGGCTATAATTTATAAAGTTTAACGCGGGCAAAACCGCAGGGCACAGCTATAAAATTTTGCATTTATTTTTCAAGCGAATTGACTATTTTTTTATTAATAATCAGATTGCTGGAAAATTTATGTAAAATATTATAGCTGATTTTGTACTTATCACACAATTCCTGGCTGGTTAGCAGTCAGGCTCACCTACCACTAAAACAATAGGCCAGTAAAGTTTTTAAAGTCATTTAAAAAGACCAAATAGCCCCGAATTGACGACGTAATTGCCAATGATAAGGAGAAAAATGTAACTGCATAATCTTGAACTATTGAAGACATTTCATGTAACGGTGCATTTGCAATTTAAATACAATGCGACCAAAATTATGTACCAAACATACCAACCTTTTAAACTTAAGAGAAAGTTCCAAGCTAAATAAATATGTTTGCAGTACATTCCAGGTTTCCGAGAGGCATGGCCGAAATTTTATCGTTTCCAAGAGGTGTTTTTTTCTTCACAGTGCAGTGTGGCCAAAAATGTGGTGCGCACCCGCCGTAACTGCACTCTTTCTAGTGTGCAGTTAGAAGAACTTGTGCTTAATTATTTAAATAGTAATATTGTTTGTGTTATAACATAATGCATTACAAGCCGTGTGGTTTACGGCCTAAAAAGAATAACAGGGCCTACTCATGTATTCCTCTGGGTGTCGTCAAAGGCGACTATGGGTAGTTACACGTAGTCGGGCAGCAGCGCCACCTGTGTCTGCACTAGCTACCACTTAACTGCGGTTGGCAACCCGCATGCCAAGCGCGATGACTACGGCAAACCCCTCCAAATGGCAACGTCATAAACCTTTGGAGCGGCTTCTGTCTAGCAGTGGCTGAACTCAGACTGATGATGATGATGATGATGACATTCTAGGTTTCCGACACTAGACAGACATGGCCGAAATTTTATCGTTTCCCAGTGGTGTCTTTCTTTACAGTGTGACCAAAAATGTTATGCGCACCGACCGTTAATGCAAGCTATTTAATTTGCAGGTACCTAGTTAGGACTTGTGCTTATGTATTTACATTGGTAGTAATATTGTTTGTTATTACATAGGTCATCCAGGTAGTCGGCAGGAGCGCCACCTGTGTACTAGCTACCACTTAACTGCGGTCGCCAACCCGCATGCCAAGCGCGATGACTACGGCAAACCCCTCCAAATGGCAACGTCATAGAGACCTGTGGGGAAGGCCTATGTCCAGCAGTGGACGGTATCAGGCTGATGATGACATTCTAGTTTTCCGACACCAGACACGCAAGGTGGAAATGTTATCGTTTCCCAGTGGTGTTTTAATGCACAGAGTAGCCAGAAGTTTTTTGCGCACGTGCCGTCAATGCAAGGTTTTCAACTTGCAGGTAATTAGAACAACTTGCGCTTATTTAGTTACTTAAATTGTTTTGTTATTACATGCTAGCTGTTTCGGCAAAATTCGTACTGCCATATTTTTTGCAGTCAATAGTGTCTAATATTTTAATAATTATTTTAATGCATTGTAATGCACAACTATTTTCTTTTTACCTTCCGGAGAGAAAACAAACAGTGCTGACGAAACATCGACCAAAAAAGTATCTGATTTTTCAAATATTTGCTATTAATATTTATCCAATTTGGAGAAGTTATCAGTGTGCAAACATTTATGTAGATTTTTTATTTATATATTAGTTATACTTAGATTAAATTTTTAAGTATTGTTTTGACAAGATTTAATTTTTATTTATCTATAAATGTGTTGAAGATTATTCAAAATATTGTTAACTTTTATAAGTTTTTATTTTAAGCGCGTACGCAATCCTCATTACCAAAAATTACGCATCCGAGTTATTCACATTAGGGATACTCGCAGGGGCAACCCATCCGCAGTGCAATGGATAAGCCTCGCCCTGGGGAACTGCCTTCATGAACACGGTGTCCCCTATAAATAAATAAATCGTTTATTTTTCACCATAGTACAGACGCCAGCACATCAAGCGACCCCAATCTGTCAAATTTCCCCAATAGAATGTGAACTTTATGCGTATGTGATAAAGTTGGAAATCTATAACAGAAATTTGACAGATTGGGGTAGCTGGATGTGCTGGCGTCTGTAAAATACCGTTTGGAGAAGGTGCACATACATTTTTATCACAACAATAGATACTATGGTGGGTTGATACCTGAACTAGGATGGCTCCAGTAAATGGTCTTATGTCTAATTTAAGTAAATGAATGATATATGATATTTGAGATCACATTTCTTTTAGTAGGTAATTTACAATAATAACGACGCGCCAGTACGCCAGTACGCCAGACTATGCCAGGTAAGTGTAAGTTAAGCAAATAATGTGTTATTGTTTTTGAGAAATAAAGATTATTTTACTGTGATATCGGTCTCATTAATTTCGTCGTCTGATTTGGTATTGTGAGTTTATGGATGAACTTATTTATGTTTTTTTTTTTAATTTAGGTACTATTGGGGTCAACATCGGATTTTAAGTGACGTTTATGACTTCAATTTGCACTTTATATATATTTTATATTTCGGTCGATAAATTTGTTATTTATTCGTTCAGATTTGAGTGTGTTTTGTGATAACAGAAAAGAGGCAATACTAATTTAAAGGCTTTAGTGGGTGTTAATAATATCCTTTTGGTAAAATTTTGGACATGGTGGCAAATTGAATGGCGGGTTGGCGTGTATGGTAGATCCTTGCTCACGCCACAGGTCGTGGGTTCGATTCCCACCCAGGACAGATACCTATTTGTGTGCATAAACATATCTGTTTGTCCTGTGTCTGGGTGTATCTATATAAATAGGTATGTATTTTTATCTAAAAGTAGTATCTATACAAATAATAAAATCGTAGGAAAGTCAAAACTGTACATTGAATATTTTTTTGAAGGATGCTTGGGGCGTGATCTACAATCGATATCGAAGCCAAAAATATAGTTTTTAGAATTTTTGTCTGTGTGTCTGTTTGTCTGTATGTATGTCCGGGCTAAACTCAAAAAGTACTGCATGGATTTACTTCAAATTTTACATGAATATTACTAAAAGATCGGGTCAACATATAGGCTACATTATCATCACGCTATCACCTACGGGGGAGGAGCAGTGATAATTTATAAAAATTTACGCGAGTGAAACCGCGGGGCACAGCTAGTACGTAATATATCGGTTATCTGGATTACATAGTACAAGCTCTGCATAGTTTGGGACCAGAGGGCCGTGTGTAAATAATGCCCCAAGAAATCATATCATCTTAGAAATACCGATGGCGCGTTGGTTAAGGTGATCACCTCGCTTCGTGTTTTGAGTTCGAGCCCTGCACAGGACAATTTTTTGAGGTCACGTCAATTGACTACCTCATCTACTCCGCCACACATGCTGTCAAAATGAAAAAAGAAAGAATGACGAAGGCTTTTCAAACAATGTCGTATACTTTTTATTTCTTTATTTATTTAATTCATAATTGCTATTAGAGCGAAGTGGATCTATGTGTATAATGAAGGTCGCGCTATACGTCTACCGGATTTTCTTAATTAACCAACTTAGATTTTTTTTTAATTCCACTATGTTTATTTTTGTGTATGTATCTTACGAAATTTCTTGGTAGTTTTGCATCGATTTTATTATTCGATAATGATTAAATATTATATAGGGTTTCTGGGTACCTACTACTAAGCAAATTCCAATACGTTTGGTTGTTTTTAAAAACTGTAATTTGTGTATATGATTATTGTTTAAAAAAAACGCCTGCAAATTGTCAATAGATATACTACTGGCAATTAACATAGAGGTACATAGATAAGCGTACACATACATACATACAGACTCACGCCTGTTTTGCCAGAGGCGTAGGCAGAGACAATGGATTTCCATTTGTCACGTTCCTTTTATACCTCTTTTGCCTCGATTACTCATTATGTTTACGGCACTGGTCTTTCTTCATAACATCACCGATTTGGTTAATAAAAGTTAAGACAAGCATACAATCAAGTTGATAAAAAATCGACATATTTTTTATACAATGAAGTCAGCAAACAAACACTACTACTTGCAACACCGCAGTTGCCAACCTTTTAGAAACCTTAACTTTTTTTTTGGAGGCCTTCAAAGTGTTTTATGAAAACCGTAGCAGGAATTTCATTCCACAGCCTCAGCGTACCTAGGAGAAGGTACGCTGAAAATGTACCGTACGAGATTATTAAGGTGTACAGGATGTGATCATTATCGGCCTGTTGATGGCAAGAGTTGATTGAAAGTTCAGTTCTATTTGTAAATGTTCATCATCATCATCATATCAGCCGGAAGACGTCCACTGCCGGACAAAGGCCTCCCCTAAAAATCTCCACAATTGCCGGTCTTGCGCTATTCGCATCCAGCAGTTTCCAGCGACCCGCACAAGATCATCGGTCCATCTTGTAGGGGGCCTGCCCACGATGCGTCTTCCAGTTCGTGGTCGCCACTCGAGAACCTTTCTGCCCCAACGGCCGTCGGTAAAATGTTCAAATCAAATGCCCATTATCTCGATGGCGTTCAATGGTAGAAAACCTGTTGAGTAATTGATAGATAGATAGATAGATTAACTCTTTATTGTACACCAATATTAAAATCATACAGTACAGGAACATGCAATTAAAAAGTATACAATTGGCGGTCTTATCACTAAAATGTGATCTGTTCCAGACAACCAAAGAATGGACAATAATAGGGATTATTTAAGAGGGCAGTTGTCGGTGTACTTATACTTTGTTAACAGTACCCATTGGTACTCAGTGCAAGAGCCTACTATATATAGTAAATACATACATACTATATACATACATACATACCTATAATAGATAGAAACTTACAAATTCCAATATTACCTACTTGTTCTATCAGTATCAATAATTGGGGCTTTATTAAAATTAAAAATACCCCAATTTCTTAATATTGTTTTTATTTATTGCATGAACAATCGTATTCACACATATCTGATATAATATGACCGATGATACCGACATCAACATAAATTAATCATTTTCAACTGAGCAACGGCCAAAAAGTAACAAGTTGCGGATCTTTATCACCCTCTATCTGCACGGTAAATGTCAGTTACTTTATTAAATCACCATAAATTTCTCGTATACAGTCACTAGTTGCTATTGAGAATATTTTTAAACAATTGACAAAATCATTTTATTGAAAAACGGATGAGTAACAAGACCATATGTTTTGTGTAAAGAAAATATTACTCTAGAAGAGGGTCTTCTAGAGTAATATTTTCTTTATCTCTCATCCATTTTTACAATAAATTGATTTTATAAATCGTTAACAACTAGTGACTGTATTCGAAAAATTTATGGAGATTTAATATTTTCACACTAATATTGTAAAGGTGAAAGTTTATGAGTGTGTGAGTGTGTATCTTTGTTACTTCTTCACGTCTTAACGGCTGGAGCGATTTTAATAAAATTTGGTATGGAGTTAGCTATTACCCGCGTTAGAATATTGTAAATACAGGGTGTCTGTATTTACAATATTCTAACGCGGGTAAAACTGCGGGGCACAGCTAGTATTAAATAATCGTACAATCACTACAATGTGGTGTTCGAGTGGTGTTACTCCAGTACATACAAACATAACCCACCACTGTACACGGGTAGATTTAAAACTGAGTACAAATTTTGACTGACTAGATTTAAAAAAGAATCTATAATAGTTAGACATACTGATTGACAAGTTGGTCTAGAGGTTTGTCACTTTTTTGAACCCCACGCAGGACAATTGTTTGTATGATGAACATGATTATTTGTTCTGTACCTGGGTGTTATTTATCTTCAATACATTACTATAATACATAAGTTTATCAGTTGTTTGATTGCCATAAAATGTATAAGTATATTTATCAGTTGTCTGGTTGCCATTGGTTGACAAACAGCTTGCAACCAATATCTGGAGTAGTTTATTATACGGATCTTGTGGCAACAAGGAACAACTTCCGTGCGTTTAAGCGCTTTTGCCATACCTACTATTGGAATCAAATATAACAGCTCACTTAGGACCCTTAAATTGATCCGCGGTGCTTTTGCAGCTGGCTTCTCTAGTTGCAAATTTCTCATTTTATGAGGCTATAGCCTCTTTCATCATTCTGTCTCCCGCTTTGCACTGGAGGGAATTGGAACTATTCATTTTCTAACTCCTCCTTTTTCTCTTTCTGATTAAACTCGTTGCGGGATCCAAGACAGTTAAAGCGATTCCCCGGGACATGCCTGAGCTTCACCGCTCAGTGTCATTTCATTGTGTGCCACTGTTGATCCTGGCTTACAGGAATTGCAGTGGTAAGAGGGAGAGACTAGTCCCGATGTCTGGTTGCCATAATACAGGCTCTAGTTTGGGGTCGCATGGCAGTATGTTAGTTTTTACAAGATATGTTATTACAGCTAATTGTGTGTATTGTAATTATTCTGAGTCGAGGGGTTTAATTATATGTTTGTAAAGCACCCCCGACACTGGGTTTCATTAGCCCATAGCGGGCGTTGTCTTGAACAAATCCTTATAAACCCACCCATTCTTCGAGGTATCCCCAAGTTTAAAATTTCAGACCGTTATTATATTCTCCCCCCTTGGCTTTAAATATATAATTACATTTAAATATAGTTAAAAGCGATTTTGGGACATTTCAGTAAAAAGAAAAATTTCTCATTACCAGCCCGAAGTCTAGGAGTTGGCGGTATTATACCCCCGTACCTCGGAGGGCACGTAAAGCCGTCGGTCCTGTAACTGACCTCTTTCCGGTCATGTCGCTAGGCGTCCCATCGGATCATGAGAGTGATGGAATAGAAAGTGCTCCTGTGTTTGCGCACACACTGGGGCACTATAATATGTCCCGCGCAGATGGCCAATCTCTATGGAGACTGGCCGCCGTGGCTGAAATTCGGCTAGGAGGACATTACAGTTTAGTATAATAATATTCATAACACCTTCTCAAGACGAGTAACTTTTGAGTATGTAAGTATGATTTTTAGTATCACTTTAATAAACGAACGTATATAACGACATCGTACTGCTTGCTGTGTTTTTCGATATGACTACATATTGCAAACCTGCACCTTTAACCTTAGCAAACATCTTCAACTGTGCATGCATTCGATCTCTGAGAATACTTAACTCAAGTTGACCCAAATAAAACGCATGAATAATGTTTGTCCACAAAAAACACTCACGACTGTGTGCAACCTACTGTTTGATATTCGTATATCATTTTACGTAAATATAGGTAGGTATATTATATTTATTTATAAAAAAATAGGATGGAATAAGGGCATTGGATAATGAATGTGTGAACATTTTTTATACTACACCTATTGCACGACAAATAATTAATTGATTGTGGTTCTAATTGTTGGAGTTTGCCTAATTTTTTACAATGATTTCAACACTATTCGTACTGAGGTATTTTTACTATAGATTGAAAGGTTTGAAAGGTTCTCGAGTGGCGACCGCGAACCGGAAGACGCAGCGTGGGCAGGCCCCCTACAAGATGGACCGATGATCTTGTGCGGGTCGCTGGAAATTGCTGGATGCGAATAGCGCAAGACCGGCAATTGTGGAGATCTTTGGGGGAGGCCTTGGTCCAGTTGTGGACGTCTTTCAGCTTTTATGATGATGATTTTAACTATGGTTCTTATCGCACCTTTTGCAGTACAAAGGCTCTTTATGAGTTATAACTATTCCCCCAGAATATGAGTTTAAAATTGTTTAGCATGTTACCATGCATAGAAGGCTTTAAAGGTGTATGGCCCGCCTTCACATTATAGTTTATATTGATATCATGGTTATAGTTTATATTCATATCTTGATATTTTCTCCTTGTATGCCCATAGTTTGTCATATTATATTAATGTTTTTTTTCCCTGCTAATAAGAAGATGTTGCCCGTATTCAGTGTGTATCTAACATTTAATTTTCAATACTAAATTATTATTCTTCTAATAACCTTAAAGAAATACTAAATACGTTAATCATCCAATTTGAATAATTATAAATACAAAAAAGCATTCTATGTATGTATAATTGTTCAAATCGTACTAATATAAATAAAAAGAAATAAAATAAAAAAGGTTTTTATTCACGTAGACTTTAAAAAAGCGCTTGTAAATAGTCAGAACATGTTTGTAGTAATATAGTTGTATACATTAGATATTATTTCTAGTAACATAGATATTTAGGTACATCTTGTATGAAAACATTTATAAAACTTATTTTATTACAGAAATGATATTTAGCTAGCTCGTATCAAGTTATTGTCAAATATATAATAATCAATCAATAATATAATAATCAACTATCTCGATGGCGTTCTATTTATAATTGTTTAAATCGAATGTATATCTCGATAGAGTTGTATTTATAATTGTTCAAATCGGATTATACATATATTTAGTATTGCTTTTAGATTATTAGAAGAACAATCAATTAATAAATTGTAACAATTAATAAAAGTTAAATCTACTGCATGTGTAGCGCAGTGATAAAGTATTAGTCGGGCACCCTCGTGTTTCGTTCGTTGTTGAGTGTGATTGAACGATTGAACGAGTGTGTCCCACAAATCGGGTATTTATAGTGATTATGATTTTCCTAGTGCGGACGCTGCCGTGTTAAAATGGAAAACTAAAATATCACAACTAAAGATATATATAATAAGAGATAATATATAAATAAGATTACAATAATAATAGACCATCGAAACCCATAACCCGATTGGTAAAACATATTATTCTTATGGCAGCTTGTTCAATCCCAGACAATCAGGTCCTCGATTCAAATCCTGGGTCTAGCAAAAAAGTGATATAGAGATTTTTATCTTAAAAAGATTTATCAGTATCAGCCCGAAACATGCGAGTTAGTGGTATTACACCCCTGTGCTCCATAAAGCATCAAGTCATCGGTCCCGTACCTAGACTCTTTCCAATTGTTTATTAGTCTCATCTAGTCAAGAGAGTGGTGGAATATAAAGTACATTTGTGTTTGCGCACACACAGTTACACTCTAGTGCACTGTATTATGTCACGGGCAGATAGCTACACATCTCCATTGAGCCTGGCCTCCATGTCTGAAATTCGTCCAGAATGACAAAATAATAGGTCCTCTTATTATTATGTCATAATTACCACTTCTGATAGCAAAAAAATACCCCAATACACAGGCGATAGCCAATTATACAACCAGATCACAAATCAAAACTTCATTTTTGCACAAATATTTTTGGAGATGTTTTTGGAGATTTAAGGATATTTGTGTAAAAATTAAGTGGAGTGGTGGGTCTTCTGATCCTCCTGAAACGGTATAATAACCCAACCAAATAGTATATGGTTTAAAGTTTGAAGCTATATGGCGTTTATTGGCTCTTATATTTTTACGATACGAGCACAGTGAACCAAAAATATCAATTAATATGTGAACTTTCGCTCAGATCCAACCATTCATCTTCTTTCCTTTTGCATCGAATTTTATATAAAAATGCCCCGTTGACATGTTCACGATAACAGGTCTGTGTTCTGATTAAAATTAATCGTTCGTGCGATCAGTTTTATGGTGAATAATGGAAAAGTATACTTACTTAAGTGGATGAGCTTTATAGATAATGATTGACAGACCATTTTATTGTCAATATTATTTCACTATAAGTACTAATCTACTAAGTCAGTACAGACGCCAGCACATCCAGCTACCCCAATCTGTCAAATTTATTTTATTTTTAACTTTATCACAAAAGTATAAGGTAGCTTGATGTGCTTGCGTCCGTACGTACATACTTGCTCCTATTGTAATCATTGCTTGCGGTGGCGATATGGGTTGGGTTGTTTTTAGGACAAGAATATTCCAGCATTATCCATATGATATGAATAATTAGAATCCTATATTTTAATACCGCCACGACACGACCGTCTTTCCGGTCGTGTCACTAAGCGTCCCATCGGATCATGAGAGTGTTGGAATAGAAAGTGCTCCTGTGTTTGCGCTCACACTTGTACACTATAATATCTCCCGCGCAAATGGCTAATCTCTGTTGAGACGAGCCACCATGGTCGAAATTCGGCTAGGAGGACATTATATTTTAATTAAAACGGAAAAAAGTAAGAGGATTTATAAGATTAGGATTTTCATGAATCAAATAAAAAATGTTTCCACCCGCAAATTTTCCCAGTAGGAAATATCACGCGTGAAATTTCTACTTAATGCTCGAATAGTCGACAATTTTTCAAATTTAATTGCTAATCTAGACTGTCTAACTGTAAGATTTACCTTTGTACCAAATATTAAGCGGATCAGTGGAATAGTTCGGGCAAAAAAATGTAACAAACGAACAAAATCTGTTTCGGAGTGACTCACTAAAGTATGAATTTGTTTTCGAATGACTTCGATTCTAGTAGACAATGTATCGAAGTCATACAATAAATCAACTCATTAAAACTCAGAAGCCAATTAAATGGAATATGCCGTCAAAAAGCTCCATACTTCCTGTTCATCATTAAACTATTTTACTTATACTTAAAATAAAAATGTTTCTTAATTTTTTCTGTTACACTACAACCGCAAAATTGTAAATTTAAATGAATACTCATTTATGAATTTTGCGCTCATCAAAATGTGCATATCGATGGCCTGCCGATTTTTAAGGCGTATTTCAATTACTTAACATCCTTGATATTAAGTTAATTTCAGGCAAATTTTTGTCGGAGGTGTCGTTAAGAAATTTTTCAGTGTCCATAGGTGTCGGATACATCGTTTAAGGGTTGATATTAATTGACAATTAATTGATAAGAATCATTTATTTTGACTATGGATGTAACTTGATAAACTACTGCCACTTAAACTTGTTCGCTTCTGGGTAATTGCTACTGAATTGAGCAGCAAAAATTCGACTACATGGGTAAGATTACTATCTGTACTTGTCCCTATATCACATAATCTGTCACTATTAACAAGTACGATAAATAATTACTGCTTCTGATCACATTCAATACCACCTTGATAGGCCGGTTGGCTTGGTTGCTAAATGCTTGCCCTTCACGCCGCAGGTCATGAGTTCCGATTCCCACTCAGGACAGATATTCATGTGCATGAACCTTTTTGTCCCTAGTCTGGGTGTAATTAAATATATAAGTACGTATTTACAAAATAAAATTTGTATATGTAATATATCAGTTATCTGGTTACCCAAGTACAATCTGCTTAGTTTGGGACCAGATGGTCGTGTGTGAATAATGTCCCTGGATAATATTATTATTTCCTTTTATATACTCAATTTGAAAATAATTGCATTGCTTTGTAACATGAAAAAGGACAATGTATCTTTAGTAGTTTTAACACGAAATAGTTAATATCGACTAATTATGTGCCTGTTACGCGTATGATGTTAAGTTGTTTAGTATTTCTATATATAGGTTCCATGTTTGTTCATACGAGTTATAATAAATTGAAACTAAAATTAGCTTACTGGTGTAAACGGCAGAATCACCATCAATGTATTGAATTAAACGTAGCCATTTTTCGAAGCGTGACAAAGGGATAGAATTCAGTACTTCCTCGTTGCGCCCTAGTATAAAAACAAAGGTCTAAAATTACATAAAAGACGCAGTCATATTAAGAGTATTTTTAATATGAGTTTACTTTTAGCCAAGGAGGCTTTCACTATTTCACCGGATAGAGGCTAGAGACAAACGAAAACTTAAGCCATCTACCAAAATAAAAATACTAATTAAGTAAACTCCACCGGGGACACCCCCATTAAGTGTCATCCTGGGTGTTTACTGACGGGAGATGCACGTGAGAGTCAATTTTAGGGACGTCTATTGCAATTGGATTTTTAGATATGAACCCGAAGCGCTTGGGGATTGGTCAAGGAATTTTCCTCCTTCCAGTTCTATAGCAAGCACTTTGACTTATTGATATGACCAGATTTTGACGACTGATGTACGCTTAAAGCCGTAGCTGATAAATATTGCAACAATCCTTCTAATATTATAAACGCAAAAATTGGTAAAGACCTCGAGACGACAAAGGTTATGAAGACCTCGTCGAACATTCTCTGACCAAATCGGAGACGTTCTCAAGAAAGGACAGGTCAGAAGTACCCTTAACCGGCGAGCATGTATGAAGAATATAATGACAGTAATCGAGGCAAAAGACGCGTGCAAAGATTGTGACAAATGGAAATCTGTTGTCTCTGCCTACCTCTCTGGGAAACAGGCGTGAGTCTATGTATATTATTTTTATATTTTTATTGTACTAAATACTAAGGACTGGGTGACTGACGGCAATGAATATGTCTGTGGGGAGCGTAGATGTCATCCCGAGGAAATATCTACCAAAGAACGGCAGCGTCTCCCAGATCAGGTACCATGACTACTATATTTAATTTTTAATTTTAATGAAATTTTACAATAATATAACTTATACATCAGAGATAGATATTGAGTGAATTGTCCAAAATATGACGATAAGTGTCAAGTAAGTAGGAAAAAATCTACCATTTGCGAGCTATTCCGGCGAGCATTGCCAAAACCGCTAGAGGTACACATTCTACTAATATTATAAATACGAAAGTTTGTGAGCGTTTGGCGTAAAAGAGTAACATACATACATCTATAGATGTATGTATGTTACTCTTTTACGCCACAACTACTTTAACGCGGGTAAAACCGCGGGGCGCAGCTTGTGTTATATAATAGTATAGTTACATGCAAATATTGTTCCAACTACGAAATTAACATTGATATAGTTACGGGAAAAATCCATAGCAATTAATTAGTTTAGGAATATTATAACAATGTTAAACTAATATTCTGTACCTAAATATTGGCAATAATCATCAATATGTAAATAATCAAAAATAATCATGTCGGCCATAGTACGTCCACTGCTAGACAAAAGCTTCCCCAAAGAATGGGGGGCATATGCCATAATCGCCACGCTTGGCAGACGGATTGGCGATCGCAGTTTGGTGGTCATAGTTCACAGAAGAAACCCTGCTGACTGTTCTCTGGTTGGTAGTCCCTCGGAAGATTTCTACGCCCCCCACGTGATGAGTTGGGGTGATGATATTCTATGCCGTCAACACACCAGCAAAGTAAATATTGTATTGACTACTAAATTAACATTGAATTAGGCACGGGGAACCCCACAATAATGAATAAGTTTAGTCTTGAATACACACAAATATATTAATTTACATAAATAAACTTACCTGACATTCATATTGTAAATATAACATACTATTACGATTGTTTTAATAATAAATTTAGTACAAGTTTAAATACGTAATTAACATTAACTATTCAACTAATATACTCCTGTATAGGAAATGTATGTATGAGCGTGTCAACTATCTGTCCGGGAGATCGTGATATCGATTCCCACAAAACCATGTTTCTTAAAAAAATTCAGTGTTTCGTTTATTGAGGAAGTTTCCCCCATTCCCCGGTTTTTATTCACGTAGACTTTAAAAAAGCGCTTGTAAATAGTCAGAACATGTTTGTAGTTATACAGTTATTATTTCTAGTTACTTATTACAGATATTTAGGTACACGGATTGTTAAAACATTTATAAAATTTATGTTATAATAGTAGTGATATTTAGAGAGCTTGTATTAAGTTATCGTCTAGGAGATTATGTTTATATTTAATTTTGCTATTTGTTGCCATAAGAACTAAACGTTACATGTAGTCAGACGCGCGATGAATCTGATCACTTTTCTAAGTATCTGCTTACTGGTTTTCCATTGGTTTAAACGTCAAAATCATCTACACCGATCAGGTAGAGGTAGGTAAGTAGTTAAATATATTATATATAAAACTATAAGTATTTTCAATTCGGTAATATTTAAAAACCTTAAATAACCAATTTTACAATAACTTCAAAAAACAACATTTTTAATTAAATCATTATTATCTTAAATTAAATTATATTCTACTTGATCAAATATCAGTCACGATCGAATAATCTATTTGTACCTAGAATTAAATATCTATAGTTAATTTGTAATACTATTGATGTACCGACTACATACAAGCAATTTTTAAAGTCTCTTTGAATAAAAACGTTTGTATATTATTTAGAAGTATACCTGGCCTGTGTGAATGGAACAACCGGAAGGGGAAGACCTCGTCGAACATTCTCTAACCAAATCGGAGACGTTCTCAAGAAAGGGCAGGTCAGAAGTACCCTTAACCGGCGAGCATGTATGAAGAATATAATGACAGTAATCGAGGCAAAAGACGTGTGCAAAGATCGTAACAAATGGAAATCCGTTGTCTCTGCCTACCCCTCTGGGAAACAGGCGTGAGTCTATGTATGTATATATATTATTTATTTATTTTTATTGTACTAAATACTAACGACTGGGTGGCTGACGGCCCGAGGAAATATCTACCAAAGAACGGTAGCGTCTCCCAGATCAGGTACTATGGCTGCCATATTGCGATCGCAAAACATTATAATAATAATAATATCTGGGGATAATGTCACACAGATCATCCTAGCCCCAAACTAAGCAAAGCTTGTACTATGGGTACCATGCGACGATATACATACTTATATAGATAGATAAATACTTAAATACATAGAAAACATCCATGACTCAGAAACAAATATTTGCGCTCATCACACAAATATTTGCACTTACCGGGATTCGAACCCGGAACATTCTGAAAAGGGTAGCGATTATAGCATATCCCTTCAAATTATGGACACAATTATATTGTATAGACCTTTTGGGAGGCCTTTGCCTAGTTGTGGATATGATTGGGTTGACATGATTGCATCAATAAACTATTTGTTATTGCCTAATTTCAAATGTATATAAAAAACGTCTGCTGTTTCCGAAGTTAGAAATTATAAAAAACACAAAGAAATACCAAAAACAAATACCAACATCAGCTTTGTTCACACTGACAGAATAAAATACATATATCCTTTTTGACATTTATCGTTCAATAAAATAATTCCACAGAAGTCCCAGTTCGGTGAATTTGCGGTTAAATTAACAATATTTAGAATAATATATTATTCCCTTAGTCAAGAACTTTATAAACATAAAAGTTGCCAACATTTTGAACAACATACTTAACTTTCAACAGAAAAAAAATGTCACATTCATATCATATTTTAATTTATTAAGTGGCATATTGTATCCAGATTTAAAACAAAAGCTATAGAAGATAAATCATCTAATGACTAGGAATTATATGTAATTTTGGCACCACATCTAAGCATGTCCGAGCTCAACACACACATCTCTTAAACACCAACAACAAAATTAATTTGAACGATAAGATCTATCTATAAACTTTAGCTTATCTCATAATCGAGATATTAAAATCAATTTTTATCCTAATGACAAGATTCTTAGCTCAATTACATAGCCCCCTGTGGTTAATGTAATAAACATAAATACACCATGTACTGGTTGAACTAAGGTTAGTTCATCACCCCATATAAAGAGAGTGGCCCGATCTTAATTAGGGGCCGTTTTAGTGTAATGAGCTAAGTTGTGGGGCTATTAAAACAGCAGACTTCAGCTTATATTTTGACTACCGATTGGAATCAATTTTTTTATGAGACTATTCTGCAAGCATTGCCAATCGATAACAAAAATAATCGTCGCGACACCACACTGTTCAATGCGAAAAAGAAATGAAAATATCTGGCTTGCTTTCTATAAGAGAGAGAGAGAGAGACAGAAAAACATGCGCAGGCCGCACAGCAGCAAAAAGTGTCGTGACAACTTTTTGTAAGATTTTTTTTCGTCTGGCCCCCTTTCACAACGCGCGATAAGGAACTTTCTTCCAAAAAAAATGGACATTATACATTATGTTAATATACTAGTGTTGAAAACAAATAATAATTAACCGACTTCAAGAGAAGGAGGTCATCAAGTCAACAGTACCTAAGTATTTTTTATGTACGCACCGAAATTCTGTACATGATGGTGATGATGATGGGTTGACTTTTATTTGTCAAGGTCACAATTAAATTAATAAATATCTCGGAACAAATAGTGAGTTCCTAGATATTAAATGTATATCCCATCCAATCCCAAATTGGGCTGAGCCTGTACTATGGCAACCAGACAATTGATAAAATAAATAAATGAAGGCTGTAAAAACAAATAAGTGAATTAATTGCTCTCAAATGCATATTTTTTATTATTTGCACTTTAACTTTTAAAAACAACATGTTGAAATTTTCATGTAATGAATATTGATATATTTCTACTTTGTCGGCCGTACATTTATGGCTAAATTAAGTAAAATATATACTATAAGTCGATAAACATATTTAAAATAGATCCATAAATTATTTAGAATAAAAATTCGGTAACTAAAGTTTTTATGTCATACGTCCTCTCAAACTTAATTTAATGTCGATAAACAAGAGGAATAGCCTTCTCTATTCCTTTTGAGTTGACCTTCAGAATTTTTATAAAGCCCATATAATGCGACCACCAGCACAATACCGCCAGTCTTTGGGGTATGCATTTGTCCAGCAAAAGTTGTCTATAGGCTATCATGATGATGACGATGAAACAAAACATAAAAATGGGTTCGGGTTGTTCTTGATGACGACTATTTTATATATGTATCATCATCTAAGAACAATTTAGAAGAACCTGGAGAATACTAATTACTTCACATCCTTACCTGCCTCGGAAATGCATCTCGCGGGAAACAAAATTTGCAGTTAATGAACACAAAACACATCCATACGAATATTAGCAAATATGGGTCACACAAATAGTTATCCTGTACCGAGATTGACCCAAAAACAAGAGTTATAAACGCCACCATTTTGTGTCACTTCTGCTGGATACTATCATGTATCAGTCCTGTGGCGCAAACATATAAGAATAATTAGAAGGTATATAGTTACTGTAATTTGCCTGTAGCAAATCGCGCTTTTCAGAGCCCCACGTAAACTGTTTATTTACGTCGCAAGTAAGTTTCTCGTGCGAAAGTTCATGCCTTGTGTCCTAAGCTTTAATTATCCGTCTAAATTAGTTGCTGTCTACTTAAGGACCTATTTAAGTAACAACATAGTTAATTAGACTACTATTAAGTGAAATAAATAATGGTTGAGGTTGTACTGAGTCATCACGAACATGAGAACTATTGAATTATTGATTTGATAACTTATTCCTTTGTCATTCTATAAAAAATGAATTCCCTTCTCCGCGTATATGTTTTACAACAAAGGGACATATTCCTTTAAACAAGACGTCACTATAGACAACAGACTTTCATGAATAAAAAAAAAACTGTTTTAGTTTTGGGGTTTATTTTGTGTTTTTCTTGTCGATGCTATTCAAGCGTCCAGGCGCATTACTAAGCTGCATGTTTTCCAGAACATGTAGGTTCTACTCGACACATATATTTAAGCCCAGTTCCCATGGTGCCAATGTTTAAAAATACAATCAATAAATTTCAATAATTACACCTAAACATAATCTCCTTTAGAATAAGTTAATACAAGCTAGCTAAATATCACTACCATTATAAAATAAATTGTATAAATGTTTTAACATTCCGTGTACCTAAATGTCTGTAATAAGTAACTAGAAATAATAACTGTATTACTACAAACATATTCTGACTATTTACAAGAGCTTTTCTAAAGTCTACGTGAATAAAAACCTTTTTTATTTTATAATCAATGTTGCTTCCCCGTTTTTTCTTGCTACTGTATCTGTGATGAAAATTTTCACAAAATGCTAATATAATTGCCTAGTTTCTAATGCTTTCTTTGGTACCTCCAGCATTTTGGGAACATATCGCATCTAATATACAGAAATGCAATATCCGTATATGTTCAACCCCAGTCTGTACGGCTCCAATACATAAAAATAATATTGCCTTATACTAATACATGATTTTTGGAAGTTATATGTTCCGGTCGTTTTTACCGTTCCTTGAAGATTACATACTGGATTATCTTTCGGGTTTAAGATATTTATTTTCTCAAAAAAAGAAACATTTTTTTTTTCACTTATATGGGAAACAGGTATTAAAATAAAGTAGATTCTTAAGTTCTAAATCGGTAACTTACACAAAACAATATGTTTATCTATATCTATTTCAAATTTTACAAAACATTAAGTTATTACAAATAATGGGGAATCATCTTTCATGATATTAGTAATCAACTACCACCTAAGCCTTGACTCGATTGTAGGTTTTTGTTATATTCTGGTAGATGACCGCATCAGGTAAGATTAGGATCAATCCCTAGATAAAGGTGGAGAAGAAATTGATGGATCGTTTGCCATGACAGCATTAATGTGATCCCAGGTCAAACACATAGCGTAATTGGAATTTTTCCGTCAATGATAAAAGCTCTAATTTCCAGGTTGAGGGCTGATACAAAAACCAGCCCGGAATCTGGATTGATGGTGTTACACCGCCGTGCCTTTGAGAGTTTTTAAAGCTGTTGAACTTCAATCTGATGTCTTCACAATGGTTTTGAAAACCTACCTCATCAGCTTATGAGAGTGAGTAAATTAAGATAGCACTTGTTTACGTATTCATGTTTTTTTTTTTTGCATAAGTTGTCAGGGTCCACCTTTATCGGAGAAGATCTAAAGCAAGTCAGAAAAAAAAATTGCAGACTGAGGGTTTATTTGTGTAAAAGTACTATGATAAGACGGTCTTCTTTAACTCTAGTCATCCTTTTGTAGGCTTTCTTTGGGGCAATTTAGCTTGGTATTATTAGAAACTGTGTAATTTGCATTAACATCCGAGTAGAGACTTTTAAGGAATAAGTAATATGGACGGTGCGTGAATAGTAGTATAATGTAACGGTATTCTGATCTTCACTCTTTCTAATTAGGATTTCCCTAAATTGGTTAGACTACTAGTGTATAGATGCAGGTGCTAATTACGCGAAAAATATTACATGAGAACTTCGATTATTTTCAAAGAACTGTTTATATGTGTATATATATGTACATTTATTGTATACGCAGCCTCACAGCACTCAACGCTTTCCTGTGTGTCAATCCTGACCGTGATTTGTTTGCGGATGGTCGGAAATATTGTGTTTCTGTGAGAATGATGTATGATTGTGTTTTAAAATCAATGTTTATGTTCACTTTTTAATATTTTAATTGTTCATTGTAATAATTATCTTTTATTACGGTAACATGTGTTCTACCGTTTTAATTAAAATAAATAAATAAATATGAATATTGCTGTATTCTTGTTTAACCAATTAGTTATGTTACGGATTATTTTTAATATTACGCCCGCTCTAGAGAAAATAATCTTTGTATATCTGGTACTATTGAAACCCGCAATTCATGAACATTCAGAATAACTATATATGGGTCACACAAATAGTTATCCTGGTGGGGATTGAACCCAAAACAAGAGGGGGATAAGGTCATAGCGAGGTGACATTAAGGCTGAATGAGTACAAAACACATTTTTAATATGTTTTGCACTCACTTGAATACAATAGAAAAGTTGCACAAAATATTGGCACGACTTTTGATTATTCTGGATATGTTTTAAGTAATGATTTTTGATTATTACTATTATTGCAATTTTTTTCTATTCTTTACGTTTTACTTAATGTTGCCAATTTTAGTACATTTAGCCGAATTTCGAGGCGACCAGTATGAATAGACACTAACCATCTACGCGGGACATAATTACAGTGCACAAGTGTGTGCGCAAACACAGCGGCACTTCCCTATCCAATGGGATGACTAGCAACACGACCGAAAAGAGTACCAGAATTTGAACATATTAAAGTTAGTGATGACAAGTTAAGTAATTTCTCAAGCAAGATTGATTCGACAAAATCGAATTGCCCAAAATTACCTCTTTATCTTAGAACTAGCAGTGCCCGCGGACTCAGTTCCGCGTTATAAATATTTTTCTGTCTGCCCGTTTGTCCCGCGTAATACTTCAGGTTAAAAGTTCGGGATAAATAAAAATTATGATGATGAATCATAGCCTATGACACTCCACAATAACGTAGCTTTCTATTGGTGAAATAATTTTGAATATTGGTTCAGTATATCCAGAGATTACCCCTTACAACGTCACAAACTCCCAAACGTTACCTCTTTATAATATTGGTATAGATGAACATGCTGCCACTATACTATCGAGGCAACTGGGTATCTTGTTACTAAGTTGCCCTGAATGAGGCAGGTTATAAAGATCCTGTCGTACGTTGAATGCGTCAGATAGCGGTTTCGATTGCTTTTTACAAAGGACATGTTTAATTTGTCTCCTATTTGCCGCTGCTCGCCGCTTCATGGTAGTAAAGCCGCTAACGTGGTATTGCCGAGCTATAAGGATAGTTTAGTGATGTTGAAAAAAAACTTGTGTGTACTTATGTACACGCGTTAGAAGTTATACTTCTTAATATACAACTTGAACATAGTTATCAATTTTCATACCACCTAGAACTAACTTCATGCTGTTAAATTTTTTGGTGTCGGTGTGCGCGCGCATTGTAAAAATTCACTCTCATCATTTTTCTCCCTCGCGCCAAAAGAAGTATAACTTCAATAATAATCATTTTATTTTGAACATAATTATTTTGCAGACAATAGTATTGTAATACTGTATGCGTGGAGACCTATTAGTGCCTCTCTGTCACGTATCACACTAATATTATAAAGGCGAAAGTTTATGTTTGTTACTTCTTCGCGTCTTAACAGCTAGAGCAATTTTAATAAAATTTTGCATGGACTTAGCTGACACCCTGGATTAAGATAAAGGCTATAACTTATAAAGTTTAACGCGGGTAAAACATGTCGCTGAAAGCTGTTTGGTCTTCCTAAGGAAAATGAATAAAATAATAAAAATAAATCGGTCTTGGGATTGTTGTGTTTTCCGGTTCGCCTTGTAATTCTGTTATTATATCCGTATCATGAACAACTGAGGCGAAGGCCGGCATGCTGAGAGCATGCACAGGGGACCGAGAAGTGGCTCTCAAAGGCACTGAGGGCTTTATGTGACCAAGTGCAACAGGACCCCATACTAGGCATGAAATTAGACTTTTTGTCCCCACAATATAATAGCACCAAGAATTATTGTGTGGAGATACCTTCCAGGGACGACTGGACTAACAACAAAGTATCCTGGAAGAAGGGGAGCCTAATTTGGTACACCGATGGCTCCAAAATGGGAAATGACGTAGGCTGTGGAGTTTTTGGGGAACGACCCAGATTCAAAGCCAGTAAAAACCTGGGTAAATACGCCTCAATTTTCCAGGCAGAGGTTTATGCCATCATTGTATGTGCAGAAGCCAACTTGCAAAAAGACTATGTCAATCATACAATCTACATCCATTCAGACAGTCAAGCGGCCCTCCTAGCCTTGAATTCTGACACTATAACGTCAGGGCTGGTTATGAACTGCATTGACAGTCTCAATACCCTGTGCCTTAGGAACAAGGTGATACTTCGATGGGTACCGGGTCATGCGGGTATCGAGGGCAACGAAAGTGCCGACGAACTTGCACGGGCTGGAGCTAAACTGGTCCAATACGGCCCTGAGCCGATATGCGGAATACCAAAAAGCACAGTCCAACTCACCCTAAGGAACCATTGCAAACAGGAAGCTGTTAAACGCTGGCACAAACTTCCAGGTTTAACTCACTCCAAAAAAGCTATCAAGGGCTACGACCGCAAAACTGCGAACGAAGTCCTCGCGCTTAATAGGAGGAACTTATGCATCATAACTAGGATGTTAACGGGACATTGCCGTCTCAGGAAACACCTATCCACGGTGGGCATCGGAGACTGTAGAGTGTGCAGATTCTGCAATAACGCAGACGAAACACCTCTACACCTGCTCTGCCACTGTGAGCCACTGATGCATAAACGTAACACCGTCCTGGGCCAACACTTCTTGCACCAGGACGATGTTATCGACACTCCTGTCAAAAAGATTCTGCAATTTATCTATGTTGCAGGGTTAGACAGGGAAGTTTAGTTGGAGCGGCGAGCACAATAGTTCATCACTGGACGCAGTGTTACCAGGACCTCCGGAGACTGGAAATAGCCGCAACCAGAAGAATGAGAATAAGAATAATCATGAACAACTATTGCAATAACGATGACGACATGCTTAGATTTCATCGATAAAAAAATCTTAAAATGATGACAATGGCGGAGATAAATATGTAAGGTGTTAAATAACAGTATATCTTACTGTTACTTACTATTACTTATTAATAACATACAGTTCGATATACATTTCCACGTGTTATTTTTAATGCATTTATACCAAAATAGTAAACAATATATTTATTAGGTTTAATTGAAAATACTTCGCAAGCATGTTAGGTATTTTTAAAAGAAAAATATATTATTGTTTTCTTCCTAGTACAAGTTAAGCTACTTAGTTAGTTCAGCAACATATTACCTAGTGTAATTTCACAAACACACGAGTATTCCATCCCAATGGCTGCGCGAATATTATATATGTATTTATACTAGTTTTTGCGTCGGTTTTCATTCGATCAGTGAGCAAGGCGCGGCTTCGTTTGCTAGATCATTAATTAGGGATATGTCCCGATGTCTGTCTGAACAAACCGACGGATTGTGTGGACTTGATGCGAAAAACGTCTATTCAATGGATTTTAGTGTTTTTATTTATTTGGACAGGAGACTACTGTGAGAATTATTTTAAGATATATTCTATCTTTTTGCTGGTTACTCATGTTTATTAAAATTTTAGTGTTTGCCACATTTCGTCTGATAGATAGATAGATAAACTCTTTATTGTACATCAAAGAAATAACGGAATAAAAAACAATTAAAACCTTAAAACTATACAATGGGCGGTCTTATCACAAAATGTGATTTCTTCCAGATAACCAAAGTAAAGATCCGAGAATGAAGTTATTGATAGGGACAGTTCTCGGTGTACAGATAAAACACAAATAGTACCTGTGTATACACATAATAAAAAGAAAATATATAAACATATTACAAATAATTAATACAAGTAATATACACAAATAATATGTTGACGGGCCAGTGGCGTGGTTGGCAAATGCTTGCTTTTCATGCCGGAGGTTGTGGGTTCGATTCCCGCGTTGGACAACTATTTATGGGTAGTGTGACCCATAAATAGTTGTTCTGAGTCTGGATGTAATTTGTGTCCGTCTATTATATGTTTGTAAAGTACCCCGCGACACAGGGATTAGATTCCCTAATGCGGGCAAAAAAGAGTATTATTATTATGGCGGACCTTGTGTTTACAACGACAATTACGCTTTAATGCTGGTACCGGATCTAATGCGCTCCAACTAAAAAGACCTAGCGATACAAACTCATCGGGTGTCTCACTACCGATTTCCACACGGCCAAGTTGAGGCGGTCCGGAGAAACATACTCAAAATTATAGACAAAATTGGTAAACTTTGATGTAAAATCAATGAATCAAAATATTCGTGAAGATTCTTTTGGCATGGTTGGTAAATGCTTGCTTTGCACGCCGCAGGTCGTGGGTTAGATTCCCACTCAGGACAGATATTTTGTGTGCATGAACATGTCTGTTTGTCCTGAGTCTGGGAGTAATTATCTATATAAGTATGTGTTTACAAAAGAAAAGTGGTATGTAGTATATCTGTTATCTGGTTACCATAGCACAAGATCAGATCGTGTGTGAAGAATGTCCTAAGATATTATTATTAATATTAGACTTACTGTACAAAATTCTAGCATCGTGATTTCGTATTTAGGTACAGACGCCAGTACATCAAGCTACCCCAATCTATAAAATTGCCCAATTGAAAGTGAACCTTATGCGTTATATGACAAAGTTGGAAATCTATAAAAGAAAGGGGTAGCTGTATGAATAGTGCTGGCGTCTGTATTAAACCTAAATCACGATGCTGGTGGTGCTTCTGAGAGAACATGTACCCAGAAGTCCTTAGTATTTTTATATTGAGATTGTTTTCATCTCTTACAAAATTCATTAGCTGGTCGTTATTCTTGAAGAAGACAAGATTTCTTGACATAATTAAAATATTTCTAAATCATGTTCTTATGATAAGTCCTTTTTCTATATTATCCAATAAGTTAATTTATATAATCAGGTAAGTTATGGTATGCTTTTTATAATATTTACAACTTTGCTTTTGTGGTGACTTTATATTTGTCAAAAGATAGACATCTAACATCTAAAAGGGGCTTATAAATTATATTAAGCGAGGTAGAAGTTGAGCTACCTCACTTAGTATAATTTATAAACCCCTGATAGACATTAGATCACTATCTGATGATGGTATTGTGTGTGTGATGATAAAATCTAGGCTAGTATTTTACTGGTGTTAGTTTTGAGGTTACGGGAAGTAAAATACGAAGTGTTATATTTTTCGTTTATTTAATCGATCGAATTGGTGAGGCGAATACATCCAGCTTACTGAATACATTCCAAGTGCCAATATAATATTGTTAATCTTGTGATACGAGTGTTTTAACTACGACAACTACCTACAATCCGGTGAACCATATTCTAGATAATAATTATAATAATATCTAGGGACAGTGTCACACAGATCTTCCTAGTCCCAAACTAAGCAAAGCTTGTACTATGGGTACCAGGCGACGATATACATACTTATATAGATAGATAAATACTTAAATACATAGAAAACATCCATGACTCAGAAACAAATATTCGTGCTCATCACACAAATATTTGCACTTACCGGGATTCGAACCCAGGACCACCAGCTTCGTAAGCAGGAGCACTACCAAGTAGGCTACGGTGACCGTCAACTAAATCGTATAAAAACAATCATAATTATAGTAATTCCCAATTAAAACTAACACTTTATCCTGTCGTATAACATCATTACCAAATACCACAATTACCATCATCAAATACTAAAAACTAACATCACAAAATTACAAACTGTTACCTAATCAATATTAATACGTCAGCTACTTAAGTAGAAGTTCTAAAAAGTTACACAAACATAGGGTCTGGAATTTAATTTATATTTACACGATGTCGACGAAGTTTTTGTTGGAACAGACCACACACGATGGGTGTCGATTAATACTGCGACGTTAAGGCAGAGGTACACGAGATTGTAAAGATTGCATGAAGTTGTACTTAAAAAAGAAATTAAGAGGAACTGCTACGGCTGGAGAGCAGCTATCCATAAAAAATAAAACAATGCTTTTCTTGTTTGCTCGTGTGTATGTGCTATGGTTACCCTTCTTCCAGAATAGATCCATATATATAAATATTTTGTCTAAAAAAGCTTAACGTACCCCCCAAAGCAAGAAGGGTACGAAGCGTAAGCAATACTGTAATCGTCAAAATTGTGGTGTTGTATTCTCTTCTCCCAAAACAGTAGATTCAATATTTTTTTCAGTAATTGAACAAGAAGATAATAAGGAATCCAGAGAATAAAATGACGAACAGATTTGTTTGGGATCCGGCTGTTGGTAATAGTTAAATAATTATTTAACTATTACCAACAGCCGGATCCCAAACAAATCTGTTCGTCATTTTTTGGGAGTTGTACCCTAAATAATTATAATTATTTAGGGTACAACTCCCAATATTTCACCAATTCATGTAAGATGAATAATTTGATTTCCGCATTATTAAATTTGAAATATAAATAATATTAGAGAAATATGTCGTTTTAAAGATTTTCCCATTACAATCTGTATAATGCGGTCACCACCTCGTTTGTAAAGGATGGCAATTTTGGCATGTCATTAAAAGACATTACTGCATTTATTGGCTTACTTGAAGATATTGATGACTGTGCTGTGCTGCAAACATGAAGTCTTCTCCTCGTCTTTTCTCGAATTTGCCAACACAGCACATTGTAGAACTTACAATATCGTATGCGAACACACTAATAACCTTATAATGATGTCGATCGCATCATATCAGGACCGGGAGTACTTTGTCGTTTTCATTCCTGGATCCATTTAAAAGTCCAGGATCCCATAAAAAGAATATTATTCACATAGATCTAAAAATAGAAGTAAAAAACTTGCTTGTTGCTGAAGGGGCAAGTGCAAAAATCTTTGTAGTGGACCAAAGTCTAAATAAAGCTAAAGCTTGTATTAAATTTCTTACCCAACTAATATTATAAATGAGAAAGTTTGAATGTTTTTCCCTCAATCACAGATAAAAAGATGTAGTTTGAAATGGAGACAGTCTATATCCTGAATTAACATCAAGCATACAATAAATTGGTAAGTAGGAAGCACCGTACGGCGCAGCACGTATTTTATAAATATTAACACTAAATCAGTACTCATAAAACCTTGCAGTGACATGCGTGATGAGTGAGTATGTTGTCGGACGGAGATGAATATGACTTGTCTCATCCTGTGAGGGCATAGAAAATATCTCGAGGGAATATTCAACAGCAAACGGGCAGCACCATCAATCTATTTTTTTATTTTTTTATTTATGCTCACCAACAATTACTTACACTCAAAAATATTACAAATTGCGTCCGACTATAGCTAAGTGCTACTAAAGCTAAGTGTAGCAATATCTTATGGGTAAGCACCGCATGCATCTTTTATATTACAATAAGTGTGCCTTATGCTAAAAATTACATTAGATTATCATATAATATTTATTAAATTTATTTATAGGATTACTTATTTATATAATATATTGGAATTACAAAATTAACGAAGAATACAATATTAAATAAAAATTATAATAAAACAAAACAAAAGCGTTTATACAAAGGTGGGTACTATTTTGTGGAACTTGGTAAGTGAGTCAAAGTGCACGTCCACGACTCTAAGTACTATTAACATCATACTGCGATCAACCCGTCTCCCAAGCGGGGCGATTATGGCATATCTTACCAAATTATGTGCCCAGTACCATTGTAGAGATCTTTGGCAAGGCATCTTTCCAGCAGTGCACCTCTTTCAGCTGATATGGGACTAGTCTTATTCTCTTACTCTCCACTGCAAATTCTGTAAAGCAGTGACAACAGTGGCACACAATGAAATGACACTGAGCATTGAGCCTTAGTCGTGTCCCGTAGAATCGCTTAAACTGTGTCGGATCTTGTAACGAATTTAATAAGAAAGAAACAAGGAGTAGGAGTTCCAAAACGTTAGTTCCGCTTGCCTCTGGAGACAAGCGCTAGACAGAATGATATAACGAGGTGATATGATGATGATGGTTATAGTAAAGTTCTATTTCACGAGATCTTAGTCTATAAAGCTAGCTGATTGATGGATAGACAACTGCAAGTTCTTAATAGTAAATTCTTTGCGACTATGTTTTGTTTCTAGAAGCCGATAGAAAATTGATTGGAGTTTAATAGGGAAATACGAGTTGTGTAATGCGTGGTCCAGTTCGAACGTGTGCGGAATAATTATTGTAACGCATAGAGCAATTTATGTAGAATCGCATTAAGTAAATAGTAAAACTATTTAGGTATTTCGTTAAGTAGACCTGCTCCATTAAGACCTAAGCATTTGCAAGTTGTAATTTGTCATTATACCCGATTCCTAGGAATGGCACTAAAGTTTATTCGATCATATAGCTTTGTTAGCTTCTGCTTGAATTTTAGTTACTGCATTCAATCATGTGTTGTGATGGCACAGAATATCATCACTCCATCTCATCCTGTGGGGAACGTAGAAATCGTCCAGGGGCATACCTACCAAAGAACATGCAGCAGCGTTTTTCTGTGAACTATGACCACCAAACTGCGATCGCCAACCCGTCTGCCAAGCGTGGCGATTATGGCATATGCCTCTATTCTTTGGGGAGTCTATAAGGACAAATAGACAGGTCCATGCTCATTAATATCTGGCCTGGGTAGGAATCGAACCCACGACCTGCAGGGTGAAAGGCAAATCTACCGACTACGTCAACCAGCCCGTCAAAGTTATTTAAACACTAAAATCAATCCCTTCAATTTAATTTTTGTCTTTCAATTCGTTTCTTGGTATCAACCCTAAGTGAAGAACTTGGTGGTATTACATCCTTGTGCCTCATAGAGCACGTAGAGCCATCGGTCTTGTATCTGGCCTCTTTCCGTTCATATGGGTAGGAGTCACATCGGATCATCTGAGTGATGGAATTGAAAGTATCCCTGTGTTTGCGCACACACGTTTGCACTAAAGTAAAATATGTCCCGCGCAGATCTCTCCGTTTCGTCTCCGTTGAAACTGACCACCGTGGCCGAAATTCGACCAGGAAACAAATATTTATTATAAATAAATAAAAATAAAGACAGCATGATTTCATTAAGAATTCTAGAAAGATTTAAAGGTGCATCTGATAACGTGCTTTCGTTGGTTTATACTGTCGCGTATAACCTCCACGCAATAACATACTTAAATAAAATATTACAAATTACCAAATATTATATCCGAAAGTTTTACACAATACTTTAGTTTCACGTAAACCGATTCTGTTTAAATCTTACAAAGTTTAAAAAAGAAAGAAATTCGTTTTAAATTTATGCGCAAGAGTGGCCGTGTCTCACAATGCACAGCCAAAAACGTGCGCTAAAGGCGCTCCCACATTACTATCATATAAATGTTATTTTGTTTTTTTATTATATACCTACAATGAAGTAAACTTAATCTAGCGATAGCATGTTCAAGTGCTAAAATTGAGGGCCTGTGTTCAAATTCCGGCTTGGGCCAAAAAGCGTTATAACTTTTTCAGCAGTTTTTGCAGTTGGTACTGAACTTAATTTTTTTTTAGCCGTGTCGCTGACAGTAAAGAATATCATTACCCGATCTAATAACAGAGAACGGGTGACCAGCTTGCTTGGGAACCGTGGCTATTATGGCATTAGCCCTTAAATAATGGACCAGCAATTCTGAATAATAATATCCTGGGACATCATTCACACACGTCCAACTGATCCCATACTAAGCATAGCTTGTACTATGGAAACCAGAGATACTACTTTTCTTTTTTTGTAAATACATATTTATATAGATAATTGCACCCAGACTCAGGATAAACAGACATGTTCCTACACACAAATATCTGTCATGGGTGGGAATGGAACCCACGACCAGCGGCGTGAAAGGCTAGCATTTACCAACTACACCAACCGGCCCGTCAAAATATGTGAATATCTTTGAGGGAGGCCTTTGTTTTGTCCAGCAGTGGACTTCGTTCGTCTGTTATGGTGGTGTGGTGATGTTGATGATGATATACATTATTATGCCACTGTGGCTTATTATCATAGTATGGTAGATTTTGTATTGACTGCAAAATAAACCAGTTAAACGGAATCTCGATGTGGAAGCAGCTTAAAATGAGAACATCGGTCGAAATAAGTTACGGGCGCTCAGATATAATTTATGATTATCTTTGTGGTTCAGTGGATCGGAATCCAGAACTCTAGCGAAATTCTTTTATAAATCTTGAATTGGATGAAATTTTTCGTTCGTCTGATTATTGAGAATATAAGGTGAGAGAAAGGTTCTTGAGTGGCGACCACGTGACGACGAAGACGTGCGTGGATAGGCCCCCTACAAGATGGACCGATGATCTTTAAGGGCCGCTGGAAGTCGCTGAATTCGGATAGCGCAAGACTGGCAGTTTTGGAGATCTTTGAGGGAGGCTTTTGTCCAGCAGTGAGCATATTTCAGCTGATATGAGAATGAAGGTGAGAGAGACGCGCGAAGCTGGGACATTATTCTTAACTTTCAGAGATTCATTAGTAAAATCAATCAACATTTCATAAGGTATCTAAATAAGATGGAAAAGTATTCAAAGTAATTATGATTTAATAACGAATACATTTTTGGTCTAACAGTTACGTTTTATCCGCAATCAACAATGTTCAAATCTTGGGCCAATCAAAAGGTGATATTGGGTTTTTCCGAGCAAGAAATGACCGATTAAGTCGGGATGCGGGCAGTGTATAACCCTCGTGCCTTACAGAGCTGATAAATACACCCATATGACGCATAACTCCACATCAGTTATCGTAGTCTCTCACATCAGATCATGAGAAGGGAGGAATAGATACACCTATGTTAGCGCACACACTAGTACACTGAGATAGGTTCCGCGTACATGGCTCCTCTATTATTATTATTGTAGTTTGGGGCTTGGTGCCTTGATTGCATCTTGCTACCTCGACTATTGCTGATCTATTGTAGCAGCGCTCCTTGACTTTGTCAAAATTCACTGCTCAATCCTACCTACAGCTTCCAAAAACTCCCAGATTGATTGTGCAGTGAGTGTTTGTATCTCTTCCGGTTGCATTATATGCTGTCCTAGGTGGATACTTCTACAACGCATTAGCGGCCCGCACGAGCACAGAATATGCAAAGGAGTTTCCTCTGATTCTTGGCAGAATCTGGAAATTGTGCTGTCGGCCAACTTTAGGTTGAACATGTGCTTATTCAGCTTGCAGTGTCCGGTGAGAATTCGAGTTACCGCACATATTTTGTAACGTTTGGCTCCTCTAAGTCGATACTGGCCGATCTGAAATTCAACAATACGTTCAAGAGATTATTTTTCTGCAAGCATGCCATAAACCCTCAGCAGTCTAACATATAGCCAATGGACGCCTACATCACTACATGTTGCTGCTCCCAGTTTTATCAGGCTTTCGCTCTCAAATACAACAGAATATTTTCGGATGAATTTAATGGTGTTTCCTTTCAATACACCCCATCATCAAGTTTTCTGAGATATGTTGATTTTTGTACCGCGCAAAATTGAGGAAGTATAATTAGCTATCCCATCTTTAGACGAGAGTAATAAGTATACATATATAGCGCTGGTTTCAAACCAGAGGGTCCAATAAGCAACTTTAGGAATATTGTTTTACGCAGATCTGATTTCAAGCCCGATACATGCATATATATAAGGATATAGTTTAAATTTTAGTATAACTGGCGGTCTTATCACATAATAGTGATTTGTTCCTGGCAACCGTTAAATTGTAACTATCTTTTTGTAGTTTCTTTTATGTCAGAGGGTGCTAAACGAGCAAGTGGGTCACCTGATGGAAAGTGATCACCACCGCCCATGGACACTCGCAACACCAGAGTCAGCAAATTTAAGAGTGTTGCTGATCCTTCCTTCATCCCAATGAGTATATTTTTACTGGCAACATTTTACAACTCTTTCTCTCTCTCTCTCTCAATATATCCGTATAGTACGATTTACAATTTTATTTATTTACTATCCTGTCATTAATAAATACAATAAATTAGACAGCACATGGGAAAACCAAGAATATATGCTCTAAGAAAATACTCTCCATAATAATATCTTTGCATATTATTTGGCTATGACAACGATAATCATAAGCGAAATAAGGCCAGTTATTCACTGAGTTCCGTTGGCACAACTGGTACGTGCGCAGGGGCGCTGTCTTACGTATGATTTGTAACGCTCCCTGTTTCGGACGTGATCACGTGTGTAGGTGAGGTCATGGTAGAGAGAGAAGCGTGTAAAGTGTATTGTGTAAAGTAATTGAATCAATTGGAAATTGACGGGCCTGTTGACGTGGTTGGCAAATGCTTGCATTTCACGCCGGAGGTCGTGGGTTCGATTCCCACCCAGGACAGATATTTGTGTGCATGAAGATGTCGGTTTGTCCTGAGTATGGATGTAATTATCTACATCACCGTAGCCTAGTTGATAGTGCTCCTGCCTACGAAGCTGGTGGTCCTGGGTTCGAATCCCGGTAAGTGCAAATATTTGTGTGATGAGCACGAATATTTGTTTCTGAGTCATGGATGTTTTCTATGTATATAAGTATTTATCTATCTATATAAGTATGTATATCGTCGCCTGGTACCCATAGTACAAGCTTTGCTTAGTTTGGGGCTAGGATGATCTGTGTGACACCCGAGATATTATTATTATTATTATATATAAGTATGTATTTACATAAAAATGAAGTATCTGTAGTATATCAGTTATCTTGTTTCCATAGTACAAGCTCTATTTAGTTTAGGATCAGATGGTCGTGTGTAAATTTGTCTTAGGATATTGTTATTATTCTTTCTTTCTCTATCGTATGGGCAGTGGTTACCCTGTTGTCAGTTATTCAAGACACCCAGTAGGCCTCTGACTAAGCTTATTGTCTGTTATATGATAAACAATAATCGGTATCGACCAACTTAATAAGCCCTAGGAAGCACGGAGACGCTCAAAAATTAAACCACTTTAAGCTTTTGCATCTACGGACTGACCGCACGCATAGGTGCTTTACCTTACCGATAACTTAGGAGTCCCTAATATTATTATCATTAATTAAGTTGATATGGCTTTGAAACTAACTTCTTCTCAGCTTGCAGTAGACCTTACCACACAGAAGTCGTCACTTAAAAAAGTGATATACTCATGTGAATCTCTCTCTCTCTCTCTGAACTCTCTGATTCGAACGGCTGCGTATATTACCTCAATACTAAACGTGCTGAAATTCCGATAAAATGTATCCATGTCATTTAGTTTTATTTTAACATATGTGAATAATATCATGTCATTATTGCAATTTTGCAAGGAATGTGACCACACATTTTTTTTGTGAATTTATATAGGTATTCAATTTTAAGAGCGAGCGAAATAAACTATTATTTACTTTTATGCAACTGTTTTGTGACTGTCCCGAAGGGGCGTAGAAGTAGACCCAGCGGAATACCTAACAGAGAACGACCAGCGGCATCTATCTGTGTTCTATATCTGTCATACCGCAATTGCAAACCCGTATCTCAAAGCGTGACGCTTATGGTACTTATATCCATCCAAATAATGAAAACTACTCCTGTGTAAATGGAAATGTGGAATTGCGTGCGGAGGCCTTCATCATATCAGCCAAAATACGTGGACGCTGGACAAAAGCCTTCCCAAAGAATTAGGGGATATGCCATAATTGCCACGCTTGGCAGACGGATTGGCGATCGCAGTTATATGGTCATAGTTCACAGAAAAACGATGCTGCCCGTTCTCTGGTAACTACTTCCTCGGTAGGTTTCTACGCCCCCCACGGGATGAGATGGGGTGATAATATTCTATGCCATCACCACACAGCAGGCCTTAGTCCACCAGAAAGAAAGAAAGAACAGTTTATTTGTTAGAATATAGTATAATAAAATATACTACCATTTCTGGTGTACAAATATTGACTTATAACTATAAAATTATTAAATTGTGCGTCATACGGCGTAAATGGTGGATTACCCGCGTTAAATTTTATAAATTATCACAGCTCCTCCCCCGTAGGTGATAGCGTGATAATATGTAGCCTATATGTTGACCCGACCTGTTAGTAATATTCACACAAAATTTGAAGTAAATCCATGCAGTACTTTTTGAGTTTAGCCCGGACATACATACATACAAACAGACACACAGACAAAATTCTAAAAACTATATTTTTGTCTTCGATATCGACTATAGATCACGCCCCAAGTATCCTTTTTATAAAATATTCAATGTACAGTTTTGACTTTCCTACGATTTTATTATTATGTAAAGATGTATAGATAAAGCACGGGATTCTTAAATTTGTGATTGAACCATTCATATTATCATGTTGATTTATTGCTTCATTTTAGGTTTTTTGGAAATCGCTCCGCTTATAACCAAAACTCGTATACTTAGGCTGGCGGCAGATGTCTCGTCGGGTCGCGTACGTGCACATTCATATCTTGTGGTTTGCCGACAATGTATCCCGCGCCTTAACTTACGTGACACAATGGTTTTGGAGTAATTTGATGAAATTATCTATACTTATAATAAAATCGTAGGAAAGTCAAAACTGTACATTAAATATTTTTTAAAAAGGATACTTGGGGCGTGATGTACAATAGATATCGACGCCAAAAATATAGTTTTTAGAATTTTTGTCTGTGTGTCTGTTTGTCTGTATGTATAAACCGGGCTAAACTCAAACAGTACTGCATGGATTTACTTCAAATTTTGCATAAATATTACTAGGAAGACGGGTCAACAAGATCAGCATATTATCACGCTATCACCTACGGGGGAGGAGCTGTGATAATTTATAGAGTTTAAGGCGGGTAAATCCGCGGGGCACCGCTAGTTTGGTATATATGCACATTTACTATAATTTATTGATATATTTTCGTTTATTTTGACATAGAAAAAATCTTTATCTGGCAAATTCTTGCTTTTCACACCGGAGGTCGTGGGTTAGATTCCGAACCAGGACAGATATTTGTGTGCATGAGCATGTCTGTTTGTCCTGAGTCTGGGTGTAATTATCTGTATAAGTATGTATCAGTTATCATCCATATCAGTTATCTAGTTTCCATAGTACAAGTTCTGCTTAGTTTTGGATCAATAGCCGTGTGTAAATAATGTCCCAGGATATTATTAAATTATTTATTTAAATTTTGTAAAATACACAATTATTCATTGGACCGTAAAAATCTAAAATAATAATTCTCAAACTCAGTACAGGGGGGCTACCGGCTAAGTCGCCGAACAATGACCTAAAAAGCTCACGCAGCGACGAACTTCGTCTTTAATAGCGTCTCAATTACTCCATCACAGTTGTTTTCATACAAATTTCACTTTTAGATTCAAAAATCACAATTACCACTGTTAGTTATAGAACCAACTTATCTACGCTATTCATCATCATCATCATCATGATGATGATGATGATGATGAATAGCGTAGATAAGATAATTAGATCTACGCTATTAACTTATTATAATTAAGAACCAAAATAATATTTTTTCCTGTTGATTTTTGAAGTGATCGTCCAAGGGAATACCTACCAAAGAACGGGCAGCGGCGTTTTTCTGTAACCATCAAACTGCGATCGCCATCCCGTCTGCAAAGCGTAGCGATTATGGCATATGGGGGATATGGTAAGATGATTCTTGGGGGAGGCTTTTGTCCAGCAGTGGACTTCTTACAGCAATTATAATGATGATCATTATATACGTGAAAGATTTTATTGTTGATTGATGTATGCAACTGCATATACGAGACGAGTGCGAGTATTTTTAACCGACTTCAAAAGGAGGAGGTTCTCAAGTTCACCGGTATTTTTTTTTTATGTATGTACACCGATTACTCGGAGATTTATGATCCAATTTACGTGATTCTTTTTTAGTTTGATGCGGAATAATTGCCATTTGGTCCCATAAAATTTTTATAAAGATTGGCTCAGTAGTTTGAATTTTATGGACATTTTTGTTTGAAAATTTTAGTTTCTGTGGACGATGTAATTGTCTTTGGCACATACGTTTTTAAATCTTAGCAAGTCAAGCTAGACTCATTCTGTTCAAGTGTGTCTTGGCATGAACATAAAGAACAATTTCAGGCGACTAGCGTTTAATACGCTCGTTTTTGGAAGCGCATGTAGGCGCACCTTTTAGCACAAGCGCATTTTTTTTTATGTACGTATGTACATCGTAAACCACAATTTACCTTCCATTCTATCAACTCAACTACTTGCTGCTACGGAAGGAAACATTCCGCTTTTCACGGTGTAACTAACCATACTGGCTCGTCACGTTGAGATTATTCGCATATCCTTCGTCCAGCTAATCGTACTATAATTTAGCTGGCGTGTTGCAAAATATCTTTTAAATGAAACAAAATATAACAACTGATTTATAGTATTTTAATTCGTATTATGCCTGATTATCAAATTTAGACTAATCGATGCAAATATGTGTGGAACAAGCTTAACATTAGTTCAATTATCGTAATAATTTACATATAGGGACATCACTAGTTACTATAAAGATTAGTCCCTTCTCTAATCTTGAAATCGACCAATGGGAACAGTTAGATTACCGGGAAAAGTGATGGTTTCACAAAACAGCTACTTATTATTCATATACAATAATGGATAATGTATTAATAAATTTATATGTGTAATATAATACTAACTGTCGTTTTGATAGAAGATTAACTATTTATTTTTATGTGATTATGCAGATTACATTAATTTAATTAATGAGACTGACCGGATGTGGCATTATTGACGACGCATTTTGGCAATATGGAGGACTGTCAAGGGGATGGCGGCGCTTCGCGCCAGACGCTAACGAAAGAAAAGTTGTTTTAGAAGTTTTGAGTGTGGTTTCAGGAGTCCTATAGAAGATTTAGAAGCGAGCGTCGTTCCTGCTGTAATTCGAGTGGAGGATCTGCTGAATATTGGTTGTATCATTTGTTTTAAAGGAGAGATAATGAAGGAAGGGTCATCTCGTGTTGGTAAGCTTTGAACACAGGTGAGGCTTTGTTACTTTTATTTAAAGTATTACATTATTACGAATGCTCGGTAATTTTAGTTGAGTCTAGATGCTAGAACGATTCTATTTTCATACACGATTATGTTGGGATGCTCCCAAAGGTTGTATTACTTATGTATTTATAAGACAAATACTTTAAAACTAATTCTATGTTTAAACTAACTAGACGGTAGAACCAGAATTGTAGCTATTATTCAATGAAAGCTATCAATGTTAGATAGTAATTAATATAATAACTTCTTATTAAAAGTACCTGAGTTATTAACTGGGTTAATAGCAGTTAACTGTTTACCTGATGTTAAAGCCTTTATTTAAAGGGTTAATTTTGAATACATGTACTATCAGTGGAAGAGAAAACTGATGTCATGTGTGCTTAAGACCGGTCACTGACAGTCTTATTTAGTTCTCTATGGAAGATAGTAGAGGCTATTCTACAACAGCAAACATGATGTGCTTGTGTTTATGATTAACATAAAATATTATTTGTTCTATAATGATGTCTTGGTACTTAAGGCCGGCCTCCAAGCAGTCTTTTTAAGGATCTATGGAAGATTAGTAGAACCTTTACAAAAGTTCCAATGATGTTATTATGAAACATCTCGACCTACCATGTTGAAGATCAAGAGATCATTGATTTTTGACAATAATCACAAATGATTTAATTACACACCTTCAAAGTATTGATTATACTAATATTGACTCAGTTAATAGTCATATAAGTGGTTCCAATTAGAATCATATTCAGATTTTCTTACTTATATTGAATGCTTTCATATCAAGCGGTCATTACTTGGGTAATGAATACAAAGAACTAAATTTTCACAAGTGATACAAGATAGTATTACTTATACAATTGATGTTGAAGTTCAAGAATTGTTGAACCTTGACAGGAATGCGAAGTTCCTTGAGCAGATGACTCAAATAATAATAATACAATGATGAAGTATTATTATGGGTTGACTTTGTTAACAGTCAAATCAGTGGTTGCGATTAGAACCATTCTGAAATTAACTTGCTTATATTGAATAAGCTTTCTGAAGATATTACAACATTGGTGAATCCAAGAAGTTACTTATGACAAATTAAGGCTTCTGTGTTATTACATAAGGTTAATTATAAATATTATCCATATATAAATGTTTTCCTTGATATAATATATATATGTTATGAACTAGAGTCATATATATTTTTGTAATAAATAAGTAAAGGATAGGGTAGTCAAAAGAATAAGCCCTCTCATGTCTCTTGTTTTCAAAGGACATTGACTATGACTAACAACTCACACAGACATTTCTGTAATTGGAATAAAAAGAGTATCCCTAGTAAGGACATTTTCAGTCCAAAGGCGGAGGGAGCCTTGTCCAAATGGATGTCGGAGGCTACTGTACTTCGCGGGGATGCTTTGAGCGAGTGCCATAGCCGCAAATAAAATAATATTGAATATTATGATATTCTAGTATAATCTACAAACAAGCTAGAATAATCTAGAAAAGATATAAAGTCAATCTCAACAATATTTTAAGGAAAACATATATACTATGGCTGAATTAAACTATTATATTTCAAGATGTGTGAATTAAAACAAACAATTCATTTAGGAAACATAGATATAATCTAATTAGACAATATCAACACGACAGTCATTCAACAGGACTTATCAAATAACATAATATCCTCTTATGAAAATAAGTTATACTCCAATAAGAAGTAGTATGAAAACTTTATGTTTATCAGAGAAATTATAGAATTAAATCTACATATTTATGGTCTTATATATTAAAATAAAGTTCTAATAAGATTTTAGATAACATTATGGTAATTAATTTAGGGTAAACTAGGCTTCATTAGTTCTGTCACTCTTGTACAATTACATAAGTTTAGAAAGTTTATTTATGATTAGGATAAAGTTAATTTAGGATTGATTGGTTTGTTCTCCTTTTCAAAAAGTTCTTGGATTACTATATGCAACATAGGTTCCTACCATACTAGACGAATCACTGGCCAATTTAAATCAACTTGTTTCAATCAAATCCAGCAAGAATATAAACTCATGATTTAAGTTAAAAGGAAAGGACTTCAACCATTTTGGGCTAACCGGTGAACAGCTGTATTGGGAAAAAAGAAATTCATAAATAATTTAGTAATAATATTTAGTAAACATTGGTTTCTTTTGGGAGTGCCAAACTAAATGATATTAATAACGAATAAAAAAGATTTTTAATAATTGACTATTGGTTGTGTTAGTTGTGTATGGTGGCAGTTGCTTTGCTGTGCAACATGCGGAATGCATTGAGTAAGGGTTGCCAAAATAAAAACTCAAAAAAATAACATCGATATTCGATGTTTCAATTCGATAGCTTCAAAACATTAAAATGTTTGACGGAAGACCGAGCTTTATCTAGCCGTTGTGGAATATTCATCATTAGCATCATCATCATCTTAACCTCACACAAATAATAAAATATATTTTATGTAAAACAACATTTTTGTTTGAAGTGTTAAAAATCATCAGCTTGCCTACGCAACGTAGAACAAACGAAGAAAGTTTTTATCGAGAAAAAATGTAATAAACGTAACAATTGTAATAATCGTCGTATTTGGTATTTCGTCTTCGTTCATTTGAGTTTTGTCCGTCATGGTAGCGAGTATTATTAACGCGTGCTTTTCTTGAAGATTCTAATTAGAATGCAACATGGGCCAAAACCAAAATAATTACGCAAAGCAAAACAGCTCAGCATAATATACAAAAATAAAACGCAAAGCAAAACAGCTCAGCATAATATAATATACGATTTGAAATCGATTCCATAGGAATCCTATGGAATCGATTTCAAATCGACTGATTCCTAGTGCAGAGAACTAACTGGCAACCCCGATCCAGGATCGATTGGTGATCGATTGTCAATGTCAGTGTCATTCGCTCTGTGTTCGTGCTCTTGTTCGTTTGTGAATATTATTTCGACTTTGGATATTTTTGACAAGTTACGCTTTTCAAAATAGATTCTGATGATTTTTACCTAACGATCCCGGCTCACTCTTGGACTCAGAACCCGCTTTAAACGTTTACCCTGGCATTTCTTCGGATAATGAACCCGTTTTACATGACGACCCGCGCATGAATATGGACTTCCCGATTTTGCCTAGTAAATCTATGCATTGTACCTATAAATGTTCCACCAAAGGGTATCAGATAGACCAGATGCAGGACAAATTGTAAATAGCTGATTATGTAATTGAAAATAATTTAAATCGAAGACGGACACAATTCTTACTTAAACTTAAACGCTACTATTGAAATTGTTGAATTTCCTAGATTAACATTTGATGAACTTGTGTTATTAGCATGTGGAACATATCAGATTAAACAGGCAAAGTCTTATTATGGGGAGCATATAAGAAATGATGGTTCCTATACTATTGAAGTGTGCATTGATAGAGCCCGTGAGCTTTTACAAGGATTTCCTTCGGTCGAGAATTGCACATTATTGCGAGGGAAAATACAAAGCCGACATATAGGTCGTAAAATATATTTTGTATATATATTATATGAAGATAATAATCAAGGCATACAAGCTATTAAGGATTATTGCTGCAATTGCATAGTCGGCCGAAGAACTGAAGGTTGCTGCGCTCACATCATGTCTGTGATATGGTATTTAAGCTGGGCCAGGTATGAAAATATAACTCCACTGGTCCAGTTTTTAGACCATGCTTTATTAACTAACAAAAATGAATAATTTTACAAATAAATTGATTTATTTTAAAGTTTTGAAGTTTTATTTTTTATTATCATATTAAACAATTTGATACAAAACTTCCTACATATATGTTTTCTATGTACTGTAAGCCACTCAATAAAATCAAACATAGTGCAATATTTTTATGTTCATGTTCAAGCCCAAACGCCATACAAAGTGGTTGATGTCCTTTAGGATCATAATAGTATCAAGCAGTATACATGATTAGATACATATAATTAAGTTCAGTTAGATATTAAATTGTATGCTGGTAGTTAGGATGATCAGGTACAACGATAGGGAACACTTCAAATAAAAAGAATTTAGAATAGGGGGGTAGGGTGGCGAGGTACAACGGGCGAGTCCGACTCGAACTCTCTCGACTCCTTGTCTTGATCATCAATACAACCTAGTCTATGAGCTTTCTGCTCAGTACACTCGATGGCAATCGATCATGAATAAGACCTAGTCTAACAGCCCTCTGCTCAGCAGAGTCATTAAGTAATCAATCATAAATAAGACCTAGGCTATGAGCCCTCTGCTCAGTAGACTCGTTGGCTAATCGATCATTAATAAGACCTAGTCTTCATAGACTCATGCCCTCTGCTCAGCAGACTCGATGGCTATTCGATCATTAATAAGGCCTAGTCTATAAGCCCTCAGCACACAGACTCTTTAGCTAGATGGTTACTAATACGGCCTAACCTATGCGCTTGCTGATCAGACTTTCATGAATCTTAGCTAGTCTAGACTCGTACTGTGCAAGTTTTCTCGTAATTTTATGTAGGTTTTCTTGCTTTACAAACGGTCTTTTCGATCATTCACTGTCTCACAAGAACGTGAAAATGATTTTTGAACAACATTTTTGTTGGGACCTATAGTTTTAAGGCGCGCGGCACCTGTCATAGTCCTACCCATAGCTAGACACTAAAAAGTAACAAATAAAAAAAACTTCGTTTAAAAAAACCGACTTCAAAAACTAAAAAGTATAAAAAAAATATTTTAATAAAGATTTAATTGAATACATCTCTTATGCAAACGTAATACCATTAATATTAATTATATAATATAATTTGTATGTGCTACCTATTGATAGGTTTGAAGTCGTTTTTTATAATATCACACGAGTATAATTGTTGTGTTATGTGAGTTATCTATACATATAATAAAATCGTAGGAAAGTCAAAACTGTACATTGAATATTTTTTTAAAAGGATACCTGGGGCGTGATCTACAATCGATATCTAAGCCAAAAATATCGTTTTTAGAATTTTTGTCTGTTTATCTGTTTGTCTGTATGTATGTCCGGGCTAAACTCAAAAAGTACGGCAAACTATTTTTACTTCAAATTTTGCATGAATTTTACTAAGAGGTCGGGTCAACATATAGGCTACATATTATCACGCTATCACCTACAGGGGAGGAGCTGTGATAATTTATAAAGTTTAACGCGGGTAAAACCGCGGGGCACAGCTAATATAAACTATTATTAAGAAATTTTAGGACATACGTTGCACTAGTCTCCACCCAATATACATAGTATAATGTATGTATTTTAAATTCATATTAATTCCATACACAAAGAATAAAATAAATATTGATCATAAAAGCATTAATTCCAAAATTATTCAGGCCACACAAAAAGTAGAATTACAAAAATTCTTCATCCGAAGGGCGTCTCGATTGCATTTTAATTCATGAATAAGAACCGTATTAATTCTGCGATCAATCATACATGTTAAATGCGACGATTAATTGTTGGCAGAGATGTATGTATATTTATTTTAAATGAAGTGTATGATTTATATAGTTTTTAAATGAAGGAAAATGTCACTGTTATGAGACACCCAGATGTGGTGATGTTGTTTTACCTTTAATATGTAGGTATGTATTTAGAAATATATTAATATGTTTATCAGTTGCATGGTTGCCATAGTACAGACTCTGCCTAGTTATAATAATAATATCTAGGGACAATGACACACAGATCATCCTAGCCCCAAACTAAGCAAAGCTTGTACTATGGGTACCAGGCGACGATATACATACTTATATAGATAGATAAATACTTATATACATAGAAAACATCTATGACTCAGAAACAAATATTTGTGCTCAACACACAAATATTTGCACTTACCGGGATTCGAACCCAGGACCACCAGTTTCGTAGGCAGGACCACTACCGACTACAGTGACAGTATAGTTAGTTGTCCCAAAATATTGATAAAAAAGGTGTGAAGAATAGATTGGTAGATACACTTTATTGAACAGAATTTAAAATAGTTTGCCGAAACACAAACTTAATATCCAAAATCATGTACAACTGGCGGTCATGTCGAATAATAGCTATTTCATCCAGACAACCGTAGGATGGACTGGCCGAAAATGACAGGCAGCTGGTAGTGTACCGTCGTCAGTTCTACAGAGTGTAGTAGTTCTAAGCTACATAAAATGATACATGATGTACAGACGCCAGCACAGCCAGCTACCCAAATCTGTCAAAATTCTTTTATATTTTTTCAACTTTATCACATAAGCACAAGGTTCACTTTCAATTGGAGAAGTATGACAGATTGGGATAATTCGAAGTGCTGGCGTCTAGCGTCTGTACTTACTGAAACAAATATAATAAACTTATAAATATTTAGTAATACATTTAATGTGCATAAATAAATGAATATTAAATGAATAAATTTATATTAAGGTAAAATAGGAAGTTATTTAAAGCATCTATAATTAATAAAACTAGTTATAGTACCTACTACTGACCAAATTTCGCTACGAAGCGATTCTCACTACGTAAGGCATATTTTAGTAGTAGAATGTGTATGTAAACACAGTTTCAGGAACGATCGGTGAGATGGTCGATTGATTTACGTACTCTCTTGCGTACGGGAGTAAGAGATCGTCAAATTTCGGACCGCGAACTATCACAAAGTGTTCTTTTAACTAGAAAACTTTCCACCCGAAATTTGCACCCAGAACCTTTATGGCCGCTGGTACCGATAGACTAATGGGGCGTTTAATGAAGACACACTAAAATAAAAAGTTTATGTATTGGGTCCAATTGGAAGAGGAAATTAAAAAACCGGCCAAGTCGGACTCGCACATGAAGGATTCCGTAGCAGCAAGTATTTCAGTTGATTAAATGAAAGGTAAATTGCGGTTTAAGATTTATGAAGTATTAAAAAAAACTACTTACTAGATCTCGTCCAAACCAATTTTCGTTGTTAGTTTTCATGGTAATCATCATATATTTTTTTTAGATTTATCATTCTCTTATTTTAGAAGTTACAAGGGGTGGGGGGGGGGCACTCATTTTACCACTTTGGAATGACTGTCGCGCAAACTATTCAGTTTAGAAAAAAATGATATTAGGAACCTGTATATAAACTAATACGTTGTCCGATTTAAACTTGGCTAGTTTTTTTTACTCACGTTATGAAAGTTCCTGCTTGCTTTTATTTCCACTTTGCGCATGTTGACAGATTATGCTAACGTTACCACAGAATAAATAATAGTAGTGCCATTACATAAACATTCAAACTATCATACGAGTGCCTTAAAAGGGAACTCAGTACTTGCACTGCTGATTTATTGGAGCAACTGATCTGGATGTTTGGAATTAATTTGATATTAGATAGGCTGGTCCGTGCCTATTGGAACTTTGAATAAGAGCTTTTAATAAAAGAATACATTTATTTGTGACTCTTTGAAGTGATATTTAATATACTGTTATTGCTTCTTTTGTTTTATAGATATCTTAAAACATCACAAATTTTTTAACTGATTTTTTTAAAGTAAGATTTTCACATTCTGATGTCTACTTTGAAGAAGTGCTAGTTTACATGTTCTAGTTTATTCATAATTTTTATTATTAGAAAGGCCAGGTCAAAAGTGGCCTAAATAGGCGAGTACATAGGTATATGAAGAATATAATAAGAGTAAACGAGGCAAACGAAGTGTGCAAGGATCGTGACAAATGGGAATTCGTTGCCTCTGCCTACTCGTCTGGGAAATAGGCGTGAGTCTATATATGTATCTGCTTAATAGCTAAGAACATCATAGACGCTGTGGGGAACAGCAATTAATAATGTAACGTAATACAGTACCTTTATCTATCATAAAATTTATAAAAATACCTATATCTTTTCACCGTGGTCACCGCGCTTGCCCGGTGCAAGCGCGGTGACCACGGCAGACCACTCCAATTGAAAACGGTCTGGGAACCTTTGGTGGTGGCCAATGACCAGCAGGGTAGTGTAGTATGTGATAAGAAAGGAGAAATTAAAAAGATATAGGTATTTTTATAAATTTTATGATAGATAAAGGTACTGTATTACGTTACATTTACGCATTTACGCAGCATACCCGCTTTCCCGGGGCTCCCCCCAAGGCGCCAAGAGAAGTCCACGGCAGGTAGGTTTAATCGGTGCGAGTCCGACATACCCGTAGACACTTTTTGTGGGTGGCATGAGTAGACATAAGAGTTGGCGACCGTAGTCAAGTGGTAGCTAGTAAGTTGGTGGAGCTGCTGCCCAACTTGGGGATGGTATGGGGTGGTTTTGTTATTCTTTCTACGCCCGGAAGAACCATTTATACCATACACAATTCTTTTAAAAGTAGACACAAACCATTTTGGCTAGTTAACCTAGTTTGTTTAACGTAATTGTAATAGTTTAATCGGCGCGTTGGCATGGATAGCAAATGCTTGCTTTTAACGCCGGAGGTCGTGGGTTCGATTCCCACCCAGGACAGATATTTGTGTGCATGAACGTGTCTGTTTGTTCTGAGTCTGGGTGTAATTATCTATATAAGTATGAATTAACAAAATAAAAGTAGTATATGTAGTATATCAGTTATCTGATTTCCATAGTACAAGCTCTGTTTAGTTTGGGATCAGATGGCCGTGTGTAAATAATGTCCCAGGATAAGAAAAATAAGTACACCTCACACAATCCAGAAAATAAACAACAGTAATGGTTATGCAATAGGCGGTCGTCTTATCGCCAAAAGCAATCTGGAAACGAGTTGGATAAACCAAAAATTATATGGAGAGCGAAAGAAGATACCGTAAATAAGAATACGTAGGTTAAGCTACTTTGGCAGGCATATTGCTGTACCAATGCCGGAGAAAAAGCTTTAATATAAATTTTATTAGTATTTGTTTTTATTATTAATAATAATTATATGTTTTATTGTATGATTTTATTATTATTATTTCTAATTTATACATTTAATTTAATTTATTATTATGATATGATGGGTATAACTTGCCTGAAATAAATGGATTTATTATTATTATTATATTATAAGCTGGTAGATACAAGAACATTATTAATTAAAACAGTGTGTAATTTCTTAATAACATAATCCACTAAATCTTTAACTACGGAAAGGGCCAAAGTAAATTACTTTGAAAAAAAATTAGGTCAACTGCAATACCTTGAACCTCTGAATTACTTTGCCGGAAGGCAGCCCTGACCTTAGTATAGCAAGCCCTTACGCGGAAGAATCGAAGGCTGTCCAACTTGTGAGCTTGTTAAATGTAACCTTAGGTACCGTGCATATGAATACTAAGTATCTATACGAAGGGATTTAAAAATCCCAGAGAAGTGCAAGTTGAACTCGTGTGGAGACGGATCCATACACTAACTGCAAACGTAAGTTCGTGCGGATAGTTTTGAGATCATAGAGAATTATTTTAAGACCATAGAAGGAAGCTAGCTTTTCCTGCAATAAATGTAACACTTTTTTTCTAAAAGGCTTCAAAAAAACAATGTTATCAATTTGATAATATTTCTTTTTGTAACTGAAATTATAAAAGCAACGTTCCGATATTTAAAAAAAATATTGCATGTTTTTGAATTCAATCGGATCAAATCAGTTGTCAAAAAACAATTTAAGTTGGGTTTTCGTTTTTAATCGGTGATAGTTTTTTTAAAGCAATTCCTTTACTTTTTGCAATAAATTTCTGTTACAATTATAAATTAAAAAAATATTTGTCATCCCAATAACCCCTCACATGTGTGTGCATTACATGTTAATCAGACGAACTTAAATTCTCATTATTTAAAAAAAAACACTATCGTTCTTAGTTTCTATGTGTAAATCTTATGTTCGATATTCGTTTTCATCCAAAATGTATTTTAAAATGAAAATCAGGTCATACATAAACAGCGGAGTAATCACACATCCTCAACAAAAAAAAACATACACATAAAGAACCTCCTTCCTTTTCAGTAAAAAAAAAAAAAGAAACATGTTAAGCTAATTTTACAATATAATACAGTATACACGCTACTTTATAAACGACCGAAAGGTAAAAAAATACTACTAGTTATTTAATCTTTTCGAGTTGATTTCCAATATTTATTCTGAACCTCTTTTAGTTTTGGAAAACAGCTGTCATATAAAATTGTCTGATTTCTGAACGCCCACGTTACCGAAAGTGGGGTAAGGCTGGTCCGACAGTACACACATAAATATAGACCAATCTTGGAGTGTTGAACATAAAAATGGATTTAAGTATTGTTGGATTTCGTGTAACTGTGATGCATGATTTCATTGTCTCATAAATATATTTGATCTGTTAGCATTACTAAGTAGGATTTAATAGATCCAAATAGGAATTAATTGATTCCAAGTGGGAATTAAGTAATAGATTCACAGTAGGAATTAATAGATTCACAATAGGAATTAATAGATTCAAAATAGGAATTAACACTTTCCAAGCTACAATAACCAACATAGCCCGAAGAAGTGCCAAGCTGAAGTGGCTGTGGGCAGGGCACATAGCTCGTAGAAGCGACGGCCACTGGGGCAGAAAGGTTGTTGAGGGGAGACTACGAACCGGAAGACGCAGCGTGGGCAAGCCCCCTAAAACGACTACTGATCTCGTGAGGGTCGCTTGAAGCTGCTGGGTGCGTGTAACGTAAAACCGGCAATTGTGCAGGTCTTTGGGAGAGGTCTTTTTCCAGCAGTGGGCATCTTTTGGCTGGTATCATGATGATGCAAAAAATAATATGTTTATATTCCTAACATTTAAAATAGCAAATATCTCAGAAGCTGTCACGTTATAGACTACACGGTAGCGAAAAACATACGGAGAATTCTTTTAAATAGAATTTAACAGATACGATTTCACATTGTTTTTTTAACGAAATATGTGATTTGATTCGAATAATGCAAACATATTCTGAGAAAGCGTATGAATAAAACACTTATGTTTTTTTTTGTTTTGACGCAGAGCTAACCCTCAAAACAACTTCCAGTTTCACCTTGAAATCGGGAAATTATTTGATTAGTTTTAAGTTGTTAGTAAGTTGGCCCAGTTTTTAGACCATGTTTTATTAACTTACAAAAATAAATAATTTTACAAATAAATTGATTTATTTTAAAGTTTTGAAGTTCTATTTTTTATTATCATATTAAACAATTTGATACAAAACTTCCTACATATATGTTTTCTATGTACTGTAAGCCACTCAATAAAATCAAAAATAGTGCAATATTTTTATGTTCATGTTCAAGCCCAAACGCCATACAAAGTGGTTGATGTCCTTATGTAAATTTGTTGCTCAAATGCGTTAACATACCTAATCAATGTATGAAATATCATTACCGCCTATATATAAATATCGTTAAAAATATAATATTTACTGATAGACTAGATGTTCTCACCGGAATGTAAGCGATCGGTGAGCCTTTAGGCGTGCGGTCAGCCTATAGATGGGTGACCAATTATGTAGTTCAATTTCGGCACGTCTCCGTGCGTTAACACGTCAAGTTGTCAGTATCGTTTACAGTCACTAAACAATAGTCGTTAACCATGTCAAGCCTTGAACAAACTAAACCCTGTTCGCAATAGAAAAAGAAGACTGACATGTTTTTAAATTCGTTTGCCATAGAAGGCGATCACATTATACATATCTATTCAGCTGCCTGTCTTACATAATATTCTTTCATTAACTGGCCATCCTATCCCCAGGTGCTGAGAGGTTGCGTGTGACATATGGACAGCATCCATAAACATAAATTTATTGCATTTTAATCGTCTCACGATCATCGTTCTTTTTGAGCTCCTGTTAAAAAACAACTCATCGTAATTAATCGTGGATTTCATCACACCTAGTCATAACTTGCATGATTCGAGTTCCTTTTAGAGCTTACAGTTTCGCGTGCCGACCTTATTTTTAATTAAAACTTGTAAAATGTCGACCAATATTTCATATCAATAACAAGTATATTGGGATTAAGGTGTCGGCTTGTTAGGTGTGGTAGCTTCGTTTAATATCACAAGAGAAAATCGTGATATTGTATTCGTTTTTTGAAACGCGAACTGTACCGCGGGGTTTTATAATTATTATAATTTGCAATTGATACAAAGCACACCCATAATAAATATCAATTATTCATAATATTATTTAAAACATATTTAAATATGAGTGTTTCTTTAAACTTTAAAGTAGGTCAGTAAGGCTTTAATGCACCTTTAGTTCGCGCTATCTATGAAAGGAGTCCGCTTTTGAGCTAGTAGGTAAGTACGCATAAAGTCTTCTACTTCTACTACATTGTAGACTAGACATCCTCAGAATTTCAAGTTTTCTAAAATGACGAAGGTTTGGGGGCTCTGGCATCTTACTCTTATATATAACTAGCTGTGCCCCCTTTACCCACGTTAAACTTAATAAATTATAGCCTATGTGTTAATCCAGGGTATCAGCTAACTCCATACAAAATTTTATAAAATTCGCTTCAGCCGTTTAGACGTGAAGAAGTAACAAACATACACACTCACACACTTACAAACTTTCGCATTTATAAGCCTCCTAGCCGAATCTCGGTCACGGCGGCCAGTCTTAATAGAGATTAGCCATCTGCGCGGGACATATTATAGTGCACAAGTGTCATTATCCGATGGGACGCCTAGCGACACGACCGGAAAGAGGTCACTCTTGTATATACAACGATATTAAAATTAGTTTATTTGGAATCGTTTTGATGGTCTCAAAGGACGGCGAGCGAACTGTTTTTTTTTTTCTTAATTTCATTTATTCAGTTTTACGGCCCTGGCTTCTTTGGCCTTATGAGCCATCTTAAGTAGTATACATATTTCATTTCACTGGTTTTCGTCGATAAGTCAATGTCAAGTAAAGTCCATCACAGTCAAGTCATACTCCCACGTTAAGCAGCCAGTCCGGGCTGAAGTAAACAGATAACAGTTGTTAAGCCATGTCAAAGGTATAAACAATTCTCATACAAAAGTAACCACACGATGAAAAAGACAAAAAAGAGTATCTGAGACGACTAAGTAAACACCCTGTAGTTATGTAGAAGGAGATACCCGTCTATAAGTGGAGACCTCAACTCAATATATCGACCTAGGTGGAGACTTTACTAGCGGCTTCTATAGAGTTTTGATTCAATATGGAAAATCGCAAGTCACGGCAATATAGCACTTTCCTCCACTTGTATACGTTGTCAAAGATGTTATGTCTGAAAATTATTATTTATATTATTTACATATAAAAACTCATTTCACACCAGTTCTTAAAATGAAACAATGCCTCGATGCGTCTTTTTCCGCGTAGGCACCAAAACTCTTTGCGGATAGTCTATAGATGGGTGACCACTTATTTGGATTAATTTTGGAACATCTCCGTACTTTCTCATGTCAAATTGCCGGTACCGTTTATATCGTAAATACTCGTTAAAAAACGTCGTGTGCATAGGCCCTTAATAGGTAATATTACCTTACCTATTAAGGGCCTATGCACACGACGTTTTTTAACGAGAGATATTATTTAATTAGATTAAAATGTTAAATATTATTTGTTAATATCTAGCTCAAAACTGGAAACTAAATATTATAAGTGCTCCAGCGTTAAGAGGAACACACTTGTGCTCGTTTATACGTATGTTTTTTCATTCCAGCTAATATCCTCGCCGCTTAAGGCGCAAGGTTCGCATTTATATCATACTGTACCATAAGCAAGTGCAATTGAAACAAGTATGTTAGGCGTGGCTGTATTAAAATAAACAGTGTTAGTAATTTGTCGTTATTAGTTTAGTAATGCGTACTACTGGAATTACGGATGTAAGTGGATTAGTTAGACTTGACTCTATATATGGCGTAGAATTTTCGCAAAAATAGCTGCAATTCAACAATTTACGTTGTAGAAATACTTGTTAAATAGGGACGGTCACCGTAGCCTAGTTTGTAGTGCTCCTGCCTATGAAGCTGGTGGTCCTGGGTTTGAATCCCGGTAAGTGCAAATATTTGTGTGATGAGCACGAATATTTGTTTCTGAGTCATGGACGTTTTCTATGTATTTATCTATCTATATAAGTATGTACATCGTCGCCTGGTGCCCATAGTACAAGCTTTGCTTAGTTTGGGGCTAGGATGATCTGTGTGACATTGTCCCCAGATATTATTATTTAATTATTCATTTTCACCAATCTAGTACTATAGTAATTTAAGGTGTATTAATATATTAAAGTGTATACTATTTATTAATTAAAAATGTGGCAGTAATATCTAATATTAAGTTGGTGAAACTCTTGTTAGCCATAAGATAAATAATAAAGCAAAAGTAGAGATCCAACGTGTCCCCACATACGTTTTATAATGAAGAAAAATATTCTAAATATAAATAAATCTTAGCTTCATCAGGCTGATTCAATAAGAATGGCAATTGTCAGCTTATGGGGGTCAAAATCTTCTGGAAAAATTCAAACTTCAAATTTGGAATGTCTTAATAATTATTTAAATTTCGACCATGATTAATGAAAATGAGACTCGTCAAAAATTTGTTAAGAAACGATTTAAAAAATAAGAGGTTACATCACTACAAGTTGATACCACTATAAGTATTAAATAAATGTCTACTTAATATCATACGCGATACAAAAATCTGAAATCTGAGAAATTAACAGAGGCCTTTGTTTTCCTGCCTAGAAAGGACTAGACCAGACCAGAAACAGGACCACCCCGTACCATCCCGTGGGTGCCGTAAAAGGTGTCTAAGGGATACAGTAGTCGGGCAACAGCGCAACCTGTGTACTATATACCTAGCATATACTACGTCAATGCGGTCGCCAACTTGCATGGCAATCGCGGTGACTATGGCAAACGACTCCAAATGGCACCGTTTAAGAAACCTTTGGGGGAGGCCTATGTCCAGCAGTGGACGATATCATGCTGATGATGTGATGTGGATTGTCTTGGATGTAGATATTGGTTAAGCTATGGCAGAGGCCTACTTTGACTCTATTATGTTCTGCTATTGTTAATAAATAATAAAATATTTAGTAAAATATAAATTTCAATAATCAAACCTAAACATAATCTCCTTGACAATAACTTAATACAAGCTAGCTAAATATCACTACCATTATAAAATAAATTGTATAAATGTTTTAACATTCCGTGTACCTAAATATCTGTAATACATACATACATACATACATACATAGACTCACGCCTGTTTCCCAGAGAGAGAAAACTGATTTCCATTTGTCCATTTCCATTTGTGATCTTTGCATACTTCTTTTGCTTCGATTACAGTCATTATATTCTTTATTTTTATTCTGTAATAAATAACTAGAAGTCCTGCTGTGTGGTGACGGCGACAAATATCAGAATCAGAATATCATCACCCCATCTCTTCCCATGGGGGGCGTAGAAGTCGACCCGAGGGAATATCTACCAGAGGATGGGCAGCAGCATCCTTCTGATTGCTATGGTCATCTTACTGCGATCGCCAACCCGCCTGCCAAGCGTGGCGATTATGGCATATCCCCCCAATACGATTCTTGAGGGAGGCTTGTCCAGCAGTGGACTTATTTAGCTGTAATGATGATGATGAAGTAACTAGAAATAATAACTGTATTACTACAAACATGTTCTGACAATTTATAAGCGCTTTTTGAAAGTCTACGTGAATAAAAACCTTTTTTATTTATTATTATTTTATTTATTTAATGTTTGTCCCACACTAAACTTAAGAAGTATGTTATAAAACTTCATTATTTATTTAGTTATTTAAATTTGCTTCAATATTTATGGCACAAGACTCATTATAAGTGGTTTATACTAAGTATGGATAATTGAAATTTTTATGTTAACCATTTTACCGTTTTTTTAAGAAAAATGAGGCAATTGAAGTTTTAAAGTTGTGTTTTAATTACTCCTTAATAAGATTCATTTTTATCTATCTGGGATATGTTACTTGGGCCGTTTTATAAGGATAGTAGAATAACTCTTTCAACCTTCGATGCCGGCGTGAACATAGTTAATGTAAATAATTCATTAATTTACTACATAAGGTAATTACGTGATTTTCTAGTAAGGTAAGATTTGATCTAGTATTTACTATTTGATTTGTTGGCCAATATATTTATTTATATATGTTACCGTAAAATTGTGAATACCATTGGATTATAATCTATATCGATACCTCAAGAGAATGTTAAGGGTCGATAGATTGTAAATTATAAATTATACTGTTTACTCAGGCGTATTTATCTACTAGAAAAGTAGGTTATGTGATCTACAATCGATATCGATTGTAGATCACGTCCAATAAGTATCCTTTAAAATAATATTCAATGTACAGTTTTGATTTTCCTACGATTTTAATATATGTATAGATAAGCATAAATGCAAATTAGGTAAATCACTCTTAATGTGTTTTAACCTGTTTACCGGTTGAACATAATTTTGACTATCCATCGTAGTTTTAGAAACGGTCCTGCAACGCTTAGTAAAATGTATGAAAAAAGCAAAAGCAAGGCCAATCCATAATCCATTATCATCATCAACGGCAAAGAATATCACCACCCCATCTCATTCCGAGGGGTGGGAGGGGGGGCATACAAGACGTCCCGAAAGAATATCTCCCAGAAAACGGGCAGCAGCGTCTCTCTGCGTACTTACTATTACTACTTACTTACTACTTACTATGATCTTCCAACCTCCCAACCTGGGGCTCTACCGGCTAAGTCGCCGAACATCAATTTGTTAAATGGCGTTCAAATAAATAAAGGTTAAAATGACTTAATCAATCGTTAAATCGGCTTCAACGTTGACAATCGATTCCGGACCATTTATGACATCACATGTGCTCATGGAAGCCGATTTAACGATTGATTAAGTCATTTTAAACCATTATTTATTTGAACGCCATTTAAGAAATCGATGTTCGGCGACTTAGCCGGTAGAGGCCCTGTTTGTTAAGCGTGGCGATTATGAAATCTCTCTCCAAATATATTTTATGTGCCTTTTTCGAGCAGTAGACGTCATTCGGCTGACTTGATCTATGACATACTTCTATTGAATGCGAAAGATCTATGGAAGTAATTGCTGATAGTATTAATTATGTCATCTTCCGTCGAAGTGCATAAGAATACAATATATTTCCCGTTAAAATACCGCTATCTACTTGTGCTTACTTAATTGTTAAAGGTCACATCCAAAATGTTCACTTTTGATGTCCGTCGTAAAAACACACGAATTAAGTGATTACCATCTGAGACTTACTGAAAACTATTATGTTCAATCGTAAACACTGCGCTTTATTTAAGGGTAAGCATCTTACGTAAAGAAAATGACGATCGTGTGTTTTTTTTTCCACAAAATATTTATGCTTTGAAATTTTCAGCAGTATAATCATTTTTTTTAATGTATTTATGCTTATAATATCGAACAATTCAGTGTAAATACAATGAACAATATAATAATAGAGGTACATAACTTGTATTTAAAGATTAAAGATGATGAACAATTTTCCATTATGCTGTACATAATGAAGGGATTTTATTCACTCTACTAATATTTTACACATTTATATCTTTCCTTTTCTTCTATTATACACCATGTAACTTAATTAACGCACACCCTGAAAATAGTTTGTTCAGAATCGTTTACTGAATCCATTTATATCATATTTAATATAGGTAATATTTTATTCCAAAAATAAACGGAAATTACTGTAAGAATAACCCCGTACAGTCAAAACAAATTGAAATGAACCGTAAGTCAAAGTAATAAGACTTTTAAAATCGCAGTTTTATTTGTATTCATACAAATTCCATCATTCAATACAAAATAAAGAAAATAAACTTTATTCCAAGAAACTAATTTAGTAAATAACAATGCATATACATGTTAAATAAAAAATTCAGTGTATGTATTATGATAACAACATAATATTCTAATTGGGGTGTTTGAGGGTGTGCGTTAAGTACGTTACATGATGTATATATAGATCAACCCATTAGCAACTTCATGTGTCAAATATTGTTTTTATTCTATATACAAAACATATCATTCTAAATTTAAATTTAAAAACCTGCTATCGACAAAAATTAAAAGAGATTCTAGCCTCAACTCATATACAAAGGTTAAACAATATTGTATAATTACACTTTTTAACCTTTTGCCCTTCACAGTCATGTATAAATGACAAACCAAAATATGCCCAGCATGCCACGGCTATTACTATGTAGACGTAACGCGGCGTGCCGGGCATATTTTTTAAATAATATATATCCGTTTATTTATATGTGCACTTACCAATACTGTTATCTATACTAAAATTGAAAATTAGTAGGTATTTATCTTGGAGAATATCCTAATAGTCGCAACGCTTGGGAGAGGACTTGGCGATGGTTGTAACACTCAGCAAGATGGTGCTGTCCATTTCCAGTCCCTGCACAAGATGAGATGGGATGTTGATATTTGCTGCCGTCACCACACAGAAAAAATAAACACATGTACAATGAACGTTTCTTGCCCTTAACATAAAGTGTAGTAGGTACTTAAAACAATATCCATCATAAACGTTTAGTTTTACAATCGCATTATTATCTTATCTTTATTAACACTCAAAAAGTCATAAACTCAACCAAAATTATACCCCTGATGTGCATAATTTTATTTTTATTTGCATCTTTTATTCCTTCACGGACCACACCTGTCAATTTTTATTATTTTATTATTGCAAAGTATACGACAATTTGGAATCATAAAAAGTGGATAAAATGTGTGAAAAAAAAATTAAATACATAATATGTATGCTCTGTGGATGTTAATTTTTATGATTTCACTTCGGACCAAGCATATTTTGCCGCGTTAAATTGACACTTGAATGTCACAGTGACAATGGAAATTTGAATATAATTATTCTGGTATGATAGGCCAATAAATAATAATATTATCGCGACTCATTATAATAATATTAGGTATAAAGTCGTTTCAACTTCAGACTGATGTTCAAAATTCAAAATTCAAAATTCAAAAGTCGTTTATTCCGTTAAAATATTACATTTGTGTGGAATCGTCAATTTTTTTTACCCTACCGTGCAGTGCATGACGTGGCAGCTACTGAGAAACACTGCCAGAAAACTCAGTAGGAATCCTTTTTTAAAATATATATTTCTTAAATAAATTTACATTGTATTTAAATGTGTTAATTTAGAGCGACTCAATCCCAAGCTGTTTTGTCACTTAAATAATCAGAAGTTTTGTAATAAGCCCTGCTACACAATTTGGCTTTTATAATTCTTTTAAACTTATTCATAGACATTTCTCGGATATCACTGGGAAGTTTGTTATAGAATCTTATACATTGCCCCATAAAAGAGTTACTTACTTTGTGGAGACGGGTGGTATGTAACACAAAGTTATGCTTATATCGAGTATTTATATTATGAGTATCACTCCTTTTACAGAAGGAGTCCTTATATTTATGCATATAAATTAGATTCTCATATATATACTGACATGCTACAGTCAGAATGTTAATCTCTTTAAACTTCTCTCTCAAAGATTCTCGCGGACCAAGTTTATATATTGCTTACATTAAATGTTTGATAACATTCATCAAAAGATGGCGCTGTGTGAAAAGCTGCAGCTGCTCGTGAAAAGTACATAAAAATATTAATAGCTGGTCACAATTACATATTTCACCTGAATAATAAAATTGTCAACGCCAAATATAAAACGACGTGGTTTTATTTTGAAGGAAGGTTGTAAAAAATGAGATTACTATTCATGTTGCGAGAAGAAGCGTTTGCGGTAAATTTATAAGTACAATACAATACAAAAATGTTTATTACATTATTACACAGATGTCATACAACAAATTTGTTGGCGTATATAGATGCCTGTGCCAGAAGACGTAACAATAATAGAATAAGTAGGTACCTACCAAATAGTGTTCGCAAATTTATTTTGTTGTAAAATTAAGTAGTCATTAGAAAGTTTTTATTTTTACAATATAGATGTACACATTACCGCCAATGGTATTATAATAACATATATATAATTGTTACTTTTGTCTATTTTTTGCTTAAGACTAAAAAATATTTTATGGTATTTTTGGACAGTAAAATGCTCAACAATAATTAATATAATATACATTGATACTACGTAAAGGTTTTAGTGTGGTTGAAGAAAAGTTATATATACGTAAATATGTTTACACATTTTTATTGCTTATTACCTTTATGGAATGTTAAGACGGACACTTCCAAAGCAAAGAAGTTCAGATAATAATGAATTATGTATTTTAAACTTAATTGTTACATTTTGTGTTATTGTTGCTGTCTTATTCTATCTCCAGAAGCGCATCCCACAGACGAATACATTGTACAAGAAAGGAAGAATGAATGAAGTATGAACCGTTAGGCGGACACTGTTAAGTAGAAGTAGTTTTGATATGATTATTGATAGCCAGTAGTTAAGTAAGCAGGTGGAGAGTGAGAGAACAGTATAGAATAAACAGCTGTTTATGCTATCAATAAATTAATACAATCTCTATAATAAAATTATAAATACATTTATATTAATATGTAGCTCCCAATAATAAGTAAATACGAAAAGGATCCATGAATCGGTCGTTAGGGCATTGTGCCCGCAATGGTGGAGCTCCATGTAAAATCAATTTTTCAAAAGATTTGAAAAATACATTATAAAACATATTATATCATCGATTGTTAGTCTCGTGTCTCACTCTAGTATCGGTATTGTTCCAATCATCCTGTTCAAATTTTACTTACTATGAATTTCAAGACTGGTTAGGTTAAGCAATTAAGGGTGTAGTTAGTTAAGAGGCTCTTGACTGTCAAAGAGATTTAATTTCTGAGCATTTGCGAGCTCTGAAGGGTCCCTTAAGCTGTCGGTATTAGTCGTATTCGACAGAAAACAATGTCACAAGGGTATATGCTGCTGCCATTACGGCAAAAAAGACGAAGAAGGGACGCTAAGAAATGCGTATCATATCAGCACCAAAACTGTGACCAAAAGTCTTGATTTTAGTACCCACCACTGCAACTCCTGTAAGCCAGGATCAACAGTGGCACACAATGAAATGACACTGAGCGGTGAGGCTCAGGCATGTCCCGGGGAATCGCATTAACTGTATTGGATCCTACAACGAATTTAATCAGAAAGAAAAAAGGAGGAGTTAGAAAATGAATAGTTCCGCTTCCTTCAAGAGCAAAGTGGGAGTCAGAATGATGTAAAGAGGCTATAGCCTCATAAAACGAGAGAATTACAACTAGAGAAGCCAGCTGCAAAAGCACCGAGGATCAATTTAAGGATCCTAAGTGAGCTGTTATATTTGATTCCAATACTACTAACGAATTCATCAATAACTCCTTATAACCAGTATCCATAGCTCAACGACTCGTAATCGGTCTACTAACTAACATATTTCATTCCGGCCACCTAGTTCAGAGTCATGATAATTATATTTAGCAAATATCTGTAGGAGCCATCAATTAAAGTAGGCGTGCGCAGCCGGGGGGCAAACATTGCTACTACTGTTCCCAACTCGCTATTAATTACTCCGTGAGAACTGGAATAACTGAGAACTAGTTGTACTAATTGCTTCGAATGTTTGTCTGATACCAAACTATTAGAAACTCAGCTATCTTACTGATATTATAAACGCGAAAGTTTATATTTTTCACATCGAAACTCTTGAATAAATTTGAATTTGAGGGAGCTTATATGTAATAATCTTTTAATTTACGTCCTTTAAAATATATACTATTAATATTTCAAAAGTATTTTTTTATGTCATATTCAGATACTTTATTGTGGATCATAGGTAGGTACAAAATACAGATGTTGAACAATTTTAAGATCAGCCATGTCCCGCCCTTTGGGCATACAATAATTAACACAAAATTAAAGCAATAATTACATAACACAATGTCAATAAATTAATTAATATATAATTAAGTATAATTAATATATAATTATTATAATAATATCCTGTAACATTATGTTCATGTCTGTTTGTCCTGAGTCATCAAGTCTCACCAACCATATTAGAGTTTTATGAAACCACGATGCTAATAAAACTTTGTCTCTTACTGCGCTCACGTCAGATATTTTCACTATATTCTTGAGTTTTCCTTCGTTGACCGGTTTATTGGCTCACGTTGTCTATCACGATCACGTGAACCAAAACATTAATATCAATGCACTGATCGAAACACAAATACCGTGGACAACCTGCACAAATGAGTGATAATGTAAATGCTACACGGTCAACTGATGCGAGCCATTGGCGCCACGCCATAATATTACGAAAACATTTCAGGCGATAAAAACAGTTTCACTTTAAAAACTAAACGCAGGAACAAGTTCGAGTTCTATCTTTGAATCCGCAAAAAAGTAAAAACAAATGTAAAATTGGTACTTGAAAGCATTTTAAAACCAAGAAGTTCCATTTAAATATTTTTTTCTAAATATTGTCAATTCGAATCTACGAATTTAAATTTCGAACACTCATGTGTTCGAAATTTTAAGTGCGCCCAATGTATTGGAAGACTTACCTTACTAGGCAACTATGAAAATTAATATATGTACATCAGAAATACATTATCAAATACCAATTTTTCTTTTGTGTTTGTTGAAGAAGACATTCCAGATAACAACATATTCTAATACAAAGCTTCTCAAACGCATGTTTCTTTTATATATTTTATGACCGATACAATTTTTTGCTGAGCAACGTGCCCATATACAAATATAGGGATATAGGTAACTATGTGGAAACTTCATTACTTTTTCGATCACTATTCATAATTCAGGGGTATTTTGAATTAGTTATTAAGTATATACGGGACGTATACATAGACGGGCCGGATTGCGTGGTTGGTAAATGCTTACCTTTCACGCCGCAGCTCGTGGGTTCGATTCCCATCAAGGACAGATATTTGTTTGCATGAACATGTCTGTTTGTCTTGAGTCTGGGTGTAATTATCTATATAAATATGTATTTTAAATAAGTAAATACTTACTTACTTATCGTATGGGCAGTGGTTACCGTAGTATTCAAGCTGCCCAGTAGGCTGACATGGCTTAACGACTGTTGCCTTTTGGCTACAGCCGGGACCGTCAACTTAATGTGCCGAAGAACGGAGACGCTCATAAATTAAAACACTTTGGGCAGTCACACATTGTAGTGTCAGAGTTTTTGAAGCCTCCCTTCGATTAGACGGCCTTTGACATGACTAAATGAACTACTTAACGCTGTCAGTCCAACGACTGGTCGGGAGGTAATCGTATCGGATAGTCAACCCATCCGATCTGCACCTTAGTCATTACTAAATTAAGCTTCTATTTATTGGTCGAGAGTACCATTATTATTATATAATACTAGCTGTGCCCCGCGGTTTTATCCGCGTTAAACTTTATCATAATCATTTATTTGCAATAAGTGTTTTGCAACATAAGATTCAAATAAAAATGTACAAATAACTATAAGGATTATAAATTACAGCCCATGTGTTAATTCAGGGTGTCAGGTAACTCCATACCAAATTTTATTAAAATCGCTCCAGCCATTTAGACGCGAAGAAGTAACAAACATAAACACTCACACACTAAATGTTTTTTTAAATCGCTCTAGCCATTTAGACGTCAAGAAGAACAATCATACACACTCACAAACTTTCGCCTTTATATTAATGTAATTCACCATTGATATAGTTTGCTCATAGTTACCCAAACACCGGTATATCGTTGGTATGTGAACTTAGTCTAATAAGGCATGGCCGAATGGCCTAGCTAGCGTGTCTAGGAGCAATTCAAACACGCAGAAATAACTATCACCGTACACCTAATGGGATTTAGGTGGGAACTCGCTGGATTTCGTTTGGTTCCGAATATTTAAATTGTAGTAGGTTTTATTATTGTTATTTTAAAAAGACAACGCCCGCACTAGAGAATTGTATTTTATTAACACACTAGCCAGGATCCGTAGTGATACTCGCTTTTTATCGTGGACTATTTGTTAAATCAGAGTATAATCTATTGCCATTCCAAGTTTCAAACCGATCGGTTGAATTATTGTTGCGTAAATTGAATAAAATATCTAACTAATCAAACTTCGTACGTTTATAATATTAGTAGAAAACAAAGCCTATGGACAACACCTATATTCTTCGAAAGGGAGTTAGCAAGAGAATCCATAATTTGATATGCCAGTGTGTATTGTTCTAATAAATAAGTAAAATAAAAAAGGTTTTTATTCACGTAGACTTTTAAAAAGCGCTTGTAAATAGTCACAACATTTGTGTAGTAATAAAGTTGTATACATTATTATTTCTAGTTACATAGATATTTGGGTACACGGATTGTATGAAAACATTTAAAGAATTTCTTTTATAATAGCAATGATATTTAGCTAGCTTGTGTTAAGTTATTGTCAAAGAGATTTTGTTTAAGTTTAATTATCAAAATTTATAGTTTTAGCTTACTACATATTGTCTGAATGGTTCTGTCTATATTAAAGTATTATTCATACTTCATAGCTTAACTCGCCTACCCCGGATTTTCCGACTAATAATTTTGATTCTGATTTTCCAAGTCACTTATACTGAGTATCAACACCTCCTGTGAAAAACATGATTTCTTCATTACTATTAATCTTTTAGGTACAGACGCCAGCACATCCAGCTACACCTAACTGTCTAAGTTCTTTTATAGATTTTCAATTATATCACATAAGCATAAGATTCACTTTCTATTGGGGAAAAATTGACAGATTGGGGTAGCCTGATGTGCTGGCGTCTTTACCTATGTAACAACAAGCAGAGGTGCTTTACTCCAAAAATGCATGCTTATTCGACGTGTTTACTCTCAATTTAGGCAATCAGGTCAGTGTGTATAATACATATCAGAGTAAATCGTTGGGATCAACGTTTATTTTAAGAGTAAAAACTCCTAGATAAAATCCCTAATTACCTTCACTGTCAAATATATCTCGTCAGGGGCTTCATTGAAAAATATTTCCACTTCGTAAGAGTTGAAAACCTTAGATTTTTTGTTCTTTAACTCATGAAACTGTCTTTTCAAAACGATGTTAGATGATGGAATCTTTTCAAATTGACATTGAAGAATGCAAGAAAAACGCTTTCGGAAAATGATTTTATTTTCTTATCTACTCGCCACTTTATAAAGTCATTGTATGTATTTACATAAGAATCTTTCCTTAGAAATTTCAGAAGAATTTCGATAACTGTATTTGCCTCGTCTTTAACATTTTTTAATAAGATATTAGTCTTAATCCGCGATTTCCCGCCAAATAATATGGTCTATTTAAAATTTTAAATATGGAACACACCCCGTTACTGTCACGGTCGAACGCGTTTAGTTTGTTTTTTTTTTTTGTTTTAATCATACTGGCTGTTTATACTCTTACAAGACCGCAGCATTTTTTTTCCTTTTTTCTTAATTATGTTAGATTTTTTACAGCCGACTGCCTAACCAAACTTAGTTCTATTTTTTAAATTTATTCCTACCCTATAGAGGGAAGCAATCACTAGCCGTAGCTTGTTATATTATCTTTGGCAATGACTATGTCTTTCCCGCCGAAAGGTGGGAAGTAGCATCTTCCACCAGCTCTTCGGATCAACGAAATACTACTTTCGGAGTATGGGAAAAGAAAAATTCATTTACAAACATCAATGTAACAAGAAAACAAATAAACATCAACCTCCATTTTGTTGAAAATATTGTACTTGGTCGGTAATGCTGTATACAAATACTATTGTGTCTTCCAACAGTACGATTTTCTAGACTCCAAACTATTTTGTTATATTTTCATTTTGGTCGTTGCTTCTAGATTCGATTTGGATAGGAAGGCGCGAACTAAGAAAATTGCTATAAGTGAAAATCATCGAAAGAAAAACTCTAAATTAAGCCCATTGTGTGTGTGCGTGTGTATGTGTGTTATATGTGTGGCCCAAATCTATTACTTTTAAAAAGTGCTGACTTCTGCCATTAGGCTCGGAGTGATTCCAGAGTTGTTTGGAAGCTGGACATCTTCATCGCAGAATGAAGAAAATTAAATAAGGTCTTCACACTTATATTGAGTTTAGCAATACTTTGAGACCTTTTTATACCAACCTACTCGTAAGACGCGAATCGTTCTAGCGTTCCACGCTCCCCTACATGAGAAAGGCAATACCACAAAAATTATTCTTCATAAGTATTATAATAATAACAATACTTTTCAAAATTAGAAACTCTTTAAACCTTTTCCAATGAAATATAGCAATATCTTAGTAAAATAATAAATATTAAAAAAAAATCGCTAATTTATCTAACTTAGGTATTTGCGGCGTCTTTTATGCTAAGTTGAAACATGTTTTCTATGGAATTCTTGAGTAACAATGGTTTGATAAATGCTAGGCTGGAAGTTCATGACAAGGTTTTAGCCCATGTTAATGACAATTTGGCGGTAAGTATCAATGTTTCATGATAAATTGTCATTCCACATATTAACTAAGCACTATCATTTTGCGTTTTATTTTAGCTCATAAATATTATATGTATTATTAATCGATTTCAAAAGTGAGAGGTTTTCACTGACTGAATGTTGTTTGTTTTTGTATGTATGTTTGGTGTTTTCTCCGTTGCTTGAGGAGCGAATTTAAGCTGCTTAAAAACTTACAAAGTTTAGTATGTAGTGTTATTTCCGCAAATTTTCTATAAATAATAAATAATCAAGCTGTGATGCAATTTACACCACCCTCTGCCTCATAACATATGTACGGTAGGGTAAAAAAATTGACGATTCCACACAAATGTAATATTTTAACGGAATAAATGACTTTTTGATTTGATTTTGATTTGATTTGACACATACAAGAAGGACAATATATAAAGGTTTGAACGGCCGAATCAAATACAAAAATCGATATTTGTTTTGTAGCTTATTATAACTTGACGTGGGAGTTTTTCAGTACTTCACATCCGGTGAAGCAGGGAAGTCTCTATGAGTTTTTTATGCTACCCAATAAGCGTTGGACATGGCTTAATGACTGTTTTCATACGACTAAAACCTCAAAAATCAGAAATTAAACCATTTTGGCAGTCACCCATGTCTGGCTGACCGCGTGCCCCGATGCTTAGCCTCGCTGATCATTAACGATCCGATGAGAACAACTGGCCATGAGGTCATATTCATCATCATTCATTTAATATAAAAAATATTGTATTGGTCGCAGGTAAAAAATACATCACACGTGTACAATTTTTGAAGTGAAATATTCTTTAGGCGCATTGTGCACTTTTTGGTTGAACAAAAATCATGGAACTCGCCAAGACGTCACGCTTCCTATAATCCAATACCTATGTTTATTGTGTATATAATGTACACTTCGGGGTGGACAAAAAGCGTCAAACTTGCGTCATCGGCACGTCATGCTTCCCATGGCTATATGTATAACTATTATATTGTAGATTATTTACATTTGAAGTATTGAAAAACATTGTTTTTACTTCTATGGGCAGTCCCTAACGACCGCCCTGCATTTTTTTTATATTTTCTTAATTTGTGTTGATTTGCTGTGTGGTGAAGGCGGCTAATATCAAAATATCATCACCCCATCTCATCCCGTTGGAGACGTAGAAGTTGACTCGAGGATATATGTACCAGAGGCTTATCTAGCTTCTTTCTGAATTCTAAGAATTATACTGCGATCGCCAACCCATCTGCCATACGTGGTGAATATGGCATATCCCCCTAAGATGGTTCTTGGGGGATGCTTTTGTCCAGCTGTGGTTTTCTTACGGCTGTTAGGATGAATATGTGTTGGCAACTGAAATTTAGAATATAGTTCTTAGGTTTGGTAATAATGTTTTATGGTAACTGGACCCAGTTGTCGCATAATACATGACACATTCAAACCATATTAAAACCCCTAATAAGTGTGACGCCAAGTGGTCCGATATGCAAATATTCAGGACAAAATTTCACAATCGAAAATTACTTGTAGAATATTTATGGCTCAATTTTGTTAAGATTACAATGCGGCGAATTTCGGTTGTCGGGCGCCGAAATATCCCAAGTATGAACCACTGTTCGTGGGACTTAAGTTTAATTACACGCACTTTTTTTGTCCACCGGTGCATCTTGAACCGTTTACGAATACATTTGTTATTTACGAGTTGGGCTTTTTCGGTTGTCGCCATTTATAGTGTGGTGGACCGTTCGTGCGAGCCGATATGTGATATGTCGGGCGATTGCTTTTTGTTTTATTTTACTTTTTCGGGTCGGCTGCAATATGAGGTTGAATTTGGTTACGGTTTATATCTGTCTTGTTTTTTCGTTTTATTTATCGATATCATTTTATTAGGTTTATCGATAAAAGCCTTGAGAAAGAAGGTAAAAGTGTTGTTAACACGTAATTATACTATATAAATACGCCTCAGTTCATGAATATAAGTTACACCTTCACATGAATGTCGATGCCATCCAGCTGCTTGATACTACCGAGCTAGTGAAAATAACAAGACCGTGTGAACTAGTGTCGGGATTTGTGAATTTAGTGATAAGTTATAGAAACATTCTAAAATAATAGTTAAATTCTAAAGTATAAATATTTCATCTCTTTGTTTGTTTGTGGGAAAACTACTGAACAGTAAAAATTTACATTGTAACTTTAACTTACACACACTTACAATTACATTAACTTTACATTGTAAAAGCTACGTTTAATTCCCGGCCCGTAGTATTATGTAGTTGCAATAAACAATGACTACGGGATTCATCAGGTAGTTAGGCAGCAACGTCACCTGCGTATTAACTACCACCTTACTGCCGTCACTAACTCGCATGTTAAGCGTGGTGAATACTGCAAAGGTGAATATGGCAACATTCTGCAAACAAATATCAGATTGATGACGATGATGATAGAAAACTACATTAATAAAGAGTAACGTGGGATGTATTATATTTTCAATGACTATTAGACGAAATTAACCGAAGTTACCAAAAGCTTGTCTAATTTTTATTGCTGATTTAAAATAATTATTTATCATTCTATTAACTGTACCCTGTGGCTTCACCCGCGTTTAACTTTATAAATAATTGCCTATGTGTTATTCGGATATATGTATAAGCTATATTACTACTAAATTTCATCAAAATCCGTTCTGTAGTTTTTATTTAAAAGAGTAACAATCATCTATACTCACAAACTTTCACTTTTATAATATTAGTATGGTCTAACTAACCTTGCAAAACCGGCAGATCGCTAGTAACGAACAAAGAACAATTTCCCCTTAACAAAAAGATCATATAACTAAGGAACGTCGATGGAAAAAATATTAGATTTATTTATGATTAAGTAGACGTTTAGGATATATAAAATAATTTGATTGCCCCTGGGCTAAATTGTAATAGTCTCTAAATTTATTATAATATAAAATTAAAAAAAACGTCTACCCATGCCGTAAATACTTAAAAATATACCTTAAGATTTTAATTATTTCATATTTACTAATTTTACATAGTTTACAACATTTAAACAATAAAAATAAGTAGCATATATAGTAAAAAAGTTCCTGTATACGCTTTATTCTAAATCTTTATAAGACTAAAATAAAATGTCACGAGCTGAAGATAAAGTGGCACGTGCCCAGTGGGTTAATTGTAATTTAATATGGAAAAATAATCTAAACAAACATAATTTAGATGTCAAAGTTTAATCAAATTATTTGTATGCAAACAAAATTGACCTTACATCCGATAGTTTCAAAATGTATGCTTTATGTGTCTTGAGTTCAGTTCCCGTTTTATTTATGGATATTTATGAGTTTTCTTGATCTTCAAAATGACTTTTCAAATAACACGTCCCACTATTTTATTCTTGAGAGCGAAAGAAGAAGGTTATCAATTTGGTTATATATTTTTTATGTGTGTTTGTTACGAGATTACTCCTTTTTTTGTGAAAATACTATTCTTAATGGATAGGATATGCTTTTGAAATTTTATTTAAATAGATTTGTGTACGGAAAATTTCAAAATGTTTCGATGTTTCATGTGACAGTAATAATTATGAAAGGAATTTTACATATTTAACAGGACAGTTGATAATAGGGACACAGGTTTTTATTATTGTGTTTTAAATTTATAAGAAAAGAATATACTGAAAGTCTGATTGTAAATGTAAATTATAATATTAGAGCTGTAATATATATGATTAAAAGCGGCCAAGGGCGATTCAGACTCGTCCATGAAGGGTTCCGTAGCAGCAAGTAACAATATAAAAGTAATAATATAAAAGTTATTAGTTGATTGAATGAAAGGGAAATATCGGTTTATGATTTATGACGTATTAAAAAAATCTACTGACTAGATCTCGTTCAAACAATATAAAAGTTATTAGTTGATTGAATGAAAGGGAAATTTCAGTTTATGATTTAGGACGTATTAAAAAAAATCAACTGACTAGATCTCGTTCAAACCAATTTTTGGTGGAAGTTTGCAAAGTAATGTACATCATATATTTTTTTAGTTTTATCACTCTCTTATTTTAGAAGTTACAAGGGGGACACTCATTTTACCACTTTGGAAGAGTCTCTCGCGCAAACTATTCAGTTTATAAAAAAAATATAGTAGGAACCTCAATATTATTTTTGAAGACCTATCCATGGATATGATGAAAAAAATATATTTGAGTTTCATTTCTAAGTATGGGGGACCTCCAAAATTTATTGTGTTTTCTATTTTTGTGTGAAAATCTTAAAGCGGTTCACAGAAAACATCTAATTACCAAGTTTCAACAGTATAGCTCTTACAGTTTCGGAAAAAAGTGGCTGTGCCATACGGACGGACAGACAGATAGACAGACATGACGAATCTATAAGGGTTCGGTTTTACGGAACCCTAAAAATTAAAGATAGTAAAGGAAATCCATATTAATAAGATATATTTTTCATTTCCCAAACTTTATTGAATTTGAATACGTAGCAACGGACTGTATTTGAAGTAGGATTTTATTTATTATTATATTTAAAAAAAATAAAACATTTTTTTTATATGATGGATTGATTAGAATAAAATTTATATAAAATCATTCGGATTCTATCGATTAAAAACAAATCAATGAAAATATCGGTTCAAAAGAACGCAGAAATTTCATACATATAATAGAATTGATAATTTCCTTCTTTTTAAGTCAATTAATCATCAAGAAGAATGGGTATGAATCGATTGAGTCACTATCATCATAACAACCGAAAAAAGTCCACTCCTGGTCAAAAGCCTCCCCCATGAAAGATCTTGGCATGAAACATTAGCCATAATCACCACGCTGGGCAGACGGGTTAGTTAGATGGTCATAGTACACAACAAAGAGCTGCTGCCCGTCCTCTGGAAGATATTCTCTTGGGTCGACTTCTACGCCCTCTACGGGATGGGGTGAGAATATTCTGATATTTGCCGCCGTCACCACACAGCTTATTATAAGATATATCATTAAAAATAAACACAAAATGTTAAGAACTTTTGTGAAAACTACTTTTGATTCCAACTGAATTCTCTAGACAGATTAGGAGTAGTTACCAACGAGTAGATTCCACATAAATGTAACAACGCATTGATACAATAAATTACAATTACATGTCAATCTGAAACCTGAATCTAATGAAGTTGGAAGCATTCTGAAATTCAGAACTTGACTTGATTCAAACGATCAGATACATGTAGTATCTAATAAGCATACAAACCAGAGAAAATATCTTTCAATCCTTTAGCAATCTGTTTGTCCTATTTTATTAAAGAAGCACCGTTCCACTTTCAAAGCATATTCCAAAACCAAAAATCCACTAGTACTTGCAGCATGCGGTATGCCCTTTACCGAAAAAAAAAAGCTTTCAAAAGCGATTTAAAACAAAAAGTCGCCGACGACATTCTTCCTTACAACTCTCTCTATAAACACAACGTGTAATCGTCGCATCGGCAATCGAATCGTTCATTTATTCGAGTAAACTCAACTCGCTGTCGAATGATTTATTGCATCGACACGTGTTTTTTGCCCTCTCGCTCGCTTGCGGAAACAATTTCGAATCATTTATTCCGACCGCCCGAATGGCGGCCAAAAATGGCGGTGGAGCTTCGCCCTTCTGGTTTTCGTATTTCACCTTAATTTTAGGAAAAATGGTCGTGTTGCAGTTTTTTCTCGTAAAATGGAGCTGAAGATGAGAAATTGAAATGGAAGAGGTTTTTTGACGTGTCCCGCTTGTCGTTTCGTAACGGTACTTTGTTATAATTGATAATTTTTATATTGAACTTTCTTTGGAACAAGTGGACGAATTTGTACGTGGGTTCATTCAAGTTTTTTTAAGTGAAGATGAGGTGAGGAATTTTTATGAGAAGAATAATTACAGCTACAAAGTTATGCTCAGGACGCATATTTTTTAATTCGATTTAAAGTCAGTGAAATATTTCATAACATACCTTTCACCTAATTTTTATTAGATACTTTCATAACTACGTTAATTGGGGGTTTAGTAATGTAGTAGTAGTAAATAACAACGCTTACTTAGATGAAAAAAAAAGATTACTGAACTACGAGAAATTTCCAAAAAAAATTATGTAGGTACCAAAATTTTATTGGAAATTGCTCGTAGTAAAGTAACAATTTTTTTCCAAACTCAGAATTGATTTCGTTATTTTACTTTATCGTATGGGCTGTGGCTAGACTAGAATAAGAGTTGTATAAGCTATCCAGTAGGGCTCTGACATGGTTTAGTGACTTATTGAACGACTAAATGTTACCTCTAAAACACAGAGGCGCCTCAAAATTAAACCACTTTGATGTTCACCTATCGGTACACTGACCACCTCTCCAATCACTGACAGATCTGTGAAAGCTACTAGCTATGAGCACGTCACTGACTTCCAAAAACTGCAGGTAAATAATGATAAAACTCATCCATTTCCATTTGACCTTTATACTAATAATTCCCATAATTTTCTCATAATCACTACCCACTTTGAAGCCCTATAAATCCCAATACCTACCATAACTTACGACCACGTATACTTCATAAAACTTTATGAGGATTCAACTGCACAGTGGGCCGTCTGGCCAAAAAATTGGAGCAAGCAAGCTCATGAAAATTAATAAGCGTTTCACCAGAAGCCATCGAATGGACGTTTTTAGTTAAGAAGTTTAAGTTATTTTTTCGGTGGAGCAATTTGTCTCGTTTTAATTGGATATTTTAGCGATCTTTATTATTGCAGTGTGGCTAGTTGTGGAGATTGAGAATTGTAAAATATATAAATCCTGTTTCTAGGCTTAAGATTTTATTTCATATGCTTCTGTCCTAAAAAAACAGTTAAGTAAAATAAAGTTTTATTAAAACAATATACTAAATAAAAAAAAAATATACTAAAATAGATTGCTACAATTTTTCTACAGTTCTCCATTGATAATAATTTCTGGTCCAGGGATTGTTTTTAGTGATATGGCCGCCAGTTGCATAAGGAAATGCATATTTTACTTTTTATATTACTTATGCAACTAAGTCTACTTCTGCTTCTTTTCTTTAGAGATCAGATCATATCCATGTGTTTATTGTAAGTTCTATTTACAGACAAGATAGATATCTTGGTATAGTATTTCACCCGTTCAACGGAAAACATCCTAAGATTAAATAAAAATATAAGCTTTCCGGACGCCACATGAACTTCAGCTGTTCCAAATATCATACTCTTCCGTCCGACCAATTATCGTAAAAAGGGGTTTTTGCTTCACGTATTAATATTATCTATATACATATAGTATAATAAAATCGTAGGAAAGTCAAAACTGTACATTGAATATTTTTTTTAAAGGATACCTGGGGCGTGATCTACAATCGATATCGAAGCCAAAAATATAGTTTTTACAATCAATTTTTGTCTGTTTGTCTGTATGTATGTCCGGGCTAAACTCAAAAAGTACTGCATGGTATAACTTGACATTTTGCATAAATATTACTAAGAGGTCCGGTCAACATATAGGCTACATATTATCACGCTATCACGATAATTTATAAAATTTAACGCAGGTAATACCGCGGGGCACAGCTTGATTATATAAGCTAGTATATATAGTACACGCACAGATCTGCATACTCAAGTTGAACACTCCCACAATATTTCAGTTCTACAGTTATAAAGTAAAACTAATCCTAGAAAATCTATGAACCCGTCCGTAAAGCGCATATTTATGTTTTGAGTAAGGTTGACATATTATTGTGGTATTTCATGCTATTCTACTACGGATAGGATTTATTGGACTTATAGTTTATAGCAGTGCCAGTTGTGTAAGAACACATTTTATAAAGTAGGCAGCAAGTATGTCTTTAAATTGAAGTTAATTTACATCTTATATATTTTTAGTTATATAAAGGCGATGTAACTTGCTGTTAATATAAATTAGCTAGTGAGGTGTCTACCTTAAAGGCGTTGGTTAGGCAGAATGTGTACAAAACACACTTTACTTTGTGTACAGACGCCAGCACATCAAGCTGCCCCAATCTGTCAAATTTCCCCAAATGAAAGTGAACCTCATGCTTTTGTGATAAAGTTGAAAATCTTTAAAATAAATTTGACAGATTGGGGTAGCTGGATGTGCTGGCGTCCGAACCAAAATTGGCAACACTAATTAAAAATATAAATAATAGAAAAGGCAAGGATATATGTTTCTTCCCTTTCGGGTACTAACAATGGGCCTCTGGGGCCTAGAACCATAAGAGTAATTAGGGAGCTATTCAAGCGCCTAGTCGTCTGGTAATTAGAGAGCTGATTCACACCTAAATCAGCGTATTAACTTTTCCATCCAACGGGGTAATGTTGCAAGCTTTCTGGGCACCATTCCCGCAGGCGACGATTTGAACTCAATGTATTATTTATAGGTTTTTAAGATTAATAGTAGATAGTTAAGTTTTGTTAATTGATTATAAAATTATGGAATTAATTAATTAATTCTTCAGTTCTCTAGAAAAGCAATTATAAGTTATGCATTATATTTTGCTATAAAACATGTAATTAGTAAATATATGTATCAATATAATATAATGCCCTGTGTTATTTATATATATATTATTATAATCTATATTACTACAAAGTTTCATCAAAAACCGTTCCGTAGTTATTGCGTGAAAAAGTGTATACATACTGGGTGTATGGCTGTTAGTTATTCATCACGCATCACAAGTTTGTAGCCCGATTCTTTAGTTTAAAAAAATATAATCTTATCAAAAGTCGTTCAAATCTATTTCACAACTTTTTTACTGTTTAGAATTTGAATGAATATTTAGATTTTGGTACGAAAGAAAATTGTGTCTTGCACGCATTCAGTTTAAACAGTGCCCTTAACAACCGCGCCAAATCTGCAGTCATCAAAATTACACAACAACTGACATAACGCCAAAAGTATAGCAAGGCTTCCAAAACTGCTGGAATTTCCTCAGCGTGCCGCGTTCTTTAGGCACGTATGAATTAATCGTTTGTGGTACTTAAGATACTTTTAAGAGCGCCGTCGATCCAGATTCGTACAAATTGATATAAACGCCGCAAAAAGCAAATCATATGGCAATTAGCAGATTAATTGTTTAATTAATTATCTCCGCTTGGCCACATTGTCCGGTTAAGTTCAGTTTTTGCAAGCCGGCCGAATTTTGTACAACTCGCTTGTTGAACTCGTTTTGGTTTAAATATGCCTTTGGTGTTGGGTACTGTTCATTTTATAGGGATAAATGGTATATTATAAGCTTTGTTAACCTAATAAAGAATATAATATCAATTTTGAATTAAGGTGATCATTTATTTATTTATAAAAAATATACGACGGCGTCCCAAGACTGAGCAAAAGACATTTTGCTGTAAATTTTGCCCACAATATCTTGGGACATTATTCACACACGGCCATCTGATCGCAACTATGCTGAGTATGGTCCATGGAAACCAGATAACTAATATATTACATATACTACTTTTCTTTGTAAATACATACTTATATAGATAATAACACCCAGACTCAGGACAAACAGACATGTTCATGCACACAAATATCTATCCTGGGTGGGCATTAAACCCACAGCATGTGAAAGTCGAGTATCCACGCCAACAGAACCATCTAAAAGTTTTAAAAGTCATTAGAGCCACAGCCTATGAATATGATAAACACAATTAATAACATTTATTCGATACATAAAAATAATACTAAAGAGCTTATTGGTTATTTAGGCAATACGCCACATACTAAAACTATAGGTATACTATACAATAATACATGTTACTTTAACTTAGGAGCTTAGCTTAGCTCAGCATTTTCCTCCAGACATCACGTTTTTATGCGCGCCGGTGACGCGCGTTTGTAGTGAAACACACGCGCGTTAGCATCGCGTTTATATCGATTCAAGCAAACACTAAACGGCTTTGTAGGATAAAAGCGCGCCGTCAACGGCGCGTATAAAAACGTGGTATACATAGGCCCTTAAACTCACCTAGTATCATTCAACCTATTCTTATTACTTATTTCAGTTATATTTTGTTAAAAATAAATACTCCAAAAAGCATTCAAATCCCCAAAATATCCATTACAACCTTATCATGCCTCATCAAAATTGCGCACACGCAATCGATTTCATCACAAATCCGATGACAATCATTTTGCAGTCGCCCTTAATCAGTGATTTTGGAACTCATAAAATATTTTATCAGCCATCTGAGCCAAAATATTGTCAGTCATACATTTCTGCAATCAGTTTTTAAGTACTTGTGACAACAAAGTTTACGGCGCAATTTTTTATGCTTAAGATTATATAAATATGAAATAATGAGGCACTTGTACCCTTTTCTGAGGCTAATGAGGGTTAATCTATAGTTTTTGTTACCTTATCCTTTACTTGATGAATGGGTTTAACTTGAAATATTAAAACCTTAACCTATTCCTGCCTGTTGACGTGGTTGGCAAATGCTTGCTTTTGACGTCGGAGGTCGTGGGTTCTATTCCCACTCAGGACAGATATTTGTGTGCATGAACATGTCTGTTTGACCTGAGTCTGAATTTATATATATATATATATATATATATATATATATAAGTATGTATTTAGAGTAGTATATATAGTATACTAGTTATCTGGTTTCCATAGTAGCTACAAGCTCTGCTTAGTTTGGGATCAGATTGCCGTGTGTAAATAATGTCACAGGATATTATTATTATTAATCCGCAGCGGTTGGTTAGTTTAATAAACACCAAGTTTATTAAACTAACCAACCGCTCCAAGTATATTTAAGGTGAGAAATAAAAGAAATATAACTTAAAGCTTTAAAGTTTTCCCTTTTACTTTTAATTTGCAAAATTGTTGACAAATACATCTTAAGATCGATAATTGGCATCGTAAAAACTCTTGGTGCAACTCCAACTAGACATCGTAAAAATATCAACCTTAACTTGTAAAAAACGTTTAAATTTAAAATTAAAGCCACTTTGGCCATTAATCGGCCGTACTAACTGCATTGGAGGAGGCCATCATGGGATCTTCCAAAGTACAAGTTCTTTACCATATAGTAATAAGATTGAGATTTTCATACTGTCTAGTGGGACTTTCACAAAGCGTGCATCTCGAAGTCCGTGACATCAAACAGTCAAAGTTAGAACCCCAAAAGAAGTTACTTCGGTTTTAGTTTCAATTGCTATAAGTGTGGTATCCCGCTCAATTTCTGTCGTCCGATGAAGTATTACAAACTCACTTACTGCGATCGCCAAGTACAAGACAGGAAATCGTTCCAAAAATAGCCTTCTGGGCAATTTATCCCCCAGCATTGCGGAGAAATTACAACGCCCAGTAGCTAAGTTCCATTTAGTTAATGTATTTTTAAATATTAATCATTTTTGTTACTAAATTCTTCCAAATAATTAGATATACTCCTAGATATAACAATATCATCCGCTTATGAATGTTTCAATTACAACTTTGTTACAAAAAGTCTTGCAATTTCGGTTTAAAAGGGCAGCACCCGACAGTACGTTGCAAACCTCATTTTTTGTTGCAAATCATGAGCGAAATTGATGACCCGCCACCATCAGATACCACTAACAAGCGGTAGCCGATGCGCGTGTGATACAACTCGTGACGTCACCAAGGCGAGGCTTAGAAAATGGGAGTACGTGGAACTTAAGTTGCCATTTTTATCTAATAGGATACTAAGTTTGATTTAGTACTGAAGTTTATTATACAAATTGAGGATATTATGTTATAATTAAAATATTGTTTAAATGCTCTCTACTCCTTTTCGTCAACAATATTAATAAATATGATCCAGAAAAAAAAGAAACAGTTATATAGAACTAAAAGTTCCATTAATTAACATGAAAGAAAAAAAAATAGAGTACAAACGGACACAAACGATAAAAAAATAAATAATAGACTTTTAATAAAAATCTAAGAAATGTGTTTTAGAAGGCGATCAAAGTAGAGCTGAGAACAAAATTTGTTCTCAAAATTACATTACACAAAATGACATGTAATGTCGTACGACACTGTAATTTTATAGAATTATTAGAATATATTTTTAATTTTATTAGTTCAACACAAATGATTTAGTGAAACTGCATTATTAATTAAAATTAAATTATTAATTAAAAATAAGATAGATAAGAATAACAACATTGTATACACATGATTTGCAATAAATAAATTGAAATTTAAAATTGAAATAAATTGAAATAGATTAAAAATAACGCTTAGGTTAATGTTTAATGACTTCCTTCAAGCAAACTTATATATTGTTTTTTATATAAATACTTATATGTTGTTTGCCTGCTGTTGCTGCAATTACTTTTTATCTGAAAATTAGTGGCTGTAGGTGACATTACGGTGCCTTCAACAAAATGCCGTGTTAAGGCCTTTCCTACACACACTATCACAGCGAGACTTATAAAAAAGGGAATTCTAAAAAATGTTACCAAGGTGTCTTATTGTAGAGTACTTATATATAGTCTTTGTCTATTGCCTAAATACCAAAAAGCTTTTTACCAATTTTTCTGTGTCACAAGAATGTCATTCTATCCCTATATTTTCATTCTTTAGTTTATGCATGTGTAACCACTTATTAAGAGTATGCTATTCTCAAACTAACCATGTACATAAATGCATGTTGTTCTTTACTAAATATTCATTTAAAATATTCCATCAGCATAAAGTAACGTGTTAGAAGTATTGCGTGCGGCGAACAAAATCTATCGTGTGCGGAGCGGGTGAAAATTAAGTCGGCACCGAGCTTGCGCAGCGCGGATAGAAAACATTTTGTTCTATGAGTGTTATGGTAATTTATTTTTAAAGTAGACACGATTGGCTAAACGTGAGACTTAAACCTTCTTAACCTGTCACCGAAAAATATATAATTATAGAATAATAATGAATTTTGATGTTGTTGGAATCGTGTCAGTGCCATTTGATATTTAATTTATAACAGGAAGATTTTACTGTTGCACAAAAATTGCAAATTCTTAGTCAACATTTGTAACTATTAATCTAGATATTAAAAATAAACAATCATTCAAGACATGTTTAATTTAGGGAACTTAATTGATTACTTTATTCATAGGGAAATCACATGAGTAGATTTAGTAGATGTACCCACATATTCAGTTTAAAATATTGATTTATATTAATTTTTAGTGCATTTAAATACGCAAACGAAAATATAATTATGTATAAACCTTAAATACTTAGTAACTAATTGTATATAATTGTTTGTAAAATTGAAGACCTGGTTTAAAACCTTATTGAATTTCTCACTTTCTATCAAAAAAGTTTATTAGCTGCAAATTAAAAAATCTTAATTTTTTTATAAATTAAAAGCATGTTAAAGTCTTTGGAGAGGGCTGATTTCGTTCTAAAATATAGCCTACTCTATTATTGTGTCTGGATTAAATACAAGGTGTCCGGTGGCAATTTTCACATTTTAAAAAGTTATTACTTTTGAACGCGGGCAGCTAGAAGGGTGCGGGGTGGGGCGTTCGTAGCGCCAGTGTCGTGAGTTTTTTAGTCGCAATGGGGCGTTGGTCGGGAGAGCAGCGCGCTTTTGCAATTGAGGCGTACTTAACGAGTAGTTTTTCGCTCATTGCGGCGCAGCGTAAATTCTGTAATCGATTCAATATCCCACGAATAAGAGATGCGCCGTCAAAAAGTTTAATTCGATATTGGGTAGCAAGATTTAGAACTTCAGGCTCAGCTGAATCTACGCGTCATCAAGGCCCAGTTCCGTCTGTATCTACTGAAGAAAATATCCAACGTGTTAGTGATTCAATTATGCAAAATCCACGGATGTCACTAAGAGCGCGCTCGTCGGGTTTAGGAATCGCCAGATCAACATTGCACGAAATAATTAGGAAAAAACTCAAGTTCCATCCCTATAAAATCCAAATAATCCAGAAGTTGAACGAAAATGACTATCAAACAAGATTAACTTATGCAGAAAGAATGTTAGCGACTTTTTCTACGGAGACGCGACTAAGAAACATTTTCTTCAGTGATGAAGCACATTTTAATTTAGGAGGGTACGTAAATAAACAAAACTTTCGTTACTGGAGTCCGGAGAATCCCAGAGAAATGCATGAACAACCGTTGCACAGCGAAAAAGTGACTGTCTGGTGCGCTATTTCGGGTAGAGAAATTATAGGCCCGTATTTTTTTGAAAATGATCGTGGTCAGGCAGTGACTGTTAATTCTGACAGATATTGTGAGATGATCAATAGTTTTTTTAAAGAAAAGCTTTGCAACAGTTCTTTTTCTAACAGAAACACATGGTTTCAACAAGATGGTGCTACTGCGCATACTGCACAAGCGTCCATGATTGCTGTAAGGGAATTATTCCCGGGAAAAATTATCTCTCGGTTTGGTGACATACCCTGGCCAGCAAGATCACCGGATCTGAGTCCATGAGACTTTTTTTTATGGGGCTACCTAAAGGGCGTCGTTTATCGAAACCAACCTACCACCACTGCGCAACTGAAAGAGAATATTCGAACTGAAATGGCGGGAATTTCAAGTGATCTCTGCGGACGTGTGTTTGAAAATATGCGTCAAAGATGGGAAGAGTGTTTGCGTCAAGAAGGTCGGCACTTAGAAAACGTTATCTTTAAAAAGTAAAACTCACATTAATGTACTTGTTATAAAAATAAAGATTTTAAAGGAAACTTTATTATTTCTTTTCTTATGATTTTTTTAAATGTGAAATTTGCCACCGGACACCCTGTACCACTTGACGCTATTATCAAAGTCATATACTTAATTCATTCATTCTTATATATGTATATAGACTGAATTTTACTATTCTAAACACCAGTTCACTACTTAGTAACTCCGAGGACAGCTAACAAGAAACACAGTAGACTTTTTTATTTGTAACGTTATTCAATTATTCGAACAATAGTGTGTCTTTAAAGCAACTCACGTGATTTTAGGAAGTAAAACTTCTTTAGGCGCGTTGAGCACTTTTTGGGTGAACAAAATTATTCAGATTATGAGTGTACAAAATAGTTTTCACTTCTATGCGCAGTCCCCAAAGACCGCCCGCACGTATTATTTTGTACAATCATGATCGTAAAATCGTATGATTAAAATATGTAATTTAATATTATATTATACATTTATGACACCCACGATGGACGATCTGCGCACGAGTAGCACAGGAGCGGCGATCAACAAAGGGCAGAAGTGCGCACGACTTGACTCCCGACAACCTGTGTTTTTACTTTGTTATTTATTGTTTTTATCGCGCGAACGTTGCGCTGTTGTTACGTAATTGTTATTTTATATAAAGACAATGCCTGTAATTTTTCGAGAAATATAAGTAGTGACGTCAAATTTTCTGTATTACCATATATTACAAAGTCGTGATCTCAGATTACTCGTAGATTAATAATCTGAGGAACGGAAAATTATAAGTCCTAAATTTACTTTAAGCTAAAATACCTCCTTAGAACTGGCATTAATTGTAATTGATCGTAGGGCTGTCATTTATCACTTAAGCCAAGTTTTACGCGAGTGAACATTTTTTTATCAACGATAGTAATTTAGTGAGCTATCACACTACTATTTAAATGGATTTATACTTAATAATATGATACAGACAATTAAAGTATTTCAAATAAGTTGTCTTTTTAATAATCCTATTTAAACCAATTCGGGTAGGGTAACAAAAAAATGACGATTCCACATAAACGTTAATTTTTTACAGAATAAATGATTTTGAATTTAAATTTGAATTAATTAATTTGTTGGGAAAATATTCCTACACTGCCATCTGAGCCCAAACTAGTTGTATGGTAAACAGAAAACTGATAAATATACTTATATATTAAAATTTCTAATATAGAGCAAATAATAGTGTTCATCACACAAAGATTAGTCCTAGGTAGGGATCAAACTCAACACCTCTGACTTAACAGTCCGGGTCACTAACCACTCGACCAACAAGCCATTCATAAAAATTTCATACGAACTTATATTTTACACGATCTCTGTGTCCGAGAGCGGTTTAAAACCAAGACGTAACCAGTACCACCACCCCGACGGCGGACAACATTGCCGCGTCTAGCCCACCCAATTGGAAACCATAATCCAAGATTGACGGTCACCATAGCCTAGTTGGTAATGCTCCTGCCTACGAAGCTGGTGGTCCTGGCTTCGAATCCCGGTAAGTGCAAATATTTGTGTGATGAGCACGAATATTTGTTTCTGAGTCATGGATGTTTTCTATGTATTTAAGTATTTATCTATCTATATAAGTATGTATATTGTCGCCTGGTCCCCATAGTACAAGCTTTGCTTAGTTTGGGGCTAGGTTGATCTGTGTTACATTGTCCCTATATATTATTATTATTCGTCTTTACGGACCTTGAGTGACACCTCGGACGTGGGGCAAATCGCCATGGAACCACTCCTTTCCCATTAATTGTGGCCAGAGACGACTATTGCAGGAGCGGTTTAAGTCGTCTGGTTGATCTTTTACTCCCGCGAGGTCGTGAGTTCTATTCCAACACCGAACAATCTTTGGATAATAACATCGATTTGTTGCGAGGGTGTGTTTAGTTAAAGGAAGGTAGGCCCATCCATGGCATGGAGTGCGCGTTACTTTGTTTCCGTCAATTATGTTTGTAAAGTATGCCTATGCCTATGCGGATGTTGCCTTTAAAAAAAACTTGAGAGGTGTCGAGGGACACCCGGATGGAACGAAGTTATTTCTTACTATTTATTATGTACAAAAAACCTGTATACACTCAACAAAAATAATCGTCGCGACACCACACTGTTCAATGCGAAATAGAAATGAAAATATCTGGCTTGCTTTCTATAAGAGAGAGAGAGAGAGAGAGAGAGAGAGAGACAGACAGAGACAGACAGAGAAACATGCGCACGCCGCACAGCTGCAAAAAGTGTCGTGACAACTTTTCGTAAGATTTTTTTCCGTCTAGCCCCCTTTCACAACGCGCGATAAGGAACTTCGTTCCAATTGACAGACATAATGTACACCCAGACTCAGTACAACTACTTATGGGTCACACAAATAGTTGTTCTGTTTGGGAATCGAATCCGGCACACGAAGTGACGAGCCGCCTGTCTTAACTGCTGGCATGAGCAGTCAATATATTCGATCACTTTAGTGTATAAGGAAAATCCTGTACTTAACAACAATTCCAATAACTATTACGAAACAAAAAAGAAGATCATTTATATCGAGGTTGAGTGAAGGATATATGATTCACATGTGAAATTTATCAACAGTATCATTTATAAAAAATGGCATAGTTGTCTTTGTTAGTCATATTAATTACGAGGTATATTTTGACGGAAATGACGAATTAAAAAGGTACCGCCAAGGAAAAATATTTTATCCACTATTAATGCCGGCGTTTAGTTGGACTAACGGTAGCACGATCAACCGCAGATAATGAGGTCCTGGGTTCAAATCCCGGGTCAGGCCAACTAGTGGATTTTGGGAATTTTGTATTAATTATAATAAGATATTATTTTGTATCAAGCTGAAGTCTGGGAGTGGGTGGTATTTATATATATAACTGCGTACCTCAGAGACACTGTAAAGCCGTCAGTTCTGTGCCTCAGTGATTTCCAGTCGTGTGGCTAATCATCTCATCGGATCATGAAAGTAATAGAATAGAAAGTGACCTTGTGTTTCCGCACACACTTATGATAATTTACTTTCGGTGGTCCTGGGTTCGAATCCCGGTAAGTGCAAATATTTGTGTGATGAGCACGAATATTTGTTTCTAAGTCATGGATGTTTTCTATATATATAAGTATTTATCTATCTATATAAGTATGTATATCGTCGCCTGGTACCCATATTACAAGCTTTGCTTAGTTTGGGGCTAGGATGATCTGTGTGACATTGTCCCTAGATATTATATTATTATTATATTACTTTATGTGCATAAAATAAAGATTCCTTCTGTAGACGGGGCGATACCTACTCATAATATAAATACTAGATATATGTACCTAAGAATAACCTTATGTTACATACTACCCGTCATCACAAAAAAGTAGCTATTATATGTGGTAACAGATAATTGTCTACAAATATTTTTAAAAGAATTATTAAAGCCAAATTTAGTAGCAAAATTTAGTAGTTAAAAAGTTCTGACAATTATTTAGGTTACACAAATACCTGGGATTGAGTTTCACTAAGTCAACACGCATAAAATCAGTGGGTATGTTTGTTACTTCTTGACGTCTAAACGACTGGAGCGATTTTAATAAAATTTCGTATGGAGTTAGCTGACACCCTGAATTAACTCATAGGCTATAATTTACAACCTCTGGATGCAGCTAGTTACTAATAATAAACAATGCTGGAAAACTCAGTAGGAGCTCTTAGCAGCTAAAGCTGCCGCGTAATTTTGTGCGGTAGGGTAAAAAAATAAGGATTCCACATAAATGTTACATTTCTACAGAATTAAATTGGAATAACTGAAAACAAAATTTATTATTAACTAAATATATATTTGTTATCATTTATATATAATAATATAAATCAATCCAAACAGTAGATCTAAATATGGCCTATATAATTAAAACGTCTTCTTTTTCCTAGCGCTTGTTTTAAGTCTACCTTAGTAAATTGTTGTTATATTGGAGTATTTCTAACAGCAATGGTCAAGGAAATTTGATACCTACTTTATATACTAAATAATAGAGTAACTATTTTTAAATAAATAAAAACAATAAATAGGTAGGTGGCAAGATTTTATGCTGTCAGGCACACAGCATTGAATCTTGCCACCCCTTTTCCCCCGTGGGGGGGGGGGGGGGCGTAGAAGTCGACTCGAGGGAATATCTCCCAGAGAAAGGACAGCAGCGTCGCTCTGTATGCTATATAATATCATATTGCGATCGCCAACCCGTCTGCCAAGCGTGGCGAATATAGCATATCCAATTTATGGACACAACCCCATTGTAGAAATCTTTTGGGGAGACCCTTGTTCATCAGCGGACGTCATTAAGCTTACATAGTGATGATGAAATACATGTGAAAAAGTTACTATATTTTCTTATGAAAGTTATGCCGTTTAATAACAGTTTTTCATCTGTGACTCCATTTCAACCTTATCACAAATAGTAGAATATGAGACTTTCGCATTTGTAACACCTAGGTATATTCCTTTATAACTTAAAGAGATTAATTTGCATATTAACAATAACCAAAACTTACATACTATAATATTTAATACCTATAAATTAAAAACTGAATTTAAATCATTGCCTGCGGGCAAGGTGCCCAGAAAGCTGGCCACATTACCCCGTTGAATAGCGAGGCTAATACGTTGTTTTAAGTACGAGCCAGCTCTCTGGTCACCTGACGACTTGATTAGACGCCTGGACAGCTCCCTAACAAAAACACGTGCTTCTGGACCCCAGGGACCCATTGTTTCCACCCCAAAGGGAAGATAGATATATCCTCCACCGATTGATGTATATTTTCTTCGCTTAAGGGCCTCCGCGGATTCAGCCACAACTCCCGCCGCCCTCGAGCTGATTGGTAGGTGGGAGGGAGCCAGTGTGTCAACACAAGTTGCATCCCACACCAAAGGCTTCCCTCGACTCCAAGGAACCAACGTCATTCCATCAGGCCTCTTGCCATCGTCACGTGAAATACCGTTGGGCTCTAAAAGAGCTGGCACGTGGACGGTAGCAAGGGTCCGGTGGATGACGTCATTGAGGGCGGCATGGCGCGATTGACGTCCAGCGCTACGGCGGCAAGATAGACCATGATGACCTAAGCGATCTACTTCAACTCCACAGGGACAATTGTGTGGTTCTGTTTGGGAGATGCCCAGACGCAGACCGACTGCAATGGAAAACATATTGTTATCCAAAAGCGTTCCTATATTGGTCGAAGGGATTGCCTGCAACCAGTAACCCGACTCACGTTCGGAAGTGGCTAGTAGACGAGCCCGGTCTCGAATATCTGAACATGTATTAAGTAGGGAATTTTGAATTGACTTACATAGAGGCTCGTCCCATTGTCGTTGAGAGAAGAGTAATTTTGGAAACGCCGCACTCGGACAGGCCATCGACCAAGCATCTTTGGCTGCATCCATGCCCACCAACGGTGCACTGCCGATTGATGGGCTAATTATCCTGCGATACAAACCCTCAGTGGAATGGACTGAAGACAAAAACGCTGGAAGAGAAACACTAGAAATTTTGCGAAAAATTATATTAATATACATATTATTTAGCTATTCAGTGTAGTTAAGGTATTATATTATGTTTTAATGTTATTTAATGTAAAAGGCACGATGGGGTTGGCATATTTATTAAGATAAAAACCCCCAAATAAAAAGAGAATGTAAAAAAAAATAATATTTTCTTTATTTTCGATTAAATTCTTATTAATGTAATAATTTATTTATTATGTATAATTAATTTTTCATAGTAAAATGAGCTTAAGGTATACGTCTCACGCATATTTATGAGGTTAAAGCATTTCATTGCTAAAGATCACTCACGAGTTCAGCCATGCGACTAATTCACTCTTAACATTACAAATCTCGATATTTCAATTAATTCCAATCCGTCGTCACACTAAATCGCTAATCTCTCGATAATCGATTAATAATTTCAATATCACAAATGAATTCGATTACGTGTACCGTTATAATGTAATTTATTTAAGTGAGTCATATAATGACTTTTGTGTGAATAGCAATAGAGTATAGAAAATGTTCACGCAATAAGTCAGAACATCAACGCATTCAGATTCCCGGAACTAAAGATTTCCCGTATGGGGTAAAGGTGGGAATTGTTTTACACGGTAAAAGATGTTACAGTTTAGCATTGCTAAAAAATAATAATTCTCCTAGCTGTTTTCCTAAAATGTTGAACCAGTTTGATTAATAATAATAATAAAATACTAAGCCAAACAGCATTCTAGCTGCGGCGATCGGAGTCAGCCAAGTACTATAGTGCACAAGCGTATGTGGTAATACGAGTGTACTGTATTTTCACAAAATCTTTTAATCTGAGTTAGCGGCCATTTATCAATATTTGGGAAAAACATGAGAATGCGAAAAGTTGAGGGAAATAAAAGGTTAAAAAATATTTTTGTCAGTGTACCTGTTTGTCTATGGCATGACAGTTTTTAAACGTCGTAAAAATATACCAATGTAATGAGATTTTATTAAAGATATAATTGCCATGACTATAAATTATATTTCATAGAAATAAATAAATAAAACTTCAACATATCAAATATGACAATACTTCTTCCAGTTGTACACCGCTCATAGGTGTGCGATCAGTCATTTTTTTTATTCTTATACATATATCTCCATGGTCTTACATAAAAATGCCGAAAAGATGATAAACAGCTTAACGTACCCATCATACGTTAAGCTGTTGATCATCTATTCGGCATTTTTATGGAGAATCCGAATCATCTTTTCGTGATTTTTGCAATTTGAAGTCATAAACGAACAACGTCGAATTGCAAAAACATAAAAGAAAATTCGGATCTTGTATAAAAACGTGGCTATTCGACATTTTTATGTAGGAACCGCATGAGTTTTTCCTGTTTTTGCAATTTGAAGTCATAAACGTTGTTAAGTTTAGTGAGCAACACAAAGTAAAACTTCTTAAGATTAACTTTTTATGTTACACCAATACTAAAAACCCGCCAAGTGCGAGTCCGACTTGCGCACGAAGGGTTCCGTACCATTATCTATAAATAAGAGCAAAAATTCACGTTTGTTGTATGAGGGCCCCCTAATCATTTATTTTATTTAGTATTTTTTGTTAGGTATAGCGGCAACAGAAATTCATCATGTGTGAAAATTTCAATTTTCTAACTATCACGGTTCACGAGATATAGCCTGGTGACAGACGGACACACAGACAGATAGCGAAGTCTAAGTAATAGGGTCCCGTTTTACCCTTTGGGTACGGAACCCTAAGAACCATACCTATCTATTATTTACCTCACATGTTTACATTCTAATGATGTTGCGCGTAAAAGAAACTCGGCACTAACCGCATTACTTTATAATACAACCTATTAACACGGTAATTTCTTCTCACACTATATTCCATATCTTCGCTTATTACTCTTTATATAAAGTTCAAATTCCTTTGATTATTCAACAAATAATACTAATAAATATTCACAGCACAACCATCAGTCAATGGAGGTAATGAAGATGTAGATGTAACCGATGACAATGTTGTAATTAAACTCTTTAGATGTTACGATACCGTGTTATTGAGTGATCGAATAATGGGATGAAAGTTAGTAAAAGTATAGAGAAAGGGTTTTATGTATCGTGACTTTGGAAATATCTAATATCTCAAGTGGGATTGAAGTATAAATAAAATGCTATGTAATAATATCTTGAAGCCATAGAAAAATACACAAAGTTCATTTTAAGAGATTGATGAATAACAATGACAGTAAATTCAATGCCTGAAAGAAATCGATATTATACTATAAGTCTCGTCTGTTTTATGGCCAGTAGCTCTAAGTCATCAGCAAGACACACGGTCTGTGCATAGAAGGGTGACCGCCAAAGTAGTTTAATTTCTGAGTATTGAGTAATAATATAATATAATAATAATATCTAGGGACAATGTCACACAGATCATCCTAGCCCCAAACTATGCAAAGCTTGTACTATGGGTACCAGGTGACGATATACATACTTATATAGATAGATAAATACTTAAATACATAGAAAACATCCGTGACTCAGAAACAAATATTCGTGCTCATCACACAAATATTTGCACCTACGGGGATTCGAACCCAGGACCACCAGCTTCGTAGGCAGGAGCACTACCAACTAGGCTACGGTGACTATATACGATATATTAACTTGTCGATCTCGGTTGTAGTCAATAGACAACAGTTTTTAAGTCATGTCAGAGCTCTACTGGTTGGCTGGAATAACTCTGATATATGGGGAACCACTGCTTATACGACAAATAAGTATTAGACCGACCATTTAACATTTAAACAATAGAATCGACACTTCGTATCCCGGGTTCATTTTAGACTTAATCTACGTTAGCAAATTTTTTTTTTTTTTTTTTTAACTTGACGTATGCAGTTAGCCTGACGGCTTTTACTGCTTCAACGGACTATAGAAGTGAGCGTGGGCTCTAACCGTCTAGCAAATCAAAACTACAAACTAAGTACCCGCGCCGGAGGGCACCCCCTTTGGGATTCGAACCTCGACTCTGGGCGGTTACTGGCGGGGAGATGCAAGAGGGCGTATCGTTTTAGGGATGTTTTGTGCAACTTTCGCTCTACGTTAATACGCGACGCGGGCCGCTCTTCCGGGTTAGGTCCGGAGAGGGCATTTCATCGAATCGAATGCAAACTAAGGGTCATGGAGGACGCTGGTGGTCGCGACGCGTTCGCGGTCGTACTCTTGTCCGGCGAGTACGAAGTATCGGTTGGTGTTACGTTAGCTAAAACGCATTCTCGCCTATATAAGGCATTTAACAAAGCCTCTGAGCGTTTACAGAATTCATTTCTAATACTCACATGTAATCAAAAAGCCAGGTTTGACCTCCACAGCACAGTCCAGCAGCCTGACTACTATACTCTCTTATTTTTATAAATACGATTAAACCAGCTTAATACTTACACGAAAAAAAATAAAATTATTAAACCAAAAGATGCAAATTACCTAGGGTTTTAACGGTAGAATCCTTTTAATAATATTTTGTCATCAAAGTAATCCATATTAATATACGAACGCACCGGCATTTTAATACTTAAGTGACCTATGACACGGTCCTCGCGAGCTTGATTTGACCTTAGATCGACCTAACTAATCTTTGATATGAGTAATTAATCTTACAGCTCTTCCGCGATCAAACTGGTTCCATTCTGTAACATGGTGTAGTAAAGGTTCAACAGTAAACGGAAATTATTTTACGGTAATAAAATACTTGTATGAGCCCTATATAATACTACTAGCTAAGCCCCGTGGTTTTACCCACATTAAACTATATAAATTACTAGCTTTGCCGCGCGGTACCCGCCTTAATTTTTATAAATTATCACAGCTCCTCCCCCGTAGGTTATAGCATGATAATATGTAGCCTATAATGTTGACCCGACCTCTTAGTAATATTCATGCAAAATTTGAAGTAAATCCATGCAGTGCTTTTTAAGTTTAGCCCGGACATACATACAGTCAAACAGTAAAAAATTCTAAAATCTATATTTTTTGCTTCGATATCGATTGCAGATCACGCCCCAAGTATACTTAAAAAAAATATTCATTGTACAGTTTTGACTTTCCTACGATTTAATTATATGTATAGATAGCTTATGTGTTATTCAGATATATATTAACCATATTAATTCAAAGTTTCTCCAAAATCCATTCGATATTTTTTATTTAATAGTGTTATTATTATCAATAGGTACTAGTGTAGGGAATCTGTATTTAAGATAAGATCAAACGGCAGTCATTTAAATAATGAGAGCGGATAATAACGGGAAAAAGGCAAAGCGAATGAAGTTTAAAAGATAAATGTAAAATATAATATTTGTTTGTAATTAAAAGCCCAATTATAATATCTGAACGGACTTTACTCTTTGTATAATATTTACTGTCTACATCGCATTTTAATCCGTCCATTTAAAAAGTTGTAACGTTTCAAAAGCCGCACATGCGTTTAGAAATAACCTTACAAACATACATACATACATAATTATGTGTGTATACATACATAATAATCAATGTTATTGATGATCATCATTTAGTTGAGTGACAGAAGACAGTGTTACATCTATATCTCGAAAACTTTTTTGTAGTTAATGAATATGTAATTCGACTGTTACACAAAATTGTTTGATAAATTTAACTATCGATAGGCATTTAGCGCACAAAAATATATAGATAATGATAAAAATGCGAATAATGTGTCATTGCTAAACGAAGATACTGAATATGAAAGTTTAGTTGAGTGACAGAAGACAGTGTTACATCTATATCTCGAAAACTTTTTTGTAGTTAATGAATATGTAATTCGACTGTTACACAAAATTGTTTGATAAATTTAACTATCGATAAGCATTCAGCGCACAAAAATATATAGATAATGATAAAAATAAAAATGCGAATAATGTGTCATTGCTAAACGAAAATACTGAATATGAAAGGTGTAATATAGTCATATTATAACTGATATCTGTGTGGGAACGGCATAGAATATCATCACCCCATCTCATCGCTCTTAGTAAATCAAAGTTTCAACGAAGGAAAATATCCGGATGCGTTGAAAATATCACTTGTAAAACCCATACATAAAAAAGGCGACACACTCTCACCTAACAATTACAGGCCTATAGCTCTATTGCCCACCTTCTCAAAAGTTTTTGAAAAGGCGATGTGCATTAGACTAAATCAATTCTTAGAAAAAAATAACATACTTGATGACAGACAAAATGGATTCAGAAAATCGAAATCTACTACGTTAGCAGTATACAACTATGTTCAAACAGCTCTACAGAGCATAAACGATAAAAAACATACAATAGGGTTACTACTCGACATGTCAAAGGCATATGATAGAGTCTCGTATCATATACTTCTAAACAAGCTATACGGATCAGGTATTAGAGGACATGCCTACCATTGGTTCAAATCTTATCTACAAAATAGAACTCAAATTGTACAAACAGAAAGCTTCGATACAGACAAGAATGAAATTGTAAACATACGTTCAGAAACAATACAACTAACTGGCGCAATTCCACAGGGCAGTGTATTGGGCTGCATATTGTTTTTAGTTTACATAAACGACCTTCCAAAAATACTTAATAAAGACAATACTGTACCGGTGCTCTTCGCGGACGATATTTCGATATTAATAAAATGTGAAAATAATGAGGACCCTATCCCACTTATAAAAGAAACATTGGACACTGCCACTACCTGGTTAGAAGAACACAACCTGGAAATAAACTACAATAAAACGAAAACTATGCAATTCCGATCTTACAAGAAACCACCATTCAACACAAACATAACCTACCAAAACATACCTTTAGAAACCGTTGAAACATTTAACCTACTAGGATTACACATCGACACACATATAAACTGGAAAACACATATAACAGAAATTAAATCCAAAATATCGAAATTTACTTACGCACTCTTCCAAATTAATGAAAACACTAATACAAACACCGCCCTGTCTGCTTACTATGCTTACGCATATTCCTGGTTAAAGTATGGCATTATGCTGTGGGGAAATAGTGTGGAGGCGAATCAGCTGTTTATAATGCAGAAGAAGTGTGTAAGAATCATAAGTCACATAGACAACACCCAAAGCTGTAAGCCTTACTTCATCAAATACAATATATTGACCCTACCATCAATATACATCCAAGACATATGCCTCTTTGTACGTAAAAACATGGACACATTTACAAAAGTCGAAGACACGCATACGAGAAACACACGTCACAAAAAAAGACTATATCTTCCACCATCTAGAATAAAAATGCTAAATGGAAGCCCACACTATATGGCGATAAAAATATTTAATAAATTACCATCTGACATAAAAAATTAAACCCATTGTGTAGCATTCGGTAAAAAATTAAGAACATTCTTATTAAAAAACTGCTTTTACTCAAACAAAGAATATTTAGAAAAACGACATACCTAATTCCAATATAATTATTTCTATAAAAATGTATGAACCAATTTAAATTCTATATCTACTTCAAAATTATCTTGACATTTTACTTGGTGCTACGAGAAAATATAAATTAATGGACACCCTATTTAATTTATTTTAGATTTAGGTTTAGATTTATTTGAATTATGCCCTAGACGTATATTTAGATTATTTAGACAATTGTTAATTATAGTGATCATCGTTGCATTATATAGAGACAAACTTTAAATTACTAATATTTATTTCACTAAAAAAATAGAATTATATAACAAAAACAAATAACGTAATTGAGATAAAGGACATTTATTCCTAATTTTAATAATTAAACTTGCAATGCCTGCAAAAGGCCACTAAGAGTGAAATTTGTACCTAATATTATTATTAGATAAGGTCTGTACAACACTTAGTCGCAAATAAACTTTTGACTTTGACTTTGACTTTGACATCCTGTGAACTATGACCATCAAATTGCAATCGCCAACCCGTCTGCCAAGCGTGGCAATTAAGGCATAACCCCCATTCTTTGGGGAAGGTTTAATCCAGCAGTGGACGTACTTTGGCTAACATGATAAATATAGTCATAGTCATATAGTACATGTAGTATGGATGTATATTTAAATCTTATCATGGAAACAATAGGAGTAGAAGTAATAGAAGAAGTCATATAGTCATTTATTTCTTTGCAAAAAACATATATACAGAGCTGTTATTAAATAGAATTAACCATGCACGTTTTGCTTAAAAAACTAATTTTCAGTTTCAGAAATTACTTAATACTATAGATGTTATTTTCATTTAACCATTCATATGCTCTCATGTCAGCTAACGTACGTCCAATGCTGGACAAAAGCCTCCCCAAAGAATGGGGGGATATGCCATAATCGCCACGCTTAGCAGACGGGTTGGCGATCGCAGTTTGATGGTCATAGTTCACAGAAAAACGCAGCCGCCCGTTCTCTGGTACGTATTCCTCGGTCGATTTCTACGCCCCCCACGGGATGAGATGGGGTAATGATATTCTATGCTGTCACCACACAGCATCGTTCCAGTGTTTTTAGATTATTAGGTTACTTATTATAGAGACGTACACACATAGCCAGACTGCTTTTATTATATTTCTTGACCTAAGAATCTCTTCAAGTACATGGTGATCCCGCCGCCGTTTATAACACATTTCTGCTACTTTTTATAGGGCTCAAGTCCTATCTTCTACTATATAAAAATAAGTCGAGTTTTCCTTCCTGACGCTATAACTCCAGAACGCACGAACCGATTTCCACGGTTTTGCATTCGTTGGAAAGGTCTCGGGCTCCGTGAGGTTTATAGCAGGGAAAATTTATAAAATTTAACGCGAGTAACACCGCGGGGCACAGCTAGTTAACATATATTTTTTTGATAAAAATATGGTATAACTAGCTGTGCCCCGAGGTTTTACCCGCGTTAAACTTTATGAATTATCACAGCTCCCACCGTAGGTGATAGCGTGATAATATGTACCCTATACCTATGTTGACCCGACCTCTTAGTAATATTCATTCAAAATTTGAAGTAAATCAACGCAATCCTTTTTGAGTTTAGCCCGGACATACATACAGACAAACAGATAAACAGACAAAAATTCTATAAACTATATTTTTGGTATACCGAATGTAGATCACGCCCAAAGAATTCTTTTTAAAAAATATTCAATGTACAGTTTTGACTTTCCTACGACTTTATTATATGTATAGATTATTATATTTTTTGTAATAAAAATATATTATATATAGCTTCTGTTACAAATGTAGCTTTTTATTGAATTTATACATCGTTTTATGTAAGAGATAATCTCTTTCCACACGTTTTCGAAAGCTAGTCACGTTTGCCTTAGGTTTGACTCCACAGTCATATGATCTAACCACTATGCCCTCTCGTACTTACTACGTAGACTGGTCACTGGGAATTTTATCCGCTAAAGTGCGAAGACTATAACTACATATATTATTATTAGTTTCTATGAGTAATGTGGATAACTGTAATATAGAAGATATTTCAAGTCCTTTGTCGGTGTAGCCGACAAGGAGACTTGGTGAAATTATTGGCGTGTAAGTAATCAATCTCTTTATTTAGATGATTTTATGTAGTGTTGCAATTAATTTAAGACTTAGCTGAAGAAGTAGAAATAAATTTCCTTGATTAATAAGGAATTTAAGTAAATACATAATTTTAAAACGTTGATAATGGGAAAAATATTATTATTATATTTATATTTTCTACTTTTATGCCCTATGGCAAGCTTAAAGCAGTGAAATAAAGTGGTGGTATTTTAATTTATGTTTGGTTTGGACTTTGAATTTATTATATGCTAATTGTATTATATTTGAATCTATTATATGCACGGGCCTGTAGACGTGGTTGGTTGATACGCTGCCTTTCACGCCGGAGGTTGTGGGTTCGATTCCCACCCGGGACAGATAATTGTGTGCTTGAACATGTCTGTTTGTCCTGATTCTGGGGGAAAATATCTATATAAGTATGTATTTACAAAAAAAATAGTATAAGTAGTATATCGGTTATCTGGTTTCCATATTACAAGCTCTGCTTAGTTTGGGATCAGATGGCCGTGTGTGAATAATTTCCCAGGATATTATTATTATACTATAATATTCTAGTTTATTACAGTATATTGTTTATGTAGAGATACAGGTAGGCCATTTGTACTTCATCATATCAAACGAATGAATGACACCCACAGCTGTCACAAAAACCTCCTCAAGAATCACCACAACGGATGACCATCATTTGTGGGTATATGCCATAAGCAATAAAGATTTAATATATAATACAATGCCTCCGATTCGATATAATACCAACAAAACCGATATTAATTAAAGAAATATTAACTACCTTCAACACTAATATTATTTTAACACTGTTACATAAAAAAATATCGAATGTGCTATAGACCACACGGCTTAAGTAAAACTTAGATATACGAAATATAGCTGGCTATGAGAGAATGAAAAGTGGTGTTGCCACTCGAAAACCTTATATTAATTCAAGCCAGCACATCCAGATACCCCAATCTGTCAAACATAAGGTTCACTTTCTATTGGGGGAAATTTACAGATTGGGGTAGCTTGATGTAATATCTGGGGACAATGTCACACAGATCATCCTAGCCCCAAACTAAGCAAAGCTTGTACTATGGGTAGGTACCAGGCGACGATATACATACTTATATAGATAGATAAATACTTATATACAAAGAAAATATCCATGACTCAGGAACAAATATTCGTGCTCATCACACAAATATTTGCACTTACCAGGATTCGAACCCAGGACCACCAGCTTCGTAGGCAGGATCACTACCAACTAGGCTACGGTGACCGTCACTAGGCTACAGCTATGCTGGCGTCTGTACATGACGTAAGAGAGTAAAATGTCTGCCGGTATCCAGGACCTCATTATCCTGACCGAATACCTCTTACTCCCATCAGGCGCCCAGAGAAGTCCATGGCAGGTTAGGTTTAGTCGGTGCGAGTCCGACATACCCGCCTGCAGACAGTTTTTACGGTTAGCACGCGAAGCCTTCCCCTTGCGTAAATAAAATATATCTACGGTTGAAACGCTACCGCTAGACCAAAGAGGCAGACAAGTAAGAGACTTTAAAGACCTTAGGACCGGCTTACTTTTGTAAACACGGTAGCTAGCCAAGAGGATTATTCGGTCCTATTACAGTGCCTCTAGCACGAGTTCCAGCAGTTTACTTACTCGATCACACGTACAGTTTCGTCCCATACATTGAGCACCAGAATTTTAGTTCTTAATAGTTTCCGCGAGAGGCGCTGGTGCTCAATGTATGGGAGGAAACTGTACGTGTGATCGAGTAAGTAAACTGCAGGAACTCGTGCTAGAGGCACAGATTGTTAACCAAGATTCGATAAAAAAGTCACTTCGACAACCAGTGGTACAGACGCCAGCACATCAAGCTACCTCAATGTGTCAAATTTCCCCAATTGAAATTGAACCTTATGCTTTTGTATTAAAGTTGAAAACCTATAAAAGAAATTACACATATTGGGGTAGCTGGATGTGCTGGCGTCTGTACCAACAAGTGAAAACCTTTAACAAAACAAACAAAATCTTTTCTCCGACAAAAGATAGTAACACTACTATGAATATTCAACAAACAAACACGTTGTTCTCTATAAGGATTTCATTAAGCGTTATCGATCTCATAGTGTCGTCCTTAACATTTCGATATCGATCGCTTCGTGATCTATTTTACGTCCGGTTGCCTTAATTAAAAGGACGGTTGCGGAAAAGGTTGCTGTGTTACCGCTCTCTACGGTATCTTCTCGTGGGAAGGTGGCAAAGAACATTTAAACTCCGCAATGTAGCACAAACATATAGAAATAATCATAAGACACTGAGATATCAACGTTAAGTAGTCCAGTAGGCCTCAAAATAACAGTTGGGTTAAAATAATGAATATATATACTTGTCAAGCTCACAATGCAGTACATAAACATAGTCGAATACAGTATAAAAGTTACAAGTATGTCCGCAAGTATGTCCGTGTGGTCTGTTTTATCACGTACTAGCTGTGCCCCGCGGTTTTACCCGCGTTAAGTTTTATAAATTACCACAGCTCCTCCTTCGTAGGTGATAGCGTGATAATATGTAGCCTATATGTTGACCCGACCTCTTAGTAATATTCATGCAAAATTTTAAGTAAATCCATGCAGTACTTTTTGAGTTTAGCCCGGACATACGTACAGACAAACAGACAAAATTCTAAAAACTATATTTTTGGCTTCGATACCGATTGTAGATAACGCCCCAAGTATCCTTTAAAAAAAAATCAATGTACAGTTTTGACTTTCCTACGATTTTATTATATGTATAGATATTGTCTTAAATCCTTAATTAAATAACAAGTTACTAACCCATTATTTTAAAATTTAGTTCTACTATATTAAAATTAAAGAATTGAAGGCAACGAGCAGTAGGCTAGCGCAGAAGGCTCTTAACCAGTAGCTTGATTTAAGCGGCTAATACCTGAGGCCACCTTTTTGAGGTTCGGGCCACAGCCCAGGGGGCCACTGAAGCAAAAAGACGGAATTTTAAGTGAGAGTGTGATCACTTGCACGGGATCACCGATCACAATTAAGGGGCCAAAGCGACCCTCACCGCTGTGGAACCTACCCTAGCTAACATGCGGCTTTCTCCAGCTCCCTAGGTGGATGACCCGGAGAAGAAAGCCACAAAGAAACTCCGGGCTTGCTTATTTCGTCTTCTTTTGTTGTAGAAATAATCATAAGACACTGAGATATCAACGTTAAGTAGTGCAGTAGGCCACAGTTCGGATATTCTGTGGCACCCCAGTACATTTCACGACTCCTCAATAAATGCGTCTTGCAGAGTATGAGGTATCCGATTGAAAAGCCACCACATCTTTTGATATTCATGTTACCTATATTTAGAAACTCTCGTGACGCTGTATACAATCCGATATATCGTACCCGCTGGCCGAGTAGCACTCCGCGAACATCATCGCCCTACATTACTTTAAGTTTGCATACTTTAGATGGGCCTGTTGGCGTGGTTGGCAAATGCTTGCTATTCACGCCGGAGGTCGTGGGTTCGATTCCCACCCAGGACAAACATTTGTGGGCATGAACATGTCTGTTTGTCCTGAGTCTGGGTGTAATTATCTTTATAAATACATAATTATTTACAAAAGATAAGTAGTAAATGTATTATATCAGATATCTGGTTTCCATAGTACAAGCTCTGCTTAGTTTGGGATCAGATGGCCGTGTATAAATAATGTCCCAGTATATTATTATTATTCGCAACAATTAAATGCCCTCTCCAAACCTCAACCGGACGTGCGAAAGCATAAAAGACCCTTCAAGTTTACCATCTCATCCGTATCCACGTCAGTAATCACCTAAACACGAAGTCCATAACCTAAAGGATATGTCTTCTAGCCAGGGTTTCTTAGTTTGCTGGATTGATGCTCACCCCTATTGTCCATTAAAGCAGTGAACCAAATGCTTTTCGTTTTATTTTATTTAAAAATATTCACTATATACATACACAGAATAAACATAAACTCATTAGAGTTTTACCGTGCATCATATTTGACGATTCATCAAAGTAGTTCTTAAAAAAACAATATAAAATTCATTTCACGAACACCGTAGAAATATGAAGAATAAGAAGAAGAAGAAAGAAGAAAATGTTTTTATTGAACACAATCACTTACACATATTGAAACCAAGTTTGTACAAGTCTTATATTTACTTACATACTACCATAGAACTAAACATGATTAAGAAAAAAAACATTACAAAGAAACAAATAACAAGGAATAATTAAAAATATAATATGTTCAATTGGTAGGCAGCTCAGCACACTGTTACAGCCAGAGCCCAACTGCAACGCTGATTTTCAGCTACCTACCATGATGAGTCACAGAAGTGCAAATCAGTTTTTGCTTTATATAAACTATAGATACTTAAGAACAGATACACAAAAAAGAAAAATTAAAAGTATAAAATACAATACACACTACACACACAATTAACAGTAAAAAATATGTATGATCAGCTTAAATTAAACTTGTCCCTAAAAGTGAATCTAAATTTGCCTTGACCGCCTATATACTTCACCTCCACTTCCCTGGACAACATAACATAATATCTCTATGGATTGGATATTACCCGATTGCTGAAATAATAATAATACGCAATGAAAGTAAATGAAAAAATATATACTAAATGAAATAGATACTTCTTATAAACATATTTAAATAATTGAAGAGTCTTGCTGGGCATTATCTAGTTTCCTTTGCGTGTCGAGAAGAAATTGTCGTAGTCGCTTTCTGAAACTTTCAATCGTACGAACATCTTTAAGAGGTGGGGGAATGTTATTCCAAAACTTACTTGCAGCATAGCGAAAGCTACCTCTAAATCCTGCGGTTTTTTGCTTCTGTATTGACAGTTGTTGTGCGCATCTTCTGCCTGTGTGTTTGTTACCACCTGATAACCAGACCAACTTGCTAAACAGATAGTTAATATGCTTACTAACACGAAAAATAAAAAGTAAACAATAGAGATTGAGAATCCTTAACTATTACTTATCCAAGCTTAATCGATACTCTCTCTCTCTATACCGTACAACCGATTCTCTCAGAGAGAGTATGGTAGGATAGATGAACTCGACCCTCCAGGTCATATCTGATTGGGGTATCGTAAACAGGGTCAAGTTCAACGCCACGAAAACGCGAAAAAAGACCCGTTCTATCGGACTCCCACATTTCGTGATGTGTCTGTACCCATATCCAGTCACCTAGACTTATTGGGTCTCAATATATCTTGCGACCTGAATTTCGGTCGATCCATCGAGTCTAAAGCTAAGGCCTCTGCTGAGAAGCAGTATCCTTAATAAGGTGAGACGGAACTTCACGAAGGAACAGCTTTTAAATTTGTACAAAGCACAAATCTAACCCTGCATGGAGTACTGCTCTCATCTCTGCAAAATATCAGCTGGACTCTTTGGATTCAATAGACAGACGCGCTCGCAGGATAATCGATAACAGAGACCTAACAGATATAAAGCTGCAAAGCTTGGATCATAGGCGTCAGGTTCCAAGCTTATCGGTTCTCTATAGACTATTTCATGGAGAATGCGCTCAAGACCTTCATGAACTTATACCTCCTTCCCCCCTTTTTCATCGGACTACTAGATCGTCGGGAGGGTTTTCACCGCTTTGTTGTTGACGTCTCATTCTGCCGTACGAAGCGCTTTGCTTCCTCTTTTATCATACGCACGGCTAAGCTGTGGAACACCCTCCCGAACGACGTGTTTCCAGACTCATATAACATGGGTTTATTCAAGGCTAGAGTGAACAGGCATCTTATGCGTAAGCGCGGTCCATCTTCGACCACATCTTCACTTACCATCAGGTGAGATCGTGGTCAAGCGCAAACCCATTCAGCATAAAAAAAACCGGCTGGCTCGCGAAATTATATAAAAAAACGTCGAATGCTTGTGGAGTTAGTGATAAATAATTTTGTCGTCGCGACAATATTCTTTTCACGAAACTCTTTTTTTTTGGTAAGAATATAAAAATCTTGCACATTGCAAAACATTATCGCATACCTTTCTTTCTTGCTTAGTTTCTACTTAGTTCCTTGGTAACTGTTGGTAGATGATTATACTTACGGATATCCGTAACATAAATATTATTGTACTAAATCATAAATAACAGTTGAATCCAATTAACTTTGAACAAAGAGTGCATACCATCGCTGTTATTGTGTGACATTTACAAATCAAAATGTCACCTGAACAAAAAACACTTAAACAATAAAACAGAAGGAATTCCCTTCTAATCGTAAATATCAGCAAATTATCAGATGATCTTAACAATGATCTAGATAAAATGGCCTTCGGTTTACGGATGTGTATTTGTATCAGTGATGACAATCAACGAAGGGACTGCGTTTCGGTAATAAGAATAATAATAATATAATAAGTTATCCTAGAATTTATTTGAAATTGTATATATATACTAGCTGTGCCCCGCGGTTTATCACGCGTTAAACTTTATAAATTATCACAGCTCCTCCCCTTAGGTGATAGCGTGATAATATGTAGCCTATATGTTGACTCGACCTCTTAGTAATATACCTGCAAAATTTGAAGTAAATCCATGCAGTACTTTTTGATTTTAGCCTGGACATACATACAGACGAACAGACAAAAATTTGGAAACTATATTTTCTGGCTTCGATATCGATAGTAGATCACGCCCCAAGAAATATTCAATGTACAGTTTTGACTTTCCTACGATTTTATTATATGTATGTATAGATATACACCAGAAAGTTACTGCTTACTTCTGAAGAATATCTTCCAATAGACCCGCAGACGAACAAAAGAAAACTAATTTATATGTAATAGTAAAGCCTACTATTACATATAAATTCGTTTTCTTTTGTTCGTCTGCGGGTCTATTGAAGATATTTTAGAAGTAAGCAGTAACTTTCTGGTGTATATCTATACATACATATAATAAAATTGCAGGAAAGTCAAAACTGTATATACATACTCTAACCCTCAGGAGGCGGATTGACCGATATTCTATTGGCATTAAATAATAATAATATATTGAGGACATTATTCACACACGGCCATCTGATCCCAAACTAAGCAGAGCTTGTGCTATGGAAACGCGATAACAGATAACTACATAATTTATACTAAGTTTCTTTTGTAAATTCATACTTATATAGACAATTAAACCCAGACTACGTTTCTTTCCTATATACATACTTATATATATAATTCCAACCAGACTCACGACAAACAGACATGTTCGTGCACATAAATATCTGTCCTGGGTGGGAGTCGAACCCACCACCTGCGGCGTGAACGGCAAGTATCTACCAATGACGCCAACCGGCCCAATTTGAAACAAATAATAAAAATAGATTTACTTCTTTTCTCACACAGAAAATTAGGAAAATGTCTTTTAAGCATATTTTAACAAAAAAGGCTTACTACTCGGTTAATGATTATTTGAATGACAACGACGCTTGGTGTTTACCAAGCCGAATATAACAAATTATAATATTTACATTTTATGACATTTAATATTAATATTTTTAATAGTAAATTACGTAGATTTTTTAAATGGATGTTTTTAAATTTTATTGCATTTGTGATATTGTGAATATATACTATGTTATCTGCATACCTATCTTCTATCTTAAGCTTTAATTTATCTTCTGTATTGTGTATAATTTTAAGTATTGACGTGCATAAGTGTACCATGTGTTCCTAAGTGCAATAAATATTTCTGATTCTGATTAAACTTAGGTATAACATTTAAAAAAAGGTGAGATCTGTGTGAGAGACTGGTATCCGTACTAGGTGGGAAACCTGTATGACAGATGACCAGCCTCTCCTGTCTATAAACACGAAGGCGTTATGGTAAGTGTAGTTCGTCATTCAGTGATTATGTTGTGTGTGTGTGTGTGTGTGTGTGTGTGTGTGTGTGTGTGTGTACGTGTGTGTGGGTGTGTGTGTATTTGAGGGTTGTGAGCCCCTATACTGAAGTACAGTAGGTTTTAAACTATCAAGAGGGAATGTTCATTTCTGTTTATAACATAAACTCCTTCCATTCTTCACTATATCTAGACTATAGTCTAGATATAGTGAAGAATGGAAGTGGTAAATAAATGAACTTAAGTAGTCTAGGTATACCTAGACTACTTAAGTTCATTTATTTACCGCTGCCGCCTTTGATTTTTTTTTTTTCACGCATTCCTGCTTTTTTTGACCTTTTTAATTTTCTATGTATTTCCATTTCCATTTTTATTTTATTTTTTATTATTTTGCATTAGTTTAAGTTTACATTAAGTTGAGCTATTGTTACACCTATCTACCCTATTTTCCCTTTCCTTCGTTTATCCACTCCATAATTGGTTGTCTGGAAGAAATCGCAGTAGCGATAAGACCGCCCTTTGTACCCAATTAATGTATGTTAATTTTAATTTTAAGTTATGGTGTACAATAAAGAGTATTTTACTCACTTTACTTTATATCACCTACAAAACGAAAATTAGCAGCAACAACGCACGGAATAAATCTTGACGATAACTCGTAGGGGGCGCTAACATCGCGATAGTTGGAAGCGGCTATCTGATCGTCGATGGGCGATTGCTCCTTATAGGCACCTTTGATGACCAAACGCGGCGCCTCTATATGTTAGCTATAAGAAAAACATATTAGACACGGTTTTTCGTATCTACTTTATATATTAAAGTGTAGGAGGATGGTATGGAAAATATTTTCTGAGAAAAAAAAACGAGCTACTTTCTCGTCTCTGTACCACTGAAAAAACAAATGACGGTGTCATGCGAGTAGGAGGATTTGTTGAAGGCTTTGTATAAATATGGGTGTTTAGCTGTATCTGGTCTTCAGTAAGGAAACCGAACTTGCTTGATAGTAGGATTATATATTTTGTGGCGTCCTCAATTATCATACTCTATACCAAACTAACGTTTTGCAGGCTTACTGTGTTGCGTCGTGTATAAACCGTAGATCGTAGATCGTGCATGTACCGTGATCCTGACTGGTAAGCTAGAGGACAACCAGGACAAATCTTTGCGGAATGAGCACGATTATTTGTTCAGTCTGTGGGTGTAATTTATCTATAAGATGTAATAATAAATATATAAGTATATATTTAACTATTTGGGTCCCATAATACAGGCTCTGTCCAATTTGGGACTCAGAACACAAATATTTATCCTGCGCGAAAACTGAACCCGAGACACTGGCTGCGCCACACGTGTAATCAAATAGTATAAAGATGAACATTACTAATGTGTTTATATTTGTTACTAATCTATAAATAAATAAATATTTTAAGAGAACCAACAAACTGTAATCTGATCGCAAACTAGACAGAGCCTGTACTATGGCAACCAAAAAACTGATAAACATACTTATATATTTTCTAAATATTATAGATAAATTACAGCTAGACACAGACCAAATAATCACACAAAGATTTGTCTTGAGTGGGGATCGAACCAACGACCTCTCCAACACATTAACCACTAGGTATACCAACAGGACAGAAAAAACAAAAATAATGCTAACATAAGATGGAAATACATTTTGACTTAGCAGTATTATGTCGACCATTACTAATGTGTTTATGTATGTTACTAATGTATTTACACTAAGCAAAATATCCTAGATTGATACGGCATAGCGGGAATCTGAAAGTCAGATAGGTACCTTATATTTGTGGAACACCATAAGATTCTCTAAATTCTCATCCCTTCTAGGCGCTAGATTTTACCGATAATTTGGCTTAGAATTCCTACGTATTACTCACACTGGAGGTACGTGTAAGATGTGGGGCTTAGTATCGTGATATAATGAATTTGTGTTCCTTTACTCCATCGGCACTTAAGAGGTAAAGAATTTCTTTTACGCTACAAACTAAATGACTGAATACTGCATGTTTTTGTATACCTCGGGGATCGTGTATTTTGGGTCCGATACATGGGTATCGGATATAATAGGACTGCCTCGTTGGTCTAGCGGTAGCGTGTTCAACCGCAGAAAATGAGGTCCTGGGTTCAAATCAAAGAAATTTCTCAGTATCAGCCCGAAGTCTGAAAGTTGGCGGTATTATTCCCCCATTCCTCGGAGACCACGTAAAGCCGTCGGTCCTGTACCTGATCTCTTTCCGGTCGTGTCGCTAGTCATCCCATCGGATCATGAGAGTGATGGATTAAAAAGTGCCCCTGCGTTTTCGCCAAGTGTGTGCGCAAACACAGTGGCACTTTAAACTATAATATGTCCTGCGCAATTGCCTAATCTCCATTGAAAATGGCCGCCCAGGCCGAATTTCGGCCGGCAAGACATCATCATCATCATCATCGGATATGGAGTGATCCTGTTATTCTATCCTATACGAATAGGATAGAATAACAGGATCACCCCATATCTTCCCGTGGGTGTCGTAAAAGATGACTAAGATATACCAGGTAGTCGGGCAGCACCGTCTCCTGTGTACTAAGTACCACCTAACTGCTGTCGCCATCACGCATTCTAAACCTCTCAAACCCCTCCAGGAAAACATAGGAACAAATTGAACAAAAACTGTAAAAAAACCGTTAAGAACCCAATGTGTCAATAACAAAGATTTTCTGGACAAAATACCAAAAACTTAAATACAAAGTGTATGTAATAAAATACTAATTTCATAAACCGATTAAAAAATTATCGCCTATCTCGCGGCGACGCTCCAGGGTGCTTCACAAACTCCGTTATATATACACAAATTTTAACATCGATACATACACAGTATAATAAAACTTATACATAATTAATTCACACTTAACGGTTTGGAAATTAAAAGCAGCTTCTTAAAATTAGAATAACATAAAACGGCGTTAGTAAGATTTCAATCGAAACCACGGGTATAAATTTGTTAATTTATAACGCTTACAAACAATGAATTACATTAATTGCTTTTTTAATTTTTGTTGACCTTTAAGATAAAAGGTTACATTACATATAATTTGAATACAATCCAAAATATTATGAGATCAACCCACATACATTTTTTATTTTATTTTAATACATTATTGGCAGATTTTTATATCGTCTAAGCCCATAATCCTATTAATTTATATATTAACAAACGCCCCCCGTAGATAATATTATGATATTTGGTTAAATTATGCTAAAATTATGCATTTTTAATATTATGATTGTCCGATTTATTATATTTTATGTATCGATTGAACTTTTAAGGTTTTTAATGAAATATGTAATAAAAAAATATTCGTAAATAGCCTGGAATGAGTCAATGTGAACTGTGATCGTTTTATGTCGCCGGCAAATGTATACATTAACCAAATATAATATAAGGAACCATTCGAAGTCACTATTAAAATACGATAAAATAAATTAAAACATTATGAACCAAAATAATAGACGGAATTGAATAGGTAAATTTTATTATTATGTTGTATAAAACGTATATATTTTTATAAATATAAGTCAACAAAGAAGTGTACGGCCCACGTGATGGTCACCATAGCATATGGGCGCGGCCTAAGGCATCACTCACGCGTTGCCTTACAAGTCTTATCACTTCTATTTTGAACTATGTCCAACGTGTCACTTAGTAAAAGCCGTAGCGGGATCTCCTTCAATAGCCTCAGTACGAGACCATAATCTTGTGGTTACATTTTTATGTCCAGATTGGAATGGATAAAGTCATTATTAAGTCATAATGGAATCAGAATCAGAATTATTTATTTGCTAGAAAATGGTAATATTGGTGTTACATAATTATGCTCTACATATTCTGTCATCAATATATGAGGTGCAAATTTTAATACATACTTAATAATAAAATAATATTTGTTAATTGGAATTAAATTAAATTGTTATTAATACTAAAAAAAATATTTATGACAAATAATTTCGATCACGTTAGCAAATTTATAATTTTATTTTGGTTCGTCTAATAACGAATCCAGAAAATCAAATTTTAAGGATTGGCACTTTGTACAAAATCTTATGTTTTTTAATCGTAATCGAGGTTTAGCACTTATATATGCTGACTTTGTAGGATTTGTAGGTAACCATCAAAGCAGTGTAATTTCTGAGCGGTTCACTGCTTTAGATTAAAATTTCAGTCCCAGAAGGCCACTGGGTGGCTTGAACCACCCTGGCTCTAGAGTAACCAATCCCTATGTGAATCTAGTAAATATTCATTTTGTTTACAAAAACTACAGGTCGCAGCCGGTAGGCGTGGTTGGTAGATTTGGCCTTTCACGCCGCAGCAGGTCGTAGTTTCAATTCCCACCTAGGACATATATTTGTGTGCATGAACATATCTGTTTGCCCTGAGTCTGAGAGTAATTATCTATATAAGTATGTTTTTAACAAAATAAAATAATATATGTAGTAAATCAGTCATATAAGGTTCCATAGTAGAAGCTCTGCTTAGTTTGGGATCAGATAGTGAGTGAATATTGTCCCAGGATATTATTATTTGTAAGCTTTAATCAGACAACTAAATTATAAACCAGTACTACCCGTAAATTGTAAATTAAAATTTTGAAAAGTTGCATTTTAATTAAGGTGTTTCATTATTGCACTTATCAGATTATTTAATAAATCCAAAAATTATAAAACGATGGTAAATTCAGCGGAGATAAAATCTCAAAGCTCATTATTATTGGTTCTGCGCCGTACGAGTTCATTTAAAATATGATTCAAAGGGTTTCACAAAAATAATAATCATTGAAGGTACAACCAGTGTCAAAATGAAAGTACAAAATGTGCGTTATGCATTTTATAAGACGTTAACTGCCCAATGAGACAAGCAGTAATTATTCTGGACAAAAATGTAAATAATATTATTGTGAAATCGCCGCCACGTGAGCGCTGAATTGTCGTTGTGAATTATATTTTTTTATTTTTGCTGTACATCTTTAATTGTCAACGGTTATAGGTATAATAAGGTGACAAACTTTATTTTTATGGGGAAAAGTACAGTCACCGCCACGTATTCAGTTGATATATTTTAAAGTTGACAGCGTCTTATTAATTAAATAATGGAATTTATTCAGCACTTGGGTATTCACATACACTTGTTCTTGACAAGCTTACAATGCAGCACATAAACATTTAGTGGAATAACAAAAAAATATTAGTCTATACGGTCATACATAGTGCGGTGTGTTTTATCACATATATTTTTTAAAACCCTTAAATAAATAAGAAATCAATATGCAATTATTTTTAAATTTCGTACTACTTTATTTAAATTAAAGGATTGAAGACTACAAACAGTTGGCTAGTGCATAACGTAGGCATTAGGGGCAAACTTTGCAGGGAAAAGCCCCCTACAAGGTGAGCCGGTGATCTGGTGAAGGTCACTGGAATCTGATGCATACGGGTAGTATCATTTTCTTATTTTTTACAACCACGCAGATAAATTTGCGGGCGTAGTCAGGTAAATATTGTAGGACAACTAACACACAACCATATAACCCTAAATTAGGCAGATACTACACTATGGCAACCCGACAACTGATGACCGTACTTATATATTTCTAAATACAGACATATGTAGGTAAATTGCTACCTGCCAGACACAGAATAATCGTGTTCATCGCACAAAGATTCCGCCTGGGTGGGGATCGAACTAACAACCTCTGGTTTCGAAAGCAGGGTCACGAACCATTAGAAAAACAGGCCGGTTAATGATAAGTAGTTATACTCATCGTGTATTGCTTATTTATATGTGTCGCTGTCTGTCATATTTTTATTTTTATTTTAGAAACATCTATATCCCGTTCTGGTCTGAGCTGAAAATCAGGGCTGCAGAGTTCTCCAGCGTAATGCTGAAGTGCACCCAAATAGGTAATATACTCTTGTTAATCGTTTTTTTAAGTCCTACGTGTATTTATTCATTCGCTATTACTAGAGAAAAACATTTAGGGACGTATAAGTAACAATAATGAATCATATTATATAGAATAATAGAATAAAATAGAAATACATTTATTCAACACGAACACACAAGAGATTAGTAACTACAAGGAATCAGCATAAAGCAAACACAAAAAATTATAAATATCGAAAAAATAATCAACAAAATAAAGAAAGTACAATAATATTGAATAATATTCTGAATACTTATATTGTACATATTATTTTTTATTTATTCATTGTTAGTAGATATCCTATATTCCTAAATATTAGTATATTCCTAATAATAATAGATATATTATATTAATAAATATAAAGAATTTAAAGTAATCCTACCAAAAATCAACCACTTCAAAAATAAGACAGCAGTTGAATATTGCTTAAAATCCCTGTGTTGATTTTAAGCAAAATTTAACTGCTATCTTAGTTTTGAAGGGGTTGATTTTTGGGATTTTTTATGGTTTACTGATATTTTGGCAACAACAAAAAATTTGTAAGCCCAGTGGACCTGTTAGTTAGATGCATGGGGCAAAATAAATATTATAATTTCCCAAACAAACACACACATCGTTGTTTAAAAAAACTGTTGCGTTGCATATTCCAACAATGTGCAGTGATATAAGTATATCACTGCACATTTGAAGCTCAACCGCTTTTGTTTTATAATATAGGTTTTATACCTATATTTATAAGGCCTCTTCCAAACTATGACTACAAGCTGCTAAACTTAGCTTAAAATCGACTTGACAAATAGGACCAAGAATTCCGCAAACACAGCAATCCCGTTACTTACACGCACTGGGCGAAATAAATAATATAATTCCTCACAAAAAGTACAGTCGCAGAAAAAAGTGCTGCGTGCTCTCATTTCGGCACGTCTATTTCGGTGACGCACTAATAAATCACAACCACTTTTGGTTGTAATGACGTATTTTTTGAGACAGTCGTTGGTGCAATCTCAATTAGTGGTCCTCGTTAAAATTACCAAGTGAACTGGAAGTACAGGTGAATGCGCTACGTAATTGATTTGTATGCATTTCTTTTTGTAGGGCTGGAATTTGTAAAGGGCTTTGCGGTGTGTAGGTTAGTAAACTGTAATGTTTAATGGCTGAGTTAAGGAACACCGATACCATCAACTTGTATTACAATAAATTGTAATATTTTAATCCTAGTTTTAATAATTTAAGGGACTATGTATCGCAAAGCTTATTTGGAAAATAAAAAAGACTAATCAAAATTGGTTAATAAATAAAAAAGTTATGTCGAATTGGCAACCTCCTCTTTTATTAAGTAGAAAATAAAACTATTCGTCATAATAAAGAGAATTGAATATTATTTTCACATATGCCGATAATAATATGTTAATCATTTTCAATCTTTGAATATATTCGTTTTTAACCAAATTTAAAAAATATAAATTTTTTCTACGTTTGTTTCGTCTTTTTGAACTAATTTATTTATAAACCGATTTCATTAATTTTTTTAAAGGCCACGATTTTGTAATTGTTTTTATATTTTTTTATCAAATTAGATTATCAGTAAAGAATTAATAAAGAAAAATAAAACTGATTATGGTTAAATTCACCAATTTGGCTTTATGTCTTTCAATACCATATACTTACGTCAGTTTTCCTTTTTTCCGCAAACTAAATAAATCTATTTTCTACTCTCAACTAATTAAGTCATGATACAATAGTAACCCACATTCTATTTGAAAAATTTAATTTAGTTAGTTAATATAAATTAAAACAGAACAAGATTCACCTGTAAGTCTCATTGAAATACAGTGCTCGGAATCCCGCTACAACCAGTTCCTGAAACTTGGCTAACAAACCCATCAAAATTAATCACTGCTGTCTTCGCCAGTACATTTCAATAACGCAAAACTGCCATTATCCCAGCTAACGAGGAACATTTCTTTCGAGCCGCGTAAACACCCGGCACCCAACTATATCAGGAAATGGTCAGCCAAAGCGAAAAAATTTGATTTGTCGACATCGACTTGCGTTCAATTAAATTGAGTGCCAAAAATCATGTCATTTTTTAAATACGACCCATCAGTTTATTTCGTGCCTTATGCGTTTAAAGATAAAGCTGATTTTTATTTATTTTTCGTAACTATTAGTGTGACAATCAGAACGAAAAGACTTAATAATATCAATTAAATCTGTGATGGCGTTATTGTTGGATCCGTTTTAAGTACTTGTACAGTTATGTTCACAAATTAACGTTGTTGTACAGTTGTTAAGGGTCTTTATTGCTGCTTAATGATTAAAAAACTAGATCGTAATTGCTTTTAATTTGGTTTTGGTGAGTGAATGAAAAACGCCGATTAACTTGAACGTCTGATGAAAACTCATTTATTTTTTATTATAGATACAAGTTACAAGTGAATGCGAGATATATTTTGTATTGACATTGGTATTTTTAAGGTTTCGTGGCAAAATTATTGAAAAAACCCCTTGTAATATTATTGACCAAAACGAACGGAGAGTGACTTTTACAAGGTTTGTATCGGACGTAGTATGTCTGACCCGGTATTATATTAGAAATGTCTGATAATGTTAAGGATAATAATATAAACTAAATAAAAGTTTATATATAATATATAGTTATTCAATTTTAAAGAAAAGCCTAGTATTGAAAAATTAATCTTAATAACATACTTTAATATTCAATATAACATAAAGTAGAATGTATTTTATTTTAGGCTGGAGTTTCTGTAATTAAAGCTATTTTATTTATTATTGAAAACAATCAATTGATATATAACAATCAATATTTGCATAACGAAAGTATTTTATAGCTTATAGAATTATATAGTTATATATATTTTATTTTTATACAACTTAGTTGGCAAACAAGCATAAAGCCCACCTGATTGTAAGTGGTCACCGTAGCCTATGAACGCTTGCAACACCAGGGGCATCATTAGCGCGTTGCCGACTCTTTAGAAACCTTACAACTCCCTTATATTAGATTTTTTTTTAATTTTCTCATATATTCTTATATTTCCTTTCTAATTTATTTTGCTAAGAATTATTCTATATATAAAATGTGAGCCGTCACGGGACGCCCGGCAGATGTGAAACATCGACATTATTTTGTAAAAGTAATATGCAGAAGTCAAGTCGAAAACGAAGTATAAGTCGCAGTCGAAGTCGAAGTATAAGTCACAGTCGAAGTCGAAGTCGATGTCGAAGTCGAAGTATAAGTCGCAGTCGAAGTCGAAGTATAAGTCGCAGTTGAAGTCAAAGTCGAAGTCAAGTCGAAGTCCAAGTAGAAGTCGAAGTCGAAAAGAACATAACTATTGTGATAGGAACTAAAAAAAAAAAAAAAAAAACCACGGCATGCGTCGCCACGCCAGAAATCTGTTTTACGTGCGGCTATAGATGTTTCACATCAACAAAAAGAATATACCACAGCCCTATGCTTAAATTGTGAAGGCCATGGGGTAATATTAAAATTTCAATTTAAATATATAGATACCTACTTCTTTACGACGTTCTACAAACAACATTGCATGTTAATTTTGTTTGAAATTTCTAAACAAAGCTCTAATTTCGTAGCAACTTGACATTTTAAGATTCATTAGCATAGTAAACACAAACATGAAAGTTCGACACATCCTTAATTATAATTGAATTAAACATAGTTTTGTGACAACGCAATCAGAAGCATTTTCTAGGAAACTGTGAACTCATTTGACTAATCACAAAGAAAACAGTAGTTCACAGTAGCTTCACTATAAGTTAGATGAATATTCAGAGCAACTATTATCGAATTTGAAAAGTGAATTGTAAGCTCATAGACATTAAGTTCGTATTTCTTTAACAATGTAGTCATGTGTTGCCTAGTGTGTCTACTCATGAATAATTATGGACAAAAAATCATGGGAAATAAAAATTTGGAGAAATACTAGCATTCATGAATATTTAGATTGTGTGTTTGCTTGTAAACTCTGTTTGTTCGTTTGACATGTTTTCTCTGAAAGTTGAATAATTTCGAGTCGTTATTTCTGTGATTGTTAGCTGTGTTCTTGTTTTTAAATTTATATTCTGTTGTTAAATGAGGAAAAATCTGTTAATGAATATTTAAATTTTTATCGTGTGCTGTATGGGTGGGAATTCGTTAAAATGAAGTGACAATCTGTCGTTTCCAACTTAAATAATAAGTAAATACATTTCGTTGACGAGCATTTCTGCTTAAATAGGGTTTGCCAAGTTTATGAGAGAGGGTCGCTTATATGTACATATACGAGTAAAAATAAGATAAACTTGTAGAATACAATGTAAGCTATAATTAAGTTGAGCCAGGCGAAGCAGTGAGTCCTACATATTTTATACACAGATGATAGACTCGAAAATTAACATTCGGCTATAAATTAGATGCAATAAAAGAAATCAATAAAAGAAATGCTAATTTTCCTAATATATTTTATTATAGTTATCACAATTTGATATTAATAAATAAAAATAAATGCTCGTTTTTACCACAACGTTAATAATTCCAGACGAATATCAGATAAACTCAGTTTGGAGGCTGGTGCGCAGTTTATTTATGTTGTCAACCTTATTTATTTATTTAAACCACATAATAATTTCTACTCGTCAATGTTGGGTTGCCCCTTATTGTTTGCACAAAGTTCACAATATATATGGTATTAATATTGTATTCATGCGCTATACTTCGTATTTAGAAAGAGAAAATAAATATTTAAAAAATCATAAAAAAATATTCTTGAATTTAATCTTGCATATTCAATCATTTGTGCATAGAATATCTGACTATATGAATGAGGCATTCCTTCTTTGTACAAGCAATTCTTCTCTGGAATGCGCTACCTCCGGAAATCAGAATGGCTAAGACTCTGGTTACTTTTAAAATCAAAACTCGTGACTATATTAATAAAAAATCATCTTAATATTACAGTTTGTGTATATATTGTTATATATGTAATATATTTATGTATTTATAGTATAGTGTGTAGTCATGTAACTATTGTATTTATACGATTGTATTTTATAGTACTTGTCAAGTATTTTAGTATTTTTTATTATACTTGGTATATAGTGCACCTACCATATTATCTCAGCATCACCCTAATGATGACTAGGAGAGAATGCCTTTGGCATTAAGTCCGCCTTTGTCCAGTTTTGTGCAATAAGTATAAATAAATAAATAAATGAGGTCTTAGATTTTTTATGCCAAGATATAACACTCGGTAGCAGCCCGGAATCTCAAAAAGGGTGATCTTATACGCCCATGTTGTGTACAACACATAACTTAACACGTCTTGTTCCTGGTCGCGTATAATAACCGACTCATCAGCTTATTCGAGTAAAGGAATGAATTTTGAACCTGTGTGCGCCAGCTGTACGACATTTCGCATGGGATTATATTTGTATATTTTGCAGATTGCTGTTCTACACGTTGTTTAGTTACAAGAGCACTTCGGTTCCTATAGCTACGTATACTATTTGTATTACACCATTTATTATGCTCACTAACTGAATGACTCATTAAGCTCAGTCCAAACTCTTGCACCTGGCAACTAGAAATTTTTGCACATTGGTTTTCTCTATGATGTAGAAAAATTACTATCATTTTACGGACATTATCAACCATCATTCTCATCATCATAATAATATAAGGAATACGTCCTCTGCTGGATAAAGGTCTCCCTTTTGATTGACAATTACTGCAAAGATTCCCACTGACCATCGCGTCTAGCCCAAGCCATAATAATAAATAAAATAAAATAAAAAAGGTTTTTATTCACGTAGACTTTAAAAAAGCGCTTGTAAATAGTCAGAACATGTTTGTAGTAATACAGTTAAGTTAACATAATATTTCTAATTACTTATTATAAATATTTAATTACATGGATTGTTAAAACATTTATAAAATTTATTTTATAATAGTAGTGATATTTAGCTAGCTAGTACTAAGTCATTGTCAAGGAGATTATGTTTAAGTTTAATTATCGAAATTTATATTTTACTACATATTGTCTGAATGGTTCTGTCTATATTAAGGTACTAGCTGTGCCCCGCGGTTTTACCCGCGTTAAATTTTATAAACTATCACAGCTCCTCCCCCTTAAGTGATAGCGTGATAATATGTGGCCCATATGTTGACTCAACTTCTGAGTAATATTCATACAACATTTGAAGTAAATCCATGCAGTACTTTTTGAGTTTAGCCCGGACATACATACAGACAAACTGACAAAAATTCTAAAAACTATATTTTTGGCTTCGATATCGATTGTAGATCACGCCCTAAGAATCCTTTAAAAAAAATATTTAATGTACAGTTTTGACTTTCCTACGATTTTATTATATCTATGTATAGATAGATGAATACAGCATTATTATTACGACGAACCTTGTGTTTATAACGACGGTCGCGATTTAATGCTACCACCGGATCCAATGCACCCCAACTGAGAAGAAATCTTGGTCTAGCTGCGATTGTCAGTAGCAATTTTTGGGATAATTTTCATTATTACACGTGAGTGTATATCCAAGGCTAAGCTAGAAAGAAGACCAAAAGGTATAAATCAAAATAAAACTACAAAAAATTTAAAGGCACTCGCTTTTTATTATTTTTTCTTTGAAATATATTAAATTTTACTTATAAACGTAAAAATGTAAACGCATACATTAAAAAAAATATCGTATCACACTGATAACAATAACGACATCTCAAAATTCATAAGGTAGTACGTACCACAGGCTTGTTTAGAAAAGAAAATGTAATAAATACATAGCAAATAACTTTCTCAAGATATAAAAACCGTAATATATCTTGTCTAACTAAGGAATTACAAAATTAGCATCAAATAGCTAGAATAAATTAAAAAACTTAAATGTTCACACCAAAGAGCCATTTTTTATATATACAACATGTAACGTAATTAACGCACACCCTCAAACACCCCAATTAGAATATTATGTTGTAATCATAATACGTACACAGAATTTTTAATTTAACATGCATTGTTATTTACTAAATTGGTTTCTTGGAATGAAGTTTATTTTTCTTTATTTTGTATTTAATGATGGAATTTGTATGAATACAAATAATACTACGATTTTAAAAGTCTTATTACTTTGACTTACGGTCTATTTAAATTTGTTTTGACTGTACAGGATTACTATAACAATAATTTCCGTAGTTTTAATTATTTTGGAATAAAAAATTATATAAATCGATTCAGTAAACGATTCTCAAGAAACTATTTTCAGGATGTGCGTTAATTAAGGTACATGTTGTATATAATATATATCCGTGTATTTTCAAGAATATTCCTATTTTACAAAAAATATTGATTCTAAAGAAATTTCTCACTACAATTTTTTTATTTATTGTGATAATCTTAGTTAAAATAAGCCTGTTACTTGTACCTACCAAATGGGAACAGTTATGTTATTATACAATTTTGGCCAAAAATGTCATTAATATTTACCTATAGTTACTTTCAATCAATTTGTGACATGAGTATAATATTGTAACAGATTCTTGTTCATTTATTTCATGGCACCATAATATTTAATAATGAAATTTATAATAACATTACAATTATTTCAGACTATTAATATGAATCACTCATACGTTTTTATTCATATTATTAAAAGTAATTGTATATTAGGCAATGTCTTATCCAAGTAAATTTTATTTTATGTGCATATTCTGTAGTGATACCGCCAACAATAAGTATCAAACGGCCCCGATTTGGACTTAATTGAACTAAATATACTTCCAAATCAATGCCCCCATTTTATGCAGTACCAAATAATTCGAATTTTACTGTCATTGTATTTCTTTCTAATATATGACTTATTAAAAGGACAAGTCATCATTGGTTGCGTCAATTTAGTTTGGGCGCAAAAGTAAAAATAATCAGCATAATAATATCCTGGGACATTATTCATACACGGCCATCTAATCCCAATCTAAGCAGAGCTTGTGCTATGGAAACCACTGAACTAATAAATTACATATATTACTTTTGTTTTTTATAAATATATACTTATTTCTATATAAGTAAATGTTTATAATTAATGTATTTCTAAACATAGACTCAGCACAGACATGGGTGGCAATCGAACCCACGACCTGCGGCGTGAAAGGTAAGTATTTACTAACCACGCCAGCTGGTCCGGCAATTTTAGGACGTGTCAAAGAATTATAGGCCCAGTGTCCGCATAAGTACGCAATTATAGTTTTATGACAGTTCTATGTATACACTGTCCTTTTCGTACGAGCTATATTAGAAAGAGATGTAAAGACATTTAGATTGTTTTAGCGGTGTAAACGACAAAATCACCTAGGTATGGTTTTAAATCAGTCAATTTAGAGTGATCACGTGTACTAAGGATAAGCCATTGAACTAATTTGACAATCACAGATACCAAAATGTTCTGCTCTTTTAATAAACCATATTACAAATAAAATGACATTTAAATTAGTATAATCATTACTTATTCAGAATTATCGATACATAAGTATTATAAAATGAGCATTTAAGGAATGTTACGTTGTCTTAATAAATCTTCAACAAAATAAAAAATAACAAATAATAATAACACAAGCATATCAAAATTATACTAAATGTATAAAAAAAACTTACTAAGCACTTAAAAATAGAAAAATTGACTCAATACAAACTGGCCTAAAAACTAAAGAAATAAATACTTAACTAGGGCACGTAAAAAACAAAACTATTTATACAAGACTCTTAAATTTGTACATTAAATTTTGAGCTTCATTTAAACTGGCCTTAAATCCCATTAAACATTAACTAAAATGGTAAAACATACACTGGCACTTGCTACAGTTACATGTGTGTAGACAAAACTTAAATTAAACATACCCATGTTATTAAAAAAAATCAGTCATGGCAATTTGTTATTGACACTAGAATTTTAGTTCAAGAAAGAAACTATGTCATCATCATGTCCACTGCTAGACAAAGGACATCCCCAAAGATCTCCATAATTGCCGGTCCTGTACCGGATCCAGCGGCTCACAGTAACCCTGATAAGATCATCCGTCCATCTTGTAAGGGGCCTGCCCACACTTCGTCTTCCGGTTTGTGAACATGAGTCGCGAACACTTTTTATTCATAACCATGATAATATAAGGTGGAGTAATTTAACTGCTTTAAAGTAAAGTCTACAACACAAATAGGAAATAACATTGATGCTAAACTATCTGGAGATAGTTAATATTATTAATAATTAATGTTCTTTCCTACAAAACTTTCCTTTACTACTTACATCTATAAGTCCATGACTTTTATTAAAAACTAATCGTTTAAATCTAATTATGGTAAATAAGATCAGGTAATCAAGAAGAAAGGAATGTATCGGCTAAATACTGTATGGCGTAAAAGAGTATTAAGAAGAACACTAAAGGGCTAACTATATACAATATAAATAAAACAGGCTCAACCGCATTTAACAATACAAAAATTTCAACCAGTCATCGGCACCTCTTCAGTCCGCTTTGGAACAAGAGAGAGATCTAGGGGATTCTTCATCATTTCTTTACTATTTCCTTCGCTCAGATCAATGCTCAACTCTGGTTCTGAATCACTGACTTCATCATTCTTCGGACTTCTAAACATAACAGCAGTTGATTTTATAGATAAATCCATGGGTTGATCTTGATCTATTGCAATCCCTGCAACCGCTGGTGAATGTAAAAGTAAATCACCGCCATTCCTATTCTGCCAAGTAGTAACACCTGGGGGTGCTGCTCGTATGGTTTGTAGAGGGGTTGGCAAATACAATGCACTTCTTGAAGGAAAACTCGGAGGTGCAGATATAGTTCCGAAAGGAGAAGGTGGTAGAGTTGGCTTTCGTTTTCTGTCTTTGCTTTGATTCCTAATCGCTTGTAACCGAACGTCCTTGTCGCTGCAAGGAGACGACGCCGGTCTAAAGATACTAAGACCACTCGTACTCCTAGAACTAGTGTCGTCTTCTGGGTCAGCAGATGAAGCACCAGAGTCTGAAGGTGATACACTTTGTCGAGTAACATCTTCAGTAAAAGGACTTTTCTCTGTATTCTTATAATATTCTGCTAAAGCTGCTGCTGGGAGTAAATTTGTTGGCAGGAACGATTGATTTAAAGATGAATTGAAAGTTGGCGGAGATTTACTGGTTTGCAGGTGATGTATGTGTTGCTGCTGTTGCTCTTGAAGAAGACAATGGATTTTGAACCAATTAGATCTTCTTCCATATCTTGAACCGGATTTGGACATTCCCACAAGAAGACATTTCCGTAGCCTGCAAGCTTTGCAAGCTGTTCTGTTTTTCTTGTTGATGACACATTCCCCGTTGTTTTTGCACTCCGATATCGATGACAGGTTGTTGTAAGTTCGCCCGAAGAAGGACTGTAACAAAGAAAAACATCAAATTAATAAAAAATATATTATTAGGTTCATATGGTTAGGAATAATCAATTATATGACCTATTAAAAATCAGGAAATTAAAAAGGGTATTCGATTTGCGTTTAATACGATACACCAATTTTGGCTAACACGGCTGTATTAATTTAGTTTAAAATATCGACAGACTTCCGCCGGCATCGCATAAGAAACAACAATTTATAAACGATACAGTTAAAACGAATCATCCGTAAGCCCATTCAATTGGGTTCGTCCCTGCACGGAATTAAAAATTACATTTTTCAAAAAGTCATCATAAAGAGCAGTGCGAGGCGTATTAAAATCTGGGTCAACGCGAATAAGGTCGTATCTCACACTTGATATTACAGAAGGAGGTTGGATACGGGTAAAGTTGCGTCTCTCGACGTAAATAATGGGGCTCTTTTGCGATTTTTTTTGTAAATAAATTTGGAAGTTACCCCGCTGGGAGCGGTCTCAAGTCTCTTCTTACTCAATTAAACTCGTACAAAAGCGTAAAATATGTGATTGTGCTACAGTTTCACTTCGTACCGCCATCGGTGTACTTTCAGCAGTAAATAACGATGTGCCTCATTATTTTGGATTATAACAATAATTTGGAATGCAATATGCGTTTTGTATTATCCTTAGTTTTGAGAATTTGATTTAATTTTAATATGAATATCGTAAATTTCTCATTAGATTGCTAAAACTCCAGAGTATTAATTTGCATTTAGAAGATTTTTTTTGGAAAAAGAAACACTTTTAAAACAGAACGGGATTTTAATCTGATGTAATAACGCACAAGGTCGCCACAAATTACAATAATCAAGATATCATAGAAACTGTAACGAGACATTTTCGACACCCAAAGATAAGCATTTATTGCTCACGAAACCGGTGTTCTTCAAGAAATTCTTTAAAAATGTGTAGACACGTACATTATTCCATTTATTACACAGACCAAGCAATGCCATGGGAATATCTATTTATTTGTCATGTTGTTTTTTTTTTGCGGTTAATAAATTTGACCTATAAGATTTTTTTGAATCTTACTATTCGTCAAAGAAGCATACAGCCTATCTAATCAACGGGCCTGTTGGCGTGGTTGGCAAAATTCTTGCTTTTCACGCCACGGTCGCGGATTCGGTTCCCACCCAGGACAAATATTCACATTCACAAACATGGCTGTTTGTCCTGAGTCTGGGTGTAATTATCTATATAAGTATGTATTTACAAAAGAAAAGTAGTAATGTAGTATATCAGTAATCTGGTTTCCTTAGTCCTTAGTTTGGGATCAGATAGCCGTGTGTAAATAATGTCTTAGGATATTATTATTGTATTATTATCTAATAGATAGCGTTTATCAAAACCTTTCAAGCTAACAACACAAACTGACGCTTTGCCATGCTTCCTCTAGGTGTTAGTAAGATCATCAGATCTCAAAACGATTATTGAACTCCGGAAACCATGCCTATATTATACACCTAGGACCACAATGCTATAATTTAGCATAACTTTTAAAAAGGAGGCATTTTCTCAGTCAAGCTTGTAAATGTGAAGTTGTGTTACCTATTTAAAGTATGAGAATATAATTAGAAGTTTTTTGTATGACTAAGTCAGCTTTTGAGCTGTACTTAAAGTATGTCTATTAAACCAGAGCTAACACAAGTCAGTTTCGTCTCTTTAATTAGATCTTAGAAGCTCTAGTTGAAAGAATCTACTAGCACGAGCTTAAAAGCTGATTTAGTCATACATAAATTCTAGTTCTATCCTTAACTTTAAGTAAGAATACGAAAGTGATATTGGATTTTTATAATAATTATTAGTGTGTTTGTACATTGTGCTCTTACATAATCTGATAAATAGTACCCGCCAGGAGAATACATCGGCAAACGCACCGCATCCGCCATTGCCAGCCATGACTCATAGTTTGTATTCGTATCGATGGAATATCCCCTCCGACCTTCAATCTAACGAGGTACTCATATCTTTGCCTACTACCATGGAGCGATAGTTGCACAAATTGTCCCGAACCATTTGTGCATCTCCAAACCTTTAGTCAAGGTTTGACCTCAAAGAGAAAATGTGTTTTGGCACAGGTTACATTGTTTGTAGTTTTATTTGCTAGATAACTCGAGAACTAGTTTGTTTCTATTGCCCGGTGAAGCATTGAAAGCCTCCCACCTCAAACGACGTGATACAAGAATAAAATGGCGCTCATAATTCTATATATTTTTACAATCTATGTAACAAGTACGAATAAGCAGTAGTTGTTAGTCACTGCCCTTTTTGACTTCACCGGAGTAAATTGAGGTAATTTCGCGAACACATGTATGTGTAGTAGATTAGAAATTTCAGATAAGCCCGTCTTCCTTATGGGCGGGTTGGAACAGATAGAGCTAATTGAGCCTCGTTGCGTAGAGCACTACGTGACTTGGTTACGTGCTGTTATGCGAAATAATCGTGTAATGGGCATTGTCCATTTTTCGTAAAATAATTGGAGTTGAGATGTACTGGATAGAAAAAATGCAACGTATTTTTGATGAGATAGCTGAGTTTTTTGCATGTAGAATACCTAAAAAGAGTTTTAGGATGCATAAAATGATTTGGTGCCGTCGTTTAAAGGATTAGAATAGCTGTGAGGGAATAAAGTATGAGATGACTGCACGTGTGGCGCACCGACTAAGACAGTCGCTTCGCCTCATCGTGTCGCTGGTTGAGTCCGCGCCGGACAGCTATTTGTGTGACCCATAAATAGTTGTTCTGAGTCTGGATGTAATTTGTGTTCGTCTATTATATGTTTGTAAAGTACCCCAGTAGTAGTAAATTTGTCTTTTTTTTAAAACATTCAAAAGTTTGTACCATAATGTGTCCTGGGTAGTTGGCTTATTTCCATTGAGATTAGCCGCCATAGTCATAATTCAGCCTAGAAAACAATTTTAGTGAGAAAGAGCTTACATCATTTTGAATGCTTCCTATCATGGAACAGGTTACTTTTAAATATATTATATATAGCTGTAGAGTTAACTCAAAATTTTCCTTTTGGTACTAAGATTGAACAATGCATTCAAAATTAAATTCTATGTCCATAAAAACAGAAAACATTTTTGTATAAATTGGAATTGTAGGTTAGCCATTCGACAACTAGGGTTACGCTTTCTTACATAAACCATCATCAACCACCCACATTCCCATTAATTCTCCACGAGCAACAAGTGGCGCCACCTGTCTCATTAGTCACGTTGATCAGCATAATAATGGTCAAGAAAAATATCGGTAGAAATGTCATCCGCTTGAAATTGTTGGCATTTCATGTAACTTTAAGATGCATTTCACACGTTTTCAACTTCGAATATTATACAATTCTGAGTAATAAATTAAATGCACTATTTATAAAAATAAAACATTTAATCGGCGTTAATCGTCACCAGAGGGTTGGCTTGTTTTATACAGAAATGCCATACAGCGTGGCAATGCTACCAGTATTCTGGGGACGCGGGATTGATGCTGGTACGGAGAGTCTACAGAATTGCCTATAGTTCAGTATATTATTATGTTAGTATTTTAGACATTAGTATATTATTATGATAGTATTTAAGACAAAATGTCATATTTTATTATATTTTCTGTTTTCTTTAAATAAAAAATATTTAAAAAAAAACATAAATACTAATAAACAAATACAATTTTAAGCAAAATCTCATGCACCCTTATTTTAATAGAAATACAGTAATCTTTGCTTTAAAATTTAGTTTAATTTGAAATAAAAAGAGTACCCTTTTTATTATACATGGAGTCTCATTACTAAGCCTTTGCTGTCCGTCTGTCTGAGTAAATTAAAAATTGTATTTATTTAATAAAAATAATACGAAAAAAAACAAAACTGAAAATAGGGGCCCCATACAAATTACGTAAAGTTTCCATATTTTTTGTTGAATTTATGATAATCTACCACGATGGTACAGAATCTGTTAGTATAGTCTGTTTTTAAAATCACACTAATATTATAAAGGCGAAAGTTTGTGATTGCGCGAGTGTGTATGTTTATTACTTTTTCACTTAAATAAATGAATATTAATAATAAAATGTATACATAGCCTTTATAAAGTTTTCTATTCGAATTGTGTGACACTTACCTCTTGGCTGTTTTATAAAATGGTTCAAATAGTCAGAAGCTGTACACAAGATAACTTGAAGTTGCATATAAATCGCATGGCACTTCTGTTTATTTTTCTATTCTGTATCTTAATATTAATATTAGTGAACATAGAAAACAAAGTTATTCAGGGCCCATATTTGGTGTTCGTGGGCTGGTGGTTAACTTGGAGTAATCAGTGATTTATTTGTTTGTTTGGGTGGGTCAGTAGCTTTGACAATAACATTATCATAGGTCACACTAATAAGATTTTCTATGTGAGTTTACAGTTTTTTAGTATCAGTAAGAAACATCTATACTCTGGGTGGGGAAGGAAACCACAACCTCTGGATAAGCAATAAGGGTCAACCATAAAAACAAAGCACTAGACCCATAAAAGGTCAGTCTTTAAATTATTTTTTTAACTATACAAAACGAATGGCAAAATAATTTAGCAACCTTTACTTTAATAATAATATACTCGGACATTATTCACGCACGGCCCTCTGATCCCAAACTAAATGGAGCTTGTAATATAGACCAGACCAGATAACTAATATGCTACATATACTAGTTCTTTGCAAATACATACTTATATAGAAAATTACACCGAGACTCAGGACGAACAGACATGTTCATTCACATAAATATCTGTCCTAGGTGGGAATCGAACCCACAGCCTGCGGCGAGAAATGTAAGTCAAGGCGTCATCCGTAACAATCCTGAGCTGAGTTTTTAATACCCTCTGGTGCTACTTATTTAGTTTGTAGACTAATTTGTTAGTCCGTGAAATAATGAAAATCATTCATGTAAAAAAATAATTTAAGGAATGCTGCAACACTTATAATCAACAAGGAGATTGACTTTAATGGTGCACTCATATAATTTATAGCTGGCCACACACACGTCACAGATAGCCAGATTAACCGGACAAAGTATGTAAATGGCTTGTAAAATCACCAAATTGAGTAATCTCTGTGATTTATGCTCGATTTAAAGCTTTATAAATGTAGTGGACAGTGAAATTGTTTAATGAGCGACATTTTTGGTGCAAATAGTGTGTAGGTTTGTATTTAGAGTGCGTCATGAAAAGCCCGTAGGTGGCAAGCGATAGGACAGGTAGTGCGTTCAAACGCAGATAATGAGGCACAGGATTCTAATCCTGGGGCTCTACCGGCTAAGTCGCTGAACATCGATTTCTTAAATGGCGTTCAAATAAATAAAGTGTAAAAAAAACTTAATCAATCGTTAAATCGGCTCCATGAGCACATGTGACGTCATAAATGGTCCAGAATCGATTGTCAACGTTGAAACCGATTTGACGATTGACTAAGTCATTTTTAACCTATATTTATTTGAACGCCATTTAAGAAATCGATGTTCGGCTACTTAGACGGTAGAGCCCCTGGTTGGACCAAAAATGTTACGGAGATTTTTAGGCTAGACTGAGGCATCTCAGTCTACTCCAATTTAGTCTAGAAGTGGTTAACTCTAGTTTAAGTCTTGAAATGTTTTAGAAGTTTTAGACTCTAATTTCGATCTTAAAGTTCTAGACTGAAATTAGAGTCTAAACCTTCTAGGCTAAGGAATGCTACTACGTACAGTCAACAGCAAAAGTAGATGATCAAAGCCGGATATTCAATACTAATTATCATAAATTGCGACAAAATAGTGTGGTGGTGAATAGTATGTAGTTGAAGATGTGCGTAAGTGTTAAGTGTAAAAAATATTAACTAGTGAAAACTGCCGCCCAATAGCATCATAAACCCAAAACTCAGGTCCGATTTGGATCGTCTACTTATGCTGTTGACTGCACCATGCCGGTGTCTAAAAGTTGGTTGTATAATACTCTCGTGACTTGGACAGCACCTCTCTGTGCCTGATCCTCCGATCTAATTAGATTAGCCTAGTGCTATCACACGCCATCAAGAAAATTTGCTCAAAAATTTCAGACATACATGTTTTGAATATATTATTTCGTACTTGAAACGGATCCACAGTTGTTTCCTTCACCGTATAAAATACGTTATAATTGATTGCTAAAACGCACATGAATTCTAAACTGACGTGCGGGCCCATAGTTTGAACTCAAGACCACTTACTCCAAAGTACAACGGTCTCATCATTACGCTATCTAGCTCGCTGTCTATAGAGTATATTTTAGCTAAATCAATTTTTTACATATATGTGTCAACGCCGTCAGGGGAGATCCTGGTGATCTGTAGTACAGGCTTGCCTAGTTCAGACACCAGTCTCTCGCAAACAAAATGTATCCACATGTTTATTATGTAACATGTAATTATCACTGTTTGTGAAAAGAAATAAATAATTTTTGTATTATTATTGTATTATAATATTTCCACATCTGATCCATCTGACCACAGAACAGCATTATTGTGATGTATGGAATTAACGTAAAAAAATGTCATGAATGAAATATATCAGGCTGCAAATCTTTTAATGACAAATGTTTAAAGAATTTTTATCTCGCGTAGGCGGCACGCCAGTTCCCACGGCATATGAATATTGTGGCAGTAGAAGTCACCATAACAAAGATATAAAGTTAATAAGAATATCCAGTTATAGAGCAGCCTCCGATAGAATGTGCTACTGATATCTACCAGTTAAGTATCAAGTTAAAATTCCAAAACATGCAAGACCTAGACACTCGATAAATGAGTGAACGATTAAAAGGCGTACGCGTAAATGAGCATCACAAAGCATCCTCATATTTTAAAAATTTCATAAATGTAAAAAGATATTAAGTGTAGTAGAGAATATAAACTTTATTTTTATCTTCTATATCATGAACATTCAAACGAAACTGAAAGATCTGGAAGTTTAAAGAAAGGTTACAACAAAGAAGTAGCAAAAATATGTTGTATGTGAAAGTGATTTAATAACGTCCAATGTATTTGTATTCGCCTAAATAATTATTTATCATATGTTTGAGATTCTTAAGAGTAAGACTGATTTATATAAGCTGCTAATACAGCTCCATCTTGAGTGTGACTCGTTACAGAAAAAGAAAACTAAAATGTATCATCTAATATGGTATCTTCCCTACTCAAAAGAAATGGCATTAGAAATGCATCTATCGATATGGCTCAAACTACAGAATATTCTCATTAAAATTTTGTATGGCTGGAACTAAGGCGTAATGACCAAAGTTTGGTCATAAACATGGGTGCACGTTGCGTCACGTGCAGTTCTATTTCATTGTTTATGTGGTATCTCTGCTGACTAGCCGAAATATTTCATACAGATTAGATAAGATTTATAGATGAAAAAAATTATAATATTTTCTTAGATTTATTCTTCACTGCTGTTCGGAAATGTAGACGTTTATCATATAAATTGGTGTATTTGATATTGTAGACGTATTTTCTAAAGACATTTTTTATTTATGAAAGAGTATCGTGTGTTCATTTTATTGGTTATTTATAATAGGAGATAACGAAGATTAATATTAAATGGAATCTCATACGTTATATGTAGATGCTCTCTAAGCCAGTTACCATCCCATATGCTAAGCATAGCGATTATGGCATATCCCCCATTCTTGGGGGAGGCTATTGGTCAGTACTGGACTGACATGTTTAATTAATTGTAACTAACGTTTTATCAGATGTCTAGTTGCCATGATACAGGCACTGCCTAGTTTTGGATCAGATCTTCTTTCTATCTCGTATGGGCAGTGGTTACCCTAGTGTCAGAGTTGTTTAAGCCACCCAGTAGGCGTCTGACATGGCTTATCGGCTGTTGTCTAATGTCAACAACCAGGATTGACAGCTTAACGTGCCCTTCGAAGCTCGGAGACGCTCACAATTTCAAGCACTTTAATGGTCACCCATCTATAGATTGACCTCGTGCGATCACTTACGGACTGGTGAGTGTAACTGAGCATGACACTCGTGATGGTGATATGCCCTATACTGCCCTACAGGTACCACGGCTGGTGCAATTTATGGCGAAAAGTTGGGTTAAACAAAAGGTAATGATGTTTCTTAATCTAATATTATTCTTAATCGCGATCGAGACCCGTGTCCACATTATATGAAAATATGTTAATTATGTATAAATTATAAATATTCATTTTACAAATATGATTAAAATAATGTTTATGTTTTCACTTAGAAATATTTAACTTTGTTTTTTTCTGATAGTTTTTTATTTTTATTGTAAGTTCTTATTTAGTTCGTTAGTGCTAGTATAGCTAGTTAGTTAAATTATATTTGTACGCCTCCACGGTAGAACATAGCGCCCATATATTATGTCATCGTACTAACAACTTTATGTCAATACCTATGTTTTACAAATAAAAAATTCTGATTCTGATTCTGATATGTAAGCTAACTATTTACTATTACTTAGATTCAATGTCTTGTCTATGACCAGTACTTCATCTTGTCACAATTTGTCACGATCCTTGCACACCTCTTTTGCTTCTTGACTCTCATCATATTCTACACACAATACTTAATTCTACAGCTCATATGGACATTGGACGTACAAAAGAAATACTCAGTTGATGGTTAATTAGTTCAGTAGGTTAGTCAGTATTAACTACTAAATATAATTAAGCTTTGCTACAAGGTTATACTGACTGAATACCACAATTTTATATATTATGTACTAACACTATCTGTCTCAAATATATATTTTTTTAAGACAAGCTCGCACTTGGTTATCTAATCCCTGTGTCGCGGGGTACTTTACAAACATATAATAAACGGCTACAATTGACATCCAGGCTCAGAACAAATATTTATGGGTGACACAAATAGTTGTACAGCGCGGGACTCAAACCCACGACACGAAGCGGCGAGGCGACTGTCCTAGCCGCCTTACCTACTTATTGTAACATTTTATTTTATATTTAATAATGTGTCTCTGTAATATGCCTAGATTTGTTAAGATTATCTCATAATATGCATAAGGGTATATAATTCGTCGTTTTGATGCAGAAATAAATGTTATTTCTTTCTTTCAGTTTACCGATAAAAACCTGTCAGTTAAATTTGATGCAGATGTGCAACAAAATTGTACTGTCAAAATACCGTAATGTTTATATATTAAGTATTTGCTTAACCCTGCAGCTCATAATAATATGCGGTCACATTCCGAATTGTGTTTCAAAATTACACGTTTTGACACAAAAATTGTGTAACATGTGGTTTTTAAATGTGATTCATGGCTTACCGTTCTTCGGAATAAACTTATTTGATGGTTGATTTTCATACTTAGCTTCTGGGGTATTGTATATGATCTTATTGGGCAATTCAGCTAAGCATTTGAGTTCCATCCAGCACTGCAAGAGACCCGGAAAGCTTGGTTAGAGGGCTTCCTGCAAAATGTTTGAATCGTTCAGGAACTATGTTTTGCAGAATAGCAACTTGTATTGGAATTTTCCCGATGGAGTCCAATTTCCGGAAATTATGGTAATTACGTGTAAGGTTCTTCCAATTTGGAATTAAAAGAGATTTTAAGGTGAAGCAGTGAAAAGCTCCTAGACTAGCTGTAATCGTAGCGATAATACTTTACAATACTACATTCATAATACTAATCTTTAAATTCACATGTCAAAAAACAGAATAGAAACATTATATTACACATTGCTACTTTGTACGAAATCAGATTACATTATAAATGACAACACCGTCACCGGTATCCTACGCTTATCATTTGGAACACAAACTAAATCGCACAAGTCATAAATCTAGTATATTTTTAGCAACAGCAAACAATAGTTCAGTTAGATAATACAGCGGTGCCAACTGGCATGGCCACTTGAGTTCCCACGGCATAATACCTGCAGTAATAGCAGATACACTTCGTTATGGATCTACCAGACATTGTGGCGCGCTACCTGGCTATAGCTGGAGGCAATTTACTTGAAAACTGACATAACGATGAGTACAAGAAAGAAGAGAAATTGAAAAGAGGTAGTAGACGACCACTGCTCTGCAAAGGCCTCCTCAAACGATTTCCACTATATAGTAGTGTCCATCATTAGGGATATGCTATAATCGCCACGCTTGGCAGACGGGTTGGCAATCGCAGTATGATAGTACGCAGAGACACGGCTGCTCGTTCTTTGGTAGATATTCCCTTGGGACTACTTCTAGGCTCCCCACGGGATGAGCGGGGGTGGCGATATTCTATGCAATAATATTATTATTAAAATGTTGTCTTTCTGTGTAAATGAGCTCAACAGCTCGCCGGAAAGGGCAACATTTTTATTAATTAAAAGAGTAAATAATAATGTGCCTACGAGTGCCTTTATATAAAAAGAAACAAACTCGATAAGATGCTTAGTGATATACAAATAGAACTTCTTTGTGGCTTATGGCAAGGAATTCCACCACCACCACCACCACCATCTCATCCCAGACAAACTTCCACTGTGGAGATATTTTGGGGAGGCCTTTATTCAACCTTATTGATAAAACACAATCTGTGACTTGAAATCCTTTCAACTCTCGTTTTCTATTTTCTACCCCAGAATTATTATAAATGCCAAATGGACGCGTACGCTATAGCGAAGTTGGTGCGTATACTTAACTAAAATAAAAACATGTACGCGTGTGCGTTATCTGGTTTCCATAGTACAAGCTCTGCTTAGTTTGGGTGTCAATAATGTCCCAGGATATCATGATTCTGCAATCTTGAACACTTCTCTGTACAAATTGGGCTTATCGTTTAGATAATACTAAAACAAATAACAAGATAAATTCCACTAGGTATAATTTTTAGCAACAACGAACAATAGGAGTTCAATAGATAATGACCGGCGGTGGCAAGTGCCATGGTCACTTGAGTTCTCACGGCATAATATCGGAGCTGTGACCGACTGCGGCTATAGGTTGGGCGGGTAGCGATTTATGTGATGCGTGTTTACACACCTATTTTAGGTCAATTAGGTCATCGTAAATCGGTCCGGGTAGGTGGGAAATTCAAATAACTTTCGATAGTTATTTGCTTATTGGAATTGGCTGGGATTTGCTAAAAGATATGGCTGTTCATTCTATTTACATATTCTATTAAGTCTATTAGGAAATGGTATTATCTGAGAATTTAATATCGAATCCAGTTAGAACAACTTATCATTTGCCATGATGTTATAGACAGATGCTAAAAAGTCTTCATTAACACTGACCACCATGGTGTAATTATATTACCTTAGCTAAACGTGCTGATTATATAGTTTGGACTCGTATTGAAATAGGTTTTGAGTAATCACATACATGATGCTATAGACAGATGCTAAAATGTCTTCGCTTGACACTTACCACCACGGTAAAAGTTCACTCAGAAGGACCATAGCTAAACATGCTGAATATAACTCTTATTGAAAATAGATTCGATGTATACATAAAAGAAAATAAAAATAAAGTATAATTTATAGACACGACACGAAACCACGACTATAATCTAATCATATCAATGTATATATGTAATTAGTAGAGGTAGGGCATAGCGTTCATTCGCTCAAAGAGCAGCCCGACTGGGGAAGTACCTCCACCTTACAGAAGACACTCCTTAATAATAACATTAATAATTTTAATATTGTGTTTCCGAGCGTGAGTAAGGTCGCCAGAGCTCATTGGGGTGGGAGGAAGGGTCAGCAACACTTGTTTGCTGACTTTTAAAGGCCGGCAACGCACCCGCGACACCTCTGGTGTCGCGAGTGTCCATGGGCGGCGGTGATCACTTACCATCAGGTGACTCACTTGCTATTTTGTCGCCCTCTGATATAAAATAAAACGAAAAAAAATCAACGAAATGTTTATACATACAGTTGAATTGATAAGCTCCTTCTTTTGACATCGGTTAATTATTTAAGCGCCATTGCTGGGTGAAAAGTTGTGGTTCCGTGTCGTGACTGTAAATTAAACTTTTTTTTGTATGTGTTTGATGGCATAGGATATTGCCATCCCATCTCATCCCGTGGGGGATATCATATAGAAGTTACCCCGAGGGAATATCTACCAGAGAACGGGCATCATCGTCTCTTTGTCTACTATGACCATCATACTGCGATCGCCAATACGTCTGCCAAGTGTGGTATATCCCTCCAGATGATGGACACAACTCTATTGTAGAAATCTTTTGGGGAGGCCTTTTCAGCCATGTCAGCCGCCATTCGACTGACATGAAATCGATGTCATGATATATGTCACGTGATTTCACCGTTGTTTGTAAACCAAATTCAGTAATATTTTAATGGATAAGCAATACTTTGGAATAGTCCTATATGAATTGTGTTCCAATCGGTTGTCAAAAAGTTGTTGACAATAATTCATCGTACCATCGCAGAACTTGATAAAATAAATTAAAATTATTAAACCTCGCTAATCGCTCCGCTCCACACTATACTTTAAGCTCACAACCGATCGAGTTGCCCTGCAGCGATGCGTGCATTTGGTAGCGCATCAGTACCTGACCTATATACATCGCTATCATTACATTACCTACTATTACGTTACATTGTAACATTACAGCGTATTATTACATAGATAATGTAATTAAACGAGGTGTCAAGCATAGCGTAACGAAAATTGATACTAGGAGATAAGAAAGTAAAGAGTCAGTAATTTATTTTTATTTATTTAAATGAAATAAATTGCTTCTGGCAATAATTACGTTAGCTGGAATATGTCCACTGCTGGACATAGGCGTCCCCAAAGGTCTCCACTATAGCCAGTATTGTGGTACACGCAGCCAGCGGCGTCCGGTAACCGTCACAATATCATCGGTCCATCTTGTAGGGAGCCTGCCCATACTGCGACTTGTAGTTCGTGGTCGTCACACAAAAACCGTGTATTCTGCCCTAGTGAACAAAACTTCCAGGAACTATGTGGTTCTGACAATAATAATAATGTCCTCCTAGCCGAATTTCGGCCACGGCGGCCAGTCTCAACAGAGATTAGCCATCTGCGCGGGACATATTATAGTGCTCAAGTGTGTGCGCAAACACAGGAGCACTTTCTATTCCATCACTCTCATGATCCGATGGGACGCCTAGCGACACGACCGGAAAGAGGTTAGGTACAGGACCGACGGCTTTACGTGCTCTCCGAGGCACGGAGGTATAATACCGCCAACTCCCAGACTTCGGGCTAATATTGAGAAATTTTTCTTTTTACAGAAAAGTCCCAAAATCACTTTTAGCCCGACCCGGGATTTGAACCCAGGACCTCGTTATCTGCGGGTGAACACGCTACCGCTAGACCATCGAGGCAGTCAGACAATAAAGTGCTTATTACGCTATTTGCGAGTTTAGTGAAGCTGGGCTGTGCAATTTACACCCCTCTCCAGAGCGTCCGAATTTGAGTATTGAGTATCATATTGGTGTATGTATGTAATTTGCTTATTTATATTGTCTTTCTTGTTGTATATGCGTGCAGGTAGGCGGTGCAAATTGCATTCCAACTTGATTAAACTGATCATTAGCGGAATGAACAGTACACAACAAATCTGTATGTTGATTATGATAGATTATCGCAAAGCAACTAACTAATTTTATCTATTTCTAAAACATATCAGGTAAGAAAGTAGGGTCAACGTGACCTAATTTATGTTATCTGTATTGCAAGTGTCATACTCTATGGTAAGCGCTTTCAGTATAAACTAAACTAATAATGTAATCGCACTAAACTCGTATCTTAATCTAGTAAATACAAATAAAGTTTTATGAATTGAGATGTTTTATCTCTTAAAAAGAGGTATTGACCTGTAGTTTTAACACTAAGAGCTCTAGAAGCAAGTACCGAACCACAATTTTTCTATTTCCGTTAGGCTGTCCTTCACACCCCGTATTTGTTTTCATGATTGTTTTATCGCGGCCTTAAGAATGAAGAGGTGTTGGCTGGTAAATAGGTTGCCTACTTACAGTTTAAAACAATAGTAAGTTTATTTACAACTTTTAGTGAAACTGCATGAGTAACGCAAGAGTTAAGGTGGTCGACTCGTTACTACCTTGCAACCGGTGTTTCGGGTTTAAGTTCCACTTAGGACAACTGTTTGTGTGACCCTTGAATTGTTGTTCTGGGTTTACTTTGTGTCCATGAGTATAATGTTTGTGAAATCCCCGCAATACAGAGATTTCCTGTCCTTGTTCAATTATAAAAAAAAATAACTACCTAGTATATAGACAGAATAGTCTATATATGTTAGCTGAAAGTTAATTTAATATTATATACATTTGTGACACTAAAATCTCACAAAACATTTTGAATCTGCATTGCACGATATCTTTTTTTATTTACACACGTATAGCGTTATGTCTAGTAGAGTGAGCTAATAGACGGCAATAAAAAAAATATGCTTGTACCTTTTAGGTACATTTTACATAAATACTTTTGTATAAATTATTTTGTATTTTTCCTGAGTACATAATATAATGATTTTGTTTCATTCTTATATTAGTTTCTGAAAAGTTTGTGATCCCTACTAAACGAGAATGTGACCATACGTATACTCAATAAACGACCACAAATCAGATTCTAATTCCACCACACCGTCCAACCATATCACCATATAACCAAAATCATTATGGTAACTAAAACGGGTTGATATATCAAACGAAATAATGGCAAAGCTTGGGGCGATAACCGGCGACCTTAGTGTCGGGTTCCGTCCTGATGTATGTACCGCGATTCCGTATGCGATTACACATTAAACTTATTATACGTTACGTAAGATACGCGGAATATGGTATTTGTGGGTTATTTTTAAGTGGGATCGGGTGACGGTGTTTGGTTGGGATGTGTTTAGTTCCGGATTAAGTCCTGTTTATGGAATATTTTTAGAGATTAATTTAGGGGCTGTCCAATGGCTTTGGAATATTTAGTGTCATTAATATTTATACCATTTATGATTTGTTGTGTGGTGACGGCATAGAATATCATCAGTCCATCTCATTCCGAGGAAGGCGTAGAAATCGTCCGGGGCAATACCTACCTGAGAACGTGCAGCAACGTTTTTCTGTGAACTATGAGCATCAAACTGCGATCGCCAACCCGTCTGCCAAGCGTGGCGATTATGACATATCACCCCATTCTTTAGGGAGGCTTTTGTCTAGCAGTGGACGTACTTTGGCTGACATGATGAAGTTGTAATAAAATATGATAATTTTTTGTTGAAGTGAAGCTTTCTACGCCAGCTTGACTTGGAGAATATGCTGGTGAATGCGAAACGAAAAATGTGATGTGATGTGATGCGATGCGAGTGAAAGTTGAGAGAGAGATGTAAATTAGTGAACTTAGAAAAAGGTAAAGTAAAATTACGTTTCGTATATTACTGTAGGTAGGGGCCAGAGAGACATTTTCTTTCTCTCTTTCTCTCATAGTCAGCTGTCATCATCGTTTGAAGTTTTACTACAGTCGTGTGGTCTAAAGGACACTCGTCTTTTTATAAAATATTCCAACGCACGTTAACTTGTCTTCTAGCAATATTACATTTATTGATATTGAACTTTTACACCATTATACTAATCTAAGTATCATTACATCTCCCTCTAATATAGCTCGTATGAATAAAACAGGGCATACATAGAAGTGTCAAAGTACTAAAACTGTTTATAATACGCGGAGTTATTATAATATAATTGCACATCGGATACGTTCTACCCCGATCTTATAATAATAGATCGAGGTAGAACGTATCCGATGTGCCGAAGTTATTTACCGTAAGTCAAAAGGTCTTGTTTTTATCTGTTTGTCCGAATAACACATAGGCTACATAATTTATAAAATATAACGCAGGTAAAACCGCGGGGCATAACTCGTGTTATGTAATTCTCTGATATGACCAATAAAGAATCAATGTCAAAGTAATGTTTAAGTAATATTGTTACATAAGAGCGTAGGCCACACGTTATGTCGGTACGTTTAAAATGCTTGATAAATATTTTATTTCAATAAAAACTATAGCATCAAACAGGCAATATAATACCTTTCCCACACCCTATCAGCATATAAATCTACAAATCCATCAATAAAACTACAATAAACCAGCATTATACTAATTTAACTCAGCTTTCGCTAATACAAAACGCTTATCACAAATTCGAACATAATTCAATCACTTCAAATTGTAGTTTTAAAGAAATATTCACACATTCCTTGTAATATATTGATCAATAAACAATCTGAAAGGTTTTTGTGCCCACGCGCATGAATCTGTATCGGAGATTCGGAGTGTATTGGAAAGAGTTCTGTTGTGAACTGCGCCTACGCAAATGACCTCGTGGTCTATGCTAATCATGTGGCGTAACGTATGGTAAGGTTGTCTCTTTAATGTATAGATGGTGTACGATAAAAACATAATTAATTTTGTGAAATGTACTTGTAGTAGGAATGTGTGCTATAGAACTGTAATAACCCTCTCAGAAAATAATCCTTACTATACATTTAATGGGAAGTCATACTCGAGCTCAGCTTAACCTTAATTATATATTAATTATAGAGAATAGTACTTGTTGTGATTGCAGAATTGTACGTTAGTATTGCAGAATTGTACAATTTTATTGGAGAGTTTGATATTGGAAAATTATTACTCATAATAATCATTCATATATAAATAATCTTACTAATATTATAAATACGAAAATTTGTGAGGATGGATTAATGGATATTGTTTGTTTCACGCAAAAACTATCGAATAGATTTTGATAAATCTTCGTAGTAATATAGCTTACATATCCGAATATTACGTATGTATGATTTATAAAGTGAAACGCATCATTGCTAGTTAATAACTAAAATATATTGAGACAAATAACATACTGCCATCTGATCCCAACCAAAGCAGAGCCTGTACTATGGCAACCAGATAACTAATAAACATACTTATATTATACTTACATTTACTAAATACATACATATTAAAGATAAATTACACCCAGATTCAGAACAAATAATGGTGCACTTAAGATTGGTCCTGAGTAGGGATCGAACCCACGGCCTCGGGCTTAGTCAGGGTCAATAACCACTAACCCCACAGGTTAGTCAATTGTATGTTAGTTCTACTTTAGTCAAGACACAGTTTACTGAGACTATAAGCATTAACTTTACAAGCCCTATACGTAACTCCTGGGCAGCTAACCGAAGAAAATTTTTGCGCTATGAGCAGCTCGACCTGGGAAGTAGCGTACAGAATATACTCCATCTCATTTTATAGTACTGGATGAGAGTAAGGTACACTGATGATGAAGGGAGTGCTGGTAAGGTTATGATTTTTTACTAGATTTTAGACGCTTGAATTTGGGTGATACTTGATAGATTGACCGGAAGACGCAGCGTGGGCAGGCCCCCTACAAGATGAACTGATGATCTTGTGAAGGTCGCTGGAAGTTGGACCGTGTTGAAACCGGTAGTAGAGACACCCGCTGAGTTTGTTTCGCTGGGTCTTCTCAGTTGGGGCGCATTGGATCCGGTGGTAGCATTAAAGCGCGACCGTCGTTATAAACACAAGGTCCGCCATAATAATAACATTTAATTCGTACATCAATATAGACAGAACCATTCAGACAATATGTAGTAAAAATTAAGCTAAATTTTAAAATTTTGATAACTAAACCTACACATGATCCTTGACAATAACTTAATTTAAGTTAGTTAAATATCGTGACTGTTACAAAATAAATCTTATTGTAAATTATTTCCTACAATCCGTGTACCTTAATATCTATATGTACCTAGAAATAATTATATATTACTACGAACATGTTCTGACTATTTACAAGCTCTTTTTTAAAGTCTCCGTGAATAAAAACCTTTTTTATTTATTTATTTAAATTGCTGGATGCGGATAGCGCAAAACAAGCGCTATTGTGGAAATCTTTGGGGGAGGCCTTTGTCCAGCTGTGGGGGTATTTCGGCAGACATAATGAGATAGATTGATACCTAAAAAGGTATCAACTTATGTAATATCAGCGACATTTAAATTTAATAGAATTCTTAAAAAAGCTTCTAATACTATTTAAATTTATCATTTGGTTGACTTTGCTACAATATTCTCACTACACACGATTAAGGTGCGCCCTTATATTTAGGGTTGGACGCGCAGGACAACAAATTGTGTGGCCCATAAATTATTGTTCTTTGTGTCTGGGAGTACTTTGTGTCCATGATTTTGACGTTTGTAAAGACCCTGGTGATACATATTATATTTCTCTAGTGTTGACGTTGCCTTTAAAATACATATAGAAAGTTATCTTTGACAGCCCTATTTAAACATAGAATAGTAAGTCTAAAGGCCGGAAAGAGCAACTTCTTTATAATTTTTACTGCATTTTCCTATATTTACAAATTGATACACTAATAGGTAGATACTTTATGACAAATCATTAGTAATTAAAAAGAATGTTATGCTTTGGCGGTAGATAAGATAACTTGAACTTCGATAAATTAAAATGAAGTTAAGATTTCAATATACATGAATTTCATTAAGAATTACATTATGCTAAAATAGTAGTACGACTACATAATACAACGGAAGACACAGCGTGGGCAGGCCCCCTACTAGATGGACCGATGTATTGTGCGGGTCGCTGGAAATCGCTGGATGCGGATAGCGCAAGACCGGAAATTGTGGAGATCTTATGGGGAGGCCTTTGTCCAGCAGTGGACGTCTTTGGGCTGATATGATGATGACGATGATGATACATAATGATAAAAACTAACCACCGAAATAACTATTTTAGTGATTGTGTCTTCCATCTAAGATTCGTATTTAGGAATGAATTTCGAATCGGAGCTCAAAAGCTTCTGAGCTGAGTTTCATCAATAGATGGAGGCTTAGTCATATTCAAGTTAAATCTGTGGATTAAACCACACAATGGCTGCTAAGCCAGAGGTCGTGGGTTCGATCCCCACCCAGGGCATGTCTTTGTGTGATGAGTACGATTATTTGGTTGGTTTAGTTACTTAGCTAGCTTATTTAAGTTAATGTAATTAAATATTATAATGTGAAAATTATTATTTAGATTCACGTGTGGTGCAGCGGATTAGACAATTGGCTGACCATTTCGTATTACGAGATCGATTCCCGCATATGACAACTATTTACTTTGTGTGACGCATACATAGTCGTACTGGTTCTGTTCCATTAATTATATGTAATAATAATAATAATATCTAGGGACAAGGTCACACAGAACATCCCAGCCCCAAACTAAGCAAAGCTTGTACTATGGGTACCAGGCGACGATATACATACTTATATAGATAGATAAATACTTAAATACATAGAGAAAAATTTATGTAAATAATTTACTTTTTCGTAGATTTAGTTTTTCTTTCTAATGTAGGTAGTTATGGTTATTCATAAGTTTATTTAGGTTCTTTGTTATTAAGTTAAGTTAAATACTTGTATTCATATAATAAAATAATTAAATGCCTTAATACATAGAAAACATCCATGACTAGGAAACAAATATTCGTGCTCATCACACAAATATTTGCACTTACCGGGATTCGCACCCAGGACCACCAGTTTCGTAGGCAGGAGCACTACCAACTAGGCTACGGTGACCGTCTAATATGTTCGTAAAGTACCCCGATATACAGGGATACATCCATTACAGCGAGTTTCATCTTATCAAAAAAAATGCTCTCATTTTAAAATTTAAAGTTATATATTCACAAGCTACAGGTAAATATTTATCATCAAGTGGGTTTAGTCATTCTTTTCCAACTTGGTAGTAAACAACACATGCACTGCAAAAAATAATAAGACGCAAAACCTAGACCTCTACTCTAGATTAGTAAAAACCCAATGAAATCAATTAATTTATATCACGACTTTCCTTGTATTTTATAGACGAGATGTGTCAGTTTTCTGTGAATCGTGATACTGTTGACTACTATATGAATGTTGACTAATACGTAAACTCGTAGATGACTTAACTAGGTTAATTTTATATGCTAATACTTGTGTGAGATTTGTTAGGAATGTGAAGTTTAGTCAGAGTGCAGTGCACTATCACTGCTTTAAAGAAATCAAATTTAATGAAAGTTGTTTGGAGATATAAGTGAGTATTTAAATTTAGGTATGCCTTTATTAGGTCCATTATGATAATAACTTCCTTGATATACACGTTTGGGTATTAACATGACTAACTTTTATCGTTACTTTCCCGACGTTTCGACCAAGTAACATCGGTTTCAGAAACCTCCTGACTACATTTTTTATCGATAGAAAATGCTTTCAGTATGACCCCATATACATTTTATTTTCATTTTCCCGACGTTTCGGTCGAGTTACATTGATGTCAGAAAGCACGTGACGACTTTATTTTTTACGAAAGAAAATGATTTCTGTTTGATACCATATAAATTTTAGTGTTATTTTCCCGACGTTTCAACCAAGTTACATTTATATCAGCCAGCCCGTTACCATTTTTTTTAATCGATAGTAAAGTCTCGTATTTCTTTATACCAATCGCTTGACTAGAAGAAAAGTTCTTCTAGTTATATATTATACTTAAGTATAGATTAAAAGAATGACTAGTTAAACATAACTAGTCATTATTTTAATCTATACTTAAGTAACAAGATGATTAAACAAGAGGATTCAAGTTTAATAGTTTCTGTTAGAATGAAAATGAAAACTTTATTAAACAAGCATCCTTGCGGCGACTAATTCTTATTGAAAAGCTATTTTACACGGCAAACTGCTGTCTCATTAATTAATTTGGATAAAATAATTAAGCGATAACATGCTTACAGTCCATGCACCATAACATATACAAAGCGTACTAATTGGTACACATTATGTATGCGCACATAAAAACACGACTTCCAAAGATTTATTGATGCACACAAATAAAGTTGTCGGAACGCGGTATTTAAAATATCGAGACTTATGCTTTTATTGATATGCAATAAAATAACTGGTCTATCTTTAATCAAAGTTGCTGGTGCGGTCGCATTAATTTGCTGGCAAATTTAAACGTACCAAATTTACCGACATTAGTCGAAGAATTGCAAAGCTGAAGTGGCAGTAGCCGAGGCACATAGCTCGTAGAACTGATTGCTGGAAGACGTAGCGTGGGTAGGCCCCTCACAAGGTCGACCGATGATCTTGTGAGGGTTGCTGGAAATCGCTGGATGCGGATAGCACTAGACCAGAAATTGTAGAGATCTTTGGGGAAGGCCTTTTTCCAGCAGTGGACGTCTCTCGGCTGATATGGTGACGTTTAAATATGGTGGAAGAAAAGATAAGTATAAAGGTGACTGCATAGCATGCTGATAGCAAAGAGTGTATATTTTTAAACCGTTCACATATGGAAGCTACGCTTCTTATAACTTCTATGAGAATTTAAGTCAAAACATGGAGACAGTAATAAATTCTTAAAGCGTGTGGTTACGGGGCAGCCTCCGGAGAATTGAAGTTCTTGTTCAAAATCCATATAGAATTGCAAAATTCTAATTCATTTTAAGACATTACACGAATTGAATAGAAGTTGTAGGACTGACCTTACGAGAGAGAAACAAAAATAAAGCAAAGGTGATTTTACTTCTTCGCTTTTAACTCCCACCGTAATCCGCATTAAGACACTTCAAAAATATTACTCTCGATCTTTGATATGAAAAATTTATTTGCGCGCTTTTGGGGCAAAAGTAAAACTGACTCATGTGCCGTGACGCATATTGTGGCATGATGGTTTCTCTTACCGATTATCGTCGAATTCTAAGGAACATTGTGAAGTCCTACTAAACTTTCCCTATGTAATATTTTCCCAGCAATATTATCCCTATACTGTATATGTTAGGATATACTTATATCCTAGCATTATTATAATTTTAATTGTAACTAATAGATATCGTGGGTCGAAACCGGAAAATATATCATTATTTTCAGCAAATGGTGCGAAAAGGGAAACAATTGAATTATTAGCTTGTAGAATACGTTTCCAGGATGCATTTTATAATCATATAAACAGATTTTATCACTTTATTAATTATATTTTTTATGTTTATAGTAAGAAAATATTCAGCCACAAACATATTATTATCTATACATATAATAAAATCGTAGGAAAGTCAAAACTGTACTATGAATATTTATTAAAAAGGATACTTGGGGTATATTGAAGCCAAGAACATAGTTTTTAGAATTTTTGTCTGTGTGTCTGTATATATGTCCGGGCTAAACTCAAAAGTACTGCATGGATTCACTACAAATTTTGCATGAATATAACTACGAGGTCGGGTCAACATATAGGCTTCATATTATCACGCTATCACCTACGGGGGAGGAATTGTGATAATTTATAAAGTTTAACGCTGGTAAAACCGCGGGGCACAGCTAGTCTATAATATAATGGATTCGTTTCCAGTTAATATGTTATTGATACAATATAAATTATTTATAAAAATCTCAAATGGCCTTAATCATAACTGTATCATAATTAATTTAAAATATATTCAGTCCATTCAGTCTAGACAGCTAATACAAAATTTGGTTATGAATCAATATATTTTATTTTATAACGATGGAAATTAAAAACAATCAAAATCATAATGTACGAAATAAGTTTGCGGTGATTAATTAAATTGAAAGGAAGTTGATGGATTTAAAATAATAGCTATTGGTTGGACTGTTGAACTTTGGAGTCAATAGTCTCGAGTTCAACAACAGGGCCCGCACCAATTTTTGAATCCATGTGCGTATTAGAAATTAATTATTTCGTTCTGCAAGGAACGGCCAAGGACAATATCGTGAGGAAACATTGTTAAAAATGTAAAGTAACTGTATCAGCAATGTCAAATATGCAATTGCCAATGGGGATAGCTAGAATACTAGCCCTAAAGCAAAACCTTTTTGCTGAAGCTGAAAAACAATATTGAGTGCAACCCATATGGGTTATGGGTTGCACTAAATATTGTTTTTTATGTATATAAATAATATTATCATTCGTTCCATAGTATAAGAGAGCACAAAAGAGATCAGTTTTCTGGTGGTGGATTTTTAGGTTTTTAAGGAAGATAGAATTTTGTATTTATTTATTACTTTTAACTTTTTTCAGTAATAGAATTTCATAATTCATTAGTGTTTAGTTAGTAACGGATTACACTTGATACATATAATAAATATTGTATACTTCATTATTTTATATACATTTGCATTGGTATTTCATACTGTCACATCAAATTAAGTGGTATTGAAAGCCAATGTTATCTACCGTTGCTTTTTAATCAGATCTATCTAAAAATGAGACTTAATATATTTTCTTTCATCAAATCATTAACAATTTTCACATCCACGCCTAGAATTCTGAGAAAGTCCTGATACTATCGATCTCATTAACAAAAATCCCTTTACTGGGTCATGTCAACGGCCGATTAAGATGGCCGAATCTATTAAACTTTAGTACACATAGCATTCCATTAGCTGCCGATAAGACATAATAAATATATCACCGCACCACAGTGTTACCACTAAATCTTTACAATACGGCACCTTTGGTACTGAACAATAAAAAATGACCACCAAATGTGACAGTTACGAAATGGGTTTAAGGTCGTAAGTTAGATGAGGTAAGCGATTCAAAGAGAAAAGTTTAATGTTTTAGTTTAAATGTGGTTCTTAAGATAATACAATCGGATTAAACATCCACAGTACGATTAAATTATTTATGGGAGAGCAATACGCAGTTGTTACTAGAATTAGAAAAGACCACGCGCGTACTAGGGAAATAAATTCCTATCCCGGGGTACAAACATACAAAAAGTTCATAACTTTATAAGGATCAATTACGTATTCGTCCTATGTGATTAATGAGCCCAAAATACGTGGACACTTAAGGAAAAGTGACTACCATTACCACTGCTCCACACGAATGTAGTCGTGAAGATTATATGAATGTAATAGTTCTATTTAAAAGAATTTATTTTATTAAAATAATAATTGTCAGTAAAATAAACGAAACAGAGTTATAATAATATATCTCGCAGTAATAATAAATTCTATACATTTTTTATATAAATCCACTCATCAGATTCACATAGAATTTTGGATTGAAAATAATGAAAAAAGAAGAAAATCTAATATATTTTAAATTCCCACACATATTGCCAATGGCTGGACTAAAATGATAGTTAAAGTAATATACAAAATCTATGTTTATAATAACTGCCTAGATCATCCAATAGTACTAACAAAAACTCTTATTTAAAACAATAAAAATACTAACCAAACTTGTAATACCTCTCGTAAAACAATAGGCAAGTTGATTAAATATATAAATAAAATTATAGAAATATAATTTTATTTAATTTATCAATTTAAATAATGTTTAATAACCAACATTTAAAAGCAAAATGCTACTTTAAAAGTCTAGCGGAAATTAATACACGGATATTTTTTTAAACTTTAATGCTTAACGCCGCCATATTGTGACTTAGACCACAATTTAACAGGTATTTTATCGACTCGTGCGCACGGGTGATAAAAAAGCATATAAATATAAATGCTAGAGTATAAAGAAGCAGAATTAATTAATAGAATTTTGATGTCACCAGTGACGACGCATTTCACTGCCATACTTACTACAAATTCTTTATAGCTAGATGTTTTGATGTTCGAACGAACAATTTTGTTTCTTTATTTGTAGAACTGGATTTTTAGCTATTGAATTATTTAGTGCGATGATGTAAGCGTCAAAATAACAGTTTGTTGTGTAGTTTTTAATCAAAATGGGTGACGCATTTGGCACTGTGATGGTAATGAATAAGACTTTTATAGTTAATGTCCTCCTGGTTGAATATAAGCCATGGTGGCCGGTCACTATGGGGAGTAGCCATCCGGGCGGGACAAATTATACTGCACAATGCAGGACTAAAAGTTGCATTGCGCATAGTTCAGTGTATAGTACTCATAGTACTCAGGGAGAATATTGGCCGTTCTCTGATAGGTATTCCCTCGGGATGACTTCTACACTAACCACGGGATAAAATGGGGTGATGATATTTGTCACCATGACAACATAGCCCATAATAAGCATAAATTTAATACGGGTAATAGTAGTCTTAATTTTTAATGTTGTGTTATGTGAGTAAAGACCCCACAACAGGGGGCTTTATCGTCCTTAAGCTTAAGTGTGTTTTTTTATTTATATAACAGAAAAAAAATATGTAAGGAAGTAATATAAAATTAAATAGTAGTACAGAGGACCTAGTTATTTCTAATGAAATCTCTTCCAACAGGCTCCGAGAGGATAAATAGTACCTATGAAAGAGGAATTGTGTGTATCGCCTTGGTTGTGGGGAACGCGTTTATGATGCAAAGCTTGTCGCAAGGGTTTGGTGGGCTTGTTTCTCAACTCAGTTGTATAAAGAAAAACCGCATGATCGAAAAATATGCTCACTGTTTTTTTATGTTTTAGGTATATATATGACAGTAAAAAGTAATAAAAATCTTGCTTCATGAATATATAACTATCCATCTACGCCCACGCCATATCCTACCATATAATTTCGATTCATTTAGGTTTATAGATGTTTATTCTGCTGCCATAAACTGATTGATTTTGCCAAATAAAGAATAAACCTGATTGTTCGTTAGTTGATTGGATTGAACTTAATTCGATTGAAAGACATCTGTTTCTATTCTAATTGTTGGTCGTGTTTCTTTTTATTGTAGAGCAGTATTTTTCCAATAAATTAACTTTATTAAAGCCCATAATGTGTGGCCGAACAGTTAAGACCGGATAAAGTTAAGTTGATCTGTAGGTGACATCACAAATTTTTCATTTTTAATTTTACAACTAGAGTAGTTTATTTCCATTCCTATTGTTATAGCTTTGTTTAGTAATAGTTAGTTAATTTAGAAATGAATTAATTATTAATAAGTTATATACTACAATGTCTGAATAATATTTATTATAGAATGATTCTTTTCGAGTACTACTATAGTCATAGTTAATTGTACCCTTTTAATTCATAATACAGATATATTATAACGCCAATATACATACATATACTGGTTGTGCCCCGCGGTTTTACCCACGTTAAACTTTATAAATTATAGCCTATAGGTTATTCAGATATATAAGTTATATTACTAAAAAGTTTAATCAAAATCCGTTTGGTAGTTTTTGCGTGAAAGAATAACAAACTTCCATACATTATACTCATAAACTTTCGCATTTATAATAATATTAATAAGATAAAGTCATATTTATTAAGCCGTGTGTTCTCCAGCCCAGAAGAAAAGAATAACGAGACTATGTCATACACCATCCCAAACTGCGGTTGCGAATTTGCCAATCTACACCAAAACTCTTCAACTGTTGACCTTTGGGAAGACTTATGTCCAGCAGTGGACGATCATACTAATTATATCTTTAATTTTGGTCTATCTCATATGTACACCAAAATTGCTTAATATATTTTTTTATTGCACTACTACTGCAGTTTATATCCATCCACAGGTAACCTGTAAGAAATTTCTTAAGGGCAATGTAAAGCAATAAGACCGCCGATATATTCAATATATCTAATGTATTTTTAACTATTGAGTAAATTAGTAGTAGTATTGAGGAACTTATTGTCATATTAACCCTGTACAGTCCAAAAAAATTGAAATGGACCGTAAGTCAAAGTAATAAGACTTTTAAAATCGCAGTTTTATTGTATTCATACAAATTCCACGATTCAATACAAAATAAATAAAAATAAACTTTATTCCAAGATACTAATTTAGTAAATAACAATGCATATACTTGTTGAATTAAAAATTCAGTGTATGTATTATGATTACAACATAATATTCTAATTGGGGTGTTTGAGGGTGTGCGTTAATTACGTTACATGCTGTATATCTATCAATACAAATAATGTTTGTTACTTACTTTCCACTATTACACTTACTTACAAAACTTAGTAACCAATTTCTACGGCAACACCACATCCTAAAGCCACATTACAGAATAAACACGGGCGGAGCGCCCACCGATGGGCAATCACAGCCATGAGCATACCATAAGTAAAGTGTTATCTTAATGTTAAGCTTGGCGGCCGTGAGTGTATGTGAAATATGGTTTGAACAAAAGCGGAAGCGTTTTATTATCATAGTCGCTCCCTCTTCACTTAGAGGTCTAATTTGCAAGACAAATTTTATTCAAATATTATTAATCTCGTACTTAAAATGGTGAAGAAAAACATCTTGAGGAAACCTGCATGCCTGAAAGCTCCCTCTCCAAAATGAATAAATGAATGGGAAACACCTTTCTTTTTGGGGGTGAATGGGGGTGAATAATAGGTTACCTAGACGTCACCTAGCTAGGAGCGCTGTTAATTGAATTTGCGACCAATTTTTGTAACAATTGATTTTATTATAATTTAGATTTTAATATAATATCTTTTAAATATGGAATATATTTCATTTCCATATTCGATTATAAGTTTGACGTCAATGTTTGTGTGTGTGTCAGTCTGTCGTCGTAGCTCCCAAACGGATGGATTGATTTCGATGCCGTTTTTTTTTTCATTTGAAGGCTAGTTTTCTTGTGGTGCTTCTTAGCTATGTTAGGTTAATATCGGTCCAGCAGAGTAAGAGTATTAGCTCTTTTCCAAAATAATGTAATTATAGGCGGAGTCACGGTTTTCTAACGGTTAAGTTGGGTTATAAGGGGATCATGGCCATAACGCATAGCGTCTCTTGTTATACAATTTCTTATTTAATTGGTTTTTAGTAACTTAAATATTCTTAATGGCATGTGAAGCCAACCTGGTACCAGCAACCAGCGTTGTTAGTGGAAGTCTTTGCCATGCAGTGGGGGAGTAATGGCCTGCATAATATAAAATAACCACAAAATAATACGATTTCCAGTTGATGCACCTTGTCCAAGTGATAAACCTATGACGATATTATAAACTTAATGGCAATGTTAATTCCCCGCTACCGTTTATCGCTCCGCTTCCCACAGACCCTCACATTACCTTTGACCGTTGCAGCGCTCACGAGTTAATGTCCGATATTCGAGCCGAGATAAGGGCCATCGCATGTTTTCACCAGATGTTTAATTAGATTAGTTAAGCTCTTCTTCAGACACTGCTTTATTTTAAAGATGGTTTCGCTTGTTCGGAAGAGATTTGTATCGGACATAGATTTTATATGTTGCTTTTATAGATTATGTAGGACATAGTTTTGTGTTGTGAGTGTAGTAATCTTAAAATGTAAGGAATATGTGGGGGGAATATGTGGGGTGACGGCGAAGAATATCATCACCCCATCTCATCCCGTGGGGTGCGTAGAAATCGTCCCAAGAGAATACTTACCGGAGAACGGGCAGCAGCATTTTTCTGTGAACTATGAGCATCAAACTGTGATCGCCAACCCAATTTTGACCTAACGACCTATGAGTTTAAACGTTGAATGTAAATATAATAATAATAATATCCTACATACACACGGCTATCTGATCCCAAACTAAGCAGAGCTTGTACTATGGGAACCAGATATACTAAATATGCTACGTATCTTTTTTTTTTTAAATAGATACGTATATAGATAATTATACTCAAATATCTGTCCTGGGTGGGAATCGAACCCGTGACGGGCAAGCATCTACCAACCACACCAACGAGCCCGTAAATAATATTCGTTTATTTAATAGGTATTTCTCATCTTTTATTTGTCATATTTTATATTTTTTTCTGGTTTGATACATTAAAACGTTAAATTAGTTTCGGTTGCAATAATATTAATATAGAAAACCACCTACTCTTAAACCGATTGAATTATAATTTATAATCGTTATATGATACAAATATATTTAAATTACATTTATATATTATTAAAGTAAAACGATTTACATTATATGAATGTATTTAATACTATTTTTCGAATAAATCGCCCATAAATCCTTAGATGTCAATACAATCCATTTCATTTGCATCATCCAATTTTATTGAACGAAAGAATTCAGACCACATAAAATAAAATAGTTCAGCTAAACAAAAAAAAAACTAAATATTCACACGCGAATTTTAGTTTTTATTTTTAGTATTTTTGCTGATCCATTTAAAGGTGATAAAATTTTATTTCACACCAAAGGATGTATCAAATTGGGCGAATGCTACTTGTAATGGTGCTAGATATAAATATGAGACGTCAGAATCACTTTCCGATTCGTTACGAATTCAATATCAATCATACATTGTGGTGTACAAAAAATGAGCCACTGGAAGCTATTTTTCAAGTAGATCAAGATTTTAATTTACAGGCGACGGCGAGTTAAAATTATTTTACTGAGTTGAAGATAGCTTGAATACAATTTCTACTATATGTAATATCTGGTTTATGGAACACTAGCTGTGCCCCGCGGTTTTACCCGCATTAAACTTTATAAAAGCCTATGTATATATCATAGCCTATGTATTAATGGTGTCAGCTAACTCCATACCAAATTTTATTAAAATCGCTCCAGCCGTTTAGACGTGAAGAAGTAAGAAACATACACATTCACACAGTCACACACTCAGATAGAAAAAAGATTATCAGACTATTATTATTAGATTATATGTTATATTTTTTTGTTAAAACGAACTGAATACGAGAATAGATCATTTTTAGATTGCACAATATCTGGTTTTGACACCTAAATTTATTCGCTAAATATTAAATTATTTTGTAGTTCTAGCTGGTCTGCTGTATCTTAAGTCAACAAACTAGGCAAAAGAAAACTAAATGGGATAAAAAATATTATTATGTCTCATTTTTCAAGTTATGATAACTAATTCCATTCTTGATGTATATTCTTGATTAGTATACACTAAATACTAACTCTGTCTATATGTTTTACAATAGGCTTTGATTTGTTACATTTCCAACCATCCAGTTTCACTGACCGCATACTTTAGAGTTACTTAATTTTCTAGTTTAAATTAATACTAAATTTAAATTAATTTCTAACAGAAAATTAATAATTCGGTGGTTTATGTGGAAGATATGTGAGAAAACATCAAGCTAGCTTTCATCTATTTTGTTGGAGTGTAATAATATTGTTCTGTGTTTCAACTCGCTTCCATCTCATAACGTGTACCACACATTCTAACTCAAGTAATTGTTTCCCCGCGTATTAAAATATAAAACATTTATTATAATTTTCGGCTTGTCAGTCTGTCTATTGAAATTCGAGCGTGTCTTATCTTTAATTGGGTATATTGATCCACCGTAGAAATAATAATGAGCATACGTATATATAAATTAAGTTTTTTTATATACGTATATTGAATTTTACGGTTCTTGATAACGTGATATATTGTCTCATCTATTTAAAATTGGATGTAATTATTTTTAATGAGATGATAGTTCGAATGTTGAGTGCCGATTAGTTATTTATCGATCTGAGTCACGTATGGTATTAGATTAGTGGAAATATTCCTTTCCTATTAGGTTTATAGGTCGTTTAATAATAACTAAGTATTCTATAAAGATAAGAAATCGGATTACGTAAAGGTTAACATTAATTAAATTATAATTAAATAGGACAGGGGACTTTTATTAAGCACTTTGATTAAGTAGACGGTCACCGTAGCTTAGTTGGTAGTGATCCTGCCTACGAAGCTGGTGGCCCTGGGTTCGAATCCCGGTAAGTGCAAATATTTGTGTGATGAGCACGAATATTTGTTTCTGAGTCATGGATGTTTTCTATGTATATAAGTATTTTATCTATCTATATAAGTATGTATATCGTCGCCTGGTACCCATAGTACAAGCTTTGCTTAGTTTGGGGCTAGGATGATCTGTGTGACATTGTCCCCAGATATTATTATTATTATAGTTGAGGTGAAGACATGCCCCCTACAAGGTGGTCTAATGATTTTGCAAGGTTCGTGGGAAGCCGCTAGATGCTAGCAGCACAAGACCAGCCATTGAGAAGATGCTTGGCGAAATCTTTTTTCCTGCGGTGGACGTTTTTCAGCTAATTATGATACCTCGTCTCCGATTCAGAAACAAAGATACAAATAATGTCTTAGTATAATATTTCGACGACTTTTAGTTAAGCATAAATTGAACTACATAAATATTGATTACTGTGTGTAAACAATATCACCACCCTATTACACAGGGGTGGAAAGGGGGGAATAATTCGTCTTTAGAGAATATCTCCTAGTGAACGAGCATCAGCTATATTTACTATAACCATCACAGACTGAAAGTATATACACCATTTAGGCTTGATTTTAACGTTTAAAAATGTGTGAAAAAGGCCATTCAGAAGTCGTTAAATTCATCGTTTCGGTCGTTATTCATCAAATACATTCGTTAGCAAAATTAGTGTATATGCAGCCGAGTACTACAAACTCAAATCAACGACTAGACTAAATGAAATACCTTCCATTCTCAGCATACTAATTGCTATCGCCCTCGCAATCTGACGTCATTTTGGACCAATCAATAACAATAAAAGTCTATTTAAAACAGAACTCTGGTATCAATCGCTTAAGGCGCTAACATTACGGTAGCGGCTACTTCAAGTTATTAAAATGCTTCGATCGTAATCACACTGAGATACATGAATGATAAATTACGCGTATATCTTAGTGGGTGCGTAGACGAGGCTAGTGCATGTAAGGATTGGGTTTCACGCTCTTGTTTAGGCAATAATATATGCCATAAGGTATACTTAATTTTTGCCTAAGTCTGTGTTTTCTGGCGTTTTATAATAATAATATATAATAGTCACATAGATCATCCTAGCCCCAAACTAAGCAAAGCTTGTACTATGGGTACCAGGCGACGATGTACATACTTATATAGATAGATAAATACTTGAATACATAGAAAACATCCATGACTCAGAAACAAATATTCGTGCTCATCACACAAATATTTGCACTTACCGGGATTCGAACCCAGGACCACCAGCTTCGTAGGCTGGAGCACTACCAACTAGGCTACGGTGACCGTCAACTTTACTTACTTATCATTTTAACTTTACTTACTTATCATATGAGCAGTAGTTACGCTAGTGTCAGAGTTGTTCAAGCCACCCAGTAGGCCTCTGAGATGGCTTAACGTGTGTTGTCTAATGACTACAACCGAGACCGACAGCTTAGTGTGCCTACTAAAGCACGGAAATTAAACCGCTTTGGCGGTCACCCATCTATGGACTGACCGCGAGCCTAGTAACTTGACCTCGCTGATTGCTTACGGACCGCTTAGAGCATCTGGCTATGTTTTATATTTTTTAATGATTTTTATCATAACTGTATATAAGTATTATTTATTACAATCTATTCATTGTTTAGTTAGCGCAAGACCGGCAATTGTGGAGATCTTTGGGGGAGGCCTTTGTCCAGCAGTGGACGTCTTTCGGCTGATATGATGATGATGATTCATGGTTTAGTTTAAGATCCTATAATTTATTCCCTTTAAAACTGAACAAACTATAACACATCAACATGCAAAATACGAAAAATGTACAACTTCTCATACGAGAACAAACCTCTATGGAGATCCATAAAAATGTTTTCGTGTTTAACAAAACAATTTTCTTTAACTGTTTCAGTTTCGCGAGTATGTAGCGCTCTTTAAGTTCCTTCACCATTTACGTTATAGCTTGTATAGTTCCTATTGGATCATAATCATAGCTCTGGTATATTTTTGACACCTTAAATTACATCAACGTTACTTAATAACTTGACTGATCAATTTGCACGTCAAATTAACACATAATACTAGTTTGCATTTCACTCACTTTGATCGTAGTGAATACTTTTTTTAAGACTCTTTTGTAACTTGTAACACAATTGATTTTTTGTAACTTTTGTGTCTCGTCTACTGCTACCTTATATGTTACAAACGACAATGCCAGTCGATAGCTATCTCATTTTGACTTAATGATAATTGTCTGCAAAGTTAATAATAGCGTGATATGTTATTATTTTTTTTTTTAATAGCGAAAGATCTCCGATTTGGGAAGTCGTTGGATTGATGTATAGAGAATACGTGAGAAAATATTCATCAGAGATTAAAAAGTTAGACGGCAAGCAGCAAAGCATAATATGATTATAATATATGATTATGGAAGTATATTTTAAATGAACCAATCGTAATATATGTATTAGTTGGACTATGAAATGTCACTGTTAAGTCGTTAATTGACTGCATTGAGGGTGTAAAGAACCATTCCAGATTTAGTGCAGTTATTCAGCCGTGAATAACCGTGTCGTAATCTATGTGTATTTTATTCATACCTATTTACTACAAGTAGAACAACCGGCAAAGTGCGAGTCGGATTTGGATAGAAAGATAAGAAAAGTCAGATGAAGGTAGCAGAAGGTGTACTAAGTGCAAATAAAAGTAAGTTAAAATGTTAATTAATATAAGGCGACGATTTAAATTCAGTTTTTTATTTATAGGTATTAAATATAATAGTATGTAAGTTTTGGTTATATGTCAATATGCAAATTAATCTGTTTAAGTTTTTAAATAAATGTTAATTAAAATTAATATAGTATTAAGTACATATATAAGTATAAGGTTATTATTACACAAACAGAAAGCAGTAGATTTATTTTCGAGTATAGCTAGTGTGAAATAGTGTTGTTTCACCATATTTTTTAATATACTGTGTGCTATAATTGGCTTTCTATAAGCGGACAGCTTATACAATGCAGATTTGTTAGTTGAATTAACTAGAGTTTCGTACCATCAAGAGAAATATTATTTTGGATTAATTTTATCGATTTTGATAAATAAATATGTTTTTTAAACCAAATATTTGTATTTCTCTAAAAATCTTGCCAATTCATTAAGTTAAAAAGCTTTTATTTCGTGATAACCGTAAGATTGTCTTTAGAATGACCTTACTCTGACTCTGATCGCCCCAAAAATTTCATTCAATTTGGTACGTTCCGGTTCATAACCTTTTCGAGTGACCTTTCTCACTTTCATGCAGGAGACACAATTTCGCTTGCGGTTTGCTTTGCAGTATTATTTTGAAATGTATTTGAAAACTAGCCGTAAAATAAACTTACTTTAACTGGTACTGGTGCCATTTTAGTTTAAATTTAAATAAGTTTCTAAGGTATTATCATATTATTTTATTAATTTCACATACACAAGTGCACTCTCGATACCAACACTCTCGTAATCCGATAAGATGTGTTAGTCAACACGACTGGAAAGAGTTCAGTGCAGAACTAACTTTACCTTTACATGCTCTCCACGCTGATACTGAGATACATTTTGACTGAAAAATTCAAATATTAATATTTGGCTCGACCCAGGATCTGAACTCAGGACTTATTGGAAACGCCACCGGTAGACCGACAAGACAATTAATAATATTTTTTTTCGAAAGATAACATAAAGCATTTCTTATCAGATTTGGTAACTGGTCCTGTTACTAACTGAATAACTGCCTTTCCAATAGCAAAACTTAATATTGTGTTCTGTGTGTAGGTAATTTTTATTCACTCTAAAAGAGCATGGGTCAACCACGCATAAGTGAAGCCTTGAGCTTAACATAAGACTAAGCGTATACTTATATGTAGAGTAAGTTATATAAAATATCTCTTATATAAAATATATCTTTTCGATACCTTATCCTAAGTTGCGTGTAATTTTGGACAGATAACTTCTTAGATCCTTGGGGTGTGCTGTAGGGATCTGACAGGTAGTCTGCGCATTACTATAGTACGTCTTAAGTAAGGCCATAATATACATGCTCTGGCCGCGTATGTGGTAAAGCTATTGCGTGGTGAGGCACACAATCCAGGGGTTCTGCGTCACCTCATACTACAGGTGCCGGGCCATTACGTGTGGAAAAGGCGGCGTCCACAACTGCTTGCCGTACCGGTGGCTAGGACCAATCTACTGGCAAAAACCTCACTCACCCGAGCAATTAGGTTAACTAATGAAGTACACGAAAAAGTGGATATATTCTCATGTAATTTGAGTGAATTCGTAAGGATCCTATTAAAGGTAGTTAGTTGCATGAATAATTAGTTTAAAAAAAAATAGTTCATTAAGTTGTTTATAATGTTAATACCAACACTATCGCATTAGGTCAAGACCTGTAATGATAGGTGTTAAGTTTAAGAGAAATAAATAAATAAATACTCTTTGATATTTGATATCTTGAGACAACTACAACTTTTTTGAACTAGCACACGGCCATCTGATCCCAAACTGGGCAGAGCTTATACTATGGCAACCAGACAACTGATAAATTTACTTATATATTTCTAAATCCAAACACATCAAATTAATGACCCTAACTGCAAGGTCGTGGGTTCAATCTCGCAGGACAAGACTTTGTGTGACAAACACCATTATTTGTTCTGTATCTGGGGTTAAGTTATCTATAATATGTATGTATTTAGAAATATATAAGTATGTTTATCAGTTGGCTTATTTGTAACACACCGCCAAAATATATAAACATACATATATTTATATATATATATTGATATTATAAATAAAACATATTTTTTTATTGTTATTTATTTTCACTTATAGATTCGTCCTGGATGTGGATCGAACCTACGACCTCTGGCTTGGTAATCAGTGTCCCTAAACATTAGGCCAAAAAGCCAGTCGTAAAACTCTTTTGGTTTGAGAAGTCCTAAGTAATTTACCATAAAATTTTCCAAACCATCGGGTTCGCAGACCTTTGCAATATTGACTTATTTCACTATTAAAAGCCAGTACTTACGAGGTTTTTAAAATCCATCTTGTTGTAGGTATCTAATGTGCCCATTTTCAATACACATCTACCTTCAATTAAAATCTATAACAGCGGCTTTACAAAGAGCCTTTCGTCGAGCAAAAAAACACGTATTTAATTAGACCAAACACTACACATAATAAAATCGATCGGTTCTCATGTCGATCAAAGTATCAAGCAACGACGGCTCAATTAGTATCGAATTAAACTAAATTATAGTAACACATTAATAATCATGTTGTAATTATACAGTGTTATATAGCTTACAACCTGCAATTAATACATTGTAACGCGTGGTACTTGAAAAGTTGAGAAATTATAATTATTATGTAATAATTTCTTAAATTATAATGATAACGCTTAATATTTGACACAGCAAAAACTTGACTAAGTCAATTACTTTATGACATAGTTCCTTAAAATGTTGAATTAAGAATACTTAAAATTTCAAGAAATTATTTCGATGTTTTCAATGCTTGTTAGCATTGAAAATCTTTTTTATTAATTGTTTTTAACACTTCCGTCTTGTTTTCAATAGTAAATTTCACTAACGCGATACGAACATTTGTCAACGCCATCTATTGAATGCCAAAAAACCGCCATTGAATAGTTTGACAATTAGGTTTAACTAGCTGTGCCCCACGGTTTTACCCGCGATTTTTATAAACTATAGTTTATGTTTTATTCGGATATATAAGCGATATTACTACAACGTTTCATCAAAATCCGTTCATTTGGCGAGGTTAAGCAACTAGGCTCGTGGTCAGCCCATTGATGGGTGACCACCAAAGTGGTTTAATTTTGGAGCATCTCCGTACTTCAGAGGGCACGTTGAGCTATCAGACCCGGTTGTATCCATTAGTCAACAGTTGTTAAGCCATGTCAGAGGCATACTGGGCGGCTTGAATAACTCTGATACTAGTGTAACCACTTCCCATGAGATATGTAAGTTATATTAGTAGGATTTCTTTGAACATGTTTTTCAATGTACTAAGTGACTAAGGAGTCTTATTTCTACCTAATCGAATTACAGTTTTTTTTTTCACACAGTTCATCCTAGCCCCATACTAAGCAAAGCTTGTACTATGGGTACCAGGCGACGATATACATACATATATTGATAGATAAATACTTATATACATTGAAAACATCCATGACTCAGAAACAAATATTCGTGCTCATCACACAAATATTTGCACTTACCGGGATTCGAACCCAGGACCACCAGCTTCGTAGGCAGGAGCACTACCAACTAGGCTGCGATGACAGTAATTACTTTATAGCATAGACAATTAGGTCCATTACACTTTTTAAATTGGAATGTTACCTAACGCAAACTCTATGATAATAATATTTTAGTGTTCAAGTTTTGCCTATAAATTACAGTAATACTTTTATAGTCGGTTAGTATCGGTATAATTATACCCTTTTACATTTTATACAACGTGTAATTATGGTGTTATAGCTTTTTAATAGTATAATTTGTGTAGCACTTTTTTTAAAAGCATGATGTCCGCATTTACATTTTTTACGACGGGATTGAATCTGATTAATAGAGAAGTTCTGAGGCCATTTTTATTCTATTAATGATAAAATAAACAAATATTATAATCAAAAAAAAAAATCGTACGCAAACACGTATGTCTTCTTCTTTTTGTAGATAGTTTAAATGTCAATGCAACGGCAGGTATACGTTTTTGCGTACGATTTTTTTTTTTGATTATAATATTTGAACTTTGAAAACTCAATGTTTATTTTGAACTGATTTTGAAAACTCAATGTTTATTCTATGGAAAATGCTTCCAATTTGGTATGGTTCTACATTCATATTTATTCAAACCTGTTGACATAAACAAATGTTAAAATTGAAGAAATTATAATACATAAAAATTTGGAGACCAACTTCCATCTGATCCCAAACTGGGCAGAGCCTATACTGTAACAAATACAATGATAAACAAATAAAATATTTTAAAATATAAAAACATAATATATAATTTCTAATTAACAGATGTAAAATTATAAATAAACTAGCTGTGCCCTGCGGTTTTACCCGCGTTAAATTTGATAAATGAACACAGCTCCTCCCCCGTAGGTGATAGCGTAATAATAAGTAGCCTATATGTTGACCCGATTTCTTAGTAATATTCATGGAAAATTTGAAGCAAATCCATGCAGTACTTTTTGAGTTTAGCCCGGACATACATACAGACAAACAGACACACAGACAAAAATTCTAAAACCTATATTTTTGGCTTCGATATGGACTGTAGATCATGCCCCAAGTATCCTTTAAAAAATATTCAATGTACAGTTTTGACTTTCGTACCATTTCATTATATGTATAGATTACACTCCAGTTGGTTCTTTATTTTTGAAACGACAATTATATACAGTAGAATAGAACTCCAATAACGGATATAACAAATAAATAAAAATTACTATAGTTCATTTAGCTGTAAGACCTTCAATCACTGTCTTAGAGAGCACGTAAACCCGTCGGTTCTATATCTGACCTGAAAGAGGTCAGATACAGGACCAACGGCTTTGACTAGTGAGTCATCCTACGAATAATGACATGATGGAATAGAAAGTGCGCCTATGTTTGTCCCGCCCAGGTGACTAGTTTCTGTTGAAACTGGCCGCCATGTCTAAAATTCGGCCAGGATACATTATTTTTTATTAATAACGTAAACATGTTAAGAGTATACGAGATAAATATAAAAACTAATGCAAATTAATATGTTGCACAAAAACCGTCATAATGCGCCGCATCGTGAGAACCGGTGAAAGTGTTCTGCTATTACGGTTACTATTGGCGATGGCGGATAAAAACTGGTAAGTTGATCAAGAGTGGGTTCTGTACACATTTTTCTTTTATTTTAATTGCAATGAATTGTGTTAGTTACTTTTTCTTGTTTACGGCGCAATTTGTTTTTTTTAATAAAGATTAAATAGAATATAGAAGAATTATTTTAATAGAAGGTGGATATAAATTCGCTATTTTTATATATTATTTTGATTATTATTTGATTTAATGCTTTCGGAATGATCGCACATACATGTATATATATAATGTACATTTTATTACAAACATAGGATTATTTAAGTAAAGTTGAATGTTTTTATCCGGTTTCGAATTGTTGACACCAGGTTATCTCATGAATCTCTCGATCTCATGTATAGATGTTTTATTTTTAATTTTTAATACTGGCTATGCCCCGCGGTTCTACCTGCGTTAAACTTTTTAATTTGTTAATCCGGGGTGTCGAAGAACTTCATACTAAATTTTATTAAACTCGCTCCAGCCGTTTAGACGTGAAGAAGTAACAAACATACACAGTCAGACACTCACAAACTTCGCATTTATAATATAAGTATGATATATCTATGCATCTAACACACTGCCATCTGGTCCCAAACTAGGCAGAGCCTGCATATTTCTAGATACCTGCATACATATTATAGATAAATTACACCCAAAATCATGCCTATGATACGTAGATTTGTTCTGGATGGAATCGAACTCACAACCTTTGGCTTAGCAGTCGGGCGGGGTTTCACAAACCAGCAACATGTTATTTATTTATTTTCATTTGTTTTGCCAAACTTAATTTCAAATATCAATTCAAACACGTTTCATGTCCACTTTTTGTTCCATAAAACCGAGTTCTCATTCTACGGATCCCTAAAAAAGCACACATCCGCAGCAATCACAGATCACACAGTAATCACAGGTTGCAATGAGGTGAGAACATACAAATTGAGAAATATAATTATAAGTCAAAGGGCAAGAGTTTATTGTATTTCGGCAATTGGCAGAGCTGTTGAAATGATATCTGTTTGTTTGGGTTATATAATTATGTGGTTGTTACGGCATATGTGTTAATATTATAGTGTGATATGTGCAAAACTTTTAAAAGTAAAACTTATGTAGTTCTGTTTTGTGGGCCTAAGGCTCTTGTGATGCAGGCTCTATATATGACATAAGACGCTCGTTGTTGGTGGTTTCTCTCTCCACAATGGACTCTAGCGATGTACAGTACCTCAATATTAAGATACCAATATTCTGTCCACAGTTGGACGAGGCTCTTACCCAATAATTGGGGGTTATGCCGTAATCGCGACGCTCGGTAGGTGAGGATCACGCATGTCCCAGTAAACCCGCTCAACCACCAGCAAACTCAAACTAATAGATATTCATAATGCAAGGATAATATTTCTGCTAATTACGCTTGCATTAAGTTTATTATTATTGAATTTAACATCATTAGATAAATTACGAAATGATATTTTACTATTAATCGTAAAATGTAGTAAGTATTAACTAATCGAATTAGTGTCTTATTACATAAAGGTTTACTTAAATTTAATTTTATTAAAGCATTAGCTGTCGGTCCATACTTTATCTGGGTTGAAAAGGTATGAATAGCACAAAGAAATAAATTTTTTGATATATACATACACACCTAGGGGTGAATTTACAAAAGCGATGAAATACATGATATTAGATTTGAAAACGCTGATACTCCTGTAAATTTACTATCCAGAAGCAGATATATGAAACTTAATGCGCCTCATTTTAAAAATAACTGACTTCTGTACCGCAGTAAAGCATCTATTTTACCCCCTGAGGGGTAGAATTTCAAAAATTCCATCCTTAGTGATAAACATCAGTCATTCAGTAGCGATAAGTAATTATAGAAATATATACGCTTAGAATATCCATATCATTTATTACTATGCATATATACGCAAATTTTATTATTATGTGTACTGTATTTTGCTTAATTGGTATCATTCGGAATCTAGCTTTAGAAGAGATCGTCTTTCCTATAGTCGCACACATGGATAAGTTGAACTGTAGCGACAAAGTGACCTCACGCACACATCGATACATTCACCTGTAGCGATCCACTCGTGCGCACTGTCACATATTAGGACTTGGATATACTGGGTACCTTATTTTATTTTGCCGTATTCATCAGTTGACTAATTTATATTATATTATAATTCACAATTACGTGTGTGGGCTTCATATCAGTTTGATCTGTTGTTCAAACTAAATTTAAATAGACACTCGTTATAATTAATATTCAGATTTAAAGATTTACAAAATCAAACCGTATATTTTATGCTTTTGTACAAATGTATTTACAAAACTTATTTTTAGATAAAAAATATATCAGATAATGATAATTTAACGTGCACTAATTAAATGTAAAGTAATAAAATCGATAAAAACACCCAGTGTAGCAACAGCTGGACTAAACTCTGACATTCCACGCACACATGTATACCATCGATGCACACAAACATACAATCGGTTGTATTCAACACATCACCTGTCGACTCGACCGCGACCTCCCAACCAGCCAGTACGTTATTAATATTGGTCAATGCACTCACACATGGATCCCATTTCATTTCAAATCACAACCATATACATAAGCAATAAAATTCTAATTCGAATGCTTTGAATTTTCATTCAATGCGATTCTACGCGCACACATTTGCATTAAGGTGTTGGTTTTGTATGTGTTCTACGAGACATCGCTTTGAATGGATACTTGTTATGCTACATTTATTTTAGACCTAGTTTGGAATAGTATAGGGTTGGTATTTCTTTGTACTAGGAAGTAAGATTGGATAGAGCACGGCGAAATGTAGCTCTGAGGTCGTGGGAGCTCGCTCGACCGGCGATTCGGTTAGTTATATTATTTTCGAAGATGTAACGGTATGAAATTTTTGATAACATATTCGGGTACGAAATATTTGACGTATATTGTTGTTTACGATCGCCATTGTTATTAATTTCGCGTAGTAATAGCACAAATATCGATATTTCGCTTTTATGTTTTGCGTTGATGCTTCAAATAGATTAAATGGCGGCTGTGCTTTTTTAATATTAACAATTTTAATACACATATAAAAAGTAACATACTAGTAATATTAGTAAAAAGTGAAAATGTATGTATACTAACATTTTTAGTTGAGAGTAACTACACTCATAATCCAAGACTAACAAAGGAAATAGTGGGTAGTAAAATTTTACAACAAAAAAAACATTTTACAGAATTAATTTTTATTTCTGGTTGTGATTAATTTAGTATCAAAATTCAGATAACTATTTTGCTTCGGTACATTGGAAGTATTCGTGCCACACAGAGGGGTCAGATTGTAATAGGCGTTAAGGATGCGAGGGTAAACAGCTAGGCGTGTGGTTTGTGTATAGATGGGTCACTGCGTAAGTGGTTTAATTTCTGAGCATCTCTATATCATCTCTTGGTGCCGGTTGTAGTCATAAGACTTGTCAAAAGCTTGAACAATTTAGTCAGGTGTTACGAGAAACAATTAAACAGGCTTCTTCAAGTGTCATAAATTCGCAAGTTTGAATGACGTCCACTGCTGGACAAAACCAAAGAATTGTGGGATATGCTATTATTGCCGACTTGAGGTGTTGGCGATCGCAGTATCATGGGCATATTCCCCAGAGAGACGCTGTTACGTATTCCCTCACAAGTATTCCCTCGGGAAGATTTATATACTCCACACGGGATAATGTGGGGCCTCTCGTTACTTGAGGTAAAATGTTCTCCACAAACTTCCCCGAAAAAGTTCCTCGAAGTAGAGGTAACAAGCAATCACACTAATCCTAAAATAAGGTCGACAGCTAAAATATATTATCAATTTTATAGACGATCAAAAAGTTTAATACAATTACTTAAATGTAATTAACAAAATGGATTTCAATATTATAACGTTTAGTTTTTAATCGAAAATAATTAAAGGAGTGATTAAGTTTTAATCGAATGTATAACAGATCTTTGAGATTATAAAATGTTAAATTGTATTTTTTGTCAATATTTAAATTGAAAATAACGTTAAAATTATTTGGTTTTTTCCTTTGAAATGATTTGGTTATAAAGAACAAAACGCAATTAGATCAGTGGCTAGTATTTTGATACTAAACTATTTTAACACTTAAGAAATCATTGTGAACATAGTCACCACCATACTTTGGACTTTATTGGCTTGTGATAGTGTTCAAAACCAATAAATAAGAAACATACCTAATGCCTCTTTATATTATAGATTTGCTGTGTGGTGGTGGCACCCAATATTATCACCACATATTATGCCTATGCCGTTGCCCAACGGTCTTAGATCTTCTAATATGAAAAGCGCATTTTAGGAGCTGCGAATATCATAAAAATCCTAATCCAGAAATATAAACTTAGACGGTCTGTTTCGAAAACGAAGCAGAAAGACAGCAGCTAAAACTCCTTAAGGGTGTTGGCAAAGGGCATAGTAAACCTGATCTGCGGTTGGGTATCGTTGGTAGGTAAACGGCAGAGCTCCTGAATGAGAGAACTGATGTGGACATGGATGTCAATAGTACCATAGTTTAGTCAATCTAAGTTGTCGCCAAAGTCACTTTGTAATCATACTATCACAGTGACATCTGATCCCAAACTAGGCAGAGTCTGTACTATATTATATATTATAAATACAATACCCCCATATACAAAACAAATAATCACAGGGGTGGGGATTGTAATTGAACCCACGACCTCTGGCATAGCAACCAGGGTCACTAACCAATAGAGAAACAAATAATTAAATTAACAAACATTAAATAAAATTAATCTTGTCTCTTTGCACAAAATAAGACATACATATATCCATATAGACCAGAATGCAAATATTAAAACATGGCGCCACATTTGCTTCGGCAAATAAGTTGAATGAACGAAAATCAATATTTATAATAATATATTCTTTGAATATTATATTTATATCAATAAAACCACAGACTACATTAATAGACATCACAGTTACTCATTACGATCGTTAACATTACACTTTAATACATAAAAATCAGTTTAAATCTTTTGATCTCACCGCCACTTTCGCTTAACTATATTAAACATTAATCATTTAATATACTTTTTTAAATTGATTAATACGAAAATATTAATTAAGATTGTAAATCATAATTGAATGCGAAATAATTATTTTAATTGTGATAATTATGTTTTGATTAAGCTGTTAGTAGACGGTGAGATGAAAGATGCAAGATTAGTGTGTTCACATTTTAATAGATGTTGTATTAGTTTTTAGTTGTTAATTGATAGTAAACGGGCATACGGCACGCATAAGATGACTCAGGCGCATCCTGGACGCTCTTGATACTTCACAGAGAAAAATAAATATTGAAGTGTATATAGCCCAAAGAAAAAGCTGTTTAATATCTCCTTATTTATTACTAGCTTACTAACCGTACCTATGTACATCTAATATAGTTTTTTTATTTTAATATCTGAACTGGATAACTATCTAGTACTAGAGTATTGTTACTATCGATAAAAGGTTCATGTTTGAAAACATATATAGTATTTAGTATGTAAAGTAAAAGCAAAATACTTTTAATTGTTACACCATGACTTAAAATTAAAATTGATATCCATAAATTAGGTACAAAGGGCGGTCTTATCGCTACTGCAGTTTCTCTCAGACCACCTAAGTATGGAGTAAACTTATACTAAAGAAAGTTAGTAAGTAAATTATGGTTAGTAAATTTTTAGTAGGTATTGATTAAGATATTGATACCCAGATGCTCGCAAAATGTGTAAGTTAATTTCAATCAAGCCAAAAGAATAATGTAATAATTATTTATTACATTAATATATACTGAACAATGACCGATTCGAACAAAATTTATACGAGGCTATATAGTATATGTAATAGAAATTACGGTAAAATAAAAAACATGTCAAAAACAACGACCACCGTGACACAGATGGCTTAGTTTGAGCAAGATGGCGCTGTGCGATATACCCTGGAAAAGTATACAATATATATAGTATTAATATTGAAAAAACATACAATCGAAGTGGTAACCTCTTTCTTTTAAAGTTACTCCGCAATAACCAGGCTGGCGTGCTAGACGGATAGGAATATCTTGAGTTATCATTTTTGTTGTTAGTTGCAGTTGGTTTGTCTGTCTTTCAATTTGAGTGTGTTTGTTAAGCAATCGATTAGCGATCGTTATTGGTGTACTACTTTTAATGTTACTGTTAGTAACTAGTTTATTATTTTAGTGATAGGTTTTAATCGTTTTATTAATGGAGTTAATTACTTCAGATTATTATACTTTCACATCAACTCACGGTTGTCATGCCGCAAGCTATCTACTGTTGGAGAAGCGTCTACCTCAAGGATTTTCGTAATTGGTTGTCTTGCTTTGATTGTATCCAGCGATGTCAGTTCCAGGAGTTATGTGCCCCACCCAATGTCCCTTCATCTTGGGATCTTTTCAGTCTATGTCGGTTCATCTGAGGATTTCAACATTCACTCTCTACTGCTCTTTGCTCTACCAGCCCCAACTTATTTGAGGCACTTTATGTTAATTATTCCTTGTTATTTTGTTTTTATGTTGTTGTGTACAAACTTTATTTCAATATGTGTGTGTGTTCAATAAAAACATTTTCTTCTTCTACTTCTTCAATTGCTGTTACCAATCTGTACGTGATCGGCTAGGTTCCTAGGCACGCTGTCAGTCTGTAGATGGGCAACCGCAAAGGTCACTTAATTGCTGAGCATTTTCGTGGTTCGGAGTGTAAAGGGAGCTGTAGGTCCCGATTTTTATCTGTTAAGTAATTTTTGAGTTTTATACGTGTGTGTTTGTAAATTCATCATGAAAAGCGTGCTTAACTCATTGATGAGTTTTCTTCCAGCAAACCACAGTCAGAGATTTGTAGAAGAAGGTTAAAAACAGTGTACAAACATCAAAAAGAAAAATTAAATTAAGAGATACTAATTATTGCTATGCTACTACCAACTGGTAGAAATAGATATATATCTACATACTTATGCATGCTAAATATATTATATACCTCTAATAATGAGTTAGAAAGTAATATAATTATAAAATAGTGCGGAAAAGAGTTCCATAGTCGAACGGCACGAATATTTGTTCGTTACAAACAAACAAGTTTATAATAAATAAATATTTTATTTTTAGTATATATATTATATATATTTTAGATAAAAAACAATAAAATAAATGGTTATTAAAAATAAACTTAAACATGACAAAAGAAGATCACATCAAAATGTCGTAACTTCACGTCAATACGGTGCCAATTTACGTCAAATTAAATGATTATGTAACACTATGACGAATGTATGATTGATTTGATATTTTGATCCGAGAGTCGCATCAATACTATTGCCATCCATCATTCAGTTATTTGCACCCTGTCAAATATTTACCAATAAAAGGTCGCGGGTCGATTTCCATTCACCTTGATCATAGGTTACTTTTATGAATATTTTTTAGCTATTTTGGGATTTTTATTTAATATGATGCTTACAATCAGCGTTAGAGGTGTTCAATACTACAATAATAATAGAAGTAAGTGACCTCAAGTCTTCCAGCAAATTAGGGCGAAATCTAGATCATGGACGATGAATCTATGATGCATATGTTATGTATGATGCTTACTACGGTTATTTTGACAAATATTTTCTTTGCTCGTTTTTTTAATACCATTTTCATTTATCTAGTAAATCAGACTACAATCTAAGTAACTATATGAGGTTTAGAAACCAATATCATAGATTTTTATATTGTTTTCCTTTTTACACGTATGAGCTGAGAGAGAGACAGCCCCAGCAATAGAGATGCCTCTTGACATTTTTGGCATCCTTGATCCAAAAAAGCTCGGGTTGCCCTGCGAGATCGAAACATAAATGTCGAAATCCGTAAGCGAACCAAAGTCATCAACTTCATCATCATCATCATAGCAGCCGAAAGACGTCCATTGCTGGACAAAGGCCTCCCCCAAAGATCTCCATAATTGCCGGTCTTGCGTTATCCGCATCCAGCGATTAACTTAGGCCGAAGAATTGCAAAGCTGAAATGGCAGTAAGCGTTGCAAATAGCTTGTAGAACCGACTGCCGTTGGAGCAGAACGGTAGTCGAGTAGTGACTGCGAACCGGAAGATGCAGCGTGGACAGACCTCGGTCGAGATGAACCGATGATCTTGTTAGGGTCCCTGGAAACTGCTGGGTACGGATAACCCAAGACAGGCAATTGTAAAGATCTTTGGGGGAGGTCTTTGTTCACCAGTTGCGTCGTCCCGTCTTGCGGTTGATATGATGATGATTATTATTATTTTTGTCGGTCACCGTAGCCTAGTTGGTAGTGCTCCTGCCTACGAAGCTGGTGGTCCTGGGTTCGAATCCCGGTAAGTGCAAATATTTGTGTGATGAGCACGAATATTTGTTTCTGAGTCATGGATGTTTTCTATGTATTTAAGTATTTATCTATCTATATAAGTATGTATATCGTCGCCTGGTACCCATAGTACAAGCTTTGCTTAGTTTGGGGCTAGGATGATCTGTGTGACATTGTCCCTAGATATTATTATTATTAAGTCCTAGAAGCTTTTACTGTAGACGGGACGTTTTGTGAAAAGTAAAGTTAAATAATCAACATTTAGCAAGCGTACTGATGGCATGCACCGGAGTCATATTATACCATAATAACCGGTCACCACTCATTAGTTATACAAACATACATTCTAATGTTAACTTTTCAATAAATATGCGCTGTTTGCACCTATGAGCACTTAAGTACCGTTAAAACCGAGTAAACGACTCTAAATTATGTCTTGCCGCAGACTACTAATTAAGAAGTATTGAGTTGCCAGACATATGATGTTGAAATCATACTTGATATATTTATCATAACTAGAGATTTGTTCAAAACTCGAACACTAAGGTTCTATAGACAATAAAACAAATAATTTAAATCTATTGTCTATAGCTTGAATATAAATAGATATAATTTTGTACACATTTTTCTTGAATAAAATTTATTATTATTATTATAATTATTATTCTCAGTTATGACAGTCAGTTTGTTATCTCTTATAAGTTAGTCAATGTATCAAAAGCATGGTAGTGTGTGTAATGTTTTTTTATTATAAATATTAACTTTTAATGTTTTAATATTTTATTTAATATCTAGATATTAAATAAAATAAAATATTCCATATGAACTTTAACTGTTCCAATTTTCATACCCCCCCCCCCCCCCCCTTTCGCCCAATGTTTGTAAAAAGGAATACAATGTTTTTGTGTTTAAATTTTATGTACATAAAATTGTACAAAGGCGGACTTAATATCCTAAGGCATTAGCTGCCAGCCAACATTAGGGTGGTGCAAGTAAAGCATGAATAGGCACCTATCATGCCATAAATATACTATGTCATACAACGTGTTCTTAAAACATTCCGTTATAGTATAATTACTGCCTTAAATCATATGCCACCAACTTCAAATATATTTTATAAAATATTAGTTTGTAATCTGATTTGAGCAAATTAATGTGCGGTCGATGTAAAACCGGTTTCGTGACACGTGCCAAGAACATTGTACGTCAAATTTGCTCAAATGTTACGTATAATTTTCAGAACTGACCAGACTCCTGATGATGGCTAGACTCCTGAACTCCAAAGTGAAACACTGTCCACCATTTGGGATGATATGCAATAATTGTTACGCTAGGCAGACGAGTTAGCGATCGAAGATCGAAGTTTTGTATAATTATGTTATCAAATAAGTAGCAGTTCGTCTATAGTGATATTAAATACTTTTAAACCTTAAACCTAGCCAAAAGGTAATTAAATTTTTTTGTAAAAGGTTGTGTTTATTTGCCTTTCAAATTAACATTGTAATTAAATGTTAGTTAAACATATATTTGAGAGGTTTATTTTAGTTTTAAGACTTCAGGCTGTGTATTTTCTAATAGCTAATTAACTGTAGAGAGTTCAACAGATTTGAATTTAAGCTTACAAAGAACAGTTGATTCAAACACTTTAATTACAATTTACTATTATAAATAGATAGACAAATGCTGTGTGACTGATGGTACAAAATAACGCCACCCCTTTTAATCCCGTGGGGGCGTAGAAATCATCCTGAGAGAATATCTGCCAGAGAACGGGGGGGCAAGCAGCGTCTGTGTGTACTATGACCATAATAATAATAATGTCCTCCCGACTGAATTTCGGCCCCGGCGGCCAGTCTCAATGGAAACTAGTCAATTGCGCAGGACATAATATAGTGCAGAAGTGTGTGCGCAAACACAGGGGCACTTTCTATTCCATCACTCTTATGATGTGATGGGACGACTAGCGACACGACCGGTAAGAGTTCAGGTACGGGACCGACGGCTTTACGTGCACTTCGAGGCACGGGGGTGATATAACGCCAACTTCCAGACTTCGGGCTGATACTGAGAAATTTCTTTTTACGGAAAAATCCCAAAATCACTTTTTGGCCCGACCCGGGATTTGAACCCAGGACCTCATTCTCTGCGGTTGAACACGCTACCGCTAGACCAACGAGGCATCAACCTGCATCAACCATCATACTGCATTCGCCAACCCGTCTGTCAATCGTGGCAATAATGGCATATCCTTCTAAAGGATAGACACAACTCCTTTGTCGAAATCTTTTAGGGAGGCCTTCATCCGGCAATGGACTTTATTCGGATAACATGACAGTAATGATAAAATAGATGAACTCTTTATTGTACACCAATAGTAACATCACAACATGAAACAGAAAGCAACGCGACAGTTGCACAATATGACCTTAAAAACCGACCCTATGATACATCTCCACGTAAGTAACCACTCTGAGAACCCCAAAGAGGGCATTTTGGGCGAAAAATACCCCCTTTATTAATTTGTAAAGAAGTGTGTGATGGTGGCGCGTTGAACTCTAATGTGTGTCCCTTTCGTTTCTAGGAAATAAACATTGAATAGTGCTTTAGGGCGTTTCGGTTTTCTCATTTAGTCAACTCATTTGGGTAATATTACCTATCTACTGTATTTTTACCGACTTTAAAGGAGGTAATTAACAATTCAACTGTATATTTTTGTATTTGTGTTACGTGATTTGTCCGTTACTTGAGACCCGATTTAGATATTTCTTTTTTATTAATTTATAGGAGACAATTATTTATGTTCAAAAACAGAAAGATACATGAATTTTTCTTTTGAAAACAATTGGAATCAAATTTATTAGGGAACATGCCTTATGGAATGTTTTCTAATTGGGCCATTGGTTTATATTTCACAAATCATTTTAAAATATCTATTGGCTTAATTTAACTCGTTAATAAGTATCTATTTTAGATTATAAATCCCATCATATGACAGTTACACGAAGACAAGGATTTTGCTTCTGATTTACTGCTCTATATAGTCTAGTGAGTGCTTAAGCCATCAAGCGAAATACAACTACATACTAAGTAACTCTTGCACCCCAGTATATATACTACGGAGTACTTGCTGATAAGAGACAGAAGCTACATGAAAGCGGCTCGGCACCAACCACCGCAAACTTCTCTTGTCAGGCCTGCGGCAGGCTATGTCGCTCTCGCATCGGTTTGTTTAGCCACAATAAGAAATGTCTCTCAGACGATGCGCCGTAAATCGTCTGTAACAGACGCAAAGGCCATATATATATAATGTCAATCATATTTATAGGAAAGTTTTGGGCATTTTTTAATTAAATATTTTTTCAGGCTTTTGATTTGGAGAGCTAGCTGGTGAATGCATGACGAGAGCGTTGCCAAAAATGTGATCGGGCGCGGCGAATGGAAATCGAGAGGGAGGATTTTTGTATAAATCCTATTTATAAGTAACTAGCTATGCCCCGCGGTTTCACCCGCGTTGAAGTAGTTCTGGCGTAAAAGAGCAACAAACATACATCTATACTCACAAACTTTCGCATTTATAATATTAGTAGGATGTGTACCTCTAGCGTGCACTGCCAAAAGCACGCCGGAATAGCTCGCAGATGATATTATTTTTCCTACTTACTTGACACTACACACAATATCTTAATAAATTGCAGCCTATGTGTTATTCTGATGTATAAGCTATATTATTGTAAAGTTTCATTAATATTCATTCAGTCGTTTTTACGTGAAAGAGTAACAAACATCCATCCATCCATACTTACAAATTTTCGCGTTTATAATATACTAGCTGTGCCCCGCGGTTTTACCCGCGTTAAATTTTATAAAACATGGCCTATGTGTTATCCTAACTATAAAAATTAGCCTATGTTCTTCCTCAGGGTCTAGACCATCTGTATACCAAATTTCATTCAAATCCGTTCAGTAGTTTTGGCGCGAAAGAGTAACAGACAGACAGAGTTACTTTCGCATTTATAATATTAGTTAGAATTAGGATACATTCTTAAGTAACGAATAAGATAGTGTTATAATATTTATTTATTCCACAGAGAGAAGCAGCTGCCCGTTCTCTGTTAGATATTCCCTCGGGATGACTTCTACACCCCTCCACGGAATTAGATGGGGTGGCGATATTCTATGCCGTCAGCTACACAGCAAATCTTTAAGTATACCTTCCCAGTTGCTTTAAATTCAAACTCTAACAATAAAGGTTCAAATCCTGCAGGAGTTCTAAATTTACTATCATGTTTTCGTAAAGACCAATCCACAAAGTTCAAGATTACTTTTAAATGTCATATTATATCAAACCAATGTCCCTGAATTATACTCGTAACTTTTCATGGCATTCCATTACGGCATCTTAACAACAAAGATAATTCAACAAATTCCCAAGACCTTAAAATAAACTTAATTAGTCCGGCCTTCATTACAAATATGTAATCTTGATAATCACCAATTTATCACATGGCAAAATTAAACAGTTAAACCAATATTTATTAAACGTTATCAGGAGAAACAACTTTATGGGTGTAGCATTAAAGTTTATATTAGAAAGTAACAGTTGTAAATGCTGCATAACAAATTTAATGTTAAGTTATGATTGGTTTGAACAGGGAGTGATTTTATTACTGATTGTTATTAGTATGGGGAAGTCATTATTCAATAAGGTGACGACGAAATATTGCAACACAAAAACATATATTATTTGATCCTCTTGACCTGCGGAGAGGCATGGTGTCTCTATGTGTCCTTTACTGCATCTATCACGGGGAATATTCAGAAGAATCGTTCAAACTTATACCTGCCGCTGAGTTCGGCCAAAGATCTTTTCACCAAAAGTGAAAATTTCATCCATATCTCATGGATGAATGGTCGCCTCCCGTGCGTTTCCCAAAAAAACTTATTCGCGCGCATATATATAACGCGCCATAACCTCTAGGGAATCAATTAACTGCGAAGGTATTTCCGATCCGGTATGATATGAAAACCTTCAAGAAGCGAGCCTATTCTTTTCTTAAAGGCTAGCAGTGGTATGCATTTTGTTAAAGAAAATATTAGGTCTTTACCTATGAAATTGCCGTTCTGCAGTACTGGCCATTTCAAATCAAAATAATTTTTGTTTGGCTAAGAATTCTAATTTCAAATTAATTTTATTTTAAAAACATGGATTCTTTTTTCCAAAAGTAGTCATTTCTTTATTGATTAGTGTTACATTTTCATCGCATTTCAATCTTTTTCGTCATCATGGATACGTTAAAAATTCGAGTAATTATGGAATATGAGTACCGTCGTGGCAGCAACGCGGCACAAGCGGCACGCAACATCAACGACGTTTACGGAGCTAACACTACAAACCAACGCACCACCTGTTATTGGTTTGCTCGCTTCCGTTCTGGAAATTTCGACCTGAAAAATGAACCTCGCGGTCGTCCGAAGACTTTGGTCGACAATGACGAATTAAAGGCGGTTGTGGAAGCTGATGATACACAATCTACGGCTGAATTAGCAGCAGCTTTCGACGTTAGCGTCAAAACAATATTGGTCCATTTGCGTCAAATTGGCAAGGTAAAAAAGCTTGACAACCCCACGAACTCAATGATCGCCAGCGCGAAGTACGCGTCGAGACGTGCCTTGCACTGCTCAACAGACACACAAATGAAGGAATTTTGAACCGAATTGTTACCTGCGATGAAAAATGGATTCTGTTTGATAACCGCAAGCGCTCAGCAAGTTGGTTGGATCCTGGTTCAGCACCTAAACAATGCCCTAAACGAAAACTTACCCCTAGAAAAGTGATGGTCACTGTTTGGTGGTCTAGCGCCGGTGTGATTCATCACAGCTTCTTACCAAACGGGGTGAGCATTACTGCAGATGTGTACTGTGAAGAACTGAGCACAATGATGGAGAAGCTGGCGCATCTCCAACCAGCATTGGTCAATCGCTCGTCTCCGCTGCTCCTGCACGACAACGCGCGACCTCATACTGCACAGCAGACGGTCTCCAAGTTGCAAGAACTGGGGTTGGAAGCTCTCCGTCATCCGCCCTACTCACCAGACCTTGCGCCTACAGACTACTACTTTTTCCAGAATTTGGATAACTTCTTGGCGGGAAAAAAATTCAATACCCGAGAGGCAGTACAAAATGCCTTTGAAGAATTTGTTGCCTCCCGTCCAGCTGATTTCTTTAAGAAGGGCATCAATAAACTGCCACTGCGATGGCAAAGATGCATTGATTGCATGGGTGATTACTTCGATTAATACAAATAAAAAAATTCATGAAAAAAATTCGTTTAAATTTTTTCATACAAAACGGCAATTTCATAGGTAAAGACCTATTATTTGAGAAGACTTGACAGAAACACCGGTAGGTTCTGGTCTTGTCCATCCTTGAAAGTATATATAACATGTAAGCGCTGCGTATACGCAGTGGTGGGCCGCTTTAGGCCTCTAATATATTCAATAAAAACTGCAGAACACCGTGTTTTCTACCATTACACAAGATGAATAGATACATAAGCTCCCGCGGACTTGTAAGCCCAGTTGGAAAACGAAAACGTACGAGTTTTTGTCACACAACTGAAAAAAAGATTAGTCGATTTATCTTTATAGTATCTAAGAAAGAGAAACGACAAGTCTTTCTTTGTAATTTAACTAGATAGAACTTACAGAAATATAGTCCTAAAACAAAGAACCGAATTAAATTTTTCTTTGTGACTGCTGTTTTTTTAATTATTTTGACTATAATAAAATTGATATAATAATAAATAAATAAATATATGTATGGGATATATCACACGGAACCATCTTTTCCAATCTAAGCAAAGCTTTTACTATGGATACTAAACAACGAGTAAAAAACGTATGTACTTTTTTGTCAATATATAAGTACAATACACAGAACACACATAGACACAGAAAAATAATAAAAATATGAATAAATATCTAACACACTGCCATCTGATCTCAAAATAGTTAGAACTTGTACTATAGCAACCAGGTCATAGATAAACATACTTTTACATTTTAAATACAAACACCTTATAGATCAACGGCCTTATAGATACGACGGCCTACGAAGCTGGTGGTCCAGGGTTCGAATCCCGGTAAGTGCAAATATTTGTGTGATGAGCACGAATATTTGTTTTTGAGTCATGGATGTTTTCTATGTATATAAGTATTTATCTATCTACATAAGTATGTATATCGCCTGGTACCCATAGTACAAGCTTTGCTTAGTTTGGGGCTAGGATGATCTGTGTGACATAGAAAAAAAAAAAAAAATTGCACCAGGACACCTAACTTACAAATAATAATGCTCATAACACAATCCTGGCTGGGCTCGAACCCACAACCGTTGGCTTAGCAGTAAGGCTCACTTACAACTAGACTGACAGACCTGGTACTACTGCTCATAAATGGTCCATTCCAATCCGCTCAAATCTACACTTACATATACATTCAATTAACGCATTACAAATTATTAATTACAATTGATTTCATTACATGACTGTAACTCATTAATAAATTAATTCTTAATTCAAACTTAACGATTCGAACATTAGGAGAAGGAAATTACTGAAATCACGATGGATTCGTGATTGGTTTACTCCTAGGGTTAATAAGATTTCACTTTGTAATTAGGAGAAATTTTAATTGTAAAACATGCTTATGTGAATGATTACTGTCAGTTATATGATTACTGTCAGGATATTACGTGACTCATTTTGTCCCCCCTCTCCCCTTGGTGAACATCCTTAGTATATGCCAAGATAGCCGCCCTTCTAGTTTGTACACAGTAATTCATAAATAAGTTTATCAATCATTTTTCTTACCATATTTAGTATAGTAAGATTTCCTTTATTGATCCCCCTCCTTGTATCTGTGCGTGGTATTTTGAGGAGCACCCTTCCCCTTTCACGGGATACAGTTTTGCCGATTGCTAGGGCGAATTTTGGCTATGGCCAGTCTAAACGTAGACTAGTCAAAAACTCAGAACATATTATAGTGCCAGAGTCTTTGAGCAAACACGGGTGCACCCTCTTTTCCCCCACTTTCATATGATAGAATGACTATCCGTAAAGACAGCTACTTCCAGACTTAAGGCTCTTACTTTCTGGTTGTTGCGCTAGATTTATTTTTAGTTAATCAAATAGGAGTGGAAAAATCGATGTCGGTCGACATTACACTAGATGTGCCACGCCTGAAGCTAGCGTAGAATCGTCACGTCTAAATCTAATGACTAATGACTTTAAATTGTATCGATTACTTTTGGGCAAAGTTTTTGTACCACAGATACATAATAAGAATATAATATTTTATATTTGAGGTGATTTAGAAACTGTCAATTTATAACAAAACACAACACAACAAAACCTTAAATCACACCCAACAGACGATTCGTCTAAATCTAAATGTCGCAATGATAATTCACAGCCAGCCCTGGCAATATATTACTATCAAACCTATCACCTTCAACAGGTCAACCTTATCTCACTGAATTAAAGTTCAAATTTGGGTGGCCTGAGAACGGTGCTTATTTGTAAATTCTTAACACGGTTGAAATTAAAATACAATGCTGCTTGCGTATAGCAAAACGTGTGACGTCGGCAAAGTTGAAAGCCGGTGGATGGCGATATATCCTTCAATGTACTGAATAGGGTTGACACTACCCATTTGCCAATGTTTTCTTTTTTCATTTTTTATTTATTTTTCTAATTTGTAGTAATTTATTGAGGTACTTGCTAGAACGAGCCAACATTCATATCCCGTACAACTGGGTAATTTTCCTGTTAGATCTGAATATTTTGTCTGTAACCGACCTGGTATTTGAACCCAGGATCACATAACATAGCAAATATACTTCTCGTTCAAAAATATCAGACATATTTCACTCATCCCTAAATAGGATTGCATAATAACAAAATATTAGGTATATTATTAATTTTCCTCTGCATTACGTTATTGTTTATCTTTTATTTTAATTTGTTCTAAAGGCAAACGGCAAGAATGTATGGGACTTTTGTACCGCTAGTAAAATTCGTGTTACGGGATATTTTATGTTTTAATTGGTGGTTAATGTAATAGAAAAGGCAGTTTTAATTTCTTAGATTTTTAGAACTTGGGATATAAAAGTTATAGCCAGTTTTATTTTAAGGTTATGTTTGGTAATCTGTGGGTCAACCCCATGACCGTAGAAACAATGTAGTTCGAAAATCACTCTTACTGCCTAAGTAATAAAGATACTGTAAATATCAAAGTGTGTCTACTGATGTGGCAATGAAATGCTAGTGTTAACTAGTGTACCGATGAAGATTGTTACATGTTATATTTACATAAACATTGTTATGGTGATAAAGTAAATGTTGTAGCTCTTTTTATAGTCTTTTACATGGATTTATTCCGAACCTGCTCCGAAAACCCTAACCGGGTCGCGAGTTAGCAGAAGATGCAAAAAACTATTATTTGTTGAGATAATGAACAGTTCTTTATTTTCATTAATTACATAGTTCATAACCCAGTGTACATTTGTGTGAGATTGCGAGGGGTTGTATATGAGGTTTTGAGTGGAGGTAAATAAAACAATAGATTCTTTGTTTTTTGTAACTACAATAATTTTATTGATATTATTATTAATGTATCCTTAGTATTACTTCATCGTTGACTGCCTCGTTGGTTTAGCGGTAGCGTGTTCAACCGCAGAAAATGAGGTCCTGGGTTAAATCCCGGGTCGGTCGGACCAAAAAGTGCTTTTGGGATTTTTCCGTAAAAAGAAAATTCGCAGAATCGTCGGTCCTGTACCTGACCTCTTTCCGGTCGTGTCGGTAGTCGTCCCATCGGATCATGAGAGTGATGGAATAGAAAGTGCCCCTGTGTTCGCGCACACACTTGTGCACTATAATATGTCCTGCGCAATTGGCTAATTTCCATTGAGAATGGCCGCCGTGGCCGAAATTCTGCCGAGAAGACATCATCATTACTTCATCTAAGAATATCTTCATATAAGTACCAAACAATAATTATCACATAGCACAAAGCAACATTGGGTTTATTGAGAACTTCACTCTCTTCGAATAATGCTTGTCTTCTTAGTCGGGGCAAGCGAATGTTGCAATTAACACATTGCAAACTAGTCATTTTAATTAAATGATAAAGCGTCCTTTCGTGAATCTACTGTCAACAGATATATATTATAGCACCTGACAGATTGTCTTTGCCTGTCAATAAATAATTGCCATGAACAAAAAAAATATTGACGTCGAAAATCGTTCCTATTCAAAATCATTAATTATTTCGATATAATGCAACTAATGTGCTTACTTAGGTATAATAAATAAGTCTGTAATTAAATGATTTATATGTAATGTTGTTCCCATTTATAAATAATTAATTATAATTTCGACATTTATATTATTTTACACATGGCAATTTCTGTAAACGTAACTGCGTTTAGTTTACGATTTTATTACGTTTATTTATTGAAAATAATTGAAATATTCTTTTTGATTTAATTAATTAATCCAAAGTTCTAAAAATATTATACTTACATTAAAATCAATACCTTAGTTGTCTTAACAAGTGGTACAAATTATATAGCTGAACAACAAAGGAATTATGCGATACGGATTCTGCCATTTTCTTTTACTTTTAATTGTTTGTTAATTGTAATGGTATATCCGTATAATTTTCGTTGCAAAATATTAGTAAAATTATTATTTCATACGTGCAACAAGTTCTTATTTTATGTAATAATTTCTTTTAAATACTGCCAAATTACGTCCACTGGATCGCAGTATCTGTATATATATATCTCATACTAATCTTGCTGGTCTATGGTCCCCATTAAAAAGATAATTGCTCTTCAAGGTAGTCTATGGATTGTAAATACCATAAGCAAGTGAAAGTTTATAGCAGTTATTGGGAGCTAAATTTGAATAAAATGTTGTAATTGTGTTAATTATGTTAATTGGTGTTTCTGTGCTATATGTAATCAAGATCAAGAAGCTTCTATATAATAAAGATAGTTATCTTTATTATATAGAAGCTAATAATTTTAATGTAAGATATAAATTATAATAATATTAGCAACTGATAAGATTGTTATGAAATAAATATGTTTGACAAGCAACTCCTGTAGTTTTTATGTTGTATAACACCTTGAAGTCTAGTTTTATCCAATGTGCAGTGATAACCTTTATGCCAGGGTTGGTTAAGATACTCAGACATTGTTTATCGACTATTGTCCAATGACGACCACCGGCACCGATAACTTAACGTACACCCCAAAGCACGGAGATGAGGTGCACTTTGCCGATTGTTCGTTTAGAGGCTGACCGCGTGTTTAGGTGTTTAACCTCGTGCTTGACTTACAGACCGGCAAGAGCAACTGGATATGACTGCTTCGATAAGAGCTTGACTGTAACTTTACCACGTCCGAATGCACTATCGCTCTGTGGAATCAATTAGCTGCGGAGTTATTTCCGATCCGGTATGACATGGCAACCTTCAAGAAGCGAGCCTATTCTTTTCTTAAAGGCTGCAACACACTTGCAGTTCCTCAGGTGATCGAGTGTCCATGGGCGGCGGTGATCACTTACCATCAGGTGACCCACTTGCTCGTTTGCCGTCCTATTAAATATATATATATTAAAAAAAAATGCAATGCACTATGAACGATTTGTATTAGCACTCCAAAGAGAAGTTTCCCGGTAATTATCCATTTTTAAAATTTTGTTGAACAAGGGCGTACTAATTGTTGATGCCTTGAACTCTGCAAAAAGTACCTCGAATACTCATTGGATAGCCCAACTCTTAGGAGAGTAAATCTAAATTCTTAGATTACTTAGCTAGTAATTGACCCCTTAACTTGACCTCCCCAATCCTCTCTTTTATCAAATTCTGCAGTGAATGTCTTATAGGCAACCTGTGAACGTCGAATAAAGAATAATGAAGGTACCTGAAAATATGGCTTAATAAGCTTGGAATGTGGACTGCACGTGTGGCACAGCGGCTAAGACAGTCGCCTCGCCGCTTCATGTCGCGGGTTCGAATACCGCGCCTGACAACTATTTTGTGACCCATAAATAGTTGCTCTGAGTCTGGATGTAATTTGTGTTCGTCTATTATATGTTTGTAAAGTACCCCGCGACATATGGATGCGAGCATGCGAGCGTTGTCTTTAAAAAGAAAAAAAAATGTTTAAAATCTTTTTTTTCGTGCCTACTTTTGTCCAGCTAACTTAGTAACTTTAAGTCCTGCTTTAAAAGGAAGAAATTGTATTTGCACCTGCAGTTGTGGTAATCAAAAATCCTAAACAGTTTTGGACTGAAGTGTCATGTTACACTAAGTAGATTATTGTACAATAGGCAAATTATACAAGATATTCTTGTACATATATTACATACGCGCATAATTTGCAAGATTCTTGCATTAGAATGTGAGGTCAAGTGGTTCAGATTTATCTTGTATGTGCAAGTAGCACATCCAAGGAAAAATATATAAGTGATTTATTGATGTTATTAATATAATATATATAATTTTTAATACCTATAAAAAGGGTATAGGTTTCATGTTTTATGGCCCGGTATTGACCCTACCTCCGCGCGTGCTCGCACACTACAAATTGTGCGCGTGTACTTTCCCCGGAATCAATTGCTGGGCTGATATTATTTGATATGTATCACGTTTATTGACTGACTATTGTCCTTGGCAGCTGATGGCGTTTGAAAGAAACATGTTATGATGTAACAGAATCACTTACTGTGTTTTTATATACCTGTTTGATGTTATTCAGTACAAAAATAATACAGTCAGTGTACCGGATCTTATTTTTCTTTGCATGTTTAAGCAAATTAGTAGCAAGATACTAAAAACGGCTCCGCACAAAGAACGCGAATAAAAATATGCGTTTCTGCCCAATAATAATTAGTGTATGCCGATTGTGTCTATTCAAAGTTAGCTTTAGATTTTCAAGGTAGAATATTAGTTTCCATTAGTTCAATATAAAGACAGTTATAGACTAAAATATGTTCCTGTGAATTGTGAAGGATTTGGTTTTCTAGTATTCATCCCTTCATACCTAAATCATTAAATTTCTAAAATTCCATGAGTTGGGTTAGCTTGTTGTCTCGAGTAGCTGTAAATATGGGATTCTTGGGTCTAGTCAAAAAGAATAACTGGGCTTTTTCTTGCTAAGAGTAATCCTCAAGGACCAGATGTACCTACACGGTCACCGTAGCCTAGTTGGTAGTGCTCCTGCCTACGAAGCTGGTGGTCCTGGGTTCGAATCCCGGTAGGTGCAAATATTTGTTTGTTGAGCACGAATATTTGTTTCTGAGTCATGGATGTTGTCTATGTATATATGTATTTATCTATCTATATAACTATGTATATCGTCGCCTGGTACCCATAGTACAAGCTTTGCTTAGTTTGGGGCTAGGATGAATTGTCCCGAGATATTATTATTATTATTATACCTTATGGTCATGAGTCAAAGATTATTTTGGCTGCTGTAACTATTTAGCAAGACTATGCGTAGGAAAATGTTGAACATAAGATTTTGTTTATAATAAAATAAAAACGAACCTAAAATAACAACTGACCGGAAGCAAGTCATCATGATTTCAGGCTCTAAGTGATAGTGTTTTGGCAGAAAAATGTCAAAACGACTTAAACCCAACACCTGTAATTTTACAGCTAAGTCTACTTTATCATTATTCCTTATTGAATTAATAAAGACGGTACGCTACAAAATTGATGATTGATGAATAATGACCGACAATTGTAAAGTAAATTGACATAATTTTCTATAATTATCATGTCATCTGAAAGACGTCCACTGCCTCACCCAAAGATCTACTATTGCCCGTCTTGCGCTATCCGCATCGAACGGTTTCCAACGACCCTCACAAGATCATCGGTCCATCTCCTAGAGGGTCTGGCCACGCTGCGTCTCACGGTTCGTAATAGCTTCTCGAGAAACTTCCTGCCCCAATTTTATATTATTTTAGGTATATTTCGTGTTATTCTTTGGGAAAACGAGTATAAGTGGATACCTGAACCAAAATGTGTATTGCAAACATCTCCTACAAGTTACATTTATTGTCAATACATCGAAACAATAGATTGTGTGATCGGATTTGTAATCGATTCATTGCAAATCGTTACATACATAAAATCGATACCTTAGGGATGTGACTTACCTACGTGCGTAAATTCCCGGGACTAGAGATTAATTAACCCGTTTCGGAAATATTTGTTTGATGGACATTGAATGGGTTTCTTCTACTTTTACAATATTCTATAACTGAGCTCCTAAAATTTCGTAATTGTATTAAATTATACAATCCAAATAAATATTTTTAAATAACTAGTATTTACTAATAATATGATGAGCAAGTTGGCAGATACTTGCATTTCATGCCGCAGGTCGTGGGTTCGATTCCCACACAAGACAGATATTTTGTATGCATAAACATGATGGCCATTGTGTGTTTGATCTGAGTCTGCGTGTAATTATCTATATAAGTATGTACAAATACAAATATTTTTATTGAAACCAAAAATTACATTTACATATAACATTACATAATAATTTAGGTGAAATATTAACATTAAAACATTAACAGCGGCTTCCACACTAAGCAAAGCTTGTATTGTGTGTAAATACATACTAAAGAAAAGCAGTACATATGTGTAGAATCTAAGTTATATGGTGTCCATAGTACAAGCTCTGTTTAGTTTGGGATCAGATGGCCATGTGTGAATAATGTCCCAGGATATTAAATATTATAGGACAAATATATACTTTTAAAGATATATAATTTTTAAAACCACACCCGAATAAGGGAAGTAAATTCTTATATCGCACTTTATAGCAATGCCTTTCACAGAACAATTACAATGGGCAATGGGAATCAAACCCAAAACACACAACAGTTGCCTGTTAGTATTATAAAAAGTGAGCATGACTATTCATATGCATGTCAATTAATGTTACACAAAGGTCTCTTGAAAGAATAAAATTGTGTCGAAGATTTGGAGGATATGCAATAAACAAACCGCTTGGCAGACAAGTTGGCGAACAGAGAGACGCACTACCTGTTCTCTGGTAGATAATCTCTTAAGACAACTTCTACAAACTTTACGGGATGAGGGTAGACATTCGGTGTCATCAGCGATACAGCACAATCAGTATAACAAACTATGAGCGTTGTCTTATCTCAGGATTCCTGGTCCGTATGTTAGGAACTTATTTAGTTGTCTTATTCAGTAAAACAAACCCATTAAACTTATGACCTCTTACATGTTTTTTTTAATTCGTTTTTAGAAGGATAGTTTTAGTTTACTAGATAACAGTCGAAAACAGTTCAGAACAAAATATTCCGGTACTAGGATTCCGGGATTTTTTTCCACCTTTAGAAGCCCTACATTAGCGTAATACTTTGGCAATAGTATGGAATTTTCCATTGCACATTGAGTTTGAGTTATCGAGATCAATGCCAACTCCAGTTCATACTTCGCATATCTTACGATACGGAATAAATTCTTACTTATTACAGACCACTTAGTAGCTATCTAGTCTAAATGTAAAGGAATGCAGGTTGCAAATGCTTTATAGAAGGATAACTTCAATAACTATGAAAAATGTGTTATAAGAATCTAATAATTTAACATTGGTACGGATAGCGATTGTCAGACGCTCTCTACCGACGTATGAAACCCAAAGGAGATGCTCACTGGCATCTAGGAGGCTTCTTTTAATTACAGGTGGGACCTGGGACCGATGATTTATCATGCTTACTATGAACTATCGCTCATCGAGGGACAAATCGAAAACTATGGCACGTGGGAGAAATTTTAATATGACCCGCAGGATATTCTCCATTGAGACTGGCCGCCATGGTTTAAATTCAACCAGGAGGACATTATGAATATTATTATCAAGAGCGTCTGACTGTATTAAGCATATCAATATCACTTTGAACATTATCCGTAAATGAAACAAGTACAAGAAAAGTGGCGATCATATTCAAAATATCATTATTTCATTCTAGGTAAGTACTAAGTAGAAGACTTCGCAGTTCCCCAGGCTGTCACCAATCCTGAAATATTACGCGACAGTAAACAGTTTACAATACAATACAAAAAATATTTATTTCTCTTCACAAACAGTGATCATTACATGTAGTTACATAATAAACATGTGGATACATTTTGTTTGCGAGAGACTGGTGTCTGCCTGCCTGTACTACAGATCACCAGGATCTCCCCTGACGGCGTTGACACATATATGTAAAAAATTGATTTAGCTAAATGTTTTGAAAAGAACGGTCAAATTAGTAAAGTTGTATTGTCTGGAAAGAGTTGTGTTGTGTTTGGGTGTGTTGTGTGTTGTTTCTGCAACTGTTTCAGGTTGAACGAATTTAAATGGTGCAATCGTCCCCTTCTTATCTTCGCACTACGTGGACTCGCAGTAGAGTCCATCCGTCCCACCTGAAAGCGATCTCATCAAGCACGGTTCGGTACATCCCGCGTACGCGCAAGATCTGGACTGAATTACCTGCTGCGGTGATTCCTCAGCACTACGACATGTCCTTCTTTAAGCGAGGTTTAAAAAGACTACTAATCTCACGATAGGCAGCGGTTTGCAGTGCCCCCCGGCATTACGAATGTCCATGAGTCGCTTTTACCACTTTCCATCAGGTGGATCGCTAGGTCGTCTGTCTCGAAAAGCAATAAAAAGAACTATAATTTCATGGTTGGCAGTTAAATAATTTCTGCTGCTGGTGAGAGCAAATGGCTGTGATGATATAATTTGCCATAAACAGCACACTCTATACTCGAAAAAGCATTACCATTGCTCGTACATAACAAAGTGAAGTGCTAACACTTAACTATCGGTCAAGTACTTCGCTTATTAGGTAACAAATAGACATTCGAATTTACAATATTAGTATAACATGAATGATTGACGTAAACCGCAGTTGTTGTTTTTGGCACATCTATGTTAGTTATATTTGTACTGGGGAACTATTGGATATTGAATATTTATTTCTTACCTCAATATATATTCTGTACCATTGGTGAAGTCTGTTTAACCGCAGAAAATGAGTTTGTGAATTCAAATTCCAGCTCAGCGCAAAAATTGGGGAGTGTTTAGGGATTTTTTAGCAAGAAAAGGAGCCACTATGATTCCATGTCACTGTTGACTTAACAAATATACCCATTTTATGTGTGTGTGTGGAAATAGGTTGCTTAAGGGCATTAAAGGGCTGTATTTGTGCTAAAAAAATCTTACTTTTTGTACCGGAAAGGGCAACATTACTTAAAAATGTAAACCATAGAAAAGTTGTAGGTACGGTGTGCATGGACATGATGATGATTGTGTGTTTGATCTGAGTCTGGGTGTAATTATCTATATAAGTATGTATTTACTAAAGAAAAGTAGTAGGTACATATGTGTGCTCTGTTTAGTTTGGGATCAGATAGCCGTGTGTGAATAATGTCCCGAGATATTAAATTATATTATAGCACAAATATATACTATTAAAGATATATAATTTTTAAAACAACGCCCGAATAAGGGAAGTAAATTCCTATTTTGCACTTTATAGCAATGCATTTCACAGAACAATTACAATGGGAATCAAACCCGAAACACACAACAGTTGCCTGTTAGTACTTTAAAAAGTAAGCATGTCAATTAATTTTATACAAAGGTCTTTTCAAAGAATGAAATTATGTCGAAGATTTGGAGGGGTTGCAATAAACAAACCGACACAAACAAATGATTTTATATTATTAATAAAATAAGGAACCCGTCAACGAAACGTTGCTAACAAGAAACTAACGCACTACAGTCCGACTCCATACTAGGCAGATGCTGGGCTATGGCAACCTGACAACTGATAAATATACTTATAAATTTGTAAATACATACGCACTAAAGAAAAATTACACAACTAATCGCGCTCATCGCAGAAAGATTTATTCTGTGTGGGAATCGAACGCACGATCTCTGCCGTAGACCAACCGACGAGTCAAATGCAATAATAGCTTTTTTTGACTGCACGTATGGCGCAGCGGCTTAAACAGTCGCCACGCCGCTTCGTGTCGTGGGTTTGAGTCCCACACCGGACCACTATTTGTGTCACCCATAAATAGTTGTTCTGAGTCTGGATGTAATTTGTGCAGGCGTTGTCTTTTGATGTGAAACATCTATAGCCGCACGTAAAACAGATTTCTGGCGTGGCGACGCATGCCGTGACGCATGCGCAATCGACTTTTTATTTTATCATTATGACATATTTAGTTCCTATCACAATATGTTCTTTTCTGCATATTACTTTTACAAAATAATGTCGATGTGTCACATCTGCCAGGCGTCCCGTGACGGCTCACATTTTTTTAAACATCTTTTTGATTAGATTTTGAGTTAAAAAATAATATATAATAATAATAGCTTGTTTTGGGTTTCTTATATTTTGATTCGTACATATTTGCTTAAACGAGTGGATTGCCGTGACATGGTAAAACTGTGTGTAGTCTTCTTAAAACATATTTTAACTAGCCGAATACTTGTTCGTGAATGTTGTAATATATAAAAGTCTTTTTCATTCGTTTGTAAACAATACTTAAAGAAACAACTGTTTCTCTTGTAAACAATACTTAAAAAACAAAGCAACGAGTATATTGACCTATTAATCTAGTTCCACCACTTATATAATCAGATCGCAGAGGGAATAATAAGTAACGATTTATTATTTGAAGCGCGCGTACTGCCGTCATCGTCATTTTTAATTATCACACCTTCAATATTCAACACTACATTTTCTACTTTATTGCATGAGTATTTAAGTTGGTTCTACTTTGAGTAGAATTCTTTTTGTGTTGTTTTAATATGGGTACATGTTATTTAAATAGTGGCGTTTATATGGATTTGCCCAGTTGAACCATGAATGTGAACATTTCGGACGTACATTGAGTATTAAATTGAATGTAGACTTGCTCTAAATGGTAATGTGTAGCAACTTTACATTTTTTACAAAGAAACTTCGTTCAAAGTCATTTTGGTGATCGTTATACAAGTATTGATGGCCGTTCAAACGAGTTTGTTTTCTATTTAACAAACAAACAAACATACTTACATTGTGTAAGGTTCTTTAAATGTGATCAGAATTATAAGGCTCGATCTACAACATGTGAAATATTTTTTAAAAACGCAAAAATATTCTTGCAGTTTTTGATAGCTCTATTATAGATTTCATATAAAACACCTAAGGTTGCCAGATACAGGCATTTTATTTCCGGAACAATTCGAGAATGACGAATCTGGTCGGTGTGAAATTAGTCTGTAGATCTCGTAAAATTGTTCAAACATTACATATCATAGATACTTCTTTTTTAGTCATAGATACTATTGTATCTATGATTAAAACTAACTACTACACATATCTATACATATAATAAAATCGTAGGAAAGTCAAAACTGTACATTGAATATTTTTTTAAAAGGACTTGGGGCGTGATCTGCAATCGATATCGAAACCAAAAATATAGCTTTTAGAATTTTTGTGTATTTGTCTGTATGTATGTCCGGGCTAAATTGAAAAAGTACATGTGCATGGTTGTTGGTGTGTGCATGGATTTACTTCACATTTTGCATGAATATTACTAAGAGGTCGGGTCAACATATAGGCTACATATTATCACGCTATCACCTACGGGGGACGAGCTGTGATAATTTATAAAGTTTAACGTGAGTAAAACCGCGGGGCATAGCTAGTTATATATAAAACCATGTCAATTGTACGGTCTACTGGTAACATAATAAAAAAAATAATGGTGGTATGTACTCAAAATTCGTAACTATAAGATTTTATTCTTGAACATAGGATAAGATGCACAATTCCGGGACAGTCCAGGATCATTCGGGCATCTGGCAAGCTGAAATACACCCGTTGTATGTTTTTATTAATTAAATATATACGTTCACATGTAATGTAAAAACACTAATTTGTATTTAATATTACCCCTAATAGTATTTATAAACAATTATTTCCAATAAAATCAATACAATTCAAGATTTTTATAAGATTTAGCGGTGGCAGCTGTTTTCATAAATAATTACTATAAAATTAAAAAAAAATTGCTAGGTATTCCTACAGTTACTTTACTAGTTTTTCTTTAATTTTGGTCCATTAAGTCCACGTCTAGTAAAACATATGTATTATTTTGTGATTGATGAGTAAGAGTTTCTTAACTGACCCTCAACATGCGATGAACTATATAATTTGCACTTCACCTTTTGAAATTTTAGTAATTGTTTTATATTATCTATTTTTTCGCTAATTATAGACTCTTACACCGCATTATGTATTGTAGCTACAACGTGCTTCGTTCAAGTGTGTAACGCACCTTACATTTATAAGAATGTTACACATGTCCTATGCTGATTGGTTCCAATACATGGAATGTACGTATCTATTGACTTTACTGCAGGTTGTTAGTTCAACCTCTTTTTATTGCAGTGTGAGCTGAAACCGCTATAGATACAAAGAGGATCCCGCTAGAATTAACGTGCAGTAATAACTTGAAAGATTTATAGACCTCAAGACTATACACGTATTCACTTAAGAAATTCCGCCCTCGACTTTATGTTTCAAGTGTAATTTATAGATGGCACTTGGGTGTCAACGGACATAGTCTTCAACTTTTTATGCAAGCTAGTCAGCAAACAGAATAGGTACTGCTCATATGTAGGTAAGCGGTAACTGTAACTTAGAGACTATGGCTTACAAACGGTAATACAATATTATGTTGTTATGACTAAATTGATTATTTTAGGAGGAATAACAATAATTTTCTATTTCACTAAGTATTTGATTTACATAATAGTAAGACTCAGAAGAAAAAGCAAGCGGGTCACCAGATGGTAAGTGATCGCCACCACCCATGGACACTTGCTACACAAGAGAAGCCGTAAGTGCGTAAGTATTTATAATAAGCAGTTATAATTATTTTATTTAAACTATCGGTCAAAAAGCAATTGACAGCCAAATTGTACAAATACAGGTTATGAGTACATTCAGATATTATTTAAAATAATTGGTTTTATTAAAACTCGCTACTTTATTAAATCGTATTTACGCAACCATGGCATTTCAGTACAAGTCCTAATGTTAGCAAAATAACTATCAATTTATGCATTTTGTATGAAGAGAAAATAGATTACGGATTTCACTAACTGATTCTTTTTCTAGGCTTTAAGTGCTCACAAATAAACGTGACAGATGTATGCCAAATTTCACGATTTCATCAGTGAACATTTCTATAGTACTACCAAGTTTATAGGCGAGTGTACTGAACAAGCCTTTTTCTCACAGTTTAAAGGCTCTGGCGCGGAGGTCAAAGTAGGAATACACTCGGCAACTTCCTCGAGATCTGGACGATGGTAAATTACGTCCAAGTACAGAGAAACAGTTCCCTATTTCTGGGCTACAATTAGTGCTTAGCTTCCAAGATAATTTAGAAAGGAACTGAAACCTATGCAACGGTGAAAGTTATTTGCTTATAACGAACTGTGGATGTACAGCTTCGTTACTATAAGAGGTTAAAGGTCCTAAATTCGAATGAAATATATTTGCACAATATGGTAGGTGTCTACCTCACAATAAAGGGGTTATAACTTTACTTAAGATTCACATAATATGACGTGGTTGATTCGACTTTACGTTTATGATGAACACCATCGTAAACGTAAAGTCTTCTAAACTAGGAAATTAAGGTGCGGTAACTGCGAATTCCGAATTAAGCAGAGATTGTACTATGGAAACCAGATAACTGATATACTTCATAATATACTACTTTTCTTTTGTAAATATATTCTGATATATATAATTACACCCAGACTCAGGAGAAACAGGCATGTTTATGCCTTAATAGCCTTTACCGGGATCGAACCCAAAACACGAGGGCAGTAGTGAGTACGTTAAAACTGCCTCACGTGTATTTAAAGGGAGGTATTTTTTTGTTTTATAAAACTATTTTACGTAATTTTTACGTCGGGAGTAAGCTAGTGAATTCGTGACGAGAGTGTTACGAAAAGTGAGATCGGGCGAGGTAAACGGAAGTTTAGAGAGAGATATAAATTAGTGGAGATAGAAAGAGACATAGTTCGGTTACGTATAACTGTAGGAGCACTGTACCGTGGGGGCAGGGTAATTTTCCTTTTTCTCCTTCTCTCATAGCCAGTTACGTTTCGTATATCAAAATTTGAATTCTATCGGTGGGTTCTGAAGCACACTCGTTTTTTTTTAATAAGCCTGCACTACTTTAATGAATCCCTCTGTCACGGGTTTACAAACATATACATCACTTATCAAAAGTAGTCTTTTGCTAAAAAAGAATTTTAGTTCTATTTATATCAATCTTAAAAAAAGGAGTCGGTATTTAATTCAAATTTATTACTGCTTTAAATATTTTGATATATGGATGAAATGAACTAAACAAAATAGTAATAACTACAATATAAAACAAATACTAGTCAATAATATTTTACAAATCATATAAATTCGACTCGCTTGTACAGATTCCAGCGGACGTAGGTAATAACTAAATGTAGTTTAGCCATTCCTAATTTACTTGCTCACCAACTCCCCCGGTGTGAACAGATCAAAACTCGATTCAAATCGAATTGTTTTGCATATCGATAGCAATCATACTCGTATCGACATAACGATTTTGCAGCAAGTAAGTAAACTTATTTATTTATTATTGTTGGTACATACTAACGATGATGTCCACGGCAATGTTTCCATACACGGCAAGCGTTTCTACTAAAGTGTGCGTCAGAATTGACTTTAGATATCTGGAGGATCCTGTATTTAATGATGGTGTTTTATTATATTTATTGCGGATGCTAAGAATATTCTTGTTCTAATGAGCGTAAAGTCAATCTAGTATTATGAGCAGTGCGTGTCCAGTTGATTTTTCTATTATGCATGCATATTTATTGAGACGTGTAGTTTTAATGAAGGTATGTAGAACGTCAGGAATACAGTCATGTTAATTATCTGGTTGGCTCATTGCTGCTACAACTACTTCCAGATAACCTAATTTTTAATAATATGCATACGACCGACGTAAAGTTTTCTTCATAAATTGAATATAATTTATTCAAAGTTAAACGTAAGTCATAAACGTGCTACGTTTACGATTATATTATTTAATGGCATGGCCGACAATGACGAATATCACCACCGTATTTCCTCTCCCGAGGGACTTAGATGGTCTTCTGCCGGGAATTTCTACCAGGGACCGGGCATCTCTTTGAGAACAATGTCCACCATACTGCGATCGCCAATTGAGCGTAGCAGTAAAGGCATATCTCTCCAAATAATGATGACAGTTTCATTGTAGAGATTTTTGGAGAGGCCATTGTCAAGCAGTAGATGTCATTTGTTTCATATGATGAATAATTCTGCGATCTTATTTGTCATACTAATTATTAGTCGCCAGGTTATACCACTTAAATGAACTGCATAATGAAGAATATATTTAACTGACTTACTTTATCCTGATAGTAAAATATTATATACATGGCACACAATATACATTATTAAACATTAGTACGGTGTAAAAGTAATATAATTTATTAATAACTAAAAGGTCATGTTTGCGTACCTAACAACACCAATAAAAACAATTCTTGGCAAAGAAATGTGCAATATTATAAATAATTACTAAAATAAAATCGAACGTAGTTGTATTATTATAGACTATTATGTAATTTAGCATATGAACATAGTAATTAAAATATATTTGCATAACTTAGACATTTAAAACATCTTAAGCATTTCAAAACAAAACACTATAATTATCTAACCGCTAAGGTGATTTCTTCTATCGAAATATCAAAATTTAATTATAATTTCAAATCAGATTCCTGGTCGGTCATCATAAACAAAAATCAAAACACCATACCGTTCTAATTTCATCAACGAAAACCCATCAACCCTATCAAGTAAAAATTAAAAAACATAAATAAAAATTTACTGAACTCATTTAAATATTAGATTAATCCAACGTGGCAAAGAAGGTACAAACGGTAAAAAAATAAATTGTCGTCAAAGATATCCCAATAATCGACTATGCGTGTTCATTTCAAGCGAGCATTGCGCCAAGCGCACTCCATATCATTCCCGCCTTATTTACGACTATAAACCGATAAAGCCCAATAAACTTATAGATAAAATAGGTAAAGAGCGACACGTACACTTTGAACCGTGAAAAAAATGTACATTACAAATAGATTTCTAGTCAGTCGTTTGGAGGCGTCCAACGGAGGATTGAAATCGACTAAGCGATTTAGGCGAGCGCAGTTATCGATAGAATGTATCGGATGATTACTGTAATGACAATTTATGCGCGAGTCAAGTGGTATATGTAAACGAGGCATGGGCAAGTGAGGCAGTCGGTTCATGTTAATGGGACCACCCGTGTGAACTCGGCCTTATGTGTCGTGATTTGTTGTGGACCGTTTTCGATGTTTATTGTTTAGTTATGAATAAGATAGGGTTACACGTGTATATTTTATCTACCGGGGGAAATTACCGAATCAAAATGTTTCGGGGTAATCTTTAATGTTGTCTACAAATATGATACACTGACCAAGCCTCATAATAAACTGTTACTATGGTTATAAAGATTTATTTTAAAAAGTGTAAATGACTGCTTTATTGATTTGTAACCGACTTCAAAAATTAGAAAATATTTTTATTGGTGTTTTATTTTTTTATTTTGTGTATTTATAATATGTATGTATCTAGAAATATATTAGTATTTTTATCAGATGTCTGATACTAACTTACATATCAAATGGGCAGTGGTTATGGTTAAGACCAGCTCGACTTGGAAGCTACCTCCACCTCACAGAAGACATCCCTTAATAACAACATTAGTAACTTGATGTTGTGTTTCTGCGTAAGAGTAAGGTTGCCAAAATCCAAGGCACACGCATTTTGACATTTGACCGATTGGGGTAGCTTGATGTGCTGGCGTCTGTACATTGGTATCCACCTAAGCATTATTTTGCGATTATGGCATATCCCCTCATTCTTTGGGGAGGTTTTTGTGCAGCATTGGACGTACCTTGGCTGACATGATGATGATACATGTTTCGTAATAAATGTGATCAATTAAAAGTAACTTTCTTCTATTTGCACTCAAAAAACAATTACAACTCAAGTGAAAACCGTACAGAGAGTATTTTGTGAAGTTGCGGAATTGCCCCAGTCGAGTTGGTCATAGACCGTAAGTACGTCTCACTTAAAAATGTACTTCAACCTGAATGGCTTATGTCACGGCCTACGCAATTGCGGACGACCTTTACAATATTTACGTAAAAAGTACCTACGTACTTACATCAAATTTGATTAAATCATTTTTTATCACTGTATTGATTGATATTAATCACCTCATCGACGTTGAGTGAGTGATGCGGAAAATTATGTGTTACAAAAGTGACCACGAATAATTTTAATTGCACGAAGATGAGTTATATGGAGTTATCCACTTGAACAGAACTGGTAAATCAATGCTGTACATTCATTTGAAATAAGTTACACATTAATTAACATATTTATAAAGAATAAGGTTATTGATTGGCGTGTTTGGTAAATACTTGCCTTAAGCTTAATATAATCCTGTATCTGTTTCACTTATAATTAGAATTGCTTTATTGTTAAATATTATTATTAATTTTTATAATTGTATCCCTAGAATTTAATTTTAATGTATTGTTACAGTAGTTTGTTAGCTAACTATCTCTTTGTTTTTTGTTCACATAATTTCTTATATTATTGCATGTGGGGTTAGCCTATAATTGGTTGTTGCACAAAGAAATATCTGAATATGTCTGTACCATATCATATGAATTGTGTAAACGATCGTTGGTTGACCTAATAAATAATTAAATTTCTTGCCGCAATGTCGTGGGTTGGATTACCACGTAGGATAGATATTTGTGTGCATGAACATGTCTGTTTGTCCTGATTCTGGGTTTAATTTTTATTTTTTATGTCATCGCCATAGGGTCACTTGATGGAAATGATCACCGCCGCCCATGTACACTCGTATCACCAGAGGAGTCATGGGTGCTTTCCCGGCCTTTAAAAGAGTCAGCAAACAAAGTGTTGCTGACCCTTCCCCCCACCCCGATGAGCTCTGGCGACCTTACTCACATGCAGAAACAAAACATTAAAGTTATTAATATTATTATTAAGAAATGTCTTCTGTAAAGTGGAGGAGGTACTGCCTCAGCCGGGCTGCTCTTTGAACGAATGAACGCTGTATTATCTTTATAAGTATAAGTAGGTACGTATTTTCAAAATAAAAGTAATGTAGGTATATGGAATATTAGTTATTTGGTTTTCATGGTACAGACGCCAGCACATCAAGCTACCCCAATCTGTCAAATTTCCCCAAATGAAAGTGAAACTTATTAATATGTTGTAAACTTGAAAATTTATAAAATAAATTAACAGATTGGGGAAGCTGGATGTGCTGGCGTCTGTACAAGCCCTGCTTAGTTTGGGATCAGACGACCGTGTGTTAATAATGTCCTCGGATATTAATATTATACGTATACAAAGATCTTATGATAACTGAGCAAAGATACAATATACTAACAATAATCATTTATTTCCAAATATATTTATTTATTTATACACAAATGTTATGATCGCTGATTGGAGACACAACACAATTACAATAATTCCAAATATAGGCATACAAAATGCAAATAAACAATACGAGTATATTAGGAATTAAATATGAATTTACAATTTCAAATATCATGTGCAGATTAAAATAAAAAAAGATGAAGATTAAATACAACGTGTCATCTGAAATTCAACGCGTCAAGTTTCTATCGTAACTCAACGATTGAAGTTCCTAATTGTACATACTTGTTAAGTAATTTAAAGTAATATGTACGTTTCATTAAGCAATACTTTTATTTCATGGTTAAGTTCTATCAATCACTATTAGTTACGTTTGTCAATCACTCGTAGTCGTTTTACATTTATAAATAGGTATGGAAACTAAGTTTAGTAAAAAACGTCTCATTAGTTTGATAGGCATCTACTTGGAGTATTTTTATTGTAATTTAATTTCATAGTTTGAGCAAAAACTTAGTACATTTTAAACAAGCATATATACTAGTTCTACTACCTCCAGTATTCGTCATCACTCGAGATACATATGTATATCACCTCGATGGTATAGCGGTAGCGTTTTCAAATAATGAGGCCATGCTTTAAAGTCTGGATCAATTCATTAGTGTTAATTTATCAAAAAATAAATGTCATAGCATCTATAAAAAGATTATTAGTATATCGGAGTATCGAATTGTGCTTTCCCCAATCATTTCGGATTTATCGTATGTAAAAAATATAATTGTGACTATGTTACTATGTAAATACTTGTTACTATACAAAATACAAGTTGGCAGACTTAGTATGAAGATACTTTTTTTTTAAGATTTATATTTTCAATATACTTATATTTATATTATATTTACAATAATGCATGCCGTACCACGATTATCTGGGTACCGGCGAGCCGTTCACGTATACCGTATTACACGGTTAGTACATAGGAAGGTATAATTGATACATAATAGGTAGATACAAAATTCAGTTATTGCAATATAAAATATACAATACAATAATAACCAAACAAACCCCCTGTTCCACAAGTTCTTCAGATTTAAGAGGATATGAAATAATGTTATATTAGTTTTTATTAGTTTTAGTTAGTGTTAGTTTTTACTTTTTTATTTAGTATTTGTATTTATTGATATAATTATTGTCATTGTGTAAACGAGCGCTAATCCCGCCGACAAACTGTTATGCAGTTTGGTGGGTTTATATTTTATGTAACATGTTTTAATTCTCAAAAAAATTCTATTCAAAAAAAAAAAAGAAGGTATATTTAACATCTTATATACATATCGCTACATGTAATCTATAACAATTTAATTTCCTGTTTAACTAAGCTACCGTCTTACACTTATATAATCGTGTTAATATGATGCCCAACAAGCCGTGACGAAGCTATGCACGCTGGTTGGTTACACCCATTATGATACTGATCTATTAATTTGTAGTGTACATTGAAATAAGATGTATACTACTCAGTTATTTTTTTATACTAGTGATCGCTTATTACTCGTGATTCGACCACAATTAATTTTAAGTTTGAACGTTAATAAGGTTTTATTGTCAAATACTATATAATACTTTAGATTATGTTTGACTTTCAGTAAGAATTACAAGTATAGACATTAAAAATAATATTAATACTAATAATATTAATTTCTTGTCAGTTTAATCATATATGAGTGTTTGTGTACATGTGTTTATATATTATATTACTTTATATATTTATTTTTCTTTATAAAATTGTACTGTTTTAAATTAATCTGTATATATTTTTTTAAAGTATACAAAGCTTTTGCTTTACGCTTTCACTTTTTATTCAATATCATTAATATAAATTAATGATATTGAATAAAAAGTGATAGATACTCTGATATTTCTGGCAAGAACACCCAGTCTTGAAGTGGGCAAAGTTAGACGACCGTCCCTCGAAGAACAAGTTCAACTGTCGGAATTGCGCCTCATCTCTTCCGGGTCGTGTCTAATAGCCATTTCATTGGCCGAGTTCCGTTAAAATTTGGCCTTATGGAATACTCATAATTACCGTTTAAACAAATTCACATTTCAATAGTTTTAATGAGCCTAGATGTGCTTTGATTCTGTGATCGGCAGTTGTTTTTTATGTCCCCCGCAATACAAGAAACATTACAGTTCGCAAGTCAAGACATGTTCTATGTATATAAAATTAAAAAAAAAAATGATCTGCATCTATCATTTTAACATTAAGCGTTTGGTTCAGTTTATTGGATAGATCGCTTCAAGCGAACCAGTTGTGGAAATGCTTTCAGAATGCACTAGACTATGTCACATCGCCAATGATTTAGGTCACAGCAGGTGAGCTAACCTGCGGCGAGCGACCGCAGTGCCATGATGTGGCATGTCTGCTCGCTGATGCTCATCCAGTATTTTTATCTGCGGATACCACTTTCAGCAATTAAAATCTTGTTCCATTTTTTTTTATTTTATAGTTTTTTTCGGAACGCAATTGATGAGATAATATTTACTTAATAAAAAAAATTATAAATTCCTATCTTGTAATTTTTTTTAACTATACCTTAATTTATGAATGTTTAAAAGAAAAACAAATTACCAAAATCGGTTCCGAAACTGATATCGTCCACTGCTGGATGTAGGCCTCCCCTTAAAGGGGGTTCTATAACGTTGCCATTAGGAAGGATGCCTTAGTCACCACGCTTGCCAAGCGAATTGGCGACCGCAGTTAAGTGGAAACTACTACACAGGTGGCGATGCTGCCCATTATCTGGTTTATTGTTTGTGAAAACTATTAGATGGCTGACTGATGTTGACACAGCTAGAATGGTTTATTTCAGTTATTTTCATAGTGTAATGTCCTATAGAATTCTTCTCTGGGGTAGCTCTGCTGACATTAACACCATATTTATATTGCAAAAACGAGCTGTAAGAGCTATCTATAATCTTGGCCCGAGAGTGTCTCTAAGAGAAAAATTCAAAGAGGTCAACATTCTAACTGTACCATCTCAGTATATATATGAAAACTTACTATATGTGCATAAAAATATCGATTCCTTCTGTAAAAGGAGCGATACACATAATGTAAATACTAGATATAAGAATAATCTCATACTGCATACTACCCGTCTCCACAAAATAAGTAACTCTTTTATGGGGCAATGTATAAGATTTTATAACAAACTTCCCAATGATATTAGAGAATTGTCTACGAATAAGTTTAAAAGAATTATTAAAGCCAAATTATGTAGCAGGGCTATTACAAAATTTCTGATTATTTAAGTGATAAAAGTGCTTGGGATGGAGTTGTTCTGAGTCAACACACATGATTGTAATTAATCTTAAGTATATTTTATTTTAAAAAAGGATTCCTACTGAGTTTTCTGGCAGTGTTTCTCAGTAGCTGCCACGTCATGCACTGCACGGTAGGGTAAAAAAAATATGACGATTCCACATAAATGTAAAATTTTTACGGAATAAAGTTACTTTGACTTTGACTATCCCTTAGTCACCTTTTAGGACACCTACGGGATTCTAGACCGGAAACCACAAAACAAAAATTTAGAGTCAACTCAAGTTTAAGTCAATCTATAACCTAATCCATTTCTAAAGCCAAACTAGTCGAAATAAAACCAATAAAAAAACCGCTAGAAAGAAGAAGCCTTCTCCAAGATTACGGATATACTATTTTCACCACGCTTGGCAGCCGTGGTGGTGTTTAGATATGTATTTACATGACACTTAGCCACTAAAAGATCTGAGCATTAAAAATTTATTGTTAATGAGAATAAGCAAGTAACTAGGCATTACACCGATTAAAATATATCATTACACAGTACGTTAATATAAATAGGTACTTGGCAACTATAAACCTTATTTTAATACCACAATAATTGGAGTCGGGCATTAATAAACTACTGTGGACGTAAAGATCTCATATTTACAGCTTATGCCTGAGAACTCGACTCACAATTCTTGAGGTTTGCGACAATGCCGAGTTATGGCATGGAGTCCGATGGCGTTTTCATGGCAGATCTATTGTGAATACGGTAAAATGAGTTCGCGGCTACCACGAGGGAAATAATATGATTTAGAAGGATAAATTGCACGATTTTGTTCAGTTGATTTGCGGTTTGTAAGATGAAAATCCTGTGGAGCAGAATGAATGCATTTAAAGATTCTTGGAAAATTGGAATAGTTTGTAGGTTATGCACATTATTGAGATTTGTAACGGTGAGTTTAAAGATTTAATATCACACGAATCCAATGACAGGTATTGGTTGAGATCTTGTCTGTCCTGCTTGTGCTATAACTTCTACTATGAAAGAGCAGATGGAAGCTTCCATAAAGGCATTACTTATCGTAGGGGCAGTGGTTATCCTAGTGTCAGAGTTGTTCAAGCCGCCCAGTAGGTCTCTGACATGGCTTAACGACTGTTGTCTAATGACTATAACCGGGACCGGCAGCTTATCGTGCCCTCCACAGCACGGAGACGCTCAGAAATTAAACCATTTTGGTGGTCATCCATCTATGGACTGAGACTAGTTGCTAGAAGCATTGACAATTGGCAACATCCTGGTCTGTAACGATGCAATACATTTTTCAAAGTTCATCATGTGTATCATTTATCAACATTTGGAGCACTCATGGTTTCTAAGCAATCGACGAGAGTGACAGGTCTAAATAATATAAAATAAGCATAATATTCAGACAAATACTACTACAACTTAAAAGTATAAATAAATAGTGGTTAATAATATGACACGGAATTTTGAATGCAACCCATCATTACAAGAATTAAATTTTATGTTTTAAATTGTTATTAAACGCAAATATAACTTATTATGGAAAATTAATAAGATCAGACACCTAAACAAGCATAAAACCACAGCTTAAAAAAAGAAATGTTATAATTTCTAGATTAGTATCGCAATAAATAAGCGTAACCAAGTAGCGTGTTAAAGTGTGTCACGGGTAGTTGAACACGACACACTGTTTAAACGTCGAAATAATTTAATAAAACAAATTTCTGTATCACTCAATTAGAGCATAGTGATACAGTTTTTTTAAGTTTAATTTTTAGATTTTTAACCAAATGATAATATTATTAGGTTAGGTATTAGAAGGGATCCTTATATAATTAATAACAAGTAAATCTATATTTATCTCTGTTTAACGCTGCTCTTATAAATATGATAGGATTTTTCGTTTGAAAAATAAATCTATATTATTATATTAATCTATGGTCCTTTAAGTAATGCTCCTTTAAATATGATAAGATTCCAGTTTGTATAAAGTCGGAACAATTAGTGTAGCCAACATGAATTATAATTACAAAATTTTTGTATCATTACCCAAATAAATAGATGCTGTTAAGCTTGTGTAATGTTACAACAACTTATTAAAGTGATAAAATAGATCATATTTAAGATTAACCGTAACCATCTTTAGTTATCAGTTAACTGACTGATGAATATCAAGTTATTTATCACTTTAAAAATAAATGCCTTCAAAATGAATTTGTAACTATGAAGCGTGTTAAAGCAGAGCATGGTTGTAGAACACGACACAAAAACGTGAAAATGTTCCAATTGCATATAGAAAAATATATTTTTTTATTCTATGTTATCATTAGGAAATATTTTTAAAAGGCTTGGTTTTATCAAAATTCTTTCATAGTTTTTTTTATTTATGATAAATAAATAATTTAAAATAAGTTATTTATGCATATGGCGTAAGATGGTCGCTAAGAAGTCATTTGAGTACTAATTAAATAAAACAGACAGCAGAATAGAGAAGCCATATCTTATCGAATAAAAAATATTTAATCATTCAAAAAGATATTATTCAATAATATAATAGACTAGTTACTTGATTTATTACCCAAAATAAAATAAACAGTAAGACTTAATTTTCAACCCTTTGCACGATTATTAATATATAGGTAGTTAGAAGTGAGACGAATAAACTAAATTAAACGTAATTAGTATCATATATGTATATTATAGTTTTGTTACCACCTCTCATACAAAAAGAAGGGTGTTATTTGTTTTCTAAAAGACTATGCCTGCATTAGGATAATAGATCCCTGTACTTTACAAACATGCCGTTATCAGACAAATTTTTGTCCTATCATGACTAAATACGACCTTTTGGATTATTAAAATGGTCGTCCTGTCCGGGGATCGAACTCCAGCATCTAATTACATATAGACTCAGGACAAACGGACATGTTCATGCACACAAATATCATCATGGGTGGGAATCGAACCCACGATCTCCGGCGCGAAAGGCAAGTATCTACCAACCACGCCAACCGGCCCGTCAATTAATTTTTTTCTTTTTTTTAAAATATATCCTGAGACATTTCTCACACTCTTCCACGTTTATGGTTGTAAAGTTACAGTAATTTTTATAGAAGTAGTTTTACATTAACTATATTGGCTTCAAACCATAAAGGTGAATGTTTATTTGCAGTAAGCCTGTTAAATATTAAACATAAGTTGATGCTAAAGTTAATTTGGGATATAAGATTAGTTCAACATGTACATAAGTTTATTAAAGTAGATGCAGTAACGACTTTTCACGATTCCATGTAATTTTGTTCACTTAACGGTTGTTTAGAAGAGATTGCACTAGCTATAAGACCGACAATTGCACCCTACCTATTTTAAATTAATAACACCGTTGCTATTTATGTAATTTTGGAGCAATAAAATCTTCTCTGTATAAACAATATTAAAGGGTTTAAATAATTATTAATTAATTCAAAAACTAGCTATGCTCCACGGTTACGCCCGATTTAAACTTTATAAATTATAAGTAGGCCTGTTTTATTCAAATACTAGCTAGGCCTCGCGGTTTCACCCGCGTTAAAGTAGTTTTGGCACAAAAGAGTAACAAACATACATCTCCATGTACTCACAAACTTTTGCATTTATAATATTAGTAGGATGTGTACCTCTAGCGGTTTTGGCAGTACACGCCGAAATAGTTCGCAGATGGTAGATTTTTTCCTACTTACTATATATTTTTTATCCGATAAGATATGGCTTCTCCATTCTGCTGTTTGTTTTATTAAATTGACACTTATCGTCATATTTTTGAAAATTCACACAATATCTTTATAAATTGCAGCCTATGTGTTATTCTGATGTATAAGCTTCGATATGTTGATGACTGAAGTTCTCTTAAACGGCTGTACCAATTTTTATGTTTGAGTAGGTTCTTTAATGGTATAAATTCAGAATTGGACGGTGGCGTTATAATCTGGTTCTAGGTTATGACATTGTTTGTGTGCGTTTAATTAAGCAGTCCGATTTATAAATCACGCTGCGGTCAGATTTAAAAATGTTTCTTTATATTGTAAAGTTTGATTAAAATCCATTCCGTAGTTTTTACATGAAAGAGTAACAAACATCCATCCATCCATACTTACAAACTTTCGCGTTTATAATATTAGTAGGATATATAGTTTTTGTGTGAAAGAGTAACAAACATTCATACATATATTCGTGCTCACAAACTTTTGTAGTTATAATATTTGTAGGATACTTGTGCTGTGTGGTTGTCGGCAAAGAATATCACCATCCTGTCTCATCCCGTGGGGGGCATAAAAATCGTCCCCGTAGGAATATCTCCAACAGAAAAACCCGAAGTGTCCCAAAGAGCAGAACAGGGTCGCTTCCTGGTTGGGTCGTATGTTCGTTTTATTAGACTATTATAACCACTTCTTCACAATAATTTCTAAGTTAAGTTTGGCTAGTCTCTAGATATGCCTTGCTGATATTCCGTCGAGAACTATTATTATTATTACAATTATTAAAAAATAAGCATAAGTATTACAATTTATACCAGAAAACCACATGTCGCATCTCCATCATCAGTTCATAGGTTAGAAATAATTTAAATATTTTGACCATAAAACAAGAAGTTAGAGCTCCAGTGAAAGCGATACAAATAGTAACTACGTTATGCTATACAAGCTGACACAGCAATATATGGAAAATAGGCACAAGCGTTAGTAAACATTTTCATTACGAATTATTGTAATTTTGGGATATTCATTCATCCATATAATCTGTGTTGGATCGTACAATGCTTGGTTTTGAGTCTTTCATCAGACAAAATGTTTGTATTAAATATTAATAATAATAAATATCTACAAAAAGATGTATACAATTATAATTTAATCTATATCTATGTTATTATAAATTATTTAAAATTCCAGTATAAATGAATATTACTGTATTCAATATTTGTATGTCGTTATGCGACAAAATGTATCTGGCACTGCTTACTAATGATGTATCCATCTTGATGTACCTACATTTTATACAAATAAAATTCTATTCTATTCTATTCTATTCTACAGGAAACCGACACACAGCTCTCTGATCCCAAACTAGGCAGAGTCTGTGCTATGGCAACCAGAGAACTATAATCTATGCATATAATAAAATCGTAAGAAAGGCAAAACTGTACATTGAATATTTTTTAAAAAGGAGAAGGCGTGATCTATAATCGATATCGAAACCAAAAATATAGTTTTTAGAATTTTTGTCTGTTTGTCTGTATGTATGTCCGGGCTAAACTCAAAAAGTACTGCATGGATTTACTTCAAATTTTGCATGAATATTACTAAGAGGTCGGGTCCACATATAGGCTACATATTATCACGCTAACAACTACGGGGGAGGAACTATGATAATTTATAAAATTTGTCGCGGGTAAAACCGCGGGGCACAGCTAGTATTACATATATCATCATCATCATCATATCAGCCGAAAGACGTCCACTGCTGGACAAAGGCCTCCCCCAAAGATCTCCACAATTGCCGGTCTTGTGCTATTCGCATCCAGCAGTTAATTCCAGCAATACATATATAACTATAAATAGACCTATATATATTTAAGTACATATATATTATAGATAAATTACCTATTACCACTCTGTAGCTATGGCAATATGTAAGGCTTGAAAACTACACTTACGAATGTAATAAAAAAAAAAAAAACAATAAATAACGAATAAACAGTATAAATAATGACCTCCAAACAAATCCAATTACTTCATTATGATAATTTAATAGAGCTGAACAAAAACGGTTTATATTGATAATAATAAATGGTACGTATTCATATTATATCTGATAAATAACAAAATAATGATTGTCATTATATAAATTGTATCATCATCAGTCATTACTTGTTGCGAAATTGAAAGTGTATAGCAAACATCAATTTATCATATTCATTTATGAACGGTAACAAACACTTTCTATAAATTATCGCCCTTTACTGTTTTCAGACTTACAATTATTAAGTTATATATAGACTACGGCATACTGCGCATGTGTGACATAATATAAACTAATATTGTGTGTATATTGTGTGAGAGTGATCTCTCATAATCTCACGCCTGGAGAGAGATAGGCGCAGGATAGAGAGATTTACGTCCTCGCAGTCCTGAAAGAGAACACGGACCACTTCCAGACTGGGCTATTATTGTATGTTTTTTTTTCCGTAGACATCACAATAATATTTTTTTACCGAAATGATATTAATGCAGGACCTCATCATTCCTAGAAACTGGACTGCAGATTTTTTTTTCTCAAAATTAAAAATTTTGGCCTTTTTCTTTATATTTAGCCTTCATATAAATTATTTTAATATAAAACTACAATAATTACGATTCTAATATATTTTTGAAGTGAAAACTTCTTTAGGCGCGTTGAGCACTTTTTGGGTAAACAAAAATCATTCTCGTCTTCATCACCAAACGCTTTCCATTAGTTATATGTATAATGTGTATAGATGTATATATTATGTACTATTTGGGTGAACAAAAACCACGAGCTATATGTGTACTCTGTATATATATTTACATAGATATATCTACGTGCTTTATTAGTATACAGTCAAGTGTCAATTATTTTATTGTAGATTATTTCGATTAGAATTATTATATCTTAATTAGATAACTCATCCGGAAATATTTTTTTTGAAATTAGCAGTGCATTCATAATTTAATTTTATTAATTCAAAATCGTAGCTCCTTTAAACCAACGCATCGCATCGCTACACAGAACAAAACAGCCCTATCTCCAACAGAACAATTTTCAAACGAATTTATGCGCGTTTGGAATTCAAATATGTTTTTTGCGCTCGTTCACCGAAAGGTCATGCAGCTGTCATCTTTACATGATCTAGGTTAATATTTGACTTTTGCCAATTTGTGATTTTTATACGAGGCAGTTTTATTTTAATAATACATTTAACGATATACAAGGTGTACCATGAATAGTCGAAAAGAGTTAACAACCGTATGGAACTAAACTAATTAAAAAAATCAGAGATTACTTACTTATCGTACGGGCAGTGGTTACCCTAGTGTCAGAGTTGTTCAAGCCGCCCAGTAGGCCTCTGACATGGCTTATTGACTGTTGCCTAATGACTACAACCGGGACCGACAGCTTTAAAGTGCCCTCCGAAGCACCGAAACGCTCAGAAATTAAACCACTTTGGTGGTCACCCATCTATGGCCTGACCGCGAGCCTAGTTGCTTAACCTTGCCGAACGCTTACGGACCGGTTAGAGCATCTAGTTATTATCAGAGAGTTAAATAGGAAAATATAAATTGCTTCTGTGAGTGAGTGCTTTCTGGCATGTATTGTTAGTTTATAGCTATATATGCTAGACAAATTAAACCCTCACCTTTGTTGTCTGGTAGAGCAGTAAAACCTCTCCTAAACACACCGCGAAACCAATAATAAAACCCCAAGTTCTACTAAAAATCGATTAATATTTTGATATGGTTAACGTAATGTGATTAGTTATTAATATACAATTTCAAATTATACATTATATATCACAACCAAATTCTTAAAAAAAACGAATTTATCGATATGAATGTCAAAAGGTTGACAAAAATATGGACTAACCAGTAGAACTGAAATATCGATTCCATTGAACTTGATATGTTAAATCGATGATTCATAAAGAAAAATTAACATGGTGGTTTAAATTTATTATGTGCTAATGCTGTTTTGGTGGTTGGGACTGCGTTACGTATAATTTGAATAAGTGTTACAGTTTTTTTCCTAATAGTAAAATGTTCGTGAGTAGATCTAATGATAGTCCAATGTCAATGACTTTGTCTATGTGCTATAGTTAAGTAGTAGGTACATACATATAGACTTCATGTTTTTTTATTAATAATAATAATAAATCTTTATTTCGGAGTCTTTTCACTCCATATTTTACAACAAGAAAACATATCCGTATTAAAAAGAAAATAAATTAAGTTACATAGTTTACTTACTTTTTGGGTTGTTTGTGTATGAGTTTCGAAGACTAGATTCAATGATTCTCAGTCTGGGTGTATACTGTATATATTTATAAACACGTATACTACTTTTCATCATCATACTTTCCATCAGTTATATCGTTTCCATAGAACATACAAGCTCTGTATATTTTGGGATCAGATGACCGTGTGTGAATAATGTCCCAGGATATTTTACCTCTATATTATATTATTATTATAATTACATGATTTGTGCAATGTAAGGTGTGCCGCTTAAAGCATTATAGACTCCTGTCAAGTGATCACTACCGGCCTTCTGATAACGTTTATAGCATAATAGCCAAGCCATAGTCAAAATAATTATGTTTTGCTTATATCGTCAACATTTAATTAATCATCATCATCATATCAGCCGAAAGACGTCCACTGCTGGACAAAGGCTTCCCCCAAGGAACTCCACAATAGCTGGTCCTGCGCTGCCCGCATCCAGCGTCTTCCCGCGACCCGCACAAGATCGTCGTTCCACCGTGTAGGAGGCCTGCCCACGCTTTCTGCCCCATCGGTCGTCAGTTCTACGAGCTATGTGCCCTGCCCACTGCCACTTCAGTTTGGCAATTCTTTGGGCTATGTCGGTTACTTTGGTTCGCCTGCGGATCTCAGCATTTCTGATTCGATCTCGCAGGGAAACTCCAAGCATAGCCCTTTCCATTGCTCTTTGGGTGACCTTGAGCCGCCTGATAAGTCCCATAGTGAGCGACTACGTCTCTGTTCCATAAGTCATCACTGGCAACACACACTGGTAGAAGAATTTTTTAAATTAATTAGTTATAGTTATTAGTAGTCACGTATTGTTGTGGATTTTTTTAATGATCAATTAAGAAACAATATTATTGATATGGTGCACAAAGGTTCTTAAGTAGCAACCACGAACCAGAAAACGCAGCGTGTGCAGGCCCCATACAACATGGATTAATGATCTTGTGACGGTCGCTGGAAACAGAAGCCTTAGGACCGGCAATTATAGAGAACTTTAAGGAAAGCATATGTCTAATAGTGAAGGACTTTCAGCTGATATGTAGGTGATGGCAATGAACAAATCTATCTCTTAATGAATATTTAGGAGATAGATTTTTTACGATGAGTTATTAGTTAAATAATAAAATAAAAAAGGTTTTTATTCACGTAGACTTTAAAAAAGCGCTTGTAAATAGTCAGAACATGTTTATAGTAATACACTTATTATTTCTAGTTACTTATTACAGATATTTAGGTACACGGAATGTTAAAACATTTATACAATTTATTTTATAATGGTAGTGACATTTAGCTAGCTTGTATTTAGTTATTGTCAAGGAGTTTTAATATATAGAATAAATAAAATATATAGAATTTTAATATTATGTATTGAAATTTATATTTTACTACATATTGTCTGAATGGTTCTGTCTATATTCAGACATAGTTTACATACTGTTAATATTCTAAATCAAAAATTGAAGATTTTCATGATTAAAGTACGTCTCGCTTATGTATCACGCCTAACCTTGTAATTCGAATCGATGTTTGTAACCGATTTATATAAGGAAAAGTTTTAATACCACTGACATGACTGATGTGTTCTCAAAGCGTAGTTTGACCTGACCTTTGCTTAATTATACTTACAGGTATTAATTTACCGCACATTTTTACTAACATTAAAATTTAATACACAAAATTATGTCATGTTTCAACGTCGTGTAACTTAAAATCGAGAGCAGTCGATTTCATTAGGGGCTGCTCCATAAATTATGTGACATGAGGAGAAAGAAAATACAGAAAGGTTTTACATTCATCATCATGATCAACCAAAAATCGTCCACCTTTGGCCATAGGCCTCCTCCAAAGGTTTCAATAATGTTGCCATTTGGAGGGGATTGCCGTAGTCAGATAGGTTTAACATTAGTTATACATAATTTTAAAGTTTAATAACTTAGAATAGAATAATATTTATTGTAGACACACACTCAAATAACAGAATCCTATAAATGAGTGGTCTTTACTTACTTTTTTCTAATAGAATACGTTATGTTTGTCTACTTAAATTCATATTTTGATAGTTGTCTAATCATTAAAACCAGGTCCGATAGATAACTTAACTTGTCCTCTGAGGCACGGATACGCTCAGAAAATCCCACAATGGATTGACTGCGAGCTCAGTTGCTTAACCTCGCCGATCTCGTACGAGCCGGTAAGAGCATCTCGCTATGAAGGCCTAAGATTATTCAAAACAACGTTTTCTTATACATAAATTAATCTTAAAATAAAAGAGCTTTAGTTAAGGGCCCGTAAGCCGCAACGTAAGTTATGGATGGGCCTTACAAGATGGAGGCGTGTTAATCGATTCCAATGAATCGTAAGAATCGGATATTGAGTGATATGATAAACTGGACCACCAAGCAAGTAACCAAACATTTGGGCCCATAACCTGATTGCACTTGATTTGATACTGGCAATCACATTCGCAGCTTTTCTACGAAAATCGATTTTATCGTATCGATACGGGAATAATCGAGTATCGAGATCCCTAATAAGGTTGGCAATAATTTTTATTGGCGATGATTATTGCTTTATGTATTGTGTGATTGAAACTGAATCATGTAATTTGTATGGAGATGCTGAATTTCCTACTACCAGTAATTATTATTTGTACGGTGCGGCAAACAGCGTAATACGGCGAACAAGTTAATTCACTTAGGTGTGTGCTTGATGTGCCTGCATAGCGGCTTTTTGCCTGAGCACATTGTGAAGCTCTTCACGCTTCAAGAACGCGCGAAGAGGAAGAGAGAGACGAAAAAGGCCGCGCTGGTTCCTTGACGCCTTCAAAAATTCTCTAGCTCTCTTCTCATTTTTTTAATTAGGCACTTTCAATAACTAACAATGACATTTCTATACCGATATAATGTTGACATTATATCAGTATGGAAATACTTTAAATAGGTATACTTAAGTCACCGCTGGAGACTTAAGCGAATATAAAAAAAACTTGCGGGGCAGTCTTTGGGGACTGCATATAGAAGTGAAAAACAATTTTTTACATGTTTAATCTAAATAATCTACAACATAATAGTTATACATACAGGTCATGGGGAGGGTGATGTTGACGATGACGCGAGTTCCATGATTTTTGTTCAACTGAAAAGTGCTCAAGGCGCCTAAATAAGTTTTCACCTCAAAAATGTACAACTAAAAGAAAATCTGAAACTTTAAGGTGATTTAAACGGAACCGGACACATATGGTTCCACCATTCAGAATAGAGAATTAAAACTTGTTTATAGGCACATGCTCTTACGGGTTCATCAATGATTGTGCTTAGAAATTAAACCACTTCGGTGTTCAGCCATGTACCATAAACCAACCGCATTCCCAGGTGCTTAGGCACACGGTCAGTCTGTAGATGAGTTATCTCCTTTGGAAGAACGTTAAGCTGCCGGTCTCTCTTGTTTACGTCAGACTACAGTCGTTAAACCGTGCTAAAAGACTACTTAAACACTCCGTCACCAAGGTAACTACTGCCTATTGTATAAAGAAATAACCATACTGAGTTTATTCCAATGCAATTACGAGTGTGATAGTGAAGTGATAGTGTAGGCTACGGTAACCGTTTACTATTAGGTGGGCCGTAAGCTTGTTTATCAAATAAGCTATATAAAAAAACCGTTAAATTCTCCGGGCTATAAAATAGTCTACCTACTTTGTGTTATGTCACAAGATAAGAAGCAATCCATCGAAAAGTGTATGTTTTATATACACTGCTGTATGGCTGATGGCAAAGTATATCAGCACCCCTTATCATCCCGTGAGGGTCGTAGAAGCCGTCCTGCATATCTCTCAGAGAACGGGCAGCAGCGTCTCTCTGTGTTGCCAACTGAAAACCAGCGCTCGGTGCATCCCACTTAGCTGATGCTAAGGTGGTAACCCTTTCAGCAGAACATGCAAGACTCACCTGTTCCGTGATATGATTGTTTCCTTCTTCCTTTCCCTTTTCTCCGTATTTATGTTGTTTTTACTGTTCTGTATTTCTTGAAATGAAATGAAATGAAATATTTATTTATTCGCCAGAAACATGGTTACAAGGTGTTATATAGAATCGTACAGGTTCAGCATGTTACGCCGATTTGACGGCATGCAAATTTATATGACATAAGTTATTAATTATTATAAAGTAATTGAATAAAACAACAACAATAAAAAATATATATATACAGCATCTATAGCATAATACCACATTCATTAATATGTCTAATCTAACTAATTAATAACATTTGTTTGACATAATTATATGCATTAAAATAATAATAATAACAATTTTATAATGTCTGATATGATCATCAATTTTATAATGTCAAAATTACAAAGTATGTCAAAATCAAATCTAATCTAATCAAAGAGTACCTATGTATGTCAAGTTGTCTATTTTGGATGTCAAGTTTTCAGCTTGTGTGTTGTGCTGAATAAAATGTTTTCATTTTCATTTGTTTTTTCTGTGTAGTAGCATCCATACCATCCATCCATAACACAACTCCATAGTGGATATATTTTGTCCAGCAATGGACGGTATCCAGCTGACATGATGATAAACACAAATATTTTCTTTAAGACTTCTTCTTAAACAAAATATTTGCGTTCATTCAGTTTATAGACGATAAAATAAATTTACTTTCAATCAGATGTTTGAAAGATTGTATAAAATTGAAATCATTTTTTACAACCACTTAGGATCCAAATTGCCGAATTGAATGTCGAGTAAATTAAACTAAAATGTATTTAAAATTTTATTGTTGACTTTACGACTTACAATCGATAAATTAGCGCTGTAAAATCGATAAAAGTTTTAAGTGGTCAGAAATGTTATTCTTGAATGTTTTCATTTGATGTTATGCTAAATCGTTTAATTATTGCACTGTATTGAATCGTTGCATGATATTCTGTGTCAAGTAAATAAGAAAATCGAGTGAATGATTACTTACTATCGAAATACAATAAATATTAAGGATACCTCGAATAGAAAAGGCTCCTCATTAAGACAATTGAATTAATACTCTAGTAACAATGTTATAAAGTTTGATGTTGCTATAGTATACGCCAAATCGTTACTTAGCTTATTTTGTTCTAAACAGGTCACGTTCGTTTCGTTCTTCTTTCCCTGACTTAAGTCTTATGGATCGAATCAGACCGCCTGGAACTTTCAATGTACTTGTAACATTATTTTATCATATATATTGATTGTAACTCACAAGCATAGGCATCGGATTCAGTGTGAATTTGAACATCTGAAAATTGATGGAATTTGAAATTGTCGTGGTTGGCAATGCTTGATTTTCACGCCGGAGATTTTGGGTTTGATCCCCATCCAGGACAGATATATGTGTTCATGAACATATCTGTTTGTCCTGAGTCTGGGTGTAATTTATCTATATAAGTATGAATTCACAAAAGAAAAATAGTACATGTAGTATATCAGTTATCTGGTTTCCATAGTAGAAGCTCTGCTTAGTTTGGGATCAGATGGCCGTGTGTAAATAATGTCCCAGGATATTATTATTATTCACATTTTTTTGGTTTATGTCTAAATATATTCATTTTTATTTCTTACTAATGTGGTTAGATTACTTTTAAACAGATAATCATTTTAATTATATTATGGCTATAAAACTTTTTATACCAAGCAGATGAAGATGTATTGTTTAATTAGTAAAACTGTAAATTTTCCTGTTCGCTAAGTGAACGGTTCATTTGAACCAAGTGAACTAGATATTTCGTTAAGCCACACAAAACTTGTCATACGCTTTTTTTTAATGAGCACTGTATTTGAAGCTCGAAAATTCAACAATAGTCCCAATCAGCGTTGAAAAAAAATCACGAAACGCACTACCGTTAGCGATTCACAGTCAAAACCGATTGACGATTGTATCGATAGTGAATCGAGCATGATTATAATCGATACGAATGATCGACATAGTGACGCCCTGTCCGGTGCTAAGATGATATTACAATAGAAAAGAAAGTGTTGAGTTCACTAACGACGTACAAAGTACTAGGTAGATAATGTAATCACTGTTATTCTGCGGCGAATTCATATTTTCCTGTCCTATACTTTCTCTGCGAATTGGCAGTGACAGGTCAAATGTCAAAGGCGGAGCGATATGGTTTACTGTCACATTGTATTTTCAATATTTATACTAAGCAATGCTCTGTTGCTGTGTTCAGCTATGTAGATGAAGGTGAAGAATATTACCATCCCAGGTCATCCCGTGGGAAAGCAGATGTCATCCAGAGCAAATATCTAGTAGAGAATTAACAGTTTGTCTCTCACTGTGTACTATGAACATCATACTGCCAAATCATATCGCCAAGTGCGGTGACTATAGCATTTACCCCCATTCCTGGACCAGGCTTTTGTCCAGCAGTGGACGTAACTTGGCTGACTGGTTATTATAATTAATAGCCTTCGCATCAGAATATGAGAGTGAAGGATAAAAAGTACTCTTGCACAAAAATATTCCCCGCGTAGTTGACTGGTTTCCATTGAGATTGGCCAATTAAAAATTTGAGCAATAATATTATTACATAAAGCATGTCTTGTATTTTCCATGGCGAGGGTTCAAAACACAATTCTCAAAAAAAAATTTTTTCATTCTTTTCTAAATACATCTAGAAATCGAATCCAGAACCTATTATCAGAGGTCGTGCACGCCTCCATTTGAACTACGATGCAGTTTATATAATAGAAAATAGACAATGTTCCAAAATGACTAAACTCATTCTCTAATCACGTTATTTTCAACAGTTATTCTTATGAAATAGCTACTCGTTCGCCTTTTAAAGCAAAACTGATTATTCTTAACGAAAGTATAGCCTTGGTCCCCAATAAAACTGATTCGGTAAGCGGACGTTTCTATAATTTGTAGGCAGTCGCCGACCGAACACTTTAACAAGTACAACCCCATAATCAGAGCAATCGTACGGCTCATTATGAGTTTAATGTGCCGTCTCTTTTAGAGATCCGCAGAACATTACATGTAGCGTTGACAAAATATATTGCTTCACTCTATCTATGGATGATAGCGCCCCGTTTTGACTGCTCTTTTCAGAGACACTATAGATATGGCACTGGGTTTTATTTTCATTATAACTATCATCAACATCATATCAGCCGAAAGATGGATGCGAATAGCGCAAGATCGGCAATGGTGAAGATTATAACTATAGTAATATTTAATTTCAATTATAATATTTATATTGGTATAAGTTTAATTTATTAACCCTTCGTGCACCAGGTGGGGTTTGACAAACCCCAGTCCTTCAAATTTTGCAATAATTTTAAAACTGTGAACGCGCCGAAGTTCGAATTCTCAGTAGCTGGAATTGCGACGTTGCCGCTCCGATCAGTGTCGCTAAGTCAGTCCGGCGGCAAGCGCCAAGCGAGCTACACGTCTTTAAAGTGCGTGTGGGCGTCACACACCCCATCTCGTACGGCGCGTTGATAAAAAGGTAAGAATTTTATTTGATCTAATTTATGTATTTTTTTATTTGTGTGTGTTAAATTTATGTAAGTTTAGCATTTTAAATGGATTTTAATTCGTTACAGATAACAGTTTACATGAAAAATGTCTCATATCAAGGAAGCTGATATATTACAAGCACTTTTAGACGAAGGAGATGACTTTGAGTTAGAATCTTTAGGTTCTGGACCGGGATCTGAAGATGAATCTGAACATTTGAGTATTCAGAGTGACACGAACAGCGAAGTTGATGCGGAAATGATTTCTTCCGATTTTGGCAGTGACGACGATGTGCCACTTTCAGAGCTTCGCCCATCTAGACAAAGGTATTATACTGGCAAAGATAAGACAACGAAGTGGCAAAAAGAACCATACAGGAGCAACGTTCGCTGTAGAGCAGAAAACATTATAACTCATTTGCCTGGTGTGAAAACAGCTGCAAGGGGTAAGTTATCACCTTTTGAATGTTTTCAACATTTTATTTCCGACGCTATGACAGACAAAATTGTGAATTGCACTAATGAAAAAATACTCTCACGACCAATTAGTGATCCCCAACAATCACAAACTACAAAGGAGGAAATGAAAGCACTTTTCGGTTTACTTTTTCTATCAGGTTTGGCTCGTTCTGGTCGTCAAAGTACAATCGATTTATGGGCTACTGATGGGACAGGAATGGATATTTTTCGAGACACGATGAGTAGAAATAGATTTTCTTTCCTATTGAATAACTTGAGGTTTGACAGTGCGACTACACGAAGCGAGAGATTGAAGACTGATAGATTAGCTCCGATAAGAGATGTTTTTGAAAATTTTATAAAAAACAGTCAAGATGCCTACATTCCATTCGAAAATCTAACTTTGGATGAAGAATTGGTTGCTTTCAAAGGACGATGTGCATTCCGTCAGTACATTCCGTCAAAACCTGCCAAGTACGGAATAAAAATATATTCGTTAGTTGACAATAAAACCTATTATACTTTGAACATGGAAATATATTGCGGAAAGCAGCCTGAGTCCCTTCGCCGTGAGCAACAAGCCGTACGATGTGGTCGATCGTCTAGTCCAATGTTGATCTCAGTCTTCTCGGAATATCACTATGGATATTTCTTTACTAGCTACGAAAGTACAGAAAATTTACTTCATAACCATAAGCTCACCGTTGTTGGAACTTGGCGCGCCAATAAGACGTGCATTCCTCCAGTTTTCAAGAAACATCGTGAAGAACATACATCACTATTTGGATTTCAAAAGGATTTTACTATTTTATCTTACGTACCAAAGCCGCGTAAAATGGTATATCTGATGTCTTCACTGCATCATGACAGAGAAATAGATTCTGCAACTGGAAGTCAACAAAAACCCACAGTGATAACATTTTATAACCAGACCAAAAGTGGCGTAGATGTGGTGGATAAGCTATGTCGTACTTATGATGTTTCCAGAAATTCTAAACGTTGGCCGCTAACGATATTTTTCGCGTTGCTGAACCATGCAGGTATAAATGGTATGATTATCCACATGTTCAATAATGGTATTGAAAGAAATAAAAACAATCTGAGAAGTAAATTTATTCGAGAATTGGGTATTTCTTTGATAAAAGGCCACTTAAACTTCAGACGGCAGAATCAGAAGCTTCCAAGGGATCTACGCAATAGAATTGCTAAATATTTTGATGATTCACCTGAAAATTTAACCGGACATACAGCAAGAAGGTCTAATGGTCAAAAAAGATGCTTGAAGTGCCCTAGAAATAAAAATAGAAAAACAAAATACTCATGCAAAAAATGTTACGTACCAATATGTATGGAGCACACTGATTTTTTTTGTCAAGACTGTGGTCAATTGAACACTGATAATAACAATTAAAATGTATCTTTCCTGTGTTCAATTTTTGTTAAGATAATAGAATATATATTATAGTTTGTAAAATTAAAATGATTGTGATAATTAAAAGTGCTATTTGAAATTAGTACATAAGAAATGACTGTTAAGTTACATAAATTACAGAAGTTGTGTTTTTTGTTCTTTTATAATAAAAAATATTTTAATACATAGTTTCTACTCTGTGTTTTACTTAAACATGATAATTACTGTTTATTTATAAATACCTAATATTTCATTCTGCCAAAAAATAAAAAAATATGTAATTTTATCACTTTTCTATTTTGGGGTTAGTCAAACCCCACCTAGTATTGGATGAGACTTTTAGTCACCTCGTACACGGAGGGTTAAATTGCAATGATTTTCGTATGGTTATTCTGGTGACAGATTGAATCAATTAGTTTTCTGACATAGCTTATCGATTGTAGTCTGACAACAACAACCGAGACCAACAACTGAACGTTCGCTCTATAGCACGGAGTCGCTTATAAATTAAACCACGATAGCGGTCACCCATCTATAGATTGACGGCATTGCCGTCACATGGCTTAATGACTGCTGACAGCTTAACGTGTTCTTGGGAGCACGGAAACTTTGACGCTCACCCAACTAAAGACTTCTGACTCCCAATCTCTTACGGATTGGTGAGTGACTGACTATGAGCGCTTCCACAGTTTTTGACCCACTTGGTAATAAAAAAAATATCAAAATAACTTCAGGTCTTTATAGAACTGTAGTCGTTGACCTGCAACCCACTGAACTTTTGACTGCACGTGTGGGGTAGCGGCTAAGACAGTCGCCTCACCGCTTCATGTCGCGGGTTCGAGTCCCGCGCTGGACAACTATTTGTGTGACCCATAAATAGTTGTTCCAAGTCTGGATGTTATTTGTGTCCGTCTACTATATGTTTGTAAAGTACCCAGCGACACAGGAATTAGATTCCCTAGTGCGGGCCTTGTCTTTAACAAAAAAAATCACGGAACCACATTATTTTAATTGTTCTCATTTTATCCATAATGTCAATATATCTCCTTCTCACGGAAACCATTAACCTTTATCTCTGTATCATGGCAGGTTTGACACTCACGTGCCTATATAAATATATATATACCGGGGTGAGCATCTATTTATTCTTTTCATCAATGGTGCCCGGGTATTCTTCCTGGTGCAGAATTAACCAATTACACTGAATTTATTACAAACACTACGCAAATGATTTAAATAATCGTTTTTTGCTTATTTACATAAGTGTATTTGAGCAAAATACCTGAAGTAGGTATCCTATAATATAGATCCAGAAGAAAAAAAACGTTTCATCCTTTTCATAATGAAATATAAACATCGTAATTACACAAATTCTAATAAAACTTTGTGAGAATGTATGTATGTTTGTTATTTTTCACGCAAAATCTACGTAACGGCTTTCGAATAACACGGGGCTCAGCTAGCTTATTATATATTAAGCACGTTAATTTTATTTCCTCTTAAATAAAAAAAAGCATGTAATTAAAAATTGAAATTATCGCAACAAAAAATATACCTATCAGCAAGACGATGGTGCCATAGAACCGCCTCACCTCAGAAACTATTAAAAGCTTTCTTGCACTTTAAAATCCCTACCTCTTTATAGCCATGTAAACTTGTCCGTCTCATCAGATTACAAGAGTGAGGACATAGAGAACCTGTGTTTGCACCTTCACTTTGTATTGTAAGAACTCTTGCGCACATGGCTAGTCTCAGTTAGGCATGCTTGATGGCCCAATACTCAGCTAAAAAGGCTTCGGAACGAATGATACTGTTTCAAATTTGATTCTTATTACGATTCAATAGGATTGAATTTTAAACTGACTTGTTATTATCATATAAAAACTTTGACGAGTTACCAATTTGTCTGCACCGTAATGTTCACTGAACAATGCATACCTCTTTGGAAACTACTTTGGACTTTTAACGCAACTGATCCCATAATTTCTCCAATAAAAAGGTCCATCTCCATATGTCCACGAAAATACCGTTGAATTATTCATGTTGCGTACGCACATTAAACGTCATTACGCTATCGGCGCAGGCGACGCGGCCGCGGTCTTTAAATTTCAATTTCTTGTTATTTTTCATTTTAAAAAGATATTTTTTGCCGAATATTAATGCAAAATCAAGTTAATGTACCTTATTACGTTTCTAAAATTATAATTTTTGTATCTCGTATAAAAACTCGCACTGACCTCATTTTAAAATTATAAGAGATTTTGTAAAAGGTATCTAGGTACTTAAAAGGTTCTGAAATGTTAAGATATTATCATTTTTATTTTGGTTGATTTTATAATTATTTAGACAGGTTTAATTGGCAAGTCCAAGAAATACATTAGAGGTATAAGATTGTTGAAATTAGAGAACATACGGCTCCATTAGTGTTAATAACAAATAACTTAAACACATACAATAACCGCAACGTGGCAGTCTCTGCAGAGAGCTGTCATCAAATCTCTATCTCAGATCTAAGTTTATGCAAGTATAGGCTACGGTGATCACTTACCATCAGGTGGGTCGTATATTTGTTTGCCAACCAACTTTAATAAAAAAAAATCAAGAGAGTGAGCATGAATAAACTCTCTGCATAAACTTTATCAAAATCAGAGAATGTTAGTGCTCCGACACAATTTTAACGTTACTATTGGGAGGATTTCTCTCTCCTTAATATTAAAGCGATCTTTTTCTTTTTGTAGACAACTTAGTTGACAAACATAGGGCCCGCCTGATGGTAAGTGGTCGCCGTAGCCTACCTTAGCCTTCTTGCCCCACCAGAGGCATCATTAGCGCGTTGCCGACCCGTTAGAAACCTTTAACTCCCTTTTCGAAGGATTATAGTCACTTGGCAAAACCGTAACAGGTAGTTTATTCCACTAGCTCAACTTATGTGGGAGGAAGTACTACGTGGTTAGGAAAGGTTAGAAAGATTTTGTGAAAACCATTCGTATGTGCATTCACATTTATTCAGAATGCACTACAAATGTATTGAGGCAACCCTATTTATATATTATTATAACCTCGAGAATAGTGTCTGTTTTGCTAGTAGTATTTTAAAACAGTTTAACAAAGTTCTTACAATCAAACAACATAACTCACCAACAATAACGATTCTCAATACTTGTCATAACCTGTTTTGTAATTTAATTTCCCCCGTACCAGAGTTCGATGTCGATTATTGAAAAGTGTGCAAATTATAGGGTCATCGGTATTATTCGGTCGTAATGGCCGCTCGAATTACTGACCCCGACGCCATATTTAAACTTTTTATAATTTTTAATGCCCTAATTTTTTGTAGCCGAGTGTACTTTGATATATTGCGGTGTGATAAGACTACATTTCTGTTACTTAAAAAAGCTTGACAAATTATCTTTTACAATACGTAGAACACGTGGCCTTAATAGACGAAGCTTGTATCTTGGGCACCAGCTAGTCAGTTAGTTTGAGGTTAGTTTGTTTATGAAGTAATATTTCATAACCATTATCAAAAATAATATAAAAGATATTATTTAAGATATTAGAATCTCAAAAATATTCTATTATTTGGATGCAGCTACGGTGGACAATCTTAACGGAGAATAGACCAATATGTGCTCTAAAATGTTGCACGATCAATTTTTCCGGTGTCACAATCAAATAAGACGGATAACCAACATATTTTGGGAAAAATCAGGCGCAGGAAACACGGTATTTACGTGCTTTTGGTTCTTTGAAGGTGTACCCTTAAAATTTGAAACTCAGTCACCTTACTGGTTTTTATTTGCTTCTTTTAATTGTATAACTAACGAGCTATCCAGGCAGAACTACCTACCTCATACTTTATATGGGATTTAATAGCAGAGCCATCTGCCGGACCTAATATAAAAAAATATCTAGAATCTGATTGTAATGCCCTTCTAACTGGTCCAAACACACATATCGTTCGTTCGTTGATGAGACGAGATGAAGATGAGTTTAGTGACAAATACATGTAGAATATAATTATTATGCATATGAAGATAAATTGTCAACATTAATTCAATATCAATATTAGATCAAACCGCCATATGAATATCCTTTCAATTCACTGAAGGACATGGGACATTCGAAACATAAAAACCGCATCATCTGCGACCCAGGAATTTAATAACCTAATACATCAAACAAATTAAATTTGACTTGTGTTAATATTTCTTACAAAAAGCGAATTAATAAAGTAAATGTCAAAGCAAATGTCTTTGATATTAAACCTTTAGTATATTATGAAATACGTTTTTAGATTTGTTATTAGATTGAGTGCTGTTGTGAAATATGGTTTACCTTTGAAGATGATAATTTTTGAGTTTAGATACAACTTGCAATATAAATTTCATATAATAATAACCTGGGACATTATTCTAGCCAAAGTAACTCAATTTAAGTACTTGGGGCACTGGGTCACAGATGATTTAAGCTATGGTTTGGATATTGAAAGAGATCTTAGGGCGCTGGCTCTCCGATGTAGGTAATATGCTGATTCGTAGATTTGCAAGGTGTACCAAGGACGTCAAAATTACACTTTTTAGAGCTTATTGCCAGATATTTTACACGTGTAGTCTGTGGATCAGATAAACGCAGAGGGCATACAGCGCCCTCTATGTGTAATATAATAATGCGTTGGGCTGCGACGTTTTGTAGTGCATGTTTGCGAAAGCGAGGTTTGATGGTTGGATGGTACGCATAAGATGCCTGTTTACTCTAGCCTTGAATAAACCCATGTTGTATGAGTCTGGAAACACGTCATTCGGGAGTGTGTTTCACCACTTAACCGTGCGTTTGATGAAAGAGGAAGCAAAGCGCTTCGTACTCCATAATGGGATGTCAAAAACAAAGCGGTGGAGACCCTCCCAACGCCTGGTAGTCCGACGAAAAAAGGGGGAAGGAGGGGTAAGTTCATGGAGGTCTTGAGCGCGGTATAGAAAACCGACAAGCTTGCAACCTGACGCCTATGATCCAAGCTTTGAAGGTTTTTATTTGTTGGGTTGCTGTCATCGATTATCCTGCGAGCGCTATTTGTCGATACATACATAAATATAAAAGACGCTATTTTATCGGAATGTAAATAACGATTATTAGTTATAATTGATATAAGTAGTTGGTTATTACTGCACATATCATTTACGTTAGAGGCTAATAGGCTGCTAATTTCGTTTTAAATACTTAATTAAATGTATTAATGGTATATAATCATATCATGAATCGTAGACAACATATTCTGTGTATGTTCTTTTAACATATTTATATAGTGTTACAAAAGAAAAGAGAAAGAATCTATCATAATAATATCACTTTAATATAGACAGAACCATTGCCAATATGTATCACAAATATTAGACTTAAACTAGATAATTAGACTTAAACTAGATAATTAAACTTAAACATAATCTCTTGACAATAACTTGATTCGAGCTAGCTAAATATCATTGCTGTTATAAAATAAATTTTATTAATGTTTTAATACTATCAATACATGTGTACCTAATATCTATGTTACTAGAAATAATAATGTATACAACTATAATACTACAAACATGTTCTGACTATTTACAAGCGCTTTTTTTAAGTCTACGTGAATAAAAACCTTTTTTATTTATTTATTTATTTTTATTTATTTCTATTCGCTCTCTTTTTCTTCAATACAATCAATTGAAAAAGTATGGCTGGCCTTTATAGGGATCGAACCCACATCATGCGTGTGCATTATGCCACCCGCAGTAAATATAATTTTGTGTTACAAAAGAAAAGAGAAAGAATCTTTTCTATTCGCTCTCTTTTTCTTCAATACAATCAATTGAAAAAGTATGGCTGGCCTTTATAGGGATCGAACCCACATCATGCGTGTGCATTATGCCACCCGTAGTAAATATAATTTTAACCGACTTCAAAAGGAGGTGATAAATAAATTCACTGTATTTTATTTGTATGTATGTTACGTGATTTTTGCGTTGCCTCGTTGGTCTAGCGGTAGCATGTTCAACCGCAGATAATAAGATCCTGGGTTCAAATCCCGGGTCAGACTAAAGTGATTTTCAGAATTTTATAGCAACAGGAAGTCTGGGAGATGGCGGTATCACACCCCCGTGCCTCTGAGATCCATCGGTCCTGTATATGTAGGTACCTGATATCTTTCCGGTCGCATCGCTAGTCGTCCCATCGAGTCATGAGAGTGATGGAATAGAAGGTGCCCCTGTGTTTGCCTACACACTTGTACACTGTAATGGCTTAATGGGTGGTGATGTGTCGTGGGATTAAAATAATACAGATTTTATCCAATTTGACATCAAAGTAAAGACACTTCTTAATATCAACCTCCATTGATACTTTATCTACAAACTTTCTACGTAACTTTGTTTCTATAAACAGTACAGTCCAATCCATGAAGAATAAAAAGTTTATACTCTTCATAAATCACAAGCTAACGATCGGAAAAGCTATCAGACACCTACAAATAATTATAAATCTAAGATTAACAAAATCAACATAGATTGATAGTAAATAAATAATGAATTATGACCCCTATTCCCCAGGTTATAAGGGCGCCATTAGCATTTAGATTACACCCGCCCACTCCTTTGTTTTAAGTTTATATTGTAGTTAGTTTAAATATAAGCAGTTAATTATGTTAAGTAGAAAAGAGATATAAAGAAAATATACAATTATGTTTTATTAGATATGGTGTCACATGGTGTTATATGGATTCTAGATTATAATGCTATTCGTGGCTACTTGTGGAATTTTCTGGCTGTAAAAGTTATCTTAAAGAAACAGATATACAATTTAAATTAGGGAATAAAGTAATTCATATATTATCGGCAGTTTTAGTAAGATATGATTGGGATAGGGTCTCTGTTTGTAGAATATTAATTAAGCCGTTTAAATTACATCCATTTCTATAATCACCATGTATTACAATTCAAGTACTATTAGATCAAATCGCTATTATCACCGTATGGTACAATTTAAGTGATAATAGATCAAATCGCTATTATCAACTTATAGTACTATTCAAGTTATATTAGATCAAATCACTATTGTCACCTTATAGTACAATTTGCGTGATATTAAATCAAACCGCTATTAGCACCTTATAGTACAATTCAAGTGATAATAGGTCAAATCGTTATTATCAGCTTAAAGTACAATTCAAGTGATAATAGATCAAATGAATATTAGCACCTTACAGTTCAATTCAAGAGATAATAGATCAAATCGCTATTATCAGCTTATGGTTCAATTCAAGTGATATTAGATCACATCGCTATAATCAACGTATAGTAAAATTAAATTGATAATATATGAAATGGCTATTAGCACCTTATAGTACAATTGAAGTGTTAATAGATCAAATCTCTATTATCACCGTATAGAACAATTCAAGTGATAATAGATCAAATCGCTATTATCAACTTATAGTAAAATTAAATTGATAATATATGTAATGGCTATTAGCACCGTATAGTACAATTTGAAGTGTTAATAGATCAAATCTCTACTATCACCGTATAGTACAATTCAAGTGATAATAGATCAAATCGCTATTATCAACTTATAGTACTTGTGTATGTTAGAAAGGGATTTGATTACATAATATAATTCCATTACAGTGTAGACCGCACGCTATTATTAATACGTTAATATACTCTAAAAGATGCAAAACCAATTTACTTAAAAGACCTTGCACCAAGACACATATACCCATGCATTATCCATTAAATGTTTACTAATAAATAGCATAATGTATTTGAAGTCTAGAATATTGAACGTAGAAATATAGTAATACTAGTTATTTAGACGTCTCATCATCATGTCACATGTTACTGCTAGACAAGAGCCTCCCCAAGAATGGGAGGATATACCACAATCGCTTCGCTAGGAAGAAGTGATGGCGATCGCAGTAAGATGGTCATGGTATGGTCAGTGATTTGACGGTCACCGTAGCCTAGTTGGTAGTGATCCTGCCTACGAAGCTGGTGGTCCTGGGTTCGAATCCCGGTAAGTGTAAATATTTGTATGATGAGCACGAATATTTGTTTCTGAGTCATGGATGTTTTCTATGTATATAAGTATTTATCTATCTATATAAGTATGTATATCGTCGCCTGGTACCCATAGTACAAGCTTTGCTTAGTTTGGGGCTAGGATGATCTGTGTGACATTGTCCCTGGATATTATTATTATTATAGTACTCAGAAGAATGCTGCTGCCCGTTCTTTGGTATATAGTAATTCCGTCCAGTGGACAGGCCTATTTTTGTCTGTGATAACAATAGGCCCGCACTCTGGACACGAGTAGCGTCAATATATTTCTTAGAAATGCTCTTGAATAGTGAACGAGCACCTGGACCCCATGGTCCAGAGTTTCAACTCCAAACGACTGAAAAACGTAATTACCGATTAAGCGGGAATAATAAAGATGTTTGAGGTTCGCCTCTGATGCAGTACGGCGCCCACCGCATTTTTTTTATTTTTATCGCTATATCCAACAAAATATTAGGTTCAATGTACACATATCAAGTTATAATTTCCAATATAAGCTGACCTCTCATTCCATACAAATCCTATACAACGCGGGATCAGCTTATACTGGAAATTGATAGCTTGATATGTAGCCGTGTCTACTAGCAATTGGCTAGCCTGCTGGTCTAGTGGTTAATGACTCTGACTGCTAAGCCAGAGATCGTAGGTTTGATTCCCACCCAGGACAAATCTTTTCACGATGATGATTATTTATTTTGTGTCAGGGTATAATTTGTCGTTAATATATGTATGTATTTTGAAATATTATATAAGTATGTTTATCAGTTATCTGTTTGCCATAGTACAGGGCTCTGCCAAGTATGGGATCAGATGGCAGTGTGTTAGGCCCTAGATATTTATCATTATTATATGGGAATACATTTATTATTTTTTTATAAGTATTATATTGCTGAAATCATTATGCCATTATGAATAGCCACCGGAATATGATTAAACTAGCTGTGCCCCGCGGTTTTACCTGCGTTAAAGTTTATAAATTAGTAGGTGATAGCGTGATAATATGTAGCCTATATGTTGACCCGACTTCTTAGTAATATCCATGCAAAATTTGAAGTAAATCCATGCAGTACTTTTTGAGTTTAGCATGGATATACATAACATATATATACATACATAAACAGACAAAAATTCTAAAAACTATATTTTTGGCTTCGATATGGATTGTATATCACGCTCAAAGTATCCTTTGAAAAAATATTCAATGTACAGTTTTGACTTTCCTACGATTTTATTATATGTATAGATATACGTGAAGGTGAAGAAAAGATACTTACGTGCATTTTTTAGGTCACTTAGAAATTTTACATTTCGAAGTGCTTCAATAAACGCTTAGTTCCCAAGGTCAAAATATAACAGTTTGATAAAAGAGATCGAAATCTCTCAGAATCAATATTCGATCTTGAAAAATCTAAATTTATATAAGAAACAGCTAAATACCTATAATTCATACTATCACCAAAGATAATCATAGAGCTCGCAACCAATTAAAAAACAACATCGTTCGGTAACCATTTATCTAAAGTTACGGCTCTGTTATTTACGGAACAATTAATGAATTGAAATACTGATTTATAACATCGAATATTGTAATTATCTTTCACAACTATCTAGTTCTCATACAAATGGGAGTTGTGTCGTATTGGTGTAGTTTAGGAGATGAAATCTTTATTTCTAATTATGTTTCACAACAATATGACTAGACGGTCACCATAGCCTAGTTGGTAGTGCTCCTGCCTACGAAGCTGGTGGTACTGGGTTCGAATCCCGGTAAGTGCAAATATTTGTGTGATGATCACGAATATTTGTTTCTGAGTCATGGATGTTTTCTATGTATAAATGTATTTATCTATCTATATAAGTATGTATATCGTCGCCTGGTACCCATAGTACAAGCTTTGCTTAGTTTGGGGCTAGGATGATCTGTGTGACATTGTCCCCAGATATTATTATTAAACAAAAAAAAAATGAGATCCTACTAAAATTATAAATACGAGAGTTTGTGAGTATGGATATGTGGATGTTTGTTACTCTTTTACGCAAATACTACTTTTACTATTTTGATGAAACTTTGTAGTAATATAGTTTATATATCCGAATAACACATAGGCTACAATTTATGAAGTTTAGTACGCGGGTTAAGCCGAGGGGAACAGCTTCGATCGTTTCATGCCTCGGGCACATTAAAAATCCATGGATAAAATACACCAAGAGTGCAAAATTTTATGATCATTGGTTGAGCAGTTAAATTGTAGCGTTGCGTAACGTAACCAAAAAGCAAACAAATTCACATTCGTATTTATAACACTTTACCATTATTATTAGTAAAATAGGCTTATTTAAATAGATTATTTGAGTACTTTGCCATTTCGTTCAAGTATCAACTTCAAGGCACTCCTATATTTTTTTGAGACTAGTTCAAATAAAATATCAATAACAAAATAAATACAATCATATAATTCATATGCCTATTTCTCAATATGATCTAACTACTCGTAACTTTCTTTGATACAAATTAGATATTAATATTTTTCATACTGATGGAAACTGGTCTCTAGAACAAGATCACATAATGTGTACATAGTAAGTACATGGGCGACCGAGTTCCGCATGCCCAGCTCACGCCTTAATCGAAATTTACTCACTCATAGAGCGACAAGCGAGCTCGAAAATTTCGAACTCCCCACGCAAACCAAAGTAACCTTATATAGGTTACTTGAAGAATTGCCAAGTATATGATATGCCCACTGCCACTTCGGCATGCCACATAGTTCGTAGACCCGAAGGCCGCTGGGGTAGTGAGCATCCAGAGTGCGACTATGAACAGGAAGACGCAGTGTGGGCAGGCCCCCTATAAGATAATAATAATATAATATCTAGGGACAGTGTCACACAGATCTTCCTAGCCCCAAACTAAGCAAAGCTTGTACTATGGGTACCAGGCGACGATATACGTACTTATATAGATAGATAAATACTTAAATACATAGAAAACATCCATGACTCAGAAACAAATATTCGTGCTCATCACACAAATGTTTGCTCTTACCGGGATTCGAACCCGTCCTGGGTTCGAATCCACCAGCTTCGTAGGCAGGAGCACTACCAACTAGGCTACAGTGATCGTCAAGGTCAAGATGACCTTTTGTAGGTCACTGGAAGCGTCTGGATGAGGTTAGCGCATTATTGGAAATTGTGAGGATTTTAGCCGAGCATTATGATGTTTTTCAGCTGATAATGATGATGATGATGATAAACTTTGAGATAGAGAGAACGAAATTGCGAGATAGATCACACATTTTCGACGAAAATTATTTTGGTAGTTCAATTTCAGACTGCACGTGTGGCGCAGCGGCTAAGACAGTCACCTCGCCGCTTCCTGTCGCGGGTTCGAATCCCGCGCCGGACTACTATTTGTGTGACCCACAAATAGTTGTTCTGAGTCTGGATGTTATTTGTTTCCGTCGATTATTTGTTTGTAAAGTACCCCGCGACAAAGGGATTAGATTTCCTAGTGCGGGCGTTGCCTTTTAAAAATTAATTAATTAATTAAATTAATCTCAATGGTGACGAAACATCCAAAGTGTTATATAACTAGCCAATTTACATTTCTTATACGGGATATTTCGCAATACTTTTTGATAGCAAACATAAATAGCAGCTCAAAGTGAGCAATATTTCGCTTCAACTTGCTGCCCTTAACTCCCCAAAAATCCCATTATTACGTTAATAAATTCACAGAAAACAATTTACATATTTTGTAAATATCAGCTCCGAAACTACAACGGCAATGTACCGTCGGCACTATCAATAAGTAATTGTTAAACACTGATAAATTGGTCAATTTGTTACCTTATATGACATGTAACTGTCGGGAAAATGTGTAATTATCGATGAAATGAAGATACTCGCATATACCTACTGTGTAGCCGCGTTTTGCCCAATTTTTTAGTCTTCTGTTACATGTACAGACGCCAGCACATCAAGCTACCCCAATCTGTCACATTTCCCTAATTGAAATTGAACCTTATGCTTTTGTGATAAAGTTGAAATCTATAAAAGAAATTTGACAGATTGGGGTAGCTGGATGTGCTGGCGTCTGTACGAAGTCCTGTAGTAGGACTGGGCACACGACTGAAGTATAATTTAGATATACGAACGTTATTCTCTTTCTCTCTTCACTAACTTATATCTCCCTCTCAACTTCCGTCCGCCTCGCCCAATCACACTTTTTATAATGCTCTTGCCACGCATTCACTATCTTTTCATCCAAATCAAGCGTGCGTAAATAAAATAAAAAATTAAATAAATAATAAAGGTTTTTATTCACGTAGACTTTATAAAAGCGCTTGTAAATAGTCAGAACATGTTTGTAGCACTATAGTTAAGTATACAATTTATTTCTAGCAACATATAGATATTTAGGTACACGGATTGTTAAAACATTTATAAAATTTATTTTATAATATTAATGATATTTAGCTAGCTTGTATGAAGTTATTGTCAAGGAGATTATGTTTACTTCAAAAACGTTTCTCCAGTCTTATTTATTTTATTTATTTATTGAAGACAGCCACAATAACGTTCGGCCATGTAGGCTTTCCGTACCTTTCGGTGACAATTAATTGACAAGAGTGCGAGATGTGTGATTCACACTTTTTTTTATCAAGCTGAAGTTCGCAGTTTGTCACGGGATAATAGAGGTCAATAGAAGTTCATGTTGTCTAGAATAGAAAAGTAAAAACTAAGTAACTGACAAGAATAGTGACACATTTTGGGATTAGGACCTTAGCTCTAGGAGTTAGTGGTATAGAGATTTCTGAGAGGGTAGGTTTTTTATTTTATAGACATCGCCCGCAGTATAGAATCTAATTCCTGTGTCCCGGCGTAATTTACAAACATATAATAGACGGACACAAATTACATCCAGACTCAGATCAACTATTTCTGGGTTACACAAATAGTTGGACTCTAACCCGCGACACGTAGCGGCGAGGCGACTGTCTTGGCCACATCGCCACACGTGCAGTAGGTTTAAGATCGATTTGGGCAACTGTCGGTCTATGCAAAGCCGTCGGCTGCTCGTTCAACTGAAGATCGAATGGGTGACACATTTATATGCTGGAGTTTGTTCTACGAGTTGAAACTAAATCGGTAAAAATAAATTTCTCATAAATTTTTAAGTGAACATCTTCCATGAAACTGCAGCGCACTATTCAATACGTAACCACTTAACATAACCAATAACTACATTTTAAACTATGTACTTATATTTAAAGTTATAACCATGACACATGACTTCGATTTCCCATCATGGGTGGTCCCAATAATTGGTGGGATCTACGACCAAATGGGCGGTACAATCAAGCAAAATTATGTGTTTTACAAACTTATTTAAAGATGCGTGAGTAGGTGTCAATGCGTTTCAATATTTTTTTATGGATACTTTATAATCGTAAACAAGCGGATAACAAGAGAAGTATTGAAAAACTGTTTTCTTATCGGAGATTACAATTAATTTAATGTTGTATCAATGTTTTTAGGAGATAACATCTTTATTAAATTAAAAACTAATCGGATTGCTCGTTTATCATGTTTTCGAGATTAGAATAGAATACATACTTGTTATATGGGCAGTGGTTACACTAGTCTCAGAGTGGTCCAAGCCGCAGCCAGCCTTTCACATGGCTCAACAACACGAACTGCTAATACTATATATATATATAATATATATAGCTATACAACAAGGTTAACAAAAATCACAACATTAGAGGCCTCAACATCCATGAAGTTAAGTCGATCACAACCAGTTGGCTTCTCCAGCTAGATTATAATAACACTGAAGCGCTGCTAAAGTACATTGAGTAAAAGCTACCAGCACACACACTAACACACACACACATGCATACACGCACACACACACATACACACATACACACACACACACACACACACACACTAGGCACTAGCCTAGTTTGGGAGACAGTACTAGTACTTTTTGTAAAGTTGTGCATTCACTATTCTGTAATCATTAGTTGGTAACTATTATTCTGTTCAAATTAACATTTTTACTTTACTTTACTAGGTACTACCACAAGCTTTTCTATGTATATTCTCAAACTTATCAGAAAAGCTTCATTAGCCTCACCTGTTTCCACGACTAACTGACACCTTTCCGCGTAACAGACGTGACAAAAGCCAACTTTGCTTATACTCGGCAAAAACGGCACTTATGGGGAAACGCTTTTTCTGTATGGCTCCTAGAGTATTCAATAAAGTACCACAGGCGTTAAAAGCTTTGCCCGAAAATTATTTAAAAAAATATTATTCTTTTTCTATTTTTGTGTGAAAATCTTAATGCGGTTCACAGAATACATCTACTTACCAAGTTTCAACAGTAGAGCTCTTATAGTTTCGGAAAAAAGTGGCTGTGTCATACGGACAGACAGACAGACATGACGAATCTATAAGGGTTCCGTTTATTGCCATTTGGCTAAGGAACCCTAAAAAGATGCGACATTTATTAACAGACAAGTCTTACTATAATTTAAATGACTTCCTGACGGATACATCTAGACATTGTTTTTAATTCATATTTAATTTGAATTTAATAGCGTAATTTTAAATATTTATACTGTAATTTTTATTTATTTGTTATTTCTTTTTATAATTATGTAAAATTAAATTAAAATTTCTACGCCTAAAACATGTTCGGACTTCAGTTCGATTTACTCGTGTATTTAATTTCGTACTGCTGATAACAGTACTAAATTTAGTAGCACTCATTAAGATTTCTACGTTTCTTCCACAAACTGTGGTTTTAAAACTTGTTGAGCTACACAGACAAATTGATCTCCTTCATTTTCATGTTGAAAGTGTTCCTTTTCCGCTAATATTATAATACCAACCCGTTATATTGCGATACATAATAAAAACGCAATTACAAAATCGGAATACGTTTCTTGACAGCGAGCCACAACGCAGCGGTGCAGTTAACAGAAAATTGAATCGAACGACATTACGAGCGACAAAAACGTAGCAAATTGATTCGGGGTAGCAAATTGCACTTGTGACGGGAGCGAGAACTTGCGAGACTGTTGCTAACTTATTACGTGTTGGTTCAAAATGGTCCCCGGTGCGTAAGTGATTGGAGAGATCAAGCAACTAGGGTCACGGTCAGTCTATAGATGGGTGACCGCCAAAGTGGTTTAATTTTTGAGCGTCTCCGTGCTTCGGAGGGCACCTTAAGCTGTCGGTTCTGGTTGTAGCCATTAGGCAACAGTCGTTAAGTCATGTCAGAGGCCCAATGGGTGTTTTGAACGACTCTGACATTAGGGTAATATTGGTCCACACAATAAGTAAGTATGGTCATTATTAATGATGATCAGAGTGATAACTGGATCGGAGATAGTCCATAGTTATTACTTCAGGTAAATTTCACTTAACACGTGACCATTGCTTTTTATTAAACTGCAAGCACTCAGGCACAGCAATGACACTATTAATTCAAGGTCCGTTATAATAATAATACTGAATTCATACTTTAATATAGGCAGAACCATTCAGACAATATGTAGTAAAATATAATTTTCAATAATTAAACTTAAAAATAATCTCCTTGACAATATCTTAATACAAGATAGCTAAATATCACTACTATTATAAAATAAATTGTATAAATGTTTTAACATTCCGTGTACCTAAATATCTGTAATAAGTAACTAGAAATAATAACTGTATTACTACAAACTTGTTCTGACTATTTACAAGCGTTTTTTTAAAGTCTACGTGGATAAAAACTTTTTTTATTTTATTTTATTTAAATTATTATCATCGCAACTAAACGCTACTACAGGTATGCATAGGTATGTGTATTCTAATTTATAGTAACACATAATCGTGGTTATCGTCATTTCGGCGCAATGGCATGGCTATGGGAAGATCAGCAAGATTTTTTGTTGAGGTAGAAGCCTTTTCCTCGCTTGTATGTTACATGGTTTCATATGAACATTTATGTAAATCAAACTAAGTTAGTTATATTCTCATTGATGTAAAATTAGTTAAGTTAAGGATTATCTGTGCTTGTTGGGAATAAACCTTTTTTCTTGCGTCATTGATAATGAACGTAAAATGACGGTTGGCGTGGTTGGTAGACGCGACAGATATTTGTGTGCATAAACATGTCGGTCTGTCCTGAGTCTGGGTGTAATTATCTACATATATAAGTAGGTATGTATTTACAAAAGAAAAGAAGTATATTATTTAGTATATCAGTTTTCTGGTTTCAATAGTAGAAGCTCTGCTTAGTTTAGGACGTGTGTGAATATTGTCCCACAATATTATTATTATAGAATTAACACGTAACGCGCTGCTAACAGTCTTGCAATTCGTCGTCAATCAGAAACAACAATTCGGATTGACATTAAACAGATATACAGCTTGGAAAAAAGAAATAATATTATTTTTAATAATTTTATTATATTCTATAGGTCAAATCAAATTAGTGAGCTATACTTCGCAATATTTAATATCACCCGTTTATTTATTATTTACTAAATATTTAAGTTGTATTCGTCAATATCAATTATAAAACTTAACACATGTTTTTTGTTCTGTTATTAACCTTAGAACAGTATCGTATAAAGATTTTTTGATAGCCTAATGTACGCACACTAAGCGTTTGTATTTAAATATTGTGTAAATTCAATTAAGTATAAAATAACTAAACCTCTTTATAATTACGACACCCGCCAAATCAAAGGTTTTTGTACCGCAACCAAAAACTTAAATACCAAATCAATTACCTGAAATTGAAACCTGATTATAATGACCTATCAAAATTTAATACAATACGTTGGCTATAGCAAGCGCATGCTATTGCCTTCAGACTTGATGCGTAATACATCCGTCGACATGTCATTAATCATTGAACATTACGTATTGACCGATAGTAATATCAAACTGAGAAATCTAATGCTGTCCTTCTTTCAGGAGGCAGCAGGAGACTCTCGCTTAGTGACACAACTTTGTGATATAATAATAATATGACTGTTAATTTCTTAGCTCAATATAGATTCGGGAGAAACATATGACTGTTAGTTCTTTACCTCAATATAGACTCAGGACAAACAGATATGATTATGACCGTTGGTCCTGAGTCTGGGTGTTAAGATGGGTTTTAACACTTATGTATTAGTAACTGATTAGGAACAGAGTTGTTTATGTAGATATTAAAGGAGGGCTTAGATAATAATTATATGATTTTTTTACTTCATTTACATTGAAGCAAAATAGTAGATAAAAATAAATAATATTATACCGAATAAATCTGTTAATACTTATTTTCACACCAAACTAAGTTTTTCTCACAATTGCCTCAAATGAACCTCTTTCAAAAAGGTTTCAGAACACCAAAAATACCTAAATCTGTCATTAGAGTAGCTCCGTTATGTATTTCATACAATTTTTTTTTTGTCACGATTGCCTATAATGGATCTCGTTCTAAAAGCTTTTTATGAGGCCGGATATAAATCTACAATACTCATTTATATCTAACAAAACGAAGTTTTTCGCATATTTACCTAAAATGGAACTTCCACGTTAAGACCTTTCTATTCCTCACTGAAGAACATAGGAAATGTAACTGGTATAGCCCAATAGCTTTACAAACGGCAGTTTTACTTATACGGCGGGGACCACCGGGCCTGCCTAGCCCATTCACGCGTCAATCTGTATCATTCTATAAGGCTCACGTCGTAACTTTGAGCTTTGAGGAGAGGATGCCACGTATATATGGTAACTACATACAGTAGATGCGAGAGTATAGATTGTTTTAAATTCCTTTACTTTTTATTTATTTTAAATAAGGGATCGTCACGCGGGAAGAGTGACGCTTTATACCTTGTGTGACATAAAAAGTGGATCAAATTAAATCAAATTAGAACATTTATCATTTCATTGTATTTTATATATTAGATAATAAACTACTCTAGAAAAGTAAAAAGAAAACCTGTTGATTTCGTTGTGGTAAATGTGGATGTAACATAAGGAGCTTAATTTGCCTTAGACAGTAAACACATGAAAACTAGACAAAAAAGATAAACTTTTTATTCAAAACCTTCCCATCAGATGTATTTTGTATGAAGACCCATGTTTTTCTTTTGTATTTTCAAACTGGTTTCCTTTAAATTAACTAGTTTCATAGGTAGACCTTCAAATTTTATCTGCTATTGATATTACAACTTGCATAAATACAGCTTTTTTCAGGCGCACCAACAGCCCAATTACAAAAGAATTTTTAGTATATTATTATTAATAACTTATTCGGTTATATGTAAGTAATTAAACAGAGAATAATTGTGTGAATCACCATTCTCACTTTGTGTCAATTTTAAACTATTTTGGTAATAATTGTAAAGTGTAATGTATAATTTAAAGAGTAGGTTATTTGTTTATTCATTTATTGTACATTTAGAATAATCTGAATTAATTTTGTAAACATAATATAATAGTCGATTAATTGATTGTTCGTTTAGCAAATAAATAATCGAATACCCTTTTTTTGAAATCATAGTGTAATGTTTTTAAAATTTCACAATTTGTACACATTTTTATATATTGTGGACACGGGTCTCAATCGCGATAATTGTTAAAGTTCCGTACAAGAAAAAAAAAAAACTTGAGAGGTGTCAAGGGACACCTGGATGGCACGAAGTTATTTCTTATTATTTATTATGTACAAAAAACCTGTATACACTCAACAAAAATAATCGTCGCGACACCACACTGTTCAATGCGAAATAGAAATGTAAATATCTGGTTTGCTTTCTATAAGAGAGAGAGACAGACAGAGAAACATGCGTACGCCGCACAGCTGCAAAAAGTGTCGTAACAACTTTTTGTAAGAATTTTTTCAGTTTCGCCTCCTTTCACAACGCGCGATAAGGAACGTCGTTCCAATAAAAAAATATCAAGACCATGTGAGGGTAGATACCGAAACCCAAGCTTCACGGAGACGACGCTGCCGAGCCACACCAGTCGCCCCGTGACCACGGCTGGTGCAATCCATGCCGAAACATCGGGTAACCTAAAGGTAACGACTTGCCTTACATTGTTATCGCGAGTGAGACTCGTATCCACAATATACAAAAATCATATTTTAAGCAAAAACAAATCTTACCTTGCATCCTTCACACGTAAATGCACCGAAATGGAAACCTGCCGCAGGCTCGCCGCACACTTTACATTGCTGGTTCATCTGCAACAATGACTTAATATAAGTTTCATCATGACTGACTATAGATGTCGCATCGGCCCAACTTTTGGTCAAGTGGTTAGTGACCCTGACTGCTAAGCCTGAGGTCTTGGGTTGAATGCCCACCCAGGAAAAATCTTTGTGTGATGAGCACAATTTACCTTTAGTGTGTGTCTATTTAGAAATATGAGGGTCCTGGTGACCTGTAATACAGGTTTGTTAAAAACCTAAATCAGGCACCAGTCCCTCACAAAGTTGAACTAATTAAGATCTACATTAAGTTAAATATGATATTATTGTAACGTTCATCTTGTGAGGAGAGAATAAATACTTTTAGAAATATGTAAGTATGTATATATACACTCGCGAGCAACCAAATCGACTCAAGCCTAGACGGCGCACATATACATTGATTTTCCTAAAACGATAAATGGTAATTACAAAAGTGATATGTCATTCGAAAGCTGAAGAATTAGGCTTTCAATTAACATCAATACCTTAAAAAAAACTAAGCGCTGATTTATTGACACATTTTAATTGGCCGTCAGCGTAAATTACCTCTTTAGGAATCCACGACTTGCGCTACCTGCTCCCGCTATAAAACCCCCCACTTCCGGTTTATCTTATCAGTTGCTTGTTACAGGTTGACCGGTACACATCTCCGTAAATTGCATTCCTTGTTTTCGCTAACCCATGGATACCACACCAGAAGAAGCCGCTCAAGTTGTTGCCTTGTTGCAACAAGGGTTAAGTCAGCGAGCAATCGCTGCCCAGCTCCACTTGATCCAGTCTTCTGTATCCCGAGTATACAGACGGTTCCAAGAGACTGGTGCCTTCAATCGGAGACCAAGAACGAGCCGCCACCGGTGCACTTCAGAGAGAGACGACCGCTTCATTGTCTCAACCTCGCTGCGCAATCGACACCTTACGGGCGTTGATGTGCAGCAAGAACTGAGACGTGTACGACAAGTGGCTGTCAGCGAGTGGACAGTGAGAAGACGCTTGAAGGAAGCCAACTTGACGCCAAAAAGACCTGCGACGGGCCCTAAGTTGACTGCAGGCCACCGACAAGCGCGCCTTCAATTTGCTCGAGAGCATCTCAATTGGAGCGTTGCGCAATGGCGATCGGTCCTGTTTACTGATGAGTGCAGAATGTGTCTGCATGGCAGTGACAGGAGAGGCCGAGTCTACAGGCGTCCGGGAGAACGATTTGCCCAATGTTGTTTCGCTGAAACAGTGGCATATGGCGGCGGTTCCTGCATGATGTGGGCTGGTATCTCTTTAGAGGGAAAAACCGAACTTGTTTTCGTGCCTGGGGGCGGCCGAGGAGGCGGGCTAACAGCTGATCGGTACATCACCGACATTCTACTGGATCATGTTGTGCCCTACGCAGGGTTTGTCGGTGAAGACTTCGTGTTAATGCACGACAATGCCCGCTGCCACACGGCACGAGTCACTCGACAGTTTCTGCAAGAGGTCGAATTACGCACGATGGACTGGCCTGCGCTCAGTCCTGACATGAATCCCATCGAGCACTTATGGGACGAGCTTAAAAGAAGAGTTCGGGCCAGAAATCCAGTCCCTTCAAGCGTAGACGAGCTAACGTATGCGTAGACAGCATTATTAGAGGAGTGGGACGGCATTCCTCAAGAAAATGTCAAAAAATTGATAAGGTCCATGAAAAACAGACTGCGGGATGTAATTAGGGCTAGAGGGGGCAATACGAAATACTGATTTAAATAAAATAATTTTATTTTTAATTTTTTTTGTTTAATTTGTCAAATACGAGACACATACCCTTTTTCCTAAATTCCCGTTTTTCCTACTCTTGCATTCAGACATCATTTATTTCAAAAATGATGGATGGATTTCAATGATAATGATATCAAATTAAAGCTGACATCTTAAGCTTTCGAATGACATATCATTTTAATAATTTCCATTCATGATTTTAGTTGTATCAATGTATATGTGCGCCGACAAGGCTTGAGTCGATTTGGTTGCTCGCGAGTGTAGTATAGGTTCTGCCTAGTTTGTGATCAGATGTCAGTGTGTAAGTTCTCCCTAAATATTTATTTATTTATTATCTATTTTTTAAATTGGAAATTACTAGGAACAGTGTAATGTAGTGAAATAAAAAGTGAAGGAAGTTTTTTTAAAATAGATTAGTAATCGTCGATGTAGCAAGCATGCTGATGCCATCGAGGCATTAAGCCCTACGTTTTCTTTTCATTGCCAGCCTTTTGGATCGTCGAGGTGGTAGCTTAGCTACTGCGCCACATTCGCAGGTAGCGTATACGGCTCTCTCAATGTCTCGGTTGTTTGTCAACCCATATTGATAATTCTTCTTTTATTCAATACAAAATCTAAATTATACGGCATTGAATTGAGATATGCTACAGTTTTTAATAAACAAATATTGTTATAGAAACAGTAAGTAATAACTAACATGGATCAGCATGTAAATCGTTTATTACAGTCCGCTGAAAGAATCCGTTTCTTACGTCTAGAACGGCCGGACTGTAATGTGAATTAACCCAATTTTACCTATATATGAGTATTAACAACCAACACTTATTTCGCAAACAGACCCTCCTCATTATTCTTATTAAGTTCCTAATTAAGAATTATCTTAATATCTTCGACGAATATAAAACAAGTCTTTTTCCTTAATTCAACAAATAATTTAATTCGCATTGTTGTCAATATTACGATTTTACTTTCCACTAGGTTGAATATTAATTAGCACTGCTTCCTTGTCTTAACAACAATAATTTCAAAAGAATGTTGTTAATTACGTACTTACATATAGCAGGAAATGTCCTTTTGTTGTTCAACCATTGCTTGTTAAGGGTGAAACTAGTAATAAATTGCCCAACTTATTACGCAATTGAGGTTGAATTATGGTGGAACAAAACTTTTATTTATTTGTTTCAAAATAATCATATGTAATATTAATACGGGAAGCAATAACTTTGTACACCTTGGAACAGTAAAAGTCAATATTTTTGTTTAATAGACTCACTGATAAGAGATGACACTCGGTTTCTCACCTCTTCTTAGTTTGTCAGAGTGTCGAAGGCATGTTTTTTTTTATTAATTAATAAAGTAGCAAGTATAGTACTTTATATGTATTACAATCTAGTCTAGAGACTAATAAGTAATTTCCTATTAACCTAAACTTCTATATAAACAAAAACTAATTCTAAGAATCAGTCCACCGACTTTCCTTAGTCATATTTGTTAAGGGGTAAGATATTTTGTACATGTGTTCTTTATAAATAGATTATTACTAATCACTAAATTCAGTAATCACGACACTAGTTCATAAGGTTTTGTATGGCATGGTAGTATATGATAAGTCGTGTGTCAAAACTTGTGTTTTGAGGGCATCATGCGACAAAGAACAGCATCCCTGCTACGTAGAATTCGTGGGAGCAACAATAGCATTCTTCAGGTTATTTCTGTTGGACAGCCCTTTCCTGATGCACTGGATCCGTATGCATAGTGGTGGAGATAGTGCAGCAGGACGGTTCTAAATTTTTTTTTAAAATTATGATTACTAACATATTCCAAGTACTGTAATATTAACACTATATGGATTTTATATCTGAAATAAATGAATAATAATAATAATAAAAAACTGAGAACCGATTATTAATTACACCCAAACTCAGGACAAACAGACATGTTCATGCACACAAATATCTGCCCTGAGTGGGAATCGAACCAACAACCTGCGGCGTGAAAGGCAAGTACCTACCACCCACGCTAACCAGCCCATCATTATCTAGTTAAACACGCTACCGCAAAGCCTTCGAGTCAGTCGAATACCATTACCATTATTGTAAACCCATGCATGGTCAGAATCACAATATTTGGTTACGTCTCATACTCTTTAAGTACTCATCATTCGCTTGACACCTTAATCGTACTAACAAAATATTACATACCCACTTGTCATATTTTGGTTTCGCACTCGAGTATAAAATGTGATTCTTACTCGTGTAATTAAATAATATTACAAGACAACTAGATGTAATCATGCGTTCACGAGAGGTTATTCTCATTGTAACGACCTTGTTGAATAAATAGGTAAATGAAAATATGACGTTCGTACTAACATAAGCTGGCTTGGCAGGTAGGTAACACATATTATACATTATTGTTATTACTTATGGAAAACTTTATTTTCTTAGTGCGGTTTCCTTTATCGCCGTCCAGAAAACTTCAAATAAGGAAGTTGTCTTGTCAGACTCTGGTCTACTTGTGGGTGTTCCTTCCTGGAGTAGTGCCGGTATTTTTTTAGGAAATGCGGGCATTGTCTAGGTAAATGAATCCCTGGGTCACAGGGTATTTTATAAACATGTATATTATTATAATTGACTTACTTATAGTGCACACACTAATTGTCCTGTGCAGGAATAGAACCCGGGACATGGGGCGAGGTGACGAGGTTAGTGAGGTCGTAATCATCTTCGAATCCATGTTTCGTTAGTTTCACTAACGAAACATGTTCATTTTTCAATGTATGTTTTTCAATATGTTATACCAAATTTCTTTTATATATTTTCAACTTTATCACATAAGCATAAGTTCCCTTTCTATTAGGGAAATTTGACAGATTGGGGTAGCTTGATGTGCTGGCGTCTGTACATGAATCAATTTATAAAAAGATCATTGTTTTGCTTGGAAATGCTTTCTGTACGTCTTTTAAAAATCGGTCAAATACATTTTTATAACGAAAAGTATTGAGTCCATTATTAACGGTTGAGCTAGGTAAGTCAAGCACCAATCGTGATGCCAAAATAAACTTCCAGGAACCTCACGTACCATAACCATAATGAGAACACTGGAGTGTTATTCTTATCAAGTGGCTCGATGAGTCAAAAAATTGGGTAGAAGTCCAAACCAGTGTCAACATTTTGAAGAGACGTCAACGAGCCTCCGATTTGGTCAATAAGTGGTCCAGAGTTATTAAAATAATATGGCAACCGGTTGAACCACCGAATAGATTTTCCTGTCGTCTTTATCACTCTACAAACTAAGTATATAGAGAGATAAGAGAATTGACGGGCCGGTTGGAGTGATTGGTGAATGCTTGCCTTTTACGCTGCAGGTCGTGAGTTCCATTTGGTCGGGTATAGAAAATAATACTGAAACCGAAAATCAAATATTATCTTTAAGAAAACAAAGCCCCTTTTTTTGTTTCAGTACTTAAACAATGTCGGTACTTAAACAGAGACGGTCACCGTAGCCTAGTTGGTAGTGCTCCTGCCTACGAAGCTGGTGGTCCTGGGTTCCCGGTTAGTGCAAATATTTGTGTGATGAGCACGAATATTTGTTTCTGAGTCATGGATGTTTTCTATGTATTTAAGTATTTATCTATCTATATAAGTATGTATATCGTCGCCTGATACACATAGTACAAGCTTTGCTTAGTTTGGGGCTAGGATGATCTGTGTGACATTGTCCCTAGATATTATGTCCCTAGATATTAATGACGAATTAGCTTTAACGTCAGTGAGACTGCAATACCGCGTATGTAATTTCAATGTTTGCTGTAGATGAATGGATCAAATAAATATTATAATGGCTTGCCATAACTATTTAGTTACTCGCTATTGCAGTCTCACTGATATTATGTTTTTTTTAAGTAGATCAAAGCGGGAAAATTGTTTTTTTATTGTTCTACTCGGAACGGCATTTTATGGCAGAGAAACACATGTTTTCGAAATAAATACTTATCAATTACTATTATCCAGAGCTGTTACTAATATCCCGATCCTCGAGCGAACAAGAGGCCTGCGTCTGCGCATATTAACGGCAGTAACTCCTAAGGGGGAGCCCTCTGGCGCCGGTACTCAGTTTGTAGTTTTATTTGCTAGGCGGCTTCAGCCAAACTCACTTCTATTGTCTGGGGAAGCAGTGAAAGTCTCCTAGGCGAATTGTTAAAAATGATATTAAGATTAATTGACAACATCAATAGTTTACTACTCAATTAGGGCAATCGTGCTATGAGAACGTCAGACATAAAAATATATAAATGAGCAAAAATTATTCAAACCCCAATGGGCGCTTAAACAAGAAACATTCAACAATAAATTAACACCAACACCAAAACAGAATCGGTCCACCCAATACATCCCTGTCGTTGATAGAGTATCTTCACCCAAAAACATCAAAGATTATAAAAACCGATCCATTACGACGGAACCCGTGTACTGCCGACATGTCCAATCCTTCATTCGGAAACCAAAAAAGGCCCGAAGAAAAAAGAACAAAATACTTTTTGCTAACAGTGCCCAGTCACGCCATCTCGTTACTGTAACCAAACATGTTATTAAACTATATTATATTTTATTTTTTAAACGAATCTTTTTTTCTTTTCTTCTCTGTTTCGTTTGTTGAGAGTCAGTTCACAAAATACACAATTTTGCACGCGATGTGTGTTAAAGTGATTTTTTTACGAAATTCGTGAGCTTTTGAACGAATGTTGAAAGGTTGTCAAGTTGGCTGAACTGGATTTCACTGTCTTGGTAATGTTCGATTTTCAAATTTAATTTCTGAATATGACAGAACTGTTTACTATTAAATATTAAAGCATGGAGATCCGCCTTTGGCTTGCTTTTCCGCCTTATTTAACTATTAAGATGTTTTTAAGCGAAATAATATCAAATGTTATAATGAATATTCTTTTAAGAATTCTTAAGCACGCTATCATAAGAAGAAAGCCACTTGTTAGAAGTATAATGCTATTGGTATGTTTAATTATTTATATTTTCATTTTAATTTTTGCCTGTTTTTAGGAATGTATGTAATGTTTGAATTTTTAAGTTTTATTTTTTAGATTATTTTGGTCATAATACATGGCAGGTAATAACATTATTATATTAATGTTGTGATCCTGGGTGTAAGTAAGAGTCACTAAAGGTCGTCGGGTTGAGGGGAGGAAGATTTGGAGAGGTTTAAATAAAGTTAATTGGGGATGAGGGGATGAAAATTTGGCGAGGTTTAAATAATGTCAATTGTCACCAGTAAGTGTATTCTTTATTTCTGACTTAGTGTTAAAACAAATATAAAGTTTTGATCTCAGCCAAAATCATCGATATCATGGAGGGTATGAAAATGCTATACATACAACTAGCAGTAACAATGTTTTGATATGTATTCCTTAAAGAAATTCCCATCATTAACATCGAAGTCTGTACACAAAACATAATTAATTCTCTACCGTCCTTCTCGGCTTAATTTGTACAAGGATCGATCTACCACGTCACAGAATATTTTATAAATTGCCAAGATGCTATCACTGAGAATTTGCACCGGAATTGCGGACCAGCGAATGATATATCAAAGTCCAATATTTAGGGTACAATCTTAATAATTTTATCTGATGTACCCCTCAGGACTGCAGGTGATTCGAAGATCAGGGCTGATAACTTTTCCAGAGCTTACTTCAGGATATTGTTTTATATTGTATGGAGTTACCCTTGGACACAACATCAATTGATAATATAATAATCGAAAATATGGTTCCAAGATGAATATAAGAGAAATTTAACATTTAACTGATGTTGTCTAGTGTTCTTGACAATAACTTGATACGAGCTAGCTAAATATCATTTCTGTAATAAAATAAATTTTATAAATGTTTTCATACAAGATGTACCTAAATATCTATGTTACTAGAAATAATATCTAATGTATACAACTATATTACTACAAACATGTTCTGACTATTTACAAGCGCTTTTTTAAAGTCTACGTGAATAAAAACCTTTTTTATTTTATTTAATTTTTTATGTTCTTTATACCACGGATTTCCTCTACACGTAGAAAAATATTAAATGACTTAAATGTATAGCTACGTGATTTTTAATTAATAAGATTTTTATATTATTTTAATAATATAACTATTCCTGTTCTTTTTATCGTACTAATATTATAAATGTGAAAGTTTGTGAGCATGGATGTAACGTTGTTTGTTATTCTTTCACGCAAATGCTATGGATAATTTCGACGAAACTTTGTAGTTATATAGCTTATGTATACGAATAACATATAGACTATTGTTTATAAATTTTAAAGCGGGCGTAACCGCGGGGTACAGCTAGTATTTTATATAACTCTTTTACTACGTTTATACCAATGAATTGTATACCCTTTTGTATCTGTAATGTGTGCCACTTAAATGAACTCAAATGTGGAAGTAGTAACTTGTGGCAAAGTATTTAAAGGAATTTTCAGTATATCTGGGTTTAATCCAAGAAGAAAAATCTACGGCTCTGACCCGTCCCTGATACCCGAGAATCGAGCTTAACAGGTTAATTAAGTAATTCTTGTAAACTTTGCAGAATGTTGATATTATCAAATGTTTCTTTATGATCGGACCTCCGTTTTGGGTATAAATACAAATTATAGCCGTAAATCATACGTCTTTTATACCGTAATCTTTGGCTTGAAATTTTTACGAAGTCAACGTGTAATATTTAAGAGTTTATTTATTTATGTGTTTTTGTTTATTTATAATTCCGTTTTATTAAAGTTTTTGAAGAAATTTGCACTCGCTTCGATGTATGAATGAAATAAAACCAATTGAAGGCTATTAATTGATCATAAAGGGAAATAACATTTTTCAATGTATTAAATGGTATAAGAATGTATCAATAGACAGAACAGGAAAGTATCTTCTTTATTTGGTACAGGGTTGGATTTATAATGACATATTCCAAAACGTAATAGCATATAGCTACTACTGCGAGACTTTGTCTGATTGTATATATAATCAGGCAGTCTCGTAGTAATTTCATACAGTTTAATGTGATCCTTTTGATCCATAGAATAGTTCGCGATTTGTCTAGATCTGGTTTAAATTAATTTGTACCTTTTGTGCAGGTAATTAGATATACAATCGACAATATTATCTTAAACTCTGTACTATCTACTTTTATAAAACAAGTGATTCTCGATAAAATCTCGTAAACTTTCAATCAATAATTTTTCTTTAACAGTATCTGAATCTCGTACAAATTTAAACTAGATATTACAGATATATCTTTAGAATATATATTATTACTTCTATATGCTAAATGTTACCATAAAGTTACTAAACACAATTCAAGTACAACTAAACCACATTCGTCTAAACAACTCTAACTACAAATTAAAACCATCTCCATCATAATTAATATAAAGCCCCATTCCCACAATAATATATCGAGCGAAACAAAACCAGGAGTCGTTAAGAAGTCGCTTCAGGCTAATCGAAATAGTGATTGACGAAAACTGTATACAATTTACAGTGGAGATGTAGCACCAACGCACAGTGGAACGAATGTATGGGAGCGGTTGGACGTAGACATGTCCGAAAAATAAGAGTAAAATTATGACAAACTAATGATGCCATCTTATTCGATTACTTAATGCCTTCATAAATTGTGGTGATGAATTTCTTCATAACTCCCATATTTCGGGAGTAATTTGAGAAAATGTGAAATTTTACTATGAAAATGAGTGTATCGAGCTCTCTCCCTCCTGATTCCGGGCTTGTTTCAAGTAGCGGTCTCTAATATCGTAATGCTATTACTAAGAGCTATATTTAATACTAAGACACATAGTGCGCCAAATGTGCACTTTCTGGGATAAAAGGAAATGAAAATTAAAAAAAAAAAACGTTTTTTCCCCATTTGTATTTACTTTAAACCGCAGACAGACTTATTAAGAGGTCTATAAATATATTATATATATACAGAAATATATATTAACAAAAATATTCACAAGAACTGATGAGAGTATGACTTTTAAGTAAGTTGAAGATTTACGAGGACTAGGATGTGTACAAGTTGAAGCATCAGATTTAGCAGGAGAAATTATGGGCTCGATGACGTCACTTATATTTTCTGTAGAAGGTTCCATATTTTCATTCTGTAATTCCGGCCATTGAATTGCAGCCTGTAGCCAAATCTCATGTTTCTTCCGAAACTTATCTGTGCTTCTTCCAGACTTTGTCCATTTTGCATAAATGCGGTAGCAAAATCGACGACACCAGTCTTTTAAACTTGTTTCAGCACTTTCACATAACTGAACACAACTGTTATCTTTTAAAACACTGAACAAATAGTTAAAGTCGCGTAAATCTTTATGTGCGCGTGCGCATAAAGCAACGTGAATATCAAGATTTGTATTAAAATTTGGAAAATACATTGCGAGATTAGCTTGGATACAACGAGGTGTAAATCAACACTGATTTTAAAGTTACTAATAGTGACCTATTTATATAAAATCCAGGTATCCCAGGTATCCTTTGTTAAATATTGCAAGGTAATTAGTTATTGTGATAATTAGTAAATGATGCATGCTAAATTAGTGTATTAAGAGCCATTTAGTAATTAAATAATAGCAATGTTCTTATCAGTAATCATTAGTGCATCAGTTTTATATGTAAACCTTAAGTCCCTAATTATATATCCTAATTAGCTTATATCTTCTCTAATTGGCTGCTCAGAAATGTTATTGTAATAAGGTAAACCTTTAGAAAAACGGTTTTAATCAACAAAATAAACAAAAAATAAAAAAATTGTGTTATAAAATAAACATCACTCTTTATCCCAGAAAGTGCACATTTGGCGCACTATGTGTCTTAGTATTAAATATAGCTCTTAGTATTAGCATTATGATATTAGAGACCGCTACTTGAAACAAGCCCGGAATCAGGAGGGAGAGAGCTCGATACACTCATTTTCATAGTAAAATTTCACATTTTCTCAAATTACTCCCGAAATATGGGAGTTATGAAGAAATTCATCACCACAAGTTATGAAGGCATTAAGTAATCGAATAAGATGGCATCATTAGTTTGGCATAATTTTACTCTTTTTTTTCGGACATGTCTACGTCCAACCGCTCCCATACATTCGTTCCACTGTGCAACGCAGCGAATAAAACATGTTAGCGGATGGTCTGAGGGATAAACTGATAGCGCGTTTTTAAATTTTATTTCCCTCAACTGCAAATACCTGATGTTATGATTTCTAACTCAAAAACGATTGCTATGTACTTATTAATTGCTGTGATTTTCAGGTAGTTTCAGGTTGAACTCTTTATACAATTTTTGTGTCATCGTCATATTAGCTGAATGACATCTTGTCTTGGAGCAAGGCCTCCTCAAAGCGGGTCGACTATGCAGCATGTCCATCGTTTAGAAGGATACGCTAGAGTTGTAACGCTTGGCAGATGATTTGGCGAACGCAGTTTAATGGTAATAGTACACAGAGAGACGCTGCTGCCTGTTCTGCTGCTAATGAGATGAGGGGTGATATTCTTTGTCTTCAGCCCCATAGCAGTTTTTTTTTAATGGTTGTATGGTTACTGATGAATTCTTAATAAATTTGCGTTTTTATTGGTAATATAGTTGAATATATGTATATAGTTATTGATCTTTTATATTTCTTAAATAACTTAAAGTTGAATGGGCTCATGAATCAGTAAGCAGTTAAATTAAAAATAATTTAATAAATACATATGATACAGAATAAAATTACAAGAATGTTAAAGAATGGCAAACTCATTGCAAAATAGTAAAACAATTATTGAAATTCTTAAAGGTTTTCGATAACGAAGAAATAAACAAGATTGAAGGTGATTCAAGGTGATCATATAACCTGAAGGTCAGAAGTTCCCTAAACCAGCGAGCATGTATGAAGCTTATAATGGGCAAAAATCGTTACAAATGGCAACTCACCTAACCCTTCGGGAAACAAGCTTGTGTCTATGTATTTATGCACATAACCTAAGTCATATAAAATTTATTTACAAATATTTCCATGATGTTAATTCTTGTGTCGGAAGCCTGATGGATTCTGACATCAGATATATTGTGCCTACCGGTATGTCTACTTAGGTGGCGGAGGTCATCCTATGTAAATGTCAGCTTGTCTGCCAACCACTTGTATCATAGCAAAACGAGAAATATAGTTTGTAATCAATGCTTATTTACTTAGAGCCGCTACAGTAGCAGCTAGGCAACTTACATGAAATGCTAAGTGGATTAAACAAGGTGTTGCTGCAATGATAATGTTAGTAGGTATCTCATATTCCGCAGAAGCCTGTGGAGTGGGACTACTAATGGTTGTTTAGATAGTGTGCATGATCATACATTGACCTCTAAATGCACACATGTAATTTTAATAGTGTGGCAATAAGAATACTTTTATGCACATAGAATGAATTTGAATAAAAACTATTTCAATAATTGAACTGAGGCTGTGCTATTTTATGATTAAAATATAGCTAAATCCCATGTGGTGTTTAAATTGTTTTTGTTTTCAATATTGACCAATAAAATACATACATATCCATTCGTATAACATGTAGTAAAATGTATCTAAAACTATCAGTATTAAATAATAATTAACAGTAGCGTTAGTATAGTAAATTAAATTATTATCCCTTAATGATTGTCTTAAATATTAGTCATAGATCTAATTATCTGTGTACACCCAGATTTAAATATATATTGGTATAGTTAACTGGTAATACTAAAATCCATGTGGTGACTATTTAAAAGCAAATTTAAAGTGAATGTGCATAAAGACCGTTTTTAGTTTTTAAGGAAATATTATAAAAATACATTTAGGATTTAAATAAATAATATTTATTGTTATCATTTATTATAATTTTATACATCAAGCGGTGGACACTCTTTCACAACAGTTAAACAATGCTATCTGCCATATGTGCTTCGGTTTTTAACGTCTCAGGACGATTTAATACGAAAAAAAAGAAATAAAGTACAAAAATATCAATTTCATCCTTAAAAAATGAGACTAGAAAAGGAAAAAGTGTTAAGCAAGAATCGGAGTAGCTGAAAATGCATCTGATAATCACAGGCGTTTGTATGTACGACGTCATCTTTATTACACACGATAAGAAAACAATACAAACAGTGCCAATTAGGAAACATAAGCACTAGGGTAAGCTAAATTGATTGATGAGTTTACTCTCAGCAAACCAAAATTAAAGAGCAAAATTTGTTATAGCGGGGTTAAACATTTAAAACGCCGCTTTTACAAATTCAGCGTTCTTAAATATATTATATGTGTGTATCTTTGTGTATGTATGTTTTATAAATGGCATTTTAACACAGAATCATTACCCGCTGAACCCGTATAACTTAAACCGTTTATTCACACGAGCGACAAAAACCGTTACCTATAGGTCTCTTAAACCAAAGCACATCATTGCGCGAAAGGTGTCCGCGCCCCTTTTAAGGCTTCCAACCTAAACATGGAAGGACTGTCGTTCTTTGCATATGCCATCAGGATTTACAATTGGTTACCATCAAAAACGGCTAAGGAAATTGTCTCACGTACGCGATAGTGACTTTCTAGATGTAGTTCTTACGGGAAAATTATGCAGTGTTGCCATATCTTCGGTTTTTCAGAATAGTAGTTCAACTATCTATTTATATTCATTTCTTTTCCATGTGGTCATCTCAGTATGGGGACAGATTAGAATATATTAGTTCCTAGCCTCATGTACGCAAAGAAGCATTTTTAATCCACATACTTAGTGCTTTTATTTAAAATAAAAAATATATTAAGGTGTTAAATTATATCAATGTAAATGAATAATTAAAATACAAATTCCTTTAATTATCCTCACTGAAATAAAAATAAAATAACACTAGTATTAGTAACTGATAACATCTCCTTAGCCTTATACTTACCAGGATTTTTTGATATTTTATTCGAAAAGTGCTACTCTTTTAAAATTAGATCTGGTAACATTAAAAGTATGAGAAAATAGTAGTGTCAGTAAATTTATGGTGTGTTGTGATTTGAAAATGGCGGGATTATGTTGAAGTGAACATTATGTAAACAGTGAAACCTTTATATGTCTCTGAAGTTATAAAAACACAAAAGGAAATATACTGCGGTTATAGAATAGAGTCGTCGTTTTATTTAATAAATTCGTTGTTTTTTAATGTTATTTACTCATCAAAGATGGGTCACGATAAGCCTGATGGCGTGGTTGGTAAATAATTGCTTTCCAGCCCGCAGGTCGTGGGTTCGATTCCCACCCAGGATAGATTTTTGTGTGCGTGAACATGTCTGTTTGTCCTGAGTCTGGGTATATTTATCTATATAAGTATGTATTGACAAAAGAAAAGTAGTATATGTAGTTTATCAGTTATCTGGTTTCCATAGTACACGCTCTGCTTAGTTTGGGATCAGATAGCCGTGTGTGAATAATGATCCAGGATATTATTCTTATCAAAAGATATATAAAATCTGTTATTATTTATTATATTCATCAATATTAAAACATAAATTTATATTGGAATATTATAACTTAACATTTTTAATGAGCGATCGGGAGGAGTGCACACAAAAGTCGCAACCTTAATGGCTTCTGTAACGGAGTCGAAATTTTACGTAGCTAAAGGCACTTTACGTAACACTTAACACAACTTTTTAAATTCTCCATTCAATAAATCGATCATACCCTTACCACCTGTCGCTAAAACGACCTAAATTCGAATCGATTGCTTCAATAAATCTCTCGCAGGCGTGTCGTACCGACCGTGAGCATATTTGGCGAGCCTCTTGCTATAATTATGAGTTGCATCGATTTTTAGATAAGGAAAAACGATTTTTTTGATTTATATAGGGGTGAATTGGTCATACATACCACTTTTAGGGTTTTGTAGTAAACTTTCTCTTCTTTCTTTCTTTATCGTATAGGCAGTGAGCCCAATAGAACTTGGACATGGCTTAACGACTGTTGTCTAACGAGAACAGCCGCACCGATATCTTAACGTGCCTTAAATGGCATGGTGGCGCCCAGTAAATAAACCAATTCGCGGTCACCCATCTATAATCTGACCACATGCCAAGGTGCTTTACCGCACAGATCACATACTGGAAATCATACTAAATACTTTTATAGAATTTTAGAACCTAAATTCGCGGTCATATGCAACTTTCCTGCTCTTGTGTACGTTCTCGAAGACTTTATGTTTAAATCCACCATATTTATACATAAAAAACTCAAACCAGTCCAACTCACACCAGTTTTAGAAAATAATACATGCCGCGATGTGTCTTTTTTGTTTTTTGCGTTGGTACTGTAGTAATAATTAAGATATCTTGGGACATAATATCTTGGGACAATGTCACACACATCATCCTAGCCCCAAACTAAGCAGAGCTTGTACTATGGGTACCAGGCGACGATATACATACTTATATAGATAGATAAATACTTAAATACATAGAAAACATCCATGACTCAGAAACAAATATTCGTGCTCATCACACAAATATTTGCACTTACCGGGATTCGAAACCAGGACCACCAGCTTCGTAGGTAGGAGCACTACCAACTAGGCTAACGTGATATGTCAAGTAACATGGCAATGGCAATTTCCTGACTGTCTTATTGAACAATAATAACTACTTAAAACATAAAACTGACTTTGACTAAAACTACCTTTCTTGATAACTAATTGGAACTAAACTTATGTGGTATCATCTCAAAAATATACCTTATTGACCAAAAGAATAATGATTAAATCGGTCCCAAATAACCGATAAACTGCGTAATATGAATATAAAACACATACACATTCGAATTAATAACTTATTTTTTTAAGTTGGTTGTAAAGGTAGAATAATAGTTCTTTAACCACATTTTCTGACAAAATAATTCATATTCATAAGGTATTGTCATAAATCTCACATGAAATACAATTAATAGGGATTTTAATCTTTTTTAATCTACTCTATCTTTCCCGAAAAGGTATTGTAGAGCTCTTGACGATCTACTTATATACAGCGATTAAAAAGTGATTTCATTACATCAGTAAGGATAGGCGCACATTTTTCAAGTAGGTTTCATACAAGGAAAGCTATGGACATATAGGTTTCATACAAGGAAAGCTATGGATTAAGTGACACGTTTCGAAAACTCCAACTTACTCTCAAGAATCCACTTCCTGCGGGTGGATTCCTTCCTTCCATCTACGGCTTACAAAAAACCAGTAGCATTTTGTGGCATTCATAAAAAAATGGACAAATAACTCGAAATCATCTGCAACATTGTCTACGTAATAATTAATAGGGAAAATTTATTGCACATCATATGTTTTTTTAATCGCCATACTTGGTTTTGACATCTCAATTTACAGTTTAACGAAAAATAAATAACGACCTGGCCAATTAAACCAATTTTCATTACGCTTTTTAATGATTTTTTTTTGTTACTTTTCGTCATAAGTGGATTTTTAAGAAAAATATTTTTGTCCATAGCTTTCCTTGTATGAACAAGGAAAGCTATGGACAAAAATATTTTTCTTAAATAAAATAAATAAATATGTTTGGACATCTAACATATTGTCATGTGATCTCAAACTAGGCAGAGCCGGAACTATAGCTACCAGACATTTGATTAATATCTCTGAATACATAAATATTATACATAAATTACACCCAGATACAGAACAAATAATCATGACCATCACACAAATATCTAAAATGACCAACAGCCCAAATCACTAGAAAATTCTTATGATTTCCTCATGTTTTTTAACATAATAATTAATAGGAAACCTTTTAGACATCCGTGTACAGTGCAGTGCATTAAACTAACCGGATTTAGATAGAAATTGTTATTTACTTAAGATTTTTTATTTATTTTAAAAATGAATAATAAATTCATTTGTCATTACTTTCCTGTTATTTCTAACTTCTGTATTATGTGTTTTGATTGAAATAAGTAATTTAAAACATGATTACTTTTTCTTTAAATTAATTTAGGATTTAATAAACAATTTTTTATACATGCTGGTTAGCATTATAATCCAAGATCGTATCATGGAAGCAGTTAGAGTTACCAATAAAAACTGTTATTATAATATTAAATTAATTAATAAAAACCGTATCGCAACTTAACGTGCGGCTATCATTATACATACACAATAAGATCGATGACAAGTTTTTCTAAGACAAAAAGCTGCAGAACCACTAATACTGTCAATCACTAGACCTGTCTGTGACAATATGTCGCGTCTGATTGCACTATGATATGATCTATTGATGATGATGATAGGAAACTCACGATTGAGTTAAGCTTGTCCCTGTTCATATTGTGGGTCTCGTAAAATGCAACTAAGGGATACATTAGGTAGTCGCGCAGCAGCGCTACCTGTGTTATAGCTACCACATAAAAGCGGTCGCCAACTTGCATAACAAGCACGGTGACATACGAAACGCCTCAAAATGGCAAATTTATAGTAACTTTTGGAATAGGCCTATGTCAGGCTGGTTATGACGGTGATGACGTGTGCATTAAAATTAAACAAAATATTCCCATATATGGTAGTTACAAAACGCTTGACGCAAAGGTGACGTATTAACCGATGAGGACCAATTAAGTGACACGTTTCGAAAACTCCAACTTACTCTCAAGAATCCACTTCCTGCGGGTGGATTCCTTCCTTCCATCTACGGCTTACAAAAAACCAGAAGCATTTTGTGGCATTCATAAAAAAACGGACAAATAACTCGAAATCATCTGCAATATTGTCTACGTAATAATTAATAGGGAAAATTTATTGCACATCATATGTTTTTTTAATCGCCATACTTGGTTTTGACATCTCAATTTACAGTTTAACGAAAAATAAATAACGACCTGGCCAATTAAACCAATTTTCATTACGCTTTTTTAATGATTTTTTTTTGTTACTTTTCGTCATAAGTGGATTTTTATAAACTCGTTATTATAATTTTCAGGAGAAATAAATTAAGCAAGTAATAACGATTGCTATCTGTAATTGAATGGTAGTTACAATGGGGGACAAATTAAATAAAAGAAGGGAAAGCGTTGAGTTGGAGATGTTCTCAAGAAAGGCCAGGTCAGAAAAACCCTAAACAGGTGAGCATGTATGAAGAATATAATGCAGTAAACGAGGCAAAAGTGGTTTGCAAGGATCGTGACAAATGGAAATCCGTGGTTTCTTTCTACCCCTCTGGGAAACAGGCGTGTAATAATCGTTTTACATACAAAATCATAGAGTATGTATGTAAAATCTTAGTAAATACATACTTGGCAGTCAACCATTACTTTTGAGTAATAATTAATTAAAATGTTCTATATTTTATTTTTATCAAGAATCACTTGCTTTTGTCTGATACAAAACTTATTATTTTTTTGAAAACAACAGTTCCATGATCTTCAATTTTAATATTTATTATACGCCATAAAATGGATTACAATAATTTATAACGTATACACATGTCACGTGTCTTACTACTGTGATATTTATTAACAACTTATATTGTTTATTACACGTGTGATGCACCTAAACTTAAAAAATAATACTTTCGTGTCATTAATAAAACTAATTTATTGTTTTACTTGAAAAAATAAATTACTTAATTAATACATGTCTAAATCATAACAAAGTTATTTATACAACTGGAAATGTGACACAAAGATATGAATTAATTTAAGCGATATAATTTATATCATGAATGTATCTTTTGATCATACTAATTATCATGTTAATTTTAAATTATCGCTTTAGATTAAGTAGGTAAGCACGATTTCAATAAATGCTAGTGTTTACTTATTATTATACCTACATTTTCAGAATTATTGCCAAATAATATGTAAATATACTAATTTTACATATTTTAATAATTAATAACAAACTTAATCATAGTATAATATTGAAATGGTTCTGAGTTAGGAGATTATTTTTAAATAATTAAATAAAGTGCTGATAATTAGTTTCAAGGCATACTGCCAGACATTTTACACCAGCAGCCTTTGGGCTAATCATACCCAAAAATCAGCCAATACCCTGCGCATCCAATACAATAACACTTTCAGGATGTTGTTGAGGCTTCCGCCTTACTGTAGTGCGTCCGGGATGTTTGCTGATGCGCATACAGATGACTACTTCGCGTTAATGCGCAAGAAGGTCGCATCAGTAATACGCAGAGTAAGGGGCAGCAGCAACAGCATCCTGAGGGTATTTGCTGACAGGATGGATGGGCCTACAACGGGTAGGTTTATCAAGCTGCATGTAAGACATGTGGCTTGATAAGGTTTCCTAGTTTTGGGCTTAGTTAGTTATAGTCTTAGTTATAGTTACTAACATAGTTTAAGCATATATTGTTTTACTAACACACTATGGGCCCTGGAAGCCTGATAATAAAACATTTTTATTTTTTATTTATTTTATTATTATAAAAGATAAACTCGTAATATTATGAACTAAGGTTAGTCACTTCATCATGAATAAATATTTATATATTTGACGGTGCATATTTGTTTAAATATATGAAGTCATAATATTTTACCAAACGGCAACATTTAATTAAATTGTCAGTAAACCAAACATACCGCAACACTTTCAGCTGCAATTACAAATAATTTACCAAAAATGCCGTTTCTCTTGGTAACAGAAAGAAACAATTGCAAACAAAAAAGATTTATACAAATTAACGAATACCACTCGGAGCAGCCAAAACTGAACCGAGAAAGTGCTGACAGCTAAATATTACCACGCCTTGAAATTCAACCTATCAAAATGTAATTACATATAAGAAAAAAGATTTTAAGGAATCAATGAGATGCATTATACCATCACAAGCTTGTTACGAAAAGGCTAACTGAGTAACTGTTTGTTTAAAATTGTAAATTAATTTTGTGTGTCAGTTTTCGTGGCCTGCAGTGTACAGTTGAAGGGCGCGAGACAGTTTTAATTGGATATGCTGATGCGCAAAATGTTGTGCTGATATTTTGGAATTCAGAACTGAAAACTTGTAGAAGTGTCATCGTAACTACTTATATGTACGGAATGTCATGATACACTGGTATGTCCTGGTATGAGTATTCTCATGCCACGCAAATGGCTAGCTTCCATTAAGATTGGCTGCCATAGCGAACGCGCGTGTACTATTGTTAATTATACTATTCAAATTATGGCAGCTGCCACTTAATCTGTCCCTCATTTAAGAAGAAAAGAAGAAGAACAAAAGGTTTATTCAAAAAATTGCACAGATAACAAAAATATAAAATAACAATACATAAAATAAAAACATAGACACTTGTTGTCCGTGGAAGCCGGAAATGGCACCATCTCAACATTTGCTAGAACATTTTATTGTTCTAGCGTTGGTAATTCTGATATGTGAAAATAATGTATTAAATAAAAATAAATAAAAAAGGTTTTTATTCACGTAGACTTTAAAAAAGCGCTTGTAAATAGTCAGAACATGTTTGTAGTATTATAGTTGTATACATTATTATTTCTAGTAACATAGATATTTAGGTACACATTGTATTGATAGTATTAAAACATTAATAAAATTTATTTTATAACAGCAATGATATTTAGCTAGCTCGTATCAAGTTATTGTCAAGAGATTATGTTTCAGTTTAATTATCTAGTTTAAGTCTAATATTTGTAATACATATTGGCAATGGTTCTGTCTATATTAAGGTGATATTATTATGACGGACCTTATGTTAATAACGACGGTCGCGCTTTAATGCTACCACCGGATCCAATGCGCCCCAACTGAGAAGACCCAGCAAAACAAACTCAGCGGGTGTCTCTACTACCGGTTTCAACACGGCCCTATTTATTATAAACATATAATTATTTATTGATTTACTACGGCACATAGTTTACAAGAATTCGTTTATAAAAGTAAAACATGTGCGTGCCACTTCTACAAATTTATATTTCTGTTTCGGAAGGTAGTAAAAGGAAGAAGTTGGTCAATGTATTTATGGCGTCCAAAGACAATACTTATTAACTTTTGAACGCTTGCCGTGGACTTCTTCTGGCGCCTGATACGGGCTCCCCGTATCAGGCGCCAGAAGAAGTCCACGGCAGGTTAGGTTTAGTCGGTGCGAGTCCGACATACCCACCCGCAGACACTTTTTGCGGGTGGCATGCATTAGCATTCCACCTGTCTTATCAAAAAAAAAAAAAAAGGTTACGTAAAGGTGAAACATTTTTGACCTGGTTCTGTCAAGATGCTATAGAGAAATTTTATGTGTAGACTTTTTCATCATATCAGTCGGATGACGTCCACAGCTGGACAAAGGCATCCCCAAAAGATTTTCACAATAGAGTTTTGTCCATCTTTTGAAGGGATATGGTATAATCGTTACGCTTGGCAGACGGGTTGGCGATCACAGTACGATGGTCATAGTACACAGAGAGACGATGCTGCCTGGAAGATATTTCCTCGAGTCAACTTCTATGCCCCCCACTTGGTGAAAAGGCGTGGCGATATTTTTGCCACAAAGCTTTTTACTACATCACAAACCTCGCTATCTGCTATATTAGATACTCAACTAATGATTAACGATCATTATCAAGAAGGTGATTAAACTGCCTACATATATATTCATTACATTTTTTTATTTATGAAACTTCTTTACGCACGATAGACTTGGGGAGTGAGCTGGTGAATACGTTACGAAAAAAGTGATCGGGTGAAGCGAACGGAAGACGAGAGGAAAATATAAGTTAGGGAAGATGGAAAGAGAGTTGCGTTTCGTATATACTGTAGGGGCGAGAGAGAGAGAGGTGCAAGGACACATTGTCTTTCTTTTTTTCTCTCATAGCTAGTTACGTTCTACTTCAGTCGTGTGATCTAAAGCAGACTCGTCTTTTTAAATTTTACTATAACGTGACTTTGTTACGTAAAGAATTCATAGGTATACGTCAACAATACAAATGTCAGTGACCTCATACGTCAAATGTAACGTCAAAACATTTGAAAAACACGTTCATGTTACACTTTTCACGGAATAACAGTGACGGATTTACACGCTCCGGATAATAACACGAAACCGCTTCACACACACCGCGACATATTGTGCCGCCATTGTTTTGAAAGAAAAATTTACGCTAAAATTAACAAAAACACTACTGATTAGGAATTCTTTTCTTAAATACGTATCTGGACCGTTAAAATCAGGGGTCAATGTCCAATAAGCGAAGTCGAATTTTATGCACCAGTTTTGTGAAATATTGTCTTGTCGGTACAAACTATTTTAGTATTAACGTGAGCAATTTTAAACACTATTGTCTTAACAATAAAGGTTAGATTAAATACTGATTATTGTGAAGAATCTTTACATATGCAAATGGTTAATTTTAGGATTTCGCTCCCGTTGATTTGATTTTTGACGGCTCGAAACGTTAATAAAGATTTTGACTGATATATGACAAACGGTAAGTACTTTCGACTCATTGTTTATGGTCTCGCATAAGTTCTGACGTTTAATTTTCAATTTTATTAATTAAATCGATTAGTTTTTATAATTAATTGAGAAAAATATGAGGTTTTTATTAGATTAAATATGATTTAATATAGATTAGAACATAGCGGGATGCATAAATTTCACTTCTAGAGCTTATTCATATCTATTTAGTTTTATTGAGTAATTAAGTTAATTGAATTGATGTTACTATAAGATGCCATAAATAATAGCCGATAATGAATTAAACTATATTGATATCATAATAACAATAATGTCCTGCGTTCGTTTTCGGCGGCGCCGGCGCATGGCGGCCAGTCTCAATGGAGACTAGCCAGCTCCGACATATAGTGGACAAGTTGCTGCACATCGTCCCGTTGGCTCATGAGTTAGATTGAAATAGGGATATATAGAAGTAGTGTTTTCAACCGCAGATAATGAAGTCCTGGGTTCAAATCTAACTTTAATTAAGTGATTTTTTTTAGGATTTCTTTTTGGGTTTCGGTATCAGCCCATAGTAAAAAAATTGGTGATGTTACACTCCCGTGCCTCGGAGAACACGTAAATCCTTCGGTCATGTACCTGACCTCTTTTCGGTCGTGCCATCAAACTATCCCATAATGCATCGGACTATGAGAGTGAAAGAATAGAAAGTGCATTTGTGTTTGAGAACACAGTTCTGCACTATAATATGTCCCGCACAAATGAGAAATCTCCATTGTAACTGGCCGTCGTGGGCGAAATTCAATTACCAAGACATTATATCACCAGGCCATGGGTATCAATTGAGAAATTTCGTTAACTCATAGAATCTTTTAAATCCCAGAAATTTAAATACTCAGTTTGATCAGAAAGGCCGTATCTGCCATTGATTGTAGATTCGAATAAGCGTACAATTAAATTAATTATTTCACATATTGAGTTATGAAATAATTCATAACGACGTTTTTGCATAACTTTTTTATAATCATCAGCCTGGTAGCCTTCACTGCTGGATATAGGGCTTCTCCAAAGTTTCTGTAGCTATGCCATTTGAAGTGGTTTACCTCAGTCACCGCAATTAGCATGAGAATTTGCGAACGCAGTTAGGTGGTAGCTAGTACGCAAGTGGCACTGCTACCCGACTGCCTGGTACCTTTTATGATACCCACGGGATGGTTTGGTGGTACTGTTATTCTTTCTAGGCCAGAAACTTTTATTTACTTAAAACTCTATAGCTATACGCAAAATCCCAGGGTACGTGTCCCGACCATCTGAGAAATGTTGCAAAAGGGGGCATCGGAGCAGAATACCCGCGTTCCCGGGGCTCCGCCCCTCAGCTGCCAAGAGAAGTTGGAGAAGGTTAGGTTTTGTCGGCGCGAGTCTGACATTCCCACCCGCAGACACTTTTTGCAGGTGGGTGGCAAAAGTAGGCATTGCCCTTGCCTTATCAAAAAAAAGCTACCTATACGTATAAAGAACAGTTAAATGGAGGCACTCCTTCTATTTTCAAAATTGGTGAAACAAACAATTTATTTTTGAATATACCATCATCATTGCATTTAAACAAGAAAATAGATTATCCGAAGTTCCTAAGAAACAATGCAATTAACCCTTCGGGAACCTGTCAAAATATTATATGAATTCAATAATACTAATTACCTTTGGCTACCCTAAAAAGAGTTCAAGCACCTTCAGGAACAAAAAGATTTAAAGGAACCAAGTTTTTGGTAACGTAAATCCATTAATCAAAACTCAAAACGCCCGAGGGAAGCCGAACACGACGGAAACACCCGACATTTCACGAATACGCCCGATTGGTCACGCATGAAAACGATTAATAAGCGAAAGTCGCCCTTCTTAATTTATAGACGTTATTGAAAATTAATATTAATTATTATTAATAATGGTACGTCGGTATATTGTGAGATTCGTCTTGGTTATCCAGATGTCTAAATATCTCTGATTATTTTCAACTTTGAGTGACGAAAATACAGTTCAAAGTGGCTTGTTTAAAAGTGTGGTTTGCCTAATCTTGCTAGGCGATCATTACAGCATATTATCTGTCATCAATGGATGCTTCAGGCAAAAGTAGCCGGCATAAGCAATAGCTTGTTAAAGAAGTCATAATGAATGTTTAAAAGCTCCTATATCAAATTGGTAACATTTTTATTAATTAACCAAAAACTCGATAGTAAATTAATCGATATTTTAAAGTTAGAACCGATTTAATTTATTGTGTTTTGAGTTACAACATAGGTAAAATTCAATTCCGAAATAGCTTACATTTCCAAAGCTTGCTTAGTTATGTATCTTCGAGAGTAATGTGTGTTATATATATGTAATTGAATTATCCATTTAGAGTAATTTAACGATTTTACTAAATAGATAATAATTGAGAACTTGGTAGTAACTTCTATATGTGGTAGATGGAGTATTTTCGCTTGAGTTGCGGAACAAGTGTAATATTTTTCTCATATCTCATTGGAAAATGTCCATTAATTATGTGGGTATCTTTAAAATGTATGAAATTTATTATTAAAATTTATTTATTTTAGACTAGCTATTTACCCTTATACAGAAAACTGGAGATCGCTTTCATGCAAACTTAATGTCATGGGGCCATTTTCATATTTCATGCACATGTGTGCATGAAATATGAAACTGGCCCCACCAAACATTTTTTTTAATTTTCATCTTTCTCTTGGTCAAGGTTGCCTGTAGACTGTTATAAAATGCCCGGATTAGTTAAATTAATCTTTATATCGTGTTAATTCAAACAAAGAACACGTCCTGGTCTTGTGGGTCCGTAGATTATACGTTGGTAAATAACCCCGCGATACACAGGATAATTGCCTTTTTTTAAAAGAATAACCGACCAAGTGAGAGTCGGACTAGCGCACGAATACCATTATCTATAAAACGAGCAAAACATTCACGTTTGTTGTATGGGAGCCCCCTTAAATATCTATTTTATTTTGTTTATTATATTTGTTGTTATAGCGGCAACAGAAATACATCATCTGTGAAAATTTCAACTGTCATGAGATACAGCCTGGTGACAGACGGCGAAGTCTTAGCAATAGGGTCCTGTTTTACGGTACGGAACCCTAAAAAAGAGAATGCACGTAGAAAATTGACAAAAGTTTACATTGTAATGAGCAACTTTGCAACGTTACAGTTGCAATTGCAATGCAACGTTGCATTGCAACTGTGACGAATACATTTAAGTAAACTAAGTAGAGTATCTTGTGTGAACCACATGTGATTGACCTTAGTTTTCAAGAACAACAACTGAGATCATTGATAAGATTACAACGTGCTAATGTATAAAGCAATCGTCGGTAAGTAATTAGTACAGCTTTTAATATTTGGACTAGTTGGTATCTTGAAACATCTACGACATATGTTAAGATGAAGCGGGAGATAGTGATATGATGTTTGCCATAAGTTTGATCTAGAATTTAGAGATAACAAAATACATCACACTAAGTGGCTTAGAACATCATTTCTTTTTTTTTCTGTTTGTCTAGACTTGGACTTAGAACATGGAATCGGTGTTTTTTTTTTCATTTTAATTAAGACTATTAGCACAAGAGAATTTAATATTGACGGACGGAGAACATATTATTGACAGACTCAGAGTACATCCAGACTTGGAACAAATATGTATGTGCCACACAAATAGTTGTCCTGCGTGGGAATCGAACCCGGGACACGTGGCGTGGCGACTGTCTTAACCGCTGCGCCACACGTATAATAAAACAGGCAGTAAAGACTTACACAAAAACCTATCACAGACACCTTTTTAAACTTAATGCCATATTCTTACATGTAATTCTAATTAATATACTTATACTAATCTGAAAACTGCGAAATAACAAATTTATTTGTTCTGTGGATATTGAATTTTCACCCTCTACCAATTCAGGGTAGGCTATCTGTCGTTAAGCTACGAATAATACACATCGATAAATCAAATTTACGTATTCTCTTTCCCGAGTATTTATGCTAGCCATATAGTCAACTGGGAACTACTTTTTTCTTACCCCTTTTTATGTGATTAAATTCATAGCATTATGGATCCCAAGACAGTTAAAGCGATTTCTCGGGAGTTTCCTAACCCTCACCGCTCAGTGTCATTTGATTGCGTACTACAGCTGTTGGTAGTGGCTTACAGGAGTAGCATTGGTGGGTAAGAGCGAGAAACTGGTCCAACTTTACGTGGTATCTCACACTGGCGTATAATACCGGGTGTTTTTCTTGCTACTAAATACCCTCTAACATTTTATAATAATATCCTGGGAGATGGGCCGTGTGATCCCAAACTAAGCAAAACTTGTACTATGGAAACCAGATGACTGATAATATACTACATGTACTACTTTCCTTTTGTATATACATACTTATATCGATAATTACACCCAGACACGGGATAAACAGACATGTTAATGCACACAAATATCTGTCCTGTGTGTATCTACCAAACACGTCAACCGATCCGTCTAATTAGTTTTTGAGCCAGTTTTATGACCCAGCCCGGGTGGGAACTCAGAACCTTATTATCTGTTGTTGAGCACGCTGCTGTTATACCAATGAGGCAGTCCCTATCTCGTAATGTACCTAAAATAACAATCTTCGCAACGCAACTTAAACCTTGCATAATCGAAGTTCGCAATCTAACGAACCGGGTTATAGATTAATTATCAAAACTGTCAATTACTAGCTTAATTAAATTATAATGTTAAATAAATTAATTATTGTTGACCTTTTAGCTTTCACCTTTGACACACTTTGTTTGTTATTTTTTTGAGTTACTCTCGTAGTTATATGTTATGTAAATGTATGAGTGTGGTGTGAATTTAACTAATTATGAACCATTTATTTTTAGCCAAATACAAACAGTTAAAGGTTATCAGCTTTGGTTACGGTTAGGTTAGGTTTAAGGTTAGGTTTTGTTTGTAAATATGACTGTAAATTATTTCGTTGTTACAGAAAAAAATGGTACGGGTGCGCTGGGGCAAAATAAACTTTGGGTTTAGAAACGAACGAAATTTAGCATAGCAAAATATATTATAAATCGCCTCCATGGCATTGTGTAAATTATTGCTATCATTAATAACGTTCCCAATTAGAAATTAGATTTATATGGTCTTGTCTAGGTATAATTTTACCCCAATGCTTCTTAATTCTTTCTTTTTTGTTTCAACAGAAAACATATATTAAATAAATAAATATCTTGGGACATCTAATTATCAGAATATAAACTAAACAGAGCCTGTGTTACGGCAATCAGACAATTTACTGATAAACATACTTACATATTTTTAAATACATACATATAATAGATAAATTACACCAGACACGGAATAAAATATCATGCTTATATTTGACATGGGTGGTTTTGGGACGGCTTCCACGCTCCCCTCGAGATAAGATGGGATAGTGAGTTTTGTTGCCATCACCACACATACTATATATTAATAAAATATCGAAACTACAAAGCAACATTTAATATTCTAATTCAGAACTCGTAATAGCTTGTCAAACAATGAATGCCTTACGATCTCATTTCTAAAAGCTTACACATATAAACCATCGAACCAGTGTATGTTGACCTTTCTATTACCTTTCATTGGAAAGTTTCAGTAACTAAAGAACTAAGTCAAGTAGTCACCAGGGCTCTTTGTCGAATGGTTGTAGTGTAGTTCGTCAATATGAACGTGGCAATAACCAATGTTTGTTGAGGTGCGTTCTTTATTCAAATTTTTGTGCGGTAGACGGGCGGTTTTTTAAGTCTTATATGAATAAAATGGCGTTTAATTTTCCCAATTAGGTATTAATAGAAAGCATCTTAATTATTTTTTAGCTTTTCACAAATAATGGACATTAAAATTCTAATTAGTGGTATTTTCCTAATAACCAACAAATTATCACTGTAATACAAATTATTATGAAAATCATAGTTTAATTAGTATAGCAATGGAGAAAAGCAATTTTTTATGGAATACTAGTACCTGATATAGCCAGAGTATACGTTGACATGGAGACCTCAATTGCTCAGTCCATGGAAAATGTTTTATTGTAATGAATTGAAAGATTTAAACGCTGGCTATCCCACTCAGTATTTAATTTTAATTCCAGATGAAGTAACATACCTGTAACAAGAAAATAAATCCATTAGATCTTTATCACATCTTTTTCAACTTAGATTTTGGGACTAGATCGATTGTTTTTAGTTAATATTTACTTATCTGTCCGTTAAATTTTCGCGGAGAAACTGACAAAAATAAAAGTCTGGTAAAAATCTGAAGAAATGAAGCAAAAAAAAAAACAAATTCAAAAGGTTATCATGACGACTGTATGTTATGTTTTTGCCGTCGAGTGTGAACCAATTTTAATATTTTAATCAATAGCAAATGCTTTTGATATTGTCCCATTTCGTACCAATCGGTTGTAAATCAAAAAACTCAACATGTCATTTCAATGTTATTTTTTTATATTAATTTTAATATTAATGGGTTGACATGTTAACGTTGAGAGCGTGTTAGTCTCGGCAGTAGGATGGAATCCGTAAAACCGAGAACCATCTCTCTCTTCACGCGTCTATACGCGACGTTTAATATGAATTTTAAATGTCACATTCAGCGGTTCAGCTGCCCGTCTCTAGAACTCAAAGCATAACCGCGAGCTTGTGTGAAATGCTAACATCACATAACGGCCATTCGACTAGACTCAGTAAATTTGCCGATACGCAATTTGCTCCACAAACAAACGTTTTAGAATTTTCTGTCGAAGAAATCTTTAGTATGAATTATTGTGGAGAAATTGGAGTGTTGAGTGGGTTTTACGATTCAGAGGTGAGAGTTTATAGTCTGGGAAAATACGTAGACTCACCTACGTAAGACCTGTTTATTGATTTGTATAGTTAGTACTAAGTTTTACATACATAAGGTACGGCTTACACTGCCTTATAAATAACAGAAAACATAGCGGTTTTACTCCGGGGCTAAATATACGATAACTTATTCTGTTTTAAGTTTGCTAAAAGAAATACAACCCTTTTTCTGCTTTCAAACTCATTGACCGATAAAAGTTTGATCGAAAACGAATTTAAACATCACCGACAAAAAAATACTGCGTGACACCAGCAAAAATACCGATCCACAATCGATCAAATCGCGAAGAATCATCACTTCATTTCAAATCGATTAAAAAACGTTGATATTCCTCCGACCACCTGCATATCGCGAGTAACGGACTCAATATCTCCTTACATCGACACCTCCACTCGGTATTTCGGATTATTACCGACAATTACTCGCCGGATCGATTCAGGAAAATCGATTTTAATATCAGTAGACATTGGTAAATGGGTTTGGCGCGGCCGTTACTCTTAAGGCGTCTTTTGTCCATATCTGTAATTAATACACTCAAATCTATATGCACCAGTCACGGTTTTATTAATCCAAGAACAAAATGGTCTTGCATTTTTAAAATTTGTAAAGAAAATGTTGAAAGCGTCGTCATTCAATACTTAGAGTAAAAAGGTAAAAAAATACACTTTCTGGGATTGTGCTTTCGATGTCTTTTACCCACTTCTTACTATAGCACCGTAGTAGCTAGGAGGTTTTATTTTATTGTTATCTATGTATATCTCTACATATAATAAAATCGAGGGAAAGTCAAAACTGTACATTAAATACTTTTTAAAAAGGATACTTGGGGCGTGATCTACATCCGATGTCGAAGGCCAAAATATAGTTTTTAGAATTTTTGTCTGTATGTATGTCCGGGCTAAACTCAAAAAGTACTGCATGGATTTACTTCAAATTTCGCATGAATATTACTAAGAGGTCGGGTCAATATATAGGCTACATATTATCACGCTATCACCTATGAGGGTGGAGCTGTGATAATTTATAAAAAACTAGCTGAGCCCCGCGGTTTTACCCGCGTTAACATTATAAATGATCACTCTATCTAATGAGTACTCTATATGTTGAACCGACCTCTTAGTAATATTCAAGCTAAATTTAAAGTAAATACATGCATTACTTTTTGAGTTTAGCCCGGACATACATACAGACAAACAGACAATAATTCTAAAAACTATATTTTTGGCTTCTCTATCGATTGTAGATCACGTTCCAAGTATCCTTTAAAAAAAATATTAAATGTACAGTTTTGACTTTCCTACGATTTTATTATATGTATAGATAACGTAAAATTTTGAATGAAAATATACACACCCAAATAAGGTTTATAAAAAAAGCAGATGTACAAAATCGACACATTTTAACTAGACAAGCAAATAACCTGGTGCTACAAGCTCCTCGTACCAATTACGGTAAAAGTACTATTGTTTATGAGGGAGCACAGATTTACAATAGACTGCCAAATAGTGTCAAAGATCAGAAATCTATGTACACTTTCAAAAAGGCCTTGAAAATGCACGTCTTAGAGGAAGTTACACATTAAAATCCTATAAAACTATTTCCACTATATCCATGTGTATTTTCGTAACAATGTTTAAGCATGATAGCGTAACAATAATAATGTATAAGTTTAATTTATTACTATGTAACTAACCGTAACTTCTTAGAATTAATTAGATATAATTGTTTTTCTCATGTAAGTGAATGTAATTCTTTTTGAGAAATAAATATCTTAAACCTAAACCTAACGCGGGTATAACCGCGGGGCACAGCTATTAGAAGTAAAACTACTTTACGCACGCTTGATTTGGGGAGTAAGATGATGAATACGAACGGAAGTTGAGAGGGAGATATAAGTTAGTGTAGATAAAAAGGGAGAGTGTTACGTTTCGTATATTACTATAGAGGTAAGAGAGAGAGGTGCAAGCACATATTATTATTTTCGTTCTCTTTTCTCTCATAGCCAGTTCAGTTTTGTAAAGTTTTGAATATAACTGCACGTGTTGCGCAGCGGCTAAGACAGTCGTCTTGCCGCTTCGTGTCGCGGATTCGAGTCCCGCGCCGGACAACTATTTGTGTGACCCATAAATGGTTGTTCTGAGTCTGGATGTAATTTGTGTCCGTCTATTATATGTTTGTAAAGTACTCCGTGACACAGTTTAAAAAAAAGAAAAATAAAGAATATCTCAGTTTTATTTCAGTTATGTGGTCTAAAGCACACACGTTTTTTTATACATAACGTATACAGTTAGCTTAGGAGACTTCCACTTCTTCAACGGATAAACGAGGCAAGGGTGGATTCGAGCCGTCAAGAAATATAAAACTTCAAAATAAATGCCCTCGCTGGGTACCCATTTGGGGTTCAAAGTTCGACTCTGTGCGGTTTCTGAAGTGGAGATACATAAGAGTTGTATTTGTCATGACTTGTGCAACTTCCGCTCTACGTTAATACGCGAAAAGGCAGACCTCGTCTGATTGGAGAGGGTAGGGTTTCATCTATACCAATTCAAAATATAAAATGTCTCGGTATCATTAGAAATGTTATATAGGAGGGGCAGATTAGAGAGATAGGTAATGTAAAAACTGGATTAAAAGATAAAATTAAAAGTTGAGTGATAAATCTATTAAGTTTTATATTTGATTCTTATTGGATTATGTTTCATATTTTTCCTACAAGTTGTACTGTAGGAGCATCTAATTAGAGTTATGTCTGATGGCGGGTTGCCGCTCATTGCGTTCAATTAGATTAACCCCAGCTGTTGCTACATCACTTTATAATTAAGTGAAGTCGGTTTAAGATCAGATCTAATAATAACTTTATTCTTTATTCTTCAATCAAAACAGTCACAAATTACAAAAAATTAAACTAAATAACAATCATAGAGGTAATATAATACTGTAGGCAGCAAAGCTGATGCGTGTCGTTCTTTACCTCAACGTTAAATGATTATAAAACTTTGATTGTCCGAGTAGCAGACTTGAGTGGCCTTTTATGCGAAACATAACTGAATATCAGGGAAAGAGAAAGAAAATATGTGCTTGCACCTCCCTCTCTTGCCCCTACAGTAATATTTGAAACGTAAATCTCCCTTTCTATCTTCACTAATTGATCGCCCAATTACAATTTTCGTAACGATCTCTTCCCGAATTCAATAGCACTCTCCCCAAGTCAAGCGTGCGTTAGGAAGTTTTACTTCAAAAAGAGTTAAGGAAAATATATAAATCCAATGCTTGTATAATTCTTGATTTTTTATCAAAAGAAAGATACATACCCTCGCAATTACTAAAAAGTATCTAATTACAACTTGAAGAACACCTTCACATTAATATAACACAGATTCTGTTCTCGATACGAAACTAAAGGGTCAAGGGTGTCAGGGACAGCCAAACGCAAACGGATATGAGACGTTCTCGACCTCCTTCTTAGTGTAATAAATTCTTTGCAAATTTTTATAGACTTTTTAGCAGTTCAAAATTTAAACAGTACACCATAACTTAACTTAGGCATAAAATTTGACTACTTTTTTATTTTGTTTTACTCACTTTACGGAAGATAATACCATATAGAATTAGATAACCAGCTAGAATTTAAAGTTCATTTAATCATATGAGAATCAATATTATGAGTTTACATTAGGCGTCCATAGCTAGTTACTCCACTGATCCGAAGCAATCAGCATGCGGCTTTATTTTTTAATATCGCATAATCTATTTTAATTTTTCCAAGTCCACACAACAGTTGTCTGAAAAATATAGTTATAAAGCGATAAGACCGCCGATTGTACCTATTTTTGCTTATATTAAGATTATATATTGTGTTTTCTTCTGCAGTAAAGTATACTCTATTCTATTATAGGCTGAAGGTTATTTAAACAATCTCAAAAACAACAACGTAAAATATAACTATAATAGTTCTACCTATAGCAAATATTCCTGCATCGCGGGAGACTTTACCAACATTTTATTAACAGACAAAAAGCACACCTAGGCTCATAACAACCATTTATGAGTCACACAAATAGTTGTCTTGTACAGAGATCGTACCCAAAACATGATCAACAGTAGCAAGGGTGTAGTGTAATTAATACTCAATACTCAATGTTTTATTTGCATTCCACAATGTTTATGTAGGTGTTACAATTATATATGGTATCATTATGGACCCTGTCGGGCACAGCAAATGTAGAATAGAGGAAGAGGGCTTTAGTTAAACATACATTGTTAATTAATTACAAATATATTATCTATTTCTTATTATTTTTATTTTTATATACATATACACTACATTTGGATATTATTAATATTATTACCTACATACTACAATAATTTAGCAGTGAAGTATTCATTTTGTTATCCATTTTTTATTTATGATTCTTTCTTATTATATTTTATATTATAATTGAATCCATGTTTTCAGTTTTCATTAGGCTGCCTCTTACACCCTCTTTACGGGTTATAATATAACCCGTATGACGCTGCAATTTTTCTTAAAACACTGATACTCAGATACAATTACGGGTCATTTATCACCCACAACGTTGCAACGATTATGAATAATGTGTGCGTTTAAGTGTTGAATCGATTATGATCGGTTTGTAGGGACACTGGATTTTGGATACACCGAATTAAAATAAGGGGTAAAGTGCGAGTTAGTCTCACGCTTTTAAGGTTCCATAAGTTCCTTAAATAATTTTTGTCCAACTTAAAACGTTTTATCTAATTCGGTGAAGCAATAAATGTCATGTTAAATTAAGATTCCAAAAATTGTTACGTTTAAAGTATTTTTGGCCATGCTTGAGCCTCACCGCTCAGTGTCATTTAATGTTAAAGGAGTTGCATTGGTGTGTAAGAGGGGTGGAAAATGGTTTGAAATTTGATGAAATTCTATTTTATATGCTAGGAATGGTCTCCGGATATAATATTGCTTTTGAGTATAATAGAGAAAGTATACAATTTGGAGATGGACGTGTTCTTAAAAATAGGATTATTCACGTATTCAACCTAATCTACGCATTAAATGCCTATCAATACATTTCCGTCACAGTATTGAAAAGGTAAATCCAGTGCGTAAACTATGAACATAAGTAGATAGTAATTTACGGACGCTCGTGGGCTTCAATCCTCATACAAATTGAAGGCGTTTACTATTCTATCGTCTCGTTGCCACCCACAGCCTTTTAGTCCAAGGTATCGACTTGTATCGTTCAGTATTCCTTTTTTATTCGTAGATCTTAGTAAAAACTATCTTCTTACATTAAGTTAGGGTAAGGCCTCCTCCACCAATGAACCAATTTCCTAGGATAGTTCCTCGCGATGTTTTTTTATCGTTGGGATTTAACTGGAGACCATTGAATCCAGAATCCAACGGTATGACCTATAGCCTATCTCTTAAACTAGTATATTGAGTTAAATAACTTCCTTATCATTTATGTATCTACCAGTGAAAGCCTCACTGTTTCGGATATTAGCCCGAACCAGACGGCTTCGAGTAGGAATTTATCACAAAAAAAGTGTTTGTTTACCAAACACTTTTACTGTCTGGTGTCTGGCCTAAAACAAGCTCGGTGACTAAAGCAAACTTTTTTTAATGGCAACATTATGAAACCTGTGGGTAGGCCTATGTCCAGAACAGGATATACCAAACTTTTTTGCCTGCCACCGACATCTATAAAATTCAGTTCCTATGCATGCCAAGGTGGTCTGGGAGAAGGCGCCTATCAAGATAATTTTTCATTTTTTTTTAATCGGGACTAGTCCCTCCCTCTTGCCCACCACTGCAACTCCTGTAAGCCAGGATCAACAGTGACACACAATGAAATGACACTGAGCGGTGAAGCTCAGGCATGTCCCGGGGAATTGCTTTAACTGTCTTGGATCCCGCAACGAGTTTAATCAGAAAGAGAAAAAGGAGGAGTTAGAAAAAGAATAGTTCCACTTCCCTCCAGAGCAAAGCGGGAGACAGAATGATGTAAAGAGGCTATAGCCTCATAAAATGAGAGATTTGCAACTAGAGAAGCCAGCTGCAAAAGCACCGCGGATCAATTTAAGGTTCCTAAGTGAGCTGTTATATTTGATTCCTATAGTAGGAATAATATAATCAAGATAAGTCCGCCCATTGTACACATCACACTAATATTATAAAGTCGAAAGTTTGTGAGTGTATATGTTTGTTACTTCTTCATGATAAAACTACCGAACGGATTTTGTTGAAACTTTCTAGTAATATAGCTGATATATCCGAATAACACATATTCTATTTTATCTTAGACACTTTTCAATGTTTTATATTCAATATCGCTTCCTCTCGTAACTAATACCATACTTGAAGCTAAGTGATCGATAGTGATCTAGTTAACATCCTTCTCTATTTGCAAATACGTGGTAAATGTACTAAAGTGTGATTTTAAAGTCAAGGACTTATATAGTCCATGTTACTAAACACACTTAAAGTGTACACAGTACACATAAAGTCGTACGACTTTATGTTTTGCTTCAAAACTAATTACGGTGACTGTGTCAGTCTCTAGATGGGTGACCGACAATGTGGTTTATTATCTGAGAGTGCTTTGGAGGGCACGTTAAGCTGTCGGTCGCGGCTTTGGCCACTAGGCAACAGTTGTTAAGCCATGTTAGAGGCCTCATGGGTGGCTTGAACAACTCTGACACTAGGGTAACCACTGCCATACCACTAGATAAGTAAGTAGTAGTATGGCAACTGAATGTTATAATGAGGTTCGAACTTATGGCTATGTATCTAGCTATCTGTAGTTACTAAGTATAAATTTATGTAATGGTCTCATTAGTTGCTAAATTATCTTATACTATATAATGATTTAGGGCAGGCGCCCTACAAGATGGACCGATGATCTTGTGCGGGTCGCTCTGGAAACCCCTGGATGCAAACAGCGCAAGACCGGCAATTGTGGAGATCTTTGGGGGAGGCCTTTGTCCAGCAGTGGACGTCTTTCGGCTGATATGATGATGATATAATGATTGCGTTATATCAGATACTATATTCAATATCGCTTCCTCTCGTATCTTATACCATACTCGAAGCTTAAGTGATCGATAGTGATCTAGTTAACGTGCGTCCCTATTTGTAAATACGTGGTAAATGTACTAAAGTGTGATTTTAAAGTCAAGGACTTATATTGACGACGTTACTTAGTACGACTTTATGTTTTAGTGCGTCTGGTTTTTATAAACGAGTGAAGGAGTGTTGGTATGAGTTTCAAATGTATGGCTTTATATCTAGCTATCTACAACACGTAGCCTAGGAAATAATTAACTGATGAATGAAAGTCCGTTCAGGTTAAAGCATGGCAATTAAAGGTTTTTTTTTAATAAAGACAACGCCCGCATTAGGGAATTTAATCCCTGTGTCGCGGGGTACTTTACAAACATATAATAGACGGACACAAATTACACCCAGACTCAGAACAACCATTTATGGGTCACACAAATAGTTGTCCGGCGTGGGACTCGAACCCGCGACACGAAGCGGCGAGGCGACTGTCTAAGCCGCTACGCCACACGTTAGTTTAATCTTATTGAGTTAAGTAAAACTTAGTGACATTTAACTAAGTTAAGTTAAAATTCAACTGATTTTTATAGAGAGTCTGAACAATAAGAAAGTTATGTCATGACTGCATGTAAAATAAATTTAAGTATCACAAGGGACTTGACAAATCTGACATTAACAAACTCAAACCACACCCAGGCTCAGACTCATTTATGGTTCTATCTACAAATTAATACTGCTTATTAGACTGCATGTGTGTCGCATCGGTTAAGACAGTCGCCTCGAGACTTTCATGTTTGATCGCACAGGATAACTATTGCCCCATAAATAGTTGTTATCAGTCTGTGTGAACTTTGTGTCCGTTAATTATGTTTGTAAAGCACCCCGTGACATAGGGATTAATTTTCCTAATGTAGGCCCAGTAAAAATAAAATATTTGTACTGGGCGGGAATCGAACATATAGCCGAGCTAGTAGCAAGGTGACAACCACACACAACACAAGTAGTAAGAATGACAAACAGTCTAATGAGAGGAAACATTAAATGTGACTTAATTTAGGTAAAAAGTCGAAGCTAATTTACAATTTATTAAGCTATTGCATAGCTTCTATCGCGGGCCTTGAGCGTAGGGACCGAACCCAAAAATTCCGTAACGAAAAAAACCTAACAACCCTCACTCCAACCGCCATCTATCGATAAATACCAGAACTTTTAATAGCTTTTTGAAATATCACGCTTGTCTCTTTAGTTCAGCAACCCGCCTTTAGGTGGCATTGCTTGTATTGGAAAACTACCGTAATCAGCTGTTTGTGAGAAAGTAATATAGGTGTATAGGTATTTATCATCAACGTACAACAGTGAATATCTGTACTCGTATAATTTGTGTACAAAGTGTTTTTAAATATGAATAAACAAAGTTATAATAAACAAAGAATAAATAAATGTCTTGAGTTTATTAAGTAGGCTTTCATTAGTGTTATATTAATGTAAATAGTAATATTTATTTTATTTAGCATAAGAATGTGTTTCAGTTATTTGCTTGAGTTGGTTATAAATATGTTTTAATTTTTGTTATGTTAAAAAATATGTTTAATTTTATTTGTTTTATAATCATAATCATAATCATCATTTATTTGTGAAGCATAGGTAATAATACAACAATTGGTCTTAAATTAGGTTACGTGCACTATGTTCTACCATGAGAATGGTGTACAAATTACATCTACTTATTTGGTGTACATACCATCTAAGTTTACAAAAAAACACAAATTTTACAAATTATACAAAATTCTAATACAAAAAATTCAATTTAAAACAGAAAGTCAAATGAAATCCAAAATACAAAATAAACAAAATGTCCCGCTAGAGTGAAGTAAATGTCATGTCATGTCAGAAATAATAATCATTGTAATTAATTAAATTGTTATGTCTCTAATACACTGTTATAATATATTACAATTTGTCATTAAAGAATTCGTCAAGAGAATAATATGCCTTTTCAACCAGAAATAGTTGTAATTTATTTTTGAATATTTTTACAGTTTCTATAGTACGCAAAAACGATGGTAATTTATTATAGATTTTTGGTCCCATTACAAAAATACTTTTATGATACAGCGTTGTTTTGGCGGGGATCAAGTGTAACTTCTCAGACCTGCGAATACTGGCTACTGACGAGAATCTGGACCAGTTATGCTTTACAAACATAGCAACTTCAAATAAGTACAAAGAAGGCATAGTTAACAGTTTGAGTTTCACAAAATGCGGTTTACATGTGTCAGTAGTACTTAATTTGCATATTGCTCTAATGCAACGTTTCTGGGCCTTAAATACCCATTCTTTACCCGTTGCGTTACCCCAAAATAAAATACCATACCTTAGAGTGGACGCAACTAGCTTATGTAGTATATTTTATTTCATTTAATTTTATTTTTCTTTATGTGTCACTATTATGTCATTTATGCGCAAGCTGTGACACCTTAAAATGTTGTGCATTTAATTGTAATTTTGTAGTTAATAATCTAGACGTAAGAAACAATGTAACAACTACTGGTTGTCCAAATAAATAAATAAAGTGCATTTATTAATGAAGAAAGTCACGAAAAAATAGTGAAAGAAAATGAGTTAGTACTCCATATACATTCATTTTATTATTATTATCACAAATGCAGTATTATAAAATAAATAAATAATTATATTTGCATAAGTGGATAAAAAATGCTATGCAATAGCTTTACCGCGGCAGTCTCCGAGTGCCACACGTCTTTTTTATTATTTTTCTCCACTTTATTTAAAACACAACACACTAAAGTGTGTTTAGTTTGACGGATAACTTATTAACTTATTTAATAATGTTGTAAAACTTGACTTCGCTCTGAACTCCTTGTACAAACATCATTATAACCCAAACAGTCTACATCCGCCTTAATTAACAACTAATAAAATAATTACAGAATAAAAAGCCGTCTAATTGAATTTAAAACATTAGTTAATTGACTTTATGGTATACCTAAAGTTTATGTGTAATTGTGTCTATGGTGTCATAAAAGTGTGGCAATCGGAATAAGAACGAAGTCAAATGAGTTTCAACTATAGATGTAGTATTTACGTGGTTCCGTTTACACAGTTACGTAACGAGTGTGCTTGAGACTACACGACTGTCAAACTTCAAACGTAACTGGCTATGAGAGAAAGAGGGAAAGATAATAAGTGCTCGCACCTCTCGCTCTTGCTCCTACAGTTATATACAAAACGTAAATATTTCTATCTTCACTGTCTTATATCCTCCTCTTAATTTTCGTTCATCTCACCCGATCACATTTTTCGTAACGCTCTCGTCACGCATTTAGCCGCTTACTCAAGAGAGCGTAAAGAAGATTTACTTCAAAAATTGATTCGTTATCTTAAGGGGCGGCTTCTTGGGATTTTCATTACGATACAAGGTTTATACTTAAAATTTAAGATTTGAATAATATGAAGTATGTGGGTTGGCAGTATTTGACCTCCATGACTTGGACAGCACTTAAAGCCGTCGATCCTGTAACTAACCTCTTTCTGGTCGTGCGCTAGCCGTCCCATCTGATCATGAGGGTGATGGAATATAGAGTTCCCCTGTGTTTGAGCACACACTTGTGCACTATAATATATCCAGCGCAGATAGCTAGTCTCCATTATTATATCCAGATCATTTTAAAAATAACAGAGGTATTGATGTATAGACGCCAGCACATCAAGCTACCCCAATCTGTCAAATTTCCCTAATTGAAAGTGAACCCTATGGTTTATGATAAAGTTAAAAATCGATAAAAGAAATTTGACAGATTGGGGTAGTTAGACGTGCTGGCGTCTGTACATGCACTTGAAAATATCACCAAATGAAGAACCTTTCTCTTAGTTAAAATTGCTTAATACCAAAATTTACTTTTTAGTTGATTCTTCATCTTGATTTTTAAAATGATAACGCCCGGATTAGGGAATCTAATCCCCGTGTCGCGGGGTACTCTACAAACATATAATAGACGGACACAAATTACATCCAAACTCAAAACAACTATTTATGGGTCACACACATTGTTGTCCGGCGCGGGACTCGAATCCGCGACATGAAAGGGCGAGTCGACTGTCTTAGCCGCTGCGCCACACGTGCATCTCAGCAAATATCTGTATAATAATACGATATTCTAGATCACCAGGCAAAAAAAAAACATTCTTTAAATTGTAGAATCTATAAGTACTTAGTATGTTCTTATGTAAGTAATAAATTAAGTCTCACTGCTGTTTCCACTTCGATATTCGCAGCACGTATGATTCTAAAGACGAGCACGTAGTAAAACTAGTGCCAAGAGTTAGTTTATGAATGATAAAACATTAGTTTTTATGTGCTATTTATGTACCTAAGTAAGAATTTCTATTTCACAACTTTTCCTTCATTCTATTTTGTTTAAGATTCATTGCTTAGTTGTGCAAGGATAAATTAAGACGATTTCGTTGTCATGGAGAAATGTAGGTGGGACGTTATATTCTATCCATGGCCATACGAAATACTAGGTTAACTTAAATTAGTGAGCGGTATACTATAGGTATGATATGTATATTCTAGGTTGAGATAACAAATGGCATAAAAAGGATTTTATTTTTAACCGACTTCCAAAGGAGGAGGTTCTCAAGTTCACCGGTATTTTTTTTTTTTTTTATGTATGTACATCGATTACTCGGAGATTTATGATCCGATTTACGTGATTCTTTTTTAGTTTGATTCGGAATAGTTGCCATTTGGTCCCATAAAAATTTTATATGGATTGGCCCAGTAGTTTTCATTTTATGGACATTTTTGTATGAATTTTTTTGTTTAAGTGGACGATGTCGATGATGCACAGACGTTTGTAAATCTTAGCTAGTCAAGCTAGACTCATCCTGTTCAAGTGTGTCTTGGCATGAACATAAACAACAATTTCAGACGACTAGCGTTTAATACGCTTCCAAAAAAAAAGCTTAAATACGTCTTTTTTTTTGGAAGCGCATGTAGGCGCACCTTTTAGCACCAGCGTATTTTTTTATGTACCTACGTACACCGATTACGCTGAGATTTATGAACCGATTATGTACGTGATTCTTCTTTAGTTTGATGCGGAATAGCTGCCATTTTTAGGGTTCTGTAGTCAAATGTCTTTCACAAATGTTCTTCTTGATTTGTCACGTCTGTATGTCTGCCCGTCCGTATGTAACAGCCATTTTTTCCGAAACTATAAGAACTATACTGTCTAATCTTGGTCAGCAGATGTATTCCGTGAACCGCATTAAGATTTTCACACAAAAATAGAAAAACAAACAATAAAATTTATTTGGGGGTTCCCTATACTTACTTAGAACTGAATTTAAAAAAAATCATAAAATTATACATGTGGGGTATCTATGGATAGGACTTCGAAAATGATATTGAGGTTTATAATATTGCGCGAGAGACACTTCCAAAGGCGTAAAATGCCCCCCCCCCCCCCTGTAACTTCTAAAATAAGAGAATCATAAAACTAAAACAAATAGATGATGTACATTACCATGCAAACTTCGACCGAAAATTGGTTTGAAAGAGATCTAGTAAGTGGTTTTTTTAATGCGTCATAAATCGTAAACCGCAATTTACCTTCCATTCTATCAACTCAAATACTTGCTGCTACGGAAAGAAACATTCCGCCTTTAACGGGCGAGTCCGACTCATTATCTAATCAATGATAAATAAGACCTAGGCTATCAGCCCTCTGCTCAGTAGACTCGTTGGCTAATCGATCATTAATAAGACCTAGTCTTCATTGACTCATACCCTCTGTTCAGCAGACTAGATGGCTATTCGATCATAAGATCATTCGATTCATAACAAGATCTAGTGTATAAGCCCTCAGCACACAACCTATGCGCTTGCTGTTCAGACTTTCATAAATCTTAGCTAGTCTAGACTCGTACTGTGCAAGTTTTCTTAGAGGGAACGTAATTTTATGTAGTTTTTCTTACTTTACAAACGGTCTTTTAGATCATTCACTGTCCCACAAGAACGTGAAAAAGAGTTTCGAACAACATTTTTTCGGCAGATGTTTCTTTTTTCCGTTCTCGTTTGTTGGGATCTATAGTTTTAAGGCGCGCGGCACCTTTTGAAGTCCTAACCACAGCTAGACACTAAAAAGTAACAAATAAAAAAAACTTCGTTTAAAAAAACCGACTTCAAAAACTAAAAAGTATAAAAAAAATATCTTAATAAAGATTTAATTTAATACATCACTTATAATATAATATTAATGAAATAATATAATTTGTATGTGCTACCTATTGATAGGTTTGAAGTCGGTGCCAAGCCCTAAGCAAAATAAAAGTTAATATTACATACAGCTTTCATACTTTGTGATGAAACTCCTACACTAAAGATTAACCTAAGTAAATAAACTTAAAGAACAATATGAATTAATATGAATCAGATGAAACTGTATCATAAAAATATATGACGACCGTCAACGACGTCTGCACGCTTGGGTTGTTTGTGTAGAAATACGAAGCTATCCCGCTGAAAGTAACGCGCGGCGAGTGTGGTACCTACTATTACATTTGGCTTGGCACCGACTTCAAACCTATCAATAGGTAGCACATACAAATTATATTATTTCATTAATATTATATTATAAGTGATGTATTAAATTAAATCTTTATTAAGATATTTTTTTTATACTTTTTAGTTTTTGAAGTCGGTTTTTTTAAACGAAGTTTTTTTTTTATAAAAATATATTCATTTTCACCACACAGTAAATACTAGATACAAATAAATAAAACAGGTACTTCTCATTTTATATACTAATGAGGTGGACTGGAGCCTAAACTAGGTTAACCCTGTATTTCAGGACTCCAGGACACTCGCCTGAGGAAAGTTTTGCTATAAAATTAGATGTATGGTGATTTTGTTACACTGCTGCCACACATGTTTGCTCCACTATGTTCTCTTTTGCTCGAAAAGTGAACATAATAATTAGATAACAATATCATACCATTGAGATTATATAGCAGGCCGCGCACTATGCGAAGCAATCATTTGTACAGTGTCTCGGTGTAATTTCTCTATAATATGTAAGGATTTAGAAGTACATATATTAGCATGTATATCAGTTGTCTGGTTGCCATAGTACAAGGCTTTACTGATTGTGGGATTAGATGGCAGTGTGTCAGTTATCCCAAAATATTTATTTATTATGACGATTTATATCACACAATAGCTACTTCAAGCGTCAAGAAATATAAGTCCAAAAATAAAAACAACATGCTAGATAAAAGTACCAAGCTAGACAAGGACAGAATTTTCTCGGATATTTACTGGCAACATACAAAAACCGGCCGAGTGTGAGTCGGACTCACGCATAAAGGCTTTACCATTATCTAGGGGGCACTAGCAGGGAGCCCCATTAAATTTTAATTAATTTTTTTGTATTGTTGTTATAGCGGCAACAGAAATACAACATCTGTGCAAATTTCAACTGTCATAAGATACAGCCTGGTGGCAGACGGACAGACAGACAGACAGCAAAGTCTTAGTAATAGGGGACTATTACTAAGACTTTGTTTTACCATTTGGATACGGAACCCTAAAAAGACTTGAAATGCCCGTCAATGGTCATCGTTCAAAATCAAAACGTATTTTTTGGTATTTAGATATAGTCATTTTTTTTATTATTTATCGTCAAATACCAATAAAATATGAAAATACAATTTTATACGTAAGATTACGCTGCGGTGCAACAAAAGCCAGTTTTAAAAGCCTGCCGTACTCTGAACATTTTACGAGCGTCTAATCCGTTGTCAACGATCTCCAAAGCAATTGGGCCACAGCTTAGGTGGTCGAATGCATTTTAGGGTCCCTTTAGTATATAGTTAAAAGCATTTACATACATATCAAAGTTTCTTTAGGCGCGTTGAGCAGTTTTTAGTTAAAAAAATCATGGAACTCGCGTCATCGTCACCTTACGTTTCCCATCAGCTACCTATATGTTTTTTTTTATATCAGAGGGCGGCAAATGAGCAAGTGGGTCACCTGATGGTAAGTGATCACCGCCGCCCATGGACACTCGGGTGCGTTGCCCCTCCTCAACCCCACCCAGCCTATGTATTCTATGTTTATATGTTCCCTTTTTGGGTGTACAAAAAACGTGAAACTAGCGTCATCAGCACGTCACGATTCCCATGAGATATATGTATATTGTAGATGGTTTTGAAGTGTAAAAATTCTATAGGCAGTCCTCAAAGACTGCCCGCTAGTTTATTTATTTAATTAAAAGAGTACTAAAAATAAGACATGCAAATAAGTAGTGGACCTAAGTAAAGGAGCTTAGTTTGCCTATGAAACTGTGCACACAACGACGTGTAGCAAAATACACAAAAATACAAAGTCACTCGCAGTGCAAAAATGACGGTCTGCTGATGTATTTTGTATACATACATTCATACATAGACTCGCGCCTGTTTGCCAGAGGGGTAGGCAGCGACAACGGACTTTCATTTGTCACGATCCTTACACACCTCTTTTGCCTCATTTACTATCATTATATTCTTCATACATGCTCGCCAGTTTAGGGTACTTCTAACAGGGCCTTTCTTGAGAACGTCTCCGATTTGGTCGTTGTATGGGGAGGCAAAAACTATTTTTCTTATTTCACAATCTGGTTTTGTTTTATTTGTTTAGTTCCATGGGTACTTCGCTCTCTTTACGTCCACTGTTTATAGTATAAGTCTTGTATGTACTCTAAACTTCATTAGAACAAAAATATTTTTTTTTAAAGTAGTGTGTAAGGATGGTTATCGTAGTACAGACGACAGCACATCAAGCTACCCCAATCTGTCAAATTTCGCCAATTGAAAGTAAACCTTATGCTTTTGTAATAAAGTTGAAAATCGAGCTACCTAAATATCATTGCTATAATAAAATAAATTTTATAAATGTTTTCATACAATGTGTACTTACCTAAATATCTATGTTACTAGAAATAATAATGTATACAACTATATTACTACAAACATGTTCTGACTATTTACAAGCGCTTTTTTAGAGTCTACGTGAATAAAAACCTTTTACTATTTATTTTATTTATTTAAATCTATAGAAGAAATTTGCCTGATTGGGGTAGCTGGATGTGCTGGTTCTATACAAAACGCGAAGTGGTATCTAAAATATAACACGAAATATTTCGATTAGTGACGTACGGAACATCTTCGATTATTTATCAACCAAGTGACAGTTCTGCACAAAATCTAGAGCAAATCTATAAAACAAGATTCTAGATATAAAAGAGCTATATTGAATTTTGTCATCTATTAATGTATCTAAATTATTTTATGTGTTTCTTAATACTATTTTATGTTTAACGATGTAGATTAACTACTATGTATTGATATAATAGTTCAAACGTCTGGAAATGATGTCGTAATATAGAAAAAGATAGTGAAACTTTAATTCTAGTCTACATAATTACCAATTTTTTAAAAGGAGAAGTTTATCAAACTATATTTACATTATACATAACTATATTTATGCGTTTTGTTTATATATAAAAAACTAACTAAATTGTCAAAATACAAAATCAATATGTAGTGTTAATTCCGCTAATTGTCAGTTTAATCATGCCGGGATGCAATTTGCACCGCCCTCCCGCCCGCAAAAATGTGCACATGCAAGAAGGACAATATAAAAAAGCAGCTTTATTTTTAAAATATTTAAACAAATCCCACTGCGTTACTCATTCCTTGAATAAGAGTAGCTCGCCGAAGTACCACAAATTATATCCCAAAAAATCAAAAAACCTACAATGACTTGCACCTTCTGTTCAATTTTTCACAACCACTTAAACTTCATCGGAATCATTAATACGTATTTACGATGCATCTGTCCTTCTGTGACAATTTCACAATAAACAATACATATAATAGTTACATAGCAAAAATCACGGGATATTAAACCTTATTTTCAAATGTTATAGTTCAAATTACAATGGCTGTGGGACTCTTATACAGTGTGTGTGGTAATTCAAACTTAGGCCGGGAGCTAAGGTTTGATAAATGATAGTGATTTGACACGGTACAGTCAGATAGTATGGGAATTCTGCTGATTAAAAATATATGTTTCCGTTTTAGTTGACGTTATTTTTATTAATAAATTATAGATATGAGTTTTATTTGGATTCTGAATGAGCTATGGATATTATTTTCATATATCAAAGGTTTTCCAAAGCACATGAAATATCAAAAATCATATCAATCTGAAAAAAGAAATTGTATGTCAACAAAGTATTATTATTATTAAATCGTTTTGTATGCAGTAATTTGTTTTAATAATATAATAATAAATCAGTTAATTCAGACACAGTCCATATTATTTGTTAGTAATACATCTTAATAACTAGTGTTAGTAATAATAATTTAAATATAATGTGGGTGGAGGGCACAAGCTTATACCAAGCCCAGAACACGACCACCGGTAGAGTGTAGGGATGTCCAGTGTCCCAGCGACCACCCAACACACTCAGGATGCTATTCGAACGAACTGGATCGCATGCGTTGCATCATAGAGGCACATCGTTTCCTTATGATGGCATGAAACCCATCAACGCTCTTTTCTGCAAACATGGCAGAGGCACTGCAATAGCGCGGCAGTCCGAACATCACCCTGAATGCGTTGTTATACTGGACTCGCAGAAGGCTATATGTGCGCTGGGTGTACTACGTCCACAGGCTGCATGTGTAAAATGATTGGCAATAAGATTTAAACAAAGTTACTTTGTCCTGCTCCGTACCCCATGCAAACCTGCGAGCCAGCATATTACAGCGCACAGAAAGCGCTCTGCGTTCTCAAGTTAATAAGTTTACCGACAATTAATCGGTCATAAAACTATTAGTAGGTATATACCTACGTAGTTATTATTTAGAAGCCTTTGTCTCTTACAGACTCTTACGAGTACATATAGACCTAATACCGTTTATGAATTAGTATTATTTAGTAGTATTATTATTATATTAATAGTCCCTGTGAGGTACTTTACAAACATATGTATAATTGACGGACACAAAGTAAATCACAAATAGTTGTCCGACGCGGGAATCGAACTCGGGACTCAAAGTGGCGAGGCGACTTAACTGCTGCGCCACAATTTATGATTGGTAAACCATGACCTATGGCCTAAGACAGGTTCACAAACAATCCATTAAGTAGTGAATTGTGAAGTAAACTTATTTATTGAATAAATTAATTAAATAAAATTGTATAGTGTTCTGGTTTAAGAAAAGGGCACATTTAAACGATCAAGAAGTCGTTTATTTATCTTCAACACTTTAGAAGTTGTTTTACAGAAAATATTGCTAGGCACACACCTTAGTAGGTTTATAGCCAAAAACAATAAAACAACTCTTAGTAACGACACATTTGCTGAATATGGAACTTACTAACTGCATATATGTCTAGTTGATAGGGTTGTAACACTTCTAAGCTACAATAATCTTTCACTTTTCTTTGGTGATCTTCCAAAAAGTGGCTGAGGGCACTTAGTTACTTATCTTATGGGGAGTGCTTACCCTATTATTCAAGCCACCTAGGAGGTCTCTAACATCATTATCTGATGACTACAACCAGGACCGCCAGTTTGACGTGCCCTCCGAAGCACGGTGAGACTCAAACACTAAACCACTTTGGTGGTCACCCATCTTTCGACAGACCATGAGCCCAGTTGCTGAACCTCGCCGATCACTTACGGACCGGTGAGAGCATCTTGCTATGAGCGCCTCAAAATATCCACTAAAACATTGAAATAATAATATCTGGGGACAATGTCACACAGATCATCCTAGCCCCAAACTAAGCAAAGCTTGTACTATGGGTACCAGGCGACGATATACATACTTATATAGATAGATAAATACTTATATACATAGAAAACATCCATGACTCAGAAACAAATATTCGTGCTCATCACACAAATATTTGCACTTACCGGGATTCGAACCCAGCACCACCAGCTTCGTAGGCAGGAGCACTACCAACTAGGCTACGGTGACCGATGTTAAAATCCAATTTTAACATCAGCTATTCTGATTGACTGGATGGTCCCGGGTTAAATTGCGTGTTATTGGTACCGCTTCTAAGGGTAGGACGCAAAAAACTCACGTAGTCCATCCCAATCTGCTAACTCATATTGCCAGACTCAGCGGGACCCGACGGTAGGAGTGCGGTCAGGGCGCAACAAGGGCGGAGCTTCGGATAAGGCAGTGGTCAGATGACCCTAGGGGAGCATCGACCACCACCCTATAACCATGCGGATGAGTTGTCAGCATAAGATCCAACAAGGAGGGCTCATGGTTCTCTATGTCTGGAATAAGGGTGGGCTGCATTACCAGTTGGGAGAGACCATAGGCCGAGGCAATATTGAAAACTGTACGACCAGGGAGGTCAGTGGTCCGGGATCCCAACCACTCTTTGTGGTGGACGTTGAAATCTCCAAGGACCACCACCTTCACGAACGGGCACTGTTCCAATATTATTTGTTTTATGTAAAACACACAGTAACAGTAACGTTATTGGATGTGATCTGTCTTGGGTTGTTAAGGATCGCTGATTACGAGAGTAATAAAATAGTGAACAGAGTAGTTGAAATTGTGAGGATTTCCGTTCATCGAAGGGCACGTTAAGCTGTCAGTCCCGACCAGTACCAATTGATTCCAACTGCAACCAATAGGTTTACGTGCCCACTGATTCACAGAGACTCAGATTAAATTACTTTGGCAACTACATAAAATTCATCCGTGTGTAGATGCCTAACCACGCCGATTGCTTACAAACCTACCAAGTTGCTATGCTATGCGAGTGAAAGTATTTAATGCTTTGCCGCAAAATATTAGTGATTTTTCAGTGGCAAAGTTCAATAACCATCTCAGACTGTGGCTGCTGGAAAAATCATTCTATTCCATCGGCGAATTATTTAATAAATTATATATTTTGTTTAAAATTTTACATATAACAATCAAACATTTCGTATGCTGTTCATCAGTAAAATAGATGAGACTAACCTCATACTTAGACCACCGTTGTACTTTATTTTTAAGTGAAATAAATAAATGAAATGAAGTGAAATAACCGGTGAGATCGGCAGTTCTAGAGAACTTTCTAACCAAGAAGTTTCTATCAGCTCGAGATGTAGCAACCCTAGACTGACACTAAAAAAATACGACAACGTAAGTCGTATGTTTTACGACATTATAAACGCTGTTTGACTCAAGATTGTTATCTGATTCATAATATTGAACGCGGTTCAGATGTCATTACGATAGCCATTGCTTAAAGTGTCTCTTATAAATTGTTTCACACTATTTTTTGCACATAGATAAAATGGATGCATTGAATAATGCGTCCATTTTATATCGAGACCGATTTGTGACTTGTGTGAACTGTTTATATAAAATCACTTTCGGTTTCATTGATTTTTTTAAATTCATGGATAGAAACAGGTCTATACAACATGTAACTTAATTAACGCACATCCTGAAAATAGTTTGTTGAGAATTGTTTACTGAATCGATTTATATCATTTTTAATATAGGTAAATTTTTATTCCAAAATAATTAAAATTACGGAAATTATTGTCATATTAACCCTGTACAGTCAAAACAAATTGTAATGGACCGTAAGTCAAAGTAATAAGACTTTTAAAATCGCAGTTTTATTTGTATTCATACAAATTCCATCATTCAATACAAAATAGAGAAAAATAAATTTTATCCCAAGAAACTAATTTAGTAAATAACAATGCATATATGCATTGTTATATATATACATGTTCAATAAAAAATTCAGTGTATGTATTATGATAACAACATAATATTCTAATTGGGGTGTATGAGGGTGTGCGTTAATTACGTTACATGTTGTATACATACAGTGTTCTCAATCTTCTCGTGTCGATGGTACGAATTAGATTTTATCTTCCCAAAATCGAGCAACGCTGATCGCTTTGGCTGAAGCGTCATACAAGTCCTGATGGGAACATACAGTAAAGAAGATGTTAGACTCGTGTTTAGTGTTCCAGACTGGCCAGAGGTCATGTGTTCGATTTCCACCCAGTTAAAATATATGTTTAGTGATATGAGAGAGATATGTGCTGTCTGGGTGTAATTAATCTATAAAAATAAAAATAAATAAAATAGTAAACATCCATGACTCAGTAACAAATATTCGTGCTCATCACACAAATATTTGCACTTACCGGGATTCGAACCCAGGACCACCAGCTTCGTAGGCAGGAGCACTACCAACTAGGCTACGGTGACCGTCTATAATATGTATGTATTTAGAAATATATAAGTATGTATACAATTTTTCTGATTGTCATAGCTACACATTTTTAAATATATACACATTACGAGTATACATAAATTACACCCATACATAGAACAAATAGTCGTGCTCATCTCAAAAAGATTTGTCCCGGATGGGGATCGAACCTACGCCCTCTGGCTTAGCACTCAGGGTCACTTAATACTGGACCAAATGTCAGGCGTTTCCTTTTTTTTCTCCTTACCGTCGATCAGAATCATTAAGTTGACTCATTATTAATAATATTTTACCTAGATCAATATTAAACCTTGAGAGTTTAGCAGCGTAAAATTATGCGACGATGCGATGAATATGGTCGCATTCAAAACAATAAACGTAAAAGAAACTATTCAATAAATGCAAACCATTTACCGACATGGCTTGAAGTCATAAAACCATAGTTTATATTCATCTGCATTATATTTTACTGTATTCAAGTTGACTTTATGAAAACAGGGCTTAATAAATTACCTAATACAGTGTTATGATTTAAAATGGACGTCACGTAAAATGTACATGTTTTACGAATGTTTTAATAAAAAATATTACGCGTGGCGCTAGGGTTAAGACAGTCGCCTAGGCACATGTCCTAGGTTCGATTTCCGCACTAGTCAATTATTTATATGACTATAAGTTGGTGTTCACAAGATCTAGTGAGGGGGCCGTTGGATACCGCTGGACGGACGTTGTACTGGTAATTGTGGAGACCATTGTCTAGCAGTGGGCGTCTTTCGGCTGATAGTAGTTCTGAGTTTGGGTTTTAACCACTGTACCAGACGTGCTGACTGCACGTGTGGTGTGCAGCAGTTAAAACCGTTAAGACCAATTGCAAATATGTACAATTGTCAACCTTATCGCATATTAGGATGGACACCTCTCAGCTTACAAACGCCACGTTAAGAAAGAGTTTTTTTTAATATTTTTTATTCTGATTTTGATAGCGATGCTGTTAAAGAAATCGCTACAACATATTTGCTGTGTGAAAAAATAGCTACACTATAGTAGCGGCCTGGTATTTTGCATATAACATATTATATCGATAGTTGAGCCCCACGGGATGAGACGGGGCGGTGAAATTATTTGCCGTCCGTCACACAGTATTATCTACTACTACACTACTAATACCAATAAACAAAGTCATTACTACTCATACTGTTTATTAGCGAATAGCGTGTTTGCTAATCATCAGTATACCAATAATTTCCTATAGAATGTCACTTATGATATTCGTATCCTATTGATTTCAAGAGGCCTGCCTTTTGGCCTATTAACTTTTACACCTCCCACGGGATGAGATGGGGTAAGGGTAGGTAATATTATTTGCCACCAGTAACACAGTATTATCTCCTACTACAGTACTAATACTAATTACCGAAGTCATTACTCCTCATACTGTTTATTAGCGAATGGCGTGTTTGCTTATCATCGGTATACCAATAATTTCCTATAAAATGTCACTTCTGATATTCGTATCCTATTGATGTCATGAGGCCTGCCTTTTGGTGTATAAACTTAGATCGATAGTTGTGACTTTTACGCCCCCCACGGGGTGAGATGGGGTGGTATATTCTATGCCGTAAGCCACACAGTACTAAACTACTTATATTAATAAACGAAATCATTACTACTCATACTGTTTATTAGCGAATGGCGTGTTTGCTAATCATCAGTATGATAATCGGATACCAATAATTTCCTACCGAATATCACTTATGTAACCATTTGGACTATAATTAAACATCTTTGTGTGGGTGTGGGTGTCATTATATCCATTGTTTTGAATTAATTATTTTTTTATCGATAGTAATCAGATGAAACGTAATAGTCTTGATCTTTGCCGCTATATTAGCTACTTGAGCAGCGAGTTTGAAATCGGATTGAGTATATTATATGTAATTTAATACCAAAAATGTGATAGAAATATATAGAGTATGTCGGTTTTTAAGGTAATTAAGATGATTATCGCGCGCGAACTCTTATATTAATAGAGGAAGTGGGATCTTAATGATATCTCAAATGGTTATGCATTTAGTCTGTTAGGTTATTAGAAAACGTGTCCGTCTCGCTATATTTCGTTATTGAATTATTTATAAAACAAAATGTGCAACCAGTCTTTGTGTTCTTTGAAGAAAAATACATTGATAATTATTTCTTAAAAATAATATATATAATAAACTTTATTTCTTAGAATAGTTGCTGTAGTACAATACAAATAGCATATAAAGGTAACAAACACATAAAAATACTACACTTAAATCGTTAGGGTACTGTCCTCTTAGATAGGCTACAGGATAGCTTGTAATAAAGAGAAACAGTGCGGTCTCCTAGGGATTGAATACAGTGTTTCATTCTCACATAAGTACTACTTTCATTTTATTAAATAATACTTACATTATTGCAAAAGAAAGCAAAGATTTATTTTATTTTAATAATTTGAAACAAATGCGTATATTATAGCATTCAGTAAGTTAAGCCATTAAACTTAAAAACATCAAAATAATATTAAATTAAAAGTGCAGAAAAGTGCATTTTATTGTACACAATGTACTGTACAATAAATTAAACTTTATTATATGTCATGTCTTCCTATGATGCCTTTTAACACTTCCCTCACTTCCAGATCTACGGTCTAGATTTTAGATGAGGAGGCTTTCGCTGTTTCTCCAGATAATTCTGTTACTTCTAGTCCCATTCAATTCTGCTGATAGCGATTAAATCCCCTATTGTACGTATGTCAATATTTAACTTTATCCGTTTTCAGGATGTTCTATTTATAGATATGTTCTATTATTGGTGTGCAAAGACACATATGTATTAATTCAAACTAAAGTAAACAATTACAATTCCTTATTTTAGAATAGGAGGTGTTATCGTTTTTATTCTAAATTGTCGGAGTAATTTCTTCTGTTCGGGAAAATTGATTGTGGAATAATTGATAGACCCAAAAATCTGAATAACTTTTAACTGCAATTACAATATAAATCGCTTAAATTATTTTCTAAATCATCGGTGTATTTTATAGAATTGGGGCAAATTGAAGAAGTAATTTCTTCCATTCGGGAAAACTGATTATGGAATAGTGAAAGTAACAAAAACCTGAATATGTTTTAAATGTTATTACATTGTTAGCTTTCATGGTCCTTGCTAACTATCTGCAAATCACCGTTTAAGAAGCATGATTAGATTATGGATGCCGCAAACGCAATAAACGCCTTATACGAATTCAGACCACGAAAACGTTTTACACTTAAGGTACTAATAAATTCAGTTACGCTTTCGCCTCCGTGCTCTGTCTTGCCAAGATTTTTCAGCTTAATTTTAAAATAACAATAGCACGCAATTTATTAATATATATTATAATTTGACGGTCACCGTAGCCTAGTTGGTAGTGCTCCTGCCTACGAAGCTGGTGGCCCTGGGTTCGAATCCCGGTAAGTGCAAATATTTGTGTGATGAGCACGAATATTTGGTTCTGAGTCATGGATGTTTTTCGATGTATATAAGTATTTATCTATCTATATAAGTATGTATATCGTCGCCTGGTACCCATAGTACAAGCTTTGCTTAGTTTGGGGCTAGGATGATCTGTGTGACACTGTCCCTAGATATTATTTTTATTATTATTCAGTAAATGTCATGCATCATTATCATCATATAAACCGAAAGAGTTAATTCTCCTGACTCGTTGGGCTAGCCGCATCGTGTTTAATTGCACATAATAAAGGCCCGGGTTCAAACAACGGATCAGGCAACAAAAAAAGTCTTATTGTCATTTTTCAGTTCAGATTCATTTCAGAATCCTTGAAGACAGCCCGGTGTTTGAAAATTAGAGGTTTTACACCCACGTGGTTTTGATGGTAAGGTCAGCCCGTCCCGTTTAAATTGGTCATGAGAGTGAGGAAATAGAGAGTGAACCTGTGTTTGATTTTTTTTTTATAATAGTATCTGGGGACAATGTCACACAGATCATCCTAGCCCCAAACTAAGCAAAGCTTGTACTATAGTACCAGGTGACGATATACATACTTATATAGATAGATAAATACATACATTCATAGAAAACATACATGACTCAGAAACAAATATTCGTGCTCATCACACAAATATTTGCACTTACCGGGATTCGAACCCAGGACCACCAGCTTCGTAGGCAGGAGCAATACCAACTAGGCTATGGTGACCGTATATTATATTCGGGACATCAAGAGCGGAGAACCTTGTGCACTATATTAGCACTATAGTTTTCATTGAGACTGGTCAACATAGCCACAAAGTTACTACTACTACTTACCTTGACATCGTTGACCGATCTGATAGTTCAGTGGGTAGTAGTGTCCCCGACTGCCTAGCCAGAGGTCGTGAGTTCGATTCCCATCCAAGACAAATCTTTGTGTGATGAGCATGATTATTTGTTCTAGGTCTGGGTGTAAGTTATGTAAAATATGTACGTATTTAGAAATATATAAATATTTTTATGAGTAATCTGCTTGCCACAAGGTCTGCCTATTTTGGGATCAGATATTAGTGTTAGTTGTGCCAAGACATTAATTATTTTTTATGTGTTGTTTTTCTGTGCTTTCATTTGTCAAATCTCTCATCTCCTGCGCTATTTTATGTTGGAGTATTTGTTTAATTAACTCTCGCTAACTTAGCATTCTGAATAAAAAGCTGTAATGTAAGCGCATATATAAATTGAATAAAATCCACTCCTATTATACGAGATAATAAATGATATTACTTAAGTATGCCATAATCCTAAAAGTGGTCGACAGAGATGCATCATAACCTAGATAAGCTGAGTTGTTATTGAAATAAATAATATCTAAACGAGTTGTATGTAATTATTTGTATCTCGAGAATATTAAGTAGATTGTACAAGGTCTAATATACGTTTTATTGCTGTGGGATGCTTAAGGAAGCAAGTCTTCTCATAGATTAAACCTCTTTTAGAACATTAATTTAAAAATAGATTCACTTCCCATACATACCACCAGCTTCCTCTATGACCTTTTGTTTAGATTTTCTCAGATTAAAAGCCGTTTCCGTTCCGAAATCAGATGTGAGGCCCGCGACTTTGCGTGTTAACGTAGAGCAATAGTTTCACAAAACGTCCCTAAAGCAACCGAGCCTCTAAATTAATCGCCACGTCCTCCCGCCCAGTCAAGGTTCTATAACGTTACCATTTGAAAGGTTTCCCGTAGTCGCTTAGCATGCGAGTTGGTGACCGCAGGTAGGTGGTAGCTATATCTTAAATATCTTAAGACCACTAACACACTGCCATTAGATCCCAAAATCGGCAGACACTGCACTGTACCTAATATGGCAACCAGTAAAACTGATAAACATACTTATGTGTTTTTAAATACATATATAATTATAGAAAAATTACATACAGAACAAATAAACGTGTTCATCACATGAAGATTTGTCCCGGGTAGGAAACAAACCCAGGACCCCTGGTTTCGTAGTTTGGGTCACTAAGCAATACCCCAACAAATGAATGGCACAGAAATTAAACCACATTTACTATCTCTGGCGGCACCTGATTATTGGCTGCTTAACCTCATCGATTAGTTACGGACCAGTGATCATTCATTAGAAATTGGTCTTGATATCGGATTATGAAAAGTAAATTATTCATACGCAATCAACCAGCAAGCATACCGCACTAAAGTAACCAATCCATTTCCAACGTTCCCGTCTTATTACGAACAAGAACATATATAAACTAGCGTTTACTTTAGATATCAACCACTTCGTTAGTCGAGGGCAGGTAGGTGCAAAAGTGCAGCGATAAATATCGTACGAATGTGAACTTTGAGCCGCAAGCACTATATCTAGCGTGGAAACTGGGCTGCTGATACATAGTAGTGTATGCCGGAAAACTTAGTACCGATAATTTTACTACTACTTCTCAGAAGAAAAGAAAACGCAAGAAAACTATGATTAGAAAGTTGGTAGAACAAACTGTAAATTCGATTACTAAGTTGCATAATAATAATTATAATAATAATGCATTATTTATTAATATTTTTTTTGTAACTATATATTTGTAAATGTATGAAATAAGAAAGACACGGAATAAAACAAATAATAATAATGCATCATATTAGTAAAGTGTTCTGTTTCAGTGACTGTTCTGATCCAGAGAAACGTAAAACACTTTCCTATAGCAATTCCTCTGAATTGCTATAGGAAACCGGATATCGAAGGTAATAAGTGTCCAAAGATATATTTATTGTTAAGTGATTGACTTTGAAAAACGAATCATTCTGATTTTCATAATATTATTTTTAAGAAAAACCATGATCAATATGTTATGTAAAAGAAAGACTAAGTAAACAGATATTAATTCAGAAGCACTCGTAAGATGCGACCAAGCACAAATAATTCAAACATATTCCTTTAAATACAGGACAAAGGATCAACGGTAAACACAAACAAACATACAATAAAAAATAAATGTCATCAACAGATGCTCAATGTTCAGTATAAAAAGTGATAAGTGGAACAAAACAAGACGGAACGTTTGAAAAAAAACTGCATGAATATTTGATCCCAAACCAGAATCATTAGTCAACTTTTTTATTAGAACCCAATTCTTAACAATATCACCATTAACCAAGTCAAAACTGAAGTTAAAGCAAAGTTGACCCAATGCCTTTGAAATAAGGTTGCTCAAGTTTTATTTTAGATCACTTATATCAAAATCGTTTTGGCAATCTTATTGTCATGATTCTACACTGACAATTGTCTCGCTTCCTTTAGTGATAATAGTTCAGTAGTTACATCATTAATCACTGCAAACACATGTGGATATAGCCTTTTTACTGTATCACACAAAACTTTGTACTCATTGTAAACTTTAATACCACGTCTACTAACGATACTCGCTTCCTTTTCACACAATTCCAGCACATATACCATTAAACTTAGAATTCATTATGGCGTGAATTAGATTTAGATCATTTATTATCAAGCTTGATCCCACATTTGCCCTTGGATTTTCACCTTCGTATGTGGGAATATTCAATTTGTTTGTTTCGTCTGTTTTTGTTCAATTGACGTTTAAATTCTTTGAGTGACTAATGACGCTGATTTTGCACAGGGCTTAAAGAAACTTGGGTATAATCGTTTTTGAAAAATATTGTAACGTGAGCATGATAAAATTCCATTTAGTGTGATCAATTAAAAGTTTTATAATACACAACTAGCTAAACTGAGGTGATTTTACTTCAGTTAGGTTTAATTATAATTCTATATTTTACTACTACACTAAAATACTGGAGTGTATACTATAAATTTTATTTCATTTAAATGTCTGAATTACTGAATCATAATATTTGTCTGTCGTTACTACCACACTGGCATTACACAGACGTAATATTAGTTTTAGATGTCATAAATCGTTATTGCCTTCATTTTTAAAGTCACATCTATCATCATTAAAACAGAAAACCTAACCAATTTAATAGAAGCAGCTTTTAAAACTATTTCATTAGGCGCAAACGTCATTCCGTCTATATTCAACAGTACTGCATTAATCACAATTTCTTCGTCTAAGCTCTTTATAAAATCAATGAATTGTATCAGATTTGAATCAGTTACGATCAATTCAATACTTACAATGAGGTATAACTCAATCTAAAGTGTACCGTTCGTAATGTTTATTTACGATTATTTCTTTGTGTATCATATGGAGCTTGATGGTTCATATATTGTGGTAGCAGTAAAATATCTTCGTATCTGGATTAAGGTAGTTTTGTTTGAGAGATATGGTTTGAGCGTGTAGTGACTTTGATGAATTGAACGAGCTTGGATTACTGTTTAGGTGATTGCGTTTTGTCACGGTCTTTTGGAGTGTAAGCATTTAATTTAAGTATATTTTCTATATTATTTAAGAGTCCGTTCGTCGGTAATATTATTATGTGTATCCTATATTTTCTTCTTCCTTTACAGATGTAATGTCATGTGCTTCTAGGAGTGATTAGTCACCAGAATAGTTCAGGGAGGGGCGACGCGTAAGTAATGCCATATATGTCAGAAGTATCATAGGCTACGACAACCACTTAACATCAAGTGGGCCGTATGTTTGTTTGCCAATTTAATAGTATAAAAACATTTTCAAACTTGACTTCGTCTTCTTCACAAACGGAGTCTTTCAATGCATAAGTACTTCAAATAACAACAAAACTATTCATTGCAAGGGGAGCACTTACCCGCGTACCACTGGAATTAATCACGTGGCATGTTGGTAAACTTCTCACAATGGCATTGTGTACCATTGTGAAGCAAATAATAAATTGTTACTGAACCGACCCCATTATGTTGGGTTTCTCAAATAAATTCGGTCAAAGGATTGATGGTTACATCTTTTTTAGTAACGTGTTCGAGATTTGGGAGATATGGAGCATGCATGTGGTAGGGATTTTGTTGATAATTTTATTATCATATACGTAACCACAAACCAAAAGTAGATCATAGACAATACTACTCGTTTGTCCTAGAATAAAACGAAATTATTTGAACATGATTATTTTAAGTAAAAATCAGAAGAAACACTAATATAATTAATCCAGTGTATGTGTTAAGGCTCAAAAGCTTCATACTACATTTAACTTTTACTCTTTAGATATAGAAAAATTGTCGTTAACCACAGCAACCAGCAGCACGGTTATCCCGTGGGGGCCTAGAAGCCCTCTCGAGAGAACGGGCAGCCGCGTCTCTCTGTGTCATCATACTGCCATCACCAACCCATCTGCCAAGCGTGGTGATTACGGCATACCGCTCTAAATGATGGACTCCATTGTGTCATTCTTTAGGCGAGGCCTTTGTCCAGCAGTGGACGTAATTCGGCTGACATAATGGTGATGAACTATCATTTATTAGTTAATTCATATGAAGTTGAGATCAAAAGACAAAGGCATTCATGAAAAATTTTCATGTGAAGATCATGTGCTGTAGTTTCACATCGATGCATAATAGATTTTTATTTTATGCATTCATCTTACTAGGTATTGTTATCAATCACATCATCAGCGTTCGTTACACTGAAGAATTACATTTCTCATTGAATTTACGGTCACCGTAGCCTAGTTGGTAATGCTCCTGCCTACGAAGCTGGTGGTCCTGGGTTCGAATCCCGGTAAGTGCAAATATTTGTGTGATGAGCACGAATATTTGTTCATGGGTCATGGATGTTTTCTATGTATTTAAGTATTTATCTATCTATATAAGTATGTATATCGTCGCCTGGTACCCATAGTACAAGCTTTGCTTAGTTTGGGGCTAGGATGATCTGTGTGACATTGTCCCAAGATATTATATTATATTATTATTATAATTTCATCAAAGCTGTTTAAAGTTGTTCGCCTAAAATTAATCTCCCACACAGCACGCCGCAATTCATCATAAAGCTTGTTCAAAGGTGACCCAAAACCTGTAATCATATATTTGAGCACAAGATCAGTGTACCGTGTCATTACGCTGCTGCACAAACCCTGACGCTCATCAGGCCTCATCGCTACATTCTCTATTATAATGTCATTATCAAAATGTTCGCTGATTTCACTTATGCGATGCAAATTTTTAATACGCAGTAAGTGCTGCATAAATATTGTTGTAAATTCAATTTTTATTTTTAAGTACTAAGTGATTCAATTCGAATATTATAGCATTATTCGCAATGCAAAGCGTTAATCTAAACTCTAAAATGGGAAATCATAAATTTAATCCTCCGGAAGGGTGTTAGCAAGGGAATTCTGAATTTGATCTGCCAGTGTATATCGTTCGTACCTTAAAGCAGAGCGCCTACCACGGATTGTGCAGGTTCGAGACCCGCCGGACAATTAAATTTATGATTTCCCATTTTTGAGATTACTAAGTCATGTATTGATTTTCTTTACTTTTTAATTCCAACAGTTCAAAATTTTTGCTTTATAAGATTATAGATATTACAAAATGTAAACCTGAACTCTAAACTGTAAAATTATTAGGTATTTTATAATTTTTACTGGCATGTTGTTTTAGTGTTTAGTGGCGCTGACTCCCAAGCCAGAGGTCGTTCTAAACTCTGGGTGAAAAGCATGATTAATTGTTTCTCTAATAATTTAATTTTTCTGTAATATGTATATATAAAGAGATATATAAGTATGTATGTCATTTGTCTAGTTGTCATAGTACAAGCCCTGCCTAGTTTTGGATCAGATGGTAGTATGTTAGTTGCCCTAAATATTTATTATAATAGTTATAATTGATAGTTTTGGAAGTATTATAAATGTTATATAAGGTTTCACATATAACTGTGATCGTATCCAGCCAGCCATACTATATAAAAAATGTCCTGAAAAGTTGTCAAGTAAATCAATATGTCAATCTGTAAAGGTGTTAGCAAGAGATTCATATACGAGTAGACGATATGCCGGTGTGTATCGTTCTTACTATAACGGCAGCGCACCAATGCGCTCATCAATTAAAATTAATGAAGAGTTTAGAGTTTATATCATCATGGCAGCCGAATAACGTCCACAGCTGGACAATGGCCTCCCTAAAAGATCTCCACAATCGATTTGTATCCATCATTTGGCGGGTTATGCCATTATGGTCTCGCGCGGTAGTCGAGTTGGCGATAGTATTATGATGCTCATAGTACACAGAGACGGTGCTGCCCGTTCCCTGGGAGATATTCCTCGGGACGATTTTTACGCCCCTCACGAAATTGAAATGAAAAAGATTAGTGATATTCTTTGCCATCAGCCAAGTTTATATGACACACAAAAAATTAAGTATTATTTCAATACATTTATCACGTTAGATACCTATATTAATATTTAAAAGTTTACCAATAAATGGAATGGAAAAGTTACATAGAATTTACAAAAGTTTATGGAGAATATAAAATTGGTTATGTTGTCGTCAGATCTTATCATTTTGCATATAAATATATTAAAACAAAAGAATTTCTATGACCACCTTTATTGTTTTAATTAAAAACAACCTCGCATTTTAATTGGCTTCTTAATTATATTGACATAAATACTTTAGGCGTGAATAAAAATGAATATTAAATGATTACGAATTTTGAATATCAAAAAGTAGTGTAATATTTTATTTATTAAGATTGTAATATAGGATTATATTGTTAATCTGCGCATTGTAAATATCTGACGCACGATTTAATTCAGATTTCAAATTAATTTATTAATTAACACACATTTCCAATTCAAGGATTATACATAAATCTAAAATAAACCTGAAATTTTAATTACTTATGCTGCAAGTAAAATATTTGTTAGTCTTAAAATTATCTTAAGTGATTTAAAGTAATATTTTCAAATATAAATTTATGTTTCTAACTATCTACTCGTACGAAGCCGGAGTCGGTCGCTAGTATAAGATATTTAACTATGGAAATCAACCGCATGTCTCCAAACCGTTACAAATGGGTGTCACACGCCGATCAGATATTATTAGATCCAATTCCCACAATAACGAGATGGTGGATAAAAAGAACCAGTCATAATAACACTCACAACATGTCAAAAGCACAGAGAATCGGACTTATACAGAGACAGACGCACACACAATACGTCACACATACGCAAATTGCAAGTTCCTTATGAAAGCACCGCCAAGTGTGCGTGTGAGTTGGTAGAAACTATTCTATGTCATCTCGTTGTCTACGTCAAAAGTCACTTATATTTGGACACGGATTTTGAATTTCAAAGAGGAGGCTTATTACAATTTATGGCAATTATTATTGAAGCATGGAGTGGCCTAAAAATTGATTTCATGGAAATGGGATCAAGCCAGTTTTTTTTTAGTTTTATGGCGCATTTTGAAAAGTGCTTAGGGTACTTGGATGAATCATGGAATATTTCATCATCATCATATCAGCCAAACTACATTCATTGCAAAAATTTTGTTAAATTTATGTAATTATAACCAAATTCGTCATTAAAAATATAATAAAACCTATAAAAATCAATTATTTCAAATATAACCCTTATGAACACACCCAATACATAATCTTATCTTATATATCTTGGTATCACTATACAACTTTTCTAATTAAATTTATTATTTTGCTTATAAACATGGCTTTACCCCCCACCCCCCCCGCGGTTTTACCCGCATTAAACTTTATAAATTATAGCCTGTGTATTATTTGGATACATAAGCTATATTACAACACAGTTTCAACAAAATATATACATCCATACTCATAAATGTTCGCATTTATAATATTAGTAAGATATGGTATATATTCAGCAAAAAATGACAATTGGTAATTTTTTTTTTTATTGTAAAACTAAGTAATATTTATCAGCACAACAATAATATCTAGTTGACCGTAGTGAATATATACCAGAGGACGGGCAGCAGCTTCTCTCTAAGTACTATGACCATCTTACTGCGATCGCCAACCCGTCTGCCAAGCGTGGCGATTATGGCATATCCCCCCAAGATAATTCCTGGGGGTTTGTCCAGCAGTAGTTTTATGCAGCTGTTGTGATGATGATGAGGATTTAGAAATATAAAACTATGTTTATCAGTTGTCTGGTTGCCATCGTACATAATGCCTAGTTTGGGATCAAATGGCAGCGCGTTAGTTGTCCCAAAACATTTATTATTTATTTATATACGTATGATTTAACACAGGCATAATAGTAAACATATACGTATCATAATTATCTTGATTTGTTTCCGATACAATGTCTAATATATTCTAATAACTATGCAATCTGGGTGTTCCACTATCATATGAATCCAAATGGCCTGTTAAACAATATTCTAACTATTTAATTATTATATATTGCATAAAAAGAAATAAGTATTTGTAAATTAATTATATTTTATATCAATTTTATTCATAAATGTGTCTGTTCATTTTTGGATACTTGAATGTATGTTAATTAAAAAAAAAAAAGTTATTTCCCTGATTCTGACTAACATCTCTTCAATAATCTTTTATATTTATAATTGTATATTCATCTTAATATTTTTATGGAACGAACCAAAAATTGTTTTGTGATAACAACTATTTGTTTAATATTAATTGTTTTGTGATAACAACTATTTATTTTTATTATTTAATATTAAGGGAAAATTTGCATTAGAATTTGCCCACTACTATGCAAACCGAATGAGCAATATATTCATTAAAAATGTTACTCTATTAATTTGATTGTTATAATTTCATAGTTTTTATTTAAAAATATTTAAAGAAACCATAAACGAAAGAGATGAGAGATACTATAGACACTAACCTAATTCCCTCTCACTCTAATAATCTGTATCAGTCAATTGTTGGATGATGCAGAGACAATTTAGTAGGTACACTTTTGTTCGATTGGGATTTAGAAAATATTTTCTTCAACTATAAGAATGAATGAATAAATTAAAAAACAAATAGCCACCATAGTACTGATTTTGTCCTTTCCACACAAACTTCTATAAGTATGAGTGAGAGGCAATAATAGATCTAGTTAAATTAATCGCATTGTGTTGACTGCAGAATTGCTACTAATGACGATAGCGTTAACATATAACGGACTTCCTGACATTATTATGCCAATTTTGAATGTTATATTTGCATTGGTTAGTTTTTGTACTTTATTAATAAATGTATTTAATAAATTTTAAGTTATACATGTTTAATAAGACACAACATAAATTCGACGTTGCTGCTGCTTTAGCGGAGACCAGACGGTGTAAATACATCAACCTAATAGGCAACTTTATTTGGACCGTTTGGAGTCACCACGCTCAGGACTTGCGGTCTTACTTGACATTTCCAAACTTCTGGTCGAAGCTTCACTCGACCAGAAGACCGGCGTGACAATGTTGCCTGCCTTCTGGGAACGTTCCCGATTAACGACGATGTCCTCAAGTTCATTTTATTGTATGTTCCTATAGTGAATAAATACTAAGTTTGAAAAATTTTACTGTATGTAGAATAATATTTGATTTATGTTAAGTATATATATTCATCACCAAGTGCGGTTTACTGACGGTCAAAAGGTCACGGGATGCTGCTAGATGCGGGCAGTGCAATACCGATAGTTGTGTAAATATTTTGAGGGAAGCCTTTGTCCAGCACTGGACGTATATCGGCTGATATAGTAATATAGATTTATTGTTAATTTGAATAAATATATATAATAATATATATATATATATATAAATAAATTTATATAAGTTAAAGATCGTAGTTTTAGCGGTATCTTTATCTTTTTTTTTGATAAATCTTTTTTCTTTCTTCTTCTTCCTTATTAGGCGACTTAAAATAAGGTTATAAATTAGACTGTATATTGTTTTTTTTTTGTATATTTGCTATCGTCCTACTGTTTATGTCTATTTATATTTATTATTACTGTTTATGATTTGATGATTGATGATGATTATTTTTTATAACATTGAAAATGTTCCCAATTTGTCCCCAAAGACACCGAACATTAATGAAATCAAACCCCTTACAACAAAAAAAAACAAACAAAAATATTCTCATAATGCATATAACATTAAAAATCATGTCATAAATCACCCCATTGTCTCAAATATAATTTATTAGGTCTTTCGGACGAGTTCTAATATCGACTTCTGGTATGTACCCCTTTGTTATATTAAGTGGCGTAATATTTTAATAATAGACTTAATTCTTTGAAAAAAAAAGTACTTAACCCTTCAATGACAGTGTACGAAAACCGGTTAACTGGAGTAAGAGGGTTAATTGTATGAATGTAGATCAATTGAAGTTGTGGGGTGATGACTGTATTAAAACTGGAAGTTTGTATGGGGTGGTTCATACAAATGGGGCCATACTCAGTATTACAAAGCAAAATATTATGAATAAAATGTTTGCACAAGAGATTTAAGTCATTACTGTTGACTTATATTGCATTGCCGGGTTATTTTGACCTTACAGAAAATCACAGGTCAGATAAGACAACTTAATATCTTTAATTAAAAGCGTGATTATATATTTACTTTGTACAGAAATAGCTTTCACTCACTCTTCGGGCTGATACTGAGAAATTTTCTTAATGGAAAGATCCCAAAATTACTTTTGAGCCTGACCCGGGATTTGAACCCAGGACATCATTGTCTACCGCTACCGCTACACAAACGAGGCGGACTACAAGAGAAAGTTGGCAGTGGCAGCATTACATAATTTTCTTTCCAGAAAAATCCCAGCAGTTCTTGGCCCAATCATGGATACGAAACCAGGACTTCATTATCTGAGGTTGATGTTTACCCTCCTACCGCTTCCGCTTCCACTTTAGGCTTGAAATAGTGAAATGCCTATTCATAAAAACATCTTAAAAACTACGACGGTAGTTTTATTATATATAAAAAAAAAATATATATATATCAATATTATTGAGTATTTCAACAATGCCTAATGTATAACGAGTATTTCTCTACATGCTTTTATTATTCTGTTTCTTTTTTTTAATGTTTTGTGTTTTTTAATATACCGCTTTATGCAAATAAATCCCCGTATGGCGAGGGAATTTACAACCATGCAATTAATGGACACTGATTTGCGTATATATTTTCATTAAATCGTATAAATAAGAATAAAGATTTGAGTAGATGATATATTTAGAAAACAAATTTTCTTAAAATCATTTAATAACATTAGAAAAAAAGTTGAAGTAGATGTTATATTTTTAAACATATGATGCATAATTAAAATGATGCATAATTAAAATATAATAAGTCATTTATTCTCTCTCACAAAGTACACACAGGTTTACAATTATAATAGCATCATAGCATATGACGAAACTTTGTGAGAGACTGGTGCTTGATGTAGGTTTGATACCTGTATTACAAGTCACCAGTGCCCTCCCGCAGCTATTACATAACTATGTAACTTAACTAACAGTAACAATTACAAGAGAGTGACAGTATAATCTATCAATCTAAAGGGAAGTGTTATTATGTAGTGTATGAGTATGGATGTAGATGTAGGAGTGAGAGTGTATGTGAGTTATGTAGTGTATGAGTATAGATGTGTGTGTATGTGAAAATGTGTTTAATATATAAATGATTAAAAATAAAAAAAAACATTGAATAATAACAATAAATAAATTAGGCTTATTTATGTTCTGTATTATGTATGCTTCAACGATTTGATAATTTTATTTTGTATGTTTAAAACATTTGCGGTCAATTCAAGTTATGCAAAAGTATGGCACTATAATTATAGTAAATATACGTATTAATTAATGTAGCGTATAAATACAATGATTGGCGATAAAATTTAATGGCTACCATAGATTAATCCAGATTCATACGGAAATTGAGGTTGTATATAAAATGTGTTGTATATGTTTTGCAATCAGACCTCTGGGTCAAGGGTCTCTTGTGGAGTATGTTGGACAAGTATCACGGAGATCAATATACGGGATGGTTAAATAATACAAAAAACGAGTGAATGATGAAAAAATAATGATGTGATTACAAAGCTTATCTTAATAAACAAACAATTCACTGGTACAAATCTCACATATCTATACATATAATAAAATCGGAGGGAAGCCAAAACAGTACATTGAATATTTTGTCAAAAGGATACTTGAGGCGTGATTTGCAATCGATATCGAAGCCAAAAATATAGTTTTTAGAATTTTTGTCTGTGCGTCTGTTTGTCTGTATGTATGTCCGGGCTTAACTCAAAAAGTACTGCATGGATTTACTTCAAATTTTGCATGAATATTACTAAGAGGTCGGGTCAACATATAGGCTACATATTATCACGTTATCACCTACGGAGGATAATTTATAAACCTTAACGCGGGTAAAACCGCGGGGCTCAGCTAGTATTTAATAAAACTGTCTTTTTATGTAGCAAGTAGATTTGACTATTTGATTTTTGTTTATTTTTGAAGACAACGCTGTCATATATAATAGAAGTACACAAATTACATCCAGACTGAGAACAATTATGTATGCGTGACATAAATAGTTGTCCAGCGCGGGAATCGAACCCAGGACACGAAGTTCCGAGGCGACTGTCTTAGCCGCTCGCCTACTGTAGCCTATGCGGGGATCAGGCAGACGTATTCAGGGGATGACTTAACGTTTCTCACGCGAAACAAAATAAAAACATATTATCAAGTTTGCGTACAAATTAGTAATAAGTAGTAATTAAAAATCACGCGGGTCTTCAGATAATGATCATATTATGATAACCATTTTATAATTATAGTCACCAGAGTCTGTTTTAGGCGCCGATCCGACTAGCGTCAATCGGGCAGTTCTCTAACGTTTATCTTGCTAGCGTCACTCACACCCTGTTCTTATGATTTAGAAATCATACCCGATACTCAGAGTCACAACAAGAAAACAATGTTTTTAATTCTACCTACTACTTACACAACACAGATAAAATATTATCTCCAGAAAAAACTATAATTTCAAAGTCAAAGTCCAAAACTATTTATTCCGTAAAAAAATTACATTTATGTGGAATCGTCATATTTTTTTTACCCTACCGTGCAGTGCATGACGTGGCAGCTACTGAGAAACACTGCCAGAAAACTCAGTAGGAATCCTTTTTTAAAATAAAATATACTTAAGATTACTTACAATCATGTGTGTTGACTCAGAACAACTCAATCCTGTAATATGTCCTGATACACAATTTGGCTTTAATAATTCTTTTAAACTTATTCGTAGTCAATTTTCTAATATCATTGGGGAGTTTGTTATAGAATCTTATACATCTTGTAATAGCTGTGTGGCTGACGGCGAAGAATATTACCACCCCATTGCATACCGTGCGGGGGTAGTAGTCTAACCGATGCAATATCTCCCAGAGAAAGAGCAGCAGCGTCTCTCTATGTACTATGATCATCATAGTGCTACCGCTAACACGTATGTCAAGCGTGGTGATCATGGCATATTCCTCCAAATGATGAACGCAACTCCGTTGTGGAAATTTTTTCATCGATTTGATTGTTTGAATCAGCCGAAAACGTTGCTCATGATCATCATAAAAAATCCTCATAGACAATTGCTTTAACGGGTCCATTTAAGGTAACTGAGGTTATAACAAAGTAAAAATGGTTGAAGTTCAGTCTATATTCGAGTAAGTAAGTAGTTGTAGTATCTTTAAATTTTCGTTACAGACATCACAGTCAAACTAATACAACTCTGGCACTATACAATAATTTTAAATAAATCGATTGTTTAGTACAAAAAAAAGGTCGCGCGTGTGTGGAAATTGATTTTTTTACACTTTCAAACGTTAGTAAAACGAGAGACGCACGTTGGACCGCGGCCTTAGTGGTCCGTAATTCAATACTTTAATAGCTACTACTTTATCCTAACGAAACTTTTCATAACTAGATCAATTGACATTTATAAATGTTAACAATAAATTATCAGAAACGTCTAATAGTTGGGAATTTTAAATTAATTAATTTATGTATATGATTGAAAGGTGGGTGTGTTTGTATGGTATTTATTTTCTTATAATATTTTTAAATTTGAGAAGATTTAAATGTGGGGTAAACATAAATAATGCAAAACGTTTAATTTATTTAAAAAATGCTGTATACTGTTTAGTAATTTGCTATGCATATAAAATAATTTGATGAATGAAACTGACGCTTTGATGAATAAATGTTAATCTTGGAAAGGCATTAATAAAAAAAGCGGTGAAGGAGATAAAGGTATACTGCAGATTATTTTCATTTTTTTACATATTTAAAAAAAATCTTGCAGATGTGCTGGAAATAAGAGATGAAAACAGATTTATTCTAGATAGCGATTGGAAGAGAGAAGATAGAGGCTTATACTTTAATAAGAAACATCGTGACGGGAAGATGAAAGGCAACGGCAATCAGGGCATACCATGGATAACTTACATGGATAAAATCAAAGAGTATGCCGAAGATAAAGAAGAAGTACCGGTACGAGCAAGAGTTACCTCTTAAATTGGAGAGAGAGATGTCATTTTATAATCAACAGAAACAAAGGTATAAAATACAAAAGAGTTAAAATAAACGTTATTCAGTTTTGTTACGTTAGTAGTTCAAAATGTAATAACATTAAAGTATAAACGGTTATTTTGGTACATTATAAGTGCAAGAACAGTACGGTCTCTAATCATATGATACTCACTATTATTATTATAATTAAGTTAAATCTTAATCAGTTATAACAGCCACCTTATGACAGAATCACAGATAATCGTATTCAGAGTTAAAATTTCATTATAGAAACAAGCAAATCACAAACAAAATCTAGTCTCACAAAACGAGTAGGTACAATACTTGAAATTCTACATAATAATTTATCTTTAAAGTCAGCATAAGTGCCAAAGGAAACGAACTAATTAATATTTTATCATTAAGCTCGATTTGCTGTCACATTACATAAAAAATGTTGTTGTGTCAAATATTAAATAGAAGCTTTATTTCTATTAATATAATCTGTAATAAAAATAAGATTATTTGATAAAGACCTGCATCTCCAGGTCTTTATCAAATAATCTTATTTTTATTACAGATTATATTAATAGAAATAAAGCTTCTTACATAGATAGGAGTTCTGGAATAAGGTAGAATTTAATTGGATGCGCATCCTTTACATAATAAGCCTGATATTGTCTACTGCTGGACCTGGCTTTAGGTACTCTCCAATGGATATAACTTCACGATTGTCTAGACTCCGGGCTCATACTACGAATGTTTCTTAACAGAGCAGTCAATATCAGTTTTTGACAGTTTTTGACCCGACCTGAGTTTTAAATCTATGAATTTCATTATCTAGTTTTTGGTTAGATATGCTACTGCTGGACCAAGGAGGTAGTTACAAAAGCTTCTTGACCAAAAGAAAGATCGCGCATAAATTCCCCACATTTTTGTCGCCGTCGCGTCGCTTTGACGTTCGTTAGTGAGTCGCTCACTTACAAATTGTAATTCCATGTTAATTTTATAAGTATTTACGACCTAGTCTTATATGAAACATCTTCTGGTAGCTTTAGTTTTCTGTTGTAAGGCTGCTCCATTGCTCCATTGCTGCAGCTTTTATGATGGCCAGCGTCGTAAATGTGCGCTTGATGATTGTAATATTAAATTATAATATAATGTTTAGTGTCTTGGGTGTGCATTTAGATGGTTCTTATCGTGATTTAATTTAATGGTAACAACATAGAGAAAGGAAACTGTAATATTACCCAAAGTAAATCTTAATGTTCTCACACAAGTCACCGTAACCTAGTTGGTACTGCTCCTGCCTACGAAGCTGGTGGTCCTGGGTTCGAATCCCGGTAAGTGCAAATATTTGTGTGTGAGTCATGTCAGAGTCATGGATTTTTTCTATGTATATAAGTATTTATCTATCTATATAAGTATGTATATCGTCGCCTGGTACCCATAGTACAACCTTTGCTTAGTTTGGGGCTAGGATGATCTGTGTGACATTGTCCCGAGATATTATTATTATTACACATAGATGAGGACATTTTTAAAATTGACAACATTAAGATGACTTGTAGATGACACAGACGTAGAACGAGAAAGAAGAGCGCTCTCAATCGGATATAACTTGTTAACATGCAGATTTACTCGTTACAATAAGGTGTAAAAACAATTTTACTTCGTGCGTACTGCCTAGATTCTTAAACATGTCAGCTATGGATGAAATTATGCAGATGATACCGATATAGAACAAAACAGAAGAGCGATCTCAATCCGATGTAACATGTTTACACGCAAATTTAACAGATACGATGCAGGTTTAAGAATAATATTGTTTTTTGGATATTGTCTAGGTTTTTTAACATGACAGCTATGGATGAAATTATGCAGATAATACCGATATAGAACGACAAAGAAGGGCGCTCTCAATCCGATGGAACATGTTTACACGCAGATTTAACAGATACGGTGCAGGTGTAAGAATAATATTGTATTTACATATTACCTAGGTTCTTTAACATGACAGATATGGATGAAATTAAGCAGATCATACCGATACAGAACGAGAAAGAAGGGCGCTCTCAATTCAATGTAACATGTAAGAACAATCTTGTTTTTAGCATATTGCCTAGGTTCTTCAACATAACAGCTATGGATGAAATTATGCAGATGAAACCGATATAGAACGAGAAAGAAGGGTGCTCTCAATCCGATGGAACATGTTTACACGCAGATTTAACAGATACGGTGCAGGTGTAAGAATAACATTGTTTTATGCATATTGCTTAGGTTCTTACACATGACAGCTATGGATAAAATTATGCAGATGGTACCGATGTAGAAAGAGAAAGAAGGGCGCTCTCAATCCGATGTAACATGTTTACATGCAGATTTAACTGATACGGTTCCGGTATAAGAATAACATTGCTTATTTTGCATATTTTCTAGGTTTTTATACATATAAGTATAAATGAAATTTTGATGACAACTTGGCGTACGAGTTAGCGACCGCAGTTAGGTGGTAGTTACTACACAGTAGGCTCTAAAGAGTACCTGGGGTAAACCTTAGTCACGTTTTTGCCGCCCACGGGTTGATTGGACGGGCCATTGGGATGGCCCTGTTATTATTTCGGAGCCGGAAACCACACGGCTAGAAATTTGCGTAACACCAGTAAACGGGCACAACGACTAGAAATCGCTCGTTAAATCCAAATACAGATCTCTGTCACATCTCGTCTTAAAATCCATAGTTTTCTAGTGTTTATGTGCACAAACTAATAGTTTTATCAATAATACCATTTCTGTATAGGTACTCAAAGTGTTTTGTTCATTACAACGTATTGTAATGTGCACATGTACAACACATTTATGTCAATGATAATATTTTATTTGGAGTGCCAATGCTCTTAACGTTAATGATATGAACACCTACGATCAAAGGTTCAATGCTCATGTATTATAAGTTGATGGCTTTTATTCAGTTCCTTGAGAACATTGGAACAGTTTAGAACATTTGACTGCTATTTAAAACGACGTTTACATTAATATCCTCGGACATAATTCACACTTGGCAATCGGATCCCCAAAATAAGCAGATATTGTACTATGGAAACCAGATAACTGATATGCTTCTCAGTAATGTGTTCTTGCTACATGTTCATGCATACAAATATCTGTCATGGGGGGCTACCGGCTAAGTCGGTGAACATCGGCATAGCGATCGGCATTCAAAGAAATAAGTCATTTTTAACCATTATTTATTTGAACGCCGATCACTATCCTTGTGCATTACCATGCCAACTTCCACCGAAAATTGGTTTAAACGAGATCTAGTAAGTAGTTTGTTTTTAATACGTCATAAATATTAAACCGCAATTTACCTTTTATTCAATCAACTCAAATGCTACGGAACACTTCAAGGGCCAGTCCAACTCGCACTTGGCCACTCTTTAATTTATTATTGTTATTACCCAGTCAATGGACACTAATGAAGGCTTTCACTGCTTCACTGGACAACAGATGGAAAGGCAGGGTGGAACCATTACACTGAGTTAATTCCTGGTGACCTGTTATACAACTTTTAAACTTACATCATTCTCTCCCAAAGCTTTTTTCTTATTTACTTTCATACCATTTTAGCGGTATACCAAATTTGATAGTTTTTTGGAGAGATAAAATCTAAATTACTTATTATTATTATAGTTCCGGCTTACAACAGATACAGATGAGACGACCAACCTCTCAAGAAATAAAAAAAAATTGTAACTTAACTATTAGTATAAAGATTTATTACTTTTAATTAACAGCCAGTTAAACCAAGTTTTAACTACAGCGATTTTATGAAACCCCATACAGTTCAATTGTACTAAAAATAAAAATAAAATCTTAATCTCAAAATCTAACCATAAAAACAGTTTTATATAAACCGACCAGTTTTATTAATGTATACGTATTAAAAACAATTATTACTTCATTGACATTATACTGTTGATTCTCATGATCTTTATAAAAGATAAACTCTGAAATAAGACGTGTTTGTATTGAGTGACCACTATTTTTATATGGCAATACTAAATTGTGAATAAATATTTGATTTGCGTCGTTTTATGAGTCGTCGTAAAATGTTCGTGAGTATTGTCACTCAGTCCGATAACTACACGCTTAACAGTTAAGGTTATAGTTGGCGTCAAGTTACGAATAGCTTTCTAGGATATCATTTTCTTTATAAGAGATATCAATGATCTCAGAGTAGGCCGATATAATATTGACTTGTTAAGGCGATGTGGTACTAAACAAAAATAAGCTGAATGAATCGCATACGTACAAAATCTACGCACGATTTAACTTGATTGATTTAGATTACTATGTGATTGCACGTGTGGCGTAGTTTCGTGACGGGATTGATTCCTGCGTGGGACAATTTTTTTGTGACCCATAAATAGTTGTTTGGATCCTGGATCTGGATATTTTGCGTACGTTGATTATATGTTTGTAAAGTACCACGCGACATAGGGGTAAATATCCCTAGTGTGAGCGCTATCTATTTTTTTAAAGATTTCTGATCTCGTCGCATTAAAACGATGATTTCTAGAGAATGAGTGGCAGCGTTTTTCTTTGTACTATAATAATAATAATAATATCTAAGGACAATGTCACACAGATCATCCTAGCCCCAAACTAAGCAAAGCTTGTACTATGGGTACCAGGCGACGATATACATACTTATATAGATATATATATACTTATATACATAGAAAACATGCATGACTCAGAAACAAATATTTGCACTTACCGGGATTCGAACCCAGGACCACCAGCTTCGTAGGCAGGAGCACTACCAACTAGGCTACGGTGACCGTCATACTATGACCATTATACTGCGATTGCTAACACATCGGCCAAAATGATGGAGATCTTTGAGGGAGGGCCTTGTCCAGCAGTGAACGTCTTTTGGCTGATATTCGTTACAGCAACTCAGTCGAGTTGCCGAGTTGTTTCTGAGATTAGAAGCAACAAACAGAGTGAATCTGAATGAGTTGTGTTGGTATGTGGTTAGTGTAGAGGCGCTGTGATACAGGCGACCTAATTATGCCAATGTTTATTAATCCTTTTTAGGTCACCCAAAAACTTGTATGATGAAAACTTACATGAAACGTCATCATTATAATTCCAAACAGCTACAACGAGGCCGTCAAACTGCTCCAAATACATCGTAGCATAACATGAGATGCGCAGACGCAGTGTGGCGCCCAATTAAATCGCGTCGAGCGTGTGCGTTGAAAAATAATAGTGTTTAAATCTAATGGGTTCTGTACTGTGGGTTGTTGGTATGTTTTTCCATGTCATTGATTTAAATTATTTATTCTAAAGCAAATGTTGCTGTTATTTGGTATGTATGGAACATTTATTATCTTGGCTAATATGATATTTTAGATGTACCTAATCTATAAGGTTAAACCAATAAATTGAAACTTCGAAATAATGATATAAAAATATTCTTTTCCCTTGCCTTTATCCTACTTCTATTGCTATTAGTAAAGAGGTTATGCCATAATGTCACGGTTGGCAGAAAGATTGGGAATTGCAGTATGGTGGTCATAATAGTTTCTGTCTGTTTTGTAGTAAATATTCCCTTCCGGTTGACTTCAACGCCCTCTTTACTGACAGTTATATAGATAGCCGCTCTACGTGGGTATGACAAAAGCGCCATTTAAGATCTTTACATATAGTTGTCCAAGTCTTTCTGCTTATGATGGTTCTCATATACATAAACTACTACCTGTTAAACTTCATATATTATACTATATGTGTTATTCGGAAATATAACCTACAATACTATAAAGTTTCATCAAATCTGTTCGGTAGTTTTTGGGTGAAAGAGTTACGAACATTCATACATCCATACTCACAAACTTTTGCATTTATACTATCCTTAGTAAGATTACAGTTAACTACCAGAATTAAACGAGGGACTTTCACCTTCAAGACTATTACACCAGGTGTCAGATTCTATTAAGTTTCTGACTACCTATATCTTCATCTTCTCATGGCAGATCGTGACCGATGGCAACATACATTCCGAAGCACTTCACGACCTCTTTGTCCGATGGTCTAAAGCTATGTTATTTGGAAAAACGAAGTTTGTTTTTTCGAACAAATCTACAATTTGGAACAAATATTGTACGGTGCGGTAATCCAACCAGCAATACGTCTGTAGACAATCGGACAAAGAGGTCGTGAAGTTTATAACATTAATAAGAACTAACTTAACCGTTAGATAACTCCCGGCTCCAACTATAATTACATAATTTTAGAAAAGAGCTGTAACTTGTACACTGCTGTATCGACATTAGCAAAACATAGCTAAGAACCAGCGTAAGGAAACTGTCTTTCAAATAAAGAATCGAAATCAGTTTGTCCGTTTGAGAGCTCCGATGCTGCATAAATACAGATACACACACACACACCTAACATACAGATATACAGATATCGACTTCAAACTTAGAACACCCCACTTTTTACGTCAGGGGTTAAAAATAACATTTACAAATATAAATAAACACACTTTTTTTATTCTTCACCACACTTAAAGGTAGTTGTAGCACATATCATATTTTTCAAGAAAATTGGTAAACAAATTGATTATATGAATTACTTACATAATCTAACTAAAGCCTTAAAAATCCATTGATGATTCCAAAACGAATATAATATCTCGACTTCTGAACTTTATTACGTACAATAAAAATTCCTACACATTCATTGTTTTATCTATGTTATAACGAGCCCAATAATAAATGCCCAGTCCATATTATGACTACCTACTTTTGATTTTATTACAATAAAACTGGTCACTGTTTACTTACGACTTGATTTCATTCAAGAAACTTAGATAAGTATGAAAGCAATATTTTTCAGAAGTAACTGTAAGTAGGTGGAAGAATTTATAGTATTTATTTATTAATCTCAAAAATATTCTTTACTAACTGTGCCTCGCGATTTTACCCGCGTTAAACTCTATAAATTCTAGCCTATGTATTAATCCAGGATATCAGCTAACTCCATACCAAATTTGATAAAAATCGCTATAGCTGTTTATACGTGAAGAAGTAACAAACATACACTCATAAACGTTCGCCTTTATTCGCCTTTATAATATTAGTGTGATTATTTCCGTATGTAAATACAATGGAATGCATTCGAGTGACTCAAGAAAGACATATAACGCATGTTAGTGATGTCCAGAAACAGACGAGTTCTTTTAGTCGATTATTTTAATATTAAGAATAGATGTGTTGGAACAGAAAAAGTTCAGATTTAGGACCATTGACGGTCACCGTAGCTTAGTTGGTAGTGCTCCTGCCTACGAAGCTGGTGGTCCTGGGTTCGAATCCCGGTAAGTGCAAATATTTGTGTGATGAGCACGAATATTTGTTTCTGAGTCATGGATGTTTTCTATGTATTTATCTATCTATATAAGTATGTATATCGTCGCCTGGTATCCATAGTACAAGCTTTGCTTAGTTTGGGGCTAGGATGATCTGTGTGACATTGTTCCTATAATTATTATAAAAAAAAAACTAGGGCCGATGAGTTTGACGTGCTCTCAAAAAAAGGATAGAAACACAATGAGTGATACCATCAATAATATTTTCATTAGACGCGTTCTTAATTCGAAACTCTTTTTATTTTTTTGCTTTTTTTATTATATGGCAACCTGCTCTGGTACTTTCAGTTATATTTGTTACTGATACAGATGAGATATCTTTATAGATTACAAAAATAACATACATTACTATAGTTATCAATGTATTATTAAATGTATATAACTTTCCGGCTTGTGACGAAACTTAACATGAATGGGAAATATTTTCTTTTATGATTTGAGTGTTTTTATTATTTTACGAGTTTGTTATGTAGATAACATTTCAATGGAAGGTTTTATATTTTTGTATTGGTGTTGGGGTTCAGCAGAGATCTTAGTGGTCTCATAAAACCTTAAGTGGAACTGTTTTATTAACAAGTAGCACAAATTGATGTGCAAAGTAATCCCGGGTTTTTGTTAAAGGGCTTCCGTAACGATTAACAATTGTTTCTTGCAATGTATCCGAATATTCTAGAAAGGTTTTGTTTCTGTAAGAAAATAAATAATGTTTAAATAATGTTCTCCTAGCCGAATTTCATCTCTATAGAGTTTATCCATCTGCGCGGGACATATTATAGTGCACAAGTGTGTGCGCAAACACAGGAGCACTTTCTATTCCATCACTCTCATGATCCGATGGGATGCCTAGCGACCCGACCATACCAGAGGTCAGGTATAGGAGCGACGGTTTTACATGCTCATGAAGGCACCGCCAACTCCCAGACTTCTGGGTTGATGCTGAGAATTTTTTTTACAGAAATGTGCCAAAATCACTTTTGTTCCAACCCAGAATTTGAACCCAGGACCTCGTTCTCTGTGGGTGAACACGCTACCGCTAGACCAACGAGGCAGACAACGAAACAGTGATGACAACCTGTGTAAAACAGTGTATTAATTTAGTTTATATTAAACTCGCTATGTCCCGCGGTTTTACCTGCGTTACCTGCTTTATTAATTACAGCCTATGTGGTAATCCAGGGTGTCAGCTAACTCCATACCAATTTTTATTAAAATCGCTCGAGCGGTTTAGACGTGAAGAAGTAACAAACATACACACTCACAAACTTTCGCATTAATACATGTGTGTAATATGCACTTAATTAATACATATCTATTTTAACTTATTTAGTATTGATATTTTTAAACCATTCCTGGAAATAATATTCTTTTTTAATCAATACAAGGGGATGATTAAAACAGAATGTTATTTCGAGGAATGGTTTCAAAATATCATATACAATTAAATTTGTGCTGAATATTATTTTCAGTAGTACCGCAGTTAAGGTACGTTTAGAGCGAAGTGAAGTAGTAAATATACGTTTAAAAAATAAAGAAACCGTCGTTTACCGTCTCGTAACACTAGTATACAAAGTAATAACAAAACTCAGGGAAACTAACAATCGCGTTCGTTCCAAGAGTTTCAAGTTATTGCATTTGCTTTACCACTAACTTTCCTTTGACATAAAACGTTGGAAAAGTACTCTTTAGATGTGTTTACAGTTGATGGGCACACTTGGTTTCTACGGAGTTATTTAACGCTAAAACTCACTACATAACTACAACTATGTTCTTAAGAGGCTTGTAGAGAGGATCCCCATTTATTTTATATTAAAAAAGGATTCCTACTGAGTTTTCTGGGAGTGTTTCTCAGTAGCTGCCACGTCATGCACTGCACGGCAGGGTAAAAAAAAATGACGATTCCATATAAATTAAAATTTTGGACTTTGACTTAATAATTCTATTTTTACATGAACCGGATATATATCCTGACCTGACTGAGAGCTACCATGCCACACACACACACACACACACATACACTCACAAACACATACACACGCAAAACACACACACACAATCAGATATCGACGTCAAACTTAAAACACCCCTATTTGCGTCGGGGGTTAAAAATAACATTTATAACTGTAAATAAACACACTTTTTTATATTTCACCTCACTTGAAGGTGGTTGTAATATGTACATAAGGTCCGATCTTCCACGGTAAGATAGATAGAAGGATGAAAGTCTATTTGTAAACAAAAACCTGCACGTGTTGTGCAGCGGTTAAGAACCGGGTTCGATTTTCGCATACGAAAAGTATTTGTGTGACCCATAAATAGTTATTCGGAGTCTGGATATACTGCGAGTCTGTCAATTATATTTTAGTAAAGTACCCCGTGACACAAAGAGTCAACTCCATCTTTAAAAAATAATGATGAAAGGTATATTGTAGACTACTTGAAGCTGGTATATTTTAGCTATAAGTAACATTTTAAAGGATCATTATTTATCACTATCATCAGTAGTATATCTTCAATGTAATAGATGACTCCTATTACAGTATTTAATATATATGTATGTATACGATTATATGTAGTTTATGGTATTAGTATATATCTAGTATATTATTTATAAATATTTTAATGTAAGTAGTAGAATGCATATTAGAATGTATTTTTATATTTATTGTAGTTTTGTATGTAGTATGTACCCAAGAGTACCTTTATTAAAACGCTCTATACACCGGCAACTACCCGTAACTGTATCCTTTCTCCTATTTCCTAAGTAGGTTGTCTGGAAGAGATCACATTTTAGTGATAAGACCGCCATTTGTACTGCTCTCTCTAATGTGTATTGTTCTTGTATTGATAATTTTTTTGGTGTACAATAAAGAGTTTAATAAATAAATAAATAAAATACAGGATACATCACACCAACTGTCAGTTGTTTCAATTAGTTTCGGACGGAAGCTGGTATGATTATAAATTGATAAATTAATTAAATACAAGTTTTTTTTAATACACACAAGTATTACACCATCACAAAAACCAGATGCAATTTAAAAATGAATCTGACAAATTTAAATTCCCAAAATCGACCCACAAAAGACTCGAACCCGTGACCTTTAGCCACACTGATCGACAAATACAGTTTCACACAAATATGTGAATTTATTCGATCAGTGTCAATGACCTCGAGAATGGCAGTTTCTCCATAAAGTGCACATCAGGTCATTCGCCTTTAATGATGACAGCTTTTAGGGATTTTTTAGTAAAAAAATGGACAATAACTTAATTTATCCATTTATCTAAGTGTACTACTATATCGTACTTATATACACTTAACGTCAACTCAAGTCTTCGATATAAATTGAAAATACACGTCACTGGCTTATATGTATAACTAGACACGCTGTTTCGAATAAAAACTCTGTCCCAGTCCAGCTGTGCGCGAGGTGAGGGGCAAAATTGACTGAGTTGCAGCGCGGGTGCTGCAACTCAGTGAGCAAATTCTCAATATGGGATTGCGCGTCCAGTAGAATACATATAGGTCAATGATACACGTAAAACTAATGATGTAGGTATATATAATAATATAATTCATGTTCTGACTATTTTAAAGGTATTTATGATTTTTTTATACTAGCCTATATCTGTGTACCACTGCTGAACAAACCCTTGGTTTCCTAGATTTCCCTGTCTTGCAATTTCAGGCCAGTCGTTACAAAACGAGTTCAGGTCATCACACCATCTCCGTTTTAGGCCTACCACGTCTACGTCGGTCATAATAATATGCTTATAACTTATAAAAGACAACGCCCGCTCTAGGGAATTTAATCCCTGTGGCGCGGGGTACTTTACAAACATATAATAGACGGACACAAATTACATTCCAGACCCAGAACAACTATTTATGGGTCACACAAATAGTGGTCCAGCCTCGAACCCACTACACGAAGCGGTGAGGCGACTGTCTTAGCCGCTGCGCCACACGTGCAATCAAAGTCATTTTGAGGAACACAATTAGATGTCAATCTATGCAGGAGGTTCTGATCTGCGCCCATCTGTCTGGGCGCATACGTGAAGCATGTCCAGCCCAGTCCCGCTCAGCCTGGCGGTCTTTTTGCCAACATCAGATATCAGGTATTTCGGACCGTATATATATAGTTCGTATTCCGTGTCTGTGTCTGTTTATGAGTTACCGTAAGTAAAAGCTGTTTTTATTTTATAACGAAATTTTTCAGATTAAAAGTTAGGAGACTAATGCCAAAGTGCAACAACTGCTTGTTTTCTTACAACAAATAATGGTGCAGCCCAGTCCCACTCAGCCTGGCGGTCTTTTTGCCAACATCAGATATTCGAGTTTTAGAGCGCAGTGTTGTATTTAGGACTCTGTCCGTGTATGTATCGGTTTATGAGTTACCGTAAGTAAAAGCTGTTTTTATTAGATATATGACGAATTTTTCAGATTAAAAGTTAGGACATTAATGCCAAAGTGCAACAACTGCTTGTTTTCTCACAACAAATAATGGTGCAGCCCAGTCCCACTCAGCCTGGCGGTCTTTTTGCCAACATCAGATATTCGAGTTTTAGAGCGCAGTGTTGAATTACGGACTCTGTCCGTGTCTGTATCGGTTTATGAGTTACCGTAAGTAAAAGCTGTTTTTATTAGATATATGACGAATTTTTCAGATTAAAAGTTAGGACATTAATGCCAAAGTGCAACAACTGCTTGTTTTCTTACAACAAATAATGGTGCAGCCCAGTCCCACTCAGCCTGGCTGTCTTTTTGTCAACATGAGATATTCGAGTTTTAGAGCGCAGTGTTGTATTTCGGACTCTGTCCGTGTCTGTATCGGTTTATGAGTTACCGTAAGTAAAAGCTGTTTTTATTAGATATATGACGAATTTTTCAGATTAAAAGTTAGGACATTAATGCCAAAGTGCAACAACTGCTTGTTTTATTACAACAAATAATGGTGCAGCCCAGTCCCACTCAGCCTGGCGGTCTTTTTGCCAACATGAGATATTCGAGTTTTAGAGCGCAGTGTTGTATTTCGGACTCTGTCTGTTTATGAGTAACCGTAAGTAAAAGTTGTTTTTATTTTATGACGAAAGTTTACAGATTAAAAGTTAGGAGACGAATGCCAAAGTGCAACAACTGCTTGTTTTCTTGCAAGGAATTATGACGGCTACAAACGTTTCTAACAGATTAACGCGTCCGCAACTTAACTAGCTTCACAGTTATCCATCCATAGACTGACCGCGCGTCGAAGTGTTTAACCCCCTACACTACTTATAGACCAGCGAATGACCTGTTGCTTTAGCTAGTGATAACTGCTAAGCCAGAGTCGTGGGTTGGTTCCCAGGACAAATTTTTCAAAATCACTAATATTATAAATGCGCAAGTTTTTAAGTATGGATGTTTGTTACTTTTTCATGCAAAAACTACGGAATGGATTTTGATGAAACTTTGTAGTAATATAATAATAATATCTGGGGACAATGTCACATAGATCATCCTAGCCCCAAACTAAGCAAAGCTTGTACTATGGGTACCAGGCGACGATATACATACTTATATAGATAGATAAATACATATATACATAGAAAACATCCATGACTCAGAAACATATATTCGTGCTCATCACACAAATATTTGCACTTACCGGGATTCGAACCCAGGACCACCAGCTTCGTAGGCAGGAGCACTACCAACTAGGCTATGGTGACATAACTTATATGTTTAAATAACATAATATAAGCTATAACTTATGAAGTGTAACACGGTTGAAACCGCGAAGTAGAGTTAGTGTGATATAAAAATAATACTAGTTCCGTGTATGTATTTATTTAGTAGAATATAAGTTGTTTATCGGTTGTTTGGTTGCCATAGTTACAGGCTCTGGCTAATTTGGGGTCAGTATGTTAGTTGTCCCAAGATACTAACTTATATTTTTTACATGAAAATATGAGAAGTAATCCAATACATTCCATCATTTTCCTAAGGTTACCTTATCAAGTTGTAAGCATAAAAAGGCAAAATAACAAAGAAAATGTCCTTACTATACGTAGTTGTAATGACAGCTTATAAAAATAAAGTCGACACAATGATTTCCCCAATTCAGATAAAGAATTAATTAAAATCAGATTAACCGCAAAATGCACCTCATAAACTGAAATTAATTGAAAACCAAGCGGGTTGTTTTCGCAAACTCCCATCAGCGATGGCGTGAATCGTAAGGTCACTTCTTGGGTGGTCACGGAAATGAGAGTGACACAGAAATGAGTGTGGCCTAAATATGTGTCACAGAGGTTGACAACCACAGGAGAAATTTGTAAAGGTAATTGAATTATGTGTTAGTGGTGAAGTGTGAGAAAGACGGATATTTGTTAAAGAAACAATATTTGGTTTTAACCTAACCACTAACATGGAAGTGCTTTCTAGAACAGCTTTAAATATAAAATAAACTACACATTTTCTAAAATTATGTTGGACGAGGCTATATTGTGTTCGCTCACTAAATACTTATACTAAAAACGCCTCTTAGGTTTAGGGGTAAGGCCTGTCCCGGGATTTTAACCGAGACCCTTGTTTACTGCGGTCGAACGTACTACCCCTCGACCAATAATACAGTGGAAAATAAATTATCATGAAATAATAAACTTTATTCAGCACTTGGGTATTAACATACATTTGTACTTGTCAAGCTCACAATGCAATACACGGACATAGTGGAATATACCGTATTCCACTATGTAGGGTATTGCATTGTGAACTTGACAAGTACAATTGTATGACAAAAAAAATATTTTGAAATAGTCCGTCCCTGCGGTCTGTTCTGTTATCTGCAGAACTAAATTATTGAATTTTTAAAACACAAACTACGGGTAATTATAATGCTTCAATTAACATTATTATATATTAACATTATCATATGACATTATATCTAGAATTAATTACGATCTTGTAGTTCATCAATGATAATTCTAGTTGTAGCTAATCAAATACATCATGTTCCGAATTTTTACATTGTTAATACATCATATTAATTTTAAACTGTCTGTTATTCGTACGATTGTGAATAATATGGTAAAATTTAGTTTATCTGATAATCAAGTCAGATGTGATGAGATGAGATAATGGCACTTGTCAAGGACTAAAAAAACGTAAAATTGGAAATGGCAAATAGAGTAATTTTATTATTACAAATTAACGCCTATGTTTGTAACGTTTCATCAAAATCCGTTCCGTGGTTTTTACGTGTAACAAACATCCATACATCCACTTTTATTCATCATACATTCACAACATACAAACTTTCGTATTTATAATTTTCATACGATAAAACGAAATACGAACGAAAATAAAACGAAATATCGAACGAAAGATCCAGATGATAATCTGGACAGTAAATTTAGGTCCTCAACCTATTAATTTTAAAAAATTACATAAATTTGACCTCATTTTGTGAAATAAATTGGTTTTTATTTGTTTCAACTTATTTTAAAATAGCGACCGTATTAACCTCTTCTAAGTCCATTATGCGATAGGAACAAAATGCATACATAACCATTTTAAAGTTAAAGAATTATCAAAATACGTCTAAAACTTCTTCCTCAAAAATTATGGTCAAACATATATTACATACTCTGATTTACAAACGTAACGGAATACGCTGAGATATTTTTCTATTCTTAAATATATAAATGTTTTCATATTGATTCTGTCAACAAACTTCAAGGTAGGTCTTCACAATAGTTAAGGAGCTGTCAACTGAACTCCCGGCCACAGTCGACGTCCAAATTTATTTTGTAAATAAGATCCGAACCCTTATTATCATCGCACACACGACTAAAAAGGCACCAACAATATTTAAGAACATTTCATAATCTTGACAGTAATATAGAAGTTTTTATTTTTATAACTTCGGGTTCCGTATTTTGAATTCAATATGTAAATTCAATAATTTCGGAATATAAATTATTGACATTAAATTTACTTCGTTACATTGTAACGAATGTATTAGTATGGAAGTAATGTTGAAAATTATCATAACCCATTTAATTTTGACCTCACTCAATCTGGTTATTAAGTGATGCAATCAGTGCCATCTTCAATGTTTATTGATCATAATTAAATAGTAAACTAATTTACTTATAGGCGGTTTCAATAATATTATTAGTCGCACTTTGCATTAACTATCTACAAGGGGCATGTTTAAGCATACAACTGCTTGTCTAAATATGTGTAATGTCTTGCCTTAATTTCCATATCTATTGGTTAAGAGCATTTTTTTTCTATCTGATGAAATTTGTAGCTCAATACAATTGACCTTTTTCGGGACCAATTTTTCGGGACGTCTCTAAGCCTCGCAGTTCAGTATGATTTCATTGTGTACCACTGTTGATCTGAGCTTACCAACAAACAATGGTGGATTGGAGAGACTTGACCCAACTTGACTTGACTTGATACAGAACAAACAACTTAACATCCAAAAGAACCTCAGTGGCAAGGAGCAAATTTGTTTTACAATCTCATGGATTCAGAAGTCAATTTAAAGATATTCTCCATGACAGTAAGCGCCCTGAGCGTTAAAAATTCTGTTATAATTTAGAGGTTCCCTACATTCCCCTACTTGTTAAAAAATATTCCAATTACATCCAGGCATCCATCAATCCTCAGGAATGCAGGTTTCCTGACGATCTTTTCCTTTCATTTTAAGACCGTGACTTGAGTTGGAATCAACAGTCCAACCACTAGGTTATCTCGTTCTATATTTGAATTCGGTGAAATTATCATAAAGAGGGTATCTTTCAAATTAACTCGTCTGTCACTTTGGCGTTGATTTTGACAGGCGTTGTCAACTCTGAGCATGCATGACAGCTGAGGCGATCGCTTTAAGAGTTTCGAGAGCTCAGTTCTTGCGGCTAACAATTTAAATTGGATCACGATTTTTGTTTAGCAATATAAAAAAGTATATTTTAGGGTTCATACTGCGTAACAATTTGTATAACCCTTTCTAGCCTAGTATTTAGACTATCGAACTTTAAACTGCGTAAAATTTATTCGGTATCATATATTTTCGTATTATTCTTAGTTTTTCCCTCTATGACCGGTTTATTTGACTCACTAGCTGTATCGTGGTCCAGTGAACCACAACATTTATATCCATATACTGATCAAAATAAAAATTACGTGGAGCACTTGCACAAATGAGTTCGAATGTAAAAGCTACACGGTCAGCTGAGCCATGGGCGCTGTCATATTGCGACATGCGATAGATGGATGAAAAAATTTGAGGCGATGTAATAAAAGTTTCACGTTAATAAAATTCTACAATTTATTTACCTACAGTGTTATGAATAGCCACAATTTGTCAAAATATTAAAATGAAAATAGATTCAAGCGACAATCCAATACTAAATATTGTTAAAATGCATTCTTACCAAATCAATAGAAATCGAATTAAATCACAGATTACAATACGTTTACGACATTGCAATCTAATTTTATTGCACTACTGACTAAATGTTAGTTCCGTCTCACAAACAACTAATAAATCTTTGATAGTATAATGATCTATAATCGACTAATGAGTCATGATGGAGATCGATATAAATAATTTAGCTATGCTGTCATCGAAACAATTGCTATTTATATAAGTTTAAATCATAATGGTTTAATTGCTTGGTTTGAAATAATGTATGGTCTAAGCAGAAGCGACTAGAGATTTTTTTTTAATTTATTTTAGGAACTCCAATAAAGAATGAAATTGTTGATTCTATCCCAAGATATAATGAGTGGAACTCTTTTTCACTTACAGGGTACTGCAGCATGCATACATTAGCTTGCACTCGTAAATAACGAAAGCATCAATTATATCATGTCGGTAGTAAAATAAAGTCAATGCTAATGTATGAGCAGGATAATTGTTCAAAGTAGATAGTGATTTGTAATGTGTACTATTTAAAATTAACGAAACTTAATTAGTATAATTTAACATTGCACTCGTACTAACTTCTTAAGGGAAGATACGAATCTCCATGACACATGGAATCCTAGTATGATCTAGAGACTTTGAGTACATAAAAAACATGATTTAAATGCCATTAAATAAATTTGAAGTATAATAACTGCACCAAAACCATAGCAAAAAAGCAGATTAAATATATGGTGGTGGTAAAAAGGTCTGGATTGCTATTCTTTTAATCAGAATTCGTACAATTTGAATGTTCGAGTATTAAAAACTCAAGAGACTCTTACATTGCACGATAAGTTATTAATAAACAAATGTATATACTACATAAGATATAAGTATGTAACATATCATAAACTTTTTTGCCGTATGTGCTTCATCTTATTATTAAGAATGACAAACGAGCAAATGAATTATCTTTGGTTGAATTCACATAACAGTGCATTTATATTGATGAATATATAAACAAATGTCCGTAAGAAATTTCATGCAAAATATCTTGATGGGTTAGAATATAATTTTTCTAACGATTTTACGAGGAAGCTTTTACGATGAATTCCGGTGTCCAAAAAGTTGTTTGTATTGTATTTTTTGGGAGCTATTGTTGATCTCTTAAATTACTTCAGAGCTGAGACACTTTTACCCCGCTCCGCTCTCAATTCTCCCCGCTGCCTACCATCACTTAAATCTATATCATAATAGCTCGTGCACTTTTAATCCGGTACGTCACGCCGTCCTGACCTCAACGTCATCGTCACGTCAAATAAACGTGATTGTTCTGTTCCAAGTGTTTAGTTCTTGAGTAATTTCGGTGATGAGTTTGATCTGATGAGTAATGAGATTAGTTTGAGTGAATGGCATTTTGATTTTGAATTAGCATTTGTATTGTAACAGTGAATTAAATTAATTGTGACCTATCCGGGGAGAATGGTATCCAGGCCAAGATCATCATATCAGTGAAATGATATGCCACCCTCAAGATTGGGTCGATATTTGGTATGAGTATGTATATTTATTTTATGTCATATGTATATGTCATGTATATCAAGTATATGTCATATCTCCGGTGTAGGTGAACTTTTGTTGATAATTATTCAATTCAATTTAAAAAACAAAGTTTATATTTTTTATTTTAACGGGCGGGTTAGCGTTATTGATAGATTCTTGTTTTTCACAAGCTGTTCGTGGCTTTGACCCTGGACAGATATTTATGTGCAAGAACATGTCTGTTTGTCTTGAGTCTGCGTGTAAATTTCTAACTATAGATGTAATTATTATTTAATATCTGGACTATTAAAACTAATTTGAAAAATATAATTAAATAATAATGTCCTCCTAGCCGAGATCTGGCCACGGCGGCCAGTCTTAAAGGAGACTAGCCATCTGCGCGGGACATATTATAGTGCTCAAGTGTGTGCCCGCAAACACAGGAGCACTTTGGGACGAATAGCGACACGACCGGAAAGAGGTCAGGTACAGGACCGACGGCTTTACGTGCTGTCCGAGGCACGGGGGTATAATACCGCCAACTCCCAGACTTCGGGCTGATATTAAGATTATTTCGTTTTTACAGAAAAATCCCAAAATCACTTTCGGCCCGACCCAGGATTTGAACCCAGGACCTCGTTATTTGCGGTTGAACATGCTACCGCTAGACCAACGAGGCAGGCTAAAAATATAACTACTATACATAGCTAGCCTAAATAGTTGCTTCAAGCTTCAAGTATTTTTGTTTTACATATATTTAATATTTAAATTCATATACTTCGTTAGAATGTTGCATTTATGTGGAATCGTCATATTTCCCATACCATGCCGTCAATTACTCAGCGGCTACTAAGAAACACTGGCTAAGAACTTAGTGGGATTTCTTTTCAAAAAAAAGAAACACTTTGCTGCCGATTATATGCAATAACAACTTAACTAATTGTAATATAATTACATTCTTTTCAAACATAGTCCTTGTTAAAAGGCCAGACCTTTAGTTTGGGCGCGAAATATTGAGAGAAAATAAGCGACAGGTTGCAACCTGTTTACCAAATATGCTCCCGATTGCGCATAATTAGAAGCAGTTTTACCCGTTCTATCTATGCGCTGTTCTTTTCATACTAGCTATATAAGAGAGAGAGAGAGATATGTAATAACATTTAAAATTAAATCCCTGTGTCGCGGGGTACTTATAAACATATGACAGACGAACACAAATTACATTCAGACTCTGAACAACTTTTTATGGGTCACACACATTTTCTAATTAATTGTCTAGCGCGGGACTCAAACCCGCGAAAGGAAGCGGCGAGGCGACTGTCTTAGCCGCTGCGCCACACGTGCAGTCAATAGCAATTTAATCATGTCCCTAAATGTAGATTGTATTAAAGTCACTTAAAACTATAATTTAAAGTGAACACCTAACAATATTTTTGCTTTAAAAATACTAATTATAGCTATATAAGAAATATATATATAAAGTAATTAGCAATGTTCAAAACTGGAACATTCGCTACCTCCACATTTTGATCTTAAAAGGCAATCAATAAATCTAATCTCATGATAATTTAATCGATCGTTACATTTTCTGGTGTGCCAATAATAATTATAATATCATTATCATTTATAATGATTGGGAAAATAGCTAATCCACTTATACTATATTAAAATTAAATCTGATACCAATATAGCCCTACTCTACATTATTTTTTACGATATAAACGTGGTATTCATATAACCGGTAGCGTGTTTTATAATGTTTACTAATTTTGGCTAACCCACACCTAGTACAGTTACGGGCGTTTTAATGTTGGCTAACACACACCTTATACAATTATGGGCTTTATAATTATTGCTAACACACACCTAATACAGTTATGGGCTTTATAATTTTGGCTAACCCACACCTAGTACAGTTACGGGCGATTTAATGTTGGCTAACACACACGGAGTACAATTATGGGCTTTATAATTTTTGCTAACACACACCTAATACAGTTATAGGCTTTATAATTTTGGCTAGCCCACACCTAGTACAGTTACGGGCGATTTAATGTTGGCTAACACACACGGAGTACAATTATGGGCTTTATAATTTTTGCTAACACACACCTAATACAGTTATGGGCTTTATAATTTTGGCTAACCCACACCTAGTACAGTTACGGGCGATTTAATGTTGGCTAACACACACGGAGTACAATTATGGGCTTTATAATTTTTGCTAACACACACCTAATACAGTTATGGGCTTTATAATTTTGGCTAACCCACACCTAGTACAGTTACGGGCGATTTAATGTTGGCTAACACACACGGAGTACAATTATGGGCTTTATAATTTTTGCTAACACACACCTAATACAGTTATGGGCTTTATAATTTTGGCTAACACACACCTGGTATAGTTATGGGGTTTATAATTTTGGCTAACACACACCTAGTATAATTACGGGGTTTATAATTGTATAGTTATGGGATTTATAATTTTGGCTAACTCACACCGAGTTCAGTTATGGGCTTTATAATTTTGGTTAACCCACATGTAGTAGAGTTATGGGCTGTATAATGTTGGCTAACTCACACCGGATCACCCAGTCATGGGCTTTATAATAAATAATAGTCACTGGCTTGTTTGTTCTAGTGGTTAGTGACCCTGCTAAGCCTGAGGTCGTGGGTTCGATCCACACCCAGGATATATCATTGTGTGATCATATAATACCTAGTTATGTATGTGGAATACAAGCTATCTATAATATTATATCAATTAAATATGTATTATAAAAGTATTCCTGACCAAATTTCCAGGACATAATCATCATTGTAGCAATGTAGGAAATTAAGAAAAATTGTATTTGTAGTTTTATTTTATGTTTTAGTTGTTAAGAATTTTATCTGAAATAAATTGTATCTTTATCTTATTATATCAACCAAAAGACGTCCACATCTGGACTGGGGATAGAATAATGACGATGACCTGGAAATTTGGCCAGGAATACTACCAAACATCTCCACAATTTCCAGGTGCTAGCTAATTATGCGGAACTTAATTATGGTTATACTTCACAGAGAGACACTTCTGCCTGTCCTCTAATAGATATTACCATATATAATTATATGGTAATACATTTAAGATATATATATAATAGCACCATGTATTCACTTTGAATAATTTAAACCAGTTAATAAAGATCTTTATTTCCTTTATTATTTCTAGGATTCTTGTAAAGTTACGGTCATAAATTGTTTTAATTACGCCATCTAGTGAAAACAAGATTAACTTTATCTTTGCTCAATACTGTCTCTGAATGTACGTTGTGGTATATGGGGGTAATAGACATGCAAAGTGTTATGATAGTTGATTATTATGAGAACCATATTTTTTTTTTTCGTTTTTGAATCATTAAATCTAGTATATTAATCATGAACGATGCTTTTCTCAAATAGATAACATATTATAAGGTAGCTTATAATATTTTATCTCTTTTAGAAAAGCATCGTTCATGATTAATATACTAGATTTTAATTATTCCTCCAAGCCGAATTTCGGACACGGCGGCCAGTCTCAACAGAGATAAGCCATCTGCGCGGGATATATTATAGAGCTCAAGTGTGTGCGGAAACACAGGAGCACTTTCTACTCCATCACTCTCATGATCCGGTGGTACCACTAGCGACACGACCGGAAAGAGGTCAGGTACAGGTTCGATGGCTTTACATGCTCTCCAAGGCACAGGGATATGATACCGCCAACTCCCAGACTTTAGGCCGATGCTGAGATTTTTTTCTTTTTAGAGAAAAGTCCCAAATTCACTTTTGGCCCGACCCGGGATTTGATCCCAGGACCTCGTTCTATGCGGGTGAACACGATACCTCTAGACCAACGAGGCAGTCAAGTTACCTTACTTACTCATCGTATGGGCAGTGGTTACCCCAGTGTCAGAGTTATTCTAGCCGCCCAGTAGCTCTCTGAGACGGCTTAACGATTGTTTTCTAATGACTGCAACCGCGACCGACAGCTTAAAGTGCACTGCCCGAAGGAGACGTTCAGGGGTACAGGAAATAAAGTACGGTTCCCGAGTGCACGAGTCAAAGCTAGGATTTAATATAAAAATAAAACAAATAATATTCTTTGGCTCCTAATATGAATATCCTTCCTTCTTTAGAATGGAAAGAATATGAATATCTTAGTCGGCCCACATCCTCCGAAAGTTTTGAAATGATGTTTCTAAAGACATGTCTGAAACTTCGGGGCTTTAAGCCGGGGTAAAATTTGGCTACAACCACGGACAAAAGGTGTCCGCACTTGGGATAAAATCTAACCGAAACAGCATACCCACGTTCCCGGGGCTCACTCCATCAGGGGCCAAGAGAAGTCCACGCCAGGTAAGTTTTAGTCGGTGCGACTCTGACATACCCATCTCCAGACACTTTGCGGGTGGAATACGTAGGCAATCCCCTTGCTATAATTTTTAAAACGGCTAAAATCGAATAATTATGAAATAAGAATAAATTTTTTTTCGAGTGGTAACCCTCGTCTCAGAGTTATCCAAGCTACCAGTAGACCTAACTATACTAATAATTTGACAATGTTGCTTTAATGGCCACAACTGAGATTGATAACTTAAGGTACCACAGACACGCTCAGAAATTAGACTCTTTAGGTGGTCACCTATATTTAGACCGATCGTGGGCTTATGTGCTTAACCTCACGGTTCACATATAGTGTTTAGGGCACCTGGCCATGAGCGCATATATTAAAATTTCTAATATAGTAAAAAAATAATATTTTGGTGGTTCGCGTCCTCAAAGCAACCAAATATTTGATCAGTCATATATATAAATAACACCTTATTTATCTATGGAAATATTTCCATCCTTCACGTTTTATGTTCCTTTTATGTTCGGTTCATTTTTAGGGTCCCGTACTAAAATGATAACAAATTCCTTATGGTGTGACTCAGTCCGCCCGTCGCGGAGGTATGTATGTATGTCTTAGCGAATACTCATAATAGCCAGTATAAAATTAGAATATTTTTTTATGTTGCTTAAAATGGTAAATAATAGAAAATAGCCTGACTGATGAGGAGGGCTAATAATAAAAATATTTATTATTTTCCAGTTAAATTAAAGTTTACATTGTGATAAGAAAAATATGTGTCATTAAAAAGTATTACAAACTATACTTAACATTGACAAACGCAAAAAATACATTTTATAAACTTTTTGAGAGATCAAATATCATTAATGGCAACATAAAATAATAAATAAAGAATTAACACATTAAATTTAAATATAATTTATTTATTTAGCGGGGCAACTATTAAAAAAACAATAGCGAAGTTTCCAAGCAACAAAGATTTTCATGCTGTCAATGTCTCTCACAAACATACTTTTTCAGCAGTCCAGATTTGCGTTGTAGGTATATTAATAACGGACTAGGTAATATATTACAACTTGCATTTAAAATGAGTACAGAACCCTCGTAGCGTGTGTAGGAATTACACTTGACCAGTTTATAGTTTTATAAAAAATATTGTGGCTTTTTATTTCCTTTGAGTAAATAATTATTTTGTAATAATGTTGTTTTTAAAAAGGTTAATAGTTGAATCGGTTGATGATAATATTATATCATTTATATTTTATGGAAATCAGGGTCAGATAGCCTTCATAGAATTCTTTTGATTGTATTTTTTTAACGTTAAGAGCCGTCGATAGGCCCGACCATGGAAATATCTACATTAATAAAAAAATACGTTGCCATTTTGGATTTTATTACATCTAATTTAAAAAAAAAGATAATTTTATTTCATAAACGACATCCTCATAATTGCTTACTTATCTAATGGGCAGTGGTTTCCCTGGTGTAAGAGTTCTTCAAGCCGCCCAGTAAGCTTCCGACCTGGCTCACCTACTGTTCTCTAATGACGGCAACCGGGCCGACACTTTAACGTACCTACCCTCTGAAGTACAGAGAAGCTCAGAAATGAACCCACTTTGGTTGTCACCCACTTATGGACTGACCGCGAGCCCAGTTGCTTCACCTCGCCAATTACTTACAAACTGTTTTTTTTATATATATATCAGAGGGCGACAAACGAGCAAGTGGGTCACCTGATGGTAAGTGATCACCGCCGCCCATGGCGCTCGCAACACCAAGGAGTCGCGGGTGCGTCGCCAGCCTTTAAAAATCAGCAAACAAGTGTTGCTGACCCTTCCCCCCACCCCAATGAGCTTTGGTGACTACTTATATGCAGAAACACAACATTAAGTTACTAATGTAATTATTAAGGAATTTCTTCTGTAAGGTGGAGGTACTTCCCCAGTCGGGCTGCTCTTTGAGCGAATGAACGCTGTGCCCTACCTCTCTCGAAAGGTGAGAGCATCTGGTTAAGAGCGCATCAACTTAAATAGACGGAAGTTAGAATACATCTTAATAAAGAAAAACAAGTCGACAACTAAGTAACTTTTACTCGTAGCAAACATTCGTAGAAGTGGTTACGCATTCGGCTAGCTATCACTATTCACTGGACGTAATTACAAAACTGCGCCCATCGTGGTGCGTTTGAATGCACTGGCTAATTACTCGACTGGACACATAATATAGTGAACAGAAAATGAGACTTTACCTGTTATAATATGGTATTTTGTAAAAAGTCTATGTTTAGAATTAAAATTTGTTTGCACGCTTGACTTGGTAAGTAAGCTGATGAATGCGTGGCCAGAGCGTTACGAAAAGTTTGCAGCGCGAGGAGAACGAAAGTTGAGAGGGAGATTTAAGTTAGCGAAGATAGACAAGAGAGTTACGCTTCGAATATTACTGTAAGAGTAACAGAGAGAGGTGCAAGCACACATTGTTTTCCTCTCATTTTACCATAGCCAGTTGCCATGTTTCGTTTATCATAGTTTTACTTCTGTCGTGTGGGCTAAACAGCATTCGTTATTTTTCTATATTAATCATTCTGTCAGCCAAAATTACACTGCTAGACAAAAGCCTCCCCAATTCTGTCTAGGCCTGGCGCTGCCCATGCTTCGTAGTCACCACATGAGAACCTTCCTGCTATAGCGACCGGTGGTTCTACATATGCCCCGCCCACTGCCACTTCGGTTAGGCAACTTTTCGGACTATGTCAGTTACTTTGGTACACCTGTTGTTTTCTACACTTCTGATTAGATCTGGCACGAAAACTCCTAGCAAAGCTCTCTATATTGCTCTTGAGGTGACCCTGAGGCGTTTTATGAGGTTTTCTAGCCTGACAGCATATAATTTATATGTATTAAATCATCCTAAAGATAGAATAGCAATCAAAATATATTAGCAAAATATTACAATATATGTCGTTGTTGATATTATATTGATTTCAATGCCAGTAGCCCGCACCTAAAGTGGTAAATGGCTCAATAGTTTGCCGCACATTATAATTTTATTACTTACACGTGGATCAATGGAAAATATGTTAATTAAACATTTATTACTCAAAAAATATGTCACATCTTAATTACATTTTTATGATTATTACATAAATATAAAAAGTTAGTGGGGAAATACCTTGCGTGTTTTAATTGTTATTAATACATAACGTCAAATATTCTGAATCATTTAAAGGACTGTGTCCAATTTTGGTAATTATATGCTTCTAAAAATATGGATTGATGTCATTAATTTTAATAGTTATGATAATTAACTTTTAATATGGCGACGAATGCGTAGAAGCAGTAGGCATAAAATCCATTATTTATTACTCTTATTTGTTATTTAATCATAAAGTATATTTTGGCTACGCCTAACATTGTAATCATGTTTAATCTAGTTTTTATATTTTACAACTTTTATAACCAATTTGAGGTAGCACAATGCTTTGTAATTTATTATTACGGCAAGGAGATTTTTTGTAGATTTATTTACTTACCCAGTAACTTATTTACATGGAGATCGAGTTATGTGTAAAACGGGTGCTAACAGATATTTATATACCATCATCATATTGGCCAAAAACTTCCACTGCTGGACAAAGGCATTCCCCAAAGATCTCTAAAAGTGGCGGTCTTGCGCTATCCGCATCCAGCGGTTTCCAGCGACCCTCAAAACATCATCGGTCCATCTTCCAGGGGGTCTGGCCACGCTGCGTCTTCCGGTTCGCCGTCGCCACTCGAGAACATATTTGCCCCAGCGGCCGTCTGATCTATGATTTCAAATTGCATATTGTAGTTACAATACTTTTACTATCTAACCTGGCATCAAAAAAGTACTGGTTCCTGAAGTTACAGTAATAGAATTTTTATATCTAATAACCTTGAAACGTTTAATATATCCAGTATATATCAATCATAGTTCTAAATTTATTTACTGCTGCTATGCCAGTACGAGTGCATGTTCAAGTACTGACTTAAACTGAACGCAGCACTGACACAGAATGTCCATAGTGCGCAGACTATGTGCGCCAGTGCCTTTAGAACTGCAGTCCAACAACGTGCGAAATGTAGACCGTTTATATAAGCTGCAGATGTTAATTAGAAGCACAAGTTTATATTACTTTAATACTGTCATATTATTCATGATGAATTCTATCCGTGGTTTATTACAAGTCAAAACTAAGACTATTTAAACATGGTTATACAAAATATAGATCGGCTAAAAATTGGTATCAAATATTATCCAAAAGGACAATTACCTGTATTCGTTTTTGTAACATCGCGGGGCTTATGACTTATAATGTATTAAATAAATATCAAATGGAAACATTAATAAAGTCAATATTATTGGCTACCTTAAAATTTCTCAAAAATACTTAATACAAATTATTACATTCCACAATATGAACTTAAACTGATTTTTATATGCTATGCTCCATGCTCTAAGTTGTTGATGTGTAAAAAAATTAAACTTTATCTACAAATTAAGCTTTAACTGATCCGTCTATTTGTATTGTCCAAAACGAATAGACTAGAATAGAAAATATATCTGAGCACTACAACCGTAAGGTAAGGTTTTCATTATTAATAACAGTGAAAAAGATCCATATTTGACAATTTTAATTTCTCTTACGCTATCGCGTGATTTGAACTTTAGTTCTGGTTACATGCCACTGCTGTGTTGTCTAAACAATCGCGATACTTATGAGAAAAACAAAATAATGACCAATGGAAATATAGTAGAGGTACAAAGTTTTTACTATAGTCTGAATCCCAGATTTAGTGGCTAATTGTAATACTAGCCAACTGACATACTAGTAATATAGAGGACATTCGTTACTAACGAATGTCCTCTATATTACTAGTATTTATATTATAATTTTTTTTATTTTTAATGGGTTGCGATTCGACCCCTCAATGATAATATTAAGACTAATCTGAAACTGGAAAGGGACGACAATGAAATATAAACGGGTATAAAAATTACATTAATTAATCGGCATTTATCAGTTATTTTTAACTGGCTGTCTGATATTAAATAATAATAATATTTTTACGGAATAAATGAATCAAACCCATCGTGTTTCAGGATGTTTTTTTGCAACTGTCGCACTACGATAGCAGTAACGATAACGATCGAGGAATTTTTGTTTATGGGCCATTTACGCGCTCTACAAAACATTTTACCGTCTTCGGGCTAGTACCAAGAGTTTTCTTTATGCCAGTGCCAGTGCCAATTTACTGCCAAATCAAACAAAATAGTAATAAGCGGATTCGTAACCTCGTCAGGACCTCACTATTTGCAGGGAAAGGTCTCTTTCCTTCCAAATAGTGAAACAAAGCAGTCAAGTGATATAAGTTGATTGCTAACTCAAACAATTAACACAACATTTCAATTTTAAATTACGCCTTCTCTACCGAATGGTCATTGAAGCTATGAACACCTAACCTGCACTAATTAAGCAATAAAATCTTGATTATAACATCGCATGAGTTACAGTTTACGACTCCATTCAAGCTTTTACCTAGATTTGAACTTCCGCATTAGATCTGATGAAATTCTGTGGCTATATTGGGGATATATTCATTTTATTTGTAGGTTTATAAATCAAGACTGGAGTGAACAGGCATCTTATGGGTACACGCGGTCCCCCTTAGACCACATCTTTACTTACCATCAGGTCAGATTGTGGTCAAGCCAAACCCATCCAGATTTTTTTTAAATAAGCCACCCAGTATGTATGGCTTAATTAATGTTGTCTAACAAGAACAATAGGATCGGTCTCTTAACGTGCTCTCCAAAGGATGCTTTGACGGTTATCCATCTAAAAACTGACTCCGTGCCGAGGTACTTTACCTCAACGAGCATATACGGACCAGTAAGTGCAACTGGTTTCATACCCGTCTCTAGAATTACGTGGATTATTATTACGAAATAATGTTGAATCGTGTTAGCTAATAATTCAATTTATATTTATTTATTGTGGTTATTTAAAAAATATATGTTAATTATCAGTGGATTTTCTTTTGCATAGTTGTTTGTTCTTTATATTGTGGAGATCTTTGGGGAGGCCTTTGTCCAGCAGTGGACGTCTTTCGGCTGATATGATGATGATGATGATTCTTAGTTTTTTAGTTTGTTTAGGGTTTCGTTACTGAGGGGCGCCAACGGAATCCTATTAATAAGACACCGATGTCCGCCCGTATATCTGTCTATCAGCAGGCTAAATCTCATAAACTGCACTAGACAGTTTTAATTATGCCTAATGAAGAGAAAGCTCTTTGTTAATAAAAAACATAGAGAGCTTTAAACGGTGAACACAAGTGGTCTTACTGCGCTTCACAGGAATAACACGTGCATGCGCCCACGCAGCTTTAGTAGGGATGAGCCATGATGCGCGTATATTCAGATAAGTTTATATTGTGGGGGTCTTAGTTGGTATCGCTTCGCATTTATTTAATTACAGTTTATTTCATTTAATACTATTTCATACAAAACAAAATAAAACCAATAGAGCAATAATAATTAAGATTAAAATATACATATTATGTTAGTAGTGATATTCTGCGAAGGAGAGCTACCCTAACTAGCTATTGTTTAATTATTGCGACTGAAAAATAAATTTGGCATAACGTTACATTTTACCATGTTTTATTCGTAAATCTGGAATAATATATCTATAATATGTATTTTGATTTAATTTGATGTAGTATTTTTATTTATTTTTCTAGAAATGTAATAAAAGCCATCAAATAAATCTGAATAAATAAAATATCTTTGGACAAATAACCAGTGCCCTCTAATTCCAAACTAGGAGGAGTCTATACTAAATATATGTTAAAGATAAATTACACCCAGACACAAACGATCTTGCTCATCACCCAAATTTGCCGGGTAGATACGACTATTTTGATGAAAAATTACAACGTAGAATAGAATAGTATAGAATGGAATAGAATACTCTTTATTGTACACCATAAAAATAAATACAACATGAGATATTACATAGACAAGTTGTACAAAGGGCGGTCTTATCGCATAAAGCGATCTCTTCCAGGCAACCTTAGGATGGATAGGAGCTGAACATTAACTTATACCTAGAAGTAGGTGTGTTTATAAACATAATTAGTTTTATAAACTTGTATTCGGCCAATAGTTTCGAAATCTCTAAGAGATCATCTCCAACGAACTGGTGCTCACACGTTACGACAAAACGAGACGTCGGGTGGAGCGCTTTCGCCCTGAAGATGTTCTTCCGAAAAGGTGGAAACTGTTGGTCGAATCCAACATAAAATTAATAACGTGAGTTACCTGTTATTATTTAACAAAATAAAAGAAATAAAAAGCAGAAGGTTGTTTGCGTATTTTTTAAAAACACCAAAAGATTATGTTTCATACTGTGAACAATATAAATTATCTTTAATTAGTTTTCTATTCTATTGTAGGTACATTATTTGTTAAAAGCATATTTCACAAGCCCTACAGCGCCTTAATACAATAATTTACGGAATAATGATTTACAATAAGACCACGGCACTTAATTTTAATTAAAATACGCATTGCACTACAAGAATTTGATAACCATAAAAGGTTTTATTGTGTAATAATAACTCAGGAATTTCCTGATCTTTAAATTAATATCACAGTCCATATTAAGTTATTTTGCTCTGTAATTATGAAATAGGGGTCATAAACGTATCAATGATTAATAAATTAAAGCTGTTCAGTGAAATGTTATTATGATCATTATCAATAATAAGGATATATATAGCCAATTTTATATCAAAGCTTCAGTAATGATTTTGCATTTACCTAAAGCTATGCACAGAAGCATTTACGATACATTAGGAATCGTAACTTCTAAACTATAATACTTACTTAATTACTTATCGTATGGGCATGGTTACTCTAGTGTCAGAGTTGTTCCAGCGGCCCAGTAGGCCTCTGACATGGCTTAACGACTGTTGCCTAATGGCTGGACTGACAGCTCAACATGCCCTCCAAAGCACGGAGACGCTCAAAAATTAAACATCTTTGGCGGTCACCTATTTATGGACTGACCGCGAGCCTAGTTGCTTAACTTCGTCGATCATTTACGGACCGGTCAGAAAATCTGGCTATGAGCGCCTGTTCTGAACTATAGAATTACAAAAAGATGAGATAACATTTGTCATGTTTCTTGTAATGGATAAACTAAAACATCGACACAAATTTAAAAACTTCTTTCACCTTTATAAAGCTTCATTATCAGCAAGTGACATGAAGCGTATGTTATTTTCAACACAATTGAGCAGGAACGGGTCCTAGTTCCTACCTAGATACATATAATTTTTGCCATTTATAGATGGGTGACCGCTTTAGTGGTTTATTTTTTCAGTGGTAAGGTCCTATCTGTAGTCATTATACAACAGTCGTCGTTAAGCTATGACAAAGGCCTACTGAGCGGTTTCAACATCTTCGAAACTAAGTTATGAGTACCCATAAATAAACTAGCCATTGGCTGCTATCCGGATAATCACATTACTTTGTGGTTTAACTTAGGCCAATTATAGTATTCTTTTTTCAATTTTGTTTCAAAGCTTTTGAATTTTTTCGTATGATTATATGATCATAAATTCTTAAACACTTCTACTGACCGTGACGTAAATTGTCCATACGAATCACGCATGGTGATTCTTATGGACTCCAATGAAAGATGGCGATGATTTCGGACTAAAGCGAATATTAAGTTATTTTACATTTTTTCGTGTTATGTTTGTTTGTATTTTTATTTTCTGTGCAATTTCCTAAACAAACTATATCTTCTTCAGTAAACTATTCTACCAAAACAAATAATGTAATGAGCCTCAACGCATATAAACTAAGGCTTTCTCTGAGAGATAAGCATAAAAAGTGAGGGAATAAGGTTAAATAAATCTTAGCCACTCATTAACGGGTGGAGGCAGATGCCGCACTATACCGGTTGTTTAGAGGGAATGCACATTGCACAAGCGTTAGTCACTAGTGGGAAAATGCTGTCAGAACTACATATACAATGTTATACCTAAGTTAATAAAAAAGTGTAGTATTTATCTCCAAATAAAAAAATCTTTAAATAATCTGTATTCAAAGTAAACATACTAATTGCATAGCAAAATAGTTATCATAAATTATAATATACATAATGTAAAGTGGATTGATGGTGTAAATAATATTCTTTCTGGAGTTTGCCGGCTTCAAATGCGGCATGCTCACTTCGCTCACTCGGCGCGAGCGTTGTATGATCGTAGTTCTAACCTAACCTAATCTACTTCTCTAATAGCGAAAAACGTATTCAGATACGCTCGGGTAATTTTGATATAAAAATTGATTAATTTCACCTTTGATGTCTATTTAAAAATATTTTATAAAAAAGTGTAATATTCCGAGCGGATTTTAAAGGCTATACCTGACCTCTTTCCGGTCGTGTCGCTAGTCATCCCATCGGATTATGAGAGTTAAGGAATAGAAAGTGTCCCTATATTTATAATATGTCCTGCGCAATTGGCTAGACTCCAGTGAGACTCGGCCGGGACGCGGACATCATTGTGCACGGCTCCTCATTTAAACCGTTGCAGCTAGCTACCACAATTATACGAGTGTACACTAGGTTTAATTTAACAGATTAGCACAACAATAATATAACCATTATTGATTAACTGGTTTCCTTTGGATTTCAATGCCTCGTGGTAATCCCTAGGGTATGGACTAAATACACAGAATTATAACTAAACAAGCATTATTGCGGATTTAATTAAATTACAAGCTTTATAATGTGCCGTTTCATCATTCCTGATAGGTTAATTATTACTGCACATTTGGCGCACTGGTTAAGATACTAGTAGCTTGGTGACTTTATGTTATGGACTTGGTTTTTATACGACGGTAATGTATTTGACGGTCACCATAGTCTAGTTGGTAGTGCTCCTGCCTATGAAGCTGGTGATCCTGGGTTCGTATCCCGGTAAGTGCAAATATTGGTGTAATGAGCACGAATATTGGTTTCTTAGTCATGGATGTTTTCTATGTATTTAATTATTTATCTATCTTTATAAGTATGTATATCGTCACCTGGTACGCATAGTACAAGCTTTGCTTAGTTTGGGGATAGGATGATCTGTGTGACATTGTCCCTAGGTATTATAGGTATTATTATACTCCAAACCTTTATAGGTTTATTTAACGATTTATTAAGTCATTTTTAACCTTTATTTATTTGAACGCCATTTAAGAAATCGATGTTCGGCGACTTAGCCGGTAGAGCCCCAGGACAGATATTTGTTTGCATGAACATGTATATTTGTCTTGAGTCTGGTTGTAATTATCTATGTAAGTAGGAGTATGTACTTACAAAAAAAGTAGTATATGTAATATATCAGTTATTTGGTTTCCATAGTACAAGCTCTGCTTAGCTTGGGACGAATAATGTCCCAAGATATTATTATTATGTTATACTTTATATTTTTGTAGGTATATATATTAATTTATACAAGCAAACATCCAAACAAATGTTTCATTGTCCTTTTATTGCATCGAAACATCAATATATGCAACAAAATCATTAAAACCGTATCTCGAGTCTTGACACTTTTACAACATTGATTGGAAACACGCAGTCTTTATTGTTAATTATGTGCTAAAATAAAATCGATTTCTTTTAATTTGTGGTTTATTAACCTGTTTGTGTGTTAGCTGTTGTTTTGGTACCTTAAATGTTATTCCGACTTCAATTAGCTATCAAACGATTGTAATCAAGAACTAAGACAGAATAGATGGTAAGTGATAAACTTGAGGGTGTTATTATTATTACATACATTATATTTTAATACATACATAGATACTCATGCCAATTTCCCAGAGGGGTAGGCAGAGACTTATATTTTTATTTCCATGATTATATTGCTGGGTTTCATAGCGATAATCATATATACCTTTATATATTTTTTTGTTTGAATTGTCACATTTATACGTTATCGCACAGTGCTTGACATGGTAGTATTGCTACCACCTAGTGTTGAAAATGACTAAAGTGACTGAATTAGACTGACTGTCATTTACGGTCAAATTGGTCAAAAATGGTCATTAACTGTCATAGTCATTTTCAGTCAATTTGATTTCAGTAATATTTTAGTACCTTTTAAGTTTTTGTCGTTGATAAAAGTCTACAACTTCTAAATTGAAACAAAAAGTGGTTTTTTTTGACTTATAGTATTATCATTTTACATTTCTAATCATGCGTGCATTTAAGACAAAATGGCAACGTCGCATCGCCTCGCGCTTCGACTTTGATGTCGTCTTATCCTCTCATGATATAATAGAAAATAAAACGTTGCTTCATTTAAACTTGCATATATTTTGAATTGGGTACCTAAATAAATAAATAATTGGGTGGTAGTTGAGAATAGACAATAATATTTGAGTCAAATTGACTGAATTTGACAGTAAATGACCGGTCATTTAAGGTTTATGACATTAGTCATATTCAGTCATTTTACATCTCTACTACCACCTCAAGAACTACGCCCGCGATTTGAATTTGATTTGTAGCTACTAAGGAACATTACCAAAAAACTTCAAGTTTTTTTTCACTACGCGAATATAGTTAACTTTCCGTTATCACTTTTATTATATATTTAGTACAAGAACATTAGGCGCCCATAGCTAGTGCTAGTGTGCAAAGGGTACTAGACTGTAAGTTTCAGCTGTAGTCATTAGACAACAGCCGTTAAGCCATGTCGCATTATAGGTCTGCCATTATTGTTATTGCATCTAAAATATATTATTCGGTACAAAAACTGTAGGTACTATATAAATGTATTACGGTCAGAAGTACAAAGTGTGCAAAGAACGTGACAACTGGAATTCCGTCGTCTCTGCCAACCCCTCTAGAAAACAGGCGTGAGTATATGTATGTATAACGGTAAAACATAAAAAATGTAAAGTATTTAAATACGAGATATCTTTTTTTTATAAATATTTAATATCTAGGGACAGTGTCACACAGATTTTCCCAGCCCCAAACTAAGCAAAGCTTGTACTATGGGTACCAGGCGACGATATACATACTCATTGTGAGAGGAGGCTCATGCCCTGCAGTGGGCGAGTGATGGGCTACATCATCATAAAGATGCCAAATAGCATGAGTTACTTAAAAGTTAACATGAAACCGTTAAAGGAAACGGATACGTTTTCATACAATATTGGGCCCGGATGTAAAAAGATAAAAGTGGTGTCAATTAATGGGTCTATAAATTATAAGCCAATCACAAAAAAATCCATGGATTTTTTCAATCTGTGAGCAGAGTTATAAAAGATTTAGTACTTAATAGGGAGGTTATGTACCAACCTATTCTAAACAGCTGATTATTAAGGGCGATTGCTATTTAATAATTATCCGTGTCCAGTATGTTAGCAAAAGTCGTTAAGCAATGTCAGAAGTCCGTAGAGAGAATGCAGTTGTCGAGGGATATATAAAAAAACAATAAAACAACTCAAATCACACACGCACTAAACGATACGAGAAACGAGTGACCGATCAGAGATTAGGATTCAAAATCTGTCACCAGTCACTGTCAGCATAGATTAAAAATATAGTTGCCTATAACTATTAAATCGATTTGAATGATAACCGATATTATGATTTCTATTTATTTTTTGATATTATATTTTTTACTGATGACATTATGACAATGTATTTAATAATTATTATGATTAAATTGGTTATCTGGTGTCTGTTGCAAGAGATTTTATTTTACATTGTTTGTGCTCATTAACGTTAATCGATTATAGTAATTAACAACCAATATTTAATTCGTGACTTAAACTTATTTTGAGATTTCTCATTTTCTAGATTGTAAATTGGGTAAATTTTTTACAGTTTGAAATAGAAAATATAACGCTTTTTTTAAACCATATCTCAGCTTATTATAGTCAGGCCCAGAAATCCCCGTCTCCTTTTATGTTAAATCTTTAACAATTTATTCTTTCCAGCTTATAATGAGATGACATACAAGCATGTAAGTACATACTTTGCATATTATTCCCATCTGCTCTGGAAGTCGTCTGGTATAACAACATTTGTCCAGGTACTAGGAATCCCAAAGGAAACTAATAAAAACTTGTTAACCTCTTGAACTGAGCTAAGTATGGACTTATGCGGTTTCACAGTAATTAATGTGTTTATGTTGTACTAATATAGTGCGATCAGTGAAATTCTGACATAAAAACCATCTCAGATTTGTGATTTAGAAGTCAAGAGAAAATAAACTGCTGACTGCATGTGTGGTGCAGCGGTTAAGACAGTCGCCTCGTCACTTCGTGTCCCAGGTTCAATTCCCGCGCAATATAACAATTTGTGTGACCCCGAATAGTGGTTCTGATGGATGTACTTTGTGTCCATCAATTATATGATTGTAAAGTACCCCGCAATACTGGGATTAATTTAATATAAAATGTATAGTTTGCCTGGCGTCAAGATAAGATAAGATAAGATAAGATAACTCTTTATTGTACACTAAAACATTATAGGGTACAAGAATACAATAATATAGTTTCATTTAAAAAATGTACAATTAGCGTCATGTAAACTCTAGTACAAAAAAATTCAAATAGGGTTTTGTTTTCTTAATATTTTAGTTATTAGATTTATATTCGTAAGTATTTTAATAATGACTATTTACAAGCGCTTTTTTAAAGTCTACGTGAATAAAAACCTTTTTTATTTATTTCATTTTATTTATTTAATGTATTTGTAAACATCTGAAAAAATTGTTTTTTATAAATAATATTGTACCTCGTCCGCACCCACGTAAAATAAACTCAAGATCCTTTTACTGGATAGGTCACCGCTAAATAAGAAAAGGTGAAAACTCCACCGATTTTCTAGTTGACCGCAGACACACCCCGCTGTAAAAACCGCGCTTGTTTCTAACTTTCTACTTTATTCAAAGATGAGATGTAAGTCATAAGCGAGAAGCGAGTTGATCAGAAGAATTGATTCACAATATCCTTAAACGTTTAAAAAAATAAAATGTTAGAATTGCATACTATGTGAGCTTTATGTAAAACTAGCTGTGCCCCGCGGTTTTACCCGCGTTAAATTTAATAAATTATAGCCTATGTGTTAATCCAGGGTGTCAGCTAACTCCATATCAAAGTTTATTAAAATCGCTCCAGCCGTTTAGACGTGAAGAAGTAACAAACATACACACTCACAAACTTTCGTCTTTATAATATTAGTGTGATATATCTATGCTTTTATATTATAAAATTTGGCATCAAGTACCATCCATCCTGTTTTAATTGCACCACATATGACCATGATTAACAAAACGCATGCAAAAATAAGTATAACTAATTTTTTAACAAACCTCACAACCAATCTGTTCGTGGGATTATCTCAAAATGTTGCCGAAATAAAAAACGAATAATCAAGATTTCGGCAAATACTATTTGTTTAGGTTGGTGGTTAGTTTATATATAGTCAGTGCAACCCAGGGCTTCATCATGTCAGCCAAAGTTCATCCACAGCTGGACAAAAGCTTCCCCAAAGAATGAGGGATATGCCATAATCGCCACGCTTGGCAGACGTGTTGCGATCGCAGTTTGATGGTCATAGTTCACAGAAAAACGCTGCTGCCCGTTCTCTGGTAAGTATTCCCTTGGTCGAGTTTTACACCCCCCCACAGGATGGGATGAGGTGATGATAATCTATGCCGTCACCACACAGCCAGGGCTTATTCATTTTAAAATATTACTTTTAAGTTATGTAAAACGCATGCAACAATGAATCAGGAAAAATATTGCATCTTAAAAACGTCTGCAAAAATATATGTATGACTTGTAAACGATTTTAAAACATCGAATGACCTGGTTGTTTACATTCAATGCAAATTGGATGACTTTAACTAAAAGAAAATACATTATTATGTTCATTTCAGTACTCCAACCATGAGTCAGCGACGTATCATTCCCGTATTCAATTTCGATGTTGAAGTATGCTTTTTAAGAGTAATTCTGACGTGGATCTCTCGCTCTGCACGCGTGCAATTGAAAAAGAAAATAATATTAAACCCCACAAAATTGAGGTTCCGTATTCCTGTGTGTACTTTACAAAAAAAAAAAAAAAACTAAATTCAATTGCATCTCAGTAAACAAAGAAATATCTAAAGTAAACCATAAACCGCTTTAGTGGTCACCATCTATGGGCAGATCGAGAGTCTAGTTGCTTAACCCCGCCGATCACTTACGGGCCAGTAATACAATCTTCCTAGGAGAGTCTCGTACAATTGAAGCGTTTTTTAATGCATTTATACTTATTTTTGTAGAATCGTATTTTCTACAATAATAATAACAACATAACGGTTGGGTATGCTCTTGGTAGATATTTATCATCATCATCATATCAGCCAAAAAACTTCCACTATTGGACAAAGATCTTCACAATTGCCGGTCTTGCGCAGTCAGCACTCAGCGGTTTCCAGCAACCCGCAAAAGATCATTGGTACATCTTGTAGGGGGCCTGCTCATGCTTCGTCGGCACGACTGTCGTCTACGAGCTATGTGCAAGATTTTTATATTGTAACTAAAGTAAAAATATTTTTGTACTCTTCGGCGATAGGGAGAAAAATAAGAAAAAAAAATTGTCTTCATTTTCCTATGCAAAAATACTCTTAGATATAGTTACCGCAATATCATGAGTCAAATCTTGTTTAATCATAGCTACTGTGTCAATCAACTATTAAAAAAAAGTCCAAATACAATTTAATTTTGACATTAATCTCAATTATTCTAGTTCATATCTCATTACTTTACTGGATATAATTTTATTGCAATATAATCGGGTACCGTCTCATGAACGGAATAAATGGTATCAGTGATATTATCATTCATTTTAAAATTGTCAATTCATTATTGTGGGCTGTTGGCAATACGTTGTCATGTTAAACGATATTGTCATCATGACAAGCATTGTATTGTTTATCGATTATTCGTCAATTGATCACGGAATAGTTGTATGTTTGTTTTGTTAATAGCACGTTAAAAATGAGCTCTGCCGTAAACAGTAATACCAGGTACAACTCATTCTATAAAATAAACAACCGAAGAATGAGTATTTTAGTGAAAGACTATAAGTACAAGGGTATGTTAATATCGAAGTACATTTCATTATTTCATTTCATTGACTGTCAACAGGTAATTTAATAAAGTTATTAAAATGTTGGTCTTGTTTATTTGAAAATAACGCTTTTACAAATTTTGTAAATTATTTACAATTAATTAAGATAATCATGTGGAGAAAAGGTACAGATAACATGAATATAGATCGTAAATTGGTTAGATAGATAAATAGATATATTCCACAACCTATGTTGATAATTTTCTCGGCATGCGCTAAAATACAATTTGATATTATTCCAAAATCCAGATCATGATGATACACTAGATTCTAACTTCTTTCTTATTTAGTTAAAAGTAGGTAATGGGATAACAAATTATAAAAAAAAAAAATTTTTGTATGTCTGTGTATTTATTATCTCATAACAAGTCTAATGATAGCCCTTTTTTCCAGTCTTACGATTAAATTATTTGTGAATTAGGTACAGACGCCAGCATATCCAGCTACACCAATCTTTCAAATGTCTTTTTATAGATTATCAACTTTATCGCAAAAGCATAAGGTTCACATTCAATTGGAAAAATTGACAGATTGCGGCAGCTTGATGTTCTGGCCTACTGCAAATAAGATATATGGGGAAAACATATTATAAGGGTATTAATATCGTTATTTTTTCCATATTGAACCAATACGCTTTAGTTATTCGATTAAAAATCTAATCAAATCATAAATCGCTATGTCTTATAAATTACACCACACCATTATGACATAAAACTGTGCGGTCTAAAAGACCCGTGGTGTGTTGACATCTAATTATAGTTCTGTTGTTCAAAGGGTTTATGGAGTTGTTACTTGCGTGTGTTAACGTCAATAGGTGAATGTGATTTGCTAAGTGTTATTAAAGGTTATAATTCATTTACAATGGGGAAATGACATAAGTGATTTGCACATCAAACGGGACAGTAAAACTGCCGCGCCATTCATTTTACGATGTTATTGACAAACATGTTGTTCTTTTTTTCGTGAGTTATATGTATTAGAGGCCCACGACCCGACATTGATTATATTTTGCTACTATCAGAACTCACGTGGTGGGTACATTTTAGCACATGAATTGCTATTAAGCAATATTCATGTGCTAAAACGTATCCCGTGATAAAAGGCAATTTGGCGCATGATGGGAAAAATCCAATTTGGTTGGAAAAATATGTTGGCGCCACATAATAAATCTGAAAAAAGGATTAATTATTTAAAATGTTATGTTCGAAAATGTTAAATTTACAATGAGACATAGTCGCTTACTTATAATGGCTCCTTGCCAGTTAGTTTCATCGGTCCGTAAGTTATTATTGAGGTTAAGCACCTAGACATGCAGTGAGTCTATAGATGGGTAACCATAGTATATAAAGTATTTTGGTTTGTAAGCGCTTCCGTGCTTTAGAGGGCGCGTTATGCCTTCGGTCCCAATTGTAGTCGATAAATAACAATAATAATAATGATATTTCTTAATGCCCTTACTTTCTTAGTAACTAAATATTTTATTTTTTAAAATTTATCTTTGAGCGAATGAGACAATACTATTTAAAAGTTGATACAAGTCTATATAATTTAAAAATAATAATTTTAAGTTAAGGAATGAAAACGAGACCATAGCTGTTTTATAACAGTTCAAACTTGAAGAGATGGTTTTAAATATAATAAGCGTAAATTTCATAGAGTATCCCTGAAATTATTATTCCACAATTATGAATGTAACAAAAACTATTATATAAATTATTTTTTTAACAAAACCGTATACCGTATACCAATATTTACTTTTCCAACATTAAATTCTACTGACACAGGTATAATGTATGCAATAACCTACTATTTACCCTTTCGGGAAAGACGGCTGCAACTTTGTATCATGCAAATAATCCAGAATACCAGCTACAACTTCTTCTACGTTTGTACTGCAGAAAGTCTGGCGCCACTTGATAAAAGTTCATACTCAATATAGTTAATACGTTCAACTTACATTCTTAATAATAATAATATCCTGGGACATTATTCACACACGGCCACCTGATCCCAAACTAAGCAAATCTTGTACTATGGAAACCAAATAATTGATATACTACATATACTATTTTTCTATTGTAAATACATACTTATATAGATAATTTGCACCCAGACTCAGGACAAACAGACATGTTCATGCACACAAATATCTGTCTCGGGTGGGAATCGAACCCACGACCTGCGGCGTGAAAGGCAGCGTATCTACCAACCACGCCAATAACAGATGATAACTAAATAGCACTTATATAAAGCTGATGTGAATTCACAGAAGCAGGGAACTATCAGAACTCTGGGACCATACTATTTAGTATTTTAGTAAATGCCCCTATCTGTCTATTATTTTCTTGCTCTGTGACAGTAGATATGCTTACCAATAATGTAAGTAATAATAATTTTACTTCGACTTAAATTTAAACAAGGTTTTAAATTTCTAGAAACTACTGTTTAAATAACTTATTATTAATATTATCACTATGTATGTAACGTTGATATTCATAATAAATAAGATACAGAAAATATCTTCCGTCGAATAAATAATTATAAAAATATATCAAGAAAAAAGAATAAAATGCGTATGATTCCGTCAAATTAAAATCCAGTCGTATTAATAACCTTATTCAGTCCAGTCATCTCATTCAATCAAACCTTTTGCAATATTTGAAAAAAAAATGATGTGTTTTCGGACCTCATGGACAAACACACATGATTGTATTATTAAAAATTTCATACAAATTTGATCTTTTGTACAAACTCCCATTAAAAAGAATTAAACGCGCTCATATTATATGACTGTATTTTGTTCGTACATAATACAGTGATTTTATATCAGTACAAATTACATTAATTTATTTGTGTATTAGTCGTTAATTTGTACATAGATATTCTTTGTAGCTTTTAGTCCGTGGTTTCACTTGTAGCTTCCTGGAGCAGTACGGGAGAAAAGTACCGGGGATAAAAGTAAGTAGTAGTGTACTTTTATGTACTTCTGACAACGCGTTTGCTGAATTTCATGATAATCGGTTGAGTAGTGGAGACATGAAAGCTTAAGTGAGGATTGAGATTATGAGAGCGTTAAAATCTATACTTAAATTTAAATATCTTCGGACAACTTTACCAAAGGCGGCAAAGCCTGTACTATGGCAACCATACAACTGATAAAAATACTAATAGATATATATTTCTATTTTAATTCATACATATTGTACATAACTTACACCCATAAACAGAAAAAATAATCGTGCTCATCACACAAAAATTTGTCCTAGGTGAGGATAAAACCAACGACCTGATATTCTGATATTTGGCGCCATCACCATACAGCCAATATGCAGTATCAATATAATATTGTGATTTTTGGGTTGTGTACACATTTCTAGGATGATTATAATATACCTGTATAAATTATAAACACTGACATATTAATAATTCGTAAACTTCACGTAACATACGAATGTTTTACAATAAACTGTTTCCAATAAGCAAACAAATCATCGTCAATTAACAATTTAAGTAATGGAATCTAAACTTTAATACGCAAATAGTAAAGCTCTTTTTACAACAAATAAATTACGTGACACATATATATATATATATATGTATAACAAGCTTGACTATGTATATGTCTTTTCTTTTGTAATATTAAAAACTCTTTATTGTAATTCAGAAATAAAAATCAATTACAAAAATAATTATTATAATTATGTATAAGGAGCGGTCTTATCGCTAGTTACAATTTCTTCCAGACAACTTTAAACCTGCTGAAAATTACAGCTCACCTATTGTAGGAGAGTTTGTGCAGAGGGTAATAAAGTAAGGATGCTTTACTGCGTTCTGCACAGACAAAGTACTTACCTTAACTTATAACACCTTATCACCAATTTTGCTTGCATATTAGTTCATAAGTCACTTTACCAACAAAATATGGATCTGTATTGTAGTCCGAAATAAAATTTATTTATTATTTACAATTAAGTTATCGTTTTAATACTTATTTTTGAATACTATATAAATAAAAATTGAAAATTGAACTATACTTACTATAAAAACTTAGAGAACCCTAAAAAGTGATACATCCGTGACTCCAGTGATCTCTCACATGCGTCAGATATCGCGTTAGTGATTGATTACAAGTATGTGTACATTACACGCTGATTTTTGTAATCACGATCTTCTAAGCCTTGAATGTTTTATCATTGTGAATGTTTGGTTAACATTTACTTTATGCTTGTTAAGATAGCTCTACATAAATTCACTACACGTGTAGAACTGTGTTTAAGATAGTCGTAAAAGTCGTAAGTAGATAACTTAACTAAAACTTGTATGGCGGATACTTGACTACGGATAGACATACTAAAATAGTTCTTTTTTGTAAATATAAATGTACAAACCAAAAAACACAAATACTTGTGGTTTGCGAGGATCAAACCCACAATCTTTGGTAAAAGGTAGGTTTACTTCACAGTAAGTCCGTAAATTGCATATTTGAAAATTCCCCTAAAATACATAGATTTATTTTCTTCAAGTAATGTTTATGATTAATGAGTTGATATACATTTGAAATGTCTGAAGGATCTTGGACAAATTGAACCAGAATTGAATTAGTATAAAATAAAACTATTTCATGAAACATAAATTGACAAGTATTAAGCAGGTGAAAATAATTTAAATAAACCTTAATCAATTTATTGTAACTTTTTTGATACTTTTTGGTCACAAAATACAAATATTGTATTAAATGAATTTTAATCAATATTTTTCAAGAATTCAGCAAGTGAGTTAGTTCGTCTATATCTATCCGTTAGTCATACAAATAATGTTATATAATATAGTATAATTATAATTATACTGCATTATTCAACATTAGTTGTGTGACTAATAGTAAAGTACTATAGTACCTAAATTGAAAATAAGATTTACTCCTTAATTTCAATATTATTATGTATTTAAACAAAAAGCGCTTCATCCTCTCCTCTAAAAACTACTTGCTGTGCCCGACAGGGTCCATAATTGTTTCTCTATAATTTACCTACCAGCCTTGTATACATTATGGAATGCAATAAAGTATTGAGTACCTATGCTACATATTATTTTACAGTGGGACACCGACGAACTGGTGAGCACATACACTTAACCAGTATCACCCATCTAAAGAGCGGACCAGGAATCAAGAGTTCTAGGTAGGCCTTGGTTGTGGACAAGAGGAATCGCAAATCTGGGACATCATCGCTATCCTCGGTGGCGAGGATCCTGCTCTAGTTAACTTGGAGCTTTCACTACGTTAAGTTTAAGCTAAGTTTTACAATTTCAAAATACATTTATTCCTGTAAAATTACGTTTGTGTGAAATCTTAATATTTTTTTCAGTTTCTGTATACTGTGAAATACTGCCAGAAAGCTCACTAGGTATCCTTTATTAATATTTATTTTTTATTTAAAATTGCTTTGTATTTAAAGGTGTTAATGTAGAACAACTCAATCCCTATACGTTATAAAAGTAAAATATTAAGAAGTTTTGTATTAAGCCTTGATGCAGTTTAAATTTAAAATTATTCAATGAAATTTCTTTAATATTACTGGAAATTTTGTTATAGAATCTTTAACATTGCCGATTGCCATGGGTCAATGTTAAAGATTCTATAGATAAAAATTAAGTTTCCACGAAATAAGTAACACTTTTATGGAAAAAGTTACTTATTTTGTGGAAACAGGTAGTATACATACTACTTGTTTCCACAAAATAAGTAATATTAAAATCTTGTGTCGTAACACTAGATAAAGATGCATTCATTTGTATGAAACATGTGTTACATTTTTACATGTGGTATTACAATGATTGTTATAGTGGTATCAACATGTCCTGCCGAATCAGGCGTACAAATGACTTAAAAACTAAATTTTAATATATATTATTTTAAAGTTTTTAAATGTAATCTTAGTCATCCTTTCTTTCTTTTGTATACACAAGCTATAGACACAATGCATTTCTGTGGCAATTTTTGCAAGTTACATTATTGTATTTTATATTTTTGAACAAAACTGAGACGATTAAAAAGGTAAATCGCTTCATATATTTGAAACAAAAAACATCATGTACGATCATAAACCATATATTAAATTGATCTCATTGTTACGTGTGTAACACGTGTAAAGTTCGTGGAGCCATTCTATTGGCTCGCTTGCATATAATATTAAAATGTATTATTTGCTGTTAGCTCTCCTATATATAAATAAATAAAGCAATATTCTAGTAAATACCTATTTAAAGATGGCCAAAGCGTGCCGCAAACTGCGTGGGCCGATAATTTCTATAGAACATGTTTTTACTCTTTAATATGGGTGATTAAAAACTTCACCGACATGTTTCAATAAAACTGACTGAATGGAGTAGAATTTTATCAAAAATACTAGGTTAATTAATTAAAATTGACACGGGATATAAAGACGAATATTATACATTAATTTGCTTTTCATTCGTGATGATGTCTTCCCGGCCGAATTTCGGCCACGGGGGCCATTCTCAATGGAGATTAGCCAATTGCGCAGGACATATTATAGTGAACAAGTGTGTGCGCAAACACAGGGGCACGTTCTATTCCATCACTCTCATGATCCGATGGGACGACTAGCGACACGACCGGAAAGAGGTCAGGTACAGGACCGTCAGCTTTACGTGTTCTCCGAGGCACGGGGGTGTAATACCGCCAACTTCCAGACTTCGGGCTGATACTGAGAAATTTCTTTTTACGGAAAAATTCCAAAATCACTTTTTGGCCCGATCCAGGATTTGAACCCAGGACCTTATTTTCTGCGGTTGAACACGCTACCGCTAGACTAACTAGGCAGTCAAATTGGATCATTGAAATGAAATAATGGAATTTATTCAGCACTTGGGAAATACCCAAGTACATACACTTGTACTTGTCAACCTCACAATGCAATACATAAACATAGTTACATACAGTAATTAAAGCAACAAAATATTTTGAATTAGTCCTTGCGTGCCGTCTGTTTCGTCATATATATTTTTATTAAATCCTTAAATAAATAATAAATAGCTAGTTACCAAGATATTATTGTTACACTTAGCAATAGTATTTGTATTGATATAAGCTGCCGAGGCTACAGAGACTAGACATCTTCTTCACAGAAAGACAGCATATAAAAAATATATAGAGAAGACCATCCATATTGGTATCTCAGAATGGAGATAATTTATAGTATAGAAAAAATATGCTAAAGGTCTCAGTAATTGTTATAATTTTTTGTCAATGGTCTGGGCAAATCCTTGTGCAATGGGTACGATTATTTGATCTGTTTCTGAATGTAATTTATTAATTATAAGTAAGTATTATTATCGGTTGCCTGGTTGCCGATAAAGCGTCTACAACGGCATCCATGGGTATCCAATGGGTAAACCCAGTTTGGGATTGGATGGCAGTAACATAAATAAAATAAAATAAAAAAGGTTTTAATTCATGTAGACTTTAAAAAAACGCTTGTAAATAGTCAGAACATGTTTGTAGTAATATAGTTTTATACATTATTATTTCTAGTTACATAGATATTTAGTTAAACGGATTGTATGAAAACATTTATAACATTTATTTTATAATAGCATAATATTTATCTAGCTTGTATGAAGTTATTGTCAAAGAGATTATTTTTAAGTTTAATTATCAAAATTTATAGTTGTCCCAAGATATTAAATATAGATATATAGTGCAATTGTATTTGCGTACTCACTAGTACACTATAATATGTCCTGTTTAGATGGCTAATCTCCGTTAAATTTGGCCATCATGACTATTATCATGTTCTTTGCGAACATGTAAAATAATTCCAGACAGCCGTACCTACCGCACTACATCAAAACCCATTCCCACTTCAATTACAGTTAAAGACAATAGAAACATTAGACAGGTGTGAACTTTGATCTCCAATCTTATCGTGATCGAAGCGAACGAACAAGATTAATGATTGACCCACACGGGAAATATTTGGCGCCAAGTCAGTATAGTTCTCATACTTGTATGGAATTTAATGTAACATATAAAAAAAGAAACCATATTTATGTATGTATACATCATCATGTCAGCCAAAGTACCTCCATTACTGGACAAAAACCTCCCCAAAGAATGGGGGGATTTTCCATAACCGCCACGGTTGGTAGACGGGTTGGCGATCGCAGTTTGATGCGGTTTCACAGATAAACGCTGCTGCCCGTTCTCTGGTAGGTATTCCTTCGGACAACTTCTACGACCCCCACGGGATGAGATGGGGTGATGATATTCTATGCCGTCACCACACAGGAAGTATCTATATATATATTATTTAATATCTTGGGACAACTAACTAACTACCATCTGATCTCAAACTAAGCAGAGCTTGTACTATGGAGACCAGACAACTGATAAATATACGTTTACTTATATGTTCTAGGAATGTTAAATTCTATACTTAAATATCTTGAATATAAATATCTTGGGACAATTGACACACTATCATCTTACCGCAAACTAGGCAACCAAAATACTGATATACATAATACATTTCTAAATACAAATTTATATAACATATTATGGATAAATTTATTATACTATTCTATGGATAATTAAAAAAAAAATCGTGCTCATCAGACAAATATTGGTCCCAGATGGGGATCGAACCCACGTCCTCTGGCTTAGTAGACCAACCACCGTGTCGTTTTACCGTTAAACTAGCGTTATTTACCAATTGTAGCGAAAAAAAATTAAAACATAAAGTTATTAAAAACACACGTAAGCACGACATTGACAGAAAAAAATTGTATTTGTTTGTATTCCTTCCATTTAAAAAATAAAATATACAGAAATCATTTTAATCGTTGAATAAAATTGATATTTTTATAGATTTTATCTTTTAACTATGAAAACTATTTATATATAATATTTTTATTTTTATAATCCCAGCCATTTATAATTAATCCATTGCAGTAATAACATATAATGTGAATAGTTTTATTATATACTTGTTAATAATCCAATATATCACATAATAAATTTTAATTTACTACGCTTAAATACTTTTGACAACTATTATACATATTTACAAATATTATTCATATTTTTATTGACCTATAAAACAGTAGTAAAATCATGGAACTGCTTCTAGTGGCAACTAATCGTAAAACGAAACAATTTAAACGAAATTAACATATGAACATAAAGTATATATTTAAATTGTGAAATAGAAGTTATTATGAGAACTTTGTAAAAACACTTTAACTTCATAAATATGTCATGTAGTAAACAAATCATATTGTCAGTCTAAATATAAAAAAAATTGGCCATGATCTTAGGTCATTATCGTTAAAAGAATAATTTTAAATTGCAATGTTAAAATTTAAAACTAAAACTTACCTTGACACCTGTTGCTATTAACCCCTAATAAGTAATTACAAAACTTCCTTAATTTTGTGCAAAAAATCAGTTCGTCACTAAACTGTTAAATCTTGTTTCTCATATTTACACTCCAAAAACTACACAAAAATATTCACATAAAACACTTAATACTAAGTTCATAACGTCATAATTATAAATAAAAAAAGTTTAACAAAATTCGCGAATCGGAAATTGGTCCGCGCGTCCGTGCGTACGCGCAACGCGAATCACGCGTTTCGTTTTTTAAAAACCGATGCCGGGCCTCACTCGGATGTGGTCCGTATGTGACTGTGTGACTGTGTACTCATCTTGCACTTCACGATCACCGAAGAAGATACATCTCGCGTCTCGTTCCCGCGCACGGATAACCGGTATTCTCGTCTCGTTTTCTTATTATCAGAGGTTAAGCTTCGCCCATCAGTCAGTTAGCGGGCGGACATCGGGTGGGAAGGCCGCGCTCCCAGTACCGTTACTTTCTCTATGCTGTAGGACCATAAAACACGTACCGTATGGCAGTGTGAGCAGCTATTTTGTCCTCTCGTCGCTGCCCGGATAATTTATTTGTTTGGTGCGGCTGCGCAGGTGGCTGCACCCTCTTTATTGATGCGACGCTTCTCGTTTTGTAATAATGATTTATATCTTACATTATACACGTTCTCTCCTGTTTTATTCTTTTGAATAAAATTAACTGGGTCAAAGTTTATTTATATCGTAAATGTCAATCGGTATGTGACATTTACGATCAATAAAACATAAGGCAACGCTCGATCGAAACTAGATCGCGCCGAATCGAGATCGCGTAACGAAATATTTTATCACCGACCAATCCGGTGCTCGCGAAATGACAAGCACGCTAGATCATTCGCTTAGATGATCGGCGCGCGCGCAGCATTTGCGGCGATTGGCGTGTCCCTCGGAGGCCCCGCCTGTACCGTTATAGGGGGGCAATGACTGCCCCCCTAAAAGTGGGGATTTGTGGATCATCGCGTAATTGGTGGAGACTTGTGACATATGGCATGTGTCAGTTAATTAATACTGCTCACGGCCCTTTCATAATGAGTCGTTAATATATTTACATACGGAGTTGATCCATCGTGACCTACTTTTGGGATAATTGAAGAAACTTGAGATGATTTTAGCAAATGTATCGGTATGAAAACATCTCGTTTGTACCGTTGTGGGCAAATACATTTTGGTATTGTTTACTTTGTAAACGGACGTGGTGGTTTGACGTACATATTAATTAGTTCGAGCAAATATTTTATGAATGGCCGTGTTCGTCGACCTCTGGATTTGTGGTTTAACTTCACAAACAAACATTAAACAGAGTTATTAGGTAATATGAGTTAATTTACAAAGCACGCTAGTATCTATACTAGATTTCATTAAATGCATATTCTTATTCGTTTTTTTTCTAGTGTAAGTTAAAATCCAAACTATTTGCCTACCCAGGAAGTTTATGCAGCACTTTATAAATCCTTTCTTAAACTAATTAAGCTGAAAATATTGCGCCTTACAAAAAACGTTACAAAAAAGTACATTATTTGAAATACGCGCAAAGAGCAAATCGTTATTTAAAAAAATATGCTAAAGTTATCCTTTAATATCCGTTGCGATGGATAATAATTTCTCTATATATGAATAAATAAATTTATATCTTGAAATAACTAACACACTGCCGTCTGAATACAAACTAGGCAGAGCTTGTACTATGGCAACCAGACAACTGCTAACCATACTTATATATTTCTAGGTACAGACGCTAGCACATCCAGCTACCCCAATCTGTCTAATTTCTTACTAGATTATCAACTTTATCACATAAGCATAAGGTTCACTTTCAATTGGGGAACTTTGACAGACTGGGGTAGCTTGATGTGCTGCCGTCTGTACATACATATTATACATAGGTACATTATAACTAGACACAGAACAAATAATCGTGCAACAATAAAGATTTGTCCTGGGTGGTGATTGAACCCACGACCTCTGAATAAACATTCTACACATCGTACTGTTAATGAGACTTGCGCTTAAAACATACATACACAGACTTACGCCTGTTTCCCAGAGGGGTAGGCAGAGACAACGGACTTAAAATTAAATTGCATTTAAATTTTGTATTAATATAGTGTAGATACGTAGCCTTGTCTTTAGTTCTCATCATCATCTTTATCATATCAGCGGAAAGACATCCACTGCTGGACCAAGGCGACTCCAGAGATTTTGACAGCTACTGGTCTTGCGCTACATCACGAGATCATCGGTCCATTTTGTAGGGGGCTTCCCACGCTGCATATTCTGGTTTGTGGTCGCCACTCGAGAACTTTTCTGCCCAGCGACCGCCGCCAGCAGCTTGGCAATTCTTCGGGCTATGTCAGTTACTTTGATTCACCTGGGGTTACGAAATTAGTACTATTAGTACGAATCTCAATCAGTGACTGCACGTGTTGCGCAGCGGCTAAGATAGTCACCTCGCCGCTCCGTGTCGCGGGTTCAAGTCCCGCGCCGGACAACTATTTGTGTGATCCATAACTAGTTGTTCAGAGTCTGGATGTAATTTGTGTCCGTCTATTATATGTTTGTAGAGTTCCCCGCGACATAGGGGTTATTTCCCTAATGCACCCGCATTGTCTTTAAAAAAAATTAACAAATGAAACTTATGATTTTCTGTATACATTAACAATTTTTGACGGGCCTGTTGGCGTACTTGAAATGCTTGCTTTTCACGCCGGAGGTCGTGGGTTCGATTCCCACCCAGGACAGATATTTGTGTGCATGAATGTGTCTGTTTGTCCTGAGTCTGGGTGTAATTATCCATATAAGTATGTATTTACAAAACAGCGCGTCAAATAAATATAGTATGCCACAGTAGAAATAATGTAAAATACAGAAAAAACCGTGCGCTAATAGCCAATTCGAGCTCGTACAGATCCGTAAGTGATCAGAGTGGTACAGGTAACAATTAGGCATGTTTCGCCGGACCGTCTCAACTGGGTCGTGTTGAAGATCTTCTCAGTTGGGGCGCATTGGATCCGGTGGTAGCATTAAAGTGCGACCGTCGCTATTGACACAAGGTCCGTCATAATAATAATACCTTAATATAGACAGAACCATGGACAATATGTAGTAAAAACATTAGACTTAAACTAGATAGTTAAACATAATCTCTTGATAATAACTTGAAACGAGCTAGCTAAATATTAATGCTATAATAAAATAAATTTTATAAATGTTTTCATACAATGTGTACCTAACTATGTTATTAGAACTATGTTACTAGAAATACTAATTTTAACAACTATATTACTACAAACATGTTCGGACTATTTACAAGCGCTTTTTTAAAGTCTACGTGAATAAAAACCTTTTTTATTTTATTTTAAATTATTTATTTAAGCCAAGCGGTCAGTCTGGAGATGGGTGATCGTCAAGATTGTTAAATTACTATACATCTCGGTGTTTCGGACCGCACGTTAAACCGTCGTTCCCAATTGTAATCTATGACAGAGCCTTCTGGGTGGCTTCAACAATTCTGACACTAAGGAAACAACTGCAGCTCATACGATATATTAAAGTACCAAAATAAAGATTTTATAGGATAATATTATTAATAGAAATTCTGGGATGAATGGCGATGAGGACAGTATAATAATATTATTGTTTTTTTTTCTCTCTCCGTTAATAATGGCACTCTCAGTCTAACGCAAAGTCAACATCAAGTTACTATATTATTTTTTTATATAATAGGAAGGAAAACGAGCAAGTGGGTCACCTGATGGTAAGTGATCACCGCCGCTCATGGACACTCGCAACACCAGAGGAACCGCAAGTGCGTTGCCAACCTTTACAAAAGGAATATGCTCGCTTCTTGAAGGTTGCCATGTCATACCGGATTGGAAATACCTCTGCAGTTAGTCAAACAAACAAAACAAACAAACAAAAATTATTTATTTCATCTCCACAAATTACATGATATTAACATGAAACAAATAAAGTTGACAAAATGTATGAAGTTGCAATTTGTGGGAGATCTGAAGTCCAAACTAAGCCAAGGCCTGTATGTTGGCACTCCAGGCCCCCCCGAAACCTAGTACATTATATAAATTTGTCAGCAAGATACTTTTATATTATTTATCTAGCTATATATCTATATATATAAAAATCAATGCCACTTTTCGTTGTAATGTTATAACTCAACAACGTCTTTACCGATTTGGCTAATTTTGGTCTTGAATTATTTGTGGAAGTCCAGGGAAGGTTTGTACGTAGAGAAAATTTTAAAAAAAGTCTTGGAAAAGTAAAATAGTAGTTTTTACTAGCTAGCAATTTAAAGTATTTTTTTGTTTGAATAAATGAACTGAATAATATTTTTTTTATTACTATGCCTTACACGTAGCGAAGCACGTACCAGGCCGCTAGTATATACATATAAGTAACTAAATAAACCTGTGTAAGCGTGTGTCTGTGTGTGTGGCTGTGTACACATGTGTGTGTGTATGTGTGTGTATGCGCGCGTGGATGTGTTTGTGTACATAGAAAATTGAGTAGATTTATAGATGTAGTTTTATCGATATCGAGTCGATTCCACAGAGTTGTAGTGCATGGCAAAATGTTTCTTGTGAAACCCGCGGTGGTAGATGACCATTCATCCAGGTGATAAGGATTATATTTCGACTTTTAGAGAGAGGGTTTGTGACCTGCTTGCTCTTTTGCCTAACCTATTATACATAAGTTATTCCTTTTACTACGTGTTGTTTTCACCACAGACCGTTGCGGGTAGTAGTTCAACATGAGGCCGCGGTTACAGCCATAAGGCTCAACAAAGCTGGGTTGTGGAAGCAAAATAACAGGGAACCGCATACGCGCCTCATGGATGATATACAGAAGACGCTCACAATGATTGACGCGATATAACTTCAAGAAGAAGCCAAGGACAGTTCCGGTATCCACGAAGTTCGGATATACACGGATGGATCTAAAACCAATAAAAGCACAGGAGCCGGCGTCTTCTCTAGCGACCTAAACATCAATATGTCGATTACTCTAGGAAGCCTAAACTCTATTTTCAAAGCGGAATGCGTGGGAATAATTAGAGCTGCAACAGCAGTCAAATCTAGAATGGTGCGTGGCAAATCCATACGCATTATCTCAGACAGTGCCTCTGTACTCCAGGCTTTAAAGAGCAACAACTTCAACAGCGGTCTCATCATGGAGTGCCACTGTGCACTCGAAAACATAGCATCTGACAACAAAGTTACACTAAAGTGGATCCGGGGCTACAGCGGCTCTCTGAGTAATGACACTGCTGACCAGCTGGCAAGAAAGGGCTCAGAAACGAGGACAATGGGACCAGAACCTCTAGTACCCATACCCTTTAACCAACTGAAAATATGGCTAAGTGAAAAAACACAGCCACACGAAAAAGAATGGATGGATCTAGAATCATGCAGACAGACAAAAGAAAATTCTACCATCTCTGAACAAACGTCGATCGCGCAGTCTACTACATCTGAACAGAAAAGATTTGCACATGGTAATAGGCACAATCACTGGACACTGCACACTAAACAAACACCTCTTCAAGATTGACGTCACAGACAGCCCCTTGTGCAGAGGATGCATTGAATCTGAAGAAACACCGGCACGCGTACTGCTACACTGCAATAGCGTTGCCAGCCAACGGGCAAATTTCCTAAACGATCCGAAGACACTGCAGGAAGTACTCAAGCCAAGCTTTCGAGGCCTCTTGGACTTCTGGATGGAACTAAAATGGTTTGTAGCCAAATAAGTTCACGTACAATGGCCCAATTAGGAGGCTAAGTGCCGAAACCAATCGCTTAACTAACTAACTAACGTGTTGTTTTCAATTATGATCAATTCAACATTTAGCACCAGAAGTAGTTGACAGTTGTCTAATAGCAAAATTTTACGACGTCTCTACAACTTGCCGACAGCAACGGTTTCATAAACCAATATCTAGGCATGGGTTTCTAAAATGTTGAAACGGTCATAAAACGAAACAGAACAGATACCTAGAACGTATCAAGAATATGATGAAAGGAAAATTAAGTGTGCTTCAGTGGCGTTGGGTGGAATACGTCGTAAAAAACTGCATCGTTGGCAGCGTGTTCAATCGTAGAGATCAATGTTCTGGATAGACTGCACGTGTGGTTAACACATTCGCATCACCACTTCGTGTCCCAGGTTCGATTCCCACGCAGGACGACTATTTGTGTGACCCATAAGTAATTATAAGTTTTAAAATTATTTATCTGGAACTGATCCAACAAACAAAACTATTAACAGATTTATACTCTATCTTCTAATGGGTATTTCGAATTTACTGTAATAACATATTTAGGTCATGTTAAATGAATTTATAGGAAAAAGTTAGTGTAATACCGTATTGCACATCACACATCAACTCTATACACTAATGGAAATCTAAAATGTTGTTAAAAGCCGTACCTACAGCAAGTAAATTACCACTATATCTTTAAATGACGCTCCGGCTTAATACTACTTGTGTTTCATTGCGATTTTGAAATCGTATAAATTACAACAAGTGGCTCGTGGGGTCTTGATATTTGATATTAGAAGACACAGGGAATAGGATTAAGATTACCTATATGCAAGTAGTATATTATGCAAATGTCTTCGCGGTGATTAATATCGGCCATAATAGAAATCCTATGCTCTTATGCTGCAAATTTATTATGTGAAAGCACGATAAGTTTTTTGTCAAGCGGAAGATAAGAAAGGTAAGATAAGATATGTTAAGCTTAGTTTAACATGTGCATCATAAAGTATGCATGCCAAATTCTCTTTTTTTATAATAATAATAAGCTGGAACATTATTTACATACGGCCATTTGATCCCAAACCAAGCAGAACTTGTACTATGGAAACTTAGAGGTATATACTATATACCTACTACATTTTTATCAATACATACTTATATAGATATTATCATTCAGACTCATGACCAACAGACATGTTCATGCACACAAAATTCTGTCTTGGGTGGGTCCGCCAATCACGTCAACCGGCCCGTCATATGTAGGTAGGTATCCATATATATTATGGCGTAAAAATACTGATTTAAAATTAATTGACTGCAAATCATTGCAATCATGCAAAGGTTTATATTGTAGTTGATATTCTTTAATATTTTGCACGACATATCTATGTCAAATATAGTTGGATAAGTTTATAATGTACCTAACAACCCTGTACCTATATTTTAGCAAATAAACATTTCATTCATTCATCAAAAACTTCCTTTTGTGATTCAAACTTCCGTGTTCTAAGTAAAAATACTGATTGCACAGCAAAATAGTTATCTGGAAATATTTAGTCTTAGCAGAAATTTAAGTTCATAACGCATTGCTGTTTATTTAAAAGTAGATTGTGTAAATGAGACTTTTCCCCGCAGTCAAACCGATTGATCGGTTTTGTGGGGTATTTTTCTGTACTTGTGTGTTAATATTAAGGGAACAATAAATAAATAAATTTGTATCTGTATTATATGGTCGCAGTTCCAACCTCACGTACATTTCTGGTAGCGAAATATATTATCAGGTACGCCCTGGTAAATTTGATGTGTTATCAGTATATTTGATATGAAAATTGAAGAGATTTTTAGACATATTTAAAATGAATTGTATAAATTTAAGTGCGGATGGGAATCGAACTCACGAACACAGAGTATCCGGCCCCATGTGCGTTAACCGCTCCGCCACAGCACCGTGGTTCTATGACTTGAATTTATACAATCCATTTGATATTTCTTAATGCATTTAAGATGCTTTTAAAGTCACCTTACCGAAACCTACGGCTAACAACGGCTGGAATGCCAATACTTAGATCGGACAATTCCAACAGATGCCGCAAACTTTTTAAGTATTCACTTTTGAATATTTATTATATCATAGTTTTTATTTTCCAGTATGATATCATTTATTGTTTTTAGCATTTTAACCATGCTAAAACAATTTTTCTGACAAATTAATTTATATACATTTTTTTAAATTAGTATAAAAAATAGATGATAGATTCTTTAATTCTTTGAACGGCAGTAATTTTCTTCAATGTAAAAATGTGGATAAGTTTATTGTTAGATTTTTTCTGAAAAACTCCTCAGCCATCTTATGAGTTTAATATTAAATAACAACAAATTATGACAACTAACTCACTGCCGACTGAATACAAACAAGGCAGAGCCTGTACTATTGCAACAAGATAACTCATAACTAGATGCTCTCACCGGTCCGTAAGTGATTGGCAAGGTTAAGCAACTAGGCTCGCGGTCAGTTCATAGATGGGTGACCGCCAAAGTGGTTTAATTTCTGAGCGTCTCCGTGCTTCTGAGGGCACGTTAAGCTGTCGGTGTCGGTTGTAACCATTAGGCCGCAGCCGTTAAGCCATGTCGGAGGCCTACTGCCCGGCGCGCGGCGGTTTGAAACACTGACACTAGGGTAACCACTGCCCATACGATAAGTAAGTACCAGCCAAATGGTAAATATACTATAATCTAAATACACACACATAACAGATAAATACCACCCAGACGCAGAACAAACAATACATAGTGCTCATCCCATAAAGATCTGACCTGGGGATCAAACCCAGGATCTCTGGCTGTCAGGCTCACTAACTAGACTAACGGGCCAGTTTGTCGAAAATATAAAAAAAACGAGTTTTGAGGTTTTAATTTCAGTCAGACAGTCGCTTCCGTGGGGAGGCTTTAGTTCTGTATTTGACGTCTTTCGGCTGATAATAAGGTGATGATCTACATACTGCAACTTTTTTTTTTTTTTTTTTTAGGTTTTTTATTTTCAATAAACTTATATTAGATTTATACAATATTGCATGCCGTACCACGAAAACCTCACCGGGTTTATCTGGGTACCGGCGAGCCGTTCACGTATGCCGTATTACAAGGTTAGTACGAGTACATAGGAAGGTATAATTGATACATAATAGGTAGATACAAAAATTCAATTATTACTTACAATATAAAATATACAACACAATAATAATTAAATAACACCGTTTTCTAAGAAGAACTTTTTAGATTGTGAACTGAACAAGACATTGTAGTAAGTTTTTTTAGTATAAAAGCGAGTTTCCCATTGTGTTTTAGGTAGCGTTAGTAAGTAGTTTCCAAAAAATTCTATACATATAATAAAATCGTAGGAAAGTCAAAACTGTACATTGAATATTTTTTTTAAAGGATAATTGGGGCGTGATTTAAAATCGATATCGAAGCCAAAAATGTAGTTTTTAGATTTTTTGTCTGTGTGTCTGTTTGTCTGTATGTATGTCCGGGCTAAACTCAATAAGTACTGCATGGATTTACTTCAAATTTTGCATGAATATTACTAAGAGGTCGGTTCAACAAATAGGCTACATATTATCACGCTATCACCTACGGGGGAGGAGCTATGATAATGTATATAATTTATCGCGGGTAAAACCGCGGGGCACAGCTAGTAATTAATAAATTGACAACTCAAAACAAAACGGAATCAAACCTTTATGATAATATTTTTTTCTTCAATTTCAACATACTTTTATCTAAAGGTTAGTTAGTATGATGCGCGTTTTAAAACAAGCTAGTGCCATGCGGCCATAGAGACTGTTGCGAAGTATGTATGTCAGAGGTCGGGTCTAGATCGTTCAATGAGCATTTGGTTAGGTAATGCTGATGTAACGTGATATTTAGAGGTGTGTGTTGACGAATAATTAAGGTCTTCAATTGAAAGGGTACGCAAATGAGGAATCAATATCTAATATCTAGGGACATTATTCACACATGACCACCTGATCCCATATTAAGCAGAAGTTGTATTATTGAAACATACATGTATATTACTTTACTTTTGTAAATACATACTTATATGCTGGTTAGTCGAGCGGGCGTTCTACACTTAGGACGATTTTTTTAAATTTAAATAATATAGACCATATATTGACTTATTTATTTGTATTATAATTTTATTTCCATATTAGGACAATTTGACAATTTATTAATTGTATTTACTTTGACATGACTACCTATTATTGACATTGTTTGTGATATTATAAATAAATCGATGTGAACATTTTTGACATGTAATTAACATTACCATTAAATTACTATTGACTATGTAGATAATTAAACACAGACTAAATTTACACAAATATTTTTTTTTTCATCAAAACCATACACGTGGGATGTCTATGGATAGGTCTTCAAAAATAATATTTAGGTTTCTAATATCATTTTTTTCTAAACTGAATAGTGTGTGCGAGAGACACTTCCAAAGTGGTAAATGAGTGTGCCCCCCTGTAACTTCTAAAATAAGAGAATTCTTATCCATCCATCAGAAATTGGTTTGAACAAGATCTAGTTAGTAGTTATTTAATACGTAATAAATTGTAAACCGAAATTTACCTTTCATTCAATCAACACAAATGTTATAATAAATATTAAAATCATATTATGTTACTTGCTTCTACGGAACTCTACATGGGTGAGTCCGAGTCGCACTTGGCCGCTTTTTTTTATATTGCTGGTTATATGAATGACTATGAATTTGGACTAAATATATATTTTTAGGGCGTGCGTTGTCTTTTTAAATATATATTTAAAAAGACAACGCCCGCCTTAAGGAAATTATACCTGTACCGCGGGGTACTGTACAAACATATTAATTACTAGCTTTGCCCCGCGGTTTTACCCGCGTTAAATTTTATAAATGATCACGGCCCCCCTAGCTGATAGCGTGATAACATTTAGCCTATATGTTGACCCGACCTCTTAGTAATATTCGTGCAAAATTTGAAGTAAATCCATGCATTACTTTTTGAGTTTAGCCTGGACATACATACAGACAAACAGACACACAGACAAAATTTCTAAAAACTATATTTTTGGCTTCAATATCGCCGTTAGATCATGCCCCTAGTATCCTTTAAAAAAATATTCAATGTACAGTTTTGACTTTCCTACGATTTTATTATATGTATAGATAATTGTAATTGACAGACACAAAACACAGACTATGTAAGTCTTCTAATCAATAGTACCTTTATAACGAGGATAAGTAGTAATTAAGGTAAATAAGTCGTAAATATTACACATAAGATGGACCGATGATCTTGTGCGGGGCGCTGGAAACTGCTGCATGCGAATAGCGCAAGACCGGCAATTGTGGAGATCTTTGGGGAGGCCTTTGTCCAGCTGTGGACGTCTTTCGGCTGATATGATGATGATTAGGAAGGTGATGATGAATACACTTGAAATATTAAATTGCGTGTCATAAAAGGTGATAAAGGATACACCCGGTAGTCGGGCAGCAGCCTTACCTGTGTTTTAACTACCACTTAACTGCGCTCACCGACTCGCATGCCAAACGCGGTGACTACGGGAAACCCTACCAAATGGAAACGTTGTGGAAAATTTTGGAAAAGGCTTATGTCCAGCATGGGATGGGACGATATCTAGCTAATGATGATGCTATTTTATTAAAGTCTACCACAAAGACGGTGTCCGTTTGTCTGTCCATGGTACAGTCGACAACACACCGGCAGATACACACTAACCGCGACAGCGTCTTTATAACGTAAGCAGTAAGAACCATTTTCAGAGTTGAAATGTATACACTAACATGCGGTCGACTTAACCTTATCGTTGAATGATTTGCATGATTAGCTATTAGAATATAGGAGAAAAAAAAGAGTATATATATTGTCATCACTAGATAAATAACGTTTATTTAAGTGTCAGTTATACTTTCTAGCAATTTCAATTTGAGGAGTTTAATTGATTACACTTGACTTGATGATGCTGCAAAAAATCTGCGTGATCATTAATGAGTTTGTCAAATATGTAGGTAGAAGCATCTCATTGAGAAATCATTTAATTATTGATATATTTTTTTTAATATCTATAAGTGTTATTATGTTAGCACGGGTTTCTAACACGATCCTCAATCTATGAAACGGTTTCGAAGATAAATACTAAATTTCAATAAAGCATAAAATAATAATAATATATAATAATAAAATGATCAATGAACTATTCAAATACATATCTTTTCATAGTGACAGTTAAAATTTTAAATGAAATGTCAAAATAACTTCTAATTTAGGTACGATTGAGTGAATATAAATACACCGTAAAGGAATGAAGAGAAATTATCTATATAAATAAAAAGACAAGTCCTGACTGACTGACTGACTCATCAACGCCCAGCCCAAACCCTTGGACCTAGAAAGCTGAAATTTTGCACAAATGTTTGCTTTATAATGTAGACAATAAATAAGGAAGGATTTTTCGAAATTCAACCCCTAAGGGGGTAAAACAGGGGCGCTAAGTTAGTATGAAACTTTGCCGTTTTTGAAGTTTAAGGCATAAAAATTGGTATTAGGCCTTCCAGTTAAAAATAAAAAATCACGTATTTCAGGGTTTTTGGAAATTCCACCCCCAAGGGCGAAAAATAGGTGATGTAAGTTTGTATGGAAAATGTGTCAATTTTTAAGTTAAACGCATGAAAATTGGTATTTGGCATTTTAGTTAAAAATAAAAAAATATGAATTTCAGCATTTATGGAAATTCCAGCCCCAAGAGCGTAAAATAGGGGGTGTAAGTTTGTATGAAAAATGTGTCAATTTTTAAGTTAAACGCATGAAAATTGGTATTAGGCATTTCAGTTAAAAATTAAAAATATATATTTCAGAATTTTTGGGAATTCCACCCCTTAGGGCGTAAAATAGGGTATGTAAGTTTGTATGAAAATGCGACTTTTTTGAAGTTAAACCTATGAAAATTGGTATTTGGCCTTTCAGTTAAAAATAAAAATATGTATTCCAGGATTTTTGGAAATTCCACCCCTAAGGACAACTAAAATAGGGGATGTAAGTTTGTATGAAAATCTGTTTTTTTTTTGGAGTAAACGCATGTAATGTTTTTGGTCTTTTAGTTAATAATAAAGCAATCCAGGGAATAATTTGTTGATAAAAAAAGGTAATCCAAAACTGATTCAACAAATCGACACCAACAATTTACGCAAACTCAAATTTTAGAGAAATTCTTTTCTTTGCCAAGTTGCTTAAAATGTCGTGGTCGTTGTTGTCTAAGTAAAGATTTAGGGTTTTATAAGATTTGTAACTTCTTTTTTTTTGGTAATTTTTATAATAAACCAAAAAGCGACATTTTATATTTTATATTCGAGTTAGCGTAGTATAAATTGTTCGTGTCGAGAGTATAGCACCCAAAAAATATCAACTTAATTTTACTGATCTACAAGTTCACAATTTTGTATCTAGATGGCGGTAATATCGTTTCAGATCATGGAACTTATTTGGTATATCGGTTAAAACAAATAAATGCTTGAAATAAAAGGTAGTCCAAAACTGAATAAATAGATGATCACCTAAATCTCACCCAAAAACTATGCTTACATCTTAATTTTACCGCTTTACAAGTTTATATTTTTGTAATAGATTACGTAATCATCGTTTTAGATCGTGCTATGGTTTCGTTCACAAAATTTTATATAAGACCTATCAATGCCGTGGTCGCAACCTAATCTAATGGGAGTTACCTTTGTAATTAATGCATCGTTGATTATTATTTTACTGTATTTGACTTACTGACTGTACCTACTTTAGGACAATTGATATGTATTCTTTGATTTCTTTGGTTGATGATATCGGGTCGTTTTTTTAAATAACAGTAGCAAAGTAGTTTTTAGTTTATTTCTTAGTTAGGTTATTTATAGGTTAGGTTTTCTTAAATTTATATTGTTTATTTGTTTTTAATGTTAATTTTAATAGATTAAGCTAGAAGTAAGTAGTTACATTGGCCATCATTCGAAATTGTCGCGGACGAAGTCGTGGGCACCAGCTAGTACCAAATAAAATTAATAGCGATCATAAATAATCTCAATGATGCGATGAAAAAATGAGGCGCTAACAGCCAGGTGTTCTCATCGGTCCGTAAGTCATTGGCGAAGTCAAGCAACTAGGCTCGCGGTCAGTCCATGGATGGGTGACCGCCAAAGTGGTTTAATTTCTGAGCGTCTCCGAGCTTCGGAGGGCACGTTAAGCTGTCGGTGCCGGTTGTAGGCACTAGGCAACAGTCGTTACGCCAGCCTAATAAGTAACAACTGCCCACACGATAAGTAAGTATAAATAATCGATTTAAAGGGGGTGTTTATGTTAAGGTTCATCTTATTATTATTTTTTAACATGAAGTGAAGAAACAAAATCTAAAACTAAGTAACTAGTAACAGAGGGTTACTAGGTAATTTCTTAGTTTATAGTTTTTTTTATTTTTTGGTTCATGACGCACATGTTCATGCACACAAATATCCTGGGTTGGATCGAATCCATGACATGCGGTGTGAAAGGCATGTGTCTACCAAGCCATTTAGCCATACTTACTTAAGTTAAAGAAAAGTATGTAAGTAAGCACAAGAAAAGGAAGAAGTGAGTTACAACAGTGTTACAATGGAGTTAAATATTAACTATATCTGACGGTCACCGTAGCCTAGTTGGTAGTGCTCCTGCCTACGAAGCTGGTGGTCCTGGGTTCGAATCCCGGTAAGTGCAAATATTTGTGTGATGAGCACGAATATTTGTTTCTGAGTCATGGATGTTTTCTATGAATATAAGTATTTATCTATCTATATAAGTATGTATATCGTCGCCTGGTACCCATATTACAAGCTTTGCTTAGTTTGGGGCTAAGATGATCTGTGTGGCATTGTCCCTAGATATTATTATTATTATTATATCTACTCTAATAACTTAAATATTAATACAGTTAACTAATAGAAAAGATATACATACTATAGCTACACTAAGTGCTTTCAACTTGGCTGGCCTGTTGGTTAAGTAGAGAGGTCGTAGGTTAGGTCCTTGGACAAATCTTTGTGTCATAAGCATGATTATTTATCCCTGGTGTAGGTATAATTTATCAACGATATGTATGTATTTATAAATATAGAAGTATGTTTGTCAGTGTCTGGTTGCCATTGCCCCGCATAGTTTGATATTAGATAGCAGTGTTTAAGCTGTCTTAAGATATTTATGTAATTCATATAATTTTTTCAACTAGCGAGCAATGAATGTGATCTTCCCGGCCGAATTTCGGCCACGGCGGCCATTCTCAATGGAGACTGGCCAATTGCGTAGGACATATTGTAGTGCACAAGTGTGTGCGCAAACACAGGGGCACTTTCTATTCCATCACTCTCATGATCCGATGGGACGACTAGCAACACGACCGGAAAGAGGTCAGGTACAGGAGCGACGGCTTTTCGTGCTCTCCGAGGCAGGGGGTGTGATACCGCCAACTACAAGACTTCGGGCTGATACTAAGATATTTTTTTTACGAACAATCCCAAAATCACTTTTTGGCCCGACGCGGGATTTGAACTCAGGACCTCATTTTCTGCGGTTGAACACGCTACCGCTAGACCAACGAGGCAGTTTAGCGAGCAATGTATATGAAAAGAATGAATAGAACTTAACTTACTACTTAACAGAACCACTAACCCTAGTAAGGTAATATCTGCCACTATTTTAAAGATGGCTAACCAGTTTCGACCTAACACGGCGCATTACCCAACATTTAAAACCAAACTAACACTAAACTTTCCACCATTGAGAGAAAAGGTCGTACAGTACGACACCGGGGAGAAGTCCAGTTGCGGAGCTTTCACATTGCAATAGCGACTAAAACTGCCATTGTACTTTGTTATATGACAATGCACATTCTATGTTACGTCAATATTTATGACAGATGTCAAATAAAAACAAAACAAAATTACATTAATTTATTTATATATTATATTATTATTTCTATTTTCTATATTTTGTTTTCGTTGCTTTTATTTCTTTTCGTAAGGGAGCTGTCCAGGCGTCTTATTAAATCGTCAGATGATCAGAGAGCTGGCTCGTACTTAAAACAAAGTATTAGCCTCGCTATTCAACGGGGTAATGGTGCCGGCTTTCTGGGCACCTTGCCTGCAGGCGACGATTTAAATTCAGTTTTTTATTTTTAGGTATTTAATATTAATAGTATGTAAGTTTTTGTTATATGGTAGTATATATTATTTTCTGTTTTTAGAAATATAATAGAGTGTTTTCCTACATACATTTTTCAGAATCATTTATTTCTTAAAATATGGAACAATTGGTGTTACATCATAATAGTTTCACATATTCTGTCTTTATTGACGTGCAAACATTCCCATTATAAAAATTTAATTAGTATACAGTTTAATTGTCATTATACTCGTTATTAAAGCATTAGGTCAATATCATTGATATTCATTATTAATTATTTCGGTCAAATCATTTAATTTGCGTTGACATTTAACATAAATCATTGATATTGACGTAATCAGGTAAATGTATCAACGCGTAGCGGGCTAATGTGGCGGTTAAAATGAAATTTTACTAATTATATCAAAGTTAATAAGAAATGGGTTGTTGGAACGAAGTTCCTTATTGCTCGTTATGAAAGGGGGCTAGACGGAAAAAATTCTTACGAAAAGTTGTCACGACACTTTTTGCAGCTGTGCGGCGTGCGGATGTTTCTCTGTCTCTCTCTCTCTCTCTCTCTCTTATAGAAAGCAAGCCAGATATTTTCATTTCTATTTCGCATTGAACAGTGTGGTGTCGCGACGATTATTTTTGTTGAGTGTATACAGGTTTTTTGTACGTAAGAAATAACTTCGTTCCATCCGGGTGTCCCTTGACACCTCTCAAGTTTTTTTATATGATAGCAAGGTAAACGACCAAGTGGGTCACCTGATGGTAAGTGTACAGCGCTGCCCATGGGCACCCGTATCACGAGAGGGGTTGCAAGTGCGCGTCAGCCTTTAAGAAAGGAATCTGTTCGTTTCTTGAAGGTTGCCATGTAATAACGGGCACAAAGCGTCTGCAATTGACAGAAATTTATTCAGAAATCAAAACATATTGAAAATCGTTAGGTGATAATAATATCTAGGAGACAGTTTCACACAGATCTTCCTAGCCCCAAACTAAGCAAAGCTTGTACTATGGGTACCAGGCGACGATATACATACTTATATAGATAGATAAATACTTAAATACATAGAAAACATCCATGACTCAGAAACAAATATTCGTGCTCATCAAACAAATATTTGCATTTTCTTTAATTTTAATATTGTACAATTATATTTCAAAATAATAGATTAGTAACTTGTTATTTATTTTAGGATTTAAGAAAATATATGTGATAAAACAGACCGCACGGACGGACTAATAATTGTTTTGTAATTTTTATACTGTATTCGACTATGTTTATGTACTGCATTGTGAACTTGACAAGTACAAGTGTATGTTAATACCCAGGTGCTGAATAAATTTCATTATTTCATTTCACTTACCGGGATTCGAACCCAGGACCACCAGCTTCGAAGGTAGGAGCACTACCAACTAGGCTACAGTGACCGTCAATCTTTTACATCAGTGATAATATCTTTGGGATAATCTTGAGAGGTTTTGTGCCTTTCTCGCAAAATGCAAGGTGGTATGTAGTTTCAGCTAAATGACGTCCAATGCTGGACCCAAACCTGGTAGAGATTTCTAGGGAGAGAACCCGAGAGATTTCCACAATGGAGTTATGTCCATCTTTTTGGAGGGATATTCCATAGTCGCTACGCTTGGCAGACGACTTGGCGATCGCAGTATGATGGTAAAAGTACACAAAGAAACGCTGCTGCGCTTTCTCTGGTAGATATTCCCTCGGGATGACTTCTACGCCCACCACGGGATGAGTGACAATATAATAATAATAATAATATCTCGGGACAATGTCACACAGATCATCCTAGCCCCAAACTAAGCAAAGCTTGTACTATGAGTACCAGGCGACGATATACATACTTATATAGATAGATAATTACTTATATACATAGAAAACATCCATGACTTAGAAACAAATATTAGTGTTCATCACACAAATATTTGCACTTACCGGGATTCGAACCCAGGACCACCAGCTTCGTAGGCAGGAGCACTACCACCTAGGCTACGGTGACCGTCTATTATATTCTATGCCGTCAGCCACACAACATAAAGATATTGCCTTGTGATGATCTCTACGCCCCTCACGGGATGAAATGGGGTGGAGTGGTGAGAGTCGAGCATATCAAGCTACCCCAATCCGTCAAATTTCCCTAATTGAAAGTGAACCTTATACTTATGTGAAAAAGTTGAAAATCTATAAAATAATGTTGACAGATTGGGGTAGCAGAATGTGCTGGCATCTATACATACAAAGGTGGACTTAATGGCAAAGACATTCTCTCGGTTTATCACCTTATCCACACAAAACACAGAATTCACGTTAAAAATCAACAGCGTCTTAATAAACCAATGGACTCTATAACTATAGTCGTATTATACTTAAAGGACGATACTTTATAATCACTTCAAACATGGCATGCAATCTGTCCTGTGGTGCATTTAAGGCTTTATCGCTGGGCCGTCGCATTGGTGCTGCTACAAATTGCGAACGAACCTCATTTTTTGTCGTACACCCAGTTTGGGATGTGCAGGAAGTCTTAAAACTTAAGTTTGAAATAGCGGGTTTTTAGGTTTGATGGTAGTTAGTCTTACTTTAATACTGTTTTATTATTCGTATATATGTATATCTACGCAATCTTTACGCTTTTTCTAAATTATCTTTTTATTGGATACTAGCTGCGCCCCGCGGTTTTACCCGCGTTAAATTTTATAAATTATCATAGCTCCTCCTCCGTAGGTGATAGCGTGATAATATGTAGCCTTTATGTTGACCCGACCTCTTAGTAATATTCATGCCAAATTTGAAGTAAATCCATGCAGTACTTTTTGAGTTTAGCCCGGATATACATACAGACAAACATACACACAGACAAAAATTCTAAAAACTATATTTTTGGCTTCGATATCGATTGTAGATCACGCCCCAATTATCCTTTAAAAAACTATTCAATGTACAGTTTTGACTTTCCTACGATTTTATTATATGTATAGATCTACCTACCAATCGGTGTATTGAAAAGGTCTCATGTAATGAATAATTATCTTCTTGGGATAACTAACACACCGCCATCTGATCCCAAACTAGAGGCTAAGCCTACCATAGTAACCAATAAGACAACTGATATACATACTCATAAATATACATAAATTACACACATACACAGAATAAATAACCGTGGACATCACACAAAGATTTTTCCTGGGTGGAATCGAACCAACGATCTCCGGCTTTGAAGTCAGGGTTACTAACCACTGAACCAATCATCATCATCATCATCATATCAGCCGAAAGACGTCCACTGCTGGACAAAGGCCTCCCCCAAAGATCTCCACAATTGCCGGTCTTGCGCTATCCGCATCCAGCGATTTCCAGCGACCCGCACAAGATCATCGGTCCATCTTATAGGGGGCCTGCCCACGCTGCCTCTTCCGGTTCGGAACTACTGAACCAATAGGCCAGTCGAATTATAAATTGGTGAAAATCTGATATTAAACTTAGGATATATAAAAAAAGTTGAAGTCAGTCCATCTGATCATACAATACAATACTCTTTATTGTACACAAAATGGATTACAAAAATATAACATAAATAGTAGCATAATAATGTACAAAGGGCGGTCTTATTGATAGCTGCGATTTTTGACAGACAACCTTAGGATGGACCAGAGTTAACGCGTAAATGGTGTCATATTCCAGCCATAGCAGCTTGTTACAATCAAGGATCCCGAAAACCGATCCTTACAATAATAATCTAAGTAGATAGCCAAATTAGATTCATCATGTCTGCCGAATAACGTCCACTGCTATACAAAAGGCTCCCCAAAAGATCTCCTCAAAGGAGATGTGTCCATCATTTGGAGGGATATGCCAAAATTGTCACGCTTGGCAGCCGGGTTGGCGATCGTAGTATGATGTTCATAGTACACAAATATGCTGCTGTCTGTTCTCTGAAAGATATTCCCTCGGAATGACCACCACGGCATGTATTGGAGTGGCGATATTTATGCCGTCAGCCACTCTATTAGTTACCACATTACTAGTATTGTTGGTCAGCTGTGGTAAATTATAAATACTTGGGTAATATTTTATCTTATTCGATTGAATGTAATATCACATTTTAATTAAGAAATTGCTTTCTGAAGGCGAAGCTAAGAACATCTAGTTTTTAGCTATACAAATGTAGGTAACCCTTTGGTTAGATGCTTTCATTTTTAGCGAATTCATTCAAATATAATATAAAAAAATAGAATCTTCCGCTTAGCAAAATCCATTTATATTGCTTATAAGATTATTAATATCTAATGAAGTTTTAATAAAATCTTAAAAGAATTATAGATCACACATTTTTTTTAATTCATTTATTTTTTCAATGAATTCAAATCAGTTGCGTCAAATAACTGTAACTTTTAACTTAGAATTCCAATTAGAATAATTAAGATTTCCAATTCAAATCTGTAAGTCAAGTCTTTAGGCTTATCTTGAACATAAAATACAACTTAAGTATTTAAGCACCTTTGATTTATTGGATGAACAAAACATAAAAGCATTTAAATAAATGGTGTTGACAAGGCCGTCGTAAATCTTAAGTTTTATTTAATTTTAATGGTTTTTGGATTACCATTAAGAATAATCCTTAGTGGCCAGACTGTTTCGTTTCTCACAACGACGTGTGTAAAATCAACAGAAATAGGGTTTCGCATTGTTCCATTTCCTCATTGAAAACAGTACCGGTACAGTATTTTAGTATTAAAACACTGTACAAATAAGAACATAGACTTTTCACCTTTTCCTTTTTACCAGACTTCTTCCTTCTCGGCAGTTTGATGTAGTGTTTTTTATTTGTGTTTGGGGGTAATAACTTCATGATGAATTTAATTGGTCTAGTTTTAAAATCCTGGGTTTAAGGAATTCTTTTGTATGGAAAATACTCCCATATATTAAATTATAATTCTATATGATCAAAAATCACCATATAATAATATATTTGTACTTAGAATTAAATAAATATATAGATAGATAAATATTATATATATATATTTTGACCCGACCCGGGATTTGATCCCAGGACCTCATTATTAGCGGTTGAACACACTACCGCTAGACCTACGAGGCAGTCCCATAATAACAGTAACTGTACAAAGATCTCAGCCAGTGGCATTAATACGAAGACACTCGGAAAATAAATCTCTTCCATCCCTTCCACCATCTGTAGACACGCCGCACGGCCAGGTACATAGCTTCAACAATCGTTTTTGATCACCGTCATCCATTAGATTGGGCTACTAGCTATGATTTACTTATTGTTGTGATCGAGTTTACAAAGATTGTTTATAATGACGATTAGATGATGACTCGGGTGTAGCAGAGCATTAGACTATGGCGACCGTGAAAAAAAGAACAAGAAATTGAAGGATGAATTGGAGAAGTATTTTTGTTGATATGTCTGATTGATTCTCTGGCTGGAATTTTGCTTCTTATTGGTAAAGAAAATAAATGCGTCTCTTTTCATAAGTTGTTGACAGTACGTGTCGCGCAGCGGTTTAGACAATCGCTTCGCCACTCCATGTCCCGGGTTCGATTCAGGAGAACTGATTATAATCTGAGTGAACCATAAGTAGTTGTTTTTATTCTGGGTGTACTGTGTGTCCGTCAATTACGTGTTTAGCAACAGAGGTTTTAATTAACATAGAATAGTGTTTAAAAAAAAATGCATTAACATAGCTAAGAGACAACGAATTAATACTCATTGAAGATATTTGAGTTTATTTGCAGCGACGCAATTATTTCATATTTAGCTGCGATTAATTACTTACAATTAGGCCGTATGGTCTCAACGAGGAAAATGTTTATAAAAAACTTCTTTTTAGTTGTTTCTAATAGGATTGTGGTTGGAATATTGCATCTAAGCTAACATACTAACATACTGCCATCTGACTATGGCTTCGGCATCTACATATCTATGTAGATGCCTTCAATCCCCTCCTAGGACAAATCTTTGCTTGATGAGCACAATACTTCGTTCCGTGTCTGGGTATTATTTTGTAATTTATCTATAATATGTATCTACATATTATAGATAAATTATTAAGATTTGTCCTAGGAGGGGATTGAACCCTAATTCTATATATGTATCTATATATAATAGTCTAATTTAGCAGTCACCCTGACTTAACATTAGACCAACTGATCAGACAATAATTCGATAAGTCTTAGTTATACGTAATAGACAAGACTAGACAACGCATTCATCGAGAAATTAAAAAAAAATTATATTCATTTTATATTCATATTATAAGTAAATCTGCTCTAAATATCGGACATTATCTATTGGTAGTATAAAAAAGTTATATTACCGCCCAGTAGGCCTCTGACATGGCTTAACTGTTGACGCCTAACAGCTACAATCGGGACCGACAGCTTAAAGTGCCCTCCGAAGCACGAAGCCGCTCAGCAATTAGACCTATTTGGCGGTCAGCCATCTATGGACTGGCCGCGAGTCTAGTTGCTTAACCTCGCCAATCACTTACGGACCAATGAGAGCACCTGGCTATGATAAATTACTAATTCCGTGTTGTCATCTCACATAATATCGGTCATTATTCTAATAAGCTTAATTTCCTATTAGACTCATATAAATGCTTAGACACGTTAAGATTCGTGTTTATAGAATAAACATGACTATGTACATAAGTACATAAATACAATATTATTAAAAGTCAAAAATCATTTATTCCGTAAAATTTTTAGAATTTTGTGGAATCGTCATATTTTTTTACCCTACCGTGCAGTGCATGACGTGGCAGCTACTGAGAAACACTGCCAGAAAACTCAGTAGGAATGCTTTTTCAAAATAAAATATACTTAAGATTAATTACAATCATGTGTGTTGACTCAGAACAACTCAATCCCAAGCACTTTTATCACTTAAATAATCAGAAATTTTGTAATATGCCCTGTTACACAATATGGCTTTAATCATTCTTTTAAACTTATTCGTAGACAATTCTCTAACATCATTGGGAAGTTTGTTATAGAATATTAATAAGTCTTACTGTCTTACTAAGCTATTTTATGAATGAAAGCAATACAATAGTCAACGAATAATAATCTTGAGGTATTTATATATAAAAATTGCAAAACTCAAGGTGTGCAGTTTCATGAATTAATTAACATCGATATAAAATGTATCCGAAATCCATTTAATCATTGTGGAATATATTCAAACGCCAACTTTTCAACTACTAGTAGTGACGGCATAACTCATGGATTCGAGATGCGCGCGCGCGTACGTCAACTTGTCACTCAAGAGAACACGCTGTCGACGTCGTTCATACGTGTGGCAACAGATGGCGTTAGGCGTACCGACTGAAACATTTTGACATACATTATTGAAATGGTTGCAGTCAGCATTTCTTTTTCATTTGAAAACTAATTAGTTTGATATTATGTGCTGATATTAGCAGAAACACAATTTAAAGGAGTGTGAATGTAGAATTTATATGAGATAATTTATAACAGATTTAAGAAAATAATTCAAGGGATTACATATTTCGAGATACAACAAAATTCAGAGCTTTTGTTAAGTTCAAACTTATTAGATTTCTAAATAACCCCCTCAATTTTCAACGGGATTACTGCTGCTGAATTTGTGTGCTCAAATACCGCTTAACGTAAACTCATTTGATTCACATAAAAGAGTTCAACGCGCCGTCAATTTCTATTGAAGTAATTTGTTCTTTTTCAATCAAATTATAATAACACTATGTCGTCTTTCTTTCAACTGTATTTAGGAGATACCCACGTGATCGTACAGTAGGATAGTAAACCTCGATTATGGGGTGATGAATACAGCCGAAACTGATAGCTTAGGGCTCCCTCGAAGGTGAGACGATCACACATTACACATATTTTCAGGGACAGCACAAACATACATGTTCATGCACACAAACATCTGTCCTGGGTGGGAATCGAACCTACGACCTCGGGCACGAAAAGCAAGCATTAAAATTTGCCAACTACGCCATCAGGCCCGTCAGTATATTTAAATTATGCATAAAAAAATTAAGAACCTATAACACATCCTTATCTTATATCCTTACTAGCTGTGCTCCACGGTTTTACCCGCCTTAAACTTTATAAATTATAGCCTAGCCTATATCCAGGGTGTCAGCTAACTCCATACCAAATTTCATTGGAATCGCTTTAGCCCTATAAACGTGAAGAAGTAACAAACATACGCACTCACAAACTCAAAAACTTTCACCTATATTATATCAGTGTGATTATTTTCCATTATAAACCAGCGGCCCAAGATTTTTGTCCAGCAATACCTCTCGCGTATATAAATAATAAACATACACCTCTGCTAGAGCAGTTTCGAACTACATCCGATCTGAATCTGTGAAAACATGATCCAAAGGAGTCAGAGAACAATGTGTGTGGTATGTTGCACCTAATAAGTTAAATGACACATAACCAATATTGCGCTTTGAAAAAAAATTGCTAGTACCATCTGACTATGGCTTCGCATTCTAGATACATATATATTATAGATAAATTACAAAATTACACGGAACGAATCATTGTGATCATCAGGAAATGTTTTGTCCTGGGTGGGGACCAAACCAGTTTACGCACTAGATCGCAATGCATGCCAAAACGTTCTTAACATCTTTGAGGTTCGATTCAACTCAGGCCACTTACTAAGGGGTAAATGAATAAACTTTCTGTGTGGCTGACGGTATAGAATATCACCACCCTATCTCATCCCATGGGGGGGGGGGGGGGGGGTTCACCACCATAATGGCAAAATACTCTCAAACGATGGAAACAATAAAATCTGTAGAGATCTTTGTGAGAGGCCTTTGTCCATCAATGTATAAGAAAACTTTGTGCAACCTTTACTGTACATTAATGCAGGCATAAAACAGGTCATTGGTTTCATCATCATCACCATCATATCAGCCGAAAGACGTCCACTGCTGGACAAAGGCCTCCCCCAAAGACCTCCACAATTGCCGGTCTTGCGCTATTCGCATCCAGCTGTTTCCAGCGACCCGCACAAGATCATCGGTCCATCTTGTAGGGGGCCTGCCCACGCTGCGTCTTCCGGTTCGTGGTCGCCACTCAAGAACCTTTCTGCCCCAACGGCCATCGGTTCTACGAGCTATGTGCCCCGCCCACTGCCACTTCAGTCGTGCAATTCGTCATTGGTTTACGTAAATTAAAAAATTGCGACTTGAATTCAATGTTCATGTTGCCTGGTTGAAAGAGGGTAATTGTCGGCAACCCATAAGTGATTCCATGTATCATAAGCGTCATCGCCATGATGATGACGCTTAATAATTATGCTTATGATAAGCATATATGTATCATAAGCCTCACAGGCTTAAGATACATGGCCAGATTTTAAATTAACAACAATCAGTTAGAATTTGATAACGATACTTATATAGACAGAATAAACGCTTTTCCAATTTTTTTTTCATAGTTAGTGTACGCACTAGATGCTCTCTATACAAACATGTAATTTACGGATACCAAGTACACAAAGACTCGTAACAATTATATATGGGCCTCTCAAATACTAATTGTCTCAAGAGTCCCACTGTAGCGAAGCAACCATAATAACTACGCCACACTTACAGTCAGGCACTGCGATATGTAAAATAAAAACGAATCTGATAATTTCTGTGTAACTTAAAATGGATTCTGCTTGACCTTAGAAGCTTTTGAATTCTTAACATTTTTTATCGAGTTCCAAAGAACCCACAAAAGAAACAATAAACAGCGACGACGATACATTTATCAAACAATATTTTGCTCTATATTTTATTGTTGTCCCAATTCTTTGTAAAGATAAAAAATGTTATGAGCACGAATATTTTAGGGTTCCGTAGAAGTGTAAAGTTGTCCTTTGAATAAGTTCAGGTTTCAACTTTTGAAATGGTTGAAAGAACATTGTTTTTATTCTGTTAATGAATGTTTTAAATGCAACCCATAATAATTGTAATAATGTACTTAATAATAATAATTTGAATGTTAAATAAATATGTGTAATTATAATTAATATGCAATGTAAGTTAATGTTAATAAAATAATAATAAATTCTTAGGTTTAGGTAGTAGCATAAACTAGTATTCATGTATAGATTAAGTGAATTTTTGTACGTCATGACATAAAATGACTAATGTGTGCGACTCATTGTTATTATGACATCTGTAATGCACCACATTTTTGTTTTTATAATACCATGCAAATCAAAGGCGCATTTGGGGCACCTGATGGTAAGTGATCACTGCTGCCCATGGAGACTCACAACAAGTGTGTTGCCGGCTCGGCGCTTCTTGAAGCGAGCCTATTCGTTTTTTAGAGGCCCGCAAAGCACTTACATATGTTTATGGAGTAACCACGTGTTTTTGCTTTTCCAACACTTTATGAACGGGCCGGTTGGCGTGCTTGGTAGATACTTGCCTTTCACGCCGCAAGTCGTGGGTTTGATTCCCACCCAGGACAAATATTTTCATAATGAGCTTAATTATTTGTTATTATTTGAATAAATTTAGATAATTAAACCTACACATGATCCTTGACAATAACTTAATTTAAGTTAGCTAAATATCGCTGCTATTATAAAATAAATCTTATTGTAAATTATTTCCTACAATCCGTGTACCTAAATATCTATATGTACCTAGAAATGATTATAAATTAATTATATATTACTACGAACATGTTCTGACTATTTATAAGCGCTTTTTTAAAGTCTACGTGGATAAAAACCTTTTTTATTTTTAGTTATTTATTTATTTATTGTATAATATATAATAATATGTAATTAGAAATAGGTATATAAGTTTTTATCATCTCTCTGGTTGCCATATTACAAGCTCTGCCTAGTTTAGGATTGGATGGCAATGTATTAATTGTCCCGAGATACTTATTCTTTGTGTAATTTGCTTGTTTATATTGTCCTTCTTGCATGGAGTATACGACTAAACACTGACAGACATTACGCCGACAGACTGAACACCGACAAGACTTTACTTCGACTGTACTTTTCGCCGACACTCATACTCATACTCAGAGAAAAACATCTACCAAGTGTAATATAAGACCGATTCGTTTCGCCGACTTCGCCGGCCACTGCCGCGGCACGCTCGTTTCGCTCGCTCGGCTCGTGCGTTGTGGTCACAGTTCTAACCTAACCTAAACCAATAATTATGAATACTGTCAGCATAGTGTTTTGTCGGTGAAAAGTACACTCAAATTAAAGTCTTGTCGGTGTACAGTTTGTCGGCGTAATGTCTGTCGGCGTTTAGTCGTACACTGTCTTGCATGCGGATATTTTTGCAGACGGGCAGCCGGTGAAAATACCATCCTGGCTTGATTAAACTAACAATTAGCGGAATTAACAATACATATGTTATATAGTTTATATTGTTAGAATCATCATATCACGTATATTAGAATTATATTAAGTAAGTGTAATGCTGAGATCCGCAGGCGAACCAAAGAAGCTGACATAGGCCAAAGAATTACCAAACTGAAGTGGCAGCTGGCAGGGCACATAGCTCGTAGAACTGACGGCCGATGGGGAAGAAAGGTTCTCGAGTGGCGACCACGAACCGGAAGACGCAGCGTGGGCACGCCTCCTACACGGTGGACCGACGATCTTGTGCGGGTCGCGGGAAGCCGCTGGATGCGGGCAGCGCAGGACCGGCTATTGTGGAGATCCTTGGGGGAGGCCTTTGTCCAGCAGTGGACATCTTTCGCCTGATATGATGATGAAATAATGATTAAGTAAGTGACTATTTTTAGAATATATTAATATTAGCACTTCTTTGCCTGAAATACAGGATTGCCTAGTTCAGGCACACCCGTAACGTTTGTATCGAATTAAGAAAAATTTAATTTGTAGTTTTATTTTATGTTTTAGTTGCTAAGAATTTTATCTAAAATAAATTATTATTATATTATGATTATAAAAAAAATTATATTAATTTTGTATTTTGTTTGTCATAGGTTATATAGCAAAGTAACGCCTGATTCCATGTGTTCTCATATTAATTTATTATTTAACTAGCAATGCCCCTCAGTTTTACCCGTGTGAAACATTATAATGGTATTCGGATATATAAGCTACATAATTACAAAGTTTCATAAAAGAGTAACAAATATGTATTCATTCATACTCCCATACTTTCGCATTTATAATATTAGTAGAATTTGTACAGAACCCATGTTCTTAACATTACTTTGATAAAATTTATCTTCACCCACACGACGCAATTTTTTGCGATCTTCCTTTTGATTAATGTGGTTCGCGCATTGAGCGTATTTTTAACATTTTTGGTCCAGCCTTTTTCAATGTGGGACGATTTTTTGCATCAATTTTGATATATTCTGTCATTCTTTTTAGTGCAGATGCTTTTTTGAGATGCGTGATTAGTTTTAGGTATCAACCATAACTTATAAATAAGGAAAATATGTATTATTTCCTACACATTTTTAAGATATTGGTGGTCCCTAACATAATATTAATATAGTTATAATGGTATGTAGACTGTCACGTATGTACGGTGGTAGCGTGTTCTTCCGCCGATAATGACGTCCTGGGTTCAAATCTGGGGTCGAACCTAAAAGATTTTAGGTTGTTTCTGTTAAGAAAATTTCTCATTTTCATCCCAGAGTTTGAAATTTGGTGGCATACAATACATTGTGAGCTTGATAAGTACAAGTGTATGTAAATACCCAAGTGCTAAATAAATTTCATTATTTCATCACGCTCCCGTGCTAGCGTCATGTCGTTGGTCATGTGCCTGGCCTCTTTCCGGTCGTGTCGCAAGTCATCCTATCGCACTGCAGCCAAAATTTGACCAGGAGCATACTATTTTCCTTATTAAAAATTTAATATAGGCTAATACAAGCTGATAGAAGAAATGGACTTAATGCTTTTGGCAAGTGAACCGTTGTACCAGTAAGTTCGTATTTTTTAATTATAATAATAAATATGTTGGGACAACTATCATACAACCGCCTGATCCGAAATTAGGCGAACATGTACTATTGCAACCAGATAACAGTTAAACATATTTATATATTTCTAAATACATAAATATTATAGGTAAACTACACCCAGATACAGAATCAGACCAGACAAATAATCCTGCCCATGACAAAATTGGGGGGGACATGGGGGGTATTAAACCCACGACCCGTGGCTTAGCGCTCAGGTCACTAACGCCAAGATCAGGCAATCAAAGTAATAGTTACTTATATATGTATAGTGGACAATAACCGATCCTCATATTGCGCTCGCTCTTTTATAGTTGACAATAACTTGATACGAGCTAGCTAAATATCATTTCTGTAATAAAATAAATTTTATAAATGTTTTCATACAAGATGTACCTAAATATCTATGTTACTAGAAATAATATCTAATGTATACAACTATATTACTACAAACATGTTCTGACTATTTACAAGCGCTTTTTTAAAGTCTACGTGAATAAAAAAAAAAAAAAAAAAAAAATAGCGCGGTGGCCATGAGCTCTTATTTCATTGTCTGGTGAAGCAGTGTCAGCAAAGTCAAAGTCAAAAATCATTTATTCCGTAAAAAAAAATACATTTATGTGGAATCATATTTTTTTACCCTGCCGTGCAGTGGATGACGTGGCAGCTACTGAGAAATACTGCCAGAAAACTCAGTAGGAATCCTTTTTTATAATAAAATATACTTAAGATTAATTACAATCATGTGTAGTGACTCAGAACAACTCAATCCCAAGCACTTTTATCACTTAAATAATCAGAAATTTTGTAATATGCCCGGCTACACAATTTGGCTTTAATAATTATTTTAAACTTATTCGTAGACAATTCTTTAATATCATTGGGAAGTTTGTTATAGAATCTTATACATTGCCCCATAAAAGAGTTACTTATTTTGTGGAGACGGGTAGTATGCAATATGAGATTATTCTTATATCTAGTATTTACATTATGTGTATCGCTCCTTTTACAGAAGGAATCGATATTTTTATGCACATATAGTAAGTTTTCATATTTATACTGAGATGGTACAGTTAGAACTACCTGCTATCTGTAAACTTTCAGTTAAAAAACAACTTTGAATTAGCCAGTAACAAGCGAGTTAAGTATTGAATATACCCTATTCTTCTATACAACCACTTGTATAAGGCATCTGCCTACACCATATGGTGGGCATCATTTGTAACATATCTTATAACTATCTCTAAAGTACAATCAAATGTGGGTCCATGTATTGTAACATTACAAAGTGCAATAACTTACTGACAAAACCAAAAAAAAAGTCACAAAAGTTCAAGTACCTTGACGAATGACTTCAATTCATTTACAATTTATGTTCAATGCAATATATAATAATACTATCAAAGAATAACCTATTTTCATCCTTCTTTGCAAATGAATACGGTTCATATTGATATATAAAAATGTTGTACAGTTTGGTAAATGTGTCGCAGTGTTGTATGAAGTGTTAAATACAATTGGGCAAGACTCCTATCATTTGACATGATCTATCATAATATTGCGTAGCGAAATGTGCAATGGCAGTGATATAAATTGCATACTTTACTATTTTTGCACATCATCATAACAGATGTAAGAAGTCAATTACTGGAAAAAGCCTACCCCAAGAATCATCTTGAGGTATATGCCATAATCGCCATGCTTGGCAGACGGGTTGGCGATCACAGTAAGATGGTCATGGTACACAGAGAGAGGCTGTTGCCCGTCCTCTGGTAGATATTCCTTCGGGTCGATTTCTACGCCTCCTACTGGATGAGATGGGGTGATGATATTCTTATATTCACCACACAGCAAGTTTTTGCACTTATTACGCATAACTAGTATGATGACGGGTCTGTTGGTGTGGTTGGCAAATGCTTGCTTTTCACGCCGGAGGTCATGGATTCGATTCCCACCAAGGACAGATACATGTGTGCATGAAAATATCTGTTTGTCTTGAGTCTGGGTGTAATTATCTATGTATAAGTATGTATTTACAAAAGAAAAGTAGTATATCAGTTATCTGGTTTCAATAGTACAAGCTCTGCTTAGTTCGGGATGTAAATAATGTCCCAAAATATTATTATTATTAAATATTATATTGGTTTAATAATCAATTTATTTAGTATTATTTTTACGATTTCTGCCGTCCACGCATCACACACAAAATTAATAACAGAAATTCAGCGCTTGGTAGCCTCTTCCTACCTTGGACTCCTTGGCACAACATGGAGAAGAAATATAAACAAGTCATTTTTCTATGTTCATCTGTGTATGTATTTCATTATCTTAATATTCTGTATATTTTTTTAAAGACAATCTTCGCACTCTTCACTGAATCACTGTGTCGCGGAGTACTTTATAAAAAAATCATTGACGGACACAAACTACACCTAGACATAAAACAACTTCATACACACAAATAGTTGTCCTGTGCGGGTCTTGAACCCGGGGCGCGAAGTGGCGACGAGACTCCTAACCACTGCGATACACGTGCAGTCAATGCGTCTTATTTGAATAAATTTCTTTTACTATTTTTCTTTTTCAAAATTTAGTATTAAATTGTCAAAGTTTCCCTTTTACTTAATACTATGAATATGTTTAGAAATTAATCCACTATTACGGTGACACAGTTTCTAAACATATAACTGAGCACAGTTAGGTATATGTTTTTTACAACAGTAATTAGTAACGTAGCTTTAGAAGGCATAGATAGTACAGTGATACATATAAAAACAAAAACACGCATTTTATAAATTTGACCAGGTATGTCGCATATTGAATTTCAAATAACGCCATGTATCCCAAACTAATCAAAACTAGTACTACTAAGGATACTCGACAACGGATAGAAATACCAACTGTGTCACGGCGCAAATTTGAATTATTACACACGCTTTTTTAAATTTATAGGTAGTTTAATTAAGGTAGTACCGACTTCTAAAAGAAGGCTATTATGAAAGATATTTTTTTTTCTTTATTACACTTATAATATAATCTTTCGTTTTTAGGAATATATTTGTTAAACTATCTTCTTTCATCATCATCATCATATCAGCCGAAAGACGTCCACTGCTGGACAAAGGCCTCCCCCAAAGATCTCCACAATTGCCAATCTTCTTTACCTTATTTTAATTAAGGCAAAATTTTATTTACATAGATTATTATTATCTTGAATTGTTAGCATCATCTCAAATCGTAAAGAATATGTACCAAAGTAGTTACAAATAATTGACATTGACTCAGTAACAGAAGGCATTTGCTCACCACAGCCATTAAGAGACAATAACCCTAAGTGGGGTCCATTGAGCCCCAGAATATTTTTGAACAAAAACGTGTCAATATTTTGAACAATATTGTCGTTACCATTGTGGCTGAAGATAAATTACTGTTTCTATTCATGTATAATATAGTATAATTTGTTACGATTAGTTAAGTGCGTTAGAATAGTATGGATTTTCTAAGCAATTTGGAAATATGTAGTAGGTTGTGGTGACGATAAAATATAAACCAAAATTCAATAGTTTATTTCAATATTATGAGTGTAATTGAGTTCCATAGTAAGGATATAACTAAACATAACATAACATAGACTCACGCCTATTTCCCAGAGGGGTAAACAGAGACAACGGATTTCTATTTGTTACGATCATAGCAAAATGCACATCTCTTTTGTTTCGTTTACTCTCATTATATACTTCGTACATGTTCACCTGTTTAGGGTTCCTCTGAACTGGCCTTTCTTGAGATCTCCAATTTTGTTAGTGTGTCGAATGAGGCCTTCCACTTCCGTTTGTACCATACGCATGCCAGGTATACTTCTAAGGATATAACTATTTCCATTAGATTAACATATTAAGGGTTTCGGTCGAGAAGTTTATTATATAGATTAAGAGAGATTTTATATGGAATGATTCACCCAGTCAGGTATGTAATAATATTATAAACTAGCAAACCTACTATTTCAAACCCGATTGTGAGTAAAATTACTGTATTTTAACTACCCAGGGACGACTCACGTTTGTTAAAACAATACAAAAACGATTCCCAATGGTAACATTTTATTCACAATTTATAAAATAAAAATATTATTATTCTTTTTATTTCATACATGTTTGTATTACAAATATATAACCTGTCGTTGAACCCTTATAACGAAAACTGCATTTTATTGAGAAATAAATAATTAATTCCTATTCAAAATAAAAATGGCCTTTCCCAACAAGTAGAATCAATTATAATTAAAAATATAATAAATATATTTATTTCCTTAACAAGCCATTGTAATAATTAAGCTCATTTTGTCAATAACATAAAAGTAACATATCCAGTCATCAATGTTCTTCCATGTCTCGTCACTATTAAAACAAATTTCATCATACACACTACATATTATAAAATTCATCATTACAAATTCATCAGGCTAAAACAAACAAAGCAAAGTTTCCAGGTTATAAAGAAAAACTAAGAACATAAAGTATTCTCGTAATCGAATCAACGATCAAAAGCACATCCACATTATTTCAACCCTGCTACCGCAACGACATTCAGCCGTCACCGCCTACCGAATATTGGTCTATTGTACCCCAGCATCTGTTTACGTGGGTACTAACGACTGCAGCCGCACTAGTGTTGATCTTTATCATATTTATGATATTTATTGATTTACGCGCGATTTCAAATGATCAAAAAAATATATTGATACCGATGTGTGATCATTTTTTCTACGGCCATTTGAGGGTTGATCTGTATGTTTCTCTTTTTTTTTTGTTTGAAAATGTGTTAACAGAATTATGGGAATTATATTTTTTGTTTGAATTTGGTCTCTTATGGTGTGTTGAGAATTCGCAATATGTATCGTTAGAAGTAATTTATAGTCCACTGTTCACAGAATACAGATCAGGGTGTCTGATACGTATCATGACTTGTTATTAATCTATGGATTGTACTGTGGTTATGGTTATAGGATTCAAATGCCACTAAAATATTGTATGATGCCTTGATTCATATTTAATTGTATCTCTTCATCTTTTGCTTATCATGCAACATTGTCTTACAAATTTGTCTAGAGTTAAAGGCACGTAAGACAGTTCAACTGTAGTTTGTTGTTACATATAACACAGTATCAGTCATTGAATATATAAAAATAGATAAAATAAATTAATGGCATTTTATTAATAATTGTTTTATGAAGCCTTTAATTGTAGTATTTGACTGCCTCGTTGGTCTAGCGGCAGCGTGTTCAACCGCAGGAAATGAGGTCCTGGGTTCAAATCCCGGGTCGGGCCAAAAAGTGATTTTGGGATATTTCCGTAAAAAGAAATTTCCCAGTATCAGCCCGAAGTCTGGAAGTTGGCGGTATTACACCTCCGTGCCTTGGAGAGCACGTAAATCCGTCGGTCCTGTACCTGGCCTCTTTCCGGTCATGTCGCTAGACGTCCCATCGGATCATGAGAGTGATGAATTGAAAGTGCCCCTGTGTTTGCGCACACACTTGTGCACTATAATATGTCCTGCGCAATTGGCTAATCTCCATTGAGAATGGCCGCCGTGGTCGAAATTCGGCCGGGAGGACATCATCATCATCCATCATCAATTGGAGTATTTAATTTGTCAAATGATATATTTAAAAAAAAGTGACGCCTGAACTATGGTATTTTAACCCTGTATCGCGGGGTACTTTACAAACATGCAATTGACGGACACATAACAAAGCCAGACTTCAGGACAACTATTTGTGGGACCCATAAATAGTTTTTCTTAGTCTATATGTACTTTGTCATACACAAAGTACATCCAGACTCAGAAAAACTATTCATTATATGTCATATATTACATTATATTATTATGTATCTAATTCATTATTTAATACTTAATTCATGATTATTCCTATTGGAAAAAAAAATTCCAAGCAAAATATTTAAAACAAAATTCGATCGCAAGATGATTTTTATTTAGATATATGTACGTAATAAATTCCGCTTGAACAGTCTACATGTTAAATTTATTAACAGAAGCCCTAATGCTATGTAGATTCTTTCAAAGTCTTTTAGAAAAAGAACAATGTTCTACACCTACCCTATGACTCGGTAACTACAGAACGCACACAAAATCGTTTTTCAACAATTTAGTCACAGTGTATTCGAGTACATTTTGTGGAAGAACAGAAGGTGATAAATTTGCCGGTGCTCACTCGCACCATTGTCAATTTTGTATTGAGGACGGCCTATTGTACTGTGGCACTTCGATTTTGCTCGGATTTGTTGAGTGTGGTGCAATGTTAAGCTTAGAGCGATTTGTAATAATCCTAATGTTACTCTCTACCCAACTCTGATAAATTAACAACTCAAGGGCAATAGCGCAATGCGTGCTAAATACATTTTCTTTTTGTACCAGAACTGGAAAAAAATATTTAAAATGTACGCCATAGAAAATAAGTACCTACCTAATGGAATCAGGAGTTACTTTGCGGTACAAATATTTTTGGGTATTTGTATTTTATGATATTAGTGTAATTAATTAGCTTGTTTATATAGTCCTTCTTTTCAGTTTTCAGTGCAAATTGCATCGAGGTTTGTTTAAACTGACAATTATCGGAATGAACGCTACATATCAATTTGTATCTTGAAAAGTTATCGTTCTGCACGACTTTTGATGACTGTACTGTTTATTGTTAGGATTTGATTAGTCTTCAATTATCTATCAAGTTAAGTTGTGCAAATCGATTGCACAGGTTTCTGTTACTTAATATTTTCAGAGCTGCCGTTGTTGGTACAAACATATAAATGTATTTTGCAAACCAAATAGCCTATTCAATGCTCTTAATCTCTTGCCCTCACAAGTCCCCAAACAGTCACTGAGATTAAAAGTTTGGGCATGAGCTAATAAAAAGTCTTTATTAGAACAAAAACATATTTGGTACATTTTGGTTAAGTTCTCATAAGTAATTTTTATACTTTGACAGTTCTTTACCGCTGTTTTATTAATGCGTGACATGAAATAATGAGACGTAAGAGTACGTAAACTGATAAGGTGTTGTAAAACTCGGAATTGTATAACTAAATGCATTGATACCATATAAGGTTTTAAAAATTAGAGTGGATCAAATTTTTGCTAGGGGTTTATCATTTAAATTCATGTTTTAATCATAAAGTCAGCTGCTATTATTAGAAGCCAAGGATAATTCCACTGCGTCACCAGACAATAGAAACAAGGAAGGAATCAAGCCATCTCGCTAAATAAAATTTTAATTTAATCCAACATCCATCCAATCCAATCGCAACAAAGGTCACCTTATTTTTTATTTGAATCTCGATTTAAGTCGAGTACTGCATGAGACAGTTGGTTTTAAGAGACGCCTGGTACAACTATCACTCGTCCGATAAAGATCGGGGAGAATATTTTATGGACACGAGTGCACTCTACGGGCCTTGGAGAACGATGATGGTGGATATTGGGCCTTAACCTGCAATGATAAAATAAGGTAATAAAAATAAAATTGAAACACTATCTGCCTATGATTTGTACCACACGTCGCCAGCGTCCGATTTTACCACGGATCAGTAACACAATATACGTTCGTTAGCAGAAACGTCTTAGTTTTTACTAACTTTGGATAATCTTGTACTTTGGAATAAACGTCAATAATCGAACGTATGGTTATTGCTTTAGATACGATATTATAACGTCATGGAAAATGATATGTATTATGAATAATTATGACACAGACCACATTTAGGCTACGGCAGCCAATCAGAATTAAATTCGATCGCCGATCGAACTCATATTACGCACTCGTAGGTTCTAAACATTAAAACTCCGATATGTTTTCCACACACAATATTCAGTCGAATAATGTTCTAGTTGCGAATCGTAACAAGGAATGAATATTTAATAATCACCTACCATATTTAAATTATTATCAATGATCAGCAATTATTATAGAATTACTATAGTAATTGATACAATGATAATCACTAATCATTGTATCAATTACTTGAACATCGCCGATTTGGTCAGAGAATGTTCTACGATATCTTCTCCTTCCGGGTGTACCATTCACAAAAAATAAGTATACTTATTTTGTCAATCTTTTTCATTACATTATATTTTTATATGCCGTTAACTAATTTACTTAGGGCTAGAAAATGTAGGATTTAAAGAGTATGTAGAAAATAAAAAGAAATTTGTTTGCCCTCAGTCTGAGTGTTATTATCTATATAGTATGTATCTATATGTATTTACTTTTAATAGAAGTAGTTTATGGTATTATCAGTTATCTGGTTTCCAAGCTCTGCTAGGTTTGGGATAAGATGGCCATGTGTGAATAATGCCCTAGATTATTATTATTAAATTTCAGTTGACATATCACGCAGTATGTCTACAGTTTCCTTATTTATTGTGTTGCATTCCGATGTTATAAATAAAAATAAAATAGAGATAAACATAATATGTCAAACAACAATTATTTTTGAAGACACCTTCTGCACTTGTGAAATGATTCCCTGACTCTTACAAACATATATTTGATGGTCACAGCACATCGACTCAAAGTAACTATTTATAAGTCATACAAATAGTAGTTCTGTGCAGGAATCGAACCCGGGACATATAGTGGCGATGACACTCCCATAACCACTGTGCCACACACGGAATTAATAATTTAATGTTTAAGTGACTACATACATTGAAATCAAATCGCAAGATAAGATAACTCTTATCTTACAATTTAACTTCAGTGCTCGAATACTATTATTGCACATTATATTCACCTTTACTACGCTGAGTTTAGCGTATTAGATGCATTTAAAGGAAAATCATAACTCAACTTAGCTCAGTTTAACAAAGTAATATAATAAGATTTAAAACCTCCTTATTTAATATTTATTTACGTTCACGATCTTGCATTTATTTCACCATTAACATCGATTAACTAGCAACTCAACATGTACTATCAACCAACTTAATACACAAATCAGGCCATAGTTATGTAAACCGCTACGATTCGGTTCAAACCATTGAAATCTTAATAGCTGACGTGATTGGCACACATTAAGACAAACAGACAGACGAAGTGTTTAGCGCATTAGTCACCGGAACAGTACAGATAATATTATGGTAATGAGAGGTGGCTGAAGTAAATCATGGTTGGGCCAAGGTTGGTGAATTGAGGTGGTATAATGTAGTCTTAAGGTTCACATAGACATAGTTTTATATTAATTATACTATCGCACAACAACAACAGATTTTTATATTATATTTACATTAATGATAATATAATATAATAATGCCCCTTTGATGCCGATGCGGAGCGCTTAATGGATTGCCTTTAGTTAGTTTATTTTAGTTTAGTTTATAGCATTATAGTTAAAATTTCTTATTAATTAAATTTATTCTTATTAGTAATAATTGAATTTAATGTATTTATAGTTAATTATTAACATTTTTATTTTAAATATTTAAGTATGACATTCAATTTAAGATTAATTTTGATATAATAATAATAATATCTTGGGACATTATTCACACATGGCCATCTGATTCCAAACTAAGCAGAGCTTGTAAAATGGAAACCAGATAACTGATATACTACATATACTACTTTTTTTTTGTAAATACATACTTATATAGATAATTACACTCAGACTCAGAACAAACAGACATGTTCATGCACACAAATATTGGTCCTGGGTGGGAATCGAACCCACGACCTCCGACGTGAAAAGCAATCATTTGCCAATCACGCCAGCAGGCCCGTCAAATTCACATTTTTATAAATAAAAAGTAGCAGTAGTCATCAAAATAGTTAAGACAATATTAGTAAATCATCAGTCGGTCTAGGTAAGTGAATTAAGGTAGACAAATTTGCCATTAAGATTTACATATGTGTGTGTGTGGGTGGTGAAGTATATCACCACCCGATAGCGTAAAAGTCTTCCCGAGGGAAAATCACCCACAGAACGGACAGCAGCGTTTCTCTATGTACTCTGACCATCATACTACGATCGCCAACCCATCTGCTAAGAGTGGCCATTATGCATGTCTTTCCAAATGATTGACACAACTATATTGTGGTAATCTTTTGGGGAGGCCTTTGACCAGCAGTGGACGTCATTTGGCTAACATGATAATACAATAGAAGGTATAACTGTCAATAGAAGGTATCTTCTATTGACAGTTGACTATTCTTAGTATCAGGCAATCGACTTTGTTTGAAAAATATTAACCCCTTATTCATTAAGGTAAAACAAATATACTAAGTATCAGTTTATATCTCACATTAGATTATAAGAATCAGTGAAGACTAAAATTCTTACTTTATTTATTGGTAATGCAATTTATTAATAAAAGAATAACTTTAATCTGTCGTGACACAACATTGAGGTTTTTCAAATGACACCTCACTTATTTATATTGGAAGGTTTGTAGAAGTAAAACTTCTGTAACTAAAGGAGGTTAATGACTTGACGCCATTACAATGGTTTTCCATTTCATTACAATCGCTTACTTAAGATAATATAAGATAAATACACTTTACTATCAATTTTGATTATTAAACTTAAACATAAGCTTTTTGACAATAACCTCATACAAGCTAGCTAAATATCATTATAAAATAAATTTCATAAATGTTTTCATACAATCAATACAATTTGTACCTAAATATCTATGTAACTAGAAATAATAATGTATACAACTATATTACTACAAACATGTTCTGACTATTTACAAGCGCTTTTTTAAAGTCTACGTGATAAAAAACCTTTTTTTTTATTTACTGCACACCATTTACAGAGCATAGTTAACATAGATGAAGTTAGCAAGTTATGGGGTATAGCCACTAACAGTTTCAACGTCAATTTAACTCTCGCTGCCACCCACGCCCGCCGTAATGCAGCTTTCGTTACGCAACCATTGTCACTCAGAGCACCTCATATTGTCTTACCATTGGTACATAAGCTTACCGTTTAATAATTATATTTAGTACAACTGTACTAAATAGAATAGAACAGAATACTCTTTATTGTACACACTCTCACACGACAAATTCATAGGACACTAATAACACAATCATGTACAATGGGCGGTCTTATCGCATCAAGCGATTTCTTCCAGACAACCTTTGGATGGATAGGAGGTGTAATTATTTAAAAAAATTGTAGGTGTGCAACAAACGAAAAAGTGGATAAGTATAGAAACATGAATAAATATATAAATAAATATATATATGTATAATAATACTACGTATAAATACAATACAGTGCATACTATACAACTTAAAAAGTAAAATGTTATGCTGAAAAAAAAAACCATTCGCTACTCGTATGATAACGCTCTCCCTCCATGACTGTTAATTCCTAACGTCCTCCAGTTCAAATTTCGAACTCAGCAGCCAGTCTCAAAAGTGACTAGACATCTGCGCGAGACATATTACAGTGTACACAGGGGCGCTTTCTATTCCATCACTCTCATAATTTGATGGGACGACTGGCGATACGACTATAATAGTCTGCTCAACAAGCTTCCATCATATGGACTACCTTCTGGCCTGTGCGCCTGGATTTCGGATTTCCTGACTGGGCGGTCTATAAGAGTGGTCGTTGATGGCTGCTCTTCAGATTTCAAGGCCATTAATGCCGGTGTTCCTCAGGGATCTGTTCTCTCAGCTACGCTCTTTTTGCTGCACATTAATGACCTTCTTTTACCCGGTATTTATGGGTACGCAGATGACAGCACAGCCTCAGAGAGCTACATATCCGATCCACGGGCTAGTAGCAGCACAACCGATTCTCTCAGAGAGAGTATGGTAAAACGGATGAACTCGACTCTCCAGGTAATATCTGATTGGGGTATTCCCCAATCAGATATTACCTGGAGAGTCGAGTTCATCCGTTTTACCATACTCTCTCTGAGTCGAGAGATGTCTTGGTGGCGTTGAAATCGACCCGGTTTACTATTGTAAACCGGGTCGATTTCAACGCCACCAAGACACAGGCGTGTCTTTTTTCCGCCAAGAAGACCCCTTTCTATCGGACACCTATATTCCGTGATGTGTCTGTACCGATATCCAATCATCTAGACTTATTGGGTCTCAATTTATCTTGCGACCTGAACTTCGGCCAGTCTATCGAGTCCAAAGCTAAGGTCTCTGCCAAAAAGCTTGGTATACTTAATAAGGTGAGACGGTACTTCACGAGGGAACAGCTTTTAAATCTATACAAAGCTCAAGTCCGACCCTGCATGGAGTACTGCTCTCATCTTTGGGACGGCTCCGCAAAGTATCAGCTAGACTCTTTGGATTCGATAGACAGAAGCGCTCGCAGGATAATCGACGATAGAGACCTAACAAGTAAAAAGCTGCAAAACTTGGATCATCGGCGTCAGGTTGTAAGCTTATCGGTTTTCTACAGGCTGTTTCATGGAGAATGCTCTCAAGACCTCCATGAACTTATCCCTCCATCTCCCTTTTTTCATCGGACTACAAGGCGTCGGGAGGCTCTCCACCGCTATGTCGTTGACATCCCATTATGCCGTACGAAGCGTTTTGCTTCCTCTTTCATCATACGCACGGCTAAGCTGTGGAACAGCCTTCCAAACGACGTGTTTCCAGACTCATATAACATGGGTTTATTCAAGGTTAGAGTGAACAGGCATCTTATGGGTACGCGCGGTTCACCTTCGACCACATCTTCACTTACCATCAGGTGAGATCGTGGTCAAGCGCTAACCAATTATGCATAAAAAAAAAAAAAGACTAGAGTGAGGTCAGGTACAAGACCAACGGCTTTACGTGCTCTCTGAGGCACAGGAGCATATAAATACCGCCAACTCCCAGACTCCTAAAGACTAAGAACTTTTTCTTTACCCCGGGATTTGACCGCAAGACCTCATTATTTGTGGTTGATAACGATATTAGTCTACACCAAAGAGGCAGATACTCTAAATTAACATTTATATCGAGTAAATGTCTTTCTTGATACTCAATTGGACGCGTATTAACGTAAATTAAAATAGTATAAAAATCCGTAAAAACCGTCCTTGTCAAAAAGAGGGTAGATGCATATTAACCCTAAGTTTGTAATTTTCAATAAATAAAAACAAATAAAGGATTTTAGTAACGTACACTTTAAATAAAAAACCATCAAGTGCAAATCGGCCTCGCGCACGAAGGGTTCCGTAGCCCCCTTAAATATTTATTTTATATTGTTATTTAGTATTTCTTGTTATAGCGGAAACAGAAATACATCATCTGTGAAAAATTCCACTGTCTAACAATCACGAGGTACGGCCTGGTGACAGACGTACAGACAGACAGCGAAGTCTTGATAATAGGGTTCTTTAGGTACGGAATCCTTAAAAAGCACTCGTAAATAGTCAGAACATTTTTCTAGTAATATAGTTAACTATACATCATTATTGCCAGGTTCATGTAAATATTTAGGATTGCGGTTCATGCCGACTCATTTAGAATTACCATTTAAGTTATGATAGTAATGATTAAGTTACGCCGATAGTTTACTAAAGTTAATGTCAAAATGGTTATTTATGTTTGAATAGCTGTCATTATTTATGGTTTTAAATATATTTGGCTACTACTATGAAATGAAATGAAGTAATGAAATTTATTCAGCACTTGGGTATTAACATACACTTGTACTTGTCAAGTTCACAATGCAGTACATAAACATAGTCGAATACAGTATAAAATTTACAAAAAATTTATTAGTCCGTCCGTGCGGTCTGTTTTATCAGACATATTTTCTTAAATCCTAATATAAATAACAAGTTACTAATCCATTATTTTGAAATTTAGTTTAACAATATTAAAATTAAAGAATTGAAGGCAATGAGCATTTGGCTAGCGCAGAAAGCTCTTAACCAGTAGCTTAAATTAAACGACTAATACCTGAGGCCACCCTTTTGGGGTTCGGGCCACAGCTCAGGGGGCCGCTGAAGCAAAAGGACAGAATTCTAAGAGAGGGTGTGATCAGTTGCACGGGATCACCGATGACGCGTTAAGGGGCCAAAGCGATCCTCGCCGCTGAGGAGCCTACCTTAGCTAACCTGCGGCTTTCTCTAGCTACCTAGGTGGACGACCCGACTACTAACTGTTTGGATGGTTTGGCCTATATTGAAACATCGTGGGTTCGATCCTCGACCCAGGATAAATTGTTGTGTGTTGAGCACGATTATTTGTACTGTCTGGATGTAATTTAGGTATATGTTTTATGTATGTGTGTTAATAATAATAAAATATTTGTGTTAATATGTATGTGTTTAGAAATTTATAAGTATGTTTATCAGCTATCTAGTTTGGGATCAGATGGCAGTGTGTTAGGTGTCCCAAGATATTTATTGATTATTATTGAATGCTACCACCAGAGGAGCCGCGGAGGTTTCTATTTATATTGCAAGCAGCATAGGCTACGGTAACCATTAACGATTAGGGCGTATGCGCCACATTTGTTTCACTTTTTTTTTACTACAATTATTTTGATCTCAAGTATATTTACAAAATTTTAATTAATATTATTATTAGGACACGCTTCTTCTGGGTCCACCAGAAGAATCGTATCCAGACTTTAGTGTTTAAAAGTCACATAAATACATTTCCCACGCGGGGTTAGAACCTGTTGCTCAAGGGCAAAATACCAAGGTAAGCATAGTCACTATGCCATTTCAGTATTCAATAGCAACTCTATATTAATTTTGAATATTATCGCTGTGGCAGCGGCAGGATCATTCATCGAACTTTTTTTTGTAAGACTACGCCCGCACTAGTGAAATTAATCCCTGTTCTGCGGGGTACTTAAAAATATATCATTGATAGACAAGTAAGTAAGTAAAGTATACCCAGACTCAGAATAACTATTTATGGGTCACATAAATTTAATACATTTTCAATTTCAAAAAGCCTTTATTCACTGACTAATTTTTTTTCACATATAAAAATATACTTTTTTAATACAATATAGACTAAAATTAAACAATTTAACCAGTTTGTCAGGTTGTCCTTCGTCATAGGCCTCCCATAGTCTTTTCCATACGTCTCTGTCTCGAGCAAGTCTTCGCCATCCTTTTGGTAGATCATCTTCCCATCTTTTTATTAAAAAAAATAAAAATAAATAAAATTATTCCCAACAAGCACAGAAAATCCTTAACTTAGTTTACATCTAAGACGATATAACTAATTGCGTTTAGTTTATTTAATACTTATGAAGCAAGCAACATTATAAGTACTAGCTAGGAAAGGCGTCTACCTCAGCAAATGTTACAGTAAATAATAATGATTACTGTAACGCTGATCTTCCGATAGCGCTTAAAAAACGACAAATTAAATTACAAAATTATCATGCGTATCGACCTGTAGTAGCGTTTGGTTGCGACTCCAACCACTTTAAATGTCATCAAAGAGAATATAAACAACTAGTATTGCGTCATTGCTTTGTCGTCCTTTGTGTCGTTTTCCGTTTCTAGGATACCACTCCATTACGTCTTTCTTCCATTTTTCTTTTTTTGTTCTCATAATGTGTCCTATCCAGTTCCGTTTCAGACGTTTTATTTTTTGTAAAACCTCAACGAAGTATGGAAAGAAGCGTCATAATTATAAAACTCAGTGACAGGTGGAATACATCAAAATTTAATAAATATTTTAGGACAACTAACACACTTCCATCCCATACTAGACAGAGCCAATACTATGGCAATCAGTCCGGGATACGACGTGGCAAGGCTACTTAAACGCTGCGCCACACATGAAGTCACATATATATCAACCAAACAGCTGCAACAATCCAGAACTAGAGCACAAATAAAATAAACTCAACAAAATAATAGCACTTATTGAATGCCGCTTCTTACAAAGTATATATTCCTTTTATAGGTAAAAGTCACTCTATTAGATTCTTATTTAAGGGCCTTAACAAATTGTCAATAGATTTGTCGCACCCCTGTGCACAATAAGTAGTTTTTAAATCATCCAATTGTTACACTTCTGTTCTCCAACAATTTATGGACTCTCTTCATATGAAAGCCAACATTAAATTACTATTAGTAAAAAGAACTTGCAACCTTATCTTCTACGGATAAGGTTTATTACAGAGTATAGTTTCATTTTCAAATATGACACATAATTTTTGTCGGCAGTCTATAAAGTGTATTCTTTTGGTTTTTAAACCAGAGATCACGGTACATAAATAAAATTAGTCTCAATGGTATACAAAAGTGTTGCTACCCTAGTTAACCCGTAATGGCAAGGGGCAAAAATATTTTGACATTTATTAAGTTCTTTGTTGGAGAGTTTTGCTGTTTTTTTTATGTAACTAGCTATGCTAGCCTCTTACTTGAACGGGCCGGTTGGCGGTTTTGGTAAATACTTGCCTTTCACACTGCAAGTCGATTCTAATTCCCGCCCAGGACAGATATTTGTGTGCATGAACATGTCTGTTTCTCTTGAGTTCGTGTGTAATTAGTTAATTAGATGGTTTTTATAGTACAAGCTATACTTAGTTTGGGATCAGATGGCCGTCCAACTGATCCGAAACTCCCAAATTTATTTATATTAGAGTATGTAGTTATTCATATATAGTGTTTAAATGGATGTACAGACGCCAGCACATCAAGCTACCCCAATCTGTCAAATTTCCCCAATTGAAGGTGAACCTTATACTTATGTGATAAAGTAGACAATCTATAAAATAATTTTGACAGATTGGGATAGCTGGATGGGCCGGCGTCCAACTGATCCCAAACTAATGTCTCAGGATATTATACTATTATTTATTATTATTATGACTCACAACTGAACATCCTGTTAGCCAGGATCAACAACAGTGCCAAAAATATCCTGAGTGGTGGACACTCGGGTCTTTTTTATTTTATGTCCTGGAGAACCTTAATAATCTTAACTGGCGTGTTGGTCTAGTGGTTAGTGACTTTGACTGCCAGGCCAGAGGCCATGGGTTCGATCACCACGCAATACAAATATTATGTGATAAGCATGATTATTTTCCTGTGTCTGGGTATAATTTACAAATATATGAGTATGTTTATCAGTTATCTTATTACCATAGTACAGGCTCCGTCTAGTTTAGGATCAGATGATGGTCAGTTGTCCCAAGATATTTATTTATTTCATGTATTTTCGTAACACAGATATATTGTGCTATTATTAAATTATAGAATTCTTGTATTTTACCCCAAACAATGCGAATGGCCATTATATAAAATTAAAAAGTCAATATATATCTATCACCGTGACTCTTTGCTTGTGAACTTGCCTGCTGATCAAAAAGTTGCAGGTTCGACGTTACTTACAACAAAAAGTTAATAAGTATTTCTATCCGTTGTCTAGTATCCATAGTACAAGGTTTTCTTAGTTTGGGCTAGATGGCGCTGTGTAATAAGTCCCGTATATTGATCACTTATTCATTATATGAAAAATTTATGATTTCATTTATAAAATACAACTTTGTATTTGTGAATTTGTCCTTTGGCATAGGCCTCCCCTAGTTTTTTCCATACGTCTCTGTCTCGAGCAAGTCTTCGCCATCCTTTTGGTAGATCATCTTCCCATCTTTTTATTTGACGTCCTTTGGGTCTTTTTCCGTATTTAGGATACCACTCCATTACGTCTCTCTTCCATTTTTCTTTTTTGTTCTCATAATGTGTCCTATCCAGTTCCGTTTCAGACGTTTTATTTTTTGTAAAACGTCAACGCAGTATGGAAATAAGCGTGATAATTATAAGACTAAGTGACAGGTGGAATACATCTAAATTTAAAACATATTTTAGGACAACTAACACACTGCAATCCCATACTAGACAGAGCTAATACTATGACAATAAGTCCGGGATACGACGTGGTTTTGACTGTACATGGTTAGTATGACAATAATTATTTTGGAATAACAAATTACCTATATTAAAAATGATATGAATCGATGCAGTAAACGATTCTGAACAAACTATTTTCAGGGTGTGCATTAATTATTTGTATATCACAAAAAAGTTAATATATACCACCGTGACTCTCTGCTTGTGAACTTGCCTACTGAACCGAAAGTTGCAGATTCGACGTTACTTAAAACAAAAAGTTAATAAGTATTTCTATCCGTTGTCTAGTATCCATAGTACAAGGTTTTCTAAGTTTGGTCTAGATGGCGCTGTGTCATAAGTCCCGTATATTGATCACATTCATTATATGAAAAATTTATGATTTCATTTATAAAATACAACTTTGTATTTGTGAATTTGTTTATTTGTATGTTGTATATAATTATTTGTAATAAAATAAAAATATCATACTCTATAATAAAATGATAATAATTTCCAAAATAATCAATATAATCTTGATTACCCAGCGTCATTTATAAATTGAATCCTGTAAACTGATTGAAATAAGGAAATTCATTTAGCCCTTAGTTATTAACATATACTAGGAGAAGTCAAACCCACAATAAATATAGTCATATACAAAATTAAATTAACCAGAGAATTAGTCCATCCGTGCTGTCTGTTTTATCACATAAAAGTTGAGAAATCCCTGAATTAATAACAAGCTACTTAACTACTAATCGATGTTCGAGACCTGCCGGACGATCCAATTTATGATTTCCTATTTTGGAAATTAAATTTACGATTTTCATTACAAATAATGCTATAAAAATAAAATTTAATAGTTTGGAAGGTGTTCTCAATACGATATGATCTTTCACATGCAATTGTGAAAAGAACAGTCGACCACGTTTCTAGAAAAACAAAGCCATTGGATTACAGATACATCCTCCAAATCAGTGTTAGCAAAGGAATGCTAAATTTGATCTGACAGTATGTATAGTTTGTAGCTTAACGCAAAGTGCCTACCCCGGATTGGTAGATAGTTCTGTTTCGAGACCCGCCGGACGATGAATTTATGATTATCCATTTTTGAGATTACCTTTGCGTTTTTCATTGCGTATAATGCTATAAAACTAAAATGTAATACTTAACCTTAGGATGGTAACAGGGGTGCCCCATCACCCGACGCGAACAATCACGCGCCGATTTATCGAAAATTATTTGCCGTATCGGTCTAGCATTTTGTGTATTCTATTGTCTTACCATATTGAGCCGTCAGTACCCGTTGCGCGATGGGAGCGACAACACTTCGATTTCATTTTGCAGGTATCGGTGGAGTGTTGCGTCACCCCTGTTACCATTTACGTAGGTATTTTCAAGATCAAATACCAATTATTAGCAGGGATCAACTCTATGTACAAGCCAAGCATCAGCACATACCAGCTAACAAAATTAGAAGTAGTTTTCAAAAAAAACGAGTCAAATTTACCACAACAACTAACGGGAAATATAAGGGCCACTCTAAATGTCCCCGAAGATGTTCCAGCAGGTGAACCCCCCGCCAAATTGAAAAAATAAGCTCGATGTGCATTGCATCTTCGAAAAAATTACAAATGGTGATTTTTTTTTTGTTCATAACGCATAAAACCTGCGTGCCCTGAACACCGTGTGGAAATTTGTCTTAATTTTATTTAAATTACCAATAACATTAGTTTTTTTTAATCTAGTATCATTTAGTTACTCATTGATCTGAAGAAGTATATTCCTTTAGGTTGTGTCAAAAATAAAAAGATTTATTTTTCATTAAATAAGTATTTTTTATTAAAATTATTATTATATATGACGTAGCACCCCCGTTACCATGCGCGTTAATCTAAATCATGTTACCATCCTAGGGTTAAGTACTAATTTTTGATATATCTTTAAAGAACAAAGTGCAGTTGAAAACTCTATTTGGCAAGTCACAAACAGAACATAATTATATATTCAAAGCATCTCAAATTTCGCTCTACACCCCATTCAAACCCATAGTCTAATGCCGTTCCCCAAACATCTTCACACAAAGTACACCAAATAAATTCAAACACATTGCATTCACATAAGCAACAAAGCCATGATTTGTTACCAACAGCCCCCATAAATACTACGGATTTATAGAAAAAAATCTTTATTTATAACACAAAGTTATGGGGAATTGATAATAATCTTGTATACGATGGCCCGATGACTATGTCAACATCATTTGGTGTAAATTTATGGATTATGAGATTTTTCAAGTATTTTAAACCGATGTAGGGTAAGAAGGTATTATTGAAAATAATAGACGTGTTAATGACGTTTTGAGTACTATTAATGTGTTTATGTAGGTGTTGTTTTATGATCGCTTTAATATCTTAAGTTTATTTATTCGAAGTGTGGGAAACTAAGTCATTTTGCAATAAAGACAATTATGACTAATATATAATATTAGATCCAAAAGGGCTGCCGGGTTGAAACGTGCGTTTATAGTGTCGCAAAATGATAAAATGCTTGTTTGACCCTTCCCGCGCAGCTGCCCTTTTTTGAGTGACAGATTCAGCATCAGTCGTCACCATTGTAGGTGTTTACCATTCGAAGATGTTGATTTTCGACTACCAGTTAAATACAAAACCACTAGACCTAGTCTAGGTTTAGTACTTTATTGCGTTATTTTTTCATTTTGATACAATAACTTACTTTAAAAAGAGTAAATTGTATTTTTTGACCGTATACAAAATCAAAAAAATACAATCTATTCTTATTTATACATCTTTTCTCTTTTTTCTTATCTATTCAATCTATTCTTGGTTAGCAAGTTGCTCCATTTTTTGTGTAACAATTTTGATAATATTTTTTTACATCTGTAATAATGCATTCTCAGTTAACTAGCGGATAATTTTATTAAATATCGTCATCATATCAGCCGAAAGACGTCCACTGCTGGACAAAGGCCTCCCTCAAGGATCTCCATAATAGCTGGTCCTGTCTTATTAAATATGTTGTTTAAAAATAGAGTTTTAGTCGATTTTTCGATTTTGAACATAGTAAATATTATTAATATTTTTATAAGGATAGCACTGTAACCATTTCTATTACTGTATATTGAGGAATTAAATAAAATCGTATGAATTTATTTATTTTTTTTATATTATAGAAGATGTAGAATACCATGGAAATTGAACAAGCGCTATCTTAATCTGAATAGATTTTAAAAAATGACACAGGTTTTTTTTAATATTTTTAAACTTTCGCGATTTGTTTACAATTTTATAGTTTTTTTTGTTCCTGCATATAAAATGCGTCAGTAATATTTTTGTATGAGGACTTAATCTTTGAGTTAGTTATTCAGTTTCAAATGTAAATTAAGATTCTTAAGTTTATTATTTTTTTATGTTACACTGTTAGATATTGTTAAATCTAGACTACAAATTTCAGAATTTCAGAACAATCGTGTAATATTTATTAAAATTTGTCAAAAAATTGCAGTGGATGTAAATTTTACTAATCCTCATCTTATAATTGATCTCGATCTCGAGGTTTGTGCGAGAATGGAACCTAAAACGTTTGGTTGAAAAGGCAGGTACATAACCAACTGAGTCACGGCATAAATCAATTGCACAATATTCAGACCTTAACTCACGTCTACTAAACTCTATTTTTACACCTAAATCCACAAAACGGCAATAAACAACCAATATCTATATCAGCTCCACATTAAATAGTGTCAGTAACTGCCTTATTGAGGTGATATCTAACACTGTATTGTAATAAGCACCGGCGTTCTGCGGTGACTAACCGTTGCCGCTAGACGGATGCAAAGACCAAAAAACAGAAGGTTCTATAAACAGATTCTGTATAAATAAACAATAAATAATTTGGGACATGTAACGCACTGCCATCTGTTCCCAAGTTTAGCAGAGCCTGTGCTATAAAAATTAGATAACAGATAAACATGCTTTTATATTTCTAAATACATACTTTTTATATATAAAAATAATAATAATATTAAGGGACGATGTCACACAGATCATCCTAGCCCCAAACTAAGCAAAGCTTGTACTATGGGTAACAGGCGACGATATACATACTTATATAGATAGATAAATACTTAAATACATAGAATCATCCATGACTCAGAAACAAATATTCGTGCACATCACACAAATTTGCACTTACCGGGATTCGAACCCAGGACCACCAGCTTCGTAGGCAGGAGCACTACCAACTAGGCTATGGTGACCGTCTAATTTTGGGCCCTGATAATCACAGTAGATGTTTAAGTATTTACTTAAATAAAATTTGCTGATCCTTATTTTGTAAGTATCGCTGGCTGCCGCGGGATGCGATTAGTGCAATATCGGCAATTTTCAGCGCAGACGCAGTTTTTAATAAATATTTTCAAGGAAAATTATTAAAAAAAAAACACTTCAATTTGACAATCAGATAACATTGCCCAATATGAACTCGTTTTTAATCCTTACGCGCTGCCAAAACCAACATTAAATGGCAATAGCTTGAAACAACTAGAAGCCCTCTTCTTAGCCTACATTTTTGTTAAGGACAACTATGGAACCATATGGCGCGACCAGACTTGCACTTGGCTGATTTTATTTTTGTTGCTTTCTAATAGCAGTCTTCTCCTTATTTCAAAAATAAAAAAGAAAAGAAAAAGATTTATTCAGAAAACATTGCACAGAAAACAAAAATATAAAATAACAATAAAAAAAATGATAAAATAAAAAGAAAAACAAAGGCACTTGTTGTCCGTGCAAGTCTGAAATGGCACCACCTCAGTATATGCTAGAACATTTTATTGTTCTGAAGTGAAATCACATTAATAAAGATTAAAATACGATATTGTATATCCAAGTAGCACTTGGATGTGTTTTTTTTATGCATAATTACATTTACAATGTGGAATTTAATATTTATTAACATAATGCTTTGGTAAGAACAAACTACCCTCTCAAGTATCTCAAGTATCAGTAACCATGAAGCGAGGTATGATCTTCAAAGGAGTCTCTTCTGGCGCTTTTATATTTGATTCTTTTGTATTAGCCAGTGAAGCAGTGAAAGCCTCCTAGCTAGGGTAACCTTAAACGTTTTGTAATAAAAAAACAATACCACCGTAGCCTAGTTGTTAGTGCTCCTGCCTACGAAGCTGGTGGTCCTGGGTTCGAATCCCGGTAAGTGCAAATATTTGTGTGATGAGCACGAATATTTGTTTCTGAGTCATGGATGTTTTCTATGTATTTAAGTATTTATCTATATATATAAGTATGTATATCGTCGCCCGGTACCCATAGTACAAGCTTTGCTTAGTTTGGGGCTTGGATGATCTGTGTGACATTGTCCCCAGATATTATTATTATATTATTATTATTATAACATATAAAGGAGGTGGGAATTCGTTTTATTGGGTATTAAAATCTATTCAAACAACTGTCTCACCTGTCACATAATCTACAACTCATTACAAATTCACGATTAATAATTTATCTAGAGCTGCGTGGGCGCACAGACAATGCGGACGCACGCACTAACAATACAGATCTTTTTTTATTAGATCAGTGTAGTAATAGGCGGTAAGTATAGTAACATGAATGATAATGTATGAATGAGGCAGTGAAAGTATGAGTTTCGTAAGATGAGGTGATTAATCATTGGAATAATAAATGAAACCAATGAAATGTATTCAGCACTTGAGTATGAACATACCCTAGATCTTGTCGAAGACCTTAATAATAATAAATTCATTTGTTTCGGACTAAGAGTATACATATGAAAGAAAAATAGCATTATCACAATTTAGACATGACAGATTAAAAATATTGACATTTACACAGTGAAAAACATGAAAATGAAATCATGATGAAATCAAAAAATTAAATAAAATTTATTTATTTTAAATAAATATGAATAAATTAATTATGATTAATTGATTACCGCTCATATATTAGACGATCTCTTAGACGCCACTTAGGCTTTTGCAGCCGGAAATTCATGGGTCTTTGATTGGCAATCTTTAGTGAGGAAATCTTTTGACATCAAATGGATTATAAAATTGGTTCACAAACAACCGTTGAGTGCGACTAATGTTATCACATTCAAACACTCGACGAGTTTCAAATCTCTTGAGAATGGTCCGTGGAGGACTGAAACACGTGTTGGGTAGTATACCAGCGCATGTAATTTGCATGTTTATATTGTCCTTATGAAGTGTACATATTTTGGCGGGTGGGAGGGTGGTGGATATTGCATCTGGGCTTAATAATTTTCAGTATAATAATACTGAAACTTAGCTGAATTGATACTACATATTAACTTCCTATCTTGAATGTTACGGATTTCGGCAAAGTAACGAATTTTTTAAGCTAAGGTTAATACGGTTCATGAAGATACTGATCATATAAAAGGTTCCAATGAATGCAAACAAATGATACGAAATTCTGGTGCATGTAATTTGCTTACTGCATGAATTTTGCGGTCAAAAAGGCGGTGTAAATTGCATTGCAGCATGATTTATCCGATATTTTTGGGAATTAACACTACCTATAACATATCATTTCGAATTTTGACTGTCATGGAATGGAATTTACGGCCTCATTTGATTACATATCATAATGTTTGCGTTCGCAAGTATTCTAGTGCAGTGTAGAGATTTCTTTGCAACATTGTCATAATCACGGAAAAGTCAGAATTAAAGCTTCGTTAGTTCTGAATATTCAATGAACTGGCGCTTGTTCTTAACTGATGGTAAGCAGAGATGCAGTCAAAGTTAATCAGCGCATCAACGTAGAGTTTCTACAAGCTTTAGAATGCCTTGTATTGAGTGGCTGATGTCATAATTATAGAATAATTAAACGCTTAAAGCGGAATCTTGGATCTCGTCGTCGGCAAAGCGCTTAAGACGGGGGTCTTATTTGCTTTCTTTGGTGGTTCGATAAAAGTACAGACAAATAACTACTACTTTTACTACTATGTGCATTAATTTGTTTAATAGAGTACCCAAAAGGATCAGAGAACTGCCACTGATACGTATGAAAACAGTTTTAAAACAGTGGCTTTTAGATAAGGTCTTCTACAACCTTACTGAATTCTTTGACCATAAGGAGTGAACTCATGATTAAAATTATTGACATATTCTGATTATTGATTATTTATTTTAATATTACTATGATGGTCTTTTCTTATTATTATGTATTAGATTATATTACTATAATTAATTATATAGTTATTAAGACTACATGTAAAATATTTGCATGTCTCTGTAGACAAAATGTGTGAACTTAAACCTTATGTAAACATCCTGTATGTACCACGTTTTTAAGCGAAATAAATACTTACTTACAGGTTGCGGTGATTGGTAGATACTTGCCTTCCACGCCGCAGGAAATGGGTTCGATTCCCACACAGGACAGATATTTGTGTGCATGAACATATCTATTTGACCTAAATCTGGGTGTAATTATCTATATAAGTATGTATCTACAAAAGTAACGTAGATAGTATATGTACTATATCAGTTATCTGGTTTCCACAGTACAAGCTCTGCTTATTTTGGGATAGATTATCCAGTTAACAATATATTATTATTAGTAACTCTTTTATAGAGAATTGTCCGAGAACAAACTTCTCAGTAATATTAGAGAATTGTCAACGAACAAGTTTAAAATAATTATCTATACATATAATAAAATCGTAGGAAAGTCATAACTGTTAATTGAATATTTTTTTAAAAGGATACTTGGGGCGTGATCTACGACCGATAACGAAGCCAAAAATATAGTTGTTAGAATTTTTGTCTGTTTGTCTGTATGTATGTCCGGGCTAAACTCAAAAAGTACTGCATGGATTTACTTTGCATGAATATTACTAAAAGGTCGGGTCAACATATAGGCTACATATTATCCCATTATCACCTACGGGGGAGGAGCTATGATAATTTATAACATTTAACGCGGGTAAAACCGCGGGGTTCAGCTAGTTTATTATATATAATACAACATTTCTGATTATTTTAGTGACAAAAATGAACAAAAAGGATTGAGTTGTTCTAAGTCTGAGTTGAATAATAAAAATTTAATTAATCTTAAGCAAAATTTATTTTAATAATGGATGCCTACCGAGTTTTTCGGCAGTGTTTCTCAGTAGCTGCCACGTCATGCACTGCACTGTAGGGTTAAAAGTGACGATCCCGCATAAATGTAACATTTTTACTTTGAAAATTTCAAGTTATAAGTCCAGTTAGTAACTCTCAAAGTAAATCATAAGTACACAAACATGATCAATAAATCATCCAATTATAATCAAACGCGAATTATTCATGACTGCCTTAGATCCGATTGTTTCGCGCCGATTCGCGCCGCTCCAATCGAGAGATGAATCGAATTGGATCGATGCTATGATCCGATTGATTTATCGTGTTCAGTATCGATGATTTATTTATTTTGAAGACGACCGAATGATCGATATCGTACCACGAGCCTACTAATTAATTCCAAGTGAGAGCGTGTATTTTCCAATAGGATTTTTTATTTATATTTTTCAAGACTTGAATTTAAATATCAACGGTAATATATTTATGGCATAATTATTGTAAGCCTCCTTTCTCTTTAATCGTAATAAACGATTGAAAATACCGTAAAAATAGAAAAAATGTTTAACAATTCGGTTTATTAATCAAATAATTAAAAAATCGATTTTTAAGTTAATTGAGTAAATTAAAACAGCATCAATTATCTGTTGATTCTGTAAATCGATTTTTAGATTGAATTTATGATATTGGTATCATGTTTGCATAAAAATCTAGAACCCAGACGGATAATCAATATTAGAATAGTTAAAATTTTCTGGGTTTTAGATTAATTGGATACTAATTGGGCTCTTTGATTACGCCGATTCAATATCTTTCTTTTTTGTTAATAATTTATATAATTTGTATCAATTATGTAAAGATAGTAATCAAACAACTTGATTTAATGTACTTTTTTATTTAACTACATCAGAAAACAAGCAAACGGTCCACTTTACGGTAATTGGTCACGCACATGCTCCTTTTATGAGTTCCATGCTGTAGCGCTGTGGGTTGAGCTCATTCCACAGCCTCAGTCTAAGTAAGAAAGGTTCACAGAAACCACACTGTTTGAGATCAAAAAGGTACTAAAATGTAAAGCGAACTAGTTACCGGAACTAGAAAGTGCACATGGGCATGATATGAGTTTTATATTAGAACATTTTTTTTAAGGGACAATGACCGCACTATGGAAAATAATCCCTGTTTCGCGGGGAACTGTACAAACATACAACTGACGGACACAAAGTACATCCAGACTCAGTACAACTATTTATGGGTCACACAAATAGTTGTCTTGCACGGGATTGAAGGGTCCCGGGTGGACACGAAGTGGCGAGGTGACGTGCAGTATAATTCGTTTTGATTTTTATTTTTTACTAGCTGTGCTCCGCGGTTTTACCCGCGTCTAACTTTATAAAATATAGCCTATATGTTATGATATCCAGGGTGTAAGCTAACTCCATACCAAATTTTACTAAAATCGCTTCAGCTGTTTAGACGTGAAAAAGTAACAAACATACATCCATACACACTCACAAACTAGGCATATACATATAAATAATAACCGTTCTCTTCGTACGAAGGTTTGTTAAAAATGTCTCATATATATATTATTATTAAGTTAGCAGTTGGGGTTTAGTATTTCACCAAATTTAATAAACTTTCATATTCTTATTATTTATACTTGCCCTTATTAAGTTAACATCAGATCTTCAAAAATATTTGGCATCCACACAAAAATTACAATATATTACAAAAGTATCGATTACAGATAATGAAAATCGATGTATACACGTACAATATGTATTAATGAATCGATTGTATAACCCACTGATGAAGATGATATCGATTTAAATATTTTTTAGAGAGAGTAAGCATTGCTTACAACGTTTAAAAAAGCATCTTCGGCAATAATTTGAACAACTTATTATTTGGAACCGTAAAAAGTGAAAAGGAATGTAAGTAAGTAATTAATTTATTTCTTTTTTACTAAAGCGTAAAGTAGGAGCTGCGATTTTTTATCATTTAAGAATATTGAATTATTATTCATTTTAATGCCCACATACCGATGCTAATCGTCTTTTCATAAGCCCATATAAAAATTTATTCATAAGCTATTAATAATTAAGAAAAATATATTATGGAGTAGCCGATGAGAGCAATTAAACAAGCAAATACTTAAGAAAAATAATCACTTGGAATTTCGGGAATGTTTCTAGACAACAATAATAGGTAATGTTTAACGTACTTGAAAAAATATGTGTAAAATATAAAAGTAATGTTATAATACTCGGTGATTTTAATTTGTTTTCATGCAATGTAAATATTCGTAGTTATTATGATTATTTTGTGGCGTACAGTGAAGTCATTCAGTGTAACTCCGTGCATAATTGCAACGGTCGACAATTAGATCTTGTGTTGAGCGGGCGCGCGGGCGTGTCCGTGCGCGCGGGGGACGTGGGGCTGCAGCCCGTGGACGCGTATCATCCACCGCTCGACGTCTTGGTGGTGGTGGCTGCGGAGCCATCGCCGACGCATCCCGCCTCGGGGGCACATGTAGCTGATCACAATCAGGTTTTTAAACAATGGAACTTTAATAAGGCGGACTTTTTACAGATGTACGACTTATTAAGTAATATAGACTGGAGTGAATTATACGTTTTGAATGACCCCAACATAGCTTTAGAGTTTTTCTACAGTAAAATTAATGATGTCTTTGATATTTGTGCACCTCTTAAAAAACAAAAATGTTAAAATTCTAGATACTCATACCCAGTTTGGTACACACCAGATATTATTAGTAACATTAAATTAAAATATATTCTACATAAAAAATATAAATCAAGTAGGTCTACTAGCGACTATAAAGCATTTTCTTTGTGTCGGTCTAAAGTTAAAGCAGATACGTGTTGGTGGCTCATGATAATTACCGAGATCGCGTACAGAACCACTTAGCGACTGAGCCTAAGGCGTTTTGGAATTACATCCGAGCAAAGAAAGGTAACTCTAATAAATATAGACTCGTAAAGAACGGAATAGACCTGTCCGAAAAAGAATGCGCCAATGAATTTGCACGATATTTTCATTCTGTATATAACTTAGAGGCTGCTGCGTTAGACGCTGAAACGGCGAGCGCCGCGGCGACCGCGAGTGGGGCGCGCGCACACATCAGCCGAATAGAGCCGGGCGAGGTGCGTCGCGCGCTCGCTCGCCTGTTGCCGAAGCGTTCGGTGGGACCGGATGGTATACCCCCTTTCATTTTGAGAGACTGTCGAATGGTTTTGTGGAAACCGTTACTACATATATTTAATAATTTTATTGACTCGGAAACATTTCCTGACTGTTGGAAACTTACTCGTGTGGTTCCGGTACCTAAGGGAAGTGGAAATGGAGCAAACGCTAGCGATTACAGACCTGTTGCTGTTCTCTCATCACCAGCCAAAGTGTTTGAGACAGCTGTCCATAACTGCTTGTATCACCAAATAAAAGCTCACCTAGCAAACGCTCAACATAGTTTCAGACCAGGCCGTTCAACAACCGGAAACTTACTTCATCTCATGTCCACCATAGTGCCGGCTGTAGATGCAGGACTGCAGGTGGACGTAGCCTACTTCGACTTCAGAAGGGCGTTCGACACAGTGGACGGAGACGTTCTGCTCTTGAAGTTAGCTGACAAGGGTTGCACACCTCACACGTTGAGGTTCTTTGCTAGTTATTTGCGGGACAGGCGTCAGTTTGTTGACTGTGGAGGACAGCTTTCTGAACCGTATTTCACGAGGTCAGGGGTGAGTCAGGGCAGTAACCTTGGCCCTCTTCTCTTCATACTGATGATAGATGACTTATCAGCGGTAATTCAAAAGTCATCTTGTTTACTATTTGCTGACGATTTGAAATTGTTTCACGTATTGGAAGACAGAACTGATCATGAAGTACTCCAGGCAGATATAAATGAAGTCACCAAATGGAGCCATGCTAACAAACTTTATTTCAATGTATCCAAATGTTCAGTTATGTCTTTCACTCGTGCTCGCAATACACATCATTACCGGTATGAAATGGAGGGAGAACTACTAAAAAGGGTCGAGGAAGTGAGAGATCTGGGCATTTGTTTCTCTGCCAATTTAAATTTCAAGAAGCATATAGAACAGGTTTGTAGTAAGGCATATAGGAACTTGGGTTTTGTTTTACGACAAGCAAATCAGTTTTATAATATTAGGGCGTTGAAAGCTCTGTATGACGCTTTGGTGAGAAGTCATCTTGAATACAATGCTGTCGTTTGGGGGCCCAGTGAGGCTAAATATAAACTTATATTGGAAAAAATTCAAAATAAGTTTATCAGATTTTTATATTTTAAGTCATTTATGGTGTACCCGGGTTACCCGTTATTATACCCAACGCTTTTTGTTTTGGGTATGGTAGGATATAGTAAATTAGAAACTAGGAGGGAAGTGGAACTAGCTACATATCTATTTAAAATATTACGTGGTAACATATGTAATCCGGATATTTTAACCAAAATCGCTTTGTGTGTACCGGACGAGTGCGTGAGTCGCCGGCGAAGGCCGCAGTTACTGGTGGTGCCGCGCGCGCGCACTAACTTGCTAGAGCGAGCGCCACTGACGCGCGCCTTGCGGACGCTCAATACAATAACCCACCAATTAGATTTATTCACGTGCTCGCTGAATGACTTCACTGTGATCGCGTATAGGGTGATAAGTTACCAAAATAATTTTATTAGTTGTGTATGTTTTGTGTATGTTGTAATTTTACTTTCATATGTTATGTTATAACTTTAATTATAAGAATAATATAGTAGATTAATATGTAGATATAAGTTAATTAGATTAAGTTAAGTATTATAACTATTCTGCCGCATTAGGAAATGTCCTGTAATGGTAGATTAAGTTTGTTTAAAAAAAAAAATTAAAAAAAAATTAAACAAAGCCGATATATACGAGTATATACAGTGGCCTGTATTTTAAGAGCGTTATTTTGATGTAGTTATGTTAATGTAGTGTTTATGCGTGTGAGTAAGGTCGCCAGACCTGATCGGGGTGGGGGGAAGGGTCAGCACCACTTGTTTGCTGACTCTTTGTTTCCTCTGGTGTTGTGAGTATACATGGGTGGTGGTGATCGTTTGTCGCTCTACATCCAAAATAATAATACTTAAAAAACCTGGGACATTATTCACAAACGGCCATCTGATCCTAAACTAAGCAGAACTTGTACTATAGAAACCAGAGTACTGATAATATATGTACTAGATTTATTTTGTAAATACATACAATACAATACAATACAATACAAATACTCTTTATTGTACACCAAGATTTACATATAAAGTATAAAGTTGTAATAAATCTAGTACAATGGGCGGTCTTATCGCTAACTGCGATCTCTTCCAGACAACCTTAGGATGGACAAGATCAGCAAGAAGAATAATTAAATGAGAGATAGGGGTGTAGCAACTAAAGAAAGAAATAGTAAATAGAAATAGACTAGTCTAGTAAATTAAGAGAGAATATTGTGAAACATTATCTTGAAGTAATGCCTACAGCTCGTAGGTATTACACATATATATAGATAATATACATATTAATATGTAATTGAAATTTGTTACACACTTATATAGATAATTACAGTCATTACAATCGGGAATAACAGACATGTTCATGCGTTTATATAGAACAAGGTTGTGGATTCAAATCCCTGGTCAAGCCTAAAAACCTGTTTTTGGAACTTTTCTGTAAAAAGAAAAATTTCTCAGCATCAGCCTCGGAGAGCACATAAAACCGTCTGTCCTGTACCTGAACTCTTTCCAGTCGTGCCGTTAGTTGTCCCATCGAATCATGAGAGTGATGGAATTGGAAGTGCTCCTGTGTTTGCGCAATACTTGAGCACTATACTATGTCCCGCGCGGATGGCTAGTCTGCATTGAGACTGGCCGCCATTACCAAAATTCGGCTTGGAGGACATTAAATTAAACTGCATACTAATGTGAACCTGATTGTCTTGTATTAATTAATAATAATAATAATATCTACGGGCAATGTCACACAGATCATCCTAGCCCCAAACTAAGCTAAGCTTGTACTATGGGTACCAGGCGACGATATACATACTTATATAGATAGATAAATACTTAAATACATAGAAAACATCCATGACTCAGAAACAAATATTCGTGCTCATCACACAAATATTTGCACTTACCGGGATTCGAACCCAGGACCACCAGCTTCGTAGGCAGGAGCACTACCAACTAGGCTACGGTGATTCCTCTTATTCTGAAGCACTAAAACATTTTACTTGTTCACAGGCGACACAATATACCCGAATGGCATGTTTAGATGTCCAGAGGGCAAGAGCGTACCCGAACTATGGGTGTGCAACTACCAGAGACTGCGTTACTTGTTAATTGTGTGTGGTGCAGCGGCTTAGACAGTCGTCTCGCCGCTTTGTGTCACGGATTCGAGTCCCGCGCTGGACAACTATTTGTGTGAGCCATACATAGTTGTTCTGAGTCTGGATGTAATTTGTGTCCGTCCAAAAGAGAGAGAGACTGCGAAAAAAGAGAAAACGAGTTTCAATCGTGCCGTTCAAAAGTATATCTTGTGCGAAGGACCGGCTATTGTGGAGATCCTTGGGGGAGGCCTTTGTCCAGCAGTGGACATCTTTCGGCTGATATGACGATGATGATGATGATATCTTGTTCTGCTGTGGAATGCCCTACCGCCGTGGATGCTCTAAGAAACAAAATTGACACATGTTTTCATAGTGATACCGTACATACTTAATATGCATTTAATATAAAGATGCTACGTTTTTGATACTCAAACCTGACACTTTTATTTTATTATGTAGGTTTTAGGCATCAATATTTTGTCTGTATATAATCTTTATTCTTAGAAATAAGAATATTTCTTATTGAATTTAAGAACAAAGTCTCCACCCCAGGGTTATTATTAATACAACTTTTTGGTTTTAAGATGACATTAGGAGTTCTCAGCTCTTTCATGGGCCCTCATATGACTGTAATAGCCAATCTTCGTTTTAAGAATGCGAGCACAGCGGCTGCACACCAAAACACCGTTTACATAATTGTACTGTTTCACCGAAGATGGTTGAGCTTTTAGAACGTCATGCCTAGTGTCTAACTCAGCCCGTCTCCCATGCTCAAAGTCAGAAACCTTCTGATTTACAAGGCGTCTCCAGTCAAGCCATTTTTGTGCCTGGGGTTCCCATCTAGAAGAATATCCAAACGTAACTGGATACTTGGAATGAACTTGATACCTTTTTTCTTTCTCTTATGGGCAATGGTGTCACAGTCATCCAAGCCACCGTATCATCTAAAGGGTGGCTTGAACTACTCTGACACGGCTTATCGACTATTGTCTAACGATTATGATTAGTCTTACTTATTAACATTTCTTTTTCACTAGAATCTATGTGATCTATTGCTCTTCGTTTTCAGAAGAATCTCCTCTCATATTCACTAAGGCTGTTGAATGGAAATTAGTATACCTACCAGAGCATGGGTAGCACAGTCTCTCTGTAAAGTAAGACGATCATGTTGCAATCCCTTGTGCTTTTGTTTTTTATGTATATATCAAATTGGAAAAATGGATTTTTAAATAATAGGTCTTTACCTATGAAATTGCCGTTTTGTATGAAAAAATTTAAACGAATTTTTTTCATGAATTTTTTTATTTGTATTAATCGAAGTAATCACCCATGCAATCAATGCATCTTTGCCATCGCAGTGGCAGTTTATTGATGCCCTTCTTAAAGAAATCAGCTGGACGGGAGGCAACAAATTCTTCAAAGGCATTTTGTACTGCCTCTCGGGTATTGAATTTTTTTCCCGCCAAGAAGTTATCCAAATTCTGGAAAAAGTAGTAGTCTGTAGGCGCAAGGTCTGGTGAGTAGGGCAGATGACGGAGAGCTTCCAACCCCAGTTCTTGCAACTTGGAGACCGTCTGCTGTGCAGTATGAGGTCGCGCGTTGTCGTGCAGGAGCAGCGGAGACGAGCGATTGACCAATGCTGGTTGGAGATGCGCCAGCTTCTCCATCATTGTGCTCAGTTCTTCACAGTACACATCTGCAGTAATGCTCACCCCGTTTGGTAAGAAGCTGTGATGAATCACACCGGCGCTAGACCACCAAACAGTGACCATCACTTTTCTAGGGGTAAGTTTTCGTTTAGGGCATTGTTTAGGTGCTGAACCAGGATCCAACCAACTTGCTGAGCGCTTGCGTTATCAAACAGAATCCATTTTTCATCGCAGGTAACAATGCGGTTCAAAATTCCTTCATTTGTGTGTCTGTTGAGCAGTGCAAGGCACGTCTCGACGCGTACTTCGCGCTGGCGATCATTGAGTTCGTGGGGCACCCATTTGTCAAGCTTTTTTACCTTGCCAATTTGACGCAAATGGACCAATATTGTTTTGACGCTAACGTCGAAAGCTGCTGCTAATTCAGCCGTAGATTGTGTATCATCAGCTTCCACAACCGCCTTTAATTCGTCATTGTCGACCAAAGTCTTCGGACGACCGCGAGGTTCATTTTTCAGGTCGAAATTTCCAGAACTTGCCGCTTGTGCCGCGTTGCTGCCACGACGGTACTCATATTCCATAATTACTCGAATTTTTAACGTATCCATGATGACGAAAAAGATTGAAATGCGATGAAAATGTAACACTAATCAATAAAGAAATGACTACTTTTGGAAAAAAGAATCCATGTTTTTAAAATAAAATTAATTTGAAATTAGAATTCTTAGCCAAACAAAAATTATTTTGATTTGAAATGGCCAGTACTGCAGAACGGCAATTTCATAGGTAAAGACCTAATATTATTTTATGTTCTTCTTCTAATAGTGTCGATGGTAAGAATTAAATTGTATCCACCCAAAATTGAGCAACACTGACCATTTTGGCTGAAGCCTCATACAACTCCAGAAGGGAACAGGAGACTGGACAGTAGGGTCATGTAGATAAATGGGCCATACATTGGGACCACATTTTATGTTGTGTATATCTTTTATTATAATGTTTTATATTATTTTTATAATTCATATGATAGCTAATTAAAGTCGTAAGTGAAAGAGTTTCAAGGCAATACAAATCCAGTTAAGCGTAATTCTCCACACGTACATTGGTATATGCAAGCTTATTAATTTCTTCACCGCGACCTTTCTTTTTCACTCCCTATAAAAAACCGCTTCAAAACAAAACAAGCATCCGAAAATTAAAAAAGAAATCTTAAATCACCACATCTGGGTCAAACACAGGACCAGCGGCTCCCAAATTACAGATCTTCACAATAATAAGAGTCTAAAGCGCGAAGTTAACTATAAAGAAAATTCTTAATACATACAATCAAAGCGAACACTCACCAAGTTTAATATCGAAATTTATGACGTGATTCCGTGTTCAATTTCGCAAAATTTATACTCTTTGGTACCAACCTGGTTTTTATAATGCGCATAAATTGTATATTGGACGGAATGAGAAGCGTTAGTATTGATTGGTCGATATTTTTGAGGTAGTTTAGGTTGTAAGTACGCTCATTTTCACACGCTCTTTAGGTGGCGCCGACGACGCGGCGACGATGCAATCTTTTTTTTAACATAAATTAGAAGATTAAATTGAACACAAAAAGGGAGTGATTGTCGTTAAACTGGGGCTACCACATTATACATACAGGTACATTTTCAAAGCAACTTAAAAAATAGAATTGGCGTGGTTGGTAAAAGCTTGCCTTTCACGCCGCAAGTAGTGATGCGTCGTGACGATTAAGGAAAATTAAAGTAAAATATAAAGAAATGCTTTACATATTATGTTCAATGGTGAATACTAAGATCTAGCATTTGTAATCCCAGATCTGAATGAATACAAAATTGGAAATATTGGTGCAAGTCTTGTCATGCGCTAGTTGCATATCGATAAATTGAGTTTAAGCGCCTTACCGCACCTTGAATAGGCAATTGCTGTTTACATAATAATCGTAAGCAGTTGGAAGTCGAATTTACAAAAGCGGTGATAGAAGTATTACATTTAACTATAGTGGTTAATGTTTGTACTGAATGTGCTTAATGGTAAGTCAAAATGTTTGATGGATACTTTTCTCAGTCAGTCAGTTTTTACTTACTGAATGTTTACTAATTACTTAATGATGGCCAATTATGACAAAAAGACCACGCCAAGTATTTGGGCTACTACGGATAAACACGTTTTTACAAAGGGACACGTAAACACGTTTTAGCTATGGAACAGCCGGTGCGAAAAATGAATACGATAGATAGAAAATCAAAACTGTCACTTCAAAATTAACTTGTCATGTATAAATGTATCATTCATCATGAGGCGCTCATAGCTAGATGCACTCACCGGTCAGTAGCGATCGGCGAGTTAAGCAACTAGGATCGCGGTCAGTCCACAGATGGGTGACCACCAAAGTGGTTTAATTTCTGAGCGTCTTCGTGCTTCGGAGGGCACGTTAAGCTGTCGGTCCCGGTTGAAGTCATTAGACAACAGTCGTTAAGCCCTGTCAGAGGCCTACTGGGCGGCTTGAACAACTCTGACACCAGGGTAACCACTGCCCATACGAAAAGAAGAAGAATGTATCATTTCATTTTAGAGAGGTAGGGCACAGCGTTCATTCGCTCAATGAGCAGCCCGACTGGGAAAATGACTCCATCTTACAGAAGACAATCCTTAATCATAACTTTAATAAATTAATGTTGTGTTTCTGCGTGTGAGTAAGGTCAGCAGAGCTCATCGGGGTGGGGAGAAGGGTCAAAAGGAGGAGGTTCTCAAGTTGATTGGTATTTTTGTCGGTTTAAGTAGACCCTCTTTAGTAAATTCAATCTGGTAATAAGGTCAAAAGAGTCAACGTTTTAAAATCAAGAAATTATTCAAATCAGTTAAAAAAAAAAGAAGAAAAATTAACAAAATAATTCACCCAGACTTTGCGGTCTCAAGGATATAGTGGATTAACCTACGTGTCTATGATGAGTAACGACCCGTCCCCACTTTGATCTCATCCTCCCACATGACTTCTTCTTTTTCCTAATAATTGTAGCAAGACGAAGTAGAACTTAGACCTAAATTTAAAGTGTTGTACAGGGTTTAATGCAGGTTCACACTGCGAACAATATATCCCTGACCTATTTTTAGCCATGGTGGTTAGTCTAAACGGAGATTAGCCATCTCTGTAGGACACGTTACTGGGAAGAGTTAGCCGATATGACCGGGGAGACACCACGTTCAGGACCAAAGTAACCCGTGACGTCATAATCTGTAATTATATCTGGGGACAATCTGGGGACAATGTCACATAGATCATCCTAGCCCCAAACTAAGCAAAGCTTGTACTATGGGTACCAGGCGACGATATACATACTTATATAGATAGATAAATACTTATATACATAGAAAACATCCATGACTCAGAAACAAATATTCGTGCTCTCACACAAATATTTGCACTTACCGGGATTCGAACCCAGGACCACCAGCTTCGTAGGCAGGAGCACTACCAACTAGGCTATGGTGACCGTCAAATTGAACTTATTTTTTTGGCAGAAAATTTTCGTACCTTTGGTGACTCTATAACTCCGGGTCTTTGAACCCAGAAGCTCATGATCGGCAGTTGAATACGCTACCGCAAGAACAGCAACCCAAAGAACATTAATCCAAACCATATCTCCCACTTACTCTAAATTCTGTCATTGAAGAGCGATGATACAAGCTTTGTTCCATCGGGTAGTCTACTTATGTCGTGATGATAAGGTAATACGGACCACCCATAAGACGATACCCATGTTGGATCTTTGGACCTTACTGGTTGAGTACAGTGGATATGACAATAATTATAATATATTTATATCTCGAACCTCTCATTTTGACTGACTGGTTAGTCTAGCGGTAACGTATTCAACCGTGGATAATGAGCTCCTGGGTTGAAATCCCGGATCATGCCAAAAAGTAATTTTAGGAAGTTTTCGTAAAAAGAAATTTCTCATTAACAGCCCGAAGTCTGGGAGTTGGCGGTATTACACCCCTGTGCCTCGGAGAGCACGTAAAGCGGTCGGCCCTGTACCTGAACTTTTTTCGGAGTGTCGCTAGACTTCCCATCGGATCATGAGCGTGATGAAATAGAAAATACCCATGTGTGTGCCCACTTTGTGTGTTTGTCCTGTGTTAGCTTGTCTCCATTGCATATGGCAGCCGTGGTCAAAATTCGGCCTGGAGGACCTTAGTTAAGTATATTGAAATCTTCTCATTCTCTAATTTTAATAGAAACGAATTTTAGAAAGCATGTGTTAATAAAATAAAAAGCCGTTTCAATATGTCATTTTCTCACATAAAGACATTCCTCATTTTTGTCTTTGGAGTTTAACTCTTGATCATTATTTTTTTTTATTTGCTATCAAGACGTCCGACGATTTAAGTAGATGTTATGACATTTCAATCTACTTCGAACTGCTGAATCTTAAAACAAAGGACGCAACTTAAAACAATAATAAATAAATATTCTTAGGTCTTCTTATAACTGAGGAATATGACTCTATCTATACGCCACATATGCGAGTAGCACGTGTGCCATCTTGTTTTGGGCGAAGAGTTCAGTGTTTTGTGCTAATATAAATCTTTTTTAATTAATTTAAACAATTCTACTAATAATATCTACTAATAGTATGAATGGATGTTTGTTAGTCTTTCACACAAAAACTATCAAACGGATTTTGATAAAACTTTGTAGTAATATATAGCTTATATAGCGGCTCCTCTGGTGATTCGAATGTCCTTGGATGGCGGTGATCATTTGTGCCTTCCTATTATAAAAAAAAAACTTATATATCCAAATAACATAGAACTATAATTTATAAAGTTTAACGCGGGTGAAACTGCGGAGCACGGCTAGTGTTACATAAATATTTATGAACTTTCTTTAAAAGTCTTATCCACCCAAGTCTGTCCAGCTTCCACATGTATCATTGTAATTGGATTAAACGATTCTTTTCTGTCATTGTTTTCTACGGCTTCCATTGTTCTCGGTTGTCCCTTGTTCTGTGCTAATAAGTTAATGGCCTTCAATTATTCATTCAGATACAACAGGTAATGGACCAGTTGGATTGGTACCTGTTAAAAATCACATAAGTATTGTTATAGTGTAGGAAATAATATATATTTACAGATATATGAAGAGATATTGCTGTGTGGACAACATCTCATCCCGTCAAACGAGTACATGTCATCTCGAGGGTATATGCAACTACTAATCAAAAAGTGTTACCATTCAATAACAGATTTTTTTAATGATAATTTTTAATTTACTATATGATTATTAATAGGGTTTAACTGTAATTTTGAAATTGTAATTTAGACAATAATGTAAATTATGCATAACACTATTTGACGTTGTATATCTGACTTATTAATTATTCAATTCATTGACTGTTTTTATATATCATTTAATTTAATTAATCTTGACATTGCAATTGTTAATTTTAGTTTTTATTGCTATTAATTAAATGTATTACCTTTTGCATGCTTTTTTGGCAGAATGTATAGGAGCATCCTATACATTCATAATAATTGTAACACCTAAATGTTTTACCTGCATTCTTAGCAAATAAATTGATTGATATAATTACCAGAGTATGGCCAGCAGCGTCTCCTCGAATACATTGACCATAATACTGCAATTGCCTACACTTATCTGTCAAGCTTTACGATTTTGACCTTAAATGGAAGCATTTGTCTACATGTGTACGTCATTCAGCTGACATTATGTAAAAACATTCATGTTATGACTGGTCTGTTGGTCCATTCGTGCGTGACCCTGATAAGCCAGTGTTTTTGGGTCCGATCCCACCCCACCTGGTATAAATCTTTGTGTGTTGAGCACAATTATTTGTTCTGCGCCTGGTTGTCATTTATTTATAATATTTATGTATGAATGGTTGATGGCAAATAATATTACCATCGTATCTCAACCCGTGGGGACGTAAAAGTCTTTCCATGGGAATGTCTCCCAGACACCGGGCAGCAGCGTCTCCCTGTGTTCTATAATAATATATAGGGACGATAGATAGATAAATACTTATATACATAGAAAACATCCATGACTCAGAAACAAATATTCGTGCTCATCACACAAATATTTGTACTTACCGGGATTCGAACCCAGGACCACCAGCTTCGTAGGCAGGAGCACTACCAACTAGGCTACGGTGACCGTCAAACCGTTATTCTATACTTCCACAATTGAGTTGGGTCCATTATTTGAAGGGACCAAACGGATTGACGATCGCAGCATGATGGTCATAGACCGTCACCGTAGCCTAGTTGGTAGTGCTCCTGCCTCCGAAGTTGGTGGTCCTGGGTTCGAATCCCGGTAAGTGCAAATATTTGTGTGATGAGCACGAATATTTGTTTCTGAGTCATGGATGTTTTCTATGTATTTAAGTATTTATCTATCTATATAAGTATTTATATCGTCGCCTGGTACCCATAGTACAAGCTTTGCTTAGTTTGGGGCTAGGATGATCTGTGTGACTAGTGACTCAAAAAAAAAAATTTAATATTCACATATCAATTTGATGATGAGATAACCAACATTAAACGAAATAAAACTTAAAATAAGTTATATCAGTGCAAGTTAAAAGGGTAATGAGGAATTAATATGTCTATGACTATGTTGATTGTGAAACTGCCTTTCGATCCAATCCTGTCGCCGGTTCAATCCTGGAACAAAACAAATATTTATTTGCGTTACACTGTCGTGGTCTGAATGTTTTCTGTGTATGTTAAGATTATGAAGTATACAAAAAAAAAACTTGTGTGTACTTATGTACACGCGTTAGAAGTTATTCTTCTTAATATACAACTTGAACATAGTTATCAATTTTCATACCACCTAGAACTAACGTCATGCTGTTAAATTTTTTGGTGTCGGTGTGCGCGCGCATCGTAAAAATTCACTCTCATCATTTTTCTCCATCGCGCCAAAAGAAGTATAACTTCAAAAAGTAAATAAGTAGTTCTACCCGTCATCTAGTATCCATAGTACAAGTTTTGCTTTATTTGAGCTAGATAGCATTGGGCCATATTATTATGTCCTAATTATTTATATTTATTTTATTATCTTCATCTAGCGCACTTCACTATCAAAAACATCAAGAAATGCTGATATTCTTCTTGTTTAGAATTATTAAGTTTATATTAATAATGTTGGCGAGTGCCAAACGCGAACATTATATAAATATAATGCTTCTTTTTCACGCTTGAGGTCGTGGGTTCGATTCCCACCCAGGACAAATATTTTTGTGCATGAACATGTCTGTTTGTCCTGTTTCTGGGTGTAATTAATCTATATAATTATTTATTTACAAAAAAAAGTAGTATATGTAGTATATAAGTTATGTAGTTTCCATAGTGCAAGCTTTGCACAAAAATAAGTCACTCGTAGAATGTGACAGATGCAAAAAAAAACTTCTTCTTTATGAAATACCAGCTTAAGATTTTGATGTTATGATAGTCTTTACTATTAAGCTCTACAATTATAATTTGTTAGTAATCATTTCTTCAATAATTAAGGTCAGATCACAATCTGTAACAGTGTTTTTTTTAAGTAGCTGTGCCCCGCGGTTTTACCCGCGTTAAATGTTATAAATTATCACAGCTCCTCCCCTGAAGGTGATAGCGTGATAATATGTAGCCTATATGTTGTTGGGCGAAGGCAGCTCCAGCAGGCAGAGCGTACCACCCCGAATGACACCCACACCGGGCACATCGGCGGGCGGCTCTGACGGCGGGATAGCTTCCGAGCGACCGGCACCAGGGGGCGAGCTTAGGGGAAAAAGGAAGCTTAGCGGCGCTCAAAAACGCCGCAAAGCTATAGAGAGGCAAGACGCGGCTCAAGGAGGAACTCCACCAGGAGGACCTCAAAAGAGAGAGAGAGAAATAAGTAACGAGAGCCCGGGCACGCATAATTTACCAAAGAGGGCAAAAACCCAGGGGTCTTATAAAGACGCCCTAACTGGGACCCGGATGGTCATCGTTAATGCGAACTACCCGGAGGAGAAGCTGGATCCCAAATCTCTAGATCCTCTAAAAGTCCTATTGTGGGACCTTTTAGAGGAGACACCTGACCCCGCGCCGAGATTCTCCGTGGGCAACATGATTGCTGGGGCCGTTCACATTATATGTGATGGACCTGAGGCAGTGCAGTGGCTTAAGTGCGTCAACGGAAAAACCGTTGATGGCACTCCACTTAAAGTGATTGACGCCAAGGATCTCCCTAAGCCAATCAGGATGGCATGGAGGTCCAAAACCATAAGCAGTGTCACCTCAGAGCGGCTGCTCAAGATGACACAGAGAATGAACCCATCCCTTCGTACTGACGAATGGAAAGTGGTACATGCGACTGTCGAGGCAATGTACACTCGGCGCATTGTCCTGATGGACAAAGCCTCGGCAGAACTTATAAAGGCAGCGGGATATAAGCTGCACACAGGGCTGGGTGACAGCCACTTCAAACTCCTAGACGACGAGGAGAAAAAGGAAAATGAGACGAGAGCCGACAACAATGCGACCTCAGGAGATGCGACGACGTCGTCTCAAAAAGATCCCATCGTAGGTGAACCGGGTGGCTCCGACCGGAAGGAGTCAGCCAACACTGAGGCATACCGCGAGACCGAGGGCACCCTATCACCAGCTACCTCAATGGGAGGCCTCAGTGATCTGGACGGGCTCCGACTGGACGGGGACACCCTCACCTGCGAGGAAATGGAAGGGTCTGAAGAGGACCACTAAGACTAGACCAACTCAAATGGCTAGCTTAAGGTTTGTACAGATCAATCTACAGCATAATAAGGCTGCGACTGCCCTTCTGGCACGCGAACTTATAATGGACAAATATGATGTAGCAATAATACAGGAACCCTACTCATACAAGGGCCAAATCAAAGGACTAAGCGGGACGGGAGGTATTATATATCAACACCGTTCTGATAATAATGTGAGGGCATGCATCTACGTCAAAAATGACTTAGATACAATACCCTTACACAATTTCTGTTACAGAGACCTGACAGCTGTCAAAATCATACTAAAAGAGGGGGTAGGTCGGAGGACTATTTGTATAGCCTCTGCCTACCTACCCTATGAAGCAGAAGAACCAACTTCTCCGAAGTTAAGGGAACTCGTGAACAACTGCAATGCAAATGATGTAGATCTCATAATCGGCTGCGACGCGAATGCACACCACATCATTTGGGGCAGCACAAACATAAACAAGAGGGGAGAGAAACTACTGGACTATCTGGTAAGTTCTCCGCTCCAATTAATTAATTCTGGTAACAGGCCAACATTTGTTAACGCAAAGAGAGCTGAAGTTATCGACATAACCCTAGCAACGACTAGAGCCAGCAACCTAATAGAAGAATGGAATGTACCTAATGAGATATCCCTATCGTTACTACATTTGCTTCAAGTACAGAACACAAATGAAAAGAGAGTCTGTACAACGACGCAACCCTAGACACACTAACTGGCCCATGTACTTAAGGGACCTGAAGGTAGAACTAGGTGATCCGAAAGGTAAGCTCAATTCAGTCATAGATATAGAATTTGAGGCAGAACGAATTGTTCAAACAATTTCGAAAGCATGGAGAGACAACTGTCCTGAGAAAACGGCCAAGGCTAAAAGAATACCCTGGTGGACACCTGAGCTAATTAGGCTCAAGAAGTAATATTCAATCTAGCCAAAGCCACAAAAAACTTTGAACTGTATGCTAGAAAGCTTACAGAATATAACAAAGCCGTCAGAAAGGCAAAAAGGCGTGCATGGAGGAATCACTGCCAGGAAATAGGCAGCATTCCACAATGTATGAGACTTACGAAAGCCCTGGCCACTGCCAGAGTGAACCCACTATCCGTTATCAGGAAAGCTGACGGGACACTAACAGACTCTGGAGAAGAGACACTAGACGTCATGTTTAAAATCCACTTCCCAGGCTCTGTGACAAAGAAAACCATGGAGCGAGAAATCCCAATCAGCCATGAGGATGCGAAAAGGCGCACAACCAAGGCAGATTGGGATACCGCCAAGAAGATCATAAACGAGACCAAGGTAAAGTGGGCCATAAGCAGCTTTGAACCATTCAAATCGCCTGGCCCGGATGGAATATTTCCCATCCTATTACAAAAAGCGAATAACGTACTAAACCCACACCTATGCAGGCTGTACAGAGCCTGCATAGCCTTTGGATACACTCCCCAAACATGGAGACAAGTTAAAGTAGTATACATCCCGAAACCGGGAAAGTCGGACTACGAATCACCAAAATCGTACAGACCGATAAGCCTTACATCATTCTTTCTCAAATCGCTAGAAAAAATGGTAGACACACACATTAGGCAAGGGCCACTAAAAAGATTTCCTCTACACTGGCAACAAAATGCGTATCAGGCAGGGAAATCTACAGAGACAGCCCTACACCATGTAGTCAAAAAGGCGGAAGCAGCCTTAGAAAACAAAGAAATATGCCTTGCGGCATTTCTAGACATTGAAGGTGCTTTTGACAACACGGCATTCAACACTATACAAAATGCCGCCACTAACCATAGCATAGAACCCACTCTATGCAGATGGATAGACAAAATGCTGAAAGGACGGCAACTGCAGTCAACACTGCTCGGGGACATCAGATATGCAACGACAACCAGAGGGTGCCCACAAGGCGGAGTCATCTCACCGCTACTGTGGTGCCTGGTTGTGGACAAACTCCTGATAGACCTAAACACAGGGCCACGCTATACCGTCGGCTATGCAGACGATATTGTGATACTTATAAGTGGGAAATTCCCTCACACAGTATCGGACATTATGAAACAAGCCTTAAAAGAGACAGAGGATTGGTGCAAATCAAATAACCTTTCGATAAACCCACATAAAGCAGTTATAGTACCATTCACAAAGAAGAAGGACCTATCGGGAATAGGAACTTTGAAACTATACAACACAAAAATTGAATTGTCAAAAGAAGTGAAATACCTAGGTATAACACTCGACAAAGCGCTCACATGGAAAGAACATGTAGAAAATATTAAAAACAAGGCCTTGAGAATATTCGGCATGTGCCGAGCAGCTTATGGCAAAACATGGGGACTGAAACCCAAAATTGTTCACTGGATATACAGAATGATAATAAAACCGATACTGATGTACGGTAGTATCGTCTGGTGGCCAAGAACAAAACTAGAAACCTGTAAACAAGTGCTAGACAAAATACAACGCACTGCCTGCTTAGCAATGACAGGAGCATTTAGCACTACACCAACAGCAGCCTTGGAAGTAATCCTAGACCTAGTGCCTCTACACATTGAGGTACAAGAAGAGGCAAGAAAAACACTCCAAAGACTTGCTGCATTGGGCCACTTTTCTTACGATCGTATGCCCACCAAGCACACGCAGATAGAAGACTGGAAAGATCTTAACAATGTAATAGGGATGGGCAGCGATAAAATGCAACCAACCTATACATTTGACCAACAATACAAACTATACATTCCCAGTAGAGAGGAATGGAAATTGGGACTTTGCAAACAAAACGAACAAAGTCAAATTTGGTATACAGACGGGTCAAAAATGAAATCCGGCACAGGTGCGGGTGTTTATAATGAAACCTGCAGTATTAGCGAAAGCATGGGAAACTTCGCGACAGTGTTTCAGGCTGAGACATATGCGATCATAACATGCGCCCAGACAATCATAGATAGGGAGACGAAAGGTAAGACCATCTACATACTCAGTGACAGCCAGGCTACATTAAAAGCCCTGATGTCACACAAAATCGAATCGAAACTAATCCAGAACTGTATCACGGCTCTGAACAAACTTGCCACTAAAAATAAAGTCAAACTCGTATGGGTACCAGGTCATACGGGAATAGAAGGCAACGAAAAAGCAGATGCACTGGCTAGAAAGGGATCTGAAAGTCAGTTCTGTGGACCAGAACCGTGTGTAGGGATTCCTCCAAATGTAATAGGAGCATTCCTTAAAAACGAATCCACAATTAAACACAATTAAATGTGGACCAAAGTCAAAGAACTAAAACACTCCAAACAACTCATGAAAGGAGTAGATAAGAGCTGGTCCAAAAAGCTTTGGAAATACAGCAGAAACCAGCTACGACTAATAGTAGCAGTATACACGGGCCACTACAGCACCAACTACCACCTACACAAACTGGGACTGTCGAACAGCCCGATCTGCAGAACCTGTGGGGAAGAAAATGAAACAATGCTGCATATTATATGCAAATGCGATGCACTGGCGAGACACAGAATGGCAATCCTGGGGCTGGCATATCCAGAACCAGGTGACTACAAGGATCTACCTCTAAGAAGCGTACTGGATTATGTGCATACCTCATTCAGGGCTCTAGGGATAGAATAAAACCAGTGGGGGATAGTACAAAAAATCCTGAAGGGTCGAAGTGCTGTACATAGGTACACCCCAAAACAAGATAAGATAAGATATGTTGACCCGACGTCTTAGTAACATTCATGCAAAATTTGAAGTAAATCCATGCAGTACTTTTTGAGTTTAGCCCGGACATACATACAGACAAACAGATAAACAGACAAAAATTTTAAAAACTATATTTTTGGCTTCGATAACGATTGTAGATCACGCCCCAAGTATACTTTAAAAAAAATATTCAATGTACAGTTTTGACTTTCCTACGATTTTATTATATGTATAGTTTATAATAATAAGCATACGGCCGTAGTTTATGGACACTTAGAACACTCAGGCTACCACTTTTCTTTTTAAAGACACCGCCCGCACCATGGAACTTAATCCCCGTGTCGTGGGTACTTTACAAATATATAATTAACGGACTTAAAGTACATCCAGACTCAGAACAACTATTTATGGGTCACTCAAATAGCTGTCCTGCGCGGGAATCGAACCCGGGACACGAAGTGGCGAGGCGACTATCTTAACCACTACGCCACACGTGGAGTCTTATTGACACTTGCCCCCCCCCCCCCCCCCCCCCTGTAACTTCTAAAATTAAGTATTTAGTACTTTTTGAGTTTAGCCTGGACATACATACAGACAAACAGACCAAAATTCTGAAAACTATATTTTTGGCTTCCATATCGATTGTAGATCACGCCCCAAGTATCCTTTTAAAAAAATATTCAATGTACAGTTTTGACTTTCCTACGATTTTGTTATATGTATAGATAAAGGTGTAATTTTTTTGGGATATCGTGTCAGGGAGAAGATTTGCTGAAACCATCAAAGAAAAACTTAAATAGATTTCTTCAACATGTTAAAGTTTACAGATAGCCTGAAGATATAGGCAAATCATTAACTTAGTTACCCAACGTTTTGGCATGGATTGCACCAGTCGTGTTCACGGGTCGACTGGTGTGGCTCGGCAGCGTCGTCTCCGTGAAGCTCGGGTTTCGGTATCTACCGTCGCATAGTCTTGATATTTTTCTTTTACGAAACTGTCGGTACATACGTCGGTAATGACATCAGCGCCCGGGCGCACTACGTTGGTGACGCGACGATGTCACTTCGTTATCACAGGATTCCAAGATGGTGAGAGGTGGTATCCGTCTTCCTGGTTGACATATATGTTTCTTTATTTCAACCGCTTCACGTACTACTCTGGAGTAATAGTGACGATCGGTGGAGAGGACCTGTGGCTTGTGTCGGGTAACCAAAGTAATGATTTGAGACCCGTGTCCACAGTAAATAAAGCTGTGTAAAAATCGCGAAAGTTTAAAAACATTAAGATAGCCTGAAGTTTTTCACTTCAACTTCAACGGACTACTATTTTATAGTATAAGCCGTTAAATTATGCCCATTCATGTCTATTTCATTGATAAACATTCAAGTTGCACAGTAAATGGAGTTTCATAGTTTTGAGACAGTTTATACGATACATTTAGTAAGACTGCTTTTCTGTGGCTATTTATTACAATTGAGGTGTGGTCACATCTGTAGCGATTGCTTTAGGTTGGAGTTTTGGCGCCAACGCGGAAAAAGACGCATCGAGGCTATGTTTTATTTTCAAAAACTGGTGTAAATTCGAGTTTTTATGTGTAAATATGGTGGATTTTTAGACATAGCATCTTCGACAACGTACACAAGTGGAGAAAAGTGCGATATTGCCGTGAATTGTGATTTTCCGTGTTGTAACGAAAACTCCATAAAAGCCTCTAGTAAAGTCTCCACTGCTTTACTGGGGTTGGACAAGGACTATGTATGACTTGACTGTGACGGACTTTACTTGACAATGACGGGAATAAATGATATAAAAATATATTTACTGAAGGCTCATAAGGCCAAAGATACCAGAGCCGTAAAGGGGAATTTATAAAAAAAAATTGCTTTAGGTTTACGGGTCAAATTAGATATCCTGCACTTTAAAACTATAAATAATGATTTCAGACTTTCTGAACAGTTTACCTGAAGAAGTACTCCGCTCCCCTTAGTTTGAACATCATTTATTTCAATCCATGTAAGATCATAATGTTGTACATTTGATATTTTAATCACAATAGATATATATTAAATTTTTATTTTATATTTAGTTTTCATAGACATAATTCGTTTTTAGGATAAATATTTTAATGAAATTGATATGAATTCTGCATATTTAATGTAATAGATCCCATGTTAAAATAGTTATGTACATCATAAACAAAATTTAAAAAAAAAATATTTAAAATAAAATAGAGACTTAAGTTAATACGCAGGGTTCTCTAACCCTGGGGAAAGAAAGACTATTTATTGTTCATGCAAAAGTCATTAAGGCATGTCATATAACACCTTTAAAAACTCTGAAACAAAACTCACAACGTCAGAAATGTATAAATTAAATTCGTAGTTAAAGAAATAACCTAAACATGGAGTTGACTTGTCTGTCAGTCTAGTGGTTCGTGACCCTGACTTCAAGACCATTATACTGGGATCCAATCCTCCTGCCAAGCGTGGCGGTTATAGCATATCCTCCCATTCATTCGGTTGTGTTCGTCATCCAGCTGACATAATGATCGATAATACATTTTATGACTACACTCACCCGATCTTTGCCATCAGTGCGTAGTGCGGAGACCGCAGATAATCATATTAATTGTAATTATTTTCTGTCAATAAAGTATTTATTATTATTATTATTACTACCCTGACTGCTAAGCAAGAGGTCGTGGGTTCGATGCACACCCAGGACAAATGTTTGTATGATGAGCACGATTATTAAAATTTGCTCTCGATCTGTGTGTAATTTCTTCTATAATATGTATGTATTTAAAATATATAAGTATGTTTATCAGTTGTCTGGTTGCCATAGTCTCTGCCTAGGATCATATGGCAGTAAAATAAAATAAAAAATAAACAAAAAAGGTTTTATTCACGTAGACTTTTAAAAAATTAGAAGAAAGAATAGCAGTTGCTTACCCGAAGAAGTTCATTATTACCTATTTAATTATTTGAAGTTATAAAATCTGCTTCAGTTTGTACAGTACCAACAACATATTTAAATTAATTGTCGCTTCAAGTGGGACCAAAGCAACGTGGGCGTCCATAGTACAGCCAACTAATGCAGACTTTATCTAAACTGCACTATTTAGAACATTTAATGTGCTCATGACCCTTAATAAATGTCACCACTCGAAATATACAACTTATGACCCATTACAGATAATTATGACCGAATTCTAGTTTTAGAAGACGTTTAGCATAGAGATTACTCTCATTAGAATGTTAATACGTAATTAGAGAATATGTATCAGGTTTAAATGTCTAATAAATTTGATGCAAATGTTGTATATTGTAAATTGTATTAATTTTGTGCCTTAATTTGGTGTTTAATAAGTGCCATATGTCAGTTGTTACGGGTGATTTACGAGTATATGCAAAATTTTACGTGGTTCTGTATGTTAGCAGTATTTAAATTTGAACTACAAAATTATGTGACACTGTCAATAGTACTAAATTAAACATTTCTAGCCAAACTAGGCAAAGCCTTTTTTCGGATACCAGCGTCAATCCCCTCGTGAATTATCAAAATATAGCCGTTATAATTTATTTGTGTGTTTTTGCGTTAATTTGTGTTTTCCGCCCACGGTTTCGCTTATACTACAGGAATAGTATTTTTTGCAAGATAAGTACTTTTCATTTAATGATAATCCGTTGAGAAGTTAAGCTTAAGCGTGGATTGAGACTGTAGGAGCGTTAATATACATACTTAAATTAAAATATCCTGAGAGAACTAACACACTGCCATCTTATCCCAAGTTAAGTACAGCCTGAACTAATAATAATAATAATAAAGCCATTTAATTCCATATTTCCAAGTTACATTACCAATGTTATAATTTATATTTTTGTTGAAATATGGACCCCTTTTTGGGTAAAGGCCTCCTCCAGCTTTTTCCACAAATCCCTGTCCTTGCCTGTATTTGTCCAGTCGTTTCCTGACAAATGGATAATATCATCAGCCCACCGTCTTACAGGTCTCCCAACATTCCTCTTTCCCTGTGTAAGTTTCCATCGTGTGGTTTCTATGGTCCATCTTTGATCAGTGTAACGTGCGATGTGCCTGAACTATGGCTACGTAAGTACTTTTTATTCTGTGCTATGGCAACAAAACAACTGATATACATACATATATTATTTAAATACATTCAGGTTCTTGATAAATTACACCCAGACACAAAACCAATAACCGTGCTCATCACAAAAAGATTTGTCCTGGGATCGAACCCATGACCAGTGGTTCACAATATAGCAGTCAGGGTCACTAAAATATTAAATTTATACAATAATAGTTTTCTATTGATTATATTTATTAAACTTTAGTTGGTTTGGAGGAAATAATAACCAAACAGATTTTTTCCCACTATTACAACAAATTAATCCATTTCTCAATCTATCATACAATTTCGTTGAACTTTTCAATACTGTGAGTCTTTTGAGTACTGTTAGTCAAATAATAATAATAAAAAAAAACCAAAAACTTTCACGTCTATAAACGATCCCAGTGACAAATCGAATTTGTCATGGTGGTCATAAAATGGATAGCGTTTGACCCTTCAAGCTGTCACGGCATGACGCTTGACGTAAACGCTGGTGGCAAGAAGATTATTCTGATGTCTGACATCCGAGCCGGATCAGGGCCCTGATACAAAAAATGTAGTAAGTAAAAGTTATTTACAATTTTAATAGGCTGTATCGCAGTAGGTTATAAACCTGTAATGATAATTGTATAGAGGAAATAAATAGATAATAGATCACAAATCTCTAGTTCAATAACTCCTTTGAGATGACTTAACTATGATGAGTGGAATACAAAATTTCAAGATTAGTCGATCGATTGGAGTTTGGATTTTTGATCTATGTATAACCCCTTAACGTTAGAAACAATGAGCTATTTATGAGATATGGGTGTGTCTTGCACTTGACCTTATATATGTTATTAATTATTTTACTACCATTTCAAAATAAAAGAGTTGTATCTTTCCCGTATTAACAAATTTGAACAGAAATATAGCTGAAATGAAATGAAATCATTCGAAATAAAAAACAGTTTTGAATACGATTTATTTATTAGAAAAATATATTTTACATACATAAGTGATGTAAAATATTAATTCAATAATAAGTTTTCCTTTGCGGAGAGATATTTCTGAGATGCATATGTAGTCCATTATATTCCTTAATTTCAAGATTATAAATCCCTTCGCGACCACGGAATTTCTTTTTATAATGCAAAAGAGCTTTTAAAAAAAGAAAAAAATATGCTAATACTACTCTGTCAGGAAAGTACCAGGAAAAGATCAATAATACACAAAATGGTTGTTATTCATCCAAATTTATTTTATCACCTTCAAAGTATGATCCTTCCGAAACGATACACTTACGCCAACGAATAATCCATTCATCAAAACATTTTTTAAACGCTGCTTTTGGAATTGAGTTCAGTTCTCGCCGCGAATTCTCCTTTATATCTTCTACCGATTGAAAACGGGTACCACAAAGTGGTCATTTGAGTTTAGGAAAAAGAAAGAAGTCAGCTGGAGCCATATCTGGTGAATATGGTGGTTGCTGGATGGTATTAGTTGAGTGTTTGGTCAAAAATTTTCACAATGATGGCCTTGTGCGAAGGCGCATTATCGTGGTGCAAAATCCAAGAATTTCTTTCCACAAATCTGGTCTTTTTTGTCGAATTTGCTCTCTTAAACGCCGCATAACGCTCAAATAATATTCTTTATTTACCGTTCGACCTTCCGGTAAGAATTCAGAGTGCACAACACCGCGATATTCAAAGAAAACAGTCAACATGACTTTGACTTTTGATCGACTTTGGCGTGGTTTTTTCGGTTTCGGTTCAGTTGGAAGGCGCCACTCCGAAGCTTGTTGACTAGTTTGCATGTCAAACTCGTAAACCCACGTCACGTCACCAGTGACAATGCGTTTCATGAATGTTGGGTCGGAATTGACTCGTTCTACCATGTCCTCAGCGACTTGAGACGAATCGTATGACGATTGAGTTTTTGGAGAAAATTCAGATCTTTTGGGACTAGCCGAGCTGCAACATGTTTCATACCCAAATGATTAGTTAAAATGGTACGAATCAACTCGTGAGATACAGAAAGTCGGCGGCTATCTCTCTCAGAGTTGAATTAGGATTTTCAGTCACTATTTCCTTCACTTTTGCGATGTTAACTTCAGTTGCAGACGTTGATGGCCTACCCGAGCGAGGCAAATCTTTCATCACATCTCGACCGCTTTTGAACGCTTTGAACCACTCATAAGCACGAGATTTTGATAAAGTCGGTTCACCGTAAACCTTCTGTAACATTTTCAGTAACTCCGAACACGAAATTCCATTAGCGATGCAAAATTTAAGACAAACTCTTTGTTCGATTTTTTTGTCCATTATGAAATTCGCAATACACACTATATATGATATTACTAAAACCAGCACTGTATTTAATATAAATAACAGATGCAACTCAAACTCCGCGCCAAAATGGAAAACAGTTGTGCCAATCTAACAACAACAAAAAAAAAACAAAAATTTGAATTTGGAACCATAAACAAATCATCCATTCCTGATACTTTTTAAGCTTTTGCATAGCTTCTATCGCGGGCCTTGAGCGTCGGGACCGGGAATCCAGAAATTCCGTAACGAAAAAAACCTAACACCCCCCACTCCAACCGCCATATATCGATAAATACTAGAACTTTTAATGACTTTTTGAAATATCACGCTTGTCTCTTTAGTTCAGCAACCTTTAGGTGGCATTGGTTGTATTGGAAAACTACCGTAATCAGCTGTTTGTGAGAAAGTATATAGGTGTATAGGTATTTATCATCTACGTACAACAGTGAATATCTGTACTCGTATAATTTGTGTACAAAGTGTTTTAAATATGAATAAACAAAGTGCATTTATTAATGAAGAAAGTCACGAAAAAATAGTGAAAAAAAATGAGTTAGTACTCTATATACATTCATTTTATTATTATTATCACAAATGCAGTATTATAAAATAAATAAATAATTATAATTGCATAAGTTGATAAAAAATGCTATGCAATAGCATTACCGCGGCAGTCTCCGAGTGCCACACGTCTTTTTTGACTGAATGTATATGCTAGAACGAGAAAGAGGGCACGTGTGGCGGAGCGGTTAAGCCAGTCATGTTGCTACTTCATGTGCCGGTTCCAATTGCGGCACAGGTCAACTATTTGTGTGGCCCATATGCAGTTGTTCTGAGTCTGGATTTACTTTATGTCCGTCATTTATATGTTTGTTAAGTACCCCGCGATACCAGGATTCATTTAAAAATTGCGGGCGTTGCCTTAAAAAATGGGCAATCCAAATTGCGCTACATATATCTCAGATCAAGATTTTAAACATTCTGCTTCACTCAAATGAATTCCTTTAAAGAAACTAGCTCTCCTAAACATAAGACAGTAACACTGTATAATTCACGATACGTAGTGGAGAAAAAGTATTGAAAGAATATTAAAGAGGTGAGAACAACATACATTTTGATATGGATTATTTCATTATATGAATCAAACTATAAGACACTGATAAAACTCTGACTCTGCCTTTAAGAATCAACTTTTATTCTCCAAAATAATAGAAACATTAAGTTAATAGTTTTACGACTTCACACTTGTTCATTATCGCAAATATTTTTTTTATTATAAAATAAATTGAGCCCCGTGTTAATAGCTGGAGGGCTTAATTGAAAACTTTCTATACAACTGCTAGAATTACAAAGAAATTTGCCAAAATAAAACTTAAAAAAATGTTATTATAAAAAAATCGAATTGAACCTGCCACTTTGCTATCTATATATCTCATCTCTCCATCAAATTGTTCACCCTGATCAAATGACTAGTAATGACCTGCAGGTCGAATTTTGGTCACGGCGCCCAGACCCAATGAATGTATCTATCTGTGCGCAATATATTAGAGTTCACAAGTGTGTGCACAACTACATGATCACGTTCTATTCCATCACTCTAATGATCCGATGGGACGACAACCGACACGACCGGAAATTGGTAAGGTGCAGGACCGATGGCTGATCTTCGATCGGTGATCTTCGAGGCACGGGAGTGTGATACCGCCAACTCCCAGACTTTGAGCTGACACTGAGGAATTATATGAACAGTAAATTCCCAGAATGATTTCTTAGTCCAACCACAGATTTGAACCCAGGACCTTATTGAATAACGAAGCAGTTAAATCTTTATAAAATTTTCGGATGTGTCCCAATAACAGGGTACGTGACATTTGCATTAAGTTTGTGACTAAAGTTTAAGTATTATTAGCAACAACAATTTACAGTGTGTCAAAGCGATTACATCTATTTTATTATAATTATGTCATAAATAATATGAATATTATTGTAAGTAATATATTTATTTTGGCAAATAATTATGTACCTACAAGGTGTAAGATAAATAGTGGACGTAGATTAAGGAGCCCATGAAAATAAAGATACTGAAGAAAGCCAGTTTATGAAACACCAAAAATATGTTTTTGTCTCCCCATACAAAATTCATCAGCTGAAATATATTCCTGCATGGAAAATTAAATATTTTTATTTTGTATATTATACTAATAATAATAATATCCTGGAACATTATTCACACACGGCCTTCTGATCCCAAACTAAGTAGAGCTTGTACTACGGATACCAGCCAACTGATATATTAATACTATTTTTGTAAAAACATACTTATGTAGATAATTACACCCATTGCACCCATGTACATACATTAATATGCTACACGCCGTTCAGATGTTTAGGCAAATAAGGCTCCTTAAGTACGTCTGAAATCAGGGAGTTGGCAGTCCAAAACCCCGTGCCTCAGAGAGCACGCAAAGCCGTCGCTTCTGTACCTGACCTTTTTCCAATTGGGTCGCTAGTCATCCCAAGCAACGGATTATGAGGGTGATGGAATAGAAAATGCCCCTGTATTTGCGCACATACTTGTGCACTATAATATGTCTCACATATAAGGCTAGTCTCTCTTGAGATCGGTCGCTATATCAAAACAACCTACTAAAATATCAAAATTAAACCTTTTGCTACCAAAACAAAATAATAATTCCAACAAAAATATTGAAAATAAAGAGCCTATTTTACTGCGCATCGTAATGTCGGTAATGACTAGTGTTGTGTTATGTCAAATTATTTCATTCCGATAGGAAAAGTCAAGGTGACCGATCGTGAGTTCGCACTGTAATGATACGTGCGACCAGGATTGACTTATTTTACTTCTATGGATGTGGCAATCAATACTCTCTTAAATTATTACTGTTTTAAGAAAAGGGCCTTTTCTCACAGTAACAGAGCATTCGCAATAGTCCACCATGATTGCCTACTGGGGTTTGACAGACGTCACACGGCATCGCGAACTTTTTTCCAGAACTCTCAGGCATCTCTTGACTGGCTTGTTATGTATGACGAATTGTCGACAAGTCGGATCAATTTGTGCCTGTTGTGACCTTAAAAACTGTTCATTTCATTTATGTTTTTAAGTTTTATATTAAGACTATACATAATATCACTACTACTTTTGTTCACGATAAACTATGTTTATTTCGTTTGTAACATGCTCTTTATCTTGAAGGTATTTCCCGTCAAATAACTTAAGAATTACTTAAATTGTTTTTACAAAAACTATAAAACGCGTTACATACATACCAAAAAACCTACTGTCATATTTATGACCTCTTTCTTTTGAAACTGATTGAAAAATATTTAATATTCCTTTCTTTTGCTCCTCACAAAATAAGAAACTTACTTACTTATCGTATGGGCAGTGGTTCCCCTGGTGTCAAATTGTTCAAGCCGCCCAGTAGGCCTCTGACATAGCTTAACGACTGTTATCTAACAGTTACATGACAATTGGGACTGTCAACTTAACGTACCCTCCAAAGCACGGAGACGCTTAGAAGTTAAACCACTTAGGTGGTCACCCATCTAGGGACTGACCGGCAGCCTAGTTGCTTAACCTCACCGATCACTTACGGACCGGTGAGAGCTTCTAGTTATGAGCACTTCTAAATAAGATTGCGTATAGGGTATCGGGGGTGACGAGTATCACGTCCCCCCACAGCTAACTACATATAATACTGTTGCCAATTAAAGTACCACATCTATATTCTTCTTAAGCGTACTTCACCACAACTCAATGTCGTCCATTGAAATTATAATAGAGGCGTAAAAAACACGATCTCCGGTAAAGCGACTAGGTAAGTCCTTAATCTTAATGCTTCTACATTAGCGAGATGTCATCAGATATAATGACCATCATTTACGTTTTATTTAGGATAACTTCGTTATATAACAGTAATAGATACTCTATTTTAATGATACGTTAATTGTTAAGACTTTATGTTACCTAACTTTATTTGAAATTAATATTAAATTGGATTGGACATTTCGAAAGGATGATTACAAGAATAATGATAAAAGAAGTACCTATACCTGGCCCGTGTGTATCATTCATGCAACCGGAAGGAAAAGTACTCATGGAACATTCTCAGTTCAAATCAGTGATGTTTTCAAGAAAAGCCAGATCATAACTACCCCAAGCCGGTAAGCATGTATGAAGAATATAATGAGAGTTATAATGGCAATATAGTTGTGCAGGGATCGTGACATATGGAAATCCGTGTTATCTCTGCCTATCACACGGGAAAAAAGGCGTGAGTATGTAACTGTGTGTGTCATTTGAAATAATTACTGTTTTATAAAACATACACCTTACTTTATTTTTATCAGCAAACAATATTATTTTCGGAGACCATACCGTAAGTTTCGCTATCGAATAAAACAGTTTTTGACATCAGTACACAAACAATGGAGAAATAGCGTAACATACATACATACACACAATTAAACCATTATGTCAATTTGATAACCTCTTTCTTCAAAAGTCGGTTATAAGTAAAGATTAATTTTATTTATAATTTATCTTATCTTATTTTATCGTAAACACTTTCATTGCGTACAAATATTACCAAGACTTGTAAAGGGGAATATGGTAAATTCAATATTTCCACGTTCATCAATATGGTAGTAATTCAATCAATATCATTACAGTAGTATAGTACTGTTCATGTACAGACGACAGCACATCCAGTCACCCCAATCTATCAATTTTTTTTAAGCATATGGTTCACTTTCAATTGGGATAATTTGACAGATTGGGGTAGCTTGATGTGTTGGCGTCTGTACTACCGAAAATATTAACTAAAATGAGGAATTAAACACATCGCAACCAATAAGGTGACATATAATTATTGTATAACACATATTTTTTCAAAATTCATCCAGGAGATGTCCCTCCTTGCATCCCCATTCTTGAATAATTATAATAACAATTAATAAATAAACAAGCATAACTACTAGTTCTGGTAATAACAAAAACAAAGATGACGCCAGTGATTGAATTTGTACCTAATTTAAAGATAAGGATTTATCCGCTTAACACCTTTAATATGGTGTTCTTACAGATTGATTGACCGCTTCTGCAATGATCTCCCGTCAATCACATTTGCGGGTAACTCCACAATTTTAACACCATACTGTTATTATTTTACGATCTTCTTGCATTGTTCGGCCATGATCTGTACTGTAATTGTTGATACACAGAATAGAAAAAGTAGTAGCAAAGAATGCAGTGTACGCAGTATCTTGGAAGGCTCTTAGTCGTAGATACTTGGTACGAGAATGAAACGGGAGAACTGTGCCAGAAAGTTTTGCTGCCGCTGCTAAGTTTCACATACCTGATTTACTGAAAGCTGTCATTTGTAATTAGAATAAAATACATTTAATCAGCAATAAAGACATAGAAGAAAAACAATACAGTAGGTATAGATTACAAACAACATACACAATAAATAGAGATACAGCTTAATAACGGGTCGGGACATACATAAAAATAATGATTAAGGTCATTCACAGACCCATTACATATTAAGTAACCATTTCCCTGCATGTCCTGCTGAAGGGTTGTCGTCTCAGCATTAGCTGGGTAGAAAACACCCAACACTGATCTTTAGTCGACAACCTTGCTAGTAAACCAGGGGCTCACTTCAATTAAATTGAAGGTCAATCATTATGTAGAACAGTAAAATCTGACAAAAATGATACTTGGAATGATGATTCAGTATCTACAAATACAGTAGCAAAAAAATTAAAAAAAATTGTGTATAATATAAATATTAATAAAATATTTAAAAAAAAATTCGTTATTTCTGTATCGCGGGGTACTTTACAAACACATAATAGACAGACACAAATTACATCCAGGCTCAGAACAACTCTTTTTGGGTCACACAAATAGTTGTCCGGCGCGGGAGTCGAACCCGCGACACAAAGCGAGTCATTGATTTAGGCTACAGGGTAGTGGGAGCATATTCATTGCGATTGACTCTAGGAACTCTATTTTATTATTGACTTTTCCGTATCTTTAGTTATTTTTCAGTGTGAGCTTTTGCGCTGTTTTGGGTATAGCTATATTTTTAAGGTAAACTATTTACTATTCATACACTTTATGTTAACTGTTCTTGGCGTGGTTGGTAAATGCTTGCTTTTCACGCTGCGGGTCGTAGGTTCAATTCTTACCCAGTCAGATAGATGTGTGCATGAACAAGTCTGTTTGTCCTGAGTCTGGGTGTAATTATCACAATAATTATGTATTTACAAAAGAAAAGAAGTATATGCATGTAGTTATCTGGTTTCAATATTACAAGTTCTGCTTAGTTTGGCATCAGATGGCCGTGTGTGAATAATTTCCGAGGATATTTTATAATATATCACATGTTTATTAACACTTTACTTTACTCACAATTATATTATATACGGGTATTTTAATACGAGTACAAATTATAAAGTATATGGGCTACATGGAGAGAAATTTCCGCACAATCCTGGCATTTGCCAGCAAAACCTTCTGCATGTAACTCTCCAGCCAGATATCAAGCCCTAAACTTGCAAGGTAGATTTTCAGGGATTTAGGAATAACTCTATTTGTGGATATAACAATAGGAATGATCGCAGGTCTTTCGGTTCTCCAAATTTGCGCATATTCAAACCTATTATTATTATCTATGAGAGTTGGGCGATAGTAATGCGTTCAGTTTCCCATATTTGTTGCAGCTTTCTCATACCGTTATTACATTAAACTTATTGCTGTTAGCTTCTTATTTTATTGCCTTTACACGTGTTATTACATTCTGGCAATTTGAAATGAATGCAGCTAAACGATTTTGATGCGATATAATGACTAATAAATTTCAGGTGATAAAACAAGGCAGATACACTACTTAGGTAGGTATTCAGTTACTGACTACTACGAATGGCACGTAGAGTCGAGGTCGTAGATACTCTGGTATCACTGACCTTAATGACCTTTTCATTCTTCTGTGTCAACTGCCTCAGAATTATGAGAAAAATATTCTGCAATTCAGATGAATTAGAACCCATATAATGCATTGACGGTGGCCCTAGCCTAGTTGGTAGTGCTCCTGCCTACGAAGCTGGTGGTCCTGGGTTCGAATCCCGGTAAGTGCAAATATTTGTGTGATGAGCACGAATATTTGTTTCTGAGTCATGGATTTTTCTATGTATTTAAGTATTTATCTATCTTTATGAGTATGGTATGTACCCGTTAGTAGTATAGTACAAGTTTTGCTTAGTTTGGGGCTAGGATGATCTGTGTGACATTGTAAAAAAAAAAAATGCAAGACCCGTTGTTCAAGGCGCTCACCGCTTCAGTATCGTTAGGTGGCACTTGTATAGCAGATACCGGGCTCTTGTGCTCTTTAAGAACTTTCTTCAAGCTTTGGCATTCCGACTTAATGTCCCATACTCATTCTATATCATTTCGGCGTGGACATAGATATATGGTGATGCACAATGAAATGACACAGAAGAATGAAATCATCTGAATTTCATAATATTTTTGACATCATTCTGAGGCTGTTGACACAGACGAATGAATCTAATATAACATAGATATGTGGTGGTACACAATGAAATGACACAGAAGAGTGAATTTATCGGAATTGCAGAATATTTTTGACATCATTCTGAGGCAGTTGACACAGACGAATGAATATAATATAAAATAGATATGTGGTGGTACACAATAAAATGACACAGAAGAGTGAATTCATCTGAATTGCAGAATATTTTTGACATCATTCTGAGGCAGTTGACACAGAAGAATGAGTATAATAATTATATTATACTCATTCATTTTAAGAAATCATTAGCAACATGTGGACCTGTAGTTCTTCAAAGACACACACAAACACCACGACATATGTATGCTCTACTAACGTAGACTACTAATGCGTAAACGCAAAACCAACCACCTACTATGTCCCATCACATATTTATATTCATAAATATGTGATGGGACATGATGAAATGACACAAAAGAATGAATTCATCTGAATTGCCAGAATATTTTTGTCATCATTCTGAGGCAGTAGGTGGTTGGTTTTGGGTTTACGCATTAGTAGTCTACGTTAGTAGAGCATACATATGTCGTGGTGTTTGTGTCGTGTGTGTCTTTGAAGAACCTACAGGTCCACATGTTGCTAAAGATTTCTTAAAATTACAGTTAAACTAGGAGGTTTTCACTGCTTCACCGAAACACCACTGCCACAAAATATAGAGTATAATAGAGGACTGTATTTTCATTCATCATTTGAAATTTTGGACGTTGTACTTTTATTTTTAAATTTGTAGTAAGTTTATTGTGACAGATTTAAATTTTACGTTGATGTTAACCATTTCTTTAATCGATATTATATTTTTTTTAATGTTAATGATCTAGTCTAGATCAATTTCAAGTGACCCACAAGCATACTTCGTATTCGGATTCTTATTTTGTGGTTTATATAAATTCATTCAAATATTTTTGGCTCCGCCCGTTTCACAGTGGTTCGTGTAGAACAAGCTAGCTGGACAATATTATTTGTTTCGATTTTTATTTATAAATGAGGTTATTAAGCAAAGATATAAGGGTCATAATACTATTTGAGGTCCATTGGTCGTTTGAGCAGGTATAGTGAAATAAAAACACAATATATTTTTAAACAATTTTATAAATAAATTTAACTATAAATGTAACTATAAAATCTAATATCAGATACATAAAATACCTACTTAAAAACTAAATCGATCACTCATCATCACTATCATCAGATGAATCATCCATTGAATAGTCATGATCATGAGTGGCAGAACTATGAAAACTAGAAACTATATTAACATTTTGTTCCTTAAAGCTAGGTTGAACTAATAAATCTAGGACTTCGATAGGGAATGAACCTATTTTCTTCCGGGGAATTTCTCTTAAACCATTTATTACAGGGTCAGATGTTATCAATAACATATTAAGTAAATCTCTATTCGTAGCTATTCGCGATCGTTTTCGTGTGTTGTGTTCACGAAATCTTCTGCAGTCCTTATTCCGAGCTTCCTGTGCTTCCTCGGAAAGCTGGCCTATAGGCAGAAGTGACGATTTAATTACCTCGCCACTGTGCAGAAGTATTTTGTGAACAGTCGCGGGCATATAATACCATGGATAGAGATTTACGTAAAGTTGTCTGGTTTCTTGAGCTAAGGTTACAAATTTTTCAATATTTATGTCATATCCTGATGATAAAGTACGAAGTAGTATGCTAAATTTTTGTATAAGTGAAACATCTAACCCTGTAATATCGGCACTTGCCTCGGGATTTTCAAAAAATCTTCGCGCGGTATTTCCGTCATTAGTGTTACCGAACCCTGGTTTTGGTATGTCTACAATCAAGCCCATCTCGCTTTTAAAACGCTTTTTAATGTCATCTGAACGTTGCTTCACACTAGCTTTGTCTTCGGCTGATCTAAGTTGCCATTTTTTTACATTAAGTCGATAGCTAATGTGAAGCAAGCATTCAAAGCACCTAATCCAAGCGTGCAACGTAGACAAACCAAAACCAAGATTATCTTTATTCGCCGTAAACTCTTTTGACAAATCATTCATCATTGATGGAGTTGCCCCACAAATAAAACATTTCTGTGAAGAAGAAGTTTCGGTCAAAGTATTGCAAACCTTCCCGTCAATCATTGTCAAAAGCATAACATGTGTGACAGATACTTCGGTCTCCATCACCTTGCAAGTTGTCGGCAATAAAGCATTTATCTCTTCTAAAACCTTATTGGTTTCGGTTATCGTTAAATCTTTGGTTTCCTTAGAAAAGATAAATTTTATTGGGCGACAATGCATTATAGAAGAGGGCCGAGGATTCTGCCACACAATATTACCTTTTTCGTCTCCCAATTGAAGGGGAACGAATGAAAATACAAACAAAAACTCATCACTGTTATCACAGTTGGTGAATTTTTGTTTGTACAAACTGTGACCGGAACTTCCGTCACAACCCCACTTACTGGTTAATGTGAATGATGTGCAAGGTAACAGACTACTGACAACTTCTTGTTGCGCTGAAACTAAACGTTCCGCAGTTTTATCAAGAACTGCCTGAACTTTGATTTCAGCACGCGTTTCGTTAACAGTAATCTGTTCATCTGGAGGATAGCAAGCTACTTTTGCCCTTCTAACACTGTATAATGACGGAAATACCTTATGTCCGGCTTTGATGCTCCACTTCCGAGTCTGCTTATAGCTATGGCTACTTGATTTACTATCAACATAGTATGCTAAAGCTTCCTCGCTTGTCAGACACCTGGACGCACTTGTTGCACTCTCTTTATGGGCTATTGAAGGGTCACCAGTTACATCTTTAATTTGACGTGCTACACTTCTCTGACCCGACAAACGCGCTGACACCTCAGCAGCGTATATTAATTCACTAGCACTCCTGGACTGTAAGAGGTCATCTATGCGTCGTCTTTTCGTTTTGAGACTAGAATCATCAAACTCTTTAGAGGGTCTTCCAGGTCCCGGTTCAGTAGATGTACTTGGCATACATAAATAAACGGACACAGCGAAAGATATGTCAACTCCCTTCAGCCACGTTGAATTCTTCTCTAGGAACCGCTCTCGGTTTCTTGCACAGCTGCTCCACTTTTCAGCCAATTTTGAAGAATATTTTGAGATGATGACCTTGACGTCTCTCAGGGACTGCTCCGTAACACCATCAAAGTCATGTCTCAAAGATATAAACCGAAAGAGCTCCACGTTTCGCGTTTCCTTCGGGTGTTTTAGCCATTCTTCAAAAAAGTCCATTTTTGAGACGGTGAAAACTGTTTAAAGAAAAAAAAAGAAAAAAATTAGTTGTGCAAATAATTCGCAATATTTTTTTCTACTAATTACTACTAGATACTTGTGAGAATCATATAAAATAGATTTTACAGAGTGGACATGAGTGGACATGTAATATTTTGACTATTGAATTCAAAAATATGGGTGAAAAAGTCCACTTTTATCGAAACATTTAATTTAATAAAATTAAATAATGAAGATCCTGTGATAAAAATTAACTAAAACAAAACTACTTACCCTTATGTACACAATCCATCACAAAAACACTATCACAAATTTCTTTTAGTGACTTAAAATAATGTTAACAATATGGTGTAAAAATGCAAATGAATGCACTTTGAATTATCAACACTTTATATACTTACCTTAATGACGGGCCTAATGAGGGTAATTACGAAAATTAATAGATGTATTCCTTAATGTATAGGGCTAATGAGTTCATCTTAATAATTAACTATTAGGAATTGAAGAGTTGTTTTTGTCCAGCTAGTTTGTTCTACGCGAATAACAGTGCGTTTGTCCCGCAACTTGGATTACATTATTCAAAATTAAGTAGTGATGCGTTATTAAATTTGGCCTATGACACTCCATAAATGAAATAATTTTGAAAATTGGCTCTGTAAATCCAGAGATTACCCCTTACAACGTCACAAATTCACAATCTCACAAACTCACAAACGTTACCTCTTTATAATATTTGTATAGATAAGTATGTATTTAGAAGGATGTATATATCAGTTGACTGTTTGCTAAAATACAGGCTCTGCATAGTTTGGGATCAGACAGTATGTTCGTTCAGTGGCTCAAGATATTTATTTTTAAACAGAAGAAGTTAGTTGTTTTTTTTTTATGTATACGTTGTCCGACTAGAACACATTTTCTACCGTTGGGGAGGCCATGTCCAGCAGTGAACGATATCAGACTGATGATCAAAACGAAATATTAGAGTCGTTTTTTTTTTAAACGTGAATATGTACTATCCAACTCTGTACAGACATCTTTACACTGTGGTACAAATTACACTAATGGTTACATTTAAATTTAACCTTGTATGTTTATTATCAATAATTTTACAGTTAAAAATTACTACTAATGTACATTGTTTTATATTTTTAATGAATTTAGCGTGTATATGTTAATGTTTTTACTTTGAACATAATAGTTAGCGATATAGCAAATTGTGATGCGGTTTTCTTGACCACGTTCTGTGACATTATCGTGTTATGTCTTTCATGTCACCTTAAAGGTTCAAATTTTAGTTAATATAGATATTCGCGGAGGAATTATAGTAAACATAAAATAAAATACACATATAAAATAAACATAATATAAAAGTAGAAAATTGTACAGTGCGAATTGAACCAACGTCATCGGCTAATTTTAAATATTGAGGTGCTCATAGCTAGATGGTCTCATCGGTCTGAAAGTGATCGGTGAGGATAAGCAACTACGCTCGCGGATACACCACAGATGGGTGGCCACCAAAGTGGTTTAATTTCTGAGCGCTTCCATACTTCGGAGGGCACGTTAAGCTTAAACTTCCGATTGTAGTCATGAGCAAACAGTCGTTTATTTTTTACTTAATTAGCTTTTTATGGTCCTTATGTTAAATAAAAAAACTATTTAATGTGACTTTAAAAATCCCAATAAGTATTTTATTCATACTGTTTATTTGGAAAACCCTAACTGGCGAGCCGATAAATAAGTTGAGATTAAGTTTACTTTTCCACAAGCGAACCACAACAAATTAACTGACCCTCCTGACCCCAATTTTGTTTATAATGCAAGTCACAAGTTTTTGCCGGTTGGCAATATCCGTTTGCGATGCCACAAGGTTTTGGCCTTGCGACCAATCGTGTCGCTAATGCGTCAAATTGTCGCACGCAATGTCCATTTGGTTAATTTGTCGCTAAAATGGATATCATATCTAATAACACTAGACAAAAATAGTGTTCCTAACCGAATTTTGGCTAGGACAGCTAAACTCCACGGAGAGTAGCCATCTACGCAAGAAATCCTACTAATAATATAAACGCGAAAGTTTGTAAGTATGGATGGATGTTTGTTACTCTTTCACATAATAACTACTCAATGGATTTTACCGGACTGAAAACACTTTTCAGTCCACTTATTTTATAGATATCTTTAGGTGGTCAGTTTAAACCATGGGTTTAAACCGAAAACCTATTTTTTTATTGCAATAGTTGACATCTTGGCAAATGCAAGATGGCATTTCAAGTTTTTATAGTTTATCTAAAGTAGGTCTCACAAAAAAGTATTTAATAATATAGCGTTGTCTGACAAATGCAAGCCCAAATGTAACTTTTCAACGTATTATTTTGGTCCAACCCTGAATTTGAACACAGAACCTCCTTGTCTGACCGACCGACTACTAGTCTGTTTACTAACTACCGCTTAACTGCCATCGCCAACTCGCGTGTCAGCGGTGACTACTGCAAACCCCTCAAAATGGCAACGTTATAGAAACCTTTGGGGTAGGGCTATGTCCAGAAGTGAACGATATCATATCTGATGATGTGTTGGGACAAACAAACAAGAGTTCTACAATTTTACATACATACATAGACTCACGCCTGTCTCCCAGAGGGGTAGGCAGTGACAACGGACTTCCATTTGTCACGATCCTTGCACACCTCTTTCACTTCGTTTACTGACATTATATTCTTCATACATGCTCGCCGGTTTAGGGTACTTCTGACCTGAACTTTCTTGAGTACGTCTCTGATTTGATCAGAGAATGTTCTACGAGGTGGATCTTCCGGTTATACAGGCCAGGTATACTTTTTTTTTGTCAATCTTCTTTCATTCATCCTTTCTAAATGGCCAAACCATCTAAAATTTTAATATTTTTAAAATACAATGGTAAACCTTTTTACTTGTTAATCTTTCAAAATATTTTCCACTTATTTTGTTGAAGTGTAATATTTGGTAATAACATGGTTTCAGTTTCGACAAATTCCATTATTTGGATAGATATTGTTATGAGTAATTTTATTGTCGTTAGGGTATTTCAATTTTAATAGTTTTGTTCCAAAATAATGTATTGTATGTTAAAGAATTATGATAATACTACAATTGGTCAAGTCTGGTGAAGACTTGATCAATTCTGAGGTTGTTATTATTTTTATTTTTTTTAAAGACAATGCGCGCACTAGGGAATCTTTTCCCTGTGTTGCGAGGTACTTTATAAATATATAATTGACGGGCACAAGGAACACCCCGACTCAGAGTAGCTATTTATAGGTTACACAAGTAGTTGATCTTTACCGTTGTGCCACACCTGCAGTCTATTATTATATAAGTTCAGTTTTATTCACTCATATCACTTGGCCCCAATTTAAATTAAATTAATTATGCGTAAATGGGAAGCGAAAGAGGTGTGCAAGGATCGTGACTAATGGAAGTCCGTTGTCTCTGCCTACCCCTCTGGGAGACAGGCGTGAGTCTATGTATGTATGTGATTATGCGTAAATTAAATTAATTAACCAGATAACTGATATACTATTTTTCTTTTGTAAATACATACATATATAGATAATTTACACCCAGACTCAGGACAAACAGACTTGCCCATGCACACAAATATTTGTCCCGGGTGGGAATCGAACCCACGACCTTCGGCGTGCAAGGCAGCGTATCTACCAACCACGCCAACAGGCCCGTCTATATAATAAGATATATAATAAGATAATTGATTTCTGTGTTGCTGTGTACTTCACAAACATATTATAACGCATGACATAAAGTACATTCAGACACCACTGCACTCGTTGGTCTAGCGGTAGCATGTTCAACCGCATTTAATGAGGTCCCGGGTTCAAATACCGGGTCGGGCTATAATTTGATTTAGGAAATTAAGAATATATGGCGGTATCATACTTCCGTGCCTCGGAAAGCATGTAAAGCCGACGGTCCTGTACCTGTACCTGACCTGTCGGTTGTGTCGCTAGTCGTCACATCGGATCATGAGAGTCATGGAATAGAAAGAGCTCCTGTGTTTGCGCACACACTTGTGCACAATAATATGTCCTGCGCAGATGGCTAGTTTCCATTGAGACTGGCCACCGTAGTCGTAATCGACCTGGAGAACATTACATCTAGACTCAGAACAACTATTTAAAAGTCTCACAAATAGTGCCTTGCGCAGGAAACGAACTCCGGCACGACTTGGCCAGGCGACTGTCTTAAGCACTGCATCATACCTGCAGTTCTTGAGTATTTCAACTTACCTAGGAATCCATTATATTTTATTATCATCATCATTTCTTACTCCTCCGCTTCGTTCTCCGCATGCCGTCAGCATTTCTTAGGTGACAGGACATTCTGCATACGCCTGGTACCCATTGCAATTACAGGCAGAACTCGTTCTTAATCAGTGGGAGCCGTACATATAACACTGTAAGTCAGAGAGTCGAAATCGACCTCTTTCACTCAAGTGCTTCAAGCATAAAAAAAACCATGTGTAATGAGTTTATGAGTAATAGCAACCAATTTAATTAATTAACAGTCTTATAGTTGAATGAATTACCTGCTGCGGCGTTTCCCCAGCGCTACGACATGTCCTTCTTCAAACGAGGTTTAAAAAGAGTACTAATATCACGGTAGGCAGCGGTTTGCTGTGCCTCCTGGCACTGCGAATGTCCATGAGCAGCGGTTACCACTTACCATCAGGTGGGCCGCTAGCTCGTCTGCTTCCTAAGGCAATAAAAAAAAAGTTATAAATATCTGCATTAATAACATAGTAGATATGCGTGCGAGGATATCCTAACAAAACTTTTAATTGACCATCTCTTTTTTAATAATCTGAAATAATTGTAACCTGTTAGCTGTAAGTTTTCGAAATTGGAAAATAAAATAAAATAAAATTATCCACCGCGAGACGTCCATAGATGACAAAAGCTTCTCCCAAAGACGCGCTACCTCGGTCCATCTTGTAGGGGGCTTGCCCACACTGGGTCTTCCGGTTCATGGTTACCACTCGAGAGCCTTTCTGATATTTATAAATAAGTTAATACTAATATCATAATTCACAAGATACACTTTAACCGTACCTAGAATCACAATGAAATATACAATATGTGCCTTCGCATGATTGTAAGATGATTGATGCATCTGATTTCATTTGGCCATGTGAACCCAGAGGTCAGGAGATCGTGGGAGGTGAATAGAATACAACCGACATTGTTCGGCCTTCAGACCATCACCAGTATAATTTGAAACATCGTGAATTGGTTTAGAATAATGAAATGTTAATTGCTTTGTGATAATATGTTTTCTTAAGTGAGGTAGAAGAAAATCATACATTCTGTTAATACATTTCTATGCGAAAATATGATAAAAAAGATGACTTACGGGCAGGTTGGCGTGCTTGGTAGATACTTGCCTTTCATGCCGCAAGTCGTGGGTTCGATTCCCACACAGAACAAACATTTGTGTACATGTCTATTTGTCTCGGGTGTAAATATCTATAGGCGTATGTATATATTTCCAAAGTAAGTAGTATATAAAATAAGTAGTATATGTAATATATCAGTTATCTGGTTTCTATAGTACATGTACTGTTTAGTTTGGGATCATATGGTCGCGTGTGAATAAGGTATGGTCGCGGGAGTGATATGAAGATTCGAATGACGTTATTGCGACGCACACTATTACGAAAAAAATAAGAGTGGTACGCCAGTTCGGAAACACATAAGTCGAAAACCGCTATATCGAATGACGTTGTCGTGAACACGCTGATTCTAAAAACTGTTAGTACTTGTAAGTCTTGGTATCGGAATCCACTGTTGCGAATCGGCCTAGTTCAATAATGTAAGAAATTGGAATACCAATTTCTAATATTTTTGTCCGCCCAACCTGGGCCTCGACCGATTTTGACAGGACCTATCATTAGCCTGATATCATATAGCGACCACAGTTAGGTAGTAGCTAGTACACAGAGGACGCTCCTGCCCGACCCGACTACATGCTGTATACCTTTTATGACACCCACAGGATGGTATGGGGTACCAAACAGCCTCTAAGCGATACCGTAAACCAAGACGGAATGAATATTCGATGAACATACATACACAAAAGGAACTCATTGAATATAGGTAGAACGTTCTACCTTTATGAAAAAGGTAAAATTAATAATAATAATAATATCTAGGGACAATGACTTACAGATCATCCTAGCCCCAAACTAAGTAAAGCTGTACTACGGGTACCAGGCGACAACATACATACTTATATAGATAAATAAATACTTAAACACATAGAAAACATCCATGACTCAGAAACAAATATTCGTGCTCATCACACAAATATTTGCACTTACCGGGATTCGAACCCAGGACCAGCAGCTTCGTAGGCAGGAGCACTACCAACTAGGCTACGTACACACGACATATACGTTACATATTTATATATACATTCCTCCATTCAAACAATTCCGTTACTTTACTAAGTTCTTCGCTCAGTAAGTTTATATACGTATAAAAGCTGGAACATGGCCTCAGGTGAAATGATTCACATGTTCCTAACAGTTTATAACGCCTAGTTCGCTAAGGTTATCATGCAATTTAGTGCAATAGTTGCGCTATCTGGGCCGGGCGCGAATTCGTTTCAAGTTCACGTCTGTTCACAACGAGATATGAATGGAAATGGAGAACGTAGTATAGTTATAAATAATCCTCTTGCAGGTCTACTGGCAGTAAGTACTTTTGTGAAACCTCATCTCTTGTTACTTAATTTTTCTTTCTTACTTTTAAGGTGCACATAAATTGGAAATTATTTAATATATGAGTAGATTGTCAGAGGTAAAAATTACGTGGAAATTTAAATTTATAAACTACCTATGTAAAAATTTCAAAGCAACATGAAGTAAAAAATAGTGAACCCGTGGTTAGCTTAATTGGGCTACAACAGACTAAAAAACATGATAAAAAGGGTCAATGATAGAGTCTACTTTATTAATATTAATACTATAATATTGTCAAGTATGCTATTGAGCGTAATATGTTACAAGTAATTTAATTTTAACAATTTTAACTGCGTTGACAATTTTTTTCTGCAATAAGATCCTAACATTACGTATAAATTTAATTTAAAAAACCATCAACCAACCTTCATACATAAGGGTCAAGAATACATTATTACTTTTGTCATTTATGAACTTATTTATACTATAATAGCTTTTCAATAAATTTGTTTTCAATAGCTTAAGTCTGTATTACTTTAAATTATATTGGCAGATTGTTATATAATAAAACAGATTTTACTCTAGAACTCTGCCGAATTACATTTAATTTGGTAGCATTGAAGATAGGTAGTTTTTCCTGCGCGTACTCTCTCTCTGTCTCATCGTTTATTTTTCGGCTATGGGCTTCTACATAGACAGATGCACGCAAGATACCAGGTAAGAATAAATTTAAAACATTCCTCTTCACGTATTTAAATTTCCACCACCACTTAAAATTCTACAATTCATTTTAGCAATGTCTGAAATAAAAAAAAAATCTTCATACCTATTTTTAGTTCAGAAAACCACTGCACAATGTATGTACAATGTGTGCACTGTAGGCACACATTGTACATAATACATTATTCGGTTTAAAGCACATTTATTTTTACTTTATTTTTTTATGTCATAGGGCGATAAACGAGCAAACAGGTCATCTGATGGGAAGAAAACACCGCCGCCTATGTACACTCGTAACACCGAAGGAATCACGGGGTCGTTGCCGGCCTTTAAAAGAGTCAGCAAACAAGTGCTGCTGACTCCTCCCCCCAACGCGATGAGCTCTGGCGACCTTACACGCAAAAACAACGTTATAGTTATTATTAAGTAATGACTTCTGTGAGATACTGCCCCAGTCGTGCGAATGAACGCTATGCCCTACCTCTCATACTACTAGATTATAGCTATTTTAAGAAATAAAGTCTGTTTTTAATGGATCATGTAAAGCTTCGGGCTTTAATCAATTAATTTAACTATGTGTAATTAAGAGGAGCTGTGTAAGTGCTGTTCAATAAATAGCCTTTAGTTCAATGTAATGTGAGTTTAAAAGTTTCTTGCTTGTGTGTGTGCATATAAAAGTGATTTGATTTGGCCAAAGTGTATGTGTTTAAACAGTATGTTATACTTTATGATGGTGCAGCGGCTAAGATGAGTGTCCCGGGTTTGAATCCCGCGCAGTACAACTATTCGTGTGACCCACAAACAGTTCTTTTGAGTCTGGATGTACTTTGTGTCCTTCAATTATATGTTTGTTAAGTACCCCGTGATACAGGGATTAAATTCCCTAGTGCGGGCGTTGTCTTTTTAAAAAAAGAAAAGAAAGAACTTATCAATAATCATGCTGGGTTTTACGACTTTTAAGAAATGCGTACTTTTCTAACATGCGTAGGTATAGGAATGTATCCCATTCTCATCCCATATTTTATGTAAGTAAAGGATGTTAACAAAATCCTCCACATTCGTAACTCGTGCGCACGTATTAGCAATGCACCTCGGCCCACGCTCTAAAGGGCACCGATGATCATCGAACTCGCCCCTCGCAATGCCGATAATAACTCCGTTCTGGTACTAATGTTGTGGCCTAGTTTACTCTGGAGCCTCTGTTATATAAAGCACCGATCATAGAAAGACTATGTCTTCTTTCAAAGAATAAGAATAAAAAAGAGAGTATTTGAGATTACATAAACAGAGATGGTGAAAAAATACTTGTATGATAAACTACTTGTTGGTTTTGTGAATACTTGTATGGATATTTGTTACTATTTCACACAGAAACTACTGAACGGATTTTGATGAAGTATTGTTTAACTTTTGCTTATATATCCGAACATCACATAGGCTATAATTTATAAAGTTTGACGCAGGCAAAACCGCGGAGCAAAACTATTTTCATATAAAAACAATGTTAACCAAGTAGCTAATATCTAATAAATACACAACAAAGTCTTCGCAACCATTTCGCATATTTTGTTAATTAAAATTAAAAAGGTTTTTGTTCTAGTAGACATTAAAATAGCGCTTATAAATAGTCAGGACATGTCTGCAGTAACATATTTAAGTATACATAATTATTTCTAGGTACATATAGATATTTAGATACACGGATTGTGTAAAAAAAATAAAAAATTACCTTTAATTTATAGTTATTTAACTAGCTTAGATTATGTTATTGTCAAAGAATAATATTTTAATACATCTTGTCTGAATGGTTCTGTCTATATTAAAGCAAGAATTTCATATTATTATTATGGCAGACCTAGTGTTTGAGTTTATAACGATGGTCGCGCTTTAATGCTACCACCGTATCCAATGCGCCCCCTGGGAAGTCCCAGCGAAATTAACTCAACTCTTTTATAGCAATAATACTAAGCCACACACAGGCTTTCGGTTAAAAGCCTATTCGCATACAATAACATAATGAACATCGTTAGTTTTCTCAGCTAGAACATAACAGACTTTATACGTCGTAAATGTGGAGTGCGCGCTAAATTGTTATTTACGACCTCTGGTAATGAATTCAGACCTAAGGAGAGCTTAGAAAATGAGCACTTAGGACTGCGGTAGACTGTGCGTATGATTAGATGCGGATTTTAGATACCTATATGGATAAATTAACTCTTTATTTTACACTAGCTGTGCCCCGCGGTTTTACCCGCGTTAATCTTTATAAATTATCACAGCTCCTCCCCCGTAGGTGATAGCGTAATAATATATAGCATATATGTTGACCCCACCTCTGAGTAATATTCATGCAAAATTTGAAGTAAATCCATGCAGTACTTTTTGAGTTTAGCCCGGACATACATACAGACAAACAGACAAAAATTCTATAAACTATATTTTTGGTTTCGATATCGATTGTAGATGACGCCTCCAATATCCTTAAAAAAATATATTCTATGTACAGTTTTGACTTTCCTACGATTTTATTATACGTATAGATTAATAATAAAACTATATATAGGAACATTACAAAGTATACAATTGGCGGTGTGATCTCTACCAGACAACCAAGAAATGGACAATAATAGAGATTATTAGACGGGGGAATTTTTCGGTGTAATTAGACCTTATTAACAGAAAGGTACTCAGCACAAGAGCTTACTTTTAATCTTAATACTTTTTATATATCAGCCAAAGTACGTCCACTGTTAGATAAAAGCTTCCCCAAAGAATGGGGATAAGCCCTAATATAAATTGGCCATCGCAATTTTATTTGGTCATACGAGTAGTTCACAGAAAAACGCTGCTGCCCGTTCTCTGGTACATATTCCCTGGGACGATTTCTACGCCCCCCACGGGATGAGATGGGGTGATGATATTCTAAGCCGTCAACACACAGCACTTATATCCACACTAATATTATCTATCTATATCTAAACATATAATAAAATCGTAGAAAAGTACAGTTTTGACTTTCCTACGATTTTATTATATGTATAGATGCGAAAGTAACTTTGTCTGTTTGTCTGTGGCGCGTTCACGCCCAAACAACAAAACTAATTTAAATGGAATTTGGTACACAAATAGTCTAGAGCCTGAGAAATGAAATAGCCTACTTATTAATGCTAAAAAAGGTTGTAAAGGGTTGAAAGGAGGGGAAGAAATTTGTTTGGAAGTATCGTAATTTTTAGAACTAAAAGCTTGAAAGATGTTTTTTAGGCTTTTAATTTGATATAAATATATAATAATTATAAATGTTTATTTCGAAATCTTTACACTCCATATTTTACACAGAAAAGGAACAAAAAAGAAATATATCCGTAATAAAAAAAAAAATTAAGTTACATAACAAACAAAATGAATATATATAACCTCTCTGCGCTATTACTAAAAATGACGCTATTAGATACAATTATTTCGCTGCAATCTGCAACAATTTATTGTACATTGTGGTACCATTTATATTACATTAAAATTTTGTAAAATTATTAGTTTGCGCTGGCATTATTAAACTAAGATTTTTATGTTATGTTGTTTCGGAAAAGGATGCAGGGTTGGACTTTTTGGGGAGAGGATTAATTTTAAGATCTTTCCATAAGACTTATTAAATTATATTTCAAATTGTGTGTATGTTTTTATTGAGCTATCTCTGTCAAGCTGGGGTTGAACACTGGAAGCAAATAATTTGCTAAGTTTAAAAGGTGCTATATAAGGTTACACACTTTCAACCTTACATGATTTTTCCGCCAAAGGATGGGCTTTACTGTTACAAACATAAACTTAGAACTTGAAACATATAAGTTAATGTATAGCAGTACTTTTACGAATGTTTCATGAGGAAACACATAACCTATCAGTTTTATTGGCGAACTCATGAAACTTGATGTAAGGGCGTAATTGCTTATATCGAGATTTACAACTAAGGATAACTTACCGATAGAAGAACTTTGGAATGATGGAAGGCTTTGAAGCAAGCCGCGAGAGCTAAATACCACTGCCGTTTAAGCGCATAATTCAGCGCGGAACTATCTCACCAGTGCATTTCGATGTTTTATGGGATAGAAAATTGCTGTCAACATTTTATAAAACGTGCATCAGTCATTTTTAACCGACTTTAATGGAATTTTCTATGTCGTTACTAATTTTTGTTTCATGTTATCATTAATTGTATTCCGATTTGGAAATTACATATAATTTTACTAGCTGTGCCCCGCGGTTTTATCCGCGTTAAACTTTATAAATTACAGCCTATGTGTTAATCCAGGGTGTCAGCTAACTCCATACCAAATTTTATTAAAATCGATTCAGCCGTTTAGACGCGTAGAAGTAACAAATATACACATTCACACAGTCACACACTCACAAACTTTCGCCTTTATAATATTAGTGTCATTATATGGGTGTATATAAGTATGTATTTATATTTTATTTTACGTTTTATAAAACGATAATTATTGGATATTAATATTGAGAACAAGTATTTATTATCACCTTTATATTTACTTACTAAAATAAATAAGAATACTGTTCTCAACATATTCAGAAGTCTACTCAAGATACGTTGGAGCTAGGCCTTAGTCCGTAGGAGTTGCAAATTTTGTTACATCTACCATATTTACATTTAAATTTCTTGTTTAAATTCTTTATGTTGTCAAATATCTTAGCTAATATAGTCTAGCAGTAAAAGACAAAACCTATAACCTTCCTTATCATAAACTTGTAGTACTCCAGATTTGGCAAGAAGTTCAAGTAATTACTTGGTAACCGTTTGTACCATAAAAATAATAAACAATAATTTATCAGCTAAAAAAAAAGCCTGCACCCTGACATTATAAAAAGAGCTGCTAATCCTAAACTATCATTCCACGGAAACACTCCTAACACGTCTAGATTAAATTGCGTATTTCTTCGATTACTTTCGCCTACATGCTTGAACACTCACACTCACATACACAATACATAAAACACACCCACTCACAAAACACCAAGCTACAACTTATTCACAAGGAACATATATTTATTAGTATCTATATAATACACGTCACATCTATATAATTTGCTGTGTGGTGACTGCATAGAATATCATCACCCCATCACATCCCATGGGGGGCGTAGAAATTGACCGAGGGAATACCTACCAGAGAACGGGCAGCAGCGTTTTTCTGTGAACTATGACCATCAAACTGCGATCGCCAACCCGTCTGCCAAGCGTGGTAATTATGGCATATCTTCCATTCTTTGGGGAGGCTTTTGTCCAGCTATGGACGTACTTTGGCTGACATGATGATGATGATATAATACACAGCCATCTGATCCGAAACTAGGCAGACTGTACTAACCAAACACCTGATAAACATACTTATATATTTCTAAATACATACGTATTAGATTAATTACAGCCAGACACTAAACAAATAATCGTGTTCAGCACAAAAAGATTTGCCCCGGATGGGAATCGAACCCACGACCCCTAGTTTAGCCGTCAGGGTCACTTACCCCTAGACCAATACTACTATACATACTAACTTTAACTATAATAATTTGTAGACCATCAACTAACCCCATCTCTTAAACTCGTTTCCACAAGCACTCCCTAGGTTGCCTGGAAGACATGAAACCTCGTGATAAAGCCGCCAATTGTACTATTATAATTTGTATGTTTTTCTAATCTTTTTACTATTTCTTAGGTTTCTATGTATGCATAAAACAAATAAAAGTGTTTGATTATTTTATTATTCCAGTAAAAGTAAAACTTCTTCAAGGAACACAGAGATGCCTCAGATGTTATTTGTTGTAATATGTAGCGTCTGAGGCGTATTTTATTTTACTGTTCTGTGTCGTTGTGTCGGAATCTCTCTTTAGTTTCTTTTCCATAACGTAATATTTCTCCTCCTTCCGGCTGTGTCCGCTAGCCGTCTGTAGCTGTGTTTGAGCACACTCTTGTGTTTTAAAAAGGCCCCATGGAGATGGCTAGTTTTTTTTTATTTTTATTTAAACTTTAGTCCACCTTAGTAACTGTAGTCAACCTTAGGGTAGTGAAGGGAGATCGTGGCAAGTGTATTTGGGTTATATAAAATGTATTTTTACTTATTATTCGTATAATTAAACTTAATAATTACGAACACTATATATAATAGATACTATACTATAATATACTATACAATAATAAATATAATAATTATTGACGAGACATTTCTGTGTGTAGTTTCTTGGAAATATACTCACGAACTTTCTTTTTAAGCGCGAAGCGAGTGTTAGCCATCCTGATTCGTACAGAAAGCTCATTCCAAAGAAGTATAGATTGGGCAAAAATTTAAAGTATACATTGGGACTGGCCGCCCTGGCCGCAATTAGACCAACAGGATGTTATTATTACTTTTTTTTATAAAGACAACGCCCGCAATAGAGAATTTAATCCCTGTGTCGCGGGGTACTTTACAAACTAATAATTGACGGACACAATGTACATCCAGACTCAGAACAACTATTTATGGGCCACACAAATAGTTGTCCTGCGCGAGATTCAAACCTGGGTTACGAAGCGGCGAGGCGACTGTCTTAGCCGCTGCGCCACACGTGCAGTAAAACTTTCTACAATGCCTGTTTCTTTATCTAAACCGTTTACTTACCTTTTATCACGATTTCTAACCAACTTCAATATAAATCCGCCTCACATTTCCCATCAGTCCAAAAAACAAACAAAACCGCATAGCGTGTAGTGAGCGCTCAATGGAACATCGCCCATTGAGAACCGAACCCCGATACCATCCATACAGGGAGCAAGAACATGCTTCTGGCAATGTGCGAGAAATGTTTGAACGTCGCCCGTTTATTGCAGATATTTACTTTAAAAGGTTTACCTATTCGGAACCTTCTTAAGCAAAACAAAGTCAGCGAAATTTTAAAGCAATATTTTAATAGTGTGGACTTGAAAGAAAAGGTACCAATAATTCTTTTAAAGTAGTAAGTAATTGTTCCTTTGTTTATGCCTATTTAAAATTAAAGATGCATAAAAAAGTTGTATGCACTGACTCTAGACAATGGAACCAGAAGATGAGGTCCCATATTTAATTCCCAAATGGAAGCAAGCAAGCTAACCTAACCTGTAACTGTTGGTCCCGGTTAGTGTCGTTAGACAACAGTCGACCAGCCTGGAAGCCTACTGGGTGGCTTGATTATCTCTGTCACCAAGGTTACCACTGCTCATAGGATAGTATAGAGAAAAGACCCTTTTTTCCGGGGTAGTAAATCCTACATCCGCCTTGGGAGGGCAGAGGAAGAGATGGTGAGAGAAAGAATCCTGATCCAACATCTTGGTTGTTAGTTCCCTATGGGTGACAAGGTCAGACGGAAGTTGCTTGTTCAAAATATAGTAGCTAACTAACCGTATAATGAACGAAAGTTATGCACAAGCGTGTGTACTCACGGCTACACATCAAGCTATACATTTCCAATATAAGCTGATCTCGCGTTGTATACGATTTCCCTACAATGAAAGGTCAGCTTATATTGGAAATGTATAGCTTGATGTGTAGCCGTGCGTACATATTGATAACACATAGCCAAATTTCAGCGACGGCAACCAATCCCAACAGCAACTATTCAACTACACCGGATATATTATCAACTCTAAGACATATTATAGTGCGCAAAACCTAAACCTTGCCTTATTTAACAAGAATTACGGTTATATATGTTTCTCTTCCCAGCCGATTTGGGCTATGGTGACTACTTTTTATTATCAGCAAACGAGGATCAGTCAGTTCGCGCATGTAACTTTCGATACAATATCAAATCCTGTGAGTAAACGTAGATACACAAATACGTCTGCATGTGACGACCCTGTCGACATAGTAATAAAATATGGCTGGTGGTTTAGCTTAAAGAGCATCGCGTGTCTCATCCAGCTTGTATTTTCTCTGCTCCTCAAAGTCATGATTGAGAATAACGATTAAGGTATTTATGAATCAAAACCCAAAGACATCTGAGAAAGGATTCTGACCCTAAAGTAGTCGTTGATCCCTAAAAAGTGGAAATAAGGCACACTTTTTTATACATAACAGTTACCAAAAATGCACAAGAATGCAAAATCCTACCTCAAGACAAGATTTCTATCTAACCGGCCTACCGCAGGATAAAAACCATTTGATTTTTGAACATTTAAGACACATTGGCAGTATTTAATCGTAAGAGACGGCAGATAACGTGCGTTATCTACACCGCAACGTATCGCGGCCATTACAACTAGTCTTGTGCTCGGATTAAACCTATTTATAAGTAGAGGGTCCATATATTTTGATTTCTTTACCACTACCCACAAAATAGCTTTACTTTTATACAAAAGTAAAGCGATTTTGTAGGTAGTGGAAACGAAAATCAAAACGGAGTAGTATTGAAAGGTTTTACTAATAAAAATATTTTATGCCGAAATTCGGTAGATAAAGTTGTTAATATATTCACTGCGGAATTTTTTTCAGGTAATAAACAGTTCAGAAATCATACCTCAAAACAGTATCTTTATCTAACCCTCCTAACGGAGGAAAAGAGCTATCTTATTTTTGAATATATAAAACATATTTGTAGTTTTAAATCGTAAGAGACGGCAGATAACGTGTGTTATTTACCATGAAGTGTATCGCAGCTACTACGACATATTTTTTATGACCTGTAAATTTAATTAAAACTCACCACACTCATGAGCATGATCATAATATATAAGCAAATGAAAAACTTTTTATGAGAATTACGCGGATCGAGGAGTATTAAATTTGGAACAGTTAAAGTTAATATGAAGGAGTGCAGAAAGCTAATATTTAAAAAAAAAAGTTGAAAAAAATGTCATGTCTTTGACACACTGGAAAGAGATGACAAACTTAGAACAAATTATTATTATTTGTCTTGACTATAGAACTTTAATGGTTGAATTTCAAACAAGTGTGATCTCTAGTATACATAAATAAACATTGAAATACAGAAACACATTATATAAATTTTGCGGAATTTATGATATTTCAAAAATTAGATAAATTTTAGATTGTCCGCCGTAATATAGTGTAACACTACTCCGACTCCTGCGCATCGTTCCAGCACAATAAAACGGGCCACACCTCATCCGTCCGCGTAAGTGTAATGTTGTGTTCTGTCACATTACACAACCACTACACTCGCTTATAACATTCTACAGTACGAATTAAAACCTATTTATGATTATTATTTAGTATTATTATGAATGTCCGTTAGCTGTACGTCTATGGAATGAATTGCCTTTATCAATTAAATCTATTCTAAATGCTAATATTTTCAAACAGGTTGATTATGAATACTACTTGTTTAACAGTATGACTATTGACACCTTGCAATTGTTACGCAAAAGTTTTTCTTTGTTTTATATCTTAGAGTGTATTTGTCACATATTCTTATTGTTTTAGTTTTCTTATTTATCTATATATATAAAAATCAATGCCACTTTTCGTTGTAATGTTATAACTCAACAACGCCTTTACCGATTTGGCTAATTTTGTTCTTGAATTATTCGTGGAAGTCCAGGGAAGGTTTGAATGTAAAGAAAATTTTAAAAAAGTTTTGAAATGGTGTAAAATCAACATCTTTCTATACTCCCATATACAAACAATTTGTACTAATACTTAAAAGCGTAGCGAATCACGTACCGGGCCGCTAGTTTTTTTATGTAATATATTACTACTTACTTCATTTAATGCCCAGAAATTAAACCACTTTGGTGGTCACCCATCTATAGACTGATAGCGAACCTAGTTGCTTAACCTCGCCGATCACTTACCGACCGATGAGAGTATCTGGCTATGAGAATATACGTACTATTTACATATATTTATGAATAAAATCCCGATCGATATACCGCCATTCATGTAGAATTAAGCGCCATATGTGTAGTTTTAAATTTGTAAATTTACACGGTGGTATTGTTATTAGATGCATAGGTTTTAGTCTAGTGCCTAATGGGTAGCGCTACTAGTAGCGATATTTAAGTGATTTAAAACAAAGAGCTCAACTCATCTGATGAAGCATTGAGGGTGCATCGTTAAGCCTCTGAAACATTATTCCATTTATTATTGTTATCATGCCTTTTTATTGTTTTTCGATTAAGTATAATTTGGTTTAATTATTATTTGATAATTTGGTTTAGTTAAATTTAATTACAATTTATATTTTTGTTTATATAGTTTATTACCATTTTAATTTTATTGCACTTTGTTTTTAGCTTCGATTATCACTTCTATTAGTGAGTGTTGGTTCTCCTGTTATTGGCAACTGTATAAGACCATAACTTAGTAAATCCAACCGTTATTTGATCAGTAATATTCTGAAGCTATTGGTGCACCTTTAAATAAATAAATAGTGATCTTCCCTGTAAGTAAGGTCTTAGAAGTTATCAGGGCATCATAGGCTATTTATAGTAACTAATATGTTATATGAAAAAACTGCATAAATTATTAACAACCAATTACAAATTTTAAAAATAGTCTACTTCCGTACTAGTATGATCGTTTCCTGTATTGCGGGGAACTTTACAAACAGGAAATTTACGGACACAAGAATATCCCACCTAAACTGACAACTTTTTTATTTATTTAAAGATAACGCCAGCGCCAGTGAAAGAATCTATATTGCAGGGTACTTGACATATGCTTATGGGTGACACGAATAACTGTCCTGTGAGGGAATCGAACCCAAGATACGGAGTGACGAGTTGATTGTCTTAGCCGCTGCGCCACTCGTGCAGGCAATCTGTCAAAGTATCACACAAATAGTTGTTCTGTACGGGAACTGAACCCGAACAATAATAACGAGGCGCCTACCTTAACCACTGCACCACACATCCGTCATAAGTTGACCTGTTGCTCTAGTGGTTAGTTATTGTTACTGTATAAAATCATTATCCCCAAACAACAACATTGAAAGCATTATAGCCCAGGCTCTGTCTAATTTGGGATCAGATGGCAGTGTGTTAATTGTCCCTAGATATTTATTTATTTATTACTAGCTAGGCCCCGCGGTTTCACCTGCGTTAAAGTAGTTTTGTCGTTAAAGAGTAACAAACATACATCCATACATCTAACTCACAAACTTTCGCATTTATAATATTAGTAGGATGTGTGCATCTCGCGGTTTTGGCAGTGAACGCCATAATAGGAATAGTTTGCAGATGGTTGATTTTTTCCTACTTACTTGACACTTATCTTCATATTTTGGACAATTCACACAATATCTTCATAAATTGTAGCCTATCTGTTATTCTGATGTATAAGGTATATATAGTATTGTAAAGTTTAATTAAAATCCATTCATTAGTTTTTACGTGAAAGAGTAACAAACATGCATCCATACTTACAAACTTTCACATTTATAATATTAAGTAGGATATTTCGTATACTATATCAATTACGACGCCGATGATTTTGTCAGAGATTTTATTATATAGGCAATTAGGATAATTTTTATAGCACTAATAAATCAAGCACTTTGTCTGTACAAAATGTTGCATGCCACAATTCATCATTATCCCCAAACGACAACATAGAAAGCACTATAGCCCAGTCACTATAAATAATTCAGTAACACCGGAATCGTGAAATGGAGCCAATCAGAACTTAGTCCTCGTCGCCAGTTTTACCACTCAACTGACGGTCCGATAGTATTAATATTATGATATTTTTCAATAATAACAATATAGCCTTAATAGGACGTCGTGAACTTGAAGATGTGACTCTCACGACATTTGAGTTGTTAGGGGGAGTGCAGAAGTAAATTGAAATTGTGGAAATGGGAATCAAATAGATGTGTATGTAATTTTTTTTATGAAACATTTATAAAAGCATAGTAAATATCCCTGGGTACAATAAATTATTATAGATATGCCTGTTTGTCCTAAGTCTGGATGGATATATAAGGTTCAGATGGCCGTGTGTGAATAATGTCCCAGAATATTTATTGCGTATACCACTTATTGTAATATAAAGGGGTCGTATGCTACAGGATCAGTAACCGCAGACTTCAGCACTAGTGATATTAATACCTCATATTTATAGAAAATTATTGTATAATAATCAGTAAAAGCGCAAGACCGGCAATTGTGGAGATCTTTGGGGGAGGCCTTTGTCCAGCAGTGGACGTCTTTCGGCTGATATGATGATGATGATTAATCAGTAAAAAATAAAATATATTTCAATTACATTATTTGTAGTTGCTCAACTTTATTAATCTTAAGTCTTATTGAAATTTAACATCGTTCATGTTTTTAAACTAAAAGAAATGTATAGGTTTAACTTTAGCAACAATCACGAATAGATTAAAATTAGCAATGAATAAAGTATTGATTAAAACGCAAAATGTTTACTATCTGCTGAATACCTCATCATGTCAGCAAAATGACGTCCCCTATTAGACAAAAGATCTCTACAATGGAGCCATCATTTGGAGGTATTTTCCATAATCGCCACGCTTGGCAGACGAGTAGGCGAAAATCATACTGCGTATAATTTTATAGTACGCACGGCTACATTTCAAGCTATATTTTCCAATATAAGCTGCCTGTCATTGTATGGAAATCATATACAACGCGAGATCAGTTTATACTGGAATTGTATAGCTTGATGTGCCACAAATTCCCTGGGGCAACTTCAACGCCCCCCATGGAATGAGATTGGGTGGTAATATTCTTTGCCCTCAGCCACACAGCTCTACTTATGTAGAGTTTTAAAAAAGAGAGCGTTTTACATAACCTAGAAATTGGAGAGTCGTAAGGGTAGGCTGAATCTTCTATCAAGGCAAATGCATAGGGGATGCCAAATCTGAAAATGCTTAGCAGACCATGTCAGTTGATTTGGTTTCTTAATTATTTTAATGGACAAAGGCAAAGATATTGCTAATTTAAGAGGGCGATGATAGCCTGGAAATCAGTCAGTGCACATTCGGGTCTGGTAGACTCACCCACTTTTCATAAATCTAAATTAAATTTGACCGATATAATGTTATAATTATTAATATCGTACCTTAATGAAAATGAGAGACAAAAATGTTATATGTATTAAACGCTCGTATATAACAGAAAGCGACAGAGAGATAACAGAAAAAGACACCTGAATAGATGGAAGAATTCTACAAATCTTCTACCACAAGCTGCGTTATAGAACTTTGCTACAAATAATTGAATTAATTTAGATGGAAAATTGAGTATATATTTTATTCATATATGTTTAATAGTATGTAAAAGCATTATATTATTATCATGTATTTTTTTAATTACTTACATACTAATGTAAATAGTTAAAACACTCGCTTATAACCACCAATTCTTAGTTAATAATACCGTGTTTTTGAGCAATTGAGATTTAAAATTGTATCAGAAATAGATTTTTGATGTAATGCATGAATTAAGATGGTAAGCCTATAGATAAATCAAATATTAGTTTTAATCTGTCCACAATTGTATGCGTTTCCAATATTAAATATGTACTCTTTTAGCGATACGAATTAATACTAACTACATAAATACGTGATCAACCTTTAAAGTTTTAATTAGTTTATGATGATTAGTATGAATCACAGTTATTCTGCACTACCCTTTCAATATATCAATTTTCATACTCTCTTTATGCTCACATCGTAATTTTAATTCAATATTTGAAATACGCTTTGTCAACTCTGCCTTATGATTGATACACACTGAGCGGTTGAAACGCTCAATTTTTTTTCCGTTATGGGAATAGGTTAATTGTTAGTGTTAGGCATTCGTACACCGTGGGCCATTATATCAAGTTTCAGCGTTACATAGTCTAAATACGCCATAAACTATATTTCAAATATCTATTTAACATAGTTCGGTTTGCGTTCACCATAAAGTAACACTAGTCATATTTTGTTTCTGTATTTATAGTTACTGCAAGTGATATGTTGGATTGAACATTCACTGCATGTGATTCAATAAAAGATAACTGAAATGTACCGATCTTTCGTTCAGTGGTTAGTGATCCGTCTGCCAAGCCAGAGGTAGAGACAGTGTGTTAGTTGACCCAAGATATTCATTATATTTGATTTATTTGCTAATTAACTCTTAATGGACCAAAACATTTACGAAACTGTTTTTATTGAATATCATAATTTTACGCTATATTATGTACAAGATGAGCGTTTCGACGTCGCGTTCCATCCGCGTGCATTACCCGCTACCTTCATCCTCTTCTTCACCTGTCGTGCGCCCGCGCAACGATAACACGGACCGCAGCAACAATCGTGCGACATTCCGCCTAAGCGTTATAACTCATGAATGTTTTAATACCCTTGGTCCGGATCCGACCCCGATAATTTATCATACCGCGACTATTTTAAATAAACGGGAAGCTTTGTTTGGTGAAAAGTTCATGGTTTTCTGGGATCCGTTAGACTAGAAACCTATTCAAATTTCTAGTATCTTCTTCTTACGACATAGCCAATCTTTTATAATGGAATCAAGTATATATTATTATGGCCCGACCAATGACGGTAGGTTGCGGATTTTAGTATGACTCGGTATCATTCATGTTGCCATAGCGAAAAATTTGAACGGGTAACTCATGTTGATAATTAATTTTATGACACTATGCGGAACTCATTTACTCTGAAGATATATATGTATAATATATAATATAATAATATCGTGGGATATTATTCACACACGGCTTGCTTACTTATCGTATGGGCAGTGGTTACCTAGTGTCATAGTTGTTCTAGCTATGATCGCCATCTGATCCCAAACAAAGCAAAGCTTGTACTATGTAAATCAGATAACTGTTATACTACATACACTACTTATCTTTTGTAAATACATACTTATATAGATGATTACACCCAGACTCAGGACAAACAGACATGTTCATGCACACAGATATCTGGGTGCGAATCAAACAACCTGCCGCTTGAAAGGCAAGCATTTATCAACCACGCCAACATATAATTAATTACGTGAGTTACCCGTTACAATTTTTCTCCTATGTGATCTCCTCATTTCAGTTTTAATTATAATCTTCCCTTGCAAATCCACTTTCTCTATTAAAGTATGGTGTACTTACGTGTAGCACGTCGTACGCAAAGCACTCGCAATTCTCGAAAATCAGAGAGTCAGAATTTTTTTTTTTCCCTTGACGTGGTGGTCTATTATGACCAAACTTTTAGAGAAAGCCCAAATACCAGATTCGACCATCCAGGACAGACGGTCCTGGCGCAAAATAATTAGCAGAGCTCACCTAATGTGGGATAAGGCAAAGAGAAAGAAAGAAGAAGTGCTTACTAATGAACAGAAACACATGTGACGATAGCCTCAGAATTTTGTACACTTTATTATTATTAATATCTTTTTTTTTATATCACGAGCAAGTGGGTCACCTGATGGTAAGTGATCACCGCCGCCCATGGAAACTCGCAACACCAGAGTTGCCGCGAGTGCTTTGCTGCCTTTAAAAGTCAGCAAACAAGTATTGCTGACCCTTCCCTCAACGCCAATGAGCTCTGGCGACCTTTTTAGCCGATAGAGAATAGTAGAGAGAATTCGTAAATCATACTAATATTATAAAGGCGAAAGTTTGTGACTGTATGAGTGTGTATGTTTGTTACTTCACGTCTAAACGGATTTTAATAAAATTTGGCATGGAGTTAGCTGACACCCTGGTTTAACACATAGGCTATAATTTTTAAATTTTAACGCGGGTAAAACAGCTAGTACTAATATAATCCAAGTGTTCTGCAGGACGGTGGTGGACGGCCGGTGATTACTATAAAATGAAGATAGAGGAGATACTTCACAATACAATATGTAGTAAAAATATTAGACTTAACCTAGATAATTAAACATAATCTCTTGACAATAACTTGATACGAGCTAGCTAAATATCAATGCTATAATAAAATAAGTTTTATAAATGTTTTCATACAATGTGTACCTAAATATCTATGTTACTAGAAATAATAATGTATACAACTATATTACTACAAACATGTTCTGATTATTTACAAGCGCTTTTTGAAAGTCTACGTGAATAAAGCCCTTTTTTTTTTTTTTAAACGTCCACCTTCATCGCACTTGGTTTTATGATCAATTCCCGTAATATATAGATAGAATACTCTTTCTTGTACACACTCAAACGAAAAGAAAACACGTTGATATAAAGAACATAATGTACAACAGGCGGTCTTATCGCCTTAAGCGATCTCTTCCAGACAACCTTTGGATGGATAGGAACTGAAAGTAAAGTAAACAGTAGCAGGAGTGTCATAAATATATTGCATACGAAATACTTAGTATGACTTCACAAATAAACGTATGTTAATAAACATATCATACACTAATTATATCAACTTATATATTATTATATCAACAGCTATTATATCAAGTTCCCATGCAAGAATAAAGATCATCTGATGCATTTCATATGGGGCGCTATAAAGCAATATTTCGTATTACACTAAATTCTTTTGTAAAATTCATTACCTCAATATAAACACAACCATTCATACAAGATGTTGTAAAATATATCTATAATTCAGATTTTTTATGATTTAACCTATAGATAAACTCTTTGACAATAACTTAAATAAGCAAGCTAATTAGTATCATAAATTAAATTGTAATTCTAAATGTTTTTACACCTCTACAAGAAACAGAATCTGAATATCTATGTGTATATACCTAGCATAAATATGTATACTTAACTACGTACAAACATGTTCTGACTATACACTAGCGTGTAAAGTCTACGCGAGTAAAATATTTTTTTTTATCCTACTATAATATTATAAACGCGAAAGTTTTTAAGTATGGATGGATGGATGCTTGTTACTCTTTCACGTCAAAACTACTCAATGAATTTTAATGAAACTGTACAATAGTATAGCTTATACATCAGAATAATACATAGGCTACAATTTCTACACCGGAGCAGTATACCCGCGTTCCCGGGGCTCCCCATATCAGGCGCCAGAAGAAGTCCACGGCAGGTTAGGTTTAGTCGGTGCGAGTCCGACATACCCACCCGTAGACACTTTTTGCGGGTGGCATGCATTAGCATTCCCCCTGCTTTATCAAAAAAAAAAGGCTACAATTTCTAAAGATATTGTGTGAATTGTCCAAAATATGACGTTTAGTGTCAAGTAAGTAGGAAAAAATCTACCATCTGCGAGCTATTCCAGCGTGCACTGCTAAAACCGCTAGAGGTACACATCCTACTAATATTATAAACGCGAAAATTTGTGAGTATAGATGTATGGATGTACATATTATGTTTGTAACTCTTTTACGCCGATACTAATTTAACGCGGGTGACACCGCGGGGCATCGCTCGTTTATTTATATATTTGATTAAATCAGCTAATAACAATAACACGGTTCCCGAGAATAAAATTAATACATATATATCTTTCTTTATCTTTAATCTATTTAATATACTATTTTATATTAATAGAGTGTGTTATCTATAGAAATGGCTGAAATAAAATACATATTGATGTAATATTATCGTGTACGAAAATTGTTTCACTAATTAACTGTAATGATTCCCATTTAAATGCCAACCCGCGATAGTCAACGACGTTGCGTAATTACAAAGTATGAAAAATACGAGTGCCATAATGTATACCAAGTTTTCGAACCGTATATTAATCGAAAGCCAAGCGAAAATATTCCTTATGAGACGAGTTTTAAGCTCCATGTGTGAGTTCCTAGACATTTTTAATATGCATCGAAAATCGCTCTGGTGTTAACTCAGAAGATAATCAACCACCTGTATTTGTGACATACGGTTAAGTAAACCGACGAACGCAAAATATGAAAGTTCTGAATGATAGCCATTCTCAAGAAGTCAATAGTTTCATTGAATTTAAAGAATAGTATAATAGTGTTAACATTATTAAATTTAGTAAGTAAAATTATAACGAAATATTAAAAGACCGACCTTGGCAAAAATATTGTGTGTATATATGAAATTGGTTTATCCTAGCGGAAGATTCTCAAGTATTCATTTACTTTTTTATCACAAACTTAATGGATAGGATAGGATAGTTTTGCGAGAAAAACGTTGTCACCTCACAAATTTTTAAGTAATCATTAACAACTTTAACATATAATCTAACACATGTTTTATAATCACATAGAGCTTTCTATTTGGTTAAGATGCCAAGTAACATTTCAAATCTATACATATTCTAGTCTCTAGTGCTTATTGATTCTCCCATCATAAAGAATGTACAACCAACTTAAATTTTCCTGGAAAAATCTATAGTTTACTAATTGGTGTGTGCTAATGACTAGTTGATAGAAAGGAAAGCTTTTAAGTTCTGTTCAGACAAATAACTTTGTCGAAGATCACTAGAGCAAAGTTTATACAATTCAGTACTACGGCTACTTGTTCTCTAGGTAAGTTGAGTAAACCTAAGTCAGCGTCACCACCCAAAGCATGACGATTCACTTACGTTCATTTCTCGGCAAACATATTGATAAAAATCAACAGTGCGATAACATAAAGAAAACCTACTCCTTTACGGTGCAGGCCGTGAGGTTGTGGAATTCTCTTCCGCCTAACATCCGTAAAATAAATACTATCACTTTATTTAAAAAACGAGTGAAAGAACATTATCTCTTATCTTCATCCTAATATTTGTGTACCTTGTATAATAATATGTAGTATATTATATAGTCTTTATATATATATCCCCTCCCCTATTTATGTATTATTAGTATGTAGTGTATAAATACACTTAGTAGTGTATAGTTGTCTACACACGGCATGGTCTTTTTCCGATTAGTTTCTCCTCTCGCGGGTCTGCTGGAAGATATTTCTATTGAAATAAGCAGTACCTTTGTGCTATTTTTTCCTATTTTTGTAATTTATTGTTATTTTTGTTTCTGTGTGTACATAAATTATTAAATAAATTAAAAAAAAAAAAAAAAAAGTCTAATTATAAACTAGTCTAAATATAAGTCTAATGTGAGGCCCCGCTTCTTCTATAAGTAGTTCTACTGAGTTATATAGTTATGTTTATAACGTAACTTGCGACACAGGGATTATTATTCATGAGTACGGGCTTAATCAAAATACAAAATCAATATTTAGTGTTAATTCCGCTAATTGTCAGTTTAATCATGCTGGGATGCAATTTGCACCGCCCTCCCGCCCGCAAAAATGTGCACATGCAAGAAGGACAATATAAAAAGCAAATAACATGCGCCAGTACGATACCCAACACGTGTTTCGGTCCTCCACGGACCATTCTCAAGGGCTGCTAACTCGTCGAGTGCTCGAAGGAGACTAAAAGCCAACGAGGCGAGCGCTCTTTTATATACTACCAACCGCATGGACAATTATTTCTAACTACCCCCAAATATTCGTAGTAAAGGAGATGAAACTAAATTTGTTTGGTCATTCAACAATGCAAAACTATTACTGCTATGTTTTAATATTTCTAATTGTTCCAACACACATAACCGGAAACTTTTATCACAACTATGTAAAATATTATACGTATTATTGTCGCCCAAGGAATGGCCAGTTTCAATTAAATGTTTGGCATAATGAGATTTATCAGGATGGCCATTCCTATAAGCAGCTACATGCTCTTTATACCGTATTTCAAAATTTCGGCCTGTCTGACCTATATATACCGCGTCACAATCATCGCAGACCAACCTATACACGCCGGATTTCTTGCAATTTTCCAAATTATCTTTTCCATTACAAAGACGTCGTATAGTTTGGTCCGTCCGAAATGCAACGTGAATATTATTTTTACGCAGTAAATTGGCAATTCTATCTGAAATTGGGCCCATATAGGTCAGACTACCAACATATTTGTTAATACGGTCAGGGGGGCATGCATACAGTAAAGAGCGAACCCTACATCTCTGATTATTTTTAATCAAATTATCAATAATAGATTTTGGATAACCGTTTGATAACGCGATTTCATAAAGAATATTAAGTTCTTTTATGTAATTCTCATTAGACAAGGGGACCGACATTAACCTATGAACATAGCTGCGGAAGGCAGCTAGTTTATGTTGATTGGGGTGACATGATGAAGCTGGAATAGCCATATCGGTATGTGTTGGTTTCCGATATATTTGAAATTCTAATTTATTATGGCATGATTAAACTGACAATTAGCGGAATTAACACTAAATATTGATTTTGTATTTTGATTGTTATGGATTTCCGCAAAGTAACGCCTGATTCCATTAGTTACGGGCTTAATGTTTAAAATTAATGTTAGTCTATAAGATGTTAACCACACAAGTTGGTAGTTCTTCCCCGCCATACTTACCAATAAAAATAATAAGTTAAAGTGCAATACTAATGCGCTAGCAAACTGCAGATATTCCTATCTACTCGATTTGTGTGTCATTACGCACATAAAATCGTTTTTATTAACACAACCTTATCGATTTAATGGGAGCATCGCCGCTGCTGTGACATTTCGATTCGTTATTTAGCTACTAGTTTTTAATTTTGCTGCTTAATCTACGGTAATGTAACCGAGGCTTATCTTTAGTATAAAACTTTAAATCATGTGTGTATTTTTTATTCGATTATAGATCAATCTATTTCTGTAAGTAAATGGGTGCAATAAATATGCACTAATTAGATATCGGGTGGGTTGTAATGATATTTTTTGTATGTGCCTTTTAATGCTGTCTGGATTTTATGATACCTCGTTTTTTATAATTGAGTTTAGTACTATTTATTCTTTTTCTTGAATAATTTATAAGACAAATATTATGGATTTATATAGGTGAAGTTTTACTGCATCGTCGATTCGTTTAAAACTTCCAAATTAAGTTTGTTCCAATTATTGAATTAGCAAAGACCGGTATGAATGATACATATTTTACTAATAAAATTGATTAAAGAGGTTTTACTTTCAAAAATTTATAGATCCTTTACAGACAAACTATCTGTTTAAGATCTGTTTGCCATCTCTCTGTTTAATTTTGAAGGATTAGAAAGGCAATTTTTATTTTCCTCCTTTTTACGGTGGTAAGGATCTTAGGACCTTTATTTAGTGTAGTATTTCGCTAAAAAGAGTTATTTTTGAATTAATTAATTATAAAATTAGTTGCAAATGATGATGATGTGTCAATATGTTGAGTATAAAATCTATTGATAAGTTACTTCGTTGCAATTTGGGTGTAACATTAATAATATCTATTCATTTAACTGAAGGTCTTGTAGGAGTTTCAACTAAATATGTATATTATTTTTTTCCTTTCAAACATACTGATTAGGTAACGTGCGTTTCATGACCTATACAAATATAAATAGTATAGTATAATATATCAGTTATTTATTTAAGGATTTATAATAATATATGTAAAAATAATTAACACATACATAATGTAAATAGATACTAGATATAAGAATAATCTCATATTGCATATTACCCGTCTCCACAAAATAAGTAACTCTTTTATGGGGCAATGTAGAAGATTCTTTAACAAACTTCCCAATGATATTAGAGAACTGTCTACGAATAAGTTTAAATGAATTATTAAAGCCAAATTGTGTAGCATATTACAATTTTTTTAAGTGATAAAAGTGCTTGGGATTGAGTTGTTTTGAGTCAACACGCATGATTGTAATTAATCTTAAATATATTTTATTTTAAAATAGGATTCCTACTGAGTTTTCTGGCAGTGTTTCGCAGTAGCTGCCACGTCATACACTGCACGGTAGGAAAAAAAATATGACTATTCCACATAAATGTAAAAATTTTACGGAATAAATGATTTTGACTTTTGACTTTTGAAATAGAGACCGCACTGACGGACTAATTCAAATTACTGTAATACTATTTGCCTTTGTTTATGTACTGCATTGTGAGCTTGACAAGTACAAGTGTATGTTAGTACTCAATTGCTGAATAAATTTTATTATTTCATTCCATTATGGGAATCAGATGGCGCACATTTATTACCCTTACAAATCATATCGATCAGTTGTCAAAAATGCGTCAGCACACCTTGTTACGTTTTGTAAGAGAAACTTTGACATGTTTTGTAAAGGAAATAAAAAGTGCGCTATTTTAATTTAATTTCCATATTTTGTAACTTCAGTTTAGTGGAAACTGTAACGGGTAACTGACGTAATGAAATTTACGTTAGACTCGCCAACCCGAGTTACCCTTTACAGTTTTCAATATGTTAGCTCCTTACATCAGTTGTAATAATCACCGTAGCCTAGTTGGTAGTGCTCCTGCCTACGAAGCTGGTGGTCCTGGGTTCGAATCCCGGTAAGTGCAAATATTTGTGTGATGAGCACGAATATTTTTTTCTGAGTCATGGATGTTTTCTATGTATATAAGTATTTATACATCCATATAAGTATGTATATCGTCGCCTGGTACCCATAGTACAAGCTTTGCTTAGTTTGGGGCTAGGATGATCTGTGTGACATTGTCCCTTTAAAAAAAAAATATTTTTCAATAAAACCATAACACCAGCTATTACAATAGCAGGTGGAACGATGATAGCTGCAGTAGTGTTTCCACTGTGTTGCAATTAAATCGCCTTCTTCCAAAAAACAATGAGTGGGACTTACAAATTGGTTAATTCAATATTAATGTAAATTATTGAAGATAAAATAAAAATAAAACATTACAATTAAAATTAGTATATTGTAATGATAATATTATTAGTAAAGCTTTATAAGAACTTATAAACTAAATTACTTTGTCAAGTCCAACTACTTTATTACAACTCAAACGAGAAATAAATCAAAAAGTTCCCACTTAGACCGTAAGTCTATAATAAATAAATAATTGCAGTCATCAGAACGATCCCAATGTCGCAATGGTGTCAATATTAAAAACCCATCATGTGTCAATAATGATTTCTCACACTAGGCCGGAAAGAGGTCACTAACGGACTGTAGTTCCTTAGCTAACACCTGGTAGATTAGAGTTCCGTATAACGACATTTAAAACGTTCCTCTTTAGGCGCGGCGGCCATTTTTGAGATGGTAAAACAATTGAATTCGCGACACTGTCATCGTTACTGTTACCGACATCACTGTAGATAATTATGTCCTCCTGATTGAGCTGAATGTGACTGACCGCCGTGGCTGATCGGCGGTCAGTCTCAATGGAAATCTGCCAGCTGCGCGGGTTATCGCGGGCCACCTATAATAGTGTACAAGTTTGTGCGCAAACACAGGGGCAGTTTCTATTCCATCACTGTAATGTAACTAGTGCATGCGGTGTTAACCTATAATTAATTGTTGCACCTGATAATTTGCCTGTATTTATTAATGTATCGTGTAAACAATTGTTGGTTGACCTTAAATAAAATAAAATAAAAAAATCACTCCCATGATCCGATGAGACGACTAGTGACACGAAACTGCCAAATTTCGGGTTGATACAGATAATTTTTTCTTTTATTTTGACAGAAAATCCTAAAATGCAGCTCAACCTATTTGAACCCAGGACCTCGTTATCCACGGGTGAACACTCTACCGCTTACCAACGAGGCAGTCAAGATAAGTGTGTACAAATATTATGTATGCTAGTGAACAGATGCATCTCAGATTTTATGCGATGCGCACTTGACCGACCCATCAAAAAAGTTGTCAATGTCATTAGCGCCGTCACGGGAAACGTAACACGAAAACTACAGTGATTACCTGATTATAAAAAAAAATCGATACAATATACTTATTCTTGTTTCGGAAGTCTGTGTTACTATACTGGCATAGCGCATTTCTCGACTGCTTCGTTGTTTTATAAAGCTTGGTCCCGCACTAAAACCTCATATTGGGATTTGAAGAATTTGAGATTTCCCGCTAAAGCATAAAATATGACAGAATTACTATGGCTGGTTATAAAGAAGTTGTATTATTCAGTACGATGATATTTACAAGATGTTCTTCTTAGAGTTTCGATAGCAACGTTACATTTTTGTGGCCCAGAACGTGGCCACAAAGATTGCCCTGCTTGTGGCATTTTAAAAATCCTGCCATGAACATGTGGCAGGGCAGGCTGGGCAAGCCGTTAGATGGGCTATAGATTGGACCAATGCTCTGCAAATACAGTACGTGCTTGACAGTCCCCACCTAGACATGTTTTCTGTGCTTCGGCCCACCTGAGTCTGGAGTCTGTTTAGGGACTTCCAGATCGGCTAAGATGTTGACATCATAGGATTAAAAAAGTTTGACCAGTTTTTTCGACCATCTTCTGGGCCGTACAATTGTAAAGTATGATTAATCATGTCAGCCGAATAAGGTCCACTGCTGGACACAGGCGTCCCCAAAAGATTTCTATTTCTCCATCATTTGGAGAGATATACCATAGTGGCCACGCTTTGCAGACGCATTCGCGATCGCGGTATGATGGTCTGAGTACACAAAGACGCTGCTACCCATTCTCTAGAAGATAATCCCTTGGGTTGTCTTTTACGCCCACCTGGGATTAAATGAGGTGGTGTTATTCTTTGCCATCAGCCACACAGCAAAAGTTTGATTACTTCAACTAATGACTCAATCATCATATATAGTTGCCTAAGTATCAGAGATGTTTAAGCCGCTCATTAAACCTTAAACGTGGCTTATTAATTGCTGTCTAATGACTACTAGCCTCGTCCGATTATTATTATTATTATTGTTGTTTGAGGCTTGATGCCTTGATGGCATCTTGCTACCTCGACCATTACTGATCTATTGTAGCAGAGCGCCTTGACTTTGTCAAAGTTCACTGCTCAATCCTACAGCTTCCAAAAACTCCCAGATTGATTGTGCAGTGAGTGTTTGTATCTCTTCCGGTTGCATAATATGCTGTCCTAAGTGGATACTTCTACAACGCATTAGCGGCCCGCACGAGCACAGAATATGCAAAGGAGTTTCCTCTGATTCTTGGCAGAATCTGCAAATTGTGCTGTCGATCAACTTTAGTTTGAACATGTGCTTATTCAGCTTGCAGTGTCCGGTGAGAATTCGAGCCTCGTCCGATAGCTTAACGCACCCAAATATGGAACAGCCCGGAGTCAATAATAAAGGCTGTTGCAGTGACCCATCTATAGACTGACGGTATGCCAAGGTACTTAACCTCGCCGATCATTTCCGGTATGAGACCGGCAGCTATGGAGATCCTTGACCAGCAATGGACGTGGTGAGTATGATTGCTTCAAATCTAATGAATTTTACTTAAGTATAAATATTAATTTTATAATTTAGAAACTATTGCATCCTTGCCTCAAACAAACTCCACTCACCAATCAGTTATTTCAAAGATCTACCCTTGACAGGTATAATTACGGAGTTATCTTTACTAAAAATATAATATTTAAAGCACAAATGCACGCATTTTCAATTAAAGTTGAAAAATTTATAGCATTTAACTTAGATCGACAATTATACTGACAGACAGACAAACATGAGATCATACATAAATGGTACTTATAATAGTTAATGCGAATCGTAATAAAATGTTCGAACGACGGGCCTGAGCAGCTCAGATAGATCTCTATCCACCCTCACGGAATACGCGAACGTAAGGTTAAGATGGATATGCCAATAGATCAAAATAAAAAATAGTAAGTTCGCAGATTCACGGGTCATGTAAAATTAATGTTAAATATGTTCCATCTCGCTTTGCCGCCGTCAAGGAACGTGAAACAAGCTTATTATTTTTTATTTATTTACTTATTAATAATTGTTAACTGTCGGGAATAAATTGAAATGAATAGGAATAGTCCGGATGACAACAACAAGTAGAAAATTTTGTGTTAAACAAGTACATTAAACCTAAGATTGGTTTACTATTAGTTATTACTGAGCCGATACCACAAAAATTAATAAATAAGCTTTAGATATTAGGTTCATCAATGTATGTTTTATTTAATTCTCATCTCGTTGTTTACCCGTTTATTTAAGTAACTGAATCTTAAACTAAACTCAATAACAAAGAGATAAAAGTGCGTTTCCTTTAAATACAAAAAAATATATAAATTATTAAACAAAGTGCTTATGTTCAAATTTTGTTTACGGCTATATATCTCAACGAAGTGTAGCCAAATACATAGGACATAAAATATTGCACGCGTGTATATGCTAAGGCAGGTAAACCCTCTATTCTTTCATGCTTTAATGGGGCAGGTAACCAACACAACTGATGAAATATCATATGCAAGACTGATAGTACGTGCAATCCATGGCACGGGCGTACAACACTGCGAACTTCGACATTCCAATTGCATGCTGGGTGTTAAAATCCTTAAGGCAGTTTTGGCCCATCTTAGGATTCGAACCTAGAACCTCAATATCTGCAGTTGATCACTTAATCTAGATAACTAATGGTATCAGGCGTTTATTTGCGGAAATCCATAATATTAGAAATACAAAATTAATATTTTTTGTTAATTCCGGTAATTATCATATATTATTAGCGGAATTAACACTACATATTAATTTTGTATTATTTATTATTATTGTTGATTGGGGCTTGATGCCTTGATGGCATCTTGCTACCGACCATAGCCGTATCTATTGTAGCAGAGCTCCTTGACTTTGTCAAAGTTCACTGCTCAATCCTACAGCTTCCAAAAACTCCCAGGTTGATTGTGCAGTGAGTGTTTGTATCTCTTCCGGTTGCATTATATGCTGTCCTAGGTGGATACTTCTATAACGCATTAACGGTATTAATTTTTATTTTGGATCACTTAATCTAGGGCAACAAGGCAATCATTTAATTATTTTTTTTAAGCCGTATCCACACAAATCGTACGTGTCAGTGTTGCGTGGGCGTGGAGACGCGCACGTTAGCACATCTCGCACGACTCGGCTCCCATTGCGCTGATACCATTGTCATGGGAACAGTGCACCATATCCGCTGACTTTTCACGGTTATTTTCATTCATGGTATTTTTAAGTGCAAACTTTTGGTTGTTTTGCTTGAGACGTGACTAAAGGTGGAGTGGTCAACTCGTTTGGTACTAGAGAACTTTAGCAAACTTGCGAGAGCTTGCGTCCTGCATACACAAGTTCATGTACTTTACTTCAACGATGATACTTACACGTTTTTCCCGTACATTAACCAGCATCGCCCCTAGCGGAAACTTTTAATGAACTTAAAATGTATATACTAAAGATGGTAAGTTTCATGTAAGTTAAGTATATCGAGTCGTGGCAGAAGTACTAGAGCTCTTTGTATCTGGGTTATATTGAATAAAGAGAGGTCAAAACGAGGATGAGACCTCACTCATCATTGACTGCTCGCTTGCTGAACATTAAACTGCTTGCTACTACACTACAACACGTTATAATGGACATCAGACTTGTAATAGCTCGCTAATAGAAACCGAACTAAAAAAGGGAAATAAAATATAGTACAAAAAGCGTGGGGTACGTGGTATCAATTGTTGTAAATATTTTATAGGGTGGAAGGATTATGATTTTGATATCATCTTAGAATGCACCCCACTCAGTAAATACATTATTATTATTATTGTAATTATCCAATAAAACATGTTTTTCTATCTTATTCTATGGGCCGTTGCTTACCATAGACAATTTGGCTAACTCTTCTAAAAATTAAAAATAAATCATAGAAAATGGCGTAAGGGTTATGTGGTAGTTATTGCATTAAAACAAATATCTGATAAGACCAGAATCAAGTCCTTAAATAAATGTCTTGGCACAACAAACACACTATTATTATGTAATTTTAGGTAAATGTTTGTTTTGCGAGCATTTTTAAAATATTTACATTCCTAAAACCTGATTATGGTGATACCTACTACCTTTGTATTACCTAATGTAAACCACCCATTTTCGCAAATAAAAGATTTGATTCGACACTGCTATCTGATCCCGAACTAGGCTGAGCCTATACTATAGCAACCAGATAACTAATAAACATACTTATACATCTTTATACATATTAAAGATAAATTATGTAAGAGCAAATAATCGAGATCATCACACAAAGATTTGTTATGGATGGAGATCGAATCTACGACCTCTGGCTTAACAGTCAGGGTCGCTAAATACTACAGCAACAGACCAGTCAAATTGACAGCGAGTACCTATAACATTTAAATACTAGTCTATGGGATCAGTCAGATCAGATCTGATTAACTATACTCTCTTACACAAACAAACAGCACTCCAATAAAGGACTACTATTGCATATCTCCACCAATGACTTATTAATAAAAATTAATTAATTAATTAAAAGACATACCTGCATACTACCTCTACATTACATAATTTTTTTTTTTAGTTTTCCTACTGAATGCCTACACATGCCACCCGAAAAAAGTGTCTATGTGGGTATGCTGCAGCGGTGAACCGATTTAAGTAAATTAAGTTGGTGGCTTAGTTTGGGATAGCTGCTACTTCATATACCTAATATATAAATTATCACATGTAAACCTAACCATTATATGGGTCATTAAAATCTTACCAAAAATCTTGTGCTCAAAGTGTAGTATACCGATATGAAGTACAGTGCAACTAATAAATAATACCATACCATTCTCATTATTATATAGAAGGACCTTATTTACTATATGTTCTCTCGGTATGCAAAGCCATCTAAATTGATTAAATTACGTGCTCGACTCTTAACACGAACAATCAACGTAATTCACATTAGCTATAATAATAGTTATTCCAGTTCTCTTCAATCCTTCAGAGTGACGTAAACCTGTGATATTTATCACAAATGTCGTATCGCAGATGCGCAAGCGCAACGCAAGCTATGCCGGCGGATCACGATCCGAATGCGGCCAAGTTTAGACTAATCAAATTGTGGGAGGCTTATTATGATGGATTATTTGTTCACTGAAGATAATTTAATATTAAATTAATGCTGTATTTTATTTTTTGAATGGGTAGCGGTGAACCTAGTGTCAGATTAAGACATATTCAATGTTGAAGTGAAGAAATTTAAAAACAGAATGTATTCTGATATGTACATTACATTTAAACATTTTCTTCCAAGGTATAACTAATGTAATAGACCCTCCAAACTACAGACATGATCATAAACTAATTCGCTTAGGTCCAACATCAAAACAGCGTGAATGAAGTCCACAGCTGATGAAAAGCCTCGCGAAGAATCATTTTGGGGTGATATGCCGTATACGCCGCGCTTGGCCGACGGGTTGGTGATCGCAGTATGATGGTCATAGTAATCAGAAAGAAGCTGCTGCCAGTCTTCTGGTAGACATTCCCGCGGTTCGACTTCTACGCACCCCACGGGATGAATCATTTCATCTTCATTACATCTTCATCATTTAGATGGGTGATAATCGCTTAGGTCATCTCTCATCTAAAGAGTAACTGCGCATCGAGGTGTTTAACCTCACCAATCACGATACTGTGGTTAAAACTGTAATTGGATTTAATAAATAAGTATCTTGGAACTGCTAATACACTGCTATCTGATCCCAAACTGGGCAGAACCTGCACTTTGGCAACCATACAAGTATTATAACAATTTCAAGAAATAAATGAGTATGTTTAATATTCGTCTGGCAATAGTACAATTTCTGCCTAGTTTAGGACAGAGGGAAGAGTATTTGTTGTTCAAAGATATTTATTATAATCAATATTTTTTGTACTTTGCCAAATAATAAGTTTTATAAACATATTTTTTAGACCTCTGGTTACATTATTATAGTTTGGGTGAGGTAGGGCCCAGCTATCATTCGCTCACAGAGCATCCCGATTAAGAAAGTACCTCCACCTTACAGAAGACATTCCTTAATAATAACATTAATAAATTAATGTTGTGTTTTTGCGTATGATGCTGCTCTAGCTACCCCGATGAGCTCGAGAGACCTAAATTAAGGAAGGGTCAGCAAACCTTGTTTTTTGACTCTTTTAAATGCCAACAACGCACGCAAGTGTCCATGGGCGGCGGTGATCGCTTACCACCAGGTGACTCATTAGTCGCTCTCATATAAAAAAAAACCTTTTTGTTGGAGTAGAGAGCCTATGTGCGTTACATAGGCTTTCTATAAATCTATTATATGCTGATAATTTAGTTTCTTTACATGAAAATAATTCAAATCAGCTTAGTAGTTTTCAGGCTACATTATTAACAACCGAACAAATATATATTTTGAGCCTAAACATTACTAATAAAAATTTTTTATATGTTTTTTATTCACTTAGTTAAATTTTATTATTATGTAAAATGCTAAGAAATCGCTCATAGTTTTGAACTCAACATGTCGAGGCTATGAGCTGAAGTGTGATATAAAACAATGAGCTCAGGCATGTCACCAGAATAAGGCTCTACGATAAATTATAACACAGTTCACATCGCACCCACGCCCACGAATCATTGTTACAATAATATTTGGCTACATTTCTTGATCTGTGAGAACATATAATGTTGTTATATTAATATTTCGATTGGCTAGAACATTCAGTAACAGGAACAAATAAGTATAACTTGTGAGTATTCGACAATCATATACTTTATTTTTGTAAATTGGTCAATTGTATTTGGTAATAGCAGCTACTATACTACTACCAGCATTACACGTACATAGTAACTAGTATAATATATTTATATTTTAAATTATGACTTTATAGTCATCATAATATGATGATTGAGTTCATAATATTATGAGAGTCATGAGCTGAATGACGTACACTGTTGGATAAAGGCCTCCCATAAGATTTACACAATCGATGGTCTTGCGATATCTGTATACAGCAACTTACAGCGACCCTCACAAGATCATGGGTCCATCTCGTAGGGGGCCTGCCCACGCTGCGTCTTCGGGTTCATGGTTGCAACTCGATAATCTTTCAGCTCCAACGGCCGTCAGGTCTAACGACGATTGTAAGCCACTTAAAAGGCTACAAACAAACCTTTTGACTATTCTATTCATATCACTACTACTTTCAGTTATTCTTGTCATTTGAAATAAAATAAAGTCCTTATATTATACTTAATAAATTATTTCACCTAAAAAGTTGCATTATCAACAAGTAACATGTTGGTAATGCAACTTTTTAGATGAAATAATTTATTAAGTCAGTAGTAGTAGGTAGGTATTCTTTTTAGTTTATTTATTACAAACAAATTTATATGAATAATCTCTATATAATATTATTTAGATAGGGCAACCGCCTTTATTTCCGCAAAAATAATTCGTTTTTCGGATTATAGTGAAAACATGGGCTTGTTCTTGCTATAAAATTCGGGTATTTGGGCACTAACGGTAATTTTTACTCTAAAAGACATCGTACCGTCGTACCTAAATACTGCGGAAGAGTACAGTGCACAAGACATATAAGGATTCTTAAGAATAGTACTACTGATATTTCGTACCGTTTTTCGCATGTCGTGGCTTCGTTTGGTGCACAAACGACCGTCTAAATGTCGTAGCTATCAAACCGTGGAGCTAAATTTAATACGTTTGTTCCATTGTAAACGAAAGGACACTTAATTTATATAAAACTAGTTGTGCCCCGCGGTTTTAACCGTTCTAACCGCGTTAAACATTGGACATTATAGACTATGTGTTACTTAAATATATAAGCTATATGACTACGCAGTTTCATAAAAATCCGTCCGGTAGTTTCTGCGTGAAATATTAACAAACATACTCACTCACACACTCACAAAGGCGAAAGCCTTTATTAGTTTGATATGATTACTGAATCAATTTTCTGCTCGTCAGTGTGAGTAAAACTTTTAGAGCTAACCCGGTATATGAAGTTAGGACATTATTACCAGCAACTCACATTGGCTCTGTTGAAATTTGGCCAGAAGCAGCATAAGTATAAAATACTTAAAAACATAACATTATCGTGTCAATTTTGTGTACCTCGGCATAAGTAACACATTTTGGCCTGACCCGGGATATGAACCTAGGACGTGATTACCCGTGATTGACAATGACTCTGTTGAAATTCAGCCAGAAGCAGCATAAAATACTCTTAACATAACATTATCGTGTCAATTTTGTGGACCTCGATGTGAGTAACACTTTTTGGCTTGACCCGGTGTTTAAACCAGGAGCTTATTACCTGTGATATGATTATAACATCATGTCAGCCGAAGTACATCCACTGCTGGACAGAAGCTTCCCCACAGAATGGGAGGGGGATATGCCATAATCGCCACGCTTGGTCGACGGGTTGGCGATCCAGGATCCGGGAACTGGTAGATACGGTCACCGTAGCCTAGTTGGTAGTGCTCCTGCCTACGAAGCTGGTGGCCGAAGCCGGGTGTAATCCCGGTAAGTGCAAATATTTGTGCGATGAGCACAAATATTTGTTTCTGAGTCATGGATGTTTTCTATGTATTTAAGTATTTATCCATCTATATAAGTATGTATATCGTCGCCTGGTACCCATAGTACAAGCTTTGCTTAGTTTGGGGCTAGGATGATCTGTGTGACATTGTCCCCAGATATTATTATTATTATTATTCCCTCGGATGATTTCTACGCCCCACCACGGGATGAGATGGGGTGATGATATTCTATGCCGTCACCACACAGCAATGATTATAACATACATAAAAATATTATTCGGAAGTGTTCACCAAATACACAGCGAAATATTTTCCCACGGGTTAATATATACAGATATAGTACAGTCATAACAGTGTATCTTAGGATCTGCGTGGGCGCTGGATGTTGAACTAAATGTCTAATGCAGCTCAGGGTTATCATTCATACATAAGGATTAGTCATCGGTTCAAACTTTAGGCTTATCGTGTGGGCTGGTGTTATTGTTATAATTGAGTGAGCTACCGTCGTCTTGCTTCCTATGTCTAGTCACTAGTCCATTCTAACACACAACTGCCTTTAACATACCTAACACGTAAAGGCAGATTATTTAAAAGCTCATACATATTTTTTTTTGTTTTAAGTGTAACGCCTAGACTAAATGAAATAAATGCCTATGTTGGGGACAAATTGATACACTATCAGTACAGGTCCTGTGTCATAATTTAAACCAGATCAATAAGCAACTAGTTTAACTGCACCACAACGTGCAGTCTAAAATAATATTACTAATATACAACATGTAACGTAATTAACGCACACCCTCAAACACCTCAACTAGAATATTATGTTGTAATCATAATACATATTACACTGAATTTTTAATGTAACATGTATATACATTGTTATTTACTAAATTAGTTTCTTGGAATAAAGTTTATTTTTCTTTATTTTGTATTGAATGATGACATTTTTATGAATAAAAATAAAACTGCGATTTTAAAAGTCTTATTACTTTGACTTACGGTCGATTTCAATATTTGTTGACTGTACAGGGTTAATATGACAATAATTCCGTAGTTTTAATTATTTGGAATAAAAAATTACCTATATTAAAAATGATATAAATCGATTCAGTAAACGATTCTGAACAAACTAATTGCAGGATGTGCGTTAATTAAGTTACATGTTGTATAATAATGATAAATATCAAGGGACAACTAACATACAGCCATCTGATTCTAAACTAGGCAGAGCATGTACTATAAAATAAAATAAAATAAAAAAGGTTTTTATTCACGTAGACTTTAAAAAAGCGCTTGTAAATAGTCAGAACATGTTTGTAGTAATATAGTTGTATACATTAGATATTATTTCTAGTAACATAGATATTTAGGTACATCTTGTATGAAAACATTTATAAAATTTATTTTATTACAGAAATGATATTTAGCTAGCTCGTATCAAGTTATTGTCAAGACAACCAAACAAGTGATAAACATACTTATATATTTTTAAATACATATCTATACAAATAAATAAAATTGGAGTGTCTGTTTGTAATATTGAAACAACCGGTTTTTACTACATAAATATGAATATATATACGTTACATACACCAAAATAACATTTTTTACAATTTTTGTCTGTCTGTCTGTCTGTTTGTTCCGGCTAATCTCTGAAACGGCTGGACCGATTTTGACGGGACTTTTATTGGCAGGTAGCTGATGTAATAAGGAGTAACTTAGGCTACTTTTATTTTAGAAAAAGTCTTTTATTTTACTTAAAAGCGAAATAAACTAATTAACACGCGGACGAAGTCGCGGGCACAGCTAGTTATATATATAAATTACACCCAGAAACACAACAAATAATCGTGCTCATCACATTACGATTTCTCCTAGGAGGGGATCGAACCCAGAACATCTGGCTTAGGAGTCAGGGTCACAAACCACAAGACCAACAGACCAGTCTCGTCTCGTTTCTACAACATGTAACTTAATTAACGCACATCCTGAAAATAGTTTGTTCAGAATCGTTTACTGAATCAATCAAAGCATGAAATCTATGCAAATGTTACTGCTTATCTATAAATATGAATATGATAAATTGTAAATAATAATTGCACGTAATTCAATGAAGTATATGATAAACACACACAATAAATGAAATATATAAACTATATACTTAATAAAAAAACTGATGTTTGCATTATAATTATTCCTACTATATTATATTATTATATTAAAGTTACTAAATTTAATACAAATATATATTAAATGGCTGAAATAAATCCTCCTCTCTCCTACTTTGCTGTGGGTCCCCGACAGGGTCCACGATGAACTTTTCACCTGTACCTACCACCTAGATATACATTGTGGAATGCAATAAAGAATTGAGTATTGCAATTTATATCATTTTTAATATAGGTAATTTTTTATTCCAAAAATAATTATAACTACGGAAATTATTGTCATATTAACCCTGTACAGTCAAAACAAATTGAAATGGACAGTAAATCAAAGTAATAAGACTTTTAAAATCGCAGTTTTATTAGTATTCATACAAAATCTATCATTCATTACAAAATAAAGAAAAATAAACTTTATTCCAAAAAACTAATTTACGTTAAATTAAAAATTCAGTGTATGTATTATGATTACAACATAATATTCTAATTGGGGTGTTTGAGGGTGTGCGTTAATTACGTTACATCTTGTATAAGTCTCGGAGTTGGCGGTATAATACCCCTGTGGGTGTAATAAACCTCAATATCACTTTAACACTGATACACTTTTACACACTTTTTAACAGATAAATCGGGCCTGTTGGCGTGGTTGGTAGATACGCTGCCTTTCACGCCGCAGGTCATGGGTTCGATTCCCACCCGGCACAAATATTTGTGTGCATGAACATGTCTGTTTGTCCTGATTCTAGATGTAAATTATCTATATAAGTATGTATTTATCTGTTTGTCTGTATGTATGTCCGGGCTAAACTCAAAAAGTACTACATGGATTGACTTCAAATTTCGCATGAATATTACTAAGAGGTCGGGTCAACATATAGGCTACATATTATCACGCTATCACCTACGGGGGAGGAGCTGTAATCATTTATAAAGTTTAACGCGGGTAAAACCGCGGGGCACAGCTAGTATGTAATTTATCAGTTATCTGGTTTCCATAGTACAAGCTCTGCTTTGTTTGGGATCAGATGGCCGTGTGTGAATAATGTCCCAGGATATTATTATTATATTATTATTATAATAATATCACTTTTTGGCCAACCCAGGTTTTCAACCCGGTACCCTTTTAACTGTGGCTGAACTAATTACTGCCAGACCATCCTAATTATCTAATTAATCGAATATTAACTGCAAATGTTTTCGAACATCATCAGAATACTCGTGACCGTGCATGAGTCATGTTCATCACGAGATTCTCACGTCTTTGACGTAATAATAGTAATATGCTTATCAAATATGATTGATTTTGTACTGAGCGCTGTAAGGTTACGTGCATCGGAGTCGTGAACGTGTTTAGGTTTTATTAGGTCACCTGCCGTGACCTGGCTTCCCATGAGTTGGTTTTTAATAAATAATTATATATATATATATATCCATTAGGAGCAGAGTAATGATTCATATTTTACTCACAATGATAATAATAATAAGTATTATTGCGTCAAATAATTTAGACCATATTTTTAAAGTGACTTCAGGTACTAATTTAATTCGTGTTAATAAATTTCTGCCGTGCCATGTGGTGACGGCATAGAATATCATTACCCCATCTCATTCCATGGGGGGCGTAGAAATCGACCGAGGGAATACCTACCAGAGAACAGGCCGGAGCGTTTTTCTGTGAACTACGACCAGCATAGTGCGATCGCCAACCCGTCTACCAAGCGTGGCAATTATGGCATATCTCCCCATTCTTTGGGCACGCTTTTGTCCAGCAGTGGACGTACTTTGGCTGACATGATGATGATGAATTACCTGCTTGCCAAATTTCCACCAGTCGGAAAAGCTTATGCACGAATTGTTCCACTTACATAGATTTCATATATATATATATATATATATATATATAGGTATACGGTCACCGTAGCCTAGTTGGTAGTGCTCCTGCCTACGAAGCTGGTGGTCCTGGGTTCAAATCCCGGCAAGTGCAAATAGTTGTGTGATGAGCACGAATATTTGTTTCTGAGTCATGGAAGTTGTCTATGTATATAAGTATTTATCTATCTATATAAGTATGTATATCGTCACCTGGTACCCATAGTACAAGCTTTGCTTAGTTTGGGGCTAGGATGATCTGTGTGACATTGTCCCGAGATATTATTATTATATATCCTCTACTTAACACACTTAGAGATAGAAATAAAAAAAACTATGAAATACCCAATGTCCCTAGGGCCAAACCCTGTCGATCAGCCATTTTTCTTCTCCTCCGTAATCCTTTACACAGCTCCAGTCACTGTGATGATTCACCGTCCGTGGAGTGCGTCTTTGGGACTCCCTTCCTCACTCTATTCAGGCTAGTCCGTCTCTAGACTCTTTTAAAAGAAGAATAAAGTCACATTTCCTATCGTAATATTTCGTATAGTATGTATGTGTATATTTAATTATATACCTATTGTATATTACGTATAGTATTAATATATAGTATGTAGGTATTTATATATAAGGTAGGTTTAATTTTAAGTAGATAATGTTGTACACTGTTCTACCCTGCAAAACAAATTGTCCTCTGTGTTTGGTTTGCTGTAAGAAAACTCATTAATTACTTAAGCTCGCTTATGTACTTTCTTTCATACATTGTATTTATTTTTATATTATATAATACAGTATAGTTTAGTTATAAGCCGGGAAATATTAGTTCATAACTTATACACTGACGTCCCATATCAGTTAGGCCTAGGGACTAAAATAAAAAAAGGATGGTGGTATACATATGTGTACATTTATTTGTAAATAGCCACAAGGACCTGAAATTTCCTACATCTTACTTTGAAAATGACGGAATAACTACCGTATGTATGTATGTATTTTACCTCCTTAGTGGTGAATTTATATAAATTCTTCCTTTGTGAATGCTTAGAACATACAAGGCAATAACTACCAAAGGTTCAAGGTTGTAGCCCCTGCAGAGTAGGCACTGCGTGGATGAATCAGACAGTAAATACAAGTAACTAGGTATATTTGAATAGATGAAGTTCAACTCTGTACCGTTATTTTGAGACTAATTAAATCACACAAACAATCTAAAAGAAAAATCACCACAAGGCTGCGCAAAACAATGAATAGATTAAAAGGCCGCCCTCATACTCATTAACACTAAATAGCACAGCCTTCATTTTCCTTACCGAGCCTTTTGTATGAGAATTGGAAAGTAATTACTAAGGCTTTGAACACAGCTTAAGAGAGATAGCAGGTTTTAATAACACAGGATTCTATAACAAACTTCCCAGTGATATGCGATAAATGTCTACGAATAAGTTTAAAAGAATTATAAAAGCCAAATTGTGTAGGAAGGCTAACTACAAAACCTCTGATTATTTAAGTGATAAAACAGCTTGGGATTGAGTCGCTCTAAATTAACACATTTAAATACAATGTAATTTTATGTAAGAAATAAATATTAAAAAAAGGATTGCTACTGAGTTTTCTGGCAGTGTTTCTCAGTAGCTGCCACGTCGTGCTAGGTTGTAAAAAATATTGACGATTCCATTCAAATTGAACATTTTCATGGAATAAATGAATTTGAATCTTGAATCAGGATAAAACAAGCGTTCTATCAAAACATAAAAAAGTAAATTAAATGAGGAGATATACAAAAGGGTGGTTGAGGAAATATATTACAATGGGTTAAAAGAAGCAATATACGTAGCTTCGTAAAATGCATAGTTGACAAGTTTTAATGAAATTAATTACACATGTACATATCGTTACTGTGAACACTCAATCAGTTAAGAGGATCATAGAATAAACATAGGTATACTGGGGAAACTGTAGATCAGCCGTTTATAGGACTGCAATATAGGTTTTTCGCACAAAATAAACTCTAAAAAAGCATACATCCCACTTCATAAAAGATACATTTATATCCTCGTTTATACATAGACGGCGCTTATGTGAATTATCTGCATGTTACTAAAGAGTTACTTAAGCCTTTCTTGTATGTACGTTAATAAGAGTTACCATGAAAATTCAATTCATTCGACGACAAACAACGGGATAGCTGGAAAAAGGTAACTTTTTATTTTTTTCATGCGTTTTCGCTGACATTGAGGGTTGTCCTACTATTAAATTTAAGCTTTTCCTGTACCCACACTTGACGTGCAACACCCACATAAAATCAAAAGCTTAACTCGAAGATGTTAAAGTACCTTTCGAGTGCTCTTTATAATGTGGGCTTGCAAGGTGGAGGATCAAAAGAGTCGATATATATTTGAGTAACGTATGAGTTTTATATTTGTTTAACTATCAGAAAGTGGACGGCACTAGCTCATTCCCGCACTATGAGTTTTTGTTACAGATATTAAATTAACAAAATCTATGAAAAATAAATATCTTGGAAAAACTAACATAGTGTCATCTGATCCCAAACTAGGTATAGCCTGTACTATGGCAACCAGACAACTGATAAACATACTTATATTACTTAGACGGTCACCATAGCCTAGTAGGTAGTGCTCCTGCCTACGAAGCTGGTGGTCCTGGGTTCGAATTCGGTAAGTACAAATATTTGTGTGATGAGCACGAATATTTGTTTCTGAGTCATGGATGTTTTATATATATTTAAGTATTTATATATCTATTTAAGTATCTATATCGTCGCCTTGTACCCATAGTACAAGCTTTGCTCAGTTTGGGGCTAGGATGATCTGTGTGACATTGTCCCTAGATATTATTATTATATATTTCCAAAAAGATACATATAATATGAATGTATCTGGAAATATATAAGTATATTTATCAGTTAATAAAAAACAAAATTTACACTCAGACACAGGAAATAATCGTACTTATTCCAAGACTTGTCCTGGGTGGGGTTCAAACCCACATTGTACACTTACCATCACGTGATCTGCTTGCTCGCTTCCTTTCAATTTAGTACAGGAAATCAAATGTGTGTGACCTTCTATGGCTACACAAACTATTTCAAATTCATCCAGCAGAAGTGAAAGAGACATCAAATTAGCTTTAATGACTTTTACCGCGTGTTTGGTTCATTTAGAAACTTTGCCAGGTTGTCAGGCAAACCTCATCGAATAAAATCATAATCGATATTTCATTCCGAAAAGGAACATCACTACACAACCCGCTGAACTTCAAAAACCGTGCTTGCACTGACACGCGCGTCCAACGAACATTTTGTTATTGGATTAAACTATTACCAAATTAATCGTATAACTAAAATTTCAACTTACAACTTTATTAGTATGTATAATAAGTGCTATTTTTCCTTTTTCTTGGCGCATGGTAGTATTTATAATGTGTAGAAGAGTTCTACGTACAATAGAAATAATTAATCTCAAGTTAAGCGAATGAAGGCCAAGTGTTTAGTAATCGTTTAATTGGTACAGATGCTTATGAATCGGGTTTGATAGGAATAGTGGGTGTTGTTATGCAATTTGATGGCGAAGATAAAGTAGATAGGTGTAGACGTGTGCTATTTTTTTATAATAAAGACAACGCCCGCATTAGGGAATTTAATCCCTGTGTCTCGGGGTACTTTACAAACATATAATAGACGGACACAAATTACATCCAGACTCAGAACAACCATTTATAGGCCACGCAAATGGTTGTCCGGCGCGGGACTCGAACCCGCGACACGAAGCGACGAGGCGACGGTCTAAGCCGTTACGGCATTCATGCAGTCAAAAAGTTGAAAATTTAAAAGCCATTCGTAACTCTCATACAAAAGCTGTTCTCATTTTCCTTCATCAATTTTAAGATGGAAGCGCTCATAGCTAGATGCTCTCATTAGTCCGTAAGTGATCGTCGAGGTTAAGTAACTAGGCTCGCGATCACTCCATAGATTGGGGACCGCCAAAGTGGTTTAATTTCTGAGCGTCTCTATGCTTGGGAGGTCACGTTAAGCTTTCGATCCTTGCAGCCAGTATAGGCAACAGTCGTTAAGCCATGTCAGAGGCCTAATAGGTGGCATGAACAACTTTGGCACTAGGATAACCACTACCCATACTATAAGTTAGTAAGATTATAAGACGAGCTTGATCAATTTGTTGGCTTGGCCAATTTTAACGGTACGTACTATTCTAATAATTATTGTAAAATACTACTATTTATTTTTTTACGGTCACCATAGCTTAGTTGGTAGTACGAAGCTGGTGGTCCTGGGTTCGAATCCCGGTAATTGCAAATATTTGTGTGATGAGCACGAATATTTGTTTCTGAGTCATGGATGTTTTCTATGTATTTATCTATCTATATAAGTATGTATATCGTCGCCTGGTACCCATAGTACAAGCTTTGCTTAGTTTGGGGCTAGGATGATCTGTGTGACATTGTCCCCCCAGATATTTTATACTATTTTTTTATTTTTTACAAGCATAAGAAGACTTGGATTTTTTAAACACGGTTTGTGGTTATGGTTTTGAAATTGACTATGTTATAAATATCTCTATGGTATGATAGAATGTCTTTACAGCTGTTATCTAACAACCGGAACCAACTGCTTAACTTGGTATATCATGGAGATGCTCAGAAGTAAAACCACTTCGATGATCTCGCAACTATGGACTGAACTCTCGCTGATCAGTTACGAACCAGTGAGTATAACTAACTGAGAGTAATATATACCTAATGGTAATGATAATAAATAAAAAAATATAAATATAAATAATAATGCCTTACTGGTCGAATTACAACCATGGCGGCCAGTTTCATCTGCGTGTCATATATTGAACAAGTTTCTGTGTAAACACAGATGCACTCTCTAATCCCTCATTCTCACGACTCGATGAGCCGGCCAGTCGACAGAAATGAGGTCAGGCATAAGACCGACGGCTATAATAAGGGGGAGGCCCCTTAGGTGATAGAGTATAGAATATCTATTAATAATAAATAAATAAATATATAAATAAATAAAAAAATATAGAAATACTAATTATAAACAAAATTAATATAAATCTACTCATAAATAATATCTACCTAAATATCTAAATATAAGATTTACTTCTTAATTTCAATATTATTATGTTTTTAAACAAAAAGCGCTTCTTCCTCTCCTCTAAAAACTAACTTGCTGTGCCCGACAGGGTCCATAATTGTTTCTCTATAATTTACCTACCAGCCTTGTATACATTATGGAATGCAATAAAGTATTGAGTATTGAGTAGTGATAATATGTAGCCTATATGTTGACTCGACCTCTTAGTAATATTCATGCAAAATTTGAAGTAAATTCATGCAGTACTTTTTGAGTTTGTGCCTGTTGTTGTGTTTATCTGTTATCTGTTTGTCTGTATGTACAGACAAACAGATAAACAGACAAAAATTCTAAAAACTATATTTTTGGTTTCGATATTGATTGTAGATCACCCCCCAAGTATCCTTTAAAAAAATATTCAATGTACAGTTTTGACTTTTCTACGATTTTATTATATGTATAGATAGATAGATACTTTTTTGGGTCGACCCGGAATTTGAACCCAGGACTGGTAGAACATACAGCCGCTAACCTAATGAGGCATTTATACATTGTAGAACACACACACAAGACATTGTCGAACGAAAGTAATGAAAAACACATTAGTTTCCGTTTCAAATCAAGATTAATGATTACAAAATCCGTTTCAAAACACATAAAATACAAGCATAGTTATTAAAACAACGCAACATCACTAGAGGATTAGTGGGTCGCCTCGACGTTAGGTCAAAGGGTCGCCGATTCGAATCTCGTGATGGGCATAATATGATGTTTATTATCCTGAGTTTCGACCTAGACGGTAATTCTAAAGCTGTATTAACTAACTTTAAAATGTGAGGTACGGTCAGCAGCAGAAGTAGCTTCACAAATATTAAACTATTTAAATCAAGTTGAAAGGGCCTGTTGGCGTGGTTGGCAAATGCTTGCTTTTCACGCCGGGGGTTGTGGGTTCGATTCCAACCAGAACATATATTTGCGTGCATGAACATGTCTGTTTGTCCTGTGTCTGGGTGTAATTATCTATATTAGTATGTATTTACAAAAAAAGTAGTATAGTAATTAGTAGTATATCAGTTACCTGGTTTCCATAGTACAAGCTCTGCTTAGTTTGGGATCAGATGGCCGCGTGTCCTAGGATATTTATTTATTTATTAAGTTAAGAGCGTGTCAAACTAGCACAGGAATGGTTCAGTATCATCCTATAAGATTCAAAACTATATGCTTAGAGGTCCATTAAAAATGGCGTTATATTTTTGTATGAAATAGCGGATTTTAATAATAATGATACTATCCTCCTGGTCAAATTTCGTATTTTATTTTTGTATGAAATAGCGGATTTTAATAATAGTGATAATATCCTCCTGGTCGAATTTCGTATTTTATTTTTGTATGAAATAGCGGTCACAGTGGCCAGTCTCAATGAAGACTTGCTTTGCGTGGGACATGTTATATCGCACAAGTGTATGTGCAAATACAGAGGCAATTTGTATTCCACCACTCTCATTATCCGACGTGATGACATGATGAAGAGGTCAGGTACGGAACCGAAGTCTTTACGTGCTCTTATAGCACGGGTATCATACCGTCAACTCCCAGACTTCGGGCTAGTATTGAGAAATTGTCTTAACAGAAATTACGTCAACTATTGAAACAAGGGGGAATGAAAGAAAAGCAGCTTTTTTCTTAACTCATTTTTTTTAAAGACAGCGTCCGCAGTATGGAATCTAATCCCTGTGTCGCGGGGTACTTTACAAACATATAATAGACGGACACAAATTACATACAGACTCAGAACAACTATTTATGGGTCACACAAATAGTTGTCTGGCGTGGGACTCGAACCCGCGACACGAAGCGGCGAGGTGACTGTCTTAGACGCTGCGAAACAGAGAATTAAGAAATTTGGTTAGAGACTCATAAAACGAAGTAATTGTAACTAGAGAAGCCTTCTAGAAAAGCACCGAGGGTATATTTAAAAGGTTCTATCAAGTTTATCGACATATCAGTCAAATCTCACAAGTATGATGAGAAATTAAGCTATTAGCTACTTTATGCCACTGTCGGTTTTAAACGGCTACCGCCTAACACGATCTGCCATGTTTGGTCATTTTGCCAATCACCAGTTAACGGTTGGTTAATCAATCGAAGATTAGAGGCGCAATAAAACATGGATAACGGCTTTAGTCGCTATCTATGGGATCTCTGTGTTATCTTTATATATACACACTGCTGATGGAGACATAAACCTTGGAAATAAAGTAGCTATTACCTTCTACTCTGACAGTACAGATATAAGCAAAATATAACCCAGATATAACTTCTATATATATATACTATACTACACTCTAGCTTGTCTGCTGTCTTTTATAAAATACACAAGTAACAAGCGAGTGAGACCAACTCATCCTCATATTGAGCCACTTACGTAACATAACTCAAATATTATGGACACACCGGGCTTTATTCTAGCTCGTCTGCTACTCTTTATAAAATACACTAGTAACAAGCGGCTGCGACCAAGTAACTAGTGAACGAAAATCCATCCTCATATTGAGCCACTTACGTTACATAACCCAAAAATTATGTTCACATGGCGCTATATTCAAGCTTGTCTGCTATCAGTTTATAAAATAAACTAGTAACAAGCGGGTTACTCCAAGTAACTAGAGAACGACAACTCATCCTCATTTTGAGCAACTTATGTAACATAACCCAAATATTATGGACACAGCGAGCTCTACTCTAGCTTGTCTGCTAATCTTTATAAAATACACTAGTAACAAGCGAGTGAGACCAAGTAACTAGTGAACGAGAACTCATCCTCATATTGAGCCACTTACGTAACATAACCCGAATATTATGGACACACCGGGCTCTATTCTAGCTTGTCTGCTATAATTTATAAAATACTCTATTAACAACCAGGTTAAACCAAGTAACTAGAGAACGACAACTCATCCTCATATTGAGCAACTTATGTAACATAACCCAAATATTATGGACATAGCGAGCTCTACTCAAGCTTGTCTGCTGTCTTTTATAAAATACACTAGTAACAAGCGGCTGCGACCAAGTAACTAATGAACGACAACTCATCCTCATATTGAGCCACTTACGTTACAAAACCCAAATATTATGGACACACCGAGTTCTACTCTAGCTTGTCTGCTAATCTTTATAAAATACATTAGTAACAAGCGGGTTAAGCCGAGTAACTAATGAATGAAAACTCATCCTCACATTGAGCCACTTACGTAACATAACCCAAAAATTATGTTCACACGGAGCTATATTCAAGCTTGTCTGCTGTCAGTTTATAAAATACACTAGTAACAAGCGGCTGCGACCAAGTAACTAATGAACGACAACTCATCCTCATATTGAGCCACTTACGTTACATAACCCAGATATTATGTTCACACGTAGCTATATTCAAGCTTGTCTGCTGTCAGTTTATAAAATACACTCGTAACAAGCGGGTTCAACCAAGTAAATATTGAAGGACAACTTATTCTCATATTGAGCCACTTATATTACTTAAATATTATGGACACTTATGTTATAAAGCGGCTGGTCCTACTGCCTCTGGGAAGGGCGGATTTCGGGCAAATCTGAATTCAGACAAGCTATTTTCTAAGCATTTATGCCCTCGGGAATATACAGTACGTCCGAACTAACCTGTGACGATATAAGAATATTCCTGGTTAATCTTTGCGTTCTTAAGACCGAAGACTAAAATGTCGGTAAGCTCACATGGGAGATTTTGCGGATACAGATGCACAGGAAGCCTGTAGCCATGCTCGGTCACCCAGTCTAATTTAAGAATATTGGTTAGAGAACCCGTGATAATTCTATCTCTTTTTAACCCCCGACGCAAAAATACGGGTCTTATAAGTTTGACGTCGATCTCCGTCTTTGTGTGTCTGTCATGCTCTCAAACGGATTAACCGATTTCGATATGGTTGTTTTCCAATTAAAAGCCAGTTTCCTTGCGGTGGTTTAATATCGGTCCAGCATTGTCCTAGTAGCTCTTTTTGAAAATGACGGTTTGGTTACGTCTAAAAGAGTCATGTGTTTCCAAAGGTGGCAGGAATGTAGCACATACATAAATTTAGGAACAAAACAATACTGCCCAATAATAATAACCATTCGGTACAGACCGAATGAGTATTGATTTTGTTAAACCTTTCTGAAATGCCACTAAAACTTTATATTCGTTCTTGTGACAATATGTAGTAAAAATATTAGACTTAAACTAGATAATTAAACTTAAACATAATCTCTTGACAATAACTTGATACGAGCTAGCTAAATATCATTGCTATTATAAAATAAATTTTATAAATGTTTTCATACAATCAATACAATGGGTATCTAAATATCTATGTTACTAGAAATAATAATGTATACAACTATATTACTACAAACGTGTTCTGACTATTTACAAGCGCTTTTTTAAGTCGACGTGAATAAAAATCTTTTTTATTTTATTTATGTGAGTAAGATCGATCCAGAATCGGTGGCTTAAAAATACGAATTAGAAAAATTAATTTAAATTTATCCTTCTGCCTGCACAAAGCCGGTTCGCTAGTATTTAATAAATTACCGTCATAAAGTAGTTTTGTAGAGTGTCAACCGCCAGTTTGAATGAATATAGTATAATATAACCAAAATTGCTATGAACATTAACTTAAACAGTCCTACTTCTTTCTTTACTATGTGGAAATTGAAAGCAATATATTTGATTGTTAAACCATTATATATAATGCGTGAAACAAAAGGCAACCATTTATAATTTCTAGTCTGCGGCAGTTAAATAATACAGAGATGTAAATCTTACTATCTTATTATAGAAAGCTGTATATGTGTGTGTTGCATAATATCTTAGACTAAGCACAATGGACAAGCATTGCAACGGTCAATGTTAAGGCGTGCACAGATGTAATATATGTAAAAAAAAAACTTGTGTGTACTTATGTACACGCGTTAGAAGTTATACTTCTTAATATACAACTTGAACATAGTTATCAATTTTCATACCACCTAGAACTAACGTCATGCTGTTATTTTTACGATGCGCGCGCACGATGATCTCATACATTTTCATACCACCTAGAACTAACTTCATGCTGTTAAATTTTTTGGTGTCGGTGTGCGCGCGCATCGTAAAAATTCACTCTCATCATTTTTCTCCATCGCGCCAAAAGAAGTATAACTTCAAAAATTGTGATGATTCACGCTTCTCATTATGATCAATAGTTTTAAAAATTAATTTTGATAGTTTGAAAAGTGTTACTGTGTGACTGACGGCAAAGAATATCACTGCCCTTTTTCATCACGTAGGGTGCCTAGAAGTGGGGAACGGGTAGCAGCATCTCTCCGTGTACGATAAACTACGATCGCCAACTCGTCTGCAAAGTGTGGAGATTATGGTATATCCAAATTATGGACACATCTCCAGTATGTGAATCCTTTGAGGAGGTTTTGTCCAGCTGTGGACATCTTTCGGCTGACATGATGATGACTTTTCTTTGCAACAAGAACAGCATAACAGAGAGATATGTCACTAGTTTTTAAGCCGACGGATGGAATCTACAAATCTTCTATAAGATGAGGGTATTAGCAAGGGAATCATAAATAGGATCTGCTGGTGGGTCTGCTCAAAACCCAAAGGCATTCAAATACGTATTTGAAGGGAGTATTATTATTTTTAACGTTCAACAGTTAAAGCAGCAGTTCAGCATTGCCATCCAACATGTCAATGCTGCTAGCATTCCAGAAGCATTAGCCGTGTGGTTTCCGATCCCGAAGAAATAAAAGGAACTCCCGATACCATCCCGTGGGTGTCGTAAAAGGCGGCTAAGGGATACATCACACAGGTAGTCGGGCAGTAGTGCCTGCCATGTACTCTCTTCCATACTATCTACCATGCATGCCAAGCGCGATGACTACAGCAAACCCCTCCAAAGGATAACTTTTTAAAAATCTTCAGGGGAGGTTTTTGTCCAGCAATGGATTATATTAGGCTGATGATGTATTCCAGAAGGATAATCCACTGGCAGTGTTTAAGTAGAATACATTTTATTATCAGAGGTTTAAGTGTACCTTAAATTAGTTTTAAATTAAATCTCATTACGTCATATTTTTAAACTACAGGTGTAATTAATCATAATATTTTTAACTACGATGTGTATTGCACATGAGAGCTTTGAGAGACATACAATACCATAAGTGATCGGGGAGGGAAAACCCGTGGGCATGTGGTCAGTCCATAAATGGAAGATCGCCAGAGTGATTTAATTTCTGCCTCTCGAAGCTCTAGAGTGTAGTTTGCAAGACAGCTTAGTAACAGAACTGCCATCATTTAGTTAAGTAGGTACCACATTTATACATAACTAGCTGTGCCCCGCAGTTTTACCCGCGTTAAACTTTATAAAATATGGCCCATGTGTTATCCTAACTATAAAATTAGCCTATGTCCTGAAATTTGGTATACAGATGGTCTAGACCCTACCATCTGTATACCAAATTTCATTCAAATAAGTTCAGTAGTTTTGGCGTGAAAGAGTAACAGACAGACAGACAGAGTTACTTTCGCATTTATAATATTAGTTAGGATTATATTATATCATAAATGATATAACATATTCCGTCCTCATAAATTATTATTATTAGTTGATTGGGGCTTGATGCCTTGATAGCAACTTGCTACCTTGACCATTACTGATCTGTTGTAGCAGAGCTCCTTGACTTTGTCAAAGTTCACTGCTCAATCCTACAGCTTCCAAAAACTCCCAGATTGATTGTGCAGTGAGTGTTTGTATCTCTTCAGGTTGCATAATATGCTGTCCTAAGTGGATACTTCTGCAACGCATTAGTGGCCCGCGTGAGCACAGAATATGCAAAGGTTAGTTTCCTCTGATTCTTGGCAGAATCTGCAAATTGTGCTGTCGGCCAACTTTAAGTTGAACTTCCTCACAACTAGCAAATCTTTCTAATTTGATTTTTACCGTTATTCTAGGAAGCTTTCACTGATTCACCGGACAATACAGGTAAGACCATGAAGCAAGTAACCTCCTTCGAGGGGATTTCCGTTTTGGGTATGAACTTCGGTCGTTAGGGATGTTTTTTCAAGACATTATATTTCTAATTTAGAATCAAAAGAACATGATTTCTTATCGTATGTGCAGTGGTTATATTAATGTCAACGTTGTTCAAGCCGCCCTTTAGGCCTCTGACATGGCTTAACGACTGTTGCCTAATGGCTACAACCGGGGCCGACCGCTTAACTTGCCCTCCGAAGCACGGAGACGCATAGAGCTTTTTTCACTTTGGCGGTCACCCATCCATGGATTGACCGCGAGCCTAGTTGCTTAACCTTGCCAATCACTCACGGATCGATGAAACCGATGAGAACATGATGAGATGGGCATCAAAGTAATTCTAGTGCCTACCAGCTTAACTCTAGTATTTAGTCTGCTAGAGTCTATTTACCGCTAGGAACAGAACTGGTAAAGCCTAGCCAAGAGCTGCACCTTAACTGTGGCATAATAACAGGTCCCATCTGCCGAGCAATTAACGCGTAAACCTATCCGCATGGGCTCGGCTATTATTATGGTGCGAATATTTACATCTATATTACAGGGGAAGTAAATTACTGTGCTTTTAACTATAATTGTTCTATGCGTACACTTTACGAAAATAATGAACCATCTGACCATCGGGATGGTTGGCGTGGTTGTTAAATACTTGCCTTTCACGCCATTGTGGGTTCGATTCCCAAGTAATATGTGAAAGTATTCTTAATTTCTAATCGCTAGCATAAGAAGAAGTGGTGATAAATCCAGAAGGATGGACGGACTGAGTTGCACCACCAAGAATAAGGTTAAAATTGTACGGACTTTGGGCTCCCAACATTTTTGATTGGGGAAATGATATTTTTCATGTTTCGCCGGACCGTCTCAACTGGGCCGTATTGAAACCGGTAGTAGATGAACCTGCTGAGTTTGTTTCGCTGGGTCATCTCAGTTGGGGCGCATTAGATCCGGTAGTAGCATTAAAGCGCGACCGTCGTTTTAAACACAAGGTCCGTTATAATAATAATACTGAATTCATACCTTACTATAGACAGAACCATTCAGACAATATGTAGTAAAATATAAATTTCAATACATAATATTAAAAACTTCAACTAAACATAATCTCCTTGACAATAACTTAATACAAGCAAGCTAAATATCACTACCATTATAAAATAAATTGTATGAATTTTTAACATTCCATGTACCTAAATATCTGTAATAAGTAACTAGAAATAATAACTGTATTACTACAAACATGTTCTGACTATTTACAAGCGCTTTTTTAAAGTCTACGTGAATAAAAACCTTTTTTATTTATATTATTTTATTTTACACACACACACTTTTGTTATAACTAGCTGTGCCCCGCAGTTTTACCCGCGTTAAACTATATGAATTATAGCCTATGTGTTATTTGGATATATAAGCTATATTACTACAAAATTACATCAAAATCCGTCCAGCAGTTTTGCGTGAAAGGGTATAACAAACAGTTTAGAGGTAGAGCACAGCGTTCATTCGCTCGAAGAGCAGCCCGACTGGGGAAGTACCTCCACCTTACAGACGACATTCCTTAATAATAACATTAATAATTTTAATTTTGTGTTTCTGCGTGTGAGTAAGGTCGCCAGAGATCATCGGGGTGGAGGGAAGGGTCAGCAACACTTTTTTACTGACTCTTAAAGGCCAGCAACGCACACGTGACTCATCTGGTGTTGCGAGTGTCCATGGGTGGGGCGGTGCAAACTTACCATCAAGTCACCCACTTGCTCGTTTGTCGCCCTTTGACATAAAAAAAACAAACATACACACTCACACACTTTCGCCTTTATAATGATGTCTTCCCGGCCGAGTTTCGCCACGGCGGCCATTCTTGATGGAGATTAGCCAATTGCGCACGCGCACGCGGACATATTATAGTGCACAAGTGTGTGCGCAAACACAGGAGCACTTTCTATTCCATCACTCTCATGATCCGATGACGACTAGCGACATGAAAGGAAAGAGGTCAGGTACAGGACCGACGACTTTACATCTCGCCAACTTCCAGACTTCGGTCTGATACGGAGAAAATTTCTTTTTACGGAAATACCTCAAAATCACTTTTTGGCCCGACCCGGGATTTGAACCCAGAACCTCATTATCTGCAGTTGAACACGCTACCACTAGACCAACGAGGCAGTCTTTATAATATTAGCGTGATAAATATGTCCTCATAAATTGGTTACGGCTACACCTAGGTGGTCTTTAGTGACAATCTCCATAATACCTCTTAGATCAAAATCTTCCTCCTACAAAGTCAATATCAAGAGCCTACACTCCTGCTGTAGCCCAAACACAACATTTTTACAGAAAACGTGACTCTGGTATTTGTTATATGTAAATTAGCGATTTGTCCAGCGGCCGCACGCGAATCTTCTCAGGCCAGCTTTGATGTTCAAGTTTTTTAATACTTGATGGTACCGGTTATATTCGAAACTGAACCCTATTGCAGTTAGCTAAAGTTTAATATCGCTTTGTTATTTCAAGTTTGTAGATAGAACCATGAAACTGGGATTGTATGGAATGGAAGTCAAATATGACCATTTATCATATAAGTATGACATTATACACTAATTTAATGACTGTCTTGTTGTTTAAGCAATGTTTTACTGCAGCTAATTACGTCTTTGGTTCAAGTCCCGGGTCGGGCGAATAAATGTTTTTTGATTTTGTCTCAAGAAAAATTACCATTAATTTCCTGGGGGTTAAATAATCTTGGAGAATACATTAAGCCTTTCTGACTTTTCTTCTGGTTATCACACCTAGACCATCCCATCGGGTTATGAGAGCTAGGGAAAGTGTTTACCTGCGCAAACGCGCACGCGTCGATAACAAGCTCAATATTGCAGTTCGCTCATGATCATCATCATCAGCCGAAAGACGCCCACAGCTGGATAGAGGCCTCCCCAAAGGTTTCCACAACTGCCGGTCTTGCGCGATCCGCATCCAGTGACCCCCAGAAGATCATCAATCCATTTTGTAGGGGTCCTGCCCGCGCTGCGTCTTCCGGTTCCTGGTCACCACTCGTTCCCTCGTCGTCGAGTGCGAATAATTTACCTGAAAACTAAAATATTCTAAGAATTAGCCTGATTGTATTAGCCAAATTTAGTTTTGCTATGATATTAGAGATAATATTTAGTTCATAATATATTGGTTCATAATAACATAATACACAAACAAATAAAACTTTTGTTTAAAAAAAAACCAAGAAGTCGTTGGCAAAAAACGAAAATTTTAACAAATCATAAATAAACTATGAAATAGTTATACGAGTATCTTATCCTACTTATATTATAAAGGCAAAAGTTTGTGAGAATAGATGTATGACTGTTGTTATTCTTTCACGCGAAAACTTCCGAACAAATTTTGATGAAACTTTGTAGTAATATAGCTTAAATGTTCGAATTACGCATAGTCTATAATTAATAAAGTTTAACGAGGGTATAACCGCAGGGCAAAGTCAGTATATAATATAAAAATAATAACTGCCAAAAACGGACAATTATGATTTAATTCTTTGTCACGTCTAATTTGGACCGTCGCCGATTCTAAGTATTTTTATGTTTATAAACTAATGAGGCAATATATGTGTAACGAAAACGAGCAAATTGCCTTGTTCATCCTCAATTTAATGACATCAATGTCTAAATTGGAGATTTATGTCCTTTAAACACAAATTCTCGTTTAAAATTTCATAAAACGCTACTAAAAATCGCACAATAAATCATTATTTTGTGTTAATTATTATGTTTTATATTCAATGCTACTGATTGTCAAATGTCCATGGTTAATATTTTAACTAAGTTTTGTTTTGGTTTCACTCGCGGTATTTTGTTTTTGGTTATTGAAAAACGGCAGTTTGTGTTTGGCAGTTTTTATTTATTTATTATTTCCTTTTATTATTTATCTGACTGGTCCTTTGGTCTAGTTAGTGACATTAACTGCAAAGCCACAGGTAGTGGATTCGATCCACACCTAAGACATAACTTTATGTGATGAACACGATTATTCGTTCTGTGTCTGGAGGAATTTATCTATAATATGTATGTATTTAGAAATGTATAAGTATATTTATCGGTTGCCTGGTTGCCATTGTATAGGCTCTGCTCTTTGGGATCAGATGGCAGTGTGTTAGTTGCTTACTTAGATATTTTTAATTACTATAATTAAAGTATAGTGCTCTAGGGCAAATTTTGACTACGGGAAATATTAGCCGGGAGCAACCAAATACTCCGAAATACTTTATTCCAAATTTCGATGTTCGGATTTTCAAATATACTAATTTCATAATACCTAAGAATTATATTATATTATAACAATCACGTAATTTGTATCACCGAAAGTCGTAAATGTGATTTGTTAATTTTCCGATTTTCATACGTTCGAAGAGTCAAATGCTCGAAAGGTTCTCGGTCCGAAAAACGACATTCCGATTTTCAATACTCCAAATAAACTAAAAATCAACATGTTGTGCTACAAAATTAAGTGACAGAAACATACTATATATGGCCAATATGTACCCATATTAGCCACCAACTAACTAGGTCATGCGAAATTATAGGTGCACTCTCTATTACCTCATAATTCCATTGTACTGTTATCTGGTATGACCTGGAAAGGATCAAGAACAGATCTGATAGCTTTAACCGGCATATTACATCGCCAACTTCATCTGTTCCTTCAAGCTTTAAAATGGATAAAAGACCGCCTAATGATTACTTTCAGACAACTAAAAGATGGACTAGACTACTAGCAAGATGGACTAGACTACTAGCACTTACCTCATAATTCCATTGTACCAGTATCTGGTATGACCAGGAAAGGATCAAGAACAGATCTGACAGCTTTAGCCGGCATATTACATCGCCAACTTCATCTGTTCCTTCAAGCTTTAAAATGGATCTAAGACCGCCTACTGATTACTTTCAGACAACTAAAAGATAGACTAGACGCAAGAAAAATCAAATAAGGAGTGATAGTCCTTATTTGTTTCTTCTTGGTAGTCTAATCCAGCTTTAAGTTCGCATTTCAGTTCGCTTCAAGTTCCATTGTACTTTAGTTTACTAAAGTACACTAAGATTTTTTATTTGTTTTGTATTGTATTGAAGTAATACAGTTAGGGTTCCATTTTCCTTTTTAGATACGTAACCCTAAAAAGAAACAAAACTATAGTAGAGATTAAAAATATTTAGTAATGACATCATTTATTCAAAGTCAATCAGATTCAACTGCTTTTATGAGATTCGCAAAGTTGACTTTTATTTTTACATATCAAGGAAGATTTATTGGATATAATATTATTTGTTGGCCTCATTATGCTTATTTTAATATACATTTGGCAACATTTAAATTCTTAATATGTTAATATAATCTAGCAATTTCAATGCATAGCGTTACGACTATTTTTAGCGGCTTTTTTATTAATAAGGGAATGTGTAAAATATTTATATTTTCACGTGGCTTGTGAATGGTTTTTACACCTAATAAAATTAAATATTATAATATATTATCATGAATCAAATTAGAAATCGAAGAAATAGATTAGTTTCACGCGGCAAAAATATTGATTATAATTCCTATTAATTAGGTAATTTAAAATTTTGAATAAGACACTTTAAATAAATTTGTCTTATCAATATAGAATCCAATGATGATGATAATGATATATTTATATCCAATATGCGATAATTAAATGGATTAATTAGACTGCATTACGAATAATTAATATAAATGGATTAATTTAACTACAAAAATTTTATTTTAAACCAATTCATGCTTCAAAGGCAACAAACTTTGATATCGAGTATATTTATAAAAAAAATATTTATAAATTAATGTTCTTACTTACTTGATGAAATGTATGTTCTTTGAATTGTTGTGTGTGTACCTATTGTTTTATATTCTAATCTGTATAATATTTGCATACCAGTACCTGGTTAGACATGTAGTAACTTATTATAATTATTTTTAAGACCTGTAATGACCATGTTTAATGCAAATAAAATTATCTTATCTTAAATTTGGTCTCAATAAAGACTAGCCTGTAGTGACTGACCTGTGGGTCTTGTGGTTAGTGGTTAGTGACTTCAATGCCAGGGTTCGAGGGTTCGATTACCATCCAGAGCAAATATTTGTGTGGATGAGCACGATTATTTGTTCTGTATTTGGGTGTTATCTATACATATAATAAAATCGTAGGAAAGTCAAAACTGTACATTGAATATTTTTTTAAAGGATACTTGGGGCGTGATCTGCTATGGATATCGAAGCCAAAAATATAGTTTTTAGATTTTTTTTCTGTTTGTTTGTATGTATGTCCGGGCTAAACTCAAAAAGTACTGCATGGATTTACTTAAAATTTTGCATGAATATTACTGAGACGTCGGGTCAACATATAGGCTACATATTATCACGCTATCACCTGGAGGGGCTCTGATAATTTATAAAGGTCAACGCGTGTAAAACCGCGGGCCACAGCTAGTGTATCTATATAATAGGTATGTATTTAGAAATATAAAAGTATATTTATCAGTTATATGGTTGCCATAGTACAGTTTCTGCCTAACTTGGGATCAGATAACAGTGTGTTAGTTATAATATAATTTATTTATTTCTCCACATAGGTAGTAACAAGACTACTAAAACTAAATTGATAATCTAGTATACATATTCCTTTGTGAGAGCTGGTGTCTGAAGTAGGTTTCTTATAGAACCTGTATTACAGATCACCAGGGCCTCGGCCGCTTCGGAGTGGACAAATACTTACTGTCTTACATTTAATTTTATTGTTAATAACACAGGAGAGACTATTTTTTATAAGTTTAAGAATTTATTGTATTATATGTGTGTGTTGGTGTGTGTGTATGTGGGGGGATGGGTTTGTGTGTGTGCACGCAAGTTGGCTGTAGATATTTATATATATTAAGCGAGTCACTCACTCTCATGATTCAAAGGTATGGCTTGCTAACACGACCGCGAAAGAGCCAGATTGACGAATTTGCCTGTTCTTCAAACACGGGTGTGTAACACCGCCAAATTCCAGATACCTGGCTGATATATTAAAATACGAGTGTATGATGTACCATCTAATTTCCTTCCCTCTTATTTGGCAGAGGAGGTGATGGCTACTTATAATATATATTTAAAAGCGCCATCTGTTGGAATTTTCCGATCTAAGTAATGGCATTCCAGCCATTGTTAGCCGTATAGTTTTCGGTAAGATGGCGTTAAAAAGCATCTTAATGCGTTAAGAAATATCGAATCAATTGTATAAATTCGAAGTGCCAGTACCACGGTGCGGTGGCGGAGCGGTTAACGCACATGGGGCCGGATACCCCGTGGTCGTGGGTTCGATTCCCAGCCGCTCTTAAATTAATACAACTCATTTTAAAGATGTCTGAAACATTATAATATTGAGTGTCATAGCATCAGCTCTATAGAATTCACGCTGTGTGGGTTGTTTAAACACCACGGTTAGGTAGACAATACGCACCAGGCAATATGCACTATTGAGAATGCTAACACAGCAATGTGGGCAATTAAAAAATGTACGCTAAGGTACTTGCTACTCGGGTTACGGAGAACATACGTTAAGCATATTTCAACCGTGTGTAAACGTTGTTAAAGTTTAATATTCTTTGGTTGAGCAAAGCGAGGTTAATGTGTGGGGTTTTGCATTTGAAGTTCAGAGTAGGAAGTAAAAGTTATCTTGCATTGCTATTGTTGAACGGCTGATATTACAGTGTAATAAAATGCTACCAGATTACTCTTAGGTATTGCTAAATGGAAAGGGCTATGCTTGGAGTTTCCCTGCGAGATCGAATCAGAAATGATGAGATCCGCAGGCGAACCAAAGTCACCGACATAGCCCTAAGAATTGCCAAGCTAAAGTGGCAGTGGGCAGGGCACATAGCTCGTAGAGCCGACGGCCGCTGGGGCAGAAAGGTTCTCGAGTGGCGACCACGAACCGGAAGACGCAGCGTGGGCAGGCCCCCTACAAGATGGACCGATGATCTTGTGCGGGTCGCTGGAAAACGCTGGATGCAGATAGCGCAAGACCGGCAATTGTGGAGATCTTTGAGGGAGGCCTTTGTCCAGCAGTGGACGTCTTTCGGCTGATATGATGATGATGATGATGATGATTGCTAAATGGTGGAAAACAAGTAAAGCGTTCTTTTAGTCTATAAGCAGCCCAACTGACGGTCACCGTAGCCTAGTTGGTAGTGACCCTGCCTACGAAGCTGGTGGTCCGGGGTTCGAATCCCGGTAAGTGCAAATATTTGTGTGATCAGCACGAATATTTGTTTCTGAGTCATGGATGTTTTCTATGTATATAGGTAATTTATTTATCTATATAAGTATGTATATCGTCGCCTGGTACCCATAGTACAAGCTTTGCTTAGTTTGGGGCTAGGATGATCTGTGTGACATTGTCCCCAGATATTATTAACAAAAAAAAAAAAAAACTATGGTAAAACTTAAAACCCTACAAGGGTAATGCATTAAAGCACCACCGTCATTATAAACACAAGATCCGTAATCTAAATTCATAATAATAATATTAAATTATTACCTTAATATGGACAAAACCATTCAGATAAGTTAAATAATCTCTTTGACAATAACTTAAATTAGCTATTTCTTTGAGTGTGTAAGAGATAACCGGAAAATACCCGCAAATCTATCGGAAATCTATACACAGGAAAATCACAAACTGACACGCACTCAAATGCATTAATTCATTCATCGTCCTCATAAATTTTTATTTAATGGTTAAGTACAGACACCCGCACATCAAGCTACCCCAATCTGACAAATTTCCCCAATTGAAAATGAACCTTATGCTTTTGTAATAAAGTTGATAATCTTTAAAAGAAATTTGACATATTGGTGTAGCTGGATGTGCTGGCGTCTGTACTATGTATCTGTTTATCTCCAATTATGTCAAATATCTCAACAATTGTTTATTACCGCCTACAAATATAAGTACTTTGAAGAGCACCTTGCCTAGTTTAGGGCCAGTTGCTAGCCCATAATCTTACGGATTTTTACCATGACGTTTACAGCTTGCCGAGAAGGCTATCATTGTTTCACCAGAGAATAGAAGTAAGTACATACAAGTCAACATCAACTCAGGGCGTTTACTGACGTGAAGTTACATGAAAGGCTCGAGTTTTAGGGACATTTTGTGCTACTATCGTTCTTCGTTAATACACGAAGATATAATATTTCGCTTGTCCGATTGTCAGTCATCAGTCATTTCGCATCCTACAGTTTCCGCGACCCGCACAAGATCATCGGTCCATCTTGTAGGAGGCCTGCCCACGCTGCGTCTTCCGGTTCGTGGTCGCCACTCGAGAAACTTTCTGCCCTAACGGCCGTCGGTTATACGAGCTGCCCCGCCCATTGCCACTTCAGTTTTGCAATTCTTCGGGCTATGTATGTTTACCAAAAGAATAAATTTAAAGCGACCTCACAGAATGAACCACAATGGCAAAAACAACAATTTGACAACTAATAATACAGTACGCACCCGTGAAGAAAGTTTATATTTATTTAAATATTTGAGCGTGCTCGAAATACTAATCATTATAATTATCTGTTTTGCGTATGAAAACCTGTACTCCAATTATTAAAGAACTTTGAACTCCAAATACCTTGTACTAAGGTATATTTTTGTTTTCACGGTTAACCATTTCAATTCTTCGTGTTGAGTGGACTTTATTCTGTACCTTATAGAGTGCATTTTGCTCTGTTGAATTGAAGAAAGACTTGGTAATGTAATTGTAATAACTGGCGCCACTTATTGTAAGCACCGCATAACTGTAACATCAATTGGACTTTTGACGAAATTTTGCTGATTGCTTAATTGTTTAAAAAAGACTGTTATTTTTGCAATTTTTTGACATGTGAACGGTTTTTAAGACCTGTTCTTTTTCAATTCGTAGTAAAGGTTGTTAAGTAAATAAATGAAATAACTGATATACCAAAAATTTGATATGTCATACGGCACCTGACAGAAGCAAAGATTATTACGTATCCATTATTATTATATAAGGTACTTCTGACCTAGCCTTTTCTGAGAACATCTCCGATTTGGTCAGACAATGTTCGATGAGGATTTCCCCTTCCGATTGTATAGACGCCAGCGCATTGAGCTACCTCAATCTGTCAAATTTCTTTTATAGATTTTCAACTTTATCACAAAAGAGTAAGGTTCACTTTTAATTGAGGAAATTTGACAGATTGGGATAGCTTGATGTGATGGCGTCTGTACCATTCAGACAGGCCCGTTATATTTCTTTTGTTATTCTCATCATGTATGAAGAATATAATGCGAATAAAGGAGGCAAAAGAGGTGTGCAAGGATCGTGACAAATGAAATTCCGTTGTCTCTGCCTACCCCTCTGGAAAACGGTTAGTTTAAAGCCTAGATCGAGAGAATCACAACATAAAATTCTAGCAGAAAATGCACTAAGGACTTGAATACTCGATTCCAATAGTAGGTATCAATATAATATAATGTCAGCCAAATTATGTCAATTGCTGTACAAAAGCCTCCCCAAAGAATGGGAGGATTTGGGTTCACAGAAAAACGCTGCTGCCCGATCTCTGGTAGGTATTCCCGCGGGACAATTTCCATGCCCCCCACGGGATGACCTGGGGCGATGATAATCTTCGCCGTCACCATAAGTATGGTCACTTTAAAATACTGTGATATACAACGCAGTTAATCATTGGGTAGCAAATAATTTATTTATTTTATTTATTACTTTTTGCACAAGATTGTACAGAGGTGGACTTAATGCCAAAGGCATTCTCTTCCAGTTGACTTTTGGGTGGTGCAGAATTATATATATAGAAAAATAATTGATTGCTTAGTTGGTCTGGAGGTAGCGTGTTCAGCAGTATTTAAAAAACTTGTACCTTCCACGAATAATAATGGCATTCTCCATAAATCTTATAACTTCACAATAATCATAATAAAACATGTTATTTTGTAAATTATTCATCACTTCATCAAAATTCCTTCAAAACAAAATGAAAACATCAATTTCAACGGGCGTGCCAAACTCTAATAACACACATATAAAAATAGGGACACATTATTCATTAAAATCCCTAAATTATCTTAGCGAAAGCCATTCCAATGATGACCTCCGCCCTTGATTAAATTCTACCTATCAATAAAGCCCATTTGAACTGAATATCAATCGCTTACTAATAATTATAGTTTTCGGATCACGCATTGAATAAAAAATGCTTAGCATTAGAATTATTAATCAGTTTTTTTCACTTACAAGAAATAGGCGTATAAATCGTGCTTAAAACTATACAAGTATGTGGAGATAGTTGCTTTTTTAAATAGATGCCTTTGTACTATATTATTTTAAATTATACTATGTGGTTTAAATTATGTACAGACGCCATCACATTCAGCTACCCCCATCCATGAAATTTCTTTTATAGATTTTCAACTTTATCACATAAGTATAAGGTTCACTTTCACACTTATGAATGAAATAAATGACTGTGTTCTTTTTATGGGGAAATTTTTAAGATTTCATGGGCTACATATGATCTTCTGACTAAAACTGCCTCGTTGGTCCAGCGGTAAGGTGTTCCACATAATGAGCTCCTGGGCCAAGTCTCGAACCGTGATTATGGATTATTTCTGTTAAGAATATTTCTCAGACCGAATCTGTATCACACCGAAGTTTGGGGCATGGAAGTATTAAGCTGCTATGCCTCAGTGAGCATGTAAAGTCAATTCTGGCCTCTTTTCGTCATTAGTCGTTCCGTCAGATCATGGGAGTGATGGAATAGAAAGTGGCCCTGTAATTTCGCGAACAATTGTGCACTATAATACTTATATCCTCAGACTGACCCATGGCAGAAATTTGATCGGGAACTTTAAAAGGGCCTTTAAAGTATTTTGGTCGTGGGAAGGTGCCAGTCTATCTACACATGTATCATGCCATATCAACAGCCTTCTAAGGCTTCCAGGAACTAGTGTTAAGCCATTTGTCATCATTGTTACTTTCCGTCATTTGGTTTGAAAATAACAAGTGAAAATGGAATTATAAGCTTTACTTGGATACCGTGGCTTTGTTTTTATTGGTGAATTTTTCTCTCCTTTTGTCTCTTTTCTTTATCATCAGCATATATTTCATCTTCTAGATACGATTCTATCTGACTTGCTTTTTTATTTAGTTATAATTAGTCTAAACAAACTTCTCTTCCTGTATAATTTTCTTTCTATGACATTTTTTAAAGTGTCATGCTATATCAAATGTTCCAAGATCTTTTATCTTCTCTTCTCTGATATTTAGAATAAATTTCTTTTCATTTATTATTTTCTGCACTTCTTAATTTGTTTTTTTGCTCTCAAACTTGTTTTCAACTTTCCTCACATTCTTTCCTACATTTCAAATTTGTTTGATATATATCTATTTCTTTGCGTCCAAATGTGTATACTTCGTATGTAAGTTTTTATAAGAATTACCTTTACGAAAATTAAAAGTACGTTTTAGAGGTAAAATTACAGCTTGGAATGGTTCTTAACAACTACACTTGCAGTCCACTGATGAACATTGAAAAAATCATTATGACAGTTGGTACAAAAATATAGCATAACTACCACGCTTCGCAGATGGGTTGACAATAGCAGTATGATGGTCACTATTTTCTGATAGATAGATGCTACTGCCAGTTTCCTGATCGCGATATGTATCGACGTCCCCACACAACACAGTTAATTGCTAAATTATAGACCATAAAATCCGTAAACCACGGATTTGAAATATATATTTTTTTTCAATGTAAGTAAATAAAAAGTACATGTAGTAACAAAACCGACACTGAGGCATGATATGAGTGGCGATTACTGCACATTATAGTGCTGTGGAACGCGGAGTTCACATCGTCTTTACAAATGTGAGTTATTTGAGCATTGCGGTCGATCGCCACGCTTAACGAACAGAAAAATGTGAAGGTGGCTTTATATTGATCCAGATATTACTAATATTGCTTGTTTGATATTTTGTTTAATAAAAATCAAAGTGGCACTCAATACTGAATATTCTGTTCATTATAACGTAGGTACAGACGCCAGCACATCAAAACAGATTGGGGTAGCTGGATGTGATGGCATCTGTACGATTTAAAGGCCAACCTGAAACAGAAACTAAAACATATTATGTACAAACTATAAAACAAGATTTAGGAGAATATGGTTTATTGTCTATTAACTATTATTGTATATATTGGGCATGAACACTTGAAAACTCGCAGTCATTGAATTTTTTTTACTAAACACTAAAATTTCGACCGAAATTAAATTAAAAAAAAATGTGAGCCGTCACGGGACGCCTGGCAGATGTGAAACATTGACATTATTTTGTAAAAGTAATATGCAGAAAAGAACATATTGTGATAGGAACTAAATATCGTCCTCGTAGAGGGAAAATTAAATAACTCTGATTTTGTAGTTCTGAGATAAACGCGATTTAGTGTTGTTTTTTAGTTAATGTACATTTGTAAGACAATGTGAGACAATTTTACCGTCGGTGTTTTTATATTTTGTGGACCTGATAACCTTTTACATTATGCTTTAACAAACTGAACACTATCTTTAACTATAACTAAATAACAAATTAAAAATCAAGTTGTTTAGTTTTGCCACAACTTTTTTTATAAAGTAACAACAATTAGCTACTTATTTCGGCTATTTATTTAGTTTTCCTACAACTAAATACATTTGGTAGAGTAAATTTTGGTGAAATAAATGGAGTTATTGAATTTATCAAGCACGAAATATTTTTAAATGGAAAACTTAGTGGTTTTGTACATTATTATTACTTTGATATTTATTGGTCTCATATGAAATAAAAAGTTGTATTAAGGAATAAATAGAAAAGTAAACTAAAATTTAAAGTGTACTTATCTTGCCACAAACATAAGAAATAAACATCATCATCATCATATCAGCCAAAAGGTCCACAGATGGACAAAGGCCCACAATTGCCGGTCTTGCGCTATTCGCATCCAACAGTTTCCAGCGACCCGCACAAGATCATGGGTCCATCTTGTAGGGACCTGCCCACACTGCGTCTTGCAGTTCATGGTTACCACTCGAGACTCGGCTCTAACGGCCTTGGGTTCTACGTTCTATGTGCCCGCCCACTGCCACTTCAGTTTTACAATTCTTTGGGCTATGTCGGTGACTTTGGTTCGCCTGCAGATTCCGACATTTCTGGTTCGATATCGCAAGAAAACTCCGAGCATAGCCCTCTCCATTGCTCTTTGGGTGACCTTGAGCCTTCTAATAAGGCTCATAGTGAGCGACCACGTATCTGGTCTGTCATCAAGTCATCACTGGCAATACACACTGGTTGAAGACTTTCAACTTGAGACACTGCGGTATTTTGGACGAGAAGATGTTACGTAGTTTCCCGAACGCTGCCCAGCCGAGTTGGATTCTACGATGGACCACCTTCTCGAAGTTAGAACGACCTAGTTGGATGGTCTGTCCTAGGTAAATATAGTTTTCTACAACTTCGCGTGCAGAGTCTCCAACCTTGAATTGAGTGGGGTTGGAGGTTTGACATGATTTTCGTCTTATCCATGTTCCTTTTCAGGCCCACTTGTTGAGAAACTCTACTGAGGTCATAGAGCATTGTACCGAAATCTTCCATGGTCTCAGCCATGACTACTATATCATCAGCAAATCGTAAGTGAGTGATATACTCGCCATTGACCAGAAGCTTAAAGACATCTTCCAATGCAGCAACGAACACTTTCGGAGATGTAACATCTTCCTGTCTCACACCTCACTGCAAGTGGATAGGTTTCGAGTTTTGGTCCTGGAGTCGCACTAACATTGTGACGTTTTTATATAAATACTTTAACACCTCGATTTACCGGTAGTAGATTTGGCACCTTAGGAGAGACTACAGCCCAGGTTTCGATAATCTAAGGCTTTCTCATAGTCCACAAACGCTAAGCACAGAGGCTTGTTATACTCTTCGACTTCTTATGTATAACTTGCCGCAGCGTATGTATATGGTCTATGGCGCTAAAGACTTTTCGGATACCGGCTTGTTCGGGAGGCTGGAAATCATCAAATTGCTCAGCAGTGTGATGGGTCAATAATTCTTCAATAGGGTTTTGTCGCCCTTTTTGAAGGAGAGCACTACCACACTTCTGTGCCATGCTTGTGGTGTTTGATTATCCAGTATGACGGAGTTAAATAACTTCTGAAAGGCCCGTAGGATTGGTGTACCATCCGCCTTCAGAAGCTCTGCTGAAACTCCATCATCACCAAGAGCCTTATTGTTCTTAAGTTGTCTGAGAGCCATTTTAATCTCGTACAGGCTGACGTCCGGGTGTCTTCAGTGTAATGTCGGGTTGGTCGTGCTCCATCCAAGACATGACTTTTGGCAGGTGACTGCGTTGTCGTATATAACTGTCCATAGAATTCTCAATCTCTCACAGCAACTCCGGTTTAGACGTGACGATTACCGTGCATCCTCAGTCTTCAGTTTCGTCAGTTGAGTTTGTCCAACAGACAGTTCTCTTACGAACACTTTCAAGCCTTTGTTCCGCTCGATGGCTTCTTTAATACTACTTGTATTAAATTGACGCGTGTCGCGAGTCAAAGACTTTGAGATCTGTCTGTTGAGTAGCCGGTATATAGTAGAATTATCTGAGGATGTCAGAACCATTTTCCGTATTACTTCCATAAGTTGCAGGGCAAAGTCTGTTTGTACGCTGGGCCTTGAAGACCTTAAACTCAGCCGTATGGACAGCTTCTACGAGCCTGTCGTAGTATGAGTCCACTTCCTCGCAGTCTGCTAGGCATTCGAAACGGTTTCGCAGTTCGAGCTGAAATGGTGGGTTTTGGACGTGGATAGGTAAAGGCCGGCGCGTAGACTTTATCAGTCTGTACCTCTGGAGCTTGACACAGACCAGTCTGTGATTGCTCCCAGTTTTAACCGCATTGATCACAGAGACGTCATTAAACGTCTGTCGTCTCGTCGACAAGATAAAGTCTATCTCATTTTTGTTTTTGCCATCGGGGCACACCCAGGTCCATATGCGGTGATCCAGCTTCCTGAAGAAGGAATTCATCATAAAGAGTCCCTCCTTCTCCATGTCGGCCAACATTTGGCCCCGAGGGTTCCGGTCTCCAGTTCCAAATTGCCCCACTCTCAGCTCATTCCCGAATCGTTTACCCAGCTTCGCGTTAAAGTCCCCCATGACCACAATGAAATAAGTGTTAGAGGTATGTATGGCTCTAGAAATATCCTCATACATGACCTCAACCTCATCGTCGGAGTGCGTGGAAGTCGGCGCGTAAACCTGTATGACCTTCAACGAATACGTTATAAGTTACGTTATAAGGTATGCCGCCCTAGTCGACACACTCTCGAGTTTCACTACGTTCCTTGTGGACGAGGGACTTTTGAACTATGAAACCGACATCACCTTGGAACAGTTGGTCGCCCTCGCGGAAATATAGCAGGTTCCCGGATTTTAGGATTATCGTGGGGAGGACACGATATTCCTAAAAATTCTTTTTGGACTTCAGACAAACCTTTGATATCCCAATGTAATCTGCTCAGTTCCTTCTCCAGTTCAATGATATTCTCGTCGGACCACTGTGTGTGAGTGTTATATGTTGCCAGGGCCAGACGTTGTCGGTTTTGGTAACACGGCGTCTGCCGGGGATTTTTAGCACCCCGGTTTCTTTTTCCTTATTTCCTGTTTCTATTCCTGAATCTGTTATCCCAGCGATTGTGATATTGTGTTCCATCATTCTTCTATCAGGGTGAGACTAATTGGTCAATAGGGATTTCAATAAAAGCTCAAGTTGTTATAATATTACTTGTTTCATCTTTAGAATCTCTCGACAAAATCGGGTTTATTCGTTCAAATCTCTTAACTCTTTTTTTCTTCTTAGCCTGTGGCATATTGATGTCTATTAAAGAACTAAGTTTCCTTTTTATTTTATTTTCTTCTTTTTTGTCCGGATTCCATGTAGATCCAGAATCAGAAAAAGGTTCTTCATTTGTAAAAGGCGGCATTGGTTCGATACCCGAAATGAGACTTGACCCTCTGATTACCTTTGATGACAACTTAATTTATTTAATTTTATTTGCCTATCATCTTATAATTAATCATTATCTAGTTGTAGAAGAAATAAATAACATCAAGTATTTATAAATTAGAATTAAATCAGAATTCTGAATCGCAGAATTAAATAAATAGAGTTATTTAGTTTTCCTAGAACTAAGTTAGTTTTGTGAAAGAATTTATAAGTTGAGGAAAAATTCAACAACTCAAGTTATTTAATTTATTTGACATTCATCTTGTCATTGACCACAGTTATTGATTTATTTACTGAGTTATTTAGTTTTCCTTTAAAAAAAATGTGTTTGTCTGAAGATATTTATTATTCCATCTGTCATGACCTGTCTGACGTAAATGGATATATCTTTGGAACGGAATAAGATACGAAAACGCCTGTAAGGCTCAAATATGCGGCAGGTTTTAGGTGTTTTGAAAATAGGATAAAGTCAAAGTTATTTAATTTTCCAACTACGGGGACGATATGTCATAATGATAAAATAAAAAGTCGATTGTGCATGCATCACGGCATGCGTCGCCACGCCAGAAATCTGTTTCACGTGCGGCTATAGATGTTTCACATCAAAAACTCTGAAAAGAGTATAGTGTAGGGTATGTATTGGTTTTGTATTGAATCATTTATAACTAATATTTCTGGCTGCATGGCCTGTTGTCCTTTTAGTAAGTGACTGCTAAGCCAGAGGTCATGAGTTCGATCCCCATCCAAATCCCACCCAGGGCAATCTTTATGGGATGAGCCTTTTTTTCTTTTTTTTTGATAAGGCAGAAGGAATGCTAATGCATGCCACCCACAAAAAGTGTCTGCGGGTGGGTATGTCGGACTCGCACCGACTAAACCTAACCTGCCGTGGACTTCTTCTGGCGCCTGATAGGGGGTAGCCCCGGGAACGCGGGTATGCTGCTCCGGTGCCCCCCTTTTGCGCCGTGTCCCAGGTAGTCGGGACACGCACCCGGGGAGAGCTGTGGGTTGCCCTCCCCATTTGCCGACTCCTGCCAGTACGGCACAGCGACTGCGCCACAAACAGTTCGCTGTCTTCCCGGGGCTGTTTGCACGTGGCGGCAGTAGAGGACACTTCTCATACTGCCATTATGTGATGAGCCTGATAATTTGTTCTGTCTCTGGGTGTCATTTATCAATAATATGTATGTATTTAGAAATATATAAGTATATTTATCAGTTGTCTAATTGCTATAGTACAGGATCCGCCTAGTTTGGGATCAGATGGCAGTGTGATAGATGACCTAAGATACTTATTTATTTATTTCATCAGATAGTAATGGTAAAATAATTTAGCTGGCTCATTTAAGTTATTTTCATAATGGTTAAAGACAGATACTCTTACCGGTCCGTGAGTGAGGTCAAGCAACTAGGCTCGTGATCAGTCCATAGATACGTGACTGCTTAAATGTTTAAATTTCCGAGCGTCTCCGTGCTTCGGAGGGCACGTTAAGTTAGAAAACAGTCTTTAAACCATGTTAGAGGCCTACTGGGCGGCTAGAACAACTCTGACAGTAGGGTAACCACTGCCGTTATATACGTTAAGTAAGTAAGTAATGGTTATTTAAAAGTTAAATACTCATTGTATATTTATAGTTTCAGATATATTTACTATAACGTTTATGAATGGTTCTGTCTAGTAAATATTTATCTAAATTGCAAAGTACTTCTTCTTAACTCGTTGTTTCAGCAGTTTTTATTATGTCGAGCAGTATTGATATCTTCACGCATAAATTCTGCGGCTACAGCTGAGTGGTAAAATCGTTCAGTTAGTTTTTGTAACGCCGCGTTTTGTGTTCGATTCCATGTTCACTTCTTGTACGTTTATTGAGCAAAAACCGTCGAACAATACTGAGGGAAAATAGTGGTATATGTTCTTGCTTGTTTTGTAGCAAGTTGTGATTTTTTAATATGCGTAACACTACAGATTTTATAAAATAGTGTTCTTTGAATAATACGTCAAAAAGTATGCATAATAGTTAAACCAATCATATTTAAAGAGGATACTATTCTTCAATGGAGCTCAAGAAACCAATGGATAGGATGTGAATAGTGCAAGACTGGCAATTGTCTTTAGGGGAGATCTTGGTACAGTAGTGGACGTCTTCCGGTTGATATAATTTTTTTAAAGACAACGCCCGCACTTTGAAATCTAATCCCTGTGAGGCGGGGTACTTTACAAACATATAATAGATGGATACAAATTACATCCAGACGCAGAACAACTATTTATGGGTCACGCAAATAGTTGTCCAGTGTGGGACTTGAACCCGCGACACGGCACGGCGAGGCGACGGTCCAAGCCGCTACGCCACATGATGATGTTGATGAATTTTTAAGACCATTTCATGTTACTCCTTACATACAGTTATATAATAAGTATAAATATTATATCAAAAAGAATCCACTTAATTTAAATAACCAGCCAAGGGTGAGACGGGTTCCGTACCATCACACATCATTTTACAGCCATTATGAAGTACAAGCAAAAACATAAAAAAATCTCATGAAAGTTTCAAGTTTATCTTTTATTTAGTATTTATTATAAACCAACAAATTAAATATATACTGTCAAAAAAAATTAACTCTGTTCCTATTACGGTTCATGAGATACAGCCCGCTGAATGACATGCTGATAGATAGCAAAGTAATTGGGTTCAATTGTTTACCTTTGGGTCAATTAATCATTACAGCTGAAAAAGTCCACTCTTGGACAAGCCTCCCCCGAGAATCATCGTGACCCGGGACATACCATAATCGCCACGCTTGGCAGACGGGTTGGCGATTGCAGAAAGATGGTCATAGTACCCAGAAGGAAGCTGCTGCCCATCCTCCGGTAGATAATAATATCCTGGGACATCCTGGGACATGATTTACTCGAATTCTATGCCCCTCGCTGGATGATATGGGGTGATTATATTCTTAAATTATAAAATAAAAAATGTTTATTCACGTAGACTTTAAAAAGCGCTTGTAAATAGTGAGAACATGTTTGTAGTAATATAGTTAAGTATACATAACTATTTCAAGTTACATATAGGCCCCCTAGAATATGGACCGATGATCTTGTGCAGGTCGCTGGAAACTGCTGGATGCGAATAGCGCACGACCGGCAATTGTGGAGATCTTTGAGGGTGGCCTTTGTCCAGCAGTGTACGTCTTTCGGCTGATATGATGATGATGATGATAGATATTTAGGTACACGGATGGGTAAGTCATTTATAAAAAATATGTTATAATAGTAATGATATTTAGCTAGCTTGTATTAAGTTATTGTGAAAGAGATTATGTTTAGGTTTAATTATCGAAATTTATAGTTTAAGCTATATTTTACTACGTATTGTCTGGATGGTTCTGTCTTTATTAAGGTACGAATTCAATATTATTATTATGACGGACCTCGGGTTATTATTATGACTCGGATCCAATGCGCCCCAACTGAGAGAAGCCGCAAGAATATATTTTTTATTATTATTATTATTTATTTATTTTTTATTTTTTTCACCACCATTACCAAATAGCAGTAGTTTGACTACGGAACTCCAAAAAGAAACCATAAGAACAACTTTTTAAACACCTCATTTAATGAAGCACAGAAACAGAGCACCCATACAGCGCTACGCTATATTTGACAAATCACCCAAACTCTTGAACCAGAGCAGGTTTGGTATTGACCGGTCAATATTATAAACAAGCAATTACCCGGTTGATTTATTGGTACCAATTATTTATTGTCCGGGCTTATTCGCGTTTTAATTGTTGAGATTGATGCAATCGGGTAGGGTAGAGGGTGTTGTTATTAAATATGTTGTTTAATTATTTTATCTTATTTTTAAGTTAAGGTTAGGTGTTCTGACAATTTTATACATTCAATGTTTTCCCGAGGAATTGCTTTAAATGTCTTGGATCCCTAGGCTATAGCCTCATAAAATGAGAGATTTGCAACTAGAGAAGCCAGCTGCAAAACCACCGGGGATCAATTTAAGAGTCCTAAGTGACCTGTTATATTTGATTCCAATAGTAGGTATGGCAAAAGCGCTTAAACGCACGGAAGTTGTTCCTTGTTGCTACAAGATCCGTATAATAAACTACTCCAGATATTGGTTGCAAGTTGTTTAACATAATATCACGGACATGCCTGAGCTTCACCGCTCAGTGTCATTTCATTGTGTGCCACTGTTGATCCTGGCTTACAGGAGTTGCAGTGGTGGGTAAGAGGGAGGGACTAGTCCCGTCAAAAAGTTGTTGTGTTTTGCATTCGCTAAAAATATAATGGGTTGAATGCACGTGATGTTTTCTCACCTTATTGGCTAAGCAGTAAAGTTGATAAAGAGCATAATTGTATGTATAACTTTCAGCTAATGATTATTCCCAAACATATCTTTCCCAAGAGACGGGCACCTCTAATATTTCAACTGCTAATGTAATATTCATGACAAAAAGAGCAATGGCACTTCTCGTGGGTTTTACCATATAACTAAAACATCGCGTTAATGAATTATTACTGGTGTCAAATTTATTCAAGCCACCCAGAAATCGTCTTACATGATTTAACGACAGCTTAATGCAACTTAAAGTTAATGTTTAGAAATTAAACTACTGCTGCGGTCACCCATCTATATGTAACTTATTTAACACCTACACTTATATGTTTCACAAACACAAATTTACTCACAATACTCTCTCACGTACACTCAGACAAGCACACATCTACCATCTATCTGTATTCTGTACCCTCTCTCTAACTCTTCTATTAAATGTTTATCTTCTGTTTTTAGAATTATATAAAGTGTTTTAGAATTATATACTTAACTGATTTTGAATTGTATAACTGCTTCCAGATTTATATCTTGTTAGCCAGCTCTTCCCTCTCTCAACACAAACATCATAGAACACTTAATAAACATATTCCTCGATTAATTAATGATTGTAAACATGCTCATAAATGATGTAACATTCCTCTTTTAATAATTTCTTTATAATTTATAGTACTGGCCCATGTGCCTTTATTTTTCTGTGCTTTGGTTTTTATTTAAAATTTGACAACAATGTTCATGTTGACATATAGCTCTCTGATTTATTTTGGGATCCGACCTGATTCGATTGAATTGTAATTTTTGACCGTTTACACGTTGTAATTGGATAATAAACCCTTGATTCAACGCCTGCGTGGTGTTATTTTGCTCCTGTTACAATCTATAAGTTATGGTTTATTAAGCATCTTACTAACTTTGCCGCGTGGTGGGCCTGGTGACCTGTAGTACAGGTTTTCATTCAAACCTAGATCAGGCACCAGTCTCTCACAAGGGTACACTACATTAATACGAAAAACTTTATTCCGACAGTCACAAATACGAATTTCAAAATACCGACTTTCATAATTCCGAATGGTAGAAAATTCCGAATATTACAACTCCGCCTTATCATTACTCCTAGTTTTATAATTCCTAAATTTCAATATTCCTAACGTTTATAATTACTATTCTCAAAATACCGAGCGTCAATAGATCGAATAACAAAAAGTCCGACTTAATGATAATTCGAAACATCAACAATACAAATAAATATATTTTGTTTCCCCGGTCACAGTTCTAACCTAACCCAAATTATTCACCAACAATGGAGGGGATCTGGTACTCGGCGGCTGCATTCAACACGCAAGCAGGCATGCAGCATGCAAGCAGGCATGCAGCTTGCGTGCAGGCATGCAGCATGCAAGCAGGCATGCAGCTTGCGTGCAGGCATGCAGCATGCAAGCAGGCATGCAGCATGCAGCAAGCATTGTTTCTGTCACGGCTCCGGCGCTGCGGGGTTTAGGCGGCCCCACGCGAGCTTATCGTCGCAGATGGTTTTACCGCTCACCACCGCAGCTTCGGCTTGCCGACCGGCTTGCTTGCTCTCAGCCGCGGCGGCGGTCCTTCAAACCACCTGCTCCTCAGCTCGCGGGCCGCCCCACCCGTCCGCGCCTACGCGGGCTTAAATTACACTCTAGGGTATGGCAGACAAGACTACGTGAAGTCGGTTTTGCAGAAATTCGTTTCTGTCACGAAATTTTGTAGCACAACATGTTGACTCTTATTTTATTCGAAGTATTGAAATTCGGAATGTCGTTTTTCGGACCGAGAACCCTTCGAGAATTTGGCTCTTAGAACGTATGAAAATCGGAAAACTAACAAATCGCATTTACAACTTTCGGTAAGATAAATTTCGTGATATTTAATAATAGACATTACAATTCTTAGGTATTATGAAATTCGGACTTTTCAAAATCGGAACATCAAAATTCGGAATAAAATATTTCGGAGTATTTGAGTGTTCCCCTCTCACAAAGTTGGGGCTAGTTGGAGACATGCTTTGTATGTTGAAACGTAACTATAAACGTATATGTATTATGTACTTAACCCCATTTGTGATAAGATAATAAATGGATTTATTATTATTATTATTTTTATAGATATGGATTGTGGTACGATTGTTGAGGACAATATTTCATTAAGAGGCTGATTAAACCGAATTATATAGTAGCATTTTGGGCAAAAATAATGTTAACATTATTTTTTACTCCTAGTTTGTTTTTTTCTTCCTGTATTATTTCTTTTGAAGTTAATTAAAACTTAATATAACCAATAATACTAATAATTATATAATCTTAAAAACGAATCTAAGACGACACTTTTTCGTAGTCCTATAATGCATTCTATATAATATAACAATTAAAATTGAATTATATTTAATTATGACTTTTGTTTTTATCAATATAAAGGTGATTTTAGAACTGTAGTAGTCGTTTTGTTTTATATAAGAAAAGCTATTTAATCGAGTTTTGGATTCAATACAGTTCTTTAAATATATTCAATTTAATGTATATGTGTATCGACTAACCTAGTAATATTAGCATAATACTGTTGGAAAAATATCAGTGTACCTGTAGTCAGCATCTTAATAATAACATGACCATTTACATCGAAACGTTTGTTTTAATCTAAATTATTCCGCCCAGCCGACAACTCGGGCCCTCACCCCACGAGTCGATATATTTCCCTCAATATTAATAAGACCACCCGTCGAGAGACTCGTACTATATTAGTTCTCAATATTACTCTGCCGATAGATCACTTGCTTTATATTTTATGTGAGCATGTAATTTCTCCTCGTTAGTGAAGTAACTTTTACGAATGCCCCACTTTTAGATTACCGTGCGTTGTGGTTATGCTAATATATAGATTTTTTAGTTTTGTTAGGTGGTCAGAAAAAATAAATGATAATGTCCTCCTACCCGAACTTCGGCCACGGCGGCCAGTCTCAATAGCGATTAGCCATCTGCGCGGCACATATTATATTGCATAAGTGTGTGTGCAAACACAGATGCATTTTCTATTCCATCACTCCCATGATTCGATGGGACGTCTAGACCGGAAAGAGGTCAGGTACAGGACCGACGGCTTTACGTGCTCTCCGAGGCACGGGGGTATAATACCGTCATTTCCCAGACTTCGGGCTGATGCTGAGAAATTTATCTTTTTACAGAAACGTCCCAAAATCGCTTTTTGGTCCGACCCGGGATCTGAACCCAGGACCACGTTCTCTGCGGGTGAACACGCTACCGCTAGACCAACGAGGCAGTCAAGGGTAGGTGGTTATATATAGGTGTCTGCGTTTACAAGTCCGTAATCCTTTGGATATAATAAGGTTTCGTAATCGCATTGATGCTTCCAAAACTTCCCCTATTTCTTCAAATAACTTATACTCCTCTTCTATAACTACGTGAAGACTTCACCGAACGGGGTCCAGCGGCTCTTCAATACTGCAGTAATTTCTCAAATATAAATCTATATTATTTACATTTGAGATAGACGTTTTCAATATACAATAATAAGCCTACAAATTATAAAAAAACAAGCCGGAAACGAATTATCTTGAATAGAATCTGCATCTTCTGCATCAAACAAAGCATCTGCCTTAGTCAATCCACGGTAGATGCTTTGTTTGATGCAGGTCTTGCTAAATGCATGATTTTCTATAAGCAAAATACAGAAACTTTATCTAGGGACAATGTCACACAGATCATCCTAGCCCCAAACTAAGCAAAACTTGTACTATGGTTATCAGAAGACGATAAATATACTTATACAGATAGATAAATACTTATATAAACAAATATTCGTGCTCATCACACAAATATTTGCACTTACCGGGATTCGAACCCAGGACAACCAGCTTCGTAGGCAGGAGCACTATCAACTAGGCTACGGTGACCGTCAACATTCGTCATCGACGACTTTGGTTACACTTGTTACCAAAAGCAAAAAATATATTTATATGTATGTCATGCGTCGTGTTAAATGCATACAATTTATGTGTAATATAACAAATAGAGCTAATTTATATACCTGCGTATTATTTACTCACACTGAACGTGCAAGTCACGCCCTAGGTGACCTGAGATGGACCTTAAACGGTAAAGTATAGTACACAATGGTTATTGAAATTATATAGTTGCAAGATAAAGGTGAGAACAGATGTTATTCCTCATGTTAATTCAAGTTGTTTGTTGAAATCTGAGCTCTATGACTACACAATAGACTCATATCTCGACGGATCAATATTTATTTATCTATTCGTTCGTTCGTTCGTTCGGTAGATATGACCTTTGTTTCTGTGTTAAGTAAGACGACAAGATTCAGCTATTAATATATTTATTTGCTACTAGCTGCGCCCCGCTGTTTTACCCGCGTTAAACTTTATTAATCTATAATTATATGTGTTATCAGCTAACTTCATGCCAAATTTTATAAAAATCGCTCCAGCCGTTTAGATGTGAAGAAGTAACAATACACACTCTCACACAGTCACAAACTTTCACCTTTATAATATTAGTGTGATTTTAACTTAGGATGTGAATACGCTAATCAACTATTAACAGTAACGTTATTTAAGATCAAGTGATAGCCGTGTGCCTAGGCCCAGAAAGAATAACCAGATCACCATATCTTTCCGTAGGTCGTAAAAGGCGACTAAGGGATACACCAGGTATCCGGTCAATTTGCCCGCCACGTACAAGTAGCCCCGGGAAGACAGCGATCTGTTTGTGGCACAGTCGCTGTGCCGGACTGGCAGGAGTCGGCAATAGGGGAGGGCAATCTCGAGCCCTCCCAGGGTACGTGTCCCGAGCATCTGGGACATGGCGTAAAAGGGGGGCACCGGAGCAGCATACCCGCGAGAAGTCCACGGCAGGTTAGGTTTAGTCGGTGCGAGTCCGACATATCCACCCGCAGACACTTTTTGCGGGTGACATGCGTAGGCATTCCTACTGCCTTACCAAAAAAAAAAGCAGGTATTCGGGAAATAGCACCACCTACTACTAAACTAAACTGTGGTCGCCAACTCGCAGGCCAAGCGTAGTGACTACGGCAAACCCCTTCAGGAAACCTTAAGAGAAGGGCACTCGTCTTCGAAAATTTCTATAGGTTTCGAAACTACCATCAGTAACAAAGGTGGTTAGACTAAGTCGCAGCACATTCTATAAGTAATCTCAATCAGATATTTTTCTCTGCATCACCCTTAGGTAGACTGGTAGAGAATGCCTCCGGCATTAAGTCCGCCTCTGTATATGCATGTGCAAAAGTTTTAAATAAAAAAAGAAAATAGAATGCTGTGACTATCACCTTATATTCACTATCACCTTATATTTTATATTAAGTTCTTCTTATAGACCATCTAACTTATCTTCCCAGTATAAAGTCTCTTCTTCCCGTCGCCTCCTCCGATGTCCATATCACTCTAGGACTTTATTTAGTCTTGTTTGTAGAAATGCACTCCCTCTGGAAATAAAGATAGCCAATGGTTGCATCATATTTCAAAAAATAAAACATAATATCCTCGGGATTTTTTTAGCAGAAAACCTTCAATCTTAAATTGACATATTTTTAAAGGAACAGGTAGTTTACTAAAATATTATGAATATATATACGGATATTCGGTCCGGTGGTAGCATTAAAGCGCGACCGTCGTTATTAACACAAGGTCCGTCATAATAATAATACCTTAATATAGACAGAACCATTGACAATATGTAGTAAAAATATTAGACGTAAACTAGATAATTAAACATAATCTCTTGACAATAACTTGATACGAGCTAGCTAAATATCATTGCTATAATAAACTAAATTTAATAAATGTTTTCAAACAATGTGTACAACTATTTTACTACAAACATGTTCTGACTATTTACAAGCGCTTTTTTAAAGTCTACGTGAATAAAAATCTTTTTTATTTTTATTTTATTTTTGGAACGAAGTTCCTTATCGCGCGTTGTGAAAGGGGGCTAGACAGAAAAAAATATTACGAAAAGTTGTCACGACACTTTTTGCAGCTGTGCGGCGTGCGCATGTTTCTCTGTCTCTCGCTCTCTCTCTCTCTTATAGAAAGCAAGCCAGATATTTTCATTTCTATTTCGCATAGTGTCGCGACGATTATTTTTGTTGAGTGTATACAGGTTTTTTGTACATAATAAATAATAAGAAATAACTTCGTTCCATCCGGGTGTCCCTTGACACCTCTCAAGTTTTTTTTATTCTTTGTTAGTTTCTGATAGTTCTATCTCCGAAATTTGTCATATATACCAATGTTCAAAATACCAAAATATAATAATGATTACGGAAGGAGGGTCACGATGTGCACCTTGGCCCAAGTACTTAATAGTCTGCCAAAACCATTAGTTAGACAGATAATAAAAAAAATAAAAATAGAACAAGTAAAAAACTTATTAAAAAAATACTTTATCAGTGATAAGTACCTGGAAGGCGATGCATGTCGGGACCACTCACTATGATCATGACACCTTCCTTAGCGCTACTTCATGCTGCTCTGGGACTACAATATAATCTTTAAATGTAAGATTTCAGTAGACCTAATAATTGTACGCTGTATTATGTAATTTATTTGAAATAAACAGTTTAAATTTTAATTTTTTTTTTTAATCAACGTGTACCTACCATTGAATTTGTGCACCACCTTAAGGCTGACTGGCAGAGAATGCCTCGGACTGTACTGAAGGCCTGCACAATTTTATATGTATAAAGTAATACATAAAACATCTTCATCACAACTGGGGCAGTCTTTGTTCCTTTCAGATTAAATACTTTCGGGATCCAAGACAGTTCGAGACATGGCTGAACCTTACCGCCCAGTGTCATTTTATAATGTACTACTGTTGATCCTGGCTTGCAGGATTTGCAGTGGTAAATAAGAGGGAGGGACTAGCCCTGACAAAAAATTACTTGTTCTCCAAGACATGGAGGTTAGTCTCTCTACGGACCAGAGTCCGAAACAAATAATCGCTTAAAATAGAAATAGTTCAAACAGGAATCGGACCCACAATTTTTAGTTTGCAAAGGTGCGACCGGACGGCTTGCAACCTCTCGGAGACAGAGGTCGTCGGATTATACGTCCACATGTAAAGTAATAATAACCTTTTAAAGCGTAAAATCTGCGCTCGGTCCATCCTACACATACCCTTAAATAATGGCCTGTGAAATCTTAAATCAAACTAAAAACAGGTATTACTAGGGGTTATTGTTTTTAATGGGCATTTGGGCCTAAGTGTTCCTAATAGTCAGTAAAGTTCATATTTTGTGTGAAGGGCTATGAAATTACGGGATACGAGGGATTCTACGCGTATATACGAGAAATAAATAATATTGATTCATTGATAGTTACAATAGATACTACTTTGTTAGTTGTTTGTTAACTTTTTATTTAATATATAGGTAAAGGGCAGTTCACCAGGTACGTGGTGGTCCAATGCACAAAGGGATATCCAGAAGCAAAACTTACACCTTCAGACAATTCAAAAGAGAATTGTCTGGCGCAAATATACGAGAAGAACCAAACCCAGATAAACTGGGAAAAACATCGAAAAAAAAAGAAGTAAGAAGAAGATATAGGTGCACACGTACTTGTTTTTACAGGTGTATACAAGTGTCAAAGCTTTACAAGCCACCTAGAAGGCAACTTACATGGCTTAAAGACTGTAGTCTATCTAGGCCAATAGAAAGAAAGAAAGAAAAACATTTATTCAGAATAATGCACAGACAACAAAAACATAAAATAACATAATGACAAATAAAAATAAAAAAACAGACACTAGTTTAACTTGCCCGTCTAATCAATCTTAAAATGACTTTTTGGCCCGGTACTTGAACTAGGACTTGTCTGCGGTTGAACACTCTACCGATAGACTAACGAGGCAATTGTAGAGATAAGCGGATTGTGTAGAGTACAGTTTACCTGCGAATTAAGGTTAAACAGTAAAAGTATGGGGTTCTCAAATGACACATTCTTTTATCAAGCATATCTTGATCGAATTTGATATAAATATGAACATAGAAATAAAAACAAACATGCTTTTCAATATATTTGAGTGCATGAAATACTAATTTTTCCCAGTGATATCTCTTATTGCTAAGCTTTCTTGACCCACTGCCTGTTATTTTTAGAACTAATAAATCTGCATAAAATCAGCAATTTTATTGCAACAAGATAAATGTCTCGAAACAGATTTGAAACTAGTTTTAAAAACTTATTGGTATTCAAAAGTATGATGAATGTATGAAACAAACAAGTATCGACAGCTTGCATTAGCGATGATCAATATGTCTAGACTTTGAGGTATTTATTAAATACTAGGTGTTATTTGACTAGTTGTCAGACGTGGCTTTGTTCTCTTACACCATAATTTATTGAGCTATTACATCAAAAGCCTACTAACTGCTAACTGATGTCTTATAAATCTTATTTAATACATACATAAACTCACGCCTGTTTCCCAGAGGGGTAGGCAGAGACAACGGATTTCCATTTGTCACGATCTTTGCACACCTTTTTTATCTCAATTACTGTCATTATATTCTTCATACATGCTCGCCTGTTTAGGGTACTTCTGACCTGCCCTTTCTTGAGAACGTCTCCGATTTGGTCAGAGAATGTTCAACGAGGTCTTCCCCTTCCAGTTGTTCCTTATTTAATAATAATAATAATGTTTTATTCTCTCACCACAATATTACAGAATACATTGTATAAGGTGTATTAGTTATAGGTAGAAATTATAATATTGTGGGAGACTGGTGCCTAAACTAGGCTCAAGGCCTGTATTTCAGGACACCAGGTCTCCACGCTTTATGAAGAGATACATTTATTATACATTCTTAGGAATAATAGGATCACATGCATATGTACATAATTTGGTTTATAAGAGAATAATTAAGTTAACAAAGTAAAGAGTAAAAAAGAATACAAAAACAATGTCTGTGTGTGTGTGCGTGTGTGTGTGTGTGTGTGTGTGTGTGTGTGTGTGTGTGTGCGCGTGTATTTGTGTAAGAATTCATATATCAATAGGTAGCTAGTTATCGTTCCGAGGGAATATCTATCAAAGAACGGGCAGCAGCGTTCCTCGGTATGTTTCAAAGAAAAGTTTTCCGGCTTAAATAAATAACGATAAACTACTGAAATAGTAGTTCCCGCTTTGATCTGGAGGGAAGTGGAACTTGAAGTGGATTACTATTAAGTAAATGCCACTATTAGTCTGTAAGTATTTAGATTCCTACTTAAATTATTTTATCTTGCACTACCCTTATCGTGTTGTCTTTCTATATTACTGCTTCATATCCATCCAAAGGTTGTCTGGAAGAGATCGCTGACTGCGATAAGATCAATTTAGACCTATTGTACAATTTGCTTTCAATGTTTCCTATATAATTTATCTGTAATGGATGTGCAATAAAAGGTATTTATCTTATCTTATTCATTTTCTAACTCCTCCTTGTTTCTTTCTGATTAAATTCGTTGCGGGATCCATCACAGTTAAAGGGATTCCCCGGGACATGCCTGAGCCTCATTGCTCAGTGTCATTTTATTGTGGGCCACTGTTGATCCTGGCTTCCAGGAGTTGCAGTAGTGGGTAAGACGGAGGGACTAGTCCCGATGAAATAGTAGTTGTAAAGTTGTTTTAAACCAAGAAAATTCTTTCCTACACTCACCCATAAGTGTTATCGGTAGTTAAGCACTTAGGCATCATGTCATTCTAAAGATCGTATATTAAGAAATTAAACTTTGGTGAACATAAGTGGTTTATATAATACATACATACATAGACTCACGCCTGTTTCCCAGAGGGGTAGGCAGAGACAACGGATTTCCATTTGTCACGATCTTTGCATACTTCTTTTGCCTCGATTACTATCATTATATTCTTCATACATGCTCGCCGGTTTAGGGTACTTCTGACCTGCCCTTTCTTGAGAACATCTCTAATTTGGTCAGAGAATGTTCGACGTGATTTTTACCAATACATAACAAATTAATAAATGTCTTCGGACACACTAACACACATACCTTTTATCTATCATCGACAAAATAAATAACGTGTCTGGGACACAGAAGAAATAATTGTGCGCATCATACAAAGAATAATATATAAAGAATCCTGGGTGGGGAGCGCACCCACGACCTCTGGCTTGAGAACTAATAGACCAACATACATACATAGACTCACGCCTGTTTCCCAGAGGGGTAGGCAGAGAACGGATTTCCATTTGTCACGATCTTTGCACACGTCTTTTACCTCGATTACTGTCATTATATTCTTCATACATGCTCGCCGGTTTAGGGTACTTCTGACCTGTCCTTTCTTGAGAACGTCTCCGATTTGGTCAGAGAATGTTCGACGAGGTCTTCCCCTTCCGGTTGTTCCATTCACACAGGCCAGGTATACTTCTTTGGTCAATCTTCTTTCATTCATCCTTTCTAAATGGCGAAATCAGCTCAGCATTTATTTTTCAATCTTTGTGACTACATCCTCTTTCACACCACAACGCTCTCTTACATCAGTATTTCGAATTCTGTCTCTTAAAGTCACACCACACATACTTCTCAGACCAACAGACCAGTCATAAAATTGTATATATATCAAAATTGTATATCATGTAAGTAATATAATAAAATACAAGTTGTTATGGCTAATTAAATATGTTTTGCAAGTTTCGTTTATAATACTGGGTAATTATAAATAGAGCCTGATTAATGGGGTGAAATCCATCACGTAAAGCATAACGTGTAAATTCAGTTAAAGAAATAACACCTATCTTTTGAGATAGTTTTATAATTATGAAACCGAGAGCTTGGCTTTGAGCCGTGTGGCTTGCGGCCCAGTAAGAATAATAATAATATCTTGGGACATTATCGTAGTCCGTTTTTAGCCAACTACACTTTTAATGTTATACTAAGGAAAACCTGTCATTGGCCTTCCCTTTATATTGTATCCTGAAAATATTGTTATTATCTGTATCGCTGTTGGTTTTCTTAGTAAATAAATAAATTAAAAAACAAAAATATAACACACGGCCATCTGATCCCAAACTAAGCAGAGATTCTTTTATGGAAACCAGATAACTGATATACTACATATACTACTTTTATTTTGTAAATTCATACTTAAATAGATAATTACACCCAGACTCAGGACAAACAGACATCTGTCCTGGGTGGGAATCGAACCCTTCGGCGTGAAAAGCAAGCATTTGCCGACCAGGCCAATAGGGCCGTTATTCAGGGTGTGTCGAGAAAGGCGGCTTAGGGATAAACCTGGTAATGTGGCAGGAGCGCCACTTGTGTATTAGCTACCACCTAACTGCGGTTGTAAACTCGTGTGCCAAACGCGGTGCCTACGGCAAACCCCTCCAAATGACAACGTTATATTATATAGAAACCTTTGGAGGATGCCTGTATCTACGTCGACTGCTGGAGTGGACGTTATCATGCTAATGATGTGATGTGAAAAATTATATTTTTCATCGAGTAATTAAACTATATACTAGAGCAGATGCAACTGTGATAACTGGCACATGAATACCTGTGTGCCTCAGGATTTCATATTGGAAATAATGGAAATTAATCCATATGTCTTCCTGGGTAATTTACAAAACATATAATAGAACATAAAGTGCATCCCGACTTAAAACAACTACATATTTACAGTTTACACAAATACCCTAGAATTTAAACCTCGTCGAACATTCTCTGACCAAATCGGAGACGTTCTCAAGAAAGGGCAGGCCAAAAGTACCCTAAACCGGCGAGCATGTATGAAGAGTAGTATAGAGTATAGGCAGTAATCGAGGCAAAAGAGGTGTGCAATGATCATGACAAATGGAAACCCGTTGTCTCTGCCTACCCCTCTGGGAAACAGGCGTGAGTGTATGTACAAATACCCTGAACACGAAGTGGCGAGGCGTCTTTCTCAACATATATTTTTTTCAATTTATAATTATTAAATTTAAAAATATCAATATTTGTGTGCGATAAAACTGATAAAACACACTACAGACTAGTTCTTAGATATTTGTATTTAATATTGTATTAGACTGCACTGCTGCATTTTGAGCTGGACCAGTAACAGTGTATGTTAATACTCAAGTGCTGAATAAATTTCGTTAAAGCATTTTAATAAAAAACAATACAGCCGAATTAGAACAATTTCGTTTTCGTGCGTACATAGTCCATGTGATATAGAAAATACATATATAGTAATTTTCAATTTACAGAAGACTGGCCTTTATTTTGGTCAAAGAATCAGTATCGCCATTCAGCGTGGCAACGCTGCCAGCCTTCAGGGAACGTTCCCCAACAAGAGACTCCGTTTAATTTTAGTTTAACATATGTTTATGTAGGTTTAATGTAGTTATTAATGTTTACCTAAATACTTTTATAGGGTTGGCGATCGCAGTATGATGGTCATAGTACTCAAAGAAAAGCTTACGCCCCCCAGGAGTTGGATGGCGAAATTCTTATTGCCGTTAGCTACACAGCCATCAACCATCTTGCAAGGGTCACGGGAAGCCGCTGGATGCGGGCAACATAAGACCGGGTATTGTGGAGATCCTTGGAGGAGGCCTTGGTCCAGCAGTGGACGTCTTTCGAGGATGATGATGATTTTAATTGAATAATTAATTAATATATTAAATAAACAATCAGCATTGCCATACAGCGTGGGCACGGGGATTTTGAGCACGTTACCTCCCGACGATGCGGAGGAATTCTACGACGCCCTTTAACTTAGTTATAGTAGTTAGTTATTATAGTTAATTTAGCTGATATTTTTCTGTTTCTTATAAGTTAATTATTTAAATATGTATTTCTTTATTTTCACATAATAAGTAACTATAATCACTATGAAACTACAGTAATACAGTATGAAAGTGCAGTAACTAGAATCCTCACTGGACACTGCAAGCTGAATAAGCAGATGTACAACCTAAAATTGGTCGACAGCACAATTTGCAGATTCAGGCAAGAATCAGAGGAAACTCCAATGCACATTCTGTGCTCGTGTGGACCACTAATGCGTTACAGAAGTATCTACTTGGGACAGCATATCATGCAACTGAAAGAGATACAAACACTCACTGCACAATCAACCTGGAAGTTTATTAAAGCTATAGGATTAAGCAGTGAACTCTAACAAACCAAGGAGCTCTACTACAATAGATCAGAAATGGTCGAGGTAGCAAGAGGATGCCTTGTTGGCAAACAAGGCATCAAGCCCCAATTAACAATAATAATAAATAATGAAACTACATAAAGAGTATATATATACTACATATACATACAGAATGATGGTCACCGTATCCTAGTTGGTAGTGCTCCTGCCTACGAAGCTGGTGGTCCTGGGTTCAAATCCCGGTAAGTGCAAATATTTTTGTGATGAGCACGAATATTTGTTTCTGAGTCATCGATCTTTTCTATGTATATAAGTATTTATCTTTCTATATAAGTATGTATATCGTCACCTGGTACCCATAGTACAAGCTTTGTTTGTTTTAGTTTGGGGCTATGATGATCTGTGTGACACTGTCCCGAGATATTATATTATTATAATTACAAAAGAATATCAATGGAAACCGATTAAGTTGAAATCTTGCACCAAGATACCATTAAAATCCGGACCGCACACGTAAAATTTTTAATGACTTGGAAAAATTCCTTTCTGTAATAATCATAATCAATTATTGCATTGTAAATCAAAAGGTCTTAAAATTAACGTAATTTCCGAACACCTATGCATCTAAAAAACATTGGCAGGTACACACGGCTACACATCAAGCTATACATACCCAGTATAAGCTGATCTCACGTTGTATAGGATTTCTATACAATGAGAGTTCAGCTTATATTGGGAATGTATAGCTTGATATGCTGTGTATACAGCTGAATATTTTCAATTTAATTAAATTAAAATAGAAATACAGAGTCCAGTAAAGTAACGATAAGTTTCAAAAGAGGTAGGTTCACACATATATAAAATTATATTAAAACCGGTAGAGTAAAATTAATTGTCACATACTTGAATGTAAACATGCCTTAGTTAAGATACTGTGATGCCTAATAATTTTATAATGCCAAGCAAAAATGTGATAATAGTAAATATTTCACGTACTTACTCATAGTACGGGCAATGGTTACCGTGGGACCGACAGCTTAACGTGTCCTAGAAAGCACGGATACGCTCAGAAATTAAATGACGTTGGTGCTTTGGACTGACTGCGAGCCTAGTTGCTTAACCGAACTGATCACTTACACATATGGACATAGCGTCTGGCTATGAGCGCTTCATTTCTGGTCCATAACTTTAATAAATTTGTCAATTGAATAGAATATTTTTGCTCTAATAACCATAGTCGCAATTTCATATAAAATGACTTCTTCTCTACATAATTAATTGAGATGTCAGTAGTTTCGAGTTCAAACCCCACTGGTGCACAACTGACTTTCAGAATATTCTTGATGGCATGTGAAGTAATACTAGAATTCGACTATGGCCTATCCCGTCTTACTGTGAGAGGAGCAGGACTTTGCGCAACAATGGGACAGAAATGGCATGACAATTATTTGTTATTAAATTTCCTTTGGTTTTTTATTGTATATTCAACCAGATCATAACCAATTGGGTACCTCAATATGGCCGATATCGACGTGGTAGGCCCAAACGGAGAAGGTGTGTTGACCTAAACTCGTTTTGCGAAATCTGTAAAACCAAAAGAGATGCATTGGACATGCTCAGCAATGGGACTGAGATAAAGGCGAGTACAGACCCCCAATCTGTTAAATTTCCCTAATTAAAAGTGAACCTTATGCTTTTGTGATAAGGTTGACAATCTATAAAAGAAATTTGACAGATTGGATGTGCTGGCGTCTGTACACAAAAAAATATCATACATACAACCTGAGACACAGGAACCATCCTAGTTCAGGTGTCAACCCACCATAACATCTATTGTCGTGAAAAAAATGTATGTGTACCTTCTTCAAACCTTATTGTACAGACGCCAGCACATCAAGCTATCCCAATCTGTAAAATTTCCCCAATTGAAAGTGAACCTTATACTGTTGTGATAAAGTTGAAAATCTATAAAAGAAATTTGACAGATTGGGGTAGCTGGATGTGCTGGCGTCTGTACTATGGTGAGAAATAAACGATAAACGAAACGATACATGAGAATTATTTTTAGCTGTTTCATTAAACCTGCCACTCAGTTTTCCAATGAACGTTTCCTAATTCCATTTTTTTTAATTGCCCATTTTAATTACTGACATCTAATTCAAGGCGCCTTGTACGTACCACAAAGATTTAAAAAAATCCTTCTTCAAAAATATGTATAAGTGGCTAATCTGTATTAGTCGTTAATCACATCTATTTAGTACATATATTGTATAGAGCGAGAGATTCATTACAGTTTTTATTGTAAACCAGTCCAATTTCAATTAAAATGCTGAATAAATCAAACTTCTCATATTAACAACATATTTGTTATACAATTGTGCGGCCCGAGGCATTGGTTTCAATTACTAAACTAATTGAACTTGAGCTGAATTGAATTGAAACATCGAAATGATGGCTCGATGATAATCTCTTATTATTTATTACAAAACGAGTCTGTCTGTATGTTCTTCGTAAAATATGATAAAACATCAGTCTTTTTAGTATATTTACGAGAAGTGTGTTTTTGAATAATTAATAAGTATACTTAATTATATTCTAATGCAGATAAGATTTATTTTAGAGGTATACTGATCTGCATTGATAATAGTAGTGATTTAATCAAAATAGGTACTAAATTAATATGTAATGTCAATTCCACTAACTGTCAATTTAATCAAGCCGGGAAGTACTAAACAATTAAATTCACAAAATAATAAACAACTTAGTGCTGTCATTAGCAAGAAGTATATCAAATGTTATTTGCTTGACTTTTAACAAATATTGATCAAATCGTTCTAGATTTGATCGTTCGTTATTAGTGTTAAGTATAGTGTAATGTTATCAGTGAATTGTTTTTATTTAGATTATAAGACTATTTTAGTTGCCTATCCTTAATTTTATACTTTGTTTTAAATTAATTATTTATTTTTTGCTTTGTTATGTTTTAATTTTAAGTTAAATTTTAATTTGTTTTATATGTATATTTATATTACTTTCTATTTAATTTACTATGCCATTGTGGCTTATATCAGCCTCTATCGGAAGATCAGCGCTGCGGTAATACACCTGTGTTGCCGTAGCTAATGCTGAGATAGGGGCCTTTTTTGACAACCAAATTTATTATATTAAATTAGCGATATATGGTAAGATTTCTTTTTTGTCAAAAATAAACATTTTTTCATTTCATTTCAAATTAACAGAATGTTACAACGTTTTAGCTACAACCATAAAATAATTGTAACAAATGCAAAACATCGAACACGAGTAAAAGCTTATTACAAATATGCATCATCTCGACTATCTAGGTAACAGCTTTATAAAGAGGACAATTTTATTTTTTTAATAATCAAAATACATACAGTAAAAATCACTCTTTTTAGAGCCTATTGCTCCTCATTCTACACGTGCTCCTTGTGGGCTAAATATACTCAAAAATCTTACAACGCTCTTCGTATCCAATACAACAACGCGTTCAGGGTGCTGTTGGGTCTGCCACGTTTCTGTAGCGTATCGGGCATGTTTGCTGAAGCCAGAGTGGACTATTTCTACGCCACAATGCGCAAACGGTGTGCATCCCTGGTGAGCAGGATTCGTGGCCACTCTAACAGCATCCTGGTCATGATCGCAAGCAGATTTGACTGCCTATACATGAATCATTGCTGCGCTCTTTCTCACGGAATGGGGCATCAGTGATTCATGTATTCCACTAAACAAAATCTTAGCTATATTTTTACTAACATAGAATAAGTCTTATGTATTACTAACAATTTTGAGTCTTTGGTTACTTTAATAAAGAACTTTATTATTATCACATCAGCCCAAAGACTGCTTAACAAAGGCATCTCCAAAAACCTCCACAATCACCGGTCTTGGGCTAGCCGCATCCAGCAACCCTCACAAGATCATCGATCCCTCTTGTAGGTTGCCTACCCTTACACAAATGCATTACGTAGTATTAATTCTGCTAACTGTTGAATTTAATCGCGCCGGGATGCAGCTTGCACCACCCTTCAACAAGAAGGACAATATAAACAAGCAAATTACTAGCGCCCGTATGATATCCAATACGTATTTCATCCTCCACGAACGTGCGACTAAAACGGCCATACGACGAATTAATACCGCTTGAAATTTCTTTACTTAACTTAATAATAAATAAAATTTATATTTAGCTGTTAACAAAAACTGCAACATTTTTGTAAGCCATAGCTTTAAAAAACGTGAGCACAAAAATATGACGAACTAGCTATGCCCGAGGTTTTAACCGCGTTAAACTTACTAATATACCCGAATAGCACATAAGCTATATAGCCTATGTGTTATTCGGGTATATAAACTACTAGCTGTGCCCTACGGTGTTACCCGTATTAAACTTTATAAATTATCATAGCTCCTCGCCCGTAAGTGATAGCGTCATAATATGTAGCCTATATGTTGACCCGACGTCTAGTACTGCATGCATTTACTTACTTTAATTTTGCATGAATATTACTAAACAGACACACATACAAAAATTCTAAAATATATTTTTGGCTTCGGTATCGATTGTAGATCAGGCCCCAAGTATCCTTTAAAAAAATTCAATGTACAGTTTTGACTTTCCTACGATTTTATTATATGTATAGATAACTATTACAAAAAGTTTTACAAAAATCCATCCGTATTTTTTTGAGTGAAAGAGAAACGAACATACACACTCACTAACTTTCGCCTTTATAATATTAGTGTGATGCTAAAATAATTAAAATATATCCAAGAAAAAGATATCCTCAACACAAGCAGATCACCGTGCGAAAGCTAGTTATAAATATCGTGCGAACCGGCTGTATCATCGCAACTACTGTGCGATTCCAGTCGTAATCTAATAACGATTAGTTAAGGCCAAGTATAGAACGACTGTATTTCTTCATTACACCTACGCTTGGACATCTATACATATAATAAAATCGTAGGAAAGTCAAAACTGTACATTGAATATTTTTTTAAAAGGATACTTCGGGCGCGATTTACAATCAATATCGAAGCCAAAAATATAGTTATTAGAATTTTTGTCTGTTTTTCTGTATGTATGTCCGGGCTAAACTGAAAAAGTACTGCATGGATTAACTTCAAATTTTGCATGACTATTACTAAGAGGTCGGGTCAACATATAGGCTACATAATATCACGCTATCACCTACGGGGGAGGAGCTGTGTTAATTTATTAAATTTAACGCGGGTAAAACTGCGGGGCACAGCTAGTTCTAGAATATAAGCCCGTTTTCATGCGTTGAGAGGTTTTAACCCTGATAGATACTCTGAAGTTTCAAGCTAGCCATAATGACATACATTGCTTAATTGATAAGGCCATAATCAATTAAGGAGTCGTGTCATTAAGGATAATGGGAAGCTGGAGTGTATACTACCAGATTACTCGTGGTTAATTTAAAAGTGCAAGTCTTATGTGCAGACGCCAGCAAATCCTGCTACCCCAATCTGTCAAATTTATTTTAGAGATTTTTAACTTTATCACATAAGTATAACGTTCACTTTCAATTGGGGAAATTTGACAGATTGGGGTAGCTTGATGTGCTGGCGTCTGTACATGTAGTACTTAGTTCCCGTAGAGCAAATTGTGTTTTTTTTTATAAGATAGGATGTCAAACGAGCAAGTGGTTCACCTGATGGTAAGTAATCACCGCCACTCATAGACACTTGAAACACCAGAGGAGCCGCAAGTGTGTTGCCAGTCTGTAAGAAAAGAATATGCTCGCTTCTTGAAGGTAGCCATGTCATACATGATCGGAAAAACCTCCGCAGTCAATTGTTTCTACAGAGCGGTAGTGCGCGGCAAAAAGTTTCTTGTGAAACGCACGGTGGTAGATGACCATTCATCCAGGTGGTAAGGATGAAATATCCACTTTTGGCGAGAGGGTAAATTAAATAAGGACACATAGAGACTCCACGTCTCTACTCTGGGCAAGAGGATCAAGCCAAATAGTGTGATCCCCGTTGTCAACGACGACGACGATACACGACGACGTTAAATACGAGCAAAGGGAAGAAGCTTTTTTTTTCTAATAATATCTAGGGACAATGTCACACCGATCATCCTAGCCCCGAACTAAGCAAAGCTTGTATTGGATACTATGGGTACCAGGCGACGATATACATACTTATATAGATAGATAAATACTTAAATACATAGAAAACATCCATGACTCAGAAACAAATATTCGTGCTCATCACACAAATATTTGCACTTACCGGGATTCGAACCCAGGAGCACCAGCTTCGTAGGCAGGAGCACTACCAACTAGGCTACGGTGACCGACCGACCGTAGGAAGTTGATACTGTGGTGCCCCAGCCCAGAGCTGGCAGCAAAGGTGGTCTACTTTCTGAGTGTCTCTGTGCTTCGGAGGGCACGCTAAGCTGTTGGTCCTAATTGATGTTGTAGACAACAGTGGATAAGCCATGATAGAGGCCTATTGGGCGGCTTGAAGAACTCTGAGACTAGGATAACCACTGCCCATACGATAAAGAAAGAAAGAACGGCGATCACGGCAGTCGATATTGGATTGAATATAATCCATATCACCTTCCCTTTAACAAAGATGATTCGAATAAACTCAGCGCAATGATTTGAGCTAGAACAGAAGCCGCTCCGTACCGACAACCTTCAATTATAGCATCCATTATTAAATAATAAAAAAAAATATATATAATTCAGTTTAGTCAAGTAGACAAATGATTACTTTTTGCGGAATATACGGTCGATAGTGGTGGGCATATGTGTATTAACGTTTGAAGTGTCGATGGTTTAAACTTTGTTGTTAAACAGTAGACTACAAAGTCATCTTAGTTCTTTCGTGAGAGTAAACATCATATGAGATTTTAGTATTAGTTTTTAGTATTGATGAATTTTGAACCTCTATTATTATCTATATACCAAACCACAAACAAAGAGTATTACCATTCGTGTAGATTAATGTGCAAATTGTAGGGTGATGATTAAGTCCAGTCTCCATTGCTTAAAGATACATAACTGTTAGTTTTACGATATAATCTCTGAGGAATCAGCTACAATTTAAAATTCAGACTTGATACTTCTATAGATTATTACTTTGCAACCCAGCCAACATGAACCTATATCGGCCTAAAAATAAACAGTGCTAAACCAAAACCTCTCGAAAGATTTTATTTAAGATTAATTCATTTTAACGAGTTTAGTGATGGTAGAATTATCATGCTCATTCTCTGCTACTTCTAAATGAAGCTTCTGAAAAAGCCTTAAAATAATAACTTTTTTCTAAGAAAGGAAGTCTCACGACAAACAAGCAGTTTAGTGGCCACCACACTGCTTGTATTTGTGACTTAAGCCTATTTAGATAACTCTTTGTAGATATCCCTATATATATTATTAAAGGTTTTAAGTTCTTAGTGCTCTTATCTTAGAGAAGGGCTGACCCGCAACGAAATTAATAGCCTGAAATTATTACTATTAGTACTAAGAACTCTTCACAAGCAATTACTGGTCTAAATCGAGGTTATATCGCATTGAAGGAGATAGGCGGTAAACCATTTAAACAAGAGAAAAAAATAATGCGCCATGGAGTAGTAATAACCCATCTTATCACTTATTGTTCCTGGGAGCTATCGTAGTAAAAGATATATTCGCCTCCGCCGAGATACTCACTTTCTGACTTTTTTATTTAACATACTGTTCAATCCTACTACCCCTTCATATCTTAAAGAACGTTTCGAGTTCCTAAATGACACACATTCTCTTTCTCTGAGGTCATCGGAGAACATGCGACTAAAAACTCCTGCCCATTCCACAAACTTTTACACGAAATCTTTAACCGTCCAAGCTGTACGTTTGTGGAATGCCTTACCAATGACGATTAGACGCGCCCAGTCAATACACGTTTTTAAAAAAATGGTAAAAGACCATTATCTTGCTCAACTTAAAATTAATTAGCAGCGGAACATGCTACGAATATTTTCCTTTCATTAATAATAAATATATATGTTTGATATATGTATTTATATATGTATTAATATATTTATTTATAATAATATATTATTTATTGCCTCTATTTATTTTATTTAGCAGGTATATATTGCATGCATTACATATAAATTATGTATACATAGTATTTTAGATAATTATATATTCACCTACAAAATGTAGGTGTACTCCTAGATAATATCTGATACCTACCTTTTCTGTTTCTTTTAATCTTTTTCTTTTACTGAACTTGTTACACCTCTTACCCGTTTTCATTTCATACAACTCTTGTCCATCCTAAGGTTGTCTGTAAGAAATCGCAGCTAGCGATAAGACCGCCCTTTGTACATTATTATGCTAGTATTTAAGTTCTTTTTTTGTAATTCGTTTGGTGTACAATAAAGAGTATTGTATTGTATATTAGGAGTTTGCCGTCCTGTGGTATAAATTTCTGTAAAAAAATCTATTAAAGCTAAAAGTGAATGGATGTTGATGTTTAAAATAGTATAAATTTCGTCATTTTGCTTTTATCCCATTTATGTTGCAATCAAAGCTCATTAAAATCAGATGTGCCAAACAGAATTATAAAAAGAAATATAGAAAAAAGTGTAAAAAAAAAAACTGACGTACAATGAAACGATAGTCCCTACATAGATCCCAGAAAAGACGATGCTTATTTGACTGTTCTTGTGGCACACTGGTTAAGGTAATTTTGCTACTACCTCAGTTCCCTCGTGGGTTTGATTCCTTTACTTTACAGAATACTTACATAAACGTCGATGCATCGGTGTCCTATGAATATAATTTATTTGCGTCAAGAACTTGTTGACCACTTAAGCTGTTTTTCCCCGGTTACTTAATCCTTGTATAATAAAATGCAGGTAATATTGAGTTCAAAGTTTAAGAGCCACTTAATACTTAGCGGATGCTAATATTATTTATTGATATGACATTTTTATGGCTCGGTAAAATATGACCAGTTCGCGCCATTTGCATATTGGGAATGTAATTCATCTAAACTTGTGACCAGGTCACTAGTGCTATAATCTTGTTTAAATCGATTATTTTTATTAGATACTGGATCTATAAAATATTGATGGGATTTTATTTGTTAACCTGTTACAGATAAAACAAGAGAAGTTTCTTAATTGAAAACATTTTAATTCAATCATAAATTGAACAATTTCGATACGTCATTTGATTTAGTATGAATTTAGGAGGTCGGAATTAAAAGTAATACCTTCAACTTTAAAACAATTTTATAACTGTATAACTCTTTACATTTAAAGTATTTTGTCATTAAATATGGTTTGCTTTTGCTAAACATGTCTTTACCCTCAACTTTTTCTCAGTATTATTGCGTATCAGAGTTGTGCGTTGAGCTTTATAGCTCTCTAACATGGTATAAATAATTTTGTCTAATAACTACATCCATGATCGAGTGTTCAACTTGATATCCAAAACATGCTGATGTTCAGACAGTAAATCATATTGGTGATCACCCATCAACGACCGACTGCACCCTTAGATACTTAATGTAGCTTATTGTATATATATATTGTATATAGTATCCTCATCTTACCAGAACCATCTGAAAAATCTGTCTAGATTACCGGTCCTTATGGGTTTATGGTAAGGTGGCAGCCCCCCGTGTTGTTCGAGTACCAACGGCATCGATTTTTTTTTCAACTCTCTTGCTAGGGGCAGTTGAAAAAAAAAACCACACACGAATTGCTTGTCGACAAATTTAATATCGGGCTATCTGAAATTTTCTTACAATAAAAACCAAACATTGGGTAAAACACGTAACATACAAATGCAAAAGTAAAAATGTACAGGTGGATTGATAAACTCTTCTTTTTAAAAGTAGGTTAATATTCACTTTTATAAGACGTTGAAATATTTAATCATGATATGGCCTTACACTAAGGGAAACACGATATTATAAAAGTTCAAAAGGAAACCAAAAGTATCGAATATGTCCGAAAATATTATCGATATCCATCGATACTTTTCCATCGATCCCCGCACTACTCCATTACTCGGCGCCGTCTGTAATCCGCTGTCGTTTTATTTTCGCAAATCAGTGTTGCGGTCGGGGTTAGATTGCGCGGTAGCTTGACATGCCCGACCTTGCAAAGTATCGCGTTTTTTATATAATTCGGAAGTTACAAAGGATGCACCGTAATTTATTATAATTAGGCAATAAAAATGCTTCATAACACGTTAAATAGTGGTCCTCTGAATTCAAATGATAGGTTATAGGAGTCGCGTAGTAATAGAGGTGTTTGGCTCATTACGGTGATAGCCATCTGCAACCTATTTTAACAGTCTATTTTAAGAACCTAATTATAGCGTCTAGTAAACAAAACTCATACAAACGGGGTACAAAACAATGTATAGTCGTAATTGTATGATATTTTTTTATTCTATGAATATCAGAATATCATACCGTCCCGTGGGTGACATAAAAGGCTACTTAGAGATACACCAGGTAGTCGGACAGCACCACTTAACTGCTGTCACCAAATTTTATGTCAAGCGCGGTGGCTAAGGCAAACCCTATCAAATGGCAACGTTATAGTAACCTTTGGGGGAGGCCTATGTCCAGCAGTGGACGATATCAGGCTGATGATGTATGCCATTTTGTAAAGACAACAGCTGAACTAATCATGTAATCCCCTGAATCACGGGGAATTTTGCAAATATGCAATTCACGGACATAAAGCATCCTGCATGTAAACTGACTGGCCCGATTTGAGCATCTCCGTGCTTCAATTAGTACGTTAAGCTGTCGGTCCCGGTTGTTGCTGATATACAATACTAAGTAAGTCATGCCAGAGGTCGTCTAGGTAACTAGAACAACTCTGCTTGAACAACCAGGGTAACCACTGCCCATACGATAATGATGAACATAAAAGACCCAGTGTTATAATACACATTAATGAATTATTTAAATAGAGGCGCTCACAGCTAGATGCTCTCACCGGTCCGTAAGTGATTGGCGAGGTCAAGCAACTAGGCTCGCGGTCGGGCCATAGATGGGTGACCGCGAAAGTGGTTTAAAGTGGTTTTCTGAGCGTCTCCGTGCTTCGGAGGGCATGTTAAGCTGTTGGTTCCGGTTGTGCCATTAGGCAACAGTCGTTAAGCCATGTCAGAGGCCTACTGGGCGGCTTGAACAACTCTGACACTAGGGTAACCACTGCCCACCCGATAAGTAAGTAAGTATGAATTATTTGATTTGATGTTAACAGCCATCTTCTACCATCGCACTTCTAGCCACAGCCAGGGAGTTCATCCTCACATACTCGAAATTTCGATCTCTTACGGTTTGCTTTCAGCGAAACTTCCTCTGACGTACGTATAGGTTGTGGAATGAACTCCCTGCTACGGTTTTCCCAAGAGACTTGAGTTCCTTCAAAAAGGGAGTTATAAGTTTTTATAGAGTGGGTAACGCGCTAATGATGCCCCTGGTGTTGCAAGTGTTCATACGCTACGGTGACCACTTCCCATCAGGTAAAAAATACACCATTTATGGGATACTCTATACTTGTATATCATCGACTTTATCCTTTCGCAACTCTGGCGAAACGACCAAGCTGCTTTAATTACAAAATCTATACTCTATAAAAACCTAACCATTTGCCAATAATTGTCATTACTTTTACATAAAGTTCTCGTAAAATGGTCCTCTATATATAGAGCCTCTTAACCCGGCGCCAATGACGCTGGGTCATATTGACCCGAGACGATTTTTTATGGACATATTTTTTGTTCACCAGCGTTATGCGATTTAAGCGTTTGAGTAGCTGGAGTATTACCTCCCCGCTACCCGTACCGATGGTTGACTCAGTGCGACGTAGCCTGCTTAACGAGCCACAGGTGCGCCAAGTTCAATCGGGTAAGTTTGACCCAGCGTCATTGTAAACGTAATATTTTCGTGACATACTTTTTTTTCTATTTAGTGCTTTTATATTTATTTATGGTGTTCTTTAATAGGTTTTAGAAGATAATAGTACTAACAAATGATTCATCAAGCAATCTTGACCTTTTGACATTACGAAGAAGATGGAACGTAGTGGTAAAAAGCACCAGCGCAATCAAATGTATGTACCAGATCAGAAAATATTATATCCGATTTACTTGGTGTAAGATCCGGTGCTCAAAGTACAAAAACTATATTTGATTGATGTCTACAGGTGACAAAAGGCAACCTGAAATTGTAACCTTTTACAATCACACCAAGAGCGGAGTGGGCATAGTGGACGAACTTGCTGCGTTTTACAACGTAACTAGAACCACAAAACGATGGCTTTTTTTTGCAATGCTGAATATATCAGGTATAAATGCAATCATAATATATCTGGCTAACAATGATAATACACGCATGAAAAGAAGACATTTCCTAAAAAAATTGGGACTTGCCATGGTGCAGGAGCATTTACAAGTGCGACGAAGTCGAGTGAATTTACCACGCCAACATGCGCAAAAGAATCGCACAATTGATGGGTGAAACCACAGATGAACCACCTCAAAAGATTCCAGGCCTTCGAAAGAGATGCCAAATATGTACGTTCATAAAAGCTAAAAAAACAAGTCATACTTGTAATGAATTTCAAATTTATATACGCCCAGATCATTTGATTACCTACGGCAATAATTGTGGAAGTTCGACGTCAGTAAATGATGAAAAAGAAGACTGATTGGCATTTATAATTATAAAAGTAACTTAATTGGATCTTTTTTTTAGTATTATAAGATATTTGTTTCCAATGATTATTAAAATTACTTAACAGAAAACTATAAGTTACGTTTTGTTGTCTTTTCAAAGCTGATTTTGCACGCTTCGTTGAGTATGTCAATAAAAAAATATTAACTATATATATTCGTTTTATTTTTATATCTTTTTATGCAGCAAATATCCTTATTTGGTAAACATTCATTATAATTTAGTAAAAGTATATATTTTTATTATAAATCCTTGATAAAACTTCGGGTCAAAATGACCCGACGTCATCGTTCTTGCAACTTTTTTCGCGTCATTGGCGCCGGGTTAAAAGATATTTAACTAAACGATGTAGTAAATAAATAAGTGCAAATGGGTATTGAAAACGATTTCTTCTGACATTCATGGTATCACGTAAGGTGACATAAAATGGTAATAGTAGCTTAAATAACTATTATTTTATGGATATATTAAATTACTTACATTACGTGTTACATTAATAGTGGGAGATACTTTAAGGAGCGCCATCTATTTGCAAAATTAATCAATTTGATGGACACTTATCTATACATCTTACTTTATAGTATCGACAGTGGTTATCTTGGTATCAGAGTCGTTCAAGCCATCCAGTAGAACATTACAGCGATGTTACAAAAGCCACCAAAAAGCTAACTGGTCAAACGAGACAACCCAAACGTGACACTATATACATACATACATGACTCACGCGTGTTTCCGGGAGGGGTAGGCAGTGACAACGACTTCCATTTGTCACGATCCTTGCACACCTCTTTCGCTTCTTTTACTGAAATTATATCCTTCATACATGTTCGCCGGTTTAGGGTACTTCTGACCTGACCTTTCTTGAGAACGTCTCCGATTTGATCAGAGAACGTTCTACGAGATCTCCTGGTTGTACCATTCACACAGGCCACGTATAATTCTTTTGTCAATCTTCTTTCATTCATCCTTTCTAAATGGCAAAACCATCTCAGCATACCTCATCCTCTTTCACACCACAACGCACTCTTACATAAGTATTTCAAGTTCTGACACTATATAACTACAGGAAAATATCGTAGTGACTAGACCCACAGGGTAGTAGCAATTAACCCGCAGGTTTTATATTTAATCATTGTATATACTGCTACGTAGTGTTACATCACTCCGTAGGTGTAACCAAACCATATTACAGTCCCACCAATAATTGAAAACTAATTAATTCTCACTGTAATACAGTTTAATTACAGCTGCCAGCTATTAATAACCTTTGTTAAATCGGACCGAGTTATTAAAATACAAAGGCATATGATAGAGAAATTAATTTGGAATTGGAAATAATTTTATTGGTATCTCCGATACATATTGCAGAAATAATTACGAAATTACTTCAATACTTTTTGCTCACATTTTTTATCGATAAAATTTTTATTGAAGTTAAAATTACAATTACAAAAATAAATTACTGACTTAAATTTAGTATTATAAATTCAAAAGCTTTAATCCAATTTTAAGAATCATCTTGAAAGCGCATCCTATCAACCAAAAAACTATAATTATTTAAAAGGAAATTGAACTCTAAACCGGCGATCAAGTATGATGAATATAATGACAGTAAACGAGGCAAAAGAGATGTGCGAAGATCTTGACAAATAGAAATCGGTTGTCTTTGCCTGCCCCTCTGGGGTCAAGGCTTGAGATACACATATATGTATGGCCTGAGATGTCGCAAAAAATGCATATAAAAAACTTTTAATTAGAACATCCTCATTTAAAATCAAACAAAAATAAAGTTTTCGTATGTATTTGTAAGTCATGTCCCACCAAACTCATTCAAAACGAATTAAACTAATTTTAATATCATTGCATACCTTTTCTTTTATAGTTTTTAAGAGGAGGACAGGTCATCTTTAGTTATTTCAATTTAGCTGTGCCACGAAATACGATGGAAAAGTTGCGCGTACCTATTATAAACAAAATATTACTGTAGCCTAGTTGGTAGTGTTCCTGCCTACGAAGCTGGTGGTCCTGGGTTCGAATCCCGCTAAGTGCAAATATTTGTTTGATGAGCACGAATATTTGTTTCTGAGTCATGGATGTTTTCTATGTATTTAAGTATTTATCTATCTATATAAGTATGTATATCGTCGCCTGGTACCCATAGTACAAGCTTTGCTTAGTTTGGGGCTAGGATGATCTGTGTGACATTGTCCCTAGATATTATTATTATTAATATGCCTATGAACTGTTCTTTCGGACGAGCTACATTAGAGAGAGATCTAATCATATTATTATACTCGTATGCCAAACGAGTGACTAAGGTAAATCCTCAAGGCAAATCTCTAAATGGGAACGTGGTGGAAATCCTTCTGGTTTATGTCCACCAGTCGATGATCTGGGACATGGCGCAAAAGGGGGGGTACCGGAGCAGCATACCCGCGTTCCCGGGACTCCTCCATCAGGCGCCAAGAGAAGTCCACGGCAGGTATGTTTAGTCGGTGCAAGTCCGACATACCCACCCGCAGACACTTTTTGCGAGTGGCATGTGAAGGCATTCCCCCTGCCTTATCAAAAAAAAGGCTGTTGATAATAATACTTTTTACATGAGATATACTATTAAAATCAATCTGGGTAGGATTCATATCTGAGATTACGAATCAGAATATGTTATCTCAACGTCATATTTTCTTTTTTATTTTTAACTAGCTGTGCCCCGCGGTTTTTTCCGCGTTAAAGTTTATAAATTATCACAGCTCCTCCCCCGTAGGTGATAACGTGATAATATGTAGCCGATATGTTGACCCGACCTCTTAGTAATATTCATGCAAAATCTGAAATAAATCCATGCAGTACTTTTTGAGTTTAGCCCGGAAATACATACAGACAAACAGATAAACAGACAAAAATTCTAAAAACTATATTTTTGGCTTCGATATCGATTGTAGATCACGCCCCAAGTATCCTTTTAAAAAAATATTCAATGTACAGTATTGACTTTCCTACGATTTTATTATATGCATAGATATATACGATATATAAAGGATAAGTGAAATTAATCCGTATGTCTTTACAAGCATATAATTGACGGACAAAGTACAGACGCCAACACATCCAGCTACCCCAATCTGTCAAATTTATTTTATAGATTTTCAAGTTTATCACAAAAGCATAAGGTTCACTTTCAATTGGGGCAATTTGACAGAGTGGGGGCGTCTGTAGATCCACAAAGAACAACTATTTATGGGTCACACTAATTGTTTTCTTGTGCGGGAATTGAAAGTTGCCACACGTACAGTCAAATATTTATCTTTGTCAAAACTCTCAGTGGCTCTCACAGCTTGATGCTCTCAACGGTCCGTATGTGATCAACGAAGTTAAGCAACTAGGCTTGCGGTCAGTCCATAGATGGGTGTCCGCCAAAGTGGTTTAATATCTGAGCGTCTCCGTGCTTCGGAGAGCACGTTAAGCTGTCGGTCCCGGTTGTAGTCATTAGACAACAGTCGTTAAGCCATTTCAGAGGCCTACTCAGCGGCTTGAACAACTCTGACACTAGGGTTACCACTGCCCATATGATAAGTAAGTAAGTAAAATCATATTATTATTCTTTGACGGTCACCGTAGCCTAGTTGGTAGGTAGGTTGGTAGGTTGGTGCTCTTGCCTACGAAGCTGGTGGTCCTGGGTTCGAATCCCGGTAAGTGCAAATATTGTGTGATGAGAACGAATATTTGTTTCTGAGTCATGGATGTTTTCTATGTATTTAAGTATTTATCTATCTATATCAGTATGTATATCGTCGCCTGGTACCCATAGTACAAGCTTTGCTTAGTTTGGGGCTAGGATGATCTGTGTGACATTGTCCCTAGATATTATTATATATATTATTATTTTATGGGGGGAGTGGTCAAAACTGAGGTAAATATTCTTTAAAAAATTTAAACCTCCACCCAATTGCTCACAAAGTGAATCGAAATAAATGAAGCGTTCATGCAAAAATATCATACTCCGGTCACTACCTATGAGCCAGTGGGCGTGTATTAATTATAGTTGCACCTCCCCATAGTGCATGGGAATAAAACCGACCTGCTCTTAGAATTATCCGCGAAATTCTATGCTATGTTTAATGGAGTTGCATTGAGGCGTTAATAAAGGTAAGTAGGTAGTAATTGGGGTTCCTGGATCAAAATAGATCCAGAAACACCCAATTACTCCCATTATTCAGTATATTCAAATTCAAAAGTCTTGTTCTAATAAATGTATAAATCTATTTCTTAGAATAACTAAATTGTCGTGATGGCCTTTTTACACAAACTAAAATTTGTTGCTAGCATTTGTTTCTTATATATTTGTATGAGGAAATATACTCATTATTCAGTCTATTCAAGATAGATCTAATTCAAAAATTATTATCGAATAATTCTATATAATTTTACGGAATATTCCTCTTGCCTGCAGCATTTTCAATAGCAATATCTCTCGTAATAGATTTAGATTTCTTCTATTAGGTCTAAAAGACTGTTATCAATTCTTATTATTCGAGCCCATAACGTGAACCCCTCATAGTGAATTCTGGGGTATACACCATCTCCTCGTTTGCAGGGTAATAATATACCACTATATTGTTCATGATTTATAATATTTACAATATGAAGTCCACACAGTCGCTTTTCTACTATTATTATCTGCACCCGGTCTCCAATATTCGATGTCATGGTAACTAACTAGCACAGTACATTTATTTTATTTGTTCCTCATATTTATACTGACTGACTGAGACTTCTGAGTTAGATGAAATGGGGGAAGGAAATATGAAAAATAAAAAAGGGGATATTTATTTAAAAAATTTATTATCATAGCACCATTTCTTTAAACACAAAACATTTTTTAAAGCACATATTGAATCATGATACATGCAGCTGTACAAATCATCAGAATTTAAATAGCGATCATATAGACTTAACAAATTAGGACAATTTTTATCTTCTAAATTAATTACATTATTAGACCTTAAAATACCTTTCAACCACAACACTTTTTCACAACCCTTAGCATAAACACACTTATCTCTTAAGATATCTAAGATTAAATGTTGATAATTAGGGTAAGGTATAAATCCTTCAGACCAGTATATTTTTCTGTTGCGCTCAATCCAGCTGACTTGTCGTCTTTCTGATTTTGTTAAATCATAAAAAGGGAATGGCTCTCTAATTAGAAATACTTGCAAATTTTTACCAAACCATACAGCAATTTCTTTCACTATAAATTCATTTGCTTCTGTTTTAAAGCCTTGGACGTCAACAATAGCAGTCATGATAACCTGCGTACTATATTACTTAGAGGTTTGTATTCCACAACCCGATCATTTATGATCAGACAATAAGCCGCAGTATTATCTGGTATTGGTGAGGAACATTCGATTTCTAACCGAACATCTACTGGACCTGTTTTAAGAGTATCGTTTTGTCTTGAACAATCAAGTATAAACAGGGGAGCCTTCTCTTTAAAGTTCTTTAGACAAAGCAAGGGGTCTGATGGACAGTTATAATATGACTGACGAAATTTGGCATACATTTCATATAATATATTATACTTGTTTTCAGAAAACTTTAAATTCAAAGGTTCATACGGGTAATATTGTGAGTTTAGAAATAAGGTTACGTTGGTTACTTCACAATGATCAAAGAGTGAACTATCTTTTAGGCTATTATTTTTTCTATCTGTTTGTAAACAGAAGATTACATATCTAGGTTTTTCTAATTGCGATGCCGTTTTAACTGACCATGTGTGTTTTGTGGTTTTTGGTAGTAAAGGGTACTCATACAAATCCCAATTCCGAAATGCCATTTGAATAGCTTTATCTTTTTCCAAATATTTTAATAGTACTAACCGTTCACGATCAGAAACTTTAATATGTGGTACCCTCCACTGTACTCTTTCTACATCAATACGAAAATGTACATTATTATCAGGCAGAATAACGCTGTTTAGGTTAGAATTACTTCTATTCAATATAAGTTCATGTTTACAATTTATCACAATTCTATTGTAATCTTCTGCAAAACCTAGAATCTTATTTAATGGTATTACAGCACTAAAATAGCCATCACTTTTAAATCCATTCAATTTCCACCCCCACAGAGCTGCCACTTTATTTTCAGCTTCATTGAATGAAATATATGATTTTATTGTTGACGTGATTCCAGAATTTTTTATGCGATCTATTTCAATACCATTTATTTCGTATCCGATGTCTTGGAACAAAAACATTATAGGGTTATTACTAAATGTAACAGCTTTCTCAACTGGCTTCCCATCTTTATCGAAGATCCTCACTCGACCCTCAATGTAAATTGAACTGGCTGATGGTAACACGTATATATCTTGCTGATGTATAGGAATTCTGATTTCATCATTTTCTCTAAAGCTGTTACCGTAGGGATTGTAAGAATGCACTTCATAACTTTCGATCGATGTATCGAACTGTGGTAAATCATTAATATGTAGTATATTCATATTTTAAAACCTAAGGCTTTAAGAAATCGTATGTTCGATTTAGTCAACTTGTTCACTTTTTTCTTACGTCTTTGCACCTTAGTGGATGTATTAGAAGTAAGATGTTTTATTTTGAGTTTAGGGTTTATATTATACAAAATCATTTTACTTTTCTTATATGAAGTCTCAGCTGAATATGTTCTATAAAATTGATACTGTGACCAAATTGATCAACAACTTTAATACAAACAGATGAAATTGTAGTTTTGTTCACAGGGAAGTAAATAACATTTTGGGGCTTTTCTAAGTAATAGTTGCCTGCAGAAATATTAGCTACAAATTCGTGAATTATATGATTTGGTATTCCATTATTGTAGGAATTGTATATTAAATCACATTCGATTCTTATTACTGGAAGAGTTTTATTATTATTAGGATGTGAATTTGCTTTCGAGTTTAATACTGAATAATACAGCAAACCGCACTCATACTTTCCATTTAAACTTAGGGATGGTTGAAAATATGATTCTAATTCTGATTTATTACCAGAGATCGTTACTGTTATAGACATACTTGTATAATGAATATTTTTGATCAGTCATGTTTATTTTATGCTGTGTTGACACCAAAACTTGTTCAAAAACTTTAAGCAAAGATGTCCGCAGTTAAAAGGATGACTGCCCTGTATGTTTTCATGATTGTAGTGAACTTTTGACCCTAAGTATTTTATAAATTCCTTGAATGGTTTAAGATTTCCGTAACTATCAAAATATTCGATATAATCATTGTGTTTTGCATAGGCTACCCAATGAGAACCAGGATTGTCCGAGCTGTCTAAATTAATAACTCCACATTCTTTTTGGTAAGGGTATTTAGGAAGCTCGTCCCTCATAAAAACACCTCTGAAATAGGGAATCTCATTCCCATACTTTAAAATGTCAAAGTTAGTTAAAGCTCGTTTGGGTAGCCTATATTTTAGTTTTTTTTTTGCTTTGAAACGAAAATTCCAAGTCCATTTTTATGAGGTTTAAGATGTAGCCCTTTTCCAATGCAAAGAGCCTCCATCTTTTCATTATGTCTCTTGGATTCGTTATACAGCTTTTTTGCCATCTTTAGTTCATTTATGGTTTTTGCAATACCAGCTGCACCGCCTGCAAGAGCTCCTGGTGCAGATAATCCCGCAAAGATAGGAATCAGTGGTAATACTCCGCCTGTTTTAGGTATTGGTATAACACGAGGAACTTGAATGCTTGAATTGGAACCTAATTCTCTGGCAGCGGCCATGGCTAACTCTATAGCCATTTTATTGCATTTAGGTTTAATTTTTTTGAAGCATGTTTTTGTAACAGAAATTACTTTTTTAAATTTATGTTTTAGTCCTTTTATAGATGAACTTTTTTTTCTCAGTTTTTGACTACGAGTTCCAACACCTGCGCCTATTTTAATTTTCGCCAACATAGCATTGCTTACCAAACGTGCTGCTAATTTTTCTCCTACACTTGCATCGGGGGCAATAGTTCGTTTTTTCGCCATTTTAAATAATGTTAAATCTGCTTTATGTCGTTCCTCTAAATTTGATGACTTGTGATATGCAATATCGTGTTCTTTACAATATTCGTCTAATTTATTTATACCTTTATCTCTACGTGCAAGTCGTTTAATTAAGTTTGTGCCAGGTCCGCAATACTTGTACCCTGGTAAATGAATTTCAAATGGTAAATGATTTATTAACCAATTAACGAGACTACTCTCTCCAATACACATTATAAGAATGATCAATGGAATATTAAACACATAATAATAATTATATTGATCCAAAAATTGATATACAAACTTTATTATTCACAAAACGTTTGACTTATCAATCCAGCTATTTTCAGTAGAAGAAAAACCTAACCATTTCACGAAAACCTTATTCCCTTTCTTTCTAAGCACTTTTTCAACTAAATATACATCAGGATTTTTTGTCTTTTGGAGCTCCTGTTCATAAAATGCTCCCAAAATTGGCTGACCCCTGAGGGTATCGTCAATTAAGTATGTAACAGGAATTGTATTCTGTTTACGTCTAATTTTAAATATTTCTGTTGACCAATTAGGAGTATATCCTTTTTCAAATGTTCCTTTATACTTACTGATACGGACATAATCACCTACTTTTAACTTACTTTTCAAAGTACTTATTTTAATCAAGCTATTATATCTCTCTAATATATGTTTTTTATTTATGTTATTCACATTTGCCGGTATTTCTTGAATTGTGCGATGGATAGTGTGATTATATTTATACATTATATTATTGAGGGTATTATTTGTCCAATTATAATTACCCTTTAAACTAAATTCTTTATATAATTTAGATTTCAATGTTCTGATAAATCTCTCAACTATGGAAGCTTTCTTTGATGAGAATGTTGAATAATGATTAATATTATATGATTGCATAAGATTTTTAAATTTATTATTATAAAATTCTGTACCATTATCTGTTTGTAAATTTTTAGGGACACGCTTCTCATCTAATAAATTCTTAAAGGTCTTAAATATCTCATCTTTGTTCTTATTTTTCAGGGGAAATGCCCAAGCGTATTTTGAAAAAGTATCGATAATGGCGAGAATAAACCTAAACTTATAATTTTCTCCAGAAATGGATTGCATATCGATTAGATCTGCTTGCCATAAGTCATCTATATCTTTCATAATAACATGTCTTCTTGGAAAATTGACCCTTGCATTCTTATGAATTTCATTTACCACATCGGCTTTGTACTGCATTATTTTTATAGACTTTTAAAAGAGATTTATGCACATATATTCGAACACTATTTGTTTATAAAAACATACATTAATAAGGAATGACTTTATAATACTGAATCACTATATTTTTAGCAATTAGTATTTATGCTTTTATTATGTTTGCTTCCTTTAATTCTTCTATTATTGATAAAATTTCATTGTCGTGATTGGTGTTGCCAGCTTCTTTTGAAGCTACTAATAATTTTAGTCTTTCTACCAATTCATTGGGATCGTCCCAATATACAAAATCTGTATTTTTTTTATATTTTTTTAGTTTTGGCAAGCTACCACCGAGTTTTATGTTATTTTCTTCCTTTAATGTCTCAAGAAATAATGGCTTGATTATTTCTCGATATTTTAAACCTTTATCACCTCTCATTTGACCATCAGGATTATAATCTCTCTTATGAGCGTTAGTAGAATTTAGCATATCTTTATAGACAAGCTTATCGACTTTTGTTATTAACTTCATATCAGGTTTCCTCCGAAGTAAAAGTTCTTTTAGTCCAGGGGTTAGATCGTAAGTTTTGTTTCCGATTTTAATCAAAATTGTATCTAAACTTCCAGATTTAGAAAATGATACTGAGGAGTTACCCATCATTAAGGACTTATTTTCAGTTCTTACTCCAAATGGAACATTTAAGCCATCGTAAATGCCATACATGTCTTCATTGTCAAGTGAAATATCTAATTTATTTATTAATTCGGTTTTAGGAGAACTTGCAGAATTTATATCAGCATCGTAAAAATCATCAAGTTTAGCAGAAGAGCTATTACTATTTTCGTTCGAATCTGTTTCTATGGAATTTTCAAATGATATATTATTTTCATCATTTTTAGTATTTTCTAGAAATCTTTGTGAATTAGCTAGGATTTTTAGTGGTTCGGAAACAGGTTTAAACATTTTATCAAGAGTTAGATTAACTGCATGCTCTTGATTTTTGATTTCCTTTAGTTTATTTTTTATGGAATTGACTGACTTCATTAATTCTATTTTAACAGCTTTCTCCATCTTATTTCGGACACCGTATACCATCAAGTTAACAATAATACTAAATGTATTTATGAACTACACTAATTTATAAGTTCATTCAAATCTAAAATATACATCCAAGTTTTTCCTGTATCTTCCATTGTTTAATAATGAATCTTTATTTATGCTAATAAAATTATAAGGTTCATTCCAAACTGTATCACAAATATTTTTAAATTGTTTCCATGACATATCAGAGCTCACATGTTCTTCATAAATGTGTTTTAAATTGACATCATCTTGTTTAAATATTACAAGAAAATTAGCATTGTCACGTAGTAACTGTTTTGGAATTTTTGAATAGGTTTGAGATAAATAAAAACAATCGATTTGTTTATGTCTACCCATTGAGAAATAATTTCGAATGTTTATTTGTTTCTCACAAGCAACATCATCAAAAATAAATACAGAATTGTTTAGAGCTTTATCTGGAGCAACAACATCTTTATCATCATTGAACTGATAAAATTTAATCTGTGGTACTCTTTTAACTACTTCTCGCAAGAATTGATACTTTGGTTGAAAAGTAGTCTTAGAGTAAAGGTATAGATTCCGAAACTTGAGCCCATTTTCATGTAATAACAAACTAATTATAACATTGGTTTTACCACAACTTGATGGACCACATATTATACAGCGAATTGTATTAGGTAATAGAACACTATGTCTGATTTGATGAGAATAATCATCGAGGCTGATATTACTAACGTTCAGTGATACGGGCTGTTTGATCAACTTCATCTTGCAATTTAATTTAATACCTTGTTTCTACGCTTAATATATACATGTAAATGACATGTATATATCATTATTGAACGGTAAAATAAAGGTGGAAAAGTATGGAGAGGTTCCATATATCAGAAATAAAATAAAAATAATATAATTTAAACATATTATATACTTTATTCAATTACTTTAACACAATTATAAATACTAACAAACTGTAAATACAACTACATACTATTTAACAATTTACAATACCATATCAGAATGCCCCCAAGGTAATGTATTTATTTGATTTGATTGTATATGTATTTTATCATCAACTTTTTTTAATATTACTTTTTTAAGTTCTTGTGAATAGAGGACATGCCCCATTGATTTGATCATATTCATCTTGCACTTTAACTCAATATTATTAAATAATACTTTTTTATAACTAGATGTATTTAATTTCCTTGTAATTGCCTTTGACACTCCTTTAGCTTTATTAATTTGCGTCTTTAGTGATTTAATACAGTAAAGTTTCGGTCTTAGTCCAATAAATTCTGTAATTATATCACCACCCAGTTCATCTTTAAACAAACCGGGTACTTTTTCGTTAATTTTAGGTATACCATAAGGATTATGAGAATCAAAATTACTAGTATCAAATTCTTGTATATTATCTCGCATGTCTTTGTAAATATCAGGTGTATGTATTAGGTATAATAAACTATCAGTATCGGTATAACATAGCTTGACATTTTCACCATATTTATTCTTTATGAAATTGTAATGAAAATCGTACATATGTTGTTTTGAATATTCAAGCACAGTAAATCCAATATATATTGGTCTATCTAAAATAAGCTTTTCATGACTCAGTTGTACTGCAATAAAATTTTCATTAAATATAGAGATGCTTTTCAAATTTGGTTTTGCAATCCATTTCTCTGCACCTATTAATTTATTTGTTTTATTACATTTATCATTCCATTTAGTAACTAATTTGACGTTGACTCGTTTACGTTTATTTTCAATTGTTTTACCAAATACAGAATTATTCAAAAGTTTGAAAAAATCTTTTTCAAACGGTGTCGAAGCTGCTTGACGTAATTTAGTATTTAAGTCAATATATTTCTTTAAAAAGTTCTCTTGCCTGAATTTAAGGATTCTATGAATTCTTTTTAATACAAGACCATTTCTTAGACATTTTTTCAGGTGAACAAAATGTATTATGTAATTATATTTATCATACAAATTGGCAATTAATTTTGGTGTCTTCCCTCCAATAGGTATAAATTTTTCTGGAGCAAACGGTAAGTCACTGTGTAAATTATGTAAATGATCCGGATACATCATATCAACTTCTAAAATGTAACCGTGACTACCATCATCAGGAACATCAAGCACATTGAATGTCACAATCTCATCATGTTTCATAAATTTAAAATCTGATATGGGCAATTTTTTTGTCATAGCATAACCATAAAGATTGTTACAGTCAAGATATATTAAATATGTTGATGGTTTGGAAGCATCAAAATTAGGTAAATAACAATTATTAGCTTTAGCATATCGATGAGTGCACTGTGCTAGCCCTCCACGTATGCCTTTTTCTATCATTTGATAAATTTCCAAATCGTTAATTAGCTCTAATTGAACACCTGTATAAAATAGCATGGCATCCCAACTTAAACTTGGTGAAGTAACATAATAGGCAGGATCAAGATTATAATTTTTTAAAGATATTTTTCTAAAATTTTCGAATACATCACATAGCAAAAGTACATCGGATTTTAAATATAAATCCGTGTATTCACCAATAGAGCTAATATTAAAACATTTCCAAACGTTTTGAGCATGTTCATATTCAACATTTGTTATATTTTTCATTTGCAAGCTGTTATAGAAACAATCTTTACTTGGGATTTCGGTTTCATTATATTTCTGCCATGAGTTAACGTATTCATATGGATATATACCTTTTATTCTTATTAAGTCGAATTGTTCTTTGTGAGGGTAATGGGATGATAAGTGAATGAAATCTTCGTCATTCAAACTTTTAGTTAAAGTATCAACGCTTGAACTTAAGAACTGAAAAGAATCTATAAATTTAATTTGTACAGGCTTTCTATCAATATCTGATTTAATCAGTTTTGTTATAGATAAATATTTTTCATTTGTTTGAGGTATGATTTTTATTTCACCATCGTGTTTAGAAAGTTCTGTAATAAATATATGAGCATCATAGCCGGATAAGTTATGAAATATAACAGGTATGAATGAACATACTTGAAACGATATATTACAATGTGAATGAGCTGCGCCTCTATATTCAGAAGTAATATGATCATGATCACACACTTTGTCATCAAATAATAATTGCTTGCAAATGTGACATATTGTTGCATTACAGTAATCATCAATTTGTTCTTTAGTCATTGGTTTCATGGGCTTTTTTGAAATTAAAATCTTGTGAAGTGTCTGTGCGTCTTTTATCAATCTATTAACAAATACTTGTACACAGTCTTTTCCTCTATACGTAACAAATTTATTCAAGCTTCTGTCATGGGAACAACATATATAATAGGCAAAACATGATGGCTGGTGACATTTATTTCTTACTGTATTTTTATCTGAATTCGGTTCTTTAAACTCAGATAAAAGACATTCAAAATCTGCATATATAACAAAGTTAATTTTATTCTGTCGCTCATAATGATTAAATTTTAAAAAATTATTTTTTTCTGGTAATACGGTGATAATCTTAGAACAGCAATGCGAAGTGTATTTTTTTTCAGTAGTAAAAAATTGTAGACATAATTCACATAAATACATTTGACCTTTATGATGTGAGATTTGACGTCTGACTAGACGCATTAGATTTTTTATCAAACAATAATGACCTTTGTTGTCGGTTTCAAAATACAGCAAGTTTACGTGGTCCATCCTCTTAGTACTAGTAACATATAGAGGACCAGTAACTTTATGGTGCCTGTCTAATCCATAAACATTTACACTTATTCCACAATTATTTTTTTCAAACAACTCAATATCTTTATATGAGGGTGGAAATGACATCCCCTCAATATTAAATATTGAGTTTAAATTCGGATATGAGCTTGGTCTACAGACATTATTTTTCTTGGGGAATAATGCTGCAGCTATACTCCACCAAAAACAATAATTATCATTATTCTGTATATTTATGCAACTTTTTGTATTCTTAATTTTCTCAGGTAAGTCGATATAAGATCCTCCCCGCATGGGAGAGTACTTATTAATATTTATTTCCAAGTGACAAAAAGACATCAATGACCATCCAGATTGACAATGCTCGAATTCCGTCAATTTCATTTTATATGTCTCCTTTACACGGGAAAACAATTCATCATAATCAGTATTTTGGTATACGGTTTCATATTTAGTATTAAATGACTTCAATTGCTTTTCACCTGTTGCGGGTAGCATAAAATAGGCAAACAACTCGAAGTTCACTTTAATACTGATATGTTTCAGTATAGTTAATTCAATTAGTTTTAATATATCGACTCGCTTTCCATCTAAGAACGCCTCTATAAAAAGGTACTCGTCTTCTTGAGATGGATGTAAGCGATATGTCATGATTCTGTTTTTGAATGCTGTGGCAACAATATCAACATTTTCAAACTTTGTCTTTATTAAACTATTTGATTTATGAATATTAGTTCTCTTATGATATCTGTATTCATGTTCTGGAATCTCAATATTGCATTTATCACAATTAATATAAGTGCTTGATTGTGAATTAGAAGACGGTTGAACTGCAAAGGAAAAATGCGATTGAATGGCTTTGAATATTTATTTAGAAAGATTAAACAATGGATAACATAAGTATATTAAATTATATAATGATTATAATTTTAATATTACCGATTAATAGAAATAAATTTTACAACTGTTTGTAGTATAATGACAGTTATAATAATATTTATTATTATTGATAGGAGCTAATAAATGTAGGAGGGCAGTTCAAAAACTCTTTTTTAACGCACTTAATATACGTATTTAAATGACTCCAAGACTCGGATTCTGTTTCACACTTATTTTTTATAGTAATAATCGAGTGCCGCCATCTATTAACCGGTGGCACTCGTTCAATATCTTTACAATTATAGATTTTCATCTCAACATAAAAACCGCCTTTCTTATTATCATAAACTTGTCTGGAAAAACCGTTCGCAAGTCTACGAGTAACATATGAAGAGATCGGGTGATGTTTTTTACCAGTTGCCTCCAGTTGTTCGTCTCCAGAGTCACTTCCAAACAAGTCACTGCACGTTGGTCGCGTCGCTGACTTCAATCTTTTGCTGGTGGAGGGCTGACACTCAGTGCTTCTCTGCGGGGACTTGCGCTTCCTTTTTTCTGTCTTGGTTTTTATTGAAGTTTCTGGTCCTGATTCATCTTCAGACGGGAAAAGTTGGTCTGCATTATGTTTGGACCTAAAGACAAAAAAAAACATATTTAGTATATTATCTTAAAAATTATTAGAAAACTGGATAGTTCCCAATTTATAATTATTAAAAACACATTAAAATAGCTACATAATATTCAATTCAATAATAAAAATAAAGTGAAAACTTTGATGGATTGAAATGAAAGATAGAAACGAATGACTAAATAGGTGAATTATCGAATAGTTTGAATAATAAATGGAAAGTGTAAACTTTGAACAGGTGAGTAATTAAAATGAATAATTGAAACGAATGATTAAATAATTGAATTATTCAATAGTCGAATAACAAAAAGAAAGTGAGAATTTTTAAACAGTTGAATGATTGAAATTAATGAAAAAAAATAAAAAAAATAAAAAAAAAACAAAAAAAAATCAAAAAAATTGGATATACTTACATTTTTATGTTTGTAGATCGCTGCTGTGAAGATCTGGTATACTTTTTGTGAACTTGTAGGATGATCTCGCTGGCTCTCCAAGAAGTGATTTGTGGTCGAACTTTCGCATCCCGGCTTTTAAATAGCTCAAAATACACGTCATATTATCCCGAATATGGAATAGGACACGTGTAAGATGTTAAAACGCTGAGTAGATTGCACCACACACACACATAAATTGTACATTGTCAGCAATATTGAAATATGTATCTACATTGCACTAGTACATTATAATACGCGACTGTGTCAAACAAAAGAGGATAATGTGTTTTTTAACTTTATAGATGAAAGATTTTCGAAATATTCTGGTAGTATTATTTATTTTACAATCATGTCAATATTATAATAGTGAAAATTTGTATGTTTGTTACTCATGTACGCAAAACTGCGCAATATGAATGAAATTGAGCTCACACATAAGTTATCTATCTAATCTGTATTAACCTAGGGATACGTATTATCCCCCCCTTTAATAGACAGGCAAAGCCGTAGTAACTATTTTTTGTGTAATTACAAGTTTATATATGTCTATGTCTTTAGAAGTTAAGTGGATGGAAAGAAAAAAAACATTATTTGAAATGAAGCATAAATAGCAGGCTAAAACCGGGTGCATAAACTAGTACGTTAATTCTGTCTATCTTAATGTCACTCCTAATAAAGAATTACTTGCGTTGCAGATTTATTCTCAATCATACACTAGTTACATGCAATGACGTTGCTTGTTGAATATTTTTAATAATACACATACAATGAACAAATGAAGTAGTTTTAATTTTATGTAGCTAATATTATAAATATGAATGTTCGTATGTTTAGATGCTAGAATGTTTGTTATTAATCATAGCTGAAATAGTTTTGAATTAATTTGATCAATCAAATAATTAAAAACATGGCTTAGCATATAGGAATAAAAAAAAAAAAAAAAAAACACACACACACACACAGAGACTCACACACAGATACATACAGATATATCATGCATAGACACATGTATAATTGAATAAAATCCATTATTTTAATAATTTTTAAATAATGCATAAATAGAAGGCTGAAGCCGGGTGTATAAACTAGTATGTCAATATACCTCTTTGTTTTGATTGTCTCCTTATAAAGAATTACTTAAGTTGCAAAAATATCCTCAATGATATACTAGTTACATACAATGACTTCACTTGTCAATCTTCTCAATAAAATGTATGAACAATTTTACAATGAACAAATGCACAGTAATATTTATTTTATTCATAATGATTATAGTAAACAATAAAGTCTTCGGCACCAGTCTGTCGCGATTATCAGGTTTCAATTTCTTTCACGCATACCTTACCATATTTGTTCTTAGCAACGTGTAACTAAAAAATATGTTTTGGATTTTGAACTCTATAGATTTAAAAAAAAAATTATATAAAAGGGGAACAGTAATATCTAAAAATTCATTATTTTTCTTGCATTTGAGGCTCATACGAGGTAGATCGTTAATCACATTATGTCGGTAAGTCTTAACACCTTGTTATTAAAATACATTTTATTAATAATTTTATATATTTATTTTAATTGATAATATAGGATATAATTTAGCAAGTAAATAACTGAATATCTGATGTTTCTATTTTATCTATTATACTTAATTATATGTTTTATCTAAAATATATAAATAGGAAAAAAAATGGTGTATTAATTTGTAATTATTTTACTTTTTCTAGGACGTGGAAGAACAACTATTTAATTTCATACCTATGGAAGACCCAATAACTCAAAAAAAACCTGGACAGAAGTCGCTTGGTCTTTCTCGTAAGAGGCAGAGAACCGATCAAACATTTTTCCAATATATAAAGAAACCGGTCACCCGAGGAACAAAAATAATAAAAATCGAAATATATGATGCAGAAAATTTTCCCAAATCCGAACAGCCGATGTGCAATTGTGAAGCTGATGTCTGTGTTCAGCATGTTGTTAAAGCAATATTATTCGATGATATATACTCCACCACAAGAGAATTAATAGCAAAAATTCAAGATGACATCGAACCAAAAGCATAGGAATTATATTAAGCTTCGTGTGGTTATTTCAATTTTGTATTTTTGTTTTCCTTTATTTCTTTTGTTTTGTATGTATATATTTACCATAAGTTTTTTTTTTATTTTTTATTTTCACTAATATAATATTTAAGTTAGTAGATATAGATATAGATAGTTTATGTGTACTGAGCTACTACATTCATTAATATTAATAAATTAAATAAATAATAATTCGATGAATTACTTTTAATTCTGTAGAAGTAATTCTAACCTAAACAGCGTTATTCTGCCTGATAATAATGTACATTTTCGTTTACTACTGAAAAAAAATACACTTCGCATTGCTGTTCTAAGATTATCACCGTATTACCAGTAACGCCTCTACCTACACCATCGAGGTAAAAATGTGAGTTTGTGTATTTAATATTCATAGTTAGTACAGTGGACTCTCATTATAGCGCTCTTCATTTTATCAAAACTCCGATTCGATTGGTGTTACTGAAAATTGAATTTTATTATTATTATATCGAGTAACATTATATTACTTAAATATAGTTTTATAATAAATACATGACATTCAGTAAATAATGTTTATTTAGAAAATGTTACTATATCGGGCACTCACTGTATAATGTACGAAATCCCCTGCACTATAAATGTAACGCAGCGGTGAGCACAAATGCATTCCTTTATCATCAGGTTACCAGGTTGAATAGATTGTATCTAATTAAATTCAATTGTACCTACTCATTAGTATTTGAATAGTTGAATGATAAAAATTACATGAGAGATGAAGATACTCATTTATACTGAACACTGAAATGAATAAGAAATAAATAAAAAGCTAAAGTTTGTGTGAAGATTCAATCCGATAATTCAATCATTCTAAGAAAAGGTTCAAATAATTAAAAACATGGCTTAGCATATAGTTTCATGTAATATAGTTAGTTTAATACAGAACAAGAATGTGAATAGGCTAAATAATGAGAGTAATTGAGTGTTTCTGGATCTACTTAGATCCTTTACCTTACATAAATATATAAGAAAGAAATGTTAGCAGCCAACTTCAGATTGTATGAAGGTACAGCACGACAATTCAATCACTCTAAGACAAACTTTAAAATATTTTAGAACATACATTTTGAATAGACTGAATAATGGGAGTAATTGGGTGTTTCTGGATCTCTTTTGATCCAGGAACCCCAATTACCACCTACTAAGGTATTAAAAATTTATTACATTCCGCATGGCACTGGCCGCCGTGGTCAAAATTCGACCAAGAGGACATTATTACATTGGTCTGACTACCGTGTCTGCCTCGTTGGTCTAGCGATAGCATGTTCAAACGCAGATAATGAGGTCCTGGGTTCAAATCCCGGGTCGGCCCAAATTTTGGGATTTTTCCGTAATAAGAAATTTCTCAGTATCAGCCCGAAGTCTGGAAGTTGCCGGTATTACACCCCCGTGCCTCGGAGAGCACGTAAAGCCATTGGTACAGGACCGACGGCTTAACCTGCTCTCCGAGGCACCTGAACTCTTTCCGGTCGTGTCACTAGGCGTCACATCGGATCATGAGAGTGATGGAATAGAAAGTGCCCCTGTGTTTCCGCACACACACGACGTGACCGAAATTCGGTCGGAAAACTTAAACTTTTAAACTTAAACTTGACAATAACTTGATACGAGCTAGCTAAATATCATTGCTATAATTAAATAAATTTTATAAATGTTTTCATACGATGTGTACCTAAATATCTATGTTACTAGAAATAATAATGTATACAACTATATTACGACAAACATGTTCTGACTATTTATATGCGCTTTTTTAAAGTCTACGTGAATAAAAACCTTTTTTATTTTATTTATTTATTTAATGACATATTTTTACACTCTTTAATGTATGGTAGAAGCCTCCTATGCTAAAAGGTAAACGTCAGGTTAGAAAAATATAGGAACCCATTTTGGTTAATTACTTACTTATCGTATGGGCAGTGGTTACCCTAGTGTCAGAGTTGTTCAAGCCGCCCAGCAGGCTTCTGACATGGCTTAACGACTGTTATCTAATGACTACAATCGGGACCGGCAGCTTAACGTGCCCTCCGAAGCACGGAGACGCTCAGAAATTAAAACCACTTTGGCGGTCACCCATCTGTGGACTGACCGCGACCGCGACCTAGTTACTTAACCTCACCGATCGCTTACGGACCGTTGAGAGCATCTAGCTATGAATGTTAATGAGGTGAATCACTAAACTATAATAATAAAATGAGTTTGATTTTGACCACACGACTGAAGTAAGAAGAGTAGCTAGGAGAGAAACAAAATGTGTCGCACCTCTCTTTCCTACCCCTACATTAATATACAAAACGTAACTCTCTTTCTATCTTCACTTACTTATTTATTTATTTATTTTATTTTAAAACTTTATGCACAACAATGTACAGAGGCGGACTTAATGCCAAAGGCATTCTCTGCCAGTCAACCTTGGGGTGATGCAGAGAAAACATAACTTATATGTATATCCCTTTTAACTTCCTTTCATCCCGCCCGATCACCCTTTACCTAACACTCTCGTCACGCAACAAGCTTACTGCCCAAATCATGCATGCCTAAATAAATTTTACTTCAAAAATAAATTTACGTAATTAGTAATTAGTAGTATTTACGTAATAAAAAAAAGCAAAACTAAGCATCTTTCTTAATTTCATTCACAAGGACCAAAGAATCCGATGTTATTAAAATTGCCAGCCAAAAATGTCCTTAATAGATAAATTATTCAGAATGTTTCTAACCCAAGTGTCAAGAGGAATATAGGAACTGTTTGTTATTTTTGTATTATTCACTTCAATTACATACCATACAAAGGCCAAAAATATCTTGCCTCACGACTGCCTCTAGCCAATTGAACCCACTATTACAGGCACTCGACAATTTCCAACCATCTTGGATTACGATAGAACAAACATATAAAACAATTGAACGGAGGCGAACATTTGTTCAGCACTTGAGTGAGTCGATCATATTGTAATGTAAATTAGTGAAACGTGAACTATCGATGCATTGATTACGACATCTGATATCACTAGTGGTGCAATAACGTATTAGAAAAATAATTTATTAATATAATCCTACTAATGCTATAAACTAGCTATATCCCAAGGTTTTGCCAGTAATAAACTTTATAAATTACAGCCTATGTGTTATTTGTATATATAAGCTATATATTAGTACAAAGTTTCACCAAAATCTGTTCATCTCCAAACACCCATACATCCAGACTCACAAACTTTCATTAGCCTTACGGCTTTCACTGCTTCACCGGACTATAGAGGTGAGCGTGGGATCGAACCGTCTAGCAAATAAAAACTACAAACTAAGTACCCGCGCCGGAGGGGACCCCCTTTAGGGTTCGAACCTCGACTCTGGGCGGTTACTGGCGGGGAAACGCGAGAGGGCGTGTCGTTTTTGGGATGTTTTGTGCAACTTTCGCTCTACGTTAATACACGACGCGGATACCGGATCTAAGATACAATAAGACAACGAAAATGAGATTGAGATATTATGCTTAACTATACAATTACACTTGATAAAGCAACACAGTTATTGAACCAATTCGAACCAATGTTTAGTAAGTGTATGCTATACACTTACTAAACATTGGTTAAGCAGGTAGGTAAGTGTATATATTCAGGGTTAAAGAAATATATTTATTATTCTATCGTATGTAACATGAAATTCTTGTCACGCATTCAGCAGCTTACTCCTCAAGTCAAACGTAAGCGTAAAGAAGTTACCTTCAAAAATGTCTAATACAGCTACTATACAGTAGTAGAATCACAACCCGTTTCCTTCCAATTCGTGATGTAAAGTAGCAACTAACAACCAACACTCAAAACTTACCCCCAAATTTACCGTGAAGAGATTAATGACTTTTCTACAAACACTCGTGACGACGATAAACAAACAATAAACCTAAACGCATAAACACGCACCGTAATTATTTTGATTATCCGTAAAAACAATTTTTGGACACTTTTTTTTGATAATAAGTTGTGTAAAAGCTTTTTTTGATCGGAGAAAGTATCGTCCGAAACAATACAACTTATTAAATCGTATAACTGTTAGGGTTGGCCAAAATTATTATATTTAATTTTTTTTAATTCTAGCAATGCAAGCATTAGCTTATCAAAATTATAAAAAAGAAACATTGGTATTAGTAACTAGGGAAATGAATTTCCCACCCAGGATACCCTGTTTGTCCTGAGTTCAGATGTAATTATCTATATAAAAAGAAAAGTAGCTAAATATGTAGTATATCAGTTATTTGGTTTCCATAGCACAAACTATGCTTAGTTTAAGATCAGATAACCGTGTGTGAATAATGCTCCAGGATATTATTATTTATTTATTTATGTACCAAACTAGCAAACGACTACCTGATGGTAAGTAGCTATCGTAACGCTATACTTGTAATACACATTTTATCACTAACGCTTGCCAATGTACCCGATGAGCACTGGTGACCCCAACGTACAGACGCCAGCACATCTAACTACCCCAATCTGTCAAATTTCCCCAATTGAAAGTGAACCTTATGCTTTTGTGATAAAGTCGGTAACCATTCAAAGAAATTTTACAGATTCGGGTGGTAGCTGGATGTGCTGGGGTCATTACATTAGTACCTGGAGTGTATTACGTTAGATGGAGAAACTGCCTAGTCAAGTTGCTCACTGGAGGATTAGTAAAAAAAAAATGTTTACAATTAAAATGCGAGTGCCAACCCTAGGCACAGGTGTACCGCCACCGCTATCGATACCGCAGTGATTTATCGACAACTCTGACGTCACACTTAGATTAACAGCATTTATGAGTTTGCATGTTCCCATAATGGAGACTTACGGTATTTTTAATTCAAAACCCATGAGAAAAAATCGAATCAAATGCTGTCATTGTACTATGAACTTGTCAAAAATGTTAATTCTGACCATCTATGATATTGTAATGCGATATTTTTAACAATAATGAGGTGATTGTAATGAGAAATTGCTATTAATTGTAATGTGAAATGTTGACTGGATATAAATGTGATAGGTAATTTATTTCATTATTGGTGATATGCTGCTTATAAGAGCGGTTCCACACGCGTGCAGTAAAATATGGCGTACATATATATTAAAAACTCTCCTGACACAAACGACCCAGAATGAGTCGCAACCATCATCGTCCTCCTTTATTCTTTTTAGGGTTCCGTAGCCAAATGGCAAAAAACGGAACCCTTATAGATTCGCCATGTCTGTATGTCTGTCCGTCCGTATGTCACAGCCACTTTTTTCCGAAACTATTAGAGCTGTACTATTGATTTTGATGATTTTTAAAGTTCTTTATTTTCATATATCAGTAACAATAGTTAACAAAGCCCAGTGTACATAATAACTCCTGGGTTTCCTGTACTATTGAAACTTGGTGAGTAGATGTATTCTGTGAACCGCATTAAGGTATTCACACAGAAATTTAAAAATAAAAAATAATAATTTTGGGGGTTCCCCATACATAGAACTGAAACTCATTTGTTTTTTATCGTACCCATACATGTGAGTTATCTATGGATAGGTCTTCAAAAATGATATTGAAGATTCCAATACCATTTTTTCTAAACTGAATAGTTTGCGCGAGAGACACTTCCAAAGTGGTAAAATTAGTGCCCCCCCCCCTTCCCTTGAGCTTCTAAAATAAGAGAGTGATAAAACTAAAAAAATATATATGATGTACATTACCATGCAAACTTCCACCGAAAATTGGTTTGAAGGAGATCAAGTCAGTAGTTTTTTTTGAATACGGCATTAAATCGTAAACCGCAATTTACATTTCAATTAATCAACTGAAATACTTGGTGCTACGGAACCCTTCATGGGCGAGTCCGACTCGCCCTTGGCTGGTTTTTTGCACTCGTATCGATGAAATGCCCTATCTTATCTAAACTACTACTATTACAAAGTATAAAACCGCAAGAAATAATATAATGTGGCAAGCCTTTTACACCCAGTATGAAAAATTAACAACCAAAGAATATTTTGCGGCATAATATACGGAATATTTATATAAGATATATATGCTATATGAAGGTCACCCGGTGACAGACTATATTTGATGTAATAAATATATAATTTACATTAATTTTATGCTATTTTTTTTTGCAAAATATTCACACATAATTCATATAATTTATTTCCGTATTTCTGTCATTATTTACTTTGTCGTTGGTCTAAAATTCTTAGGTAGATAACATGGTTCGGGTCAGAGAGCGTTATTGAAATATTTCAATCAAGAAAACTAGATTCTAGAGACTAGAGGTCAGTGTGGTTCCCAATGTCGCGTTTTCGTACCTCGGAGAATTAATGAAGTCATAGTCATACCGGGTTGGATTTTCGAGGTAGTCCACCATCAGTAGAACATTTATTAACATTACTAATATTACGCACGTTAAGACGTTTGTATTTATTTATATTTAAGCGGATATTAACGGATAGATCGTAGTATAATTTCAATGTATAACATTCGCTTAAACATAAGAAAATACTACTCTTAAAGTGCGTAATATTAGTAGTGTTAATAAACGTTCTAGTGATTTTTATCGATATCTTTCATTTAATAACCTAGGTTAGTGTAACGGTTAACGTAGGTGCCTTTCGTGGACAAGAATGCAAAACATAAATTGAATCCACGAAGAGCACCTGCTAAAAGTATTGATAGGTGCCTTTCGTGGACTAGGCTAGGTGCCATTTGCGCAGGTGCCATTCAGATGGGTGCCCTTCATGGACTACCTCGGATTTTCCGCAATTTAACTATGTAGAGCATACGTGACCTGTAATACATGTTTGCATTAAACCTATCACAGGCATCAGTCTCTCGCAAAACTGGTTGCATATCTACATATATTCCCTAATATACTTCACGCTAAATATGCATAAATTTGATAATTTGTTACATTAATGTCCACCCGACCGAATTTCGGCCACGGCGGCCAGTCTCAATGGAGACTAGCCAATTGCGCAGAACATATTATAATGCACAAGTGTGTGCGCAAACACAGAGGCACTTTCTATTCCATCACTCTGATGATGAGACGACTAGCGCTACGGCTGGAAAGAGATCAGGTACAGGACCGTCGGCTTTACGTGCTCTTCGAGGCACGGGGGTGGAATACCACCAACTCCCGACTTCGGGCTAATACTGAGAAATTTCTTTTTACGGAAAAATCCCAAAACCCCCTTTTGGCCCGACCCGGGATTTGAACCCAGGACTTCATTATTAAACCGCAGATAATGAAGTCCTGGGTACGCTACCGCTAAACCAACGAGGCAGATTTGTTACATATGTGGAATGCAACCATTCATTGAAGAGATAAATAAATGTATATTGTATTGTACTACGAAATTGCCTTAAATATCGAGAATACAGAACAATTTCACTGTTATAAATAGAAAATGTAAGTATCATATCTACGAGATTTTAAACGGGCCTGTTGGCGTGGTTGGCAAATGCTTGCTTTTCACGCCGGAGGTCGTGGATTCGATTCCCACCCAGGACAGGTATTTGTGTGCATGAACATGTCAAACATAAAAAATGAGTGAAAGAACATATTTTCCACTATCTTTACATTTTTATAAATGTTAAATTATATTTGTCAGTTATCTTTTTATTTATTATTTACTTTATTTTTATATGTCCTCTCGCGGGTCCTTCTGTTTCTTTGTATTTTGTGTGTAGTCTTTAGAGGCTGTCGATAGAAGTGAAAACTATTTTTTACACATCTGATCAAACTTATCTGCTATATAATAGTTCACATTGAGATATACTCTTTATATTAATATGTATACTAATAACGCACTCAAGTATATACATTTTCAGACGTCAGCACATCAAGCTACCCGAATCTGTCAAATTTCCCCAATTGAAAGTGAACCTTATAATTTTGTGATAAAGTTGAAAATCTATAAAATAAAGTTGACAGATTGGGGTAGCTGGATGTGCTGGCGTCTGTACTTACATATAACTAATAGGAAGGTAGCGTGCAATGACTTTGACGCAAAATTTACGCTATTTTATAAAATTTTTGCCAAAAGACGTTTTCACTTTTAAAAAGGAGTTAAGTTGGTTTTTGGCTACCTTTAACATTCAATTATTCAAAGGAATCCCTTTTTATGCGCTTATATACTCAATCATACAATAATATAAAATAATATAGCACTACTAATGAACAGTTGAAAGAAGAAACCATATTAATTGTCTAGTAACAAAAACCTTTAATAACCTGAAATTAAAAAACATTCCATTTCGTTGAAATCATTCGATAACATATCAATATTTTACTACAACTCAAGTGTAATAAAATTCAAATCATTCTAGATCTTTATTGATTATTATATGGTTTTAGAGTGAACCACAGTCAATCAATGCCTAGTTAATAATTCTGTCAGTTTCTTGTGCCATTAAATATTCATTCATTTGGCCAGTTATGTATATATCCAACACAGTTATGTATATATCCTAATGTCACTGTTCTTCTGATTAAAGTTTTTAAAGTACGAATTAAAGTCGGGTTTTTTAAGATATTCAAAATTTGTATGATAAGATCTTCTGGTGCTCTACCGGCTAAGTCGCCGAACATCGTTTCCGTGAATAGCGTTCAAATAAATAAAGGTTAAAAATGACTTAATCAATCGTTAAATCGGCTTCCATGCGCACATTATGTGACGTCATAAATGGATCGGAATCGATTGTCAACGTTGAAGCCGATTGTTGTTGACATCCACGAAAACGATGTTCGGTGACTTAGCCGGTAGAGCCCCTGGGCCTGTCATGGGACTCTATTTGTAGTCCAAGCCCAGTTCACTATCGTTTTAATTTCAATTTAACAAGAACTCAAAATCTCTACGTTTGCGTACATGTAATGATATTAATAATGTCCTCCTGGCTGTATTTCGGCCACGGCGGCCAATCTCAATAGAGACTAGCCATTTACACTGGACATATTCTATGTATGTGCGTAGACAATGATGAAAGAAAGAATGATAGAATAGAAAGTGCCCCTGACTTTCTATTCTATCATTCTCATGATCCGATTGAACGACTAGTGATACGACCGGAAAGAGGTCTAGTACAGGACCGACAGTTTTACGTGATTTCCTAGGCACGGGGGGTAAAACCGCTAAATCCCAGACTGCAGGCCGATGTTGAAAAATTTCATTTTTTTTTTTAAATCACTTATTAAACTGCGTACTTAGTAGACTTGTAATAAACCCAAGTATCGATCGACGATCTCGTGCGGGTCGCGGGAAGCCGCTGGATGCGGGCAGCGCAGGACCGGCTATTGTGGAGATCCTTGGGGGAGGCCTTTGTCCAGCGGTGGACGTCTTTCGGCTGATATGATGATGATGATGAAACCCAAGTATTTAATGTTAATAAATTTAAAAAAACTGGAAGCCAAACCTATAATAATATAATTTGATACTTCTGAGTAAATCTAATCCCTATAATCTTATGTATTTAATCATTAACCTAATTTCTAAGAACAGGGCCGGGGCGTGTCCTAGTATGATAACTTATATGTCCTAGTATGATTATGACATATCTACACATATTGTTATATCGAAAATAAAGATGAGTCAGTGGATCTGACATCATAAAAATTGTCGATAAGTATCGCTAACCTGACCTTTATAGTATGATAAATGCGATCGAGTACAGGGGTCGGTTCGGGCCATGAGGTTTGATTTTACTGGTGTCTTTTATTTTAATGCTTCCGTCTATATTTCCTTATACAAGTGCAGCGTAAATAAATATTAGTCAAAAAAGCATGTTTTAAAATGACATTTTAGATAAATTAAAACTAAAATATCAACATTTTCAAACATGCTGTATATATTCGGACGGTCACCGTAGCCTAGTAGGTAGTGCTCCTGCCTACGAAGCTGGTGGTCCTGGGTTCGAATCCCGGTAAGTGCAAATATTTGTGTGATGAGCACGAATATTCGTTTCTGACTCATGGATGTTTTCTATGTATTAGTAGTTTGGGGCTAGGATGATCTGTGTGACATTGTCCCTATATATTATTAATAATAATATATAGGGACAATGTCACACAGATCATCCTAGCCCCAAACTAAGCAAAGCTTGTACTATGGGTACCAGGCGACGATATACATATGGTGGATTGCCTGAGAGACATTTCTTATGGTGGCTAAACAAACCGACGCGACGCGAGAGCGACATAGCTTGCCGCAGGCCTGACAAGAGAAGTTTGCGGTGGTTGGTGCCGAGCCGCTTTCATGTCGCTTCTGTCTCTTATCAGCAAGTACTCCGAACCCGGCTTCGGAGGCTTTACTAACATTATATCCTAATAATAAGCTTAATACTACAAATTCTTCGTATTACTAATATAATAAATGAGAAAGTGTGTGAGGATGGATGGATGATTGTGCCTTAAATAGGCAGTGAACTATGCGATACCACATACCACATCAATTTCAACCTAATCACTTTGAAATAAGATCCAAAACATTGAGACAAATAAATAGCAAAGCCTAGTTAAGGATTCTTTCACGCAAATACTACTGAACGGATTTTGATGAACCTTTATAGTATTTTTTATTTTATTTTATTTTACTTTATTGGGACATAAAACAGTTACACATTAGGTAGGTATAGTTAAATTATTACAATATTAATTTTAAGAATAGGTAAACGAGTAACCCACACCAATGTCCGCGAAGTAATGTTAAAAGTAGATAATAATAAATAAAGTAAATAGTAATATCGCTTATACATCAGAATGACACATAAGAATAAATTTATAAGGATTTTGTAAAATTTAGGCTATAATATTGCAATAAGTATAGTAGAGTAAGCTGGAAAAATGCCAGCCTACTCAAAATTATCTTGGCGTGTGTTTACGATGAAATTTGATGTGGATAGTCTAATCCATGAGCCAAATTTGTGACTCACTGGCTCCTTACGCTGAATTATAACCAAACCGAAGAATTTATCAAAATTCTAGAGGAAGTAATGCAGACACGCACACAAACACACACACAGACATACACTTAACAGCACACACACCACACCACACACACACTCCACACACACGCACACACCATACACACACACATACTCAAATTATGTTGATTGTTCTAGTTTAGGTTTTAAGTTCTAGAATTAAGTTTTTGTAAACGGAACGCAGAGCCTAGGTCCTACAAGACAGGGAATCCTAGTGTAGGATCTAGGGCATAACCAATAATGTAAAAATTTCTGGCAATAAACGATTTTTCATTTTCATTTTCAATCCCTAGAAAAAGACATAGGCTACTCTCTAATACGTGCGGTGCAGTGATTAAAAGTAGACTCGTCGTTGCTACATCAGCGCCCCATGGACACAACTTAAATGTGGTAATCTTTTGGGAAGACCTTTGTCAAGCAGTGGATGTCACACATCATGACAATTATGTATACCCGTACTATACTACCTCCCTTATATGTTTAAAATGACAAATTACAATGTAAAAATATTGCTGTGCCCTAGCAGGGTTCATTTTGGTACTGTACCTACTCTATCGTTAAGACCTATGTAAACCCATGAAAGCAATACATGAGTTTAAATTGAAATCATTCACCTGACATGATGACAGTCACCGGTATGTTGGTCATTCCTTTCTGGAAAAAATTTGCAAAGGTCTCTAAGTGAAGTATTTTTTTGTAGTTTTAATTTGTCTATCCCATTTTGTTAGTTAAGATTATTTGTTTATGTTTACGTTTATGTTTGTGTTTAGTGTGGTGGTGCTCTTCTTCAAAAAGGGCGACAAAACCCTATTGAAGAATTATAGACCCATCACACTGCTGAGCCATGTTTACAAGTTGTTTTCGAGGGTCGTTACGAACCGTCTCGCGCGCAGGTTTGACGACTTCCAGCCTCCCGAACAAGCCGGTTTCCGAAAAGGCTTTAGCACCATAGACCACATACATACGCTGCGGCAAGTTATACAGAAGACCGAAGAGTATAACAAGCCACTGTGCTTAGCGTTTGTGGACTATGAGAAAGCCTTTGATTCTATCGAAACATGGGCCGTGCTGAGGTCTCTCATAAGGTGCCAAATTGACTACCGGTATATCGAGGTGATAAAGTGTTTGTATGAAAACGCCACTATGTCAGTGCGACTCCAGGACCAGATCTCGAAACCTATCCACTTGCAGCGAGGCGTGAGACAGGGAGATGTTATATCTCTGAAACTGTTCACCACTGCATTGGAAGACGTCTTCAAGCTTCTGGACTGGAAAGGCTTTGGCATCAATGTCAATGGCGAGTACATCACTCACCTTCGATTTGCCGATGATATCGTAGTCATGGCTGAGACCATGGAAGACCTCGGTACAATGCTCGATGACCTCAGCAGAGTCTCTCAACAAGTGGGTCTGAAAATGAACATGGATAAGACGAAAATCATGTCAAACGTCCATGTTGCATCCACTCAATTGAAAGTTGGTGACTCTGCACTCGAAGTTGTAGAGAACTATATTTACCTAGGACAGACCATCCAACTAGGTAAGTCCAACTTCGAGAAGGAGGTCAATCGTAGAATCCAACTCGGATGGGCAGCGTTCGGGAAGCTACGTAACATCTTCTCGTCCAAAATACCGCAGTGTCTCAAGTCGAAAGTCTTCGACCAATGTGTGTTGCCAGTGATGACATACGGAACAGAGACGTGGTCGCTCACTATGGGCCTCATTAGAAGGCTCAAGGTCACCCAAAGAGCAATGGAGAGGGCTATGCTTGGAGTTTCCCTGCGGGATCGCATCAGAAATGTCGAAATCCGCAGGCGAACCAAAGTCACCGACATAGCCCGAAGAATTGCCAAGCTGAAGTGGCAGTGGGCAGGGCACATAGCTCGTAGAGCCGACGGCCGTTGGGGCAGAAAGGTTCTCGAGTGGCGACTACGAACCGGAAGACGCAGCGTGGGCAGGCCCCCTACAAGATGGACCGATGATCTTGTGCGGGTCGCTGGAAACTGCTGGATGCGAATAGCACAAGACCGGCAATTGTGGAGATCTTTGGGGGAGGCCTTTGTCCAGCAGTGGACGTCTTTCGGCTGATATGATGATGATGATGACGTTTATGTTGTTATATATAGGTCTTTACCTATGAAATTGCCGTTCTGCAGTACTGGCCATTTCAAATCAAAATAATTTTTGTTTGGCTAAGAATTCTAATTTCAAATTAATTTTATTTTAAAAACATGGATTCTTTTTTCCAAAAGTAGTCATTTCTTTATTGATTAGTGTTACATTTTCATCGCATTTCAATCTTTTTCGTCATCATGGATACGTTAAAAATTCGAGTAATTATGGAATATGAGTACCGTCGTGGCAGCAACGCGGCACAAGCGGCACGCAACATCAACGACGTTTACGGAGCTAACACTACAAACCAACGCACCACCTGTTATTGGTTTGCTCGCTTCCGTTCTGGAAATTTCGACCTGAAAAATGAACCTCGCGGTCGTCCGAAGACTTTGGTCGACAATGACGAATTAAAGGCGGTTGTGGAAGCTGATGATACACAATCTACGGCTGAATTAGCAGCAGCTTTCGACGTTAGCGTCAAAACAATATTGGTCCATTTGCGTCAAATTGGCAAGGTAAAAAAGCTTGACAAATGGGTGCCCCACGAACTCAATGATCGCCAGCGCGAAGTACGCGTCGAGACGTGCCTTGCACTGCTCAACAGACACACAAATGAAGGAATTTTGAACCGCATTGTTACCTGCGATGAAAAATGGATTCTGTTTGATAACCGCAAGCGCTCAGCAAGTTGGTTGGATCCTGGTTCAGCACCTAAACAATGCCCTAAACGAAAACTTACCCCTAGAAAAGTGATGGTCACTGTTTGGTGGTCTAGCGCCGGTGTGATTCATCACAGCTTCTTACCAAACGGGGTGAGCATTACTGCAGATGTGTACTGTGAAGAACTGAGCACAATGATGGAGAAGCTGGCGCATCTCCAACCAGCATTGGTCAATCGCTCGTCTCCGCTGCTCCTGCACGACAACGCGCGACCTTATACTGCACAGCAGACGGTCTCCAAGTTGCAAGAACTGGGGTTGGAAGCTCTCCGTCATCCGCCCTACTCACCAGACCTTGCGTCTACAGACTACTACTTTTTCCAGAATTTGGATAACTTCTTGGCGGGAAAAAAATTCAATACCCGAGAGGCAGTACAAAATGCCTTTGAAGAATTTGTTGCCTCCCGTCCAGCTGATTTCTTTAAGAAGGGCATCAATAAACTGCCACTGCGATGGCAAAGATGCATTGATTGCATGGGTGATTACTTCGATTAATACAAATAAAAAAATTCATGAAAAAACGTCGTTTAAATTTTTTCATACAAAACGGCAATTTCATAGGTAAAGACCTATTATATTGACTGCCTCGTTGGTCTAGCGGTAGCGTGTTCAACCGCAGATAATGGGGTCCTGGGCTCAAATCCCGGGTCGAGCCAAAAACTGATTTTGGAATTTTTCCGTAAAAATAAATTTCTCAGTATCAGCCCGAAGTCTGGAAGTTGGCGGTATATCACCCCCGAGCCTCGGAGAGCACGTAACGCCGTCGGTCCTGTACCTGAACTCTTTCCGGTCGTGTCGCTAGGCGCCCCATTGGATCATGAGAGTGATGGAATAGAAAGTGCCCCTGTGTATACGCACACACTTGTGCACTATAATATGTCCTGCGCAATTGGCTAGTCTCCATTAAGACTGGCCGCCGTGGCCGAAATTCGGTCGGGAGGACATCATTATTATTTGTTATTAAATTTCTTCTTATGTTTTATTTTGTATCGCATCATATCTCTCCGCTACTTTAAAGGCCTCACTCCAATCTCAGATCTATAAAACAATATCGTCCAGAGGGCGGTCCACCCCGCCTTACACGAATAAATATTTAATTAAACTTATGAGAGCGCACGAATTTGTTTATCGTATTTTTTTTTGTTACATTTTGTTGAGGCGGATATCTGAATGGGAGTTTCATTGAGAGAGAAGTATGTACTTGTAAGTGAAGTCGTCGAGGAAGGCCAATTTAGAAGTGGTAAAAAAACGGTGGGCGTTTGTGGTTTCTGCCGAAGCTAAATAGGTACTTATTGGGAAGAAGATTATGCAATGCTTGCATTAGGCGCTCATAGCTAGATGCTCTCACCAGTACGTAAGCGATTGGCGAGGTTAAGTTACTAGGCTCGCGGTCAGTCCATAGATGGGCGACCGCCAAAGTGGTATAATTTCGGAGCGTCTCCGTGCTTCGGAGGGCAAGTTAAGCTGTCGGTCCCGGTTGTAGTCATTAGACAACAGTCGTTAAGCCATGTCCTACTGGGCGGCTTGAATAACTCTGACACTAGGGTAACCACTGCCCATACGATAAGTAAGTAAGTAATGCTTGCATTATGCAATGATTTGTTGATGGTTTCCGGCCTAGAAAGAATAACAGGGTCACCACTATCAAACCATGGGTGTCTTAAAAGGCGATTAAACGACCTGTGTACTAGCTACCACCTAACTGTGGTCACCAACTCGCATGCCAAGCGCGGTGACTAAGGGAAACCCCTCCAAATGGCAACGTTATAGAAACCTTTGGGGGAATCCCATGTCCAACAGTGGACGATATCAGGCTGTTGATGATATGATATAAATGATATATCTATACATATAATAAAATCGTAGGAAAGTCAAAACTGTACATTGAATATTTTTTTAAACGGATACTTGGGGCGTGATCTACAATCGATATCGAAGCCAAAAATATAGTTTTTAGAATTTTTGTCTGTGTGTCTGTTTGTCTGTATGTATGTCCGGGCTAAACTCAAAAAGTACTGCATGGATTAACTTAAAATTTTGCATGAATATTACTAAGAGGTCGGGTCAACATATAGTCTACATATTATCACGCTACAACCTACGGGGGAGGAGCTGTGGTAATTTATAAACTTTAACGCGGGTAAAACCGCGGGGCACAGCTAGTAAAAAATATAGTAAAAAGCTATGTATTTAATAACAATATTAAGCCTAAATAAATGTAGATAAAACTAAACGGCATAAAATTCCTCAGCATCATTGTCGGGGATCATTACCCGAAGGTAAGCATTGCCACGTTTTATGGCAGTTCTGATTCTTTGACCTAAATAAAGGCTCAACTTCTGATCACTTGAAGCGTCAATTATCAATTTCGCGACATCCTGAAAGAGTATGCGCGCATTTTGACCTCATGTACGTATAACAGCAGACTCCGACGTATAGTGAAGACAGGATGGAACAAGCGTGTCGCACACGACACTCAGCTATAGGTCTAACTGCTTTACGTGCTCCCTGAGGCGCGGGTGTGTAAATACCACCAATTTATATATATATATATTGACGCGTTGGACACCTTTCCCGCTCGATGCGTTCTGGCAACATTAATCATACCCACGATCACAACATTAGCATAATACTGTAATGCTATGTACAACTCGAAGTGCTCCTATAGCAAAATACATCTTATATATAATATTATATACCACCAACTATAAATTTCGATAATTAAACGTAATCGTAGTCTCTTTGACAACAACTTAATACAAGCTAGCTTCAGATCATTCCTATTATAAAATAAATTATATAAATGTTTTATTAAGCCGTGTACCTAAATATCTATATGTAACTAGAAATAATTATGCACTAGTATACTTAACTATCCGCATAGTAGTATACTTAACTATGCGGATAGCGCAAGACCGGCAATTGTGGAGATCTTTGGGGGAGGCCTTTGTCCAGCAGTGGCTCGGCTGATATGATGATGATGATACTTAACTATATATACGAACATGTTTTGACTCTTTACGAGTGCAGTTTTAAAGTCTACGTGAATAAAAACATTTTTAATTTTATTTATTTATTTAAAGAACCCAGGACTTCATTAACTGCGGTTGAATACGCTACCGCTTAACCAATGAGGCACTCAGTCAATATCAATTAATATCCCAGGTATTGTATTTAATGGATGCCAGACAGTTCGTGACAATAACTTTCACCAACAGATGGCCGTCCACCACACTGATACAGCGCCATGTCTCACCAATGCTGAACATAACTCAATTACTTACTCGTCTCATTAATTTAGAGGTAACAAGGTATCATACTGACTTGGAGATATAACGAATAAATTGTTGCTGTGAATGCAGCAGGGTGGGTTGGTTTTGTTGCAGCGTATTGTTAGCTTGAAATATGTGCTGAGTTTTTTTTTTTGGAACGAAGTTCCTTATCGCGCGTTGTGAAAGGGGGCTAGACGGAAAAAATATTACGAAAAGTTGTCACGACACTTTTTTCAGCTGTGCGGCGTGCGCATGTTTCTCTGTCTGTCTCTCTCTCTCTCTCTCTCTTATAGAAAGCAAGCCAGATATTTTCATTTCTATTTCGCATTGAACAGTGTGGTGTCGCGACGATTATTTTTGTTGAGTGTATACAGGTATTTTGTACATAATAAATAATAAAAAATAACTTCGTTCCATCCGGGTGTCCCTTGACACCTCTCAAGTTTTTTTTTAAACACATCATCCTAGCCCCAAACTAAGCAAAGCTTGTACTATGAGTACCAGGCGACGATATACTTACTTATATAGATAGATAAATACTTAAATACATAGAAAACATCCATGATTCAGAAACAAATATTCGTGCCCATCACACAAATATTTGCACTTACCGGGATTCGAACCCAGGACCACCAGTTGCGTAGGCAGGAGCACTACCAACTAGGCTACGGTGAAGTTTGTTACACCTGCTGAGTTTCACTGGATCTTCTCAGATGGGAAGCTTTAAAAAAGAAGGTAGCATTAAAACGTGACCGTCGTTTTTATACAAAAGGTCCGCCATAATAATTATATTTAATTCTTACCTTAATATAGACAGAAAAGTTGAGTCAAAATAAACTATATCTAAAACTTCAAATCTCGATAATTAGACCTAATTCATCACTTTGACAGTAACTTAAATAAGCTAGCTAAGTAACTAAAATTATTACTATAATAAATTAAATGTTTTCATGCAAAACGTAAATTTAAACTCGAAGCCGAAGATTTAAGAAGATTTAATTTGTTGACGTGTATCGTTTGTAGCGGTATTGACGGAGTGCCTACTTCAGGTTCTGATTTCCCAGTTTGAGAGTTAAAAGTGCCTACTCCTGATTATGATTTAGAGTTAAAAGTGCCTACTCTATATTATGATTACCCAGTTATAGAATTAAAAGTTCGTACTCCATATTATGATTTCCTAGTTTTAGAGTTAAAAGTGCCTACTCTATATTATGATTTCCCAGTTTTAGAATTCAAGGTGCGTACTCCATATTATGATTTCCCAGTTTTAAAGTTAAAAGTGCCTACTCTAACTTTTAACTCGAAATCTGGGAAATAATAATCATTATTTCCCAGATTTCGAGTTAAAAGTTTGTCTAAGAAAAAGCAGAATGAGAGTTGTCAAGCCTCCTAAAAGGTTTCCTACTAGATGTTAAAGTCAGGGAAGCAATTTAATTCTAATGGAAGTACGAGTATAAACTCATTGAAATGTTAAAATGTACTTATTTATAACGTATGAATATATTGAATTTAACACACTATGAATTAAACAGCTGAGGAAACTGCTTACAATTAGTTAGCTAATAGAAAACAGGTGGGAATGGTGCAAAACATCTGCTTGATTTAGAATAATGTTATTATAAACTTCGTTATTCTGTAATACTCGTTAATAACGAGTATTGCAGAAGCGTAGCTAAGGGGGGGCGGCCCGCCCCGGGTGTCACCCGTTTGGGGTGACACCCCGAGCCCGACTACGACCATCAGTTATAGTTCTTTCTATCTATAAAAAATCGTAAATCTGTGGCAGAGAGCATAACCGCCACTAATAAAATTATCTAGATAACTATAATATCGTACCACGAGCATAACAAATTGATATTTAGAAAAAAAACAATGTGCACACTGTCAATCGATTAGGAATTCCCCCAAAATTTAACACCCCGTTCGTGCATAACCAACGCTAGTCAGGGGATTAAACAATCTTGATATTTTAACGATAGAACATGAAGCAACACAAAATATAAATTTTGAAGACGTGATTTCGGAGTTCACTAGTGTCAAATCTAGAAGGACGAAATTTTTAATTTTAATTTTTAACAAACTAAATTTGTTTCACATAATATACAAATATTTTTAATAGGTAACTACTCGTATTTTAATAAAACGTAAATGATTATAACTTTTTTTATTTTAACAGTTTCGATTGAGTTTTGGGGTGACACCTATGAACTCCGCCCCGGGTGCCACCTATGCTAGCTACGCCACTGCTCGTTATAACTAGTTGGCAAAACGAGGCAAAGAGTGGAACCGCGAAAACTCTTAGTGCTTGGAGTTGAAATAGAATTAAAAATATTTATTTTGTTATTGATTTATTTTGTAAACGAATGTTTAAGAATTATGTTAAAAAGAGCCTTTGATACACTTAGTTTTCAAAAGTATAAAGTACGAAGCTGTTTACTGAAATTTCAAAAAATGTTTTTCTCATTAACAATCACAAAAAATACATACATATATAGACTCACGCCTGTTTCCCAGAGGGATAGGCAGAGACAACTGATTTCCATCTGTCACGATCTTTGCACACCTCTTTTGCCTCGATTACATAATTATTTCAGTGAGTAATTTATCGAGTGATACTTAGTAATAAGTATTTTAATACTAGTTGTGCCCCGCGGTTTTACCCGCGTTAAACTTTATAAATTATAGCCTATGTGTTCATCCAGGGTGTCATCTAACTCCATACCAAATTTTACTAAAATCGCTCCAGCCGTTTAAACGTGAAGAAGTGATTGTTGTTGTTAGTGTGATTATTATATGACCCCCAAAAAAGTTATCAAAGTCTTAGGCGTAAATGGGTCTCGAATAAGGATATAAAGTGGTCACACTAGAACTGGCTTGGGTCCCCTTACTTAAATATATCCGACGAGGTCACAGAATATTTATAAATAAAAGATTCCGCAACAAAATGTTATTACTTTTTAGAATGGGAAACTAAATCTGAATTTGAATTATAACCACCAACTGTTAAAAACGGTATACTGCTTTGAAATTAAATGAGAACAAAGTAATATTATCTCAATTAACTTTTGTCTAAAGTAACGATGTTTTTCGGTTTTTACAAGATGGTAAGTGGATTGTGTAGATTTCCATTTGCCTTTTGTTTAAATTTTTTTTCGACTCAGCCATACACCATGTTAAATTATTTTTTTAGAATTTTATTGCTAGACGAATTGCATTACACTTTTCTTTATTACCTGGAGAAGCAGTGAAAGCCTCTTAGGCTAAAAACGTGTTGTGTTGTGTTTCCTGGACGAATTTTGGTGACATTACTCATGCGCAAGAACACAGTTGCTGCCTATGCTGTAAAAGTGGTACTTTCCAGTTTTAGGTGCTCATAAACCAAAAAAAATAAAAGTAAAAAAAAATATTATTTATTGTTAATATTATAGGATACACACGCATTGAAAGAAATGCAAAAGCCATCGCACTTATATTGCGTTCCTAGTTCATAGCGTACAGTTATAAAATAGAGAAATGAAAATATAGAGGAATGTGTTTAGCTGACTTACTCAATATACATATTCACATATACATAACATATCAAATATAGTTCTCAAGCAACACAAAATGCTTCTGCGTTTCTTCCCTGAGAGAACTGCTCAGTTAGAAAAGAAAATCAAAAATTACTGCATAATTGGTCTAGCGAATACGTGTAAAAATTATATTTTCAGTTCTTTAAGTTGGTTTATTATTTACATTCAAATAATAAACCAACTTAAAAAACTGAAAATATAATTTTTGGACCAAATGTAGATTGGTTAGCGACGATATTCAAATTCAGAAATCATTATCTTCATATAAACGTATTTATATGAATACCTATGTATTTAGAATTATGTTTATAAGTTATCTACTTGCCTTAGTACAAACTCTGCCTAGTTTGGAATCTGATGAGTGTGTTAGTAAGCCCTTAATATTTTTTATATTATTATCATTGTCAGCAAAATAAGAAAACAAACTAGTGTAGTACTAGCAGTAGAATGTACCTACTACAAAATTTAAATAAACTGATTCATATTGTTTTTAAAATCCTCTCTGATTATAGAATAGCCTACTGCCAGTGTCCAGTGGATGGTGTCGGCGCGCAATATATCGCGCATCGCGGGTCACATGCGCGACCTGCGCCGGCGCATCCCAACTCATTAGTATTGCCTATGTCACTTGTGAGCGCCACAAATGCTGCATGGCGATTTGTAAGTAATAAAGTTACATGACCATACTAACGCCCTAATATAAGAATATGCATTTGAACCATTCATAACATGAAAATAAGTAAATCATAGTATTTAATTTATCCCTCTTTGCGCAGTAAACACATTTATGAAATTATTGGCAAACTTTAGTTATATAACATTATTAAAACAGTACATTAGTTAAACATAGCTCAAATTTTTTAAACTAATTTATTTTATACCGTTATAATTTAATTTAATTAATTTAATTTTAATATATTGTACGCCATCCTATTATATTATTTATTAAGTGAATTAATTAATTATTCATTTTCAATGTCATAATATTAATTTTTCACAGTTTATGTATGTATATATATGTATATACACACATAACATATTTATTATATATTTACCTATAATTTATGCAAGTGGTGTTAGTCTGTAAGTAATTGTTGCACGTAAAATTGTATTATTATTAATGAAGAATCTGTAAATGTAATGTGTAAACAATGAGGGCTACCGCGTATCAATTTGCCGCTAGAGGCGCTAGCATCGCGGCAGGTCTACGAAACGTCAAAATACACTGTTTTTGTTCGGGTTACGCTGTTTATTAATTAAAACTGCGATTATAACTAAACATTTTGGTTTAAAACTAAATAAATTACAAAATGAGTAACAGCTCGATGACTGTAATAAATATTTGAAAATATATTTAAAATCCTGTTAAAGTGTTTCATAAATAGCATGCCGCAGTGTTGTGCGGGGACTGCACAACACTGCGGCATGCTATTTATGAAACACTTTAACAGGATTTTAAATATTTTTCGTAAAAACATTCGTCGCGTCCACAATAACAATGATTTTGATCAGCTATAGTGGACCTTCCGCGACAGTGGCGCCAACTGGTGAGCACAAAAACGGTAGCCCTCATTGTAGACCAAACAAATAAATAAAAATAAATACAAAAAAATACTAAAACTAAAATTCAATAGTTTGGAAGGTGTTCTTAATATGATATGGTCATCACATTGGTCACTGTGAAAATATTAGTCAGCTATATTTTCAGAAAAATAAAGCTAATGGATGACACGTACATCCTGTGAAAGGGAGTTAGTAAAGCAATTATAAATTAGATCTGCCGGTATCATTCGTGGCAGATGGAGCTGGTACGGGACCCGCTGGACGATTAAATTTATGATTTCCAATCTTTGAGATTAGCTATATTGTCAGCATCGCTTAATGATTAACCATATGCTTATTTGTTGATTTGGCTTTATAATAAGAAATATATCGCCGCTAAAAAAATACGATCGCATCAGAAATGTCGAAATCCGCAGGCGAACCAAAGTCACCGACATAGCCCGAAGAATTGCCAAGTTGAAGTGGCAGTGGGCAGGGCACATAGCTCGTAGATCCGACGGCCGTTGGGGCAGAAAGGTTCTCGAGTGGCGACCACGAACCGGAAGACGCAGCGTGGGCAGGCCCCATACAAGTTGGACCGATGATCTTGTGCGGGTCGCTGGAAAATGCTGGATGCGAATAGCACAAGACCGGCAATTGTGGAGATCTTTGGGGGAGGCCTTTGTCCAGCAGTGGACGTCTTTCGGCTAATATGATGATGATGATGATGAAAAAAAATACAATATAATACATTGCATTCATGGCACAGATCACTTTTGATTTTCCATCAAAAGTGATCTGTGCCATCTCTTATTCGCAGTAGTAGTAAAACTGATAGGTAGTTTTACGTCCCATTCAGCGTCGATCACAGCAATTCAGCAGATTTCTTCCATTTTCGTTTATAAAACTGTCGATCGAAAATATTTTTTTTAGTTATATAGATATATACACTTTATTGCACCAAATCAAAATATCACACCGTTACATGAATTTTCTTAAAACTTTAAGGTACAAACGGCAGTCTTATCGCTAATGTAGCAATTTCTTCCAGACAACCGTGGATGAACCAAAGCACTGCAGGGGAGACAAAGTGGTAATTGGTAGTGCAACTTATGTAAATTAACATATATATGTACTTCTGTACAAATAATTCTGGTATATACACATATAATTTCTAATAATTAAGTATATACTATGTACATATATGTATTATATATAAATATACATACAAAAAATATATAAATAAATAACAATAATAATGAAGAATCAAGGAGTTTTTTAGGAAGGTGGAAGATCACAAGCTTATAGCTGCCTGCTTAGAAAATATTTTTCGATTCGGTATAATACGTCACGCTTCTGCCTGTCTATAATTCTTTACATACACAATAGTAAAACAATAGTCTGCCTTCGTAGTTATAATTAACTTTAATTTTAACGTTCGTCTAGAAACGACATTTTAGCGCCAATAATTGCTAGCTGGCTTTTACTTTAAAACCAGCTGTAAATAACGCCGGTCCATTGTATTTATGCGTTATGTAATTTGAACTGTGAAGATGTGTAATACATGCACCGGGCAAAGTGTGTTGTCGTCATACCCGGCCAATGTACAAAATGACTGGTTTATTTCTTTGTGACATGTTGGAACGAAGTTCCTTATCGCGCGTAATGAAAGGGGGCTTGACGGAAAAAAATCTTACGAAAAGTTGTCACGACACTTTTTGTAGCTGTGCGGCGTGCGCATGTTTCTCTGTCTGTCTCTCTCTCTCTCTCTCTCTCTCTTATAGGAGGCAAGCCAGATATTTTCATTTCTATTTCGCATTGAACAGTGTGGTGTCGCGACGATTATTTTTGTTGAGTGTATACAGGTTTTTTGTACATAATAAATAATAAGAAATAACTTCGTTCCATCCGCGTGTCCTTTGACAGCTCTCAAGTTTTTTATTATGGGTGAATGTAAAAGTTGAAGGACTGATTTCGTTAGTACTTGCAGTTTCTCGTGAGTTTATCTTAGTAACTTTTAGATGGATTTATAATTTAAGTGGCCAATTCTGCGGGCAAATATATTATATTACCCTACTCTTCACAGTAACAGCTATCTGCTGGTGAAAGCTGCTTTGGAGATTAGAGATGTAACAGAGATATAGATAATATTTTAAAACAAATATTTATTGGAACCAAAAACAGATGATATACAATATTGTGTGTACGTTAGCAGCTACATTGTTTATACTTAACCGTTTATAGCTTTTTATATACATTTAGTAAAAATCAGGTATTTTGACATTACAAATGGACAATTAATTATTATTAGTTTATCGTACGAGCAGTGGTTACTTACTACGGTAACCATCCTGTAGGCGTATGTCATGGCTTATCGACTGATTAAAAAAATCTAAATAATGATCTTTACCCGTAAAAGTGCATGGGAGAACTATCAGTTGTCTGAATGCCATAGTGTAGCCTCTGCCTAGTTTGAACTCAGATGACAATGTGTTTGTAATCCCAAAATATAAGATGGTTGTTTATGTGTATAGTTACTTAATAATTAAAATAAACATATCAGCTTATTTAAAGCAAGCTGCACTTCCCAACAAGCGTTGTATTAACTGAGTTAATTACTCCTCAAATGTAGCGTAAAAGCTTGGAGTTAGCAAAATGTATCCTGTATCTTTTATATTCTCAGGCTAGACGATCAAGATGGATTTTGAGTGCTTTTACATTTTAAGATATTTCTCCTTTATGAGAACTGTAATATTTTTCACGGTGCAATATCAATAAGACCGGGCACCTTTGTTCGTATTCGAAAACATTATGTAAAATCATACATAAATACATAATCAATAATCATATATAGATTATATTTTGAAAGATATGCAAGGGGAAAGGAATAAACAATGTTTTATTATATCCTTGATTAAGTGTCTTCCTTATTATATGCGTTTACAAATAAATAGTTAGTAATTAAAACATTTAAAATATATGAAGATCCCCAATCGTCAACGGGGGCAAGGTCCATGCTACCTTTGATCAAGGCTCCAGAGAGAAACCTCCTCAAAATACGGCACGCGTATCGCTAAAAGTACTTCCTTCCGCACCTGACCCCTAACTCTACTGCCTTACGCAAGCCTCTTAAGGTGACGGTCGAGCCTCTTGGCAATCAAACCATGGGCAGAAAGGACAATCGGTACAATGACCGCCGAACCGACGTCCAACATATCCATGCAAATCATCAATACAATATTTATCAACCCGCTAGATCAAGGTATTTAACTTTCCTGCTTTTCTTTCAGCTTTCGCAAGGTTCACACCACGAGGGACAGAAATGTCGACGCAAACCTCCCGGCTCTCTTGACTATCCACCATCACGATAACAGGCTTATTGGAAAAGCCTTTGACTGCACGTGTGGCGCAGCGGCTATGACAGTCGCCTCGCCGCTTCGTGCCCCGGGTTCGAATCCCGTGCAGGACAACTATTTGAGTGACCCATAAATAGTTGTTTTGAGCCTGAATGTACTTTGTGTCCATCAATTATATGTTTGTAAAGTAAATTCCCCAGTGCGGACGTAGTCTTTATTTAAAAAAAAATAGTCCTATCAGTGATGTTGAATCTGTCCGAGTAAAATGTAATATAGAATAGAATAGAAATACTATTTATTGTACACCATAAGAACACATATTTCATAGGATATTAGATAAACAAGTTGTACAAAGGGTGGTCTTATTGCGTAAAGCGATCTCTTCCAAAAACCTTAGGGTGGATAGGAGCTGAACAATAACTAATAGCAGTAGGTGTGCAACAAGACACACACACCAAAATAGAGGTAAATCCATACAAAAAGATGTTTATTAATTTACTGCTAAAAAGAAGAAAATGTAAAAATAAACATAATTAAATAAGAAAATACTTTATTTAACGTAGGTATCATAAATTATACAGACAAATAGTGTTCTCTGACTAACTTTTTAAAAGCTGATATTGTCTGGGCACGTTCTTTTCGATATATATATTTTTTTATTTATAACATATTTTTCCGCCATTAATGATGGATCGGGCTTACGCCAACCGATCTCCACAATTATTCTTATTATCGCTCAATTTTCTTCATCAAGTTTTACTAATAAACAAATCAATGATATTCTTTACTCTTTTCTCTAGGTTATTTCCATTTACTGACACAATCAGAGTATTTCAATCATGTTATTTTGTTACATTCTCAAGAACTGCTTCAATGAATTAAAAATTTCTAAAGTACTTAACACCTTTAATAATACGCTTTATGCTATTAAAATAAAACTTGTCAAATATAAAAATAAATGACGACAGTTAAATAGTTGGGGTAACAAAGGCGCAATTTGTATTACTATAATATATATTTATTGAAGCTAAGCCTTTTCAATGGTCGAGAGCTTTTTGATCAAGCACCTATTCGTTCTATAACCAATGTCACCGAAAACAAAATTATGCAGTACATTTATATAATAAAATATTAAAATAACGCCCACTTAATATTACACTGGAAGTATCAAGATTGTCACTTGATAACTTTATTTAGATATAAGTAGTAGATAGTACGCACTTATTTGGCGTGCTGTAATATAATTGAAAGTCGTTTAAGCTCACTTTTTCTGCACTCTTCTATTGGTCTGTTGTTCTGGTAAAATTTTGATTCATGTAATAATATAAAAAGGCTGTTTATACGGCTTGAAATAGGTTATATAACTAATCTGAAGTCTTATAAAACTGCCTTTTTAAAACAGAATGAAGGTTTTGAGGATTATGTGTTGCTATATGCCTCAAAATCATCATCATATTTGTTTCTGAGTCTTGGATGTTTTCTATGTACCTAAGTATTTATCTATCTATATAAGTATGTATATCCTCGCCTGGTACCCATAGTACAAGCTTTGCTTAGTTTAGGGCTGGGATGATCTGTGGGACATTGTCCCTAGATATTATTATTAATGATGTGCACAATGGCGCCGTGTCCATCATTTAGAAGCATATGCCATAATTGCAACGCTTGGCATGCCGTTTGGCGTTCGTAATATGATGCACACAGTACACAGAGAGGCGCTACTGCTCTTTCTCTGGAAGATATTCTATGACACACTTATTAACATGCCCCTGTGTAGGGCATACATGGCATTTTAATGAAAGTTCTCTGAAAGCTCGCAGGCAGGTTCTCGAGTAAACCGCAAACCGGAAGACGGGACGTAGCCATAACCCTCAACAAAGGTGGACTGATTAACTTGTGAGGGTTGCTGAAAATCACTGAATGCGAGTAGTGAAGACCGGCAAAATTGGAGATCTTTGGAGGAGGCATTTTTTCAAGCAGTGGATGTTTTTGGCTGACCTAATGACGATGATGATAAGAAAAACTAATAGATGCTAACAACGCTAAACTGGTGGCAATATCCCACTTCCCTTCCTGCTACGCTACGGCTCAGTGCGTCGGAGGTTCGCTGTGAAATAATATTATTTTTCTGCTATTTCGTGATTGTTTTGTGACCTGTGTTTTGTTTCTAGCTTGAGTGTTAGTGCTAAATACTACAATCTGTAAGTTTTTTAAGTGTTTTAATAAGTAATATCTGGATTTTAGTTCAAATTATCGTTCGGTGAGTAAGTTTAACTTTTTTCTTGTGAGGGTACCGCGTCATAGTCACAGTTACTTGTTATCGTGCTAAATTAGTTATCGTGCTGTTTACATTAAAGCGCTTGCTTATTTCGTGTGAATAACATGTCAAAAATGAATGATGTCCCCCCCGATAGAGGGCGAAACGCATTTGGGAGAAGTAAACAGACTCCCAGAACGCCCCCTTCAGGCTTCAACAAACGAGTGTTAGACGATGCGTCACCGACGTTTTGCACTCCCGATGGTCAACAGGAATCGGACATAAAACGTTTTCGGGGATCTCAATCCGATTATTCATCTTCATTAAATATTAGCGATACAAACAGTGCGGAATATAATTATTGCGATCTTGTGACACAAGCTTCCGTTTATCTGTCAAAGGTTAACGAATTAGTCAGTGATTCCAACTCGGGTATGAATATCGCGAATAAGCTATCGGTGATGGATTGTACGCAGCGCCTTACCAGTATTATTTCATTACTTGCGCTTAAATCTTCATGCAATGAAACTAAATTGGCGAACGCAGAACGTCAGTTAGATCTTTGCGTAAATAAAACTAATTCTGAGATTCCTACGTACGCGGAACAATTAAAACTGCGTTTACCGAAAAAAACCGCCGCCCCCATAGTACAGACGCGAAAATCGGTTCCTTCAATTATTGCGTATCCCACCGCTGAGCGATCAGCGGAGTACGCGACTTCGTCGGCGACCAAGGAAGCGCTTATGAAGGCTATAAAACCCGCGGACGATGGTTTTCAAATAGTAGGCGTTAAAAAAACTTCCAATTCTGGCGTTGTACTCCGAGTGGCAAATGAAACCCAACTCAATAAAATTCGCTCTGTCGAGGCCATTCGTTCGGCGGGTTTAAAACTTCAAACTCCATCCGGGCGACGACCGCGCATACTTATAAAAGATATACCGTCGTCAATGGACGACCAGGTCTTTTTAACGGCGTTATACAGGCAAAATATCAAAGATAGTGATCTTAAAGTCAGCGAAGACGATTTTACGTCTAAAACTAAAATTGTGCGCAAGCGTAACGTAGCTAATGGGCGCAAGTGGGTGGGAATTGAGCTCGAACCGGAGATTAGAAAACATTTAGTCAGCACTAAAGAAAAACTTTTCATCGACTGGGCTACATGCCGCTTTATTGATGATTTAGAGGTAGTTCGGTGTTTAAACTGCCAGCAATATGGGCATGTTTTCAAGTACTGTAGTAATAAATTACCTACCTGTGCCTTATGCGCAGAAGCACATCCCACAAAATCATGTAAGCACCACAATGACCCAGAATTTAAACCAGTTTGTGCATCGTGTAAAACATATAAAAAACCTCACGACCACAAATGCGGCTCGGACAACTGCCCCACATTTAAGCATAAACTTGAGCAGTTAGTGCTAAATACCAAATATTAATATGGCTTACTTAAAAATAGGGCAGCTAAATCTTCACAACGATAGGGTTGCGACATCAGAGTTGGAAACTTTAGTCAATGAATACAACTTAGATATAGTGCTTGTACAAGAACAATATCAATATGCGCGTTTAAAAAATAAATTGGTGCAGCTAGACAACAAATCACGGGCTGCTATTTACGTAACGCGTACTAATTTTACGGTAAGCGCTATGCGAAACCTCATGACGTCACACTGTGCTGTCGCTGAAATATCATCCCCATCCTGGAAAGTTTACGTAGTGAGCTGTTATTTTCAGTATTCAGATCCTGTCGGTCCCCATTTACATCACTTGCGCCATGTTTTGATGTCCCTCAAAGGACACAAAATTATTATTGGCGCAGATGTTAACGCATCCTCTACGTTATGGTATGGCAAATACCGTTCAAGCGATACAGAACGGCGGAACGCCGTCGAAGATTTCGTCGCTGAGATGAATCTATCAATACATAACACTCCTGATGCACCGCCTACTTATTGTAGCCCTACTGGTGAATCTTTTATTGACGTCACTTTTTCAAGCTCAGACGTCCGAATTGATGGATGGCGTGTTTTGCCTGAGGCTTCATCCAGTGATCACCGCTTAATCGTGTACGAGTTTGTTCCTCGGTTGACACAAAGACCTACGGCTATTTACGGTAACTATAGATATCGGCTCAAAGAGGCTGATTGGGATTTTTTCAGAGCTCTTTTTGCCGCGCATGCCAGGGCTTTCACCCGGGATGAACTAACAACAGAGGAATGTGCTGTCATGATGTCGGACACTTTTACCTACTGTGCCGATATTGCCATAGGCCGCGTCCCTATCACTAATATTCGAAGATGCGATTGGTGGAATAACTACTTACTTAAAGTTCGATGTGAATTTCGGAGAGCACGTAAAAAATATAATAAACTAAAAAAACGTAAAATTGTAGGCGATGTTTTAAATAATGCATATATAAATCTCAAAATAGCTCGTTCACGTTACCGCTCGTCAATAGAGAAATCCAAAGGCAATCTTATTAGAAAAATAGTCGATAAATTAGATAAAGAAGGCCCGTGGTCGCCCCTATACCATGAGTTTAAAGCAAATAGGTCTATAGATTTAGCTTATATTCAAAACATAAAAATCAATAATACCTACACCAGTGGCATAGAGGAGACCACGGAATCCTTACTTAATTCGCTCATACCTGATGATAGTTCCTTGAACGATAATGACTACCATAAGAAGATTAGACAGTGGGCAAACAATCCACCCGCTACCTATATGTCTAGTCTTCCTACAATTAATGAGTTTATGAATACTGTGAAATCGCTACCTGTTAACAAAGCTTCAGGTGAAGATAAAATATCCAACAAAATGATAATAGAAGCCACAAAACAATCCGGTGATTCAATACTAAAAGTTTTTAATCGTTGCATATCTGAAGGGACTTTTCCGCGTTCTTGGCGCAGCGGTATTATTCGTATTATACCAAAAAATGGCGATAAACTGCCTGAAGACCCTAAGTCATACCGACCAATAACGTTACTGCCTTCCTTAGGCAAGCTTCTAGAACGACTTATTGTACCGCGATTGCTGCCGGGAGGACCAAAATTTCACGGAAATCAATTTGGTTTTACTGCGGGTAAATCGACAGTGGACGCAGCTATCTCAGTGAGGAAAGCTGTAAACTCGTCCGAATGTAAATACGTTTTGGCCATATTCCTAGATATTTCAGGGGCGTTTGATAATACTTGGTGGCCAATTTTGTTACAAAAACTTAAGTTACGCGGTTGTTACAGTAATATATATTCGATAATCACATCTTATTTCGTACATGGCTCTGCAACTCTTAAGCTTGGTCACTTCAGAGTCACTAAATCGTTAACCATGGGTTGCCCCCAGGGCTCAGTGCTCGCGCCGTATCTCTGGAACTTGGGTTTTGATGACTTCTTGACATTACCCTTGCCATCACGCTGCTCTCTAACGGCATATGCTGATGTTGGCCTCTTACTTATACAGGGTAACTCCAGGAGAGAGTTGGAAAATCTGGCTCAAACTTGCTTAAGTATGATAAGTGAATGGGGTAAAAGAAATCGCCTTACATTTGCTCCTCATAAAACCTACCAACTCCTTCTTAAAGGTGAACTAAAATCCCCCCCGGGCGTAAAACTTAATAATGTTACTGTAAAACGCAAAATATCAACCTGTTATTTGGGTTTAGTATTAGAAAAGAATTTCTCGTTTATAGAACATATTAAATCAGTTGGGGAAAAAGCTAAGCGAAACTTTTTTGCACTTACAAGGATATCGACGGCAACCTGGGGCCTCTCTTTTAATACTCTTAAAATCATTTACGGGGCAACCTATCTTGGGTGTATATGCTACGGCTCGCCTGTGTGGGCTGATAGGGCTACCATCGGAGCTGCTCGCCGTAAATTACTACAAAGCCAGAGGTTGGCGTTGATATTTCTGTGTAAAGCCTATAGAACAGTGAGCACAGAGGCCCTACCTGTCCTAGCGGGTGTACTACCGGTTGATCTTGAAGTACAAAGACGAGCAGCAATGTATTATTCTACGCGCGATAATTTAGAAAATGATTTCTTATCATTACGCGACCGTGCGAAAATAACCAGGCTATTTATGCCAATAGCTGACTTAAATAACGAACTACTAAATGAATGGCAATGTAGATGGAATACGTCAACCAAGGGTCGCCATCTGCACCAGTTCTTTCCGGACGTACGCGAACGGTTAAATAAAACTTGGCTAATCATAGACCATTGTGTTGCACAATTTCTTACCGGGCACGGCAATTTTAAAAGTAAATTGTATAGTTTCAAATTAGTATCTTCACCAATCTGTCTGTGCTCAACATCCAGTAACGAATATGAACAAACTGCTCACCACATCCTGTGGGAGTGTGATCTCTGGCAAAATCAGCGTGATATTATGTTAAACAGCTTGCAACCAATATCTGGAGTAGTTTATTATACGGATCTTGTAGCAACAGGGAACAACTTCCGTGCGTTTAAGCGTTTTTGCCATACCTACTATTGGAATCAAATATAACAGCTCACTTAGGACCCTTAAATTGATCCTCGGTGCTTTTGCAGCTGGCTTCTCTAGTTGCAAATCTCTCATTTTATGAGGCTATAGCCTCTTTACATCATTCTGTCTCCCGCTTTGCTCTGGAGGGAAGTGGAACTATTCATTTTCTAACTCCTCCTTTTTTCTGTTTCTGATTAAATTCGTTGCGGGATCCAAGACAGTTAAAGCGATTCCCCGGGACATGCCTGAGCTTCACCGCTCAGTGTCATTTCATTGTGTGCCACTGTTGATCCTGGCTTACAGGAGTTGCAGTGGTGGGTAAGAGGGAGGGACTAGTCCCGTTAAAAAAAAAAAAAAAAATGGTGGCAATATTTTGGGCTGACTCAATTTTGATTACCTTCGACACACCATGAAGTAGATGGTAACCTCACCACATCAGACGAGGATACTGAATTCATACCTTAATGTAGACAGAACCATTCAGACAATATGTAGCAAAATATAAATTTCAATAATTAAACCTTAACATAATCTCCTTGACAATAACTTAATACAAGCTAGCTAAATATCACTACTATTATAAAATAAATTGTATAAATGTTTTAACATTCCGTGTACCTAAAAATCTGTAATAAGTAACTAGAAATAATAACTGTATTACTACAAACATGTTCTGGCTATTTACAAGCGCTTTTTTTAAGTCTACGTGAATAAAAGCCTTTTGAAGTTATACTTCTTTTGGCGCGATGGAGAAAAATAATGAGAGTGAATTTTTACGATGCGCGCGCACACCGACACCAAAAAATTTAACAGCATGAAGTTAGTTCTAGGTGGTATGAAAATTGATAACTATGTTCAAGTTGTATATTAAGAAGTATAACTTCTAACGCGTGTACATAAGTACACACAAGTTTTTTTTCAAGAGTCACACAAGTAGCTTTCCCGCGCGGAAATCGAACCCTGGACTTGAAGTGGCAAGATGACTGTCTAAACCACTGCGCCACGCGTCCAAAATCGTATCGTCTCTTATAAAAGCTTCTCAGCCTGAGAACAGTAAAACAGTGCCTGTAAAACTAAACGGAGCTCATAACAATTTTATGTTGGACGCAACGACCTACAGTGCTCTATGGTTTGCATTCAATATGGTGGGGCGAAATGCCACACTGGACGTTGGTGTTTCCCTGTAGTGAAGCAAAATATTAGGATGAGGAAACTTCTGAGCTAATCAGAAAAAAAAATGATATTGTATTTCATTAATGGATTGAGAAAAATATTAACGATGTAATTACCAATGGATGTAACAACCTATATTTTATTCTAATTGATATTTATTTTGAAACTATACTAATTCAACGAGCCTGTTGGCGTAGTTGGCAAATGCTTGTTTTTCACGCCGAAATATGCGATTGGCAATTGGGTAACGCCCGCTTTATCTAAATGAATGCCTGTGTCTTGGGGGTACTTTATAAACATATTTGACGGTCACAAAGCACACCCAGAATCAGAACAACTACTTATGGGTCACTCAAATAGCTGCCTTATGCGGCAATCGAACTCAGGACACGAAATGGCGAGAAGACTGCTGTGGTTTTTATTAATGGAGGTGAGGTCAAGGTTCTTCTTTCCTTAAGCGAGAATATGCGAGAATTATGGTAAAAAGATTTTATTACTTTTATATCTAACAAATATTTTTTTCTTCAGAAACTTTGCACCAATCTTCACTAACAATAGTGTATCTAGCGCTCACGGCCGGCGACGCTGCGGCACGCTCGCTTCGCCCACTCGCGCTAGATTGTCACAGTTTTAACCTAACCTAACCCAAATCTTTCAATTTAACACGTGAAAGAGCAGTCCATCGAATAATATTTAATTTTAATTTCTTCTATTTTTGATATTTGTTATTAGATATAATGTTCTAGTCTTAATTAATTCTAAGCTGTAACTAGTGCATGCGGTGTTAACCTATTATTAATTGTTGCACCTGATAATTTGCCGTATTTAATGTAATTTATTAATGTATCGTGCAAACAATTGTTGGTTGACCTTAAATAAAAAAAAAAATATATATATATATATATATTTTCGTTTAGCCAAAGCAGCATTTAGCGAGAACAGGTAGTTTCGCAATTAATTAATTAAACGCAGACCGCAATTTTAGACGTTGTAACATAAAAGCTGAATTCAAATGAATTCAGGTTCACGAGCTCACGAGCTCTCTGAAAGAAAACTAATGAACTGCGTACTCATTGGTGATTCTTTATTACGACGTAATGAAACCGAACCATTTTTGTAGAATGCAAGATGAAAAGTGGATCACGTACGAAAAGAACATGCGAAAAATTTCGTGGTCAAAGGTCGGTCAGGCTTCACAGACTGTGGCAAAACCCGGGTTAACTCGCAACAAGGTGATGCTGTGTGTGTGGTGAGATTGGAAGAATTATTCATTACAATCTGTTATCACCAGTTAGGACTATTATAACTGGCCGTTTACAATAGAAACTAGCAGTGCCCGCGGACTTAGTTCCGCGTTATAAATATTTTTGTCCCTGCCCGTTTGTCCCGCGTAATACTTCGGGTTAATAGTCCGGGATAAATAAAAAATATTACGATAAATCAATGCCGATGACACTCCACGGTCAAATAATTTTGAAAATCGGTTGAGTAGATCCAGAGGTTACCCCTTACAACGTCACAAACTCACATACGTTACCTCTTTATAATATTAGTATAGATTAAGTTTCTATTAAATAATAGAAACTTAATTTCGATTATAAACGGCCAGTTAGAATAGAGATGCTCGCACGTAGGCTTACGGCTATCTCAAACCCAATTACTAGGGCCTAATAAATAACGGGAGCTATAGCTAAATGCTTTCACATTATATCTAAGCTTTCGTCGAATGATCTCGCATTGTTCGGCGAAATAAAAATGTTAGACAATGGGCTATGTGAGTATGCGGTGACCGCCGTTGGGTGTAGCGCGGGCTCGGTAACCCATCCATGAGATGCAATAATGCGGCACGGTTGTACTCATAGTAAAGTATCTTTGACACGTGTAGTTAAGAGTATAAACTGCAAGCCGTGACTGGCGGTTTTCAAAATTTTTTAATTATAGCCTATGTGTTATTCGGATGTACAAGCTACAAAGTTTCATCAAAATCCGTTGGGTATTTTTTGCGTGAAAGAGTAACAATTCATACATCCATCCATACTCACAAATTTTCGCATTTATAATATTAAAAATAGATTTAACCGAATACTACAAATACGTAAAAATTAATTGTAGTATTCGGTTCAATCTATTTTCACGTACTTAATCTTACTAATATTATAAATGCGAAAGTTTGTGAGTATGGATGGATGTACCAATTTGTTACTCTTTCGCGCAAAAAATACCCAACGGATTTGATGTATGAATTTGTGGGGTGAAATGTAATAAAATCATGAATCACGCCGCAGGTCGTGGGTTCGATTCTCACCCAGGACAGATATTTGTGTTCATAAACATGTCTCTTTGTCCTAAGTTTGGGTGTTAAATGTAATTATCTATACATATAAGAATGTATTTACAAAAAAATTCAATTCTCTAATGAGGCCTTAAAAATGTTAAGTAAGTTCGAAATTATTATGGGTAGTTAAGAATTAGTAGAAATAATGACTTTTAAAGTACCTATGAGCGTATCAAATTTAAACCAAATCTAATTATTTAAATTAATTTACTCATAAAGTCATCTCACAACACGTTCTCACAATGTAATTCTGTTACCCCGTTTAAATCACACGCCGGGACAAGTCCTTTAGTTTTATAGGTAGGCCTGCAGGTTGTCACCCACATATTTTTTATATTTTTTTAAGCTGCATGGGTTTACGCTTGACCACGATCTCATCTGATGGTAAGTGAAGATGTGGTCGAAGATGGACCGCGCGTACCCATAAGATGCCTGTTCACTCTAGCCTTGAATAAACCCATGTTGTATGAGTCTGGAAACACGTCGTTCGGGAGGGTGTTCCACTGCATAGCCGTGCGTTCTTCGGGTTCGATTGATATGCAGACAACTATGTGTCTAACCCATATGTAGTTCTACTGAGTCTGAGTGTGCTTTTGTGTAAATTACATGTTTGAATAATCACCCGCTATACATGGAATCATTTCCCTGCTGCGGACGTAATATGTTTTTAAATGCACATGATGTCAAATAATATCTATAATAATAATATAATATCTAGGGACAATGTCACACAGATCATCCTAGCCCCAAACTAAGCAAAGCTTATACTATTGGTACCAGGCGACGATATACATACTTATATAGATAGATAAATACTTAAATACATAGAAAACATCCATGACTCAGAAACAAATATTCGTGCTCATCACACAAATATTTGCACTTACCGGGATTCGAACCCAGGACCACCAGCTTCGTAGGCAGGAGCACTACCAACTAGGCTACGGTGGCCGTCGAAATAAATCAAGATTAGCGCTGCGGCACACGTGCGTGTGGCGCAGCGGCTAAGACAGTTGTCTCGCCATTTTGTGTCCCGGTTCGATTTCCGCACAGGACAACTATTTGTCTGACTTACAAATAGTTGTTCTGAGTCTGGATGTAGGAACTTTGGCTTCATCATTTACACGTCTGTAAAGTACCCCGCGAAACATCTTAAAAAAAAAAGAGTATTTAAACTGAATAAAATTAAAGGCGTTAGTTAAATTGTACATTATTATTTACTAACTAGAGTAGCTATTTCTTCGATGAAGATAAATTTCTGTACAAAGTATTAATCTTTATATTTGCTACTCCCAATAAATCTGAGACTGACTAACCATCTCAATAGCTGCACCTTATGGTCCGTGCGCACGCGCATTGTGGCCACTATTCAACTCTGTGACTATGCATATTTCTCGCTACATTTATCATACATTATGCCGGCTATGAATATTCTAGTGTTAGCGTACTATACCTGCACCTTAATTTATTAATTGTGCAGTATGACCCCAACCCTTTTACGATTTATGGTTCAAACCATAGAAAAACTGAGAAGACAGAAGTGTCATCTTATATCACATGGCACTCATGACCAGTTGCACAGATTGCACTCATCGGACGGTAAGTGAATGGCAATGTAAAACACCCAGGCATGCAGTCAGTCTATAGATGGGCGACTGCCCATACGATACAGAAAAAGGCCTCATGTGGTTAACTTATTTGCCACATAACCTTTGCAATGCTTTTAAAATATGAAAAATTAAATAAAAAAGGTTTTTATCCACGTCGACTTCAAAAAAGCACTTGTAAATAGTCAGAACATGTTTGTAGTAATATAGTTAAGTATACATAATTATTTCTAGTTACATATATATGTAGATATTTAGGTACACGGATTGTTAAAACATTTTTAATATTTAGTTCATAATAGTAATGATATTTAGCTACCTTGTATTAAGTTATTGTCAAAGAAACCATGTTTAGGTTTAACTATCGAAATTTATAGTTTAAGGTATATTTTACTACATATTGTCTGAATAGTTCTGAATCTCAAACATCAAGGTTTTCTTCTAGCCAATAGATTGGAACAAAATGTATATTGAAGTATTCCAAAAGCATTCTATGTGGATTAAAATACATATTTAAAACGGTTCACAAACAAAGAAGATAACGGGTATTTAGGGGAAATACAAATAATTAATACTAAAACGTATACAGTCGACTCGAAACCTCTTTTTTGCATTCGGTTAAAATTAACTTCAATGTATAGAAGTTCTTGGCAGTTGAATAATGTGGGGCACAAAAATTATCGGGCAAGTCCGAATTAGTCCCATCTCAGCGCTATATACAACATTAACTGTTGCATCGCTGGTTTTATATTACGTGGGTAGAATGGCGTAGTTGGTAAATGCTTGCTTTTATCACCGCAGGTCGTGGGTTCAATTCCCACCCAGGACAAATATTTGTGTGCATGAAAATGTCAGTTCGTCCTGAGTCTGGATGTAACTATCTATATAAGTATATAGGTATTTACAAAAAGAAAAGTAGTATATGTAGTATATCAGTTATATTCTGGTTTCCAAAGTACAAGCTCTGCTTAGTTTGGGATCAGATGTCCGTGTTTGAATAATTTCCTAAGATATATTATTATATTCGATTAAAAGTAACGAGGAAATAAAAAGAAAAACACTATTATTTATGTGACAAAATCTTTTATAACGATGCATTGTGATGTTTCTGTGTGTTCCTTGTTCTGTGGTTCAAATTTAATATTGTTGCATATTGATATACGCGTTTACTACAAGCCTTTTTATAGGTCGCTTGTAAAGTTTCTTGAAATTGTATTTAATGGAGCTAGTTCCTGCACCGTGGGATTCATTTAGCACCCACCAAGTCAGTGAAATTGTACCAAACAAATCATTTTTAGGGTTCCGTAGCCAAATGGTAAAAAACGGAACCCTTATAGATTCGTCATGTCTGTCTGTCTGTCCGTCCGTATGTCACAGCCACTTGTTTCCGAAACTGTAAGAGCTGTACTGTTGAAACTTGGTATGTAGATGTGTTCGGTGAACCGCATTAAGATTTTTACACAAAAATAAAAAAGGAACAATCATTTTGGGGGGTCCCCATTCATAGAACTGCACTTCAAAATTTATTTTTCATCGTACCCATACATGTGGGGTGTCTATGGATAGGTCTTCAAAAATGATATTGAGGTTTCTAATATCATTTGCGCGAGAGACCCTTCCAAACTGGTAAAATGAGTCCCCCCCCCCTGTAACTTCTAAAATAAGAGAATGATAAATCTAAAAAAAATATATGATGTGCATTACCATGTAAACTAACAACCGCAATTTGCTTTCATTTAATCAACTGAAATACTTGCCGCTACGGAACCCTTCATGGGCGAGTCTGACTCGCACTTGGCCGGTTTTTTTCAATAGTTTTATTTTCTTTCCAATTTAATATTAATGGATCATCATAAAAGCCCAATTACGTCCACTTCTGGACAAAGGCCTCCCCAAAAGATTTCAACAGGGGAGTTGTGTCCATCATTTGGAGGGATATGGTATAGTCACCACGCTTGGCAAACGTGTTGGCGAAAGCAGTATGATGGTCGTAGTACACAGAGAGACGCTGCTGCCCGTCCTCTGGGAGATACTTCATACATACATTCAGCGCTCATACATCCCACGTACGTGCCGGCTCTGGAATGAATTACCTGCTGCGGTGTTTCCCCAGCGCTACGACATGTCTTTCTTCAAACGAGGTTTAAAAAGAGTACTAATATCACGGTAGGCAGCGGTTTGCTGTGCCCCCTGGCACTGCGAATGTCCATGAGCAGCGGTTACCACTTACCATCAGGTGGGCCGCTAGCTCGCCTGCTTCCTAACGCAATAAAAAAAAAGATATTCCTTCAGGTAAACATCTACACCCCCCACGGGATGAAATTTATATTTATTTACGTGACTTAATACAGTTGCTGATTTTAACGTGATTTCAAACGAATCTGCTTCCAGTACTGCTTTTGATTTTCGTCTCCAATCGAAATACTTGTGGTCGAAATTTAGCCTTGACGCCTTAATATCCTGGTACATTATTTACACACCGCCATTGATCCCAAACTAAGTAGAGCTTGCACTTTGGAAACCAGATACCTGATATACTACATACATATATTACTTCTCTTTTGAAAATACATACTTATATAGATAATTGCACCCTCAGGATAAAAACACATTTTTATGCACACAAATATATATTCTGGGTGGGAATCGAACCCTGCGCGGCTGCGGCGTGAAAGGCAAGCATTTACCAACTACACCAAGCGGGCTGTCGATAAATGTCGGAGTCTCTTTATGAAGTAAAACATTAAAAAGTAAAACGAATTCGACCACACGACTGAAGTAAAGTTGCCCCTACAGTAATATAATATGAAAGGTATATCTCTTTCTCTCTCTATCTTCACTTACATACATCTCTCTCCACTTCTGTTCGCATCGCCCGATTACACTTTTCGCAACGCTCTCGTCAAGCATTCATACTCCCTAGATATCGTGCGTAAAGAACTTTTATTTAAAAAAATACAGTTGAATTGAGAACAACCTCCTCCTATTTTTGGAGTCGGTTAAAAATAACGCGCACTTTTCAATCACAAAAACATTGCAATATCAAAGAAAAATCGAACGATAGAAACTCAAAAATAGAAGGAGTATTATAAAATTTATTTGAATTTAGAATCGTAACAAAAATGAAATATAAGTAACAATATTTACCAGCCAGTATTATAAATCAGCAATATCATAGATAAATAAAAAATCAGAAGGAACTCCTTGGTAGGTATAATGGCATTTGGATTCCACAAACCAATGGCAACGCCTGTATTGTGATCTCCGTCAATATCTATATTCATAATTGTATTTAACTATTTTAAGTTACTAATTTACAGGACTGACATAGTCAACTGACTGGTATTAATTCAAAATCCTTCAAATTATGTAACTAAATAATCTAGAAATCATATTATTTTGAGAGGTCAACATAGGTTGAACCGAAAACCCGGACTCTAGCTAGCCAGTATCTTTCCGCTATTGGCTAACAGCAAACTACTAAAGCCAGTCACTAGTGATGATCAGATTACCTAATTTCTGTAGATCAGTGCTCAAAAACCAACACGCTCTCATCAAATAATTATCTTGGACAAAATAAACTCGATGAGCAAACAGAGGCTTCCTAATCTGATGTTTATTATTAGAATTCCGGTAGTTTAGTACGATCCGTTGCTTTCTATGATAACATGGACGGCATGCGTAATTGCGTAACGAATTTATTTGGGCGGCATATTTAAGTAAGAAGGGATGGATACGGCAACATTAATAATGACTGTTTTAAACGAACTGCTGATTTTGATTTTTATAAACAAGAACCGATTTGAACAATAATTGTAAGAGATCCTTATCAAATCAAACTTTATTTGCTCCATATGTGGTAGATGTTAAAATAATGTATTGTAACGATATTACCTGCCTTCCTATAAAATAAAATGTCTTTTGCGATGATAGAAAACTCTGGTCATTCTTGTAAAATAGCTGGACATAGGTTTTAAAGTTACAATAGAATTTGAATTAAAAAAAAGTTAAATTTAATGTCCATCTATTATATGTTTGTAAAGTACCCCGCGACACAGGGATCCAATCCCTAGTGCGGGCGTAGTATTCAGAAAAAAACAAATGTTCCAGTGATAATTGTCAGGAGTACCAAAAGTGAAGTGCTAAAGAATGTATTATGAAAAATAGTTTTATTATTATTAAATAAAGTACGAGATTGGTGTTTTATACGTGTTATCATTTTGAAATCTCTCTCGCAGCTGCGAGTGTTACAGTATCTTTTATATTGTCTAGGTCCATATTCTACCTTTAGAATGAGTGCAAAGTTCTTATTAAATGTTTTGACTCAAGGAATAAGCTGGTAAATGCGTGAGGAGAGCGTTACGAATAGTGTGATCGGGCGAGGCAAATGGAAGTTGAGAGGGAGGTATAAGTTAGTGAAGACAGAAAGAAAAAGAGTTACGTGTCGTATATTACTGGAGGAGGCAGAGAGAGAGGTGTATATCTAAGTTTTACTTCAGTCGTGTGATCTGGGCACACTCGTTTTTTTTTCACCGGGCTATGGGGACGAGCGTTAGCTTAAGCCTTCTATCAATTAAAACTAGAAACTAAGCACCCGAGGGTTACCCTTTTGGGATTCGAACCTCGACTCTGGGCGGTTACGACTGGGATATGCATGAGAAGGTCGTTTTGTTTAAGGGATGTTTCGTGCAACTTTCGCTCTACGTTAAGACGCGGGCGCGGGCCTCTCGTCCTGTTTAATTCGGAAAGGATATTTCATCGATACGAACGCACACAAAGGGCCATGGAGTACAAAAAATAACATTGCTTATCTAATAACAACAAAAACAATGTAAAAAATAATATTATGTATCATATTTTTGTTAGACACCTTGATAATACAATTAACGTGTTAAAAAATAAAGTTTTCATAGCTTGATAACTCTATTGGGACCAATTTCAAATTAACAATAAAAAAACCCGTTTAAAATTAGCAATGTTAATAGCCTATTCCACGCAACGCACTGGAAGCTCCTTTTGATTTTACGACCATCTCTAACAATTATTTTTAGCAGAGAAATCCCCATATCATTTTTGGCCCAAACCGAGACTAGAACGGCATTTAATGATATTTTTTTTTACCGCATATAATGAGGTCCTGCCTCATTATATGCGGTAAAAAAATGTTTTCTATGAAATACTTGGTCGTAGCGACCTCCGATTCATCCTGGTGATGTGGAAGAAATTTCCACTTTTAGTGAAAGGATCTGCGGCAGATGTGTGTTAATAAGTGGACACGCTTATTGGGAAATGGTATTTTTTGTCCAAAATGGTCCCATTAGCATAAAGTTTCTGAAGTTTTAGATACTATTTATGGTACACACGCCAGCACATCAAGCTACCCTGATCTGTCGAATTTGCCAAATTGAAATTGAACCTTATGCTTAAGCTATAAAGTTGAAAATCTATAATAAAAATTGACAGCTTGGGGTAGCTGCATGTGCTGGCGTCTGTACATATTCTTATATTGGGTCAAATTTGACAATAAATTCTTCTGAAACGGCTAATGTCTTGATAAAAAAATGCAAACAGCGGCCGCACATTAAAATAGTGAAAGTCTATATTTACTTAGTAGCCGCATCAATTTGGATCTTTGATCTCAATAAAAAACATCAAATCATGCTCATTCATCAAATCTGTTATCGTATATTTTTTTTCGTACATCAACGTCGAAATCTAAAGGCATGTTGACACACGGAAACGTCTGAAGGACCCTTCACAGCACTTGAAAAGCAACTGGACTCTACGCTTCATTTCCGAAAAATTATCTCCAAAGCACTTAATAGCTATTGTGGGTACAAATCGTGTGTTTGTCCGTTTGAGTGTGGGTGCAATTATTGATGTTACTCGGTGCCGGATAGATTGAGTTATAGAAGTATGAAGTGGGTTGCGATTCGTTAGGTATCTAGGGCCTTACTCTCATTGCTCAAAGCTGAGTTGTCTTATCATTGACGTCTGCATCAACCATACTACACTCTGCATCACCTTACTATTTGAAATGATAAATTATTTTCAAATAGTAGGTGCTGTTTGTTGACGGTATAGATAATTATCTCGCCATCTCATCCCGTGGGGGGTGTAGAAATCGACCCAGGGAATACCTACCAGAGAACGGGCAGCAGCGTTTTTCTGTGAACTATGACCATCAAATTGCGATCGCCAACCCGTCTGCCAAGCGTAGCGATTATGGCATATCCCCCATTCTTTGGAGAGGCTTTTGTCTATCAGCGGAGGTACTTTCGCTGACATGATGATTCTTTTCGGAATGATTTTTTAAATTTTATTTTTAATCGATGGCGATATCGCGTATATACGTACGTCAAAAAAATATCATATTGTCGAATTGAAACTTTTGTTGCGTTGATATAATGTAGGCTTTATAACGTTCAAAAAAGTACATTGAAAGTAAATCGGGGACTAGTCCCTCCCTCTTACCCACGACTGCATTAACTGTAAGTCAGGATCAACAGTGGCACACAATGAAATGACACTGAGCGGTGAGGCTCAGGCGTGTTAGGCGCACCATGTTACACCGCAATAGAAGCTTCTACGCCGGTATCTTAGAGCAATTAAAGACCATTAGACACTCTCGTGGCACTACAAACAACATCCACTAGCGTCCTCCATCACACTTTGCTTGCTTTCAGATCGATGAAATGCCCTCTCTGATCTTTTATGGGACCATCCGGGAGAGGCTTGCGTCTTTGCGTATTATGTACAGCGACAGTTGCACAAAACGTCTCCTAAAAGTAATAACCGTCACATGCATCTCCCCGTCAGCAACCACTATGGGTCTCGGTTCGAATCTAAACACTTGTATCCTCTGGTGGGATTATTTAGTAGTTTTTTGCTAGATGGCTTGGACCGTTTCGCTTCTATTGTACAAACGCCAAAACATCACGCTACCCTAATTTATCAAATTTCCCCAATTGAAAGTGAACCTTATGCGTTTGTAATAAAGTTGAAAATCTATAAAAGAAATTTTGTGCTGGCGTCTGTGCAGTGTAGAAGTGAAAGCCTCCCAGGGTACCTAACCGTAAACGTCAAGTAAAAACAAGTCACGCGAAAAAAATGTGACGAAATATTTTATTGAATAAAATACCTATAGACTAAGTATGACTAAAAAAAGTTTTTATCAAATGTAAAAAAAGATTTGCATAAATACGAGTAAGAGAATACTTCAGTAAAAAAAGAACATTGATCTATACTGACACGTAACTTATCACTTAAATATTTATAAATATACGAGTACGAAATGACTAATGGTCCTAGCGGTAGGTAGCGTAGGCGTGAAATAAGAAAATTTGTTTTTTGAAATGAACTTCATATCTTTTTATCATAATATATAAATCATATAAGTAGGTATCTCAAATGAAAGTAAAAGTATATTAGGTCAATGGTATAGTAATTATAAATTCACTATCTCTTTGGTCTAATGCTTACATGTTCAACTGCAGATAAAGACTAATAAAGAGGTTCTGATGTAAAATCCCGGGTGAGGTCAAAAAATATAGCGATATTAAGATTTTTTGTTCAGAAAAAATCTTAATAATAATATCCTGGGATATCTGAACCCAAACTAAGCAGAGCTTTTACTATGGAAACCAGATAACTGATATACTACATATACTACTTTTCTTTTGTAAATGCATACCTAGATAATTACACCCAGACTCAGGGCAAACAGACATGTGCATGCACACAAATATTTGTCCTGGGTGGAAATCGAACCCACGACCTGTGGCGTAGAAAGCAAGCATTCGTCAACCACGCCAACAGGCTGTCAATTTATAATATCAGCCCCGAGTATTTGGCAGTGTTTCTACCTCGTGCCTTGGAGAGAACGTGAAGGTTTTTACGTCCTGACCTTCTTGTCCCATCGGATCATAAGTATGAAGGAAATGAAAATGAATTTGGGTTTGCGTACTGTAACATATCACATTTGTCCCAAGGGAATATCTACCAGAGGACGGGCAGCACTATGACCATTATACTACGATTGCTAACCCGTCTGCCAAGGGTGGCGATTATGGCATATCCCCACAAGATGATTCTTGGGGGAGGCTTTTGTCTGCTGCCAGCTGTTATGATGATGATGATTGCTTGCTGTGTGGTGACGGCATAGAATATCATCACCCCATCACATCCCATGGGGGGCGCAGAAATCGACAGAGGGAATACCTACCAGAGAACGGGCAGCAGCGTCTCTCTGAGTACTATGACCATCATACTGCGATCCCCATACCCGTCTGCCAAGCATGGCAATTTTGGCATATCTCCCGATGATTGATGACACACACACACACAGAGACACACACACGCACGCACACACCACGCACACACACACAAATTTATTAAGTAATATATATTATTTTTTTTATTTTTATGTATATTTCTCAACATGGTCCACGTAATTTGAAAAATTAACCCATAATCCTAGCACCTAGGGGTGAGGGCCTGGTGATCTGTAATACAGGATTAACCTACATCAGACACAAGCTCCTCAAAAATTCAGATTAATATAAAAACGAAACATAATTGTAATGTAAAATCTTTTTGTGAGGAGATTTTTTTTTTTATTATTTTATTAATATTCTTAGAGGAATTTTCGGCTTTTGTCCAGCTGTGGACATTTTACAGCTATTATGATGATGATGATGAACATGTCCCACGAAGCTAGCTAGTCTCTCTAAGTAGTCTTGAAAGGCACGTGAAACTGTCACTCCCAATAATTGGGAGTGACAGTTTCACGTGCCTTTACGATTGATGACAATTATTGTCATCAATCGTAATGCCATATCAGAGAAATACTGGTTGGCATTAACAACTCTGACACCAGGGTAGGTAACCACTGGTAATTTAATAAAGAAAAAGTATTTATATCTAACGAGCCGGTTGGTGTGGTCGGTAAATGCTTGCTTTTCATGCCGTAGGTCGTGGGTTTGATTCCCACCCAGGACAGATATTTGTGTGCATATACATGTCTGTTTGTCCTGAGTCTCGGTGTAATTATCTATATAAGTATGTATTTACAAAAGAAAGTAGGTATTATATGTAGTATTTCAGTTATCTGGTTTCCATAGTAATAATAATAATAATATCTAGGGACAATGTTACACAGATCTTTCTAGCCCCAAACTAAGCAAAGCTTGTACTATGAATACCAGGCGACGATATACATACTTATATAGATAGATAAATACTTAAATACATAGAACACATCCATGACTCAGAAACAAATATTCGTGCTCATCAAACAAATATTTGCACTTACTGGGATTCGAACCCAGGACCACCAGCTTCGTAGGCAGGAGCACTACCAACTAGGCTACGATGACCGTCGTACAAGTTCTGTTTGGGATTAGATGGCCGTATGTAAATAATGTCCAAGGATATTATTATTATTTCGTACACTTTGTAAGGTGATTGATGGACAAAGCATTTATATTAGTCATCAAAACATTACAACGTAAACATTAACATTTTGAACTTTACTCAAACCAGAAGTAATCCGGACGAGCAAACAGATGATCTCATTATGATTCAATTTACTCAAGAGCACTAAATTCTTGGACGTGCATCTGAGCACGAATTCCAAATGCATTATGAGGAATATCCATGAGTGAGTCGGCTTCACTCTACGCGCATGTATGTATATAATGAAGGAAACAGTACTAATATTTAAATAGTGAGTAATCATTATAGATAATGCAACCAGCACCTATTTATTCATCTTATTGAAGTGAAATATTCGTACGCGCTTTAAACACTTTTTGCTTGAGCAAAAGTCATGGAACTCGCGTCATCGTCACCAAACGCTTTCCATATAAAACATGTGTACTTTTTGGGTGAAAAAAAAGCGCGAAACCCGTCATTGTCACCGCACACTTCCCATGAGCTATATGTATACTGTCTACGCAGTCTATATGTATACATTATATATACATAACAGTTCCCAATGTGAAGTGTCAACTATTATATTGTACCAGCACATCCAACTACCCCAATCTGACAAATTTCACAAAAGCATAAGGTGCACTTTCAATTGGGGAAATTTTACAGATCTGGGTAGCTTGATGTGCTGGCGTATGTACATTATTTAGATTAGAAGCGTAAAAAATAGTTTTCACTTCCATCGAGTCACTTCCAAAGAGCTTAGCAATGATGCATTTAAAATAAAAGTAAAGTCATTTTTAGTGGAGAAAGCTTACTATAATATTACAGAGTTTTTAAATGAAAAACTCGGCGGTTAACAATCATTACTGTAATTTTTATTAATAATTTTTATTTGATGAAATGTATGTTATTTGAATTGTTGTGTGTGTACCTATTGTTTTATATTTCTAATCTGTATAATATTTGCATACCAGTACTTGGTTAGACATGTAGTAACTTATTATAATTATTTTTAAGACCTGTAATGACCATGTTTAATGCAAATAAAATTATCTTATCTTATCTTATCTTATCGACAGTCCCCAAAGATTGCCCTGCATATTTTTATACAGACACAGCATTAGGAAATTAATTATTGGTATTATAATTTTGTTCCAGATTCAAGATGCTTATCTATGTATAACATAAAAAGATGCGTAAGGGAATGGTAAAACGCAGCGCGGGCAGGCCCCCCCCTGACTGGGGGTCACTGGAAGATGCTGGATGCGGGTAGTGCAAGACCGGAAATTGTGGAAGCCTTTGGGCAGGCCTTTGTTCACAAAGGGAATGGTATTTTGATTCCTTTTGAATGCTTTTGAAATGCTCGTTTATGAATGAGGTCACCTGATGGTCAGTGATACACTCTAAACGTCAGATGGGTGGCATTGCTGACCTTGAAAAATAGTCAACAAACAAGTGTTGCTATTTACTGTTTATTTTTTCATAAATTCATCCTTACGGGCAGGGGGTTCATACCCTGGTGCCTGACAGAAGTTTTCTAGTAGGCTTTTGATATGGCTTATTGACACTTGTATAATTAATGATTTTAGCCAGGATCGACAACCTTACGTGCTCTCACAAGCATGGAGACGTTCAGATATTAAACCCCTGCTGCGGTCACCCATATTTACTCATAGTTGCTTACCTTATTGGATATTTCTCGGATCAATGATGCAATGAGCGCCTCCTGAATCAAATAAACTGAAACAAACTTAAAATTTATATTTTTTAAATATACAGATTTTTTATAAATGACGGGCCTGTTGGCGGAGTTGGCAAATGCTTGCTTTTCATGCCGGAGGTCGTGGGTTCGATTCCCATCCAGGACAGATATTTATGTGCATAACCATGTCTGTTTGTCCTGTGTCTGGATGTAATTATCAAAATAAGTATGTATTTACAAAAGAAAAGTAGTATATGTAATACTACATATACTACTCATCAGTTATCTAGTTTCCATATACAAGCTCTGTTTAGTTTGGGATCAGATAGCCGTGTGTAAATAATGTCCCAGGATATTATTATTATTATATCCCAATGATTTCAACATTTTTTACTGTAACGGAATTGAATGAAATTTGACTACCTTGCAAGTATCGAATAAAAATATCGAAATCGTTACACAAATAACACATATGAAACAATTAACTAGCCTGTTGGTATATTGGTTACTAAGTCAGAGATCGTTGGTTCGATCATCATCCAGGACAAATCTTTGTGCGATGAGCACAAATATTTGATCTGTCTGGGTGTAATTTAATCTATCTATTTAGAAATATAAAAGTGGGTACAAAATTGAAATCTACCTATCCAGAGTGTGGAGAGACTGGTGATCTGTCATACAGGTCTCCTAGTACAGACACCAGTCTCTCACATAGATTAATCCTAACTACACCTTGAAATGTACATCTAGATTAAGTATATTTTATGTATAAAATTCTGTGTGAGAGAAAAATTTAAGTTATATTATTATTATTATTAGTATGTTTTTCAGTTGTCTGGTTACCACAATACAAGCCCTGCTTGGTTTGCGTTCAGATGGAAGTGTGTTAGTTTTGATATTTATTTATTGATAACGTAAGTACAGTGGAATGAAAGTCTAATAACCTTTTAATTGGTAGTAGGCTCATTTATGATTTTGATTCTTATTACAAACTTAGAGAGTTCTAAATACGTTGGATTAAAAGGTTGTATAAAACTGAACTGCCTAAAATTATAAATTTAATACATAATATATTAAATGTTTTAAATAATGTTAACCGATTGCACATCAAAGTAGAAACGGCAGAGTTTTCAAGGAAACTGACTAACATAATTATAATATTGAATGATTTAAGTACAAGTCGTGCGGGCTGAACGACCTACCTATATCAAGAGCTTCCTTCTGTGGGAATGTAGAACTTTGAATTTATAGAGGTTTCATATAATATGAATGTATATATGGCTAAATTTTAATTTTAAAAATAATAATATATATATATATATATATAATTAATATATATAATTTCGTTATCGAATCCTATTACAGACTATAATATATTGTAGCTTGATAGATTAATTTGGACGTTCCGGAGCAATAATATATTAACGTATTTCCTTATCCTTTTGGTTAAATTTTGGGCTTAGAATTTATTTTAGTGCAAAGCAAGATGCACTCGCTTGACAGGTCTAAACTAACAGAATTGGAGAAAAATTAGATGGAGAACCGACGGCTTATTTGCTTCTCGAGGCATGGAAGACACCGTCAAAATTTTGAATCAGGGCTGCTGCTAAGATCTTTTTCTTCATAAACCAACTAATGGCCTAAAATTGACGATAGACCACTAATTAGTACTTAAATTCTCTATTCGTCTTAATAAAAAAAAAACATATATACTTACTTAATAATAATCTGTTGAACAAAACACGACAGCTAAAGAGTTTTAATTAAAAACATTACCATTTGTAAAACATTACCTTTAACCCTTTACCAGGCTTTGCTATATGTTTTATCATTGTTTTTGGACCTACTTGCGAAGTGACAAGGTTGAAATTAATGTGGCCGCGTATAGTTCATAGCCTGTTTAAACGTTAATATACACAATTACCTAGCACTAGTTTTTGGTTTGTGGTAAAATTAATATATAATTATGACCCTTAAAAATCTGTATGTTTTCTTTTTAGGGTTCGATACCCAAAGGGTAAAACAGGATGCTAATACTAAGACTTCGCTGTCTGTCTGTCTGTCACCAGGCTGTATCTCATGAACCGTGATAGTTAGACATCTGACTTTCACAGAAGATGTATTACTATTGCCGCTATAATAACAAATACTATTAAATAAAATAAAATAAATATTTAAGGGGGCTCCTATACAACAAACGTGAATTTTTGCTCGTTTTTATAGACAATGATAAGGAACCCTTCGTGCACGAGTCCGTCTTGCACTTGGCCGGCTTTTCCTTTGTCTCGTCATTTAACGATAACTATAAACCTAAGCTCTTATATTCAAAACAATAAGCCATAAACTATACACACACCTAATATTATCTATGAGCTAGCTTAATTATATTAATTGCACATGATACTGATCAAAAATACAATGAATAAATTAAATATATGTATGGTTAACTTTATCTCAATCGCCCCATCTAACAGTTCCTGATTCTACAACGCTCGTCACGCCCGCTGCGAAATTAGATCATCATTACGATTCATTCAATAAATAAATCGATTTCGTATCGATTCTTAATTTAATCGAATGATAACATTGGTAACCTTAGTCTTCATGTCACGAATTTTGCGTTCATCACGATTATTGTGACCTCAAGAATGGTCAATATCGATTGTGTTAATGTAAACATATTCAACGATTTGTCTATTTAGTACTAAAATAAATAAGATAGATTAAAATCTTCAAAACTTAAATCTATACTTAAAAATGAACACAGATGTGTTTACATACTTAATGAAATTTTGACTGCCTTGTTGGTCTAGCGGTGGCGTGTTAACCCGCAGAGAACGAGGACCTGGGTTCAAATCCTGGGTCAGGCCTAAAGTGATTTCGGGAATTTTCTGTAAAAAGCAAAATTTTACAGCATCAGCCTGAAGTCTGGGAGTGGGCTGTATTATATATTATGTAGGCTTTATATATGGCGCCTATTTTTTTATTTTACATACTTTTTATCATTTTTTTACCCTTGCCAATATTTATAGTCATTCAATAACTCCAAATTAAACAGAATCACAACAGATCAGTGGAATAAGCCTACCGGGGACACCACATTAAAAAAAACTACCTAAAAGATGGCGTGGAAACGTGTGCATATTATAACGATTACAACTCTTTGAACTTTTTGAATCGTTATATCTAAAAACGGTGGCTCTTAGGAAAAAAAGTATTGAGACATTTTTTATAGATAATGATCTAACCTACAATTTTGTCTCAGATAATTTTATGGTAAAACTTACCGTTTTTCTGGAAATCGCAACAAACCCGTTTTTGTGACGTTTGACCCTGAGTATTTTTTTTGCCTCACATTGACCACCTGACATTACCTCAATTTAGGAAGAGTTTATTTAATTTCCTCAAAGAGAAATGTTTTTATAGAACTAAAGAATATCTAGAATATAAGTAATAATGTAATTTAATAGATTAATTTATAATTAGATTAAGTTTCTAAACTACATATATGTACTCGTATATTTGCACGACCTCAGGTCAGAATATGTTGGATACCTTTTCATTAAGACCTTATGTACCATATTTGAGCAAATAAAGATTTGATTTGATTTGAATGATATTGAGGTTCCTAATATCATTTTTTTCTAAACTGAATAGATTGTGCGTGAGACACTTTCAAAGTGGAAAAATGAGTGTCCCCCCCCCCCCCCCTGTAACTTCTAAAATAAGAGAATGGTGAAACTAAAAAAATATATATGATGTACATTACCATGTAAACTAACAACGAAAATTTGTTTGGACGGGATCTAGTAAGTAGTATTTTTTAATGCGTCATAAATCGTAAACCGCAATTTACCTTTCATTTTATCAACTGAAATACTTGCTGCCGCGGAACCCTTCATGGGCGAGTCTGACTCGCACTTGGCCGGTTTTTTAGTCTTATTTGACCGGACTAATAATGGCTCAAGGGAAGCGTGACGTGACGATAGCACAAGTTTCGCGCTTTTTGTGCACGCAAAGAGTACACCCATATATACTACATGGGAAGCGTGTCGTAAATATAACGTAAGTTTCACGGATTTTATTTCATCCAAAAAATTTACATATACCCGTTAAAAAGCTCACCACGCCTAAAGAAATTTCCACTTCAAATAACTTTTCTGTTTTTTACATTTATGAATTAATGTTTCCAATTTTTATACAAAATGAGAAATGGGCTTTATACACAGTCAGCCAATCCAATGCTCTTAAAATACTTTCATACCTATACATGGTTGAAATAGTCACCTGAAACATCATCATGCTAAATCTATTGACACAGCGGTCCAAATACCATACTGTCAATTGAAGTCATACTGTCTTTTTGTGCACACTAAATATACAGTTTTATTGTTATGACACGAAATTTCAATAAAGTATAAAATAATAATCTAACTGATGATATAATACATATTTTATTTCTTAATATATACAACTAATTTATCATTCCAATAAAAACTATTCTAGTAATTAAAATAATTAACGCTAAATTAAAATCTAAACTCTAAAAATATCAAAATAAAAATTCGTGCCAGTGGGTAACGTTCCTAGAATGCTGGCAGCATTGCCACGTTGTATAGCAATGCTCAGTTGTTGAGCTAAATATAGGCCAGCATTTCGGGAACGTGTCGTTTCTCTTAGTCGAGCTGCCGTTTCTCTATAGATTTCTTTGGCCCCCGGTCCCCACGGCCCCAAAGTTTCTGATGATTGAACATAATTATTAGAATGTACAGACGCAAGCACACCAAGCTACCCAAATCTGTCAAATTCCCCCAATTGAAAGTGAACCTTGCTGCTTTTGTGATAAAGTTGAAAAACTATAAAAGAAATTTCACAGATTGAATTAGCTGGATGTGCTGGCGTCTGTACTAAACAAAGTTGGTGTTTTTTATTTGGGATATTTATTGAAGTAATTGTTATTTTTCTCAGATCTGAGTCTTAATGGGGCGCATTGGATCCGGTAGTAGCATTAAAGCGCGACCGTCTTTACTGACACAAGGTCCGTCATAATAATAATACCTTAATATAGACCGAACCATTGACAATATATAGTAGAAATATTAGACTTAAACTAGGTAATTAAACATAATCTCTTGACAATAACTTGATACGAACTAGCTAAATATCATTGCTATAATAAAATAAATTTTATAAATGTTTTCATTCAATGTGTACCTAAATATCTATGTTACTAGAAATAATAATGTATACAACTATATTACTACAAACATGTTGTGATTAATTACAAGCGCTTATTTAAAGTCTACGTGAATAAAAACCTAATTTATTTATTTATTTAATGGAAATCAATATATCTTCGACCTGATTGAAACCTCACAGACCACCTATATAAAATATTACTATGCTGCTTAAGTTTATATTCATTAGTTCAATATAACTAGTTCTAATTATAACAAGTGACAAATTGAGACATCCCATTGCGTCAGTACAGCGACAATCTACTAATTTCACGATACGCATCGATTAGGATCGATACGAATGCGCGCGCACGTACAAATGGCGCCCACGCGCAACCTACAGATGATCCATAATACAATTATAGATCATGTAGGTTAGTGAGACTATTGGTTGAGGTTAGTGCCTAAAGGAGTGGAACTTCTGGGAGGCTTTGATCTTTTAATTTATTTAAATATAGGTAAGTACAGACGCCAGCACATCAAGCTACCCCAATCTTTCAAATTTGCCCAATTGAAAGTGAACCTTATGCTTAAGTGATAAAGTTGAAAATCTTTAAAAGAATTTTGACAGATTGGGGTAGCTATATAGATGTGCTGGCGTCTGTACGTAATTAAAAAGAAAAAATGTAACTAACATTAGTGGCAATTATTATTTAAATTATTATTCACAAATCCCTTTTATATAGCAACTAATTGGGTAAGTAATAATTATTATTATATATGCGGAAGTCACTGGATGCGGATAGCTCAAGAGTGGCAATTGTGGAGATCTTTGGGGGAGACCTTTGTCCAGCAGTGGACGTCTTTCGGCTGATATTATGATTTGTATTGATGATTATTATTTATTACTTGTGTCAAAAATGTTCATAAAACATAATTATATTAATCTACTTCATATGAAATGTTTAACTGCAAAGCAGGAAACCAGTTTAGCGTATTAAATACATTTTTTCCTCGATGGCATCTTTAAGCAAGTAGTAATGTTTACAACCGCAAACAAGAGATTCAGTTCATGGCCTTAAATAAGCCAACTGCGCTTGCTTAGGAGACGCTTGAACTCTCATATGTCGGCTTACCTTTGTCAAAATATATTTGTGAGAGAGAGAGAGCGTCATCTGTTTTTCTACAAAATCTTGTGCAGAGCAATAGTAATATTTCTCATTAAACTCTATTGCAAGTAGTTGCCATAGCCGAAATTCTTCCAGAAGTGTATTTTAATATATATTTTTGCCATGCTCCATATCTATTCCTAAAACCGCAAAACTTACTCTTTGCCCCCTCATTGTTTAAACTATGACTTCATGACACGTTTCTGAGAATAGATCGCGCCGATCCAAATCAAATGTTGAAGAGCTAACTAAACTTGTAAATCGGTGCACGACACGACCCCTGCGCAATACTAAACAGCCGATTTGGATCACAAAATCGTATACTTCTTGTAATTTGACTGGTAAATCAATTAAGATCGTGTTTACATATTTAAATGTCGTGTTGATTATAGTTGTTTACTTAATTTTGCATGTTTAGTGGCTGTAGGGGTGAATATTAAGTAGTTCGATGTTTTATTTTTGTAAGGGTGGCGGTAACTCTAGTGCCAGATATGTTTAAGACACCCAGTATATCAATGACATGGCTTTCGGATTGCCTAATGACAACAACTGGGAGAAACAGTTTAAAATGGCCGCCGAAGCACGAAGACTCCCGGAAATTGAACCATCCTGGCGGTCAGAATTCTGACTGATTTATAAATCATCAACATCATATAACCCGAAAGACGTCCATTATCTCTTAATGATTTCAAATGATGCAAACCATAGATCTCCATAAATGATATATAAATATCATGGGACACCTAACACACTGATATCTGATCCCAAACTAGGCAGAGCCTATTTTATGGCGACCAGACAACTGATAAACATACTTATATATTAATTATTATCATATATGTCTTTAAGTATTGCAGCACTATTATTGGAACGAAGTTTTGGAACGAAGTTCCTTATCGCGCGTTGTGAAAGGGGGCTAGACGGAAAAAAATCTCACGAAAAGTTGTCACGACACTTTTTGCAGCTGTGCGGCGTGCGCATGTTTCTCTGTCTGTCTCTCTCTCTCTCTCTTATAGAAAGCAAGCCAGATATTTCCATTTCTATTTCGCATTGAACAGTGTGGTGTCGCGACAATTATTTTTGTTTAGTGTATACAGGTTTTTTGTACATAATAATTAATAAGAAATAACTTCGTTTCATCCGGGTGTCCCTTGACACCTCTCAAGTTTTTTTTAAGTATGTATGTGTCCATAACTGCATGTGTGGTTGTAATTTGGACGATCCTTAAATAAATATACAGATTATAGATAAATTACACACAGACACAGAACAAATAATCGTGATAGACACTTAAAGACTTGTAACTTACCACTAAAGCGACAGGCCAGGTACCTGGAAATAATTATGTATATAGCTTTTATTACTACAAATATGTTCTGACTATTTACTAGTGCTTTTTTAACGTCGTGAATAAATAAACGGTCTACTAGATTAAAAAGCTTTTATATTTATTTTTTATGCCTCATTGGTCTATCGGTAGCGTCTCCAACCGTGAATACCTTTACTTCATCGATTTTAAGTAGTGGTTACTCGAGGGTGGTATTCTACGAATCCAGTAGAAATCAGTCGTAGCTTAAGGACTTTTGTTTGATTGCTACAGCCTGAAACATTAGCTTAATAAATCCCCCGAAGCATAGAGGCAGAAAAACCAAACTATACTGTCGATAGATATAAGCATAACCTTGTGTTACATACCACCCGTCTCCACAAAATAAGAAACTCTTTTATGGGACAATGTATAAAATTTCTGTTACAAACTTCCCAGTGATATCAGAGAAATGTCTACGAATAAGTTTAAAAGCCAAATTGTGTAGCATGGCGTACTTCAAAACTATTGAGTATTTAACTAGCAAAAGAACTTAGGATTAAGTCGTTCTAAATAACAACTTTAAATACAATGTCAAATTGAGGAAGAGAGCAAAAAGACTGTGCCTATCATTTCAGTTCACCTCATTCATAACATTGAGAGGCCTGTACCGGTTTCAGCAGAGCCTAAGCGTTTTAGCTCTTGGCTGAGACTAGTACGAGCTACTTGTAAAGCTCATAAATATTTAACACAGCTTAGAATTCATTGCGTATCTCGTAGGGGGTTAAATGTAGTGAATTTAGTGAGATTCTTCCGGACAAGCGCAGCAGTCCGTCGTCGTCAATAAACAACGAAAGTTTGAAAAGAGGGCTAACAAGAAGTATTGGCAGTTGAGGGCGGCTGGCAAGACGCCTTAACTCATCGGGAAATTAGTCCAACTGGGCCTGCCGTAGAATGTGCATTTCTGCCAGGCGTGTGTCGCTAGCTGACTCGTATGATAGTAAGCATAAAACTGAGAGGGCGTGATGTTTGAAATGAAAATGAACAAATACACCAATTTAATGTTAAGTAATAAATATTTTTAAAAAGGATTCCTTCTGTGTTTTCTGGCAGTGTTTCTTAATAGCTGCTACGTCATACACTGCATGGTAGGCTAAAAAATTACGATTCCACACAAATGTAATATTTTTACGGAATAAATGAATTTTGAATATGATTTTGTACTGACCACGTGTCTAGGTTATCGCGGAACAGCAACTCACTCCGAGTGTGATATATAGAAATACAGTTAGTAACACAATAATTTATTAAACGCAGCTCTATATAAACGGTTCGTGTCTACTAGATCTATCATTAGCACGTTAGTTGACAAGCAATTGATCCCATGAATATGCAGGCAACGTTACGGCGCACCTGATACTTTCACCATTTTTCTCTTTTCCCTCAACCAAGTAATCCGGTGTGTAAGTAAATGAGTGCATTTCATTATACTGAGTTCATTCTTAAAATTAACACTTCTCTATTGTCAACCTTGGATGGATATTTTCTTTTGTAGCAAAGTTTTTCACGATATTATAATGCCCTCCTAGCTGAGTTTCGGTCACGGCGGTCAGACTCAATGGAGAGTAGCCATCTGCGCTGGACATATTATAGTGCACATGTGTTTGTGCAAACACAGGGGCGTTTATGCCATTACTCCCACGATCCAATGGGGCGACTAGCGACACGACCGGAAAGAGGCCAGGTACAGGACCGACTGCTTTACGTGTTCTCCCAGGCACGGGAGTATAGTACCACCAACTCCCAGACTTCGTCGGGCTGGTACTAAGATTTTTTTCTTTTTATAGGAAATATCCCAAAATCACTTTTGGCTCGACCCGGGTATTTAGAATAAAATAGGAATACATTTATTCAACACAAAAACTCAAGAAAGTAGTAAGTACAAGGTATCAGCATAATACGAACACAATAATAAAAAAAACATTTACAAAATTAAACATTTGATTTGAACCCAGGACCTCGTTATCTGCGGGTGAACACGCTACCGCTAGACCAACGAGCCAGTATTGATATTATTAGGTGGAGTCACCACCTACGCCCTCCAGAAACTAAACCTTAGTTTCAATTCTTATTCATCTTCCCGTTCTAAATTAGAGCGACAGAACAAAATGCCCCTAAAAATCTGACCCTCTCCTGCATCTCCAACTCAGTAACTGCCCTGGAGCAGGGTTTGAACTTTGAAGAGGGTACGCCCCTCTTATGCGGATTACTTAGTTTGTAATATAATTTGGAAGATGGCTTTATTCCCCAATTGATTATATTATCGTTTTATAAACTAAAGTAATAAAACAACAACTTACATCATTATTATGATGAAGACACTAAGATTAAATAAATATCAACAACTAACACACTGCAATGCCTGAATCCAAACTAAGCCTGGCACCTGAGCCTGTACTATGGTAATCAGACAACTGATAAACATACTTCATCATCATCATCATGTCAGTCGAACAAAGTCCACTGCTGGACAAAGGCCTCCCCAAAATATTTCCATAAAGGAGTCGAGTCCATCATTTGGAGGCATATGTCATAATTACCACGCTTATAGACGAGTTAGTGTCACAGTATGTTGGTCTTAGTACACGGAGATGCTGCTGCTCGTTTTCTGAGAGATATTCCCTCAGAACGACTTCTACGCCCCCTACTGAATGAGATGGGGTGATGATATTCTATGCCGTCAGCTACACAGCAAAATATAAAACTTACTTTAAAAAAATTATATATATATAATAATATCCATGAACTTTATTCATATATACACGGTCATCTGATCCCAAACTAAGCAAAGCTTGTACTATGGAAATCATATAACTGATACACTACCTTTCTTTTGTAAATACATGCTTATATAGATAATTACACCTAGCCACAGGACAAACAGACATGATCATTCACACAAATGTTCTTCTTGGGTGGGAATCGAACCCACAACTTGTGGCGTGAAAGGCAAGCATTTACCAACAACCCCAACTTGGTCAAATGCATACATATTTATTATAATAAAATGCAATATAATATATATGGAGATCATTCCATTAAAAGTAAGTTTAAACGAGCCGGGATAAAATTTGCACCGCCCTTCCGCCCGCTGAATATGATTATTGTTGTATGAATTGGTCCTTGTATGGAAAATTGTAAAGTTTTCTATCAATGAATTTAAAGACACATAACGCACTGAATTATTTATAAATCGTAAATATACAACTTACAATACAATAGCAAAATCAATACAACACATCTAGATTTTCTCATAAAACACTCAATGTTATTTAGGGTTCCTCAGGTCATAGCCTCGTCGCATATAAAACAGATATGAATCAGGGTTCCGTAGAAATTAGCAATGTGCCCGACAGTCCACAGACGCCGGAAATCCCGTATATAAAGATACTTATCTCTAAGTTCTGATACAACATTTAAATAAGTTTTAGAATTTATTGACAAAGATTAAGTAATATTAAACAGAAGAGACAACTCTTTATATACAAATTCAATGGAATCCATTCCGCTTGATGATGTACAGACGCCAGCACATCAAGCTATCCCAATCTGTCAAATTTCCTTAATTGAAAGTGAACAACCTTATGTGTTTGTGATAAAGTTGAAAATCTATAAAAGAATTTTGACAGATAGGAATAGCTGGACGTGCTGGCATGTGCCAACTACAAAATTGAGAATCCCAGAATGTTTTTTCAGTTTATTAACAAAAGGTTTATTAAATACATTAAATTGGCGAGCTTGTAAGAAAAATATAATTACAATAAGTGCGGCCAAAGACGTGTGCAGAGATTGTGACAAATGGAAATACGTTGTCGCTGCCTCCTCCTCTGGGAAACAGGCGTGAGTCTATTTATGTAATTAAATATTTTTATTGTTCGATATTTGTTACAAAAAATATGTTTAACAACAGTAATTTATAATTTTTGGGATAATATCTGAAAATAACTAAAATCTACTTGAACAAATTTGAGAAAAACTAATTCACATAAAACAGCTAATCAGAGGGCGCCTAAGTATTATATCGAATCAAAGCCACTTAAAAACGTGCCCAAAAGGCTGGCAGCATTATCACGGTGAATAGCGATGCTTATTCCTTGGCCAAAGAAAAGGCCAACCCTCTGGGCAAGGGAGGAATCAATCAAGCGCTTTGAATTTTTTGATGTGAAACATCTATAGCCGCACGTAAAACCGATTTCTGGCGTGGTAACGCATGCCGTGGTTTTTTTTTTTAGTTCCTATCACAATATGTTCTTTTCGACTTCGACTTTGACTTCTACTTGGACTTCGACTTGACTTCGACTTTGACTTCGACTGCGACTTATACTTCGACTTCGACTGCGACTTATACTTCGACTTCGACTGCGACTTATACTTCGACTTCGACATGACTTCGACTTTGACTTCGACTGCGACAATAACTTGATACGAGCTAGCTAAATATCATTTCTGTAATAAAATAAATTTTATAAATGTTTTCAAACAAGATCTAAATATCTATGTTACTAGAAATAATATCTAATGTATACAACTATATTACTACAAACATGTTCTGACTATTTACAAGCGCTTTTTTACAGTCTACGTGAATAAAAACCTTGTTTATTTATTTATTTTACTGCGACTTATACTTCGACTTCGACTGCGACTTATACTTCGACTTCTGCATATTACTTTTACAAAATAATGTCGATGTTTCACATCTGCCAGGCGTCCCGTGACGGCTCACATTTTTTTTTTCAATATTTTTGTATCATACTTGACATGTTCGTTGTGTTACATTATTTATCTGAAGGGTCCTATATATTTTAACTGAGCAATATCTTACAGTACAACAGTGTTTTTACACTAGTAATTAAGTTGAATCAGTGTTATCAGAATAATATTAAAAAGTCAACATTTTTGATGAAACTTTGTAGTAATATAGCTTACATATCCGAATAACACATTGGCTGTAATTTACAAAGTTTAACGCGGGTAAAACCGCGGGGCTCAGCTAGTGCTTAATAAAAAGGAAAACATGATAAACAAAATTTGCCAATGGTTGGATGGAATGAAGGCGGCCATGGCTCACTTGCAATGGTCCACACTAAGACTAAGTGCGAAAACCATACCTACTAGCCAAAATGATAATGATGATGATGCCAATATAATCCATATCTCAATTATTGTGAAAACAGCTGCCAGAAGGTTGACTTTAAATCAACACTTAACTAACTAAATAAATATCTGTTTATTTAGTTATAGAATAAATTGGGGTATGAATACATTTGCTATATATAACAGCTTTCATACCCTTTAGGTAGAATACCTGCCTTTAATCCCACATAATCTATGGAGACACACACTCCACTACTTAAATATTCAATATACACCCCCAAGCTCGTGTACACCTCGTATATAGATCATCGTATTGTTCTGTATTTAAAAGACGACCAGTATCGTCAACGGTCGGCACGTGGCTGGCATAATAAACACTAGCTTACCTGAATTAGAAATAGAGTTAATATTATTACGTTGAAATAAAGGTAGCGCCATATTTGATTTGTTTGTGTGTGTGTTCACAGAATAATGTTATGCAGATGTGACACTCAAAGCGCCGGCAAAAGGTTGATATGCCTACATGTTGCAAAAAAAAGAAATGTGAACGGTTTTTATGCACATAGATTTAAAAAAGCACGTGTTTGGTTGGAACAGGTTTTTGACATATAAATTTATTTACTCAAATCTGTGATTTACGTGTAATCATTAGGTATTGTGTAGGAGGCCTTTGTCCAACAGTGGAAGTCTTTCGTCTGATATCATGTTGATGATGAGTGATTTTGTACTGTGGCATAATTTATTATAGTAATGGTTTGGGTAAACAACAGCTTTATTGAAGTTAAAGAGAGTAGTAAAGATGAATTGTTAAATGTGAAACTTAGTGATAAGTGGGCACATTTGAAAGATGTGAGTTATACTAAGAAACTGAGTTGAAAATGAACTATATTAATAATTTTCCATAAAGAAGTTATTTTTGATAGTAATATATATTGAGTTATAACTCACTATCTAGTTAGTATAGCGAAAGCTTGATATTAACCATGGATCGTAAGGTCCTGTATTCGGATTCCGTGGCGGGGCAATATGTACTATTGATTTTTTTTTGACGTTATCTGTAACGGGTAGAAAGTTGGTGGTATTATATGTTTTACTTTATAAAGTACGTTATATTGCTTTTGGCAGGTTACCGCAACAGAGGTTGAGATTAGCTGTAGAGGTCAAAATACGGCCAAGAGTAGGCATATTACGCTGAGTAAGTCACGGTGAAATATATCTCATCTGCATTTTTTTTATATTCTTTGTGCATGTGGATGTATGTTTGGATTACGGGTGGTATTGTACGGTCGATATAGCCAGTGGGCTGACTGCTAAGTATTGGGAAAATATTAATATGATATCACTGTTACATTTGTATGCAAAATATGGATTAGTTCATATAATTAATGCAGTATCATTGTTTTGTTTGGGCATCGAGTGTCATATTTTTATATCAACGTGAAGTTTACAGTTATCTTTTGGGTATTCACAGTCTGGCAAATAAGACTGACAAACTAAGAGATCTGCGTCAGAGGATTGCGTCCTGTTGGATGCAATCCCCATCTAAGGTTAGTTACTTACGGGAAAATTAATGAGAGGCTTGACCTTTAAGGAAATGTCAATTAATGACTAGAACGGTCTTTACCAGATCGACTACAGTGAGACCGATGGTTAAACACTCCCTCCGAAGATGTAGACGCTGAGAGGTTAAACCCACTATGGCGGTCGACCATCTACTGGCAGACCGCACACCTAGCCTAAGAACATATACCTAGAAATACATAGATGAATAGGGACTAGAATAACATAATACTTATAAATGGATATAACTGGTGATTATGTCTTTAACACCACTAAACTAATTTAAATATTATTACGTATCTCTCTTAAATAGCTCGTATGAAAAGAACAGGACTAAACTGTTTCTAATACGCGCATAATTCCTGGGACATCTTGGGACATTATTCACACACGACACGGCCATCTGATCCCAAACTAAGCAGAGCTTATATACTATGGTAACTAGATCACTGATATACTACATATACTACTTGTCTTTTGTAAATACATACTTATTGGTCATCAGGTTCTTTCGCCTCAGTATTTCACGATTTTTTTTTATTCTACTAACACTCTGCCGTCTGAGCCCAAATTAGGCAGAGCCTGTGCTATGGCAACCAGACAACTGTTAAACATATGTACATATATATTTTTAAATAAATACATATTATAGATCACACCCCGACACGGAGTAATAATCGTCATATCACACAAAGACTTGTCCTGGGTGGGGAACCTACGACTTCTAGCATAGCAACCCAGGTCACTAACCACTATACCAACAGACCAATTGATTGACAAGCCCTGACTGTTATAAGAACTATGAGTATGTTAAATGCAACCATATTTAAATTACTATCGCAATTGACCCCTGGGGGATTTATGTATACCCGTTATTGCCATTGCTTTTAAAAATATAAAACTGTAATAGTTGTAGTTTACTTCCGTTAAGATCTACATGTGTTTGTTTATAACTTAATAAATACAAGTATATTTTAAGATTAAATATATCTCAATATTCTCCTAAATCCTTAACACCTTATAATAAACATTGCGAACTTAAACAGCAACTAAAATTCAATCTAGCGCCCGTATCGGCGCGTACGCCGATGACGTCACCTGTCAACGACCAATCACGAACGTGATACATATTAACTAGCGGAGACATAAGTCAACGTCTATCTAACGCGTGCTCGTTGAATAATTAAAATATTAATATGTAATTTGTACGGCTGTGACTTGTGGTGTGGGCGTAGCGACGACGTCAAAAGTTTATTTTAGTATTAAAGGACTGAATTTGGATCAACTACGATAAATAGTTAATTACATTAATTACTATTTGAGTCACTGATATATTGTGCATTACTAGTCCTTAAGAGATCGGTGAGAAAAGCAACTAAGCTCGCGATCAGTCCATAGATGGCCAAAGGGGTTTTATTTCTGAGCGTCTCTGTGCTTCGGAGGGCACGTTAAGCTGTCAGTCCCAATTGTAGTCATAAGGCAAGAATATTTAAGCCATGTCAGAGGCCGTTCGGTTTGTCTGTCTGTATGTCCGGGCTAAACTCAAAAAGTATTGCATGGATTTACTTAAAAAATGTTGCATGAATATTAATAAGAGGTCGGGTCAACACATAGGGTACATATTATCACACTATCACCTACGGGGGAGGAGCTGTGATAATTTATAAAGTTTAACGCGGGTAAAACCGCGGGGCACAGCTAGTAAAAGGCATATTTATCTTGGGACAACCAACACACTGCCAACTGATCCCAAACTAAAAAGAGCATTAAACGAGAAACATACTTATATATTTCTTAATACATACATAATTTAGATTTTAGAAGATAGAAATTACAACCAGACACAGAACAAATAATCGTCCTTATCACACTAAAGCTTTATAAACTACTACTAATACTTCTAACCATTACACCAACAATGTGCAGAACGTTAATATTTTTATTTAATATGCATTTGAAGTAAATTATATTAAGAAAAACATCACACATTGTTGTATTTCATCAATATTTTTAATTTAATATTTTGTTGTTCACTGCTTGTATTATATAATAATTTCACTCACTTAATGGTTTTAAGCTCGCCTATTTACATGACATTTTATTCTGTAATTTAACTTAAATGTTTGTTTCTGCGTGCAATCTATACAAATAAATAAAATTGGAGTGTCTGTTTGTAATATTGAAATAACCGTTTTTTACTACATGAATATATGAATATATTTACGGTATATACACCAAAATATTTATTTTTACAATTTTTGTCTGTCTGTCTGTTTGTTCCGGCTAATCTCTGTAATGGCTGGACCGATTTTGACGGGACTTTTATTGGCAGGTAGCTGATGTAATAAGGAGTAACTTAGGCTACTTTTATTTTAAGAATATTATTTTTTTTACTAAATAAACAATTAACACGCGGACGAAGTCGCGGGCACAGTTAGTAAAGAATAAGAATCACACACACTATCATGCTTTTGACACAAACATAGAAGAGATGACAAACTGAGTGTCAAAACTGAGAACCGATTAATATTATTTGTCTTTAATATCCATAATCTTTGACAATAGAACCTTAATGGTCGTATTACGAACAAGTGCGATGTCTTTTTTAATGTAAAGATGTTGGTTAAAAGCGGCATCATTAACTGGTTATTGCATAAATATATCGTCAATATTTACGATAACGACTTAATTTACAAATCTTATTTACTCAAAAAGGATATCACGATCACTTAAAAGCCTATAACGATAACGCCTTCCTTCATAAATATATGTAAAAATTACCTCAAAAACATAATCTAATAAAATTTTAATAATAACAGGTCCCATTGCGAACATGGGCGAGACTACACGGAGAGAATATAAGTAACTAATTTATCAACACTTACCTCAGAAACTGGTAAAGAGGTATTCATTATCAAAAACCTCTGTTCCTAAATTCGTGTCACTTTGTATATATCAGTGCTGGACCAATTTATACAAGGTCACTTAACATAAATATTGAACGTAACTTAAGGAGCTTAATTTCCTTTTTACTGAACAACATTGAAAATAAAATTATAATAATAAATATCTTGAGACAACTGCCATCTGATTTCAAACTAGACAGAGCCTGAACTATGACAACCAGACAAGTGATAAAGTTACTTGTAAATTCTAAATACATGCAAATTATATATAAATTACAACCAGATACTAACATATAATCGTCATCATCACACAAAAATTTATCCTGGATGGGGATCGAATCCACGACCTCTAACTTAACAGTCCCAACTTAACTACCACTAGTAAAATAGTCTAGACAAAATAAATAAAAATGAAGATAAATCTCCCAGGAATTGTAAAAAATATAAAAACTTTTACATTTATACTGTAACTAAGATAACATTATAAATAAACATAAAACATAGGTAATTTAATTTTTTTTTGTTATTTGTCTACCTTACACAAATAAAAAAATTGTTTTTGACGTCGTGTCAGAATATTTTCCCTTTGCATCATTCAAAATTTTCGTATTTAAATACATCTCTAACTAAACTAAACTATAGCAGCCTCTCTTTATGCTAAAAAAAGGACATACAGGCACAAGGAATGAGGACATATTGATATGAGATTGGGACTTCTTGGAAAATGAAAAGCGTTCGACTTTGTGAGTGAATACTCCTATAGCTAGTAATGGTCTTTGCCTATCTCCGTGCCATCAATCAAAACACAGGATACATATAGTTGGAGTGAAAAAAAGAGAAGAAAAAAAGCATTTCTGAATGTAAAAGCGCGATTACAATTCGTGGAGCGCGCGCGCCGGAAACTGCACGTAGCGGAAACGTCAGGACGCGATACGATTTCGAATTTCAAATTTGGATTCGTGTGTTCGAATGGGTGACATGGCGTCTAGACCGTTTTTTTCTTAATAGATGTCTCTAGTGGTTTATTACTACATATTATAGTTATGGTATTTTATATTCTGATATTTACAAGGGTAGAAATGTGATAAGGTTTAATAATGAACAACAATTCAAATGACTACTATTGTAGTTGATATTTTATGTTCTAGTTCAAATTTGTCTTCTTTTGTCTCTTATTTCTTGACTAGTAATATATTTTGCATATATTAATTAATGCAGCGGTAGAAGCACTTTCATAAAATATTTCATCCCTTATTTTAGTCCCAACAGAAAGGCCAAATATTCATTTTCATGCGTTTAACTTCAAAAATATCGCATTTTTCATACAATCTTACATCCCCTATTTTATGACCTTCGGGGTGGTATTTTCAAAAACCCTTCTTCAGTGGATGCCTACGTCATAAAAGGTAACTACTGTCAAAATTCAAGTCCTAACTGCAGCCGTTTAGACTGTGCGTTGATATGTCAGTCCCATAAGAAATATAAAGGAAATGACGCTACTCTATAATGTAATATCTTACGTAATTTTTTGTTTAGTTTTGCCGGGAAATACTGAGTTAAAATAAATGATAAGGTCGGCGCCTAGCCACCATCTCCTTATCTTTCGGTTTTGAATCCCGAACAGGGGGGCTACCGCCTAACTTGCCGGTTATCGTGATCGGCGTAAGTCTGTCTGTTTGTAAAGTTTTCTTAAAATAATGACAAAAAATTATGCTCAGTGCTCGTAATTGGTGCGCTTGTTATAAGCAGTTGTTCTAATTCAACAGTTTTATGTATGCCCTGGTCTTTTCATATGAGCTATATAAGAGCGAGATGTAATTATATAAAATTCGTTAAGTGGTGTACAAGATAGAATCGCTAGCAATGTCTGCCATACGAAACTGACCTGTTTTGTGTATTGCTTAAAAACTCAATTTCTACATTGTGATTATATCAATTATATGATTACCTACCTAAATAACAGAAGAAAGAAAAATTTATTTATTGTTGCTCAAACATCGGCGCTTTTACATTTAAAACATACCGTAGTTACAATTTGTGATAAACCTATTAACTATTGTTTTAAACACTACTAACAAATGTAATAAGATTATTCTTGAATATTATGAATCTTACTAAGTGCTCGGCATCGGAACAAAACTGTTGGCCTGTTGGCGTGGTTAACTAATGCTTGCTTTTTACGGCAATGGTCGTGGGTTCGATTCCCACCCAGGACAGATATTTCTGTGCATGAACATGTCTGTTGTCTTGACTCTGGGTGTAATTTATCTATATAAGTATGTATTCACAAAAGAAAAGGAATATATGTAATATATCAGTTATCTAGTTTTTATAGTACAAGCTCTGCTTAGTTTGGGATCAGATGGCCGTGTGTAAATAATGTGCCAGGGTATTATTATTAAAAATAGGGTCCGGTTCAGTTTAGGTACCGTGGCATTGTATAAAGCAGCACCAACTGAAACTAAAGTAGTGAATAAATATTATTTCATTTAATAAATCCCCTCGTTTAGCATTAAACAATAAAATGAATCACTCCAATCGTTCTTCCTTACAATTAATTTATGAGAATCAGAGTAAAGTGATCTATTCTAGTGTAACGGGCTAGCCCTAACTAAGTCATGCAAGATCGTGCGCAATTTACGTGTTGAGTGTTCCTAAGAGGCTCCACTTAGCGCTGCTAAACAAAATTAACTCATCGCTAACTTGAGTGACTACTTATTTAAGTAGGTTTAATAGGAAGTGGGGAAACTTTTCTATTTAGACAATTGAATTGTATTTTATTTGCTGCTCTGTCGAGTGATTAGAATGAGTTAAATAAATACATATTCAAGTATAATTTGTAAAGCGGCGTACGGCGATTCGATATTAATTAAGGATGGCCGAAATTCATTTAGATAGATAGATAACACTTTATTGCACCAAATCGAAGCATAACATTATCACATCAGTTAACTTGTATAATATGGTACAAACGGCGGTCTTATCGCTAATACAGCAATCTCTTCGAGACAACCGTTGCGTTGGATGAACCAAAGCAATGCAGGGAGATAAAGTGGTAGTTGGCAGTGCATCTACTTATATAAATTTATATTATAGAAGTTTATATTCGGTTTAGATGAATTTCGGCAGAGTCGATTTTTATTCGGCCGAAATTCAGTTTAAATGTCGAACATTCTGCACTAGAAAGAATACCAACAGTCGCAACTTTTACTAAAAATAGAAAGCACGCTTGTCATTATATACCTGATAGTAAAATAAATTGAGTATGTTACATACTTATGGTTATTTCTTTTAAAGAATATAATAAATTAGACTTTTCTAATTTAACCGCTTTAAAAATATTTGACATATTAATTATACATCATTTTTAGAAATGTAACTACATACGAACTTAGTATCTCTTTAACAAATATTTCAATTAAAGATCCTGAATTTAATTAAAATAGCAGGTATTTAACTCGTAAACTAACAGCAATCGAAAAAATTTAACATTCTAATTGAACTAAAGTTCGGCCAAATTTCAGCGCAATCGTTTACTTTTACTGAATTTTCGGCCAAAGGTTTTGCACTTAAACCACTATTCAATTACACTTGATTGTAACTTTCCGAGCAGTTGACTTGTGTTAACTTTCCTTAGTTGTACGATTGTCTGAAAATGTCTGCTAATCGATTCGATAAGAGCATCGATTGTATAATAAAGCATAGGTATGTAAAAATGTGTTAGTTTTCCATTCGCCATATTATTATATATATTAATATTATTTAAATATTAAAGACAATAGAAGAAATACCACCACTAATATCTCCACCTCATCTCATCTTGTGGGGGGGCATAGGTGTGGGCCCGAGGGAATCCCTACTATGGGACGGGCAGCAATATCTATATAAGTAGTATGAGTTAAACTCATAAAGCAATAAAGTTTCCAAAAATCAGTTCAATATTCCAGATTTACGTCAAAACTGACTATTATTAATCAGATCTGTATTTGTATTTACCGTAACATGTAATGGCTGTTCGGTGCTCTCCAATTAATCTCCGCAAAGGGTATGTTTCAACAGCAATATGTGAACATTTCGCGAGAGCAGATCGAACATCATAGCTCATTGTACGCCTCCATTTATCTTAACATCACTTCTTGTAGGGTCACCATGGAGTCCCATGTTAATAAGAACCTTGACTGAACGTGTGGTTAAAACAGTCACCTCCCCACTTCGTGTCCCGGGTTTGAATCCCGCGTAGGAAATCTATTTGTGTTACGCATAAATAGTTGTCCTGAGTCTGGATGCGCTGTGTCCGTCAATTATATGTTTGGAAAGTACCCCGCGACCTAGCCGTTAAAAAACACTAGTGCGTGCACTGTCTTTAAAAAAAACTAATAAATGGATGACGTATTCTTAAATAAGATACAATCAGTATGGCAGTAGTCATTTAAAAAGAAATCATCAAAAAAGAATCCATAAGCCATTTAGGTTGCTTAAATAACTGTATATGTGTTTTCCACTAACTGCTCTTGTTACGGGTACAAACAGAAATGACCCGACAAAATTAAACTGCAGATGTGTGTCTGAAATAGCTTTCTTAGCATGTTGATAAAACCCCTATCCTAGAAGTTCCCACAATATGGAAACCATAGCTAAACGATGGTCTATAAGACTGGTATGATTTCCATACGTTACCGCGTGCGGCGGCTGACACGCTGGCTGCTCTCGACGCAGCGCGAACACTGAACTTGTTATTGATGGTCAAAATACGAGTTCATGTTCCTGAGTGTACCGTTTGTAATTACTTTGTTGATGTTCAACTTTCATTATAAAGACGCTCATAGACAGATCCGTAAACACTAGGCGAGGTTAAGAACATAGGCGTGCTTTCAGGCACTAGATGAGGGTTCACTTAAGATTTTTTTTTAGATGAGTATGCTGATATGCTTCGGAATACACGTTAAATAGTCGCTCCCCGCAGTAGTCATTTAAAAAGAATCCATAAGCCATCTAGGTTGCTTGGATAACTATGGAGACCAGGGTGAAACGTACAGGTACCAATATGTGTTTTCCACAAAACTGCTATAGTTGCGGGTACAAACTGAAACGACCCGACAAAATTAAACTGCAGATGTGTGTCTGAAATAGCTTTCTTAGAATTTTAATTAAACACTATCCTAGGAGAACTTATGATATGGACACCATAGCCAAACGATGGTCTATGAGCGTGGTATGATTTCCATACGTTACCGAGTGCGGCGGCTGACACGCTGGCTGCTCTCGACGCAGCGTGAACACTGACCTTGTTATTGATGTTCAACATACGAGTGCATGTTCTTGAGTGTACCGTTTGTAATTACTTTGTTGATGTTCAACTTTCATTATGGAGACGCACATAGACAGGACCGTAAACAATTGGCAATTGAGCGGTTAAGTACTAGGCCTGCCTTCAGTCACTAGATGAGTGATCAGTGTCATCACCTAAGTTTTTTTGTAGTAAAACTTTCTCTTCTTTGCACACGCTTGACTTGGGGAGAAAGCTGGTGAATACGTGACGAAAGCATTACAAAAAGTGTGATCGGGAAAGGCGAGCGGAAGTTGAGAGGGAGATATAAGTTAGTGGAGATAGAAAGAAAAGGACTCATGTTTCCCTCTTTCTCTCATATCCAGTTACGTTTCCTAAATTCACATGCGTTTCAAAATACATACATATTATAGATAAATTACACCGAGACAGTACCAATAATTGTACCCATCGCACAAAGATAATAATATGTTCTTGGTAGGGATTGAACCCACGATCACTGGCTTATTTAGGGTCACTAACAACTAGGCCCACAGGCCATATTATAACTAAGCTTTAAGTTTATTATTTATTTATTTATTTTATTTAAAAATGACAGCTCCCGCATTTAACATTAGGGAATCTAATCCCTGTGTCACGGGGTACTTTACAAACATATAATAAACGGACACAGATTACATGCAGACTCAGAACAACTTTTTATGGGTCACACAAGGAGTTGTCCGGCGCGGGACACGAACCCGCGACACGAAGCGGCAAGGCGACTGTCTTAGCTGCTACGCCACAAGTCAAGTTAAACCTTAAGGTTTTAACTTTTAAGGTAGAAGTTCCAGTAATAATGATCTTACAAACTAGTATCCAAAGTTAATTTTGTACTGGTCGTAATTGCTGCCAAGGTGACGAAGACGTAGGTCACTTTACAACGTTCAACCAATCTATGGAAATTGGTTGTCTATGAACATGGGGTCACAAACGGAATTAAATCCCTGTATTGCGGAAAACTTTACAAACATATATAATAATAATAATAAATAATAATAAACTTTATTTCTTAGAATATTTGCTGTAGTACAATACAAATAGCATATAGGTACATATGATTCACTTATACACAGCGCTCATAGCTACATGCTCTCACCGGTCCGTAAGTCATCGGCAAAGTTAAGCAACTAGGCTCACGATCAGTCCATAGATGGGTGACTGCCAAAGTGGTTTAATTTCTGAGCATGCTTCGGAGGGCACGTTAAGCTGTCGGCCCCGGTTGTAGTCTTTGACAACAGTCGTTAAACTATGACAGAGGCCTACTGGGCGGCTTGAACAACTCTGAAGCTAGGGTAACCACTGCCCATACGATAAGTAGGTAAGCACTAACAAACACCCAGACACAGAACGACAATAAATAAGTCACAAAACTAGCTGTTCTGTGGCGGGGTCGAACCCGGATAATGAGGCTGCCGAATTAGAGAGGTTACCACTATACAGGTTGTACAGGTGCCAGCACATCCAGCTACCCCAATCTGCCGAATTTATTTTATAGATTTTCAACTTTATCTTCTCTCTCTATATACGGATTTTCATTTGTCACGATCTTGTCACAACTCTTTTGCCTCATTTATTCTCATTATATTTTTCATACATATTCGCCGGTTTAGGGTACTTCAAAACTGGCCTTCCTTGAGAACATCTTTGACTTAGAGAATGTTCTACAAGGTCTTTCCCTTACAGTTCTACCATACACGCAGGTAAGTATACTTATTTTGTTAAGCTTATTTCATTCATCCTTTCTGAAGGCCAAAACCATCTCAGCATAGCTACATGCTCTCACCGGTCCATAATCAATCGGTGAAGTTAAGCAACTAGGCTCACGGTCAGTCCATAGATGGGTGACCACCAAAGTGGTTTAATTCCTGAGGATCGAGGCGTCTCCGTGCTTCGGAGGGCACGTTAAGCTGTCGGTCCCGGTTGTAGTCATTAGACAACAGTCGTTAAGCCATGTCAGAGGCCTACTGGGTGGTTTGAACAACTCTGACACTAGGGCAACCACTGACCATACGATAATTAAGTAAGCATACCTTTTTCAATCTTTGTGAGTACATCCTCTTTCACACCACACCTCTCTCTCTTACGTCAGTATTCTCTCTCTTTAGGTAATCATTTAATATACCTATCGTTGATATTAAATGATACATTGCTAAAATCGTAAGTAATTCAGTAGCTAACAAGAAAATTAATTAATTTCCTAGTTTAAGTAATAATGTTGTGGTTGGACGCGGTGATAGTTGTTTGGGCTGGTTAGGAAAGTGAAGTTGTCATCTAATCTCAGTCGTTATACGCTAGTCTTGACTATGATAACTTTGTATTGTGGCTCATTGGTCTAGCGGTAGCGTGTGGTTCAATTCCCAAGTCAGGCCAAAAAGAGATTTTCCTGTTAAGAAAATTTTTAAGTAGGTATTAGCCCCAAGTCTGGGAATTGGCGCTTACATATACCCGTGCCTTGGAAAGCACGTAAAGCCGTCCTTAACCTGACCGCTTTCCGGTTGTGTCTCTAAATGTCCCATCGGATAATGAGAGTGATTCCATAGAAAGTCCCCCCGTGTTTGTGCATACACTTGTGCACTATAATATGTGCCGTGCAGATGTCTGGTATCCTTTGAGACGGGCCGCCGTGCCTGAAATTGGACTATTAGGACGTCATTTATCATTAACCTCGTATCGTCATCGACATGGCCTTCCCCAAAGGATTCTATAAAGTCACCATTTGTAGGGCTGTGCCTTAGTCACTGCACTTTGAATGTGAGTTGGCGACCGCAGTTAGAAAGAAAGAAAGAAATAAATAATTTTATTTTCATTACAGATACGGACAATACATTTAATGTGGTACCTATACATTTTAATCATTATTAATTTTATCCGTACTGGTATGAAAAATGGCCTTATCTAAGCTAGTACTGCATTTCTGCAGTGCTGATCTTCCGCACTTTAGTACTTCCGCAGTTAGGTGGTAGTTAATACACAGGAGGCGCTGCTGCCTGACTACCTGGTGTACCCCTTTGTCACCTTTTACGAGACCCACAAGATGGTGTTAAAATAACTCTAGGGTAACCATTCTCCACACCACTAATTAGTAATACTTTTCATTTGAATTGATTTAGATGCAATTATATCCTCTATCAGCTCAGGTAGTCAAAAATTATACCTTATTAAATTTTAATTTTATAGCATTATTCGCAATGCAAAGCGTTTATCTAATCTCAAACATGAGAAATCATAAATTTAATCGTCCGGCGGGTCTCAAACCTGCACCATCTACCAATCCGGGGTAGGCGCTCTGAGTTAAGCTACCAATTATACCTTAACGATTAATTGTTGTGTGTCTGGGTGTAATTTATCTATAATGTGTATGTATTAAGAAAATATAAGTATTTTCATCAGTTGTATGTATACAAGTATAGGCTCTGCCTAGTTTGGGATCAGAAGGCGGTATGTTAGGTGTTCCAAAATATTAAAAAAATTAAATGTAAAAATAACACACATACATACCCGGCATTTATATCCAGGACCAATAGACCGCTATATCAACGAGGCAGTCAATTCAAGATAATATTAAGTATATCAAAGTCGAAATGTACATAACTATCATAAAATTATAATAACAAAAACTTGAGGAAGCAAGTTGAGCAAAAAATCGTAATCCACTCAACTTATCAAAATGAACGGTCAATCATGATTTTTAAGTAAAAAAATAATCAACCAACCGGTAGCAGAATTCAAGAAACCCTAATGATTCAAAAATTGTACAGCTTTTTGACTGCGTTGCAATTATATATCTGATCAAGATTTTTTTGTTGGGGCGAGTTAAATCACACAAGTTCTGATTCTATACTTGTATTTATTAAATAATGTCCTCCTAGCCAAGGCGGCCAGTTTCAATAGAGATTAGCCATCTTCTACGGGACTAGTCCCTCCCTCTAACCCACCACTGCAACTCCTGTAAGCCAGGATCAACTTTACGTACTCTCTGAGGCACGTGTGTGACATCGCTAAATCTCAGACTTCGTGCTGATACTGAACAATTTTATTAAAGAAAATTCCCAATATCACTTATTAGCCAGTCCTGGCATTTGTACCGACATCAATAGACGAGGTTTTCAATCCAACTGTTTTTTTTTGTATGTATGTTACTTGATTTTTGCATTATTTATGAATCACAAACAAGAGATCATGTAACATTGCAAAAAGAAGTAACATTTCAAAAACCAAGTAACATTGCAAACAGCGAGTAATATTGTTCAAGTCACGTTACAGATGTTATAATAATAATATGATAGATAGATACATAATCTCCTTGACAATAACTTAATACAAGCTAGCTAAATATCATTACTATTATAAAATAAAATTTATAAATGTTTTAACAATCCGTGTACCTAAATATCTATATGTAGCTAGAAATAATTATGTATACTTAACTATATAACTACAAACATGTTCTGACTATTTATAAGCGCTTTTTTAAAGTTTACGTGAATTAAAATATTTTTTATTTATTTATTTTATAGTTCTGTTTCGCCGGAAAATACTTTTTGTATAATACGTTGCATTGTGCGTTACCTTACAGAAGTGACGAATATTACGACTTCGCTTCTATCTTGTTGCGAAGACCCTGTCTTTTCTTTCCTAGGTTCAATGATCACATAATCAAAAATTGATTATATGTATAGTATCTTAATTATTTAGATATTGAACATAATTATAAGTTGACTACTTACAAATGCTCTACAACATAAGTTACTAACTAATCACTACAGTTCACTGCGAAATTAACTCGTAATTCATGTCAGTATGACACAATTTTGAAAGTAACAGTGATGTTCTTTACGTCCTTAAGTCATTGAGCGAGGTTACTTATCTTATAATTAAACAAACATTCATTACTCTCCACAACGACGTTAAAAGGGCTTAAAACAACCAATTCTTGCCTACTATAAGACTTTCTTACCCATCTAAAAGTGTGACTAATCAAACTAAATAATCATTTTACGATTACTTAGAAAATGAAAACTGGCTTTTATTTGCTTAGTGGTGCTGAGATCAGGAGAAAATTTCTATGGTCATAATAATTGTGAGGTCTTTAATATGGGTCATAAAACGAAATATTTATTCTACCGACTTTTATAGTATTTTACACCAGTAGTAAATGTTATTGGCTAAAATAAGCTTTATTTTCTCCTAATATTTCCTTTATATCGTCATTTTTATTGACTTTACACAGAACTTTGATATATATCTATATGGCGTGTAGTCACTCAGGGTTTGCCTTCTTAGGTCTTAGATATATAGAGAACCTGGCAAGAGGCTACTTTATTGTTTAACGCCGATCTTGCATATCGATTTGATAGTACGATTCAAAACAAAAATGATCAACAACCTTTCAAAACAAGTTGAGAAAAAGAGTCATTTTTTGCGTGAAAATATAAACTTTATAAATATGAAGATAACATTGTCTTCCCACCTATAAAATACATAACATAATAAGGTACATAACCCTAATACCCTAAACCCATGAGCATGTATGTATGTAGAATATAATGACTGCCTCGTTGGTCTAGCGGTAGCGTGTTCAACCGCAAAAAATGAGGTCCTGTGTTCAAATCCCGGGTCGGGATTTGAACGTGATTTTGGGATTTTTCCATAAAAAGAAATTTCTCAGTATCAGCCCGAAGTCTGGATATTGGCGGTATTACACCCCCGTGCCTCGGAGAGCACGTAAAGCCGTCGGTCCTGTACCTGACCTCTTTCCGGTCGTGTCGCTAGTCATCCCATCGGATCATAAGAGTGATGGAGTAGAAAGTGCCCCTGTGTTTGCGCACACACTTGTGCACTATAATATGTCCTGCGCAATTGGCCAAAATTCAGCCGGGAAGACATCATCATCATCATCATTATCATCATCATAATGACAGTAAATGAGACAAAAGTGGTGTGCAAAGATGGTTACAAATGGAAATCGGTAGTCTCTGTCTTCCCCGCTGTAAACTAGGAGTGAGTCTATGATCATATATCCCAAATATTTGGTTTGCATTTATCTGGTGAAGCAGTGAAAACCTCCCACGCCAACAGTAAATGCAATATAAAAAAAAGAAAATTAATGAGAACCAGTGCTGGACAAACACATCCCCAATAGATTTCCACAATGGTGCTGTGTATCACTGTATCACTTGAAGGGTTATGCCATAATGGTCACGCTTGGCAGACGGGTTGGTGCAGTATGATGGTCATAATACGACAGATGCTGCTGCCCGTTCTCTGGGATATATTCTCTCGGGTTGTCTTTTACACCATCCACGGGATGAAGTGATATTCTGCGCTGTCAGCCACCATCATCATCATATAACCACGTCCACAGCTGAACAAAGATTTCCGCCAGAGATCTCCACAATTCCTGGTCTTTCCAGTACCTGCATCCAGCGGCATTCATAAGATAATCAGTCCATCTTGTTGAGAGCCTGCCTAGGATGCGTTTTTCGGTTTGTGGTTGCCACTTGAGGACCTAAGCCGTCGATTCTACGATCTATATGCCCGGCTCACTGCCACTTCAGCTCAGCAATTTTTCGGGCTATGTCCGTAACTTTGGTTTGATGTCGACATTTCTGATCCGATGCCACAGGGAACCTCCAAGTTTAGTCCTCAGCATAGTGAATGAAAACTTATACGTATATTCAGTTCACTTATGATACGTACCCCACGTGTTACGGGCACTATGAACTCTACTTAAGATTGTTTCCGGTTAGGAACTTACAAAATACTCTTGCAACATACATTTTCATATTGAGCTTATCTTGGTAGATAGATAAACTCTTTATTGTACACCAAAGGAATAACAAATTAAAACCTTAAAGTATACAATTGGCGGTCTTATCACAAAATGTGATCTCTTCAAATAACCAAAGTAAATAACGGAGAACAGAGTACAGGTACATTATAAATAGTACCTATACACGTCTTTGGAATTCTTGCAGACTTGGTGCACTCATTATTAAAGGCACCATATTCCATAGTCAAACACTTTGTACCGAAAAAGATTTGTTAAGAAAACTAGTTACTATGACTAAGTCCACGAGAAGGGTGCCTGGTGGTAATATACATATATGTTTACAAAACTTCGGAACGAATGTATACGTGCGCGTCTTCAAGACTTCCAATTTTTTTTTCTAATATATTTCGGCCTGGGCTATGAAAATAAGTCCTACTTTTAGTTTGTTTTTTAGTTTACTGTAAAATTAAAAGTAAAAGATATAAAATAGTAAGGTTAGCAGTTAAAGTAGATTGACAGTCCCTGTATGCCCTGTTCTTTTCATACCCGCTATTGAAGAGCGAGATGTAATGACATTTACATTTGTTTAGTTGTGTTAAAGACGGAACCATCTGCACTATTTGGTTTCGAAACATTTTTATTAACAATTTGATTAATATAAGAAAATACTGAAGAAAATTTACACCACGAGTGCAAACTAGCACAAACAAATGTCTTCCATAGCTCAGGCTAGGGTCATTACTTCTTGTAACCCCTGACTCGAGCATTGGCACCATATTTGCTACTCTATTGGGTTCTGATAAGTTTAAAATTAATAATTTAGAAATGTGCCTACTGTAAAGGGTTAACAAGTAACAAAGACGTCAAATTACAGACACCAAAAAAGGTAACAAAATACGAGTATATGCAAAAATTTTCCTTAAATACATTGGTTCGAAAATAATGGCATCCTTTTCGATTCGATTTGGCACGAGTCCGAACGAAATTGATTTTTTAGCTCAAACATGTAGCGACAAAAAAGTAATTACATTATTTTAAGCGAGACCTTTTTGTAATTAGGCCACCATTTGGTCGTGATTCAATGTGGCGATTATTTGTACCAGTACACAGAGAATCAGTTAAATATAGATCAATCTTTTTATAATACCTTACAATACGGCCCGGTTGGTGTGCATGGTAGATACTACCTTTTCACGCTACAGGTCGTGGGTTCGATTCCCACACAGGACAGATATTTGTGTGCATGAACATGTCTGTTTGTCCTGTGTCTGGGTTTAATGATCTATATAAGTATGCATTTACTAAAGAATAGTAGTATATATGTAATGTAGTATATCAGTTATCTGGTTTCCATAGTACAAGCTGTGCGTATTTTGGGATCAGGTGGCCGTGTGTGAAAAATGTCCCAGAATATTGTAATAATATTGGGGTAAAATTCCTATTCTAAAACATTTTCGAAAGTGGCCTACTGCTTCATAGTAAAGCCCATTCATCTGTATAATCATCATGTGCGAGCATACAACTCGTGGAAAGACTCCTCCAGGAAATTTATGTTGCTTCACCCGATGCAGTGAATATTGGGCATAGAAAAAAAAATCGACACCATAAAAACAACAATAAAATAATAGCATAAATAAGAATAATGATGTTTACCTGGTAAAATTTTGGCTACATATCACGGCAGCCCAATGACATCCATTGATAGAAGCGAGCCTCTCCCAAGAATGGGGGATACGTCATAATCACCACGCTTGACAGACGGGTTGGGGGTCGCATTATGATGGTTATGTCTATCATACTGCGATCACCAACCTGCTTGCGTTGAAGCTGCTGCCCATTCCCTGGTATACATTTGTATACCAAGGTGGTTGGTGACATTCATCACCGCCAGCCATACATAGCGAGACATACTATAGTCCAGAAGATGGTACGCAATAATAATCGATTTAGTAACTTGACAATTCCATATATTCCGTGATTTCTTTTCATACGAGCTAAATTAGATATTTCATTGATAATGTACAAATCTTTGTATAGCACTATTGGCTCAATCTTTTAAAACCATTTGTAGAATTGTCATTACTGTAATTAATTAAGTAGACCGGAGATGCATCCATTTAGTTAACTAGTTGTGGAAGCTTGTTATTGGCATTTACTTACCAAAATTTGTAACCAATTGTATGTAAAAAAAATAAAAAAATAAAAGAAGGAGTAGTAATTATATTTAAATTAGTGTATTGGCGTTAAAAGATAGAATGTTAGCATTATATTGATTGAATAAGTTTAACTGACTGGCCTGTTGGTCCCGTGCTTAGTGACGTTCACTACTGCAGAGGTCGTGGGTTCGATCCGCCAAAAGGCCAAATCTTTTTGTGACGAGCATGATTATTTGTTCTGTGTTTGGGTGTAATTTTTATATAATATGTGTGTATTTAGAAATATAAATAATAATAATAATAAATAATATCTTTTTTATTTCCAAACCAAAACAAAACAAAAATAAAAATACAAAGGCATCATCATAAGATATTATGGACATGAAATTAAAAATAAATAGAGGATTACTACCAAACTAGTGCCTAGAACATTATAAAACAATATATTTTCTTTCTTTACATTAGAAAGTAAGGTTTGTTACACGCTTAGTAATTTGCGACGTATACAAATTTATACAATATTTACACAATATTTACACTATCAATCACTTAATTTATAAGAATGTATATCTGTTGCCATCTGTCCCGGCCTAGTTTGTGTGTCGGTTTTTGATAATTTTCCTCTGTTATTGTTGCCATCTATGTCAATGTTTTCTTAGTAATTTAATTCATAATTGGATGATGTCAGTGTAAATAAGTACCAAAAAAATGACCTTTGGACGCACGAAATAATGCATTCGGTTGCATAGATACAAAAAGTTTTGCTTAATTGGCGTACGAGTGCCGGAATACAAAATGGCAGACGTTTCTGACAAGTAATGCATTTTTTGTTAATTTAGACCTTTTGGGGGTCAGCTTTCAATCATTGCTTTTTGTTTGTAACTAAATTGCTTCTATGAATTTATAGTTTAATAGTGTAATAATTGAAGCAATTCTTAATTCACAAGCGTCTTTTTACAACAATTAAATGTATAGACGCCAGCACTTAAAGTTAAGCCAATCTTTGAAATTTCTTTTATAAATTTTCGACTTTATCACTTAAATATAAGGTTCACTTTCAATTGGGGAAATTTGGCAGATTGGAGTAGCTTGATATGCTGGCGTCTGTACTAACATTATTGTTACTACTAAATACTAATGGAGCATTCTGTCCCACTACAGAGCAAGGGCATCTGACAATGAGAGGGAATAGGCCATAGTCCAACACGCTGGCTAAGCGCGAGTAATGCCGCTTGGTGATTCTGAATATAAGATGCGCAATCCTAATCGACACACTCTTGATTTTCACTTCGATGTTCACAAGGGCCTTGTGCACTATGAACCCGACCTCACTTTGAGATAGTTGGTCGCTCACCCGGATATAGAACAAATCCTACATTGTTTCTCGGATGTTAGGCCTTATAATCGCCACTTGGAAGACGGATTGGCAATCGGAGTCATCGCACTCTATAGAAAATTTGACAACTATAATGTGGTAATAATAATAATGTCCTCCTAGCCGAATTTCGACCACGGCAGCCCGTCTCAGCAGAGATTAGCCATTTGCGCAGGACATAATATTATAGTGTTCAAGTGTGTGCGCAAACAAACAAATTATACGCTGACGACATAAAAATTTATAAATCTTGTACAAACTATAGTGATTGTTTACTTCTACAAGAGGATCTAAATAAACTTTGTCAATATTGCTCTCATAATAAACTTCAGCTTAGCATTCCAAAATGTAAAACAATAACGTACACAAAAAATAAAAACATAATAACTCATAATTATACTTTAAATAGCATAAGTTTACAAAAAGTCAATTATATCCGTGATTTAGGTGTTACACTGGATTCTAAATTGCATCTTAATCTTCATATTGACAACATTATAAATAAAGCATATCAAATGTTTGGCTTTGTCATGCGATCCTCAAAAGACTTTAAACGACCTCTCACGTATTTATCTTTATACAAAGCTTTAATCCGCTCTCAACTTGAGTACGCAGTCCCGATCTGGAGTCCTATTTATGAAGTTTATATTAAACGACTTGAAATGGTACAGAAGAAATTTTTACGTGCTATGCATTACCGATGCTATCATTCAAAACTGCCTTATCCGCAGCTTCTTGAAAAATACAAAATCTTAAGCCTGGAGTCCAGAAGGAAACTTCTTACATGTTTGACGCTGTATGGTTTATGTAATAATAAAATTGACTGTTCTAACATCACAAATCAATTGTGTTACATTGTACCTAGATCTGTGATGCGGCGAGAGGCGCGTGTTCCTCGGCTGTTCTACACTACAAGGTGCCGAACTAACGCCGGAGTGCGGGCGCCTCTACGTCGCCTCGTAGAGACATATAACACACACCTTGTACATTTAGACATTTTTGCACTTTCTACTTCAAAATTCAAAAAACTTGCCATTGATCATCTAAAATAACAATCGAGATTTCCTTTTAACGCTTTAGTAAACTCGCGCGAGTTTAGATTAAGATTAACTTTCTTTTACCTATTATTTTGCGGACATTGGTGTGGGTTACACGTTTACTACGTTACTTGTTTACACTTATTATATTATGCTGTAATGTGTAACTGTTTAATGTCCCAATAAAAAAAAATAAAAAAAAAATAAAAAAACATAGGAGCACTTTCTATTCCATCACTCTCATGACCCGATGGGACGCCTAGCGACACGACCGGAAAGAGTTCAGGTACAGGGCCGACAGCTTTACGTGCTCTCCGAGGCACGGGGGTATAATACAGCCAACTCCCAGACTTCGGTCTGATGCTGGGAAGTTTTTCTTTCTACAGAAAAGTCCGAAAATCACTTTTGGCCTGACCCGGGATTTGAACCCAGGACCTCGTTTTCTGCGGGTGAACTCGCTACCGCTAGACCAACGAGGCAGTCACAACGCAGCATGTGGTAATACAAATGGGGCAGAAAGGTTCTCAAGTGGCGACTACGAACCGGAAGACGCAGCGTGGGCAGGCTCCCTACAAGGTGGCCCGACGATCTTGTAAGGGTCGCTGGAAGCCGATGGATGCGGGCAGCGAAGGACCAGCTATTGTGGAAATCCTTGGCCTTTGTGACCGTCTTTCGGCTGATATGATGACGATGAATACAAATTTTACACTTTTTTACTAGTTTATGTTATTGGTTGATACAATTCCATTAAATAATTTTAAAATGTAGCCAAAATTAGGTTAAGGCAGTTACTACCAACTGCGTCACATCTTACCTTCTCGAATTAAATATATATCTTGGGGCAACAAACGCACTACCACGCAACCAGACAACTGATAATCATATTTATATATTGCTTAATAAATACATATTAAACATAAATAATAATAATATCCTCCTAGCCGAATTTCGGCCATGGCGGCCAATCTCAACAGGGATTAGCTATCTGCGCGGGACATATTATAGTCCGCAAGTGTGTGCGCAAACATAGGAGCACTTTCTATTCCATCACTCTCATGATCCGATGGGACGCCTAGCGACACGACCGGAAAGAAGTCAGCTACAAGACCGACGGCTTAACAACTCCCAGATTTCAGGCTGATGTTGAGAAATTTTTCTTTTTACAGAAAAGGCCCAAATTGCTTTTGGCCCGACTTAGGATTTGAACCCGGGACCTCGATCTCTGCGGCTGAAAACGCTACCGCTAGAACAACGAGGTAATGAGATAAATAATACCCAGCCACGGAACAAATAATAATAAAATAACATGCTCATCACACGATGAATTGTCGTGGGTGAAGATCAAACCCTCAGCAATCAGGGTTACTTACACCGACAGGCCAGTCAAAATCTTGTACTATGTGTGTTGAATTGAAATAAATTATTCTTATTCTTATAAAATTAAAAAATAAAAAAAACACACAGATCTGAGTTGGCAACTAGGGAAGGCTATCCAGAGGCATGCTACGTACGTGTCCCGACCATCTGGGACATGGTGTAAAAGGGGGGCACAGGAGCAGCATACCCGCGTTCCCAGGGCTCCCAACTTTAGGCGCCAAGAGAAGTCCACGGCAGATAGGTTTAGTCGGTGCGAGTCCGACATACCCACCCGCAGACACATTTTGCGGGTGGCATGCCTAGGCATTCCCCCTGTCTTAAAAAATAAAACAAGACACTACAAATCTAACCAGCCCAAAAATCCCAAAATCTCGTATGACATTCCTTATAAAGCATTAACCTCTCAATGTGACGTCTTCACACGGGAAAATCATAGTGTTAACTATATTAATGACTGATATAACTTGATATTACTTTTGTTAGCACGAATTTACAAAACCACTTAACCAAGGCCTACCACCCTGCTCTGCCATACGAAAATTTGGTACGTTCAGTGTATATTCAAGTGGAGGGTAGGTCTAATCATTTTGGTCGCTATGTTAGTTCGAAAAGAGGAAGTAGTAAAATCTTTAGCGCATATACCACGCCGTGTGAATGTTAAGCTTCACGATAACTTAATTGTAATAATGGAATTGTACCGGTGGTCCTGATTGAGATATTAAAACGGAAATAAGTTCAATAGTTATAGCGCATTGTTTAAAGTAAGAAGGGGCATATATAAAAAAGAAATGATACCAAGTCATCACTTTTAGAATTCTTTTATAGATTTTTATAGCCATAGCATGGGATCTTGCCTTCTGCCTTAGATATAAAATGAGAATTAAAAGTAGATCTTATAATGGATATTAAAAAAACTTTAACGCAGTGGATAGATCATTCTGGAGAACAATGCTTATGTATTAATATGTTTGTATTAAGTACCGGTAAATAATACAAAATATATATTGTTTACTTATTCTTACTTAAACAAAATTTTGTAACATTAAGGAAATAAAAATGATCTATGTAACACATAAAGCAGGTTTTATGTTTTTAAAACAATAATTATGCTATCCAACTTGTATAAATATTAATAAATATCTCGGATAAACTAACACACTGCCATCTGTTTCCAAATTAGGCAGAGCCTCTACTATGGCAATAATACAACTGGTAAACTTACTTATATATTTCTAAATACACACATATCACACTAACATTATAAAGGCGAAAGTTTGTGAGTGTCTGACTGTTTGAGTGTGTATGTTTGTTACTTCTTCACGTTTAAACGGCTGAAGCGAATTTAATAAAATTTGGTCGACAAACGAGCAAGTGGGTCACCTGATGGTCAGTGATCACCGCCGCCCATGGACACTCGCAACACCAGAGGTGTCACGGGTGCGTTGCCGGCCTTTAAGAGTCAGCAAACAAGTGTTGCTGACCCTTCCCCCCATCCCGATGAGCTCTGGCGACCTTAAGGACCTTAAGGAGTTAGCTGACACCCTGGATTATCACATAGGCTATATGTTTTATAAAGTTTGACGAGGGTAAAACCGTGGGGCACAGCTAGTCTTACATATATATTTCTAAATACATGCAGATAAATAAGACAGAGAACAAAGAATTGTATTCATCGCACAAAGATAAGTCCCGGGTGGGAATTGAAACCACGACCTCAGATTTAGCAGCCAAGGATTCTAACCACTAGATAGACTAACAGGTCACTCATATATATAGAATAATATCTAACGCTGTATGCTATAATAGCTATAATATCCAGGGACATTATTCACACACCACCTGATCCCAAATTAAGCAGAGCAGCATTACTATGGAAATCAGATAACTGATATACTACATATACTATTTTCCTTTTGTAAATACATACTTATATAGATAATTCCACCCAGACACAGGACAAAGAACCAACGACCTGCGGCGTGAAAGGCAAGTATTTACCATTCACGCCAACTGATCCATCTACACTAGTAACACATCTATTTCGTACACCGATTATATTTAGCAAAACATAGCGGAATTATCTATCTATACATCTATACAAATAAATAAAATTAAAGTGTCTGTTTGTAATATTGAAATAACCGATTTTTACAACATGTATATGACTATATATACGGTACATACTCCAAAATAAGTTTTTTTACAATTTTTGTCTGTCTGTCTGTCTGTTTGTTCCGGCTAATCTCTGAAATGGCTGTACCGATTTTGACGGGACTTTTATTGGCAGGTAGCTGATGTAATAAGGAGTAACTTAGGCTGATTTTTTTTAGAAAAAAAAAATGAAAAAAAAACCCAATTAACACGCGGACGAAGTCGCGGGCACAGCTAGTATTTTATATTAAGACCAATGTATTGTATACCTATGTTTATAAAAATTAATAAATTATTACTGATCTTACGCTGGGAAAAGCCTCCTTCATATTCAATTTAGCCCTAAACTTTACGTAACCGGATGTCCTGTACGCGGCGCCACAAAACTGAACCGATTCTCGATCAATACTCAATTATTAATCATTTAGATCGTATTCACTGATATCGATTTGGAGTATCCTGTTGATCATTGGGTTCGATATGATGTGTTAACTTAATATACATTCTTGTAGTTACCTTCAATGGTAAAGAAACAAGTATGAGATGGTTTAGTTAGTTTTTTTATTTATTTATATCGTATGGGCAGTGCCAAGATTGTACATATCACTCAGGAGGCCTCTAATATAGCTTATCTACGTCAACCAGGACCGTAAGCTTTACATGGCCTCCAAATCACGGACATGTTTAGGAACTAAACCACTTTGGCGGTCTTCTACCTATGGACTGACCATGTGCCTAGGTACAAAACACCTAGGCACATGGTCAGGCCATAGGTAGGAGACCGAAATGTTTCCGATTTAGCACGAATTTCTGTAGTAAGTACCTGGTTAAAAGAGGCTTTATAATTTCAGCGATCATTTCAAAACAGAATATCTATGCTATAGCACCATAGATAATGTTTAATAGCATGGAATTGTCGTCAACTAATAGCCATCACCGGTTTGTAAGGGATTGGCGAGGTTAAGCAACTAGACTTGCGGTCAGTCCATAGATTGGTGGTTCGGAGTCCACGTTAAGCTGTCGGTCCCGGTTGTAGCCATTATAAAACAGTCGTTAAGAACCCGAGTTGGCAGGGAAAATAATTTTTGTTTTTAATCGATTGCACACAGCAGCAGGATATTTTGTTTTTTTTTTGTATCAACACTGATTTCTTGCGTATGTAGGTATATTAATCGATTTTGATCAATATTTTTTTAATCGAATGGGTGTACTTGCAAATTAGTCCCATATAATTAAGCTTTCAATCAGGCTTCATTCATAGGAATTAGATTAGGTAACGTAATTAAGGTACTAATTAACATAAATAAATAATTAATATTAAAACTAAAGGTAGCTTTTTGTGAGCTGAATGATATCCATTGCTGAATAAAAGTCTCCCAAAAAGATTTCCAGAATGGAGCTCTTTCCATCCTTTGGCAAACCCTTCATGCTATAATCGCCACGTTTGGCAGACGTGTTGGCGATTGCAGTATGATGGTCATATTACCTTTACCTCGTTTACTGTCCGTATATCACAACACACTAATATTATAAAGGCGAAAGTTAGTGATTGTGTATGTTTGTTACTTCTTCACGGCTAAACGGCTGGAGCGATTTAAATAAAATTTGGTATAGAGTTAGCTGACACCCTGAATGAACACATAGGCTATAATTTATAAAGCTTAACGCGGGTAAAACCGCGGGGCACAGCTAGTTATTCATACATGCTCGCCGTTCTAGGGTACTTTCGACCTGATGTTTTCTTGAGAACATCTCCGATTTTTTTGAGAGATTGTTCTACGAGGTCTTCCCCTACCAATAGAAAAAGTTTGAAAGAAGTTTTACTTCAATAAAATGTAATGCAATGTTTTTAAAACAAAATCATTACAAAGTAAATAGCACTAGTTTTTACCTCATCTATCTTCATAAAACTGAGACACCGCTAAGTGTAACCTCAGTCAGTTATCCGCCAAGCCGAGATGTCATGAAAAATAATTTACATTTTAATAAGATGAAACTCAGTATCGTTCGTCGAGTTTATTTGTGTAACTAGTTTGTGGTATGTCAACTTTACGGTAGAAACAAATTGTTTAACTGGCATGCGGGCATGGATGGTTTTGGTACTTGAGCAGGCAACTAGTATTTAAAAAACCTAGAGAATGGAATATACAAAACCTAACTACGAGTATCACTCTTCACATCGTCATTAACTTATCCTTACCTTTATTATTTACTTTTCAAGTTCCGTTCACTTCGTCTAATCACACTTTTTGTAATTTTCTCGTCATGCATTCATCAGCTCACTCCCCAAGTCTAGCGTGTGTTAAGAGGTTTAACTTCAACAAGTTCGTTCCCAAATAATCACGCTCGTCACCGTGATTTGTTTTATCCTTAAGTTAAGTTATACTAAAAAAGATAATAAGTAATACTTTCTTAAATAAAAAATAAATAAATAAAAAAGGTTTTTATTCACGTAGACTTAAAAAAAGCGCTTGTAAATAGTCACAGCATGTTTGTAATACAGTTATTATTTCTAGTTACTTATTACAGATATTTAGGTACACGGAATGTTAAAACATTTATACAATTTATTTTATAATGATATTTAGCTAGCTTGTATGAAGTTATTTTCAATTATATTAATATATGTTTCCTGTGTGGTTCACGGCGCAGGAAAAATTCAGGGCCACCCATACCTTCCCGTGGGTGTAGTAAAAGACTACTAAAGGATACACCAGGTAGTGAGGCAGTAGTCCCACCTGTGAACTAGTTACCACCTAACTGCAGTCACCAACTAGAATGCCACGCACGGTGACTATGACAAACCCATCCAGATGGAGAAACCTTTGGAAGAGGCCCATGTCCAGAAGTAGACGATTTTACGCCGATGATATGTTTTAAATGCTAAAAGATTTTGATCTATATGTTTTTTATACAATTTTCTGACTGTATGGGAAATTAAAATCATCATGTTAGCCATATGCCGTCCATTGCTGGACAAAACTCTCTCCTAAGAATCTGGATGTGCTGTAATTGCCACGTTAGTAGACGCGTTTGCAATATGATGATCATAGTTCGAAGAAAGACGTTATGTTATCTATGTTAGTTACTACGTGAAGATGCGGACCGCTCGAAGATCGGAGGGGTTATTTTATCGATACGTAGTTCTGTTACCACACTATACAGCGTGTATCTTGGGTAAGTTTTGTTATTAGCTGAATTAAAAAAACTTACTCAATACGGGTAAATTGTAATGAAGGGGGTGAAGGAAACTTCTAACTTTTATAAGTTAAGGAATATTTTACTAATATATGGCAATTTTTTCACTTGATGTTGCTGGATGAAGTAATGATGTAAATTTTCCCTATTTCTTTTCACACCGCCTTAAAGTATCAAATAGGTTAATCCAAGTACAAAACTAATCTCATTGCGGTTACATTAGCTGCTTCACCGCGGAAGTGTAAAAATGTAATCTATTTTAAACATTTGTCGTGGTGCTCACCTCCCTTTTATTATCGCCGTAATGATAGTGAACAAGGCTGCGGTATTACGGTTTCGCGGTTTGTCTAGTATCGAAACAAACGTTCTGTTAATGTTTTCTAGTTATTAAAAGACGGCTTGTTATGTAGAGTTTTTATGCTCTTTGCTTTCTGTTTCGACAGTAAATGGATATCAACTGAAAAATACTTTACTTCTGAATGGCTGGATGGATTTGATATGAATTTTGGCGGTTAGTGTGATTGCTTTCACGCCACAGGTCGTGGGTTCGATTCCCACCCTTTTCCGTGTGCTCATTATTTTTGTGTCGGTTTGTCCTGAGTCTGGGTTTTAATTATCTATGTAAGTATGTATTTGCAAGAGAAAAGTAGTATCCTACTAATATTATAAAGGTTAAAGTTATTGAGTGTGTATGTTTATTACTTCTTCACGTCCAAATGGCTGGATCGATTTTTATAAAATTTAGTTTGCAGTTAGCTGACATCTTGGATTAACACATAGGCTATGATTTATAAAGTTTAATGCGGGTAAAACCGCGGGGCACAGCTAGTATGTAGTATATATATGACTGCCTCGTTGGTCTAGCGGTAGTGTATTCAGCCGCAGAGAACGAGGTCCTGCGTTTAAATCCCGGGTCGGGCCAAAAGTGATTTTGGGACTTATGTGAAAAAAGAAAAATTTCTCAGCATCATCCCGAAGTCTGGGAGTTGGCGGTATGATTCCTCGTAAAAGCACGTTAAACCGTCGGTCCTGTACCTGACCTCTTTCCGGTCGTGTCGCCAGCCGTCCCATCGGATCACGAGAGCGATGGAATAGAAAGTGCTCCTGTGTTTGCGGACACACTTGAGCACTATAATATGTCCCGCACAATCCCGGCTAATCTCTGTTGAGACGGGCCGCCGTGGCCGAAATTCGGCTGGGAGGACATTATTATTATTATTATTATTAGTATATGTATGATTTATCTGATTTTCTGGTATTAAATGACCGTATGTGAATAATGTCCTGTGAACCTCCTCACGATGCGTGACGTTCCCATAATTGCCGCCTTCTATGTCCGGTCTTTATTACTATTATTATTCTACAAATTTCCTTATTTTCCTTTTGAGTATATAACGTAAAGTAACGCGTTAACAGTCGATAAGCTATGTCAGAGGTCTGCTGGGTAGCTTGCTCAACTCTGACAATAAGGGTAACCTTAGTGTCAGAGTTGTACCATTGTAACCATACGATAAGTAAGTAAGTTTTATTATTCTAGAACCTTCTCTTGCTTTTATTGTCGGTACAAGTAAACAAAGGATCGTAGATAATCACTGACCATAAAATAAAGTAATATCTTTAGTCCTAATTTATATGTATTTCTGGTTGGCGGGGTTGGTAAATACTTGCCTTTCGCGCCACATATCGTGGGTTCGATTCCCACCCAGGACAGATATTTGTGTACATGAACATGTCTGTTGGTCCTGAGACACCCAGTTATCTACATAAGTATGTAGATGTGATGTCAAAATAAAAGTAGTACCTATATGAGTTACATGGTTTCCATAGTACAGACGCCAGCACATTCAGCTACGCCAGTATGTCAAATTTATTTTATAGATTTCCAACTTGATAAGCTGTGTTAAATTGGACATACGGACAGCTATTCACGTTTTAACCTAAAATAATCTCAAGAGTTGAGATCCCATTTCTCAACTAAAGAACTACTTTTAGTTCTTTACTTGAGAAAAGGGATACGAAAACTAATAATTACTTATATATTTCTGACAATGAAAAATTACTCCGGGTCCTGATTGACGGTTTTATACGCCCATGCTTCAAAGAGCACGTAATACTGTAGGGTCCTGCAGTAACTCTCCGTAGCCTAGTTTGTAGTGCTCCTGCCTACGAAGCTGGTGGTCCTGGGTTTGAATCCCGGTAAGTGCAAATATTTGTGTGATGAGCACGAATATTTGTTTCTGAGTCATGGATGTTTTCTATGTATATATGTATTTATCTATCTATATAGGTATGTATATCGTCGCCTGGTACCCATAGTACAAGTTTTGCTTAGTTTGGGGCTAGGATGATCTGTGTGACATTGTCTAAAAAAAAAAACAAAATTGATATGCTGACGTCCGTACAAGCTCTGCTTAGTTTGGGATCAGATGGCCGTGTTCCAATAATATCCCAGGATATTATTATTATTATATCTTACCGCGTTAATGGTATATTCTTGATGTTAAATAATGTAGATCGCATAGAGAAATCAGGGTGGTCTTCTGAAGCTAGTTAAAATGTATTAGCTATAGCGACCATCTATGATAATGACGGCCGCGAATTGCATTCAAACAATTTGATACAAATCTTGGCAGCTAGCATGCCTTCATACATGCCTTCTAGATAATCTATTGAGGTCAAGTGAGTAGTCATTTACATTATACAGAGATACGTTATATAACTTATATCCTTAACGAAACAAAACACTTAACATCAATATTAATAAAAAAAAACTGCACGTGTGGCGCATCGGCTAAGACAGTCGCCTCACCGCTTCCTGTTCCAGGATCTATTCCCGCCTCGGACAACTATTTGTGTGACCCATAAAAAGTTGTTCTGAGTCTAGGTGTCCGTCTATTATATGTTTGTAAAGTACCCCGCGACAAAGGGATTAGATTCCACAGTGCGGGCGTTGTTTTAAAAGAAACAAAAACAACGCTTTATAAAAAATGTGTTTTAATTTGTATAAGTACCTAATTGAATAATTAAAAAAGAATTAATATAAAATATATTTATAAATAGACTAGCTGTGCCCGCGACTTAATCCGCACATTTTGTAATGACTCCATAAATGTTACATCAAAATATATCTTATATTATAAAACATCTCTTGTCGCAAACTCATAAAACAATTACATGAAATTTACATATTTTCATACAAACTTTCATCCCCTATTCCCTATTGTTATTTTACATCTTTGAGTTTAACAATTTTACAAACTTTGAATGTCATATATATTGATATCAGAGAAACAGCCTAAAGATAAGTTTCAAGCTTCTAGCTCTGAAATGACGATAATTTCGTACAACTTTACAATCTGTCACCCCCCTCCCCCCTTCCAACTCCTTACAACCTTTTTTCGCATTAAAAAGTATCCTATGTACCAAATTTCAATTGAAATCGGTTGTGTAGTTTTAGCGTGAAAGCGCGACAGACAGACCGACAGAGTTACTTTCGCATTTATAATATTAGTAAGGATTAAAGCAATAACTTATAAGAAAATGTTATGAACATGTTTAAAGAGTATCTTAACGATAATACTAATTACAATTACACATCTACAAATAAAATTTATCTAAAGCTCTTCTAGACACAATAATATATCTAATTTTAAAATGAAATTATTAACTTTGATAGTGGCGAAGCTAGCATGAGTGCCTCGCGGGGAGGTATGTTTTTTTACTTATTATGAATAGTTTTTAAATTATTTCCTTTATATCAACATAATATTGAAGTCCAAGTACCTTGTTATGCTAAATGGGACGGAAAGTAACTCTACAATAATCTTTTTTTATGATACAGTTTCCTTCTAGAACCGTATGATTAAGCAATATTTTAGAGATATAAGAGCTTAATTTGACACTACATTGCCGCCCACTTCATTCGTTCTTTTATATAACCTGTATGACGCCTTTTCCCATGACTTGCGCGGGAAGATAAGCTCTCAATACTACTCCACTTCTATGATAGCCATAGAAATAACCAAATAACGGTCACAAAAGCTACTATGAATTGAAATATCAAATATCTTAAACGAAATTCACACAAAAATGAGTAGCCACAATGATTTCATTCTGGAGTTAATCCGTTTGGTAATACCTCAACGCAAAACTAACCTTGTTTCATTAAAAATAAAGTTTCTAATCGCTTGTTGTAAGCTAGAATCAAAATTGCTCGATGACCTTTATCTGAAGGACATAGAGTCCAAAATAGTTTATTTTTTTAGAAAAAGAGTTATTCTCATGAGACGCCTCCGTGATAGACTAAGGCTCATTCTTGACAGATTACGGAATATTTATGACACGTTACGAGTTTTTTTGAACCAGCGGGGCGCAAGCGCAAGACGTTTAGCATTTGAGTTTGACAGGAAGCTGTACAGCGTGTTTTGTATTTAGGATCATGGCGTAATTATTGAGGTTTCATTTCTTTTTAGAATGTTAATATTAACATTCATTGCCTGTCGTAATTTATGCTTTTTAATTCAAATTTTTATTTCATATTCTATTTATTTTTACATATTAATTTTTTTATGTACCAACGAGGCAATAATGTATATAATTTACCACGTGGTTGTTAGCAGTTATCGAAGCCTACAATCATATAGACTGTCCAGCCCTACACATCTCTCGGATAAACAATGGCGACCTTACTCATTGCATTTACCCAAGAATATCATGATGCCGAAAGGAGAAGGAAACTTCTGGGCCCAGCAGTTAACTAGTTGAAATGTGCATTAGAAAAACCGTTATATTTTTCTAACGGAAATCACAAAATATGGTATCATGTTTCTATCTAGGAAGCGAGAAAACTTAAATTAAGTTATGAAACTAAATAATCGATAAAATAATGATGAATTGCACGAAATCGATTAAGAATAAATCGGTATAATCTCAGAATATGTTTGAAAACCGAGTGACAAGTATTTTTCGTGGAATCGATTCATAGCGGATTGTATTCCTTTAATTTTTCTTCGAGCAACACTTCTCTGCCTGACAGCCTTTACATGCTCTTTGACTGTCACTCGTTCGTTGTCTTTCGTTATAAGTGCGCACGTATTTTCCATGTTTTATTTGTAGTTTTCTTCGTCTGTAGTGACTGCCCGGGGCGCAGGGGATCCAAACTTGCCAGATCTTCGACATGTAACACTCTCTATGCATAAAACCATAACACAACCAAAGCCATTCAAAAATATTTTGTAAAAAACTACAATGTTATAATTTAACCTCACTTTTACTATAATTCATATAACTTGATTCGTGGATAGCCAAATTTAACAAAAATTTCAGTGAGGTCTTGTTATTATATCCCCTTACAAATAAGGCTAGTTTGATTCAGTTAACACCTGGGCCCAGGACTGTATGGAGTCATTCCCTTCTCCTTTGTATATTATTTAATAACATATAAAAAAATAAACAATTTGCTAAGACAATGCATTAGAAATTCTAAGAACTATCGTTTAGACATACGAGTACCACAACCAAAAAAAATATTTTTTTTGTCAGTTACAAACAAGAGGTGACATCGTACGAAGATTTTTTTAATATAAATTGTCTTTTTTCCACAATCAATCCGCATCAGCTCTGATGCAGATATTTCTAATTTTACTGAATAATCCTTCAGTGTACAAGCTTATGGAATGCGCTGCCAATAAAGATCATGTGCGCTAAATCATACAATGTTAAAAATATGGCTAAACAATAGGTACTATTTCTCGGCACACACTCACATACATACTCAATCACACTAGCTACTCGCAGCAATAAATCTACTGATATCCGTTTGTGAAATATCCTATACATATATCCTTACACTTACATATGTATAAACATATAAATATATACGTATACATATGTTCGTAATATTACATTAAGATTTATAACATATGTACTCCATCTGCCAACTTAATCTTGATTTCTTTCCATTATATTCCATCCAACGCTAAACGGTTGCCTGGAAGAGATCGATTTTAGCGATAAAACTACCAATAATTGCGGTAACATAAGTTAATCTCCTTGTTTGTATCCAATGAAGTGTGAAGTAGACGTCTACTATGTGCAAATCCACCAAATAAAAAAATGCACAGACAATGCATCAGAATTTCTAAGAACTTCTGTTTTGACAAATCACAACAAAAAAATATCAATCTTTTACAATCTTTGTAATTTTAATTTTGGTTAAAAATAATTATTTTCTATAAAAATAGTCGTTTGAGAGACGATATGGAAATTTTAATATTTTGAAGTGCTCATCACCCTGTATATAAAAACGACTGCATCCCAAAATGAACAATTTGCCAAGACAATGCAACCGAACTTCTGAGAACTATTGTTTTGACAAACCTCAACTTTTTCTGACACGTTTTTGTACCTTTTGTTATAGTAATAATTACTGTGTATACGTTATGATTCCATGTTTTTGTTTGTTTTCCTAAATCTGAGTGACAGTTTTTTTGAGTTCACCGAAATTATTATTCGGGTGGCGGCGTAATGATTTGCATTTATCTGTCAAAGAAACCTTTGCTGGTGTGTTTTCAAGTTGTATTCAAAATAAAAGCTTGTTTAAAATTAAAAGCTTCATTTATAAAAAGTGCTGAGTGGTGATGACATTATCTATACAAATAAATAAAATTGGAGTGTCTGTTTGTAATATTGAAATTACCGGTTTTTACTACATAAATATGAATGTATATACGGTACATACACCAAAATAACATTTTTTACAAATTTTGTCTGTCTGTCTGTCTGTCTGTTTGTTCCGGCTAATCTCTGAAACGGCTGAACCGATTTTGACGAAACTTTTATTGGCAGGTAGCTGATGTAATAAGGAGTAACTTAGGCTACTTTTATTTTAGAAAAAGTCTTTTATTTTACGAAAAAACGAAACAAAAAACTATTTAACACGCGCACGAAGTCGCGGGCACAGCTAGTTTATAATATTATAATAGAAGGTTTGATAAACTAATTTTTTATAGCATGATCAATATGGTCACCTGGCGGTGAGTGATCACCAGGAGTTGGCGCAGGTAGTGCCGTTCCATGGGATTCAGAAATCGTGGACTAACTGTGAGGGAGAATGTCCACTTCTTCCACATCTCAAAATCCGGGACACAGAAACATTCAGTGTTAGATAATATCTCATACTACTCTCTTTTTGCAGAGTTTTTGTGGTAATATCAACTAGCCCCAAAATAAATATAATTTTTTCTAATTTTAATTAAGTATATTACAAATATTATCACAAAAATACACGTTAGTAGGTACAGGTCAACGGCCAAGTCACATAACAATAAATATAATAGGTAATAAAGAAATTGCAACAAGGAACCTTAGACTTGGCTAAACTTTGTCTAGATATATCATTACTTTTTAGAGATAAACAAGCAGTTCCAATTTTTTTACAGAATGTTTTTGGTGGGATAAGAGTAATATTTATTTTGGGGCTAGTTGATTGACGTACGGTAGTCGCTCTTCGTGTCTCACAGAGCACGCTACAAGCCTCAGCCTCAACTGTTATGAGACCATCTTTGCCAATAATTGCTGGTAATTTTAAGCCTAATGGATATGGGCACCTAGTCTAGATAGTGAAGCCTAAAATATAATCTTTATATGCCACCATTTTACAGCAATAGTTTTTAACAATGCTGATATACTATTTTCTCCTATTTTTGACCTCCTGTTAATTTTTTATTTATTTAATCAAAATCCAAGGAGGAATATTTAGAATCGAATTGTATCGGAAAATGTTGGCTAAGAATGGCCCTTAAGGATGTAGATCTATCTAAAAGCAACAATGATTACCTACCTTAACTGTAAAATTTACGAACAAATACTGTAAGGTAAACCAGCTTAATTTTGCGTATCTCTATCTGACATTCTCGATAGCCAAACGTAGGAGCGTGTGCCACAATAGGCCGAGAGCTTTATCGTGATTATCATGTGTTACGAGTTAGGGGGCAAGTGTCAAACGCCGATGTCAATCGATATATTTATAATTTTGATTAATTAACTTGTATGTTTAATAATATTTTCTGTGTTATATCCTCTTGGTTCCTATTTAAACCGTGAGTTTTTAGGGTTTCGTAACTTGAAAAGAAAAAACGGAACTCTTATAGGGTCACTTTGTTGTCCGTTTGCCTGTCTGTCTGTCTGCCAAGCCCCTTTTTCTCAGGAATGTGTGATACCTCCACAGGTATCAAGCTGGAATTTATATCAAATACTTAAGTATACTATCCCTTGGAGCTGTGAATAAATCAAACTTCTAAGCCAACGCATTCAAAAGATGCAGCCGTTTATGCCGTAAATTTTCGTCACTCGCGAGGGAAATAAAATATATAAAAATAAAAATAATATATATAAAAAAAAAAAAAAAAAAAATATCATATAATAAAAATATTTTTAGTAATTTTAAACTTACTGCCGTTCTCCTCATGAATACATGGAGGTATTAAATTGAAATTCATATCAAATACTTACTCAGGTCTATAATACCTTTAAGCTGTATTACAGATTTGTAGAATCCTCGGTGCCTGAGTCCGACTCGCGTTTTGCCGGTATTTTGAAAACCCCGGCAATACAAAATTTAATCCCCGTATCGGACTTTACAAAACATGCAATTCATGGTCCCAAAGTATACCCAGACTCATAACAACTACATATGAGTAACTATTTAATTGCCTTGTGCGTGACTACCTGAACTACTAATATACTACTATTGACAATATGTAGTAAAAAATATTAGACTTAAACTAGATAATTAAACATAATCTCTTGACAATAACTTGATACGAGCTAGCTAAATATCATTGCTATAATAAAATAAATTTTATAAATGTTTTCATACTATGTGTACCTAAATATCTATGTTACTAGAAATAATAATGTATACAACTATATTACTACAAACATTGTCTGACTATTTACAAGCGCTTTTTAAAGTCTACGTGAATAAAAACCTTTATAATTTTATTTATTATTTTATTTTACTACATCACACATGCAGTCATATGAGACTTGAACATCACACTTATTAGAGATTATACATTAACATAATTATACACAAAGCCAATTAAAGAGTTCCCCGAATAATATACTACGAAGTCACGTAGATGTTACGTGTTAGTTAAATTCTGGTAACTACTTGACATAGATCCGTTTGGAAGCCAACCCAACCCTAATTAAAATGGGATGGCAGCAAATAAAAAAAGAATTCGAGACTCGCTGTCCACGGATTTAGTATAAAACATTCTTTATACTATATATCTTTTTTATACTATATAATTAATATCCCCACCTAAATCGGTCACCGTATCCTAGTTGGTAGTGCTCCTGCCTACGAAGCTGGTGGTCCTGGGTTCGAATCCCGGTAAGTGCAAATATTTGTGTGATGAGCACGAATATTTGTTTCTGAGTCATGGATGTTTTCACTGTAATACTGTATTTCGAAGTTCAAAATAGCGATGAACTGTAGCCCTAAAGTACTGAAACGCGACTCACGTTAGTGCGAAAGTGCGCCACATCGATACACATAATTTCGAATGTTTTCCACCACGATGCACGTTAGTGCGAAAAGTATTCCACATCGTTTGGGTTAGGTTAGGTTAGAACGGTGACCATTTGGCGCGCGAAGGCGAGCGAGCGTAGCGAGCGTGCCGCGGCAGCGGCCGCCGAGCGCTAGAAAAACATTAACCATGGATATCTCCATAATGGCATGCCTTCGCATTTACTGGACTTTCGCACTAACGTGCATCGCGCTGGAATACATTCGACAATGTGTGAATCGATGTGGCGCACTTTCGCACTAACGTGAGTCGCGTTTCAGTACTTTAGGGCTACAGTTCATCGCTATTTTGAACTTCGAAATACAGTATTACAGTCGGATGTTTTCTATGTATTTAAGTATTTATCTATCTATATAAGTATGTATATCGTCGCCTGGTACCCATAGTACAAGCTTTGCTTAGTTTGGGGCTAGGATGATCTGTGTGACATTGTCCCTAGATATTATTATTATTAAAAATAAGTGAAAATAAATAAACAACTTACACACTGCCCAAACTAGGCAGAGCCTTTAATAGGGCAACTAATGAATATACTATAATAATAAAAATAAAATAAAAAATGTCCTGGGTGGGGATCGAACGCATGAACTCTGACTTAGCGGTCAGAGTCACTATCCAATAAAGTTGATTGAGTCAGTCTAGTCTAAGTCAGTCCTAATTAACATATCAGCATTAAAGTAAGTTCTTGTAAAAAGGAGAGGCTTTTTATTTCTGTCAATTAAATTTAGACACATAGTACTGCAGGTAAATTAGCATTACGATCTAACTTGTTGACTATCTTACTTACAATATTATATTAGTCATAGACTTTTTTGTTGCAAGTGTTCTTTTTAGTAATTGTAAAAGATGTAATGCCATTTAAGATAATTAAGTCGTACAAAATTGTGAATAGCCAGCATTTTCTTAAGCAGTTCGCAACAAAAACTCTGAATAAAAGAATTCAACGCGTGTCTTACGTTAAGGAGATTAAACGTAGAACTTAAAAAAATATCGAATAAAATTATTTCTCATCTACCATTTCCAACCGTAAAATGCATCTAACGTCAATCAATATTAAATTAATATACCAAATAATTATACAATAACTAATATACCAATTATAATATGGTACAATAAATTCAGCTCATTTACCCTCAAATTACGTATCTTATTTTATTGTAATCAAGGATCTTAAAAGATTGTGTATGAATTTCTCACTTAAACTATATATATGTAAATACTCCATTACTCTTCAAATGACCTTGAGCCGTCGTATGAGGCCCATAGTAAACGACCACGTCTCTATCCCGTAAGTCATTACTGGCAACACGCATTATACTATCACTTATGTATCTATATAGTAATAATTGGGTTATTTAGACTGCCTCGTTAGGGTAGCGGTAGTGTGTTCAACCGCAGAAAATGAGGTCCTGGGTTCAAGTCCCGGGTCGGGCCAAAAAGTGATTTTGGGATTTTTCCGTAAAAAGAAATTTCTCTGTATAAGCCCGAAGTCTGGATGTTTGCGGTATTATTACACTCCCGTGCCTCGGAGAGCACGTAAAGCCGTCGGTCCTGTACCTGAACTCTTTCGTCCCATCGGATCATGAGAGTGATGCAATAGAAAGTGCCCCTGTGTTTGCGCACACACTTGTGCACTATAATATGTCCTGCGCAATTGGCTAGTCTCCATTGATAACTAAGCTGTGTGACAAACCGTTCTATCCTCATAAAATCTCTGCTAAAGTCTTAACTGTAACTAAAGCTATTGGCAATCAATCAACAAATTACTCTTTTAATTGTCGATTCTTTGGAAAGTTGAATTCACAACTAGTTAATTGGCATCGCGATTCAGATGACGCTAACTTCAAAAAACTTATTCATTTCCGTTACCAATGACGAATTCTAGTTGTGGTGAAATACTAATGCAAGGATGCTGTTATATTGAGAAGTAAATCTTTTAATACGTTAATTATTTTAGGCACTCATAGCCATAGTTGTTTTTACCAATCCGTAAGCGGTAGACATTAGAATCTAGGATACGGTCAGTCCTTAAATGAGTGACCGCCAAAGAGTTTAAGATTCTGACAGTTTCCGTGCTTTGGAGGGCACATTAAGGTATCTAACTCAATCTTAATATCCAAATATTGAGGCCTCTCGTCCCATTGAAGATGGCAGAGTGCATCGACCCAAAAATATAACGCAGGCTTTTGATATTTGCAACAAGCTGGAGTTCGTACGCTCGACTAATGAGTGCTCTATATACTTCGTACTTAATTTATTCTGTTGGTTATATGTGCCTGGTCTTAGGCATCATCAGTGCCGCCACCAGCGTGAATTATTTGCGAAGCCGCTGTATCATACTGTTGCTAGAGCCAAGTCTCCTTTATGTTGAACCCTAGATATGCTAAACGCCCTTCTGATTGCCTATCCTGAATGCGATGTGTTTGCAGGTAGATGGACAGACATTAGGCGAACATGTTTGGTTTTCTGCGAAAGAAAGTATGCAAGGATGTCCAGTATTTTGTATCGAATGTAGTATATAACCCTAAAAATAAATTATGTAATTTTTTCTATGTTAATTAATGTAATTGGTTATTAACCGTTTTATTTAACTATAAATATATAAATGAATAGTCTCGTCGTCCGGATCTAGAAAGAAAGCCCATCATATAAAATTACTTTGGAAAGCTTGATGTATCTTATTTCACCTTTTTTTAAAGAGGCACCCCTGTGTATATGAATAGTAAGTGCCCCTGTGTTTGTCCAGATACTTGTCCACTATATGTCCCGCACAAATGGCTAGTCTGGCTGCCGTGGCTAAAATTCGGCTAGGAGGACTTTAGTGTTTTACGAAATATATGAAATTCATAGTAAACATACATAAAACATGAAGTAGTAAAACAATCCCAGTGTGATTACACCCGAAGTATACAGTCCGAATAAAACGCGGCCATAAACCACATATCAATCAAAGCGTAGTTAACGCTCTTGCTAATTTAACAAATGAGAAAGTTTATTTATTTGCTTTGGGCTATATATTTCTTGCATGTGAAAAAAGAAGAACTGAACCACTAAATTGCTCGGTTTATGTAAGACTAGCTGTACCCCGCTGTTTCACCCGCGTTAAACTTTATAAAAACTTGAGAGGTGTCAAGGGACACCCGGATGGAATGAAGTTATTTCTTATTATTTATTATGTACAAAAAACCTGTATACACTCAACAAAAATAATTGTCGCGACACCACACTGTTCAATGCGAAATAGAAATGAAAATATCTGGCTTGCTTTCTATAAGAGAGAGAGAGAGGGGGGGAGACAGACGGAGAAACATGCGCACGCCGCAGAGCAAGAAGTGTCGTGACAACTTTTCGTAAGATTTTTTTCCGTTTAGCCTTTCACAACGCGCGATAAGGCATTTCGTTCCAATTATAGCTTATGTGTTAATCCAGGGTGTCAGCTAACTCTATACCAATTTTTATTACTATCAGCGCGGCCGTTTAGACGTGTAGAAGTAATAAACATACACACTCACAAACTTTCACCTTTATAATAATAATCTCCTCGACCGATTTCGGCCACGGCGACCTCTTCAACTCCGTTAAAGCTGACGTTGGTGTGCTCGTGTGTGGCTGACGTAACCGATCTTACCACCATGTACCATGGACGCTGCATGTTTTACTTCGCAATAGATGAAGAGAGACCTCATGGCTTAACCCTAGTCCCTTGGAATTGTGGTCGGGCGCTGATATGAGATGCCACATAGACTACTTCACACGTCCAAATTACTTCAAGGGTAGCGGCTGTTACGTGGGATCTTGCTGAGGACCACCATAGGCACTAACCTATTCTTCTGTTTCTAATGTTATTTTTAAATTTAAATTGACATGCTTGCAATTTAATTTGGTATGTACTTTACTTATTTTAATTATATTGTATTTGTTGATATTGATGTGCATAAGTGTATGTCATGTACCTAAGTGTAATAAATATTTTTAAATTTGAATTTTTCTTTCGTTTTAGTTTGAAACTATGTGCACTTGGGGTTCAAAAACATGAAATTTTGTAAAGGTTTTGTCCATGAGCCTACTTGAAACTTCGGGTTACCCAAGACCTAGAGTTAACCTCAGCCAGCAAATCTGGGTTTCTACCGGCTAAGTCGCCGAATATCAATTTTGTGAATGGAGTTCAAATAAATTAAGGTTAAAATGACTTAATCAATCGTTAAATCGGCTTCCATGACCACACGTGGCGTCATAAATGGTTCGGAATCGATTGTCAACGTTGAAGCCGATTTAACGATTAATTAAGTAATTTTTAACCTTTATTTATTTGAACGTCATTTATGAAATCGATGTTCGGCGACTTAGCCGGTAGAGCCCCTGTCTGGTTATACAAAGAGGTAACGTCAATTTATGTGAATCCGCACATAGTAACTTAAACGCAATTTCGTACTTGTACTTTATTTCAGAATCCTTTTTTTTATTACAACATACTTTATTTTAAAACTTGTTAATAATTAATAATTGTTTTTCAACTGGAAGACACAGCATGGACAAACCTCCTACTAGGTGGAACGACAATCTTACAAGCCGCTGGTTGCAAATAGCTCAAGATCGGCCATTGTGGACATCCCTGGGGGCGGCCGTTGTCCAGCAGTGGACGTCTCACGGCTGATATGTAGTAATAAGTGAATGGTACCACTGGAAGACGAAGAATATATTCACAGTAATCGAGACAAGAGAGGTATAGTGCATAAATCGTAACAAATGTGAAAGTGTTGTCTGCCTAACCCTCTGGGTAACAGGCGTGAATGTATAGTCTAGGTATAATAAAAATAATAATAATATCTAGGGACAATGTCACACAAATCATCCTAGCCCCAAACTAAGCAAAGCTTGTACTATGGGTACCAGGCGACGATATACATACTTTTATACATAGAAAACATCCATGACTCAGAAACAAATATTCGTGCTCATCACACAAATATTTGCACTTACCGGGATTCGAACCCAGGACCACCTCAGTCTAGGTATGAATTATCTACCACCTCAATCCAGATGCTTATACATATTATCACAGGAAAAGTTGCGGTCATCAACTAGTTAATTTATAAGCTTAAGGCTACATGCTTGGCAATAAAATCTAATATAATATCAACAAGTGGATGTGAAATATGAAAGTTTAGAACCTATGACCCGTGTAAAAGTTTACTGCAATTAAAAAGGTCATTCTTTCTGTTTTATTAGCAGCTTTTTGTCGAATGTGCTGTTCAGCTTTGTTCATAATTTTATAGTACGTTAAGTTAAATATTGTGTAGCTGACATAAAAAAAATATAATCACCCTATTTCATCCCGTGGGGGCGAGGGAATATCTCCAGGATCATGGGCAGCAGCGACTCTCTGTTTACTATGACTAACATACTACGATGGCCAAGCGAAGTAATTCTGGCATATTCCTCCAAATGATGGTTGCAACTGCATTGCATTGCCCGCTTGAGTATGTTTAGCCGGACCGTCTCAACTGGGCCGTGTTGAAACCGGTAGTAGATGAACCTACTGAGTTTGTTTTGCTGGGTCTTCTCAGTTGGGGTGCATTGGATCCGGTGGTAGCATTAACTAAAGCGCGACCGTCGTTTTAAACACAAGGTCCGTTATAATAATAATACTGAATTTATACCTTAATATAGACAGAACCATTCTGACAATATGTAGTAAAATATAAATTTCAATAATTAATCCTAAACATAATCTCCTTGACAATAACTTAATACAAGCTAGCTAAATATCACTACCATTATAAAATAAATTGCATAAATGGTAACCATCCAGCAAACTATAAAGGTTGTAAAATATACAGGGAACTACAAAATATTAAATTCCCGAAAGTACAGGAGCGTAAGATTAGGCCAAAGGAACAGCTGAATACAGAAAACATAACGCCAAAAAACATTAATCAAACATATAGCGACATTTTAAGGCATAACAACCGCCCTACAGAATCTATACCCCAGGAAACCGAACACTATAATAGACAACCTAACTCAAATGAAGTACATGAGATTATGAGCCTAATGAAACAAATGATGGAGCAGTTAACTACACTCACAAACTTAATAATGACACTCACAACTAAGCTTTCATCTTCGATTGCTTAAAAATTGCCTTATGGAACGCCAACGGGCTGTCACAACATACACTTGAAGTAAAAACCTACTTACAGTTACAAAATATAGACATTCTGCTTGTCACAGAAACACGCTTCACTAAGAAGAGCCACTTATATTGATAATTATAAGATATATCACACAATGCATCCAGATGGTGGTGCACATGCAGGAAGTGCTATACTTATCAAAAATAACATTAAGCACCATGAAACAACCCATTATTGTAAAGAAGAAATCCAAGCAACCAATGTAGTTATTGAAGACTGGGTAGGGCCTCTCACTATTTCTGCTGTATATAGTCTACCTAAACATAACCTTAAATTGGATGATTATGAACAATTCTTTACCACACTTGGCCATAGATTTATTGCAGGTGGAGATTGTAACGCTAAGCACCACCACTGGGGCTCACGTACCATAACACCAAAAGGCCGTCAGTTGCTGAGGTGCATAGAAAAACATAAACTTAATATTGTTTCTCCTGGACAACCAACACACTGGCCTTCAGATAGGAAGAAAATACCAGATTTACTAGATTTCTGCATAATTAAGGGAATTGCTAACAACTTTCTTACATGTAGAACAACGTTTGACCTATCATCTGACCACTCGCCAGTAGAAGTAATCCTGAAAAGAAAAATCACTTTGACGCCGAAACCATCTAAATTGCATACACGTAAAACAGACTGGGAACTATTTAAACATCTGGTTAAAGAACAGCTTGATATGCATATTCCATTAAAAACGGACGATGATATATTGGAGGCAGTTGAACATTTTACACAATCTGTTCAAAAATCAGCTTGGCTCGCTACCCCCGAAGAATCAGAACTCAAAAATAATAAACATGTATGCCCAGTATCCGTCAGACAACTATTAGCTCAGAAACGTAGAGCTCGAAAAAAGTGGCAAGATACAGGTTACCCCTCAGATAAAAAACATCTGAACTATCTTCAATCTAAATTAAAATTGTTGCTTCAAGAACAAAATAACCATAGTATACAGATATCTCTTCAAAACTTAGACTCCACACCCGCATCAGACTACTCTTTGTGGAAAGCCACAAAAAAACTTAAATGCCCAGTTACTACCAACACTCCTATACGCAAAGACGACAACGACTGGGCGGTAAGCGACATAGATAAAGCGAATACCTTCGCAAAACACCTGAGAAAGGTTTTTACGCCAAATCCAGACATGGGATCTACTAAAATTAAGGAAGTTATGCATCTACTTAACCAAACTCACCAACTTGAACTTCCTATTGCTAAAATCACAAAAAATGAGGTTAAAATGGTAATTAAGGCTTTAGATCCAAATAAAGCCCCAGGCTATGACCTTATCACAGGCAGAATACTTAAAGAACTGCCAGAAGAAGGCTTCAGGTTTCTCACAATTCTGTACAATGCAATTCTTCAGAGATGCTCGGTCCCACTCCAATGGAAAGTAGCTCAAGTTAAAATGATCCCCAAACCAGGAAAGAGTCCAGTTGATGTCAAATCATACAGGCCTATCAGCCTCCTGCCCATTGCATCCAAGGTTATGGAAATACTCATTTTAAAAAGACTGCTACCAATTATCTCGGAAAGAAAGCTTCTGCCTGAACACCAATTTGGGTTCCGCCAAAAACACAGCACCATTGAACAAGTACACCGACTTACCGAAAATATAACAAAAGCCTTTGAACAAAAGAAATATGGTACTGCCGCCTTCTTGGATATATCACAAGCATTTGACCGTGTATGGCATGAAGGGCTCTTATTTAAAATAAAAACCCACCTACCGATAAATTTTTACAACCTAATAAAATCGTACCTACTTGATAGACATTTCTTTGTGAAGCATGGGATAATTACATCATCTTTATATGAAATACGGGCAGGTGTTCCCCAGGGCAGTGTAATGGGTCCAACACTATATCTAATCTATACAGCAGATCTTCCAACAACAGAGGGTGTTGTCACAGGAACATTTGCTGACGACACGGCTATCCTTTCGACAGACGCATCTGCTGAAGTTGCGACGCTAAAACTGCAAACTAGCCTCAATCACATATCAAAGTGGCTCAAAGACTGGCGTATCAAAGCCAATGAGACAAAATCTGTCCAAGTAACATTCGCTACTAGGCGAGGATTATGCCCACCAGTCAAACTGAATGATGTTCAATTACCACAAAATGATCACGCCAAGTATTTGGGCATATACTTGGACAGACATCTAACTTGGGCTAAACACATTTTAACAAAGAGATTAGCAATGGGACAGCAAGTGCGAAAATTGAACTGGCTACTCAATAGAAAATCAAAACTATCACTAGAAAACAAACTTCTTATTTATAAATGTATCATAAAACCAATATGGACTTACGGGATACAACTTTGGGGAACAGCAGCAAAGTCACATATACAAATCATTCAGAGGTTTCAATCCAAAATAATAAGGACAATTGTAGACGCACCATGGTACATCACTAATGATAGAATACACCATGACCTAAAAATTAAAACTGTGAAACAAGAAATAACTGAAACAGCAAAAGCATATAAGGAACGTATTATTAAGCATCCAAACATGTTGGCAAACAACCTTATGAATCAACAGCTGGTAACCAGGAGGCTAAAAAGAAAAATTCCGCAAGACCTGATCATATAAAGGTTTAAATATTAACGGACACGTTGATGGATGTGGACCGAACAAGTCAATAATACATACACACTTACCTATTGCTGAATATCAAGCAAATGATAGATTGCAATAAAAAGGAAATTAAAAAAAAAAAAAAAAAATGTTTTAACATTCCGTGTACCTTAATATCTGTAATAAGTTACTAGAAGTAATAACTGTATTACTACAAACATGTTCTGACTAATCACAAGCGCTTTTTTAAAGTTTACGTGATTAAATACCTTTTTTATTTAAATTATTATTTTATTGTGCAAATATTTTGAGGAAGCCTTTAGCCAGCAGTGGATGATATTCGGCTGACATGATGAGTACGAGTACATGTGGTTTCCGCCCATAAAAAAAATAACACGCCCACCTGGTACTATCCCGTGGGTGTAGTAAAAGGCCACTAAGGGATACAGCAGGTAGTCGGGCAGCAACGCGTCCTGGGTATTATAGCTACCACCTAACTGTGGTCGCCAACACGCATGCCAAGCTAGGTGACGAAGGTAAACCCCTCCAATTGGCAACGTTATGGAAACCTTTAGGGGAGGCCTATGTCCAGTAGTGGACAATTTCGGGCTGATTGTATATTTACAAACAACCATAATTTTTACAAAAAACGGTTGCCTGGAAGAGATCGCACTTAACGATAAGGCCGCCATTTGTACAATCTTAACATACTCATAGTTCTTTTTATGAATTATTTTTTGGTGTACAATAAAAAGTTACTTACTTACTTATATAATCGGTTAAACAACATATTTTATTTTTCACCTTCATGTTATTGTAGTTAAAAGACTACAAATAATGTTAAATAAAGATGAAATAAGGAAATTAAGTTATAATGAGTGGCCTAATCGCTATGGATTATCTCTTTCAGGCAACCGTTTAGCGTTGGGTAGTCAACTAAAACACTACCTGATCTAAATTAGGTAGAAGCTATAATATGGCAATCAATATATTTGAATGGCTTTAAATTGTATTCACTCTTTTGGCTTTATACTATTATATTTTATTTATATAACCATAATTGGTGCATGTTGCGTTAGCCTGTAAGTAATTGTCGCACTTATAAACGTACTAATAATAAGCAAGTATAACTTTAAATGTATTGTGTGAATAATTGTTGGCTAACCTAAATAAATAAATAAAAATCAAACAACTGATGGACACACGTCTGATATATTTCAAAAAATACTTAAATATTTTAGATAAATTATACTCAGATACAGAATAAATAATCGTGCTCATCACACAAAGATTTCTCCCTGGTGGGTATGGTACCCACGATGTCTGGCCTATTAGTCAGGGTCACAGTTAAGCATTAAGGCTTGCGGTCAGTCCCTGGCTGACCAACAAAGTGTGTTAACAGTCGGGGTCGCTAACCCGGCACAGGCCACTTACTAATTAGACCCTATCCATACCGAACCTTCATATATACCCCATGATCGTGTTCGGTGCATAAATTGAACCTAGACGTTAACACCATAGAGGTCATCCACTTCTATTCAAAAATCCAATCACACATCCAAAAGTATAAAATAAAATATCAAAATCACTCCATTAATTACTTAATATACAAAAAGTCTGACCCCCATTGATGTGCTAACATTGGTTCCTCACAAAATAGACTCGTTATACGCAACGTCAATCATATCACGAGATCCATTCAATTGGTTTAATATAAACGTTACAAATAGTAATCAAATGGGCCCGCTTAGCCAAACGATTTTTTAAATTTTCATTTTTGACCTTATACGTCTACGAAACACAGAGTTAGGAACGTCTATTGACACAGAAATAATAACAAAAAATAATCTTCTAATTATTACCGACTAGCTGCGCCCCGCTGTTTTACCCGCATAAAACTTTATATTGATTGAAAAAGGAATGCTGAGATGGTTTAGCCATTTAGAAAGGATGAATGAAAGAAGATTGACCAAAGAAGTATACCTGGCCTGTGTGAATGGAACAGCCGGAGGGAGAAGACCTTGTTGAACATTCTCTGACCAAATTGGAAACGTTCTCAAGAAAGTACAGGTCAGAAGTACCCTAAACCGGCGAGCATGTATGAATAATATAATGACAGTAATCTAGGCAAAAGACGTGTGCAAAGATCGTGAAATCCGTTGTCTCTGCCTACCCCTCTGGGAAACATGCGTGAGTCTATGTATGTATGTATGTAAACTTTATAAATTATAGCCTTTGTGTTAACCCAGGGTGTCAGCTAAATCCGTACCAAATTTTATAAAAATCCCTCCAGCCGTTTAGACATGAAGAAGTAACAAACATACACACTCACACAGTCACACACTCACAAACTTTCGCATTTATAATAGTAGTATGATTAACGTCAGATGAAACTGCGTGAAAGACGCAGCGTCAAGGTGGACCAATCATCTTCTGGAAGTCGCTGGAAGCCTCAGGTTGCGGTAACAAAACACAGGTAATAGTGGATTTGATTGGGGGAGACCTTTGTTTAGCTGATATGATGATGATGATAGACGTCATGAGTTGCTTCGGCAAGTACTGTACCTGATCGTTCAGTCTGTGTATAGATGGGAAACCGCCAAGGTGCTTGAATTTTTAAGTGTTTTGGTACTACGGAGGGCACGTTATACATTTGTCCACAGTCGTTTATAAATCTTATCGTCAGAGGCCTACTGGGCGGCTTCAATAACTGCCCATACGAAAACATATAGTCAAACTATGACTGCACGTGAGGCGCAGCGTCTCAGACAGTCACCGCGCCTCTTCGTGTCGCGGTTTCGAATCCCGCACCGGACAACTATTTGTGTGACCCATAAATAGTTGTTCTGACTCTTGATGTAATTTGTGTCCGTGTATTATATATTTTTAAAGTACCCCGCGACACAGGGATTAGATTCCCTAGTGCGGTCATTGTCTTTTTAAATAAATAATAAAAAAAACTGTACCTCCTCTTTTTATGGAAGTTCGATATTGATTGTAAACCTTTTATACTACTCACCCTGGAAACAAGCTAACCCACGTGATGGCAAGCTTTTGTCAATTGTACCTCACATAGCATAGCTCACTTAAAATCATTCTTTTAAAAAACTTATAGTAACAGAATAATAACACACTATATTGTTATACTATATAATGTAGTTACTTGTTATTTAGAATGTCTATTCTAAAGCATATCAGCCCTATAGCCACACTATCCGCCTGTCAATATTCAAAGTACGAGTGATGTATGGAATATTTGGCATTTTTCCGACAGACCTACGATCATTGATCACTATTAGATGCGCGCGCGCCGACGGATCATACTGACGCGATTACTGCTTTGATATTCTCGTTAAATATAGGGGATTTGATAGCTACAAATATGAATCTAATATTAATATATTATTGTTACGGTAATGCTCGCGTTTTAAAGTAAGGTAATTTTGTGTTCATGTTTATAAATTTCTAAAACAACTTTCTTACCTACAATATAAATATTTTTTTTTACTCTTTGGACTTATTATTTTTTTTATGTCATAGGGCGACAAACGAGCAAGCGGTTCACCTGATGGTAAGTAATCACCGCCACCCATGGACACTCGCAACACCAGAGGGGCCACGAGTGCGTTGCCGGCCTTTAAAACAGTCAGAAAACAAGTGTTGCTGACTCTTCCCCTCACCCCTATGAGCTCTGGCGACCTTACTCACACGCAGAAACATCTTTAAAGTTATTATTAATGAATGTCTTCTGTAAGTTGGAGGTACTTCCCCAGTCGGGCTGCTCATAGAGCGAACGAACGCTGTGCCTACCTCTCTTGCTCATAGAGCGAATGAACGCTATTACAAAATATATCCTAATAATAATAATATCTAGGTACAATGTCACACAGATCATCCTAGCCCCAAACTAAGCAAAGCTACGATATACATACTAATATAGATAGATAAATACTTATATACATAGAAAACATCCATGACTCAGAAACAACTATTCGCGCTCATCACACAAATATTTGCATTTACCGGGATTCGAACCGAGAACCACCAGCTTCGTAGGCAGGAGCACTACCAACTAGGCTACGGCGACCGTCAACTAATATTATAAATGTGAAAGTTTATGAGTGTCTCTGTGTTTCATGAAGATCATCATGCTGCGATCGGCATCCCGTTTGCCATGCGTGACGATTATGGCATATCCCTCTAAATTTTAGACACAACCCCATTATGATAATCTTTTGGGGAGGTCATTGACTAGCAGTGGACGTCATTTTGATGACATGATGAGACACTATTAGAACTAACAGTGCTCAAGTTCCAAGTTATTCATTTTTATTAAAAATGAAACACGCCAGCTATAGAGCTGGCGTGTTCCATGTTCCATAGGGAAGTGAATTTTTGAGGCGTAGGGTACTTTATACTCAGAAAAACTACTTATGGGGCATATAAATAAAAACAATAGCGCTTGAAGTCTGTCGCACAAGCCTCTGAAATCTCTGATTGGTCAAAGCAAAGAAATATTAGGTCTCTCAAATATTATGAAGCTTCTCATTTTGTATTTTAAGTAACTCAAATTAATACTTGCTAGTTGCTGTTCTGTTGATTTCTCGTCACTCGCAGTCAGTCGCTCACTTAGTAACACTATAACGTAAATTCATTATTTTTGTCACTTAAAACTTTAATTTACAGTCACTCGTTTAAATACTACCCCCTAATGATAATTAAAACGGTATTACAGGTACGGATAGGTACGTGTGGCCAAATTTACAATCGCACATAGTTGTAGTTGTCGATTTTTAGCGCTATCGGAAACACAAAAAAAATTAAATGACGATTCCACATATATGTAATTTTTTTATGGAAAAATTGTTTTCTGACTTTTGAATCAACGTTACACAAATTATTTAATACTTAACACTCAATGTTTTATTTGTATTCCACATTGTCAATTAGATGTTAAAATAATATATAGCACCATTATGGACCCAGTCGGGCACAGCAAATGTAGAAGGGAGGAAATTAGTTAAGAATTTGCTAAGGTAAACGCATTTTCATAGCTTCTATGCATAAAGCTACATTCTAATTTCTTCCTTATCCCCAAAAAAAACCTATGTAAACTAAACGTTGTTTGTTATATTATCTTTATATAAACTAAGTTAATGTAAGGATTGGAGAGATGAGGATGCTTGATGGGAATAACCCTTTCTCCTTTCTTCTAGTATAACAAAAATCTGGGTAATAATGTTTATTTTTTGCCGTCATTTCCGGACTGAGCTTAGAGCTTGGCTAATAATAATTAAACTTTAAGTACCAAAATGGGTGTGGGCTACGTCTGGGTATAAAACTTAGTACCATAAACTTCTTAATCTATTCCCATTTATAGCCACATTCACCTTATTGCAGAACCCTTCACGTTTACAACCGCTTCCAGAAGTCAAGCAGTTAGAACAGTTAATACAAATTAAATATAAACGAAGTTATTATATCAATAATGACTCTAACGCTATCCGCTGAGAATCCAATTTAATTAGTAATTACAATCGGATCCCTCGGCCGGTGAAACTAACTGTATCCAGAATTTCATTGATATTTAATGTGTGAATTAAAGTGTGATTGCTTTTCCCTATTAGTCTACAAAAGTTAGTATTAATACGTTACGTCTGGCAAAGTTGTTTGCTACAGGAACATTTACAACTCCAAAAGTAAGAATATTTTTTAGTCCTAATCAATGTTATCATCATCATGTCAGTCGAAGACGTACATTGTTGGACAATGGTCTCCCAAATAATGAATTTATTCAGCACTTGCGTATTAACATACACTTGTTCTTGTCAAGCTCACAATTCAGTACATAAACATAGTCAAATATAGTATTAATGTAACAAAAAACATTGAATTAGTCCATCTGTTTGGTTTTTTATCACATACTAGCTGTGCCCCGCGGTTTTACCCGCGTTAAATTTTATAAATTATCACAGCTCCTCCCCCGTAGGTGATAGCGTGATAATATGTAGCCTATACGTTGACCCGACCTCTTAGTAATATTCATGCAAAATTTGAAGTAAATCCATGCTGTACTTTTTGAGTTTAGCCCAGACATACATACAGACAAACAGACAAAAAACTTGTGTGTACTTATGTACACGCGTTAGAAGTTATACTTCTTAATATACAACTTGAACATAGTTATCAATTTTCATACCACCTAGAACTAACTTCATGCTATTATTTTTACGATGCGCGCGCATCGTAAAAATTCACTGTCATACCACCTAGAACTAACTTCATGCTGTTAATTTTTTTGGTGTCGGTGTGCGCGCGCATCGTATAAATTCACTCTCATCATTTTTCTCCATCGCGCCAAAAGTATAATTTCAAAAATTCTAAAAACTATATTTTTGGCTTCGACTTCTATGGTAGATCACGCCCCAAGTATCCTTTTTTTAAAATATTCAATGTACAGTTTTGACTTTCCTACGATTTTATATATGCAATGGATAATAGATTTTTATATTATTATTATAAATAACAAATATCAAGTCACTTAGCTATTATTTTTAAATTTAGTACTATTATATTAAAATTAAAAACTCAAGGCAAGTAGCACTTGGCTAGTGCAGAAGACTCTCAACCAGCAGTTTACTTTAAGCGATATAATACCTCAGGGCATCCTTATGGGGTTCGGGCCACAGCTCAGAAGCTGCTCAGCGCTGGAGTAAAAAGACGGAATTCTAAATGAGGGTTTGACCACATGGACGGGACCATTCAATTGGTGCATACAATTGTGCACTTTAATATGTCACTCGCAGATGGCTAGTTTCCATTGATTCTGGCTACCATTGCTAAATTTTGACCAGAATTTATTATTACTATCATCATCAGCATCATATCAGCTGAAAGACGTCTACGGCTGGACAAAGGCCTCCCCCAAGGATCTCCACAATAGCCGGTCTTGCGCTGCCCGCATCCAGCGTCTTCTCGCGACCCGCACAAGATCGTCGGTCCACCGTGTAGGAGGCCTGCCCAGTATCCGTCTTCCGGTTCTTGGTCGCCACTCGAGAACCTTTCTGCCCCATCAGCCGTCAGTTTTACGAGCTATGTGCCCTGCCCACTGCCACTTCAGTTTGGCAATTCTTTGGGTTATGTCGGCTACTTTGGTTTGCCTGCGGATCTAAGCATTTCTGATTCGATCTCGCAGGGAAACTCCAAGCATAGCCTTTTCCATTGCTCTTTGGGTGACCTTGAGCCGCCTGATAAGGCCCATTGTAAGCGCTTACATTAAGCCGCTGAGCAATATTACTATAATTGGTATTAATTAAACATCCCTATTACATAGTCTACCACCGTGCGTATCACAAAAACCTTTTTACCGCGTTCAACCATTGTGTGTAGTATCAGTATTTCCGGTCCGGTATGACATGACAACCTTAAAATGTCACCTGGTCAATAACAACAGTAATAGTAACAAATCAAACTAAATAATAAAAAATAGTAACAAACAAAAAAATCCTTATATAAGACTCATGAATTACTGCTAATAGTAAATACGGATATTAAAAATATATGTGACGAAACAGACCGCACGGACGGACTAATTCAAAATATTTTGTTGATTTAAGTACTGTATTTAAACTGTAAAATAAATAATAAAATAAAATAAAAAAGGTTTTTATTCACGTAGACTTCAAAAAAGCGCTTGTAAATAGTCAGAACATGTTTGTAGTATTATAGTTGTATACATTATTATTTCTAGTAACATAGATATTAGGTACACATGTATTGATAGTATTAAAACATTAATAAAATTTATTTTATAACAGCAATGATATTTAGCTAGCTCGAATCAAGTTATTGTCAAGAGATTATGTTTAAGTTTAATTATCTAGTTTAAGTCTAATTATCTAGTTTAAGTCTAATATTTGTGATACATATTGGCAATGGTTCTGTCTATATTAAGGTGATATTATTATGACGGACCTTGTGTTAATAACGACGGTCGCGCTTTAATGCTACCACCGGATCCAATGCGCCCCAACTGAGAAGACCCAGCGAAACAAACTCAGCGGGTGTCTCTACTACCGGTTTCAACACGGCCCAGTTGAGACGCTCCGGCGAAACATACTCAATGGGGCATATACACGAGATTTGGTCCACTTACTGTAATTATTTAGCAGGCAAACACAATATATGCTCGATCGGTTGTCTGTTTATTTATTTATTTTAGGTTTAATTTATTAGAAAGAGAAAATAAAAACGTCAAAATAAAAGTAACATTAATCATTTTGAGACACAACCAACAGTTCTGAAATTCGTAGAATATTTAAATAATAGATAGTTTTATAACAGATAGTTCATGTAACATAAAAGATTACTCATGTCTATATGGCTATAAGATCTCCAGCGGACTATGTGCAGGTAGATGCCGACCGCCAAATGTCTTTATCGTCAATGTAATCCTTAGTAGTGTAGTAACCCTTAGCCATAAGTTCATGTTTAATGTGTGACTTAAACTTATTATCAGGTAGTTTAGTTATATGAATAGGGAGCTTGTTATAAAACCTAGTACAATTTCCCATGAATGACTTTTTTGTTTTGCTAACTCTAAAGGCTGGTATAGCTAGTTTGTCCTTATTTCTTGTATTGACATTGTGCAAGTCACTCCGTTTTTTATATTTATCTAAATTTTTCCGCACAAACATTATATTCTGATATATGTATTCAGATGGAACAGTAAGTATATTTACCTCTTTAAAAACGCTTCGTAGAGACTCGCGACTGCCTAGATTATAAATAGCTCGGACTGCTCTTTTTTGTAATACGAAAATAGCACTTATGTCAGCTGCTGAGCCCCACAGCAGAATACCATAGGACATAATGCTATGGAAATAAGCAAAATATACTAGTCTAGCAGTTGGTTCGTCTGACAATTGTCTGATTTTCCAAACTGCATATGAAGCTGAACTTAATTTGGCAGATAATTTTTCAATATGAGGACCCCATTGTAATTTTGAGTCCAGTGTTATTCCCAAAAATACGGTCGAAGGAACTAAATCTAAAACTTCCTCGTTAAGTGCAACCGTTGGTTTAATATGAGTCACATTCGGCAATGAGAATTTGATGCATTTGGTCTTTCCTGCATTCAAAAGAAGATTATTTGCCGGAAACCAATTTGATATGAGGCTGAGAGTTTTATTAGGTTCTATAAGATCCTTATCTTTCCTACTCACTTTAAATATGAGTGACGTATCATCAGCAAATAGAATGATGTCTGATACTTTCTCTACTATATATGGGAGATCATTTATATAAACTAGAAATAAAAATGGACCCAAAATCGATCCTTGTGGCACCCCCATTTTGACAGAATGTCGTGTTGAATTTACCCCGTCTATTCAAAACCAGTTGTTCTCGACCTGATAAATAGGACATTACAAGATCAAGAGATGTGCCAGAAATTCCATAGTATTTTAGTTTCACAATGAGCGTATGGTGGTCTACGCAATCGAAAGCCTTAGAGAGATCGCAGAAAACTCCCAGCGCATCCTGCGACCCCTCCGAAGCCTCCAATATAGACTTCATTAGTGTACACCCCGCATCCTGAGTAGAACGGCCCTTTGTAAACCCAAACTGCTTGTCATGCAATATCCCATTCATGTTAAAGTGCGACAACATCTGGCTGAGCATGAGCTTTTCAAATATTTTACTTAACGCTGGCAGTATAGAGATGGGTCGATAATTTGTGGCATTATTTGAACAACCTGATTTGAAAACAGGTACTACCTTACTGATTTTCATAAGGTCTGGAAAGACGCCATCACTTACACAGCTATTGAAGATGTTTGCAAGGATGGAAGCAATGTTTTGTATAACTGATTCAATTGCCATTACAGACAGTCCCCATAAATCCTCTGTGCCCTTTTTTTTAATGCTCTTAAAACCTTTTAGAATATCAGCATTTGTAACAAATCGAAAACTGAATTTGGGCACAATTGGTTTAATAGATTGTTTTAAAAAGATTTCTGCCACATCCGGTGACGACGGGAGGCACTTAGTAGTAACTAGAGGCATATTTGTAAAAAACTCGGCAAAAATGTTGGCAACGGTAAGTTTGTCTGAAACAAGTTCGTCATTAATATTTAGTTCCACTGTTTGGTCTCTCAATCTTCTTTTACCCGTTTCAGTATTTATTATTTGCCAAGCTGATTTTATCTTATTATCGGAGTTTTTTATTTTTCCGCTTATATACAAACATTTAGCTTGGATGCAAACTTTTTTGAAAATTTTTGAATAGTTACAAACATAATTTTTAAAATTGACATCAGATGTATAGGATTTTCTGTCATACAACTCATATAGGACATCTCTACTCCGTCTAATGCCTTGAGTTGCCCAATTAGTAAATTTTATCTTTTTATTGTCAACTTTAATGTTTTTTATTTTACAAACTTTATTAAATTCGTTACAAATGCAATTAAATAATATACTGTACATGTCGTTAGGGTTATTTGAGTTAGATGAAAGATGGCCCAAACTAGTCTCTAGGTTGGAATTAAACTTCCCTAAGTTAGATTTTGTGAGTGGCCTACAAGTGATTATTTGCTTTTCTACAGTTATCACATTACTTAGTCTGATCATCTGGCATTTATGATCAGAACGAACACCGCTTACTAAACACTTCTCAGCGACTTCAAAATTTGTAATAATGTTATCGATGCAGGTAGCTGATGTTGGTGTGACTCTTGTGGGCTCAGAGAATACACATTGAAGATTAAAAGACCGAAATAGAGACAAAAACATATTCAATTCAGGTGAAACTGTTAAAATATTTATATTGAAATCACCGCATACAACAATTTTTTTACTACTTTTGAATTTCTTAAGAATATCCTCAATTGTGGATGCAAAGAGCTTTAAGTCAGATGATGGTGGTCGATAAACACATAATATGTAATAGAATTGTGTTTCAACACAAGCTACCTCACACACACGCTCAATAGACATTTGAGAGATATCTTTCCGTTCTTTAAATTGAATTTGGTTCCGTAGAAGTATCAGTACACCCCCACCATCTGCAGAAGTCCGATTATAAAAACTGGCAACCCTATAGCCACTAACATTAAAAGCCATTTTGTGTGCCCTCAACCAAGTTTCGGTAAAACACAGAATATCTATATGAAATTTTTGACTAAAAAGTTCTACATCTAGTATTTTGCCAGAGAAGCGGTTAATATTTTGATGAGATAAAATTAAAAATTGATCACACTTCTCTGTTGTCTTACTTAATTGTTTAAATTACTAACTAAACTAATCTTAGTAACATTACTAAGCGATGATAAAAGTAGTGACTTCGTCATACTACTTATGACTGAGTTAATAATTGAAGATACTAATGTAGAAAATAAATGTAAAAACTTTCTTGAGACATGTAATGTACTCATGGTCAACCTATTACTATCTATAAATTTATTTGTGTCAAAAAACATAAATTTGTCATTGTAATGACTGACTAGAAACTGTAGATGCATATTAAGTTTATGAACATAATTATTTATTCTGTCAGGCATGTTGGCCAAATATGGGAAGGCACACAATATTATTTTTTTACAATTTAACTCCAACATCTTATTAAAACTATCTGTAATATCTTTTTTTTTCAAGTTCTTACAATTTCCTACCAACAAAGTAATACATGAATTTTCACTGTGTTTATTCTTAGTTAATTTGTCTACAATATCTGAGAAATGTACTCCTGGCAAGCAGTAGTTAATAAAGGGACTACTTATCTTATTAATAAGCAAGGTACCAAGGCCCTTGCCTATATTGTCAGAATACAATATAGAGCTATGTTTATTGTCACCTTGTGTACATACTGGTGACCCTGACTTTAGTTGTGTGCATGACTCCAATATTGTACTGCTGCTGTTTATTAATTCTATTGCATTTTCAGCTACCAACTTTTTATTACACTTTTTGGTTGGCATTTGCATTTCATTTTTAAATGTCTTATAATTTATATATGTTAATGCTAGGGACTCTTCAAGTGTTTTAATCTCAGATAGCAAATACTGAGTGTCCTTTTGGTATATAATTTTACTGTCCTCTAACTTAATTTGAAAGTTTTCTATTTTATCTAATAAAGTTTTACGCTCTTTTGTTAATTGGAGAATGTATTTTTGCAGCTTTTCACTACTTAAGAATCTAATGTTAGGCTGGCCGTCTACAGAGTCATCCCCAGTCAAGTCAATTGTCAAAGTTGTCTTAACTGGGAGATGCTCCGGACCACAACTGGCTAACTCATCATGTAAGCTCTGATTTATTGGAGTCATTGCACATTTCTTATTTTTACTACAATTTAAGAATTTATTTTTATAGTTAATTAATTCCATTTCAAGCTCCCTAATTTTACATAGTGCTTGTTCATACAACATTCTACATTCATCAAAAGATTCTGTCTCCGCATGTAATCTGTCTCGCTCTTCATTGGTAGATTCGAGTTGTTGGTTGAGATTCACTAGTTCTCTTTTCAATGCCGTGTTACTGTCAATAACTCTTTTAATCTCGACCTCATTATCCTCACGTTCTTGTTCAAGTTTTTGACACAGGTCTTTGTATGTTTGTAAGTCCTTGAGAGCAGACCTTAACTTGTGTTCGGCTACCTGAGTTGCAGCCATGCTACGAGTCTGCATGTTGTGAGGTGTATGAGGTTGGGCTGAAAATAAAGATAGTGTGAACAGAAAACTTGGAGAGAAATAAATAGGAAAGTTAGAATATATGAGTTGAGACTTCAGTCAGAGTACTTTGAATATAAGAAAAGAGAATATAAAAAGATATGAAATAACAGAAGGACACTAAATTAACTTTATTTTAAAGCAATACGTATATATTTATGTTTAGGAGGTATTTAAAGGTTATTTATTTGACACCTGAGAGTTGATAAATTGAGAGCTAGGGTCTATGCACGTTAACTTAATTGGGAGAGTATATCAGTGTTGTTATTGTGTTATTTGTAGTATTTGCTGTCTGTAACCAATAATATTGTCGTCGTATATGCTTCCACTCAGTGCGTCAAGCAAATCGAGACAGAATATGGCTAATAGGTATGATAGTGGACGTGACTCAAACTAATGAGCCGAGTAAATGTTTGGTTAGATATAACGGAGAAACGGGGGTATCGTTGTCTTTAGTCATGATGACGTCAGCAAGACTGACGTCACTATTATCTGCTCGTTGGTTATCCACTGAAGGTTGTTTACTCATGGCGATAGTAAAACCCAAAATATGTTTCGTGAAGTTTTATTCCATAACAATCTTCGATACAAGGTGATCCGTACGGTCCGACGGCTCGAGCGAAAGTGATTTGTACTCGACACTTCGGCCGTATTTATACGAAATGTGCGGCGACAAACATGTTACGTATTTTCTTTGTTCGATGAACGAATGTAAATTAAACCACTGAAATCATCAATTGTACAAATGTTAAGATGGTTCATAAATCGTAACTTGATTTTTAACACTAAATTCATTAAGTTTAACTAACTATTTAAGAGTAATTTAAACAAAGACTTAAAACTACTCCTATGACGCATTTGTTTTTGGTTAAGTAATGTTGTTGCGCCGATACGGCCATTCTGAAAGGCGGTGCGCGCTCTGCACCAGCCTCGTTGGTTCTCGTAGATTCTTATGGATACTCGTAGATTGTTATGGATTCTCGTAGACCTGAAAAGAACGAAACAAATTTTCTCTGAGTAGTGAGTCTGTAAGCAACTTGTGTTGCTGTCTTTTGGTAATATCAATGAGTAGGTTCTCGGAGGGTCTCGTAGAGTTCTCGAAGGGTCTCGTAGAGTTCTCGGAGGGTCTCGTAGAGTTCTCGGAGGGTCTCGTAGAGTTCTCGGAGGGTCTCGTAGAGTTCTCGGAGGGTCTCGTAGAGTTCTCGGAGGGTCTCGTAGAGTTCTCGGAGGGTCTCGTAGATTTAGGAAAAAGGAGTGGTGTAATATTGTGCTCTGGAGCTTGTTAACACAGTGGCATACAGTAGCGCAATATAAGGAAATAAGGTTAGGAAGGTGAGAATAGGTTTAGTTCTCGTAGAGGTCTCATAGATTTCTCGTAGAGTTCTCGTAGATTTCTCGTAGATTTAGGAAAAAGGAGTGGTGTTATATTTTGCTCTGGAGCTTGTTAATACAGTGGCATACAGTAGCGCAATACAAGGAAATAAGGTTAGGAAGGTGAGGGTAGGTTTAGTTCTCGTAGATTAAGGGACAAGGAGTTGTGTTATATTGTGCTTTGAGTGGCTGATGACACAGTGGCACTATACAAGGAAATATTATTATGAAGGTGCTGTGATCGTAGGTTTATTAGTAGTACTCGTAGAGTTATTTAGAGTTATTGAATTAAGTTACTTGCCCTTTACTATGAAGGTTTATGAGGTCTCGTGAGGTTGATCCAATTGGCTTGGTTGGTTCTGTAACAGAATTCCGGTGAGAAGACTATTCGTTTCCCGCCGATACGGTTAACTGATCACCAGGTTGTAGAGCATGGCGCAGCACAGATTCCTGCTGCTGGGTGTTGGTTGGTTTCTGTTTATCAGATGATGAGTTGATGTAGCAGCTTGGGTGCTCGATTGTTTAATCTTACTACATTCTTCACACGCCTTGTGTGATGTTCCTGAAAATAATCATTTTGCGAAAAGTTAAAAAATTGTACAGCCCTTTGGTTTGTCAACGACACAGACGTTAACGTGCCTATCCAGCAATGAACCAGTCAAGTTGCTGGTACTGCCTTCCTTGTTGCTATGGCTAGGACAGTTTTTCGTGGTTCGCAGTGCCGCAGCTGGCAGCAAACATCTTTTTAAAGCTGGTCCACGTCATTCTACGGTACTGAATAACGCTTGATTCAATACTAAACTGGAAGAAATACACGGAGGTGAAGATTAACAAAGCCCAAACAACCTTCTGGCAAGGTTCATAGGGTAGAAGTGGTGCTTACAACCATGTATGACCCTATTACCGGGCACTACACACTAAACAAACACTCCTTCAGAGTAGCGACAGACAATCCCCTGCAGAGGATGCACTGAATTTGAAGAATCACCAGCAAACATACCGCCACAATGCAGTAGCGCTTCCTGCCAACGGGCAAAGTTCCTAAATGATCCATAGACACTACAGGAAGTACTCGAACCTAACCTTCGAGGCGTCTTATACCTGCGGACAGAACGAAAATGGTTAGACGAGCCAAACAAGCCCACGCACAATGGCCCAATCAGGAGTGACAAATCAGTCAACCAACTAATTTGTGATAGCCCTTGAGCAGTCTCCAAAGATAAATCCATAGTAAATCACAACCAAATGTGAACCAAAATCAAGGAACACTCCAAACAGCTCATAAAAGGAGTAGAGAAGAGCTGGCTCAAAACCCAATGGAAGCACAGGTGGAACCAACTACGACTAATAGCAGCAGTACCACCACTATGGTATGACACAGAATAGCCAACCTGCGGCTGGCATATCCAGCACCAGGAGACTACAATGAGCTACTCCTAACAAACGTACTGAAGTATGTGCAGACTGCATTCAGGGTACTAGGGATAGAATAGAGAGTAATGGTTCTTAGTACGAAAGATCCTGAAGGGTCGAAATGCTGTACGTAAGTACACCCCGACAAAGTCAAAAGTCAAAAACGTGTGACAGCCACGCCGAAACCCGTCTGACTCAAAGACATCATGAAAGCAGTCCTTTGTAAGTCCGGAGCCGTACACGTTATCCTTATCCGGGTTTAACTCTGAATGTTTTGGCTAGCAGAAGGCAACCTCATTGCCTCACACTATCACTATTGTTACGCACTCGTAGGTTCTGCACATTAAAACTCCGACATATTTTCCACCCACAATATTTAATCGAACAGAGTAACGTTCTCATCTACCGTCGTACAAAGAATGCCTCCTTAATAATTCTCCTACCCTATTTACACTTTTATCAGTGACAACCATTTGAAAGAATAATATCGATTATTAATAGTTTTAAGATATAAAATTATTATAGAATTATTATAGTAATTAATGAAATGATAATCACTAATCAAATAAATAATCATAGTATTATAACATAGCAGCTACGTCATAACCGTTGCGCGGCTATTGAGTACTTGATAACACTATCTTCGAGGGTGTTTTCACGCTGGTCATCTTCTGGGTTGAATCCCACTTCTGATAACGGAGAAACGGGGGTATCGTTGTCTTTAGTCATGATGACGTCAGCAAGACTGACGTCACTATTATCTGCTCGTTGGTTATCCACTGAAGGTTGTTTACTCATGGCGATAGTAAAACCCAAAATATGTTTCGTGAAGTTTTATTCCATAACAATCTTCAATCAATCTTCGATACAAGGTGATCCGTACGGTCCGACGGCTCGAGCGAAAGTGATTTGTACTCGACACTTCGGCCGTATTTATACGAAATGTGCGGCGACAAACATGTTACGTATTTTTTTTGTTCGATGAACGAATGTAAATTAAACCACTGAAATCATCAATTGTACAAATGTTAAGATGGTTCATAAATCGTAACTTGATTTTTAACACTAAATTCATTAAGTTTAACTAACTATTTAAGAGTAATTTAAACAAAGACTTAAAACTACTCCTATGACGCATTTGTTTTTGGTTAAGTAATGTTGTTGCGCCGATAGATATTATGTGTAAATTATTTGATAATTAGACTAATATACTCGCCGGGATTGTACACAAAACTTCATAGTAAACTCGAATAAAGTTCGTTGGACGGGGCGTTGACAGCTGATCGGAGACAGGTCCGCTAATCGAGTTATCTCAGGGTTTATTTCCTCACAATACATCCACAATCACGTATTAATCGTGCTAAATTGATTTACTGCTATAATACTTATTATTTTATTATGTTAACCACGGATTTATAATTAATTACAATTTTATTTCCACTAGTACGATTTTAGACAACCGATCGGCAGTGTTGCCACTCCCTTTTTTTCTGTGTTTATGTAATACATTGTGAGCTTGACAAGTACAAGTGTATGTAAATACCCAAGTGCTGAATAAATTTCATTATTTCATTATTACTACTTACATCATAGAGCTTTTTAATAGTTCTAATCCTTTTGCATCAACGAGAGTAAACAGTCTAGTAAATAACAGTTGGATTAAGAAGTTTTTCTCATGCATGGCTTGTAGCTTTGATCTTCGCGATGATGTGATCAATTAACAATTGGATATGATTACATAAAATTAGTGAAATCGGGTCACAAAGTCAGGAGCAGACTTAAGGTAATGGGGCGTGGGATACGAATGGGATTAGAAACAAATGCGTTCAAAAAATGATGTAGGTAATATGTGTCCGTCTATTATATGTTTGTAAAGTACCCCGCGACACAGGGATGAGATTCCTTGGTGTGAGCGTTGTCTTTAAAAAAATTAAAACTAGTCAAGTGCGAGTTGGACTCGCGCACGAAGGGTTCCGTATCATTATCTATAAAAACAAGCAAAAAATTCACGTTTGTTGTATGGGTGCCCCCCCCCTTAAATATTTTAATATTTTTGATTTATTTGTTGTTATAGGGGCAACAAAAATACATCATCTGTGAAAATTTCAACTGCCTAACTATCACGGTTCATGAGATATAGCCTGGTGACAGACGGACATACATACATACATCTTAGTAATAGGGTCCCGTTTTACCATTTGGGTACGGAACTCTAAAAAGGTAGTTCCTTCAAGCTGCTGGAAAATGTGCATGTTGTAAAAATATACAGCAGAAAAACTCAGCTCCCTTAATTGTGATTAAATCCGTAATACGATCACTGGAGTGGCGCTGAAAGAGACTGACCCCCACACAATTCTAGTATAAAGACCAGTGAACTATGAGACTTAATTCTGTTTTCTGAAGAATAAATATTATTATTACTGTTCGACGCGCATGGCGACGCGTCGCCACACCGTACACACTACTATCATGCCGTGGCGACGCGTCAGAGTCGCCACGCCAGAAATCTGTTTTACGTGCGGCTATAAAATAAATAATAAAATAAAATAAAAAAGGTTTTTATTCACGTAGACTTTAAAAAAGCGCTTGTAAATAGTCAGAACCTGTTTGTAGTAATATAGTTGTATACATTAGATATTATTTCTAGTAACATAGATATTTAGGTACATCTAGTATGAAAACATTTATAAAATTTATTTTATTGCAGATATGATATTTAGCTAGCTCGTATCAAGTTATTGTTTCACATCAATACATCATCTGAGAAATTTCCAATTGTCTAACTGTCACGGTTCATGAGATACAGCCTGGTGACAGACGGACATACAGACAGCGAAGTCTTAGTAATAGGGTTCCGTTTTACCCTTTGGGTACGGAACCCTAAACAGATAGTTCCTTCAAGCTGCTGGAAAATGTGAATGATGTAAAAATGTACAGCAGAAAAACTCAGCTCCCTTGATTGTAATTAAATCCGTAATACGATCACTGGAGTGGCGCTGAAATGGTTGTAGTGATCTAATTGACTTACACTTTGATTCATTCAATATGCTCAGAATAAAATTGTACAAATATATATGCGATGTCTAACCTCTGCCGTCAAAAACACTTTCATGTATGGCTCTTAGAAGATAAGCACATAGTTCATAGTTAGGTTAAGCTTACTATACACAAACGTACTCTCTCACGTGCATGCAGAGTTCACCTGTAAGTGATTATTACACTACTGCTATATTTATTCGTATGTTAATTAGATCTAAGACGGTGTATATAATTGTTGGTGAACCTATAATAATAAATAAATAAAGAGACTGGCCCCCACACAATTCTAGTATAAAGACCAGTGAACTATGAGCCTTAATTCTGTTTTTCTGAAGAATAAATATTATTACTGTTCTGTCGTTGGGGCAGAGAGGTTCTCGAGTGGCGACCACGAACCGGAAGACGCAGCGTGGGCAGGCCCTCTACAAGATGGACCGATGATCTTGTGCGGGTCGCTGAAAACTGCTGGATGCGAATAGCGCAAGACCGGCAATTGTGGAGATCTTTGGGGGAGGCCTTTGTCCAGCAGTGGACGTCTTTCAGCTGATATGATGATGATGATTACTGTTTTATCACTGTTAGTTGCTCAAAAGTTTGTAAGATGAAGGATATAGATATAGCCATAAAAAAAAAACAAGACGTGAAGTTAGTTCCATGATTTTTGCTAACCTAAAAACTGCTTAACACGTGTTATAAAGTACTCAATAGCCGTGCAACGGTTATGACGTAGCTGCTACATTATAATTATATGTTTACATTGTGATTATTTATTTAATTAGTGATTATCATTTATTAATTACTATAGTAATTCCATAATAATTTTACATCTTAAAACTATTATTAATCGATATTAGACTTTCAAATGGTTATCACTGATAATATAAATAGGGTAGGAGATTATAAAAGAAGCATTCTTTGTACGACGGTAGATGAGAACGTTACTCTGTTCGATTAAATGTGTGTGTGTGTGTGGACAATATCTCGGAGTTTTAATGTGCAGAACCTACGAGTGCATAATACACGCCTAAAGAAGTTTTTTTTCAACAACATAGTGAGCGTTTATCCATGAAACGTAATGGAATACAATTAGGTGTATTTTGTCAATTTTTCTAATCCATTCATCTCTTTACCACGTAATTTTTCGACATTTCCTACAAATATACCCAAATAAAACTCCACCCGTCAACTGCCACGCAAGAGCCCATAAATAATCGTCTTGCAGCGACAACCATCGGTGCCAAAGTTCAACAGATACCGCAATGACTAAACGGTGGACAGGCAATGTAGTAGATAATTATCTTCATGCTTTTTACGTCGCCGTATATATAGGCAGCTAGCGGTCTTGAAACTGATAAGGCGCTGTGGGAGAATGGTTGGTAGAGATATTTCAGGACATGTGTGGAGAATTTTCATGAAGATAATAATCAATAATACTTAAGAGGAATATAAACTGACGATACGTATTTTTTATTTTGATTATTAAAATAAGGGCTTTTAGCGGTTACTGATATCGAGAAGAACGAAAAAACTGGCCAAGTGCGAGTCGGACTCTCACACGAAGGGTGCCGTACGTTCGTTACGTTATGTTAACACGAGCAAAAGAATCACGTTTGTTGAATGGGAGGCCCCTTAAACATTTATTTTATTTTGTTTTTTATTATTTTTTGTTATAGCGGCAACATAAATACATCATCTCTGAAAATTTCAACTACCTAATTATCACGGTTCATGAGATACAGCCTAGTGACAGACGGACAGACAGACAGCGAAGTCTTAGTAATAGGGTCCCGTTTTACCATTTGGGTACGAACCCTAAAAAAGATTTATTCCCAACAAGCATAGATAATCCTAAACTTAACTTATAATAAAAATAATAATATAGCCTTTTATTCAGATCTCATAGTATAATGAATTTTTAAACCTATGTAAAGCATTAAAATCTTGAACTAAATAGATATGATTAAATTTAACTTAACTTAGTTTACATCAAATCTAATATAACTAATTACGTTTAGTTTACGTAGGAGTTCGTCTGGAAGCATGCAACACTATCAGTAAAATCTAGGATAGGCGTCTACCAAAGCAAATGCCACTGTAAATATTTACTGTAAAATAAATAAAATAAAAACGGTTTTAATTAACGTAGACTTTATAACAGCGCTTGTAAATAATCAGAACATGTTTGTAGTAATATAGTTGTATATATTATTATTTCTAGTAACATAGATATTTAGGTACACATTGTATTGAATTGTTGAATGAACAATTGTATGAAAACATTTATAAAATTTATTTTATAATAGCAATGATATTTAGCTAGCTCGTATCAAGTTATTGTCAAGAGATTATGTTTAATTATCAAAATTTATAGTTTTAGCTATATTTTTACTACTGTAAACGCTGATCTTCCGATAGCGCTTAAAAGATGACGAATACGACGGTATAATACTATTAATTAGTGAACATGCGTTCCTGTAGAAGCATGAGACGATCGGTTTTTAGGGACTTTTCGTGCAACTATAGCTTTACCTTAATACGAAAGGACGCGGGCGGCATTTGATATTTTTATGCCATAGGCCGACAAACGAGCAAGCGGGTCTTCTGATGGTAAGTGATCACCGCCGCCCATGTACACTCGCAACACCAGAGGTATAGTACAAGCTTTGCTTTGCTTAGTTTGGGGTTAGGATGATCTGTGTATCATTGTCCAAGACATCAAAAAAATGTTATTATTAAGGAATGTCTTCTAGATAATCATAGAGGCAGAATTTTGCCATATTACTTCAGCAGCCCCCTGAGTAATATGGCGAACCCAAGGGTCCGCAAATGATTATCGCTTTAACTAATAAACTTATTAAGTACCTTCTACACAGACTCTATACAGACTCCAAGTGACGAACTTGGATTCTGTATAATAGACAATAACTGTATAATAGAGTATTCCATATTTATAATTAAACATCTTACCAACCTTAGTGTCAGAGATGTTCAAGGCGCCCAGTAGGCCTCTGACATGGCTTGTCGAGTATTGTCTAACGACTACAATCTGGACTGACGGCTTCACGTGCCCTCCTAAGCACGGAGAAGCTCAGAAATTAAGTAATTTTACGATTTGTCCATATTATCATAATATTATGGGTACGGATCACGATCGCGATAACAAATTAAGGGAAATCTTTTAGTTTACCCAACTTTTCGCATGGATTGTACCAGCCGTGGTCACTGGTCGTCTGACGTATCAGCATCCTTTCCGGGAAGCACGGGTTTCAGTATCTTATTATCTTGCTCTCTCATGGTCTTTATATATATTTCACTGCCTCAACGACTAAAAACGACTACTAACGACTGCCTCGTTGGTCTAGCGGTAGCGTGTTCACCCGCAGATAACGAGGTCCTGGGTTCAAATCCCGGGTCGGGCGAAAAGTGATTTAGGGACTTTTCTGTAAAAAGAATTTCTCAGCATCAGCCCGAAGTCTGGGAGTTAGCGGTGTTATACCCCCGTGCCTCGGAGAGAACGTAAAGCCGTCGGTCCTGTGCCTGACCTCTTTCCGGTCGTGTTGCTAGGCGTCCCATCAGATCATGAGAGCGATGGAATAGAAAGTGCTCCTGTGTTTGCGCACACACTTGAGCAATCTCTGTTGAGACTGGCCGCCGTGGCCGAAATTCGGTTAGGAGGACATTATTATTATATATTTTTGAAGTAAAACTTCTTCACACACGCTTGTCTTGAGAAGTAAGCTGGTGAATGCGTGACGAGACTGTGTAATCGGGCGAAGCGAATAGAAGTTGAGAGGAAGATATAAGTTAGTGAAGATAGAAAGAGAGAGAGTTACGTTTCGTAAATTACAGTAAGGTCAAAAGAGAGAAAGAGAGTTGCGAGCACATATTTTCTTTTTTTCTTTCTCTTATAGCCAATTACGTTTCGTATATCTAGTTTTAGTTTAATCCCGTCCCGTGTACACCACATATGATAATCCTTAACATCTATTATTACCGATTGGTTTAACACGCTCGGCACCAAGCCCTATAAGCCAATACCGCCAAATGTTTTTGATATTTTTCTTTGTTATTAGTCTCTAAAATAGTTTAGACGTCTTAGAGAAATGATTTTTTTCTTCCCTTCTCCCTTTTTTTGCTAAACAGAATGTATGAAAAGTGTGCGCGTTAGGGATACATGGCGCTTGACTAGAATGATGCTTGTGTATCGAAAAAGATACACAAATATTTAAACAGTATTAATCGCAAACGCTACACATGGCGCTGAGCGTGTTAAGCCGTCTGTTTGTGATTTTCCTTAGAATAGTAACGCAATCGAGACTCATACCCACAATGTAATATAACTTGTGCTATCAATTAATCTCACATCTTATGTTTTATCTGCAGTGAAATCTAATTGACAAAGATACGGCGGATTAAGGCAAGCATCATCGCGTACGGGAGTGAAGCAATATTGTTTATTGTGATATACACGTAGGTGGACGCTTTCTAGTCTATTACCTACGGGGCTGCGGCGGCAGTATGAGAAGTGTCCTCAACTGCCGCCACGTGCAAGCAGCCCCGGGAAGACAGTGAACTGTTTGTGGCGCAGTCGCTGTGCCGTACTGGCAGGAGTCGGCAAATGGGGAGGGCAACCCACAGTCCTCCCCGGGTGCGTGTCCCAACCATCTGGGACACGGCGCAAAAGAGGGGCACCGGAGCAGCATACCCGCGTTTCCGGGGCTCCCCCTATCAGGCGCCAGAAGAAGTCCACGGCAGGTTAGGTTTAGTCGGTGCGAGTCCGACATACCCACCCGCAGACACTTTTTGCGGGTGGCATGTATTAGCATTCCCCCTGCCTTATCAAAAGAAAAAAAAAACGTCTATTACCTAAAAAACTTAGTAAATAATATATTTAGAGTATTGCTGTGTGGTGATGGCAATGAATATCATCACCCCATCTCATCCCGTGGGGGGCGTAGAAATTGACCGAAGGAATACTTACCAGAGCAGCAGCAGCATTTTTCTGTGTACTATGACAATCTACCTGCGATCTCCAATCCGTTTGCCAAGCGTGGCGATTATGGCATATCCCACCATTCTTTGGGGAGGCTTTTGACTAGCAATGTACGTAATTTGGCTGGCATTATTATGACGATTGCTTTCTATGGCGTAGCATGGGCGTTAAGGCAAAGGGACAAAAAAGGTTGGAAGCTTTTGAAATATGGTGTTGGAAGAGTAGGGAAACACTGTTGAAGATAGAAAAGACAACTTACTGCATATGATATATGTATTTAAATATTAAAAAAATTAAACTATGTATTTTAAATAAATTACATAATATTACTTACAATTATGAGGCCGACATGCATCGCCCTCCAAGTGCTTATCACTGATAAAGTATTTTTTTTATAAGTTTTATACTTGTTCTGTTTTTACTTTTGTTATTATTTGGTTAACTAATGGTTTTGGCAGACTATTTAGTACGCGGGCCAAGATGCACATAGTGACTCTTCTTCCGTAATCATTATTATATTTGTGTATTTAACTAAATATACATACATACAGATATATATTTTTTGTCGTCTTTACACTTTCTGCTGCCATTGTTCGTTTTCTACTAATTTCTGGAATCTTCAACGCGAAAAGTAAAACATTCCTGTAAGAGGTCGTTTTTAGCGCACTGGATTATCATGGTGGAATACGGCCTGTCAATGTGGAAGGACCCCCTTGCCCTGCAGTGACAGCAATGGGCTGCATCATAATCCATAATACAATATTTTTTATGAGTCCGCTTAAGCTAAGTTTTAAATAGAGGTAATTAATACAGAGAGTGCCCTTGTTTAGAGTATCATTAGTTTATGATATTACACATATTATTATATACGATACGAATAATTTATTCGGCACTTATGTATTGTTTTTGTTTTGTTTAATGAAGAAGAGCGAATCCCTCCAATACAGGCATTTCTGCTTTAAGGAAGGATTCGTTCCCATGTATTAAGTTTATTTTTATGGCTCAATAAACTTTTTATTTATTTATCTTATATAATTAACAAACACTTATGCTTTTCAAGATCACAATACAGTACATAAATATAGTAATATATATATACAATATTAAAGTAATTAGTTTATGAACTAGTCCGTCCGTGTGGTCTGTTTCACATAAAATTTTCACAAGTTTCTTAGCTAATATTTTTAAAACACACAACAACTAAATTACTTTCAAATCATAAAAATATATTTACAAGAAATAATTCCTGTAATATTTATTTTGATGATTGGTTAAATTGGTTATAATAAATTATAAAATTATAATAATCCTGTAACATACAAACAAAACCAAAAAACATTCAGTCAAATTAATAACCTCATTCATTTAAAGTCGGTTAAAAATAAAGCCGCAACTAAAATTGATCAAACAAAATACAGTACAAAGCACCTACAATTTATTCTCTAATGAGATACAGCTAATGAGGTTCCATTTGGATACGGAAGCTTGCGTGTCGTGCGAAGCGTGTGAACCCACCTTAATATATTGAACCAATGATTTATTGGAATTTGAGATTGATGATTAGAACTGAAATGGATGAGCGCGCCTTTTGAATGTTTATTGAGTAGGAAGCAGATTGTGAGGTGGAAGTGTTTTATGTAGTTCAGTTTGGACGTATTTTGAATTTTAAAGTGTTCTAGCAGTCTCATCGAAATATTGTCATGGGGAGTAGTAAGCTGGTGAATGACGAGAGCGTTTAGATATAGGTTTGTGACGATAGAAAGAGAGAGAGTTACGTTTCTTTTTTCTTTTTGTTTACACAGTTTAGCCCAACCCGGGACTTGAACACATTATCTACAGTTTAATACAGTACCGCCTGACCAAAGAAGCAATTGGAGATTAGTTGCCTATTAATAGCTGCTTACCTGCATTTTTCCCACAGGAACATATTCCTCAATTTCCTTCTACGATTTAATAGTATTTTACCAAATATAGATTTTTACCTAGACTTTTTCCAAACGTTGCATTTCAGTTATGACCCTACAAATATCAATAAAAAAACGTTCATTAAAAACCGTCAAAATCAAATGTCTAATAAAACAATCTTAATTAATTATAATCCCAAAATTAACATGGTTACACAGTCTTTCGCCTTTGCATTTTCTTTGTTTGATGATTGAAAAACAATGTAATTGTTTCAGTTTTGGAAATGAAAATAGAAGAATATAATAACTCAATTTGGTAATTTCACAAATTCCTTCTCTTAACCCCGTAAGTGTAGCAAATAAGAAATATTGGCAGTACGGATTCCTTCGAAATTGAAAAGGCTCTGAAGACCTAATTGTATCACTTCACGTTTATCTCGCCTGACTAACCTTACCAGTCGTAGAGTTTACTCCGAAATATATCACTATTCATGGGACAGAAACTCATACCACACCGTGGGTTTCCTAAAGGTAGTAACGCTTTTACACCTGTGTACAAGCTACCACCTGACTGCGCTCGCCAACTTGCACGCCGAGCGTGGACACTAAGGCAAGCCCCTCCAAATGCAAATTTTTGGGGACATCACCTTTATTTATTAAGAAAACCAACAGCGATACAGATAATAACACAATTTACATGATACAATATAAAGGAAAGGCCAATGACAGGTTTTCCATAGTAACATTAAAAGTGTAATTGGCTAAAAAACGGACATAAAATATAATGCTGACACCAATCATTTATCAGACATTGATGTCGTGAGATCTACATCAAGACTACTGCAGTAGGTAGTCTCGATTAAGTAGGTATTAATTGCGAGAAATGAAGTGATGTGATATATCGATGTCCACCCAATGATTTTAAAGCTAAATATAATGTTGTAAGTTACTTAGTTAATTTTAATTTATTAATATACATTCTAAAGTAAGAATGAATATATACAATTTCAAATAGGATTATTAGATCTTAGTCTTTTGTCTTTTATAGTGCTTATAATTTGGGTTTAATAAGTTTTTTTTTTTAATTTATAAGTTTTAAGTTTATGACGATATCATCATCATCTGTCTAAACTCGTACACTGCTGGACACAGGCTTCCTCCAAGGGTTACCTGGAAGGGTCCGTGGTCACCGTGGTTGGCAATTGGTATGCAAATTGGCGACCACAGTTAGGTGGTAGCTAGTAAACAGTATCCCTTAGTCTCCTTTTACAATGCCCTCGGATAGATATGGGGCGATCCTGTTATACTTTCTGGACCTAGAACCGGCGACCTGTAGATTTAGGGGCTAGTGACCCTGACTGCTAAGCTTAAAGGTCGTGGGTTCGATGCCCATCCATAACAAAACTTTGTGTGATGAGTACGATTATATGATCAATGACTGAATGTAATTTATCTTTAATATATATGTATAAAAATATATAAGTATGTTTATCAGTTATCTGTTTGCCATAGTACCCGGCTCTGTCTAGTTTGGGATAAGATGGCAGTGTGATAGCTAAAAAAACAGTTACTCGACGTTAATTAATATGCGAAAACGTAATATTTAGCAGCGTGTTATATATACTAAATACTTATCTTATAAGCTGTGTCATACTATTTAAAATTTCATACGTATATTCATTTTACGCGCAAAATGAATGGACGTTAAATTTATAAAATAACTTTAAAATATTACATCAAGTATTGAGAATTAGTAATTGGCAATAACAAATTCAACAGATATCACTGATTCCTGTTAAGTGCTTCTAAATATTAACAACTTAGAAAATCACGGTGAAAATCGACAGGTTTCGTAAGAATAGTTTATTAATCCTACGTTAGGTTCAATGGCTGACTAATGGTGATTAATAGATAATTAATAGTCTAGACGATTTGATTAGTGACTACATTAGTTGCTTACCTAATTATTAAATTATCTATTAACCTTATGGTTTAGTCCCTTCATTGTGTTAATTGATTTGGAAAACGTCGTATCCTGGTAACGGATTTATGTTTTGATTGCTTTTTAGTTTCGTTTTAGAATGGCAAAAAGAAACCGTAATGAAACGATTATGTCATACTTTTTACCACGGTGTTTTCAATAACTAGTAATGAAAGATGGGGTCACTGGAAGACCCTGGATGCGGGTAGCACAAGACTGGCAATTGAGGACATCTTAGGGGGATGCAGTTGGCTAGCAGTGGACATCTTTAGACTGATGTAATGATCATCGTATGATTTATAGACGTGACTAAATTCAGAAGACACCACTCTTGGGGATGGCGCGTATTGTGTTGAGTGCGTTCCTCTCCCTGGAGCCTTGACCATCGGCAACATGGACCACGTTCCCATTGCCGATTAGACCTTTATTTTTAATAATGATATGTTTACATGTTTTGTTAATGTATAACATAAGAAAGATACGATATGAACGGAATAATAATCATATCATTTAAATAATTTTCTCAACAAACATAAGGTTCATATTTTAGGTATAATTAATAACAATTCAAATTTGTGAGAGACTGCTGCCTAATACCTACATCAGGGGCTCTACCGGCTAAGTCGCCGAACATCGATTTCTTAAATGGCGTTCAAATAAATAAAGGTTAAGAATTACTTAATCAATCGTTAAATCGGCTTTCATGAGCACGTGTGACGTCATAAATGGTCAGGAATCGATTTTCAACGTAGAAGCCGATTTAACGATTGATTAAGTCATTCTTAAACTTTATTTATTTGAACGCCATTTAAGAAATCGATGTTCGGCGACTTAGCCGGTAGAGCCCCAGGACTATTAAGAATATCCACCAGTCATTCATAGTCACCAGGGCCCCATACTTATACTATGACCATCATACTGCGATGGCCACCCCGTCTGCAAGGCGTGGTGATTATGGTATAGCCAAATAATTATGGTCATTCGGCTGTCATGATGACATGTGAGTGTGAAACGAGATTCGTGAGTATACACTCACAAATTACGTTCCCGTATCTAAACTATATTAGTATGCATTAGTGCCATCAAAAAAAACTTGAGAGGTGTCAAGGGACACCCGGATGGAACGAAGTTATTTCTTATTATTTATTATGTACAAAAAACCTGTATACACTCAACAAAAATAATCGTCGCGACACCACACTGTTCAATGAGAAATAGAAATGAAAATATCTGGCTTACTTTCTATTAGAGAGAGAGAGAGACAGACAGAGAAACATGCGCACGCCGCACAGCTGCAAAAAGTGTCGTGACAACTTTTCGTAAGATTTTTTTCCGTCTAGCCCCCTTTCACAACGCGGGATAAGGAACTTCGTTAAAAAAATATAATACATTTAATTCTCCTCGATAGACGAGTATCCAAAGCGGCATCATTGAGATCATACCAAATTTTGACTAGGAAGAGAAGGGATTACTGAAAGACTGAGAAGGTGAGCGTTAATTTAATGCATCACAAAGGGCCCTTAAACCTACATCTGAGTCGCAAGTCTCAGACTCAGTCGAGTGTTCCCTCGTATAGCCTGCGATGCACTCGTTTTAGCACGGTGAATCCATAGAATGCTAAGAATTAAGTCTTCATATAAGCATTAATTATATCCTCTTTTCTGTATCATTACACAATTATGACGAAGAAGTTCAATTAAATATGTTTTAAAATATAGTCAATGAGGATAACTAACTTTGTCTAAATCGTTAACTTACTTCACAATGTAGTATTTTTATACATAAAATATTGTTTTTGAGAAATTGCAGCCGAAGAAACCTTTGCTCTAGTTAGAATTCATGCCAAATCAATATTAATTTATTTATTCAAGTAACTTGACTAATTACATTAAATCACAAAGATGAATAGTTATAAAAATGGCTTATAATATTAAATACAGACAATCCAAAAAATAGCCCGATACACAAAGTCAGACGGTCTAAACCGCAAAAATCTAAAATATACCATTGCAAAACTACATCAAACAAATCTTATAAGAACTTGTCAATAAATTAAGAAACCTTTTCAACATATAAAATCATCGAAAACTCAATGACATTAAAAGAACAGCAAATATTATTATTGTAACGTTTGACCTCGACATTATCGATATATCGATAAGTATTGGTTATACGGGGTGTTACACTGTTTGTGCCATAGGGTAAAAAAAACAACAATCGATATGAACTTTTCTTTAAATTAACTGATTTGGAATTTAAACACCGAGTGGTGCGATCTTCCGAGTAGTCGTGCATACGACTATGCACGACTACTCGGTAGATCGCAAACCGATTTAACAAAAATCTCTCTATCTATATGTAAAATTAAAAAAAAACATTCAATTGTACTTATAACTTCTGGTAAACCGATATAAACGGGAAATGAAATTAAAAAAAAAACTAAAGAACTTTTCTCGTTAAATGTAAGTGTACAATTATTTTTTTCTAAATATTAAATTAACTTACGTATATCGTATACCTACATATTAAATAGTGTTGCAATATTTCAAAAGCTTTTTTTAAGCATTTATATGACTTTCTATGGACGCAAACTTGTCGAAATGTATTTTTATATAAATGATGTTCTTTAAATTACATATGTTATGTTATGAGATATTTCACAGTTGAACATATTCAACTGTGAAATATCTAGTTGTTGACAGATTAAGCAACTAAGCACACGGTGAGTCTACACATAGGGAGGTTGCTGGGTGTCTCTATGCGTTATTGTATGTTTCAAATATAATTCAAATACCAAACACCCTGTATACTAGTGTAGAGTGATCATTGTAACCTCCCGTCAACAAGTCGATGAAACACTTTGATAACTCAATTCGTCACACATTTAGTTGCTTTGACTTAATTTGGTCGCATTATTACAACATCAAAGAAACGCCGACGCTAACATCAAATATGCCGACAGATTTTTTTTATGTGGCTATGATGCACCACCAGCCTTTTTGTAATGTAGCAATGATTTTATTGATTTTGTCTTATCGATTAGAATATCGAATCGATTTGCTCTCCCCTTGCTATAGAATCGAGTAATTAGTTTAACGTTTTGTTATAGTATCGATTGTTTTTGTATGTTTTTCTTTTTTTACGGTTGTTTGTAGTCCAGCAGGGTTTAAACTTCTTCATTGAGTCCGTAAAACTTAATATTTTATTATATAAATGACGATGTTTTACAACAGACACAGTAATCGATGTATTATTATAGCAACAAACTGGATGAATGAACCAATTAATTTGTAATAAATAAATCATCATCATCATCATTACAGCTAAATAAGTCCACTGCTGGACAAGCCTCCCTCAAGAATCGTCTTGAGGGGATATGCCATAATCGCCACGCTTGGCAGGCGGGTTGGCGATCGCAGTAAGATAGTCATAGTAATCAGATAAATAAATAAATATTTATGAAATATTACTACTGACTACATACTCGTATATATTGACGAACTTAAATTTCGATACATATTGAAATTTAAGTTCGTCAATTTAGGTACCTGATGCGAGCCATGGGCGCCGCCAATGGCCGTGGCATGCAACATTAAAAGTTCCACTTTAAATCTATAAATGAATTACCTTTCCATAAAAATTGTCTAAGCTAATCGACAATTTTTTTTGGAAAGTTAATATTATTTTGTGTATTTTGCAAGTTGCTCTTTTACACGATGTTTAAGTTAGTGAATTAAGCTCCTTAAGCTTCATCTACTATACATACACAGATCAAGCTACCCACATCTGTCAAATTTGCCCAATTGAGAGTGAACCTTATGCTTATGTGATAAAGTTGAAAATTTATAAAGGAAATTTGACAGATTGGGGTAGCTGGATGTGCTAAGTTCTGCACAATAGCAATCCAGCCTTTTATACTGGTAGAAAACCAATAGTGTAAGACTTGAGAAACACCTCTATCTCACTTTAGTACCAACCAAATTGGGTTGCTTTTGTTATTTTACCATTTGGTCTCCACGCGACAGGCTTGCTCTCCCCTTGCTATAGAATCGAGTAATTAGTTTAACGTTTTGTTATAGTATCGATTGTTTTTGTATGTTTTTCTTTTTTTACGGTTGTTTGTAGTCCAGCAGGGTTTAAACTTCTTCATTGAGTCCGTAAAACTTAATATTTTATTATATAAATGACGATGTTTTACAACAGACACAGTAATCGATGTATTATTATAGCAACAAACTGGATGAATGAACCAATTAATTTGTAATAAATAAATCATCATCATCATCATTACAGCTAAATAAGTCCACTGCTGGACAAGCCTCCCTCAAGAATCGTCTTGAGGGGATATGCCATAATCGCCACGCTTGGCAGGCGGGTTGGCGATCGCAGTAAGATAGTCATAGTAATCAGATAAATAAATAAATATTTATGAAATATTACTACTGACTACATACTCGTATATATTGACGAACTTAAATTTCGATACATATTGAAATTTAAGTTCGTCAATTTAGGTACCTGATGCGAGCCATGGGCGCCGCCAATGGCCGTGGCATGCAACATTAAAAGTTCCACTTTAAATCTATAAATGAATTACCTTTCCATAAAAATTGTCTAAGCTAATCGACAATTTTTTTTGGAAAGTTAATATTATTTTGTGTATTTTGCAAGTTGCTCTTTTACACGATGTTTAAGTTAGTGAATTAAGCTCCTTAAGCTTCATCTACTATACATACACAGATCAAGCTACCCACATCTGTCAAATTTGCCCAATTGAGAGTGAACCTTATGCTTATGTGATAAAGTTGAAAATTTATAAAGGAAATTTGACAGATTGGGGTAGCTGGATGTGCTAAGTTCTGCACAATAGCAATCCAGCCTTTTATACTGGTAGAAAACCAATAGTGTAAGACTTGAGAAACACCTCTATCTCACTTTAGTACCAACCAAATTGGGTTGCTTTTGTTATTTTACCATTTGGTCTCCACGCGACAGGCTTGACCTAGTGTGGAGGTCATAAGTTAATAAAAGGTATTTTATATTTGTTACGAAATTTTAATTTCACTTTTATACGTAAAATACCTCGAGGTCTAGCGGTAGCGTGTTCACCCGCAGAGAATGAGGACTTTTCTGTAAAAAGGATAATTTCATCAGCCTTCAGCTTCAGCATCAGCCCGAAGTCTGGGAGTTGGCGGTATTATTGTATTGTCTGTCCGGTACCTGACCTCTTTGCGGTCGTGTCGCTAGGCGTCCCATCGGATCATGAGAGTGATGGAATAGAAAGTGCTCCTGTGTAATAATGATTTTTAACTTTATGCGTAACATTTTACATATATAGTTGGACTTAATGCAGCTCATACCATACTATTTAAAATACAAAAGCACCTAAAGCTTATTTTTTTAATATCTTGGGAAAACTCACGCACAGCCATCATCTGCTCCCAAACTAGGCAGAGCCTGTACTATGGCAATCAGACAACTGATAAATATTCTTCTAAATAAAATACCCCTAGACACAAAGCAAATAATCGTTCTCATCCCAGAAACTTTTGTCCTGGGTGGTAATCTGACTAGGGTTGCCAACTATACTGTTTTGAACAGCATTAGAGTTTTAATTCACTAAATTATACTTTATACTGTTGAACAAAAATAAAATATAAAAAATACTGTTTACATTTATTTAGTCAGAGGGCGTTCACTGCTCAGTGCAGCGGAGCCACAAAGATTGTAAATTAGTAAGTTGTACGAGAAGCTCTAATACGTATTTAAAACAATAAATAAATAAATAAAATACCATATCGGTGTTCATTTTTCTAAAATACTGTTTAATATTATTCATAGACCTGAATATACTTTATAATAATAATATCTAGGGACAATGTCACACAGATCATCCTAGCCCCAAACTAAGCAAAGCTTGTACTATGGGTACCAGGCGACGATATACATACTAATATAGATAGATAAATACTTATATACATAGAAAACATCCATGACTCAGAAAAAAAATATTCGTGCTCGTCACACAAATATTTGCACTTACCGGGATTTGAACCCAGGATCACCAGCTTCGTAGGCAGGAGCACTACCAACTAGGCTACGGTGACCTAGTAAAAAAAGTTGGCCACTCTAGATCTAACCCACGACCTTTGGCTGAGCAGTCAGAGACACTAACCACTGGGCCAACAATCCAGCCTTTCCTTTAGCTCTTAAGCAGTTTTTCTTTAAAAATCCGCACATATTATATCTATGACAGCCAAGATTTCCCCCTATTCTCATCTCTATTAGATAGCGCGCTTATTGCCATTTACCGGGCACAGTGCAAAAATCCGGCATTGCGAACCGATGAATCTCTCTATGTCCATTTAAAATCTAAAATCACGATTAACAGGCGGTGAGGGCGCTTGCGTCGCCAACACTCGCCCCCGACTAGGGTGACCATGTTCTAAATAGTAAGTAAGTCTTTATTGTTCACCAAAACATATTTTATACAATGAACTATGAGTATGTTATCATGATTGTACGAATGGAGGCCTTATCGCTAGGTTCGAACACTTCCAGGCAACCGTTGAATGGACCAGGAGTTAAGAAAGGCAGTTGGGTATGTGTTGGCATATTTTATTTTTATTTTATTTTCCAATTTAGAAAACTTACAGCTAATTAGTTACACAAATTCTTGAAATAATACAAAAGATGGCCAATTACAAATTTTCACAAATAAATAGATTGTATAGGTACATATTACAAATATAGATTTCTATAAATAGCAACTTAGTAATAGGTATGCTGCCTATTACCAAATTACCATTTATAAAAATAAAAATAATTCTACTGAGAACACTGTGATTCAAAGAAATTATTACACATATTCCTTTTCAGGTTTGAGACACTTGTATGAAAATATTAACAGAAAGGATATTTTATTGAAGTAATATTATATATTTTTTAATTCTCCATCGATGATTGTTGTGTGTACTTAGTAAATAATATTAGTAAGTACGTACATAATTAATAATCATTTACTTATAACGGTAACGAAAAACGTCGTGAGGAAACCTGCATGCCTGATAGGTCTTCAAAATGTTCTTGATGTGAAGTCTACCAACCCGCACTAGTTCACCGTGGTGGTCTATAGCCTATCCCCAATCATTGTGATTGGCCTTGCACTTCAATGGGGCAGTAATAGGCTACGTTATATAAATTATATAAGGTGCGAGGACCTGGGTTCATATGCCGGGACGGGCCAAAAGAGATTTTTATGATGTTTTTGTAAAAATAAATTGTGCTCAGAATCAGCATGAAGTCAAGGGATACCGCCAAGGTATTACACGCACGTGCCTCAGAGAGCACGTTTAGATATTGGTCATGTACCTGACCTCTTTTCGGTCGTTTAGCTAGTCGTCCCATTGTCATGGAATAGAAAGTGCTTGCGCACATACTAGTGCACTAAAATATGTCCCGCGCAGATGACTGTTTCCATTGCATTAATGTAATGCATTTCCGACTAAGCAATGAGTTATTAGATAGTACAATTTACATTGTTTTTTCCAGGTTGGACGTATAAACTATTTTTTTTTTATATAGACGGACGTATACACCAGGACACCAGAATTCCATGATTTTCTAAAATTAGTAGAAATATAAATAGATATTTGGTTTCATGAAATTCTATTATAATACGTAGCTGATGATTATTTCCACTGTAAACAAATTATTTCCAAGCAAATTATCGAAAAAATAATTCGGTGGCCTCGTGGTACTATATGCTAAGCAGTGAACTGAATACCATAGTATAGGCTCTGCTTAGTTTGAGATCATATGGCCGTGTGTGAATAATGTCCCGAGTATTATTTTGCCTGGACAGTCAACGTGTTAAATTACTGCAGCCGCGCGAACCGATGCTTAACCTTAACAATTTTATTTAAAATCTATAAACGTCTTATATTATATATTTGACATTATTTTCGGTATTCATTGTAGTTAAGTCGTATAATGCCAATTATACACGATCAAAAATAAAGTATTATGACTTAATTATTTCAAATTGTGCATCTTTGCACTGCACTCTTAAGGAAGCAGACGAAGGTTAAACGCAAATGATTTCCGCAACATTAAACATTGTAATGAAGCATTCATTAGATTTGGTGCATCATGTTTGCATTACTTACATCAAATTGGATTCCGCGTTTTTTATAGAGCCGCTAATTTAGAACTCGTACGGAAAATGTGCGACGTGGGTTCGGGAGAAATCCGTTTTTTTTACGGATACCTGGTCATATGAATTAACTACTGGATAAATTATTAGCAGTATTCAATTTCAATTCGGCAATTGTCAAAACGAGAGTTTTTTTTTTATTTTGAAAAATAAAATAATAATTATTTTCATTTACGTAGACTTTAAAAAAGCGCTTGTAAATAATCAGAACATGTTTGTAGTAACATGATTATGGAAACATAATTAATTCTGGGTACATATAAGATATTTAAGTAAACGGATTGTATCGAAACATTAAGATATAACGTTTACTTAATGATTTAGTTATATAGGAATATAGAATAAAATTTATATATCGTATTGTATCTGCAATTTTAAATTAACTACCTAACAATAATAATGTATGATATGTTATCAGATACAGAACACATAATCGTTTTCATCACGTAAAGATTCGTTCTGGGTGGGAATCGAACCAAGGACCCATGGCTTTGAAGTCACGGGAAGACCAACAGGCCTATCATACTAATCAGTCATAATATTAGAGACTAGCTGTGCCCCGCGGTTTTACCCGCGTTAAACTTTATAGATTATCACTGCTCCTCCCCCGTAGGTGATAGCGTGATAATATGTAGCCTATGTGTTGACCCGACCTCTCTATAATATTCATGCCAAATTTCAAGTAAATTCATGCAGTACTTTTTGAGTTTAGCCCGGACATACATACAGACAAACAGCCATACAGACAAAAATTCTAAAAACGATATTTTTGGCTTCGATATCGATTGTAGTTCACGCCCCAAATATCATTAAAAAAAATATTCGATGTACAATTTTGACTTGCCTACGATTTTATTATATGTATAGATAATTCTCGAATAATATCTATCCCGCCATAATCATAGTCACTGCTCATAGCACCGCTCGTGCGCTGATCGCGCGCGATAACTCTCGTATCAGATGAGATGGTGCGCGATAGCGACCGCGCGGTACATTCCCACGGTCGCGTCGCGGTCGCGGTCGCGTCGCGCTCGAAATTGCTGAACCGATGATTAGATAACTAAAGAGATTGAATGTGAAATGGTGATTTGCAGGTTTAGATGTTAAAAGCTTAGACTTTTTAAATTTGTTGGGTGATTTATCCTCATGACACTTATATAATATAATTAAACGTGTGGCGCAGCGGTTGAAACAGTTGCCTCGTCACTTCGTATCCCATGTTCGATACACGCACAAGACAACTATTTGTGTGACCCATAAATAGTTGTCTTGTGCTTTGTGTCCATCAATTATAAGATTGTAAATTACTTCGCGAAAAAAGGATTTGATTACGTAGTGCGGGTGTTGTCTTTTTAAAAAAGAAACAAAAATATAACCATGGTACAAATAGTTTTAGTTATCGAATAAGATTTGTCTTGGGTGGGGATCGAACCCACATCCTCTGGCTTAGCACTAACCACTAACTACTAGATTAACAGTCCAGTCAGAAGTTTAATGAGATGTGTGTATATACCTATAATAAATACACTTCTCACTATACTCACTCTCTACTTTTGGCACAGAAAATAAACTCAAAACCAGATTTCAAATTCCTAATTTAAAAACGTTTAACCTTTTTTTCTAACTCTCAGGAACTTTGTATTCTGTCTCTTTTGTACGCAGGAAGTGGATTTGTTTTGACTATAGTATTTGGATATATCTAAATACTAAATATTCGTGCAGCGACCACGCACCGGAAGACGCAGCGTGTGCAGGCCCCCTACAAGATGGACCGATGATCTACAGCAGATCCTTGAGAGAGGTCTTTATCCAGGAGTATACTTCTTTTGGCTGATATTATGATAATGGAATACTAAATTTAAACTCGTATTTTTCACTAAATCAAGGCACACACCTAATCGTTTCCTGTCTCAAAATCAATATTCTAGTGTCGTGCAGCTATTTCGTTTTCGGGAAACATCGAATACGAGCGCCATTTTAAAAACAAGACGATTTGAAATAAAATCACCGCAGTAATATCTCATATCAGAGGTAACAGTCTTGTTTTTTTTACTATCTATACATATAATAAAATCGTAGGAAAGTCCAAACTGTACATTGAATATTTTTTTATAAAACCTGGGGCGTGATCTACAATCGATATCGAAGCCAAAAGTATAGTATTTAGAATTTTTGTCTATATGTCTGTTTGTCTGTATGTATGTCCGGGCTAAACTCAAAAAGTACTGCATGGATTTACTTCAAATTTTGCATGAATATTACTAAGAGGTCGGGTCAACATATAGGCTACATCACGCTACCACCTACGGGAGAGGAGCTGATAATTTATAAAGTTTAACGCGGGTAAAACCGCGGGGCACAGCACGAATAAGGTTATGTATACTTACATATAATAAAATCGTAGGAAAATCAAAACTGTACATTGAATAATTTTTAAAATGGATACTTAGGGCGCGATCTACAATCGATATCGAAGCCAACAATATACATAGTTTTTAGAATTTTTGTCTGTTTTTCTGTATGTATGTCCGGGCTAAACTCAAAAAGTACTGCATGGATTTACTTCAAATTTGTATGAATATTACTAAGAGGTCGGGTCAAAATATAGGCTCCATATTATCACGCTAGCACCTACGGGGGAGGAGCTATGATAATTTATAAAATTTATCGCGGGTAAAACCATGGGGCACATCTATTAAGAATAAGGCCCATAGTATAGCCCATTCTTAGTTCTATGACATGTGTAATTACCATGGTATCTCTGCACCACCCTAAGGTTGACTGCCTCAAAATGCCTTAGGCATTATGTTCTTGACTTTTGGTCAATTTTATGTGCATAAAGTAATAAATTTGACGGGCCTATTGGCGTGTTTGGCAAATGCTTGCTTTTCACGCCGGAAGTCGTGGGTTCGATTCCCACCCAGGACAGATTTGTGTGTATGAATTATCTATATAAGTATGCATTTACAAAATAAAAGTAGTATATGTAATATATCAGTGATTTGGTTTCCATAATACAAGCTCTGCTTAGTTTGGGATCAGATGGCCGTGTCTGAATAATGTCCCAGGATATGATTTATTATATTACCCGGACAGAAAGAAAGTATCCCTTAAGTCTAGCCACCATAGCTGAGTTTCAAGCAGTAGGACATTATTGTTGTATTATGGTGGGCTGGTTGGCGTGGTTGGTAAATGCCTTTCTATAAGGCAGGGGTAATGCCTACACATGCCACCCGCAAAATGTTTCTGCGGGTGGGTATGTCCGTCCGACCGACTACCAACTAAACCTAACATACCGTGGACATCTTTTGGCTGCTCCGGTGCCCCTCATTTGCACGATGCCCCAGATGGTCGGGTTCTAGGAGTTATCTGGTTTCCATAGTACAAGCTTTATAGGTTCTAGTATGGGAACAGATAGCCATGTGTGAATACTGTCCCAGGATATTATTATTATTTTTACCCACAAAAACTTATACCACCAATGTGCGGCTGACATTACAATATGTGCGTTATGTTGATCTACGCGTAAGTTTCTAGATCCTGATTAGTTATGCTTCGTTCTCAGTTACCTCTACACTACAGCACTTCAGTGGTAACAGTCAACCACCTTGACATTGAATAATAAAGGTTACTTTCAACGAAATCTGTTGCCTCTGATGTGCGGTTGACACTAGTGACTCATTTGAATTTATGCGTTAGTTTCTAGATTGTTAGGCACCGCGCGTTTGCCTAGCGCTAAATCTTTATACGACGACCCATGATGTCACACTGGACAGGTATTCTTTGAATTCACATGTCGTATTACCTGGAGCGTGGTGTGTGGGTGGAGATTATAGCGATTTGTATACCAACGATTAACAAACACACACTTTAAAAATTGTTAATATTTTTAAAATATATATAAATAGAACTCGAAACCTATCCACTAGCAGCGAGGTGGGAGACAGGGAGATGTTATATATATCCGAAACTGTTCACCGATGCATTGGAAGATGTCTTCAAGCTTCTGGACTGGAAAGGCTTTGGCATCAATGTCAATGGCGAGTACATCAACCACCTTCGATTTGCCGACGATATAGTAGTCATGGCTGAGACCCTTGACGACCTCGGTACAATGCTCGATGGCCTCAGCAGAGTCTCTCAGCAAGTGGGTCTAAAAATGAACATGGATAAGACGAAAATCATGCCGAACATCCATGTTGCACCCACTCTAGTTAAAGTTGGAGACTCTGCACTCGAAGTTGTAGAGAACTATATTTACTTAGGACAGACCATCCAACTAGGTAGGTCCAACTTCGAGAAGGTGGTCAATCGTAGAATTCAACTCGGCTGGGCAGCATTCGGGAAGCTACGTAATATCTTCTCGTCCCAAATACCACAGTGTTCAAGTCGAAAGTCTTCGACCAGTGTGTGTTGCCAGTGATGTCTTACGGAACAGAGACGTGGTCGCTCACTGTGGGCCTTATCAGGCGGCTCGAGGTCACCCAAAGAGCAATGGAAAGGGCTATGCTTGGAGTTTCCCTGCGAGATCTAATTAGAAATGTTGAGATCCGCATAGCCGTAAGAATTACCAAGCTGAAGTGGCAGTGGGCAGGGCACATAGCTCGTAGAGGTTCTCGAGTGGCGACCACGAAGACGCAGCGTGGGCAGGCCCCCTACAAGATGGACCGATGATCTTGTGCGGGTCACTGGAAATCACTGGATGCGGATAGCGCAAGACCGGCAATTGTGGAGATCTTTGGGGGAGGCCTTTGTCCAGCAGTGGACGTCATTCGGCTGATATGATGATGATATATAAATAAAGGGCATAAAGGATGACGAACACATGGCTGACGGCAAATATAGACTCGAGGGAATATGTAACAGAGACTGCAAGCAGCGGCTCTCTGTGATCTTTGCCCATCGTACTGCGATTGTTAACTCGTCTACCAAGCGTGGCGATTATAGTATGTCCGTCCAGTTTTTGTGGAAGGCACAGCACTGGACGTCATTCTTTTTTTTCTTTAATTCGGCTTAAATTATGATTATAAATAAGTATTGGGACACAGAGTGGTCTAAAAGAAAAACATATGACTTTATATTAGGCGATATCGAAAGAAATAACTTAAAGTATTTTTTTCAGAACTTAGCACTCAAAATTCATATTATTCATTTAGGCAAGGATAAATAATTTTTTTAAAGTTGTACTAATCGTTTGAGGCATAAACTTACAGTTTGTCAATACCCTATTTTAAATAGTAAGTATAATCATTTAATGAAATTGTAAAAAATCTATAAATTCTTCTTTTAGTATCACTCAGTACTGACATAGATAGATAGATAGATAAACTCTTTATTGTACACCAATTTTAAGATCTTACATTACAGGAGCATGTAAATAAAAAGTATACAATTGGCGGTCTTATCACTAAAATGTGATCTCTTTCAGACAACCAAAGAATGGAAAATAATAGGGATTATTTAAGAGGGCAGTTGTCGGTGTACGTATACTTTGTTACCAGTACCCGTTGGTACTCAGTACAAGAGCCTACTATGTATACTATTTACACTATATACATACATACTATATACATACATACTATATACATACATACTATACACATAAATACGCACTGTATAAATACATACATACCTATTATAGATAGAAACTTACATATCACAATATTACCTACTAGTTCTGTCAATGTATCCTCCAGTGATAGGTAGTAATCCTGACATATGACATTATGATTGGATAGATTTAAATGTATTATTTCATAAGGAAAATTAGAGCGTGACCTTCATCTTCCTGTCGATAGCAAAACGTCAAGGTATAGTCTAGTATTTTAATAATAAAATGAAAATATACTATTATCAATAATAACTAAAACATATTTAAGAAATCATGTTTTAAAATTTTCTTTCCAGGAACCGCTCCGCTTATACCATGTACCATGTTACGTCAAGACACACACTGACAACAAATCAATCGCGCACGCGCCAACCGTTTGACATGTATATGCGCAAACGCAAGGAATGTCGATCGAACTGATGCGCTACTAAAAATAACCGATTTAAGTCCATTCAAAACTCAAATTTATGTTCCTAGTGATATTACGATCCTGCTTAGTCCACTTCAGTCCAAAGTCTGCTGATACGGTTATATCACAATGGTCCATTATTTGCTTTATAATGTTGACTTGAACTCGGTAATCTACAAATTCAATTACGCTATCATAGTTTTCCAATGATTTTTTTTTAATACACCGCCCGCACTATGGAATCTAATCCCTGTGTCGCGGGGTACTTTACAGACATTAATAGGCGGACACAAATTACATCCAGACTCAGAATCGGACTCGAACCCGCGACACGAAGCGGCAAGGTGACTGTCTTAGCCGCTGCACCACACGTGCAGTCAAATCATAATCATACGAGTATCATAATTTCCTAAAAATAAGTATCCACCCTAGTCATCGACACTTCTTTCAAACAATTGTCAATATTCGGTAATCTGCTACTTTGTATTGAGATATTTTTAAATGGACATCAAAGATCTTATCACCCGTCAATTTATATTCATCACCTAAATCATTTTCATATCAAATATAAATCCGACGTAACCGAAAATGTATTTCGCTACTAGAAAAGTAGGTTAGGTTAAGATAGACCTGCGTCCGTACAACGCTGATAACTAAAACTGACATTGCTACTAAGATAATAATATTTAGAGATAACTATGTATTTTGCTGTGCTATTAGTATTTTTGTTAAGGATACGGAATGTTTTGTAAACAAAAGTAATATTTTAATTTACAGTTTAATACTACCTACCCCTTATCATTATATCATGCGAGATACATAATGGTCAGATAACAATAACCGTATCTGATCATTAAAATATATAAACGTATGTATTGTACTTTTATTTATTTATTTATTAGGTCAACCAACGATCGCTTACACAATTCATAACAACAAATACAGACATATTTAGGTATTTTCTTTGTGCAACAACCAATTATAGGCTGACACCACATGCAATAATATAAAGAAAAGATATGTGAACACAAAACAAAGAGATATTAGCTAACAAACGACTTTTACAATACATTAAAATTAAATTCTAGAGATACAATTATAAAAATTAATAATAATATTGTACAAAAAAGCAATTCTTTCAATTTACTTTTATTTGTAATATACATACCTACCTATATGCTAGATTGACAATTTAATATATTTAAAAAAGAAAAGCAAAGGAGCGGGTTTAATAATTGCTTAGTGACAACACGTTTGAACAAAATTGATTATTTATATAAATTTAATTCAAATAAAAAAATATTATATTATACGGTAAAAACTCTATCATATTATACAATATCCAAATAAACAGCATAGAAACAAGGGAGAAATTGCGTAAGACCCATAAAAAACCTTCAGTCGAATAAATAACTACCTTCTTTTAAAGTCGCTTTAAAATGGCAGATTTAGATTCTGCTATTGTTTTTCATCCACGCAGATTTGATGTTAATTGATGTCTATTTAGAACAGATTTAATACAAAAATAAGGTTGTCTGAAAGATAAAGATAAAAGTCATTTATTTGCGTGAATAAGGTGACAAATGTTCTTAACATAATACAAATAGGTATCTCTTACTCTACTTTTCAGCATGCAAATATACATTTTAATACTAAAAAATACCATACAATTTATAGACATTTACTTAATTCATTATTAATAATAATACATAGCAATATAGATATTTTTAAACATAAACACACAAGGCTCACAGCTTATAGTCAAGGTATTCTTGTATACTATAAAAACATTTATCCGTTAAAAATTTGGTTAAAAAACGTTTAAATTAAAAAAATGGTAGTGCTTTTATGCAACTGGGCACTTTATTAAATAATTTAATACACATAATATAGCTGTAGGGAAAAGGATAGCTTAAGGTGAATATGTACCAGAGGACGAGCAGCAGCTTCCTTCTGAGTACTATGACCATCTTACTGCGATCGCCAAGCCTTCTGTGAAGCGTGGCGATCATAATATATCCCCCTAAGATGATTATTGCGGGACTCTGTTGTGGATGACGATGAAGGCGATGGGACCTTAGGATAAGTTGTACACACATTATGTTCTTTATATCCAATGTATATTTGTAGTTGTACTCAGGAGGGCTATGAAGTTGCCGAAATTGTCCTCCACATGTAATTTTATTAAGAGGCTGACAATAGCCAATTTTATCGTATCATACTAGTCTTGCCCGTACAAGCTACCAGTATGGATTAAAATACCTAGAGTAAACAGAAAACTATCAAAACACCTTAAAATTAGGGTAAAATAAAACAAATCATTCATTTTTTTTTTCATTTTTTTGCATATTCATTCAAATTTAAATCCACCTTTGACCCTGACTGCTAAAACAGGGGTTTTACCTAATTCAGCATCCCTGAGTTTCATCGCTCAGTGTCATTTCATTGTGTGCCGCTGTAGTCATGGCTTACAGGAGTTGCAGGGGTGAGAGGGAGGGACTAGTCCCGTTGTTTAAAAAAAACTAAATATAAATTTTTGTAGCAATGACCAATTTATGCTGAAAAATATATTTTATATGGAACCGGTACAGAGAGTATACGGTTTTCCACGGTTTACGGTTAGCAAATAAATCAAGTAGTTCCGTGGTCAATCTTTAAATAGGTAACGTAGATAAAACCCCTATGTTATGAAGGTATTAAATGCACTTAAAATCACGTCCGAACGTAACGGCAAAACAATGGCGGTTGCAAAAGCACTACTTAACATGTTCAGCATATACTTGTCGGTTCATAAAAACGCACTATGTAGTAATAGAGAACGATATATTGCTAAGTGAGTACTACAGAAGCCGTAAGATAGTTGTTTGATGGTGCACAGGTGCATAAGCGAAATGCACGCCACTGTGTTAAAATTATAGAGATGTATAACGTGCAACGACAATATTGGACGTAATTTAAGGAACTTTATTTGTCTATGACACTGAATAACATACATAATACACGAAAAAATATTAATATTATAGTAATTTGTACACCACCAACTAAACTCATCTCTAAAATTCCTTCCACAATCATTTAACTTACCTGATAGAGATCACACCTTGCGATAAAGCCTCGAATTACTGTATTGTTATAATGTATAATATAATAATCTAATAATAATAATATCTGGGGACAATGTCACACAGATCATCCTAGCCCCAAACTAAGCAAAGCTTGTACTATGGGTACCAGGCGACGATATACATACTTATATAGATAGATAAATACTTAAATACATAGAAAACATCCATGAAACAAATATTCGTGCTCATCACACAAATATTTGCACTTACCGGGATTCGAACCCAGGACCACCCAGGAGCACTACCAACTAGGCTACGGTGATCGTCAAACACCAGAAACTAACCTAACTTCCTCCATAACTTAAAACTCCTTTCCAAATCACTACCTAGCTTGCTTGGAAGCGATCACATATAAGGCTGGAAATTGTACTACATATAATAATTTGTACAGCAACAACTACACTCAAACTCCTTTCCATAATCATTATGTTGGTTACCTGGAATAGATCACACCTTGTGGTAAGGCTTCCGATTATTGACCTTTATAATTTAAACACCAGTAACTAACCTGATCCCTAAAACTGCTGTCCACAAGCACTACCTAGGTAGCCTGCCTGCCTTGCATGATAGATATCTATCTAAGTATACTTAAAATCGTAGGAAAGTCGAAACTGTACATTGAATATTTTTTTAAAAGGATACTTGGGGCGTAATCTACATTCGATGTCGAAGCCAAAAATATAGGTTTTAGAATTTATGTCTGTTTGTCTGTATGTATGTCCGGGCTAAATTCAAAAAGTTCTGCATGGATTTACTTCAAATTTTGCATGAATATTACTAAGAGGTCGGGTCAACATATCGTCCCCGTAGTTGGAAAACTAAATAAGTCCGATTTTGGCGATTTTGACTTTTTCCTATTTTCAAAACACCTAAAACATGCCGCATATTTGAGCCTTACAGGCATTTTCACATCTTATTCCGTTCCAAAGATATAGCCATTTTTGCCAGACAGGTCATGACAGATGGAATAATAAATATCTTCAGACAAACACATTTTTTTTAAAGGAAAAATAAATAACTCAGTAAATAAATCAATAACTGTGGTCAATGACAAGATGAATGTCGAATAAGTTAAATAACTTGAGTTGTTGAATTTTTCCTCAACTTAAAAATTATTTTACTAAACTAACTAAGTTCTAGGAAAACTAAATAACTCTATTTATTTCATTCTGCTATTCAGAATTCTGATATAACGTATCTAATTTAAATATTTGATGTTATTTATTTCTTCTACAACACGATAAAGATTAATTTTAAGATGCTAGGCAAATAAAATTAAATAAATTAAGTTGTCATCAGAGGAAATCAGAGGGTCAAGTCCCATTTCGGGTATCAAACCAATGCCACCTTCAACAGATGAAGAACCTTTTTCTGATTCTGGATCTACATGGATTCCGGACACAGAAGAAGACAATAAAAACGAAACTTAGTTCATAGTTTAATAGGCATCAATATTTCATTGGATAAGAAGAAAAAAAGAGTAAAGAGATTTGAACGAATAAATCCCATTTTGTCGAGAGATTCTGAAGATGAAACAAGTAATATTATAACAACTCGAGCTATTATTGAAATCCTTATTGAACAAGTCTCTCCGGGTTACCCTGAAAAAAAATCATGGAACACAATATTTCGCTGAGACAACAGATTCAGAAATAGAAACAGTAATAAGGAAATAGAAACCGGGGTGCTAAAAACCCCCGGCAGACGACGTTTTACCAAAACCGACGACCTCTGGCCCTGGCAACATATAACACTTGCATACTGCGGACCGACGAGAAGATCATGGAACTGGAGGAGGAACTGAGCAGGTTACATTGGGATATCATAAGATTGTCTCAAGTCCGAAGAGAGGGGGAGGACACGATAATCCTAAAATCCGGGAACCTGCTCTATTTATGGAACCAACGGCGACCAACTGTCCCAAGGTGGTGTCAACTTGGAACAAACACTTGGGACAACATAGTAAAAATCGAGAGTGTGTCGACTAGGGTGGCGTAACTTATTCTCAGAATTACTTCATGGAGAAGGAGGAACTTTTAATGATGAATTCCTTATTCAGAAAATCGGATCATCGCAAATGGACCTGGGTGAACCCCGATGGTAAAACCAAAAATGAGATAGACTTTATCTTGTCGATGAGACGACAGATGTTCAATGCGGATAAAACCGGCAGCGATCACAGACTGGTGAGAGGCTCATTGAACCTTAATGTCAAGTTGCAGAGGTCCCGACTGATAAAGTCTACGCTCCGATCTTTACCTATCCACGTCCAAAACCTTGAACCATTTCAGTTCTAATTGCAAAACCGTTTCAAATGCCTAGCACTAGGTAATCTAATCTTATAGGTACTATACAAACATATAATAGACGGACACAAATTACATCCAGGCTCAGAACAACTATTTATGGGTCACACAAATAGCTGTCCGGCGCGGGATTCAAACCCGCGACACGAAGCGGCGAGGCGACTGTCTCAGCCACCACGCCACACATGCAGTCAAGTGGACTCATTCTACGACAAGATTGTAAAAGCTGTTCATACGGCTGGGTCTAAATTTTTCAAGGCCCGCCGTACAAACAGAACTAAAAAGATCTCTGACTTTACCATGCAACTTATGGAAGAAAGACGGATAATGGTTCTAAACTCCTCAGATGATGCTACCAGATACCGGCGGCTCAACAGACAGATCTCAAAGTCTTTGACTCGCCACACGCGTCATTTTAATACAATTAGTATTAAAGAGACCATCAAGCGGAACAAAGACTCTAACGTGCCTCGGATCCCAGAGCACGACTAACCCGTCATTACACCAAAGACACGCTGGAAGTCAGCCTGTACGAGATTAGAATGGCTCTCAGACAACTTAAGAACAACAAGGCGCTTGGTGAGGATGTAGTTACATCAGAGCTTCTGAAGGCGGGTGGTACACCAATCCTACGGGCCCATCAGAATATATTTAACTCCGTCATACTAGATGGTCAAACTAACAACAACTCCACAGGCATGGCACAGAAGTGTGGTGGTGCTCTTCTTCAAAAAGGGCGACAAAACCCTATTGAAGAATTATAGACCGACACTGCTGAGCCATGTTTACAAGTTGCTTTCGAGGGTCATTACGAATCGTCTCGCATGCAGGTTTGATAACTTCCAGCCTCCCGAACAAACTGGTTTCCGAAAAGGCTTTAGCACCATAGACCACATACATACGCTGGGGCAAGTTGTGTAGAAGACCGAAAAGTATAAACAAGCCACTGTGTTTAGCGTTTGTGGACTATGAGAAAGCCTTTGATTCTATCGAAACCTGGGCCGTGGTCAGGTCTCTCCAAAGGTGCCAAATCGACTACCGGTATATCGAGGTGTTAAAGTGTTTGTATGAAAACACGAGGACTACAATTCAAAACCTATCCACTTACAGTGAGGCGTGAGACAGGGAGATGTTATATTTCTGAAACTGTTCACCGCTGCATTGGGAGATGTCTTCAAGCTTCTGGACTGGAAAGGCTTTAGCAATGTCAATGGCGAGTACATCACTCACCATCGATTTGCCGATGATATAGCAGTCATGGCTGAGACCATGGAAGATCTCGGTACAATGCTCGATGACCTCAGCAGAGTTTCTCAACAAGTGGGTCTGAAAAATGAACATGGATATGGCGAAAATCATGTAAATCATGATGGTTGGAGACTAGGACATACCATCCAACTAGGTAGGTCCAACTTCGAGAAGGAGATCAATTGTAGAATCCAACTCGTCTGGGCAGCGTTCGGGAAGCTACGTAACATTTTCTCTTCCAAAATACCGCAGTTTCTCATGTCGAAAGTCTTCGACCAGTGTGTGTTGCCAGTGATGACTTACGGAACAGAGACGTGGTCGCTCACTATGGGCCTTATTAGAAGGCTCAAGGTCACCCAAAGAGCAATGGAGAGGGCTATGCTCGGAGTTTCCCTGCGGGATCGAATCAGAAGTGTCGAAATCCGCAGGCGAACCAAAGTCACCGACATAGCCCGAAGAATTGCAAAAATGAAGTGGCAGTGTGCGGGGCACATAGTTTGTAGACCCGACGGCCGTTGTGGCAAAAAGGTTCTCAAGAGGCGACCACGAACTGGAAGAGGAGAGAGCGTGGGCAGGCCCCCTACAAGATGGGCTGATAATCTTGTACGGGTCGCTGGAAGACGCTGGGTGCGAATAGCGCAAGACCGGCAATTGTGGAGTTCGTCTGATATGATGATGATGATGATGTTTATTTTTTAAGTTTGTGGCATGATAAATATCTGATAACAATACACTTTTCTAAACTTTTATTCCTTAATATAACTTTATTAATATCATAATACAGCGTTTATTTCATATGAGACCAACAAAAGTTAAAAAAATATCAAAGTAATAATAACATACAAAGCCACTAAATTTTACATTTAAAAATATTTCAAGTATGATAAATTCAATAACTGCACTTATTTCACCAAATTTTACTCTAACAAATGTATTTAGCTTGTAGGAAAACTAAATAAATAGCCGAAATAAGTAGCTAATTGCAGTTACGTTATAAAAACAGTTGTGGCAAAATTAAACAACTTGATTTTTTATTTGTTATTTAGTTATAGTTAAAGATAGAGTTCAGTTTGTTAAAGCATAACGTGAAAGGTTATCAGGTCCACAAAATATAAAATTGCCGACAGCAAAATTGTCTCACATTTTCTTACAAATGTACATTAACTAAAAAAAAAACACTAAATCGCGTTTATCTCGGAACTACAAAATCAGAGTTATTTAGTTTTCCAACTACGGAGACGATATAGGCTACATATTATCACGCTATCACCTTCGGGGGAGTAGCTGTGATAATTTATGATGTTTAACGCGGGTAAAACTGCGGGGCACAACTAGTCACACATAAGGCAGGTAATAGTATTATTACAATTTGGATATCAGCAACCAACCTCAACTCTAAAACTCCCTTCCACGATCACTACCTAGGTTGCCTGGAAGATATCACACATAAGGCAAATAGTGCAATTATAATTGGTATGTTTGTTGAGATGTAAAATAACATGTATCCGTCTAACTGTTGGCCTTATATAATACTCCGTTCACTCAGAGTTGTACAAAATTTCAAACATGAGCACCTCTTTATACTGCCAGTTTTAAACAATATGCTCGTCGAGTACATGTGTTTAATCTACCAGAGTCAAGCTTGAGGATATATTTCACCTATTAGAAAAAATATTGATCACAATTTATTTTTTATATAAATGATGATGTCCTGCCATACGTATCCGTCGACGGCGATGTATTTACTTACAAGTATCTATTTACAAAAGAAAAGTAGTATATGTAGTATATCAGTTTAAATCAGTTATCTGGTTTCCATAGTTTAGCTTAGTTTGGGATCAGATGGCCGTGTGTAAATAATGTGCCAGGATATTATTATTATTATTTCTATCCGTTGTCTAGTCCGTTATCCATAGTACAATCTTTGTGATGTATCCCGGATATTTATTTTTATAATTATTTATTAAAAGAAATACACTTTTTAAGGTGGGGGAAAGTGAGGACAAACAAGACTTGTACAGACACCAGCACATCCAGCTACCCCAATCTGTCAAATTTCTTTTATAGACTTTCAACTTTATCACAAAAACATAAGGTAAATTTGACAGATTGAGGTAGCTTGATGTGCTAGCGTCTGTACTAACTACCTATGTATAATATAAACATCGGAGGATACTTAAGACCCATAAAACTGAACGAATGAAAGAAAATCTGTCAATACCAAGTGAAAACTGCTTAGCTTTGCAAATTGTAACATTCACGGGAATTCGTAATAGGCCTAAATAAGCACTAAATCAGTCTGCTACCTAGAATACATAATTTCAGCACTTTCCGTTACCTAGAAATACTAAACAAATCTACATTTCCGTCACGAAGCAAAACGATTATAATAAAGAAAAAGAATGGAAAAATCCGGGCAGAGTAGCATAAAACCATAATAATATAGAAATATTCATTCACAGTATCTGCCTGAGTATCACCATATTTAAAATACTGACTGTCTTGTTGGTCTAATGGTAGCGAGGTAGAAAACGAGGTCCTAGATTCAAATCCCGGGTCAAGTCAAAAGAGATTTTGGGATTTTTCAGTAATGAAATATTTTTTAGTATCAGCCCGGAGACTGGCGATATTTATATATCCCCGTGCCTCGGGGAGCACGAAAAGCAGTCGGCCCTGTAGCAGATAGCTAATTTCTATTGAGATTGGCCATTCTATTGAGAGGAGGACATTATTTTAAATACAGTATTTAAGAATCATAATTATTATTTATAAAACATAAAAAATATTCTTTTAGATAATGATTTGAACAAAAGTTTTCGGTCTAATGCCTAATATTCATTAAAACAAATTATCAAAGCCTACCAGCCCGTCAAACTTTACAAAATAAGTGATTTTAATATACAGTTATATTTTATTTATAAAACCATTTTAGAAATTGTTTACCCACAGAAAAATCAAAAGAACTTTTTAAGTGACTAGTTCTATAGTGGTATAATACCATAGATATTAATAAACAAAACGCCATTTTGTTTTCCTGTCACGTTTACCAAGTGCCGATGATCTCTGTTGTTGAAAATATTATTGGTATTTGCACCGTTTTAAACACATTTGTACACGAATATGGTCAACTGACCATTTATAAATAATATATGCGAGAGTATATTGCTTTGTTTTGAAAGCAATTTATATATTTGATTAATTGTGAATGTTAATTATTCGATGAACTGATGATGAGACGGTTTGATCAATTCGATATTATGGAGTAACTTTATTAACTTAAGCAATGTTTAAGATAAATGGATAGCAATAAAATGGACATTGTTTATACTGACATTAACTTGTTAGTAACTTCAATATCAACTGCATATTTAATAATAATATAATAATATCCTGGGACATTATACACACACGGCCATCTGACCCTAAAGTAATGTCCTCTTAGCCGAATTTCTGCCACGGCGGCCAGTCTCAACAGAGATTAACCATCTGCACGGGACATATTATAGGAGCTACGGGACCGATGGCTTTACGTGCTCTCCGAGGCACGGGGGTATAATACCGCCAACTCCCAGACTTCGGGCTGATGCTGAGAAATTTTTCTTTTTACAGGAAAGTCCCAAAATCACTTTTTGGCCTGACCCGGGATTTGAAACCTCGTTCTCTGTGGATGAACACGCTACCGCTAGACCAACGAGGCAGTCAAAACTAAACTAAACAGAGCTTGTACTATGGAAACCAGATAAATGATATACTGCATATACTCCTTTTCTTTATTAAACACATACTTATATAGATAATTACACTTAGGCTCAGAAAAAACAGACAATATTAGAAAAACATAGAAGTAGTAACCTAAACAAGCGAGCATGTATGAAGAATATAATGAAATTCAAGGAGGAAAAAGAAGTGTACAAGGATCGTGACAAATGGAATTCCGTTCTCTCTGCCTACCCACCTGGTATGTCATCATCATCATCATGCCAGCCCAAGTACGTCCACTGCTGGACAAAAGCCTCCCCAAAGAATGCGGGGATATGCCATAATCGCCACGTTTGTCACACGTGTTGGCGATCGCAGTTTGATGGTCATAGTTCACAGAAAAACGCTGCCGTCCGTTCTCTTGTAGGTATTCACTCGATAGATTTCTACGCCCTCCACGGGATGAGATGGGATGATATTCTATGCCGTCACCACTCAGCATATGTAAATATGATAATTAAACTCTCTTTTGAGCTTAAGTAATTTGTGCTACGTAAATATTACTTCGTTCCTTATCTATTCCCACACAATGAAATCTCATAGAATCCTAATAAAACGTCCCACATACAAAGTGTGAACATTTAGTCTAAGTGACTCCCAAAAGTAAGCGTGCGTTACCATTAGCTGTATCTAAATGTACTCTATTTTAGATAAGATAACACTTCACTTAGAAGGTCCATATTAATAGCTATTTATTGTTTAAAGTTTATGGAATACCCACTCTTGATTTAGGAAATAGGAGAAAGAAATTAACTACCAGCGCCTAAAAAAATTACTGTATGGTTTCTGGATCAGAAACAATAATAATAATAATATTTATTTGTGTATTATTTTTTAATATATCCATTTTATAAGAATAAATATGCATTAAATATAAAAATAAATAAATTAGTTGAAATAATAATGATATCTAGGGACAATGTCACACAGATCATCCTAGCCCCAAACTAAGCAAAGCTTGTACTATGGGTACCAGGAGACGATATACATACTTATAAAATAAATAAATAAAATAAAAAAGGTTTTTATTCACGTAGACTTTAAAAAAGCGCTTGTAAATAGTCAGAACATGTTTGTAGTATTATAGTTGTATACATTATTATTTCTAGTAACATAGATATTTAGGTACACATTGTATTGATAGTATTAAAACATTAATAAAATTTATTTTATAACAGCAATGATATTTAGCTAGCTCGTATCAAGTTATTGTCAAGAGATTATGTTTCAGTTTAATTATCTAGTTTAAGTCTAATTATCTAGTTTAAGTCTAATTATCTAGTTTAAGTCTAATTATCTAGTTTAAGTCTAATATTTGTAATACATATTGCCATTGGTTCTGTCTATATTAAGGTGATATTATTATGACGGACCTTATGTTAATAACGACGGTCGCGCTTTAATGCTACCACCGGATCCAATGCGCCCCAACTGAGAAGACCCAGCGAAACAAACTCAGCGGGTGTCTCTACTACCGGTTTCAACACGGCGTTATATAGATAGATACATACTTAAATACATAGAAAACATCCATGACTCAGAAACAAATGTTCATGCTCATCACACAAATATTTGCGCTTACCGGGATTCGAACCCAGGACCACCAGCTTCGTAGGCAGGAGTACTACCAACTAGGCTACGGTGACTATCCCGTGGGTATTGAAAAGACTAAGGGATACATCAGGTAATCGAGCAGCAGCGCCACCTATGTACTGGTGACCATCTAACTGCGGTCGCCAACTCGTATGCCAAGCGCGGTAACTACGGCAAACCCCTTCAAATGGCAACGTTATAGTAACCTTTGGGGGAGGCCTATACTCAGAAGTGGACGCTATCAGACTGATAATAATGATGAAAGTTTGTATCATCCTATGGCTTTGTTTGGATAAAGGCAAGCATTCGGTCGGGTCGCCTTTCGGCTGATATGTTGATGATCAACTTTTATTTCATTGCTTAAATTATTAATAAAGTAAGTTGAGATTACAATACTTGTCATAAAAGCCTACTTTTGAAACCTACAATTATAATAGCAAGAGTGTTAAGCCCTACAATTAGTAAAAGTGAAATTTGCACTTTTACTTGGAACATTTATTCCAGTATATATCTGGTTTATTTGAGAACTAGCTGGACCCCACGGATTTACCCGCGTTAAATTTTAAAAATTATCACAGCTCCTCCCACGTCGGTGATCGCGTGATAATATGTAGCCTACATGTTGACCCGACCTCTTAGTAATATTCAAGTAAATCCATGTAGTCCTTTTTGAGTTAAGCCCGGACATACATACAGACAAACAGACACACAGACAAAAATTCTAAAAACTATATTTTTGGCTTCGATATAGATTGCAGATCACGCCCGAAGTATCCTTTAAAAAAAATATTCAATGTACAGTTTTGACTTTCCTACGATTTTATTATATTAGGTCTTTACCTATGAAATTGCCGTTCTGCAGTACTGGCCATTTCAAATCAAAATAATTTTTGTTTGGCTAAGAATTCTAATTTCAAATTAATTTTATTTTAAAAACATGGATTCTTTTTTCCAAAAGTAGTCATTTCTTTATTGATTAGTGTTACATTTTCATCGCATTTCAATCTTTTTCGTCATCATGGATACGTTAAAAATTCGAGTAATTATGGAATATGAGTACCGTCGTGGCAGCAACGCGGCACAAGCGGCACGCAACATCAACGACGTTTACGGAGCTAACACTACAAACCAACGCACCACCTGTTATTGGTTTGCTCGCTTCCGTTCTGGAAATTTCGACCTGAAAAATGAACCTCGCGGTCGTCCGAAGACTTTGGTCGACAATGACGAATTAAAGGCGGTTGTGGAAGCTGATGATACACAATCTACGGCTGAATTAGCAGCAGCTTTCGACGTTAGCGTCAAAACAATATTGGTCCATTTGCGTCAAATTGGCAAGGTAAAAAAGCTTGACAAATGGGTGCCCCACGAACTCAATGATCGCCAGCGCGAAGTACGCGTCGAGACGTGCCTTGCACTGCTCAACAGACACACAAATGAAGGAATTTTGAACCGCATTGTTACCTGCGATGAAAAATGGATTCTGTTTGATAACCGCAAGCACTCAGCAAGTTGGTTGGATCCTGGTTCAGCACCTTAACAATGCCCTAAACGAAAACTTACCCCTAGAAAAGTGATGGTCACTGTTTGGTGGTCTAGCGCCGGTGTGATTCATCACAGCTTCTTACCAAACGGGGTGAGCATTACTGCAGATGTGTACTGTGAAGAACTGAGCACAATGATGGAGAAGCTGGCGCATCTCCAACCAGCATTGGTCAATCGCTCGTCTCCGCTGCTCCTGCACGACAACGCGCGACCTCATACTGCACAGCAGACGGTCTCCAAGTTGCAAGAACTGGGGTTGGAAGCTCTCCGTCATCCGCCCTACTCACCAGACCTTGCGCCTACAGACTACTACTTTTTCCAGAATTTGGATAACTTCTTGGCGGGAAAAAAATTCAATACCCGAGAGGCAGTACAAAATGCCTTTGAAGAATTTGTTGCCTCCCGTCCAGCTGATTTCTTTAAGAAGGGCATCAATAAACTGCCACTGCGATGGCAAAGATGCATTGATTGCATGGGTGATTACTTCGATTAATACAAATAAAAAAATTCATGAAAAAAATTCGTTTAAATTTTTTCATACAAAACGGCAATTTCATAGGTAAAGACCTATTATGTATTTGAGAATAATAATTATTTTAATAAAGAAATTGTAACCCATGCTATGTTTTTTTTAAGTGTAATTAATTATCAAACAAGTTTTAGAACTCTATCCTTACTTTTCTTTCACAACAACACCACAACAATACATCGTCAAAGAAACGTCATATCATTGTGAGCAACTTACAAGGCAGTGGAACACTTAGCTACTGTGTTTGAGCAACTAATTAATGCAAACGTATATAGGCCAACCCGATGTACGATGTTATGGATACGGTACACATTATACTAATCGGATACCACAGATAAGATAAAATTTAAAAAAATCGTAACATCATATTACTTATTTAAATTAATTCGGAATACCATTCAACTTCTACGCAACTAAATTTCTTATGGTAACGTAAACTTAAGAAATAATTATATTCAGCAGTTAACAACTATACGCCCACTGCTGAACAAAGCCCCCCCCCCCCCCAATGATCTTCATAATGGCTGGTTATTCGCAACTCTCTTGTTAGTTCTCCTTGTTGGGGGCCTGCAGAATCAGAATCACAATAGTTTATTTGTAAAACATAGGTTTAGAACATTTACATTAATCATACATGTCAAGGTCTTACATAATTATTTGTTACACTATGTTTTGTCATTGATGACATACAAATACAATCAAATACATAAAAAAAATATATACATCAAAATTCATTAAAAAAAAACAAAATTACTACAAAAATGTCATAACAAATTAATATGTAAGAAATTATAATATACAATAATGAGCAAAATTAATTAAAGTGATTTATCATTTAAATATTCATCTAAGGTATAATATAATAACATTTCTCAGTCAATAGTTTGTGAAGACATTTTTGAAGATCTTTAATGGCATACACTTTATTGCGGTGCAAACGTTGCGGTTTCCGTTTCGTGGTTCCTCCTCGAGAACCTTACTGCCCTTACGCGCCCTTTCGGTTCTGCGTCAGCTTAACAAGTCTTCAATCATAATTATATTTCAATGAAAAGTACTTAATGATCTTTACTTCTATTTGAATGACTGCACGTGTGGCATAGCGGTTAAGACAGTGGCCACTTCGTGCCAAAATAACCGACTTCAAAAAGTACTTCAAATCAAGTTTCCATTTTGATATTTTTATAATGACCTTTAAATATAGGATACCTTTTTTCATTAATTTGGCAAGTAAATAAAATATTAAAAATAAAAAAAAACCGGTTATGAATATTTTGGAGTATTAATATCCCTAAATGATCGATGCACATTCTTGGAATGTGATGACAATAACTTAACGAGTCATAAATATATAAATGAGCTAGTGAGATGAAAATAGCGACGGTAAAGGACTAACTAAAATTGACAACTTTAAATAATAATGTAATCAATAAAAAAACTTGTGCACGATTTGTGATTTGAATTACTTTTGCTGACTGTAGGTTTTTTTTAAACTAATGAATTATGGTACAATTTATTAACAAATACGTTGTAGTCCAAACCCTTACAACAAAAAGCTTTAAACTCTATAACTACTACTAAGATCTCTAAACTTACCAAAACTCGTGCAAATCTATGGTACAAATTTTCTATTGCTTACATATTGAATTAATTTGTCAATTATGATACAGAAAGGAATATGAAGTCGACAGACATACCCTTAATGAAGTTGTATACGCTGAAAGATAAAAGTACAGTGCAAAATTTTCCGATACAAAACTTGTGACCCTATTATCCCAATGAGACCGCTTACTTATCCAAACTGTTATTCTAATCAAGTTCAGTACACACGACTAAACTATTTATATTTTACTCATGATTGTCTTCACTTGGCAAAGTCACAACGCACTTTTACAAACTTACATTTGTCGTTAAAAAAACTACGTCCAAAACATTTTTATAGAGTAAATGAAATAAGCGACCGCAAAGTTAATTTGGTGATGTTTAGTGTAATATTTTACAGTACACACTTAAAGTGTATTCACCATAATTCTTATTTCTGAGAGTTAAGGTTGAATTTCGTTTATATAAATTGTGTATTTAAGTGTGTAGGATGACAAACTAATGTTTCTTTATACATTGTATGCAAGCGCGGGTGAAGCATGGTTTCAATAGGATTGTTATTTTTTTGGCTGCCCTATTATGGTACACAGATTTGTATATCTGTCTGTCACTTCATGTCGGATGTTTTTTAAGTAGCACTAGTTTTTTTTTGGTAGTCAGTGCCATGAACGTATAATATATTTTATATTATTTATTAATTTTAATGCTGTCATTTCAATATATGGAGACAGTAAATTAGTAGGAATTATAAGTTGTTATTACATTGAATTAACGTATTAATCCTAATCCTTAAGGGCATCGGATAGCAGAATGAGAAGAAAAAAAATTGCATGCATGTACCAGAATGGGCAACATTAATAAAAAACGTAAATAAAGAAAAGTAGTGTAGAAGATTAGCATGACTTTTGATGATTTTAGTTTTCTTAAATCTAACTGTCACATTTTTATTCAATATATCATATTTTAATTCAATAAGGAATTTGTGGAAACTTCTAACATCGTTATAGTGTGAGCTGTATTTGACCACATTCAGAACTGAGCTATGGAAGCTATTGGAAGACTCCATAGGCAAATATTTTGACAAGGCAGAGGAAAGCCTACATATACTTACCACTTGCAAAAAGTGTCTGTGTGTGTCGCACCGACTAAATCTAACCTGCCTTGGACTTCACTTGGCACCTGCGCAGGGAGCTCCAAGAACGTGGGAAAGCTGCTCCGGTAATCCTTTTCACGACATGTCCCATATGCCTGGGACGAGCAGCAAGTGGCCTGTACGCTTGTTTGCTAGCTTCCTCATATTTTTAATACCACACACATGAAATCTAACAATCTAAACATTCTTATTAAATTAAAACCAGTACAAAACCTACTAAAACCCAAATTCCGATATAAAACCTTATTTTAATTAAGCCCATCAAATCGACGGGTGTAACATCGCATAGACTGTTATTATACGTATAAATATCATATATCACTTAATTATAAAGAAGATAAGAATCGATATAAACGAAATTGTAATAATATATTCGAGCTATCAAAATATTTGCCGTGGCTCATCAAATCTAATAAAGAACAGTTACGAAATGTATTATCTTTAATTCTAACGATTATTAGTGTTTGTAGGTTTATACACTGGCGGCCAATTAATGTTCATTACCGCTGCCCACTGCTGGACAAAAATATCCCTTCCTCCTCCATAGGATTTTGACTATAACATAAATATAGTAGCTATACAGTAAGCGATCGCATATGGTGCTCAAAGTTGATAGAGATTGTTTGCTATTTTTTAATTATATTGGAGTCATATTGTCTCATTGTTGCAATTTTGTTAGGGTTCTGCACAGGAACTTCATTTCTGAAAGGATCCCCTAAGTCCAAACTTCATATTACTTTTCAAATGGTGTCGTCTGTTAAAATTTCAGCGTTATTAAGTCGTCAATTTAATTAATTTAGTGTTTGATTAGCGACTCTTTTGGTGCATACATAGAGGTAAAATAACTACAGTGTAACGCCCTTAAGCAAATAGTTTTACTTCTTAAAGGAATTGAAGCAGAAACATGACAAGGATATTAAGTAAGAGTTTTGTTCTCAGCATTATAATGTTTAATTATTGTTTTATGTTTGTAAAAGCATCTACAATGTATTATTTATCGAATAAACAAATAAGTACCAAAATTGGTTCACGAACAAGAAAAAAATCGCGTATCACAAAAAATACTTAAGTATATTGTCGTATTGACTAACTACTTCTTATATCAAACTGCTTAAAATACATGTACGTAAACATGATATTAAGGTGTTTGTATTATACATTCCTGACTTATCGGCATTTACATCTCCAGGTAGCTAATTTCTCTATTCTGTGAACCATGCAGAATCACAGTCTTTTTTCAGTACCTGAAACTAAGATTACAACTGGTTCTATAGTAAAATTACCTTGTAATATTACTGAAAGCAATTTATATATACAATTATATATCTTCATAAACTGTACCAAATTGTTATAAACAACATCTTGAGAAATAATTTAAACCAAATTGGTACGGATTTATGCAGTAACTCCTCAAGATGCGCATTAATCCTGGCCTCAAGTGTACCATCCCACGCGACTCAAAGCGGGGGCGTAGTTATTATTTCACAAAATTATCTGTAACTCGATAATCTCAGTGCGTTACACCAACGCCTGTTGCCATATATCATGGGTTTCTTACGCCTTGCACTAGTTTAAGGTGTTGTGTAAAAAAGTCATTAAGCTTTATTGATGAAACTTTTTTGTTGTATGAACGCATGATGGCAGATTAAGGTCAGCTACTAGGATACACTTTTGTAAATTTATAAAAGAGGTTTTTTATCGTGTGGGCTAGTAAATATTTAGGCTATTTAATAATACACTGTCTTTAGGCTTCCGCTCCTGCGCCTGAATACGCATTCTAGATAATTATATATTACGGAAGCAACCTTAAATTGAGATAGAGATTGTTTGGTTTTTATTCGCATTATGACCTTACAATTTTTTACTGAAGTGAAAAGTTCTTAAGGCGCTTTGAGCACTTTTTGGGTGAACAAAAATCAACGTCAGCGAACGGTTTCTGTGAGCTAAAGCTAAGAAAAGACGCCAGCACATGAAGCCACCCCAATCTGAAAATTTCCTCAATTTAAAGTGAACCTTATGCTTTTGTGATAAAGTTGAAAATCTATAAAAGAAAGATTGGGGTAGCTGGATGTGCTGGCATCTGTACAATAAGTTTAAGTTTTCACGTATGTATATTTAACTGTTTATTGGTAGGATACAGAAATTCTTGCTGTAGCTAATGCTGAAGTTGGCACCCATTATTAGTTCATAGAAAAATGTTTTGTTTTTAAGCACAAATTTATAATTGGTATTGTTGTGTATTATGAAATAAAATAAATGGAAGTATTATAATTAAAAGTATTTCTATCTTTATCATATACTTGACAATAATCCCATTTTCTGCAAGCTTAAGATCCGGCCCAATCTTGCTGCTCAACAATAAGAAAACAACTATACCTACTCTACTTTTTTAATGAAACTATGCAATGAGGAGGATGGTTACGTAAAAATTTAAATAAACCCCATAATTTCTCATAGTATCGTATTCTTCTATTCATTTGATACTCATATTAAGGGGGTTGTAAAAAAAAATGTTATCTGCCATTTTGGCGGCGGCTATCTCGGACCAAATTTCATCAAACATAGCAAAGAATACTTCCGACTAGTTCACCTTTCAACCAAAATCAAAATCCGCTCAAAGCTACAATGCCACAAATATTGTTAAATTTGATGTGCCTTTGTGTGTGTATGTCTGTGTGTCAGACACGCGCCCACAAACACACTCACACAAACACACTCACACACACACAGGTACATCAAATTTATGACTACGTTGTTTTTGGGTCGAGTTTAACAACAATGTCACCTGTTTGCCCTAGCCTTGCCAATCCCGAGTTCCAAGTAATTTACTTCTACCAATTAGATAGAAGGATTCGTTATAGAGTTCTTTGTTAACATGACAATCGATGATACGTAACAGCAGTATTCATTATCATATAACATACATTGTTTTGATTAATGTAGGTTAAATAATGTCAACGCTTCGGGTGGTTCAACATGCAAGGTTATAGACGATAGTTATAAACACTTGATTTAGTATTATGCTTGCTTATCGTAAGTTTACTATTATATTGCTTGCTTGCTTATCGTATGGGTAGTGGTAACCCTAGTGTCAGAGTTGCTCAAGCCGCCCATGGGTTAACGACTGTTGTCTAATGACTACAACCGGGACCGACAGCTTAACGTGCCACCTGAAGCACGGAAACGCTCAGAAATGAAACCAGTTTGGCGGTCACCCATCTATGAACTGACCGCGAGCCTAGTTGCTTAACCTCACCGATCGCGTATGGACTGGTGAGAGCATCTAGCTATGATTGTTATACTTACTTTCGTAGAGATTTCTAGCAAAAAAATGTAAATATACATATACTTTTATAAATAATTACACCCAGACTGAGGACAAACAGACATGTTCATGCATACATCTGCCCTGGGTAGGAATCGAACCTACGACCTGCAGCATGAAGGGCAAGCATTTACCAACCACGCAAATCGGCGCGGCCCATTTATAATGTGACTTTATGATATATGTTAATATGGAAGACAATAATAATTGAAACAGTTATCTATAACTTTATACATTAGCAACAAACGCACTAAAAATCTAATGTCATGTCTTTATAATATTAGATTACCTATATTAGACTCGATAAAAATTTAAGAGTCAACTTCTTTGCATACAGGCTTAACAGAATTATAAGTACTTGTAGTAAGTACCTACTATTAGCCTCACATACATAGCGATGAACCTTATAACATTAGATATAAAGATCATTATCCATAAATAATGTGTTTATTGATGTGACGTTGGCTGTAGATCCGCGAACAATACCACACCAGACATGTAAATGAATGCCTTTTTTTACTTTATTTGAAAAAATGTCGCCAGCGTCAAAAACAAAGGTTTGGTTAATCCGATTTAAATTCATATCGATAACGCGCGCGTGGCCCGCGGTTTGTTAGGCGGCGCACGCGCCGTGAATGTGACCACATTTTGTTGAACGGTAGGATAATCGGTGTGTACTGTGGCTATGTTGTGGTTATTTTTGTGGTGTTGGTGATATTTCTCTTTGTAATAACCACAATACATTAAAACTCAAGACGAAAAGGCATGAAGATGATTCCCGAAAGATGCTAGTGTGGGGAGAAGCCTTAGTTTGTAGTTTTATGTTGCTAGAAGACTTAAGGCCTCGCTAGAGACGTGTCAAGGTTATCGACGAACAACATCGCTGACGTCCAGACTCGAAGATATTACTAAAAGAGTTCTTGGTTCCAAAATCCCAGGAACCATTTTGGCCCGGACTTGTAATAAATAAAATAATAAATAATAACATCTTGGTACAATTAGCCACTGTCATCTGATACTGGGGCGCTCACAGTCATATGCCCTCACTAGTCCGTAAGTGATCAGAGAGGTAAAGCACCTATGCGCGCTGTCAGTCTATAGACGGGTGGCCGTCAAAGTGGTTTAATTTCTAAGCGTCTTCGTGTTTCGGAGGTCACGTTAAGCTGTCGGTCATAGTTTAAGTCGTTAAACAACAAACAGTATATAAGTGTGCCTGAGGCATACCGGGCGGCTTGAACATGACATCGGTCCTGGTTTAAGTCGTTAAACAACAAACAGTATATAAGTGTGCCCGAGGCATACCGGGCGGCTTGAACGTGACACTAGGGTAAATATTGCCCATACGATAAAGTAAAAATCTGATCCCAAACTATGCATCACCTGTACTATGGCGACCAGACAAATGTGAAACTAAATATATTTCTAAATACATATCCTACTAATATTATAAATGCGAAAGTTTGTGAATGGATGTACGAATGTTTGTTACTAGTTCACGCAAAAACTACTGAATAGATTTTGATGAACCTTTGTAATTATATAGGATATATATTCGAATAGCACTTAAGCTATACTTTATAAAGCTTAACGCGAGTGAAACTGCAGGGTACAGCTAGTTATAGATAAATTACACCCAGACCCGGAAAAAATGTGCTCGTCGAACAAAGATTTACCCTGACTGGGGATCGAACCCAAGACCTCTGGCTAAGCATTCAGGGTCACTACCTAGTAGACCAACGGGCCAGCTAAAGAATCTAACCAAAACATATTTTTTTTACGTTGGAAAGCGCAATCTATAGACCAATAAAGGCAGATCACTTCGAGAGATCACTGCTCTCCATATACATATTATTACGATGTTCTCATATTAACAGTACATATTACATAAAACGACTAATAAATTAACTTTATAATCATATAACGGATCGTGTAAATTAGTTCGTGTTCAGTTATTTATGTATTTATACCGCTTCAGGGGTATTTAGAGCCTAATATAATTTATTAATCTAACACATTTCTGATTTGTACAAGTTATTCAGTGTCGTAAATCGAATCGAAACTGTTGTTTATATGTGTGAAATTAATCGCATTGAAGCAATATAGATAATTGTTGTTTTAATAGGCATGGCTTAAATTTATGAGCACAGTTTATTTACCTTTCAGTGTTAGCAGGCCTGATTCACTCGGCACCCTGGTGGTGAACCTTCAAGTAGATAGACATTACTATTTGTTGGTGTAGCGTGTTTAATCACAGATAATAAGAACTGACATTTCGAAGTTAGCATTAACAAGTCCATAGTGCGGATCCTTTCTGGTCGTGTAAGCTAACCCATCTGATTGGATGATGAGAATGATAGATAGATAGTGCACATTGCATACACAGTTTTGCACTATAATATGTCACGTGCAAGTTGGTTTATTTCGGTTGAGACTCATCGTCATGGCTGAAATAGGGGTGATTTAGGTCACCAAGTTTTGTTGTTGGTATGTGGGAAAGGATGTCATTTAGTGTGCATGTGTCTACAGAGACCTCTTGGTATCATACATTGACAAAGATCTTTATCATTCATCATTATTGTTAAAGTCTGTATAATAAAGAGTATTCTATTCTATCTAATTGGTGACCACCGTAAACCGTTGGTAGTGAACCTGCCTTGTGATCTAATGGCTGCGGGTTCGATCATCGTACGTCGTTATCTATATCTATACATATAATAAAATCGTAGAAACGTCAAACTGTACATTGAATATTTTTTTTAAAGGATACTTGGGGCGTGTTCTACAATCGATGTCGAAGCCAAAAATATAGTTTTTAGAATTTCTTGTCTGCCCGGGTGAAACTCAAAAAGTACTGCATGGATTTACTTCAAATTTTGCATGGATATTACTAAGAGGTTGGGTCAACATATAGGCTACAAATTATCGCGCTACCACCTTCAGGGGAGGAGCTGTGATAATTTATAAAGTTTAACGCGGGTGAAACCGCAGGGCACAGCTAGTTATTATTATATTTACAAAAAAAAATACTCCCCATATCCTTAGTTCAATATTAGCTTAGCTAGATGCTGATATGTCCAGGATGATGTTCTAACCTAACCTAAGAAACTGCTGGCCACGGGCTCGTTATCGATATGAATTTAAATTACGGTTTAACCAAACATTTGTTTTTGTTGCTGGCGACATTTTTTCAAATAAAGTAAAAAACATGTCTGGCCTTTATGTTCTAGCGTGGCAGGAAAGTCTCACCAAAAAGTTGTGGTCAGTACACAATGATAGCACATTTGGAATATGTGAGCTTACTTTATTTGAGAGCACGTACACTGCCCCCCGAGTGCCCAGGCCTACGATACGACTTGTTAACAGTTTACTAATTAAAATGTAGACCTGAGTATGATATCCTTTCATGAAAATACTGCTGCCTTTTGCCTCATTCTGAACCCCAGTTGCTTATTATCAAAGAATTACTTACCAATACTTAAGTGTATGACCATGTCAGAGGTCTATTGGGCGCCCTAAATTACTTTGAAACCAGGAGAACTACTGCCCATACGATAAAGTAAAGTATCAAAATCCAACAAACTGAAGACCAAGACTCAGTTGGTTGCAGAAGTATAATACAGCAGTCTAAGAAGAAGTGTGATTGCTGGTACGGACCTACAACCACAGGATTATGGTTCAGGAGCAAGGACACCACACCTTGCATTCCCTAGCTATTGTTTTTTTTTTTAAACTGATGAGTCGCTGCCGTTGACGAAATAAGCCATCTCAGTATTGCGAAGACTATATAAACAACAATTCAATGACACAAAGGACACTTAAACTCAGAAGACTTATGTATCTGTAATACAAACATCCTCCTGATCCAAGATCCTGTGTTGGATCCCTATACAGGAGAACTGCTTGTGTTACCCGTGATAGGAGGGCATGGAAATAGAAGCAAGACGATCATCTTTACCTTCGGGCCATACATGCAGTTGAAGAAAAAAAAAGAAAAAGTGTTCTTTAAAAAATGAAACCCTTAAATTTTCTTATGACCTTCCCGTATAATATTATAGAATAAAAAAATAGTGCATTTTGATAGGTGTAAAATGGTAGACCAAATTTGACCTGCAGGCTCTATAAATAGTGTGTGAAAGGCAATTTACAAAGAAACACTGTTAAATTAGCATTTTATGTAAGAAAATAGTTCATCAAATCAGCTGTTGTTCACACCTCCCGAATGACAAAAGTCAATAAAACCAAACAGTCCGATTTGGCTACTGTGGGTGTCGTGCTAACAAGCTGCCGACTTCGGTTTATGACTTGACACTCGCTGCTCCGATTCAGACGTGTGGAAATACCTTAGTTATGGGTAAAATGGTAAATTTTACTAGACAAACATATTTTGTAATATTGGAACGAAGTTTCTTATCGCGCGTTGTGAAAGGGGGCTAGACGGAAAAAAATCTTACGAAAAGTTGTCACGACACTTTTTGCAACTGTGCGGCGTGCGCATGTTTCTCTCTCTCTCTCTCTCTCTCTCTCTTCATCTCGTCATGCGTTAGATCTTCTTTATTTTTTTTAAATTCATTTCACATAGTCATTTCATCACCCAGGACCAATCTTTGTGTAAAACGCACGATTATTTGTTCTGAGTCTGGGTGTAATTATAAATAAATAAATAAAAAAGGTTTTTATTCACGTAGACTTTAAAAGAGCGCTTGTAAATTACATAATTCTATTTCTAGTTACATATAGATATTTAGGTACACGGATTGTTAGAACATTTATAAAATTCATTTTATAATAGTAATGATACCATAGTAATATACCATTAAGTATGTTTATCAGTTATCTGTGGTTGTACTAGTACAGACAGTTAGTTGTCTCAAGATATTTATTTATTTAACCACTTACATATAGACTTAGTTGAGTAAAATAAATCCACCCGTAATTATATCGTAAATATGCCTGACTGTTGACTTATGGAAAAATCTGTTAAAAATTTTATACCCATTTGTATTTGACGAAGAACTATCAAGAAATACAGTAAAATCAAGGAACTCAAAAATGCCTAAGGAAATACCTCACATTAGAACCTCTTAATTAAAATTCATCTCACCTACTGAACAATATGACCGTGAAGTAGACTGGCAGACGTGGTCAAACAAAACTTCTAATCCTCAAACATATTATTTGATATTGGATCGAATGTTTTCTCCGTTATAACAATATTTGTACTTATTAATCTACACATACCGGGTGTAGGAGACACCTTAACGCGTACAGATATTTACGTATTTTAATGAAATAATGAAATTTATCCAGAACTTGGGTATTAACCTAGACTTGTACTGTCAAGCTTTTTTATTTATTATTGTTTATATAAATATAAACAATAATAAATAAAACAACAAAAAAAAAATAGAGTTTGGCAAGATACTTAGCTACATTTTTACAATTCACTTACAACTTGATTTAAAATTGTATTTCGATATGTTTTTATATATATATAAACTCAAATTGGATTCGAATTCAGTTTAGCGTACCATTCGAAGCTCGGAGACAGTGAGAAATCAAAATAGGTGGCTCACTTATAATCGAGTGACTAGATCGGCCATTGATGACCCAACGAAGCCAGTTTTTCTAACTATTTTGGTAGGCGAGTATACCAAACGTAAAGCTTATACCTACCGCAAACAGCGTTCATAACCAGATTGCTAAAAAGGCCGTATGCGTTAGGCTGCGCCTTACGTTCAGTTGTCTCTGTTCAGTGCATAGAAAGTTTTTGATCTTTATTCCGGAAATTGTTCCTTATATTTGGGTTAATTGAGACAATTCTCACAGATGTCCCCGTTACGGCTTCTTTTTTAACAGCACGTTCACCACAAGTCCGTATAATTTCATCATCATCATCATTACAGCTTAAATAAGTCCACTGCTGGACAAACCTCCCTCAAGAATCATCTTGAGGGGATATGCCATAATCGCCACGCTTGGCATTCGGGTTGGCGATCGCAGTATGATGGTCGTAGTACACAGAAGGAAGCTGCTTCCCGTCCTCTGGTAGATATTCCCTCGGGTCGACTTCTACGCCCCCCACGGGATGAGATGGGGTGATGATATTCTGATTCTGATATTTGTCGCCGTCACCATATAATTTACTTCCTAAATAAAACTTGTACATTTTTCCGTATATTGACTACCAGCGCCCCTAGAATAACTTTAATTAATAAAAAATATCGATACTTGAAATCGATTAGGTTTTACCGTGCAGGTAAGTTAGATAATACTAATAATAATATCTAGGGACAAAGTCACACAGATCATCCTAGCCCCAAACTAAGCAAAGCTTGTACTATGGGTACCAAGCGACGATATACATACTTATATGGATAGACAAATACTTATATGCATAGAAAACATCCATGACTCAGAAACAAATATTCATGCTCATCACACAAATATTTGCACATACCGGGATTCGAACCCAGGACCACCAGCTTCGTAAGCAGGAGCACTACCAACTAGGCTACGGTGACCATTATAGATAAATTACACTCAGACACAGAATAAATAATCGTGTGCTCGTCACACATAATAAACTCTAATAAGTAGTACTCTAATAAATGGTTGAGCAAAAAAAAAAGTATCCAATGAATTACGAACACACGCTGACTGTTTAAGGATAAAGTTGATTTATTTTTATTCAAAAGCATACTGTGCCGATCAAAAAAATATCTAAATCAGTTCAAAAACAACAGAGAACACACGTAACTCTTTTGAATTCAGTCTTTCATAAAGTTTATAGGAATTGTTTTGTCAATATGTCAGTAACGTATTATTAAGTTTGCTTTTTGATGAGAGAAACTTTGACTTTGAGTGCACGTGTAGCGCAATGGTTAAGAGAGTAGATTTGTGACTTCGTGAGCTTGGTTCGAATCCCGTACAGGACAACTATTTGGGTGATCCATAAAAACTTGTTCTGAGTCTGGGTGTAGGTACTTGTGACCGATTAATATGATTGTAAAGTACCCCACGATACAGGGCTAATTTCTCATAGTGCGGTGTAGTTTTACAAAAAGAGTGAGCTTTCCACATGACAGATGTAAAACTTAGATATACGAAACATTACTGGCTAAAGAGAGAAAGAACATATGTAGGATAACTATAGCGTCACGTCAAAAAAAAAAATCCATGTCTTGCCCCTACAGTAATATGTATATGAAACGTAATTCTCTCTCTTTCAATCTTTATTAACTTACATATATCTCCCTCTTAACTTCCGTTTGCCTCGCCTGATCACACTTTTCATAACACTCTCGTCACGCATTCACCAGCTTACTCCCCAAGTCAAAGTGGCAAAAAAAAAATTGTTCATTAAAAAATAAAACTAATTTCAATTCAATAAAATTATTTGTTGACAGACTCATACAATCAAATCTTAGACACAATTTGTTTTGGTAGTACCATGTCGACATGACAACCTTCAAGAAGCGAACTTATTCTTTTCTTAAAGGCCGGCAACGCAATTGCGGCTCCTCTGGTGTTGCGAGTGTCCATGGGCGGCGGTGATCACTTACCATCAGGTGACCCACTTGCTCGTTTGCCAACCTATATATAATAATAATAAAAAAGCCATACATACAGAGTTTGTATTCAGAGAACAATCGTGAACGCTTTGAGTATTTAGTTCCGCGAGAAAAAATCTGTCGTACAACCACTTCACTTCTTCTTCGAATGTCTTCTCACTCCTCAAGCCGGTATGACCGCTCATTTACCGTTCAGGCAGTGCGTTTGTGGAATGCTCTTCCACGTCCAATTCGCGCTACAACATGTCTTGACGTATTTAAGAGAAAAATAAAGGAACACTTTCTTCAATCAATTAAGCAGGCAGGCAGCTAATATTTATGTCTATATTATATGTTTATTATATTTATATATATATATGTTATACAATTAGGTATGTAGTTACGTAAGTAACTTAGTATGTAGTATTAGTAAGCAGGTTTATGTATATATTTATTTACCACTGGTAGATTCTGTTTTGTTTTTATTTGTAACCCATTACATATAAGCTCTCACTCTAACAAAGGTTTGCTGGAAGAGAACTCATAGTTGAGTTAAGCTCGCCTGTGTACATGATATATCTAATATTTTTTGTTTAATATGTATTTCTGTGTGCAATAAAGTATAAATAAAAGTATAAATAAACAATCCATACACAAACTGTTTATGTATTGTTATCTACATAACGTAGGCATCAAGTGTTGCTCCACAATCCGCACCTGGTAACATTTATTAATGAATCCAGGCCTACTCAGTCGTAATCAATCGTAACTGAGTCAGAGCCATCAGTTTCACAAGCCACCCACTCATGTTAGTAACCTCTGACTCATCGTGAGGATATCCTCCGAGATGAGAAATCTGTTTAGCTAGTTTTGTGAGCTTATTTTAGTTGACAACACTGTAATAAACTTCAAATAACAGTTTAGCTACTTAAGTGACGCAAATAGTGTAAAATAGTTACTACTTACACGGCATTACATTTTATGTAGTCTGCTAAGTCAAAATAAATTTAACCGTGAATGACTGTCGTGGGTTCGATCCTATGCACAAATCTTTTTGCACAAATTGCTTGTTTGCACAAATCTTCACAAATCGTTTGAAGTGGGTTTTGTCCAGCGGTGGACATCATTCGACTGTTATGAAGATTAAAGTTACTTATTAAAATCATGTTAGAATAATAACTAAAGTTAAAGTTTTGGGTACTTAAGCAGAATTGGGCACAGAAATATTTTTTTCTGTAAGCAGTCGGCTCCTCGAATATAATTCAATATTGTAGGAAAGACATCATTCGATAAAACTTGCATAAGGGGATGGGCTGATATTTAATAAAGAATTTAAAATCTTAATAAGAAATAAGCGCAAAATAATCCGGAAAAAAATGTAATTAATTCATAAAATTGTTATCATCATCATTACAGCTAAATAAGTCCACTGCTAGACAAGCCTCCCTCAAGAACGCTACGCCAAGCTTGGCAGGCGCTAGGCGGGTTGGCGATCGCAGTAAGATGGTGATAGAACTCAGAAGGAAGCTGCTGCCCGTCCTCTGGTAGTTATTCCCTCGGGTCGACTTCTACGCTCCCCACGGGATGAGATGGGGTGATGATATTCTGATATTTGTCGCCGTCACCACACAGCAAAATTGTTATAGTTATATAAACGTTATATGTTCTTAGCAGGGGTAAAACGCGGGTGCTTCCTATTCCCGCAAAATGACGGATGGAGCTTCTATGGCTCGACTAAAAGTGACGTCATAATTATGTTAGTATCACGCGTTCTTATATAATAATCTTTTAACATGACTTTTAAATGCTTACAACTTCGTTAGCGTTAAGGCTATTTGAATTTTTCGAAGTTATACTTCTTTTGGCGCGATGGAGAAAAATGATGAGAGTGAATTTTTACGATGCGCGCGCACAACGACACCTAAATTTAACAGCATGAAGTTAGTTCTAGATGAGAGTGAATTTTTACGATGCGCGCGCACACTGACACCTTAATTTAACAGCATGAAGTTAGTTCTAGGTGGTATGAAAATTGATAACTATATTCAAGTTGTATATTCTACTATTTTTATTTAAATAAAATCTTTTTGATTAATTTTAATATTTATCGTTAATCACTACTGCATTTTAATTATTTTTTTTCCATACGCCAAAGAAGTATAACTTCTAACGCGTGTACATAAGTACACACAGAATTTTTTTTTTATACAGACGCCAGCACCTCAAGCTACCCCAATCTATGAAATTTCCTCAATTTAAAGTGAACCTTATGCTTATGTGATAAAGTTGAAAATCTATAAAATAAATTTGTCAGATTTGGGTAGCTGGATGTGCTGGCGTCTGTACTGTTTGGCCTTGGTTTTGGTCCATCTTAATATTGACAAATATAAAAGGGTAACAGACACTTTTTGCGGGTGACGTTCATTTTTGTCATTCCAAATATTGTAGTATTTTGTAATCCATAGTGTAATCCTAGTTATTTTCGTCAAATAGTGGGTAGTCTTATAATGTTATTAGTGGCAAAGTAGTTGAGCTAGTTATCACGCTATCTTGTCTCAAGATATTTATTATATTTTTTTATTATATAATTATCTTGAGTATATATATATGGCCTTTGCGTCTATTACAGACGATTTACGGCGCATTGTCTGAAAGACATTTCTTATGTTGGCTAAGCAAACCGATGCGAGAGCGACATAGCCTGCCGCAGGTCTGACAAGAGAAGTTTGCGGTGGTTGGTGCCGAGCCGCTTTCATGTCGCTTCTGTCTCTTATCAGCAAGTACTCCGAACCAGGCTTCATCACAGATCTTACGACACACCACTACAAGTTTGCGCCATTCAACTCTATTTTCATCGAGCTTTTCCCAGCTACAGTGGTAGATTTTAAAAGCGCCCATATCCCGCTTGGTGCAGTCTTTAGTATACGCCTTGAGTATACGCTTCACTTAAATAGCCTCTTAAGATGAAAATTCATACTATTCATAGTAAGATATTATTCTATTAGAATTTCCATAAACCATGTTCAAGAACCAAACTGATGACAATTTTATTTGGTCATGTAACTATTGCCGTAACTTCATCGAGATTTGTGTTTAAGATAGCAAAGTACCCGATAAAAGATTAGATTGTGATTTGATGTGATTTATAATGACAGCCACTACATTCAAAATGCTAAATAGATTTGCTAATGTTTTAAACTTACGCGTTTTGAGTTAAGCTGTTTCGGAAGTGATTCCAAGAATTACATGGTCTTTTGAACTAAATCTCTTGCAACAATGATGTATGTATGTATTGTGAGTTTTTAGTGATATATAAGTATGTTTATCAGTTGTTTGGTTGTCATAGTTCAAGCTCTGTCTAGTTTGGATCAGAGGGCAGTGTGTTATAGTTGTCCCAAGATTTTTAATCGCCATGCTTAGCAGACGGGTTGGCGATCACATTAATGGTGCTCATAATACACAGAAAGATGCTGCTTCTCGTTCTATGTATAGTAGATAGCAGTTCAACATATATATTATATTCTTTCAACTAAAACAGGCATGTGTGCTTTACACTTTTTTCAATATCATTCATAATTGAAGTTGTGCGTTCGTAAAATAATAAATAATACTATCCTGGGATATTATTGACACCCGGCCATCTGATCCCAAATAAAGCACCAGACAGTAGAGCTTGTACTACGGAAATCAGATAACTGCTATACTACATTTCTTTTGTAAATACATACTTATATAAATAATTACACCCAGACACAGGACTAATAGTCATGTACATGCACACAAATATCTGTCCAGGGCGGGAACCCAACCTCGACCTGCGGCGTGAAAGGCAAGCATTTACCAACCACGCCAACGGGCCCTATATAAGTATTTTTATCAGTTGTTTGGTTGCCATAGTACAGGCTCTGCCTAGTTTGGGATTAGAAGGCAGTGTGTTAGTTGTTCCAAGATTTTCAATCGCCACGCTTGGTAGACGGGTTGGCGATCGCTGTAATTGTGTTTGTAATAGACAGAAAGATGCTTCTGTCCGTTCTATAGGAGATAATATAAAATCCAGGGACATTATTCACACAGAACCATCTGATCCTAAACTAAGCAGGGCGTGTACTATGGAAACCAGATAAATGATGTAGTGTATCATTTATCTGCTTTCCATGGTACAAGCTATAATACTTTTCTTTTGTAAATACATACTTATACCTATAGATAATTACTCCCAGGACAAACAGACCTGTTCATGCAAACAAATATGTCTGACATACAGACTGAAACAGGTCTGTCCTGGGTGGGAATCGAACCACGACCTGCGCGGCGTGAAAGGCAAGCATCTACCAACCACACCAACAGGCCTGTTAATATAATAATTAGAAATATTAATGAATTTTAAATGTATGGTAATATTTGACCTATATCGGTAAAATGTGCTCTGCAATCACTTTTTTCCTATAATAAGTTCAAACGTACTATTATAGACCGTGGGTTCGATTCTGGGGGAGTTCACCATTGTGTCTTCAAGGCTCAACTCTAATGAATTAGTGAACGTACACGCGTCGTGGTTGAAAAGGTTAAGTCGTAACTATGATTTGTTTTGACTTGTATGACGACCTAGAAAGGTCACCGAGTGTGTAATATACATATATACACGATATATATGCTGATTGCTGATTGCCGAGTACCTAATTCATCAAGGTTAAGTGGTTTCAAACAAGATGGGAAAATGTTACGTTAATATAAGCTATAATACAGATATAATAGTTTGCTCTATGGCAGACGGCAAATATCCCGTGGAAGTAGTTACGAGGAATATCCCCCAGGGAACGGGAAGCAACGTCTCTCTGAATATACTGGTATCGCCAATTCGTCTATCCAGCGTGGCAATTATGGACCCAAGCACACTGCGGAGATCTTTCAGAGAGTCCTTTATTCCGCGGTGGGCGTCATCACATTAACAGCCTATCGTCTACTGCTGGACATAGGCATCCAGAAAGATCCCCAAAATTGCGGTCTTAAGCTACCATCGAATTAAAACAATATAGTATCATTGTTATGACAATCTTTTTCTACTACACGTAGCATAATATCTTTATCAATGCACTTTCACTAGTGAGGGGAGATGTTTGCCAATGTGCTGTTGAACCCGGGGAATCTGCAGGAGTCGCTCCATTCACACTACAAACACTAGCGAGACGGTATAGGACAAAGGAAGCATTTTGATACTTTGGCAAAATGATAATGGCAAATACGTTAAATTAAGTAGTTCTTTTTATGTTCATTTTTTACTACAGTACCTAACTCAAGCGGCCGGAGCCTCCGCTTGCCTCTATTATCTTGTGATGACGATCAAAAGCCGAAAAGTTTACAGTTTGCCGAAAAGGCTTACACTACGCCTTTTCGGAAAACTGTAAATGTCATGTGAAAAAGTGCTTAATTATTTTTTTATAGAATAGCCGTACTATGCACATAAATTCCATAGGTACATAAGGAATTAATTTACAATCCACGGAGAAAATTACACCCAGATCCAAAACAAACATGGCATACACATATGAACCACCCTACCATACGTGAAGTTACATTTAGTTCTTGAATGCTTTGTAAATATATTTTTTTTCATATAAACATTTTACAATCGGGATTCAAAACGCTCGATAATTATTTCAAATGGCGAAATTAATTTATCATATTCTTATCTTTTTACAAGGTTCTAAACAATTCACAGATAAGAAATACACATTTGTCTTTTAGTTTTATCGATGCATTTTTATTGATATTGAGTCAATTAAAACTAATAGAATAATATTTAAATTAGGTATAAAGGCGCCCTTTCGCCCTGAAGATGACTTCCAGGAGAAGTTGAAACGTTGGCCGAATTCAACATAAAATATTTAAATTATTACGGGTCTAAAATATTAACTATGCAAATGGGTATTACGTGCAAATGGGTCACCTGATAATAATAATAATATGGCAACCTTACTTACACGCAGAAACACAACATTAAAATTATTAATGTTATCATTAAGGAATGTCTTCTGTAAGGTGGAGGTACTTCCCCAGTCGAACTGTTCTTTTGGCGAATGAACACTGTGCCCTTCCTCTCTGAAATCAATTTAAATATTGAAAATTAATTTAAATATTCTGTGCTTAGTATTGTATTGTAGCAAGTGTTGTATATGGACACTAATTGCTTTTAATTAATAGAACAATCAATATAATTAATTTATGTGTTTTTAGAATACACAATAACGACTATCTATACTTATAAATTATGAAATAGGTACTTGAGCCAATTCGCAAAAGTTGCCAAGTATTAAGAACATCCAAACCACTTGAGCTATCGACTTACATAGCTCGCGTAAAGTTCACGAAAGCTGAATCGCACTCAGCAAACAGAAGCCAGTACCTACCAGATAAGAGCACTACACGCGCATATGAGAACGTGTAATATTAGACTGTGCAACCCTATAACCCGTACTTGGTAGACTTTGCGCTTTAAATATAAATAGATAGGTACACCTTATTGCGCGTTTACCACCGTGCCACACGTACTAGGATACATACATCATCGTTCATACTAAGCATTGCATACAAATTATAATAATAATCATCATCATCATCATATCAGCCGTAAGTAGCAGCTCGTATGCTTTATATAAACTATCACGAAATCTTAGTATCGACGCATTAATTACTGCCTACCGTGGACTAGTTGAATCCGTTCTAAGGTATGGTGTCATCTTCTGGGGAAATTCTACTGACAAAAATATTATTTTTAAAGCTCAGAAGAGATCTATCAGAGCAATTTTTCAACTAAAAATGACTGACAGCTGCCAACCATATTTTAAACGATATAAGATTTTGACTATGCCGTCTCTCTATATTCTAGAAGTTCTAGTATTTGTTAGGACAAATACGAACTTATTTCCCCGTCTGGCCGATGTAGTTCCACGAAACAGACGTGATATCAGTAGGTTATGTCTAAATCCAGCTAGGACTGCACTTATGCGTAAAAGTGTTGTATGCATGGCTCCGGTGATTTTCAATAAACTACCAAAAGAATGTAAAAGTCTATCAATTAATGAATTTAAGCGAACAATTAAATCACTTTTAGTAGAAAGAGCTTATTATGATATCTCAGAATATTTGGCGGATAAGTTCTAGCTTGATATTAAACACACATAATTTTTATATATAAGTTTTATGTTGACATTATAATCCACTAAATAATTCTTAATATTAAATTAACATTAACTTATTTTTGATGATATTATTATGTTTTTATTCTGTTTCTTGTATTGTATGACTTAGATTTTTTTTTTTCATTTAATTTCATGTATTAAATTTTTGCACGCCATTGTATGGCAAGCATGTCTGATCAGTTCAATAACTATGTAACATCTTGCATGCAATTGACTTATTTGTATGTATACACAAAAAAAAAAAAAAAAAGACGTCCACTTCTGGACAAAGGCCTCCCCCAAAGATTGCCGGTCATGCGCAATAATAAAGCAATTTATTCCAAACTTTCAACGTCATTTGTCTGAATACAATATCATTATTTAATATAGCATGGCAACAACATGTCCGATTACAGATAATATGTCAGAAATTATTCTCAATATATTAATTTTAATCAATCAATTAAAACTATACAGTTCTCATAATATTGAATATGTTTCATATGCCCACTTTTATACTAATAAAAAAATAATTCCATTTATATTCTTCGGAAATAGAAAAATATTCCTCCACCATGTTTTTACAGAGTTCTTTATCTCTTACCTTTTCTTGCCAGTTTATGTCACTTTAGTAACGTAATCTTTCCATCTTTTCTTCTATTCTCATTCTATCTAGACTTCTATGTATATTCAATTTAAAAAGAATAATCAAGCAGTAAAAAACTTACATTCACATTGAAAACATACTTCTTTTCGTCAAGTCAGTTAATTATACCAAAGCATCAAAAGTACCCATTAGTCATTGGAATGCGCATAAAATTTTAACAATAATATGCAAAATATCATCAAATTTGCGATTCTGACAATATTTGTTCATGGAGCCAATGCACTTCGCAAATACAAAACAGATTTGTTTTTTTTTTATATTCTTGATATATAATTGACGGGTACCGTATTTGACGTATTTGAAAATCTTGGACAAAACTATTTCATACTTTAAAACTGGCCAAGTGTGAAACAGACTCGCGCACAAAAGGTTCCGTAACATTATCTATAAAACGGCAAAAATAGATGGCTTTATAATAAACATTTGTTTCATGGAATCCCCAATATTTGTTTTATTTTAATTTAATTACTTGGTAGACTTTGCGCTTAAAATATAGATAGAGACTTTATTGCGCCTTTACCACTCACTGGTGACCTAAAGGCTGGGTAGTACCTCGACAAGCGTATCAGCTTGGCTACACACTCGGTGTGTACTTCACGTCACCAGCTTTTTGGGCAGACTCTTGGGATCCCCGCAGATGGTGACTAGAATGCTACTTTTTTATTTGTTATTGTTTTAAAATAGACCAAGTTATTGAATGATAAGAGTTCATTGATAATATAATAAACATATATATAATATTATTTATTATTAACGTTATAATATATTGAATATACTATGACTAAATATTCTGTAAACGTTTCAAGCGTTTACAAGTTCGCGTTATTAATATCGAGCAAAAATATCACGTTTGTTGTATGGGAACACTTAATTAATTTGATTACGGTTTTTGTATTTGTTGTTGTAGCGGCAACCAAAATACATCATCTGTGATTTTCAACTGTCTCACTATTACGGTTCATGAGATACAGTCTGGTACACGGATCCCTAAAAAGTGGTCGAAGATTTCAAGTCGCAGCGTGAGCAGGCCCCCTACATGATGGACCGATGATCTCGTGAGACTCACTGGGAACCACTGGATGCGGATAGTGCAAGACCGGTTAGTGAGAAGATCTTTGGAGGGGGCCTGAGTCCGGCAAACTATAATGATGATGCGCAAAAATAAGAAGAAGAAGAAAAAATATTTATTGAGCACACATAATAAAGATACAAAAAGGCACAATTAGAGTAGCAATGGCGACATAAAATCTAAATACCGTACAAAATATTCCATTACTGTTACTAAAACCTATTTTGTGCACTCAAATGGCTAGCAGCTAAGCATGACGTTACAACCACAATATGGCTGTAACGCTGATTTTCAGCTACCTGCCACAGTGAGCCATAAATAAAATAAAATAAAATGAAAAAGTTTTTTATTCACGTAGACTTTAAAAAAGCACTTGTAAATAGTCAGAACATGTTTGTAGTAATACAGTTATTATTTCTAGTTGCATATTACAGATATTTAGGTACACGGAATGTTAAAACATTTATACAATTTATTTTATAATAGTAGTGATATTTAGCCAGCTTGTATTAAGTTATTGTCAAGGAGATTATGTTTAGGTTTAATGATTGAAAATCATGATTGAATGATAGACAGATACCACAGTTCCTTTTACGAATTCCATTACCATCTCTACGGTAAACCCTATCCCTCTAAATGTGCACTTGTCGGTGTAGCAGTTTCCAGCCTTCTCTGGTACGGTAAACCCACAAAACTATAAATTTAAATAAATCTTTACTAGCTTCTTCACTCAGCAAAAGTGTGCACAGTGCAGCTCGGTCGCGCCCTCTATCAAATTTGCATGTGACACATTGTGCTGTCAATCACCGCGAGCACGCGTTGTATCACCGATAAATCTACATACAGATGGTCAAACATGGAATTGGAAAACCCTAATGTGTTGGCGAAGTTGGCAGAGCGCAGGAGATAATATTTTATTATAAACAAATGGCAAAAGGAATAAATTGTCAGTTTGTTATGAGGTGGAGTTGAGGCAGTTCAGATTTTTATGTGATTGGCATTGCAATAGTCATAACACTAGTTTTTTATTCTGCATATACTCTTTGTTTAGTATCGCGTGATATTGTCGATAAATCTCGCCTTATTATTATTAAAACTGACGTGTAATTTTATGTTGGATTCGGCCAACTGTTTCAACTTCTTCTGGAAGTCATCTTCAGGGCAAATGTGACCCGCACGACGTCGCGTGATGGAATCCAACATAAAATTTATTACGGGAGTTACCCGTTACTATCTTTTGTTAAATCTAGCCTTCTTTTGTTTTTATTAATAACGAGTAAGATTAGCCTAGCAGTCTTTCACTTCTTCACCGGACATTAGAGGCGAGCGAGGGCTTAAGCCGTTTAGCAACTAAAACTAAAAACTAAGCACCTAGTCGCGCCGGAGTGCACCACTTTTGTGGTTCAAACCTCGACTCTGGGCGGTTACTGACGTAGAGACCCGTGAGAGGGTCGTATTTTCAGCATGTTATGTGCAACTTTTACTTTACTTTCGGAGATGGTATTTCATTAATTCGATGGCGAACAAAGCGTCATGGAGGACGCTGGTTGTCGCAGCGCAAAAGGAACCTCTGTGTGGGTACGCTGAGTAGATATACATTAACCACAGCTTTTAGACTACGTTCCAGTCACATTCGCGTTTATGATGAAAAATGTTCCATTTCCACTTTGTTCTGAATATGGGATTTTAGAAGATGCGATACATATTATGGTGGAATGTTTCCGGAACGAGGACATAAGAAATGAGGTGTAACAAATTGCCAACACCTTAAAAGAAATTGGAGGTTGTGACATAATTTTAGCGTATCCTCTCTCTGAATCTGCTAAAGTGGTGTATAAAATTGTAGCGGCGGGCATGCGTCGACGTTCTTTATGTATTTGAATTTGTTATTTTGTGTAATGTTTGTGCTAACTTTACGGAGTGGCGTAGTACATGTGGAGTAAAACTCCTTAAATAAAGAAAAAAAAAAACTCTGTGTGGAATCAAACAACGGTGCGCCACCGAATTTGACAGCAAAGATTTACTTATTGCTTCTCCTCCCGCTCATCAATCTACAAGTGATCGGGAAGCTAACAACATTAAAGCACCTAGACACGCGGTCAGTCTGCAGTGGATGACCGACAAAGTGGTTTAATATCTGAGTATTTCCGTGCTTCGTAGGGCACGATAAATAGGCGGTCCTGATTGTTGTCGTTAGAAAACAGTCGTTAAGCTATGTCAGAGGCCTTTGACGGCTACGCAATAAGCGCAATAGCTTTTTTTTTTTTCGGGACTAGTCCCTCCCTTTTACCCACCACTGCAACTCCTGTAAGCCAGGATCAACAGTGGCACACAATGAAATGACACTGAGCGGTGAAGCTCAGGCAGATCCCGGGGAATCGCTTTAACTGTCTTGGATCCCGCAACGAATTTAATCAGAAAGACAAAAAAGGAGGAGTTAGTAAATGAATAGTTCCACTTCCCTCCAGAGCAAAGCGGGAGACAGAATGATGTAAAGAGGCTATAGCCTCATAGAATGAGAGATTTGCAACTAGAGAAGCCAGCTGCAAAAGCACCGAGGATCAATTTAAGGGTCCTAAGTGAGCTGTTATATTTGATTCCAATAGTAGGTATGGCAAAAGCGCTTAAACGCACGGAAGTTGTTCCTTGTTGCCATAAGATCCGTTACGTTACGCTTATTGCTTACGGTTCGGTGAATATAACTGGTTGTGAGCGAGAGAAGTACTATATTGGTATCCAAAGCCCTCTCAGGGTACGTGTCTTGACCACCTGGGATATGGCTCAAAGGGTGCCAGAAAGTAAGTCTACGGCAGGTTAGATTTAGTCGGTGCAAGTCCGACATACCCACCCGCAGACACTTTTTGCGACACATTTCCCCTGCCTTATCAAAAAAATATATATATATATTGGTATGAGTAAATTTTTGCTATTAAACGCGGTAGGCTAATATATGTCCTACCGAACCGTTGTTTGATTCTTCACTGTTAATTTTGTGTTGTGTGGTAGATGGGTTGCCAGAGACTATTGGAGATACCCCCTCTCTAATAATAATAGGTCTTTACCTATGAAATTGCCGTTTTGTATGAAAAAAATTAAACGAATTTTTTTCATGAATTTTTTTATTTGTATTAATCGAAGTAATCACCCATGCAATCAATGCATCTTTGCCATCGCAGTGGCAGTTTATTGATGCCCTTCTTAAAGAAATCAGCTGGACGGGAGGCAACAAATTCTTCAAAGGCATTTTGTACTGCCTCTCGGGTATTGAATTTTTTTCCCGCCAAGAAGTTATCCAAATTCTGGAAAAAGTAGTAGTCTGTAGGCGCAAGGTCTGGTGAGTAGGGCGGATGACGGAGAGCTTCCAACCCCAGTTCTTGCAACTTGGAGACCGTCTGCTGTGCAGTATGAGGTCGCGCGTTGTCGTGCAGGAGCAGCGGAGACGAGCGATTGACCAATGCTGGTTGGAGATGCGCCAGCTTCTCCATCATTGTGCTCAGCTCTTCACAGTACACATCTGCAGTAATGCTCACCCCGTTTGGTAAGAAGCTGTGATGAATCACACCGGCGCTAGACCACCAAACAGTGACCATCACTTTTCTAGGGGTAAGTTTTCGTTTAGGGCATTGTTTAGGTGCTGAACCAGGATCCAACCAACTTGCTGAGCGCTTGCGGTTATCAAACAGAATCCATTTTTCATCGCAGGTAACAATGCGGTTCAAAATTCCTTCATTTGTGTGTCTGTTGAGCAGTGCAAGGCACGTCTCGACGCGTACTTCGCGCTGGCGATCATTGAGTTCGTGGGGCACCCATTTGTCAAGCTTTTTTACCTTGCCAATTTGACGCAAATGGACCAATATTGTTTTGACGCTAACGTCGAAAGCTGCTGCTAATTCAGCCGTAGATTGTGTATCATCAGCTTCCACAACCGCCTTTAATTCGTCATTGTCGACCAAAGTCTTCGGACGACCGCGAGGTTAATTTTTCAGGTCGAAATTTCCAGAACGGAAGCGAGCAAACCAATAACAGGTGGTGCGTTGGTTTGTAGTGTTAGCTCCGTAAACGTCGTTGATGTTGCGTACCGCTTGTGCCGCGTTGCTGCCACGACGGTACTCATATTCCATAATTACTCGAATTTTTAACGTATCCATGATGACGAAAAAGATTGAAATGCGATGAAAATGTAACACTAATCAATAAAGAAATGACTACTTTTGGAAAAAAGAATCCATGTTTTTAAAATAAAATTAATTTGAAATTAGAATTCTTAGCCAAACAAAAATTATTTTGATTTGAAATGGCCAGTACTGCAGAACGGCAATTTCATAGGTAAAGACCTAATATTTGGCACCCCACTTATTTATAATATACGAATACCATGTGTCAGAAGCATCAAGACTACGGTAACGGCATACTATGAGTTCGAAAAACAAAACAAGGTGTTTTTATTCTTTTAAAAGACAACGCCCGCACTAGGGAATCTAATCCCTATGTCGCGGGGTACTTTACAAACGTATAATAGACGGACACAAATTACATTCAGACTCAGAACAACTATTTATGGGTCACACAAATAGTAGTCCGCATGCGAATAATTGTTATAAGCAGATAGAGTCGCAGCATCGAACTTGTATAAAATAAAGACTTAATACACTATGGTTTCTTATAACTACTGACAAAACCTACTCTTGGCAAAGTTACAAGTACTATCATAAACTCGCAATCCGATGATGACAGTTTTAGATCCTTGTAATGGATCAAACTGTCGTTAAGTCTTGGTTGAACTGCAGTCAAGCTGTAAACAGTTTCCGAGAATTGAAAATCCTTCCTGCATAGAAAACAAAATTAATCACTTAGTCTACATAGAAGTGTAGCCAAGAAATCAATCTTCGAACGAGAAACGAAGTAAATATCGGGAAATCACTAGAAAGTGGCATCGTAGCGGTTTCTACTTAACAATAGTTTACGATTCGTTTGAATTGTGATTCTGGCTTGTAACGTTAAGTTGGACGTTTACCATAGGAAAAGACGCGTGGTAGAGTGCTCTATATTGAGTAATTTATTATATACTAACTGGCTTGACAAACGTTGTACTCCCCTCAAAATAAACAACTACAGTACCCTATGTTGAGAAACTTATTACAAACTAATTAATTTGTAATAAGTTAGTAATTATTTTATTTTAAAAGTATTACAATATTTGCCTAGATTTTGCTGGTTGGCTATCATTGTAGGTACTCCCCGCAAACTAAAAACTCGCGTGGTAGAGCATTTTGTAGTCATAAGTCATACGTCATAAGTCATTTATTTCTTAACAATTTACATTGTGTGGAAAAATTTGTTGTACAATACATATCTGCCATTACCATGCCATTGCCATACATGGGCCATTTGGTAACAGAGGATTTAAATGACAGTTTGGACATGGAGAGGGAACGTAGAGCATTATCGGTCAGGGCTAATATGCTGGTTCGTAGATTCTCCCGATGTACAGACGCAATTAAAGTGATGCTATTTAAAGCATATTGCACCTCGTTATACACGGGGGCTCTGTGGATTAGATATACCCAAAAGTCCTATAATGCTCTACGGATCCAATATAATAACGCATTTAGGGCCATGTTGCGGTTGCCAAAGTTCTGCAGCGCGTCGCTGATGTTTGCGGAGGCGCATACTGACAGTTTTGACGCACTACTGCGGAAAAAAGTAGTATCAGTACTATACAGGCTACGTAATAGTCAAAATGAACTGCTGCGCTCCATAGCAGCTCGTTTTGACAGCCCAATTGTGTGGGTAATGGTCCAAAAGATCAAATCTGTTCTAGATATTAAGTACTAACATAGGCTAATGTAATTGTAACTAACATGATTTTTATATTATTTTATTTTAATATTATTTTTTTTGATTTTATATTGATACTAACATAGAATAAGTGTATTGTTACTAACAAAATGGACCCTTTGTTGGACTGAAATAAAATGATTAATAATAATAATAATATCTAAAATACAAAATAAAACTAACAAAAACTATCATACATAACGGTCAAAAATACGTTGGTACATTTGTCGTTTGTCATTTATGAACTCATTAATACTATAATACGCTTTCTTCAATAAAAATGTCTTCAGTTTGTTTTTAAATAAGTTAACTCTGTGTATCATAAAATAAAATAAACATATATAAACTTGTCACAAACAAATTAATTTGTATTAAGCTTCTCAACATAGCCTACTCTGCCACGCAAGTATTTCTGAAGGGATCGTTTGCTAAACAGCCAATTGGAGGCAGATGTTATCCTGCTTTGAAAATAAAAAAGCAATGGGCGAGGTTAAGTAACTAGGCTCGTGGTCAGTCCATAAATGGATGACCGCAAGAGTGGTCTAATTTCTAAGCGTCTCCTTGCTTCGTACTTTCCGACAGCTTAAAGTACTCTACGTTAAGCTGTCGGTTCCGATTGTAGTCATTAGACAACAGTCGCGTAGTCGTTAAGCCATGTCAGAGGCCTATTAGGCGGCTTGAACAACTCTGTAGAGTACGCGATTATAAGTTACGACTATTTAAGTTAGACTTTATATATATTCATAATAATATAAAATATATATTGCTCGGAGTTTTTGGACCCTGATTTTTACCAGATTAATTACTTAATTATAATTTAGGCACTTAATAGGCCCTTGAAATAGCTTAACAGCTAATATATTAAAACCAAGACCGACAGCTTTACGTGCTTTTGGAAGTACAGAGATGGTAAAAAGTTCAACCATTTTGGCGGTCACCCATTTATATCCATACAAAAATGTAAAGTGGTCCATCCACTATACATATAAATAAAAAAGTGGTTAACTGGGCTAGTGGAACAAGTTACAACCTCCACCTATGAAATAAATAGATCCTACAAAATTGTATATTTGCTATACATAGACTCACTAATTTTTTCCAACATACAGAGAAAACGGATTTTTAATAGTCACGATCATTGCACACCCCTTCTGCCTCGCTTACCCTCACACCCTACATGCTCACTTGTATAGGGCGACTTGCGACTTGGTCAGAGAATGTTCGACGAGGTCTTCTCTTTGCAGTTATTCCATTCACACAGGCCAGGTATAATTCATTTTACTATTATATTTTACTAATTATTGCGTGTGAATAATTGCAAACCAATATTAAAAGTCCTGGGAACCAATTACAATAACCTTTTTATGAGTCATAGTTTGTTTTTCTATGTCCATTAGATTAGTTAGTTACGGGATATGTTAAAATTTCTAACAGTTATATTAATTGAGGACATCAGCTGTCATAGTGTTTATAAGCAATTATCATCAACAGCTAACTGCAGATAAACATTGACCAAAAAGGGAGCAGGTTTTATTGGTAAAGAATTACTAAATTAAATTGCCTAATCATTCGCTCAATCGTGCAGTGAGTTCTTCTGCCGAACCAGGACGTACACCGTTACGACCGCTAGGCCACGAATGAGCTCAAAGCTTTGACTACAGTTTTATTGCAAATGATCTGTACAAGTTAAATAAGTAGTGGAAGAATTTGAAGGACATTAACTTGCTGTTGTGGTAGACGAAGGTAAAGAATTTCACCACCCCATATAGGGAGTAGTCAAAGTCAAAGTCAAAAATTCTTTATTCCGTAAAAATTATACATTTCTGTGGAATCGTCATAATTTTTACCCTACCGTGCAGTGCATGACGTAGCAGCTACTGAGAAACACTGCCAGAAAACTCAGTAGGAATCCTATTTTAAAATAAAATATACTTAAGATTAATTACAATCATGTGTGTTGACTCAGACAACTCAATCCCATGCGCTTTTGTCACTTAAATAATCTGATATTTTGTAATATGCCCTGCTACACAATTTGGCTTTAATAATTCTTTTCGTAGATAATTCTCTAATATCATTGGGAAGTTTGTTATAGAATATTATACATTGCCCCATAAAAGAGTTACTTATTTTGTGGAGACGGGTAGTATGCAATATGAGATTATTCTTATATCTAGTATTTACATTATGTGTATCGCTCCTTTTACAGAAGGAATCGATATTTTTATGCAAAGTAAAAGTCGTCCCGAGGGAATATCTCCCAAAGAAAGGGCAGCAGCTTTTTTTTGTCTACTATGACCATCGTAATGCGATAGCCAACCCGTCTGCCAAGAGTGGCCATTATGACATATCCGTCCAAATGATGGAAAACTTTTGGAAAGGCCTTTGTCCATCAGGCATCAGTGCGCGTCATTTGGCTGACATGGTGATGAAATTGCCGTATAAATCGAACTACCAACGTAAAGTAACAATTTGTAAAATAGAAAAAAATTATATTTGACCACTCGCGTAGCGCAGCAGTTAAAACAATCGCCTCGTCACTTCGTGTTTGGTTCTCGCGCAGGACAACTATTTGTGTGACCCATAAATGGTTAATCTGATTCTGGATTACTTTGTGTCCACCAATTATATGTTTGTCAAGTAACCCGCGACACGGGAATTAATTCCATTTCATTCCGAATATAATATATATACACTATGCAGAAAACAATATAATAAACTAGCGGCCCGGTACGTGCTTCGCTACGCTTTTAAGTATTAGTACAAATTGTTTGTATATGGAAGTATAGAAAGATGTTGATTTTATACTTTTTCAAGACTTTTTTTAAATTTTCTCTATGTACAAACCTTCCCTGGACTTCCACGAATATTTCAAGACCAAAATTAGACAAATTGGTAAAGCCGTTGTTGAGTTATAACATTACAACGAAAAGTGGCATTGATTTTTATATATATAGATATAATAAATAAAAAATATTTTTAAACGAAACAAAAATCGAAACAAATGTGTTAGTTTGAAAAACCGATAGCTAAAATATTATTATATTACACCAATTTAAAACCTACTTATTAAAATCAAGATATTTTTTTTCAGTGAATGGCCCGTCACTAAAATGTCTACCTCCACGCAGAAAGCATTGTACATTTTTGTTATTCGAGATATAACTCTTTAAGATTGGTTCTGGCAAACTTTTGGTGTTAACCATAATACTTACGAGAGCAAACATCTTTACATAATTCTAACCTACTTTATACACATTACACCACCACAAAATCATGGCAATGTGCTAAATAACGAACACCCACAACCAAAAACTGCGTGAAACCTCACTCCATCTTCGCACTGACCTTAAACCTACCTACAAAACTAATATTAATTTAATTTCAAAACAATTGGCACCAAACAATCAATCTACATTAAAGATCGTCAGAAATGATTTTGTTTCGCAACCAACTCTATACATCGGTTTAAGCCTACACGTTATGATATCAAGATAATTAAATCATTTGCACTTGCTTTTGATATTTTTTTTCTGTACAGCGCATGCGTAAAAAGACGCCATCTTTTTAGTTGTGTTTTGTTAAACGTTTACACGTTTAATAGAGAAATAAAAATACAAAGTCTCTGTATTGCAGGGTCGTCTACAGAGGATTTATTCCACTATGATCACCTAGGTGATATCATATATATTATTATCCTCTAATATATATATTCTAACACAACACGGAGGAAATCTCGGGCAGAAACTAGTATTTATAAGCTTCCATTGGCCTCTATTGAACGGTCGAAACCTACTAAAAAAACTAATTGTTTACAATTCCGTGTATCAAAATAGGAATGTACCCATTAATCCACAAGTTTAGCAAATATAAATGTTTCACATCGGAAAAAAATCGATAGGCCCGATTTATTATTTAGACAGATCAAATAGAAAAACGCTCAATTATATTTTTTTGTAAACTCAATTACTCGGAACGGTGATCTGATTGCGTGAAATTCCCGGGTTATATGATCATTTGATGTAAACCAAAGCTTTGGAGTCGATAACTCTAAAATATTTAGAGTTTTGATGTTATTTTTGAATTGATATGCTACTTAAGTACAAAAGATATATTATTTATTTGTTTATTTATTCTTGTTCTTTTTATTTAATATAAACATAAAATAAAGTAGAATTATTAAATTATAAAATTGTTCTACTGTAGCTCGAAATTAAATTTAAAACAGAATGGTACAAAGATACTTATATTTTTTATTTTCATAGAATAGTAAGCCAAAGTAAGTAGTAAGTGGGTCATTTGATAGTCAGTTATCACCGCCACTCATAGAACTCAGAGGGGCCACTTATTATCATCATCATCATATCAGCCAAAAGATGTCCGCTGCTTGTCAAAGGTCTTCCACAAGTATCTCCGTATTCGCCGGTCTACATGACCGCATCCAGCCGAGTTTCCGCGACTCAATGGAAGATCATCGGTTCACTTTGTAGAGGGCTTGCACACGCTGTGTCTTCCGGCTCGAGGTTGTCACTCAAGAACCTTTCTGCCCCAGCGGCAATCAGTTCTACAAGTTTCTATGGCCACTCAGTCCGCCACGTCAGTTTGCCAATTCTTCTAGAGGCTAGTTGCAACACCAGAAAGGCCCTAACGCATTTCCTGTATAAAAATATTGACTAGCTTCTTGAAGGTTGCCATATCATCCTGGGTCGGAAATACCTCAGTAGTTTTATAGAATTCGTAGTGCGCGGATTAAAGTTTCTCACAAAACCACAGAGACCAAACATTCAGATATGATAGATGAAACACTTTGTATAATGTCTTCCTTTCATTTTCAGTCTAAACTGCGTGAAAATTCATCGTAGGAAAAAAATATCCCACAAAATTTATAGGATAGTCATAGTCATTTATTCATAAACAATATACAATACATAGTCATTTATTCATAAAATTGATGAAGATAGTTGCTATCGTATTTGTTTTATTGGGCTAAGATCTATTTTACTTCTAAATTTCAGGCAGATAAATTCGATAGTTAAAACGTGTAAAGGTAACAACCTCATTCTAAGATTTATAAAGCGGGTCGGGATTTTCATACTGAAAGGCAATTAGAAGGAAGAAATCAAAAGTATCGTAAATCCCATTGAACACAATAGTAATGTTATAATTTAATGTTTCTTCAATAACAGCAATTAAAATCAAACTTTATGTTGTCTACTTGAATGTTTTAAATATACCGTAATGGTGAGATTGAGACGTGGTCAATAATATAATCATAACATTAAAACTATATGTTCTCTCTGTTTAAGTCACGCCCTTTGTCAATGCCCAACAGGCCATATCACCTATAAATACTTTCTAAAGCTTTAATATAATTCAAAGTTATTGTCTTGTTCGACTCATCATACGCCTTTGTTCCGACGCGATGATTCAGCATGCCATATCACAAACCCACGTTTTGCCGAATACGGAGCCAACGTGTAGGTATGTATTAGGTGTTACCAAAAGTGCCATTTTAGTGCTCGCAAATTATATTAGAAGTGTTAAACCGATAACATTGCGTTCGTGAGATTTCATTGCAATTTATGGTGCAAATTTTATCACCTGACGTTTTAATAGAGTCTTGATCTAATTTAACCGGACCAAGTGGTTTAACGATTATGAGGCTAATTTAACACCTATGTAAGACTCTAAACGCGATTAGCAAGTGTTTTATATCCTACAAGATTAATATACTCCAAGTCTACTTGACGGCCATGCTGCACGGAGAGTAGCCAACAGCGAAGAATATACTATTAAGATTATAGTATGTGAGAAACTATACAGTCAGATGGCTTCGATCGGATCGACTGTTACTGAGTTTTTTTTGCCATATATCAATAAGGGAATCAGTTGGCATGGTTGGTAAATGCTTGCCTTTCACGCTGCAGGTACTGGGTTCAAATCCCATCCAGGACAGATATTTGTGTGCATGAGGATGTCTGTTTGTCTTGAGGCTGGGTGAAATTATCTATAGAAGTATGTATTTGCAAAAGAAAAGTAGTATATGTAATATATCAGTTATCTGGTTTTCATAGTTCAAGCTCTGCTTAGTTTGGTATCAGATGGCCGTGTGTGATTAATATCCCGGGATATTATTATTATTCGGCAATCATTATGCAGCTGTATTCACACCAAAGATGTGTTTCTTTTTCAGACCCACGCCTAGATCACGAGACAGTTGCAGATCATCGTTGATTAGGACACAGAAGAACGTAAACTGGATCCTCTCGCCAGAAGTGTTTATTTCATCCATATCACCGGGAGGGATGGCTGTCTACCGCCGTGCGGTGTACAAGAAACTTTTCCGCGTAGTAACACCATGGAATCAATGAGACTCAGAGATTTGGCGCCAACGCGGAAAAAGACCCATCGAGGCTATGTTTTATTTTAAAAAAACTGGTGTAAATTCGAGTTTTTATGTGTAAATATGGTGGATTTTTTGACATAACATCTTCGACAACGTACACAAGTGGAGGAAAGTGCGATATTGCCGTGAATTGTGATTTTCCGTGTTGTAACCAAAACTCCATAAAAGCCTCTAGTAAAGTATCCACTGCTTTACTGGGGTTGGATTAGGACTATGTATGACTTGACTGTGACGGACTTTACTTGACAATGACGAAATAAATGATATAAAATATATTTACTGAAGGCTCATAAGGCCAATGAAGCCAGAGCCGTAAAATGGAATAAAAAAAAATGAGACTCAATTAAATGTCAATTAGACTATTGGCACGTGCCATTGCGTACTAACGTAGAGCGATAATTGCACAAGTAAAAACCCTCTCATGTATCTCCACATAAATAGCCCTGAGCAGAAATTCGAACTCGAAAGAGGGTGCTCTCTAACACGGTTTGCTTAGATTGTAGTTTTCTATGTCACATGGTTTGAATCCCCGCTCGCTTCTATTGTTCGGTGAAGCTGTGAAAGTCTCCTACTACAACAAGCTTTAATAATCATCTAGGTGGTATTATTAAATCGCCTTCTAGATGGGTATGTTGTAGAAATATAAATGCTTATTTAAAACTACTAAAGATCGCACTTGTTCAAAATTCGACAATTAAGGCTCTATATTCAAACACTATAGAAATACAAGACTAATAATATTAATCTGTTCTTAATTTTGACACTTAGTTTGTTATCTTTTCTCAGTTTGCCAGTGTTTTTAAAGCATAGTATGTGTAATAGAATAGAATAGAACTTTCTTTATTCAAGTAACTGTGACTCAACAAGATTGTTAGTATAAACTTACGACTATGTTAGTAATCACACAATCACATTAATCACAAACACGGAACACATACATAAATAAATGGCGGTTTATCACTGTTGTGCCATTCCATGGGAGACTGCACAACAGTGACCAACGTCCAGTCGACTGCCAACCAACCGAAGACGCTATTAGGGCTGCCCTACACCCTGCGCACCAGAGAAGCACACCTTTTGCGCATTGTTGCGTAAAAGCAATCTACGTGCGCATCTGCGAACATCCCTGACGCACTACAGAAACGAGGCAGCCCCACAAGTATCCTAAACGCATTGTTATATTGGACGCGGAGAGCGCTGTACGATTTTTTTGTATATCTAGCCCACAAGTTGCACGTGTAAAAAGAAGTACAGTAGGCTCGAAAGAGCGTGATTTTAACTGGTAGTGAGCATCGTGCAAACCTGCGAGCCAGCATATTCGCTCTAACCGACAACGCTCTCCGCTCCCGTTCAATGTCATCATCGTCATTGAGGCCGGGAGTCAATATATGACCAAGATACGTAAACCTGTATACTCTCTGCAACGGTGTACCATACAGTAAGACAGGCGGTACTGTATCAGGGCTTTACCCCCAGCCTCAAAGATATTTTATATATTTTAAATATATATATAAAATATCCTCAAAGATATTTTATATATATATTTAAAATATATAAAATATCTTTGAGGCTGGGGGTAAAGCCCTGATACAGTACCGCCTGTCTGTTATATTTTTATTAAAATAATTTACTTTTAATGGCTACTGTTTAAACATTATTAGCTTTCTGTGCTCCTTTCGGAAAGTTCTCCTTACGGAAGATCAGCGCTGGGTGTAACCCAGCAAATGCTGAGTTGGTGACCCTTTCGGCAGGACATACAGGACCTATTGCGTAGTGTTAAACTATGTTATTGTTTGATTTTTATATGTATTTAGTTAGTTATGTTTGTAAATTTCTTGTATGTCTATTGTCGAATAAATGTATTTCTTTCTTTCTTTCTTTCCCATATGAACTTTAACTTTTCCAAATATTCATACCCCTCCATTCGTGAAAAGGGCTACCTACAAAGCATTCGTTTCAGGTATAAATGATTTTTCAAACGTTAAATCATAGTGTTTTCTGTTTTACAACTTTAACTTTTAAATGGCCTCTGTATTTAATAAGATTTATTACATACCCAAAGACAAGGGGCTTAACCGATTTACGCGAACACACAATGATTCATATTGACAAACAATCGCGTATCATACAAACATACATACAGACCTTCACCTGATTATGTTAATGGATTACTCATAAGTTCCTTGAGTTATTGGTCTTATATACCTTTGTATTGAGAGGAACTGTTTTAATTACTCGTAGTTAAATGTATGAAAGTCTGTATTTTTGAATGTTTGTTAATCAATCACGCAAAAGTGACTATATAACATACTATACAGGGTGGCCGAGTAGTTGACGTACAAACGCAAAATTTAGATACTTTATGATGTGGAGTATCCGAATCACCCCCATGTAAATTTAAATAGAGATAGGTTATAACTTGAATGAATACACAGTCTAAATCGGATAGCACTGGGAGGCGCAAAGAGATTATCAATTAATCAAAAAATCATTACCATCATTAAAATCATTATATTAGTTCTAGTAATAATTGTTTTGAAGATTTAAATATAAGGCTTAGTTCATGTCTGACTCAATGAATCAAAGCCAGTAACTTACATTATACTTCCAATGAGTTTCAATTTCTCATCATATAGGTGAGGTATGTGGGTTCGATTTCCAGGCGCGGACAGTGTCAAAGGTGGGTGTGCGTAAAATGGGCGCTCGATAGTGTGACACCTGCGCAGGCGCTAGTTGCATGCGTGCGGTCGATCTGGATGGTGTTATGCCAAAACACGGTATACAATTTAAAGTAACATATTAGCTAAGTCAAGTGTAGATTGGTTAAAAGCTTAAATACAAAGCCGTGAGAGCGCCACAGAGCTATTAATGAAAAAAAATATTATGTTTAAAAACATACATCATCTTAGTTACTATTATATTACATGATTTTTATTCAACTCTACCAGATAAATTATATCTTTGGTGCATATAATTCTTTTGAAAAACTCTTGAGTATAAATTAACAAGTAATGAATACATAAACTACTAAATCAGAGTATTAAGCATTTTGTTAAAGTAGTGTTTAATTAATTACTGGTTCTTGTAATTATTTTCTTCAAAAACCAAGATATAGTTTTTTGTAACTGAAATGACCAAAACTCTAGGAATAGATTAACATCCTGCTTCATTCTGGTTGATACCATCCACCGAGTGTAAAGGTGAGACGCGTTTTGTTGACGATAAATGCCAACGGTCAGTCGATGCGCGCGCGCAATGCATCACTGCGTATAACAAATGTCGCCCTTACGCTGAACATTCGCGTGGCGACGACGGGCTTACTCTTGATTGATGATCGCATATGTGGTGGGCATATTAAGGATGAGTTAGGTTTTTGATTTCTTTTTTTCTGATGGTACTAAAATGGTGTAGGATACTTCGGAGTTTATCTACAAAAGTGATTGACTAGTGGAAGATCAGTTCGCAAATTGTGCGAGGAATTTACTTAGGGTAAATTTCTCGCCTATTGAAGTTCTAAAGTCCTCCAATGGAAAATTGCTACACCACTCGTCTAATGACTGCAGCTAATGATGAGACGTTACGTTACGTTTAAACCAACTTTGCAGTAACCCATCCTTACTGGGCATCAAGGCCTTGCCATTTTTCACTGTGTGGTTAGAGCAACTGTTTGTAAACTATTGATATACGAAGTTGAAGACAACGTTACGTTTAACCTGAAATAAAAAGATTTTTCCATTATTTGTTGTTTTGTTTCATTCAATAGATATCCTATCTTTCGAAAAAAAAAATATTATTTGTTTTAATTCGGATGTTATAAAGAAAAGTGGTAATCATTTGTATGTTTTTAAACGGTTATTTTTTTAAATTACATTTATTTCTAACTGTCGCAACAAAAAAATGCCACCATCATCAGGTCTGCCGAAAAACATAAACAATGGCCTCCTCCAAGTATCTCCACAATGAACAGTCTTTCGTTGCCCGCTATAACACTGTTACTTGTGACTGTTGCACCATTGCCACCCACGCATCATCTTCCGGGTCATAGTCACAACTCAAGAACCTTTCTGCTCCAGCGGCTGTCAGTTCTACGAGCTATTGTCCCACCCACTGCCTCTTAAGATTGGCAGTTCCTCGTGCTATGTCGATAACGTCGGTTCCTTTGGTTGGTTGCTTCATTTCTCTTAAATTGTCTTAAAAGCTAATTACATAGCCCCACAAAAACTGCTTACGCTGTTTAATTGTGAGATAATTGCGTCTATATAACAATAATAATGAAATTTCTTTTCTTTCGTTACGCTCTTGACAGAGCGGTCACATCGAGGCATCCATGTCGGTGGTAAAGGTGGACACAGCTTTCCGCACGATCTTTTTTAGGTATAATACATTTATTTTCTGAAAAGATTACAAAAAGCACTTGCAGAGAAAATACAATAGAATTTTAAAGTACTAACATGCTTTTTCATATTGGCACAGCGCATTGCTTTTTCATATCTCCCGCCATCTCTTTCTGTTAGCGGACTATCTGGCACTGTCAGATACGCAGCTTCCTACTCCTGATTTTACTTGGTCAATCCAGCGCATAGGTGACGTGCCACGCGATCTGGTTTCCTCCACTTTTCCCTGCACAATCAGTCGTTCTATCCCGTCTAGAGACATGTTCAAAGTCCAGCGGTATGCGCGACCGTACTATGGCCGATAGACGCTGCGTGATGCCGAGCTAAAATAAATAGCTTAATAAAATAATATCAGGTAAATCTATAACCTAATACTTAATAGGTACCTACATTTTCTATAGTATCTAATAAATATATCTTTGGCTGACGTACGAATTTTAATTTCTTATCTTCTTGTCTGATGTCAACAGGCAAAGTATTCAATAGGTAGGGTGCATTTTCTTAAGGTTCTGTCGCCATAAGAGTAGTAAGTAGTATTAGTATCCCTCTCTCAAGTAGCTTAAAATAATATATCAGGCAAGATCGCCGCCATCTTCCACACACACCAGGTGCTCTGAGTTAAGCTACGATCGATACATATCACTGTCAAAACAAAGTTAGGATTCATAGGACAAAGCCATGGCTGACATCATTTCCCATTTTTGAGATTAGATTTACGCTTAGCATTACAAACGAATAATGCTATAAAATAAAAAAATATATAACCATATAAGACATTATAGTTAAGTATTTATTATATATAAGTACAACCCTGTCTATTCTTTTAATTGCCCGAAGGTAAATCATAATAAAAAGGCCACTATAAAAATCGTATTAAAGCTAACTTTATTGATCTAAACTCTAAAAGGATCATCCAGGAAATTCTCCTACGAAGCCCACACACACGTAGGAATTAACCTCACATATAAGTACAAACACTTAACTTTAAACCTATCTTCTGACTTTAAGACCTATCTTTAAACAGGGAAACCTATGTCGAACAAAGCTATTATTGATATAAGATGTACTCAAACTCAATTTTATTATCTTTTTAAAGCAACTTAACCCATAGACGCGACGCGTGAACAATTAATACTCGACAATTTACAGTTACGGGCATATCTCTCACGTTTATAGCGCGGCCAGTTTACGAAGGTTTACTGTGAAAATTATAAGATAGAAATTGACAACAAGGACTGACATATAAGTATTATTTACTTGACACCCTGCTTCGTACTGGTGGACTTGCATACAAAAATACGAAACCAGTTACCGAATTTTATTTCCATAAATTCCGTCTCTTCACATAATCCCATCCAAATTGAAATGATTATATTGGGTAATTGATTATCATGTACATAGATAGATCTTTTAGTTTCCGTACTTAAGCGTTAACCCTTACCTAGTACATAGCGATTTATTAATGCCCTTGCCAGCTTAATACTTATGAACCATTTTAGGTTCTGTTTTAAAATGATGTTAAAGAGCCTTTCAAGGTGAAACTCAGTCCGTAGGGTGGCATATCTCGGATTCTACTTATAACAGAAATTTGAAACAGATGAATGATTTAGATAATGCTTATCCAACCATATTGCAAAGGAAATATGTATTTTGTTTGTATTTTTAAATGATTAAGGATATGACGACAAGTAAAGTATCTTAGGAAATAACTACATTTGTTAAGTTAAAAACCAATATTTGATTTAATTTTGTCATTTTCCGTTTTTTATTTTAATCAACATATGATTAAAATCGACATAAAGAATTAGACTTTGCGGGCCATTATTTTTTTATCGTTATTCATGCAAAATTACTTTTTATTGACGGAAAAATACTGGACTTAAACAAAAGTCTGACTTAATTGCAAAAGTATGGGCACTTGCTATGGGTCTCATAAGAAGGCTTGCCCAAAGAGCAATGTAGAGGGCTATGCTCGAAATAATCCTGCGAGATAGAGTGAGAAATGTTGAAGTCCCCAGGCGAACCAAACTAACCGAAGGTGAAATTTGCCAAATTGTAGTGGTAGTAGGCGGGGCAAATAGCTCTTAGAATCGAGTACCACTGGGGCTGGAAGGTGCTCGAGTGGCAACAACAAACCGGAAGGCTCGGAGTGAAAAGGCCCTCCATAAGGTGGACCGACGATCTTTCAAGGGCCACGGGAACACACTGGATGCGGGCAGCGCAATGGCCATTGCAGAGATCTTTGAGTGCGGCCTTTCAGCTAGTATGATAATAATAATATCTGGGGACCATGTCACACAGATCATCCTTTTTTTTTTTTTTTTTTTTTACATGGTGGAAATGCATTAAACTTACGCATACCCGCCGCTTGGGGAGGCGACGGGTCATGTGGGACTCTCCGGGCTAGTCCCGGGATACGCACTAAAACCACCATGGTAGCCAGCCTCACAATGCCTGTAACGGGGGGTCTGGGTACTCGTGAACGATCTCGCCAGTACCCCCGCTGTACACTGAGCGTCTGAGACTCTCCTCCGGGGTCGGGAGGGGGCTAAATGCCTCCTCCCCTCCCCTTCACGCACAAGCGCGTTTAGGCAACCTGAGCTACAGCAGGTTACCTCTTCCCGGGACCGCTTATGTAAGACGAGTGGAGTTCCCCTCCTCCAAACGCCAGCGGTCCCAGGGGCGACGTCAAGCCGGGGAGAAGCCAGCCGGACGCCGCATACTTTCTCGCGCTGAGATAAGCTCCCAGCGCCGGGCACACAGATCATCCTAGCCCCAAACTAAGCAAAGCTTGTACTATGGGTACCAGGCGACGATATACATACTTATATAGATAGATAAATACTTAAATACATAGAAAACATCCATGACTCAGAAACAAATATTCGTGCTCATCACACAAATATTGCACTTACCGGGATTCGAACCCAGGACCACCAGCTTCGTAGGCAGGATAAGGAGGATATTTAAGTAGTGCAGTAAATCAAAGTAATAAAAGAAAATCTGTTTGTGCTACAAGAAAAATATTATTTTGCCTCCATACTGAATGAGTCTTTTGATCGAAAAGTTAGTATTGGTAGTTAACCTATTATTTGGGTTTATCGTGTTTTAATTTTTTTTTTTCAGTGGGATATTATAGGGGAAACTTAACAAGCATAAATCGATATTTAAAATTTCATTTATTTCAATTTCAGTAAACGTCTTTCAGCTGAAATGATTATGTATATATAGAATATGTTTAAATAAAACTTATACTGTAACATATCTATTAGTGTAGATCGATTACGCAAAACAGCTGAATGCCTCGTATAACGTGGGTTTAATTCCCACCCATATGTATTTATTTTCAAATGTTACTGTGCTTACACATGTAAGCCGTATTATTTCATAACTTATCTTTTATATGAAATATATAAATGTAAGCGCAGCTATAGATTCTTTATTTATATATTTTTTTAAAGGATTTTGGTAATATAATTGTTAAAGATTTGATAATGATAACTTTTTGTCTTATAAATCTAACTGTAGAACCAATAATAGGCTAACATGCAAAGTGTTAACTTTATTTAATATTGTTTTAACTTTTATTTGACTTGTTATTAAAGTGATAATAGTTATAATTTTCACCTAATTACGAACGGACTATTTATATTATAAACATTTCCAGATGTATTTGTTATTGTATAAATTGGTTCTCATGTCCGTCCTGGTAATTAATAAATGATTTTCTTTCTTTCAATACAAATACTCACGCTGTAATCATTGCAACTGTCTACTTTTACGGACAGACAGACGGAAAGTGGAGGCTTACTAACAGGGCTCTGTTGACACCTTTCGGTTATGGAACGAAGATTTCCTAACCTATGCTAGGGATGAAGATTTCCTAGTCTCATAATGGCTTCTATCTTTTAGTATATTTTTTATACATTATAGCAAGGCAAGTGAGTCGGGTATCCTGATGGTAAGTAATAATCGCTACTCATAGACAATGTTGCAGGTTCCATATCACTGCACTGGCAGCATTCCATAATTAAATAGTAAGAGAGTTTTGGCGCCAACGCGGAAAAAGACGCATCAGGGCATTGTTTCATTTTCAAAAACTGGTGTAAATTCAAGTTATTATGTGTAAATATGGTGGATTTTTGGACATAACATCATGGACAACGTATACAAGTGGAGGAAAGTGCCATATTGCCGTGAATTGCGATTTTCTGTGTTGAATCTAAAACTCCATATAAGCCTCTAGTAAAGTCTCCACTGCTTTACTGGGGTACGACAAGGACTACGTATGACTTGACTGTGATGGACTTTACTTGACATGACGAAAATAAATGAAATATTATTTTACGGAAGGCTCATAAGGCCGAAGAAGCCAGAGCCGTAAAACAGAATTAAAAAAAAAAAAAAAAAACTGCCACATTACAGTCCCGCAAACTTATCTGGCCCGCTGGCAGCGTCGCTGTTATCGCATTTAGTGTTGCTAGTAACAATTTTTTGCAATAAAGTGGGTAAAAATAATATGCACATTGTAACGTAAATATTACTTCACTAAAAAGCAAACAAATACTGTCATTACAAATCTTTATATTTTTCTACAATAATTATGTCTATGTCAATAATCATTTACATAAAATGTATGCTGAGTGTCCTCTAACGGGGATACTCCAGGTAGTATTATGTCACCGAAATTGTTTTATGCAGAAGTCATTTCATCATCATCATTATCATAATCACTGCTTTCACTTTCATTATCACTACCTAATTGATTGATGAAATGCTCTTTTAAGTATCCATCCCTGTTCGATACTCATTTTCAATGTTTTTTACATGATTGCAATGCTTTTGCCATTCATTGACTGTTATTTTATCAAAAGCTTCTGCAATCAATGTAGACATTCCAGAATACAATCTACCAATATTCTGATCTGCTATAAATTTTTGCATCGGCTTGCTCTTTTTCTTTCACAAGTTTTCTTACAAATCACTTCCCGACACCTATAATGGAAATAGCAAAAATTAAATAAATGATGAATATTTTAAAATATGTATTTAAGTTTAAAGTGCGAAGGGGAGTTTCGTATTTTTCCAGAAGCTGACAACACTAACCTGTAGCAGCAGCTACGCGTTCATACAACTTATTGAAGGGTATAATTGGTGTCTGAAGGTGTTTTTCTTCATTCATAATACAAAAATAATTCAATACTTGTAATATAAGGTTCCTCGCATCACTTTTTAAAGCTTTCGGCATTTCCTTCAGCATAAATACGCGCTACAACCAATCAATGGCAGGAATGTCAGGGAATAACAGTCGATTGATATTTCAAACTGGCGTCGTTAGTGCTACTTTTGGCCACCGAGCCAGATAAGTTTGTAGCACTATAGACGTGTTTGGCTTGTTGGTTGTCAATCCGTCGAACTGAATAAAAACTGTCTTGTCGGTAATGTGTGTTTTATATGTATAGATGTATAGATTTTCAACTTTATCACAAAAGCATAAGGTTCACTACCTTATGCTTTTGTGATAAAGTTGAAAATCTACAAAAAAAATTTGATAGATTGGGGCGTCTCCACGTTGGCGCTCTTCAAAAAAGGAATAAGCTCGCTTCTTAAAGATTGTCATATTAAGATTGGAAAAATTTCCGCAGTTAATAGATTCTACAATGATAGTGTGCGGTAAAAAGTTTCCAACTTTTTCCTTAAAGTTTTTATTTTATTCTTTTGTAGAATATTTCCCAGTCCTGCCAGCACTCCAGCTCACTCTATTATGGTTCGTAGTGTTGCTATAACTTGATATTGCGTTAACAATAATTACCTTTTTATAGTTCGCATAATGCCTATCCTATCGTTTTCCGGGTGGGCAACACTATAAATGCTCTTGAGCATCGTAAACTTGTTTTAAAGGGTGTTGCTTGAAAACGTGTAGATTTGTACGTGGCTGTATTCCAAATATTATTGTTTCCTGGATTACAGGAGATTCAACTCAGGTAAGACTTCTGATTTATTAAGTGTCGACTGTGTGGCTGGCCTGTTAATCTAGTGGTAAGTGACACTGGCTGGTAGGCCAGAGGTCGTGGGTTCAATCTTCACTGAGGACAAATATTTGTGTGATGAGCACGATGGTTGTTCTGTGTCTGGGTGTAATTTGTCTATAGCGCGTGTATTTGAAATAAGTATGTATGATCAACAGTTGTCTGGTTGCCATAGTACATTATTTACCTTGTTTCAGGTCAGAGTATGATAGTTGTCCCAAGATATTTATTTATTTATTAGCCGAAAAGCGACTGATTTAATTATTATTTATATAATTATCTAAAGTTAATTTTTTTACTTGAGATCTTTTAGTTTTTAATTCAAATAATATATTATATATACCTGCAGCTTGTGGGCTGGATATACTCAACGATCCTACAACGCTCTACGCGTACAATACAACAATGCGTTTAGGGTGCTGGTAGGGCTGCCCCGTTTCTGTAGTGCGTCGGGAATGTTCGCAGATGCACATGTAGATTTTTTTTATACAACAATGCGTAAAAGATGCGGTTCTCTGGTGCATAGGGTGCGGACCAGCTCTAACAGTATCCTAAGCATGATTGCAAGTAGGTTGGACTGCGCGTACATAAGTCGTTGCTGTGCCGTCTCCCATGGCTGATGGGAATGGATGGACTGGGGATGACGGTTGCAGGGTAATAATAATGAATGTTACTAATATAGCTGTAAGTCCTACTAACATACATGAGTCATAGGTACTTGAAAAATAATTTTTCTATTCTATCCTCTATATAGGTAATAGAGAATAATTTCAAAATGGGCAATGTTTTTGAAATCGGTTGATATGATAAATATTTGAAGGTTTTCAAGGCAGTATTTAAATTATTGGGACTGTAACAAAAACAAGATATATTATATCTAATAAATATATATAATAGTTATATTTTTATAGCTCGTCGAACCGCCGGCTGCTGGGACCTAAAGGTTCTTGATTGGTGAACCGGAAGACGCAGCGTGGGCAGGCCCCCTAGATGATGATCTTGTGCGGGTCGCTGGAAGCCGCTAAATTGCGGGTAGCGGGATCTTTGGGGAGACTTATGACCAGCACTGGACTTCAATCGGCTGATATGTTGATGATGATGATTTATTTCTTTATTGTTTTTGTATGTACACGTAGTTTCTTGAATGTATTTTAATAAATAGTTCTTTATTTTTCCTAGACTGACCTCCTACCTAGGTATCACCTATCACTTACAAATTAGTTAGTGCATCTCGTCAATCAGTGAATACAACCTATCAACCTAAATTGTTAAAACCATTTAATTTATATACTTACTTACTTTAAAAAAAAAACATAACCAACTCCTCGATAGGGTTGATACTGAGAAATGTTCCTTTATATAAAAATCCTAAAATGGATTTTTTCCCGACCCGGGATAAACCACAGACATCATTATCTGCCGTTGAACACGCTACCACTAGACCAACGTAGGAGTCAAAGACAATAACAAAAGATTGGACAGATTAACACTCACGTCATCAGATCGGTACCGAGATATCGATTATTGTAGATCGTGTAACACAAATGTAACACGCAACGAAATCGATTACTATCGATAGTGCTAGCTAGGGATGTGATCATGGAGAGGAACTAAGGAAAATATACTGAGCAAGTACTATGTAATGTTATTTTTTTCCTTACTTTTCTAAACTATTATAAAGAGAAAAGGTTTTTGGTACGTTTGTTTTATAAGAAGAATCAAGGCCTACCACTGCCGTCTACCGGCTCTACTCGCAAAGATGTGAAATGAAAAAAAAAAACTTGAGAGGTGTCAAGGGACACCCGGATGGAACGAAGTTATTTTTTATTATTTATTATGTACAAAAAACCTGTAAACACTCAACAAAAATAATCGTCGCGACACCACACTGTTCAATGCGAAATAGAAATGAAAATATCTGGCTTGCTTTCTATAATAGAGAGAGAGAGAGAGAGAGAGAAACATGCGTACGCCGCACAGCTGCAAAAAGTGTAGTGACAACTTTTCGTAAGAATTTTTTCCGTCTAGCCCCCTTTCACAACGCGCGATAAGGAACTTCATTCCAAAAATCTTCCATATATCTACTGTCTATTCTCCTATTTTCTGCACCAAAATTATACGAATTCCAGCCATGGCAGCCAGTTTCAATGGAGACTACCCATCTGCGGGACATATTATAGTGATTAACTGTGTGCACAAACGCAGGCGCAATTTCTATTCCATCACTCTCATGATCCGATGGGACGATCAGCGACACGACCAGAAAGAGATCAACCATGGAACCGACAGATTTACGTGTTCGCTGAGGTACGGGGCTACAACCGGTAGTCTTACGTAAGGTGGCTGTTTTCACAAAACAGCCACCTCATATAAGGGTTGATACTGAGAATATCCCAAAAAAACACGTTTTAATCCGACCCAGGATTTGAACCCAGGACCTCATAATCAGTGATTTAACACGCGACCACTAGACAAACGAGTTAGTCAAACTCAACCTTCCAAAATACATAGTAACTTAATCATTATTACATGGAACCACATTAAAACGACTTGTACAGACGCCAGCACATCAAGCTACACCAATCTGTCATATTTCTTTTATAGATTTTCAACTTTATCACAAAAGGATAAGGTTCACTTTCAATTGGGGAAATTTAACAGATTGGGGTAGCTTGATGTGCTGGCGTCTGTACTACTGATTTTTATCCAATTAAAATTAATTTTCACCCACATTCGGTCACTTCTTACGTTCCCTTAATCTAGATGTAACATTATATTCGTCGCGATAACCGATTGTTTCAATTGATTCCATTTTTTTATCGATGAACTACTCGATGCAGGTATTCGACTTTGACAGTTTAGGGTTAATTGAATTTATTTTCATACCAGTATCTCCACCTCGATATCTTGGGAGAAATGTAATATCACGATCGTTATATTACTGGGGCCATGCTTTTATTTTTTATATACATGGATAATTCAAATTTCAATATGATAAAATTAAAAATATTGATTACTTTCACATTATGGTTAATATTTGCAAAAGACCACCAGGTTGAAGTGGGACTGGAGTGGACATACTACATGTATGTACCCAGACAGGTGGGTGTAGATCACAACCAATTGGGTTCCCCAAAATGGCCGACGTCGACATGATAGACCCAAACAGAGATAGTATGGTAACCAGATCTCATAATGTAACGACTGACCTGAAATTGCGAAGGACAGGAAAAATTGTTTGCTCAGCAATGGTACACTGATAGGGATATAAAAAAAAGAAAATTTGAATGATATTTGTGTCCGTCTATTATATGTTTGTAAAGAACCCTGCGACACAGGGATAAGATTCACTAGAGGGGGCGTTGTCTTTAAAAAAATATATGGAGTGATACTCGTTGTTGGAACTTTCTATTAACTGAAACACGCCGGTCACGAAAAATATCTCTAATATTATTGTGTCTACGCATGCAAGATCTATATTTTCCTTGCCAAAAATTGGGCAACGCTGATACCATTGACTACAACTCCTGGAGGAAGCAGGAGACTGGACATGAGAGACAGCCGTTAGAAATGATCAGCCATTTTGCTTTAATTTTTGCTAATATCAGTACCTCATATGTATTATATATACTTACAGGTGTTGAATGATTGCATTCGTAGTGGAGGATGATTTGGAACAACGCATTTCATTTTCATAGTGCGTTCAATATTCATATTTCAATAATTATTTGTTTACTAAATAAATCAGTATCCCAAGAAATAAGCCATCCTCATTCGGGTATCCTGCTGCCTATTTTCTTGCTTATATCCAATAATAGCACTGTAGTAATTAGTAAAAACAAAACAAAAAATAATATCAATTGCTATTTGCTCATAGACATTGTAAGATAATAACTCCTCCACCCAATAAAATATCTATAGAAATATCTAACTAACAGACATTCATACATTTCATACATTATATGAGTGTATCAATTCCCGTAATACGACACCGAAGAATTTACATATAATATTAGTGCTATGGAAAGAGCACTCGGGATACTACGCCAAACTATCGTCAAGACCCAACTTGTTCAATTTAAGGTCCTCGCTTGCCGTCATTACACTAGGTGTGAGGGGGATAGAGCGTGACAAGTGTCCTGTCAACGAAGGAGAGACTTAACTCTATATAGGTAATTAAATATTGGCTTGGCTCCGAGTGTCACATGGTTCGTAATACTGCATAATTATCAAAAAATATGTATTAGTTGGGCACCGGCGGAGGGCAGAGCCATATAAATTAGCTTATTTAATTATGAATTTCTTTGAGTACGATTTAAGATATATTTGTACAACCTGACTGCGACTGCCCAGGTCATATGTAACACGTAACGATTTTATTTCTTTTATAGTATCCACAGAGTAGATTGGGTTAGAGAAAGTTTATAATTTATGAATAATTAGACGAACTGAATTTACCAAAATTTGGGTAAGATCAACTCAAAAAAAAATTCAGATTAAACAAAATTTCCAAATAATTATCGAGATCTGTTTACAAAATGTTATACAAAAATAAGTTTTATTAAAATTAACTTAATTGATATACAAAAAAGAAACCATCGAATAGATAGGGAACCTTTTCTGGAGCCGGTAAAATAATCTTAATACTTAGTAATCTAGGCCTAATGTTATACTGACGCAGATATTGAAAGAATTACACATACACATATGATTTGGTTTTTTTTAAGAAACCTGATAATATTGGTCACGCAAATGCAGCAATTGCGCATATTATCGACAGAGGCATTCAATCTGCGCCATGATTTGCTATTGTGCGACAACTCATTAAACAGTCCGGCTATTTTTATCGTACGAAAAATGTGTAACGGCAATGCGTTTCATAAACTTAATCTACGTTTAAAAACCTAAACTACTGTCTTCTTTCAATATGTATACTAATAGGACTTTTGTAATGTGTACTAAGATAACGACCTACCCGATGAAATGAAAGCCAGAAAGAATTCATAAAACATGTACTAAATTTATCAATCCATAAATGTTAATATAACATCGTCAATTTTTTTAAAGTCAAATCCTTGTATGCTACTTATAGTTATATTATTTGAAGTTAATTTTAATTATTTGTATCAAAAATAAGCGATTCTTTCAATACATCAACATAGTTGAAATTCATATGAGATCATTCCGAAAATAAGATTTATTATTGGTTCACAAACAACAGAAAAATTGCGTAGCATAAATCATTCAGTTGATTATACATCCTCCTCTTTAAGGTGGTTAAACAAATGCATTACAAATAATTGTATTATAATATTTTCTTTGTCTCCTCATTACTCTGTGCCAGCTCGGACATGCAGACGAAGTCAGGCGTCTCCGCGATCGTAGCCCGAGATAACTTCGTATAAACATTATAAATTATATTTATTGCATTATATTTGGGCACGGCCGATATTTGTTCGTTCTATCAAAGCGTGCCCTCGGCTAAACTTATCGATTTTCATTCAGCATCGATTAATAACCAGTATCGATTTCATTTGTATCGATGTGGTTGTTGATTGGTGGTGAGTGCAAATCGTGTTGCTTATGATTTGGGTTCCGAATAAGGTAGTGTAAGTGTTTATTAAATGTACCTGGATGACCGAGCTGCACTCATTTATCTCAGCTTGGTTTTTACGGCCGTATTCTTCAACTATCAGTCATAAGAGAAGATGCGGGCCACTCATCTCATTGAGGTTTACAGGCGGCATTTCATCAATACGAATTCAGACCAAGGATCCTGAGGAACACGGCATGTACACGGACGTACTCTCAGCCGGAGAGTCCATTATAAGGGACTTTTTGTGTCACGAGAGTTTCTTATATCCTCAATTTGTTCTAGTTAAGTCGTGATATCATCATAGTGTATGGGACTGGTAATTCCAACAAGGGAAATATGTGAAATGTGAAAAATAAGATTAATACCGATTGTACCCAGCTTTGCTGAATACTGAATCTGGCTTAAGTATACCAGAAGATTAAAAAAAAAACAATTATCATTAACAACATGGGAAATTACAGTAGAATCTAGCTTTTGCCGTAATTTTTACAAGACTCTTGATATAAAGATGCAATCCATTACTGTCTCACTGCAGGATAAAAGCTTCCTCTGACAATAAGGACATGGGCCATAGTCCACAACACTAACCTAGTGCGGGTTGATAGTTGATAGATCTTGATGACGGATAATAGCTTCACACGTCATTAAGAAAGTTTCATGATAATAAGAATAATAATAATATCTAGGGACAATGTCACACAGATCATCCTAGCCCCAAACTAAGCAAAGCTTGTACTATGGGTACCAGGCGACGATATACATACTGATATAGATAGATAAATACTTATATAGATAGATAAATACTTATATACATAGAAAACATCCATGACTCAGAAACAAATATTCATGCTCATCACACAAATATTTGCACTTACCGGGATTCAAACCCAGGACCACCAGCTTCGTAGGCAGGAGCACTACCAACTAGGCTACGGGGACCGTCAGGCATGCAGATTTCCTCTATATTTTCCTCCACTTAATATCTAATACGCATATGAATGTGCACAGTTAAAGCAACAATTCTAAAGAAAACACCATTCTGTTGCATTACCCAGGAGAAAAATCACCGCAAATATTTTTTTGCCACGAATCCTTTAAAATGACACGAACAACCTCAATATTCTGCCAACATGCTCTCTGTTTCTCAAAAGAAATCCATTTTCATTAAGGTTGCGAGCACACAAACCGCAGTGGCAGTATAAACAACTGCTATTTACTCTGCATTAAGTATCACGGTAGTATATTTACACAGACTTCAGCGGTATGTCACAAAAAATAACTCCATCAAACAAAAATAAACTTTATTATTACATAAAATATGGTCGCATTTCATATGACGTGTTTTTAAAAGGGTTTATGTTGGTGAACTTAATTGCAATGTATTGAGTTCCCTTTATGCTTTAAGAATCTAATGAATTGGTACATGGCGCCGCTTATTTTATTAGTTTAGTGATGTACTTTGATGTGCACTTGTTATTTATGTTTTTAGTAATGTTTGTTGATAGTATCATCATAAATAATGAGTTATGGTCCACTCAAATTGCTTTCATAAGTTCCTACGCGTAATAAAAAGTTTACCCGTAGAGCTGTACCGTGGTAATGCATTCTGGAATTATTGATAGGTAATAATTAAAATAATGAGGGCTACCGTTTTTGTGCTCACCAGTCGGCGCCACTGTCGCGGAAGGTCCACTATAGCTGATCAAAATCATTGTTATTGTGGACGCGACGAATGTTTTTACGAAAAATATTTATTACAGTCATCGAGCTGTTACTCATTTTGTAATTTATTTAGTTTTAAACCAAAATGTTTAGTTATAATCGCAGTTTTTATTAATAAACAGCGTAACCCGAACAAAAACAGTGTATTTTGACGTTTTGTAGACCTGCCGCGATGCTAGCGCCTCTAGCGGCAAATTGATACGCGGTAGCCCTCATTAAAGACGGTCATAGTCGGATGCTCTCACCGGTCAGTGATTAGTGAGGTTAAGCAACTAGGCTCGCGGTCACCCATAGATGGGTGACCACAAAAGTGGTTTCTGAGCATCCCCGTGCTTCGGAGGGCACCTTAAGCTGCCGGTCCCGACACTAGAGTAAACACTGCCCATTCGATAAGTAATAATTCGTGGTACAAAAAGTGGTCTTATTTCTGTATTAGTACTCTTATAGACATCCATCGGAAACTGCTGGATGCGAATAGCGCAAGACCGGCAATTGTGGAGATCTTTGGGGGAGTCCTTTGTCCAGCAGTGGACATCTTTCGGTTGATATGATGATGATGATGAGATAACCATCATAACATGGATAAGCAAAAGTGTTATCTGCTTTATTTTCCTTTTGTAATACTTAGTCTAAATTCCTATAGGTCATTGATCCTGGTTAATGACGAGTGTTCTCGGGTTCGCGGGGCGTGCAGCGTCACGCCTTTTAGCCGAGCCAAACACGCTCCACAAACATGTTGGACAAACACATTGGACAAATGTTAGTGAAGTGGGTACAAATTTTTGTGTCGGAACTCTCGCCCCGATGTTGACGTTGTGGGAAATATGTGATGGATTGTGTTGTGATCGGCTATTTTTCTAAATGGCAAAGGCGTGGGAACTTTTTCTATGTAACTTGAATTCGTTTGCCTTAGCGCCTGGTTGGTCATGGTACAGATAACCCCACAGAATATTCTTTGTGTGGAACAAAGATTTGTTGCGGAGCCTGGTTGGTTGATGGTCTATCCTTCTTGCCACAGTTGCAATATCTATCAAGACAACAATCTATACATATAATAAAATCGTAGGAAAGTCAAAACTGTACATTGAATATTTTTTTTAAAGAATACTTGGGGCGTGATCTACAATCGATATCGAAGCCAAAAATATAGTTTTTAGAATTTTTATCTGTTTGTCTGTTTGTATGTATGTATGTCCGGGCTAAACTCAAAAAGTATTGCATGGATTTACTTGAATTTTTAAATGAATTTTGCATGAATATTACTAAGAGGTCGGGTCAACATATAGGCTACATATTATCACGCTATCACCTACGGGGGAGGAGCTGTGATAATTTACAAAGTTTAACGCGGTTTAAACCGCGGGGCACAGCTAGTTTAAAATACAGGAATTTCTTTATTTAGTATTAGTACTGTAGTAGTTAGATTGCACGTGTGGTTGTGCGGCTAAGACAGTCGCCTCGCCGCGCAACGCTTCGTGTCGCGGGTTCGAGTCCCACGCTGGGCAACTATTTGACCCATAAATAATTGTACTGAGTGTGGATGGACAACTATTTGTGTGACCCACAAATAATTTTACTGAGTCTGGAAGTAAATTGTGTGCGTCTATTATATGTTTGTAAAGTACCCCGCGACACAGGGACTAGATTCCATAGTGCGGGTGTTGTCTAAATAAAATAAAAAAGGTTTTTATTCACGTAGACTTTAAAAAAGCGCTTGTAAATAGTCAGAACATGTTTGTAGTAATATAGTTGTATACATTATTATTTCTAGTAACATAGATATTTAGGAACACATTCTATGAAAACATTTATAAAATTGATTTTATTATAGCAATGATATTTAGCTAGCTCGTATCAAGTTATTGTCAAGAGATTATGTTTAATTATCTAGTTAAAGTCTAATATTTTTACTACATATTATTGTCAATGGTTGTGTCTATATTAAGGTATTATTATTATGACGGACCTTTTGTTAATAACGATGGTCGCGCTTTAATGCTACGTCTTTAAAAAAAGTTCTTATTTATGTATATTTTAAAAGAAATTGAAAATATAACTAGATTGAATTGCCAAACTAAAATGGCAGTGAGCGGGGCACATAGCTCGTAGAACTGATGGCCGCTGGGGCAGAAAGGTTCTAATGGCGACCACGGACCGGAATACGCAGCGTGGGCTCCCTACAACGTGGATCTTGCAAGGATTTTATTTATTTATTTTTTATTTATTTCAGAGGTCTACAAACGAGCTAGTGGGTCACCTGATGGTAAGTGATCACCGCCGCCCATGGACACTCGCAACACCAGAGGAGTCGCGGGTGCGTTGCCGGCCTTTAAGAGTCAGCAAACAAGTGTTGCTGACCCTTCCCCCCACCCCGATGAGCTCTGGCGACCTTCCTCACACTCAGAAACACAAAATTAAATTATTAATGTTATTATTAAGGAATGTCTTCTGTAAGGTGGAGGTAGGTACTTCCCCATTCTTCGAGCGAATGAACGCTGTGCCCTACCTCTTTTAAATCGCGAGAAGCCGCTGGATGCGGACAGCACGATACCGGTCATTGTGGAGGTCCTTGGGGGAGGCTTTTGTTGAGCAGTGGAAGTCTTTCAGCTGATATGATGATGATATAATAAAATTATGTATGAAATTGGCAGTGACCCTACTACCTAATGACCCAAAGGTTGCGGGGTCTATCCTGGCACAACACAAATATTTGTGTTCATGAACATGTCGATTTGTCTTGGTCTGGGTGTTTTCTGTATTTATTTCTATTTCTATCCATTGTCTAATATCCATAATACAAGCTTCGCTTAGTTTGGGGTAGATGGCGCTGTGTGATACTCTCGGATAATTATGTATTTTATAACCTAAACTAAACTATAAACAACCCACGTGCCCACGACTGGCAGCATTGCCATATTTTATGGCAATGCTGATTCTCTGTGCTAAAAATAGGCTAACTTTGTAGTCATGGTTAGCGACAATCAAAACAGAACGAGCACCAGGTTCCCCATGGTTCAAAACTTTCAACCCCAAATGGCTCAAAAATGTAATAACCGCTTAATTTACGGAATTTGAAGTTCAAAGTAGTTAGAAGCCAAATAGAATGTCAAATACATAATAATAATAATAATATCCTGGGACATTATCCACACACGTTCATCTGATCCCAAACTAAGCAGAGCTTGTACTATGGAAACCAGATAACTGATATACTACATATAATTTTTAATTAGTAAATGCGTACTTTTATAGATAATTTACACCCAGACTCAGGACAAACAGACATGTTCCTGCAAACAAATATTTGTCCCAGGTGGGAATCGAACCCACGACCTCCGGCGTGAAAGGCAGCGTATCTACCAACGCAAACAGGCCCGTCAAATTGTCTAGCCATCTCCGTTACTTGTTGTCCATACCATCAAGGATAGGTGTTGTTAACAATATTCATGATATTTACAAAAGTATTTCTATCTGTTTTATAGTATCCGTAGTACTATCTTTCCTTAGTTTTGCTATAAAGCGCTGTGTGGTATACACAGCGCTTTATAGCCCAAACTAAGGGCTGATATATATAATATATAATATCTCGGGACAATGTTACACAGATCATCCTAGCCCCAAACTAAGCAAAGCTTGTACTATGGGTACCAGGCGACGATATACATACTAATATAGATAGATAAATACTTATATACATAGAAAACAACCATGACTCAGAAACAAATATTCGTGCTCATCACACACATATTTGCACCTACCGGGATTCGAACCCAGGACCGCCAGCTTCGTAGGCAGGAGCACTACCAACTAGGCTAAGGTGACGGCTGATAAACTGACAAGGGCTGAAAATATAGGCTTTATAGCACAAATGAGTAAGAATGTAAATGCTACAAGGCATGGGCTCTGCCATATTGACCACCGTATTGCGACATGGGTTAAATGGAAAAAAAATAAGGCTATGTAAAAATAAGTTTCACTTTAAAACATTGATACTTTCCTTCTATGAATTTTCAGTAGGAGAATTCCATAAGATCGTTAGTTATGATTTAGGCAAATATAATAATAGTTTCTTTCAAATTCTAGATTTACTGTTTAGGGGTTTCCCTTCAATATCTATAGATTCATATCAGCCAAAAGAGGTCCACTGTTGAACAAAAGCCTACCCCAATAAATTATTCAGTAATTTGGGATGATATGCCATAAATGTAACCTGTGCGAAGTGAAATACGTAATAAAATTAACAAGGAAACATGTAAAACACGGACTCCACTTATTTCAAATCATCCTCAACCAAGAATGCAATCATTCAATATTCCCAACAATATACAAGATCTAATATTTCCTGAACTTTACACTCGCCATTGTTGGCTTACACAATGGACACCTTTCTATAGATGCAGTTTTTGCCATCACTTTACAGCCTAAACTACTTTGAGGCTAAACTCGTTGAGGCTATGAAATTTAGAATAATGTTTTGTTACAGATGAGCTATGTTGTAGATATCACAGAGAGTAAGAATGTAAAATATCGAGGAAAAAGTGAAGATCTTGCAGTTGGACAAAAAGCGCTTCAGATTAATTAATACAGGCTGTAATCACACTAATATTATAAAGGCGAAAGTTTGTGAGTGTGTATGTTTGTTATTTCTTCACATTGGTATGGAGTTAGCTGACACCTTGGATTAACATATAGGCTATAATTTATAAAGTTAAACGCGGGTAAAACCGTGGGGTACAGCTATTTAACAATAATCCACTTAAGAAAAACCTTAATAAACATGCTTACATACTTAAAGCACCTATATAAGCTGGTTTCTTAGATCTGATAAACAATATGAACTGGTTGATATTAGTGGCACAAAACTTTGGCAGCCAATTTAGTTGTTTACTGATTGGTGGATAAACTTTTAACAAGTAATGAAATCAGTATGGAGCTTCTCATTATTGAAGTGGTATCTTCAAACGAACTGTGTATCCAAGCCATCTAGCAAATACGACTACTGTAAATTAAATAATCCGCGCCAATTCAAGTTGGTTTCTGATGTGGAGATGCATGAGAGGGATGGATGTTTGTCAATGTCCCTCAAGACGTAGGCCAATCATCCGATTAAAGATCGTAGGGGACATTTAATTAATACAAATGGAAACTATGAGCCATGTATGTCTCGGTGGGTACAATTTAAAGGATTGGGTCACTAGCTTAACCAAGTGAGGACGTTACCATTAAAGGCAATATTCAGTTGACACAAACACTTTAATTCATAATCCAAGTTAGATAATTTGGAGAAAAAAATCAAATGAATTAGTTTTAGGAGAAGGCACACACACATATACATATACACTTTATTTCACCAAATAAAAAAAGAAAAGAGACTGAATGTAGTAACACAACTGCACACCTTGCGTAGTCTTTGGCTGCAAACACATTCCGTTGGTACGGCGCACCGTAAAACGTTATTTTACATAGCCGTAATATTCACAACGGTCGTAAACCGGACACAGGCGCGGACGGACATACGCTACGATTATTTTTATATAGATATGGACGCAAGTTTGTATGAGCTCGAGTTTCTTATTCAAGATCATTGTGTCGTAAAAACTTAGTCTTACTACTAGATATTTCCTCTTTTATTTTCAAAATTCGATTAGTATTGCCCCCTATGCTCGTGCAGGTGCATCAGACTTTATTGATTACAAAGCATCTAATAGTAGTTTTACGATTTTGATCTCATTACAAAAAGTCATCAAATCTAGATGAGATAGTAGTAAAAGTCAAAAGATAAACTAAGGTAATACTAATACTAGGGTAAAAGTGTTTAACAACGTTCCCAAAGGCATCAGGGAACTACCATTATTTCAAATGAAGAAGGTGTTGAAAGAATGGCTTGTACATAATGTATTTTATAATATTAAGGAATTTTTTGAGTATATATATAATAATTAGTTAGTGTGTAGTATGTAATAGTTGTACCAAATATTTTAGTCATAAGTAATTTTATTTGCAGAACACAGGTGATACAGGATGGTACAATAAAGTTTTAAAGTGCACTGTATCTTACCATCGTGGGCATGCCAATATATATTATTTTTTTTTAATTAAAGTTTGCAATTTTAAGTCACAGTCACCTTTTACAACATCCAACGCTTAGTAATAATAACATGACATGCGTGCTGAAATTATAACCCCAATGTCGTATATAATAAATAATAGCATAATTAAAAAAAAAGTACATATATTTAGCCTGATCAGTTGAACTTCTTATGTAAACCCTTTTTTTTGCATGTCAGTACGACAAAATATGTGGAACTTACTTTAAGACTCTCCATCCACCTGTCTGTAACCATATTTTTTGCGAATTAAATATATTTGAATTTGAATTTGTAGCTGAAGCAGAAATGAATAGTGAATATATTTGTCTTTTTACCCGAATATGTAACATCTATTTTTACATTTACATTTAGACAGTCGCAATATATTTTGTAAACAAAGGTTATTTTTAGTTTATGGCCTGGCTAGGATTGTAAAATGCATTTATATTACCATTTAACACCACTATAACGGTACGGCACTAAAAGTTAAACTGAATTTTATTTGGCACCTTAGAACTGTTAACATACCTTAGTGGAACCCATACATCACAAGTAAAATCTATACAGCGATCACCGTAGCCTAGTTGGTAGTGCTCCTGCCTACGAAGCTGGTGGTCCTGGGTTCGAATCCCGGTAAGTGCAAATACTTGTGTGATGAGCACGAATATTTGTTTCTGAGTCATGTATGTTTTCTATGTATATAAGTATATACCTATCTATATAAGTATGTATATTGTCGCCTGGTACCCAAAGTACAAGCTTTGTTTAGTTTGGGGCTAGGATGATCTGTGTGACATTGTCCCCAGATAATACAAATATAAGTTTTCTTTGTACCTGTCACAAGCAAATGACATTACTATATTGTAGCAACTAAACATATCTTGGACTGAATCCTGAAAAATATATTGTCGTAACTGACACCCTCCTTGGTAAAACGGCAGAGTATTCCACCACAGATAATGAAGTCTTGGGCTCAAATTCCTCGACGAGCCAAAAAATTTCAGGATCAACCCGAAATCTGAGAGTTGGTGGTATTCACACCGCCGTGTCTTCCTTCCTGTTCGTCCTGAAGGTACCTGGCCCGTTTTCGGTCATATCGCTATTAGTTGCAACGGATCACGAGAGTGATAAAATGAAAAGTGCACCAGTATTTGCGCACGCACTTCTGCACTACAATATGTATGTATGTTGTCAATATTAAAGCGTTTAGTACACTAATTACATTGAAAACAAATTATACAACTTGATTTAATATTATAAATAGTCTGGCCTGACCTGTTGGCTGCTGGGGTAGTTAGTATTATAGATTCATATTACAGATAAATTAAACCCAGACACAGAACAAATCAAGCTCATTACACAAATACTCGTCCAGGGGCTCTACCGGCTAAGTCGCCGAACATCGATTTCTTAAATGTCGTTCAAATAAATGAAGGTTAAAAATGACTTAATCCATCGTTAAATCGGCTTCCATGAGCACGTGACGGCATAAATGGTCCGTAATTAATTGTCAACGTTGAAGCCGATTTAACAATTGATTAAGTCTTTTTTAACCTTTATTTATTTGAACGCCATTCACGAAAACGATGTTCGGCCACTTAGCCGGTAGAGTCCCTGGTTGGGATCGAACCCAGGACCTCTAGGTTAGCAGTCAGCGTCACTAACACAACAGCCAACAGGTCAGGCCAGACCATTTACAATATCAAATTAAAATGTATAATTTGTTTTCAATGTAATAAGTGTACTAACACTACTAAAAGAAATAAGGAAGGAAATAAGTGGGCGACGGTGACGAATTTACCATCTCATCCAGTGGGGTGCGGAGAAAATTTCCCGAGGAAATACTAGAGTACGGGCAGAAGCCAAGCGTGGCGTTTATAACATATCCCGCCTTCTTTCTTTCTTCCTTCTTTTCTTTTCAATTATCGCAAAAAGAGATCCAACTCGTATTTTATTGCCACCCTGTAGAACAACGTTATACCAAAAGAACTGCTCTGTAATGTGCATTAAGCTGTTTAATAGGGTACCCAAGAGGATCAGAGAACTGCCACTGATACGTATGAAAACAGTTTTAAAACAGTGGCTTATAGATAAGGTCTTCTACAACCTTACTGAATTCTTTGACCATAAGGAGTGAATTCATGATTATAATTATTGACATATTCCGATTATTGATTATTTATTTTTATATTACTATGATGGTCTTTTCTTATTATTATGTATTCGATTATATTACAATAATTAATTCTATAGTTATTAAGACTACATGTAAAAATGTATATTCGCATGTCTCTGTAGACAAAATGTGTGAACTTAAACCTTATGTAAACATCCCGTACGTACCACGTTTTTAAGCGAAACAAATACTTACTTACTTACTTACTTTGGTGACTTTTGTCCAGAAATCAAGATGCTGCGAGTTATATATGGAACATTTTATCGCCACCATTTCTCAGAGTTTAGACATCTTATATTATCTCTGTATTTATTTCGTGGTAGGCTTTGAAGTCATCTACTTAAGCAACAAAAGTCTGTTGCTTGAACTTCCGTGTTACAATAAAATGATTTTTTTTTTCATTTTATTGCTACACGGAAGTTCAAGCAACTTTGAAAATTCTTTAACCCACAGCCTGATTCTTGTTGCTGAGATCTTTAAGGCTATTAAGTGTATAATATTTTAATTTTATAGCATTTTTCGCAATGCAAAGCGTTTATCTAATCTCAAAAATGGGAAATCATAAATGTAATCGTCCGGTGGATCTCAAACCTGCACCATCTACCAATACGGGGTAGGCGCTCTGCGTTAAGCTACGAACGATACACGCTGGCAGATCAAATTTAGGATTCCCTTGCAAACACCCTTCCGGAGGATGTAGGTATTATCTATCGGTTTTGTTTTCTAGAAACATGGCCGACTGATATGTTCACAGTTGCATGTGAAAGATCATATCATAGTGATAATAACTTCCAAATTATTTAATTTTAATTTTATAGCATTTTTCGCAATGCAAAGCGTTTATCTAATCTCAATTTATTATCTTTTTTTTATCTAATCTCTCTCTATTAAGTGTAGTACACCTGTTTCAGAAGATCACATGCTTCCATATCCAGCACTATAAGGTACCCAAGAAGCTTCCTATGGCTTAAATATCTTAAATCTTAGTAAGGGTTAATTCGCTCATTGCTTACCTTATATCTTCTTTCACCTCAATCGGCAGGAACTCTGAAGCACTATGCTTCAGACGCTTAGTACTTAGTTAGGTCTTGTCATTGTTTTTCTCACAATTATCAACCCAGATCACACTATTGAATATTGTAATAAATGGTAAAATTATCTCAATAATTATGAGATACAGAATTAAACACATTTCGAGTATCTATGATCCGCAGAGTTAATGTATTTTTTTTCAATTTCAATTCTTTTAATAAATTTACCCATTTTCTATGTTATATCACGTTAGCTATCCACTTAGGATTATTTAATCTAAGTATTTTGGTTCATATTGATATTACTTGTTTTGTCATTTTGAATTGTTTGTAGTGTGTCTAATTTATTTTTAAGTCTTGTAATACCTATTATTGTATGTGGACGAATTGTATGTCTACGTTAATGCCACAGCAATATCGTTGTCTATTATGAATAAAAGTATTTCTTTCTTAACATGTGGACGTGATTCGGCTGTCATGATGAAACATACGTAAGAAAATAACTACTACTTTCAACTTTTATTACTTATATTAATACATTTTATTTACGCTTTCGCTTTTTATTTTTAAGGAAACAAATGATCATATGATACGATACGATGTGATATTTTCATTAATACATGGCTAACGCATTAATATTACATTTTAAATATACTATAATACTGGCTTCAACAAATAATTTTCACCTATTGGAATAAAAATTATATGCAACTATTCCGAAAATGCACACAACCGAGAAATTGCTTAATATACCTACATTAATAATTCATCATCATCAAGATGTCAGGCAAACCACGTCCATTGCTGGACAAAGGCCTCCCCAAAGATCTACGCAAACACTGATCTGGCGCTACCCGCAGTCAGCAGCCGCCAATGGAAATATCATCATTATGTTAAAATACACTTCCCACTTTGACTGCAATTAAATGTGTACGTGAGATATATATTTTCCGGACGACTTTAACGCCCCCTACGGGATGAGATGGGGTGGTGATATTGTTTGCGGTCCTGCACACGGCAAAGCATTTAAATTACATATTAATAATTAACGTCGTCCTGGTTGAATCTCGGCCACGGTAGCCAGTCAGACATATTATTTTGCACAAATTTGGACGCAAATATAGGGACACTTCTTATTCCAACACTCTCATGAGGTAAGGTACAGGACATACGGCTTTACTTGATCTCTGAGGCACGAAAGTATAATACCGCAAAATCTCAGACTTCAGGCTGATACTGAAAAAAAATATTTACAGATTAGTTACTAGATCACTTTTTGAGTCGACCCGGGATCTGTACCCTCTGCGGTGGAACACGTTACCCCTAGACCAACGAGGCAATCATACTTATTATATTAGATCTTAGGAATACGTTTCAAAATAAAATAGCTCAGTTTTTTTTTAATATTGTGAAGCATCTTCTTAAATCTCGTTGATTAATCAGGTTAAACACCATGGCTTTAATCTAAGTTTGATGTGTAAATCTTTGGTGTCCAGTTAAAACGAAAACCAATATAATATTAACGATTACACCCTTTCTTAGACCCTAGTAAATCATTATTTATTGACATATTGCAAGTGTAATGACGGTGATTTGTGTGTAATAAATAATTATATCCATCCAGCTATGTGGTTAACAGTTCCCGTTGTGTCTCTATTTTAGCTAGGATTTGCTCGGACAAGTTTATATCGTTCTTGGGATTATCTTTCAGTTGTCGACCAAGCGTAAATGACCTATTACCTTGCTGTGTGGTGACGGCGGTGAATATCAGAATATCTTTGTTAAAATATCATATATTTGTTAAACCAATCCTCAATTAACTATATGATCTTGTGCGGGTCGCTGGAGTTCGCTGGATGCGGATAGCGCAAGACCGGCAATTGTGGAAATCTTTGGGGGAGGCCTTTGTCCAGCAGTGGACGTCTTTCGGCTGATATGATGATGATGAATCCACTATCAACTATTTAAATCTTAAAAATAAGCTCGATATCGTACAGTCTCTATGAGGTCACAGTACCAAAACTTATTGTATGAAGGTAACTGTAAAACAGCTTTGTTTAAAAAAAGTGTTATGGGAATGGCTCCTGCTATTTTTAATAAAATACCTAATTGTAGTAAGGTTCAACCTTTAAAAGTTTTAAAAAAGAGACTCACTACCTTATTGCAAAATAATTGTTATTACTCTATTCGCCAATTCTTGACGTTGTATTAGTTTTAAGGTTATTGTGAGCAAATGTGGCTCATAAATGTTTGTATGCCTAAATAGGCAGAATCTACAAGGATTGGTTATATATCTGTAACACCAATTGTACACACCTACATTCTTTGCAAATAAATGATTACTTACTTACTTATCATCACCTCATCTCATCCCGTGCCAGGCGTCGTGGAGGATCCGGTCCGATCCGAGCTGATTACAAAGTGAGAATGACAATTCTGCATTATGATTTGTCCTACGTTGGTCTGCTAGGCGTCGTAGCCGGAAATCAATCGTAATTGTTGTGATTTAACGCTGAATTTAATATTTTTTTAATGTCCTCCTCGCCAAATTTCGGCCACGGCGGCCAGTCTCAACAGAGATTAGCCATCTGCGCGGGACATATTATAGTGCTGAAGTGTGTGCGCAAACACAGGAGCACTTTCTATTCCGTCAGTCGCATTATCGATGGGACGCCTAGCGACACGACCGGAAAGAGATCAGGTACAGGACCGATGGCATTATGTGCTCTCCGAGGCACGGGGGGGGGGGGGTATAATACCGCCAACTCCAAAACTTCTGGCTGATGCTGAGAAATTTTTCTTTTTCCCAATTTCACTTTTGGCCCAACCCAGGATTTGAACCCAGGACCTCGTTCTCTGCGGGTGAACACACTACCACTAAACCAACGAGGCAGTCGTTTTTTTCAATATTTACATGCCTTTAACATGAAGAATATGGCTGGTACATAACACTGTCGCCATGTATATTGTTCTGTAACCTATATTCTGAACTTATAAATGATTTCTAATTTATGAAAACGATTACTTTTAAAATGTGGGGCATACATTGTGCTTGATTATAGCAGGACCAAGTATTTAATACAAAAAATAGCTATAAGTAACTTGGTCTTGCCTTTTGTAGAACTAGTAATTTTTCAATTATTGGGGCTAGTTCCTCCCACCCCTCCTTTCCCACCACTGCAACTTCTGTAAGCCAGGCTTAGGAATGTCCTGGCGAAAAGCTTAAATATCTTAGAACCTGCAAAAAATGTAATCCGAAAGATACAAGGTGGAGTTATAAAAAATAGTTTGACTTTCCTACATAGCAAAGCGGGAGACATAAAAATATAACGAGGCTGCAACCTGATAAACAGGAGCATTGTAAAAAGAGAGAAGACAGCTGCACCAAGGATCAATGTTAAAGATCCTATCAAGTTAGCTGTTATATTTGATTCCAATAGTAGGAATGGCAAAAGCGCTGAAGCGCACGAAAGTTGATCCTTGTTGCTACAAGATCTTTCATATACTACTCCAGATATAGGTTGCAAGCTATTGAACATAATATCATGCGCGCTATGGCAGAGATCACACACCCAAAGTATGTGGTAAATCTAGTAACGTACAGACGCCAGCACATCCAGCTACCCCAATCTGTCAAATTTCTTTTATATATTTTCAACTTTATCACATAAGCGTAAGGTTCACTGTCAATTGGGGAAATTTGACAGATTGAGGAAGCTTGATGTGCTGGCGCCTGTACAATGTATTCACTCCTCAAGTATTTATAAGTGTAAGTGCCTAAGGTTTTCAATTTACGTATACCGCAGCGTTTAGCCTCCCGTCTACTACCTTCCGGAAATGCCCAGCTTTCATCGTAAAAGTGTCAACGCACCATGTGGGATGACCCTATAAACTGAGTGATGTAGCGTAGGCGGTCATTTCGTCGTGATACAAACTATAGTTACTATAGATAACCATAGGTCAGTATAACCCGGTTGAAACGAAAAGGGCATGATTTTTTTTTTATGGCAGAGGTCGACAAACGAGCAAGTGAGTCACCTGATGGTAAGTGATCACCACCGCCCATGGACACTCGCAACACGAGAGGAGTCGCGGATGCGTTGCCGGCCTTTAAGAGTAAGAAAACAAGAGTTTCTGACCCTCCCCCCCACCCCGTTGAGCTCTGGCGACCTTACTCACACTCAGAAACACAACTTTAAATATTATTAATGTTATTATTAAGGAATGTCTTCTGTAAGGTGGAGGTACTTCCCCAGTTGGGCTGCTCTTTGAGTGAATGAACGCTGTGCCCTACCTCTTTTAAATTATTAAGTACTTATTTAGGTACTTGCCCATAAACTACATTTTGTGATTACTAACATAAATAATGAAATTTGTTTAGCTAGCTGTTATTCCGTGTCACAGAGGGAATACAAAGTGCACCTGTGTCCTGCACACACATGTACGCTATAACATGTCCCGAACAGACAAATTTAATAATAATAATAATATCCTGGGACATTATTTACAAACGATCATCCGAAAAAAGCAGAGCTAAAGGAAACCAGATAAATGATATAATAATAATAATGTGCTCCTAGCCGAATTTTGGCCACGGCGGCCAGTCTCAATAGAGATTAGCCATCTACGCGGGACATATTATAGTGCTCAAGTGTGTGCGCAAACACAGGAGCACTTTCTATTCCATCACTCTCATGATCCGATGGGGCGCCTAGCGACATGACCGGAAAGAGGTCAGGTAAAGGACCGACGGCTTTACGTGCTCTTCGAGGAACGGGGGTATGATACCGCCATCTCCCAGACTTCGGGCTGATGCTGAGAGATTTTTCTTTTTATAGAAAGTCCCAAAATCACTTATGGCCCGACCCGGGATTTGAACCCAGGACGGGTGAACACGCTGCCGCTAGACCAACGAGGCAGTCAGATAAATGGTATACTGCATAAATTACTCAAGAGTTTTATGAGACTTCGACATGGATTGAAACTGTCAAATCAAATCAAATCAAATCTTTATTTGCTCAAATATGGTACATAAGATCTTAATGAAAAGGTTATAATCCAACACAAGGCTAAAGCCAACACTGACAGTTTCAATCGATGTTGGCTTAAGCAGATATATATATTGGGGCACGTGGTCGGAAAACCTCCTCGTGGTCCGAGACTACCGGTCCCATTCGAATATTTATATTCGTCGGGAACGGAAGTTTTTCGGATTGGTGTGCCCTGGGCATGGGCGCTGGCTTTTTCCTGTGCTTGCATGGGGATAAGCCACCGTCCGTGGCGAATATTCCGACATCTCACGCCTCTGTTCCCCCTTCTATTCATTAGAAGGGGAGTATTCAGAGGGCGCAAGCCTTCGGCAAACCCCTTAACCCCTGAGCATTACCCGGCGCAGGGGCTACCGGGGGGGTAAACCGGTCTGCAGGGTAATAAGGTATAATGTCTGATAGGAAAACATTACCCCAGGAGGGTACCGGCTACGCCGGAGAATCCCTCCCGGGTCCATTAGGGCCCGGCTGTCCCACCGTATCTGGGGGGGACACCATTAGGCAGTTATCTGTAGAGGTTGCGGATAGGACGCACACGCCCAGTTTTGTGCGTCCTAATAATGTTGAGGAGGAGGAAGGTGTGCCCGAAGGGTTGGCACACGGTGCAAGAAGGAGCAGGCGGACCACGAGGTCGAGGTCCCGTCCTTCCACTCCTATTCCCGCGGGCAAGAGCCAAGAAGGCGCCAGTCCCATCGGGGACCAAATGTCCGAAGAGGACACGAGCGGCTGCGCTTCTAGATCTAGATCCGGATCCAGGCCCGGACAAAGGGATAGGAAGCGCAGTGGCTCGTTAAATAAGGAGAACCAGGTGGCTGCAAAAATATCCACGGCTCGGAGAGGCAAAAGTCGCGCGGTCCCGAGCGTAGTCATTGGTGGGATGCCGGAGCGTGACGGGCGTGGTGGTTTCGTTGCGGCAGCTCCAGTGGAGCATATGGAGGGCGCGGAGAGCGACCCCGGGCTCGCCATGGCTGACTCAAGTGGGGGCTCCACTGTGTCCCTGCTGGGCAGCAACCGTGCGGAGGCCGCTGCTGCGAGGCGGTTGCAGCGAAGGGAAGCCGCGGCTGACGAGGTCAGCGAGTTGGCCCGGCAGGCTCGAGAGCGGCGCTCCGCTTGGATGGCTGGAGGGAGCCCATCGGCGGTGGCGCTCAGTCGCCAGGTCTTGGACGGCGTGGACGTGGTTTTGAGGGTTGCCACCAAATCGGGCAACCTGAAGGGCACGTTCACGCGGGCTCTGAAAGAGGCGGCTGACGGCATCCGGGAGGCGGTTGAGGTCCTCGCCAATCGTACCAGCACCGAGGAGACGGCGAAGTTGTGGGAGGAGAACAGCCGTCTCCGATCGGAGCTGGAGGACCTCAAGCGGCAGGTTGCCGCCCAAGGGACAGCTCCTACAGTCACCGGGTCCTCTCCTGTGGCGGCCCCATCGTCGGCTCCATTGCCGACCTCATCATCGGCGCGTGCACTAGTGGATGCGGAGGTCGAGAAGATCGTCCGCATCTGCATGATGCAGTGTGGTGACATGGTGGGTGCCCGCCTCGAGGCCATAGAGGTGAGGCTCCTACCAGCAGAGTCCGTCCGCCCTCCGCTCGCCGGGGACGGGCGCAGGGGGGAGGGGTCCCAAAAACGGGGCCCGGCGGCCGCGATGGCTGCGACGGCCGGGTCAGCTAAACCAGGCCGATCGGGGAGGACAGCGGCCCCAAAACCCGCGCTTCAAATGCCCACCTCCCGAACAGTGGGACCTCCAGCGGCGCCTCCGGCGGCTGCGCCTGGGCCTAGCATGGAGGCCTGGTCGACAGTCGTCAAGAGGGGCCGCAAAAAGAAGAAGGCGGCGCCAGCACCAGCACCGGCACCAGCACCGGCACCCCACAAGGCGAAGAGACCGCCTAAGGTCAGAGCCCCACGCTCCGCGGCTGTAGTGATAACACTGCAGCCCGGAGCCGTCGAAAGGGGCATCACGTATAAGGCGGTCTTGACCGAGGCAAAAGCCAAAGTCGCGTTCCCCGACCTTGGCACACCGTCCGGCTTCAGGATGAAGTCGGCGGTTACGGGGGCGCGGCTGCTTGAGGTGTCGGGTGACTCCAGCGGGGAGAAGGCGGACATGCTGGCCGCCAAGTTGAGGGAGGCCCTCAACCCGGATGACGTCCGGGTGTCCAGGCCGGTGAAGACCGCGGAGCTGCGCGTCGACGGCCTGGATGACTCGACGACTCCGGCTGAGGTCTTGGCGGCCGTCGCCCGGGTCGGTGGATGTCGACCCGAGGATGTGCGGACGGGCGACATTCGCGCCGACGCTTCCGGACTCGGATTCATCTGGGTGCGGTGTCCGGTGGCGGCGGCGAATAAGGTCGCCAGTGCTGGGCGCATGTTGGTGGGGTGGGTTGCAGCCAGGGTCAAGCTGGTGCAGCCCAGGGCTATGCGGTGCTACCGATGCCTGGACATTGGGCATGTCCGGGCGCGGTGCACCGCTGAAACGGACCGCAGCGAGGAGTGTTATCGCTGCGGCCAGCCCGGCCACAAGGCGGCCCAGTGCTCTGCGGCGCCAAACTGCAGCCTCTGTACAGCTGCAGGGAGGCCCGCGGGGCACAGAGTGGGTGGGAAGGCCTGTGGCGCTACCGCCAAGAAGAAGAAAAAGGGAGCCAAGGCTGCCGGGGGCTCTTTACCCCCCCGACAGCCTGGCTGCTCTTTGGCCGACTCCCGGCCTGAGAGGGGTACGGAGGGAATGGACATGGCCTAATGGCGCTGTTCCATTTCCTCCAGGGCAACATCAACCACTGCGCCAGAGCTCAGGATCTCTTGCTCCAGAGCATGGCGGAGTGGTCGATTCGCGTGGCGGTGGTCGCCGAGCCGTACTTTGTCCCCCCCAGGGATAACTGGTTGGGAGACTTGGACGGCTTGGTGGCCATCATTGGCGGGGCTCTGGTCCACCCGTCCCGAGGGCACGGCTGGGTAGCAGCCCTCGTGGACGGCATTGGTACGATTGGGGCGTATTTTTCGCCCAACAAGAGTCTCGCCGACTTCGAGAACTTCCTTGTCGAGTTGGGTGCCGTCGTAGGCCGGCTCCACCCTTGCCCCGTGCTGTTGCTCGGGGATCTCAACGCCAAGTCTTCTGCGTGGGGATCTCCGGTGACGGATGCCCGGGGTGAGGTGCTGGAGGAGTGGGCGGTCACGACTGGCCTGACCGTCCTAAATCGGGGGTCGGTCCACACTTGCGTGCGGCAGCGGGGCGGTTCAATAGTGGACGTCTCGTTCGCTAGCCCTGCTGTCGCAAGCCGTGTCCGCGACTGGCGTGTCGCCGTGGAGGTGGAGACGTTGTCGGATCATCGGTACATCCGTTTCGACGTCTCCGCCCAGACCACTGGCGGCCGCGGTCCACCGGCCCCGCGGGTGGACGGTCCACGCTGGGCGCGTAAGCGCATCGACAGGGAACTTCTCGAGGAGGCCGCCATTGTCCAGGCCTGGTACCGGGAGTCGGCGACGAATGGACTCGTCGACGTCGAAGAGGAAGCGCTGTGGTTCCGCGGGGCGATGACGCAAATCTGCGACGCGTCTATGCCCCGGGTCCACACACATACAGGAAGGCGCCAGGTGTACTGGTGGACCGCCGAGATCGCGCAGTTGCGCGTCGCGTGCGTGGCGGTCAGACGCCAGTACACCCGATACCGGAGGAGACGTCGTCGGGTCCCTGACGAAGAGGCCGCGCGGTATGAGGTGTACCGCGCGGCGAAGGAGGCTCTGCGGCTGGCCATCGGTGAAGCCAAGACGCGAGCCAGGGAGGAGATGTTGGAGACTCTGGACGGGGATCCGTGGGGGCGCCCTTATCGTGCGGTTCGAGGGAAACTTCGAGCCGCGGCGCCCTCACTCACGGAGAGTCTCCAACCAGAGCTGCTGGAGGAAGTAGTGGCAGCCCTCTTCCCGGCAAGAGCGGAGCACATGCCACCGCCGATGGCTTTGCCCACAGCCGCAGAGCCTACAGAGGAGAACGCCATCAGCGTCCCAGAGGTGACACAGGAAGAGTTGAGGGCGGCCGTGATACGGCTCCGGGCCAAAAACGTGGCTCCGGGGCCCGACGGGATTCACGGCTGCGTGTTAGCCCTCGCTCTGAAGGAGCTGGGTCCCCAACTGAGAGGTCTCTACACAGCGTGCCTTGAGCGGGGCCAGTTTCCCACCTTGTGGAAATCTGGTCGTCTGGTCCTGCTCAGAAAGGCGGGGCGCCCTGCAGACTCGCCGTCTGGGTACCGGCCCATAGTGCTGCTAGACGAGGTGGGCAAGCTGCTCGAGCGGATAATCGCAGCTCGCCTCGTCGGCCACTTGTGCGGAGAGGGGCCGGACCTGGACGAGAGCCAGTTCGGCTTTCGGCATGGGCGCTCTACCATCCACGCTGTGTCGAGGGTGAGAGGTCTGGCGGAGGAAGCGGTGTCCCGGGGTGGGGTGATGTTGGCGGTGTCCTTGGACATCTCCAACGCTTTCAACACCCTGCCCTGGAGTTGCATTCGGGAGGCACTGCGATATCATCGGGTGCCTTCCTACCTCCGCCACATTGTTGGGGATTACCTGGCGGAGAGGTGTGTCACCTACGTGGGACGTGATGGCGGACACCGGCACTCAATGTCGTGCGGTGTTCCACAGGGTTCGGTATTGGGCCCGCTCCTGTGGAACATCGGGTACGACTGGGTGCTGAGGGGCGAACTCCAGCCGGGCGTGGATCTGACGTGTTATGCGGACGACACGCTGGTCACGGCCCGTGGGAGTTCGCACAGGGAGGCAGCGTTGCTGGCGACGGCGGCGGTCTCACAGGTGGTGAGCCGCATCCGGCGCCTCGGCCTGGAGGTGGCCCTCAACAAGTCGGAGGCCATGATGTTCCATGGTCCCCGGCGGGCGCCGCCGCCCGGATCACACATTGTGGTCGGGGGGGTCCGGATCGCTGTCGAGCCTACCATGAAGTACCTGGGATTGGTGCTCGACAGCCGTTGGGACTTCGGACTCCATTTCCGGCGGCTGGTGCCCAAGCTGATGGGCGCGGCTGGGGCGCTTTCAACGCTGCTTCCCAATCTGGGGGGGCCAAGCGCAGCCTGTAGGCGGCTCTACATGGGGATCGTGCGATCGATGGCCCTGTACGGGGCCCCGATCTGGGCGGCTGACCTGACGGCCGGTAGCATTGCTGTTCTGCGGAGACCGCAGAGAGCTATGGCCGTCAGAGTCATCAGGGGTTATCGCACGGTCTCCTACGAGGCGGCCTGTGTACTGGCCGGATCCCCGCCCTGGGACCTCGAGGCGGAAGTACTCGCGTCACTGTACCGGTGGCGCGAGGAGATGCTGGCGCAAGGCGAGCGGCCGATGCAGCGACATATGGAGCTGCGTCGGTCGCAGCTTCGCGAGGCCCTGGTGGCGGAATGGCGGGACAGGCTCTCGCGGCCAACCGCCGGCCTCGTCACTATCGAGGCGGTCCGGCCGGTACTCGAGCGTTGGCTCGGGAGGAGGCACGGCTCCCTGTCGTTTCGGGTGACGCAGGTACTCTCGGGGCATGGCTGCTTCGGGAAGTACCTGTGTCGCATAAACAGGGAGCCGGACGCCCGGTGTCACCACTGCGTCGACTGTCGGGAGGACACGGCGCTGCATACGCTGGCAGAGTGTGCCGCTTGGGAGGAGCAGCGCCGTGCCCTCATTTTTGGAGTAGGCAGTGACTTGTCGCTGCCGGCCGTCGTGAACTCGATGGTTGGCGGCGAAGAGTCCTGGGACGCGGTGGTTTCCTTCTGCGAGACAGTCATCTCGCGGAAGGAAGCTGCGGAAAGGGAGAGGGAGATTACATCCTCTCACCCAGCCCGCAGCAGACGCACCGGGCGTCGGCGGAGGGCGGACAACGCCCTCTTCCGGCCCCCCTAAATGGGCCCAGGGGCGACGGACTCGGGGGTGTCCGTCGCCCACTACACATCTGGACCCGAGGTGGCGGCGCGACGTGTTCCACGCGCGCCCCTCTTAGACGTTGCGGGGGAGTTTAACACCTCACTCCCCCCCCTAATGCGAGGAGGCCCGCAATTAGGGGCCAGCACCAGCCGGGGGTTGCGGAAGTATCGTATGTTCCCGCGACCCCTGGCGCAGGTGTGAGATGGAACACCGGGGTGGTTTTTCGTCAGTAGGAGTCTGACAGACCCCTCCGCCTCCCCCGAGGCGGAGGACATCCATGCAGGATTTTCCACCCCGCAAAAAAAAAAAAAAAAAAAAAAAAAAAAGCAGATATATATTATTCTTACCTTTTGGGTCAACTAATGTTATATTTTTGATCTCATCATCTACATAAGAAGACACTTTTGATGTAGGCTTGCATATCTTATTACATTTCATTTATGAATTCGTTAACCATATACATTGTGTTCGAAATACAATTCACTTATAACTAGCAGTTTTCAATTACATAAATATAATAAACAATTACATAAACAGTCAAAAATATTAAACAATAAAATAACATTAAATAAAATAAAACTCACTAATCTACAACACATAGAACTGTTTCAATAACATTAACCACAGCAATTAATAACTTTGGTATCTGATACATTAATTATTATTTGAATTTGTCAACTCTGATACTGAATAAAAACAATTTTAAATCAAGAATGCCTTTCGCTTACTTTTAAATAGCGAAAAATTGTAAATTATTGATTTTAAATCAGTAGGGCCCACTTGCGCCACCAGGTTGAATGAATTAACTCAGAGTTACTGGCTAATATGGGGTTAAATTACAATTACGTCTTGCACCGCCAAAAGTTTGGAACTAACCTTGTGTTATTTTATTAAAATTTTAACCCAGCTATTTTGGTGGGTTAAATCACTAACTCCGGATCAGTAATGTCAAATTTGTTTCGTTTGAGAGGTTATGTTGGGTTGCAGAAGTGAATGTACAATACAATATCATATGTCATCAAATATCTATGTTACTAGAAATAATAATGTATACAACTATATTACTACAAACATGTTCTGACTATTTACAAGCGCTTTTTTAAAGTCTACGTGAATAAAAACCTTTTTTATTTTATTTTATTATTTTAATGTCAGAGATTTTAAAACAGTTTTGTGTCCTAAACAATGATGAGTGATTTTTTATTGTCTGATGATGATGAAGAAATCGTCGAATATAATATTAGCTCGGACTTTTATAAAAGAAGAGTTGCAGAAAGGTCGATCATGTCAACGTTGCCAAGACAATATTTGAACGACTCGAAATTGACAGATTGGTTTCAAACACAAACGATCAAATTGAAATGTCTTTGAAAAAACTTGATACATGAGAGAGTCATATACAAAGTTTTCTAGTGACAAAAAGAGGTGTATAAATATTTCCCTCATTGTTCACTCATTCATATTTGGTTGGATTACATTACGGAACAAAACCTCTTTAATGATACCAACGTAAAATAGAAAAACACGGGGTTAGCTGACTCGGTGTTATTTTTCATTGGCGCAACAGAATGTTGAGTTAAACCCGAAGTTACTTAACGCGAGTTAGTTTATTTTAGCCTAGCTTTTGGTGCAAGTGGGCCTAGGTAACCTGTTAAAAATTTCTGTAACTTGGTATTGAGCAGAATGTTTAGCAATATTAAATTTTGGGACCATTTCATTTTTTATGACTTTTCGTCGTACGTCGACTCTCTGTAAGCTCTCTTACCTTCGAAGATTCATACCCATGGATATATTTGGAAAAATTGCTTAAAAATACTAGTCTTAACTTGTGGCCCCTCTGGTCTTGCGAGGGTCCATGGGCGGTGGTAATAACTTACTATCAGTTGACCCGCTTGCTCGTTTTCCTTGCTATCTGTATTTCTGAAAATACCAAAACGCCGCATTCTATAACAAATATAAATAACATCGGCAAACAAAACAAAGCCATGTACACGTAAACCGTGACTTTGGCACCCGTATTTTTGTCTCCTGACAAAAAAACGCAGCGACATTTTGTCTCAAGCTCGTGTTATGTTTTTGAGATAATATAAAACAGAATGCAAAGACGGGATTCGGTAGATATTTTTCTTTTTTATTTACTTTTTTTTCTTTAAATGAACACGTACAGTGTATTTGCATACAATGGGTGCAATATGCGGACCCTAATGTTTATGCTACCTTAAAGAGTGAGAAAGATATATTTAAGTATTTGATAGGACTTCTACTTAGCTTGAATGGGAGGGTAATGGGAAATAGAAGAGTTAAGACAAAAAAAAAACTTCGTCAGGTAATTAATGTGTGTGACTCCTGTATAACAAATCGCAGTCTTTTTGCGCGTACTTAGCCTAAAATAAAATATTTACAAAATTGTTTTTCTTAGGCTTATGATGCAAAAAGAGAGAGACTAAGCTAACTTAAGCCTAGCAGGTCCTAAACGCGATGCGATGCGGGTTATTCTGGACCGGCAACACTACTTATCGTATGGGCAGTGGTTACCCTAGTATCAGAGTTGTTCAAGCCGCCCAGTAGGCCTCCCACATGGTTCAACGGCTGACTAATGGCTACAAACACTTTCACACTATTGGAATAACTGACAGCCCTCTGTGCAGAGCGTGCATGGACGCTGACGAAACGGTCACGCATGTGCTCCTCGAGTGCACAGGCATCGTGAAAATCCGGAGAGAAATCTTGGGTTCACCAAGAACTCTTCCGGAGGCCCTGAGAAGTTTGGGAGATCTAATATGCTTCTGGAAGGAGGTGGGCTGGATGGAGTAAAGGCCACCGTGGCTTACGTACAATGGTCCACATCGGGACTAATTGCGGAAACCATACCCACTGGCATATTGGTGGGTCAAAATGATGATGATGATGATGGCTACAACCGGGACCGACAGCTTAACGTGTCCTCCGAAGCACGGCGTCGCTTGAAATTAAACCACTTTGGCAGTCACTCATCTATGGACTGGCCGCGAGCCAAGTTGCTGAACCTCGCCGATCACTTACGAACCGGTGAGAGCATCTGGCTAGAGCCGGTAATTGTGGGTGTCTTTGGTGAGGCCTTTGCCCAACGTGGACCTGCGTTATTTATGAACCGATTTTGGAAATCCTTTTTTACGCCTGACGCAAAAACGTCGAGGTGTTATAAATTTGGCGTGTCTGTGTGTGTTTCTGTGTGTGAAATCATAGCTCTGTAACGGATGTACCGATTTTGGTATTGTTTTTTTTTCTTTGAAAGTTGAATAAGTCGGGAGTCTCAGCTTTGATAAAAATCGGTCCAAAAGAGCCACCGCCACAAAATAGTGGATAACCTATTTTTGCAACTCCTTCAATATGGTTATCGAATGAAAGGGCTTGACTAGTAAAATACTGTATGATAAATTTTAAATCCAAGATACCAAACTATGTAGGTACGAAACTAACACAAATGACATTATTTTTTTTTATCAGAGGGCGACAAACGAACAAGTGGGTCACCTGATGGTAAGTGATCACCGCCGCCCATGGAAACTCGCGACACCAGAGGAGTCGCGAGAGATTGCCGGCCTTTTATTTATAACAAAGTTGTAAAAAAATGCGATATCAAAGAACTTCCTCTCCGGAGAGCTAAACCGATTATTTTTCACTGGCTGGCAGGTCTTGATTATAACGAGACCGAAAAGATATTGCGCACAATAATCTGATAATATATTATTACTATCTTTTTTATCTTGACAATAACTTGATACGAGCTAGCTAAATATATATGTAATAAAATAAATTTTATAAATGTTTTCATACAAGATGTACCTAAATATCTATGTTACTAGAAATAATATCTAATGTATACAACTATATTACTACAAACATGTTCTGACTATTTACAAGCGCTTTTTTAAAGTCTACGTGAATAAAAAAAAAATATATATATATATATATATATTTTATTTATGTATCATATTTATTTCTCATTTTATTGTATTAAATTTCATATATGTATACATATATAGATATAGCCATAGCTGTAATTCTTTTATTTTAAATTAAGTTACGTAATTAATCAATTTATTGTAAATCTAGTATAGGATACCACGATACAGGCTTGCCTAGTGTGGGTCCACAGGAACTTTGTAACTACTGTTTAATTTATTGCGAAATAAAGATTTATTATTATTATTATCATATTAATGTCAGGGTTTTTTAAATTTTAAATTTATAGGTATTATATTTGATAAGAAATGCTTTCTGTATGTTCCAATATTACACGTTTCATTTAAATAGGTTGTCATACATTAAAGTTGAAGTTGATTGTATATTGTTTTTAAAACAGTAATTACTATTTACAGTTACAGTAAAACTCAGTAACTCCATCCTAGACTAAAACCAGCTGGCAACTTTAACATTACCTTATTACAATGTTGCAAGTTATTCACTTGTTAGACTCGTAAGTAGAACATCCATATAAAGTGTGAAATGAAGTTGTTCTTTAATGTCCTTAGGGTCCTGAGAATGACAAAAAGTTAGCTTAGTAAGAGTGTATAGAAAACGAAACGATTGCGAGCTTTTGATCTGAGTGCTTAGTGTGAGTTTTTTAAACTACTCGGTCGCGTTAAAGTAAACTTCAATTTGTATGGAGTTTAATCAGCGCCATCTAGCGAAACGTTTGTAAACCATATTTTGTGAGTGCGAGATCGTTTGTTAACGTAACGATCGTGACCATCGACTAACTTTATCGATGTGAGCATTTAAACGAGCTCGAATGACGTTTTTGCGAGTGCGAGTTACAATATTAGCTAATTTTGACAGTTTGTTCGTGAACTTCTTCACTTTCGAGCGAGTTAACTTTGTCACGAAGCTTTTGGTAGTGAAAACGATATGAATACGAACATCTTTTCTACGGAATTAAATTATTTGTGTGTTTTCATTGAAGAAAAAATATGATGACATCTCTGTGGATTTTGTATCACCGCGGTTTAAACCTTAGTGGTATTTGGATGCGATTAATATAGAGATAATAATGTAGGTAATTCCTTTTACTGATAAAAAAAAGAAAAAAGAAATTGTACACATTTCATTGCTTATTCTTCCATTAAACTTACTAACAAGTCAAATTGATGCTGACTTGTTTTCATTTTCCCTTTTATTTTAAATCTTGAGTTTTAAACAATAATTCACAGATATACATAGGTATAGGTACATATACAGTTTGTTTACACTACAAAATCGAAGAAGTGACGCCGAGCATAACACGACTACTTTTGTTAGTACAACACCTCTATACAAATAACGTTAAAAATCATTGTATTTAATTTGGTCGGTTTATCGCATAGAAACTACGTGCTACCAACATAATGAATAAAAAAACGCTGTACTTGGTGAGGAAACGTCGTTTGAATCGAGTAACTAGTTTGTTACTCACACTCAGACTTACTCACTTTACATCGTGTCCAACGGATACTCGATTTACGCTGTGGTTAAGTTATTCGGTTTGTTCGATGTAACTCGCACTAAGCACTCGGAACATATCACGTAATTATATATTTATACTAGCTGTGCCCCGCGGTTTTAACCAGCGTTAATGTCTATAAATTATCACAGCTCCTTCCCCATAGGTGCCTTAGGTGCCTCTTAGTAATATTCATGCAAAATTTTAAGTAAATCCATGCAGTTCCTTTTGAGTTTATCCCGGACATACGTACAGACAAACAGACAAATATTCTAAAAACTATATATTTTTGGCTTCTAGTTCGATTGTAAATCACGCACCGTGTATCCTTTTTAAAAAGTATTCAATGTACAGTTTTGACTTTCCTACGATTTTATTATATGTATAGATAATTGTTATTTTGTCGGGCCGGTAGGCGTGGTTAGTAGATACGAACTTGCGGCATCAAGAGCCTATGCCTTCAAAAGAGGAAAGTCAAATATTTGGGTGTGACTCTTGACATAAAGTTAAAATTCAGCAAGCATCTTTGTACCGTGCATGAACTGCCACATATGCCCTTAGTAAACTTTACTGCTGTCAATTAATAAAAAGGTAAATATTGACCATATTTTCCATCCAAACTAAACTCCTATTACACAACCACAAAATCTCCCAAAAACGAACCTGTCTTTTGGAAGAAGACAGGTCCATTTTTATGAAGAATACGGCGCGGAGAATGTACTTTTGCCCGAAAATTATTATAAATTTAGAATCAGATAGCAACGACATCTATCGAGTTCAATAGTTACTTTAAACTGTCCAGATACTTAGAACAAAACATAAAAATAATTATAATCGGGTTTAAAATCTTTAAACCAATTTTAGGGTCATCTACCGGGTAAAATTGAAAATCTAAACCATAAAGGCCCTCACTCAGCCAGGCACCATAAATTTCATCAAAATCGGGTGAGCCGTTTAGGAAGAGTTCAGTGACTTTTAAAAGAGGTTATAGATATAAGGTCACATCGTCTCTGTCAATTTCCATCAAAACGTCCTCAAGCCATTAGGTCACAGGTAACTTAAGACAGGTCCAAGTTCACACGTAACAAATCCATTTAACCAAACTAAATAATCAATTTACAAGTAAATAATCTGTAAAGTATTGACAACTTTCCGTAGTACAAATAAAATACTAAACTTATGCACTGGTATCGAAAGGCGATACTTCAGTAAAATATCAACATTATTTATGTATAGAAATGTGTGTTGTATAGATAAAATGTGGACGATTGAACAATACCCATCGATACCATGACTTTTCCCATCACACACACAACTATAACAAAAACGCTCCAAAAATCATGTCACAACTTTATTTGCATAGCCATAAAGTTGACATTCGTTTGTTTTCCGTTTAAAAAGTAGTTAAAACAAGTTTGTAACACGAAAGTCACCTAAAAGCAGTGACCCTTGACCATATGTCTTAACACAAATAATGGTAAGAAAAGATTTTCTCTCCGTCAGTTAAAATGAAAACGACAGGTAAACTGATTTACATGCAGTTTGCATGGTAACGTTGTTTAAAAGCCAATAGGTCATATGCGTTGGTCACATTTTAAAGTGTACTTTATGGTAAATAGTAATATGGCATGTTGACTAGAATCGTTTCGCAGTAACAGTTCTTTGTTGGTAAGTCATTTGATGACAGAGACTCAATAAACATAGCAACTTATAATAATAATAAATAACTTGGAGCCATTAACATACCGCCATCTGATCCCAAACTAGGCAAAACCTGTGCTACGTTAAACAGATAACTGATTAATATACTAATTTTTTTATAAATACCTGCATATTATAGATAAAAGTCACACAGACACAGAACAAATAAAGAGAGGTAGGGCATAGCGTTTATTCGCTCAAAGAGCAGCCCGACTGGGGAAGTACCTCCACCTTACAGAAGACATTTCTTAATAATAATATTAATAATTTTAATGTTGTGATTCGCCAGAGCTCATTGAGGTGGGGGGGAAGGGTCAGCAACACTTGTTTGCTGACTGTTAAAGGCCGGCAACGCGCCCGCGACCACCAGAGGGGTTGCGAGTGTCTATGGGCAGCGGTGATCACTTACCATCAGGTGATCCACTTGCTCGTTTGTCGCCCTCTGATATAAAAAAAAGTGCTCTTCACACAAAGATTTGTTCTGTGTGGGGATTGAACACATGAGCTGTTGCTTAACAATCAGGGTCAGTAACCACTAAACCAACAGGCCAATAAACTTGGATACTTATCATCATCACTATCATCAAATCAGCCGAAAGACGTAAACTGCTGGCCGGTCTGTGCCGTTAGCATCCAGCGGCTTTCTTGGATACTCATACTTTTGTGAACTGCGTCATACACAAGGCTATGTAAGAAACGAAACCAAAGGTTTCAACAAATTGTAAACAAAATATACAAGTTGTAACATGAATAGTAGAGCTAACTTGAGATCTTGCTGACACATGAATGACGAATTGAAAGATGATGATGTACACATGCCAGCACATCCAGCTACTCCAATCTGTCAAATTTCTTTTATAGATTTTCAACTTTATTACATAAGCATAAGGTTCACTTGCAATTGGGGAAATTTGACATATTGGGGTAGCTTGATGTGCTGGCGTACAGACGCCAGTAACTATCAACTTCATGTACAGACATAAAGTTGATAGTTACATCTTTTTCTCTAATTTATCTCTAACATATTATGACTATTTAGAAATATATCATCTTCATTATCATTATATCAGCCGAAAGACGTCCACTGTTGGACAAAGGCCTCCGCCAAAGATCTTCACAATTGCCGGTCTTGCGCTATCCGCATCCAGCGATTTCCAGCGACCCGCACAAGATCTTCGGTCCATCTTATAGGTGGCATGCCCACACTGCGTCTTCCGGTTCGTGGTCGCCACTCGAGGACCTTTCTGCCCCAGCGGCCATCGGCTCTACGAGCTACGGCTATGTCGGTTACTTTGGTTCGCCTGCGGATCTCAACATTTCTGATTCGATCTCGCAGGGAAACTCCAAGCATAGCCCTTTCCATTGCTCTTTGGGTGACCTTGAGCCACCTGATAAGGCCCATAGTGAGCGACCACGTCTCTGTTCCGTAAGTCATCACTGGCAACACACACTGGTCGAAGACTTTCGACTTGAGACACTGCGGTATTTGGGACGAGAAGATATTACGTAGCTTCCCTAGAAATATATACTATTTATTTTTTTCTCAAACATATTATGACTATTTAGAAATATATACAATGTATGTTTATCAGTTCTCTGGTTGACACAGCACAGACTCCGTTAAACGCCCAGAGCGCCTCCGGTGCGGGTACTTGGTTTTTAGTTTTGATTTGCTAGACGGTTGGAGCCCACGCTCACCTCTATAGGCCGGTGAAGCAGTGAAAGCCGATAGGCTAACTGCAAACATCACGTTAAAAAAAAAAACAAAAGCACAGACTCCGCCTAGTTCGAGACCATATGCAGTGTCTTGGCTGATATTTATTATTAACTGTTATTTTCCATTCATTTGTATTAATACTTTGATGAAACTTAGTAAAATGCTATTCATGTAAATATACCGACTCACGTTCTGATAATAGGCCTGTGCCATAATGGATTTCTTATATTAAAGCAAGTAACCTTCATAATAAATAACAAAAAGAACTTTAAGATAACATTATCTTTAAACCAATCCCACAACAATAACTTAAGACCACGGCACGTTTGTCAAACAAACCTATGTTGAATATTCATAACAAGAATGGTATTCAACAAATTGACATAAAGTTTCACACAAACATTGGAAAGACGTTTTTTATCCGTGGCGCCGAGAATTGATTTGGTTATATTTGAATTATTAAGAAGATGAATAACACTAAAGAAAGAGTGAGAGAGAAAACTGGAATGTTGACTTATCTTTACTATATCTCTATTCATCACCACTTGTGGGACTGATAGACGGCCCAACTCACCAGCAAAAAATACAAACAATTGCATTTGATTTAACTGATACATAATGCTTCTCGATAAATAATACATGTTAAATAGTTTGTTATGAATCTTTATAACGATATGAACAGCGCAATTTTAGTAAACAAAATCTTATTAAAAATACTGTCAAAATTCTTTGTAGATATTGTGTCTTTGTCATAAACTTCGACTTTTGTTAGCTAACCATTAATTAAAATAATTTACAATAATTAATATGAACTAATTACACTACTGTACGATATTGTAATTAAATGTTAGTATGCCATATAAATTTCTTGTATTTATTTGTATACACACGACATTATTTCAGATTTCGTAACAATTATAGAAGGTACCAATGCAATTAAATGTCATTAACACAAATCCCAAATAAAAAATATGATTGATAGGAATAAATAACAATACAAGAAGAATTTACTCACATTGATCACTCTGAGTAACTTCTCCACGTTTAACTGAAAACTTCTTGAAATAGCTACGCGAGTGAGTTAAAGGTATTGAGAGTTATGATAGTATCAACATTTAGATAATTTGCATATCATGTGATGTATAGCCTTACTCTAGATATAAATCAAATAGTTATCCACGCTGTCCATCGGTCACTAAACTGACAAATTGAATATGTCAACCAATTAATAAGTCATTCATCTTATTACCTTCTGAAAATTTTATTTTTTACGGCCGTCATCATAACGTAATAAAATAAATAAATAAATATCTTGGGACAACTAACACACTGCCTTCTAACCGAACTAGGCAGAGCAAGTACAGACGCCAGCACATCAAGCTACCCCAATATGTCAAATTTCCCCAATTGAAAGTGAACCTTATGCTTCTGTGATAAAGTTGATAATCTATAAAAGAATTTGACAGATTGGGGTAGTTGGATGTGCTGGCGTCTGTACTATGGCAACCAGACATCTGATAAATATACAAGTATATATTTCTTAATACATACACCTAGACACAGAAAAAAATATAGTGCTTATCACACAAAGATTTGTCCTTGATGGGGGTCGAACCTACAACCTCTGGTTAGCAGTCAGGGTCACTACCCACTAGTCAAGGTAGTCAGAACTCTATTATTGGTGGAATGTTTTCATTTCACAGTTAAAGGTAAGTTAGTATAAGTGTAGTTGTATCTCTCACGCATTAAATTATTTAGGTATTTATTCTGACATTGCAATTTTCTTTAATTAGCTGTGTAATCACTTTCCGGGTAAGTTGTTTGCAGATACATATAACATGTTTTATTTTCTTGGTTGTATGGTTATCATCTTATGCGTACGCGCGGCTTGAAGACCACATTTTCGCTTACCGTGAGGTGATTGTAGCCAAAAACAAACCTATTGAATATTTAGGCGAGGCATTGAAGATATTGGTGGTAACTAATTTTTTTGTCCAGGAATTATAATATATATATATATATATATATTAGGTCTTTACCTATGAAATTGCCGTTCTGCAGTACTGGCCATTTCAAATCAAAATAATTTTTGTTTGGCTAAGAATTCTAATTTCAAATTAATTTTATTTTAAAAACATGGATTCTTTTTTCCAAAAGTAGTCATTTCTTTATTGATTAGTGTTACATTTTCATCGCATTTCAATCTTTTTCGTCATCATGGATACGTTAAAAATTCGAGTAATTATGGAATATGAGTACCGTCGTGGCAGCAACGCGGCACAAGCGGCACGCAACATCAACGACGTTTACGGAGCTAACACTACAAACCAACGCACCACCTGTTATTGGTTTGCTCGCTTCCGTTCTGGAAATTTCGACCTGAAAAATGAACCTCGCGGTCGTCCGAAGACTTTGGTCGACAATGACGAATTAAAGGCGGTTGTGGAAGCTGATGATACACAATCTACGGCTGAATTAGCAGCAGCTTTCGACGTTAGCGTCAAAACAATATTGGTCCATTTGCGTCAAATTGGCAAGGTAAAAAAGCTTGACAAATCACCGCCCCACGAACTCAATGATCGCCAGCGCGAAGTACGCGTCGAGACGTGCCTTGCACTGCTCAACAGACACACAAATGAAGGAATTTTGAACCGCATTGTTACCTGCGATGAAAAATGGATTCTGTTTGATAACCGCAAGCGCTCAGCAAGTTGGTTGGATCCTGGTTCAGCACCTAAACAATGCCCTAAACGAAAACTTACCCCTAGAAAAGTGATGGTCACTGTTTGGTGGTCTAGCGCCGGTGTGATTCATCACAGCTTCTTACCAAACGGGGTGAGCATTACTGCAGATGTGTACTGTGAAGAACTGAGCACAATGATGGAGAAGCTGGCGCATCTCCAACCAGCATTGGTCAATCGCTCGTCTCCGCTGCTCCTGCACGACAACGCGCGACCTCATACTGCACAGCAGACGGTCTCCAAGTTGCAAGAACTGGGGTTGGAAGCTCTCCGTCATCCGCCCTACTCACCAGACCTTGCGCCTACAGACAACTACTTTTTCCAGAATTTGGATAACTTCTTGGCGGGTAAAAATTCAATACCCGAGAGGCAGTACAAAATGCCTTTGAAGAATTTGTTGCCTCCCGTCCAGCTGATTTCTTTAAGAAGGGCATCAATAAACTGCCACTGCGATGGCAAAGATGCATTGATTGCATGGGTGATTACTTCGATTAATACAAATAAAAAAATTCATGAAAAAAATTCGTTTAAATTTTTTCATACAAAACGGCAATTTCATAGGTAAAGACCTATTATATACATTCGGAACTTATTTTTATGTGTTTTGTTTTTCAGGTATTTTAACTATCGTAGACAGAACCATTTAGACAATATGTAGTAAAATATTAATTTTAATAATTAAACCTAAACATCTCCTTGACAATAACTTAATACAAGCTAGCTAAATATCACTACTATTATAAAATAAATTGTATAAATGTTTTAACATTCCGTGTACCTAAACATCTGTAATAAGTAACTAGAAATAATAACTGTATTACTACAAACATGTTCTGACTATTTACAAGTGCCTTTTTAAAGTCTACGTGAATAAAAACCTTATTTTGTTTTTTATTTAGTATCAGAAAAAAACATATTTCAAATACAGCTCTTGAAAAACAGTTCTTATGGATCTTTAAACCCAAGTGCCTTTTTAAAGTCTACGTGAATAAAAACCTAATTTTATTTTTTATTTAGTATCAGAAAAAAACATATTTCAAATACAGCTCTTGAAAAACAGTTCTTATGGATCCTTAAACCCAAGAAGGCTATGCTCGCAGCTTCCTTATGAAATTTAATCAGAAATGTCGAAAGCCAAAGCTGAACCAAAGTAACCGGCATAGCCTGAAAAATTGCCAAGCTGAAGTGGCAGTGGGCGTGGCACATAGCACGTCGAACCAACGCTTAGTTAGTGGAACCTTATTTATATGGGATTTCCTCTTCGTTTTTCAAATCGGACCAATATATTACATACGATTTGACTTTTAAGCTTAATATTCTCACTAGTCTGATAATTACAGTCACTGTAGCCTAGTTGGTAGTGCTCCTGCCTACGAAGCTGGTGGTCCTGGGTTCGAATCCCGGTAAGTGCAAATATTTGTGTGATGACCACGAATATTTTTTTCTTAGTCATGGATGTTTTCTATGTATTTAAGTATTTATCTGTCTATATATATATCGTCGCCTGGTACCCATAGTACAAGCTTTGCTTAGTTGGGGCTAGGATGATCTGTGTGACATTGTCCCTAGATATTATTATTATTAATTTGCACCATTATATAAACATGCCTTCGACTAGACGAAAAGTCATCATTCCTGCGCATTAATTTTAGTACATCTACCTACATCTTAATCTCTACAGCTCCTCAAGGTCGACTGGGAGAAAATTCCTATGGAATCAATTCCACCTGTGTAAAACTTGCATGAAGTTTAGAAATAAAAAAAAATAAAGAAATACTTCTTTACAATCGTATCGGATGGTTTATACCATCAGATAATGAGAATGAGCGGAAAAACAATGTAGTTTTAATGAGTCCAGTTAGTTTCCGAGTGCATGTCATGTCATGGCGATTCGGCCAAGATGATATGATTTTATAAATGAATTGATATGAACCTTTCTGGCCCTGTCGTCAATTGGATATATCTTCAACTATTTAGTTTAACATGTGACACAATGTTCCTATTTAAATGTAAAGATATCTTTTCACCCATCAAATTATCTTCTCATAAACGTTAACAAAAACATTCACGGATCAGAGCCCTTATCAATCAACGTTATAATAATCTTTCACTTAAAAATTTAACGCAAAATTGAACTGTAATACTTTGTAATAAGAGACAAAAGCTTGAAAAGGAAACGGTAGTACCGATCCATCATGTGATTACAGGACAATTTGTTAATATCACTGTAATTCTGATTGATCGACACAATCTGTTGTTTGTATAGCAAAAAGCGTGAACATGTTTAGAGGACAGTCTTTTTACACCAAAGATATACAAAGCTAACAGACCGTTTATACCAATGATGAATTTCATTTCTTATAAAAATTGGCTATTGTACAAACGCCAGCACATCCAGCTACCCCAATCTGTCATATGTCATTTATAGATTTTCAACTTTATCACATAAGCATAAGGTCCACTTCCAATAGGGGAAATTTGACAGATTGGAGTAGCCTGATGTGCTGGCGTCTAATTTTAAGATTGTCATAGCTTTTAACTTATAAGGAGGAGTCTACGCAGACATAGCGTATACATGACGTACATATGCTCAAACACACTGTCCTGATCGGTGACCCAATCACTATTCATTTATTCCCAATTGTCATCAAATGTAATGATTAATAATAAGATTATACACCTCGGAAATTAATCTAATATTATGCACGACATATCAAATATAGTGAACCTAGGTATATTATATTGCGGCCAACAATTATGTAACCTATATTCTAGCAAATTAACATTTTCATTTTATTTCATTAGTTCACCATTATGGGAGTAAGCCTGTGTTTTGCATTCCAAGCACTGCTGCTTACTACGAGTTATTTATTGTAATAGAAAAAATACCATTAACACTCTCTTGTCTCAACTTGAATATGAACTCAGAACCGCATATTACGTTATAACTACCTACAAGCTATCGAAAAAGGTTGGCCTTTTTTCGCAACCGGCAATTCTACCGCATAATGTGGTTCTGAGCCCTACCTAAATCTAGACTATCACTCTATACCAGATAAATCTTCGAACTTTTAGACGCCTTTTGCAAGACAAGTGAAGTTAAAGAAATTACAAGTGTCTATCAGTCTGTTCTCTTAGGTATATTGTTTTCTGACATTTTAATGTTGATTTGAGCACGTTTAATCGTAATACGCACTACATTCCATAGCCTAGATGCTTATTCACTTTTCCTTAAATATTGATTTGTGCGCTCGAATATGCAATTTTAAATATTTTAAGTGAAAAATCAGTTTAAAGAAAGAAAAAAAAATATTTAGTAAAATAAGCAAAAACTCTTGCAATCGTCTAAGTTGTTCAATTTTCAAGTGTCTCTGGGCTCCAAAGGACTCGCGGTCCCAGTTGTAGTCATTAGATGGCAGTCATTAAGCCGTGTCAGAGACCTATTGGGCGGCTTGACCAATTCTTATACTGTAGTAACTACTGCTTCCCCGAGAACGACGAAAAATATTGATTTAGAGTGAACTGAATGCGTCGTAACCCAAATCATTCCATTCTCACAAATAACCCTGTTATAATTTTTAGTGCCAAACAATAAAACGCCCACGCCTACACTACTTTAGACGACTGATATACATTAAAGTTCATCTCTATAATTATAAGCTTAAGATTAACCACTAACCACTAATTATAAAACGATTTCTAAGGGCCACACACGTTTTATAAGGCGTGTAGAGCTTGGACAGTTGCTATGAATCAAATGGACAATACTCTGGCTATTTATTGATTCAGTATAGTTTAAATGTAGGGCGGATATGCTGACTGGTAGTTGGAGACTGTCTTTGACTGTCATAATTACTTTTTTTTAACATGACATTAACAGTTACCCTATGAGGCTGGCACACTTGATATTAGTGACGAGCGGAGGCTCAAACCATCTAGCCAAATAGACATCTTTCCTATTGGTTGTTGGATATTTTTTGTGGAAGCGATTTTGAAAAAGGAACGGAAAGTGTTACAGTAGTCCGAAGAAGTACAAACAAGGAACTCGTGCTATAAGCCAAGAACTTAGACAGAGGGCGATTACAGCCGTTGTGTCCCATAAGGACACCTGAAGCTATTTGTCATTTTTATTAGTTAGACGGTCTAAGCTAATTGAGCTCACTAAACACTGACTGGGGAAGTACCTCAACCTTACAGAATACATTTCTTAATAACAACATTAATAACTTTAATGTTGTGTTTCTGCGTGTAAGTAAGGTCGCCTGAGGGTCAGCAACACTTGTTTGCTGACTCTTTTAAAGGCGGGGAACGCACCGTGTAAATGGGCGTCAGTGATCACTTACCATCAGGCGACCCGCTTGCGCGTTTGTCGCCCTATGACATAAAAAAGGTAGTAGATTAATTAAGATTACGTGAAAGGATTACTAAGGAGTCCTAAAATTGAATAGTAGATGTATCTTCGTGGTCACCATACATTTATCACGTTATACAACACTTCAACGATTTTACGATCGAATCCCGTTCGGAACGTAATTCGTATTTTTTAACTTTATATCGTAGTAATAGTTCAAAATAGGTCCGTATTAAATGTGTCCACTTTATTTATGATTTGGATATGAATGAATCAAATTTTATTGTTCGGACAACGATTTAGAGTGACTTCTAGACATTGATGAGTTTGATTTTATTTACGATCGCCTCTTGATCCCATTTTTTAGATCGTTACACGTTTTATTTGTTTAGTCGTTAAAACACACAACAAACATTATAAACAGAGAACCAATTTGTAAAAAATACCCAAAAATCGAACGAGCTTACAGAAGTCATACAAGTATTATGTGTACTATCTAACATGTTTGATAATGTCATTGATTTGACATGTATGTGAAGACAACATTGACCTATATGTATTCTACTAGACGCGCAATCCCATATTGAGAATTTGCTCACTGAGTTGCAGCGCCCGCGCTGCAACTTGGCCGAGCAATTTTGGCCGCTGCGCCCGCGCCCCTCAGCTCGCGCACAGCTGGACTGGGACAAAGTTTTTATTCGAAACAGCGTGTCTAATTATACATATAAGTCAATGGAAGACATTTTATAATGTACTTGGTTGAATATATCATCGAATTTTATGCTATGTTGGCCGATAGTACGTCGTGGTACCGATCTTATGCAAAATGGGTTCATTTGTCAAATCAAATAGTGCGAGCATGCGCGCTTCCCCGCTCTACTGTAACACATTTCCGTCTCTTTTTGAAAATCATTCCCACAAAAAATATCCCGCAAACAAGTGGAAAGACGTTACACATGAATACGAAAAACCTTTAAGTCTTTGTTTGACAATGTTACCAAGACAGGAACAACAACATACAGCCAACCTAATGGAAAGCTTTATTTAATTTTTCTCCCGACCCAATTTATTTATAGGTTAAAATCTTTTGCAATTAAATCTTTTCTTGAAAACATATTTACTCTTTATTTTTAACTACTGAATGACACAAATTTGTAAGCTTCTCATTATTAATAAATTTGAATATTAACAAAAAATGTTTCACCAAATATGTATTAGAGCGTTGTAATAATAAATAATAATAAATTTAATCCAACCAACTGAAATAAAGAGTCATTTACAGCTACCATACTTCTCTAGGATTTTTTGGTAATTCTAGATAGATTGATAGACTCTTTATTGTACCTACACACTCAGGCGAAAAGAAAATACATCGGATATAATATAAAGAACATAAGGTACAATGGGCGGTCTTATCGCCTTAAGCGATCTCTTCCAGACAACCTTTGGATGGATAGGAACTGAAAGTAAAGTAAACAGTAGCAGGAGTTCAACAAATAAATTATACGGCCTTTATTATGAAAATTCAATTGCTATACTTCATCCACAGCTTTCAAATTCATACACAGTTTTGAAGGCTGTGTTACCTTTCTGTTATGTACGTTTCTGTGACCAAGTTTTGGGTACGGCGCCACTGCACAATGAGCAGTTTTGAAATCAATTGTAACAAGGACTCATTCAAAAGAAAGCTATAAATTTTCTTTTAAACTATACTTGATTTTACGTCAATTTTGACTAAACGACCTCCTAATATAAACTTCTATTAGTTTTAACTACTTCTGTTCAAGTTTTCTTTATGGTTTGTCCTAATTTCTGTCCGTGATTTCGTCATTCGCAGATAAAATACTGTAGAAATAGAAAGGAGGTTGAGGTCCTCAATTAGACTGTGTTGTTTTGCAGACATGGTGTAATATGAATCATCACCGTATCAGTCGAAAACTTTCCACAGCTGAAAACATATCTTCCCCAAAAATTTCCACTAATGGGCTTCTTACGCTACTCGCAAAAATAAATATAGGCTGAAAATTAATGAGCTCTATTTGCTCATGAAACTGCAAAATACATAAAATAATATTAATTTCTCACAAAAAAAGTTAATCAGTTGAAACATTTCGTATAGGCAGCTTTAAATAATATTGTTTTTATTTCTTTGGTTACTTTTAATTTGTCCAGTTTCATGGGTAGATGATGCTCCTTAAGTTTTAGTTAAGACCGGAGAGAGCATCTGGCGTTTTTTTTTTAAATAAATAAAATAAAACAGGTTACCATTCACGTAGACTTTAAAAAATCAGCCAAGTGCGAGTCGGACTCGAACATGGAGGGTTCCATAGCAGCAAGTATTTCAGTTGATTAATTGAATGCAAATTGCGGTTTATGACGTATTAAAAAAAAACTACTTGCTAGATCTCGTTCAAACCAATTTTCGTTGTTAGTTTACATGGTAATATACATCATATAATTTTTTAGTTTTATCATTCTCTTATTTTAGAAGTTAGAGGGGGGGGGGGGGACACACCCATTTTACCACTTTGGAAGTGTCTCTCGCGCAAACTATTCAGTTTAGAAAAAAATGATATTGGGAACCTCAATATCATTTTTGAAGACCTACCCATAGACAACCCTGTATGGGTACGATGAAAAAAAAAAATGTGGATTTCAGTTCTATGTATGGCGATCCCCCAAAATAATTGTTCTTTTTCTATTTTTGTGTAAAAACCTTAATGCGGTTCACAGAATACATCTACTTACCAAGTTTCAGTAGTACAGCTCTTATAGTTTCGAAAAAGTGGCTGTGACATACGGACGGACAGACAGACATGACGAATCTATAAGGGTTCCGTTTTTTGCCATTTGGCTACAGAACCCTAAAAAAGCGCTTGTAAATAGTCAGAACATGTTTGTAGTAATACAGTTATTATTTCTAGTTGCTTATTACAGATATTTAGGTACATGGAATGTCAAAACATTTGTGGGTGCTCAAACCACGCTTAAGGCAACCTCATTGGTGTTTGAGTCTCGATTCTGGTTGACTGATGTGGGCATATGTAGTATACGTAAATATTTACATGAGATCGGAATCATTTATATATTATCTGTAGTCTCGGGAAACACACTGCGCCAGCGCTGGCAGCACAGTCGGGCGAAGAAAACGTGGTGTGCGAGCTGATAAATATCTAATATACTTTATTAATTACTAACGCTATATATACTACAGTAAGTTAGTGTCAGTTATCTTGGAGACAAAAAAAATAAAAACATCAGCGAAATACACGCGCTAACTTTCGATACTTGTATTAACGTAGAGCAGCAGTTCCCCAAAATGTCTCCAATATAACTAGTACATGCCATTAAGTCCTCAAAGTAAATTATTTTTGTTGTATTCAAGTTCTAAGTTAGATAATTTTATAGAAAACCATTTTTCAAGAAGGTTTTCAAAGTGCAGAGTTCCCACACGTAGGTACATTTATGCGTCTGCAGGTTATCTAGGAGGAGCGCGTGCGGGGCGATGCGCTCGTAAATCCGACGGTTAACGCGCATGTCGCGACCCGGGTGGTCTCCTCCGCTCCGTTTTATTTAACGTGATGGTATTCAGCAGGAGTGCACCAACTCATATGGAAATAGTCAACGATTTTCCTTCAGAAAGAACTTTAGTTCAATTTTTAATAATACCCCGGGAAATTATTCACAGACGGCCAATTGATCCCACACTAAGAAGAGCTTGTACTATAGATATCAGTTATCGATATTTTATTAATGTGAGTTTTTTTGTATAAGACTACGCCCGCTCTAGGGAAATGCATCCATATGTCGCGGGGTAATTTACAAAAATTCTTGATGGACATAAAGCACATCAAGACTCATAATTACCTACTAATTATATACAGATAGTTGCTGTGTATGGAACTTGAAATGGCATGTCGACTACCTTAACCGCTTCTTGTGCAGCCTAAGTCCATACTAAGGATCATGAAGGGATAGTGATCGCGCTTTGACCCATCTCACTTAATTTAATTACGATGTAACGTGAGTTACCATAATTCGAAATTGTCAATAGTGAGTTACCCGTTACATTTCTTATTGTAGTTACCCCATGTTAGTTTTATTTATAACATGAAATTACACTTAAACATATATTTAAAGCCTTAATCTCGACCACACTATTGCATAATACCGTCCACATTGACATGTCGTCACAAGGCATCGGTGCTATAATTTTGCTATATCGTATTGTTTAATGCCCCGGACTTGCTTGCCCTCCCGTTAATCAACACAGGTGCACGGACAAACACATTTCTGAATATTTATAATGTATAAGTATTTTATTGTAATGACTGAATTAAAATTGCGACTGCTACAGTCCAAGTCTGAATTTATAAGGAGATTGTTTACTGCGTCGTATTTTGCAAGTGATAGCCGATGATATTATTTATACTATGACGACGCAGCGTGAGCATGCGCCCTACAAGATGGACCGATGATCTTGTGAGGATTGCTGGACACCGCTGGTTGCGGATAGCGCAAAATATAAGGCAATTATGGAGATCTTTAGGAGAGGTCTTTGTCCAGCATTGGAAGTCTTTCGGCTGATATTATGACGACGAAGTGCAGAATAAGTGGCTTATTAAATTTAAATGTCAACGGCTTAGCAGATTTTTCGTCACTTAATTAGTATCGAAATGTACCTGATCCACCAAACATGGATTTTCTGCTTTTTCGTACTGGCTACTCTAGTATCATAGTTGTTCAGGCCACCCAGAAAGCCTCTGACATGGTTTAACGACTGTTGTCTTACAACGACAGCGGGAACCAACAGCTTTATATGCTCTCCGACACACGGAGACACCAAGAAATTAAACGACTTTGAGGGTCACTCGTCTATAAACTGACCGCATGTATTTATCTCTGCAGATCACTTACCGGCTGGTGGTGCAACTCACTATGAGTGAACGGTTAGAGTGTATCTACGAACGTGAGCTAGCGTCAGCTGAACCAAAAAGCAACCAAAACTAGTTGGCTGATTAAAACAGAAAATTCTGGAGAACTAAGGACGATGCCTTTACCTGTTCAGATATATATTGAAATAATAAAAAATCTATAACATTTTTATTATCAAAATCGGCCATGCAATCTTCTTTGCATGAATGAAGAATCTTCTCTTAATTAATTGAGGGTCATGATCGCCTTTTTAATAAGTTTGCCATCCGTTTCGTCCACAGAGTAGAGAGGTTCGCGAACAATAGTCTCAAGTGTGGAGCTAAACAGAAAAAACCGGGAGATATAATTCTGGTATTTTTCCTATGATCTTGCTTCTCGTAGTATCTGTCGCTTTGTCTTGTTGATCTTTCTTCAGGGTTGCTCTCCTGGTCCATCTCGGGTCGATGTGACCTGCAATCTCTAGAATAAGTGGAAATGGTCTACTTATTTTAGAGATTGCAGAATACAATCATTATATTTTTTAAAGATCTTATTCTAGTGTATCGTATTTTATCTAGTTTCTTTACTTGAGCATGCTGCTGCAGAGGGAGACTACTGATACTGTAACAACAAAATAGCTGAGCGAAATAGCCAATTGAGGATCTTGAGAGGCAACCTTCACTCAACCTGAAGATTTTACACTCTCGTAAATAAATCTAATTTAATAATGATGCTAGATATGGACGTCATTTTATTTGATATTTTTAATGATCATCATCATACGGTCACCGTAGCCTAGTTGGTAGTGCTCCTGCCTACGAAGCTGGTGGTCCTGGGTTCGAATCCCGGTAAGTGCAAATATTTGTGTGATGAGCACGAATATTTGTTTCTGAGTCATGGATGTTTTCTATGTATATAAGTATTTATCTATCCATATAAGTATGTATATCGTCGCCTGGTACCCATAGTACAGGCTTTGCTTAGTTTGGGGCTAGGGTGATCAGTGTGACATTGTCCCCTAGATATTATATGATTGAGCTGAGTGTAAACGAAGCTTAGCTGAATCATGTAGATGGTTCCTGTTCGTACTCCTCCTGAACGGTTAGACAAATTTTCATCATATTTGATACACTGGTAGTGATCATATTCGTGTGTACATATATCTGAATTCATGAAAATCGGAGACGACACGGAGGAATAATCACAAAAAAAAAAAAATGTCACATTGAAATAAATGTTAGAATAAGTTTAGAAATCTTCTTAATTATACTCAGCTCAATATCTGCAAGGAGTAGAATGCCTTGCAGACCTAGTATATTTTTAATAATAGAATAGAATAGAATACTCTTTATTGTACACACAAGCAGGAAAAATAGGTAGGACAAAAAATAATAATAAAAGTACAATGGGCGGTCTTATCGCATTAAGCGATTTCTTAATGCGATAAGACCGAAGATATAATATTAGTCGCTACTAATATTTTTTAATATTTAGGTACATAAATTAAATAAGAATATATTATTTACTTTGCTTATAATAAATTACCCATGAAAACTAAATAAAGTTAAATAATGATAGTGTTGATTAATTATATCATAATACAATAAGCTAATTACAAATTCGACCTTTTGGATGTTTACATTACATTATAATATTCATTCTCATTTGTCAAATACTTAAACCTGGTGGCTGGGTAATATATGTCGAAGCACTTAACTGTGATATAATGTATCATTAAACGAAATCATTAATCTTTGTTTTATTTTTTAATGCAACTTAAATATGTATTCATATAAATCCGTGACTGGCGTTATATATGTAAACATCCATATTGAATCACTTTATCTATTGCTGAAAAGTGAAATAAAATCCGTTCCGTAGTTAAAAATATTTTAACCACATAGACAGCGGGACTTTATTGTAAAATTTGTATAGAAAGATAATCATAAGATTTCTTACTATTAAAATTACCTCTTTTAGAGGCAATAAAAGTATTTAGTAATCAATATATGTTACAAAAATCATTTAATAGACATTAACTTTATTATATAATATGTTGTATTATTATTTATATGGTCAGGCCATTTGGAAAGTATTTGTGCTATAGTGTTTAAATCTAATATTATATAATAAAGTTAATGTTGTCTATCAAATAAAGTATTTTTAAAATCTGTTCACCGACAACGCACAATATGTATTTATATAAAGACTATGTCTAGCAGTGAGCGACTTTTGGTTGCCATGATGATGGTGATGATATAATCTTAAAAAATTCGACACAAACATAATTTATATGTGACAGGTAAAAATTTCGTCAATAATCTTAAACAAGCAAAGACAAAAGTATATAGTACGTCACCATTATCTCAGCTAGTAGACGAAGGACACCTCAAGGATCTAAAATATAACTGAATCCATAATTTTGGGATATGCCATAATCACAACGCTTGGAAGACGTGTTGACAATCGCAGTATGGAGCTAATTTTAGTTTTCGTGATTCTGCTTGTCCTCTAGTAGATATTCCCTCGAGATGACTTTGTGTTCCCTAAAATATGAGATTGCTTCGTTATATTATTCGCCGTCACCACATAGCCAATATAACGAATTAAAAAAAATACTTTAAAGCAAAATTTATACGTCTCTATCTACACACTTCCTTATTTGTACTGAACATCTTTAAGAGGTTTGCAACATGTTACCTTTGACATGATGGCTTGACAACATTACCTGAGCATCGAACCTGCATACGTCATCTTTAAAGCCAGCGATGCATAGAGGACGTATCACGGACGTGAACCAGACGTGACATTTTGAGAATTAATGTTTTAATTAGGTGTGTTAAGATTGTTACAAAAAATATATTCAAACTTAGCTCCACAGCTATTTGCTTTATCTTAATACAATGTTGTGCTGGAGGAAGATGCTCGGGATATAGAAGAGCCCGGCATCACGCAGCGTCTATTATTATTATTATTGACGGTAGGCAGGAGCACTAACACTGTGTCCACAATATATAAAAAAAATTGAAATCCCATATAAACGTTTGCACTCAATCAAGAAGATGGCGAACCTCCAATACCTCCATACAGTAATAAAATAATGAAAATTATTCAGCACTTGGTCACCGTAGCCTAGTTGGTAGTGCTCCTGCCTACGAAGCTGGTGGTCCTAGGTTCGAATCCCGGTAAGTGCAAATATTTGTGTGATGAGCACGAATATTTGTTTCTGAGTCATGGATGTTTTCTATGTATATAAGTATTTATCTATCTATATAAGTATGTTTATCGTCGCCTGGTACCCATAGTACAAGCTTTGCTTAGTTTGGGGCTAGGATGATCCATGTGACATTGTCCCCAGATATTATTATTATTACTTGGGTATTTACATACACTTGTACTTGTCAAGCTCACAATGTATTACATAAACAAAGTTTAAAAACAGTAATTAAAGCAACAAACTATTATGAATTACTTTAATCGATTGCCTCTCAGCATCCCCCCATCAAGCATAAATAAGGTATTACATTCATAACATACTAAACTACACAATAAATCAAGCGCGGTATGCGTCGCGTCACTACTCATTAAAAAATAAACACATAAAATTAATTCTCGATCGTCAACAAATTATCGAAGTCCCGTGATCGTTATCGCGGGATCTCGCCGGGGCACGGTAGCGCGGGATTGCGTATCGGCCGGCTGACATCACTAAATATAAATTTAGTGCTGCGCCCGACCTGGGGTTAACAACGTAGAGTGTACAGCACTATTTCTCGCCGATTCTCCGATACTGTTTGTGTAACAGGATGTTAGTGATAGAAAATAAAAACTGTAACAGATATTCTCAGAAAAAAATGTTGTTGTTTTACAGTGTTTGCATACATACATACATACATAGACTCACGCCTGTTTCCCAGAGGGGTAGGCAGAGACAACGGATTTCCATTTGTCACGATCTTTGCATACTTCTTTTGCCTCGATTACTGTCATTATATTCTTCATACATGCTCGCCGGTTTAGGGTACTTCTGAACTGCCCTTTCTTGAGAACATCTCCAATTTGGTCAGAGAATGTTCGACGTGGTCTTCCCCTTTCGGTTGTCCCATTCGCACAGGCCAGGTATTCTTCTTTTGTCAATCTTCTTTCATTCATCTTTTCTAAATGGCCAAACCATCTCAGCATGCATTTTTCAATCTTTGTGACTACATCCTCTTTCACACCACAACGCTCTCTTACATCAGTATTTCGAATTCTGTCTCTCAAAGTCACACCACACATACTTCTCAGAGCTCTCATTTCCACTGCATTTATTTTACTTTCATTCTTTTTCTGCCATACCCAACTTTACAGTGTTTGATATCTACTAATAAAAATAAGTCGGATTTCCTTCCTGACGCTATAACTCCATAACGCACGAACCGGTTTCCACGGTTTTGCATTCGTTGGAAAGGTCTCGGGCTCCGTGAGGTTTATAGCAAAGAAAATTTATAAAATTTTACGCGGGTAACACCGCGGGGCACAGCTAGTCTACTATATAAAAATAAGTCGGGTTTTCCTTCCTGACGCTATAACTCCAGAACGCACGAACCGATTTTCACGGTTTTGCATTCTTTGGAAAGGTCTCGGGCTCCGCGAGGTTTATAGCAAAGAAAATTTATAAAATTTAACGTGGGTAACACCGCGGGGCACAGCTAGTTTATTATATATATTATTCAAAGAAATTTAAAGAAAAATTTTAAAGAAACGAATTAATGAAAATATGTATTTCAGATATTTATTGAAGCAACATTTCTTTAGGCACGTTTGACTTGGGGAGTAAGCTGGTAAATGCGTGACGAGAGCGTTATGAAAAGTGAATGGAAGTTTAAAGAGAGATAAGCTATTGAAGTTAGAAAGAGCGAGGGTTACGTTCCGATTACTGTAGGGGCAAGAGAGAGAGGTGCGCGACATTTTCTTTCTCTTTTCTCCAGTTACGTTTCGTATATCTAAGTTTTAATTCAGTCGTGTGGTCTTAGCGCTTGTATTACTTATTTTGTAGGGTTCCCTACACGAATTTAGACTAGACGTTACTACTAAGCTCCTGTCCTTCTACCTATCCATCAGTCTGCCAGTGGGCTCTATCTCATGAACGGTAATGGGTAGACAGTGAAAATTTTTAAATACCTTCGCGTGCGTTTTCTATTATTTGTCCTGGGCCACTCACTCCGAACTTGACAAATGCGTACCTACCTGATTGCACCTCGTTTACTTAAAAGCCCTGAAATTGCAATTTATGTTGTACCTGTGCTGAAACGTTTGACACCAAAATATTAATAATAAATATATTGGGATATTTAGCACACCGCCATCCGCTCATACATATTTCTAAATATATTTCGGATTCCTCCATTTCTGATTTGATCTCGCAGAGAATCTTCGAGCATAGTCTTCTCCAATGTTTTTTGGGTGACCTTGAACCTTCTTATGAGGCTCATTGTAAGTGACCACGTCTCTATTCCGACGTATACTCGTCAGAGAAATGCTTATATAAGGTGAACAATATAACACGTTTAAAACAAACTTGCACGCACTCACCAACCCTACAAAATTAACATAAAGTAAATCATAAAACATAACAAAACCACTCAACAAGCCTGCACTCGTACAAACTTCTAAATCATTGGCAAACGCTACATTTTATTGCTAATTCTTCTTTTGCACCACAAAAATGTCTAGAGATTTACGATATCGGCACTCGAATACCGCAGTCCGATGGCTCGATCCTGGGATACCGGCTACTCGTAACTTCGATATTCTTTCGTATCGATCTCGCGATATGTTGACTCGATGTAATTTATATTTTTGATTCTCTCGATATTAATCGATATTTGAGACGTTTCTAAGATATTTTTGGTTCGGGTGTGATAAGGGAACGCATTCTGCGAGGTGTTGCTGTGGGTTATGGATTGTGTACGGTGTTTTTTCTCCTTTACTTCATCGTTATGTCGAACTTGTTCAAGCCACCGAGTGGACTTGATAAGTCACCTAACGATGCTTTCTAATCATTACAATCGGCACTGTTAGCTTTAAGTGCCCTCCAAAGGATGGAGTCATTCATAAACTGACCGCGTGCCTAGATGCTTAACCTTGCCGATTACTTACGGACATAGAAGAATACCCTGACATAATACTTTGATAATTTCTGTATGCCTATTACGGTTCGTGGTGCCTACTTATAGAAAGACTTAATATTAGAGTAAAATACTTTTTAGGATTCTGTACCTAGATTGTACTCTTATACTAAGCCTCCAACTAACCATCCGCTACGACTTGCACAAAAATGGCCTATCCAAGTAGAATACGTATATGCGGTTGAAGTTATTTGAAGGTCTTAGGTATCAAGGATTTTTGTCACAAAGGAAAAAAAATCCTTTTTAACAACATTCTAATTAGTTACGGTGTTGGGATTAAACTTCTAAAAAGAAGCCAAAGACTAAGTTGTGATGAAACAAATAATTACATTGATTACTTACTCAATGCAAGCGTAAAAACTAATTAATTTCACATATGTTCCAGAATAATCATTTCTAATTAGAGCTAGATTCCCCGCAATACAATTCCCAGTAGCGCAACAAACAAGTCATTGGCGCATTCTATTTTTTCAAATCCCGGGATCTTCTAGATAAGAGCTTAACAATCCTGGCCATTGACAACGCACTAAGTATAGTCATGTTAGGTTTTTTTAAGTTAGGATGCGCAGATAAAATCAATTAGGAGTCGTAGTGTGATTTGCTTAGCGCAATCTGTAGGGACGGACGCGTCCCGTGCGATGTCGTACCGTTATCTCCGGGATCGCGTGCACGACCCTCGCTAAACTAGTGTGCGCTTCGATTTCTTTAGTTTTTGTTTATTATTTTCTATGTTGATCTTTAGTTGTTTAAACATATTTAAAAAGTATAAAAACTTGAAATTTAATCACTTTGACGATCAGTCATGTCTCCATAATTATCATCATCAAAACAGCTGTAAATAGTCCACAACTGGACAAAAGCCTCCCCCAAGAATCATCTTGGGAGAGGTATCTCAATAATCGCCACGCGCTTGGCAGACGGGTTGAAGATAGCAGTGTTATGGTCATAGTACTCAAGAAGAAGCTGCTGCCCGTCTTCTGGTAGATATTTCCTCGGGTCGACTTTTACCCCACGGGATGAGACGGGGTGATGATATTCTGGTATTCGCCTTCGTCACCACATTACACTTTAGTTATCCATAGACCTCTCATAAAGATTTTGCTTCAATAATTACAAGAATCCTAAAATTGCTTTAAATAAATTATTGTAACGTCTGACATAAACAAAGTACTAAGAAAGTAGCCGATTTAAAAATCAAACTACACTCCAAAATAAATCGCACCAATAAAACATTGAAATCGATACAATAAACCGATTGTAAATAACAATAAATTAACGCGGAAACCATTTGCAGACTTCCTATAATAATGCTTCGAAAAATTGATATGGTCATCGATATATCGGTTAATAATCGGAATAACGTCTCAATGAGAAACAATTATTTAGATACACACGATTTTGTATGAAGTTACCTTCTAAGTTACGCACTAGGTTGCACAACGCTGCGGCTACGCGCGATATCTATCTATAAACAAGCTACCCGTAAGTATATAAATAATTTATTTAAAATTCAGTCTAGCAAACTAGAAACATATAAATACTTATAAAAAAATATTTACATCTGACACTATCTAAAGGATCCAGATAATAAATACTGCAATTATTAAAGACTAGCTGTGCCCCGTGTTTTTACCCCTTAAACTAGGGTGTCAGCTAACTCCATACCAAATTTTATTGAAATTGCTACAGCCATTTAGACGTGAAGAAGTAACAAACATACACACTCACGCAGTCACACACTCACAAACTTTCGCCTTTATAATATTAGTGTGATAAAAGTCACACATTAAAATACTTGTTATGAAATTGACTTAACTACCGTTGCAAAACTGCTATTAATCAGTACCTATTTATTAACCGATGATGATACATTAGATTCCATTTTTTAACGCCAGCATCACATTTATTTTTGTTACCTGCATTCATAGCAAATAAGATGAATTGATTTGATTTGATAAGTTCAATGATAAATAAATGAAAATATGTTAAATTATCCCATTTTGTATTTACTTAGTTTATTCTCTACGTGACAAAGTTATTTCTCAATAACCTCGACAGACAAAACACCTAGTGCGTTTGCGCTCCCATTGTTACGATTTATCGATTCATAGAAAATCGTGTGACTAACAAAATAACTGCCACCATTCTACTAACTTCTATAGAAAATTTAAATGATTGTAACTGGAGTCTGTCCATACACCAATAAAATTTAATTTTCTCGAGAAAGAACAATTGGGCCGTTCTACATTTCTCGATTTGAAACAGATATATCGATACCGTCTGATAAATCGTTTCGTGGTTGATTTTAAAATGTGTATAATAGAAAAAGATTCAAATGTTAGAAACATTTAGCATCGATTTTAATAGTTTATGATTATTGGAATAAACTATATTTACATATTTTTATTGTAACTTCCTTGGTTATGACCTTAGGCATCGAAAAGTAATATGTAAAGGAATATTAATATTACATTCGTTTGAAAGAACGTTACAATCGTGAGAATTGTAGTATACCTAGTGCAATAACATTTGTAAAATAAAATTTATTTGAAGATTTCACTTAGATATATGGTATGACGCACTCATAATAATAATGATAATATTGCCCTCCTAGCCGAATTTCGGCTACGGTGACCAGTGTCGATAGAGATTAGCCATCTGCGCGGGACATATTATAGTGCACAAGTGTGTGGGCAAACACAGGAGCACTGACTATTCCATCACTCTCGGAAAGAGGTCAGTCTTTACCTGCTCTCCGAGGCACGGGGGTATAATACCGCCAACTCCCAGACTTCAGGCTGATGCTGAGAATTTTTTCTTTTCACAGAATAGTCCCAAAATCACTTTTGGCGCGACCCGTGATTTGAACCCAGAACCTCGTTCTTGGCGGGTGAACACGTTACCGCTAGACCAACGAGGCATACAAGCTCGTACTCATATCAAGCTGCCATCACTTGTGTTAGGTGCTTAACGTCATCGATTCTCTCAGTTAGTCTGTAGATATGTGAAAGGAAAAGTAGTTTAGGCGAGCAGCCAATCTAGCTGTAGTCATCAGAAAACGACCGTAAAGCCACACACGTCACAAGATAAAAAGAAAAAATTCTCAGCATCAGCCCGAAGTCTGGGAGTTGACGGTATTATACCCCCGTGCCTCGGAGAACATGTAAAGCCGTCGGTCCTGTGCCTGACCTCTTTCCGGTCGTGTCACCTAAGCGTCCCATCGGATCATGAGATTGATGGAATAGAAAGTGCTCCTGTGTTTGCGCCCACACTTGAGCACTATAATCTGTCCCGCGCAGATGGCTAATCTCTGTTGAGACTTGCCGCCGTGGCCGAAATTCGGCTAGGAGGACATTATAATATTCTGAGAACTTTTGGCAGTCTTATTGTAAGCGATTTTATTTGTATTGGAACATAGTACCTGAATAATCCATTGTTGCGTAACACACTGCAATAAATATCAACACCCCATTTCATCCCGTGGGGAGTAGACCAAAGGCAATATCTCCCAGACCAATGTCTCTCTGTGAACTATGTATATCCAATCATACTGCGACCGCCAACCCGTCTGCCAATCGTGGCGATTATGACGCGTTCCTTCAAACGATAGATACAACTCCATTGTTGTAATCTTTTGGGCAAGCCTTTATCCAGCAGTGTCAATGTCAACGTCATTTCTCTGACATGATGATGATAATAACTTGCTTGGCGTGGTGGGCCTGGTGACCTGTAATTCAGGCTTCTCCAAAACCTACAATAGGCACCAGTGTCTCACAAAGTTAGTTCTAACTTAGTACCCCAACCATAATTAAGATGTATTTGTTTTAATTAGAGCCTGTATTGCTTTGTGAAGAGAAAATAAAAGAGTTTGAATTTAACTGTATTACTACAAACATGTTCTGACTATTTACAAGCGCTTTTTTAAAGTCTACGTGAATAAAAACCTTTTTTATTTTAAATATATTTTTTTTTTTAATTTAAACTTGAGTAAATAAACTGCTATTTACAACATTTCTTTATTTATCACTGAAACCCTTGCACACACCGAGTCAACAGAAAGCAACTCACAACTCTCAGATTACTTGGAAATAGCATAAACCCTCTCCAGTCCCTTAGAGGTGGCAGCAGTCAAATACGCCCTGATCCTCTCCCGTAAGTACCGTCGCCCCATGAACATCTTAAAGGATCCGGACTAAGATGTTACGACGTACCGAGAACAAGTTAAGTTTATAAGAAAACTCAGGTTATTGACTTCAATTCAAATAATTCATTTCGGAAAAATATCCATATAATGTTAGTATAACTTAGCCTAATGTTAGTATCAATTATATTTAAGATGTCTGGACTCTTACCCACCTGTGTAAAAGCGGAGAGTTCCACCGGTCCGAAAACACATTCAGGATGCCATTGGAGGAGAAGCGCAAGCGCTCCATCATGGAAGCGCAGCGCCTCCGCATGATCGCGGCGAACCCGTCGACGCACGACTCCGCGAACATCCTTGACGCGCTACACCGCCACGGCAACCCCAAGGGCACCCTGAATGCGTTATTGTACTGTACGTGCAGGTCATTGTATGCCCGCTGGGTATACTTGGTCCACAGACTGCACATGTCAAACGACTGGCAGAAGGCCTTAAAGAGCGTTATCTTAACAGGGTTAGTAGTACTTTATTAGTCGGGTCAAAAGGTTCTAATCACAATCCGATATATTGTTCTCGCTGACTCAGTGTACGACGATAGCAACGTCGCGACCACCTGCATCCTTGATGTCTCATCCTTAATTTTCATTCGTGCCGATTAAATGGCCTCCCCGATCATCAATTGGACGTGAGGTTCGCATCTGCGTGTATTAACGTAAAACGTTACAAGTCAATAACAGCCCAGGGGCTCTACCGGCTAAGGCGCTGAACATCGTTTTCGTGAATGGCGTTCAAATAAATAAAGGTTAAAAAATATGACTTAATCAATCGTTAAATCGACTTCAACGTTGACAATCGATTCCAGACCATTATGAAGTCACATGTGGTCATGGAAGCCGATTTAACGATTGATTAAGTCATTTTTTACCTTTATTTATTTAATATTGTCTTCCTAGCGATCACAAGCGAGCCAAACTGCGATCGCCAACCCGTCTGCCAAGCGTGGCGATTATGGCATATCCCCAGTCTTTGGGGAGGGTTTTGTCGAGCAGTAGACGTACTTTGGCTGACATGGTGAAAAAAAAAACGTTTTATCCAGGAAGCATTGGAAACCTCTTGACTAATTATGTAATAAACGCCATGTTTCAAAAGTCAAGCAAACCCTGCACCACCAAACCGTACGAACTATAATCGTATGCGCACCGTGATTTACAGAGAGAGACTCGATGCGCGATAGCGTTTTACTTATTGTTAGTACAGTCGATCGGCTAACGACTCCTCAGATACGTGCTATTTATGCGCTGTTAACGGCTTTTATTGCAATTCGTGTAAGATGATCGCGATCCTTCATTATTTCTTTTTAAACACACCTGTTAAGATCGATATTGGTCTTGAACATAAAAATATTGCCGGTAAATATAAAAAAAATGCTGACTACATACATAATAATAATATTAATAATTGAAATTCTAACGGTAAACATTTTTAATGTATATTTGGATATATTAATATATAATAATATAATATATTATTAATATATATATATATTAATAAGAAAATGTTTACCGTTAGAATTTCATGACCAGGTACTATACTTCTTAACAAAATCACCCTTGGTTAAACCCGCGTGATTTTGAAATACCAGACCTTGTCTGAGAAAAATAAAAACGTAAACACATAATAATAATATCCTGGGACATTATTTACACACGGTCATCTGATCCAAAACTAAGCAGAGCTTGTACTATAGAAACCAGATAACTACATGTACTACTTTTCTTTAGTATACCTACTTATATAGAAAAATTACACCCAGCCTCAGGACAAACAGACGTGTTCATGGACACAACTATCTGTTCTGGATGGGAATCGAACTCACGACCTGCGGTGTGCAAAGCAAGCATTAAACAACAACACCACAGGCCCTTAAAAATTTACTGCCCGTAAATATAAAAAAAAATTGCTGACTACCTACATGAAATAGTTCATGCTTTAATTCTAAGGTTCCGTATGTCAATAACAGAAACAGGATTATCTACCAAAGGACAGACCCAAGCGTCTCCCTTATTACTATGATGGTCATAATATGGTCGGCAACCACGCAGAACCATTGACAATATGTAGTAAAAATATTTGACTTATACTAGATAATTAAACTTAAACATAATCTCTTGACAATAACTTGATACGAGCTAGCTAAATATCATTGCTATTATAGAATAAATTTTATAAATGTTTTCATACAATCAATACAATGTGTACCTAAATATCTATGTAATTAGAAATAATAATGTATACAACTATATTACTACAAACATGTTCTGACCATTTACAAGCGCTTTTTTAAAGTCTACGTGAATAACAACCTTTTTTATTATTTTATTAACCCGTCAACCAAGCGTCGCGAATATGCCATAGATGGCATCCCCAAGATGGTACTTGAAGCTTTTGTCCAGCTGTGGATGTCTTTCAGTTATTATGATGAATGTGTACAGGATCGCAGCTCAATCTTATTCTACTTTACCTGCAGATTTTATAATGTCTTGGGACAACTAACACAGTGCCCTCTGATCCAAAACTAGACAGAGCCTGTACTATAGCAACCAGACAACTTATAAATATACTTATTTATTTTCTACATACATACATACAGGACGCTGATTGAGATGAAGGTATTAAGTTTAATAGTAAGTTTTGATTATTTGTTAGTATGAAATGAAATTAAAGAAATGTTTTGTAATAACAAAGTAAAAAACCGGCCAAGTGCGAGTCAGACTCGCCCATGAAGAGTTCCGTAGCAGCAAGTATTTCAGTTGATTAAATGAAAGCAAATTGCGGTTTACGATTTATGACGTATTAAAAAAAAACTAGTAGCTAGATCTCGTTCAAACCAATTTTCGTTGTTAGTTTGCATGGTAATGTACATCATATTTTTTTTTAGCATTATCATTCTCTTATTTTAGAAGTTATAGGGGGGGGGGGGGGGGGCACTAATTACACCACTTTGGAAGTGTCTCTCGTGCAAACTATTTAGTTCAAAAAAAATATATATTAGAAACCTCAATATCATTTTTGAAGACTAAACACCACACATGTATGGGTACGATGAAAAAAAAATTTTTGAGTTTCAGTTATATGTATGGGGACCCCCCAAAATTATCGTTCTTTTTCTATTTTTGTGTAAAAATCTTAATGCGGTTCACCGAATACATCTAATTACTAAGTTGCAACAGTACAGCTCTTATAGTTTCGGAAAAAAGTGGTTGTGACATACGGACGGACAGACAGACAGACATGACGAATCTATAAGGGTTCAGTTTTTTGCCATTTGGCTACGGAACCCTAAAAACGTGTTCAAATCGCAAAAGTTTAATAACACTTATAACATTATAATATTCAGAGAACTTTTGGCAGTCTTATTGTAAGCGATTTTTTTCATACTACAAAGAATATCAACCCCCCATTTCATCCCGTGGGGAGTCGACCAGAGGCAATATCTCCCAGAGCAATGTCTCTCTGTGAACTATATCCAATCATACTGCGACCGCCAACCCGTCTGCCAATCGTGGCGATTATGACGCGTTCCTTCAAACGATAGATACAACTCCATTGTTGTAATCTTTTGGGCAAGCCTTTATCCAGCAGTGTCAATGTCAACGTCATTTCTCTGACATGATGATGATAATAACTTGCTTGGCGTGGTGGGCCTGGTGACCTGTAATTCAGGCTTCTCCAAAACCTACAATAGGCACCAGTGTCTCACAAAGTTAGTTCTAACTTAGTACCCCAACCATAATTAAGATGTATTTGTTTTAATTAGAGCCTGTATTGCTTTGTGAAGAGAAAATAAAAGAGTTTGAATTTAACTGTATTACTACAAACATGTTCTGACTATTTACAAGCGCTTTTTTAAAGTCTACGTGAATAAAAACCTTTTTTATTTTAAATATATTTTTTTTTTTAATTTAAACTTGAGTAAATAAACTGCTATTTACAACATTTCTTTATTTATCACTGAAACCCTTGCACACACCGAGTCAACAGAAAGCAACTCACAACTCTCAGATTACTTGGAAATAGCATAAACCCTCTCCAGTCCCTTAGAGGTGGCAGCAGTCAAATACGCCCTGATCCTCTCCCGTAAGTACCGTCGCCCCATGAACATCTTAAAGGATCCGGACTAAGATGTTACGACGTACCGAGAACAAGTTAAGTTTATAAGAAAACTCAGGTTATTGACTTCAATTCAAATAATTCATTTCGGAAAAATATCCATATAATGTTAGTATAACTTAGCCTAATGTTAGTATCAATTATATTTAAGATGTCTGGACTCTTACCCACCTGTGTAAAAGCGGAGAGTTCCACCGGTCCGAAAACACATTCAGGATGCCATTGGAGGAGAAGCGCAAGCGCTCCATCATGGAAGCGCAGCGCCTCCGCATGATCGCGGCGAACCCGTCGACGCACGACTCCGCGAACATCCTTGACGCGCTACACCGCCACGGCAACCCCAAGGGCACCCTGAATGCGTTATTGTACTGTACGTGCAGGTCATTGTATGCCCGCTGGGTATACTTGGTCCACAGACTGCACATGTCAAACGACTGGCAGAAGGCCTTAAAGAGCGTTATCTTAACAGGGTTAGTAGTACTTTATTAGTCGGGTCAAAAGGTTCTAATCACAATCCGATATATTGTTCTCGCTGACTCAGTGTACGACGATAGCAACGTCGCGACCACCTGCATCCTTGATGTCTCATCCTTAATTTTCATTCGTGCCGATTAAATGGCCTCCCCGATCATCAATTGGACGTGAGGTTCGCATCTGCGTGTATTAACGTAAAACGTTACAAGTCAATAACAGCCCAGGGGCTCTACCGGCTAAGGCGCTGAACATCGTTTTCGTGAATGGCGTTCAAATAAATAAAGGTTAAAAAATATGACTTAATCAATCGTTAAATCGACTTCAACGTTGACAATCGATTCCAGACCATTATGAAGTCACATGTGGTCATGGAAGCCGATTTAACGATTGATTAAGTCATTTTTTACCTTTATTTATTTAATATTGTCTTCCTAGCGATCACAAGCGAGCCAAACTGCGATCGCCAACCCGTCTGCCAAGCGTGGCGATTATGGCATATCCCCAGTCTTTGGGGAGGGTTTTGTCGAGCAGTAGACGTACTTTGGCTGACATGGTGAAAAAAAAAACGTTTTATCCAGGAAGCATTGGAAACCTCTTGACTAATTATGTAATAAACGCCATGTTTCAAAAGTCAAGCAAACCCTGCACCACCAAACCGTACGAACTATAATCGTATGCGCACCGTGATTTACAGAGAGAGACTCGATGCGCGATAGCGTTTTACTTATTGTTAGTACAGTCGATCGGCTAACGACTCCTCAGATACGTGCTATTTATGCGCTGTTAACGGCTTTTATTGCAATTCGTGTAAGATGATCGCGATCCTTCATTATTTCTTTTTAAACACACCTGTTAAGATCGATATTGGTCTTGAACATAAAAATATTGCCGGTAAATATAAAAAAAATGCTGACTACATACATAATAATAATATTAATAATTGAAATTCTAACGGTAAACATTTTTAATGTATATTTGGATATATTAATATATAATAATATAATATATTATTAATATATATATATATTAATAAGAAAATGTTTACCGTTAGAATTTCATGACCAGGTACTATACTTCTTAACAAAATCACCCTTGGTTAAACCCGCGTGATTTTGAAATACCAGACCTTGTCTGAGAAAAATAAAAACGTAAACACATAATAATAATATCCTGGGACATTATTTACACACGGTCATCTGATCCAAAACTAAGCAGAGCTTGTACTATAGAAACCAGATAACTACATGTACTACTTTTCTTTAGTATACCTACTTATATAGAAAAATTACACCCAGCCTCAGGACAAACAGACGTGTTCATGGACACAACTATCTGTTCTGGATGGGAATCGAACTCACGACCTGCGGTGTGCAAAGCAAGCATTAAACAACTACACCACAGGCCCTTAAAAATTTACTGCCCGTAAATATAAAAAAAAATTGCTGACTACCTACATGAAATAGTTCATGCTTTAATTCTAAGGTTCCGTATGTCAATAACAGAAACAGGATTATCTACCAAAGGACAGACCCAAGCGTCTCCCTTATTACTATGATGGTCATAATATGGTCGGCAACCACGCAGAACCATTGACAATATGTAGTAAAAATATTTGACTTATACTAGATAATTAAACTTAAACATAATCTCTTGACAATAACTTGATACGAGCTAGCTAAATATCATTGCTATTATAGAATAAATTTTATAAATGTTTTCATACAATCAATACAATGTGTACCTAAATATCTATGTAATTAGAAATAATAATGTATACAACTATATTACTACAAACATGTTCTGACCATTTACAAGCGCTTTTTTAAAGTCTACGTGAATAACAACCTTTTTTATTATTTTATTAACCCGTCAACCAAGCGTCGCGAATATGCCATAGATGGCATCCCCAAGATGGTACTTGAAGCTTTTGTCCAGCTGTGGATGTCTTTCAGTTATTATGATGAATGTGTACAGGATCGCAGCTCAATCTTATTCTACTTTACCTGCAGATTTTATAATGTCTTGGGACAACTAACACAGTGCCCTCTGATCCAAAACTAGACAGAGCCTGTACTATAGCAACCAGACAACTTATAAATATACTTATTTATTTTCTACATACATACATACAGGACGCTGATTGAGATGAAGGTATTAAGTTTAATAGTAAGTTTTGATTATTTGTTAGTATGAAATGAAATTAAAGAAATGTTTTGTAATAACAAAGTAAAAAACCGGCCAAGTGCGAGTCAGACTCGCCCATGAAGAGTTCCGTAGCAGCAAGTATTTCAGTTGATTAAATGAAAGCAAATTGCGGTTTACGATTTATGACGTATTAAAAAAAAACTAGTAGCTAGATCTCGTTCAAACCAATTTTCGTTGTTAGTTTGCATGGTAATGTACATCATATTTTTTTTTAGCATTATCATTCTCTTATTTTAGAAGTTATAGGGGGGGGGGGGGGGCACTAATTACACCACTTTGGAAGTGTCTCTCGTGCAAACTATTTAGTTCAAAAAAAATATATATTAGAAACCTCAATATCATTTTTGAAGACTAAACACCACACATGTATGGGTACGATGAAAAAAAAATTTTTGAGTTTCAGTTATATGTATGGGGACCCCCCAAAATTATCGTTCTTTTTCTATTTTTGTGTAAAAATCTTAATGCGGTTCACCGAATACATCTAATTACTAAGTTGCAACAGTACAGCTCTTATAGTTTCGGAAAAAAGTGGTTGTGACATACGGACGGACAGACAGACAGACATGACGAATCTATAAGGGTTCAGTTTTTTGCCATTTGGCTACGGAACCCTAAAAACGTGTTCAAATCGCAAAAGTTTAATAACACTTATAACATTATAATATTCAGAGAACTTTTGGCAGTCTTATTGTAAGCGATTTTTTTCATACTACAAAGAATATCAACCCCCCATTTCATCCCGTGGGGAGTCGACCAGAGGCAATATCTCCCAGAGCAATGTCTCTCTGTGAACTATATCCAATAATACTGCGATCGCCAACCCGTCTGCCAATCGTGGCGATTATGGCGCGTTCCTTCAAACGATAGATACAACTCCATTGTTGTAATCTTTTGGGCAGGCCTATAACCAGCAGTGTCAATGTCAACATCATTCTGCTGATTGGGTCTATTTTATTAATTTAACTCGTTGGTTATTCACTGCATATATTAATACCGGATCGGGCCCAAAAAGTATTACTGAAATATTTCGGACAAAATCCACCTAGTAGTAGTACGGAGTAGATAGAATAGTATAGAAATTTAACGATGTTATACTTCCGTACTTTGGATAACACGTAAAGCTTTCAGCTCAAAAAAGATATAAAAGAAACAGTTGACGTGGGTAGCAAAGTACAGCATTTATATGTAATTCATGTAAGTTACAATAACATGTCATTCATTAGTTTATATTAGCATTTTAGTCAAAATATCTTTATTTAATTAGATTTTTCGTTTGTTAGAAATAATTCGGTTTAAGGATAAGTTATTAAATTAAATCGATGTGAATATTAAATTTTATTTACATTACTGACTTTTATTTTACATTCGATTTTAATAAATATCAATTCAAGCAATATATACTAAATAAAAATAGATTGATACAATCAATAGTATTATATACATATAGAAATACTCATTAACATTCTGTTGTGCTAGAAAATGATCTTTCACCTATTAGAGTGTTAGTCGTTTAAAAAAAAACTCAATAAGTTGGACCTTTAATACCTGTAATTGTATATTATTTCCCGAGTTCAAGTAACCTCATACATTTGAAAGGACAATGGGATTTTATGAGGTCCATAAAGAAAGTAGAAAAGATGGTTTTCATTAGACTGGCTAAGACTTGCTTGATTAAGCCGATCTCTGGTTCAGGGCGAAGTAATTGTCTATTGTTGCATTCTTACACTAGTTTTAAATAGAAGCGGGAATAAATTAAAAGAAATAGTCAGTGAAGCTTTTGAGGTGTGGTTTGTAACTTAAATAAAACAAAACCGCTACTCTCACCACTTATAAATTTATTTATAATAAGAGTACAAATAAAAAAATGAATTGAGATCCGCAGACGAACCAAAGTAACCGACATAGCCGTAAGAATTGCCAAACTGAAGTGGCAGTGGGCAGGGCACATAGCTCGTAGAGCCGACGGCCGCTGGGGCAGAAAGGTTCTCGAGTGACGACCGCGAACCGGAATACGCGGCGTTGGCAGGCCCCCTACAAGATGGACCGATGATCTTGTGCGGGTCGCTGGAAATTGCTGGATGCGGATAGCGCAAGACCGGCAATTGTGGAGATCTTTGGGGGAGGTCTTTGTTCACCAGTGGACGTCTTTCGGTGATATGATGAAGAGTACAAATAAAAAAAAATTGGTCATGGGTACTAAAGCCCGTCAATTATTTTATGTTCTATGGAGGTAGGCACGCTATGTACTCTCCTGGCTTCGACGATAACGGAGATGGCGCGGAGATCCAGGTGGTTGCCAGGCCGTAGAATGACTCACTTGGATTATGTTGGTCTGTAGTGTAGGAGTGGCAGTGACCACCAGGTACTGGTAGGTGCGATGTTGATTTGCAATTTGCTGACCGTACTTTGGAAAAAAATGAAATTAACTTTCTAGATTAAACTGACCTTTCTTAACTGACTGGCCTATTGGTCTAGTGGTAAGTAACCCTGTCTGGTAAGCCGAAGTTCCTGGGTTCAATCCCCACCCAGGAAAAGTCTCTATGTGATGAGAAAGATTATTTTGTCTGTGTGTCTATGTCTGGGTTTAATTTATCTATAATTTATATATATTTATAAATATATGATTATTTTTATCATTTGTTTGGTGTCATAGAGCAGGTTCTACCTAGTATGGGATCAGATGATAGTGTATTAATTATCCAAAGATATTAATTTATTAAAGATAAACGGTTATTTTATGAGAACTTCACGTTTAAAGTTAGCCCAGGAGGTTTTCACTGCTTCACCTGAAAATCTAGGTAAACAGACAAAACCAAAAGAATAAAGAACCTACCTACCTATATGTTAACCTATATGTTTCAGCTAATAAACATTACTAAAAATAACACTTGTTCGAACTTTGACCATTATTGTGAAAGAATATAATGTCTTTAAGACATGTAATATTAATATGATCTCAGTTTGTCATCAAGTCTTTTCAGTTTGTCAATGTGTTAAAGGATGGTAGTATAAGTAATGTTTTATTAAAATAATTTACATCTAATGCTTATTATATAAAAATATAAGCTTCCTGCAGTCTTTCTCCCTATGAACTAAACTGTTCCAAATTTAATACGACTCCATCATCATTTCGTAAAAAACAGGTACACAGTTTTGCTTCACGTATTAATATTATGATGATTAATGTTATACCAAACAATCTAAAAATAATCCTACAAATCCTTGAACTAAACCGTATCACCAACACGATCGAATCCTTTCAATTACGCCAATTAAACGATAAAACAATACACAGAAGCCTATTCTATTTTTTTAAATCGGAAACACCTTCAAGGCGAAGGCATAGGCCTTGCGGTAACAAAGATGCATTGTGAGTGCATCGTACGTTGGAACAAATCCAATATTGTTCCCTGTCTACTGGTTAAGACAATTGCGACCTCCAAATTCCACATTTGAATACCATAGAATTGAGAAAACATTATAACCACCTCGATTTCCCCCATTCAACTATCATCTTTATTTCTCTTAATTTATGGTTTCATTTGAATTGGCAAGTGTTTGGATTAACTGCATCAAATATGCCAATTAGTTTTAAGCATTAAAAGGCCAGGATGGGCAGATCGAAGCCATTGTTTCCTAACCTCGACAAAGAAAGGCTCGATGACAAATCCCATGGTCTGGTCAGTCAAGGTTACGTTTGGTTGTTTACAACCATGTTTGGTTGCTTGTAGTAAATTATGTTTGATAGGTGTCTGGTATTAGTACGTGTGTAGTAGATCTGCGGTTAGGCCACTGTGTGTAAGGATATAATCACATTTTTTTGCCCAAAAAAACTACGTATATCGATAAAATTGCCAGTGTCATTAAACTGCTGAGGGTAAGCACTGATGGCTGTATCGCCGATATGAACAATTTCCAACACAACAACCAAAAATATATCTTTAATCAAATCGATATTTGAATTTTAATAACTTCAATTGGAATTGATTGGGTAAATAAATTTAGGTGTTATTTTTTCTTTCTTTTTTATTCCTTTATGCTTCCAAGTGGTCTTTTACCATTTGGAAGCCACATAGTGCACATAACTTAAACAAATAGAATATTTTTCATCCCTAATAATAAGGGCAAGATTTTTTTAATGCAATGCTTGAGCATTGCATTAAAAAAATCTTGCCCTACCAATAATTAATTAATCCTAAACATAATCTCCGTGACAATAACTTAATACAAGTTAGCTAAATATCACTACTATTATAAAATAAATTTTAAAAATGTTTTAACAATCCGTGTACCTAAATATCTATAATAAGTAACTAGAAATAATAACTGTATTACTACAAACATCTTCTGATTATTTACAAGCGCTTTTTTAAAGTCTACGTGAATAATAACCTTTTTTATTTATTTATAATGATTTCAATATCAAAATTTAAATCTATATCTCTTTAAAAATAAATTCTCATATCGCGGAATATTTCACAAAAAACCAATTAACGGAACCAGAAATCGAACAAGCATTTGTGTAAACCTTCTATAGTTCAGTAGTTCACACGAACAAATCGAATCGTACACGTAACACGTGGGCTTCGAGACAGTCTAGGTACCTTAACACAACACAATCTTAAATCCACAGTTTACCGAGTCTAACTCGATGATATATTAGATTACGGGTGTGATTCGAGACAATGTAGGTACAACCGCACAAGTACAATCACCTGCAAAACAAAGGATACGATGAAATCGAAAGTTACGCCTTGAATGTTAACGCCTCACACACTTTGTGTGTATTTCAAATACTATGGCCATATTAGTCACTGTCGTATTGGGGATGAACGATCTGGTAATGTATGGGAAACAATACTCCTCGGTTTTTCCGAAGGAATGGGCAGAAACTCTTTGTTGTACAGTCGAGTAAAAATAAACATATTATATCGTAACATCCACCGAATTACGTTACTGGACTAAATGCCTCCGCAAAAAAATTTCATAGTGGAGATAATATCCTTATAATAATAACCTGGGATACACGGCCGTCTGATCCCAAACTTAGCAGAACTTGTGCTATGGAAACCAGATAACTGATATACTACATGTACTATTTTTTTTGTAAGTACAAACTTATATAGATAATTTACACCCAGACTCAGGACAAACAGACATGTTCATGCACACAAATATTTGTCCCGGGTGGGAATCGAACCCACGACCTGCAGCGTGAAATGCAGCGCATCTATCAACCACGCCAACAGGCCCGTCGAGAGACGCTTGGCAATGGCAGTATGATGGTCATAGTACACAGAGAGACGCTGCTGCCCGTTCTCTGGGAGATATTCCCTCCGGACGTCTTCTATACCCTCCCCTCCCCCACCCTTCAAGATGAAATAATGATATTATTTGCCATTTTTTCATTTTAAGATGGACTCCGAAAAAATGGTGACTACTTGAAAAAGTCATTGCATGATCGAAATTTCGGAATCTTGGGAATACCTTTAACAGTAGCTGTGCACTATAAATAGGTAATAGACAAATAGATCATAACTCTGCTTATTACCAAATGGCAATAGTATGATAGTATCAGAAAAGTGAGCGCGTAACTCATGATACCATCTCTATGTCGCTATATGAGCCCAAACTCTAATTGTAAAAGAACTTATAGAGCTTACTAGCATTCTATAATGTCAAATGCTTGTTTTGTGAAAAAATTTAATTAAAAAGGTTTTTACTCACGTAGACTTTAAAAAAGTGCTTGTAAATAGTCAGAACATGTTTGTAGTAATATAGTTGTATACATTATTGTTTCTAGTAACATACTCGTAGATATCTAGGTACACATTGTATGAAAACATTTATAAAATTTATTTTATTATAGTAATTATATTTAGCTAGCTCGTATCAAGTTATTGTCAAGAGATTATGTTTTATTATCTAGTTTAAGTCTAATATTTTTACTACATATTGCCAATAGTAAATAACCAGATAATCAAAAATGATTAAATAATCAAAAAATATTAAAATTATTTTAAATGTCTGATAATTTACAAACGCTGACTTACCGTACATTTCGTTACATTCAATAAAGCAAGTTATTTTAAATTTGTTGGCAACATTTCACAAAAAGTTAATGTATTCTACCTACGTATTTGAATGTGACAATGGTTCTTAATCGAATTTAATTTGCTATATTCTTATTTTTATGTATTTTATTGAATTGAACATAGATGTTTATGTGATTCCAAAACTTTAAAAAATAATGCTTTTTATAAGCGGCGTTTTCCTTTTAAGTTACGGAACCCAAAGAATACAAGGGACAGACCAATAATTCTAACCATTTATTATTATAACTTTCTATAATAAATCCAAACAATATTCGTTATCTAATCACAAAGACAATATATCCAAAAACCGAAATATGATATTTGATTTCACTGCCATCAATAAAACATCTCGAATTCATGAGGTGTCATAAATTTATTAACAAATCAATATATATTGTCCATTTTTGGTGTGAAAAAGAGGTAAATATAGGATATCCAACTTTATGTGTAAAGTCATAGAGGTTTCAATATATTATGGGTGTAACCGTGTCAGTTTTATGAAATAATAAAATATAACTTCGGTGCGAATAAAGAAAGCAGTAAGTCACAACACCTTGTGTATCTAATTTGGTGACAAAAAGTTAATGTTGAAAAAGGTAGAGTTCTAAATGACGACTTTCTCTATGTTTTGTAGTTATTGGTTGGACCTTTAAGACTATAGTAACCTTTATTTTCCATACAAAAATATATCTTATTTTCTTCCCATACTATACCCGTATATTAAGACATAAGTATTCACGACTGTGGATTGGATGGATTATATGAAATTTGAAGAATAGTTAATTTTTTTAACCAAACTAGACTCGTTTTCTACTAAAATAGGTTACTCAAGCCATTGTAAAGTACAGCAACGAGGTAAATCAATTCAGTTCGTATAGACAAATTATACATAGTTTTCAAAAATTTTCGAAACCGCAATGTCCAAACGTCTCTATGCCTTTTGTGAAAAATACAAAATATTTGACGAAAGCCAAAATGCATTTAGAAAAAACAGATCAACGACATATGCCGTGTTCAGATACATTAATAAAATATTAGAGATAATAAATAATAAAAAATACGCTATCGGCATCCTTCTAGACATGAGCAAAGCTTATGATAGAGTATCATATAAAATCTTGTTAAATAAACTTGAGGGCATTGGTATCCGCGGCATTGCTCACCAATGGTTTACGTCTTATCTAAATGAACGCGTACAATACGTTGAAATCATGAACCATAATTATGATACGGGAGAAATAAGGCAAATAAGATCAGAAATGGCAGAGGTTAAAAATTCAATTCCACAAGGCAGTGTTCTCGGGTGCTTGCTATTCTTATTATACATAAACGACTTGCCAAAGATAATAGAAGCAGTAAGCATTTTATTTGCAGATGACATCTCCATAGTGTTCTCTTGCGACGATAACCCAAACAGAAATTTAAACAAAATACTATCGGATATATCAACCTGGCTAGACGAGCACAATCTGGAATTAAATTATGACAAAACAAAACTTATGCAGTTTAGACCGCACCAAAAGAAACCGCTATTAATATTTTACTCTTACAAAAATATTGACATTAAATGCGTTGAGACATTTAAACTGTTAGGATTAAATATAGACTCGCACACAAATTGGAAATCCCATATCCAAACTTTATGTGGAAAATTGTCCAGATTTACTTATGCCCTGTACCACTTAAAAATATCTACTGACCTTAAATCAGCCACTAGTGCATACTATGCATACGCTCACTCATGGCTAAGGTACGGTATAATTTTATGGGGAAATAGTACAAATGTAGATGCGGTGTTCAGACTCCAAAAAAAATGCATTCGCATTCTAACTAAAATAGAGGGAACAGAAAGTTGCAGACCTCATTTTATTAAACTTTGCATATTGACCCTTACTTCACTCTACATCCTGGAAATTAGTCTTTTTGTAAAACAGCATTTACACTTATTTCCAGCAAAACAAGAGCAGTACACAACATCCCGTAACTTAAGGAATAAGAACAAATTAGCACTACCTCCTTCAAAATTAGCAATGGTCCACTCTGGACCCTACACCATAGCGATAAAAATCTTTAATAACATTCCAAAACCTTTGAGAGACATAACAAATTTTAATATATTTAAAGCAAAATTGAACAAATTTCTTATTCAAAAATCATATTACAGCCTGAAAGAGTTTTTCGAGGACAAATTTAAAATGGACAAATTTAAAATTTAAAAATATAATATAAAATTTAAAAATGTAGTATGACAATATGACACGATCAAAATTTGAAATTTGAAATGAGATATAGACATGATTTGACATTTATTTAAATAATAATTTTGTATCTTTTATTGTATATTATGGGATTACTTCATCATTTGACATTTATTTAAATTATTGCTATTATTATTATTATTATTTATAATTTTAATTGTATAATGATTATTTAAAATTTTATCCTAAGTACCTACATAATAATATTAATTTAAAAATTATATATTCATAGTAATTAATAAGGTTAGATTAATTTGAAATTATTAAAAGCTATTATATTCACATTTTATATAATTTAAGATGTTAAAATTTATGTACTTTAAGATGTTATAAGAAATGTATTTGCAACACCCTAACAGGGTTCATGTTTGACACAAATTATATGCATTAACACCTATTGTAACACATGAATGCAATAAAGAACTTGAACTTGAACTTGAACTTGTACATAGAGTCACACCTGTTTCCCAGAGGGGTAGGCAGAAACAACGGATTTCCATTTGTCACGATCTTTGCACACCTCTTTTGCCTCATTTATACATGCTTGCTTGAAGTCTTGTTAACATAATATTAAATATTAATATTGGCTATTTAATATTTTTTATAAATTATATATAACTTTTAAAATTTAAGTAATTTTACTATAAATTGTTCAAAAGTCGTATTCGCTCCAATTAAGTCTTCTATAGGAGCTGGGCGGCCTCCTAGAATTCTAGTAAAATTATTTAGATAGTCATAAGAATTTTAGAAAAACTACAGTTCAATGGACGCAGAAATCAACAACTATACTATTACTTTTTATTAATAAGATCACGCGCAGCATCAAATGATCGCATCGATATAAAATAGTTCTCATATCGATTTTACTCCTTTTTTATGTTAAACGCCCCTTTCGTGTTCTCGGAGTAACTTTAAACATAATTCATATAACAAATTGTGATATCCATTGTAATTTGAGAGTTATTTAGCCCTTAAACATCATTTGTATTCGATAGTATTGGAATGATATCGATTTGATTTTTATCGATTGAATTTTTGAGTGGATTTAATAGATAATAATATGATGTGAATTTTTCATGTCGTATTTTAGTATTAAGTCTTAATATCATTACAATTTGTTAGTTACAAGCTTCTGATTTCATTTTGGGTTTCAATGAATAAGTTTTAATAATTTAATAAAATCTACATTTATATGGTAATGTATTTGATACTCTATTGGAGTAGAGGCCTGCGTCTTTGCGTATTACCGAAGAGCGATAGTTACACAAATAGTCTATAAAAAAACAAATTAAAAAAACGGCCAATTGCGAGTCGGACTCGCGCACTAAGGGTTCCGTACCAATATCTATAAAAACGAACAAAAAATTCACGTTTGTGATATGGGAGTCCCCTTAAATATTTGCTTTATTATGTTTTTTTGTATTAACAGATATACATCATCTGTGAAAATTTCAACTGTCTAACTGTCACGGTTCATGAGATACTTTCGGTACAGAACCCTAAAAAAGGGAATGAGCCCTCTTAAGCATCTCCATGTCGGTAACCACTCCGAGTCAAGTTTTAAAGTCCAAACGGCGGTTATGCGCGTGTACCCATATTGTAGTTTTATTTGCTACTAGCAGTGCCTGCGGACTTAGTTCCGCATTATATACATATTTTTGTTCCTGCCCGTTTGTCCCACGTAATACTTTGGGTTAAAAGTTCGGGGTGAATAAAAATTATGATAATGAATCATATCCTATGTCACTCCACAATAACGTAGCTTTCTATTGGTGAAATAATTTTGGAAATCGGTTCAGTAGATCCAAAGCTTACCCCTTACAACGTCACAGACTCACAAACGTTACCTCTTTATAATATTAGTATAGATTTGCGTCTTATGCGAACTTTTTCTATTGTCTGGTGAAGCACAGAAAGCCTCACATGCTAAGTTAAAACGTGATGATATAGAGATGATATTCTGAATCAGTTGTCCAAATCGATAGTTCAGCGGTTCAATCGATACTCGATTCTCCCTATTGATAGTTATAGCTTCTAATTTTAACGTATGTTAATATGACGACTTGATGCAAATACTTTATGTTCCCCCAGCCACCACCATTGACACCTGTGTGGTCTCACTTCTTTGTTTTCAATTTAATAACAATATCTCAGCACAATTTATTTCATATTTGTTACAATATGACAGTTGATTGTCGAACCTTTTGGTTTCATGTGAGTAAGTCGTGTTCCTGAAGTTAAGTATTGTGATGCTTTTAAACATTAAAGAAAACTTTTGAGGCTATATTTATAAATACAGTAATTTAATGTTATCATTCGATACGCCCCGGGGTCAGAGTTCTATTTCTAAACAGTTTCATATAAGTGAAAAACAAAAGCAATCTATGTATAGTTCGCACTAAGACAACTATTTGTGCGACCCATATATAGTTGTTCTAAGTCTGGGTGTGATTTGTGTCATTGTAAAGTGGTTATTTGCATACACATTTCTCGAGTGTAATATGTCCTGCATGGGATAGTCTTCATTGAATTTGGCCACTGTGGCTGAAATTCGCCTTGGAGCACTATTATATAATAATGTGTTAAGTTCACTTGAAGCCCCGTAAACAAATACTCTTACAGAATTTTAGTAACTTTAACCAAGGTAATGATTTACCTAAATCTTTATCGCGATGAGACCCGTGTCCACAGTATATAAAAATGTGTACAAATCGCGAAAGTTTAAAAACATTAATAACTTTAACGTTTCATTGTAATATTACTTTGACTGAAATGTTGGTCTACTCTAGTGATAAGTTACCCTGACTGTTACGCCAAAGGTTGTGGGTTCGATCCCCACCCAGGACAACTTTTGTACGTTGAGTATGTTTATTTTTATGTATCTGAGTGTATCTATATGTAAGGTTATTATCTACATACCTACATGTATGTATGGTTGCTAAAGTAAACACTGCCTAGTTTGGGATTAGATAGCAAAATGTTGGTTGTCCCTAGACATTATTATTATTTTTTGTGAATAAATCCTTTACACGAATACTTGTAGTAATATTATTGACATTTTGTATGCATGTAGTCAAATGTATATAGATTAGAGCAGACATTGTTCAGAAAAATAGGTTGAAAAATGATCTTACATTCATCATTACAGCTAAATAAGTCCACTGCTGGACAAGCCTCCCTCAAGAATCGTCTTGAGGGGATATGCCATAATCGCCACGCTTGGCAGGCGGGTTGGCGATCGCAGTAAGATAGTCATAGTAATCAGAAGAAAGCTGCTGCCCTTTCTCAGGTAGATATTCCCTCGGGTCGACTTCTACGCCCCCCACGGGATGAGATGGGGTGATGATATTCTGATATTTGTCGCCGTCACCACACAGCAGATCTTACATTATCAACACTAAATCGAAACCACAAATCAAAATTCCGTGTCCAACCGTACTACATTACTAAAAACAACACCATACGAATTCAAATTCAATATACTGTATCTAATTTGTCTGCCTTCCCATCCTTGTGGCCAACGATTAATCCGAACTGATTTCGTAAACAAAAACCAACCAAATCTTGCACTTGGAAAATTTGATTTTGGACTTTACTATTTGTGTCATAAGGTGTGTTGTTACTTGTTTTATGTGCAGAATAGGGTTGTCACATCCCATGGGCGTTGTCAACAGAATATTTTTCAAATGTACGTATATATTTCGGTTTTATAACGTCCATGTTTCGACACAAACGCTAATGGCTGTAATCAATTTGATGTTCTCTCACTTGACACTTTGGCTCGAATTGTTTTGATAACTTTTTGGCTTTTGGACATGGATAATGGAAGGCGTGTGAATATTGGGATATTGTAGGCTTTGGACTGGTTACACCGGAAGATATTATATTGATTTCATGGTAGAGAAAATATTTATGGGAGGTGTTTTCACACTTTTCTCCGCATGGAGTGCTTGTAAGCGATTATCACGTTATGCGCACCTTTGTAACTTCATAAAATAAGACATTATAATTTTAGTTAAGGCATTAAATTTATTAACAAAGATTAGATTAGAGAATGAAGAATGAATATAATCATCTTAACAGAGATAAGTTGAGTACTAAATTGAAATGAAGTCGTAGCAGGTCATTACTTATTTTAAAATATCTGTAATATTCATAAAAATTCATATCTTTTTTAAATAATAGTCCATGTTAATCAGTGGTGTAGTTTTTGAGTTTATACAATACAAACAAACATACAAACATACGTACATAAGTTTATTATTTGGACAACAAATTGACTGAAATTTGAAACAATAAAAAAAGTGTCGGATTTAATGGAAAGTTTATTTAAAGGTGTAGAATTGAAGATAATGAGTTGAAATAAATATCCGTCAGACACACATATACTCATTTTATGGCATCTGGCTTCAAATCATTCATTTCTTCTTAAATCCTGGCTTCCCACCTTAAGTGTTAGTGTTATCGCAAGGTTTTAAAATTGCAAAGAAATGACTCTTGCGCAACAAGATTTAGCAATCTGGCCAATCAGTTCAAATTGCCATAACGAGAGTTCACATGGCCTTAAAATTGGTGTCTCAAAATCTCAAATCCCTAACGGCCCGGTTCGAAAAGTTGGTAGATACTTGCCTTTCACCCAGGACTGATGTGTCACTGCATGTCATGTCATGTCACATGTCTGCTCGTGAACAATGCTCCCTTCCTCCGTTACCATTTGCTTGTATTCTTACCGAAAAAACACCCTCCCATATTCTCAATCGACCGTCACCGTAGCCTAGTTGGTAGTGCTCCTGCCTACGAAGCTGGTGGTCCTGGGTTCGAATCCCGGTAAGTGCAAATATTTGTGTGATGAGCACGAATATTTGTTTCTGAGTCATGGATGTTTTCTATGTATATAAGTATTTATCTATCTATTTAAGCATGTATATCGTCGCCTGGTACCCATAGTACAAGCTTTGCTTAGTTTGGGGCTAGGATGATCTGTGTGACATTGTCCCAAGATATTATTATTATAATCGAGAGACCCGCGTTTGTGCATATTAACTAAGAGCGAAAGTTGCATAACACGTCCCTAAAAACAATTAACCTCTTCTGGATATCCCCGTCTGTAACTACCCAGAGTCGAGATTTTAACCCCTAAGGGGATGCTCTCTGGTGCGGGTACATAGTTAGTAGTTTAGTAGAACCCACGCTTACGTCTATTATCCAGTGAAGCGAGAAATGTATAGGTTACGTAAAAAAGCCTCTACGTTGCAAGTGTTTTTAGGCTTCATTAAGCTAAGGGGGGCACCGGAGCAGCAGACCCGCGTTCCCGGAGCTCCCCGTATCAGGCGCCAGAAGAAGTCCACGGCAGGTTAGGTTTAGTCGGTGCGAGTCCGACATACCCACCCGCAGACACTTTTTGCGGGTGGCATGCATATGCATTCCCCTGCCTTATCAAAAAAAAAAAAAAGGCTACATTAAGCTCTTATAAATTCAAGCTCTATGCTTATTTCCTGACTGAGTCCTAAAAAAACAATAATAGTTATGTTAAAATTTACCGAAATTGTGTTCAAGTGTTCAAGGATTTTGGCCTGTAGCGGAACAGAGAAACAAACGATTATAATAAAAAACGATCACAACGGGGGGCCCTGAGGAGTGATCACGTATCGACACTGTCTCTAATTGAACCACTCAATTGGGCACATTAAGCAAAGGGCGAGATTATACACCAAAAATCACTGGTTCCACTGTTATACGATACGAGACTTTACTTACTATTGACTGCCTCGTTGGTCTCTGTGTTCAACTGTGATAATGAGGTCCTGTGTGAAATTGATTTTAAATTTTTTTTGATAATAGAATTTCTCAGTATCAGCCCGAAGTCTGAAAGCTGACGGTATCACATCCCGTGCCTCAGAGAGCACGTAAAGCCGATCGTGTTGCTATTCGTCCTATTGGATTACAAGAGTGATGTAATTGAAAGCGCCCCTGTGTTTGCTCACACACTGTAATAATATGATATTGAATATATATATTTACAGAAAAAGATAATTAGTTTATCTATCCATTACAAGCTTTGCTTAGTTCAGGCACTTCAGGTAAGATGGCGTTGTGAGATATGTCCTGGAAACTTTATTTTGTCTATAGAATGAAATGTTACCAGCCTGATTTTGAAGCCTTTCGACTATTTGATAATGATTATAGCTAGAAGTTATATCGCAGGCTTTTCATCTAACACTAATTCCAACCACACTTCTTAGTTTTCAAACGTTACGATGGAATGTTACTTGTTCCAAGATATATTTAATTAGATATATATATTTACACCCCACGGGTTCACCCTCGTTAAAGTAGTTTTGGCGTAAAAGAGTAACAAACATACATCCATAAATACTATACTCACAAACGTTTGCATTTATAATATTAGTAGGGTGTGTACCTCTAGCGGTTTTGGCAGTGCACGCCTACTTACTTGACACTTATCGTCATATTTTGGACAATTCACACAATATTATTTATAAATTGTAGTCTATGTGTTATTCTGATTTATAAGCTATATTATTGTTAAGTTTCATTTAAATCCATTCAGTAGTTTTTACATAAAAGAGTAACAAACATCCATCCATCCATCCATCCATCCATCCATACTTACAAACTTTTGCGTTTATAATATTAGTAGGATATTAATTAACAATCCTATAATGGAGCCGCGCCCACAAACACGCCCACTCATTGGTTTTGTATTAATATCTGTATAATTGTGTTCTCGTGATACTGCTTTCATTAATTGCTTCGATCACATGTGGAGGACGGGACACGCTTTAAATGGTGATATTTCCTACATTATTTGGTAATTTACCTGTTTATTATATATAATTTGTTCTTCTGTCTTAGTAAGAATCGTACTAAAAGGAACTAAAAATCAACCGGTCTAAAACTTTGAGGGGCCAATACTAAATAATAATATACTGGGACATTATTCACACACGGCCATCTGATCCCAAACTAAGCAGAGATTCCACCATGGAAACCAGATAACTGTTATATTACATATATACTGCTTTTATTTTGTAAATACATAGGGCTAGATTAAAGGCAGCATTACTGGACTAGGCCTCAACCAAAGGTTTCCATAACTATTCATATTGATTTTTTCCATTGACAAGCCTGTTGGCGTGGTTGGCAAATGCTTGCTTTTCACGCCGGAGGTCGTGGGTTCGATTCCCACCCAGGACCGTTATTTGTGTGCATGAACATATCTGTTTATCTTCAGTCTGGGTGTAATCTATACATATAATAAAATCGTAGGAAAGTCAGAACTATACATTGAATATTTTTTAAAAAGGATACTTGGGGCGTGATCTATAATCGATATCGAAGCCAAAAATATAGATTTTAGAATTTTTGTCTGTTTGTCTGTATGTATGTCCGTGCTAAACTCAAAAAGTACTGCATGGATTTACTTCAAATTTTGCATGAATATTACTAAGAGGCCGGGTCAACATATTATAGGCTACATATTATCACGCTATGATTATTTAGGGGCTGTGATAATTTATAAAATGTATCTTCTTCTTATCTATATAAGTATGTATTTACCAAAAAAAGTAGTATGTGTAATGTACTATATCAGTTATCTGGTTTCCATAGTACAAGCTCTGCTTAGTTTGGGATGAGATGGCCGTGTGTAAATGTCCCAGGATGTCCCAGGATGATACTTGTAGCTATTTACTGTCGTTACAGCGCTAGGCTAGGAGTTAGGGTTAGCAAATACACAGGTGGCGTTGCTCAGAGCACTACTTCAGCGGCTTGAACACCTAGTGTCAGACTACGATAACCACTGCTTGCTATCCAACTACCTGGTATATTCCTTAGTCGTCTTTTACGTTCCCCACGCGACAGTCTGGGGTGGTCCTGTTATTATTTGTGCATGGCCTTAGATTTCATTGAATTTAGAATACAACTCAAGTAAATTAAACTTGAAAATTATAAACATTATCACCTATTAAACACAATAGGTACATATCTCATGACACCTCATCAAAAATTAAAATCAAAATCATACAGCGACATTACCGAACAATGGTACTGTTGCCCAACCTGACATTCACACATGACCTCAAGAGAGCCTTGCACTAAATTATAATCACATCTAATTACGAGTACATTACAGTGTTATGTCACTCGATCTTCTCACGACGCGGTCGAGGCCTGCTTTTGTGAGCAAACCTTGGTAAAGTTATGGAGAACAATAATAAGTTATAAGATGTTTTGGATATTTGACGACAAAAGAATTTAATCAGAGTGGCTTGAGAAATATATGTTGATTGTGTGATAAGAATCTCCGCAAAATATTAAAGATTATGTTATTAAAAGAAATAGCCTACTTTGGAAGATACTTACTTACTTATTGTGTGGGCAGTGGTTACCCTAGTGTCAGAGTTGTTCAAACCGCCCATTAGGCTTCTGACATGGCTTAACGACTGTTGCCTAATGGCTACAACCGGGACCGACAGCTTAACGTGCTCTCCGAAGCACGGAGACGCTCAGAAATTAAAACACTTTGGTGGTCACCCATCTATGGACTGACCTCGAGTCTAGTTGCTTGACCTCGCCAATCACTTACGGACTGGTGAGAGCATCTGGATATGAGCGTATGACTTTGGAAGATACAGATGGTGTTTGTAAATACTAATTGACACTTGTAAACGTAACATTTGCTTCGAAGCGCCTACTCTAGGAACGGAAACTATTGAAGATATTTCAAATCAGCCACAGTAAATTGTGTCCGCGTTTGTACTTTTTTAAGTAGGACTAAAATGGGTCAAGCTTAGAGATGATCCTCAGTAGGTACATAGAGACGTTACATTAGTTCAAATTTACTTTGAAGCATCCAAACTAGAAACGCTACCTATTGATGATCTGCCAGACTAGCCATATTAAATTATATCTGGGTCAGATGCTTATTTAAAGGACAGAAATGTGCTATACTTACGGTAAGGTAAAGTTTTAGTTTACTGAAATTTTCGTTGGAGCGTACAGATTCATTTATTAATCTATCATCTTTTAAAAATATAATAAAAAATATGTATTCTTAACTTTATAGCACTAGCTGTGCCCCGCGGTTTTACCCGCGTTAAAGTTTATAAATTATCACAGCTCCTCCCCCGCAGGTGATAGTTGACCCGACCTCTTAGTAATATTCATGCAAAATTAATCCATGCAGTACTTTCTGAGTTTAGCCCGGACATACATACAGACAAACAGACAAAAATTCTAAAAACTATATTTTTGGCTTCGACATCGATGTAGATCACGCCCCAAGTATCCTTTAAAATATATTCAATGTAGGTACAGTTTTGACTTTCCTACGATTTTATTATATGTATAGATTAACAAAGCAACGCGTAAATTTATATCAAAAATCGAATATATATATATAAATTTCATCGTCCGGCGGATCACGCATCAGCACCCTGTACCAATCCGGGGTAGGTGCTCTGAGTTAAGCTACGAACTATACTTTCGATAGTCCTGTTCGTGAGATATAAAAATAAAATAAAAAAAGTTTTTATTCACGTAGACTTTAAAAAAGCGCTTGTAAATAGTCAGAACATGCTTGTAGTAATATAGTTAAGTATACATTATTATTTCTAGTAACATAGATATTTTGGTACACATTGTATGAAAACATTTATAAAATTTATTTTATTAAGCAATGATATTTTGCTAGCTCGTATCAAGTTATTGTCAAGAGATTATGTTTAATTATCTAGTTTAAGTCTAATATTTTTACTACATATTGTCAATGGTTCTGTCTATATTAAGGTATTATTTTTATGGCGGACCTTGTGTTATTAACGATGGTCGCGCTTGAATGCTACCACCGAATCCAATGCGCCCTAACTGAGAAGACCCAGCGAAACAAACTCAGTGGGTTCATCTACTACCATTTATTATTAAAGATATGCAAATTCATTCAAATAAACTTATTTAAATTCCATAACACAATTGTGTTAAATACAGACTCGCAGTTTATCCAATCTATGTTAATAAAATAAATTAATTTCCTCTAAACACGTACAAGTGCACGTTCACGATCATTATCATCATAGTTATTGCTATACTTATAATAAATAACTGAGACAATGAAATTCATTTTATCATTTAGTTCACATATAAATATTAAAATTGTATCGTACAGATGGTAATTATTTCTGAAAGTACTAGCTTGAATTACTTATAAATATATTTAATCATTAATTAACATTTATATCGACCTCAGGCTACCAATCTATATATATAAAAATCAATGCCACTTTTCGTTGTAATGTTATAACTCAACAACGCCTTCACCGATTTGACTAATTTTGGTCTTGAAATATTTGTGGAAGTTCAGGGAAGGAAAAATTTAAAAAAAAAGTCTTGAAAAAGTGTAAAATCGTCGTTTTTACTAGCTAGCAATTTAAAATATTTTTTTGTTTGAATAAATGAACTTAATAATATTTTTTTTATTATTATGCCTTATACGTAGCGAAGCACGTACCGGGCCGCTAGTAACTTATAAACTAACTGACCAAAAGTTTACAGAAGATCATAGATATTGAATATTTTAAATATTAAATTTATAAACTGAAACACCAAGTTGATACATGATGTTGTAGATTTTTGTTACTCCCTCTCGCAAAAACTACGGAACAAATTTTGATGTAGCTACATAGTAATATAGCTTATACATTCGAATAGCACATAGAATATAATTTATAAAGTTTAAGGGAGAAACCACTATAACGCATGTTAAAATAAATAAAAAAATATCTGGGGACAGTGTCACACAGATCATCCTAGCCCCAAACTAAGCAAAGCTTGTGCTATGGGTACCAGGCGACGATATACATACTTATATAGACAGATAAATACTTAAATACATGGAAAACATCCATGACTCAGAAACAAATATTCGTGCTCATCACACAAATATTTGCACTTACCAGGATTCGAACCCAGGACCACCAGCTTCGTAGACAGGAGCACTACCAACTAGGTTACGGTGACCGTCAAAAATATATATTAGGTCTTTACCTATGAAATTGCCGTTCTGCAGTACTGGCCATTTCAAATCAAAATAATTTTTGTTTGGCTAAGAATTCTAATTTCAAATTAATTTTATTTTAAAAACATGGATTCTTTTTTCCAAAAGTAGTCATTTCTTTATTGATTAGTGTTACATTTTCATCGCATTTCAATCTTTTTCGTCATCATGGATACGTTAAAAATTCGAGTAATTATGGAATATGAGTACCGTCGTGGCAGCAACGCGGCACAAGCGGCACGCAACATCAACGACGTTTACGGAGCTAACACTACAAACCAACGCACCACCTGTTATTGGTTTGCTCGCTTCCGTTCTGGAAATTTCGACCTGAAAAATGAACCTCGCGGTCGTCCGAAGACTTTGGTCGACAATGACGAATTAAAGGCGGTTGTGGAAGCTGATGATACACAATCTACGGCTGAATTAGCAGCAGCTTTCGACGTTAGCGTCAAAACAATATTGGTCCATTTGCGTCAAATTGGCAAGGTAAAAAAGCTTGACAAATGGGTGCCCCACGAACTCAATGATCGCCAGCGCGAAGTACGCGTCGAGACGTGCCTTGCACTGCTCAACAGACACACAAATGAAGGAATTTTGAACCGCATTGTTACCTGCGATGAAAAATGGATTCTGTTTGATAACCGCAAGCGCTCAGCAAGTTGGTTGGATCCTGGTTCAGCACCTAAACAATGCCCTAAACGAAAACTTACCCCTAGAAAAGTGATGGTCACTGTTTGGTGGTCTAGCGCCGGTGTGATTCATCACAGCTTCTTACCAAACGGGGTGAGCATTACTGCAGATGTGTACTGTGAAGAACTGAGCACAATGATGGAGAAGCTGGCGCATCTCCAACCAGCATTGGTCAATCGCTCGTCTCCGCTGCTCCTGCACGACAACGCGCGACCTCATACTGCACAGCAGACGGTCTCCAAGTTGCAAGAACTGGGGTTGGAAGCTCTCCGTCATCCGCCCTACTCACCAGACCTTGCGCCTACAGACTACTACTTTTTCCAGAATTTGGATAACTTCTTGGCGGGAAAAAAATTCAATACCCGAGAGGCAGTACAAAATGCCTTTGAAGAATTTGTTGCCTCCCGTCCAGCTGATTTCTTTAAGAAGGGCATCAATAAACTGCCACTGCGATGGCAAAGATGCATTGATTGCATGGGTGATTACTTCGATTAATACAAATAAAAAAATTCATGAAAAAAATTCGTTTAAATTTTTTCATACTAAACGGCAATTTCATAGGTAAAGACCTATTATAACCATTGGGTGATATGACTTAGTTACATCGTCGAAATTATAAAACAGGCGTTAACGGTTTCTATTCCTTTTAGCTCGAGAAATCCGCAGGTAAGCTAGGGTAGGTTCCTCAGCGGCGAGGATCGCTTTGGCCCTTTAACGCGTCTTTGGTGATCCCGTGCATGAGATCACACCCTCATTTAGAATTTCGTCGTTTTGCTTCAGTGCCCCCTAAGCTTGTGGTCCACACCCCAAAAGGGTGCAGTCAGGTATTAGTCGCTTGAATTCAGCTACTAGTTAAGAGCCTTCTGCGCTAGCCAACTGCTTTGCCTTCAATTTTTTAATTTTAATATAGTAGAACTAAATTTCAAAATAATGGATTCATCATCAACATCATATCAGCCGAAAGACGTCAACTGCAGGACAAAGGCCTCCCCCTAAGATCTCCACAATTGCCGATCTTGCACAATAATAATAAATAATAAGATTAGTAACTTGTTATTATTTATTTAAGGTTTTCAGAAAATATATGTGTTAAAACAGACCGCACGGACGGACAAAATGTTTTTTTTTGTAACTTTTATACTGCATTCCACTATTTTATGTACTGCATTGTGAGCTTGACAACTACAAGTGTGTGTTAATACCCAAGTGCTGAATAAATTTCATTTCATTTCAATTCTATTCGTGTTGGCGAATAGAATACAATCCTAGTTAATCAGTTTAGGAGTCGTGACTTAATCAAAAATTCAGGCATTAGATGCACAGATGGCCATAACCTTAACCTTGATGATCCTTACCTTTTAAGAAGTATAGAAAGTTTAGCATTTCTGAGACGTTACTAAGCCTCATTTGACAGAAACAACAGAAAGGTTATGTACAGACCCCAGCAGATCAAGCTACCGCAATCTGTTAAATTTCCCCAATTGAAAGTGAACCTTATGCTTTTGTGATATAGTTGAAAATGTATAAAAGAAATTTGACAGATTGGGGTAGCTGGATGTGCTGGCGTCTGTACATACCCTAGAACTTATACGGTCTGGTGCTTTGTTATTTAATTTCTTTGGCTATAGACACACAGGTAAGTGATAGACTAGTCTGTTGAGTGGTACAAAAAGGTTATGTATTCCTGAAGATCTGGTCGATGGAAAAAATAATGAACCCAACATTTTTTGTTTCGACTGGTATCAACGCCCTTCCTCAAAAATTCCACGCGCTGACAAAAACTCGCATAATTCAATACGTAGCTCACAAACAACATAACATTTTAATTATCCAGCTCAATCTTACGCTACAGAAACACAAAAACATCCAATGATACAATAATATTACGTACAAAAACACAATTATACACTTAAGCACACGAAAATTCCCACGTTTACCCATTATCATAATAAACGAACGAAACAGATAATCTTTATGACCTACATTACTTAGCCCAGACCTTGAATAACACTCTCATTAAATATCAACCTAATAATTAATAAGATTTTAATAAAACGTAATTAAAGACTTCTTTATTAGGTTTGAGTTACTTTTTTCTCGATTCCGGACAAAGCTCTTCAAAAGGTTCAGTTCCGAGCAAAGTATATTCTTGCAATTAAGCGAAACATTTGCAGTCAATGATGTTATAAGTAAAAAGGTGTAGATAGGTTTCCAACACAACATTCGATCTTCAAAAACGGCACACCAACGCACACATAAATAACTTAATATTGCAATATCACACTACATTACGATTAGACGGCAAATTAAGATGGCATGATTCAATAATCGTGAGCGAAAACGAGACAAATGTAATTTGACTCGTATCGCGACGCGATACTTACTGAAGTAAATTCGGCTTAAAAGCCACATTTCAACGTGCCGCTCCCGGAGCGCTTTTAACCTATCTACACCTTTTTACTTGTAACATCATTGTTTGCAGTCATTTGAATATGTCTGGCCATTTGATCTAATAGTTGGTAACGCTGACTGCTAAACCAGAGGTCGTGGGTTCAATCCTAACCACCACAAAATCTTTTTGTGATGAGCGCGATTATTTGTTCTGTGTCTGGGTATAATTTGTCTATAATATGTATATGAATAGAAATATATAAGTATATTTCTCAGTTGACTGGTTGCCATAGTATAGGCTCTGCTTATTTTCCGGCGCTGGGAGCGAATCCCATCGCGAGAGAGTATGCGGCGCCTGGCTGGCTCCCCGATTGGGTGCCACCCCTGGGACCTCTTGTGTTTGGAGGAGGGAACGAGTGGAATTCTTTTATTCCGAGCGCCAGCGGTCCCGGGACGAAGTAACCTGCTGTAGCTCAGTTAACACGCTTGTGCGTACTGGGGAGGGGGGAGGCATTCAGGCCCCTCCCATCCCCTGGTGAGAGTGTCGCGGACGCTCAGTGTACAGCGGGGATACTGGCGAGATTGTTCACCCAGAGCCTCCGCTACAAGCACTGTGAGGCTGGCTGTGGGTCGAGACCACACCACCATAACCACATGCGACTACAGCATTTTCACCATGTAAAAAAAAAGCTCTGCCTATTTTAGGATCGGGTAGCAGTGTGTTAGTTGTTCCAAGATCTCCTTTGATTTCTTTTGAAACAATGCCCGTACTTGGGAAATTCCTTAATTCCAGGAGTTTTAACATACACGTAATTGATACAAATGGCAAAACCAAACTGAAAACAAGTCTCTTGTTAATAGTTGTAGATCAAGATCAAAATAATGTTATTATCGCGGCAGGCGCACTATCGCGGTTGCTCTCGGAATCGTAGCTTCATTATCTTTGGGTAAATTTTGGGTTTGACCTTGTCGAAATCATGTTTGGACGATCAGTTTTTAGATAATTATGCATATTTTTATAAGAGCAGGATATAAATGATATCAAACAATAGATGCTAAAATTAAAATGGTTTAGGTAAGTCAAATTAATTAACTTGTATCGGACGACCAATTTTTTAGTTAGTGCGGAACGTTGAACGGAGCGTTGAGCGGGCCGTTCCGCGGAGCGTCACGCAAATGTAGCGTCGGGAAAATGGTATCGGTGACAGTAATTATATTACTATACATATTATTACACTGCTTATATTTTTATCCATCCTCCAGTATCCATAATGCAAGCTTTGCTTAGTTATACTCACTGCACGTGACACTCACCTCTACAGAACGCTCCACGTGATGTGCCACGCGACGCCCCGCTCAACGCTCCGTTCAACATTTTGCACTTACTAAATAATTGGTAAATAAATAATTGACAGTTATACGATTTTCTTCGCACTGCTTATATATTTATCCGTCCTTTAGTATCCATAATGCAAGCTTTGCTTAGTTATACTCACTGTACGTGTCAGTCACCTCTACAGAACGCTCTACAGTACGCTTTACGCGACGCCCCGCTCAACGCTCCGCACTAACTAAATAATTGGTAAATAAATAATTGACAGTTATACTATGTTTTTTTTTTCCCACTGCTTATATGTTTATCCGTCATCTAGTATCCATAATGCAAGCTTTGCTTAGTTATACTCACTGCACGTGTCAGTCACCTGTACAGAACGCTCTACGTGACGCTTCACTTGACGCCCCGCTGAACGTTCCGTTCAACGTTCTACACTATCTAAATAATTGGTAAATAAATAATTGACAGATATTCTATGTTTTTTATTCATTGCTTATATTTTTTCGTCCTCTAGTATTCATAATGCAAGCTTTTCTTAGTTATACTCACTGCACGTGACAGTCACCTCTACAGAACGCTCCACGTGACGCTTCACGCGATGCCCCGCTCAACGCTCTACACTAACGAAATAATTGGTAAATAAATAATTGACAGTTATACTATGTTTTCTTCCCACTGCTTATATTTTATCCATCCTCCAGTATCCATAATGCAAGCTTTGCTTAGTTATACTCACAGCACGTGTCAGTCACCTCTACAGAATGCTCCACGTGACGCTCCACGCGACGCTCCGCTCAACGCTCCATTCAACGCTCAACACTAACTAAATAATAAATAAATAAATGATTGACAGTTATATTTTGTTTTTTTTTTCCCACCGCTTATATTTTTATCCGTTCTCTAGTACAAGCTTTGCTTAGCTTTGGCTAGATGGCGCTGTGTGATATTTATAAAGTTATTCTGGAAGTATAAATTAGATTGATACATTTTGTGTCAAATATTTATATAAATGAACAAATAACGGGCCTATTGGAGAGGTTGGCAAATGCTTGCTTTTCACGCTGGACGTCGTGGGTTCGATTCTCACCCAGAACAAATATTTGTGTGCATGAACATGTCTGTTTTTCCCGAGTCTGGGTGTAATTATCTATATAAGTATGTATTTACAAAAGAAAGTAGTATATGTAGTATATCGGTTATCTGGTTTCCATAGTACAAGTTGTGATTAATTTAGGATTAGATGACCGTGTCATAATAATAATACCTTAATATAGATAGAACCATTGTCAATATGTAGTAAAATATTAGACTTAAACTAGATAATTAAACATAATCTCTTGACAATAACTTGATGCGAGCTAGCTAAATATCATTGCTATAATAAAATAAATTTCATATATGTTTCATACAATGTGTACCTAAATATCTATGTTACTGGAAATAATAATGTATACAACTATATTACTACAAACATGTTCTGACTATTTACAAGCGCTTTTTTTAAGTCTACGTGAATAAAAACCTTTTTTATTTTATTTTATTTATTTTATTGTGTAAATAATATTGCAGGATATTATTATAGAGGTATTTAGGTAACTTGACCTTATCCTCTGCGCCACATGCCAGTTTAACATCGATGCTCATGAAAACTAAATAAAAACTATTCATCAAAACATTCTGCTTCCTCGAGCATAACTACATGCACTAGTTCCAATTTAAATACAATAACATTAATATTTCATTAGCTCACACAATTAATATAAACCATACAATTAGTTATATGAAGAAATAATAACACAATAATTTACGTGTGATATTTGTTATTAAAGTTTCAAATTGGATATATTTTTAACCGACGTACATACACATACATACATAGACTCACGCCTGTTTCCCAGAGGGGTAGGCAGAGACAACGGATTTCCATTTGTCACGATCTTTGCACACGTCGTTTGTCATTATATTCTTTATACATGCTCGCTGGTTTAGGGTACTTCTGACCTGCCCTTTCTTGAGAACGTCTCCGATTTGATCAGAGAATGTCCGACGAGGTCTTACCCTTCCAGTTGTTCCATTCACACAGTCCAGGTATACTTCTTTGGTCAATCTTCTTTCATTCATCCTCTCTAAATGGCCAAACCATATCAGCAACCGACGTAAAACAAACGATATCCTTTTTTTAACGTATGTTACAAGATTATTATTAGAAAACGTGCAGTCAAATTGATAAATAATACGCCTTCTGCTTACGTTGGAGAAAAAGACTATATTTTATAATGATTGCAGCTTTTCAGAGTAAACTGGAAGTAATTGTTTAGTTTCATTCAGAATACACTAATGTGTTTGTCTGATCTTTTGGTCTAGTGGTTAGTGACTCTTAATGCTGCGGCAAAGGTCGTGGGTTAGAACCTCTCCCGGGACAAATCTTTGTGCGAAGAGCACGATTATTTATTCTGTGTCTGCGTGCTACTTATCTGTAATATAATAATAATAAAATCTGGGGACAGTGTCACACAGATCTTCCTAGCCCCAAACTAAGTAAAGCTTGTACTATGGGTACCAGGCGACGATATACATATTTATATAGATAGATAAATACTTAAATACATAGAAAACATCCATGACTCAGAAACAAATATTCGTGCTCATCACACAAATATTTGCACTTACCGGGATTCGAACCCAGGACCACCAGCTTCGTAGGCAGGGGCACTACCAACTAGGTTACGGTGACCGTCATATGTATGTATTCCGAAATATATAAGTATGTTTATCACTTGTCCGGTTGTCATAGTACATGCTCTGTCTAGTTTTGGATCAGCTAACATAGTTTAAGTTATCCTTAGATATTTAAAAAAAAAGTAATCATAATTATGTATTATCTTCATAAAATAGTAAAGTTAGCAAAAATGGTAGTAACTTAGTTATAATATTCTATTCTTGTTGTTAATGCATAATTATTGATATATATAAACAATCCTAATACATTGAGCAGCACGTTACATATATCTTTAGTAAATTCATTAGATAACGTCGTAATAAACCATTCATCATCAAACAAATCCATCAGAACGCACACAGGAAGCAAAAATGCTCTGCCGATGCGTCATCTAATAGGCCGCGGTCTTGAACTGCATTTATGCATTACAATTAGGCAACGTTTAAATAATGGTATAATTAACTGCTCTAATCTAGTCTTTTAAAACAAATTCATCATGTTATCGTCTTATTAATACAGCTTTGACGACCAATTTTATGGCCTGTTAGTTTAGTGGTTCCCAGACTGCTATGCTAGACATCGCGGCGTCGTGCGTTCGGTCTCCACTCAGGACAAATCTTTTGTATGACGAGAGCGATTATTTTTTCTGTATATGGGGGTGTTTAGAAATATTTGTATGTATTTAGAAATATATAAGTTGATTAGTTGTTTGGTTGCCATAGTACGGGCTCTGCCTTGTTTGGGTTCAAATGGCAGTGTGTAAGTGGTCCCAAGACTAGCTGTGCCCCGCGGTTTTACCCGCGTTAAACCTTATAAATTATCACAGCTCCTCCCCCGTAGATGATAGCGTGATAATATGTAACCTATATGTTGGCCCGATCTCTAAGTAAAGTGAGTAAAGTAAAGTAAAATACTCTTTATTGTACACCAATACATAGCATAATAATTGAACATAAAGTTATTAAAGTACAATGGGCGGTCTTATCGCTGCTGCGTTAATAATATTTATGCACAATTTGAAGTAAATCCATGCAGTTCTTTTTGAGTTTAGCCCGGACATACATACAGACAAACAGACAAAAATTCTAAAAACTATATTTTTGGCTTCGATATCGATTGTAGATCACACCCCAAGAAGCCTTTAAAAAAAAATTTCAATGTACAGTTTTGACTTTCCTACGATTTCATTATATTTATAGACTACTACCTTTAACAAGGCACAAGATATACATAATAACGGTAGGAAGGACTTTGTCGTCACATCAGTAATTAGATGCAAGCATAGGTGCAAAACTTAGCATACCAAGTCAACTAATTGATGATGATTCAGAATTTTTGTCTTTGACTTATAAGGAATTGCTATTGCCGAAAAAAATACGATTCGACACAAATATAACCATTTTAACAGAATACATTTATTTTGAACGAGCTGTGCCCCGCGCTTTTACCCGCATTAAATTTTATAAATTATCACAGCCACAGTTTAACATTGGGTGTCAGTGTGATAATATGTAGCCTATATGTTGACCCGACCTCTAAGTAATATTTATGCAAAATTTGAAGTAAATCCATGCAGTTCTTTTTGAGTTTAGCCCGGACATACATACAGACAAACAGACAAAAATTCTATAAACTATATTTTTGGCTTCGATATCGATTGTAGATCATGCCCCAAATATCCTTTTAAAAAATATTCAATGTACAGTTTTGACTTTCCTACGATTTTAGTATATGTATCGATTACTATCTTTAACAAGTCACAAGAGATACATAACTAACGATAGAAAGGACTTTTTCGTCGCATCAGTAATTAGATGCAAGCATAGGTACAAAACTTAGCGTACCAAGTCAACTAATTGATGATGATTCAGAATTTTTGTCTTTGACTTATAAGGAAATGCTATTGCCGAAAAAAAATACGATTCCACACAAATATATAATATATAACCTTTTAACAGAATACATTTATTTTGAATGTTGATTTTTTTAATTAATCGAAATAACAAGTGAAGTAGGAAGCGGCGTTAAAATTGAGATAAACCTTAGAAAGCTTTTAGTCACTGTTATAGTATATCTCACCAAATTATTGACCCAACTCCATTGTGGAAATCTTTTGGGGTGACCTTTGACCAGCAGTGGCAGTAATGTTTGAAGTTCTACTTCAGTCGTGTGGTCTAAAGAACACTTGTTTTTTTATGTCTTTTAAAGTAAGACTAGATTGCTCACAGCTAGATGTTCTCACCGGTCCGTAAGTGATCGGCTAGGTTAAGCAACTAGGCTCGCGGTCAGTCCATAGATGGGTGACCGCCAAAGTGGTTTAATTTCTGAGCGTCTCCATGCTCGGGAGGCCACATTAAGCTGTCGGTCTCGGTTGTAGTCATTAGACAACAGTCGTTAAGCCATCTCAGAGACCTACTGGGATGCTTGAGCAACTCTGACACTAGGGTTGACACTACCCATACGATAAGCATGCAAGTAAGATTAAAAACTTTTACTGTTACGCGGGACATAGAGACGAGCGGTGGCCCAAGTCTTCTACAAAATAAGATTTCAACCTAATTAACCCACACCCGAGGGCATCTTTTATGGGTTTAGGGCATCAGCTCCGCATGGTTACTGATGTCTTCACGTCAGCAACCTTGTGGAGCCGAAGCTCTTATTTTGGCCTCAAGAGAGTCGGTGTTTAGGTACGTTATGCAATTGTCGCTCTATATTAATACGTGAAAGCTAAACGTTGAACGAAATTAGGTCGTAAACAATGAAGAAAATTAGATCATTTTGGACCCCAATATTATTCGAGTAATTTGACTTGACTTTTAAAGGTTGTAGCGACCTATAAGGTCGGCTAATCTTGTGAGGATGGAAATCATTGTTTTTGAATAGATCTCTAGTAAGTTCCTACTTACAGTAACGAATGCAGTGTTGTGTCATCCAGGAAGCTGCAACAATGTAGGCAGTCAACTTCGAGAAAGTTTATAGTTTTTCTTGTTAAAAGCACTGCTATGTATGGACTTGCGCTTTGAGACACTAAGAATCTTGAACATTATCAATCTATCTATATCATTAATATCTTTTACCATCAAGAGTAAGGTGGAGATCCCAAAATTTAATGGTCATTACACCCACTGGCTATTACACTAATATTATAAAGGCCAAATTTTGTAAGTGTTTAAATGTGTATGTTTGTTACTTCTTCACGTATAAACTGCTAGAGCGGTTTTATTATAAATTAGTATGGAGTTAGCTGACGCCCTGGATTAACTTGTATAGGCTATAATTCATAAAGTTTAACGCGGGTATAACTGCGGGGCACAGCTAGTACGATCATAAAATGCGTAAGACTAGGCGTAAATCTACTCTTTTAAACACACCATTCGCTGGTTACTATGTTGGATGATCTTAATGACATAAATCTATAATATTCATCATCATCCTGTCAGCCGAATGACTGTGGATATCTAATTAATTAATGATGACGATTTAAGCAAACATAATTATGTTTGCTTTTGAATACAACACATAATTTAATGATGATTATAATTCGAATGGATTTGTGTTTGTACCTACTAAACTTAATAAGTAAAATTAATGAAGTTTAGAAAATTAACTGGTTACATAAATGAAGCGTGAGCACATGAATAGGCAAAACGTTATTAACTTAATTTTTATCTGTTTAGAAAACAAACAGTTGTACAACATATGATAAATAATGAAAATTATTCAGCACTTTGGTATTAACATACACTTGTCCTTGTCAAGCTCGCAGTGCAGTACATAAAAATATTCGAATACAGTATAAAAGTTACAGAAAATTAATTAGTCCGTAGTATCTACCAACTAGGTACGCCAATACCAACATCCTTGTTGTGAGTTTGATTCCCACCCCGGACGGATAATTGTGTGCATGAACTTGTCTGATTGTCCTGAGTGTGGATGTAATTATCTCTATAACTATGTATTTACAAAAGAAAAGTTGTATACGTAGTATATCAGTTATCTAGTTTCCATAGTACAAGCTCTGCTTCGTTCCGGATTAGATAGCCGTGTCTGAATAATTTCCCAGGATATTATTATATAGGTATTCTTTTTGCGCCTAGGTTCACACACTTTGTAAGAATATTAGCTGGCTTGCGCAAACTTCGCAACCTCGTAACTCTCGCGTAAGCTCTTTCCATACATTTAGTATGTTTACGTTAAGTTCAAAGCTCCACCTTCTGCGATCTAAGAACATAACACATTGAAATACTACTTATACAATATGTAACATAAAAGGCGTGATACTCATAAGACCAAGAAAAAAAACACTCATAAGTAGACACGGTAAGTTTTACTTCTTATGAATCTCTTCTCCATTTCCATGTAGCAATGCATAACGTAAAAGATATTATTATTTGGAAATAAGAAAGAAAGAAAGACAATATTATTTATTTTTGCTCACAACATCGGCGCTTATAAATATTAAAACACAGAGTATTAAACAAATTGTTATGAACTTATTAACTACTTCTTAATACTGTACTAATAAAAATAATATGACTATTCTTATAACTATATGTCACCAATAATAAGCTCATCTTACATAGTGCGCCGCTTCGGAACAAAAATAGGGTGCGGTTCAGTTTGGGTACCGTGGCATTGCATAAAGCAGCACCAGCGGAAAACTGATTTTTAAGCACAACCTGAGATCTTTTACGTGAATTAATTCGGAATAAATAGAAAAATTATCACTTACATTCACACAATTTCATCACACGCACTTTGTATGAAACTTTTAGATGTTGTTGAAGATTTGTTTCGTTGTTATTTGAGTGTCTCGTTATTATAGCGATAGATAGTATTTAGTCATTATCAGGACGGAAATAATAACACATTGATAAAATAGCAAAAATACATATTAAAAAGTTAGGTTATAATATAAATAGTCTGTTATAGGTGAAAAGGCATCTATCTCAGCATTGATTGTAGTAATATTGCTACAGCACCCATATTCTGACAGCGCCCACCTGTGAGGTCCACGCAGAGTTAACCCTCATTACATATTATAAATAATCACATAACAAACAATATTTGAAAGCTACATTTTTAAAATAATTTCATTTCATGAAGAATTGAAGTATCGGGAATAATCATAGAATCTAAAAATAAATATTACAAATGAGACCTCTATACACATAATAAAATCGTAGGAAAGTCAAAACTGTACATTAAATATTTTTTTAAAAGGACACAAGTGGGGCGTGATCTTCAGACGATATCGAAGTCAAAAATATAGTTTCTAGATTTTTTGTCCGTTTGTCTGTATGTATGTAACAACATATAGGCTACATATTATCACGCTATCACCTACGGGGAGGAGCTGGGATAATTTATAAAATGTAACGCGGGTAAAGCCGCGGGGCACAGCTAGTATATAAATAATATTTGATAAAATAATTAAATTACTACATTAATTAACGATCAAATACACATTTCATACACAAAACTTAACGTGTTTCCGACTGCTCTAGCCGAGACGTCGGCAACAACCAAAATAAAAGTTCATTGTGTAAATATACAACATATCTAGTTACTGCTTTACTAAAAGCAGGAACTAGATATGTTCTATATGTACACTGTAGGAAATACACAGCTTGTTTTTCACGTTCCAACAGGTATTTTTAAGCCTTTTTCCAAAGGAAAACAGTAGCGTGCAGATAATGAGCTCCTGGGTTCAAATCTCCGGACTGACAAAATAATGTCTCCGTTGAGTCTGAACTAAATTCGGCTTTGACATTTTTATTACATATACAAGACAATAACAATTTTATATAAACATAAATATATTTCTATTCTTAATCCTACTTAATATTATAAATGTGTATGATGTACAAAAACTACGGAACAGCTTATGAAACTTAGTAGTAATGTAGCTTATACATACATACATAGACTCACGCCTGTTTCCCAGAGGCAGAGACTACGGATTTCCATCTGTCACGATCTTTGCACACTGTCATTATATTCTTCATACATGCTCGCTTATATACACTAATAAAATATAGGCAATATTTAATTAAGTTAAACGCGAGTAAAACCACAGGTTACAGCTATTTAGACTAACTGTTACGTTTCAATCCGACTGCACGTAATAAAATACATTATATTTTTTATTACGTGCAGTCGAAATGAATCGTAACACAGTTAATATTAAATTATCAATAGTTCATACAACTTAAATGCCAAAAAGCCATCGCATTGACTAGTTAACGAAGCTATTTTTGTTCTAAACGGTTCAACACCCGATTTTCATCCATACGAAACGATTCACATAATATTCCCATATGCATGGTATATGGTTCTCACGTTAATCAAATTTATAATTCGCGATACCAAATCTATATCAAATTGATGAACAAACAAACATACCATTTATAATCGTCGGTGTACAGAAGTTTTGTTTGAGGCACGCATGTGTTTATGGTATATAACAAATGAGTTTCACTCGTTCCATTGTCTTTGGTCGGCGGTTAAACTCATCAATTAGTACGAGTAGTTGTCTAGCGCGCTTTTTGACCTTTTTATGAGATAGTTTTTTGATTGAGAGTTAAGTTAAGAGTAGATTTAAAGATAATTATGCTTTTGGAATCAGGAAAAGAAAATGAGGCAGTCAGTTAAGAAGGTGGGAAGATGAAAAAATCCGGCCAAGTGCGAGTCGGACTCGCCCATGTAGGGTTCCGCAGCAGCAAGTATTTCAGTTGATTAAATGAAAGGTAAATTGTGGTTTACGATTTATGACGCATTAAAAAAAAACTACTTACTAGATCTCGTACAAACCAATTTTCATTGTTAGTTTACATGGTAATATATTTTTTTTAGTTTTATCACTCATTTTTCCACTTTGGAAGTGTCTCTCGCGCAAACTATTCAGTTTAGAAAAAAATGATATTAGGAACCCTAATATCTTTTTGAAGACCTATCCATAGATACCCCACATGTATGGGTACGATGAAAAAAAATTGGTTGAGTTTCAGTTCTATGTATGGGGAACTCCCAAAATTATTGTTCTTTTTCTATTTTTGTGTGAAAATCTTAATGCGGTTCACAGAATACATCTACTTACAAGTTTCAACAGTATAGCTCTTATAGTTTCGGAAAAAAGTGGCTGTGACATACGGACGGACAGACAGACAGACAGACATGACGAACCGATAAGGGTTCCGTTTTTTCCATTCGGCTACGGAACCCTAAAAAAGGTATAGCAGAAAAAACATGGACGGGGAAAGCGTTAAACAGAACCGAGTGTAAAGAGATGGACTTTGCCAAATCTGGGCAAACTGTTGGTGTCAACGACTCAACAGAGTCACCAATTTAACATTATCTGTAAAATTATTTTTGTCTGAATAAAGGCTTATATTATTAGTATTCTTTTGGAAGTCGAGTGCTGCCGTTACTACAACTCCCCTCCTCCCTTGTGGAGCGCCCAAAACAGTATCAATATTTAAGTAGAGCATGGCGTTCTGTCAGATTAACGGAAGACGCTGCAGTCTCCAATCTTTCACTTTTATAACCCTATACAGCTGCGGAAGATCACACACAGGATCCATTGGTTTAACTACTCTTTAAACCCAGATTCTAGTGCAGCATACTGAGTGCCTTTCATGTCAACAAAATTCCGGTAGCATGGCACTATGATAATCTGGGTTCAAATCCTGGGCCCAGGACTCCATAATACGGAATCAAGTACGATACCCTTACTCCTTACCTACAAACTAGACAAAAAAAGGAATTTTTGTTCACACTGAAACCAAATAAAAACATACATACATAGACTCACGCCTGTATCCCAGAGGAATAAGCTGAGACAACGGATATCCATTGGTCACGATTCATGCACACCTCTATTGACTCATTTACTCTCATTATATTCTTCATACATGCCGGTTTAGGGTACTTTTGACCTAGCCTTTTTTGAGATCATCTGCGATTTGGTCGATATAAGAGTTAAATGATCATGTTAAATACAGTGGAGATAGATAACACCATCTTGTACACACGGCTAAATATCAAGCTATACATTTCCAATATAAGCTGGCCTCTCGTCGCATGGAAATCCTATACAACGCGGGTTCAGCTTATACTGGAACTGTTTAGCTTGATGTGTAGCCGTGTGTACTATGGGCGGTCTTATCGCATTAAGCAAGCCAATAAGTTATCAATTCTAACTGAATTCTAAATCTGCGACGGAACGATCTGTAAAAAGCCATGCACCAACAAAAAATCCAATCATATCCTGATCAAATAATCCTTCCACACTTTATAGGATCAACAATATCAATGGGCAAGGGACAGACCAACTAAATGGGTTGCAGCCCTTTGTTTGTTTCGAAAATTGACATGTCAATGCCTGGCAACTGGCAAATCGTATTATGTATGACTTGATATGGTCTACACGGCATCGTTAAAATTAATGATTATATTTTCGCGTTGTGCACTCTTTGGATGAACTAAACTCATGAAATTTGCGTCATTGTCAGCGAACGTTCTCCATGAAGTATATGTATACATTTTATATAATATATGTACTTTTTGAGTGAACTAAAAGCGTGAAATGTTGATTTTATAAACCAGATTGTGTGAATAATAATGTCCTCCTGGCCAAATTTCGGCCATGGCGGCCAGTCTCAACAGAGATTAGCCATCTGCGTGGGACATACTATAGTGCTTAAGTGTGTGCGTAAACACAGGAGCACTTTCTATTCCATCATTCTCATGATCCCATGGGACGGCTAGCGACACTACCGGAAAGAGTTCAGGTACAGAACCGACGGCTTTACGTGCTCTCTGAGGCACGGTATATAATACCGTCAACTCCCAGACTTCGAGCTGATGCTGAGAATTTTTTGCTTTTGAATATTTGTTCAGTAAACATCAGTTATTAATTTATACTGTCTCGCTGGTCTAGCGGTTTACGTTTTCAACCGCAGCTAATAAGGTCCTGGGTTCAAATCCCGGATCGGGACAAAAAGTGATTTTGGTATATTTTCTGTAAAAGAAGAAATTCTCAAATATGACTCTAATATGACTCCTTCTCTAAAGTATGACTCCAGGCTCATACAATCTAGTTTATAAAATAGAAACGGCTACCAAATATACTTCCTTAAAAGTCGGCTTGTATTAATAGCAATAAGTTTATATTCAACATAGATTTCACATTACTTCTTTGAAAGCAATAAATAACAGCAATAATAAATAAGGTGCAACAAAGCGTTCTTTATGATTGATTCAATAAAAATTAAACTAATTGATTGATTCCCATCGTTCTGTGCAATGTAATGATTGGTAACTTATACACAAAGAGGTTTGATCGATAACCATATTTATAAAGAAGTAACTAGTGATTTCAAAATGTCAGTTTTACAGATTTTTAAAACATATGGGAATATGTTACAAGCTTCACCGCTGTGACAACGCCAAAAAAAACAAAGAACAAAAAGTAGAACCCTTTAAAAGGTGATAAATCACCAGCCCCTCCTCTCAAAGGGGGGCTTATGCCCTAAGAGCCAATATGACCTTAAAACACAATGAAAATTACTATAATATTTGACTATTAACATGTATTGAAAATTATAATATAATTTTCATATTGTTCAAAATGTCAATCTTAACCAGCCCCAAATAAATTGTACTAAATGATACTTTCCGTACGTAATTTTGGCATAATAATATGAAACTAGCTAGGTGTTCACAAAAATACAAAATAGCTTATAATCCCTTAACCAATAATAAATCCTACTTAATTTTGTGCCGTTCTATGACAATTCAATATCGACCACGACGGACACGCCTCTAACAACCACCCCTATGTTTCCACTAATCGCGTTACGTTTCCACTATCGTCAAAAAAAGAGCTAGCCACAAGGTTCGCGCGTAAGCATTACTAATTGGTCCAAATCAAATACGAATTATGTTACACCAATCACCAGTATACTTTGACCTGTGATACCTCCAAACTTTATGACCACTATAGTAGAATTTAAGGTCCTGGTTATTCTGGTTTCTATCGTTATACAAACTGTTATTTTAATTTTTTTCTTAATTGTCGTGTAGTCGGGTACGATCAAAATTGAAACGTCATAGAGAAATATTGTGCGGCATGAAGCCACAGTGTTGAATGGCGGTGCGTACTTTATAATCTTGTTCGTTAAGTTCGTGCGTGTACGCATTAGGTGCCCTTTGGAGTTATTTATTGGGGAATTACTACGTGTGATAGTGATAGGTGGATATTTTGTGATTTTTGTTTGGACATTAAAATATTCTTGCATACGATGTTCTTACTGATAAATGAAACTCTCGGAACTTGCAATAGCCTTTAGAACAAAAACGAAAATCCACATTAACAGGTAGTTTATAAAATATTAGGATTAAATTGAAACTCTTTCTCCTTTTTATAATCATTAAAAAGGGTTTAGAATCTAAAAACAGAAAACGGCTGCTTACTCTGTGTCTCTTAACTTGAAAATTGTTTTGAGAATTACAGAAAAAAATTGCAGGAGGCCCTGAGCCACGTTGTTGATACCAAGACACAGAAAAAATAATTGTTGCTCATCACACAAAGATTTGTCCTGGAGGGGGGGGGGGTTGATGCTACCACCTCTGACTTGGCAGGCAGGGTCACTAACCATTAGACCAACAGGCCAATCAAAAATATTTGTAAAAATATTCAAATTATGAATACGGAACAATTAAACTATTTATAATTTTTAAATATATCTTATAACGCCGGACAGATTAAAATAAAACAAGGTCATCATGATACTAAAATTTTTGGATATTTATATGTATATTTTTAATTTCATTCTCTATTTTATTTATAAAATAAAATGGAGAATTAATGTTATATTATATAACCTACGATTAACTATTTATGTTATTTCATATCTTATGTATCTGACCAATTGGTCAATTTCTCTTAATTCGTATGATATGTAATAAATTATATTATTTCTTGCCTTTTTCCATTTATATTAGGGTCGGCTGCATTTCCAATCTGGTGTGGCTAGCTAGCAGTATTAATGGAACAAACCTATCGTGAACCAGTCAATATGATTTCGATGATGACCAGGTGTCAGATTTTAAAGGCTTGAACGTACTCGTAACTATTATCGAAGATGTTCTCACATGAGAACGCTGTCAGTTCCAATCGAAGCCATCTGGAACTTTTCGAGCTCTTCGATTCGTTTTTATGCAAAGATTGTTTGGTGCAGAATATGCGACTTTATGGGTCGAAATTCCCAACTCGTTAACACCTCTAAAACATAAAGATCATTTGTATACATTGCAATGTTTATTGAGACACGTTAAATTACCACAGATATTTCTGTCCTTATAATGATCTGCCTTTCTACAGACGCCAGCACATCAAGCTATCCCAATCTGTACAATTTCCCCAAGTGAAAGTGAACATTATGCTTTTGTGATAAATTTGAAAGTCTATAAAAGAAATTTGATAGATTGGGGTAGCTGGATGTGCTGGTATCTGTACTTTGGAGATTGGTATGTATGATGTGATGTATGTATGACGCACACGAAGAATCAAAAACTCCTCCGCGCAAATAACGCAAACATTGAAGGCGTTCAAGTCGACTAATTTATTTATTTTCGAAGTGAGTTTAACCTCTAGCGTGATAAAGTCTAGTTTCTTTTACTTGAACCACCAGTGACTTATTGGTTTACGCCCGAATTAATAATAATAATATCTGGGGACAATATCACACAGATCATCTCAGCCCCAAACTAAGCAAAGCTATTACTATGGGTACCAGGCGACGATATACATACTTATATCCATAGATAGATAAATACTTATATACATAGAAAACATCCATGACTTAGAAACAAATATTCGTGCTCATCACACAAATATTTGCACTTACCGGGATTCGAACCCAGGACCACCAGGTTCGTAGGCAGGAGCACTACCAACTAGGCTACGGTGACCATCAAATATGACACAATAATGAGAATAAAAAAGATATTTCCAATCAAAATAAAAAATCAATTTGCACCGCCCTCCCGCCCCCAAAAATATGCACATGCATATTTTTGCGTTTATATGCATATAAAAAGCAAATACATACGCCAGTACGATACCCAATACGTGTTTCAGTCCTCCATGGACCATTCTCAAGGGCTGCTAACTCGTCGAGTGCCCGAATGATTTCTACAAAGTAACGCCTGATTCCATTACTTAGATATTTCCAAGTCAAATCAAACAACAATTTAATAGATCACATTTGACATCTGTCAGTTACTAGTAAAATAAATTGTAAAATGACCTTATTTGTTATTATTAGACTCAAGATAAATCATAATTGAAAAAAATTTAAGCAAATAACTACGAAAACTTAAGAAATATTTTATGCCTAGCGGTTAAGGTTACGTTGTTGAATTTTGATGAAGTGTCAAATTTGATCTATTAAATTGGCCCTACTTTAGTATCCCTATTTTAAGTAGGTGTTGAAATGCGTACGCGCATTCAATTCAGTAGCAAAGTATGAAAGCTAATCTGTGCGCCTGCACATCGTTATAATTACTGTGAGCGATGATCCTACGGAACCCGATGTTACTGTATTGGTATTATTTGTAACAGTAATAAGCCATTGGTTTGAATACATTGAGTTGCTATATCGACTGAATAACATACCCGTTATGAAATCACTATATATATAAGGTTATTTGATCATAACTTCTTGGTCGAATTTTAGTCACGGCGGCCAGTCTCAAACTAGACGAGTTTTTTTAATAATAATACTAATAATTTACACACGGCCATCTGATCCCAAACCAAGCAGAGCTTGTACTATGGAAACCAGATAACTGATATACTACATTTACTACTTTTCTTTTGTAAATAGATACTTATATAGATAATTACACATAGACTCACAACAAACAGACATGTTCATGCACACAAATATTTGTCCCGGGTGGGAATCGAACCCGCGACCTCCGGCGTGAAAAGCAAGCATTTGCCAACCACGCCAACAGGCCCGTCATCTCCGGGACATATGATAGTATTCAAGTGTGTCCGAATACCCAAGGGCACTTTCTATTCCATCACTGATGGGGCTACTAGCGACACTACCGAAAAAGTCAGGTTCAGGGCCAACGTTTACTTTTAACACGATGTTTACAGTTAACCTAAGAGACTTTCACTGCTTCACCGGACAATAGAAGTGAGCGAGGGCTGAAGCCGTCTAGCTCACTAGTCACAGACATCTAGCTGTGCCCCGCGGTACTACCCTCGTTATACTTTATAAATTATAGCCTGTGTGTTAATCCAGGGTGTCAGCTAACTCCATACCAAATTTTATTAAAATCGCTCCAGCCGTTTAGATGTGAAGAAGTAACAAACATACACACTCACTAACTCACGCAGTCACACACTCACAAACTTTCGCCTTTATACTATTAGTGTGGTTAAGTAGTTGTAGTTTACTCGTTTGTTATTTTTCTAATCCGAATTTATTTGGATTTGACGTTGAGTGATTTTAATAAAATTTGGTAAGGAGTTAGCTGATACCCTGGATTAATACATAGGCTATAATTTATAAATCTTCAAGCGGGTAAATCCGCCGGGCACAGTTAGAAAATAAATAAATAAGAAATATAATTTCCAAACTACAGCTACTACTTATAAAGTATCAAACATACTCGTATCACTCAAAATGTAACCGTCACAAACGGTGTCCTACCATATTATCAGATAAATCAAAAGAAGTGACAATCCTAACCGTTAAACTCGTGCCCTTGCACAGAATCAAACCCGCATCCGATCATATCTAGGCTCGTGTTGACGCATAAATATTACACCCAGTAAAAAACAGCCATATGGTTGTAATACAATCTTGATTTCGAGGGATGGATGCGTAGATGTATCAATACTACTTTTTTATCAATCCATGTTAAGATGTTTTTTAAAAAGAATAATATAATGTACCTATTAGACACGCAAGCCAGAATATTTCTTTTTAGAAAGGCAGAAGTTTTGTATACTTAATTTGTTTTACAATCAAGCTTACAGACTCAATATGAATTTTAAATTAACTTAACTGTAAACCAACTTTAATGAAGTTGATCTATTTTACTAGCTACCTAGTCTTTTTCTTTATTTCTATTAGGGCTTCGCTCTCAAGCTAGCCAGCGGTTTGCTACCAGAGATTCTAGACATTATGAATAGGAAAATAAAAAAAATAATATGTAGTGTAAATGCAGCAAAATATTGGTCAAGTATTTAGTAACCCTCATTCTAAAATAGTAGTCATGGGTTAAATCTCCACCCAGAACTAGTCTTTGTGTGATGAACATGAAAATTTCGGTGTAATTTATCTATAATATGTGAGTATTTGGTTTATCAGTTATCTGGTTGACATAGAACAGGCTCTGCCTAGTTTGGGATCAGATGACGATGACTCAGTTGTCCCAAGATATTTATTTTTTATCTCCATATTATCAGTCGCAAAAATAAAAAAGTATGTTTTAGAATAATAGTAGTCCTTGCCTAGTATAATACTTCGCGGTTCGTTAATGTCTTCCCATAATAAAAGCGAGACGTTCTAAAAGTCAGTAAGACTGTCCTAATCCAAATTATCACGCAATGACTTCTTCATTCCACGTAATCTTATTTAAGTCTCACCAAATGGCACACAATAAAAACTAAGATGACAAAATACACCCCTATCAAGGTGCGAATCATCCAAAAAACGGACAGACAGACAGTTACAGATTATACGCAACCCTCGCCATTATAAACATATTAAGATATTATCATCACAAAAACGTTCTTTCAAACATTTATAATCCTTTCATGCTATATCTTTGTCGTCCAAAAATGAACTTTATTAAAACGGAATAAGAACGATCTACTTCAACAATTAAGATGTCTGAGGGTTGGTTTAATAGACAATCAAATTTCAACCTTATTTTTAAATTTGTAAAGTTATGTTTTCAGTGTGATTTTCAAAAAGATTTATAAGTCAAAATTGTCTATTTAAGAAATATAAAGACATGTTTATTCGAGTCAAGAACAATAGCATTTAGTGAAAGGAAGTGACTTGTACGTGCATATATGAGTAAACACAGCGTAAACTGTGAACTAGAAGGAATAAAATAAAATATGGGTGCCTCTATGACCCTCAGTTTGCATTTGAATCGACGCGCAAATCATACCCGGTATAGTGCAGCGGTTAAAACAGTCACCTCTCCAGCTTGATTCCCGCACAGGACAACTATGTGTATGACACATATGTAGGTCGTTGTTCTGAGTCTGGGTTCGTTTTTGTACATCAATTACATGATTGTGTACCCCACGACGGAGAAAGGCATATGCATAGTGGAGACCTGGTCTTTAAATAATTGTATAAGCAAAAATCAACCTTCTTGTGAATCTATTCGTCAGTATCTGCTTGTTATATTCGGACTAAAAATGAGAAGGTCTCCAAATCAAGGTTTTCGTATAAATCTGCATCTGGCGCTCCTTGTAGATCGCATGTGAAATTCTTTCTTCTTATGGAATTCTTCTAAAATTCCCCTCAATAAACCTGGCTTCTATTCCTACTCCTTAACTGTTCTTGCGGTCAAGTTGTGGAGCTCTAAAATAACTGCAATGCCATTTATTCCGGATGAAATAAATTTTGACTCGTCCCGGTGACAGGAACTGCGTGAGAGCTCACACATGGCGCATTTACAAAATCCCCGCGACGAGCACATTGTGTGAAAGCCTCGACCTACACGGTACACTTCTGATTGTGTACGGAACACTTGGCATTGTTTACTTCCACTGATCATTTTTACTTCTTCCTCTTGATTTGCCTTTGATTTCATTTGAATTGAACTCGCCGCACTATGGAATATGGTAGAACAAACGCATATCAATATTGATTTTTACAACTGATTGAAATAGGGTACTTTATGAATGTAATTTAACAGTTCGAAAGTCGAAGTTCAATATTCTATCACATAAATCACGTTGTACATATTGAAAGTATTTTTTTTCATGTCGTCAAGTTAAACGTTTTTGCAATCGGTAAATATTAAATTGTTCATTTACGATTTTCAAAGTGAAATAGTTTTAAAACTTCAAAGGAAAAGGTACAAGGTATTATATGTTTTTAAAAGCTCATCTATTGTAAGTTTAGAGTATATATAATTGATTGTTTTAAATACGACTATGTAAATAGAAAATAATTTAAAGAAAACATGAACAGTGTTAATTCATAGTTTAGTTGCTCATCAAAAACATATCAAAAAATTAGCTGCGCATTTTTGCGCGTTACGAAGATATGTCAAAAATGGAATATTAGTTTGGGAACGGAAATTGCTATCAATTGCGGTTTCGTAGTTGACTTTTATCAATAGTTTGTGGTATGTTTTATCAATTAATTGTTTTATTTTGTTAAGTTTTTATCAATTTCCGTGAGAAAATAGATATCTGAAATAATTCCCACATTCTGAAACAATATAAAAAGGGCTGTAAAAATATGTCTCCATTACAGTTTCAGTGGTCTTTAACTAGAGTACGGCTATTTCATTCTTCAAAATGTCTACTTTTAACTGTATTAAACGTGAGTTAATAGTGTCTTATATAGAAGGCGGAAGAACGACTGCGGCACTTTCAACATATTTGGAGGAAAAACAAGTTTCGGAAGACAATATATGTTTTATTATTGGCAATATTCAAAGAAGTATCATCCCTTCGTTTAATAAACGCTGGAGTGAAGCAGGGCGCAACAAGGAAAACTTTTTAAGAAAGAACGCTAGTTGGTTGGATTCTGAATATTCTTTGACTATACCGACATCAGAAAACGTATCAGCCGACTCTGTACCATCTACTTCTTCTGGTAAACGAGGAAGACCGTGTGTTGACATACACGGTCATATGACTATGGAGACTCTTCAGAATCGAGCAAAAAAAGAAAAAACACTATTTTGTTAAATGAATATGGTTTGGAGCACATTACAAGCGCATATCTACAAGGATTGCGATCTATAGGAGGAGAAGGAACTGAAGCAAAACTAGTTGAAAATTTAAGATTGGCTGATGCCGAAAAAAAGGTTTTGTTATGAATCAGTTAGATAATGCAAAAATAATCAAAGGGCTTACCGATGAAGAAGCTTTAAGAGTGTTCATCGACTTGGAACTAACAAAAGCTCAGTATCTGTATCTCCGGAACGTTACAGATGAAAGAAACTGTTCAATATCTCCACCTTACTACAAAATACAAGAAATGAAACAGAGGTGCTATCCACCATCGCCAACAATCGAAATCACAAATACGTATGCAAAAATATTGAAAATTCAAGATCTATTTGATCACACTGCAGCTAGAATTTTATCTATAGATACAGTTTACAAGAATGGACAAAAACATTTACTATTATATAGCAAATGGGGTTGTGATGGGTCATCTGGACAAAGCCAGTACAAACAAAAACTTCCAGAGGAGTCTGAACTTATTTCCGATGCAAATTTATTTATTACTTCTTTTGTGCCCATCAGATTAATTGACGAGGAATCAGGCTCTATCGTATGGCAAAATCCAGTGCCTTCATCTGTTCGTTTCTGTCGGCCTATATCTATCGAATTTTGCAAAGAAACACCGGAAAAGACGAAATCTGTTGTAGATGAAATAAAAAACCAGATACAAACTTTGCTTCCATCCATAATCAACAAAGAAGGCGTAGGAGTTCAAGTCAAACATGAACTTTTTCTGACGATGATAGACGGAAAAGTGGCTCAAGTTTTGACAGACACGGCTTCTAGTTCTACTTGTACAATATGCGGAGCAACTCCCAGGCAAATGAATGATTTAACCAAAGTAACAGCCAGGCCTGCAAATGAAAATGCTTATCAATACGGATTGTCCACATTACATGCCTGGATTCGGTGCATGGAAATGATCTTGCACATATCATATAATTTATCTTTCCAAACGTGGTCTGCGACAAGCGAAGAAAAAAAAAGACTCAAGCAAGAAAAGAAGACTGAAGTACAGAAGCGTTTTCGTGAAGAGTTAGGTCTACATATAGATAAACCACGACAGGGAACGGGAAATAGTAACGATGGTAATACTGCTAGAAGATTTTTTTACAATGCTTCCTGTTCTGCCGATATCACAGGGGTGGACATTGATTTAATTAAACGGTTATAGATAGTTTTGCAAGCTTTGTCATCACCAGATTTTCTTAGAATTTCTTACTATCTACCACTATACCAATAGTGGTAGATAGTAAGAAATTTGAGAATTATGCTCTGGAGACTGCAAGGATATATGTCAGTAAATATAGTTGGTATTACATGCCATCATCTGTGCACAAAATTTTAATCCATGGAGAAAGTATTATAAATCATTTCGCAGTTTTACCCATTGGACAACTTTCCGAAGATGCGCAAGAATCGCGCAATAAGGATTATAAAAAATTTCGGCTACACCATTCTCGAAAATGTTCACGAACATCTACCAACGAAGACGTGTTCCATACACTACTTTATACATCAGATCCATATATAACGAGCTTACGAAAACCATACGCTAAAAATGTGAAGGAGCTAGATGAGGATACTTTACACCTTCTCAAGGTCAATGAACTTATTTCAGATCCTGAAACTCACCAGGTCTAAATGTGAATCTTCTTGATCAAAATTTAAATAGATATTGCGATAATTTTGATGTTTCCTATGTTTTAGACTAATGTTATATATATTGTACCATTTTTAATTTTATTTTATCACTAAATGTTAGTTAGCATAAATGCGTAATTAGGATTATGAAATACACATACGATATTACTGTCAAAAATATGATATTTTAATAAATATGTACCATTTTAAACATTGTCACTTTTCTTTGTCATATAAAAAAATATATGCGTAACTTTAATACATTAAATACTACTTATATGAATCCTTATTATGTTACTTTATAGTGTGCAAAATTTCATAGCCTTCTTTCAAATTGACGGAAATACAGATTTTTGATCCGAAACGCACCGAAATATTCCACAGTGCGCCGTTCTGTACCGATAGACTGCTTATATACTGCTGAATAGTTCCAAATTTTTAACTTCCCGAAAATGATTCCTTTTATCCAGGATCTTCATCAATATTGAAATACTGCTGTCCTTTTCTTAACCTATCTCTTTCTTTTCTATCAGAAAATTCGCACCCTTCTTTTCATTCGAGAACCATCTAATTTCAATATTCGCATTAAGAATTTGGTATGACATTTTCATCAGCTATCCTTTTTCTTTTGTTCGGTAAATTTGCACCAACTCTTTCTTTTCATTATATTTCCATGTAATGTAAATTTTTCATTAAGAATTTTATATAATAAAAAATTCTCGACATTTTACGCAAGTTACCAAAAATCCCTTGCTGGTAGGTACTGGGCTTTGAGCCCACGAAATGAAACGAGCACATGAACGTGACATTATGACTGACCTACACGCATAATTATCGATTTTAACATATTTTATTTGTTTCTTATCACTTGTTGTTAAAAATTATGATGTTTTTGTGTGAACATGCATACATAAATAAATAAAGTTTTGTTTTGGGTGGGGACTGAACCTACGACCGCTGGACTACTACAGACTCATGTAATCACTAGACCAAAAGGCCAGTCAAATATAATAATACTTTGCGGCATAATATAAAAATAAACCAATCAGTGTCAAAAAAGAAGTTAAAGTCGGTTTTATGTACTCAAACAACTATTATCTATGGCTACGAATAAAATAAATAGTTCTTCGTGTAAAGAAAAGTCGTGTTAATTATTATAAGGTTATATTTTATTACGTCATCTCCATTGTCTTTAATTGGAACATGAAATCGTAATCACGGAGCCCTAATCAGGATTAAAGTACAGAGAAAGAATAATTAAACCATTTTTATAAAGGTCAAGCTACTTTGAAACTAATGCTTGGTAAATTAATATTTTTATGTATTGGAATGGACTGGCCTGTTGGTGAAGTAGTTTGTGACCATGACTCCTAAGCTAGTGGCGGTGGCTTTGATCCCCACCCAGGACAATTGTTCGTGTGAAGAGCACAATTATTTGTTGAAAAATGAGTTTGTGTCTGGGTGTAATTTATCGATATAGAAGTATTATCAGTTTATCAGTTATCTCCTTTTCCGGGATTTCCTTGTAAAGAAATACTAACATACTACTAGCTATATCTAGTTTGTTACCTGGTGACAATATAGGTATAGCTAGTAGTATGTTAGTTGCCCCACGATATGTATATTTATTTATTTAAATATCAAAATCAGTAATGCCAATAATTTGGTATTTATCAATAATGCAAAATAGTAGCCTACTGCAACTATTTTGCATTATTGATAAATATCAAATTAATATTCTTTAGTATTAAAATATCTTTACAAAGAAATCCCTTTCCTTAACTAATTTATAAATATATTGTCTACCATCTTTCATTAAAACTAATAGCATGTGCGTTTTCTGAAAAACTTCAGAAATGCTTTTAGTTTAGGAGGTATTCCCGATCCGGTATGACATGGCAACTTTCAAGATCTTTGAGATTATTTACAATGAAAATCATTTCCAATTATATTTCATTTTTTAGGCAGTCAGTTTCTGACACGATTGAAATAAAACGGTAGGTATCCCAAAGCGGTCACACAAGATGTAGTTAAATATATCTAAAAATATACGTATCGACAATTAGTATTTCGAAAACCTTAAATAACCAATATGACAATAACTTAAAGAAATAACTATTTAATTGAATCGTTATTATCTAATATTAAATTATATTCTACTGGATCAAATATCACGATGTAGCAATCTATTCTTATCCACAATTAAATATATATTGGTAGCTAATTTGGGATACTATTCATTTTCAGACTATTTACAAGGGCTTTATAAAGTCTATGTGAATAAGTCCCGTATTTATTTTATACTTGAACCAAACCTCAAAATAAATTATGCATTATCGTTATAAAATGCAAGGCTTAATTTAACTAATGTATAACCTAACGATTACGGACATCTGTTCTCTGGTAGATATAAAGTCAGGATGACCTCTTCTCCTCGTGCCCCCCACGGAATAGAGGGGGTGGTGATATGCGTCGCTATCTGCCCCACAGCCAAGGGGTTGCTACTTAACTTAAATGAATTTTAATCTATTAAATTATAATTTAATAGCACTGCAATGCTGAAATAATGGGGCTGGTTTGAGACCCCCCGGACGATTAAATTTATGATTCGTTTTTTTCGAGATTGAATTTAATCTGTATTAATTTGGAGCCAAGTTCATACTTAAAGTGAATTTCCCTACGCATAATGTGAATTAATGCAGTGCTATAATTATTGTTGCTATAATAACAATTATTTGCAGAAACAAAGGTTTCTGCAGCGTCCGATGTTATCTGCAGTTCAGTCGACTCGAAGTTTAAAAATAGCATGAAGGTAGTTATTATTTTAAGTAGGTACTTCGATTAAATGTACAGTATTCTTAGGCTCATTAAATATTACTATAACTCTGGTTTTTGCTTTTTACGTTTATAATATCTTGTTTATTCATCCGCCTAATATTGTCCACTGCTGGACATACGCTTCCCCGAAAAGTTTCTACAACGTTGCCATTTGGAGGGGTTTGCTGGGCGAGTTGGTGACGAGGAGATAGTAGCTTGTACTTGTGCTGCCCGGCTACCTGCTAGTCGCCTTGTATCACCAGTTAATTATATATTTTTTTATATTCACATCTCATCAAAAAAATTTAAACATCTGTGAAGTTTTGTGATTCTTGTGATTCTTTTTATATTAATTATTCAGCTAATAATTAATATAAAAAGAATCACAAAACTTCAGTTCTTTAGTCTACAAAATAATAAAGCACAATTCCAAATTTAAGTTAAATGAATAAATTTAAAAAAAGGTCTGGGATGTGTAGATATCGAATCACGTCTGAGTTATATGGCCGGTAGAGGCAGTTCCTTTAAGAAATCGTTACTTAAGCTATATTTAACTAATGTGGCTCCATTAAATTTGAGGATATAAATACCATTCACCATTTATCTGACTAATATCCATATTTTTATACAAATTGAGTTTCAAATGAACGGGGCGTCAAAATGAGTCAATAATTTAATTCTTAAAATAAAACCCGAATATTGTTATTACAAATCAATTAATTCCCTAAACGTTAACAAAACCGAAATCGATATTTAATTCTGAATCAAAGCATGCACTGAATTAATTGTCCGAGTTGACCCATCAACCTTAAAAGTCAAAACAGCAATCAAACTGTATCTAACAAAAGACCACTTAAGGAATCAATTCATATCGTTTTCCTTCTATTTTCCAATCATCTTAATAAACTCAATAACAATACATGCCATAATTGACAAATTAAAGGCGGTTAAATCCTCAGATATAAAGGAAACCGCTGCAAATTAATTACAATGCATTTAAATGCACAAATACAATGGTACTGTTGTCACAGTCTACTTAGACACTATATAGTAACGAAACTTACATAAAAGATCAATAAAAGAAGCTGGTGACTCGGCTAAATATCAAGAGGGACGGGTGGAGTGGAACAATCTACATTAGTAGCTCAGATGCAGAAAATATGAATTTGGATAGTCAACGAGACTATAGCCAGTCGATGATTTGGCGGTGTCCGGCAACCTTTAGATTCGACTAGCCCAAGACAGAAAAAGATGGCACGAGATTATGTAATGCCTACATTTAAACCTAGTATTTAATTTATTAGCATCCTCCAAATCACTTATCCAACAATGTCTAGTACCTTAGTACTACACTTAATAGTAAAAGAAAAAAAAACACTATAAACAAACTTGAGTATTTTATGTGGAGACCCTACAATAAGATATCCTTATAATATTTTGGGTTCAACAAACAGCTCATTAGTTTCAATTTTAAAAAATATCTTTAATAAAAAAGACGATCTAATTTAAGGACTCTGTGCAACTAATATAATAGAAACATAGTCTCTCACACACAATTATTTATGACACAAAGGAAAAATTCGTATGTCACATAAATATTAACAGTGATCATTATTTGATACAGTTTACCATCTGTATAATTATGTATTCTGTAGTGTTGTTGGAATATGCGGCATTTAAGATTGACGGAACAAAAAAATTCATGTGTGAATTAATTGATGCAAATTTTGATGATTCTGTAACATGCGGCAATTAAATGTGATCTTTGGAGTTCCATTTTGCTGTTTTGAATTAATAATGCACTCAATTATTTATTAATTGCATCGGTCTCTTTTATTTGTCTAAAGTGTAACTTGTTATTATTATTTTGTGGTATTTTAATCTTATATATTTTTTAAGATTCTTCTGTTCATGATTCGGTTGTTCTGCAGGTAACGTGAGCAAACAAGAAATACTTTTGTGTAATCTTTTTAAAATGTAATCAATTTTATTTTATAACTTGAAGTTTATAGTTAGCCTAGGAGGCTTTTACTGAGAGTCGAAGCGGCCCATGACAGGTGGCAAACAAGCTGCCAATGAGGCGCCTCTTCTGGGATCACGGGCGGTTGGAGTGGGGACTCTGGCCATCCATGCAGAAAGTGGTCACGGGAAGAGGCAACTTGTGGTAGCTGCAGGCTGCCTACGCATAAGGAGTGCATCGGGGGGCATCAGCATCTTTGCCCCTCGGGGAGAGCTTATTTAAGATGCATAGATGAAATGGCGGTGGTTCCGGATGGAGATCGTCTCGAGTTCACGGAGCCATCACCCACGGCACCAAGAGGCTAGGCTACCGTGGTGGTTTCAGTGGGTAACCCCCGGGGATTCCCGCATACCCCGAAGTCTCCCAAACTATGGAGACCTATAAAAGATTTCCACCACGTTAAAAAAACGGAGGCTTTTACTGCTTCACTGGACAATAGCGGCGACCGTTGACTCTATCCATCAAGACAGACAAACAAAAAGAATTATACATATGTAGTATTATATCAGTTATCTGGTTTCCATAGTACAAGATTTGCTTAGTTTGGGATCAGATGGCCGTGTATAAATAATGTCCTAGGATATTATTATTAGTTTCATACATTTTAACGAAAACAGATTTTAATTAATGATGATCGAGCAATTACTTATTCTGAAGTACGTGCACGATTTATTAAAAGGTTGCACTTTTTGTAGCGAAACCACAAAAATGTAATTTTGTATTTAACTTCGTCTTGTTTTCTTGGATCCTGTGAGTCTTTGCCCTTGGAAACATTTCAGGTCAATCGAGAATAAGCAAAAAATGAGACAAATAGTATTAAAGAGTTTGAGTACCTACCTAATGCAATTAGAGTTCATTTTAGTATATCAATCTTTTATTTTTTACTGTGACTAGTCTCGTTTTATTTACACATGCTTGACTTGGGGAGTAATCCAGTAAAAATATTAGACTTAAACTAGATAATTAAACATAATCTCTTGACAATAACTGGATATGAGCTAGCTAAATATCAATGCTATAATAAAATAAATTTTATAAATGTTTTCATACAATGTGTACCTAAATATCTATGTTACTAGAAATAATAATGTATACAACTAATCTGGTTTCCATAGTACAAGATTTGCTTAGTTTGGGATCAGATGGCCGTGTATAAATAATGTCCTAGGATATTATTATTAGTTTCATACATTTTAACGAAAACAGATTTTAATTAATGATGATCGAGCAATTACTTATTCTGAAGTACGTGCACGATTTATTAAAAGGTTGCACTTTTTGTAGCGAAACCACAAAAATGTAATTTTGTATTTAACTTCGTCTTGTTTTCTTGGATCCTGTGAGTCTTTGCCCTTGGAAACATTTCAGGTCAATCGAGAATAAGCAAAAAATGAGACAAATAGTATTAAAGAGTTTGAGTACCTACCTAATGCAATTAGAGTTCATTTTAGTATATCAATCTTTTATTTTTTACTGTGACTAGTCTCGTTTTATTTACACATGCTTGACTTGGGGAGTAATCCAGTAAAAATATTAGACTTAAACTAGATAATTAAACATAATCTCTTGACAATAACTGGATATGAGCTAGCTAAATATCAATGCTATAATAAAATAAATTTTATAAATGTTTTCATACAATGTGTACCTAAATATCTATGTTACTAGAAATAATAATGTATACAACTATATTACTACAAACATTTTCTGACTATTTACAAGCGCTTTTTTAAAGTCTACGTGAATAAAAACCTTTTTTATTTTTATTTTTATTTATTTTTAATCCGGTGAATGCGTGACGAGAACGTTACGAAAAGTAATCGGGCAAGGCGAATGTGAGTTGAGAAGGACATATAAGTTAGTGCAAATAGAATGAGAGAGTAACGTTTCGTTTATTATTTTAGGGGCCAGAAAGAGGTGCGAGCATATATTTTCTTTCTCTCTTAGCCAAATACGTTTCGAATATCTAAGTTTTACTTAAGTGTTAATTTTGTATACTTTTATATCGTGATTGATACAAGATGGACCGATGATATTGTGCGGATCGCTGGAAACTGCTGGATGCGAATAGCGCAAGACCGGCAATTGTGGAGAACTTTGGGGGAGGCCTTTGTCCAGCAGTGGACGTCTTTCAGCTGATATGATGATGATGATGATATCGTGATAAATGTGTTCAATTTTAGTAATAATTAATGTTCAGACGCCAGCACATCCAGCTACCCCAATGTGTCATATTTCTTTAATAGATTTTCAACTTTATAACATAAGCATAAGGTTCTTATTCAATTGGGGAAATTTGACAGATTGGGGTAGCTTGATGATCCGGCGCCAGTACACGCTTAAAACAAATAAAATTAAAACTGTTTATATCCATATAGATTTGAAAAAGCGCTAGTAAATGGTCACAAAATGAATTATAGTACAACAAATTATTTGATATTATATTGATTTAAAATTAAGGTTATTCGAAGTCATTGTTGAGACATTGACAATTTTTTCTATTATTTTTACACAAGAATAAATACCATGAATAATTATGCCAAACTCAACTAATGTACAAAAATCAGTCTTCTATACATATAACAAAATCGTAGGAAAGTCAAAGCTGTACATTGAATATTTTTTAAAGGATATTTGGGGCGTGATCTTCAATCGATATCGAAGCCAAAAATATAGTTTTTAGAATTTTTGTCTGTATGTACCTATGTCCGGCCTAAACTCAAAAAGTACTGTACTTCAAATTTCGCATGAATATTATTAAGAGGTCGGGTCATCGAATAGGCTATTATCATTAGCATATTATCACCTATGGGGGAGGAGCTGTGATCATTTATAAAACTTAACGCGGGTAAAACCGCGGGGCACAGCTATTATATACATAAAATATGAAACATAAAACGTAAAGTCGACGTAGAACCTATTTCTTATTTCCCATGGCGTCATTACCAGCAGTTCAAGAACGCAAAACAATTGAACTCCGCCAAGATTAGTGAGAACTAGCTGCCTATTTATGTTGTTATCTACTTTTAGTGGTGACTTGTTGACATAAAAGTAATATATGAAGATTAACCTTGGGACCGGACTAATATCATTATCCCATTTCATGCAGGAGGGAGGGGTGTAGAAATCGTCCCGGTAGAATATCTACCAGACAACGGACTGAGGGAGAGGCGTTTCTTCGTTTGCTAAGCCTGGTATGTCCCCTGAAATGATAAACACAAGTCCATTGTAAAGCTCCTTGGTGAAGCCTTTGTCCAGGAGTAGAAGTATTTCGGCTGATAAGATAACTACCACCGCATCTTCATGTCAAATTAATATAAGTTTTGAGCTGCGGTAAATTGGCAAACGAAAGCCAGTATTTCAAAAAAAAAATCAGTTGTCATTAGAATACTTTTTTAAGTATTACAGGTCGACAGAAGAATTTTTTATTTAGTGAACCATCTTAGTGTTTTGCTACCAATGGGTTTTGATGTACTATGTCAATTGAATAATTCTTTCGGGGAGGTAAACCACACGGCTTAAATAACTATTGACTACCTAAATTAAACTAGCTTTTGCATAAAACATACAATTTTATGTAATGATATTAAAATTGTTATAGTTGATGTTATGATATGAAGCTAACGCGATTGTAGATACTTGGCTCTGACGTCGCAGATCGTGGGTTCGATTCTCCACCAGGACAGATATTTGAGTTCATGAACATGTGTGTTTCTCCTGGATCTGGATAATTAACTGTACAAGTAAGTATGTATAGTATATACAGAAAAGTATATATATATATATATATATATATATATATATATATATATATATATATATATATATATATATATATATATATATATATATATATATATCTTATCTGGTTTCCATAGTACAAGCTTATAATGGCCCAGGATATTATTATTACTAGAGTTCGTACTTGTTTGAAATTCGATCATTAAGGTTTTATTGTCAAAGATTATTAATTCAAAGATTATTATATACTTTAAAGGCAAACAATAAAATAAAATTATACCAAAAAATATTAATCTGTTCACAGTTTTGACACTCAGTTTGTCATCTCTTCTCAGTTTGTCAGTGTGGTAAAAGCATGGTTATGTTTCTTTTTAGTAACATAATTTAAATGTATAGGCATTACCAGTAAATTATGATATGTATAAAAACATTAGCTTTCTGCACTGCTTCTCCATATGAACTTCCAAACTGTTCCAAATTTCATACTCCTTTATCCATGCATTTTTCGTAAAAGTAGGTGCAAAGTCATTGCTTCACATATTAATATCTAATATATATCTATAATATCTAGGGACAATGTCACACAGATCAACCTAGCCCCAAACTAACCAAAGCTTGTACTATGGGTACCAGGCGACCATATACATACTTATATAGATAGATAAATACTTATATACATAGAAAACATCCATGACTTAGAAACAAATATTCGTGCTCATCACACAAATATTTGCACTTACCGGGATTCGAACCCAGGACCACCAGCTTCGTAGGCAGGAGCACTACCAACTAGGCTACGGTGACCGATATTAATATTATGATGTTATTAAATGTCAACCTAGCTCTATGTAAATTGCTACTCGTATGAAAAAATGCAAGCATCGCACAAATAAGACAATCGCACACACAGACAGACAATCTAAACGCTCACACGTCAACGGTCAGCCTTGTGCCCCTTAGCCGAACAATGCTCAGATAAGGCGCAATTACGCTGCGCCCGGGCAACGGCGATTTGGCGTTAAATTCCTAGCACAGTCACCATGCAACGCTCTATTGTAGATGAGGCAGTTTTGCAGGACCACATTTTAAAGTAAAGCCATCGGTACTGAAGAGTTTTCGTTAAACAAATAGTGGATATTTACCTTTATATTATAAACGACGATCAGCGACCAACATACGATCCACTTGATGGTAGCTCACGATTTTGCTTGTGACTGTAGTACAAAAGACATAAACGGGCCATTACTGTACAAAAAACTTGAGAGGTGTCAAGGGACACCCGGATGGAACGAAGTTATTTCTTATTATTTATTATGTACAAAAAACCTGTATACACTCAACAAAAATAATCGTCGCGACACCACACTGTTCAATGCGAAATAGAAATGAAAATATTTGGCTTGATTTCTATAAGAGAGAGAGAGACAGATAGAGAAACATGCGCACGCCACACAGCTGCAAAAAGTGTCGTGACAACTTTTCGTAAGATTTTTTTCCGTCTAGCCCCCTTTCACAACGCGCGATAAGGAACTTCGTTCCAAAAGATTTGTACTACCTGCTCTACTACCATTGCGGCAAACAAAGCCCATAATAATAACAATCACACGTGACTGACCCTCCCAATGAGGTCCGGCAATGTTACTCACACCCAGAACTACACAAATAACAATAAAATTTTACTATTTCGGAGTGATGTGACTAACATCAATGAGGGCTTTTGCCATTCAGGATGAAACTCTTTTCCTTCTGAAACCCAAAAGAACTGTCAATCTGAAGTGTCAGTGGATGGGACATATAGCTCGTAGAATTTACGTTTCCTGCAGCTGAAACGGTTTTGAGTGGCGACCACGGAATGCAAGACGCAGCGTGGGCAGGCTCCCCATAACTTGCGTTGGTCGAAGGAAGCCGTTAGACCGCCGATAGAACCATTGTGAAGACCTTAATCTATCAGTCTTTCAGATGATAATGTTTATGAATTTTATTATATTACTTACTAGCTGTGCCCCGTGGTTTTACCCGCGTAAAACTTTATAAATAATATGTAGCCTATATAATTTGAAGTAAATCCATGCAGTACTTTTTGAGTTTAGCCCGGACATACATACAGACAAACAGACACACAGACAAAAATTCTAAAAACTATATTTTTGGCTTCGATATCGATTATGGATCGCGCCCGAAGTATCTTTTTAAAAAAATATTCAATGTACAGTGTTGACTTTCCTACGATTTTATTATATATATAGATTTGGTTGTCAAGTTTGCCTTCTTTAATCACGGTGCGGAGATGTAGTTGAACTAATATTTGCCACCTCCATACTGCGTCGAGCGCCATGAGCGCTGGTGTTAGGTGCTCAGCGATAGCATCGCCGGCGGAACCCGCGGTCATCTCCGATCCGCAGATTCCATTCACGCACAATTTTAGCCCATGTTTGATTTAACACCAATTATGGACTTCCTTGTTATAAGTTTTCTATCTTTTACTTTCCTTTAATTTTATTTTAACAGGTATAAAATATTAGTATATCTGGAAAGGGAAAAACTAGTAGAACATTATATGACCAAATCGTAGGCGTTCTTAAGAAAGGCCAGGTCAGAAGTACCCTAAACTGGCGAGCATGAATGTAGAATATAATGACAGTAAACAAGGCAAAAAAGTGTGCAAACGTCGTGACAAATAGAAATCCGTTGTCTCTGCCTACCCCTCTGGGAACAAGAATGAGTCTATGTATGTATGTATGTATAAAATATTCTATTCGACATAATTATAACATCACTGTGTTACTTTGTATCGATACACATTATGATATGTATTCATATTTAGTCACCGTAGGTCACCGTAGCCTAGTTGATAGTGTTTCTGCCTACGAAGCTAGTGGTCCTGGGTTCGAATCCCGGTAAGTGCAAATATTTGTGTGATGAGCACGAATATTTGTTTCTGAGTCATGGATGTTTCCTATGTATATAAGTATTTATCTATCTATATAAGTATGTATATCGTCGCCTGGTACCCATAGTACAAGCTTTGCTTAGTTTGGGGCTAGGATGATCTGTGTGACATTGTCCCTAGATATTATTATAGTTATTGTTCTTAATAATTATATCCAGTTGTTTACAAACAGGCTAGAACATCACATTTATATAATAGCTAAAAACATATCAGTGTGCGCCATAAAAAGTATTGATTGATTACATCATAGGTAAAATTGATGAGGTAACTAGCAGACAGACAGACACAAATTCTTTTAAATTTGATACCTAGTTTTTGGGCTATAGCGGCCAGTCTGATTCGAGAATAGTCTCATGCGCAAGATATATATTCCTTAAGAACACTTTTATAATACATCGGAAAGGGTTAACTGCCAGCTTAAGTAACATTGCAAACTTCCTGAAATTGAGAAAAATATTGAAGAATTGAGAAAATTATTTCCTACAATCCGTGTACCTAAATATCTATATGTACCTACAAATAATTATAAATTAATTATATGTTACTGCGAACATGTTCTGACTATTTACAAGCGCTTTTTTTAAAGTCTACGCGAGTAAAACCTTTTTCATTTTATTTTATTTTTAAAATAACGTTCCCTAATAATAAAATAAATAAAATATAAAAATTATAAAATAATAAATAGACAACTGATTTTTTTTTAAGTTGGCTAAAATTTGTTCGCATTAGGCCTTATAACCAGTACACACGGCTATATATCAAACTATACAGTTCCAGTATAAGTTAATCTCACGTTGTATAGGTAAAGGTCAAAGTCAATGTCAAAAATCATTTATTCCGTAAAAATACATGGGGGTGATTCGGATACTCCTCATCATAAAGTATCTAAATTTTGCATTTGAACGTCAATTATCTTTCAAATAAGTATAAAAACTTTCAAATAAACTCACTAGCAATCAATTAATTTGCCTATATTAAAGTATTTGAGTTTGCAATTTGTAGATTATTATAGTTGCACTTAATATGAGTTAATTATTTAGCCGTGTAGTTTCCGTCCCGGAAATAATAACAGAACCACCCCTTACAGTCATGTGGGTGTCCTAAAAGGTGATATTTGACTAGGTGGCCAGCAGCGCCACTGGTGCATCATCTCCATCCAACTGTGGTTAACAACTCCCACGCCCACTGCTGGGGTGACTACGGCAAGCTACTCAAAACGGCAACGTTGTATAAAATCTGAATAGGCAAAACCCTTGACCAAATTCAACTATTCACTAAGGACGGTCACCGTAGCCTAGTTGGTAGTGCTCCTGCCTACGAAGCTGGTAGTCCTGGGTTCGAATCCCGGTAAGTGCAAATATTTGTGTGATGAGCACGAATATTTGTTTCTGAGTCATGGATGTTTTCTATGTACTTATTTATATATATAAGTATGTATATCGTCGCCGGTATCCATAGTACAAGCTTTGCTTAGTTTGGGGCTAGGATGATCTGTGTGATATTATCAAAAAAAAAAAAACTATTACCTACATAACTAAGATAGCAAACCACTACAAACGGCAACGCTTTAGTTAATCTGTTTAGGCAAAACTGTGGACCATATTCAACACCTATATAATTACTAAGATGGCCAACCACTCCATTCGACAACGCAGTAGTAAATCTGTTTAAACAAACCCTAAACCAAATTCAACTATTATTACCTATATAATTACTAAGACGGCCGACCACTCCATTCGGCAACATTGTAGTAAATCTATTTTGGCAAAACTGTGGACCAAATTCAACATTTAACTATATAATAAATAAGACGACAAACCACTCTAAATGGCAACGTTGTAGTAAATCTGTTTAGGCAAGACCTAGCACGAAATTCAACTATTAGGTATATAATAACTAAAACCAATGACTACTTATTAATAACCCTCTTTAAATATAAATTTACTGTGAGAAAATTATACACACATATACACTTATCATTGATAACGTTGAGAAACAATGATGCACAAAAACATCACCGATCCTAGCACGCAACCCTAAAGCAAACCTATTTCCCAATTCAATATATTAATTCTCAACAATAATCAATAAACTGTATACGTATGTAATCGATTGTCTTGTCCTGAGCCATGCATGGCCATGCTATTGTCAAGTTTTTTCCACATTTCCAACAGTGAAGGGACGGTGTGAACTATGGCACTGCAAGGTCGATACTGTCAAAGGCTTTTGATAAAACTCAAACAACATTATACCGTTATTCTTGAAAGAATAACTTTTAACTCAAGACATTAAAGTTTAATATTCTATTGATATCTTATCTACGTATGCATTCGTAACTTTGTTGATTCTTTGTCAACTAAGTTCATTGTTTTGCGGTGTCTTTTGTACGGTTATGTAAAATCAATTTACTTTATACACACTGTTTGTTGAAGTGTATAAGAAATAGACACGTAAGATTTCCCTAAGCATATAATGTATTGTTTATTGGATAATGTTGTTGGTGGTTCAAGAAACGAACAAAAAGAGATTGCTTTAGTTTTAAAATTAAAATATTAACTGGATAAATAAGTATTATTATCACAGCCAGATGTTCTCACCGATTCGTAAGTGATTGGCAAGGTTAAGCAACTAGGCTTGCGGTCAGTCCATAGATGGGTGACCGCCAATGTGGTTGAATTTCTGAGCGTCTCCGTGCTTTGCAGGGCACGTTAAGCTGTCAGTCCCGGTTGTAGCCAATAGGCAACAAATTAAGTCATGTCAGAGGCCTACTGGGCGGCTTGAACAACTCTGACACTAGGGTAACCACTGCCCATACGATAAGTAAGTAAGTAATATAGTTATTGTTTTATTGAAATATATTTATTTTAAACCTGTAGTAGTAATTAAAAAAAGATACCGTCATTTTACTAACCTCAATATATTTATAAGACCACCACATACATATGTAGGTAATAGCTCCGATATAAATTGCTAATGTGTATTATTTAAGATTAGTGATATAAATTCAGTGAGTCATAACAAAGGATTGAAATATTAAAAATGATAATTAAAATAACTTAAATTATCAACTAAAGAAACGTAAAACTAAGAACTAAAAATATATACTTATATTAAAATTAAATATATACATATTATTATATAAAGGTCTCATCTTTGGGCGTCGAAAAAAACTTTGCTATCACTGCCTTTGAGCATCGTGCCCAGAATGCTGGCCGCATTGCCACCCTGGATGGCAATCCTTAAACGCTGTCCAAAATATTGGCCTCCACCAAGCGTTTGGATAATTCGCGGAAATAAAACCGCGCTGAAAAAATATTGCAAATTAATTTTATTCATTCAAATAATTAAAATAATACAGACAATCAAATTTTATTTATAAATAGAATTGTGGAAATCAGAGAGAGAAGTCAAGTAATCTTATAATATTGATAGAGTGGGCGTAATGCGGTTACCAGCATCGATTTCAAGTTGTTCAGTATAAATAATCGATTTAAACATCGTCATATAGGCATCGGTAACCTGACACGAGGTTAGAATGTTGCCTCAACTTGTTGGCATTTATGATGAGTGCAAAAATGATAGGCAGGTACAGTCAAGAACAAAACTATTAATTCTGTACGAACCACACGTCAAACATAAAAAATTCTAAATTATTTTGTAACAGTCAACGTGGCTGATGATGAGCCGACCCCAACTGCGATGCACTCATGGATGATGATTAACCTTAAAACGCGCCTTACGAAGGGTTCACTTTAAAAGTAAAGTGTTTATATTGAGTTCATAAATTTTAGATGGCACATAAATTACAAGCAGCACAATAATAAAATTGACAATTACAAATTTTGGATGGACTACATTTTATAAGGGTCGCTGGAAGCCGCTGAATGCGGGTAGTGCAAGACCGGCAATTTTGGATATCTTTCCTAGAGGCCCTTGTTCGGGGATGGGCGTCTTTCGGCTGATATGAGGATGAGGATTAGCATGATGATTATCCACTGCATAATATTATGACTTAAATGAGTACAAATATAAAAAAACAGGCCAAGTGCGAGTCGGACTCGCACATTAAGGGACAAAAAATATATGATGTACATTACCATAGAAACTAACAACGAAAATTAAACTAATCAACTGAGATACTTGCTGCTACGGAGCAGCAAGTATCTCAGTTGATTAAATGAAAGCAATTTGCGGTTTATAACGTATTAAAAAAAAACTACTTGCTAGATCTCGTTCAAACCAATTTTCGTTGCTAGTTTCAATGTACATCATATATTTTTTTTCGTTTTATCATTCTCTTATTTTAGAAGTTACAGGGGTGGACACTCATTTTACCTCTTTGGAAGTGTCTCTCGCGCAAACTATCTATTCAGTTTAGACAAAAATGATATTAGAAACCTCAATATGATTTTTGAAGACCTATCCATAGACACCCTACATGTACGGGTACGATAAAAAAAAAATTTTGAGTTTCCGTTCTATGTATGGCGACCCCCCAAAATTATTGTTATTTTTCTATTTTTGTGTGAAAATCTTAATGCGGTTTACAGAATACACCTACTTACCAAGTTTCAGCACCACAGCTCTTATAGTTTCGGAAAAAAGTGGCTGTGACATACGGACGGACAGACAGACAGACATGACGAATCTATAAGGGTTCCGTTTTTTGCCATTTGGCTACGGAACCCTAAAAACCCATAATATGACATATTTTCATTCAAGATCAACCTTGGTTTTGGGTCGCTTATCATCACCTATCTACTGACTTTAACATAGTAGCCGTAATATTACAATATTCCCAAAAAGTAGTCTGGTTATTATATCATATGATTTACTACAATTTTTGTTCAACTAGTTCTAATGCTTACAAAAAAGTGAATTATTATTTTCTTTCGTGTGAATTTACCTTCGCATAATAATTACGTCTATCGTATCATAGGTATAATGGTTTAAATATGTTATGTAACTTCAAAACAATTACTTAAAATATGTTATGCATGAAGTTTTAAAATATAATTTGTTTGTCGTTTACTAGTTTCGAATTTCATCTTCAGTGGCAAATTTTGCCGGACATTAACCAAGTACGCAGGACTTATTGTAATAGAGTGTCTGTACAAACACCACAATATCCTCACTTTCACAATAAGTTTGAGTATCGAGCTTGACTGGGAATTGATTACATGCAGGACTTGGGCTTGTGAAGGCACCCGAATGAATTGTGACTTGTAACTATTGTTATCAATAAATAAATAACATGAATAATTTTTGATGCCAGTTTATTATAAACTAGCTGTGCCCCGCAGTTTAACCCGCGTTAAACTTTATAAATTATAGCCTATGTTTATCCAGGGTTTCAGCTAACTCCATACCAAATTTTATTAGAATCGCTCCAGCCGTTTAGACGTAAATAAGTAACGAACATACACACCCACAAACTTTCACCTTTATAATATTAGTGAGATTGTAGTTGTACTAGCAGTTTTGGCCCAATTAAGAGTAACCACAGCTTTTGGTGTTTAATAAAAATAAATAAGCTTTTATTCTGATACTTAACTCACGAAGCTGAAAGTCATCCTCAGCTGGACGAAGGCTTGAAGTAATTATTACACATCTAGAACTTGGTCTGCTTGATTTCAGCTATTGGTGCCGTAATCAGGTAATGCGATTCTCCTCCCAGGGCACATGTCCCACACAATGAGGGACCATAGCGTAAAACTAGCTTTCCCGCGCTCCCGGGGCATCCTTCGCAGGCGGAAAGTGAAGTCCACACCAGGTAAGGTTTAGTCGGTGAGAGTCCGACATATCTATATGCGTAGGCAGTCTCTCCGCAAAAAAAAAGACCAATAGTGGTATGGTACTAGGGTATGGCCCTGGTATGCACTCGGTGCAGAAACAATTTTTAACACTTTTCTTCGTCATTGTACAACCTAGACATTTGTTACAAAGTATATTCGAGGAAACGAGTGCGACCGATAATTATCTGCCGTCAAGAGGGTCAGCGATGCGTCGGAGCATCGCACTGAGAGTTAATTATACTAGGGCTGGAAGAATATGCGAATTGAAACGTGAATTATAATAATAATATATATATCAATATGTTTTTTTTATTCTATCAGTTAAACTATTTCACTTATATATTTTAAAACACATTTACAATATTAAAGACACACACACACTCAACATTAGCACTTAAAGAAACACAAAGTATTCCTGCATAAAGATGAAAACATTTAGTTATCCATTTAAACATTAATGCGCCCTTCCTCCTCTCTCCTACACTTATGCTGTGCCCGACAGGGTCTACAAATGATACTTACCAATGTACAACTTACCACCTATTATAAAAACTTTGTAGAACGCAATAAAGTATTGAGTATTGAAAGTAATATAATTTTTGTATATAAAAAGTAGCAATGTTTGAAAGTTACTTCGAGGCAGCTTACTGTAACTGGATGGTATGGTGGATGGTATGGCGCCACCGGAAATAGCATAAACTTGAGAAAGCTATTGTAACTTCAGTGATTTTTACTTCATGAGTCGCTCGACTGCGGTAGTTATTTTTTGTAAATCAGCACTCGCACTAGTTTTACGCCAACAATTTATCTGTTCGGAGATTCAAACCCAAGCCACAAGAACACCCGAGAGGTAGCGAGAAGACTACCTTAACCTTGGCGTAGGATGATTGTTGTCTGATTTTAAGGGAACTTACTTTCGCAAAGTGCATTTCATTAATACGCGTGTATATAAAACGCTGTGTATAGTCCATTAGCATATACTATATACATACTAATACGCGCTTTATATACTAATACTACTATATAACTGCCTCGTTGGTATTAGGGAAGCGCACAGGCCTACTGGTTCAGGCCTGGGTTTAAATCCCGGGACGGGCTGAAAAGGAATTGAGGAAATTTTCTGTAAAGAAAATTTCTCAATATCAGACCGTTTCTGAGTCATGGATGTTTTCTATGTATTTAAGTATTTATCTATCTATATAAGTATGTATATCGTCGCCTGGTACCCATAGTATAAGCTTTGCTTAGTTTGGGGCTAGGATGATCTGTGTGACATTGTCCCTAAATATTATTATTATTAATAATTATTAATAAAGTCTGGGAGCTGGCGGTATCACACCCACCTACCTCGGAGAGCACGTAAAGCCATCGGTACTGTACACGACTTCTTTCCGATCGAGTAATCCCATCGGATTTTGAGAGTTATAAAATATAAAGTGCTCCTGTGTTTGCGTACACCATGTGCACTAATCTTTATCCCGTGCAAATGGCTAATCTCCATTGAAACTGGCCGCCGTGGCTGACCAGGTGGATATTATTATTATTTGAGTTAAGTTACATAAATAGAGGTGTGTATAAGGATTGATCGCCACTTCTTATAGACACTTAGTTTAATACATTTTTACGTTCTATATAATATTATATCGACACTTGGCATTCTCGCAGCTTCGCTCACTCATATGATTTAACCAAGTACAGCTCAACACTAACTAATAAACATAAACTTGGTAAGTTACTTGCGTCCTCTCGTCTACTTATAAATAAAGTAGCAAACGGCTTTGTTTGCCGATCACCAAAGATAACATGTTTAATCTGTAGAACGTGTAACAAAATTAACTGTGAACAACATTGTTTCGAACTGGCCGGTCAGCGTATGACCACGATCAGTACAACTTGTAGATTGTCGGGAAATTAATAATAAATTTTAGTCTCGTTAATACCTGTAAGCAATGTTGTATAATTATGATACGCGAAAGATCGAAAGTATTTTTTTATTATTATTTATTTTTTAAACTGAACAACTTCTGTGTTGAATCTAAAACTCCATATAAGCCTCTAGTAAAATCTCCACTGCTTTACTGGGGTACGACAAGGACTACGTATGACTTGACTGTGACGGACTTTACTTGACATGACGAAAATAAATGAAATAATAATATATTTTACGGAAGGCTCATAATGCCGAAGAAGCCAGATCCGTAAAAGTGAAAAAAAAAATGATCTTGATATGCCCCTCGTTTTGATGATGATTATTATAAGGCTGCCATTGTCAAGAGCGGGAGCTCATAGCCAGTTACTCTCACCGGTCAGTAAGTGATTGACGTGGTTTAAGCAACTACACTTGCGGTCTCTCCATAGATGGATGACCACCAAAGTGGTTTAATTTCTGAGCGTCTCCGTGCTTCGGAGGGTACATTAAGCTGTCGGTCCCAATGTAGTCATTAGACGAGAGTCACTAAGCCATGTCAGATGCCTACTGGGCGTCTTGAACAACTCTGACACTAGGGTGACCATTGCCCCATTGATAAGTAAGTAAGTGTCTAGATTCATAGCACCCAATACATTTTCTCTTCTATTCTCTATGGTGTTTAGAACAGGATCACAATCTAGTGAGACAGATTATAATGTAACGGTATTTACGATTTTATGCATCACACGTTGTGTAACAAAATTCAGTATATTATGAACTTATTATACTAAAAGCTAAAAAAATAAAAATACAAATAAAAATAAAAAAGGTTTTTATTCACATAGACTTTAAAAAAGCGCTTGTAAATAGTCAGAACATATTCGTAGTAATATATAATTAATTTATAATTTTTTCTAGGTACATATAGATATTTAGGTACACGGATTGTCGGAAATAATTTACAATAAGATTTATTTTATAACAGTAACGATATTTAACTAACTTAAATTAAGTTTTATAAATTAAATTAAGTTATTGTAAAATAAATTAAAGTAGGTAAACTTGTTGTAAATATTGTATTACAATATTTACGTTGCTGGGGCAGAAAGTGCGTTGCTATCCTTATGGTGCGAGTGTCCATGCATGTCGGTTATCTCTTACCGCCAGGCCATTTGCTTGATGCCTTGCTATTCGGCGTTGCCTGTTGACGTGGTTGGCAAATGCTTGCTTTTCACGTCGGAGGTCATAGATTCGAGTCCCACACAAGGCAAATAATTGTATGCATGAACATGTCTGTTCGTCCTGAGTCTGGGTGTAATTATCTATATAAATATGTATTTACAAAAGAAAAAGTGTTATATGCAGTATATCAGTTATCTGGTTTACATAGTACAAAATCTGCTTAGTTTAGGATCAGATGGCTGTGTGTAAATAATGTCCTAGAATATTTACTTACTATTATTTATTCAATTTTTATATAAAAAAAATTGTTTACTGTATGATATAACGTATAGACCACATATACAACATGTAACGTAATTGACGCACACCCTCAAACACCCCAATTAGAATATTATGTTGTTATCATAATTCATACACTGAATTTGTAATTTAACATTTATATGCATTGTTAATTTAGTAAATAGTATAGTTTCTAGTATATAAGCCTCATACAACTTCTGATGGAAATAGAAACAAAATTGACGGTTAATTTTGTTAGACGGATGATGTTTAAATGTAATACAACCAGGTTATACGCTTGGAACAGTTGCTGAGATTAGTTTTTCAAAGACTGGGGATAATTATACATGGTAAAACTATTCGTAATGTGTGCAAAACTAGAAACTTACATGTACATACATATGCTTAGATTTTAATCATGATTCCGAACTGGTAGAAATATTAAGACGGGTCAATATCATCCGGTCAATAGATAAAATCGCTCTAACGCTAAAAGCTAGTGGCGAGACTAGCTTGGTCAGTCTATAGATGGGTGTCCGCCAAAGTGGTTTAATTTCTGTGCGTCTCCATCCTTCATAGGGCACGTTAAAGGTCTCTGCACACAGCGGGCGCGGCGCGGCGGGACGGGACGGCGACGCGACACTGAGGAGTTGTAATGTACTAGATATTACGGGCGACGCCACACAGAGCCGTCCCGCTCGACGCGACGCTGTGTGTGGCGTCGCCCGTAATATCTAGTACATTACAACTCCTCAGTGTCGCGTCGCCGTCCCGTCCCGCCGCGCCGCGCCCGCTGTGTGCAGAGACCTTAAGCTGTCGGTCCCGGTTGTAGTTACAGTTGACTGTTAGAGTGCAACCATCGGTAAGCCATGCCAGAGGCCTTCTCTACTGCCAACTGGGCAGCATGAATAACTCTGACACTAGGGTAACCACTGCCCATACGATAAAGCAAAGATAATATATACTGTAAAATGTTACTAAAATGGTATTGCAAACAGCAATTGTACATTATTATAATCAATTAACGTTCAAATAAGTAAGTAGTAAGCTCAAAAAGTAAGTAAGTAAGCCCAAAAAGTGCCACTGGGATTTTTATGTCGAATTCAATTTTATGAACATGAAAAGCCGTCGGATTTGCGTCTTCACTCCATAGCCCCGAAGGACGCGTGTCACACTAAGACAGTCGCCTCGCCGCTTCGTGTCGCGGGTTCGAGTCCCGCACCGGACAACTGTTTGCGTACTTAACCCATAAATACTTGTTCGGAGTTTGGATGTGATTTGTGTCCGTCTATTATATGTTTGAAAGTACCCCGCGACACAGGGACACCACTTTTTTACAGTCTCCGAGCTGCTACTAAGTGTTCTTCTTAACATAAATATTACAGTTACAGTTATTGGCCCGACCCGGGATTTGAACTTAAAACTAACTCTCCTCCAGAGTAACAGTGTATTCATGATACATAAACAAAAACACACTGCCATCTAAACCCAAATTTGTCAGAGCCCTATAATATAATATAATAATTTATTTCATTAAAAGGTTACAAAGACCCATAACTTATATTTTCTTAACTAATTTTACAATAATTATAATTAACTAAACTAATTAAACACATAAACTCATAAAACACAAACCCGTTATTGAAAACCGCATCAAAATCGCATCATTAGTTTAGAAGATAGGTGAAATGAAATGAAATGAAATGTATTTATTTGCTTAGAATGTAGATTAACAATTTAGGTCTTATATTTAAAAACAGCGCCTTGTACATTCTACCTTTCGGCATGCAAAATTTCAAAATAAACAAAATATACAAAATATGACACACAGCAATTGAAAAGATTTTTTTTGGAAAATTGTGTTCTTATAATTAACAGTATAAAATATTCTTATAATAATTGTATTTGAAATTACTATTGGCAAATGAATCAAGATGTCATGATAAATAAAAATAATGTCATTACAATATAAAACAAAGACAAAATAATAACTAAAGTATAATAAGCTAGGCATACGAGTAACATTATCAGATTTTATTATCATTAAAAAATTCTGTCACCGAATAATAACATTTGTCAATAAGCATTAATGAAAGTCGCCTTTTGAATATTCTAGTGGGTTGTTCTTTAATGCTATTTGGTAATTTATTAAAGATAGTAATCGCCATGCAAAAAATGTCTCTCTTTTTTAATAATGCCGTTTTAAAGCTCCCTGTCTGTAATAGGTTTTTGTACTGTGATCTCAAGCTTGTAGATCTTTGTCTAGAGTCACTCAGAACAGGTGGGAACATTACTTTGCACAAACGCACACACAAACATCTCTCACCCTAAACGCATATACCTGCTCCGTTCCGTCGTGGGTAAAAATAAATTTAATAAAATAAATGAAGATAATAAATCTTATAAAAATAAAATTACAACAATATAAACCAATTTAGATTGACTGTCCTTTGTATTGCGTTAGTATTTTATTATTTATATAAGGACAATATGGTAACCAGACAACTGATAAACATTCTTATATATTTCTAAATATATACATTTTATTGATAAATTACACCCAGATACAGCACCATTAATCGTGCCCATCACACAAAGATTTTTCTGGTCGGGGATCGAACCCACGACCTCTGGCTTAGTAGTCAGGGTTACTAAGCACTAGACCAACATCAGTCACACCACATAAACTAGGAATATTTACTATTACATTTTATAAGTTACAATAACTGACTCATAATCTACAAAGCCTATAAAACCTATATCGTCACAGTATTCTAAAAAGTGACAAAACTACAATAGACTCAGAAAAACGGCAAACAGTCGCGATTGTGATATGTGAACCAGGCCGCGCCTTGACCTGCGCTGGCGCCTTGATTGTTCAGTGTAGGATATCCGTGTGGAGGGAAAAGTTTAGTGGATATTTACGTTAGTGTTTCCCCTGAGGATAGTGTGGGCAGCGTTGACGATGGTAAAACTAAAGAATTTGTTATTATTTCTATTATTATATAATGAAAGAACTCTACAAAAAAAAAATAGATGGCGGATGATTAATTGCCATCAAGTGAACTACAAACTTTTTTGCCTTGCAATAAAAAAAATGCGGAGGCTGCCATTGATATGTAGAAGTTAAAACTATTTTTTACACTCCAATCTAAATAAAATAATCTACAGTATAACCTGCTGTGTGGTGACGGCGACAAATATCAGAATCAGAACATCATCACCCCATCTCATCCCGTGGGGGGCGTAGAAGTCGACCCGAGGGAATATCTACTAGAGGAAGGGCAGCAGCTTCTTTCTGATTACTATGACTATCTTACTGCGATCGCCAACCCGCCTGCCAAGCGTAGTGATTATGGTATATCCCCCCAAGACGATTCTTGTGGGAGGCTTGTCCAGCAGTGGGCTTATTTAGCTGTAATAATGACAGTATAATAGTTATCCATATAGCTCACAGGGAGTGAGACGTAGTGATGACGCGAATTCATTGATTTTTATTCAACAAAAAAAAAACAAAAAGATGTTTCCACATCAAAAATCGCACGAGATTCACAAATATAAAATTCACCGATACAAGCGAAATTAACTCACAACAGCTAAGAGTTACACAAATAGTTGCCCTGTGATTATAGGTTAAAGTATTTGTTCGCGATATATTATGTCAAATATATTTATAGCGATTTTAAAAAAAATCTGGACAATAAATTTGGAGAGAAACACTGATTAAAATTAAAAAATTTTGATGATCAAAATTAATTTGTTTGTTCCGTGGGATTGATGAATCGTGACCAGGTGAAACCCCTAAAAGATGAAAAGGTTTTCAAACGTTTCTTAACGAATTTATGAACCAGTTACATTATTATTTTTAAATGATTTCTTAAATTAATATAAAGTTTTAACTTAGTATACTATGCATATTTCATAATCATCAAAACGCACCGTATTTTAACAAATACATGTGACATATGTTACGGTAGTATATATACAAGAGAATGGCGGAGTATTGTCTATATGTATATTTTATGAATATTTTAAGTTTGACCTATAGCACTGTAGGTACAACTAAAAACAGTTTTAATAAATGTAAGCCTCGCTAAAATTCGTACCTTTAACATTTGCCTCAAGTCTGTGGCAAACTAAATACCATAATATTTATATACATAGATATTGTGTATCGAAAATTATAATTCTAAAGGTGAGCAAATCCAAACCAACCCGAATAATTGGTGCAGTAAATTAATTTAAAAAATAAATTTTATTTAGGTATGTCAATTTTGAAAGAAACAAAATAAATCTATTATATAAATGTGTAAGTAATATTAAAATAAATTCTACATTTCAATGAATAGCAAAATGTTGATGAGACTGCCGCGTACAGCGAGGAAAAATTTTAAATGGAGAACAAATTTAAATTAAGAACCATTTGTGAAAAACAAATGACATGACAAACATTTTTTTTTAATTTACCCGCGTGAGTGTATTATCGATACTATATTTATTAATTAGCAACACAGCTCACTGTTTCCAGAATAATAGAAACTGTTCGTTTGCAAACGCATATGTCAGTGGCGCTATAGACTATAATTTATCTACTCTATGGATTAAGTTTTCATAACTTAATAGATACCAATCTATAAAGTTAAACTAAATATCTAACTAAATGAATGCAGCCGCCGAGCCATACATCATAAGTAATTAAAACTGTAACATGAATAGAACATCCAGACTCTAATTATATATAATAAAATTATACTCATAAAATGTTTAATAATCGGTACCAGATTATTAATTATTAATTTAATTATTAAAATCGTAATTAGCGGCAATATCAAAGGTTTTAATAAATGAAATAGATTATGATGTTTAATTTAAAGTGAAGTCTATGTAATTATGTACTTGTTTTTATAGTTAATGATTAAAATCCGGGATCAATGGAACTAATAAATGGTGTTTGATCAGTTTCACTAATGTAGCTGATAAGAGTATTTAATACGAAGCAGGTTGCCTGGAAGTGATTGCTCTCGCAATAAGACCGCCGATTTCATTACGTGTTCCTTATTGGTTGATATTATTTGTAATGAAATGTACTTTATTTTATATCTTTTTGCATGTATTTTATGCGAATTCTGCGTTCATATTACTATTAAATAAATCACAAATTATAAGAATAATTTTCAAGAAAATATAAAATCATCATTTTTATATTTTCTAGAAAATTATTTTTATAATTTCTTGTCATAGAGTAACTTATTATCACGGAGAAAGGACTCGCCAATGTAAAAGTCCTAAATTATGTAACTAATATATTAAAAGAAGAAAAGATAATTAAATTAAAATTAAAAAAGCTTATTAAAGAAATGTTAGGGTTGACTAAAAATTAAATGAAAAACAAAATTTAATTGCACGGTAGGTAGCATTTAAGATTATAATTTAAGTATTAGCGTATCACCTACATCTGCATGCACTTTGGCTTGTAAAAATAATTATTAAATGCTTTTAATAAAAGAAATATTGCACCTTACTTTAGATATATCTATACATATAATAAAATCGTAGGAAAGTCAAAACTGTACATTGAATATTTTTTTTAAAGGATACTTTAGGCGTGATCTACAAGCGATATCGAAGCCAAAAATTCAGTTTTTAGAATTTTTGTCTGTTTGTCTGTATGTATGTCCGAGCTAAACTCAAAAAGTACTGCATGGATTAACTTCAAATTCTGCATGAATATTACTAAGAGGTCAGGTCAACATATAGGCTACATATTATCACGCTATCACCCTTGGGGGAGGAGCTGTGATAATTTATAAAGTTTAACGCGGGTAAAACCGCGGGGCACAGCTAGTTTTTTCATATGATTCAAGTTAATTTTGAGTTTAAACATTACAAACTAACAAACAAACATACAAAATGTCTAAACATCTCTTAATACTATTAAATTTATAGTGTAGATGTAATAAGGCGTACTCTTATCTCTATCCTAGTTTAGATAATTGCCTGTTATTACTTACGGACCTGTAATACGCTGTATAAATGCGTTCTTAAGAGGGATTCCCAACTCCTAAAAAGTAATACCTAAAAAGTAATACTCATTCTCCGTGAAACAAAATATAGTAAAACAAAAACGGTTCTTATTCACATGGACTTTAAAAACTTGGCTTGTAAATTTTTAGAACATGAATTGAAATGAATTGTAGAAATACAAATTAACTATACATATATATATTAATTCTAGCTACAAATAGTACTATATTAGATCGTGACTTATATATAATTAAATATATATTATCCAATTGATCGATGATGACTGAACAATTAAAATAGATAAATAACAAGTCGTTTTTAATATGGAAGAATAGAAGATAAAATTTCACCTTTCGATTTTCAACCTTTTGTGCTATTGTGCTTAACTATAACAGTTAGACGTCAGATTTTTTACGGTAATGTTGAGAAAACTTGCAGTAAATACGCATTATATAAAAAAAATAGTAAACATATCTTTAATTTTATTTAATACTAGCTGTGCCCCGCGGTTTTACCCGCTTTAAATTTGATAAATTATCACAGCTCCATCCCCCGTAGGTTATAGCGTAATAATATGTAGCCTATATGTTGACCCGACCTCTTAGTAATACTCATGCAAAATTTGAAGTAAATCCATGCAGTACTTATTGAGTTTAGCCCGGACATACATACAGACAAACAGACAAACATTCTAAAAATCATATTTTTGCTTCGATATCCATTGTAGATTACGCTCCAAGTATCCTTTAAAAAAAATATTCAATGTACAGTTTTGACTTTCCTATAATTTTATTATATGTATAGATATTTCGTACAAAACAATCAGTTCAATAAAAAAATAAGTTTAATGAAATAAAAAATAGAAGAGTACGGACTTCAAATTAATGGGCCAGCTGGCGTGGTTGGTAAATGTATTCCTTTCATGCCACAGGTTGTGGGTTTGATTTCCACCAAGGACAGATATTTGTGCGCATGAACATGTCTGTTGGTCCTGAGTCAGGGTGTTATATTGTATATAGATAATATAAGTATGTATTTACAAAAGAAAAGTAGTGAATGTAATATATCAGTTATTTGTTTTCCATAGTACATCCGGCTACATATCAATCTATACATTTGCAATATAAACTGACCTCTCATTGTATGGAAATCCTATATAACGTGAGATCAGCTTATACTGGAATTGTAGCTTGATAGGTAGCCATGTGAACAAGCTCTGCTTAGTTTGGGAGCAGATGGCCATCATCAGTCCACTGTACTGAAAGCGTGCAAACTACACGGTAAGGTAAACAAAATTGTAATATTTAAAAAAAATAAGTGAACTTTGATTTGAATTTGAGTGTGTGAATAAACTTTCGGGACTTACGCCAGCAAAATCGTAGGTCGGTCACCGTAGCCTAGTTGGTAGTGCTCATGCCTACGAAGCTGGTGGTCCTGGGTTCGAATCCCGGTAAGAGCAAATATTTGTGTGATGAGCACAAATATTTGTTTCTGAGTCATGGATGTTTTCTATGTATTTAAGTATTTATCTATCTATATAAGTATGTATATCGTCGCCTGGTACCCATAGTACAATCTTTGCTTAGTTTGGGGCTAGGAAGATCTGCATGACACTGTCCCTAGATACTCTTATCATTATTAAAAAAAATAAAAAAATATGTATTAGTGTAGGCGGTAGTGATTCCTCTTAAGAATCTAATTTTCTTCAAAGTCGAAAACTATATGTATTAAGACTATCATTAAAATAATTAGGAATTAAATATAGATAAACCGGGCTTATTAAGCTATAAAAGTAGAGGAATAGACAAATACTGATTAAAAATAGATAATATCCGAGATAAAATAAATCCAGTTCAGTTATAACCGAGTCCTAATCTCTAAGAAGCGAACTGCAAGTGAAAATACTTAGGTTCGGCAATTAATTTAATGAATAATGTTATTCTTTTAATAATCATGTATACCAAAATTTGTCAAATGTTAACCTGCCGGTTGGTATTGTGGATAGATGCTTGCCTTTCACGCCATTTATGGATTCGATTCCCACCCAGGGGCTCTACCGGCTAAGTCGCCGAACATCGATTTCTTAAATGGCGTTCAAATAAATAAAGGTTAAAAATGACTTAATCAAACGTTCAATCGGCTTCAATGTTGACAATCGATTCCGGACCATTCATGTCGTCACATGTGCTCATGGAAGCCGATATAACGATTGATTAAGTCATTTTTAACCTTTGGTCACCGTAGCCTAGTTGGTAGTGATCCTGCCTACGAAGCTGGTGGTCCTAGGTTCGAATTCCGGTAAGTGCAAATATTTGTGTGATGAGCACGAATATTTGTTTCGGAGTCATGGATGTTTTCTATGTATATAAGTATTTATCTATCTATATAAGTATGTATATCGTCGCCTGGTACCTATTGTATTGTTTGGGGCTAGGATGATCTGTGTGACATTGTCCCCAGATATTATTATTATTATTTATTTATTTGAACGCCATTTAAAAAATCGATGTTCGGCGACTTAGCTGGTAGAGCCCCAGGACAGTCTGTTTGTCCTGAGTCTGGGTGTAATTATCTATATAAGTATGTATTTATAAAAGAAAAGTAGTTAGTATATGTAGTATATCAGTTATTTGGTTACCATTGTACAGCTCTGCTTAGTTTGGGATCAGATGGCAGTGTGTGAATAATGTGAATTATGACATAGTTACCACGCTCATAGCTAGATGCTCTCACTGGCCTGTAAGTGATTTTACGAGGTTAAGTAACTAGGCTCGCGGTCAGTCCATAGATGCGTGACCACAAAATTGGCCATAAAACCATCGACACTAGGGTAACCGCTACCCATACTCGTGTGACGGGTTGGCGGTCACCGTAGCCTAGTTGGTAGTGCTCCTGCCTACGAAGCTGGTGGTCCTGGGTTCGAATCTCGGTAAGTGCAAATATTTTGTGATGAGCACGAATATTTGTTACTGAGTCATGGATGTTATCTATGTATATAAGTATTTATCTATCTATATAAGTATCTATATCGTCGCCTGGTACCCATAGTACAAGCTTTGCTTAGTTTGGGGCTAGCATGATCTGTGTGACATTGTCCCTAGATATTATTATTATTATCATTATTGCAGTATGAATGTCATTAGTAGATACTCAAAGATACTGCTTCCCGTTTTCGCTTCTCGGTATGACATCTACGCCCAACACTGCATGATATGGGGTCTTTTACACATGAAACATACACATACACTTTTACTTGTCGTAAACCATATGTTTTAAATAAAATAATAATTAATATTTTGGGAAAACCAACACACTGCTATCTGATACCAAATTAGACAGAGTCTGTACTATAAATAAATAATAATAAAATAAAATGAAATGAAATAAAATAAAAATCTCTCTGGAGATCAATTGAATAATAATTATAATTTCACAATAAATACAATTTCATACTAAATAACAATAATAATAGTAATAATTGTCAAGCTAGTGTTAGTTAATTATTTAGACTTATAAACTATGTTAGTATTGACATGAAAATCAGCAAATCTTTTTAAAACATCTGCATCCATCCGCTTAGCAATCATCTTCATAACTCCATTGCAGCTCCGTCTCATCCTACGCACTAAAGAGGCTGACTTTTTGCGTATGATGGCATAAAATTCATCTATGCCAGCATCTGCAAATATGCCTGAAGCGCTACAGTAGCGAGGAAGCCTCAGCAGAGCCCTGAACGTATTGTTATACTGGACAACTGTATGGCAACCAGACAACTGATAAACATTATATATTATTTATTATTATATTATATAACGTATATTTCTAAATACATACATTGATAAATACCACACAGTGATTTGATCTGAGTGGGAATCGAACTCACGAACTCTGACTTAACGTTCAGAATCATTCACCAATAGGCCAATAGATCTCTTTTATATTCTAAATAGAATGTTACAAGAACTGGCCTGGACTAAATAATATATATAATATTCTGAAGGATGTCACATATCCTAATTAAATTAGAAACAGGAGAGTACAAAAAGAAAGTGTAAGAACCAAATTAAAGAAGAAAGTTACTTAATATATGTGAAGTAACTTTTATAACTTTGATATCTATACATATAATAAAATCGTAGGAAAGTCAAAACTGTACATTGAACATTTTTTAAAAAGGACACTTGGGGCGTGATCTACAATCGATATGGAAAGCCAAAAATATAGTTATTAGAATTTTGTCAGTGCGTCTGTTTGTCTGTATGTATGTCCGGGCTAAACTCAAAAAGTACTGCATGGATTTACTTCAAATTATTTATTTATTATCATATAGGCTACATATTATCACGGTATCACCTACGTGGTAAAAGCTGTGATAATTTATAAAATTTAACGCGGGTAAACCGCGGGGCACAGCTAGTGAATGAATAAAATAAAAAGTATGGCTTTGTGTCATAGAAAAGCACGGAGGAAGAGAGTCTTCTGTGCTTCTCTAAGGCACATGCACTATGGGAGGAGCTTTTGACAATAGCTCAAAGCCGGCGTCAGGAACAAACTCAAACCTAGAACACCTGGCATGCATGGGGGTTGGAATGCATTGGTCTGGTAGAGGAGCAAGCAGTCAAGCCGAACGCCAAACCATGGTTGGCGTTCTGCTCTGAAGTTTAAAATCAAACAACAGTATTTCAACTAAACCTTTTCCGCCGTATATAGATAGGTGATTATTTAAATCAAACGAAGCTTGGCTACTGGTCCACTTCTCTAAGCCTACGTCTTTATTACACCGATTCATCACAACAGCGTGCACCGCGACTCAAGATTATCATAATACACATTCTACTTTTCTCAGTCGCTACTTAAAATTTCCTTACATAGTCTACTTTTATCAGACATTTAAGGGGATACATCATAATTTTCATGGGTTCCGTTTCCATTCGGTTTCTGAAGTTTCCATTTAACATATTTTATGGATTTTTAACTTTAATTAAAATTATGTAAAGCGTTAACGGTAATTATGTTTTGATATCCAATTATTTCCTGTATAAGGAAGACAACCCACTCTTCCTAAAAAATTATTAAAAGAAAAATCCAAAAGAATAATTTAATATGTAACGTCATCATTACAGCTAAATAAGTCCACTGCTGGACAAGCCTCCCTCAAGAATCGTCTTGAGGGGATATGCCATAATCGCCACGCTTGGCAGGCGGGTTGGCGATTGCAGTAAGATAGTCATAGTAATCAGAAGGAAGCTGCTGCCCTTCCTCAGGTAGATATTCCCTCGGGTCGACTTCTACGCCCCCCACGGGATGAGATGGGGTGATGATATTCTGATTCTGATGTTTGTCGCCGTCACCACACAGCAGAATAATATGTAACGTAGTTTATTTCAATATATATTGTAAACGAAAGGATTAAATTTTATGTATGTATATTTGTTTCTTTTTGTAATGGGTAAATTCAAAACCTACTTTATTAATTTAAGAATTTCTCTTACTTCCAGAAGGCTAAGTTTTCAACGAACATGAGATGAAAAAATGAGATCCACTAAAGCATCTGTGAGGTTATATTATGTACCAAACTATTAAAGTTAAGTCCCACTTACCATCAAGTACTAATTTATATTTTTTTCTATTTACACAAGCCAAGCTGGAGCAGGGTAATATTTAAAAAATATATAAATACATATAAAAAAACTTGTGTGTACTTATGTACACGCGTTAGAAGTTATACTTCTTAATATACAACTTGAACATAGTTATCAATTTTCATACCACCTAGAACTAACGTCATGCTGTTATTTTTACGATGCGCGCGCATCGTAAAAATTCACTTTTATACCACCTAGAACTAACTTCATGCTGTTAAATTTTTTGGTGTCGGTGTGCGCGCGCATCTTAAAAATTCACTCTCATCATTTTTCTCCATCGCGCCAAAAGAAGTATAACTTCAATAAACAAAATGTGTTCATAAAGTAATTATATAATTCCACACATATTGTACGCGGGGACATTTGCCCGTCATTATCAAGGTAGGCCCTTAAAAAGGCGATTCGTCTTTCTATAGTTACCAACTCCCGCAAAACAGTTCCCGAAGACGCATCTAATCCGCCATTACGCAGTGACACTTATCCGGCAGCGACTTAAATATTTTGATACAATCTCGCCCAGATAAATGTCCACAATTTATCAATCGCCTTATACTCCGATAATTTCCGTTTTTAACTATTTATCTTAAGATTATCAAGTATGTCTTTATTCCGATATATTTTTAGTTATTTAATGCGATCGTTTCTAATGTGGTGCTATTAATCTGTGACTCTGATAGAATCGAAAACTGGTTCTGATTGATATTTTGTAGCCATGATGTGTTCTCACATCCTTTAAGAAAAGCCTTTGGATGTGATCGTACCGAAAGATAAGTTTGTATAGACTTTTGATCTCATAAAGTTGAACACGAGAAAAAATATTTTTGTAATGAATTATTACATCAATATTTATTTTAATTATTAAAGATAAGATCGAGATTGGCGTATAACTTTAGTTTATTAGAGCAATTTGGATTTGAAGAGGTTATGTTAAGAATTATATATGTTTAGGAAGTGATAATTCTATGATGTTGGTTTCGAATGAGATAATTACGATTTTGACGGTAATTATGAATCGCTCCGGATCGCTTCATCAAATGTCTTATTGAATTATGTGGCGCCAATTATCAAATTATAGTTTTAAATGACATATATAAATAACTACGTAATTTAAAAGGAAGAAATAACAAGTTAATTCAGTTCATAAAACTAAAGCAAAAGTGGTACTTGACTAGAAGTTTTTGTCGGATTTTATCTTGTGATTTTAGGATAACAAACTTAAGCGATATTAATAGTATGGATAAGCCACAGAAATCCCATACAGAAGATATTGTGCATATCTGTAAAAAAAAAGATATAATCTAGTATTTTACGAGGTTTATTCAATATGTCATGTACACATGTTAGTATGGTTTACAAACCATACTAACATGTGTACATGACATATTGAATTTAGAAACAATTTTAGTAATTTCGTCAAATTACTTGGATTAACTATGTCCAAATTGGTTGTTAATTTACAAATTAACAACCAATTTGGACATAGTTAATCCAAGTAATTTGACGAAATTACTAAAATTGTTTCTAAAGTAGGTTAAAAATCTTATAAATGTAGACTTAACATTACTTAGGATATATATTATAGAACTGTTCAATTTAGACTTTCGCCTTACAGAAATGAATCCTTGTGTCAGGGGCACATTACAAACATATAATTAACAGGCACAAAATACACCCCGAATCAGAGTAACTATTTATGCGTCTTATTTCTATTCTTATTCTTCTGGTGGCGGCTATTTCCAGTCCCCGGAAGTCCTGGTAACACTGCGTCCAGTGATGAACTATTGTGCTCGCCGCTCCAACTAAACTTCCCTGGCTAACCCTGCAACATAGATAAATTACAGAATCTTTTTGGTAGGAGTATCGATAACATCGTCCTGGTGCAAGAAGTGTTGGCCCAGGACGGTGTTACGTTTATGCATCAGTGGCTCACAGTGACAGAGCAGGTGTAGAGGTGTTTTGTCTGCGTTATTGCAGAATCTACACACTCTACAGTATTATTTATGGGACACACAAATAGTTGTTTTGTGAGGTAATTGAACCCGAGACAGGAAGTGGCGAGGTGACTATCTTAACCCCTGTGCCACACTTACACTAAAATTATTGAACCGATATTAAGGCTTCACTAGGAAATGGTAAGGTCACTTTCTCAGAATACCGTAATTAAATGTCAATAATTTGACACCAAAATCGAACGATCAGTATTAATTATACATAAATCTAATGCAACGATTAACTTAAATATTGAGGGATACTTATGGTGGTGACAACTTAGTGACAGCTTAGCTTTTTCAAACATTAATTACAGCAAAATTATCTTAATTATTAACGCTTTTCATTGGATGACACGCAATAGTACAGGCGCCAGCACATCAAGCTGCCCCAATCTGTCAAATTTTCCCAATTGAAAGAGAACTTATATTTTTGTGATAAAGTTGAAAATCTATAAAAGAAATTTGACATATGGTAGCTGGATGTGCTGGCGTCTGTACATAGTTTGTACAGTGCAAGTAAATGTTAAAATGTCCTAACAATATTATAAGCTACAAAGTAAATATGCTACTCTCAGACCAACAAATATATCCTTAGCACTCTACAGTATGTTCAAAAACATGCACCACCTCTACATGAGAATTCAATAAAACTAACTGTTATATTATCTAAATGAATAATTTTGCCAGCTCAAGATTTGCGCGCTTACTCATAACTCCGCATAAACTCTGTAGATGTAGTACAAGAGTCGGCGAAGCAAATGTTTCAGTCACTCGTAGACAAATACGAAATTAAATCTACCTCTTTTTTGATGTAAAACATCTATAGCCGCACGTAAAACAGATTTCTGGCGTGGCGACGCATGCCGTGGTTTTTTTTTTAGTTCCTATCACAATATGTTCTTTTTGACTTCGACTTCGACTTCTACTTGGACTTCGACTTGACTTCGACTTTGACTTCGACTTTGACTTCGACTTTGACTTCGACTGCGACTTATACTTCGACTTCGACTTCGACTTCGACATGACTTCGACTTTGACTTCGACTGCGACTTATACTTCGACTTCGAATGCGACATATACTTCGACTTCGACTTCTGCATATTACTTTTACAAAATAATGTCGATGTTTCACATCTGCCAGGCGTCCCGTGACGGCTCACATTTTTTTTTATAAGCATGGATTTTCCAACAACATCATATGTAAAGAAAAGTCTGCTCTTATTACAAGAAATAATAATAAACTGGGTAATTTTTTTATATATCATTTAAATCATGTACTTTCCTTCATGTTATCCTTGGATGGTATAAAATAAGTTTGTTACTTATTTTTTATTATAAATTTTATTTTTGGTATAAGGAATGAAGAAACTGTAACAAAAATATTGATATTAGATATTTTTATTCAAAGTTATAAATTATTTACACAATTATAATTTAAGTCATCCGGACAGGCTTAGTTTTTACGGGTACATTTAGATTTTTATTCTTTTTTGTTTACACATATTTGGCTAGTTTTTTGTGTTTACTGGTTAGTGATTCTGACTGCTTAGCCAAATCTTCAGGACATCATCAACTTCGATACCCAGAACAAATCTAAATGTGATGAGTATGAAAACGTGAATTCATCAGTTGTCTGGTTGCCATACTGCAAACTATCTCGAGATTAGGATGCAATGGCTTTTGTCAATTCAAACTGTTTTTAAGTCGATTTAAAAGTAGTAAGACACGTCAAATCAACTTTTCAGCTTCTCAAGTTCACCTAGTTTCGAATCAGATGACTGTGTGTTAGTTGTCTCAAAATATTTATTTATATTCTTTGTGAAATTTATTATTTTATGAGTGTACAATATTTACAACAGCTCTCGACCTATGAGTTGTTATGTGCCGGCCGGGTTCACAAGTTCAAGTGCCGATAAAACCTAGATTCCGTTAAATAAGGAAATTTGTTGTACTTACACTAAATTCTGTGTTAGTGCTATCTAAGTTTAATAAGTGTGAAATACGTAGCGCTGCTAAGTATAAGTAAATGTTTGCAAAAAGACGTATTAATGGTATGCTGTGTCATGCTAGCCAGGTCAAATCTACATTAAGTGTTTGATACACTCAATTTTATGATATACAGATAAATATAATTCTGATTTTCAAATTCAACGATACATATAATAAAATAGAAAGGGGAAATATAAAACTTAAAAGCGCCTTAAATGCGTTAAGAAATATTGAATGGATTGTATAAATTCGAAGTGTCTGTACCACGGTGCGGTGGCGGAGCGCACATGGGGCCGGATACCCCGTGGTAGTGGGTTCGATTCCCACCCGCACTTAATTAATTTATTATTAATTAATCCATTTTTGAAGTTATATTTCTTTTGGCGCGATGGAGAAAAATGATGAGAGTGAATTTTTACGATGCGCGCGCACACCGACACCAAAAAATTTAACAGCATGAAGTTAGTTCTAGGTGGTATGAAAATTGATAACTATGTTCAAGTTGTATATTAAGAAGTATAACTTCTTACGCGTGTACATAAGTACACACAAGTTTTTTTATTTCCAAATCTCTCTTAGGTATAAGTTACATGTAATAGTAATAGACGTGTATTAATATTTACAAGTTATTAATAGAATATTAATGTTTACAAGTTTTATCATCAAATGTTAGTATTTAGGGTATTTTCTTAATTATGAGAAATCTCCTCCATCCTTTTTCACAAATCTTTGTCTGATCCTGAGGTCATCCAGTCTTTCCTAGCGATTTGGATAATATCATCAGCCCACCGGCTGTACGGTCTACCAACATTCCTTTTGCCAAGTGGTCCTTTCCATCGCGTGGTGTGGAGGGTCCATCTACTGTGCCCACCCGCACTTATATTGATACAATTCATTTGCAATTTGTTTTTAAATGTGTATATTAAGTAACCTGGTGTTAACGGCGTAGGAAGCTAGGAAGCTTTGAATACTTCACTGGCATTAGAGGCAAAATTTTGCCAGGTAACTCACGCTATAGAGCACTCCCTCTGAGATTCCAACCAGTAGTATATACAAAGGGTGTATACAGATTTTACAGATTGACTGGTCTGTTGTTCTTATGATTAATGATGCTGACTGCTAAGCCAGAGGTCGTGGGTGCCATCCCCACTCAGTACAAATGTTTGTGAGTTGACGATTTATCTATAGTAGGTACGTATTAGAAATATATGTCGGAGATTCAGAAGAATTTAACTCCGAAACATCGTCGGTGTCCGCCATCATACACGTGGTTAAAGAGAATCAGTGCGCACACCCGGCGCGGTCACTTAGACAACTGACAGACGTCAAACGTCACATGAGACAGTTAATAGTCTGTTAACTGTCGCATGTGACGTTTGACGTCTGTCACCTCGGCTCGAACTACTGACTCAGTGAGTAGTGTTTTCCAAACGCTAATAGATGGCGTTACTAGTACCTAAACAATCCTTTTACTTAATTTCTCCCACATATTTAAGTAAGTTTATTAGTTATCTGGTTGTACTAGTACAGGCTCTACTTAGTTTCGGATCGTTTAGTTCTTCTAGTTTGGAATTAATTTGGAACGTTCATATGAGGAAAGGAGTGCACAAAGGTAATAATTAATTATTTTAATAATAATTATTAAAATAATTTGCTTTGCAAATAAGCATGGTAGTCTGTGTAATGTTTTAATTATTAAAACATTACACACACTACCATGCTTTTGACACACTGACAATCTGACAAGAGATGACAAACTAAGTGTCAAAACTGAGAGAACAGATTAATATTATTTGTCTTTAACGTGTATTTGATATTGTCTTTGACAATAGAACCTTAATGGTCGTACTTCGAACAAGTGCGATCTCTAGTATATCTAAAACTATAAATTTCGATAGTTAAACCTATAATAAATCTCTTTGACAATAGCTTTAATAAGATAGCTAAGTAACTAAATCAATACTATTAAAATTAATGTTATTTCGAAATGTTTTCAAACAATCCGTATAACTTAATGCCTATATAGAGATATATATATTTATAATTAACTAAATTACTACAAAGTAATAATGTTCTCATAGCCGAATTTCGGCCATGGCAGCCAGTCTCAATAGAGATTAGCCATCTGCGCGGGACATATTCTAGTTCAGATGTGCGTGCGCAGACACAGGAGCAATTTCAATTCTATCACTCTCATGATCCGATGACCGACGTCTTTATGTGCTCTCCGAGGCACGGGGGTATAATGCCGCCAACTACCAGACTTCGGGCTGATGCTGAGAATTCAATTTTTACAGAGAAGGTCTCAAAATCACTTTTGGCCCGACCCGGGATTTCAACCTAGGACCTCGTTCTTTACGGGTGATCACCCTATCGTTAGACCAACGAGGCAGTCAGAACATGTTCTGACTAAAAACCTTTTTTATTTATTTGATTAAACATTACTTTAAGTCCTAGACGATATCAATTACCGAAAATAATTTTGCAAGTCAGTCCCCTATTTTTGTTTTGGAAACCTTAACCCGTTATATGCCATAATAGTCACTTCCTCTGTAGATTAAAAGAATACCAGTCCTTATTGTAAACTTCACAATATCAACGAGGAACAAAATACAACCGCTATTCTTTTTCAGACACCCAGCACGCGTCCTTTTAACGCCCCAAATATTAAATTAAAACATCAAAACAATGAATAAGATTAGCGTTTATTATGAAAGTGACAAATAATCAGGATCAGAACAACAATAGGGTTAAAATAGACCATGAACAAAAGGCCAAATTTGTCCCTTTGTTTATTTTAATCTTTTGAGGGTTAAACTGGTTTAGGTGGTATGGTTCTTAAAGAATTGTCATGAGAACTGTAATTTGTGGTTCTATAATTGTTGTCGGGTGTTAAAGATATCTGTATTTAGTGCACCGGTTTCCAAGTAGAAACATCGAGCTGCATAATCTTTTTAGATATCTGCCTTCAAGCCATTGAGATATAGTGTAGATTAAGTAAAACAAAACCACCGTGACTCAGTAGAGTATTTTTGGAACGAAGTTAAGTTGTGAAAGGTGGCTAGACGGAAAAAATTCTTACAAAAAGTTGTCACGACACATTTTGCAGCTGTGTGGCGTGCGCATGTTTCTTTGTCTGTCTCTCTCTCTCTCTCTCTCTCTCTCTTATAGAAAGCAAGCCAGATATTTTCATTACTATTTCGCATTGAACAGTGCGGTGTCGCGACGATTATTTTTGTTGAGTGTATACAGGTTTTTTGTAAATAATAAATAATAAGAAACAACTTCGTTCCATCCGGGTGTCCCTTGACACCTCTCAAGTTGTTTTTGTTTCATATTTGTGTACAGGCGTGCAGAAAGTGTTAAAGAAAGACTATAAAATCAAAGTGCATAGTGGCCAATTTAAGCCATTGAGATATAGTGAAGATTAAGTAAAACAAAACCACCGTGACTCAGCAGAGTATTTTTGGAACGAAGTTCCTTATCGCGCGTTGTGAAAGGAGGCTAGACGGAAAAAAATCTTACGAAAAGTTGTCACGACACTTTTTGCAGCTGTGTGGCGTGCGCATGTTTCTTTGTCTGTCTCTCTCTCTCTCTCTCTCTCTCTCTAATAGAAAGCAAGCCAGATATTTTCATTTCTATTTCGCAATGAACAGTGTGGTGTCGCGACGATTATTTTTGTTGAGTGTATACAGGTTGATTGTACATAATAAATAATAAGAAATAACTTAGTTTCATCCGGGTATCCCTTGACACCTCTCAAGTTGTTTTTGTTTCATATTTGTGTACAGGCGTGCAGAAAGTGTAAAAGAAAGACTATAAAATCAAAGTGCATAGTGGCCAATTTAAGCTTTCTCGCTCAAGACCAAGGGATCAGATGACTCAATTGAGATATACATTAGGATCTAATGATCCCATGAGTCCAGTAAGAGCGGCATCAGTAGCCTAAAGAGCTCAAGAGTCACCTGTAATGAATTAATGAATGATTTCTTTATTTGCAGGAATATAGGTACATTTAGATGGTCTTAAATTACGGTTCCACTATATTCAACAATTTCTCGTGCAAATAATTAAGTAGAAGTATGACACATAATATATGTAAGTAACATGAATTATTTGTCATAATCTCACGCAATTTTAATTCGATATACATAACTAAATATTTTACTTTCTATATAATTTTACAATTTTATATATAATATAACGTACATACAATACATACAATCAATTAATATATATAACGTAAAAGTCAATTAATAAATTAAGTAGTATGTCAAAATTATTTAAAGCTAAATTGAAAATAATCTGAAGTACAATAAAAACATTTGTCACAGAGCCACTCATACATTTTTTTATTGAATTTCTGGCAGATTTCTGAATCGTTCTGGAACTTTATTGTATATTTTTGTTGCCATATAATATAGATTTTATGATTTGATGACGGGCCTGTTGGCGTGGTTGGTAGATACGCTGCCTTTCACGCCGGAGGTCGTGGGTTCGATTCCCACACAGGACAAATATTAGTGTGCATGAACATGTCTGTTTGTCCTGAGTCTGGGTGTAAATTATCTATATAAGTATGTATTTACAAAAGAAAAATAGTATATGTAATATATCAGTTATCTGGTTTCCATAGTACAAGCTCTGCTTAGTTTGGGATCAGATGGCCGTGTGTGAATAATGTCCCACGATATTATTATTATTTGTACAATATAGATAATGTAAATTCTTTAAAGTAATATACTTTAGAAACATTCGACGTTACGGCCTCCCTATAATCTTGACAAAACCTCTCAATATTCCAAAGTTACATAACTCGATAGACTGCGATAAATCACTAGCGGTCACATAAATTGAGCTACTAGCCTCGTGTCGGATTAACGCTCTGTCATGCCTATCTCTGAAATGTGTTCATTCCAACTTTAAATATTTCGGGATCCGTAGCTTCATACTTTGTAGTTCCGTATAATATTTTTGACGGGCCTGTTAGCGTGGTTGGTAAATGCTTATCGCACCGCAGGTTGTGGATTAGATTCCCATCCAGGACAGATATTTGTATAAATAAAATAATAAATAAAAATTAAATATATAAAAAAGGTTTTTATTCACGTAGACTTTAAAAAAGCGCTTGTAAATAGTCAGAACATGTTTGTAGTAATACAGTTATTATTTCTAGTTACTTATTACAGATATTTAGGTACACGGAATGTTAAAACATTTATACAATTTTATTTTATAAATGCATGAATATGTCTGTGTCCTGAGTCTGGGTGGAATTATCTATGTATTTACAAAAGATTATATATTATATTATTATATCAGTTATCTGGTTTCCATAGTACAAGCTCTGCTTAGTTTGTAATCAGAGGGCCGTGTGTGAACAATGTCCCTGGATATTATTATTTAAACCAAAGAATAATGTTTATGACGTCCTCTTAGTGGACTATGGTGACCCGTTGCTATGAAAATGGTGTTCTCTTATGAACCGATGGGATGGGTTGCCGACATGACTGGACAAAGTTTAGGTTCAGGACTGGCTTAGTGTGCTTTTCCTGGCACGGGAGTGTAACGCCGCGACTCTGTGGAAATTACATTCAAATAGACAGATCATATATAATTTTATATATAAATTGATTTCGTATTTCAATAATTATTAGTTTAATAGGACTATAAAAGCCAAATTGTGTAGCAGGGCTTAATACCAAACTTCTGATTATTTAAATGACAAAACGTCATGGGATTGAGTCGCTCTAGATTAACACATTTAAGTACAATGTAATTTTATATAAAAAAGGATTCCTACGGAATTTTCTTGCAGTGTTTTTCCGTAGCTGCCACGTCATGCACTGCACGTTAGGGTAAAAAAATGACTTTTGAATTTTGAATAAAAATTTTAAATACGAAATCAATGTTTACAAAGCTATATCAAATCTTACAACTAAAGTATATACGTTTATATTCTTCAAGATTTATTGATATTTTTTCCTCCATATACTAAATGTATAAATGCTGATAATTCTAATTAATTGTATTGGGACATTTAAGCCATAAATATTTATTAACATTTTAATAAAAATATATTTTACTTAGACACAAATAGATATATGCCATGTCTTTTCAGTGGGTTTCCAAATTTGTGGCTACCAGTTTGTTATAATTTATATGGCGATTCGAAAATATTAAATTAGCAAATAATTTAAAACTGGTGCCACAAATTATTTTTGGTAGTACCAATTAAGTTATCATTACTGAAAATGAATAATTTAACTATTTGTGTGGTGACGTTATAGAATATGATCACCCCATCTCATCCCGTGGGGGCGTAGAAGTCGTCCGAGGGAATGACTAGCAGGAAGCGTTTTTCTGTGAACTATGACCACCATACTACGATCGCCAATCTGTCTGCCAAGCGTGGGCATTATGGCATATTCCCCCATTCTTTGGGGAGGCTTTTATCCAGCAGAGGACGTACTTTGGCTGACATGATGAACTATTAAAAATATATATATTTCATTTCATTATTTTGTTCTCTGAGTGCTGGTAGTATTGCTACACCAAATTGCGATGCTAAATTGTTCAGCAAAGTATAAATACCTTATAACAACATTCCGAGAACGTGTTAGCAGTAATTATATGTAATATTAAATTCGTTTTATTATAAATTAAAGACTATAATATACATTATAGTCGTTAAGCACATTTATTGACAGAAAACAAGTTAAACACGTTAAACTTCGTACCATATAATGTACTCCCAGCCGAATATCAGCTATGGCTACCAGACTTAATGGACTAGCTATTTGGGCAGAGCTCTTTCTATTCCCTCACTCTTGTGATCTGATGGGATGCCGACACGACTGGGAAGTGGTCATGTACAGGACTCTCCCAGGCATGAGCGTATAATGACGCCAACTTCCAATCTAGGGAATTTTATCGAGAGTTGTTTCTTGACACAAAAAAAACTGACATCACTATTTAGCGACACAGATGAACCCACAACTAACGAGGATGTCAACATACTATATAATATTCACAGTATTAGAAGAAAATAAACAAATCGTCAGTATAATTATTAAAGCAGATTATTTTATTTTATATCTTCTCTCTTTCAGGAGTTTTGTACCGGGCTGCTTCTGGGTGTGTTTTTTGTCATAAAAGTACTAATTTATTTATTTATTTATATAGGCTCACCAACAATTGCTTACACTCAAAATATTACAGATTGCGTCCGACTATAACTAAAGCTAAGTGTAGCAATCTCTTATGGGTAAGCACGGCATGCATCTTTTATATTATTATAAGTGTGCCTTATGCTAAAAATTACATTAGATTAACATATATCATTAATTAAATTTATATACAGGATAGCTTATTTATATATTACTAGCTTTTGCCCGCGACTTCATTCGCGTGGAATAGTGACTTCCGGCAATAACGGCTTTAATGCCCTGAGTGAGTATACATATCTTCAATTCAAACGCAGAGCTCATTATGTTGATTTTTGAAGAGTTCCCGATTTTGAAGAATATCTTCCACATTTCATTTTTGAAGAGATCCCGCGAGATCGGGAACTATGTGGGTAAAACAAAAAATCTGCCGGAAGTCACTATTCCACGCGAACGAAGTCGCGGGCAAAAGCTAGTTTATCTATACTCCGTTAGAGCATTTTCTTTGTACTAAAAGTTGTATTATATTATATTTTCATACCTTTTGACTATTTATTTACATTTTTCCGATGAATTTTCAGTACTGAATTGATGCCGACTCTTGACCAATAGATGGCGCTATTTTATTTTTTATTTTATTTTTTGTAATAAGAACTATCCTATATCCTTTCTCAAGTTCCAAACTATGTCTGTACCAAATTTCACACAAATCGGTTCAGTAGTTTAGGCGTGAAGCAAAGACAGACAGACGGACAGAGTTACTTTCGCATTTATAATATTAGTTTGGATATTGGAATTACAAAATTAACTAAGGATACAATATTAAATAAAAATTATAATAAAACAAGACATAACAAAACAATATCGTTTATACAAAGGTGGATACTATTTTGTGGAACTTGGTAAGTGAGTCAAAGTGCACGTCCACGAGATCGCTGTAACCATTTATTAGTTTACAAAGTCGGGGGACGATGGAGTTAGCGCCTAGCTTCGTTCTGCGGAGGGGGGCATACAAAGGAGTAATGGCAGCACGAGGGTATCTAGCTGGAACTCTATACCGAAACATACCAAGTAGATTAGGACAGTCTATTTTACACCGGAGAACTTTGAACGCGAAGATGGAGTCTATAATGATTCTGCGTTTCTCCAATGACACCATTCTGAAATGCGATAATCTTCCTTCATATGACCGTATCTTTTTAGATATTCTAGAAGAACTAATATAATATAAATAATTCTAGGTTCTAATAACACATTTTGGCCCCATCTTAAATTTTAATCGAGGATCTTATTAACTGAATTACTCATACGTGGATAAATCTCGACTGTAATAAAAATATAACGAGCTGTTGAAGACCTAACCGCCAGCAATGCCTTTAAAGTCAAGAAACCTTAAAATCAACCATAAAAAAACTTCAAATCCGTTATCTAACATATTAAATTATCTACCATAACGACGTATTAGGTACAGTGCTATAATAAATATTCTCGGTAAGCGGCACCAATAAATTTATTGTAAAATTGAGATGTATTAGATCTAATCTCAAGTACGAGATTTATATGTCGAATAGATTTATTTACAAAAAAATGTCATGTAAGGATTTAGTTAAGTCGCCGGATGAATTACTGGCGCAAGCGGAACTGGACTATCTGTTTTGTGAGAGCCGTTTTTAATGTAGAAGAATTTTTGTGTGTACATTTAGAATGGAGGGTTTGAGATTACTATTACTTCGTACAGCGTATTTCTCCGACAATTGTGAACAGAGTTTCATGGTTTGTTATTATTTTTATATTCATATACACATATTTATTAAGATTTATTTTTTTGTCTCAATCGTCATATTTTTACCGTGCCGTGTTGTCATGGCAGCTACTGAGAAACACAGCAAATAAAATCAGTAACATCCTGCTTAGGAAAAAAAACATGATAATCACATCACACTGACGTTATAAAGCTGAAAGTTTGTGAGTGTGTGAGTGTGTATGTTTATTACTTCTTCGCGTCTAAATGACTGGAACGATTTTAATAAAATTATTAGGTATGGAGTTAGCTGACCCCCTGGATTAACACATAGGCTATAATTAGAAAGATTAACATGGGTAGATCCGAAAGGCACAGCTAGTTTTAATATATAATTGCAATTTCATATTTAAATGCATTGTGTTAAATCGCCTAATTTTTTAACTCATCGTCTGAAACTTTGTAATTAGCCATGGCACAATTTAGCTTAAATGTCTTTTTTAGTTTTGTCATTGGCCAAATTGGGGTTTTATTTATAGCTAAAATCAATCATTAATTTTTTCTGATGATAATCTTTGAACACATAAAGTTACGTTAACTGATTTACTAAATTATTTTACCTATAGATAAATACAATATCAGCGATTCATCACCATCACCAGCATTAACATATCAGCGATTAACATGGATAATTATTTTATTCTTTTTTATTTCAATGTATAAAAAATTGCCTGTAAAGGACATTATTTGAATTTAATTACAATTTTTTATATCTCTCTATCTACACCAGGAAAGCTGGAACGAATCCCTAGTGTATCCTTAAGTTTAGTTTTTAGCCTAAATTATTAGGCATGTTGGGCTCGTGGTTTGTGACTTAGGACCACCGACGGAAACCATAGGTCGTGGGTTCCACCCACAGCCAGAACGAATGCTTGTATGATGACCACGATTGTGTGTTCTGTGTGTGTGTGTTTAGTGATATATATATAAGGACGTTTAAGTTGTCTGGTTGCCATAGTAGAGAGTCTGTACTATTGCAACAAGACAACTTAAGTTTAGGATCAGATGGCAGAGTGTTAATTGTTCCAAGATATTTATTTATTACTAGCCGTGCCCCGCGGTTTTACCCTCGTTAAACTTTATAAATTATAGCCTATATGTTAATCCAGGGTGTCAGCTATCTTCATACCAAATTTTATTAAAATCGCTCCTGCCGTTTATACGTAAAGAAGTAACAAGCATACACATACACACACTCACTAACTTTCTCCTTTATAATATTAGTGTGATTTAAAATGTGTCTGGTTGCCATAATACAGGCTCTCCCTAGTTTAGGATCAGATGGCAGTGTATTAGTTGTTCCAAGATAGTTATTTATTATATCTATACATATTGATTGCCTATAAAGTCGGTGTTTTGTCAGTTAAAACAGTTTTTAAGTCGGAATAAAAATATTAAGACACTTTAATTCGACTTTTTAGCTTCTCATCTTCACTTAGGGAATATACTTCATACCTGGCCTGTGTGAATGGGACAACCGAAAGAGGAAGAGCTCGTAGAACATTCTCTGACCAAATCAGAGACGTTCTCAAGAAATGCAAGGTCAGAAGTACCCTAAACTGGCGAGCATGTATGAAGAATATAATGACAGTAAACGAGTCAAAAGAGTGCAAAGATCGTGACAAATGGAAATCCGTTGTCTCTGCCTACCCCTCTGGGAAACAGGCGTAAGTCTATGTATGTACTTAGGGAAATATATCATCCGTCTGATACGAACCAAACTAACACTCGCGTTTACAGGAATAAACCGTATATTATAATAACGTCGAATAATTTATGATCATGGTTAATTTAAATTGTTATACCTACATAAATTCATATGGTTACATTACAATCTATAATGACTTACTCAAAGTTAATTAACAACTTAAGCGATATGCCCATATGCTCCATACACAATACCGTTTGGAGTTTATGCTTATTGCAAATCGGTTAGGTTATATCCTACTAATATTATAAATACGAAAGTTTGTAAGTATGGATGGATGTATGGATGTTTGTTACTCTTACACGCAAAAACTACTGAACGTATTTTGATGAAACTTTTGTAGTTAGTAGCCTACGTTAGTATAGCGCCGTAATGATTACTCTTCTATGGGAAGAGTTTCCCAATACTTGTTTATAAATAAATTAATCTATACATATAATAAAATCGTAGGAAAGTCAAAACTGTAGATTGAAATTTTTTAAAAGGATACTTGGGGCGTGATTTTCCATCGAAATGAAAGCCAAAAATATAGTTTTTAGAATTTTTGTCTGTGTGTCTGTTTGTCTGTATGTATGTCCGGGCTAAACTCAAAAAGTACTCCATGGATTTATTTCAAATTTTGCATGAATATTACTAAGAGGTCGAGTCAACATATAGGCTACATTTTATCACGCTATGACCTACGGAGGAGGAGCTGTGTTAATTTATAAAATCTAACGCGGGGCACAGCTAGTAATACATAATATTCTGGGACATTATTCACACACGGCCGAATCGAATCTTTGTGTAATGAGGCCTATTATTTATTGTTTGGGAGTATCCTTTTTTTATGTCATATGGTGACAAAAGAGCAAGCGGTGGCAATTATTTACCATCAGGTGGATGGTAAACGGTCACCGTAGCCTAGTTGGTAGTGATCCTGCCTACGAAGCTGGTGGTCCTGGGTTCGAATCCCGGTAAGTGCAAATATTTGTGTGATGAGCACGAATATTTGTTTCTGAGTCATGGATGTTTTCTATGTATATAAGTATTTATCTATCTATATAAGTATGTATATCGTCGCCTGGTACCCATAGTACAAGCTTTGCTTAGTTTGGGGCTAGGATGATCTGTGTGACATTGTCCCCAGATATTATTATTAGATATTATAAATGATTACCGCCGCCCATGGACACTCGCATCACAAGAGGTCAGTTGCGAGTGCGTCGCCGGCCTTAGAAGAGTCAGCAAACAAGTGTTGCTGGCCCCCACCCCGATGAGTAATTTATCTATAATTCTTATGTATTTAGAAATATATTATTATTGTATAAGAATGTTTATTAGTTATCTGTTTCGCTTATTTTTCACTCTGTCTAGTTTGGGATCAAATGGTACTGGTAGTTGTCCCAAGATTTTTATGTTTTATTGTATTTAAAGATAATTTCAAATTATTTTTCAATAAGTTTAAAATGGAATAATATATAAAATCGGTTCGGTTGGTGGAGAGTCTTTCAAAACACTCTTTTTGAGAGAGGTAGGGCATAGCGTTCATTCGCTCAAAGAGCAGCCCGACTGGGGAAGTACCTCCACCTTACAGAAGACATTCCTTAATAATAACATTAATAATTTTAATGTTGTGTTTCCGTGTGTGAGTAAGGTCGCCAGAGCTCATTGGGGTGGGGAGAAGCGTCAGCAAGACTTGTTTATCTCTCTCTGTTTATCAGTGGGCGACAAACGAGCAAGTGGGTCACCTGATGGTAAGTGGTCACCGCCGACCATGGACACTCGCAACACCAGAGTCGCGAGTGCGTTGCCGGCCTTTAAGAGTCAGCAAACAACTGACTTTCCCCCCACCCCAATGAGCTCTGGTAACCTTACTCACACTCGGAAACACAACATTATAATTATTAATGTTATTATTAAGGAACGTCTTCTGTAAGGTGGAGCTACTTCCCCAGTCGGGCTGCTCTTTGAGTGAATGAACGCTATACCCTACCTCTCTTAATATATCATCATCATCATCATAACACAATTGCCGGTCTTGCGCTATTCGCATCCAGCAGTTTCCAGCGGCCCGCACAAGATCATCGGTCATCTTAATATATATATTGAGAAATCTTATAAATGTATAAAATTAAATGCATGATCAAAATAAGTAAAAACAATGAGTCACTCATAAACCATGGAGTTAGCGGATATGGTCACAATGTTGGCATAATGCCTATATGCCATCCTTAATACATAAAACATTACCTGCGACTAGGAAATAAATAGAAAATATGTAGGCTCAGGGAAATTATTAATTCACATTGTTAGACCTATTTAGGTAATTGCTATTGGCTATAAATTATTCTTCCAATGATAATTTGTTGTACTAGAAGACACCGTAGGTAGGTCACCGTAGCCTAGTTGGTAGTGCTCCTGCGTACGAAGCTGGTGGTGTTGGGTTCGAATCCCAGTAAGTGCAAATATTTGTGTGATGAGCACGAATATTTGTTTCTGATTCATGGATGTTTTCTATGTATTTAAGTATTTATCTATCTATATAAGTATGTATATCGTCGCCTGGCACCCATAGTACAAGCTTTGCTTAGTTTGGGGCTAGGATGATCTGTGTGACATTGTCCCTAATTATTATTATTATTATTTGCTGGTATGAGGAGCGTGATATTAAGTTAAATAGCTTACAATCAATATATGGACTAATTTATTATTTAGACCTTGTAGTAACAAGGCGCTCACAGCTCAATGCTCTCAAAGGTCCATAAGAGATTGGTGAGGTCAAGCAACTAGGTTCGCGGTCAGTCCATAGATGGGTGACCGCGAAAGTGGTTTAATGTCTGAGCGTGCTTCGGAGGGCACGTTAACAGTCGTTAAGCCATGTCAGAGGCCTACTAGGCGGCTTGAACTACTCTGACACTAGGGTAACCACTGCCTACACGATAAGTAAGATAGTAACAAGGAACAACTTCCGTGCGTTTAAGCGCTTTCCCATATCTACTATTGTTGTCAAGTATAACAGCACAAGACCCTTAAAATATACCCTCGGTGCTTTTGCAGCTGGCCTCTCCAATTGGAATTAGCTTTTGCTCTCGTTTTGTTACGCGACGTCCTACGTGAGCGATCTAGACGCGAACGCGAAGCGGCGCGGCGCGGCGCGAAAACAATAAACAGTCGAAATCTATTGAAGTGTCCTACGTGACAAAACGCGGTGCGAATTGAAGCGAACGCGATCAGTTGGCTTGATATTTTCGCGCGAACTAGATGCGGTGCCGTCGTCTTTTTTCGGCGTTGGTGGCAGCTGCGCGAGACGACTCGCGTGCACGTAGGACGTAGAAGTCGCGTCGCACCGCATTGCATTGAAAAGTAAATCGGTTGCCTGGAAGAGATCGCTTTTAGCGATAAGGCCGCCAATGGCATTAAAATAAGCTAACTCTCTTGCTGTATCCATTGTTCTGTATTACTTATTTTTGCAATAAAGTGTACTTCTTCTTCTTCTTCTTCTAGGACGTAGCGTTAGGCTGTAGCCTCATTTTATCACTCAGTCTCCCTCTTTGCTCTGGAGGTAAGTGGAAGTATATTTTTCAAACTCCTCCTTTTTAGGGTTTCGTTCCCAAATGGCAAAAGCGGAACCCTTATAGATTCTTCATGACTGTCTGTCTGTCCGTTCGTATGTCACAGCCACTTTTTTCCAAAACTATAAGAGCTGTTCTGTTGAAACTTGGTAAGAACCGCACTAAGATTTTCACACAGAAATAAAAAAAAAACAATAACGTTTTGGGGGTTCCCCATACATAGAACTGAAACTCAATTTTTTACTTCATCGAAAGATATACCATCCATACATGTGGGGTATCCATGGATAGGTCTTCAAAAATGATATTGAGGTCTCTAATATATTTTTTTTCTGAACTGAATACTTTGTGCGAGAGACACTTCCAAAGTGGTAAAATGAGTGCCCCCCCCCCCCCCTTCTGTAACTTCTAAAATAAGATAATAATAAACCTAAAAAAAATATGATATCATTACCATGCAAACTTACACCGAAAATTGTTTTGAAAGAGATCTAGTAAGTAGTTTTTTTTTAATACGTCACAAATCTTAAACCCGAATTTACCTCAAATACTACGGAACTCTTCATGGGCGAGTACGACACGCACTTGGCCGCTTTTTTTTAAACTAATTTTGTTGCGGCGTCTAAGACAATTAAAGCAATTCCCCGCGATATACCTGAGCCTCACTTATAGGAGGAGTCTAAACTTACAGGAGTTGTAGTGATGCTTTAGATTGTTCTAAATGTACTTTATTACCTACACTTTTCACTTATTACTTTCCCACGCAAGGAGAGAAGCGATCATAGATATTGCTGGTATAGACATGTCCTTAGTTGACTGCACGTAGTTTAAAAAACAATAAAACCAAATTAGTCCATCAAGTGCATTGGTCGTTCAGTCAAATACACCCCGATCGTCCTCTACCGAAAGCACTATAATATCTAAATAATAAATATCATGGGACAAATAAAACATAGCCATCGGATCCCACACTAGGCAGAGCCCGTATACTCGCTACCAATCAACTGATAAACATACTTATATGTTTTTAAATACGTACATATTAAAGGTAAATTACACCCAGACAGAACAAATAAGTGTATTCATTACACAAAGATTTCTCCCGGGTGGGAATCGAACCCATGACCTCTGGCTTGGCATTGAGAGTTAGTAACCACTGGACCAACATACCAGTCGATCTATCGTTAGATTAAGATAATGATAAAACAAGTTAAAGTAACTCTCGTAATAACTAACTAACGTAACTCTCCAAATAGAACGACCGCGAACGACTTTCCATATAACAAAATAATAATAATATCCTGGGACTCTTATTACACAAGGCCATCTGATCCAAAACTAAGCAGCGCTAGTACTATGAAAACCTTTTCTTTTGTAAATACATACTTATACATATAATTACACCCAGACTCAGCACAAATAAATATCTGTCATGTATAGGAATCGAACCCACGACCTGCGGCGTGAAAAGCAAGCATGTGCCAACCACGCCAACAGCCCCGTAATACAATAAATGTATAACCAAAAAACGTCACATCGGAAATCACTAACGGGATATCAGTATTTCACGGCCACGTTGAACAACCCGTTTCTAAAAAACGTTGAAAAAAATGTGACGTCACGGGTCCAAGCTAACGGATCTTCGACCGGACAAAGGACAACCTGAGTAAAAAAGTCTTCCCGCCTCAATAACTGTTACTCCCGAACGGTGCTAATAAAGTTATTGTAAAGGGGCATCAATAAAACAATAAGTATAAAAATATCTTCCTATTTTTATGTTTGCGCAAAATTTCTTTTCGCCGAACTATTTGTCGGCACTTTGCGATTTTTTTGCCAACTTACACAATTTTATTGGTCGGCATTTCGGTGTGTACATTTGGAATTTTAGGGTTGCAATTTTTAAATAGATCATCTCGTTTTATTTTTTACAACAGATAATACTGTATTGCAAACTTTATGATTTACCTTTAGAACTCATTTGTTTTCTTCTTTCAAAGCTTTTTATTATGTGCTGTAGATTTCTGAATGTAATATGGAAAACATGGCAATTAGATTGATTACTATGCATTCCATATTAGAAGAATATATAAGCAATGGGAAGAATTCCATATTAGATTAGATTAGCCTGTTGGGGTTGTTGGTAAATGCTTGCATTCCACGCCACAGGTCGTGGGTTCGATTCCCGCCCAGATCAAATATTTGTGTGCCTGAACTTGTATGTTTGTCCTGAGTCTGGGTGTAATTATCTATATATGTATTTAGGAAATAAAAGTAGTATATGTTGTATATCAGTTATCTGGTTTCCATAGTACAAGCTCTGCTTAGTTTTGGATCAGATAGCCGTGTGTGAATAATGTGCCAGGATATAATGCATATTATTATTATTATTTGTATTTCAATGGTATGATAGTGATAAATGTAGTAATTATTACACATCTAACTAAACAAGAACACTAATTTTACAAAACATATGACGTAAAATACACAGCACAGCAACCATTTTGCGAAAAAACGTAATATTTAATACTAATATAAATAATAGCATCACTTACGTTATGCTAATATCGAAAATAACAGTTGAACTTGACAAATAACAGGTAAATATGAAAAGTATTCATGTATGCTAAATATTATTACTTATTATTACAATAGTGGATGAAACCAAGATTGTAACGGGAGTATTGTAAGTTCTAAAAGGTCGTATGTTTACACTTTCTTAATTTTATGATGTCATTTTGATATGCGGTAAGTCGTAAGTACAAAGTAGCCATTAGCACATTGCAATTTAGAGACCTGCAAGCTACAGAGCATCGTACTGACCTTAAAGTAACCTTTTTTGCAATAGTTACTATTCGAAGCTTTCTGTTACTACTACACCTTCAAACAATTCAATGATAGCATAGTTCTAACTGAACCAAATATCATGTACACATTGTAATAAAATATGTTTACTGAATATCACCACCCAATCATATTCGAGGACGTAGAAATATTCCCGAGGGAATATCTACCAGTGAACGGGCAGCAGCGTCTCTCTGTGAACTATGAGCATCGCACTGCAATGCCAATCCGTCTGCCAAGCGTGCCAATAACATAACATAATAATAAGATAACTTTGTTATAGACAACAATGATCAAAACCTTATTACTAGTTCTAATAATATTAAGTAACAACATCAGGTTGAGCAGAGAGCGATCAAGTAGAATATGATTCCTAATTGACTATCCTCTCCAAAAAATGCCAATGGGGAATAAAGGACCACCGTTTTTAGGGTGCTATTGATACTAACATGCGTTTTATGCAGCAGTGACGCAACTTTTTGCGCATGAGTGCGTGGAAACTGTCAGTCCTGTTTTGAGTAAACATCCTTGATGGACTACAGAACCGAGGCAGTTTTAACAGCATCCTAAAGACATTTTGGCGTAACTGACTCATTGACAGTACGCCTTGAATAGAGTTATTTAGACTTGGTTGGCTCAATGGGACTCTCTACGGATAAACATTTTAGCTCTGGATGTAATTTGTGTCCGTCTATTGTATGTTTGGAAAATACCCCGCGACACAGGGATTGGATTCCCAAGTGCGGGCGTTGTGCTTTGAAAAAATAAAAAAAGCCCCGATCGCTAGTTCCCCACGTTCCCAATGTCTACATAATCTTTAAGGTCTTCGGTAAGTATGGTGTATCCCTCCAAATAACGGATGAAACTCTATCGTAGAAATCTTTTAGAATATCAAACTATTACGGATGTTTATAAACATATAAAACGGCTGTAACTATAGCTTTATAAGATTATATAAAAAAAACAATACTGGCAATTTTATTGTTCCTTATTTTATTCCAAGGTACTTTTTTAAGACAACATTTAGCATTTAGCGAAATTAATCCCTGTTAATATATAACAGGGCTTAATTTCTCTTAAGCGTTAAGTAACAGCATTAAGTAACTGCCTCGGAGAGCACGTGAAGCCATCGGTCCTGTGCCTGACCTCTTTCCGGCCGTGTCGCTAGGCGTCCCATCGGATCATGAGAGTGATGGAATAGTAAGTGCTCCTGTGTTTGCGCACATACTTGTGCACTATAATATATCCCGCGCAGATGACTAATCTCTGTTGAGACTGGCCGCCGTAGCCGAATTTCGGCTATGAGGACATTATTATTAATATTATACCTAGACTAACCAATAGACCAACGGGCAAATCAAACATGTTTTATTGTAACTCTGCTCTTATGTATCATGTACAGTCAACAGCATAAGTAGATGATCAAAATCGGACCTGAGTTTTGAGTTTATGATGCTATTAGGCGGCAGTTTTCACTAGTTAATATTTTTTACACTTAACACTCACGTACACCTTCAACTAGATACTCTTCACCACCACACTATTTTGTCGCAATTTATGATAATTAGTATTGAATATCCGACTTTGATCATCTACTTTTGCTGTTGACTGTACCTTAGGTTGGTGTGCATTAAAAACTATTTATCTTATCTTACCCTTATCGTAAAACACCCGCTTTAAAAACAAGAATATTAAAAGAAAAGTCACTTCTTTTGTTTGGAACACATTTTTAAATATGGACCAATAGCTTGGCTACCTAGGTAAGTTCCTTCACAAAAATTCGCAACTATTGTTAACGTTTTTAAAACTTTATTGACAAAGAAAGTTTTATTGCAGTGAAGTCGTTAATAGATATTGCTGCCACGTTTTAGAGATACATTCGTAAATTTTTTAACATCGGTTTATCAATTTTTATACATTGTAATATTCTGATTGTATAGGCCGTTTTGTCTACTGCAGACGATTTGTGACGTCATGTATCTAGCCAGATGCTCTCACCAGTCTGTAAGTGATTGGTGAGGTTAAGCAACTAGGCTCGCGGTCAATCCATAGATGGGTGACCGCCAAAGTGGATTAAGTTCTGAGCGTCTCCGTGCTTCAGAGGGCTCGGTGAGCTGTCGGTTGTACCCATTAGGCAACAGTCGTTAAGCCATGTCAGAGGCCTACTAGGCGGCTTGAACAACTCTGACACCAGTGTAACCACTGTCCACACGATAAGTTAGTAGTAATAACACCATTGAAAGAAGATTGACAAAAGAAATATACCCGACCTGTGTGAATGGTACAACCGGTAGAAGAAGACCTCGTAGAACATTCTCTGATCAAATCGGTGACATTCTCAAGAAAGGTCAGGTCAGAAGTACCCTAAACTGGCGAGCAAGTATGAAGGATATACAGTAATCGAGGCGAAATTGGTGTGCAAGGATCGTGACAAATGGAAGTCCTTTGTCTCTGCCTACCCCTCTGAGAAACAAGCGTGAGTCTATGAATGTATGTAATGACACAATTTTTGTAACTGGAAATGGCGATGCAATGGTTACATTGTTTGCCTTAGGCCTGACATGATGAGATGGCGATAGTCGGTAGTTGTAGTATCTGCTGACGACCTTGATTGGACGCCTGATTATCGCTTATGTACAGTGTGTTGTAACGAGCTTTAAACCAAGCTATAGAACATCATATACTATTAAACAAGCAATATTTTTTGACATCCAAATTTATTATATTAATTTAGCGATGTATGGTAAGATTTCTTTTTTGTCAGTAATAAACATTTTTTCATTCCATTTTCATTTTTTCAATATTTGTACAATTATTATTTTAAAACTATCACAATTTGTACACATTTTTATATATTGTGGACACGGGTCTCAATCGTGATAACGATTTAAGGCAAATCATTACCTTTAGGTTACTCGACGTTTCGACATGGAATGCACCAGCCGCGTGTCCACAATATATAAAAATATTTTTACAAACAATATTTGTTTTCACATGCTATATTTAACAAGCAATATTTGTATTGATAGTAAAGTAATCAGGTCGTGGGTTTAATTCCCACCCAGGACAGATATTTGAGTAGATGAACATGTCTATCTGTCCTGAGTCTGAAAGTAATTATCTATATAAGTATGTATTTACAAAAGAAAAATGGTATATGTAATATATCAGTTGTTTGGTTTAGCACAAACTTTGCTTAGTTTGGGATCAGATAGCCGTGTGTGAATAATATCCCAGGATGTTATTACTATTATTTATTAAAGTCATCCTAGAGATCAGGATTAGGTACCAAGTTAACTTTACATCTGCGAGAACCTGAATCAAAATAAAGTTGTGAATTTTATCAAAATTGTTACGAAACCATGCTTAAGTTTGGTATTACATATGATGAACCAATAGGCCTCTGTTATAGCTTAATGACAGTTATCTCATAACTAACAACAGGGACTGACAGCTTAACGTGCCCTCCGAAGTACGGAGATAATCAGATATTAAACCACTTTGGCGGTCACCCATCTATGAACTGACCGCGAGAATTGAATATGAATAGTCAAATTGTTAGTGCCATTTTTTGTAGTTAGTTGATATACACTACACCGTCGACAATATGTATCGTATTTTCAGAATAGGTATGTTTGAGGGCAAACATTTGATCTAGCTTGATCTCGCCAGAGGAAACTTGTTTATCTCCATTTATATATATGTTTAATTTATAAAAATGGATATTTTTATCATAATCCTAAAAATTATTAGTCATTTTGAAATGCCTATTTCATGTCTTTTTAATAGATTTTATGTATCACTACAATGAGGGCTACCGCGTATCAATTTGCCGCTAGAGGCGCTAGCATCGCGGCAGGTCTACGAAACGTCAAAATACACTGTTTTTGTTCGGGTTACGCTGTTTTTTAATAAAAACTGCGATTATAACTAAACATTTTGGTTTAAAACTAAATAAATTACAAAATGAGTAACAGCTCGATGACTGTAATAAATATTTTTCGTAAAAACATTCGTCGTGTCCACAATAACAATGATTTTGATCAGCTATAGTGGACCTTCCGCGACAGTGGCGCCGACTGGTGAGCACAAAAACGGTAGCCCTCATTGTCTATCAGCTTTGCATAGAATGTTTTTTAAACAATTAATTTTAAATTATATGATATCATCAACACTATTAATTTACACACTATTTAGTTTTTTTAGCAGACATCGACAAATTCAACGTTAGCAATTTGTTGAACAAATATTTTTACATCGTTTTTACACATCTGCATCTTCTATCAGTATCTAAAAGCTATAAACTAATTAAAAATAAATGCAAAAATTATCAGCAGCCATGCATCGAGACAGATGTCGATAGCCACAGAGAACATTAAATAATTAACACTCGCATTAAAAACAAAACCTCATATGTATGTATTTAAAAGGCGACGCGACGCATTTAAACTGCAGAGTTACGATTATCGCGGCGCGATCTATAACGTCGCGTATCGTTTTATTAATCGCAGGCGCAGTGGCAAAGTTCACGCGATCCCACCAAAACGGACCATAACGCACCGAAGTTAGAGAACGAGAAATATAGATCCATAAACCAGTACGAGGGAAAGAGATGGCACTAGAGATAGATGTTGCGTTAGAAGTTAGCCACGCCCCCACAGAGCTCGAAGCTCCGAGTCCACCTCCGTGAGCATTCGTGCGCGCGCGCCGTTTCAGACACACGCGACCTGTGCTCGAAAATTTAAAAAAATGGAATCGTACGCGCGATATCTTTAAAACCTATTCTAAAATGCCAGTGAACATTGAAACTTATTTTCCAACAACAACTGTTAAAACTATGTGTCAATAGCGAACAATCAAGACAAGAGTGCGGCAGTTATCGGCGTTTTCAGTTTGCGTTTTCAGTTATCAACTTGACGTAAATTGTACGCGCGACATTTCGTTTGTTTGTTTTCATCGAAAGTGACTGGACTGTGACATTTGAAAACGATAGTACTTATAATTGAAGTACCACGTATACGGGTCGCCTTAGTGAAATTTTGTTGACTGAAAAAATTTAAAGTATATTTGCTATTATTGTGCAGTGACAGTGGGATTTTTCGGAAAAGTCAGCCGAACTGAAGTGCTCACACCAAAGATAAAGGTAAGTAAGTCGTGTTTACATAAATTATTTTCCCCTCATTCACAACGAGATAGGTAATATCCGGTATCTAAATAATATTATTGATCTTGCTCACACTCAAATATATAATACAAATATTAATAAACTGACATATTTTCCGTTTTAATATGTGTATCTAATAAATATACATATTGTAAAGAAATACCATAAATTTAAATGTTTTTGGAAAACTCTCGGTATTTATGTAGCGCGTAGCGGGAAACTTCTTCCTATAAAAGACATCAACGGGTATCCCAACTGAGTGTTCCCAAATAATCCCCTCGTCTCATTTTAACTTAAATTACATTGATGTACATTTACATTCATGTAATGTTGCAATTGATGGAATCAGTTCGATAATTAACAATCTGAATTGAAATAATCTAACATTTTAAATCAAAATATTGCCTGTCTTAGAGATATTGCCGGATTATAGTTTGGCTGATTTGTATGAATTCGAAATTAATTTTTAAATGTGTCTCTATCGGAACAATTAAGTCTGAAATAATTATGATTATGAAATTAAATTAAATGAAAATTAAATGAAAAATATCGGGTGTGTTCTAATTGTGTGCAGTTATATATATCCAAGTAATATTATAAATAGAACTGTGGTGCTTATAACAAGCAAAGACATATATTGTTCATATTTAGATAAGACGAAGTTTACACTCCTTTTGAGTTCGAACTATTAATAAATATTGCACGTACGTGTAAAACGTTCTTTGAGACATATTTATTTTGTCACTTACTTATATAATTTAAACATTTTAATTTACAATAGACTCTATAAATAAGTGCTTATACTTTGTGTGTAAATACAGCGTAATAGCAATGGAATTTCACAAATGTAACATTTACCGTTTAATCTCCAATCACGCGCCAGAAACAAAAAATTAGAATAATAAATAAATAATAAATAAATATCATTAAGTCCCAAATTAATATTACATTACAAACTGACTCAAATATCGAATTAAATAAACAAATATAGTGAAACATTAATAGCTGGTATTGAAACTTAATGAAAAGAGGCGTCGGAATTGAAATGAGACATGGCATAACACCACGCCCACTGAACAGAACGCGTAGCGGACAAATATTTTATTTATTATTTATTTTCGTAGCATCTGTGATGTTAACTTTACCGTTAAACGGAGCAATTCAATAAACCCCGTTATGTTAAATCTGTTATAAATAGATCTTAAAACAATAATTGATATATTAAACATAAATCATGTGTAGTTCTCTAATACACAACTATAATTTTTTATAGTGTAACGTGGAAAGTAGATCTTTTTTATATTGATTTGGTTCTTCATATATATTTATATACTATAATAATTAAATATATAATAATATATTTATTTATGTATCACATTGAAACACAATATTTCATTGAATTTAAGTTAAACATTTATATATTTACCCCCTTAAACAAATAGGACATTATTCACAAACGGTCATCTGATCCCAAACTAAGCGGCGCTTTTAATATGGAAACCAGATAACAGACATATTACATATTACTTTTCTTTTGTAAATACATATGTGCTTATGTATATAATTATACCCAGACTCAGGACAAACAGACATGTTCATGCACACAAATATCTGTCCTGGGTGGGAATCACCAACCAAACAATTTACCAACCACGCCATATGGTCAGTCAACAAAAGTGAACAAAAGTGCATTACTTTTAATTTTAAATTGCAGTGTTATACTTTACAATATTGTAATTTCTAATACACAATTCTGTAATTGACTGAAGTAATTTAATTGTGAAAAAACAACGAGTTCAGAAGTTAATTACTTCTATTATTTTCTTACAATTCTTGTTAATGAAGATTTAGTTATTTTCATAATTAATGAAATTAAGTCGTCTTATAATTAAAAATATATATGATCTTATTATTCGCTAAATTGTCTAATTAAATGTTGGATTGAGACACGCGAAAATAATCGTTCATACGTATTTTATTAATCTGCTAAGATTACATCGATGGCTTATTAGAGCCGTCGGTCTTGAACAGTCTTGATAATATTTCTACTCATATTTTCAGCTAGTAGCTGTGCCCCGCGATTTTTCCCGCGCTAAACTTTATAAATTATAGCCTATGTGTTAATCCAGGGTGTCAGCTAGCTCCATACAAAATTTTATTGAAATCGATCCAGACGTTTAGACGTGAAGATGTAACAAACATAGTCACTCACACACTCATAAACTTTCACGCCTTTATAATATTAGTGTGATACAATTTAGTTCAGCTACGTTTGCTACAATATGTTTATTGTAGAGATGTCATAACTACTTTTTTATCGTATGTTTGGTCTTCTTACCTTTATGTCAGAAAAACGAGAGAAATTGATGTTCTCGAGATAATCGAATAACATCCTTTATCTAATCGTATATTCTATCAATCAATAAATATCTTGGGACAAGTAACACATTGCCTTCTGATCCCAAACTAGGCAGATTGACATTATGGCAACCAGACACTTGATAAAAATACTTATATATTTCTAAATACAAACATAGATAAATTACACCTAGACACGGAACAAATAATGGTCTTCATCACTCAAATATTTGTTCCAGGTAGGATTTGAACCCACCACCATGGCAGTCAGGGTCACTAACCATTAGACCAACAGGCTAGTTTTAATATTATGAACGTATATTACCTCTGACTAAGTCGGAGATGTTCTCAAGAAAGTACATGTCAGAAATACCCTAAAATGGCGAGCTTGTATAAGAATATAACAAGAGTAAACGAGGTAAAAGAGGTGTTGTTTCCCTATATTCAAATTCTTTGCAGAATTTTAAGTTATATATATAGCTATGGAGTTTTCGAATGAACTCGGAATATCACAATTCACAATCATATGGCACCTTATTGCACTTGTGTAAGTAGTCGAAGACGTTACGTCTAAAAATCCATAATATGTACACACATTTCTACTCGAATTACACCGGTTTTGAAAAACTAATTAATATCTCGATGGGTCTTTTTTGCCGTTTGCGGCAAAACTCTGGATGTGCTATGTGTCCATGAAATAAAGTGTAAAATACCCCGCGGTACAGGGTTTTAACTACTTGGTGTGAGCGTAAGTTTAAAAAATATATATGTTACGTCAAATTGATAATGACAACTTGAAATGTCTTGTAACTGGACACAGATCTACTTTAGATCCATCCGTCAAAAAATATTTTATCCTTCAAATATATCTTATCTGTGGGATGTAATTGACCCTTTTGCGCATAACATAAACTTAAGATACTATGAAATTAAAGTATAACTTAATACGTAAAATGGACAATTATAATAATATAGGTTTATTGATCATACGATTTATGCACACGTATATAAAAACAAACATTCGAATCTTCACTTCTAAAACGTTAATGCGTAGTAAAAACCACTCTTTACAAGATTGATAAATAAAAACTTAACCAAAGATAAATAATAAAGGTTTATAATAAAGAATGTAAGTTCCGTGTTTTTTTACTATTTTTAATACGCTCATATGTGCGAAGGTGACAAAAAAGTCAGGGGCGAGACGTAAAAAGTGTTATTCGAGCATGTGATGTGCACAAGATGGGTTTTTTATCATATTATTTACTATGAGAACACAAAATAAAAGAGTACTTGCCTAATTTGATTAGCTAGCTCTAATATTATTTTTTTATTTAATTTATAATTAATCTCATTATGTTTCTTCATGTAAATTTTATTGATTAAAAGTTATAGACACTTGCCTCTTACCGGTCGATGTGTGCTGGTTGAAGTACCTAGGCAAGCGGTTATTCTTTTGGCGGGTAACCAGTGGGTTGGGTAACTTAAACAACTCTAGCACTGTGGTAACCACTGCCAAAACTATAAAAGAAAAAAAAATAAGACATACGAAAAAAAAGTACACCGATAGATTGTGTCCTCACTCCAATAACGTTATAATAATATTTTTTATTTTGTATTCTATTCTAATTAATTATATCCACGAATAATGTCGCCAATGTCAATTGAGAATTGATATTCTGGATGTTATTTCTACAGATGCTTGGGATGACAACTATAGATAAAATATATATGAATCACAAATAATCAATAGATGAGCGTAATTATTCTCAATTTTAAACCAAAAAATTTTAACCTTCACTCATATGACATAAGATAGAGTTATGATAAAGAAGAAGGAAGTTTGATAGTTGTTGTATCTAAGGTCATATTGAAAATCTAAACTTAGTTCAGAGCCATGCTCCAAAAAAGGTCTCGTAACCAAGTTTAACAGGGCTCCAAACTAAATTTCATCAAACGATCCGACTCATACTATTAAATATCTAACTTTGTGAACAAAATTAAGTCTTGGGTCATGTATTATAAATATATAAAAATTTTGACCTTAAGTACTTATCTTAGTATCTTAGAAAGAAATACGAACTTTAAAATGTCTATTCTATCCACAACCACTGAGAAAAACGTTTCTCTATAAATGCAATGTACAATAGAAAAATGAAAAACTATTATTAAATTTTTCAACACGTCAAATACAGAATATTAAATTCAACTATGTAGAAAGAGACTAGTAACGCCATCTATGAATGGAACAAACAAACCAGACCAACAGCATCGTAGAACTTGAAGCTTAGAGCTCGGTAGGCGGCTCTATCGGTAACACTAGCTATGTTTCTTTGACTTGATTATTTATTTTAAAAGATTATGTTTAAAATTAAGTAAAAAATGAACAATACATTACTATATGATTATAATGCTTTATATTATTCAATTGATCTGATATTTTATCAAACTGCTTGTGTGGCGCAGTAGTTAAAATAGTCACCTGGGTACTATGTCGGCGTTCTAAGAGTTCGGGTTCGATCGCCACTATTTATGTGACCTATATATATCGTACTGCGTCTGGATGTGCTTTGTATTCGTGAATAAAATGCTTATAAAATTCACCGCGACTCTGGAATTTGTTAGTCTACGCGGAAAAAATTTTAAAGCAATAAGTTTGTATTAATTAGTGTTTAACTATCTAATACCTACTTATCAATATTGGATTATAAAAACATACGTTACATATTTAACAGAACCATCAAAATGGAATTAAACTGACAAGTTAATTTTCAAAAATCAATCGTTAAACCAACTAATATCTTAAAATAACCATCAATTAACTAATCAATATGAAATACAATCAATAAATCTCAACAATCGTGTGAACAAAGATCATAAACATCAATTCACTGATCTATCAAACTGACCTCTTTAAAAAATCAAAATTCTATTAAACAATTGACCATTATGTTTACAATAAAGTGTTATTAAAAAAATAGCGACTAATGAGTGGAACAATGGATCGTGGGAATCAATCCCACGACGAGCGTATGATAGGTATATGACTTCACATATAATAGTTACATACACAATACACAATAAGGACTGTTTAAACATTGTGCTTAACCGATTTGGTCCTTAAATAGGTCATTTGGTATGCTTTGTTCTATAATATTATATACATAATCACACTAATATTATAAAGGTGGAAGTTTGTGAGTGTGTATGTTTGTTACTTCTTAACGTGTGGTGGGGTGAGGCTGACGATCAGACTGGCCAGTCCAATCATGCATCTTGGTTATTATAACACACGTAAATCCAATACTTTTCTCCATGACGCAGTGTTTGATGGGCATGTCTGGGCGTTTGCTGGACCCCTTACCTCAATGTCAAGAATATTTTGTATTCTAGATTTAACCAAAACTGTACATACCTTTATGAGCTGAAATAAATATTTTATTATTATTATTACGTGTAAATGGCTGGTGCGCTTTTAATAAAATTTGGTATGGAGTTAGCTGACACCCTGGATTAATTTATACAGTTTAACGCGGGTAAAATCGCGGGGCACAGATAGTAAGCAATAAAGCCAGATGCCGTTTTGAGCACGTAAAGCCGTCGGTCTTATAGGCGACGTTTTACCGATCAAGCGCTAGTTGTCCATTTGTATCATGAGAGTGATGGAATAACAAGTGTCTCTGCCTTTGCGCACTTTTGTGCACTTTAATATGTCCCGCGCAGATGGCTTAGTCTCCAATGAGACTGGTCGTCTCTCCTAACTGATAATGAAATTTATACAATGAGACGGGGGATAAGGGTAACTAGGTGGCTTATGTGCGCTTACCAGGCCGTACGTAATCAACGAGGTAAAGCGCCTAGGGTTCATTTCTGAGGGTCTTCGGGCTACACGTAATGCTGTCAGTCCCGGCTGGTATCGTAGACTGAAGTCGTTAAGCCCTTCTGGCCTGCTTAAACAACTTGACACCAGGACAACCACTACACATACTATAAAGAAAGAAAGAACGTTTTAGTGTACCTAAATTGTCTCAAATTAATAAATATCTTGCAAAAAATGAAACTGATCCTTAAATTTATGCAGATAAAAATGAAGATTATTTTAGAATACGCTATTTCCACAAAGATTAAGAGAAAGGCAATTTTTAATCACGCAATTACTTACACTTAGTAACAACATGTGATTATTAAAACTTATTAGTAATTATTTGGTCACAATACATATTCAAAAGATATTGTATGATTAGTAAATGAATGATGTTCTTAATAGCCAAACTGACATAAATAATTTTATATATTTTTCTTGAACAATAATTGCATGGTCGTTAATTCTGCTAATGAATACAAGGATGAAGAAGACACTCTTTAATTTTATAACTAGAATATCTTATATTTATTGATTAGAAGATAGCTGGAACGACTAGTAGACATGACCGCAAAGAGGTCAAGTACAGGACAGAACGGTTTAAATGCACTCTGAGGCATGGGGTGCCCCCGCGGCAACCTCCCGACTTCAGGTCGATATTGAGTATTATTTTATCAACAATAAACGGTCACCGTAGCCTAGTTGGTAGTGCTCCTGCCTACGAAGCTGGTGGTCCTGGGTTCGAATCCCGGTAAGTGCAAATATTTGTGTGATGAGCACGAATATTTTTTTCTGAGTCATGGATGTTTTCTATGTATATTAGTATTTATCTATCTATATAAGTGTGTATATCGTCGCCTGGTACCCATAGTATAAGTTTTGCTTAGTTTGGGGCTAAGAAGATCTGTGTTACATTGTCCCGAGAAAGAAAAAAAAATGTCACTTTTTATCACAACCTGGTATTAATAATAATAATAATATCCTGGTATATTATTCGCACACGGCTATCTTATTCCAAACTAAGCAGAGCTTATACGATGGAAACCAGATAACTGAAACACATACTACTTTGCTTTTGTAAATACAGACTTACATTATAATTACAACCAGACTCAGGGCAAACAGACATTTTAATGCACACAAAAATCTGTCCTGGGTGGGAATCGAACCCACAATACGGCCAGAAAGGCAAGTATTTACCAACCACGCCAACCGGCCCGCCAAACTTAGGACACCACTGCAATTGAATATGCTACCGCTAAACCATAGAGGCAGTCGACTTTATAATGGCTGCCTTAAGTTTAATAATAAGTCACGCTAATGACTGAAACATATAGAACATTTATTTTTACGCCATTTTCTCTATCTTCACATATTATTAGTTTTGTATAATAAAAAATGTGCTTTTAATTGTAAGATAGTACTAAATACTCATTGAATAAAGGTTATTATACATACGTACATAGTCTCACGCCCGTTTCCCAGAGGGGTTGGCAGAGACAACGGATTTCCATTTGTCACAATCTTTGCACACGTTTTTTGCCTCGATTACTTTCATTATATTCTTCATACATACTCGCCGGTTTAGGGTACTTCTGACCTGTCCTTTCTTGAGAACCACTCCGATAAAAAAAATAAAAAATAAAGATAAAGATTATTATACTAAAATTTATCATGTTAATTGATGCAAAAGTTGTGATATTTACGGGAAATAACATAGTCATTAAACCAAACGTTGCCATGTGCCGATTTTTTTTATCTGTGCCCGTCGGTTCGTCCGTATTAATATAATCATTTGAACCAATATCAATGCCCACAGTTGTGAACAAACCCTTTCACTCTGTATTCCAATTAACTTGTATTTCTATCAGGTTTTACAAATTTTACATAATTGTCCGTTTCACCAAATTCTTTCACATCTACCTTATCAAATTAAATATAAAATCATCTATTAAAATACCAATTACTCCCGATTCATCACGATTAATGTAAGCCAACATAAAAAAAATATTGTAAAACTGGATTGCTTAGTAACGTTTCTAGATTCACGTTTTTTAGTCAACAAAAAAATATTTTGAGCATTAGTGAAATTAAAATGCTGATCTGAGTAATGATTATTAGTTATTACGTCTATTAATTTAAGTGATAAAAACAGTTTAAGGTACAATTTTGCTGGGAGGTCAATTATTTATCTTTTATAAATCACCTGATGGTGAGCAAAGAGGTGGCCTATGGTAGATCGCGAATACCCATAAGATTGATGTTCACTCTAGCCCTGAATAACCCATATGTGTACCCGTATAGGAATACGTTCTTTGGGAGGGCATTCCAATAGCTCGGTCGTGCATATTATGAAAGAAGTAAAGTGCTTCGTAGAGCAAGTTGGAGTTTTAAAAAAGAAGCGGTGGGGACTCTCAGGATGTCGCGATGCCTGATGGTTCGATAGAAGAATACAAACAAAATTACAACAATCAAAAATAAAAAAAAAGCATGGAAAAGGGATCAAATCAAGGACAATTAATAATTGCAGCGTATTCTGTAAATTGTAAGAAAATGCTAGTCTCCCCTACTTTACATATATCCACATCTTTGATAACAGATTATTTTTTATGTACTTATGTATTTATATTAATGCCTGTCTTAAGACATTAAATATTTGTATCAAAACCTCCATAATTTCTGATGGTTACAAACAATGATTTCCTTTTGAATTGGCTATTAGCTTATTTCACGTTGTGCATTAAATACTATTACCCAATAAGGTCCATTGTCACCTTCCTTTGGTGAGCTCAAATTCTTTCTTACATTTCGTTTTAAGTAAACTTGAACTTGGCAAAGAATATCAACACCCCATCTCATCCCGTGGGGAGCGTAGAAGTCGGCTCGCGTCTATAAACCAAATAATGGGCAGCAACGTTTCTCTGAATACTATGACCATTATGCTGCGATTGCCAACACATGGCACATGCCAATCTCAATAATAATGAATCATAATGCCTATCTATACATATAATAAAATCGTAGGAAAGTCAAAACTGTACATTGAATATTTTTTAAAAAGGATACTTGGAGCGTGATCGACTATAGATATCGAAGCCAAAAATATGGTTTTTAGAATTTTTGTCTGTGTGTCTGTTTGTCTGTATGTATGTCCGAGGTAAACTCAAAAAGTGCTGCATGGATTTACTTCAAATTTTGCATGAATATTACTAAGAGGTCGGGTCAACATATAGGCTACATATTATCACGCTATCACCTACGGGGGAGGAGCTGTGATAATTTTTAAAATTTTACGCGGGTAAAACCGCGGGGCGCAGCTAGTAATGTATAATTTAATTTGATCTGTGTGCAATCAATCTAATGTTATAATTAAATTCAAAGTATGTACCTACTATATTATTATATAAGAAAAATATTGTATGCCAATTTGGCGGAACATGGCTGAACAATCGACTAATGTAACACCTCCTATACCTATGTACACAATAAAATATATTTGTCATGGCTGGATGGATATGGAGATCTTTGGGGGTGCCGTATTCCAGCAGTGGACGTCTTTTGGCTGATATGATGATGAGTATGATGAAACTTGAACTAGATTAAACATATGAATCGAATAGGTCAAAGGCGCTTCACGTAAAAGCTTAGTACACTTGTAGTATTGTATTAAATAACCCTCAAATCTTGCATGAATCATATACAAGTCCAGTGTGTTACTCAATCCAGCGAAACACTCCGTTTTCTCGCAAACTAGCCCAAACCCTCTCGAAAACCCATAATACGTTTTTAAATGCTTAACAATTTCAAAAGCGAAACAAGCGGACGACAGTTGCAACAAACCAATGGTATTGGGCAACTCATCAGACAATTAGTCATTGAAAAGATCCGTAGTCGTTAGCGCGAGACGTTGTCGTAATACGTCTGCACTGATTTTTGGAAGCTAAGTAATTGATGGGATAATGAGGCTAATTGATATGGTGTCTGGCAAAGGATTAACTGTCGAATTCACCAAGAACTATACACATAAACGGTGACATGCACAAACGTGGTATGGGTAACGATAGTAAATATTTTTTTTTATTATTATTTATTATCGTCACACTTACTATATTGCTATTCAAACTAGGCCGAAAGCGCCCTCGTATCCATATACCTTAACAACTAAACTAGGTACTGCTAATACGGGCCTATTGGTGTGGTTGGCAAATGCTTGCTTTTCACGCCGAAGGTTGTGGGTTCGATTCCCATCTAGGACAGATATTTGTGTGCATGAACATGTCTGTATGTCCTGACTCTGGGTGTAATTATCTATATAAGTATGTATTTACAAAAAAAAAGTGTTATATGTAGTATATCAGTTATTTGGTTTCCACAATACAAGCTCTGCTTAGTTTGGGATCACATGGCCGTTTGTAAATAATGTCCCAAAATATTATTATTATTAATATTATTAATAAAGAGTTTTAACCCATTCGCCAAAACAAGTTGGGTCCAATTTAAATACATACATAGACTCACGCCTGTTTCCCAGAGGGGTAGGCAGAGACAACGGACTTCCATTTGTCACGATCCTTGCATACCAATATAGCTATTAATATGTGGTTGCTATATATATATATATATTATTATTAATTTAAAACCCGACTAGCAATACCATCAAAGGCCCTTTGCAACGTCCAGTTATGCTGCGCCATCTGTTTTTTTTCAGTCGGAAACAGTAATTGATTATATCCGCTCACAAAATTCTATAAATAGTTTTCAATACATTAAATATACTTAAAGGCGAATACTTAGTATCTAAATGAATATTCTTAGACGTACTAAATGAACAGTGGTCAGCCTTTTCCCTTGTTCTGTTGCCGCTCTGTCACAAAAAGCCGTATAATTAAATGATCTGCTTTCATTTGAGTCAACCGCTTTGAGCTTATAAGGTAAGTTAATTAAACTGTATAAGATATATGAAAAAACCCTTCAATCTACTCTTCGGTTTACGTTTGATCTATAATATAAAGCCAAAGAATTGTCAACCATTTCGTCACTAATATAACGATTAAATTGCGCTGTCACGTGTAAATCTATGCGTTTTTATGTTAATACCGGTAGGAAAATACTTAACTTTAAAAAGAAGTTATAACTTTATTTAGTTATATTCAGAGACAATTTAATATAGTCGATTTATTGGAATTGGATTTTATAAAAAAAATTACCTATTTCGATTGATACCTTAAATTTATGGGATGAATATATTATTATTACGGCTTTATTTAATAGTTTTGTTTCATACATATTTAACCATTCATGTGTTTTGCTTGGTGTCCGCAGCTTCGTCCAAGTAAATTTACATTTAGACCCTCTTTATTTCACCTTTTTGCAGTATAGCGATATATTTTGTCATGCAATTAAAGGTCATGTGGAGAAATAAAACACAGTATATTGGAGTTGACTGACTACCTTACACATTGTAGCCCACAACGCACAACCCACAACCCAACTCGATTCTTTTTTACGCTTTCTTCCGACCAAGTCTATGCTAGATATTCTTTCTTTTACACTACTAAACTAATTTCTATGTGAATACACTAGATAAGAGTTCCAGTAATGTGTTGCCAGAGTCATAAGCTACAGTGAACTTTTACCGCTCATAGGTCCCTACCATGTTATGAATCGCTCTCTCAGCAGAAATATTTTATCTATAATGTACGAAGGTTGTGCTATGTATATATCGCCACCCCATTTCATCCCTATGGGGACATAGAAGTTATTCCGGGGAAATATCTACCAGACAACGGCAGCAGTGTCTATGACCATCATACTGAGATCACCAACTCATCTGCCAAGCGAGGCCATTATGGAATATCCCTCCAAATGATGGGCACAACTCTATTTTGGTAATCTTTTGGGAGGGCTTTGTCCAGGAGTGAACGTCATTTGGCACCAAGTAAAATGTCATTACATCTCTCTCTGATATACCTCGTATGAAAAGAATAGAGCATACAAAGGACTATCAAACTACTAATATTGTTTATATGTATAGTAATAATGGGCGCATTATTTGGTGACAGGTTTTAAAGTGTTGCATATTTCGAGCAAAAACTAAATTGATCCAAATAAAGATGTCCTGTCCTTCTCATTAGCAGTATATTATAAAGAAATGCAATGATTTTAAAATTAGTTCTATTGTTGTTGCGTAGACTCGGAGCAGTGTCTAGTGTATAATGTAAAATGCAACTTTGCGTTGTAGCAGCCCTACGATCCAGTTCTCACGCCGTGTAATATCACCTAATAGCTACAGGGATCATAATCATGGACATCGGGGACCGTTCACACTATACGTGCTCATCAACTAATAGTGACTACAATTTGAAACGGGAAAAGTAAACCCGATACGAAATCAAAGAGATTACTAATTATTTTAGGCAGCCCATTCTAACAGTGACATAATGACTGCAAATATTACTATTTTCAACAAAAACTTATTTCTCCGACGCAAGCTCAGAACTTAAAAGTGACAACCGCTTGAAATATATTTCCTTCAATAATTGGATATTTATTCTTGCTTTTCATAATAAAAATATTTTAAAATAAAGTATTCTAAATTTCACTCAAACTTATACTGCACGTATGGCGGTGGTAAAGGTATTAGCCTCGTACTACCTTCTGTTTCGGGTTCAATCCCAGGACTGGACACCTACTTGTGAGGCCTATATAAGATTGTATCTGTGTGCTTTGTAACCATAGATTGCATAATTTAATATAGCTTCCCACGATACAAAGATGCGAGGTTAAGTGAGTGAGTCCATAGATGGGTGACCGCCAAAGTGGTTCAATTTTGAGCGTCTCCGTGCTTCGGAGGGCATGTTAAGCTGTCGATCCCTGTTGTAGTCATTAGACAACAGTCGTTCAGCCATATCAAAGGCCTACTGGGCGGATTGAACAACTCTGACACTAGGGTAACCACTGCCCATACGATAAGTACGTAAGAAAACAAAGAAAAAAAATCTTTTAAAAAATTAATATTTAAATGGGAACGCCCTGTATAAATTGACTTCAGATCATAGGCAAGACATTAAGCCCTCGTTTCTATGCTAATTCTACTTTTAATATCAATGTATTTTTTATGAACAAGTCTAACATCGTTTTTATGACAAAGGAGGGTTCTTTAGTTGTCCTGTTCTTTTCATATGAGCTACATTAGAGAGAGATAAAATGACATTTTAAATAGTTTAGTAGCGTAAAAGACTTGATAATTTCAAAACACCCATTCGTTTGAGATCCTCGTCCGGTTAAATGTTGGTACAAAAATGTGATTACACGTGGAAAATCATTTAAAACCTGATAACTAAAGCCATTTAAACCTCATCAAAATTCAATTAGAAATAGATTTTTCATCTAAGAAATTAAATTAGCCCCCTGATATTCAAATATCAACTTTAATCCTCGTACGATTCTCATATCTACACATAACATGTAAGACTTGTATAGCCAACTGAGAAGTCGAATAACTAGTCAAATAGCCAACAAAGAGTATACTCGTCTCTACATCGAACGAGTTCGAACTCTCGACAACAATGCAGCCCTATGATTGGTTACTGTCATAATGGCGTGATAAGTTTCACCAATCACAATGCAACGTTCCTATCGAGAGCTCCAATTCGTTCAAAAGTTTAGGTTTTTTGTACACTCTTAACCGCAGTAATCTGCATAGGTATATAGTACAGACAATATGAATGACTTAAAAAATCGCACCAGTTCACAGTTGTCAGAAAAGAATATATCTAGTTGTAGCTCTTTCATGATTTAATTAAAATCTCGAAGGCAATGTTTTAAGAACTGTAGGTTTACATATTAACATTGACTGTACGTACTTGCAACTTCTTAGAGAGGCACTCACTACCGTGTCCTCAGATGCAGGTGTAATTGTTTTTGTACAAGTTGAATATGGAATTCAGAGTTCACGTTGAACGGTCTGCATATGTCGGCACTTCAAAGACAGCATACACTAAGCCTGTTATGTATGTTTAACGATCAGGACGCGCATAAACAGCGAGAAATTGCTAGTTCACGTTTACAAGACTATAAAAATCATTTCATAGCAAGCCTACACTTCCTGCAACATTTCAAAGGAACAAAGTTCTATTTAATTGCCGATTTAAGTGCATTGTGAACCATTTGAAGATGCGAGTAAAAACACGGGTTTTTAGAAAAATAACGCACAAGTTCCTAGTTAAACTACATTGGCTATCTTCTTGGCCTAGAGACAGTGTGAAAACTTAATTAATGACCTGAGGTAAAATTCCAGGTTGAGCCAAAAAAAGATTAATAATAATATATCTCGGGCCAATGTCACACAGATCATCCTAGCCCCAAACTAAGTAAAGCTTGTACTATGGGTACCAGGCGATGATATACATACTTATATAGACAGATAAATACTTATATACATAGAAAACATCCATGACTCAGAAACAAATATTCGTGCTCATCACACAAATATTTGCACTTACCGGGATTTGAGCCCAGGACCACCAGATTCGTAGGCAGGAGCACTACCAACTAGGCTACGGTGACCATCGATAGATTACCTGGCTTTTAGATTTTCTTGGCCGGAAAACGACCAGTCGCTGTCCAGAGACTGAAAATTGACAATATTATACCCTGGAGAGCACGTAAAACTACTGGTCTTACACATGATATCTCTCCGATCTTTCCTGATAGCAATCCCATAGGATTTTGAGATGGAATAGAGTGCACATCTGTCCAAGCAAACACTCCAACATCTCAGATAGTTGGCTAGTCTCAATCAGAGATTTGGCCAGGATCCATTATATTTGATACTTACTTACATTAAGTATAATGGATATTCCTTACCCTAATATCTTGACCGCGTTTCCCAGAAAAATAGCCCAGCCTGTTAAGAGATCATGACAATGTGGCAACTAGTAATAGGCCTCTAAATATAATGGTCTCATTATGGCTAACGCTCAGCCTGATATCTATATAAAGTTAAATAACTTATATTGTACAGAGATTAGTTTAAGCGCAAACCATTATAATGCGGTAATTAAGTCAAATTTATGTACAAAGAGATTTATTTAGCTTTGTGAATTGCTATTCTGGTAAAAATATTACATTGAATGATAATGATTGTAATGTGTTAATTAAGTTGAGAGAGTCTTTTAGCCACATAATCTCTTAAGCAGCTTGTGTTAGCTGGGTGGTCCTATGATATCGGGACTAGACCTTCTCTCTTACCCACCACTGCAACTCCTGCAAGCCAAGATCAACAGTGACACACAGGTGAGGCTCAGGCATGTCCCCGGGAATCGCTTTAACTGTCTTGGATCCCACAACATGTTTAATCAGAAAGAAACAAGGAAGAGTTATAAAATGAATAGTTTTCCTTATGATAGTGTATTTAAGCGTATACAATCATAAAACGGGTATACATATAACGTTATTAAGATTAATTGCGTAGCAATACTATAGCTTAGCACCAGTCCAAAGTCACGACTAGATTAGGAATAGTTGAAGTACAAAAAGTCATTAAATTATTTCTTTTCATCTGTCTCCTGTCGTATTAGATTAATAATTTAGTATAAAAAGTCGTCCTGTCCAGACACATTGTAACTCTCACACCTTATATCTCCCTATTTCTTGAATATATACAGGTGTAAAGGGTTATAACTTAGTGACTGTAAACAGTACAGAATAATAATATATATATACAAATATAGGACCCGTAATTTGTTTATTAAATCCTTCCGTAGTAATCAATACATTAATGAAAAAAAGTTTTAAATAAGCAACAGGACTACTGTCTCGAGTTTCTTCAACAAGTATGCTGCAAGTGTACAATCTCTCTAACAGCTTTAAGAGTCGCGTGTGTGATTTACTTTCCGTTTAGTTGCATTGTGGTAATTTATATTATTTTTATGCAATTTTACTTCAGTGGTTCTACGACATATGTTAGTGTTGTACTAAATAAAATATAATTGCTTAATTACATACATACATACATACATAGACTCACGCCTGTTTCCCAGAGGGGTAGGCAGAGACAACGGATTTCCATTTGTCACGATCTTTGCATACTTCTTTTGCCTCGATTACTGACATTATATTCTTCATACATGCTCGCCGGTTTAGGGTACTTCTGACCTGCCCTTTCTTGAGAACATCTCCAATTTGGTCAGAGAATGTTCGACGTGGTCTTCCCCTTCCGGTTGTCCCATTCACACAGGCCAGGTATACTTCTTTTGTCAATCTTCTTTCATTCATCCTTTCTAAATGGCCAAACCATCTCAGCATGCCTTTTTCAATCTTTGTGACTACATCCTCTTTCACACCACAACGCTCTCTTACATCAGTATTTCGAATTCTGTCTCTCAAAGTCACACCACACATACTTCTCAGAGCTCTCATTTCCACTGCATTTATTTTACTTTCATTCTTTTTCTGCCATACCCAACTTTCACTTCCATACATTAAAGTTGGCACTAACACTCCATCGTGCACGGCTAGTCGAGCCTTCTTTGATACTTGCCGGCTACTCATAAAGGCGTGTAGTGCCCCATTCACTCTATTCCCCGCATTTACTCTTCTAACAATATCTTTTTCATATTTCCCATCTCTCGTAAACAAAGTTCCCAAATATACAAACTCATTCACCTGTTCGACTTTCTCTCCTCCAATCACAATATCACACGTTGTCGTGTATTCATCCCTCTCAAATACCATTACTTTCGTCTTACCTACATTCATTTTCATCCCTTTCCTTTCAAAAGCTTCATGCATATTTGTTACCATCACCTGCAACTCGTCCGCAGATGATGCAAGTAGAACTTGATCATCAGCGTACAGCAGACATTTGATGAGTAACTCATACATCCTTACACCGCATTCACTTTCTTTCAAATCTTTTAAACAGCTATCCATGAATAGGTTAAACAACCACGGTGACGCTACACATCCCTGTCTAACACCCTTTTGGATGCTAAACCACTCGGTGTATGACCCGTTAATCCTCACGCAAGCTCTGGAATCCCTATAAAGAGATTTTAGTGCTTGAACAAGGTTGTCGTTCAACCCATACATGGACAGTACCGACCATAGTTCACTCCTCAACACTCTATCGTAGGCCTTTTCTAAGTCTACGAAGGCACAGTAAACCTTTTGGTTTTTGCCCAAAAACTTCTCTACTATGCTTCGCAGAGAAAAGACCTGATCCGTGCATCCCATTCCTTTCCGAAAACCTGCCTGTGCATCCCATATTTTCGCATCGGTTTCTTTCACAACTCTTTCAACCAATACTTTTGCATACAACTTACCAACGACGCTGAGTAGACTAATGCCCCTATAGTTTTTACAGTCTTGCCGTGAGCCTTTCCCTTTGTAAAGAGGTACGATGACAGCCTTGCACCAATCACTTGGCACTTTGCCGGTGGTATAGCATAAATTGAATAGGCTGCACAGCTGACTCGCTATGACGCCATGTCCAGCCTTCAGCATCTCGGAAGTTATCCTGTCATACCCTGGTGACTTACCTGATTTCATACCCTTAATAGCTTTCACAATCTCATCCATACCAATGTCATCTTTACATTTTTTCTTGTCTATACTTAGTGAACTACGTTCACTCTCTGTTACACCTCTTTCATACAAACTTTCAAAATACTCCTTCCAACGTTTTAACACGCATTCTTCCCCTTTCACTATATTTCCATCTTGGTCTCGTATGGATTTCAGTTCTGAGGTTTGAGTTATGCCTCTTACTGATCTAACGGATTTCCAGAAAAACTTAATGTTCGTCTGAAAATCCTTAGACAACCTTCTATCAAAATTATCCTTTTGTTCATTTTTCTTTTCATTCACCACATCCTTTACAATTCCTTTCATTTTCCTATAATCATTCCAGGCCCTTTCTATATCCTCATTCGTCACCTTATGCATTCGTTCGTTTGCTCTGGTGGCTAGCCAGTCTAACCACGCTTTCTTCTTTTCACATACAACTTTTTGTACACTTTTATCCCACCAAATATTCTTCATCTTTCTTCCTCTTCGTCTCTTTATTACACCACATACTTCACCAGCTACACTCACCACACCTTCTTTGACTACCTTCCATAGCTCTTCTACTTCTCTTATGTCTTCAGATCCCTCAAACTTCTCAACCAACTTACTTTTGTACTCATCTGCCACTTCTTCCTCTTGCAGTTCCTCTACTTTTATTCTCTCAAGTACACTTTTAGTCTCAGGGATTCGGTGGCGCCATCCTTTGAATAGACAACTTATTCGGCTCATTACCAGAAAGTGGTCTGTATGGATTGCGGTCCCACGATAGACTCTTGTGTCTAGAACATTCTTTCTCAGTCTTTCATCTACAATCACGAAGTCAATCATACTCTTTCTCACATTTTTCCTCTCTCGTGTAAACGTATGGATTCTTTTATGTTCAAACATAGTATTTGTAACACAAAGACCCCATTCCAAACATATCTCAAGCAGACTGTACCCATTCTCATTCTCACTTTCGTCACCGAATTGACCTAGTACTCTTTCAAAACCATCACGTTTTACCCCAACCCATCCATTAAAATCACCTAACATTATTACTCTTTCATTATACTGACTTAACCGCAACACATCTCTCAGGGTCTCCCAGAATGCCTTTCTTTCCTCTTGTTCTCGCTGTATTACAACTGCACCCATATCTACAGGAGCGTACACTCCTACTAGGAAGATACGGGTCATACCAACTTTCATTCTCAACCACATTACTCTTGCATTCACGCATTCGAACTCAGTCACACACTCAGACATACTTGTGGAAAGAATGAGACCCACACCTTGGCAACCTCTGGTGGTGTTCGGTACTCCAGACCAATATGCCGTGTATTGTCCGTGTGTTGTAGTATCACACCCTTTCCGCTTCGTCTCATTCACACACAACACATCGATCCGCTTTTCACTCATCAGCTGACATACTTCGTCCATCTTACCTTCTATTCCTCCTCCCACATTCAACGTAGCAAAACGGCTCTCCGTTGGCCACTTTTCGCCTCTCCGGGAAACGAGACGTGACGGGTGGCGGACCACGTCGCCGCCATTTGAACGATTAAAATGAATTATAACCATTGCGTTCCCACGAGTATTAGGGACTAAACGGTCCACCCTCGCAGAGCCCTATACGGGGGTAAGGCGGATCCATGCTGTGTCCTATGACCGCCAACATATAATGTTGAATACGCAACAATAATAATAGACTAGTATTCCTTCTTGCTGTTTTTTGCCGAATAAAGTTCGCGCCATTTTGTATTATTTACACATACAAAATATAGATTTGTAGAACTTTATGTTCTTTTTCGTTTTCCATAGTTTTTAAACGATTTTTCACATATTTCAATGGATGTCCTTTGAAAACCAATCATTCTTCTCTTTCCTACCCTTTCTTAATAGAAGTTGTCTTTGTTCTACTAACTACCAAACCAAGCTACGAACGATGTCCAGCAGCAGATCATATTTACAAGTTCTCTTTTTACACAGTTACGGGAGATATAGATGTCATTTAGCGGAAGAACCTAAGCGGGTAATACTCTATAGATGGGTGACCGCTTAAGTGTAATTTCAATGTCTCTTGTGAATGTCTCCAAGCTGTCAGTCGTAGTTGTAATGATTAGACAAGGTGTAAAGCTATATCTAAGGCCTTTGGGACAGCTTCAACAGCACTAGGGTAACTACTCTCCACGTGACGAGGAAACAAAAGGCTAGACTACGAAATCATGGGATTTACACATTTTTCGCTGCGGATTTGAACTTGCAACCCGTTAAGGACTTGGACGCATTACATTACTTGGACACAAGTTGTCTAAACTGTCATTATTTCTACAAAAGTGTCCTCAATGTACGATCAAGGTGCGCAAATAAATCGCGTACCGTTACACACGGCTAGAAAGACATAGTACAACTTCATTCGGCTGAAGTCGTGAGTGCTCGCGACCACTCGTTCCTTGTAACATCGCGCGTTTTCGGTGGACTAAGGATGGGGAAAGGGATTTTATAGTCGGATACCTGGACTGCTATTTCATGGGAAAAAACAAATAAAAAAGGTCTGCAAGGCATGTTCTGCTGCTTGCAAATATTGAGCTGAGTGTAGTTAAGCATGTGTCTATACCACATATTGAAAAAATTGATTTTTCGGTGATTATTCCTCCGAGATCATCCGAATTTTATGAATCCAGATATATGCACTCATGACTATGGTCACCAGCATTGTAATAATAATAATAATTATATATAAGGACAATCTCACACAGATCATCCTAGCCCCAAACTAAGCAAAGCTTGTACTATGGGTACCAGGCGACGATATATTTACTTATATAGATAGATAAACGCTTAAATACATAGAAAACATCCAGGACTCAGAAACAAATATTCGTGCTCATTACACAAATATTTGCACTTACCGGGATTCGAACCCAGGACCACCTGCTTCGTAGGCAGGAGCACTACCAACTAGGCTACGGTGATTCGTTCTAGATTCTAAACAAGAGTCAGGGCAGTACATCTTGACTACATACGCCTTCAGAAAACTGTAGTAGTAGTTACTCCAATATCAAGTTTATGCTGTAGTTAAGGTATGTATAAGGTTGCCAGAATTTACCTGGGATAGGAAAAGAATCGACAACGCGTGGGTGATATGTAGAACTTTTATTTTTGCTCAATAGTAGTTGTTCTGTAACTGAAAATATTTTTGTTTTATGAAATTGAATTCCCAATATGTGTAAAATCGGATATCTGTATCACATCCCTAGTGATATTGATTGTCGTATTGAAATAGATGGCGCTCTTGTTTATGTAGGAAGGTATATTTTATTGGGATTTCGTGATGTATCCGCAATATTGGGATTTGTGTCGATTGTCGCTGCCTGCGGATACAAGAATGTCAAAGGATCACGATCGATATTCTTACATGGTTCATTTTGTACCGGTTGATCGGGAACAACTGTTGTACAGACGCCAGCACATCCAGCTACCCCAATCTGTCAAATTTCTTTTATAGATTTTCGACTTTATCACATAAGCATAAGGTCCACTTTCAATTGGGGAAATTTGACAGATTGGGGCAGGTTGATGTGCTGGCGTCTGTACAAACTACAGACATCTTAGAAATATATGGCGCTCCACACGAATATAAGTCTTCTTCTTCTTCTTCAGAGTCAGAATTGTTCAAGCCGCTCAGGCCTCTAACATGGCTTTTCAACTGTTACTTAATGACAACAACCGGGACCGACGACAGCTTAATGGGCCTCCGAACATCGGAGACGTTCAGTAATTAAACCACTTTAGCGGTCACCCATCTATGGACTGACCGGGTGTGTAGGTGCTTCACCTCGCCGACCAGTGCAACCGGTGAGTGCAACTTGCCATGAGCGATTCATAGGTCCAGCGCCTATAGTATAAGTCACTGACAGCAATACACTGTGGACTTAATTATTTTAAAATATACCTGTGTACTTGACCCTACAGAATATATCCCGTGCAGATGGCTAGTGCTGTGTGGTGACGGCGACAAATATCAGAATCAGAATATCATCACCCCATCTCATCCCGTGGGGGGCGTAGAAGTCGACCCGAGGGAATATCTACCAGAGGACGGGAAGCAGCTTCCTTCTGAGTACTACGACCATCATACTGCGATCGCCAACCCGCCTGCCAAGCGTGGCGATTATGGCATATCCCCTCAAGATGATTCTCGAGGGAGGCTTGTCCAGCAGTGGACTTATTTAAGCTGTAATGATGAGATGGCTAGTTTCCATAGAGACTGGCCGCCTTGGCCGAAATTCGGCTAGAAAGACGTTATTATTTTTATATGTATACTAGTATACCTATAGTAAATATTAATTTTGTAGTATGTAGTTATTTATGTATAATATTTATATGGATGTATTTATACTATTATGTGTAGCTTTATTTATGATCTGTATTTGTATATGTTCTAAAATTGCTTTGACTTATATCTAAAATTCATAGAACAACTCTCTTGACAATAACTTGATACGAGCTAGCTAAATATCATTTCTGTAATAAAATAAATTTTATAAATGTTTTCATACAAGATGTACCTAAATATCTATGTTACTAGAAATAATATCTAATGTATACAACTATATTACTACAAACATGTTCTGACTATTTACAAGCGCTTTTTTAAAGTCTACGTGAATAAAAACCTTTTTTATTTTATTTTTATTTTTTATTTTATTTACCCAAAGGTAAACTGGGAGAAAATGTCTTTGAATTAAGACCCAATTTGTAATTAAATTACGACGGACTTTTTTGGGGTGTATTTTGTAACTGCCACGTGATCACTGAAAAATAAAACATTATATGGAGAGTCTATGATAAAAACTGTTATGCTCTACCTCTATTAAAAAACACAGTTACGTAGTTTATAACCAATGAGTAAGTTTCACCAAGTAGGCCATACAAGTAGAAAGCACCCCGGAAAATCTCTACCATTCGGAAAAACATTAACTTATTTACAACTTACAATCAAATTTACTGCTAAACTCTAATAATCTACCATATAGACTTTCGCCCATACAAAGCTACGAAATTAATTTATCTCTAGGTACCCACTAATTACTTTAATCGCAATTAAAGTTTATATAGCGGTACTTGTACAAAATAAAGTAATTACGTGTATAAGATGTCTGGAAGTTGATTGCCACTGTCGAATACATTCTATCATATTGATTTCACTTATCACAAAATATTTTACGTCTGTGTTTAGGAACAGCGGACACAGAGGCTACTGCGATATGCAACTTTGGTTCAATTTAAAGTTCTTACTGTCCTAGTCTAAATTCGACTACGTCAGCCAGTCTTGACGGAGACTAGCCTTCTGCGCGAAACGAATTATAGTGTACAAGTGCGCAAACAGAGAGGCACTTTGTATTTCATCATTTTCGTCATTCATTGGGACGATTATCGACACGAGGCACGAGGCATGGGGGTGTAATACCGCCAACTTACAAACTTTGAGCCGATACTGAATATTTTTCTTAACCCGGCTTTTGAACCCAGAATCTTATTAACGACAGTTAAACTCGCTGCCATGTATTCCAATCAATCTTAACTGATTTATAAGTTGTTATGATATAAGTGCCAGATACAAAAAAAATATTACTCCGATAAAGGCAGGCAAATTGACCCTATAAAATGTTTTAAATGCCTTCTCAGAAGATTTTTCTTACTAGTATTTTCTAAATCATACAGTACACAAATAAATAACACACCTAAGTAACATCCCAGAAAGTTTACAAAGCGATAGGAGCCTGAAGAAAGAACTAACCTAAAACTAGATAGCGTACATACATACAAAGCTATTATTGCTTGATATAATATGTTTCAGTAAATTATTTTTGTGGAGTGTTTTTTTAATATTATTTGTTTTACATAATACCTAATTCCGCCAGTTGAATAATGAAATAAATAAAAGAATAAGAAAATTTAAAAGGTAAGCTAGCTTTTAAATTTGCCTCGCGCAGCCTCGCATCTAACTCTATGTCCGTTGAACTTTATACGAATCATTAGCGGTACTTGCCCTCAGGTAGCCTAGTGGGAATTTATAAATCATTAATTTACAATGCTGGTCAGTAAACGATTATTAATTTTAATTATTATTAACTGTGAACGATTCTTCTTTGTTCTTGGAATGAGTTAGAAGATAATAGCGGGCTCAAAAGCGGTAGCGGATTAAATAAATTCGTGTTTTGTTGGTAGAACATAAAGATTAAGACTTGCCTTGAGCCATTCATTCTTAAAGACTTTGTTAAATCTTTTCTCTCTTTCAAAATACCGTTTTAATTAAGAAAACTATTAAAAGCTTATTTAGGTTTTCCTTGTAAGCACTTATTAGTCTTGTCCTAGAACTGTTCAAGCTGCTTCTGATACACAGCTTAAAATTTGTTATCGTGTCGCTATTGATAGCTCAATGTGCTCTGCTTAATTTGCAATCTGGACAAACTGCCGTAGATTTTAGATTGTAATATGATAAATGTTATGTAATTTTTTTGGTTGTAATAATATTAAAAAACATGTGGACGCTCATATATAAAAAAAATTACGCGCCTATGCATCCATATAATGACTACGAGTTGTTCATCCTCTCCTATCGCATTCAGTGCTTTGAAAGCTTTTTCTATATTATGAGTTAAAAGAAGTTTAGGGTGACAAGACTAAAAAATATTTTACAATTTCAGGATTCCTTGAAAGTATTAAAATAGTATTATTAACAAAATTTTAAGTTAAGTTAACAATAGTTCCCAGTTGAATAGCATAAATTACGTTACGATTTGTATCAGCCGACAAAAAATTAACACTTATTTAAGAAAACCATATCAGAATGTAATCATGAATTGACTTAACATTAGGTCATCCTTTAATGAACTTTCTCCGCATGTCACTTAAGTTCGAAGCACAGACCGCTCCCACAGCCATATTGCACCGCAGCATAGAAGACCCCAAATAACGATTTCTACTATCTGGTTCGCATGACCTCTTGCGTCAACTCTCTCTAATTACACTGTGGCAAAAATTCTGACACTACCTATCTTCACTCCTCATATGGTACATCAATTGAGTTCTGCAGTTGATATTATCTTAATAGTTATAAGCATAAGGTTGAGTTTTGATTGGCTTATAGGGTTTTTGTGTTGTGTAGGTTGTTGATATTTAATTTGTCAATGTTATCGATGACAGACTCATTATTTTTATTCTGTCTATTTGTCGAAAGTGCTTCGAGAATTGGAGTGGTGAAAGATGATCTTAATTTTTTATGGTTATTAATTACAGGTTTATAATTATTGTTTTCATTTCTATGTATCATTGGATAATTGGTTGATATAGGTAACGGTGATATCAATGCTAAAGCGGTGTTTTTCAAGAGTTAAGATTTGGTTCTGAGTTTGGTATGATATACTAACTAGAGGTCTCGAAGAGCACGTTAATCCGTCAAATCCGATTATCGTAAGAAAATATATGACAGCATTCAGTAGCTAAATGGAATCTGACAAACACCATCTACCAATCCAAGCTAAGCACTTTTCTGTAAGGCAGTGAACTATATACACCGGAAGATCAAACTTACGAGTTCCCTCACGAAAAAAAATTATGTTTGCCTAGTTTTTGGGCCTGTTATTGCAAAAAGTTCCTGTATATAAACTTAAAATGTGATCATTATAATATTTAAAATACTAGATGATGTAATCTTATACTAGAAAAGGATGATATTTTTTTCGATTACGCAATAAAACGGTAGCTAATTTATATTCTACATTTAAAAACACAAATTGATGATATTAAATGTGTTTTGTTTTATTGTTATTAGAGGGCTTAATGGTGCACACTAAACGTAGGAATCAATCAAGTTTGACGTCCTCTCTGACCTAGTGCCTAAGTGGTCAATAATTGGCCAGCTTTACGAGCTGTGAGTATGTGAGTCTGTATATAGCTTATCTATCTGTGAATTGTAATTATAGCATACTAGTATACCCACTTAGTATGACAGCTTGCTGTGTGGCTGACGTTCAATCACGTGGGGGACCTTGAAGTCGTCCCGAAGGAATATCTAAGGCTCTAGACAGACGGACCGCATTTCAACTGCAACTGCACTCCGACTGCAATTGAACTGCAATCGGACTGCGCGTTTGTTCCATTGCAGTCGTGTCAACTGCATTCAAACTGCAATTTGCGGTTGAATTGCAGTTGAAATGCAGTCCGTCTGTGTAGAGCCTAACAGAGAAAGGACAGCAGCGTCTCTCTGTATACTAAACGTAACCAGTCTGCCAAGCGTGGTGATGATTTCATATCCCTCCAAACGATGGACATAACTCCATTATGGAAATTGTTTGGGAAGGCCTTTGTCAAGCAGTGGACGTCACTGCAATGAACGAAAATTTACGAATATACGTTGAAATCTTAAAATAGAAGTCTTACACTTATCTTTTCTTAGGGACTCATATTGGTTCTGATTAATCCCGGTAGAGGGCTTCACCTCTTCGTGTTGTAACACTAAAAACTGAGCGTGTGATACATCTAACCGGTACTACTACGAGTTTCAAGCCCCTAAGGGTCAGCGCAGACAGAGAGGAGCGCAGCGGAGAGGATTTATTAAGTCACTAGAAAATCAACTTTAGAATTATTGAAATAAAGTGCATGTATGCTTGGACATTATAATTCGCCAGACTGCGCGAGGATTTTGTCAGGTTCAAGCATATATGCACTTTATTCCTATAGCTCTAAAGTTGATTTTCTAGTGCCTTAATAAAATCCTCTCCGCTGCGCTCCTCTCTGTCTGCGCTGACCCTAAGAGAGAGCCCTCTAACGTGGGTTATTAATTTTATAGCTTTATTTAGCTTAATGGCTTCAGCCCTCGATCGCCTCTAATGTCTAGTGAAGCAGTGTAAGTATCCTAGGCTACCTGTAAACGACATTTAAAAAAAATAACAGCATACAAAAGTAAAGGAAGGAAAAATCTTATAAAGACTCAATTACTGACAAGGACGAACTATTTACATATTTTACGAGTCTGATTCGAATTTGGACGTTTCCTTGCTTCGCAGTATCCTCCTTATCATTTTCCTTTCCCACTTTTACTCGATTCTAACGAATGTTTCTTTGTTAACATTATGCTTACATTTCCAATACTCCCAGTATCTAAAGAAATTTGTTTCTATTCAATTCCACTGGACCTTTCTCAACACTATGATTGTACTAGGCGCCGTAATGTCTACTTGTAAGAGATGGGCACTTTATAACATACGACTTTGATGGCATAGAATCCTTCCTGAACGCACTTCAGGAAGGATTCTATGCCATCAAAGTCGTATAGTACATAAAGTTATATAGAGCACTGAACCAAGCCTCTATTAATTAACAAAAAAAAATGATCTCAATAGAATTAAGGTAATAATCATTTGTTGCCGAATTTTCCAATACTCATTACAGGAATAAAAAGATTAATAGATACTGATTCCTCCCCTTGGCTCCTCTTTATAGTTAGTTAGTTACAATAATGCTATTCTATACCTTTCAAGTGAGAAACAATAAATAAAGAGAGTAAAAATAACTTAATAACAATTGTAGTGGTTCATCATTATCATCATCATATCAGCCGAAAGACGTCCACTGCTGGACAAAAACCTCCCCCAAAGATCTCCACAATTGCCGGTCTTGCGCTATTGTAGTGGTTAATAAATAATAATTACAAACATCATCATCAACCTGATATTTCTAACTCCTCCTTTTTTGTCTTTCTGATTAAATTCGTTGCGGGATCCAAGACAGTTAAAGCGATTCCCCGGGACACGCCTGAGCTTCACCGCTCAGTGTCATTTCATTGTGTGCCACTGTTGATCCTGGCTTACAGGAGTTGCAGTGGTGGGTAAGAGGGAGGGACTAGTCCCATAAAAAAAAACCTGATATTGTCCACTGCTGGACATAGGCCTCACCCAAAGGTTCCTAACATGTTGCCATTTGGAGGGATTAATTAGCCTTAGGGACCACGCTTGGCATGCGAGTTTGTGTGGTAGTTAAGTGCTAGTTAGAACATAGGTGACGCTGCTACCCGACGACCTGGTGACGCCTTTTACGACACCCACGGGATGGTATAATATCTATAATAATAATTATATCTAGGGACAATGTCACACAGATCATCCTAGTCCCAAACTAAGCAAAGCTTGTACTATGGGTACCAGGCGACGATATACATACTTATATAGATAGATAAATACTTATATACATAGAAAACATCCATAACTCAGAAACAAATATTCGTGCTCATCACACAAATATTTGCACTTACCGGGATTCGAACCCAGGACCACCAGCTTCGTAGGCAGGAGCACTACCAACTAGCCTGTTTTTCTTTCTAGGCCGAAAACCATAAGGCCAATTTTATACATTATATATAATGTATCATAATTCCATGGTGGATTCTGTACACAATTTAGTTCTTAGGCTATGGATTAAATTTTCACAGATCCTTTATTCGTACGTTTTATAAATGTTATCCCTTTGTTTTCGGTTTCATTTATAACTGTTTGTTGAGCTCCTCAATTCCTGACTACGTGATATGATTTTTTTGTCTTGTTCTTCTACTTATTCTAGCATAACGCGAGAATTGTACTAACTATTTTTTTTACCTTTTATTTATCCACCACTAATTTATCACTCCTATAATGATCGTATCATAAATGGTTAGTACGTAGTCAATTTTACTAATCCTCTTTCATATTTAAACAAAATAATCATCTATACATACAAATAAATAAAATTGGAGTGTCTGTTTGTAATATTGAAATAAACGTTATATAAATAAAATTAACGTTAACGTTATATACATAAATATGAATATATATACGGTACATACACCAAAATATATATTTTTTTCAATTTTTGTCTGTCTATCTGTCTGTTCCGGCTAATCTCTGAAATGGCTTGACCAATTTTGACGGGACTTTTATTGGTATGTAATAAGGAGTAACTTAGGCTACGTTTATTTCAGAAAAAATGATTTATTTTAGAAAAAAAGAAACGAAATAAGCAATTTAACACGCGGACGAAGTCGCGGGCACAGCTAGTAATAAATATAAATACTGGAGGCTTATTAAGATAACTGTTTCTTATATTTAAGCAGAGCTTTCCCTAACAAACATGAATTAGTAACACTTAAATTAAAGTCAATATCAATTATATGTACTAGGTACAGTCTGACTTTGAACAGTAAAATGTCACAAATCACAATCCCATCCGCTTCACCGTTAGGAATGCATCTACAATTATGCAACCATCACAAAAGATTTACGCTAATAAGCGAGTACAGATCGTGTCGGCTTCTTGCCGTGCTCACTAAAGAACCCTCACCGTAATACGCACGCAGCAATACTGCCTAGCGACTATTGAATTTCAATTTTACTGCCTCCGAGTGTCATCCGACATATGATTGATATTCACAAATAATGTCCGTCTGTATTGTGCTGTCAATCTCGAAAATATTACATAGGTGTGTGTAGCAATACCAGCATTGACGATTTTTGTTCGATTTACGCGTTAATTTATTGATTGTGAAATTTAATTATTAGGACTGTTTCTCTAAACAGAATGTTCTTTGGAGATAGTTTCTCAATACGTCTACAAATGTTGTACTTACTTGAAGATATAATACCTAATACAACTAAGGGAAGTAAAATTATGTAACGCTAAATATTCTATTATCGACCCCAGGGAATATCTACCAGAGGACAGACAGCAGCATCTACATACTATGACAATAATGACACTATGATTGCAAACCCGTTTACCAAGCGTGGCGATAATCGCATATCCCTCCAAATTATAGTCATAACTCCTTTATGGAAATCGTTTTAGGAGGCCTTTGTACAGCAGTGGACGTCATTTGACTGACATGATTATAAAATATGGAATCAGTAAATAGTTGTATGATCTCATATAAGACAAGAAATCCCCGACGTTTTCCTTGTCACTTAATGAATCATTTTTACTATGATACATATGTTTATGAATATTGGAGCATTTTTCTACCACAAGGTGAAGTCATTCTTAATCTTACTAATAATATAATGAATTACTTGATGCTGAGATTTAATTAAACTTAACTCTTCTACACGGATGTGTGTTTTGTGAGAATGTGTGTGTGTTCAGAATAAACACATACTATCCTATTCCGTAATAATAACTCAACTCTAGGTTAAAGTTTGGAATTTCTCAGTGGACTAATCGGGACTCTGAGGGCCATATTATAGTAAACAAACTACAGGTTGTATTGTAGGTACAGACACACACCTAAATACAAATTCAATGAGACTGCTAGCCGACCCAACTGCAAAGAGATCAGATAGGAAATCGGTAGTTTTACATGCTTTAAACCATCAAACTAAAAATAGTTTGTTATTTTAATTGAAATACATCGTTTGATAGTTCTTAAAATGCACTATACATTTATAAACATTAAGTTTGAGACTTAAACATTAAAAGAGGTGGTGCAAGGATCGTGGCATGTGAAAATACGTCGTCTCTGCCTCTGGGAAACAGGCGTGTATATATTTGAAGTAGTTTAGTTATACATTAGTGCGCCGGTTACGAACCAAGAACCCGTAACTCGTAACTTTTTCACCTCACTTTCCGTGAACTACAAATTCTTGATGCATAACTCTTTTCCCATTCATTCACAACATTGAACTAATTAAACAAAACAATGGTGATGACGTCACCGGCACGCGCTCTAGCGCAGTTAATTACGTGACGGTAGTAAGATCAAGGCTGAGCGGTTACTGTGGTATAAGGGATGAACTGACGCGGACTACCTTTTCAATTTACATATTTTCTTTGTATTTTAGTTTCATAACAATATTTTAGTGAATTTTGATCACAAAATGGGTTAAGTATTGGTATTAAGAGGGTTTTAGGTATTCAACAACACAGACTTTGCGGAGTCCGATCTATTATAGCCCTATATTAATTTAAAAATAATATACTTTCTCTGATTTGAAGGAGGCAGGGCCCATAGCACGTAAAGACGGCCGCTGGGGCAGAAAGGTTTTTGAGTGGTGACCATGAACCGGAAGACGGAGCATAGGCAGAACCCTTACAAGATGGACCAAGATTTTGTGTGGGTAGTGACCCACACAGTCTACTCTCCCCGTCTCCTCGTCTATCTACTCGTATCCAGCGGCTTCTAGTGGGAAGCCGCTGGATACGAGTAGCTCAAGAATGACAATTGAGGAATTTTTTGGGGGAGGCCTTTGCCGAGCTGTGAATATCTTTGGGCTGATATGAGGGTAATGATACTATCTTCAAATACCATAAACATTTACTTCTTAATTTTTTTTCAGATCATGTATTCTTATTTAATAGTGACTTCTGTTAAGCTACTAACCAAAACAATTTGTAATAATTCTTGCCTTCGGGAACTTGTCCGAAAAGAATGAAAATAAACTTTGAGTAGATTAAGTTATAGGGCTATGATTTAAAAGAAGTAGAACAAATTAAAATCAATCTCAAACCACACACACAAACTTCAAGTCTTTAATTTACTCATTTGTATGAAAATGGTGTGTCTCTGTATACTCCAGTGCAAATAGTAAACGTACAGATTAATGATCACACCTAACTGTTTCCACATACGCACAGACATTTATTTAACTTATCAGAAACAGGTGTAATGATTATACTAAAACATATAACATTTATCATACTTACAAATTCATAATGTAGCCACAAACCACACAAAAACCACATCATGACTAGATGATAGTCACCACGTATATTGAAAGAATTTAATTAGAAAACTGGGTATGTAATATGTTCATGCAATGAAGGTGATAGGCATTTAAATTGGTATTTAATTAGGCTCCAAGTCTGCATGTGATAATGGTATATAACGATAATGTGGCATACGTGTTTTATGCGTGGTTTTGTTTCGTAATTGGTTAATGGCGTTTTAATGGTTGTTTGGTATTTTGAAAGATATTTGACCAAAATCGATATCATTACGAAAGTCAAATTTGCCATATTAGTGATCTACCTATTACTTTCTTTTGAAATAAAAATAAAAATTGAAATCTTTAAAATAGATAAATCCAAAACATCATAAACTTAACAAGATGAGAAACATTTTATGACTTAAGAATAAATATATAATATAAGATGAAATATTAACCACAAAAAGCAAAAGCTAGTGCAAAATAAACAACTAAGCGCAAGGAAGTCACGTTTTATGAGCAAAACATAAAATCGCTTCCGCTTATGACGCGTTAATCAAGCTTACACGCAGGTGCTCGTGAGAACTGGAGCATTTTTTTCATCTCACCCGCTGACCACTTGTTACAACCGACTGGTTTGTTTACTATATGTGCATTTTATAGCTCGTTAAACAATATGGCAATATTTGAAAATATTGTCGTTAATATTTGTATTTTAGGAGCCAAATACTAAACACGACACGGCTCTGTATTACGGCTCAACTTCTTTATTTGGTTCTTAAATGTAAAATAAAATATGTGTTAGCATTTCATTAAAACGTATATCACTTACTGCAAGTAAATCATGAATAATTTGATATTCTGTTGTCGTTTTCGCGGAGTACAAAGGTATTCCCATTTCGTGTAATAACCCACAAAATGTATACATCAATATGTACAATTATGTGTAATACGTAATACAATGACGTTCGTGATCTAATTATATTAAAATATAATTTTATATAATCACAAACGTCTTCACCTACGTATTACAAAATAATAACGTCCGTGTGAGGTCGAAGGTTTGGTTCCATTGTCAAACGGTACGAGTTTATAGTCAAATTATTATTTCCAATTTTAACATCCTCTTCAGATTTAGCCAATTTTGTCGTATACTTTACTCATTTAGGAGCTTAAATTCCAAAATTGCTATCTTATTTACTTGTTAACATAACCAAAAGGTACCTACTGTAAAAATAGAGTTTTCATAGCTTCAGTAGTTGAGAACATAACTGTAAACATACTATTCTATCACCTACTTTTCAAGCTATCTGACTAAAATTAATGAAACGATGGGTAAGCATTTCATAACTCAAAAATGAAAAGAACAAAATATTGTACACACGGCTATACATCAAGCTATACATTTCCAGTATAAGCTGATCTCGTGTTGTATAGGATTTCCATACAATGACAGGTCAGCTTACATTGGAAATGTAAAGCTTGATATGTAGCCGTGCGTATTGTGTAGTGGTGACGACGAATATCACCAGTAGTTCTCATACCCTTCCGTCATACCCTAGGTGACGTGGATCTTACCCTAAGATTTTGAATTTTAATATTCAGTATGCTTTTAAAACCAAATTACACTTGACTGGCCTATTGATGAGGTGACCTGCTATGCTAGAGGTCGTGGGTTCGATCCGCCTCAGGGCAAATCTTTGTGTCATCAGCACGATTATTTGTTTTGTATAAGGTGTATGTTTATCAGTTAAATGGTTGTCATAGTACAACGTCTGCTTAGATTGGGATAAGACTGCAGTGTGTAAGTTATCCCTAGATATTTATGTATTTATAATAATAAAAAACGCCAAAATGGGACGCATACAATGGAAACAAACATCAAAAATCAACGCAAGTATTAAAGTTGAACTTTGCAATTCATAAATAAGTCGAGACATGTGTTGAATTATTACGTTCAGGGCAACAGTTCTATTGCAGCCGAAGATTTAAGTTGAGTTTTGTACCTTCCATGTTACGAAATAGGATGAACTTATTGCTTTATGGTTAGATGTTTTGATATTTTTGATAAAGTATTGACATTTGTACGTGCACAGCTCGAATTGCACTGATCTCGACGTGAGGGCAATTGAAATACATTATTTTATTTATGAAGTAGAAATTAAGAACATTATGTACCGATAGGATGTCACTTGTGACATTAACGTTGCACGATATCTCTGGTTTTTGAGTGGTTTAGGTTACAATTTTTGTTTTATCTCGTGTTTAGGACAAGACCCGATGTTACACCTGTAGTCAATATATGTATATGGTTCTTGGTATTTAGTGACCACCGACAAAACCTTGTTCAGAAACATTATTAATTAGTTACATAAAAAATTTGGAAAACTACACTAAAATTTGAACTCAAAAATAGGAAATCTGACAGGTCTCAAGCCAGCATCCTCTACCAATACGGAGTAGCGGGGTACCGTTAAGCTGCGAAAGATAAACACTGGCAGATAATTATTTATTTAAAATTTTACTAATGTTGCTAATCTTTCTATTGTATTAACTAATAATGATTCTGAACAACGTTTGATAGCCGAATGTTAAATTTATGATTTCCTAATTTTAGTTATAATGAACTTATAGAGCTTACATTTTCATCAATAATAAAAAAACAAATATTGTTCAAACACCATAAAATTTAAAGCACCTCTTAATTAGTCAGTAGGGTTCAAATATTTCTTCGCCCATTTACGAAGCTTGACTGGGTAAATGTACTTTTAAACTTCATCAAAGATCGTGATTTACACATTAATGCTACGAAATATGTTCATTACTGAATAAATATCAAAAATACTGATACAAAAATCAAACATTAGTTTCTCAACGAGTGTAAAGGCAGCCTATATCACACCTTCATTTAACTAGCAGACAAACTTAATCACAGATTTAACTATTGGTAATGTAAACATGACTCTTTTACACTATACAACCAGTTGTACCACCATATAGCTATTACAAAACCACTTCTATTTCCTTAGTATTAAGGACTAACATCACAGTAAACTTTAGCAGGAAATCTAGAGACCAAAAGGAATTAAGTAAGAAAATATTTCGACACTTCTACGGCTTAGAAAACCCAAATATATATCTTGCGGTTAACCCAATCTAAGATCGCTCTTATCTTTATGGACATAAGGGTGAATATAGTGAAGCTTTATGTGTGATAGTTGAAAGATAAATTGGTAAACAAGTGTATTGATTCATTGGTGCCCACAAGTGGTAATGATATCTAATAAGTGGACCGAGTGATGTGATTGGTTGTTGTAATTAGTATTCAGGATTTAGGAGATTGTGAGGCGCAAATAGATGGATAACGGTGTTAAATAAACGATGAAGATATAAAAAGACTTCTTGGTACTGAAACATCTAATCACTTTTTTAAAAAAGAAAGTTTTAAAGATGTAAAAAGGTATGGTAAAGTGAAGTCAAAATAATAACGGTATTTTTTTTAATTTGACTTGTGACTTTAAAATAAGGATTATAAATTTAAAATGGCTAAATAGATTTAATAAAATAATATCTTGGGATAACTATAACACTGCCATATGATCCCTAACTACCTACCCTAACAACCAGACAACTGTTTACACCCAGACACAACAAATAATCGTAATTACCACCCAAAAATGACAAATCTTGTCTAAAATCTAATGATTTGTCCTGTGTGGGGTCCGAACCCAAGACCTCTGGCTTAAAAATCAGGGTCACTAAACTCTAGACAAATAGGCCAGTCCCATCAAACGTCCCGATTACGGAAAATACTAAGGCCCATAAAATGTATGTCATTCACTCAATTTGTTTTTTTTTTTTGTTAGTTCAGATCGGGACATCTTTGATAAGATCGACATATTTGACAAGGTTTTCTTTTTCATTACTTAATATATATTTCGTTACCATGCAGTGCAAAAAGTGGCAGCTAGTGAGTAAAACTGCCAAAAATAGCAGCAGATATCTTTTGTGAAAATACATGTTAAGGATTATAATAGATTATTTATTCACATGTGTTGTCGTAGAGCGATACCAGCCATTTGTGTCACTTAAATCATCACAAATCGTCTAACATGCCTTGTTACTTGCTTTAAACTTGTTTGAGGGCGTTATATCATTGGTAACTTTGTTAATAATGGCGTAAATACGTCGTAACGTATATGTACTTACGTCATTCTTCCTTAACCACACAGATCTATCATAACATTACTCCAATAATCACCTAATAACTAGTACACACATACCACCCTCGCTCACAACTCACTAATCCCTAACGTTACGCTAAGTGGGATCTAACTGCGCGCGCGCATAATTGTACACACGCACTCATAACTACCTTGGTTGCTTAGTTTGTTTATTTAGTAAACGTCTGCTTATTGAGATTGGAGTTTCAGAAGTCAATATTTTTTAATCTTTATACAGAAGACCATAATGCATAGATTTATCACTTGTTTGAAGGAGGTAGATCTCCTGTAACTGACCTATAAAAATGGTAGAGCATTTTTGGCTCAGGGAGCAGTCTGAAGAAGTACACCCCTCCCTCTTACCCACCACTGCAACTCCTGTAAGCCAGGATCAACAGTGGCACACAATGAAATGACACTGAGCGGTGAAGCTCAGGCATATCCCGGGGAATCGCTTTAACTGTCTTGGATCCCGCAACGAATTTAATCAGAAAGAAACAAAAAGAAGAAGTTAGAAAATAAATAGTTCCACTTCCCTCCAGAGCAAAGTTCCAGAGTTTATCGAGTGGTAATTTTTAGAGGTGACTCAGCGACTTTTTGTAAGGAAAAATTTATTCTATTTTCTGTGACCAACAAGTATCAAAAACATTTTGTCAAAATTACATAATTTTTTCTATTTAAGTAAAATTAGTGTTTCCTAAAATCTTGCGGGGCCAAATAATTTGGCTGTTGTCAGCCTCTTAATAAATACATTTTACTTTATTATAACTGAAAGAGTGATAGCAATACTTTTATCTTGATAGCAGCTTGACCCTACGTAACAAATAGCGTGATAATATCATATCTAGCGTGTACCGACATCATAAAAAGTAAAAAAAATCACGCCATCTTTTAATTTTTGACTTATAATTGAGCATTCCGTGATCAATATGTGTTTTGTTGATTGCCGCGTGATCCCAAATCGATTTATCGATGTTTGAATTCGTAATCGATTACGAAATCGATCGTATATTTATAAATGTCATGGATTTTACGCTTTGTTGTATGAATAATTGAACTATGGAACGGTTGTGATGATAGATCTATTTTATTCAGCCTCGTAATCTTTCGAATTTCGGAGTTTATTGCTGTTATTAAATAAACAAGTTTATAAGATAGGTCAAAATCGTTAATCGATATAGTATTGTGCATTTCAAAAATATTTTAATGGTATATATCTTTGAAATGGTAAATCTATTCTTCAAATCTATTAGAAAAAAAGGTTGTAACATATCATGATACATGCAGAATGCACATTTCCATAAAAAACCGGCCGAGTGCGAGTCGGACTCGCGGAAGAAGGGTTCCGTGACATTATCTATAAAACGAGCAAAAATTTCACGTTTGTTGTATGGGTGCCCCCTTAAATATTTATTTTATTTTGTTATTTAATATATGTTGTTATAGTGGCAACAGAAATACATCATCAATAACGGTTCATGAGATACAGCCTGGTGACAGACGGACAGACAGACAATGAAGTCTTAGTATTAGGGTCCCGTTTTACCCTTGACTACGGAACCTTAAAAACATTATAGTAGGAACATAATAGTAAAAAGAAAGAACAAATCGCGCACACCAAGAAGAACAATATTGGCGCATCTATGGTAACTAATTTAAAATCTTATCCTATAAATGAAGCCCTATAATCGTTAGACAAATCGCTGACTGCCTTGTTCGTAGCGTGTTCCACCGTTCCACCGTTGATAATGAAGTCCGGGGTTTAAAACCAGAATCAGGGCCAAAAAAAATGATTCTGTTAAGTAAATTTAAACACAAAAGCACATTTAATAAGAAAACACATCTACAAAACAGTGCGGGGCAGTCTTTGGGGACTACTTTTTACACTTCGTATCTAGATAATCCACAACATTACAGTTATATGATACGCCAGCACATCCAGCTACACCAATCTGTCAAATTTCTTTTATAGGTTTTCAACTTTATTACAATAGCATAAGGTTCACTTTCAATTGGGGAAATTTGACGGATTGGGGTAGGTTGCTGTGCTGGTGTCTGCACATATAGCTCATGGGAAGCGCGACGTAACGTGAGTTCCATAATTTTTGGTCAAAAAGAAGGTTTCACCTCAAAATCGATAATAAATACAGTAGTCTAGACCAAATGGTCGCTACATCTATCGGTACAGTGCAATTACAACTCGTTCTACATAATGAAGCGCATCAATCAATCAATGAGTTTCCCACGGCGTGGGCAATATGCTCACGAGTGGGCGATATGTTGACAATACATATTTAGGCAATATCATAATTATAATATCCACCTTGTCAAAATTCGGCTATGGAAGCCAATGCCAATGGTGACGGCACAATTTAGTACGTAAATACAGATGCAAAAGTTTTGAAATAAATAAATACATTAAATTAAAAATAACAAAAATAATCGTCGCGACACCACACTGTTCAATGCGAAATAGAAATGAAAATATCTGGCTTGCTTTCTATAAGAGGGAGAGAGAGAGACACAGACAGAGAAACATGCGCACGCCGCACAGCTGTAAAAAGTGTCGTGATAACTTTTCGTAAGATTTTTTTCCGTCTAGCCCCCTTTCACAACGCGCGATAAGGAACTTCGTTCCAATTGTGCATTTCAAAAGTAGTTTGCACTGTTTTCCAATATGAAAACGAGCATAGTAATAAGTTCGTTACACATCCAGATAAAGCAATTTCATCACAAAGTTGATAATAAATTGTTCACGATGAATCAATTTAAATACACTTCAAGCTGAATTACTTGTATTAAAAATTAATCAATAACGCTTGCCCATTACATGTTAGATCGTATCTTAAGACAATACATACAAGACAGTACCTCTAAACGTGTGCTCACAATGGTTATCTTAAACTATACATGCACATGGCTCGTAGAACCGATGGCCACTAGGGCAAAAAATTCTCGAGCGGCGGTTACGAATTATCCTATACAATTTTTTTTTTTGTAAATACATACATATATAGATAATTTACACCCAGACTCAGGACAAACAGACATGTTCATGCACACAAATATTTGTCCCGGGTGGGAATCGAACCCACGACCTCTGGCGTGAAAGGCAGCGTATCGATCTACCAACCACGCCAACAGGCCCGTCATTGGAAGACGCAGCGTGGTAAGGCCTCCTACAAGGTGGCCCAACAATTTTGTGCCCGTCGCAGAAAGCCGCTGGATACTGGTCATTGCGACGATTCTTGGGGAGGCCTTAATCCAGCAGTGGTCTTTGAACTGACATGATAGAAATGTCCTCCTGATTTATCGTCCAAGTTAAGATAAGCGTCACGTTACTTCGAGTAATTATACACGCGGTGCACGTATTAATACACAGTTTTAGTATTTTAGCTCTATCTATGCTCTCTTCTTTTCATACGAGCGTTGTTAGAGAGAGATGTAATGACATTTTAATTAATTTTTGACGGTCACCGTAGCCTAGTGGGTAGTGCTCCTGCCTACGAAGCTGGTGGTCCTGGGTTCGAATCCCGGTAAGTGCAAATATTTGTGTGATGAGCACGAATATTTGTTTCTGAGTCATGGATGTTTTCTATGTATTTAAGTATTTATCTATCTATATAAGTATGTATATCGTCGCCTGGTACCCATAGTACAAGCTTTGCTTAGTTTGGGGCTAGGATGATCTGTGTGAAATTGTCCCTAGATATTTTTTATTTATTTATTTAAAAAAAATACAAATATATAATATTTTAATAGAAATTGCCAGTGTAACAGCAGCTTTAGAAGAGATTAATCCATCCGATCTCATTTACAACAATAACCTTTAAATCTGAACTCGATTATAATTATATAACAAATGTGTTTACATAAGGCAACAATTACCAACTGTATCTCAACGCATTAATCTTGTACAACCTTTTGTGTGTGAAATTTTTGTTTTTATCTTGTATGTGATAAATTTGAATGGAACAATACAGTGTTTGTTTTAGACTCACGACAGAAAAAAGAAGGGTGCCGTGAGTTTGAAGTCTATCTGTATGTCTGTCACTGGCATTGTCGCTTGGAAATCTATGAACTGATTATAAGGAGGTTTTTTAAGCTAGTAAAATTGTATACTTGTTTAGCTTAACAAATTAATAGCTTAATTATATACTTATTAAAATAAATTTTATAAATGTTTTCATTCAATGTGTACCTAAATATCTATGTTACTAGAAATAATAATGTATACAACTATATTACTACAAACATGTTCTGACTATTTACAAGCGCTTTTTTATAGTCTACGTGAATAAAAACCTTTTTGAAGTTATACTTCTTTTGGCGCGATGGACAAAAATGATGAGAGTGAATTTTTACGATGCGCGCGCACACCGACACCAAAAAATTTAACAGCATGAAGTTAGTTCTAGGTGGTAAGAAAATTGATAACTATGTTCAAGTTGTATATTAAGAACTATAACTTCTAACGCGTGTACATAAGTACACACAAATTTGTTTATTATTTATTTTTATTTTATACTTTCACCGTTCAATTAGTATATTTATACAATAATAAAATGTATACCATAATCTAAAAGCATTACAAAACGCATTCATATAGAAAATAAGCGCAAATTATAGCACAGATCAGAAACACGGAAAAAGCATTCAGTTGACTTTCTTGTAAAGTGCTAACTGCGCCGGACCATCTTGTAACACGCTAAATGACGAGCGTGACCATATACGTTGAATATTTTGGGACAACCATAACAATAATACGAATAAGATGTATATACACTTGTTTTTTTTTATTTCTTACCAAATTCTTGTCGCAGGTTCGAGTCCTGCGCAGGACAACTATTTGTGTGACCCATAAATAGTTGTTCTGAGTCTGGATGTAAGTTGTGTCCATCTATTATATGTTTGCAAAGTACCCTGTGACACAGGGATTATATTCCCAAGCGCGGGCGTTGTAGTTTATAAAAACAGTATAAGTAAAAAAATAAATAATATGTAGTCTTAGTATATCTAGTCCAGAAATGCATAGTTTCGAAAGTATCTTCAATATATATCTTCAATATACATCATACAGTTGACAAATTTTGACCTATATTAAGGTCAAAATTTGTCAACTGTATTTTGACCTATCCTACAAATGTTGACCTATATTAAGGTCAAAATTTGTCAACTGTATGAATCTTTACTTTTGTGACGTTGCCAAACTTTTCAGTTCCTAGTGTAGCGGGATAGCGCCGCAGCGTTTGTAAACATATATCATACTTTATACAATTCATTGATAAATACGAGTAATTCATTACGGAATGAATGACTTTCATTAATGTCATTTATGAAGCTCAACGCGGGTAAAACCGCGGGGCACACCTAGTATGCCATAAACGCTATGCATGGAAATCGGGTGGCAATAATTGTACTCAGAAAGATACGGTGGCCCGTTATATGATGTCGCTAGTGTGTTCCTTGTCCTTGGGAACGTCTTCCACACCCCACCCCGAGCCCGAAATGACCGTCACCACACAACACGGTTCCATCAAATTTAATATAAATCAAACCAGATGTCTTCAACTTAGTGTCTTCCTTATTATAGCGAACACAACGAGGCGTAATCCTCTTCAGCCTGTACAACATTGCTAAGTTAGAATACAATACTAAAACTCTTGTAACCCTGTTTCTACTCCTAATAAACATGTTGAAACAGCTTTTGTAAGTTTACAATGGAACTGTGGGTGGCCTCTCTTTAACAAAGCAATATAATGGGAATTAAATCAAAATTAATTATTATTGTTATAATGCCTACTTTCTATAAAGATAAAAATCTAGATTTTATGTCCATTCAAGTTTATGAATCAAATTTATTATAAATAACCGTTTTTCGATAAAAAAGATAAAAACTAATTCACATTTGATCGTAAAAAGTCATAAATATTTACAATGCTGTAACTTTTTCTATTAACATTAATCGGTGTTACAAAAAGTCTTGTAATTACACCAATTTTGTTATATTTGCATAATTATTATTACTGTGTGTTTTAATTGCACAATTTTATTGACTGATACATTTAAGTCCTTCGGATTTACCTTGAAGATAGTTGTTAGAAAAACAAAATCTCTTGGTATAGAATTGTTAGCTGACGGAATTCATCCCCACCAAGATAAGCAATCTTTCTGCAGATGTCAATGCGAATAGAAGTTTTCTATATGGATACTCAAAAATTATGTATAAATAAACATGTAAACATGTTTTAATATAATAGACTTCACATGCCTAATAACTGCTGCATGAACCGATAAACATTTTATTTTAAAACACGCGCTTGCCCGCTCGTTGCTGAGACAACTTATCATACACATGTATGAGAACAGGCGCCCTGTAGAACAGACAAACATTATAATAGGTTTATGGAACATTATTGCCTTAACTTACAATTATCAAAAAATACTAAGACGCTACAATTTTAAACTTAAATAATCATATCGAATAAGCCATATTTTTCACTTTTACTCAAAGTAACGTTTTATAAACCTGTGGCATAAATGCAGCATAAATTAAATGTGGAAAATCAATAAAGATGCGTGACATATTAAATAAGTAAAAGGTATTATATTTTAGTTAATAGTTAAATAGTAACAAATATAATTATAGGTCTAAACCGAGTAACATTGCTAGTAACTCCTAGGCAGTTTATATAAAAGAACAATTGAGACCAACACTATCACTGAACCCCGTACCACGGTATTTCAGTAAAACGCTACACCGTTCACAAGTACATTCAAATAACGTAGCAGGCCGTGATTTCGTCAGTGAACACTTGTGTACCATTCAAGTTAATTTATATTATTATTATTCATATAGACAGACCAAATCGTTTCAGTAAATCGTATTGAGTTATTATAACAATATAAATATTAATAACTGAACAAACTCGATGAACATGAATCGGAATACACTTAAATGTCTCAATAATAAACATTTTGAGATTGAACATTTATTTTGTTTTAGAGCCGTAAATAAATAATAATTGACGCATATTGCTTTGATATTTCATTGTTAAATAATACGGCGTTAGAAACCTTATCTTAATGATATTCAAAATTATGGCTAGACAAGTAATTTTACAACAAATATTTTATCTCGACAGATGACAAATTTAATTCGTTTTATAGCAATATACGAGTTCGTGATCCCAAAGACTACTAATTTGAGTCGGTGGACTGGATTTTCATACAAAAAGATTCCAATGATTTGGGAAACAAGACTTTAATTCTCGCGCTGATGGATATAGCGATGTTTGTTACTATTTCACGCAAAAATTACCAAACAGATTTTAATGAAACGTTGTAGTAATATAGTTTAAGTATGTGCTTTTCTGTTCATACCTTGTAACGAATTACTTTTTTTTACTGTATATAGTTAACTTTGCATTAGTTTAGATAGTGTTTTGATAATAAATACGTCAGGCAGCAAATTCTTGACACAATAGTTGAACTATTGCATTTGCTTTAAGTTGCAGGATTTAAGCTAAAGTAAGTTTTACGTTGAATCCTTACGTTCTACACTATTTATATGCTAATGTTAAAATCATAAGCCGTGTGGGTTCCGACCTGAAAAGAGTATCAGAGCCACCCCATACCATCCCGTGGGTGTCTTAAAAGGTAACTAATGGATACACCAGGGCAGCAGCGCCACCTGTGTACTAGTTACCACCTAACTGCTGTCGTGTGCCTACTACATACCCCTCCAAATGACAACCTTTGGGGGATGTCCAGCAGGGGACGATATCAGGCTGATGATGTGTTAAAATCATGTACACACATGTAACTTAAATAACGCACATCCTGAAAATAGTTTGTTCAGAATCGTTTACTGAATCGATTTATATAATTTTTAATATAGGTAATTTTTTATTACAAAATAATTAAAACTACGAAATTTTTGTCCTGTTTATCAACCCTGTACAGTCAAAACAATTAAAATGGACCGTAAGTCAAAGTAATACGACTTTTAAAATAAAAGTTTTATTTGTATTCTACAAATTCCATCATTCAATACAAAATAAAGAAAAATAAACTTTATTCCAAGAAACTAATTTAGTAAATAACAATGCATACACATGTTCAATTAAAACTCAGTGTAAGTATTATTATTACAACATAATATTCTAATTGGGGTGTATGAGGGTGTGCGTTAATTACGTTACACGTTGTATATTTTAGTGTCCATACAATACATCTCTCTAACTAAACTCTGATAGAAACAAAATGATCCAAATAAAAATCTCACTGGTTCCCCAAAGCGTAGTCACATTTAACCCGTGCGTGCGCTTCGAACAAAACTTGCTAATTCGTCCCCTATCAATCGGCTTCGTCATTCGAACGTGCTAATTTGGAAACTCGACGACTTTCGCCGCACTATTTGTGCGATCATTATCAGCGATGGAACCTCGCACAATAGTAAGTGTATTGTGTTGATACATCATAAATTGTATTTATTTTAAAAATTAACGCAAAATTGTGTCACTCGAATATGATAGATCATATTTAAGATTGTGTGAAGATATTTTTTTTGAATGAATACATTTGATCCACTGATATACCGTCCAACTAAGCGACGGTCACCGTAGCCTAGTTGGTAGTGCTCCTGCCTACGAAGCTGGTGGTCCTGGGTTCGAATCCCGGTAAGTGCAAATATTTGTGTGATGAGCACGAATATTTGTTTCTGAGTCATGGATGTTTTCTATGTATTTAAGTATTTATCTATCTATATAAATATGTATATCGTCGCCTGGTACCCATAGTACAAGCTTTGCTTAGTTTGGGGCTAGGATGATCTGTGTGACATTGTCTCTAGATATTATTATTATAGACGTCTTCTATTTATTTTAGATCTTGTAAAATAAAAGTGTAAAAAATCTCAGTTCTTCTTAGCATGTCGATGGAAATCTAAATTGAGTCAGCCCAGAATTCAGCTATGAGTCTTTTAGCTTTGTCATTAGCGTCCATTAGTTCTTGTTACGTGCACCAATCAGGGCACCCAGGACATGTTAATAAGTATGCCATAGTTTGAGGGACAGAACATTATTTGCACTCCAGGTTCGAACCGATTACGAATCCACACCTGAGCAAGGTTTCCTTACTTTAACCAACCTAACGTTTACAACCAGATGCTGTATCCGGTCCGTAAGTGGTTGACGAGGTTAAGCAACTAAGTTTTCGGTCAGGCTGTCGATGGGTGACCGCCAAAGTGGTTTAATTTCTAAATCACGTCAAGCTGTCGGTACCAGATGTAGCCATTATGCAATAGTCATTAAGCCATGTCAGAGGCCTACTGCGCGGCTTGAAAAACCCTGACACTAGGGTAACCACTGCCCATAAGATAAGTAAGTAACTTGTTTCTATATCTTTATAATAATAATATCTGGCGACAATGTCACACAGATCATCCTAGCCTCAAACTAAGCAAACCTTGTACTATGGGTACCAGAAGACGATATACATACTGATATATATAGAAAACATCCATGACTCAGAAAGTAATATTCGTGCTCATCACACAAATATTTGCACTTACCGGGATTCGAACCCAGGACCACCAGCTTCGTAGGCAGGAGCACTACCAACTAAGCTACGGTGACCGTCGAATGAATTTATGGTACGTGTATTGAAATTATTATTCCCAAAGTTATTATTAAAGCGTAATAACCATTGAACTCAGCAAACAGCAATTTAAAATTATTAAATGGATGCTTCATTGCTAAGTTATTTAGATCATATATTTCTGACATGTAGGAGCATAAATAACACTATAAATAAATTTATACTAGAATGCTGAAATAAAAATTCCTGTTTTATTAATGTGTCGAGATGCCCTATTCTACACACTTTCATACCACCCATTAAAGACAGGACATGCCACGCCACGTCTGGTCTATTAACGCGACCATAACTCGGAAACATCTTTTGTACTATGATTTTTGTGCTAACCGTATTTGAATGCGCTGGCGCATTGTGAATGTATATTAACACAGCACTTAAGCTGTTAGAGCCTGGTAATAGCGTAGTGTGGGTGTCCAGGCGTACAGTTATTGTGAGGTGTATTTGTTTTTTGGTTTATTGCCGGTATAGTTTGGGTGTCTTTAATTACTTTAGAGTAATTGGATGTTGAATAAAAATACTATATTGAACTTTATTTTTAACTTGTGTAACATTTAATTTATGTTAAACATAATTATGTATTATGTAATAAAATTGGCTGCTACGACAGAGGTCGTGGGTTCGATTCCCACCCCGGACAAATCTTAGTGTGAATACACAATTATTTGCCCTGTGTCTGGCTGCAAGGATGCCAGTGTGTTAGTTGTCCCTAGATATTTATTTCCTTAATCTATTTGGTTTAACTTTATTTATTTTATTTTAAATCTTAGTCAATATTACTTGTTATATTCAAATAAGTATGTATATAGCTAATGCAGCGAATAACAAGTTAATATCCAAATTGAAACAAAAATGTGTATCGCACAGATTATACAAACAAACACCACTTCCTGTTAAACAGATTAAGTGACAAATCCTTTTTCTTTAAAATTATGAATGAATATATCCTGTTTCTTCTTGACAACACATAAAAAAATGGTACCCCGTTCTAATCTCGTCACGGCTACCTCAAAATTTACAAAAAACAAGTACCACGTTGTTAACTTGTAAATCAATCATAATTTGACACAAAAGTCGATAATAGGACGGATTGGGACAAAATGGGGACATTGTTTAACAAAACCGCACCCCGCATTGGAGGGTTAGAAGATTACTAAGCATTTTAAATTTCTGGGACTCTTTGTCTATTTATGTTGAAAGTTTTGGTACTTAACAGTAAGGTAACACAAATGTTTTGGCCTATTTTAGATTTTGTAAAATTTCCCCCCAATCCCTTAAAATACAGTTATAACAAAACAGGGCATTTTAGTTGTGTCAATTTAGTTTTGGCGCGAAATACTGAAGTAAAATAAGTGACACGTAACAACCTGTTGTTCAATTATGCACCAAGTGCGCATAATTAGTGTGCGTATAAACTATAAACAGTTTTAATAGTTTGACAGTTCTATATGTAATTCCCCGTTATTTTTCATAGGAGCCATGTTAGAGAATATTTAGATCAGTTTACTCGTGCAAAAGAAAGAGTAGCCAGATATTTTTCTAATGTTTATAATTATTTTTCAGGTATGGTCTTCAGTCATCTCCTGTGCATAGCATGTCTGGTAAGATTTTAGTATTATATCATTAGTATTACGCAAGTTATTTTTGAAGGTACTGGATTTCAGATGTGATGTTCCTTATACGTCATTTTAGCCATATACATTATGTCTTAATGACTTATACATTAAAATAGGACTCATTTAACTTTAAATTCCCTTTAAAGCAGTTATTAGTCGAGTAGAGTCTAATAGGCTGAGATGGGCGGGATTCAGTCGGCTATTCTCGGGCGAGCTCGGCCATACTCGGGGTCACTTGGGTCGTCGTAGACGCCGATAGAATTATGCTTCAATTGTTTTACGTTCGCGCCGTGCCGGCCAGTGTTCTTTTTTCAAAATGAAATATCGAACGACGCATCGGGGAATTTGTAGCAAGTTGTTTTTTATCGATTGTCTGGTGCTTAACGGTCGAAATCGATATGGTTTTATTGCTGTAAAATAAGGTGTGAAGTGATGTCGACACGTTTCGAACATCAATAATATCGATTCCTGTTACGTCATCTGATTTCTTATTCGATTTATGATTCTTCCTTACCCCCGTATCGATGCTGATAAGTACCGACAGAGCAAACCATGAACCACATTCGCACGCTTATTAAAAATAGCTATCACAAATGACCGGATTACACCGCTCCCGTAATTAACAAAAGGTTAAACTGTAATCAAGATGTAATTGTATACAATCACTTTTGACCCGAGGCTGTTTGTAATTTAATATCTTTGGAACATTATAAATAAACTACATTAGGGTTGTACTATAAACTACGTAGAGACGTACCGTCATTAATATTTGAATGGTATAAAAGTAAACTTGAACGTTTATGGAAATGACAAGTATCAATATAAATATTTGGTAAAGTTTAACAATGATTTTCATTCGGGTCACATTTCAAAGTGACAATGAACTGATCATATGAGCTGTCAAAATGTACCCATTAACATTGTTATGGGAAACATGTATTCTAACATGAGAAAAATATTTTAATTAATATTCATAATATTCCTGTATCGCCTTGTAGGTGCTTACTACTAATTTATGTTAAATTGTATGACGATACTAATGCGGTTTTAAATAAGTCATTGTTTAAATAGCAAGATAGTATCAGACGAAGATTAAAGTTAGTTTTATTTGCAAATCTATTTATTTAACTTCTATACAACAAAAGAAATACTAGCTCCTGGACGCAAGAAGGCGCAATGGTTGCCCCGAGAACACAATTCAGTCAAGTCATGATCGCGTCGGTCATAAACATATAAACATGGAGAAATTGTCCCCCAAACGCTATGTAATCAGAAACAATGTTTAGTATTTTTTTCATATACGTAACTATAGACAATATTTTTTTGATAGTACCTATAATATATTATTAAAAGCCCAATTTATAATTATATAGAATATATTACTATATTGTTTACAGCTCAAGTAAATCTAAAACTAAACCAAATCCAGGTACACTCTCTAATCCCTAACGCTTATATACTGATGGGATAATGAACCGAAATAATCGGGAAGAGAGAAAGTACGTAAGACCGTTAGCTTTGCTTGCTGATAACCATATTAACAATACTCAAATACAATTTTATGCTTTTCTTAATTCGTACTCTGTAAAGATATTATAATCCGTCCTTAAGGATATTATTTGGTGCCATTTCCATATAGAAAGAGATTAAAACGAGAGAAGATTTGAAAACTAGATCAATATTTTTTAATACCTTAGAGATGCCACGACGTTGAATTTTTGATGTGAAACATCTATAGCCGCATGTAAAACAGATTTCTGGCGTGGCGACGCATGCCGTGACGCATGCGCAATCGACTTTTTATTTTATCATTATGACATATTTAGTTCCTATCACAATATGTTCTTTTCTGCATATTACTTTTACAAAATAATGTCGATGTTTCACATCTGCCAGGCGTCCCGTGACGGCTCACATTTTTATTTGTAGATAAACTTACATTTTAGTAGGAATTTAGTAGGCCATAAGGCCTATAAAAAACCGCCAAAATTAAATGTTTGGAAAAAATATCTTGAACCAAAGAATTAAACAGCCTGAGCGTTTAAACATTATTTTCGTGTCGGTTGCCTGCTGAAAAATGAGTATTTTAAAAAAAGGAAATTAACGCAACGGATACAAGACTTCTGACAAAATGGCAATATACGTATTGTCTCTTTCACACGTATGCGTGTAAATTGAGACAGTCTCGGTAACATAGATCTCTTAATTAAAAAATAATTTTTTCAATAAACTTTTCCCACAATTTTATCTATCAACCATCATAACATAACACAACCCATTCCAGTTTATATTTATTTTCTATCCATGTTACTCATAAGTTTTAATGTTTTTAATGTCTCTGTTTGATCTCGATAGGCCATTATAAACGGAGTTTTAATTGCAGGTTAACTCTTTGGTGGCATCGACCGGTCTAATATACTTTAATATTTGCTTTGGGTTAAATTGTTATTAATTTATATCAATATTAAGTTGGTCTTTCTAAAATGCTTGAGGGCTTTAGTAAAGTTATCATGGGAACAGAGTGAAACATTATTATGATGATAATTGATGTTAAACTTATGATAGGTACTAAGATATAGACACAATGTACAGAAGATTCTATTTGATCAAAATGAACTTAAGCATAATTAAAACAATGAAGCGTTGTAATTTCTTTTTAACCGGTACTAAAAGAAGGACGTCATCAAGCACGTGTGGCTAAGACAGTTGCCTCGCCGCGTTGTGTTACGGGTTCGATTCCCGCGCCGGACAACTATTTGTGTGACCCATAAATAGTTTACACGTAGTCTGGATGTAATTTGTGTCCGCCTATTATATGTTTGTAGTACCCCGTGACACAGGGATAAGATTCCCTAGTGCGGGCATTGTCTTTAAAAAAAAAAAGTTATTCTGCGTGTATTTTTTACATGATTTTCCGTTATTTGTGAATCTGGGAAGACCTTTAATAGCTTCTTTACTACTTTACCATCCTGAATAATTGAGAGATAATTGTTGCATTTCCTGGTTTATGTAAGTATCCCACGAAAATTCAAGTTAAGAGCTCAAGTTCTCGGACGTTTCCATCAATCCAGAGAACTTCAACTTTCAACCCATTACAATGAGCCCTAATATCCTCATTTTGTTCAGTACATAATAGAGCCATGCGTTTGAACACTTCTTACAATTTACCAACTTTGTATTGCTGTTACAAAAATAGCATCCACTAAATCAGCTCTTACTACCCATTGTAATAAGGTCCAATATGTAAGAGTTTTATGTACGAAAGGAAAATTCAATGTGTATGGGTAGTAACATCATCATTGCTGGATAGTGCGGCGCCCGAAGCCTTTGGCACGACTAAATATCTCTCTCATTTCATCGTATGAAGTTTAGTATATTCATCTCATTCATGCAAGGTTCTCGCATTGTCATTTTTGTAAATTGACCTATGATCTTGAAATATAGATATTATTTTACAAATGAATTATAAGTAGTGATCGTTTAGGTTCTGTTTCAAAGCCTTAATGTTTATGGTTTCATATTGTAAGACGTAGATGCATAAGTACTTCTTCTGTGAGGAGAATTATTGCTTCGATTTATTTGATTTAATTATCTGACAAAGCAACTAATAAATTGACAAACGATTAAAGGGGTTATTACTATGGCATTTGTAGTATTCATAGCATTAACCTCCTAAAAAGTCACCCCTGCCATTCTGGGGATTAGCTGGAATAAACAGAAACAAAGACAAAATACTTTAAAACATTACTTTTACATATATGTACATACTGTGTGCATATTTACATGATGGAAGAATTAACAATGTAAGTGTCTGTTTGTAATGACATTTTTTTATAGATTCTTAGGTGCTTTATTAGTATTTAATTTAACTTCAGATTTACACTCCAGACCGTGTGAAATATAACAGCTTAGCCTTCATAGCTCTACCGTCTCTAGGTCTCTACGTAACATTCACCCTCCCACATGGAGCCCACATAAAGTGTAATCCCATTGTCTACACTCATAATCGCTATCACTATCAATATCGCGAGAGACGAAGGCAATCTTATTAGGTCGAGGTTGGATTATTCATCTTTATAGCTTTCATTAATAAATTGATAAAGCATGAACGTCTGTACAACTGACAAAGTTGGCAGACGACCTTAGTATTCGAGCTGTGTAGGCTCTACTATTCCTAGGAAGTATCTAGAGGTTCCATCCTACATTAGTGGATATCCATATTATGTATACTAATTTCAATTAAGGCAGCCAATTCTAATAGAGTCTAATTATAATTCAGAAACAATTACAACCACAGATGTGTTCTTCATTTCTATCAAACTCTCCTTTTCTCTAGATTTTATTTGAAACTAGCTGTGCCCGCGACTTCGTCCGCGTGTTAATTAGTTTAAATAAAAACTTTTTCTAAAATAAAAGTAGCCTAAGTTACTCCTTATTACATCAGCTACCTGCCAATAAAAGTCCCGTCAAAATCGGTCCAGCCATTTCAGAGATTAGCCGGAACAAACAGACAGACAGACAGACAAAAATTGTAAAAAATGTTATTTTGGTGTATGTATCGTATGTATATTCATATTTATGTAGTAAAAACCGTCTATTTCAATATTACAAACAGACACTCCAATTTTATTTATTTGTATAGATATAGATTACTATTTGAAAGTGGTTACATCTACTATTTGAAAATAGTAAGAACTCATATGATGATAACTGTAACGGATAATTCGCGCTAGTATATAGTTAAGTGTGGTCTGCCGTTTCTCTCCAGGAAACCATTTTCAGGGCAAACATAGCGCACGCCGCACCGTAGATCAAACGCGTACGCATCCCAAGTTCTTGAAATTCATGCAAACGATAGAAATCCACACTATGTATACTAAAACAGCTAAGGTAATTATATAAGTAATTTTAATATAGTCTAGCCAATTTTGCAGCGAATTATAATGCCGATATATTTTCAAACAAAAATTTACGCTCTACATTTCTCTCACTCTAGCCTCTTCGTTAAGTTTTATTTGAGAGTAATTACAAGTACCAGTTTAAGTTTACCATATTAAGATAACTGGAATGGATAATTCCAGCCAGTAAGTAGTTCAGAGTGGTCTATGTTTCTTGAGGAAACCATTTTTAAGGCAGAGAAGACGCACGCCGCAGGGCTTTAGTTACGTATTCCATTTATCAACGTGTTGAGTCAATACTCAGTAGTAACTTGGAGTCTAGAAGTTGGCAGTATTACACCCCCATGCCATCCGTAGAGCGCAAGTAAAGCTATCATACCTGTACCTGGTGTCTTCCCTGTCGCGTCGAATCACCATTCCATCCAGATATAGGATCAGGATTTTACTCGTGGATACCTGTTAATGGCTTTCTGCTGCCTATGAATATATCATAAACATTGTGTTGTTAAATGCTGTTGGTCTTCCTAAGAAAATAAATAAATATAAGAGGAAAGGGATAGAGAGTATGTCTATGTTTGCACATAGACTCGAGTACTGCGTTAGTCACTGTTGAGAACTATTAGTAACAATAGTTTTTGCACGTCGGATCAAAAATTAATAAGTACGTTATATTCTTGAAATAATATTTGACTTTAGACTAGCAAATAGGATACATAAAAAATGGCCAAGTTTTTATGTATGAAGTCTGCAGTTAAGCATTTTAATTTCAGCACGAGTACTATCAATAAATATCTACTTTAAAATAATAAGTTAATTCATTACATATTGAAAAACGATCAAAACAGATGAAATATCAAAGTAAATAGCAGCCTTCAATATTCCAATATTCAAGGAGCATCACTATTCATCACTTTGTTATCATTACGTGGGCAGTACTTATAAACTTAGTTCTATGATAGGGATGTCATCGAGACAAAATAAGTTAGACATTAATTTGTGCCTTTAAATTTAATACTTAGTTACTGCTTTTAGGTGCCACCAAAACAACACATCTGTAATTATCATGTTTCTCGTGAATAAACAATGCTTTGATTTGATTGGGCTCACTAAGAAAGGAAACAAAAATTTTTGAAAGAATTTAATTCACTTCTTTCATCCCGATGAATAAGTTGAATGTTACATACGTTGAGACCTAGAGACTGTAAAAGTTGGACGATATTCTATATGTACACAATTATTTTATTAACTAGGTAGTATTTTCGATCATCATAATTAAATATAAACACTGTTAACGGGTATGAACTCGACTAACCTTTATTGGTATTGGTTCATAAAATAACAATAAATGAGTGTGTAGGACATAAATATAACATATAAAACTAATGGCAAACAAGATGCAGTTTTGTACACAAAAAAAGTAATATTTTGAAGGACTGAATTAATAATTCTAGCATCGATTTGATTCCACGTTTTTCTCTACCCTAAGTAAACTTCTGCGAATCTTTACCCAAAAAAAATACATATAACTAACTGTATCACTACAAGTTCTATACTTAACCATGCAAAAAAAATATAGGTATAAAGATGAAAAGATCAGAGCGACCACAATTATCCAAAACGTTATTTTTGTCTAAGTATATAAAGTATATCATCATCATCATATCAGCCGAAAGACGTCCACTGCTGGACAAAGGCCTCCCCCAAGGATCTCCTCAATAGCCGGTCCTGCGCTGCCCGCATCCAATGGCTTCCCGCGACCCGTTGAAGCCGTTAGATATAATTATGATCGTTTTGTTCGCTTCTTAACAGAATGAATATAGCACCGAACTAAAATGTATGCTCTATCATATGATGCTACGATTGTGTAAACACAACGTATGTAAGCAAGGAACTGATTCGAAAGTGATCAACGTCGCATGACATAGTCGTAGTATCTTTAGACTAGAATCATTTCCCTTAGTAAAGCACCACATATCCCAGTGCACCGAGCCACACAGCATCCCTACTAAACATAAGTACCAATCTACCAGTTAATGAACTTTTCCCACGACCGCCTCCTACGCCCGCACCAATATTTATAACCTTATAATCATACATTTACACTCGCTTTATGAACTTTATGTGCTGTTTTAGATTTAATGCTTAATTAAAAACTGATGATTTTCGTCGGCTTTTTAATGAAAACCAAATATCTGTGATTGAATATGGATTTAAGCTGTTATTTATGGAGAAATGTGGCCTAATATTTGGGAAAATATTTTATTACTGTACAAAGAATAATTTACGACATCACATATCGAGTTTTATCTAATATTATACATGAATAAGATAAATACTTAGGGAGACTATTATTCATTTTATGAAACATAATCACTTTTAATTCATCATCAGTTTAAAATCCTCATCATCCCATCGTATAAAAAATTGACAAATATTTAATCTCACGATGTGAAAATGCACATGTGGCGCAGCGGCTAACACAGTCGCCTCGCCGCTTCGTGTCGCGGGTTCGAGTCCCGTGCCGGACAGCTATTTGTGTGATCCATAAATAGTTGTTCTGAGTCTGGATGTAATTTGTGTCCGTCTATTATATATTTGTACCCCGCGACTCAGGGATTAGATTCCCTAATGCGGGCGTTGTCTTATCTGTACATATAATAAAATCGTAGAAAACTGTACAATAAATATTTTTTTTAAAGGATACTTGGAGCGTGATCTACAATCGATATCGAAGCCAAAAATATAGTTTTTAGAATTTTTGTCTGTGTGTTAGTTTGTCTCTACGTATGTCCGGGCTAAACTCAAAAAGTACTACCAAGTAGTACCATGGATTTGCTTCAAATTTTGCATTAAGAGGTCGGATCAACATATAGGCTAAATATTATCACCTACGGGGGAGGAGCTATGATAATTTATAAAATTTAACGCGGGTAAAACCGCGGGGCACAACTAGTTAATAATAAATTATCTACTCAGTCCTTAATACAAAACCCAATACAAAGTTACGTAATTAAAAATCTTTTGGTTAAGTTTTGATGTACATCAAGCAACAAGAAACTATTTATAAATAGGACGCTGAGGCGACGATGTAAGAGATTTTCTTTGAGGCACTTCCTATATCATAGAGCTCCTACCCTCTGTCCTCACAACTTATGGGAATTGTCCGTAGCCCGCAGCCATTCGTGGATGCAGAGCATAATAGCGCACGACACACACGATCCTCGTATGGGAATCGCACATAATTGAGACTTCTGCTTGCGACTATAACTGTTATTTGCGTAATGGATGGAACAGTTTGTTTTGGAAGCCGAATAGACCTTTCATTATTTTTAGTAGCTAAATGAGAGTTGAATTGACATTTTGTTACATGTGCTGCCATCTATTGGTAGGATAATGGCACATCACCAAATGCTTACAATAGTTGTTCGTTAAAGTTCTAACCTATATAGGAAGGTATATTTAAGACTAGCTGTGCCCCACGGTTTTACCCGCATTAAACTTCATAATGCGCCTATGCGTTAATTCAGGGTGACATCTAACTCCATACCAAATTTTATTAAATCGTTCCAGCCATTTAGACGTGAAGAAGTAACAAACATACACACTCACAAACTTTCACCTTTATATTATTAGTGTGATACAATTTAAACTACCGCATAGTTAATTTGTTGGTATGTAATTCACACGGAAGTTGTTTGAAAGGAATCCTTAATAGAATTAAAGATTTAAGAGCCTAAACGTTTTCAAAAATAATACTCAGTCGTTAAAGTATACCAAATCCAATCAAACACATTAAAATCCATGTAAGTGGGCCGTCACAGACTCACACAAATAAATTTATTTCTATAATTTTAATACCAACAGGTTGGTTTTAACGATTTTATAATTATATACTTAAAAATGAAGAGGGCATCATCTGCAAACAAAATATCCATAACTATGGTGCCGTTCACTTTTTATGATCTCATCTAAAACTAAAAGCGTACTACGCATCTGCTTAGATATCTTTTATGACCTAAGCTATGCAGGAAACCTAGGAAAAATCTAGGTATTAACCTTCTAATTACTAGAAATTAACATGGCATTCATACTGTGCGCTGCAGGAGGAAACTGAGGTAACTAAAGATGGCAATCACTAAACTCGATTACTAAAGCATAGGTTAACGACTGAACAGTAATAACTGTAAAGAAAAATATTCGTCGCATACGCAGAATGTGATGCACAGGGTTGCTAGTTGCAGAAAAGTAGGGTTAGTTCTCAGACCTAGGTTAGTATAAAAATACACTTTTAATTTAAGACTACGCTTGCACGATGCAAAATAAAATACACTTATTTGTACCATTGAAACATTGAATATAATGTACAATGGGCGCTCTTATCGCATTAAGCGATTTCTTACAGACAACCTTTGGATGGATAGGTATTGAATTGATGTAAATTAATCCATGTATCGAATGTTACACTGACGGTCACAAAGAACATCCAGACTCAGAACAACTACTTATGAATCACACAAAATAGTTGTGTACACGAAGTGGCGATATGACTGTCTCAACCTTGTATTATTGGCAGAATTTGAAGCTGCATTATATGGGTAAACTTCAACAAAATTTAAAAAATAATCAGTAACAATGCGAACCGGTTGGTATATCCAAGTTTGATTCCCGTCGGGAGATTAATAAATGTATGATTTCCTAGTTCTGAGTTAATACTAACGCGTGAACCACCACTCATGGAGTCCAAATAATCAGATATTTACTATTAGAAAAGTACATTAAAAATTGAAGCTTAAAATTACTCAAATTTCATTTCTTATTTTTTTTGTTCATGATGAGTCGGAGGAATATTTTGTTGCCTATACACATTTTCTAGTCCAACTCACATAAATATAGACATATACAATATTAAAGTAATAAAAAAATTTAGCTAGTCCGTCCGTTTGCTTATCAATTATTTATTTTTTGAAATTCTTAATCCTTTATGTTGGTGTAATTTGAATGTGAATAAGTATATCCTACTAGAATATTTTTAGGGCCGCTTTAATTGGTATTGAATATTGTGTATTGTATTATCCACTTGCATCCTTGGAAATGGTGTCACGTAGCAACCCTGGATCCTGATCGAATCTTATCATAAACACATGATATTATTTGATCGTCGTCCGATCTTGTACGACGATAGCCGATGTTCGACGATTCCTATCGTGTTTTTAATTTTATGAGTACTTTGGTCATATAATGATGTAGCATGGAAGTAGTAGGTATAGATACTATCTTCTTTGCTTCACATAATGCAGTGTACAGCATGAACCATAAATATAGAATGCTGCCGAATCAGTAGGCTTGCGGCCATGGCGGTCATTCTCAATGGGGACAAGCCATGTGCACGGTACATATTATAGTGCACAAGTGTGTGTGCAAACACAGGAGCCCTGACTATGTCATCACTCTTATGATCCAATGGGACATCTGGCTGATACAACCGGAAAGTGGTTAGTTATAGGCGATCCAATTGCCTTGCCATTATATGAAAAAAAAGCGGGTCTGTCTTTGGGTTCTGCTGATAGAAGTGACAACTATGTTTTGCACTTTTAATCTAATAACGCTCGGAACTATTTCTATGTACACAGTAGGTATACATATAGCTCATGGGAAGAGTGCGGTAATAATGACGCGAGTTTCACAGTTTTTGTTTACCCTAAAAGTAAACGTATATACACAGAATATGTACACATAGCTCACGGAAAGCGTTCGGTGACGATGGCGCGAGTTCCATGACTTTTGTTCACGCAAAAAATGCTCAACGCGCCTAAAGAAGTTTCATTTAAAAAAATCAGATACGTGTTTATGAATTTCAAAGCAAAATGATACAGCAAGATATCAACTTCCTTTGTATGACAAACATCATTAAGAAATGCATGATGTATTGATGGTATACAAGCAATGGGGCTGCATGTGAATCTAGCCTACGATTACCATAAAGAAAACAAACTTCCTTTACCCAACAAGCCTTCCACCAACAGCTTATACTAATAGTTACACAAATACATGGTACATGAATATGTATACTACACGAATACTAATCAATACCACTACAGTTCTTGTATAGCCAACTTACCTCCTCACTACAGTTCCAAATTAAACTATAATTTTGTACGGTTAAGGATCAATTTCAAACGGAATCGGAGTGGTTGGTTTGGTACAAGTAGGGCGGTGCAAACGTAGCCTGGCATAACGCCAACGTGTTGTCCCACTTTAATTAACATGTACTGCGCCGATGGTGAAGCTAGAGCTACTGTTGAATCGATAATCATATTTGTATCTACAACTGCTCAATTTGTACCGCACATAATATCTAATTTTAATATCTAGGGACAATGTCACACAGATCATCCTAGCCCCAAACTAAGCAAAGCTTGTACTATGGGTACCAGGCGACGATATACATACTTATATAGATAGATAAATACTTAAATACATAGAAAACATCCATGAATCAGAAACAAATATTCGTGCTCATCACACAAATATTTGCACTTACCGGTATTCGAACCCAGGACCACCAGCTTCTTTAAAATAAGTTTAATTTTATTTTAAATTTAAAGTAAGTACACTGCCTCCCAAAATACAGGCAAATTAGCCTAGCTTGGGAATCAGTTGTCGACAACTTTTGCAATAATTAAGTACCTACCTATAAGGCTCTAAACATTGTACTGAAATGTAAGAATGTATGTATATTGGTGTCAATAAAACATTATCTTATCTTATCTAGCTTCGTAGGAGCACTACCAACTAGGCTACGGTGACCATCGTCGTACGAATAAAAAATTGTATTAAACTATGCTAGTGATTCGTATCGATGAAAAGAACTCCGAACCTAAATTGAACGAGAAGCCCGCATCGTCTATAAACGTAGCGCGAAAGTTGCTCAAAACATCCCTAAATCTATAGGGCCCTCTCATGTATACTTCCGTCAGTAACCGCTCAGAGTCGAGATTCGAACCCCAAAGGGGTGCCCTCCGGTGCGAGTACTTAGTTTGTAGTTTTATTTGCTAGAAGGCTTAAGCCCTCGCTCGCCTTTTGCCCGGTGAAAGACCCTAGGCTCACTATTCGGATTTTTGACGGCCGTGTTCACAGGCACCGCTTCGTGTCGCGGGTACCGCGCTGGGCAACTATTTGTGTGACCCATAAATAGTTGTTCTGACTTATTTTTTTATACAGGTAGACTTTAAAAAATGCGCTTGTAAATAGTCAGAATATGTTTGTAGTAATATAGTTGTATACATTATTATTTCTAATAACATATATATTTAGGTACACATTGTATTGATTGTATGAATACATTTATAAAATTTATTTTATTATAGCAATGATATTTAGCTAGCTCGTATCAAGTTATTGTCAAGGGATTATGTTTAATGATCTAGTTTAAGTCTGGATGTAATTTGTGTCCGTCTATTATATGTTTGTAAAGTACCCCGCGACACAGGGATTAGATTTCCTAGTGCGGGCGTTGTCTTTAAAAATAAGTTCTTATTTTTGTATATTTTTAAAACGCTATGGTTGGTTACTGGCGTGATGGTGCATAACCAAAAAAATACATATATACATAAACATAAATTTAACCAATCATGATGCTTAGTACACATGAATTATACGAATCCTTTTAAGCATTTTATTTTCTGTAGACTCATAGTAAGCCTAAAGATTACCTACGCAAACTTAACAAAACAAGTCACCAAAATTCCACCAATCACGAACCTCGCATCACAGTATATAAAATGTAAGATTTTGAATACATTATGAATTCTTCCGACACCTGTATACGTCACGTGTTCCGTTATACGAATTTACATAAAGTTGATATATCGCCACTTTTTGATATATGTAACTTTTTAAGTAAGTTTTGGCATGCGACGGTTTCTGTGGAATACATATGCTAATTTTAAAAAATATCAAGAAATATATTAAAAAAATGGTTATACAAGCCTAAAATTACTTTATTTCTAAGGCAAATAAATACTAAGCTTTTCCTCGAATGCGTAGTTACAAACCTGAACTTGACAGCGAAGAAGCAAAAGAAAAACAATACTTTTTGCAAAATGTTACTGTTTTAAAATATAGAACCAATTTCAACCTATCTGTATGATTCTATCTATATTCTTCGCAAAACTTAGTTATTTTAAGTTTAGACTAGATAATCTCAAAAATGGGAAATCATAAATTTGATCGTCCGGCGGGTCTCAAACCTGCACCATCTACCAATCCGGGGTACGCGATCTGCGTTAAGCTACGAACGATACACGCTTTTGAGATTAGATAAACGCTTTGCATTGCGAATAAAGCTATAAAATTTAAATTTAGGCTAGATGTTTAATTAAAATTAGATGTTGATTGGAAGATTTCCAAAACGCCTTAACCCTAAGCATTTAGTAGTTTTGAAAAACTTCCAACTAGATCCTGGGCGGAAGCTTTTAGTTAGCCTTAGGTTTTTTTCAGCTGTCATGATGAGGATATAATTATTGAGAAATGGAAGTGTTTGTGCAAAATTCCTTCCCATTTTTTCCATGAATTACCAACCAAAACATTTATATTTTAGAAAATAGTTATATACTTATAATAAAAATATATAAGAAATCGACCTCAATGACCGTTGTCAAGGGACAAATAACTTATTATTATTAGATATTTATTTATGCCGATGACATAAACCTCTCAATATTGATTGCTTGCAATCGTAACATTAATAAACACATATTAACAAGTTAACACATGAAACACGTGCCTTTTTATTTATTATTAATATTTCATATATTTTTCGAATATTTCTATAATAAACTTTAAATTTGGACTGATTTTTTATTAATCAATTTGTCTTAATCGATGATTGATGGTAATTTTTTGAATATTTATGTGGTAGATATTTAATGAATGAAGATTAGTTATTAAAATTAGTTCGTAACCTCTACTGAGATTTGGTTCCGTATTATTGAACTGAATTTACATGTAATAATGTCCTCCTAGCCGAATTTCGGCCACGGCTGCCAGTCTTAACAGAGATCAGCCATCTGCGCGGGACATATACCGCTCAAATGTGGGCGCAAACACAGGACCACTCTCTATTCCATCACTCTCATGACCCGGTGGGACGCCTAGGCAACACGACCGGAAAGAGGTTATTTACATGTAAGCCGTACTTAGCTATACACTTCAAGCTGAATAATTCATTAAATTAAACAACCTGCTTTTTAAATGTCAAGTTAACTACGGCACAGAAATACATTAAATACAACTCAGATGAAATAAAACAATGTATTAAAAGGCCACTATATAACTCACGTAGGAATTAAAATAAATATAAATAAGAAATACATTTTACGGCAAATTTGTATGCGTTTAGAATTATGTTTATACAACCGGCCTCGCAAAATGCTCGTCTGCTCGATTCGCGATACTCACACGGACATACACACTCGTATATATTTCTCATTACGTGACGATTTCTTCTAGTAAACTACAGCAAGCCGTATTAAAATAAATGTATATGAATATTTTAGTTATTGTGTAATAATAAAGAGTATTTTATTCAAATTGAAAAAAAATTGTAATATAAAAATAGTGTAATATAAAATATTTCAAAACACTCCAAAATTTTCATTGAATAACATTGAGATATGTAGTTTTTGCAGCTATATTTTAATTTAACCTAATAACGCTCTCAACGCCAGTTTCTCCCATAGCCCGATAAGATTAAGCAACTGAACGAGTGGTCCGTCCATGTCAGATGTCAGACGTGTGCGCAAAAAATTATTTAATTTCTCAGCGTATTCTTGCTTCGGAGGACTAGTCCAGACTATCAGTCCCGATGGTAGTCATTAGACAACGGTTGTTAAGACATTTAGAGACCTACTACTTAGTTTCAACAACTGAGACTAGGGCAACCACTGCCCATACGATAAGTAATAATAATAATAATAAAGGGTTTTGTCTGTGCAATTATGGATGAAGTTATGATGACGAGAAACTACCGGAGATATATTCTAAAAGATGGCACAAACGATGTTTGTCGAGCATGTCATCGCCCCGGTGAATCCCTCAGACATATTGTCTCCGGTTGTTCTCGACTAGCAAATGGTGAATATTTGCACAGACACAACCTCGTAGCCAGGATTATTCATCAACAACTTGCTCTGCGACATGGCCTTGTAGCTTCAGAGGTGCCTTATTACAGGTATGCACCTGCGCCAGTTCTGGATAATGGTACTATCACGTTATACTGGGATCGATCTATCATTACAGACAGGACTGTGATTGCCAACAAACCTGATATTGTAATGATAGATCGACAAAAACGCTGCACAGTGATGGTTGATGTTACCATCCCACATGATGAAAATCTTTTGAAGGCTGAAAAAGAAAAAGAAATTAAATATTTGGATCTTGCGCGGGAGATTGTCAGTATGTGGGATGTTGACTCAGCTATCATTGTACCGATAGTCGTTTCTGCTAATGGATTAATAGCAAAAAGCCTCGAAAAACACCTAAAGAGGCTGACGCTAGGCGGTTGGGTCAAGAACAAGATCCAAAAAGCGGTGCTTTTGGACACGGCTCGCATTGTCAGGAGGTTCCTGTCTCTAGAGTCGTAACTTCCGGTAGCATAGACCCTGTTCCTGCTGCCGGTTGCAAATCCTATTTTTTATATTTTAAAATGTATATTTCTGTTTTTTATATATTTTAAAATGTATTTAATAAGAAATATATATGAATAAATGATAATAATAATAATAATAAAGCCTTTTAATTTCCTATAAACCTTAAAAAATAGTTACAAAATATTTTTATGTTTTCCTAATTCTATGTTAGTAACTCTTAAGTCTAAATGATTCAAGTGTTAGTGTTTTAATTAGAAATTTATATTATAGGAACCCCTAGATAGGGTATAGGCCTCCTCTCAATTCACGATAAGTATAAGCATGTAATTCAATGTGCGTTGTTATATTTTTAATCCTTTTTTAGAATATAATATGCAAATGTACCTACTTCATCATGTTTTTATATTATTAACAAATGCAATCTGATTCTAACACGTTTTTTGTTTGCCATCGTGTTATTAATGGTATCTCCTAGTTTGACATTGTAGCTAATTATCAAGCAACCATGATTAATGAAGTAGAATTAGACCTAGACCGACATTTTATATTAAATAGCTTTTTTGTTGTTATATTAATAACGTTCGATTTGTACCCACAATTTAAGATATAGCATGGCCGTTTAACACTTTGTAGCCGACTGAAAAAAAAAATGGAGATTCTAAATTTGACTTTATTTATCATTGATATGTAACGTAATTTTTTGCTGTTTGATAACTATTTTTTAATCATTCAAACTATATAGAGTATCCATATTCGGGATAGTAAGGAGAAATCAACAAGTATTTAAATAAAACCATTCCCGCAAGCTGCATGCCTTCAGTATACTAGGTAAATCTTGATAAAAAAAACATAAACCATTAAATCTACAAATAGAACACAGTTTTCTATCTAACATTACCGATATATGTATATAATATCTTCCATAAATGGCAAAGAGAGTCCATTTGTTGCATTATAAAATTCATTGCATTTGAAATGTCATCGTCATATGTTAAAGAACCTACATATATCTTCCCGAGCAATTGTCAATTCCTTTTTTTTATCTGGGTCAAGTTACGTTCATCAAAATAAAAACGTTTATCATAAAAATCTAGACATTATGGTATACAAATAGGTATAGCTATTATACAATTCCACAGATTATATCGAAACGTCCAACTGGGCTGGAAACATAAACGCAAAGCAGATTCCCGCGACGATTCCTTGAAGTTCCTCAAAGGGCAGAATGACAAAATAACAAAAATAAACCTTACATATTCAAAATTAAGGTTGGAATTTGTTTACAGAAATGTTAACCACCCGCTGCGCGCGTTAGCAGTCCAATTCGAAAAATAAAATATCAATTTTTTAAATAATAAAATCTTAGAGCAGTCACACGAAGTCATAGCGACCAAAATTTATTCGAGCTCCGATTTTATCTAAAACATTCTGTTTTGCACCTTACAAGCTTGTCATAAGGTCGTATTAATGTGTTTAATGTGTCGTAAAGTAACTTGGTAACAGTGTAAGGAATCGCATAAATTCGAATAAAAACGTCAAAAATGAATTCTCAAGATCGTAATCGCAATAAAGTTAATAATATCGCGATGAAATTTGAAATAAATAAAAATAAACAATTGATGGGTGGCGTCGTTAGGAATTAGTGTACAATGAGATACAATTTTGTGGAGGAGTCACTCTTTTAGTGGCTACCTTTTTTATCTTTTTTTCTTAAAAAGTGCAAATATATTTGAATATTTAGAACATGTGTTTCATCCATATTTTGCGATGAAACCTGTTATTTGTGTCGTATATATAAGCTCTATCAGTGAAACATATGACAAGGTCAGTTTACTGATGGGTACACAGCAAAGTTTTTTAATTCCTGAGTGTCTTAGAGCTTTGGATGGGTTTGGGAGTTGGTTGCATAACAGTGATGAAGCTATATGCGAGCCTTTCAAGCGGCTTGAACAACTCTGATACTAGAATAACCACTGCCCAATGGATATGACATAATTAATCTATTCAATAAAAATACAAAGAATTTATATAAAATTACTTTCTCAAACAAGGAACCCCTATTACCCTCGGGGGTCTTCACGATCTTATAATAATAAAAAAAATACCATCTTAGGCAGTAGAAGCAGTAACAAACTATAGGTCCAATTACAAAGACAATCTATATGTGCGACGCGATTGGTTGACGACATGTTAAATTCGAACACTAGATCTACGACTTTGTAGCTGCGGAAGTCACAAGAGACCAGCGATTATACTTTGTACCAAATATAAATTGATTGAAATTAATTTTCTTTTGTAAAACCTGTAATACTGGACTTAACTTAATTGGCCTGTTGGTCCATTGGTTAGTGACCTTGACTGCTAAGCCAGAGGTCAAGGATTCAATCCTCACCCAGGACAATCTTTGTGTAATGAGCACGATTATTTGTCCTGTGTCTGGGTGTAATTTCTCTATAAGAACGTATTTTATAGATAAATATATATATATAAGAATGTTTATAAGTTGTCTGGTTACCATAGTACAGGCTCTGCCTAGTTTGGGATCAGCAGGCAGAGTGTTAGTTGTCACTGGATATTTATAAAGTGGTTTTTGAAGTATATTTCAGAAATAACAAGTAATAGTGTAGGACAATTCAATTTCAGTGCTAAATAAATTAATTCATTTCAGCCCTCCCATGAGACAGCAGTTACGTACAACATACATCCGTATCGCTTCTCGTCCTTTTTTAAATATGTTTTCACATAGTCATATTATTTTGGGTATTTGGTATTTATGTATGTTTGTTTATCTGTAATGGATAAACTTATAACTTCGCAACTGAATTAAAAATATTCCACACGTAGAAAGCTATATTTTCTGCGAGTACATAAACTGTTTTAATATTAAAAATATTTAGAGAGCCTTTTAAAACAAGAATACTGTAGCGATTTTATATTATGGCTTACTAGTTACAAATACTTACCTATTTATTGTTTTATATTTTCAACTTCTACCGTAGGTAACTTATAAAGTAACTATGCAACTAACTTACTACTATGTCACTAGCTTAATATATATCCATTATCTCGATTCGCAGTGTACATAATTACGTTTAAATTGAACAATGGTTCTATGCTGCCAAAACCGCTTCATCTTATAACTTATCTTACACAACCAATAAACACTATACGTCAGATTACTGACAACCACTCTCCTATTACTAAGTGAGGGTACAAAGGAGCCGACGGAATGTAAGGAAGTCCCTAAACGGACCTGGTGCAAAATAACAGATTCAATTTAAATTTAGGACCAGCGAAACAGCTTTGACATTTTAGGCTTTACAGTTGTCATTAATTATCTTGTTGTGTTTGTTGGAAATAAAGTTAATTAGTAAAGCAGGTAGCGATACTATTTTGATATATATTATACTAGCTGTGTCCCGCGGTTTTACCCGCGTCAATCTTTACAAATAGCCTATGTGTTAATCCAGGGTGTCAGCTAACTCCATACCAAATATTATTAAAATCTCTAAAGCCGCTTAGACGTAAGTAGTAACAAACATACACACTCACAAACTTTCGCCTTTATAATATTAGTGAGATATTTATAAGAGAGATAGGACATAGTATTTATCGCTCAAAGAGCAGAATGGGGACTTGACTCGAAATTACGGAAGACATCCTTAATTTAAAAAAAAAAGTGGAAGGTCGCCTGGGTTCATAGGGGTGGAGGAAGGGTCAGCAACACTTTTGCCGACTTTTTAAAGGCCAGCAACACACCTGCAACTCCTATGGCAAGTATGGGCGGCGTTGACCATCAGGTGACCCACTTGCTTGTTTGTTTTGTATAAAAAGCCAGTGGCCTCCAGCGACCCTTGCAAGATCGTCGGTCTACCTTGTAGCTAAAGCCTTACCTCGTTTGAATACTCTTTGTACTTAATACTCATTGTATTAATAAAAGCCTCGCCATTTTTAAGCTTCCGCAACGTTTTCAACGTTAAAACAGTTTAAATTATATATAAATGTAGTTAAATAATATAATAGTAATAATATCTAGGGACAATGTCACACAGATCATCCTAGCTCCAAACTAAGCAAAACTTGTACTATGGATACCAGTGCGTATCATTTCTATACTTATGTACACTGACAACTACCCTATCTCTGTTACTCCATACTCCAATCCCTGCCTAGGTTGCCTGGAAGTGATCACATTTAGTGATAAGGCCGCCAATTGTAACATTTTTAAATGTATGTTATTATATTCTTGTATCCTGTAATGTTTTGGTGTACAATAAAGAGTTATCTTATCTTATCTTATCTTATGGGTACCAGGCGACGATATACATACTTATAAAGATAGATCAATACTTATATACATAGAAAACATCCATGACTCAGAAACAAATATTCGTGCTCATCACACAAACATTTGCACTTACCGGGATTCGAACCCAGGACCACTACCAACTTCGTAGGCAGGAGCACTACCAACTAAAAATAAATAATTTCAAATAGGTAGGTATTATTAATAAAAACCAATTAATACACGATATTTATGAGTGTATTACTAATATTTCCATGCAAGTTAAACATTGAATGGCATAGAGCAAGGTCCCTCGTTTTATTTTACGACCAGTAAGGTACACGGTTAACGCATGCTATGTAAATTCTGAGATGAGCTCTTAGCTCTATTTGCATTTGCAGCAATGTTGCCAAGTAAGGTAAAATACATTTTTATATAATCAGGCCAAAAAGTGATATAGGAATTTCCCACGGCGTTTGAGAGCGAGTGAAGTCCTGTACCTACCAGCCTTCCAATCGGATCTTGAGAGTGAGAGAATAGAAAGGCAAGATTGATTCAGTGCAGCGGTTAAGACATCAATTGCCTCGCCATTTCGTATCCCGAGTTCAATTCCCGCAGTTTTATTTAGTTTCTCTTGATTTTTTTGTTGTTCTGGTGTGGAATCTGTGCTTTGTGTTCGACAGTTACATGTTTGTTAACTCCGCAATACAGCGATACATTCTCTAGCCAGGGCTGGTCTTTAAATATATATATCCCGCACTGGTGGCTAGTCCCCGTTGAGACTGGCCACCAAGGCTGATATCCTACCAGATGGATATTGTTATCTTATTAGATTTAGTTATAATACCAGTATTTTTCCTTGCTTGACAGTTAGCGTAAACTTCAGAATTTTTGAACTCGCCCAGTATGTTACCTAGTGATGACAACCGGGACAAACAGCATGAAGCACAGAGACTCTGACATATTAAACCAGATTAACTGACATCCATCTTTAGACTAACCGTTTCTTTGGTTATCATTACCGAACACCTCGAAACAATCAGACCTACTTATAGTATGAGCACTGGAGACCCTAGTATCAGAGTTGTTCAAGCACAAGGTTTAACGACCTTTGTCTAGTTACTATAACCGATATTTACAGCTTAAGGTGCTCTCCGAAGTGCAGAGCTGGTCAGCAATTAAACCACTTTGGCGGTCGCTCATTGGTAAAAAGAATAGCAGCAGGCTATGAGCGCTTTAGAGAGAGAAATTTTTAATAAAACATATCCAGTCTTTAACAAGTTCAGTGTGGCAACTCTAAAATATTTTAATAACGCAACACAGTTTACAGCCGCAACCCCGGCGAGTTCCCACCACGGCCCGCGATATATGAAACCCGTACAAGGTAATTATGGTAAATCTTTTCGCCAATTATATCAGGAATTATGACGACCTAGAATTATGATTATGGACAGGTGTGTACCTTGTACGGTCTTGTTTTGTAGATATGTTTGCTTAAGTTTTATTATTGTAGCTTTTTTTTTTAATATTGTTTCTCATATTTATTTTTGAATAAAATATACTGATAGCCTAGAAGGTTATAGTTGCCACACCGGATATGGATAGTAGAGGCAAGGCTTAGATCGTCTAAAATATATAACTATGTAGTAACCCACGCTAAAAGAGCTCTTTGGATTTCTAGCCTAGACTAAGGGCTGTTACTAACGGGTTCATTTTAGAGTTTTGTGCAATTTTCCCTCTATCTAAATATTTGTTTATTTGCATTAAGTGTTGATATATACAATTAAAGTATTAGCAACTATGCAGATAAATAACACTTAAAAAATTTACGAGGACTCTGCCCACTCTTCTGGTTAAGGATCGGGGGAGTGGGAATTTCAACTCGATGCAAACTAAAGGATTTGGTATTTATTGAATGATATTTAATGAAGTCAAAAGTCTTCGACCACTGTGTATTACCAGTGATGCCTTACGGACCTGAGACATGTTCACTTTGAACTTTCTTACGAGCCTCGTAGGAAAGTTCAAAGTCACCCAAAGAGTAATAGTTGGTTAGAGATATGCTTTAGTTTCCCTGCGAAATTGAATTAGAAATATCGAAATACGGCGATCCAAAGTAATCGACATAGCCCAAAGAATTGTCAAGCTGAAGTAGCAGTGGACAGGGCACGTAGCTCGAAGAACCGACGGCCGCTGGGGCAGAAAGATTCTAAATTGGTGACCACGAAGCGGAATACGCAGCGTAGGCAAATCTCCTTAAGATGATCTTGTGAGTGTCGCTGGACGCGTATAGCATTACACTGGCTACTGTGAATTTCTTTAGAGTGAGGCCTATGGACATCTTTCAGCTGATATAATGATGATGAAAATGAATATCCTTTCAAAATATAGAATCAAGCGACACAAAGATGCTCTGCCTTTTTGACTTTTATTATCTGGTTAAGCAGTGGAAGTCTCCAAAGCTAACAAATGCTAAGTAAAAAATTATCATTCATATTTTGGTACTAATGCTGCTGAATACATGATCTATCCACGTATTTCTCTCTCGTAGGAATAATATGGAACATATTGGTAATCGGTTTGAGCACTATGTACCTCATAATTTTTGTGTTCGGCTTTATAATATAACAGTTTGAGCATAAAACGGTATAAGATATTATACTATGCCCTTGGACCTCGGGACATTAACTAGCAGGTCCATTATTGTCCATTCCACTACATAACTCATCTCATAAACTACGAAGATTCACAGCTAAACATAATTCTAATGAATTCTGTTTAATTCCAAATCAGTTTTACTATTACTTATTCAACTAGACCCAGTCTGGGGTTACTTAAGTCAGACTTTCTAGTGCAAAATACTAACCATTCAAATACCGACCGTAGACTACATAAAAATAAGTTTCAAACTCCTTTGCTAATCTTTGAGAAAAATCAGAGAGATTTTCAAGAGAAATTGAACTTTGTTAGAGGCACTTTAAAGTTGATCTTTGATTGTATAGGGTATATTTTCATGGGCAGAAGGTAGGAAATAGTAGTGGCATGGCACTTTCCGAGGGTCGCGGGATGATACCAACCTTTCACGCGGGGTTTGTTCTACAGTGGGCGCGGCCAGTTTAGTTTATTGGTAATAGAATATAGTAAGTATTGTATTAGAAGACAATAGCCTAGAGGGTTGACCGGTGGTCGTGAGTTCAAACTGTTTAACTTTCGTTGCCCTTATATATTATTTGAGGCATGGGAATTTCACAATAGAAGCATACACAACAAATAAATATCTTCGGACAACTAACACACTACCATCTGATCCCAAACAAGGGATTATATTTATAAATAAATACATATTATAGATAAATTACACCCAGACACAGGAGAAATAATCATGCTCATTGCACAACGAGTTGTCCTGGGTATTGAGCGAACCCACGACTCCTCTTTTATCATATTATAAGCATAGCATATTTCTTAGCCCACAAAGCAATTGTCGTAGACTGACAGTATCGCGAATGTATGCGTAGACATCTCTAAAACACCAATAAACTGTCTCGTTATCATGTGAGAAAACTATGATTCTAAGACTATAACTTATGCAATAATGGTTGTTGCAAAGTTTAATGACTTATTGCATGGTAAACAAATAATTAACTCATTACGATAAAAAAGCTATTATTATTAATTAATACGAACTCATTGTTTGTCTTATTATGAATGAACGTAATCCTGTTATGGTGTTTGGGTCCAATTGCAAGCGCGAATACTTCAGATTACAATAGTAACTTCTTTCCATAAACTTCTTCTGATATAAATACATTTTTTGATCTATAATGTTTATCCTTTTCAATAGGCCTGTGCCTGTATAATAGAGACTTTTGAACAGCAATTAATTAAAAACTGAGTAGTAGTTTAAATATTAAGATTCAATGAATATTATATTACATTATAAAATTTGTAAAATTATCTTAAACTAGAATTATCGTAATATCTTAAACTCAATATGCTAGCTCGTTATTTTATCAATTTCGTAAAAGCCTGCTTTTACGAAATTGTTAATTTATTTCGAATATTTGTTTTTTTACGTATGTTATGATTACATCATTGTACACATTTATTTTGCATGCTTCCAACATCCCATTTAAATTCGGTTGAAATTTGCAATTATGTAAATTTGTATAATCTGTTAATCCTGAAATTTACCCACTGTAGAACGGCCAGTGCCGGCATTCAATACATTTCGCTTCATCTTGCGCTAGATTCTTACATTTATTCAAACTACACTCGCCAGATTGTATGCTAATATGACGCTTTGAGGGTGACTGAGTGATATATGGAAGCTATATATTAGATACCTATTTGTCGGAGTATTCATCTGTCATAGAGCCCATGTTTCCGATTCATTCACCTGTAGTATCGATACCTATTTACAGCATTTAACTTGAGAGGCAACTCCCGTTATTGTATTTAATCTACGGACTATGGAAATTAGCGTTAATGTCGTTGCATTTCTTTCTATCGCAGAACGGGTGAAAAGGACAGGCAGTATTGATTCAATTCGTGCAACTGAAGGTTAATAAGCATCTGGCAAGCAAATATGATAAATTGCATGAATATGATTTTACATGCAATTTAGTACAAAAAGTTGCAGACATATTATATATTTAAATTACTACGCCCGTTCTGCGTAAGTTAATCCTTGTGACACAAAGTACATCCAGATTCAGAACAACTATTTATGGGTCACACAAATAGTTATCCTGCGTGGGAATCGAACCCCGGACACAAAGTTTCGAGGCAACTGTATTAATCGCTAAGCCACACAAACAGACATTGGTTTAGTTTAGGTATTTGGAATTTAAAGCCATTAGTAACTCGGAAATTTCGCGTGTTACATTCTGCAACTCGTCTGAAGAAAACGTTACTGGTTACGATAAGGTGGGCCATATGAATGGTGACCAAATTAGTTCAGAGCGAGAGAACTTTTAACACTGCCCCACGTGCACTCAAAGCCCCGAATTTAGGACATTTTATTATTCATGACACTACTAGTATATATTGCTTAGCTTAGTATATAGAGGTGCACTATAATTGAAGCTACAGGATGTGTTCACTTAGTTGTGCAACAGTCTCTTATTTCCGATTTAGTGGAAGCCGTCCGGGATGCGGTGATGCAAATGATAACAGCTGGTGATACAGGTTGTTTTATTTAAATGCTTCAGGCTTTCAATAGAAGAATTATTGAGTTTATGTCACTATATCCATAAATTTTGATAGTATATGTAATAAAAGGTTCTCGAGTGGCGACCACGAACCGGAAGACGCAGCGTGGGCAGACCCCCTACAAGATGGACCGATGATCTTGTGCGGGGCGCTGGAAATCGCTGGATGCGGATAGCGCAAGACCGGCAATTGTGGAGATCTTTGGGGGAGGCCTTTGTCCAGCAGTGGACGTCTTTAGGCTGATATGATGATGATAATGATGTAATAAAAATAATAATAAATTTTTATTCATAAAGACTTTGAAAAAGCGCTTTTTAATAGTCATATCGTTGTACTAATAAAGTGAACTTATCATAAATAATTCTAGGTACATATAGATATATTGCCTTGTTCGTGGCGCAGTCACTGTGTCGGTTTCCAGAACATGTAATCGGGGAGGACACCTGTTTATAGTTAATTTGTGATACTATTATTCATTCTGACTATTTACAAGAGCTTTTGAAAGGTTTTGTGAATAAAATCAGTTTTTTGTTACGCCAAGTATGACGCTAATGTTAGTGTTGAGAGACTATTACCACACGGTTACAGCCGAGGCCGAGAGTTTAACTTGCAATCTGAAGAAGCTGAAACATTTATGTACTCTTGCCGTCATCTTGACACATTAGACTGCACATGTGTCGCAGTGGCTAAGACAGCGCCTGCGTCCCGCGCCGAATAACTATATGTGTGAACCACAAATAGATGTGCTGAGTCTGCATGTAATTAGTGTCCGTCTATTATATGTTTGTAAAGTACCCCGCGACACAGGGATTAGATTCCCTAGTGCGGGTGTTGTCTTTTAAAACATCTATAGGCCAATGACGTGGCTAGGTGCTTTTCCTCATTGCTGACAATGAGTGCCACAAGAAATAAAATTCTAAGTCAAATTTGTTCAAAAAGGTGATTGAACATGAAGTGTATCAGACATCATCCCGTATGCAATTGTCCATACCGCTGACGTTCCGCTAGACGGGTACGGATATGAGGCAAGTCTTGAGGACACACTAACTGTGCCAATAGCACGTGCTGTCACCCTACCGTGACACTACTTGAACACATTGAACTCTTTGTACAAATGAAGGTGAATTTTAGGGTTCCGTAGCCAAACACCAAAAAACTGAACCCTTATAGATTCGTCATGTCTGTCTGTCTGTCCGTCCATATGTCACAGCCAATTTTTTCTGAAACTATAAAAGCTGCACTATGGAAACTTGGTAAGAAATTGTATTCGGTGAACCGCATTAAGATTTTTACACAAAATAGAAAAGTTTTTTATATCAGAGGTCGACAAACGAGGCAAATCACCGGCCTTTAAGAAAGTCAGCAAACAAGTGTTGCGGACCCTTCCCCCCACCCCGATGAGCTCTGGCGACCTCACTCACACGCAGAAATACAACATCAAAGTTAGTAATGTTATTATCAAGGAATGTCTTCTGTAAGGTGGAGGTACTTCCCCAGTCGGGCAGCTCTTTGAGCGAATGAACGATGTGCCCGACCTCTCTATAAAATGCCACAAGTACCACTAAACACCTTGTCTAATTGGATAGTATTGGACCGGAATTTAGTGGTTAAAACTTTACATATTGAAGTGTCCCTTGAGTGCCAGGTTCTGAAGTTGGCCAATGTGAGAGAGCGGTGGCATTGGATAACTTCCATACTCGTTTTTGTAGCCTGATATAAATAATAATAATTTCCTGGGATATCATTTACACTCGGCCATCTGATCCCAAACTAAGCAAAGCTTGTACTATGGAAATCAGATAACTGACACTACTACTTTTCTTTCATAAATACATTTTTATATAGATAATTACATCCAGACTTAGGAAAAACAGACATGTTCATGCACACAAATATCTGTCCTGGGTGGGAATCGAAGACACGACCTCCAGCATGAAAAGCAAGCATTTGCCAACCATGCCAACAGTTAATTCTGCTTTAAACTTCTTGGTCTGACCCGGATTTCAACCCAGGATCTCATTATCTTCAGTTGAACATGCTATTGCTAAACCTACGAGCCAGCCAGTTTAGAAGTGAGTCTTACTATAAAGCCTCGCACCATAACACTAGACTTGTAAAATTGACTCTACATTGATATTATTTAATGTCGTAATAAGAATTTGATGACCCGCTATTAACTAGCGAAGGTCGGCTAAGTAATGTACCTATGTGACACAAGGTCGGTACAGGTGATCGCTAAAGTTGTAAATCAACTTGACATAACTTATCTCAAACTATGCTATCAAAACATTGACTTGATACTCGACTATAATAAAATTGGCCGTTGGAATTGATTGGTGGTTAGCATTCAACTCTATATAATGTAGTCCTGAGTTAAAATTTCGGATCATTAAAAAAAAAGTTTTTATGACAAGAACAATTATCAATATCAGGCCGGGATGTTGAAGAAGGTGGTGTCTTGGGCTTTGACAGCTAGTAAAGCTGTCAACTCTTCGCCAGACCTCTACCTCGTAGTGAATATTTGCTATCCCTTATAATGTATTACACTAAAAGCTGTTTAGACTAAGTGCGTGACACAAAGCCCGCTTCATACTACAATATTTAGTGCCATCGTATCATTAGACCAATGTCTCTCTATATAAAATAACCCAGATATTACGGAAAGCACAAATAGAGCTTGTGTTGACTATAAAAAATAAAATACTTTTATTAAGTAAGTACGCATACATTGCGGTTTTTTGACAGTGACGGTAGAGACGACAGTCTAACTAAATATTATATGGTGCATACATTTAATATTTAGCTAGAGTGCTGTTTCTCATAAAATATTGTAAGAAGAAGGTTCATAATCGTTTTTAAAAAAAAAACACAGCACATCCGGGCCTCGTGACGTCTTAATCCTTGTAACATGGAAGACTTAAAAAATATGAAACTATAAAAAAATCACATAACCTTATTCTATGTGGGGATTGAACCCACAACACTGAAGGGACTACTTTAACCACTGCGTCATATTTGTAACCAAACTAAGTTCAATAGTAACTTTTATCTTTTTGACTTTTATCATGTCTAATGCACGAAATACTGATGTAAGAGAGCGTTGTGGTGTGAAAGAGGATGTAGTCACAAAGATTGAAAAAGGCATGCTGAGATGGTTTGGCCATTTAGAAAGGATGAATGAAAGAAGATTGACAAAAGAAGTATACCTGGCCTGGGTGAATGGGACAACCGGAAGGGGAAGACCACGTCGAACATTCTCTGACCAAATTGGAGATGTTCTCAAGAAAGGGCAGGTCAGAAGTACCCTAAACCGGCGAGCATGTATGAAGAATATAATGACAGTAATCGAGGCAAAAGAAGTATGCAAAGATCGTGACAAATGGAAATCCGTTGTCTCTGCCTACCCCTCTGGGAAACAGGCGTGAGTCTATGTATGTATGTATGTATGTAATGCACGTTTGCCTCCGACTGTACTTAACGGATCGTCTCGCGACCTCATGAGATATTTCATAATCCGCACATTTTGCGGCCTTTGTCTTACTTCGACACTGTAATTTTGGGGTTTAAATATAGATTTATTGACTGTTGCAACCTTTTGTTACTCAAATGTAATTTTAATATAACTGTAGGAAGAAACATATCTAATGAGCCGACACTTATATAAATATCCAAAATATAGATACTATGGCTACAAGACAACTGATAAACGTACTAATATATTTCTATTCATATTATCATATTATAGAAAAAATACATCGAGATACACAACAAATAATCGAGCTGATAACACAAAGATGTTTCTGGGTGGGAATCGAACCCACGACCTCTGGCTTATCAGTCAGTGTTACTAACCACTAAATCTAGAGGCCAGTCAATATATTTTACTTTTAATTTTGACGGTCACCGTAGCCTAGTTGGTAGTGCTCCTGTCTACGAAGTTGGTGGTCCTGGGTTCGAATCCTGGTTAGTGCAAATATTTGTGTGATGAGCACGAATATTTGTTTCCGATTCATGGATGTTTTCTATGTATTTAAGTATTTATCTATCTATATAAGTATGTATATCGTCGCCTGGTACCAATAGTACAAGCTTTGTTTAGTTTGGGGCTAGGATGGTCTGTGTGACATTGTCCCCAGATATTATCATTTGTGTTTGTTAATTACATATAGCACTGTACCTGCAATGTCCCTTACAGTACAGATAATTATTTTCATAGTGCGAGCGTTGTTTTTCTAACTATCAAATCAAAATGTATTTTTTTTGGTTCTTCATTTAACCATTTTTACTGTACACATTTTCTATATTGATGGAGGACCAATTTTATTATAATATTTTATTTTTATTTATCTTTTTTACTTAAAATATTGTATACTTTTAAAAAGTAATCTTATTTTTATGTCGATAGTATGTCGATTAAGGTGATATGTATGTAACATTTTTACTATACAATTTTATGTCGTGATGGATAATATTTAATCAATACTGCATATATATTAACATTATTATCTTTCAAACCTGCATATAATATATTACATAATTATCAATATTAATATTATTCATTTGCTTGCGTGCAACCCAATATAATAATTAATCAATTAATCCTAACGACAAGAATGTAAAGTTGAATTTAGAATATTAAATAGTTTCAAATTAAGCTTAATCAAATTATATTACATACGAATGTTTATTATATCTGCAATAAATAATATAACGTATCTTAGTGATGTTAAAATATTGCACTTTTATGTAAATAATTAGTTAGGTACCTAAAATCAATCAGAGCCAATGTTTGTTAGATATAAATTTTTAAATATTAATGAATTATCGGACATCAGGATATTATTATTGTGCACAATGATGAGTGCTATAGACAGACAGACAAGTAATACATTATTTTATGTATATGGATTTTTTTGGGTAACTTGGGTTCATATATCAGTCGAAAGACGGGCGTCTGCTGGACAAATATCTCCATATTTGCCGGTCTTGCCCTACACCCATCTAATGGCTTTCAGCGACCCTCATAAACCCTCACAACTTGGGTTACATAATTGAATTTTTTTGATAGTAGCCATCTCTAATTTTTCTGAAAATAACCTACTGCATAACTTACAAGAACTTACTGACAATGTAGCTCTATAAAAAAAAATAATGAAAAAAATCCTTTCTGCTAATTATGCCAACAAATACCCAAATGCCTTTTCTTTACTCCTGGTTTACTCCATTCAACGGTTGCCTGGAAGAGATCGCACTTAGCGATAAGGCCGCCATTTGTACAATCTTAACATACTCATAGTTCTTTTTATGAATTATTATTTGGTGTACAATAAAGAGTTGCTTGCTTACTTGCTTTCTATAGGTGAAAGAATTGATTAACCTTCTAATCATAAGTTTACTCATAAAAAAAAAGCGAATATTTTCTCTTTATCATATCAATTTAGTCCCCTGATTCATACAGCTCGCATCTTTATGTATTAAAGCAGAGCAATGTTCCTGTAATACCCTTTCATGCCCTGAGTAGAAGTTCGCACTTTCTGATATGGATTACTTAGTTAACAAACTTATTTGCTAGATAACTTGAGCTTCCACCTTATCACCATCATCATCGTTGCTGCCCGTTCTATGAGAGATAATTCCTCGGGACGACATCTTCACCCCCCATGGGATGAGACGGGGTGGCGAAGTTTTATTCCGTCAATCACCCAGTAGGCTTCCATCTCCCATATACAAAATGAATTTAACTACTTCTAAGTGAACACACATAGGGCCACATTAAAACGTGCGTCCATCGAAATGTCGCTTCCAATAAATACACTTAATATTATATAGCCCGCATTTCATGTGTTACGGTGCCTCTTCAAAACCAGTGGAGAAATATAATTTTATAAACGCATTAAAGCAGACATTCTATTTATCAATTCGGATCGAGCGACGCTGTGACAGTTGAATGCGCAGACGCACCGGGCGCCCCTCATCCATATTGATCCATCGATCTATGAGTTATTGCGTCGGCGCGTTTTGTGATCTAGATCGCGATCTATTATGTACTAGCTGATGCATTTTAATTTTTGTATGTAGGCTTACATTCAGGAGTTTAAGTTTTTATGCGCTTATTAAATATTTATTAGTGTATATTTTAGTGTTTTATTGAGAAGGGACTGGATTTTACGACAAAGGGAATCCTTGTGTGAAGTACAAGGAGACTACTGAATATTATGTTACCTATAAATATTTGAAATAAATATGTATTATTATTTATTTATAGTTTTTTGGAATTGTATTTTTGTAAATTAAGGATCTAATTCCATTTTCGATCTGACCCTACGAAAGGTATTTAAAGAAAAAGTCTGTTTTTTTTTCTAAAGTCTGCTGCAAAAAAAAGCATTCAGTATTTATTGGGCAGATATTAGAACGTTTTTATTCCTAACACAAAAAAAATAATTAAGTTTATTTTTAGGGTTCCTTGCCTATACAGTACCAGCGGAACTCTATAAGAGTCCGCTGTTCATCCAGCTGTCTATATAAATGTCCGTCTGTCATGTTACAGTGGCCACAGAAATCCACGGTTTGTGAAAGCATAAACCTTCACATGGAATAGTAAATATAAACTAAAGTTGAAATCAAAATGCAGTCTCTTGATGGTATGGAACCAACTCGCATTTATTTATAATGATTTTCCTACGATGAGTATGGCCTAATAAACTATCTTTGGTATTATTCAACATAAATACTCTTATACTAATGTGTGACTGGCGGCAAATAATATCACCTTCCCATTTCCACCCTTGGATGCCTTGGAAGTCGTCCTGATAGAAGTCTCTCTGTGTACTATGGAATATCCCTCCAGATTATTCACACACATTCACTGTGGTAATCTTTTGGGGGAAGATTCTGTTTTATTTATTTATTTTATTTCCTGTGTATGTACATAAAATAAATAAAATAAAAAAGGTTTTTATTCACGTAGACTTTAAAAAAGCGCTTGTAAATAGTCAGAACATGTTTGTAGTAATATAGTTGTATACATTAGATATTATTTCTAGTAACATAGATATTTAGGTACATCTTGTATGAAAACATTTATAAAATTTATTTTATTACAGAAATGATATTTAGCTAGCTCGTATCAAGTTATTGTCAAGTACTAGTAAAAGTACTAGTACTAATAGTACTAGTAAAACAGAAATAACGAATAGAATACAAGAGATGATATTGCACAAAGGTAGATTTTGTCGGAGGCCTGTAGTGAGGCCTTTGCCCAGTAGTGGACACCATGATGATAATGATGATTGTTATAAATTATAAAAAATGTAATATCAGAAGTGGAGGAAATTTAAGAGCTATCTTTCCGTTTAAACTGATAAAATTAATGAGACCGGTATATGAAATACAATGTAACTTATTTTTTGGCTTCCGATAATAAATGTTAATATTTTTGGTGTATTTTACATATATATATTCTTTATTATTTTATGTGCCTAATATTGTTTCAATTCATAGACCAATTAAGGTCCTTAGTTACGTCTATTTTATGCTGCACCCTGTACACATTTTATGCTATGTATAAGGCATTATCCTCTATATACATATAAATATAATATGTATATTTAGTTCATGTAAATGTATATAACAATATTTTCCTTGATATTCTTCGCAAGACTAGTTTAATTACTAGCGAGCATTACGTTTTAATGTACGAGTATAATTGCAATCATATATGCAAAACAATTATCATTATACAATTAATTTAATAGAACTAGTTGGTTAATTATTGCAGTAATATTTATGTATAAGATAAGTTAATGGGTACATTTTCTGGTATATTAATGAATATTTTCTGGATATAAGTCCACTTAGGTGCAATAATATGTATGTATGTACTTCCGTTAATATGATCTTAAGGTTATACAAGGTGTAATGAACTAAATAGCGAAGCTTAATTTGCCCATGACACTAAACAACGTGTAACACATCAACATGCAATTGACGGTTGTTGGCGTGGTTGGCAAATGCTTGCTTTTCTCGCTGGAGCCTGTGGGTTCGGTTCCCACACAGGACAGAAATTTGTGTCCATGAATATGTCTGTTTGTCCTGAGTCTGGGTGTAATCCTAATCCTAACTAATATTATAAATGCGAAAGTAACTCTGTCTGTCTGTCTGTCGGTTACTCTTTCACGCCAAAACTACTGAACGGATTTGAATGAAATTTGGTATAAAGATGGTCTAGACCCTGAGAAAGAACATAGGCTAATTTTTATAGTTAGGATAACACATAGGCCATATTTTAGGTAGGTAAAACCGCGGGGCACAGCTAGTTATCTATATACTAGTATATGTAGTATATCAGTTACCTGATTTCCATAGGTTAAGCTCGGCTTAGTTTGGGATCAGATGGCAGTATGTGAATAATGTCCCAGTATATTAACTATAATTCTAAAGCTGGTTACATATTGTACTAAACTGTCCTTATTTGCTAGCCATATCATGAATTATTGCATTAAAACCAAAACTGAAATTGAAGTACAAGTAATTTGTTAGGCATTTAAACTATTGTGTTTATGACTAATTATCTATTAGTCAGTAATTATATTTAGCTATAAATACTATATAAATAATCGCTTAGCTAAAGGAGGCATGCTTAATAAAACTATATTAACTGTCAATAAAAACTCTGTATTGACTACTTTAAATGTCGATAAAAATTATACTAAGTGCATAAAATATGCATAAAAACTGTAATCACTTAAAATGTTGACGTTTAGTATCTTAACCAGCTACATACAAACTTTTTTTGGTTTTTTTATATCATAGGGCGACTAACGAACATGTGGATCACCTAGAAAGAGATCACCGCCGCTCATGTACACTCGCAACACCAGAAGTGTCGCGGGTGCGTTGCCGAGCTTTAACCCTTTCCCGGGCAGTGGGAATATAGTTACCACCACATTTTGAACTCTATTAGCTTACAATAAGGCCCAAAACCAATAAATTAGAAATATACCTACTGTCTTGTAAAGGGTTAAGAGTCAGCAAACAAGTGTTGCTGACCCTTCCCCCCACCCCGATGAGCTCTGGCGACCTTACTCACACTCGGAAACACAACATTAAAATGATTAATGTTATTATTAAAGAATGTCTTCTGTAAGGTGTCTCCCCAGTCGAGCTGCTCTTTGAGCGAATGAACGCTTTGCCCTACCTCTCTTAAATATATTTAACAAGAGTTTGATTACTTCCCGGGACTTATAAAGATTTATAAAATTTTCATACGGTTCCACAACCTGAATCTCATATTTAAGTCAGTCTGTGAATATTTTATTTCGTAGAGTGTACTTCATAAATCGCCATTATTTCTACCAAAAGGATGGCGAAGACTTGCTTGAGACAGAGACGAATGGAAAGAACTAGGGGAGGCCTTTGTTGAAGGACAATCTGACCGATCTGATTGTTAAAAAGAAATTATTAAATTATCTTATTTTAATTTATATGTTACTAACTTTGAATATTTAAATTTGTGCAAAAAAATTGATTTAGTCAGCGAATAAACGCTTTTTGAAATTGAAACTACAAAAATCATAAATTTCCACGTCTGGCAAGTATTGAATTGTGAACATATCAGTCAACCATGTTTCGAGAAAAAAAGCCTATGGATAGAACCTATTACATTCACAAGGGTGCTATAAATAGGACTTATAAATTAATTAACGGCAGAGTCAGTACCTCGTTTTGGTAGAGCTAATTGGTTTGAGTTTAAATTTATCCTTTGCATTACGAATGAAACAGTCTATATAGATATGAAACGCATAGTATTTTAACTATAGCTTATATAATAGTACATGTCACTGTAAGACAAACACTAATACAACATGTTCTAGTTCACTAATTGAACGAACGATAACATTGCACGAGGCGGGGCGACAGCGACCAATCATTTGTCAGAACAAGCATGCGCGCGCGCCGCCGTTATATTATACCTATCAGTATCTCTATAGATCCGGCTTTTGGGTGTGACGTCAGCGTTGTGTCATCGTGTTATGATTGTATGGATCAAGAATGATTACCATGGGAAAAGTAATCTCAAAATTTCTTTTTTTTAAGAAATCAACTACTCTCGCTTTAATCTCTCTTCTTATAATGAAACAATTCGCTCAGTTCTTGGCATAAACTTCTTAGTAGGTAGCTTCCAAAATTCATCACAATTATTTATCAGCTTTAGTACTTCACATGATGTAAAAAGTATTTAAAGGCAATCTTTATGGTGTGTTTCTTGTGGAATTTATATAAGGAAATATTTTTAATTGGTCCTAGAAAACTTGCACCGCGTTGCATAATAAGATAGCCCTATTTAGGGAGATGAGATAAGACTGAGCCATTTGTCCGTAGGATGAAAATCTCTTATAAGTTCTTTATGTTATGAGTGTCAGGTAATTGAAGGTTAGTTCGGAAGTGAAAACTTTTTAAAAGTATCTTATATTCTTGGGCAGATATATAGTCTCTTATGTAAATACTACCAAAATACGCAGAGCCTTTACTATGGCAACCAGACTACTGACTATATATTTTCAAATACATAGTACATATTATGGATAAACTACACCAAGCCACAGAACAAATCATCATCCCATCGCAAATAATTTGTTCTGGTTGGACACCGAACCCACGACCTCTGGCCTAGCAGTCAGAGTCACTAACATTAGGCCAGTCAAAATTAGCGTTATACTATAAAGTTGCATGTTGTCAGCTTCTAAATGTCTAAGCGTCTCCCTGATTCCCAGGGCACGTAAGTCGTCAGTCCCTCAGAAGTCGTTAACTAAAAGTTCCTGATGGTAAGTGGTCTATTTCGCAACGCTAACTTGTAAAGTGTGGTAGGCTTAGACAATCTTAGCCTCAGCCGTCACAGGTAGCAATAAAAATTACATTTCCCCGGCATTCCGTTACCGACGTTCACAAAGGCGAACGTAACTTGTGCAAAATTTCTTTCCCCGAATAGATCTGCTTTACGAGCTCTTTTGTTTCGCTTTGCGCTTTCATGTGCCGACACTAGCTTTTTTCTTTTAAAAGTTCAACTGCTCTTTGTGATCTTTTTAGTGCAAATTGTTTGCTATTTTTTGTTGTTTATTGCCAATACAGATAACAGTTTACACTAGTAATTGAGTTTGCCAATTGTTTTTTGGTCACCTATTTAACTCCGTGTCATAATCCGTGCCAAATATCACTACCCCATCGCATCGTGTGGGGGGAAAAGCAATCGTTCCGAGGGGGTTTTCGATCAGAAAACGGGTATCAGCTGTGAATTATAACTATCATTCTGCAATCGCGAACCTTTCTGCTAATCGAGACGAGTGTGGCATATTTACCCAAATGTTGGAAATAATTGTTTTGTGGAGATCTTTTTCTTTAGTCTTTTGTCCAATAATGGATGTTTTTGCAGACCCAATGATGTTTTTATTTAATAATATTTTAATAATAAATGTGTTTCCCTTTTCAACCTTCTTCTAAAACAAGACTGTAACTGCCTAACTGTATCCATTTGGGTAAATGTTACATAATTTATCTTGTTTGTGTCATGTAACTATACTTTGCACCAGTTGTCAAAAAAGAAAAATTGTAGACGGTTTTCTGTTGTCGTAATATTACGTGAAGCTAAAACTGTGTACCCCATTTTACAAACATTGCGTGGAGAAGTATGAAATTTGAAATAGTTAAAGGTATAATAGAGCAGGAGTGTAGAAAGCTAATATTTTTATACTAGCTGTGCCCCGCGGTTTTACCCACGTTAAACTTTATAAATTATAGCCTATGTGTTAATCCAGGGTGTCAGCTAACTCCATACTAAAAATTATTAAAATCGCTCCAGCCGTCTAGACTTGAAGAAGTAACAAACATACACACAAACTTTCGCCTTTATAATATGAGTATGATGTAGATATTAGAAGTAAATTATTCAAATAAAAAAAAAAACATTACACGCACTGCCATGCTTTTGACATAATGACAAATTGAATGTCAGAAATGACCATAGATTAATAATAGGTCTTTACCTATGAAATTGCCGTTTTGTATGAAAAAATTTAAACGAATTTTTTTCATGAATTTTTTTATTTGTATTAATCGAAGTAATCACCCATGCAATCAATGCATCTTTGCCATCGCAGGGGCAGTTTATTGATGCCCTTCTTAAAGAAATCAGCTGGACGGGAGGCAACAAATTCTTCAAAGGCATTTTGTACTGCCTCTCGGGTATTGAATTTTTTTCCCGCCAAGAAGTTATCCAAATTCTGGAAAAAGTAGTAGTCTGTAGGCGCAAGGTCTGGTGAGTAGGGCGGATGACGGAGAGCTTCCAACCCCAGTTCTTGCAACTTGGAGACCGTCTGCTGTGCAGTATGAGGTCGCGCGTTGTCGTGCAGGAGCAGCGGAGACGAGCGATTGACCAATGCTGGTTGGAGATGCGCCAGCTTCTCCATCATTGTGCTCAGTTCTTCACAGTACACATCTGCAGTAATGCTCACCCCGTTTGGTAAGAAGCTGTGATGAATCACACCGGCGCTAGACCACCAAACAGTGACCATCACTTTTCTAGGGGTAAGTTTTCGTTTAGGGCATTGTTTAGGTGCTGAACCAGGATCCAACCAACTTGCTGAGCGCTTGCGGTTATCAAACAGAATCCATTTTTCATCGCAGGTAACAATGCGGTTCAAAATTCCTTCATTTGTGTGTCTGTTGAGCAGTGCAAGGCACGTCTCGACGCGTACTTCGCGCTGGCGATCATTGAGTTCGTGGGGCACCCATTTGTCAAGCTTTTTTACCTTGCCAATTTGACGCAAATGGACCAATATTGTTTTGACGCTAACGTCGAAAGCTGCTGCTAATTCAGCCGTAGATTGTGTATCATCAGCTTCCACAACCGCCTTTAATTCGTCATTGTCGACCAAAGACTTCGGACGACCGCGAGGTTCATTTTTCAGGTCGAAATTTCCAGAACGGAAGCGAGCAAACCAATAACAGGTGGTGCGTTGGTTTGTAGTGTTAGCTCCGTAAACGTCGTTGATGTTGCGTGCCGCTTGTGCCGCGTTGCTGCCACGACGGTACTCATATTCCATAATTATTCGAATTTTTAACGTATCCATGATGACGAAAAAGATTGAAATGCGATGAAAATGTAACACTAATCAATAAAGAAATGACTACTTTTGGAAAAAAGAATCCATGTTTTTAAAATAAAATTAATTTGAAATTAGAATTCTTAGCCAAACAAAAATTATTTTGATTTGAAATGGCCAGTACTGCAGAACGGCAATTTCATAGGTAAAGACCTAATATTATTTGTCTTTATTATCTATAGTCTTTGATAATGGAACCTTAATATTCGAATTTCAAACAAGTGCGATCTCTAGTATTGCCAATTAGTATTGAAATAATAATATTTGGGAACATTTTTGTTTATTTTATTAGTAGAACAATATTATATTAGTATTATAAAAAAACTATGAAAATATGTTTTTTATCTTAAACGCACAGATTGGTCGCAGTGTGTTTTAACGGTTCGTTTATAAGTTTATTAAGGTGAAGAAATCTTCATTTGTAGATTTGCTTTTTGTTGCGAATTTGTTAAATATTTAGTATGTAGGGTAATGGGTTGTATTGTTAATAGATAAGTGATTGTACCGGCGTGTTTGAAGTCGGCCGACCGAATTGTTTCTATTGTTGGAATTGTTATAGGCGTTTGAGCTTTCAATGCTCGGGATAAAGAGATGCTAATTGCTGTATCAATATAATTTTAATGAGCATTGTATACTATAATAGTATAGATATATATAGTTATTAATTTCAGTATAGATTCTGGTTTTACTTCTTCTTTTTATCGTATGAGCAGTGGGAGTTGTTCAAGCTGCCCAATAGGCCTCGGACATGGCTTAACGGCAGTTGTCTGACAAAAACAACAGAGACAGACCCCTTAACGTGCTTTTCGAAGCATGGAATCGCTCAGGCATTGAACCACTTTGACGGCCATACATCTATAGACTGACTGGGATAAGACACTTGCAATACACATGGCATGGCACAATTACTGAACATTTTACTACTAAACGCAAGACCACGACATAACTTAGTGCTAGTTATTTATAGGGGTGTGCTAAAAACTTCAACTACATATAAATCGAATATTTAAATACTCGAACGTTCATTATATCGAATAGTTAATAAATCAAAAACAGTTGATTTACTTCTGACATTAGCCGCTTTTTATAGTAGCGAAAATTTACTGTATTAACAATTATACACTATGAGTATTTAGACATACTATGTTTAGTGGTTGATCAATAGATATTCGATTATTTGGCATTCAATTTGGCATAGTACCGTATGTATTGAGTTTTCCCAACTGTCCAACTAGAGCATAAACAAATACAAAAATGTTTTATTTCTTCATCCTAAGGATTTAGAGTCTATACAAAGTTCGGTGCGAAGCTAAGTATTGTATTTAAGAGGTAGTAAGAAGAGTACGTCTGAACTCTGACTGATCTACTTTAAAAGTCAAATAATACTACACGAAGTACTTAATATCACACAAAGTAATTATTCAAACAATATTCAAAAGTATCACGGCGCCGTTCGCGTGGGCTATCGATATCATTGTATTCGAATGAAATAATCGGATGAATAGGTATCGAATGAATCGATGCAACGGGAGCCATTGTGACAACGACGGCCTGTCACTTGCTGATGACTTAATAGTATTTAAATGTGTTGCTGAATTAGTTTGTCATTGTTTTGTTCCGGGTATTGATGATATAGTTGTTGTTGAAATAAATCAATAGCCAGTATGACCAGTCTATGAACTATAATAATAATAATATCTAGGGACAATGTCACACAGATCATCCTAGCCCCAAACTAAGCAAAGCTTGTACTATGGGTACCAGGCGACGATATACATACTTATATAGATAGATAAATACTTAAATACATATAAAACATCCATGACTCGTGAAAACAAACAAATATTCGTGCACACAAATATTTGCACTAACCGGGATTCGAACCCAGGACCACCAGCTTCGTAGGCAGGAGCACTACCAACTAGGCTGCGGTGACCGTCTACCAACTATATTTTAATATTTGAGTAACAAAACAGACAAAGCTTGATGTATAACTGGCTGTGCCCCGCTAAAAACCTCCTAATAGTAGACTACTCTCTAAGCTGGCGATATTAGACGCCCGTACCTCGGAGATTAAATAAAGCTCTCGGTCTTCCACCTAATCTCATTCCGTCCTATTGGATCATGAAATCAAACACACACATACACACGAAGAATAAGATTGCACGTGTGGTGCAGCAGTTAAGACAGTCGCCTCTCTACTTCATGTCCCGTGTTCTAACTCGCGCAGGACAGCTATTAGTGTGAACCATAAATAGGTTTTCTGAGTCAGGATGTACTTTGTGACTGTCAATTATATGCTTTGGAGGTAACACACGTCACCGGGATTAACATAACTAGAGCGCGCGTTCTCTTAAAGAAAAACATGTCCTGTGTTGTTGGATATATTCCATTACCCGTAGCCGTAGCTAATATTAGACAACTATCGTCATTAATCTGTATTTATAAGTATCAAATCAAATCAAAATAGCCTTTATTACTGATAATAATTACATCAATTTCGTTACAACTTATTATACATAGATTTATAGTATAATACTGAAATATAATGCATACCTATTCTAATACTCTTCTCTTTCACTTTTAATACTTAATTTTTAGTCTAACAGTTCTAATCTTCGACATCGGTAACAGTATTATCAGTTTTCCTTATGGCGTAGGCCTTCCCTAGAATTTTCCACATATGCCTATCCGCAGCTTTTCTTTGCTTTGTTGTTGCAGCTACCTTTCTGATATCGTCCTCCCATCTTATTTTTTGCCGCCCTTTCCTTCTTTGGCCGTCTCGAGGGTATCATTCAGTGACTTATTTTGTCCATTTTTCCTTTTTGTTTTGTATCATATGACCTACCCAGTTCCATTTAAGCTTTTTCACAGTGTAAACTACGTCGGTGACTTTTGTTTTGCTTCTTATCTTTTTAAGTTTAATTTTATTTCTTAAGAGATTTATAAGTAACCTTGCACTAAATAATAACATATCTAAAACATTTAAAAAGTTTCTCTTAGATTGTGTAGAATCCAAGAGAAACTTAGTGGGAGTAACTAGAATAAAATAGTGAGTATACAATTAATATAGGGAAATTGGAAAACGGGAACTATGTACTATGTATCTGTCCATAAACTGCTAAGCAGTTTGGAAGATGTATGACTTTGTTTTTAAAATGTTTATTTAAATTAATCTATACATATAATAAAATCGTAGGAAAGTCAAAACTGTACATTGAATATTTTTTTAAAAGGATACTTGGGGCGTGATCTACTAACGAAGTCGAAGCCAAAAATATAGTTTTTAGAATTTTTGTCTGTGTGTCTATTTGTCTGTATGTATGTCCGGGCTAAACTCAAAAAGTACTGCATGGATTTACTTCAAATTTTGCATGAATATTAGGTCTAAGAGGTCGGGTCAACATATAGGCTACATATTATCACGCTATCACCCACGGGGGAGGAGCTATGATAATTTATAAACTTTAACGCGGGTAAAACCGCGGGGCACAGCTAGTTTATACATAAATTATATAATTTTAAAGATAAATTGTCTTGTAGATGTCAACATCTATAATAAACATAAGTATCAATATGTTCGAGCAGCGATACTCTACAAAGATAGAAACCAACAGCGACAATGCCTGGGAAGTGGGCGAGTGACTAAGCAGAAGTGACTCCACTTGGCTTAAGGTACCGTTCGAGAGACGCGATTAGTCGTGGTACTAATTGTATTCATCGCGATTGTAATGAGCTTTGTTGAATTAATAAGTGGGCCTCGGTAAGTCGTTTTAAATATGAAAAGCAGGTACATGAATACCTTTATTGAATTATTCTTGGTTATTAACGGAATTAATTTTCCTTGTTGCTCAATGACTTTTCGATTTCATAATCACTAATTCAAAATTTCAACAACAAAATACAATAACATATTTTACAATGCAATACAAATACTCTTTATTATACACCAAGATTTACATGTAAAGTAAACAGTTGTATTAAATAATAGCTGTGCCTCGCGGTTTTACCCGCGTTAAATTTTATAAATCATCACAGCTCCTCCCCCGTAGGTGATAGCATGATAATATGTAGCCTATATGTTGACCCGACCTCTTAGTAATATTCATGCAAAATTTTAAGTAAATCTATGTAGTACTTTTTGAGATTAGCCCGGACATACATACAGACAAACAGACAAAAATTCTAAAATCTATATATTTGGCTTCGATATCGATCACGCCCCAAGTATCCTTTAAAAATAATATTCAATGTACAGTTTTGCCTTCCCTAAGATTTTATTATAGTATATAGATAGTACAAAGGGCGGTCTTATCGCTAACTGCGATCGCTTCCAGACTTTTATTTCCTCAATTGGACGAACATGCCGCGACTTTTCGTATGAATATAAACTGACGATTGCCCAAAACGGGTCTAAAAACTGACCCCAGTAACCGCCCTGAGTGGAAGTTTGAAATCCATAAGTTTTATTTTTATTATTATCTTATTTCTTAGACGGCTTGAGCCACGCTTACCTTTATTGTTCCGTTACGCACTAAATGTAATTGTAAACGTCATGTTAATAAAAATATTATATACCTAATTTCTTTTCCACAATTTTTGGATAGTAATCCTTGAAATCTGAATGACTTGGTGACAAGAGCGGAGAGTGAGTGAATGGAGCTTATTGTAAGAAATATAGAAATGCTTTTAATCAAATTACTTCAAGATTCAGATTGTGTCTGAAAAGTATTTCTAGACGTTTACAAAACATCTAGAAATACTTTTTACACGTTTTTAAAAATACGCAAGTGCACGTTATGAAAACGTAATAACATTAACAATAAATTATTAATATGCATAGCTAAGGAACACCAATGAGGCCATGTGTTCCTTAGCCAGTTCTAATATGATATAAAATTACATTTTCTAATAAGATTAAGTTTCAATAAGTGTACTTATTAGTCTAGCTAATTGACACTATGATTGAGTAAAAAAAATATAGTATAGATAAATGTTGAGTAATAAAGAAAAATGAAGTTTAACTACATTTCCATTCTTAAGCCTCGTGATAATTTAGAATTGATGTTAAAAAATTAGTAATTTATCTTTAAGATTTTTATAAATTAAATGTTCTTAAAGACCCACCAGTTCTCACCAATGTGGCTGTGTATATCCACAACTCAATGTAACTAGTGCAACTTGTTAATGTGTGAATTGTATTCCACGTCACCTACCTCCCACCAACATCATACATTGGCACGTTGCGCACCAATGTGCTGTAGTGGCTGCGTTCCAATCTAACAAATAAACGCCGTCACGGAACTCATCTTTAAAACCAAAGTGCAAAGTATACCTTACACTAAACAATAGGCTTACACAAAAAACGTCAGGTAAAACCGCGGCACATCATAATACCATTATGTTGACCGCTCATCGATTTGATTCCTAAGAGAGGTCTGGGGGTCAAACCCGCTACAATGAACATAGAAAGGTCTAATATAGTGTATTATTTGAAACCGTATCTAATATAATAGAATTTGTTCGTCTGTGTTATTGACATTTTTAAAGAGACATCTGACTTCTATAGAGGTTAATGAATAATTATTGTAATATTTTAATATAAGATTAAGAGATGAGTTTTGAAGTCTGTACAGTTTGTGATATGTGGCCTTTGCTTTTAAGAGATCTTTTGTAAACTACCTCCTAATATTACAAAACTTTAATAGGTTAAATAATAACCTCTTCATTTGAAATGAAGTTATTATATTATATTCTAATTTATTTAGTGGCAAACCACGTCGAACGCTTGATTTAGCCGATGTCAAGTGAGAAATTATATTCTGGATGGTATTTTTACCGTCTCCTTCGTCTTCCAGTGAGTATACAGAACCCAACATGAACCTAACATTTATAAACAAATACCTAAATTATATTAATTCACATAAAAAAATATTTATGATGGTTATGTGCTAAGGTAACTGGCGTGTGTGTTTATATGTATATTTGTGTGTGCATGTGTTGGGTGCTGTGTGTGTTTTTGGAATCATATTGAATCGATAACATTAAAAAAATACACGTGAATAACAGCACAGCTATTTACGTCTGTTTAAGTAAGCGAAATCGTTAAAAATTGATCTAGTGGGCTTACTCTCAATTATTAGTTAAGCGATTGAAAAATGTTTCTGTTAATGTTCTGTTAATTGTGCGTACTTAACTTTGATTTAATTAAAATTGATTGCGTAAAGTATACTATAATTTTTTTATTAATCGCTTCTATGCGTTTCTTTAACAATATATTGTTAAGCGTACTTTGATATGCTAAATATTTAGTGGGGAGATAACCCTCATTTAGCACCAGCACATTAGTGCAATGATTTTACTATTGTATATGAATATTTTAATATCAGCCAAGTAACATTGCATAACTATGCAAAGTAGCAGATGTCAATTATTTTTCTGGTAACAAATTGATATATAGAAATGCCTATCAGAATATTCAAGTCATTCTCGAAAAACACACACGATGAATCACATTTCTACAATTCCAAACATAAATTCATTCATTCGTATTTCACAAATTTGAATCGATTACGCAACGTCATCGATCCCTTTACGTCACGAATTCTAATTCGAATGCTATGCAAAAAAAAAAATGGCTGCCAATTCTATTTTGAATTTTATTACAATGACACACAATACTCAATTCGTATGGCATTTGTAAATCTATGTTTGTATAAATTCGTGGGATTTTATTTATTAAGGGTTGTTCTTAAATGAATTGATGCAACTGTTGAAATATTTTGTCACAACAATTTGTCACGGGCTGTCAAAAAGTCGCGTGTCACCGTGACAAGTCACGTGACAGACGTCCCGCGGGATGGTTTAAATCAATTGGAAACGATTAATCATTCGTTTTTATCATTAATCGATTGGTTAACGGAATCGTTTAAGATCAGAGGTGAGCCCCTTTTGATATGACAAATAATCGGAAGAAAAATCGTTAATTTTCAAGATAAAGGTGCATGCCCATTTTTTATTTGTGACCTTTTCGGTAATCTTTTTTTCAAATCTCTTGGCGATTGATCATTAATAACATTATAGGTTATGGTAACGTCTCGTAACGTTTCGGACTGACATTTTGTGCAAATGAAGAAACTTATTAGCATATAACCCTTTACGTAAGACTGAAATTAATATCTTAAGCATTTTGGTAACAGATGTTTTGGAAAATCATTTATACAAGACTCATTGTTTGACTTTGCCATTTTTTTTTGCTGCACTATTTTACTCCATATTCAGACTGGTTGCCTGGATTTTAGTTAGTTCTTTATATGTTAGTTAGCGCCTATGGTTACCCCTCATAATTAGAACCGAGTCTCATATGTCAATAACGGACCGCAATAAGCCTTGCAAGGTGGACCATAATATCGTACCACCACCTCGTAAACTGGGTTTATAATTCCTCACAAGATTTAGTCATTGTCATGTCTACTATCCAGCGAATTAATCCAACAGTCTGCAGTGAACGCCTAACTATTCTCTTACTGAGCTCAATGTGAGAATATATCTGGGAATATAACATAACACAGATATGACGGGCACTTGGTACCCTTTTATAGCTTGGCTCATATCACCTAATAAAAACTGTAGTAACAAGACTAAAAACTAATTATTAGGCAACATTTGTCAAAGTCTAATGCCACCCTCATGTAGCATACATCCGATAGGAACAAAATAAACAGGACCATCCCAAAAGCATTCCCTATCGAATAAAAAAGTATTCTCAAAATCAGTTTAAAAATATGGAGAATTCGATAACTTACGAACAAATATAAAGAATAAACCAAATATTACATTTGAATTTGGAATCTGTCATTTTTATTTGATTGTTGTTCCTTGTGTTTTCCCATTTAGGCGCCAATACATTGCACAATATTTTGCGATATTAAAATGGAGTGGGGTGACAAAGAGAACCGAATCGCTGTGATTGCATTACACAAAGTAGGTATGGAGCCAAATGCAATTATTAAAACTCTCCATACACTTAGTATTAGGAAAATTCCGGGCTATTAATAGGTACAGAAGCCAGCACATCAAGCTACCCCTATCTGTCAAATTTCTCCAATTGAAAGTGAACCTTATGCTTTGATTACCATATTATTTTATAGTTGGTTATATTAAATTACTGATCGATCAGCTCAAATACTCAAAGGAAATATACACGTACATAGGTCAAAGGTGGTATCCTATTGCGCCATCCGTTCGCAAACGTGTACTAATGTCCAATTATCCTGATCAATTGATACATGCGCTTTCAATTAATTTAATGACACGTGTGTACGGATCAATTAATATTGCCACTTTAATTGGTATCGCTAAAACATTTCTGCTTTAGCCCCGCCGCACACAAGTTGCTTTTGCTTGCTTTTAATAATTTTATTACGCATTTTAAACGCTCTTGAAAACTTATGTATAATGTATGTGGGGCATTAATTAGAATCAGCAATATGATGGTTTATAGCTAAATAATTCTATAATATTAAAAAGCCAAAAGCATTTATTACATACTAGCTGTGCCCCGCGGTTTTACCCGCGTTAAACTTTATAAATTATAGCATATGTGTTAATCCAAGATCAGTTAACTGTATACCAAATTTTATTAAAATTGCTCCAGCCATGTAGCCGTGAAAAAGTAACAAACATACACATTCACACACTCACACACACACAAACTTTCGACTTTATAATATTAGTCTGATACAAGATAAATTAAGTTGTTGTGTCACAGATCATGAGAGGGACAATGGAGCAGATTGTCTCCAGACTACATTATTTTCTAATTAATAGGAGGAATATACTTGGTAGGTATCAACTTTGTATTAGAACATTTTTAAGCCAAGTGAGAGTTATTTACAAACATACTTCTACTGTTCCAGTTTATAATTCGATTGTTTAATCATACAGGATATCTAATTAATAATAATAATCTTTGTTATTCAGAAAAAAGTCACAAATCGGACGAACATATCAATGATTAAATAACACGAGCTCTCTACCGAATAATCATTCCAAATGTGTTCTTTAAGAACTACTAGTGTAGAATATGTGCAAAATATATATATGGTCAAACTGATGATCTATTTACTTTTAAAAAACGGATAGAAATAAAGAGCAATGTCTTAATTCCAAATGACCGCGCGTAACAAAGGTGTTAAAGAATAAACTAATAAATTGAAAGCATAATAGCATTATTACACATCCAGCGATGTATACGGCTCACAGTAGCTCGCGCGTGAAGCTTATTGTTCATAATTACTTGTAATTTCTAATTAAAACACGTGTTAATTTGTTATTTTTCCGCCTCGCTTGTTATTTACTTAGATCAGTGGAGTATAATATTCATGACAAACGCATGCTTCAAGTTCAAAGCTATAAGAATGTATGTAATATATTTTTGAAGTTATACTTCTTTTGGCGCGATGGAGAAAAATGATGAGAGTGAATTTTTACGATGCGCGCGCACACCGACACCAAAAATTTAACAGCATGACGTTAGTTCTAGGTGGTATGAAAATTGATAACTATGTTCAAGTTGTATATTAAGAAGTATAACTTCTAACGCGTGTACATAAGTACACACAAGTTTTTTTTTCAATTTGTCATTGTCAAACTATCATCTTATTGAGAAGCCTATGGAGAGATTTCCTATAATATCCAAGAATAGATCTTAATTTAAAAGCATTTATATTCTGACCTATCAATTAAAGGACTGGGAAGTGTTTTATGAATTATTAACGAGTTTTAATACATAGGTGCGCGGCGAGTTTACAGATGCTTAGGCTTAATTTCAAGTTCTTCTTGCTTTGGAAAGTAACATTATTATAGTATATTCCAAAGAATTTTCTGGATAGAAAATTAATGGGGAGGAAGTAAAAAAATGTCACACATATTTTTTTACTTCGTATATCTCTATGTTCGAAGGTAATACGTAAGTCTACATCTTATTATTTCTTAAATTTCAGTGTCGGATCCCTTCAGTCAATTAGTGTAAATTTACCTATACCTTGTTATAAAAATACTAGAGTGATATTACGTAGAGGTATCAGAGGCAACACAAGGCAAGCAGGTAGCACTGAGCTTCCTAAGATTTTTTATAATATCTATTACTTGGTCTAACATAAAATGGAACTCTGTTAACAAATACATGTATTATTATTTTACCTTTTTTTTATATATAAAGACAGTCCCTTACTAGAAATGGACGGAATAAAACTCAACATACAAATAACAATCCTGCTACAAGAAAACATAATAATCGTAATAATTCTATAATTTATTCATCCACACAAAAACCCTCGTTAACTACAGAAAAAGTAGTTTAGCAATTTAGTATAGTTTTCAAGATGTGATGTGACAGACAAACAGACATAATAATACTGTTACGGTTAACAATCGTGAAGTGTAGAAGAGCATGACAAATTAACGCCTATCAAAACGAAATCAAGAGTCAGCTCTATGTAGAGTTTGTACGTGTAATGTGATGTAGAGTCGGATTTAATTTTAACTAACTTAAGCAACACTGGATTAAAATCGCATTGCTAAATCAATATAAAGTTCATAATGTTTTTTTGAACTGGTAGAGTATGTAAATTGTGCAAAAAACGTGGCTAACTAGTATTATTTATATATTATTTTTATTAATGATATAATAAGTACTCTTGTTTTATTAAAAATCACACTTTTAACGTTCGCGTATCATAATTATACAACATTGCTAATAGGTACTAAGACTAGTCGCCTTGATACATATTAAGATTTTGTTACTATCCCGACGTTTTGACCAAGTTGCATTGATCGTGGTCACGGACTAACTTGGTCAAAACGTCGGGTTAATTACAAAAAAGATTAGGTCGGATTAATACTTGCTAACAATGCTGTATAATCCATCTGTTAAATTTTGACTATTTATTGTAATGTATTTTTTATTTGGTTGTGTAAATATTTATTCCAAAAATATATGTCACCGTAGCCTAGTTGGTAGCTCCTGCCTACGAAGCTGGTGGTCCTGGGTTCGAATCCCGGTAAGTGCAAATATTTGTGTGATGAGCACGAATATTTGTTTCTGAGTCATGGATGTTTTCTATGTATATAAGTATTTATCTATCTATATAAGTATGTATATCGTCGCCTGGTGCCCATAGTACAAGCTTTGCTTAGTTTGGGGCTAGGATGATCTGTGTGACATTGTCCCCAGGTATTATTATTATCACATGTTTATTAGCACTATTATTTACAATATATTATATAAGGGTATTTTAATAAGAATACAACTTATAAAATATATGGTCTACATGGAGAGAAATTTCCGCACAATCCTGGCATTCGCCAGCAGAACCGCCTTCTGCATGTAACTCTCCAGCCAGATATCAAGCCCTAAACTTGCAAGGTTGATTTTGAGGGATTTAGAAATAACTCCAAAAATTATTATTATTATGTAGCGTTATAATCAGGTTCCCAAGTGGCCAGACTACAATCTTACCCATCCGCCTTGCTCTCCCATCCTCCCACATCTCACAACAACAATATCAGCTCCACTATAATATGACCTACGTATCCCTGGCCCCGGTTCGGTTCCCGCGCTATTATACATTAGTTTCGCTCACTTACACTGCTCTACCTTTGTGAGACCGCGTACTGTGCATTGAAGTTTATATACAGAGAAACCTTTTCATTGAAAAAGAAATACAACTTATCAAGATAACGATAGTAGAGTTAAAATTATGATAAAGTTACTTATAATAGGTAAGGAGATTTAATTTTAACCAGGTTAGGCTAACACTCAATTAAAATCAAGTTGCTCGATAAAAAGTACCTTATGATTTGATTTGATCTATTGGAGTACGTTAATTGTGTATAAAACATCTAGTTAATTCTAGTAAAGTAAATTTCCTTTCGGCTTTTATAAAGTAAATTGTAAATTTGAATTAGTTAACATTTAGAATCATTATAAGTAACGTCTTATTATCAAGTGGCCCTCTGAATCAAAGTGTTGTAAAATTATAACAATAATACTATATATATAACAATATAACACGCTGTGTTCCACATTCTAGAATAGCTTGAGTGCAAGTTACTTTTAAGCTAAAATATATTTCTTTTTCAATCGAAATTCAACCTTAATATTGGATAGTTATATTCCTGTTCTGTTCAAAAGATAGAGAAAAAAAACCATACTACCATTCTTTAAATACAACGTATAATAATATGCTTGCAGAAACTATTAGTATAGGAAAACCTCTAACACATTTCACTACCTATCCTAACACCGTCCGCAGTTTCTCAGTATTATCAGAACTATGGGAATTGAAGGAAAGTGTTGAGTGTAAGCGCTCTGTTTCGTGATTGAGACTGTACTAATGATCTGTGAGCTTTGGCCAATAAGCCCTATTTCGTACATCGGTAGATACACTTTGACTTTCACACCGTCTTTATAATCTAGGCAGTAAGGGTGGTGTTCGCACTGACGTAGCGTCGACTTTATCACTTATTACTCTATTCTTTTAAAAGCTATTAATTAGGTATATTATAAACGATTTAATGCTGGTGAATATTTAAAAAATAAATGTATTATATTGAAAGCAAGTTTCAATAATTTCCTATCTACTGTAATCAGTGATTAAAAAGCTGACTACGGACGATCTGAGGAATGCTCTCTCGAATAACGTGTATATAACATGCGTCTGTTTAAGAATTTCTTTACCACATATTCGCTTACCATCAGCTCAGATTGTAACCATTGAGAAAATATTTTTGGAAGGTTTTCAACTTCAAGATAATATGTCTAGTCGAATACTTAATTCGCACATTTTAATGAACAAAATTATTTGAGTATACACTCTGCACTTCTCCATTGTATTGAACTCAATTCGCAAACCTTTATAAAATCATTATTATAAAATGAGTTCAAATATTACTTCAATAAACCTCAGTATTGGTGAAAAAGCAAAAGTTAATTAAATATAGTTTATCAACTTCACATTAATAATGACAAAGTTTCAGACATCTTTAAAATTAGTTCTATACACTTAAGTGGTGGGAATTGAACCCACGAACCACGGGTTATCCGGCCTCTTATGCGTTAACCACTCTTTCGCCGCACCGTGTTGGTCTGACACAAAATTTATACAATCCATTCGACATTCTATTATTTTACCGCAACTAATTCCCCACTTCTACAAAATACAAACACTTAACAAATTATAATACGCTAATTATTAATACTTAATATTCTAATATTAAGCCATAATATAACTTTGTAACTTTATAATATGAAAATTAATGCAGTGTTACATTACTATCATGTTCAGAGCTTACGAGCATATGACAGACCGACACGCGGCGTCAAAATACAAGCGCACATACAAGTTTGCGCTCAACCGTGATAATCTACGAACTTGTAGATGATGTTATTATGATTAACTGGACGTATCTCTCAGATATCGTCTGGGATATAATTACATTAAGCGTTTCAAATAAGAATGTGCTTTATTTTTATCAGTCACAATGATTGTGCTACTTAAACAAATACGTTTTCCTAAATAAATCATAGATCTAAACACGCGGTAGCGTTAAGTTCAAGCTAAGCTAGCAGTGTGTAATATTACATGAACTATTTGGAGGTACTTTTGACCCCCTCATAATATAGATTTCATACTTTGGAGTGATCAATCTAGGCAATATAAAATTATCATTTGAGTATACAAAATTATTGCCAAATAATATTACATGAACTATTTGGAGGCACTTTTGACCCCCTCATAATATGGATTTCATACTTTGGAGTGTATCAGGCAATATTCACACGATAAACAGCATGCTTAATGAATCAAAATTTCATAAAAAACTATCAAAATACATACATTTATCAACTAAAATGCATAAATTTCACAATGTGTATAATTTAAGTAATTTTATAAACACTAGCTGTGCCCGCGACTTCGTCCGCGTGTTAATTAGTTTATTTCGTTTTTTTTTGTAAAATAAAAGACTTTTTCTAAAATAAAAGTAGCCTAAGTTACTCCTTATTACATCAGCTACCTGCCAATAAAAGTCTCGTCAAAATCGGTCCAGCCATTTCAGAGACTAGCCGGAACAAACAGACAGACAAAAATTGTAAAAAATGTTATTTTGGTGTATGTACCGTATATATATTCATATTAATGTAGTAAAAACCGGATTTCAATATTACAAACAGACACTCCAATTTTATTTATTTGTATAGATGTATAGAAGATGTATAGATTATAATTATGAAAGTATTTATGAGCCGTTGAAATCTCTTTATTATGACGAACTTATAAACGATATACTTAATTTATTTCTCTTGTCTCGTTTAATTCCCATACATAGTCCATATTATAGCGCCCAAGTGAGTACGCAAACACAGGGGCACTTTCTATTCCATCATTCTCATGATCTGAAGGGACGCCTAGCGACCGGACAAGAAAGAATTTAGGTACAAGTCCGACGCCTTTATACAACTTGTAATTAATTAACGCACATCCTGAAAATAGTTTGTTCAGAATCGTTTACTGGATCGATTTATATAATTTTTAATATAGGTAATTTTTTATTCCAAATAATTAAAACTACAGAAATTATTGACATATTAGCCCTGTACAGTCAAAACAAATTGAAATAGATCGTAAATTAAAGTAATAAGACTCTTAAAATTGCTTTTTATTTGTATTCATTCAATATAAAATAAAGAAAAATAAACTTTATTCCAAGAAACCAATTTAGTAAATAACAATGCATATACATGTTAAACAAAAAATTCAGTGTATGTATTATTATGATTACAACATAATATTCTAATTGAGGTGTCTGAGGATGTGCGTTAATTACGTTACATGTTGTATGCTCTCGGGGGTGGCATGGGGGTGTAGTACCGCCAACTCCCAGACTTCGGGCTTATACTGAGAAATTATTAATTATACCATATTACATACCGATGCATTACATATACTATTTAATATATCGGTACCGATTAGGTAGCGTGTTCGACCGCAAATAGACCTCGGTTCAAATTCTGGGAGTTGAACCCAGGACTTCATTATCTGCGGTTGAATACCTACCAATGAGCCACTTAACCACAGTGGCAGTCAAATGTAAAAATAGTACAATACATTTTTGTCTAACAATCTAAATGACTGCATAGATCTATATAACTCCTAACGTACATATAAGTAAAATAACCCTGCAAAGCTATCCCGTTACTTGCCATCACCAGTCCGCACCTGTTAACCCTGGCAGTGCCATAAACCCCGTAAGAAATTCCCACGAGGTGAGCACCGATAATAGTGGTCACGGCAAATGACAGACCGGAGACGTTCACACGATACGAATAACATGTCTACTGTAATATCGACAGTTTTGGAGTAGATTGTACAAGAATTACTACTTTGTTCAATAGTTGGTGTGAGAGTGCGCCGGTTAAATGTACACGGCTATTTTGGAGGCAGTGTATTATTAGGTCAGCGCGCTGTAAAGTGTCGAATCTAAAATAATAATAAATAAAATAAAATAAAAAAGGTTTTTTTTCACCTAGACTTTAAAAAAGCGCTTTTAAATAGTCAGAACATGTTTGTAGTAATATAATTAAGTATACATAATTACTTATTTCTAGTTACATAGATATTGGGGTATACGGATTGTATGAAAACATTTAATAATAACAATGTATTAAGTATTAAGTTATTGTCAAAGAGATAATGTTTAAGTTTAATTATCGAAATTTATAGTTTTAGCTATATTTTTACAACATATTGTCTGAATGGTATGAATATCCAAGTAGATACACTTTTTATTTCGACTTGGAATCTTAATAGTAATTAAGTAACTCTTTATTGTACATTATATAATAAACATACAATGAAATATTCAAAATTGAACAAATGGCGGCCTTAGCTAGGTACGATTTCTTCCAGGTAACCAAAATAATATGCTATCACTAGAACTACTACGCATCAATATAATAAGACATCTGTGATTGGATACACGATTGGAAAACGTCAGTTTGCCTTAAAAAAAAGCTTGAATAAATATATTTTTAAACGGATGTATTATATAAACCCGTAATTGCTGTATTCTATTCATCTACATAATTTTTCTACATAACTTTCAATGTAATTAAATAAATAATAGAATGCTTGTGCTGCATGTATTATCCTACCACGTTCGTATTATTTATGTAGTAGTAATAATTATTTATGGATACCGTAATTTTTTTTATGTTTCCAACCTTATTTAAAGACCTAATTTCAACAAAAGAAACATTTAAAATTATTGTACTAACCACGTGTCATGGTAACTAAAGGATTTCAATAACACAAATAAACATTAAATAAATGAAATCACGGAAGAGATTCACTCATTTGAAAACGGGAAAGATATCATTAAACTATCGCATAAAACGGACTCGATATAAGAGGCGATTCAAATCTCACATTATGACGTATAAAAGCTTTAAAACCAGCAATTTCGAGATAAAATGCAACCGTTATCTTCGATCAATCTAATACAGCGAATATTTAAAACAGATTAGTAAAGGTACTATGCATGCAGTGAGTACATTCGATCTTTAGCTGATTTCCGTAAACCTGCTATATACAGAGGCTTTAATATCGTAAAGTTAAAGAGAACGAATTTACGATACAATTTATTTAGTACAGATGCTGGTGTTGGATATATGCATAGAATAGCGCTCACCCTCGCTTTGATGAATCTGACTTGCTCTGAATAGAGTTTTGATTACTTTACGTGATGAAAAGTCACAGATATACATAAAACTTATTATAATACTTAAGTTATAAATCGAATTAATGTTATCAAGAGAATAAAATGCCTTTTATTTCATCTATAACACCAAAACGTGACTAACGAATCTTAAAATAACATCAGATTGTTTGTTAAGAAATTAATGAACGAAACTTCGCAGGTATATCATATATATCCGAAATAGGTTTGTCAACGTTGTTTGTCAGTCTCCTTTGAGACTGGTCGCCATGGCCAAAATTCGACCAGGAGCACATTATTGTTCTATATCACTATAAATTGCGGGCGGCAATATATTTAATATAATAATTTGTTTTTCTCGTGTATAACTATATACAGATAAGATAGTACAAGACTTAGATCTTATCTCTATTATTGTATTGATTCGATAGTGAAATTTTTCAACATTTTCATACATTGTAAAAAAAATAGTTTAAAGTTGTTAAGTTAAATTATTTTTATTTAAACAATATTCGTTTTCTTTTAAATACTTTTCATGCGTTTTTTTATTAATACTCAATAGCATTTGTTCGTTCGGAAATTCAGTATAACTTGTTTAAAAAAAAACTATAACAAAATCATCTTCGAGATATGAAACAATTAATATGCTAATTATATTTCAAGATAATAAAAGATATGAGAGTATGATTTTCAACTGACATCGACGACAGAAACTTTTGGGCGAAGCTTTCGCGGCTTCATACTTGTCATGAGCTTTCAATTTGGATCGCTGAACAGAAAGTTCATACAATGCAAAATCAACTGTTTCTTTTAGGAACAAGGTAGGATTTTCAATGTTTAATACTTCTAAGGAGTGTCGTAAAAAGATGAATGTGAACCAGAAATTAATTAAGTCATGTAGTAAGCACATCGAAACTGTTGCGTCGCGTTACACGGGTCGATATCATGATTTCGGTATATGCGCCGGCGCATTTCGCGTTTATTGGGTCATTGATCTTGACATAACATTTTATTTGTTTTAATTATCATGTATCAGTAAATTCTACTTTGAATTAATATTTAATCGCTTTCTTTGACACTGATCTGGGTCGCTTAATTTATTCAATTAATAAATTAAATTAATTATAGTCACTAATTTGATCATTATCTTTATGTACTCTAGCTATTCGACGCATGTATACCCAAAGCATTTCTTGCATAAATTATTTTAGTTTTATTTAAAGTTTTGAATGATGACGGATCATTATTATCCTAAACTTATTATCCTTGTAACGAATTACCCTTTTTGACAATGTCTAATTTGAATAAAATTGTGATTAAAATAAAATACAGAACTTGAGGTAAATTAATAACCCAAAAATAATGTAGATATCGTTTTTTGTAACTAATAATACTTTTTTAAAAATAGCCTACTCTCATTCTAATGTTTCGTTGTGTCCTACACAACAGCGTATGTGTAACTTACTATTGACTGTAAACATCTATTATAAGACATGATATTAAGCATACGTACATATAGACGGTCACCGTAGCCTAGTTGGTAGTGCTCCTGCCTACGAAGCAGGTGGTCCTGGGTTCGAATCCCGGTAAGTGCAAATATTTGTGTGACGAGCACGAATATTTGTTTCTGAGTCATGGATGTTTTCTATGTATATAAGTATTTATCTATATAAGTATGTATATCGTCGCCTGGTACCCATAGTACAAGCTTTGCTTAGTTTGGGGCTAGGATGATCTGTGTGACATTGTCCCTAGATATTATTATTATATACATTGAAATTGATGGTAAAATAACTTATTAAGTTAAGTTTCTTTTATTTTCATCAGACTACTGTCCTATAAAGAGACTTGATTAAATCTGATACTCGGTTTACCACTGCTTACCTTTATCTTTCAATTTCTTATGTTCTAATATTGATTCTGAATCACAAATTGCATGTCCGTCCAATTGGCAAAACCCCGGTATTTCTAAACTTATATTATAAAGAGAAAAAATAAATTTCTATGTATGCTTGTTTGTTATGTTTTAAAATCACTGAACAGAATTTAAAACAGTCGTTCACTCATGTTAAGTTATATTATCAGCGGGTAAAATAAACTGCACTATATTTTCATTTAGCTATAAAATTCAGTTTTGGAATGCGCTTTAATATCTATTGATGTTACGAAAAATAATCTACTACATATGCATAGTGCTCATTAGTACCCCCAAAAATAATCGTAAGTTCATATATCTTACTATTATTGTTAAGTCACAATAACCGTCTAACCCATCCGAAGCCGGGGCAGGTCGCTAGTTTACAAATAAAAAATGAATCACTCACTATACCTTTGATGTTTAACTAAAAAAACGAAACGTAATCACTCAAAATGAGTGAACCTTAATAATTGTTGATTGGACCAATTAGGTAAAATCATTCTCGTGATCGATTATAAAAACGTTCCCTACATGTTAGGAATCGGTGACATCATCGCTTGTTCAGTGATCTTGATTTTGGAGATACGGAGTCATCATACGGAATATCTACAATACAGTAATAATGAAATAATGAAATTTATTCAGCACTTGGGTATTAACATACACTTGTACTTGTCGAGCTCACACACAATGCACTACATCAACATAGTCGAATACCTACAGTATAAAAATTACAAAAAAGATTAATTAGTCCGTCCGTGCGATCTGTTTTTACAGATATATTTCTTAAATCCTAAAATAAATAACAAGTTGCTAATCTATTATTTTGAAATTTAATTGTACTATATTAAAATTAAGGAATTGACGGCAATGAGCATTTGGCTAGCGCAGAAGGCTCTTAACCAGTAGCTTAAATTGAAAAAGACTAATACCTGTGGCCACCCTTTTGGGGTTCGGGCCACATCTCAGGGGGCCGCTGAAGCAAAAGGCCAGAATTCTAATAGAGGATGTGATCAGTTGCACGTGATCACCGATAACGCGTTAAGGGGCCAACGCGATCCTCGCCGCTGAGGAACCTACCCTACCTTTTCTCTAGCTATACCACAGCTACTATAGAGCGGTAGTAGGTATAGTGTGGCGCAGCGGTTAAGATAGTCGCCTCACCACTTCGTGTCGCGGGTTCGAGTCCCGCGCCGGACCACTATTTGTGTGACCTAAATAAGTTGTTCTGAGTCTGGATGTAATTTGTGTCCGTCTATTATACGTTTGAAAAGTACCCCGTGGCACATGGCTTATTAGTGAAATTAAACCATGTGTCGCGGGGTACTTTACAAACAAAAGCGAGCGTTGTCTTGAAATAAAACAATATATACAATACACTCGACAAAAATACAGTCAACGCCCTTCCTTCTCCTGCCTGATGTAGGTTAAAACCTTCTTAGTAAATTTCTAACTAATTACAAGTATATCTTTGCGCTTTAAGTAGTAATCTTGGGAGCAACATCAAAATATCTAATTTCTTCTACAAAGTTGCCGAAGTAACATGTTTTACATGTAGCTTATATATTTTGCCCTCAGATTGTCTTCATGTGGATCTAATTTAGCACAGAGCGATGAACGATAGACGGGGCCCCGCTGCGTGATTTACTTGACATAAGGGCAAGGGTATACTCACTTGTTGCAGCGTTTTGTTGTCCGTGTGTGGCTGTCCTTATAATTTGTATGGTTTACTTTGTAATTTGTGACTCCATGTAACAAGACGTTTTAGATTATTTGAGTAGCATAAAAATATTAATAATATAATAATGACCTCCTAGCCGAATTTCGGCCATCTGCGCGGGACATATTATAGTGCAAAAGTGTGTGCGCATACACAGGAGCACTTTTTATTCCATCACTCTCATGATCCGATGGGACGCCTAGCGACACGACCGGAACGAGGTCAGGTACAGGACCGACGGCGACCGCCAACTTCTAGACTTCGGTCTGATGTTGAGAAATTTTTCTTTTTACAGAAAAGCCCCAAAATCACTTTGAGCCCGAGCTGGGATTTGAACCCAAGACCTCGTTCTCCGCACACGCTACCGCTAGACCAACGAGGCAGTCATGCAAGACATGCATGAACATGTATTTGTGTTAAAGAAATTTTGTTTTTCATTACCCGACTGGTAATACATCAAAGGACACACACTCTAGACACAAAAGTAAACAACAAAAATGGCCAATCCTTAGACGAAATATCCACCATATCAGTCTGCACCTGTCTGCCTGTACCAGTCCCGTGCTATACTCCGGCAGATAAACGGATTTGCTTCGTCCTTTGTTCATTCGTTATACCGATTGGAATCTTATTTCGCTAAGTTTATGTCTATGTAAGGATCAGACTTTGTTTATAGAAGGATAGTCCAGTGTAGGTACAATGGATCGAAATTATTATGGTTCTAAAGTTTACGAAATGCGTACTAACCGGGCTCCCCAAACTATGAGGTTGTTTAAATAAGTCCAGTAGGACAGTTAATCTCATAGATTGAACCATGTTAAATTTCAAGTGCGACAGTAGCCTTTTACATCACTCATTTATTGCCGAGCTATTGTTAGCGTCCAAATGTTTCAGAGCATATGTCTTAGAAAGCGCTAAATGTTAGCAACATTTAATTAGGTATATAGACCACTGCGTCTCTATGAACAGATCGATTGAAACTCTACATCACAGAATGGATTTCAGAATTTATTTCATACAACTAAGTCACGGTAAGCTGTCACCATAGCCTACGGTCACTTGCAACACCAGTAGCATCACTAACGGGCTGCCAACCTTTTACTAACCTTATCACTGCATTTTTAAACGGCACGTTTTTTGGCCACAGCGTAAGTGTACTTTCGGTAAAACTGCTCCTTACGATATTGCAAAGATACCAGGGTCTGAGGTTGCAATTTGCCATGTTATTGTACTGGGTATGCGAGCATGAAGGTTTGGCGAAGGTAATTCCATTTGCTTTGCAGTCCTTATAGTCTACGGTAAGACTTTACCATCAGTTAGACTATATGCTTGATTATCACCCTGATAATTTGCCGATTATGCCCACACGGGAAGTATGACGTAATTTGGGCCACTGTACACACCTCAGTATTACCTTTAATTATGTAACAAGTGACCCCGCAATATTTTCTTCGTATTTTACATTGCGATATGATATCTCTCTGATTACGATCTTCACTCGACACATTTAAAATTAAAGTTGGAGTCCTTAATACCATTTTAACTTGAAAATGTTGTACCGTGTATTCTTTAATTTAATCTAAAGCTTTTTTAATTCTAATTATAAAATGTTTAAGGTATATCCTAATTTCAATTACATCCAGGAAATTTAGCCCTTCAGAAACTGTTACCTTTATGAGGCCGGAAATGATCAGTTAGGTTTATTGTCACATCAAAACAAGTCAAACGAATTAAATGTGGTGTAGTAGTTAACACAGTCCCGGGGTCGATTCCCGCACAGGACAGGTGTACTTTATGTCTTTGTCGGATACACGGACCGTCTAAATAATAAAGAACGAAAATACACTTTTTTATATAGAATTAAGAGAACTTTTTTTTTAAGAAAGCACTAGGAAATGATGGCCTGTGTTGCCGAATACTATATAAATATATAATTGACGGACACATAATCGTTCCCAACGTAGCGGCAATCATTCGTTTACCCATGTCAGTAGCCTAATCCTGTGTGGCTAGATCAATTCTAACTCAATGTCAACCAACGACTTGAAGCTAGGGTGCCCTTTCTACGGACCAAAGCCTCAAAATAAGTTTGTCATTGCACACAAATATAAAAATAAAGCCCAAACAGACATTTAACACAGGTAACTACAAACTTAAATATCACATATAAATGACTGGAACCTCACTTCTGGCACCAAGACACGGTGAGGAACCCAAGTAAAACCAGATTCCTTGAATGTTAAAGTTCTGCGATGGTTACACGGCCGCGCAGCCCATAACTCCGCGTGGAACATTAATTCTTATATATTTTCAGTGTTAATCACATAATTTCGTTAATAACAGACATCGCTGTGGATTTACAATAGCCATTATTGTATATTATGAGCTTAAAAGTGTTAAACCTGTTGAAATAACCATTAAAAATGTGATAATGTTATAATAATAACTCGAGTCGAAAGAAGTTGAAGTTTTTTAATTACGAGTTCGTTGTATATAAGAGTACATTCATTTAATAAGAAAAGATACTGTTGTTTAACAAAACGCAGAGTATTTTTTAAAGTAGTTTTTTTAATTGTATCAGAAAAGGGTCACTTTGTCACTTTTTACTGATAAACATTCAAAAAAATCTTTTTTTAAAGAAAGTTTTGATTTAATTTTTTTTTATATTATTTTAATAATTTTAAAAAATAAATTAATAAATACAAAAATTATTTTTATTTTAATATTTTGCTCGTTTTGTTATAACCGAGTACCCACAAAGAAATACAAAATATACATTTTTTTTTACTTTTATATATACAGCATATAATTATTTAGTAAATTTTTGTGATGAAAATAGTTATTCTTACTAAAAATCATAAAATTTTAGGTATCACTATTAAATCGGTATTGCAAAAACTGTCTATTCTTATATATATTATATTCTTAGGACATTATGAAACATAGCAGTTAAAAACTCAATCACAATAAAACTTGTTGTCAAATGACCAGAGTCACATTAAAATCGGTTCTTCCTTTTATGACATATCACAACATTCACAAAAAACATACTAGCACAACTAAACAGACACATCAATTGAATACCACTGTTTTTACTCGTGGCTAATGAAAAAGAAAAGCATTTATAAAATTAAAAAATACAAATAAGCACTAGTGGGGCGACATGTATTGCACACGAAACAATATCGCAACAATTAATATCGATTAAACGATACATACAAAACAGTTTTATCGCATATGCAACCAATAACATGCCCCATGCTCTTCGAAATTAACAACTAAATGACTGATTGGAAATGGCCGATCTTGGTCACGGCATATTAATAGTGAATTGGGTTTCTGTGGCGGATTTTCAGTTGCATATTCGTTTATGTCGAGCGATAAGAGTAACATTATTGGTTTATTTTGCGCAGCGCCCGCTTCAAAGTAATTTTACTTTCATAATTTACTTTTTCATACAATTTTTGTTGCAATCAAAATTAGAACAGCGTTCCAAATGACATGTGTTCTTTTAAATTATCTTCGAAATATAAACTCTTTGGTCACCTGTTTTTTTTAATCATCAGTGTAGATGAAAACACAAGAACCATAAATATTTATAGACTTGTCTACCACGTTTAACCTATTGTTTTTTTTTATTATTACAGATGAACCAAAAGTGCAAAGTTTGTGGGGAGCCAGCAGCGGGGTTCCACTTCGGAGCCTTTACCTGTGAAGGATGCAAGGTGAATAACAAATCTTTTATATTTTTATACGTTTTCTTTAGGGTCCATAGGTGGAAAGGTCAAATCACATGTAAGTAATTTTAAAGTTAGGAAACTGGTGTATAATCCATCATCATCATCATATCAGCCGTACGTAAGACGTCCAGTGCTATACCAAGACTTCCCCCAAAGTCCTCCACAAGTTGGACCGGTGATTGAGAGAGTCGTTGGAAATCGCTGGCATTACCGCAAATTGATTTTGGATTATTATTATTAGAAATATAATTCTAAGACGTAATTTCAACGTGGAATACTTTAATTATGCTCTAAAGAAATGTGTTTGATTTTAGACAGAATAAGCATAACACAAAAATATTTGTTACTAAATTTAGTGTCAAGTATTGAAATAGTTATTTAATGAAGCTAGGTTGAATAAGCTTATACTATATTGTGATCCATAAAGAAAAATACGTTTAAGCTACACATACATTTGCTAGCCCATGGATTAAAACATGCAATATGCCGTTTATCAAAGTAATTACGCATTCCAAGGAGGATATTTTCTATTTAGAAATCTCACCCACTGCCTCTGGTGTAAGACCTGATCAATATTGACACACGAGAAATACCCCAAAATATGAGGGGAATCTTTTTGGCACCCGAAATGTTCATTTAAAATTATGCAGAAGTCACAACAATTATTGGACTTTCGTTGAACGAATGTAGGCCCAAATGTCCCATGTATTAAATAACCGTCGGAATTTCACGTGCTATATGCTGCACTCACAACAGCATCTGTTTAAATCTTATGAGGCGTCCATTAACTAACAATTCAAAAAAATTAGGGCTAGCCATTAAATTGTACATTATTTTTTCTTGTCGCAACAATAACCTAATTACATCTGTACACAAGGATTCATCATTAGGCGATAAAAAAAAACTCAATACATTTACCGCTTAACGTACATATTAACATAATAAGTCCACCCAGACAATAGAAACAGGTGCCTCGCTACGTCGGGTACCGGGTTCAAATCCCGCGCAAGACAACTATTTGTGTGACCCATAAATTGTTTTTCTGAGTCTGGATGTACTTCAATTATATGATTGTAAAGTACCCCGTGACACACGCATTCATTTCCCTGGTAATGGCGTTGTATTAAAAAAGGTTTCTGCGAATGAAAACTTAAAAACATTTTTATTGTAACTTTACGCAATGAACCGTCTGAAAATCGATCTAATAAATTATGCATATTTTCTAATCACCTTGCCTTTATGATTGTTCTATCGCGGTCTAGTTATTAGGAAATTGAAACAGAACATCGGAAATTTTATTTCAACATAATATGAACGATCACTGCTTTGGTTTCGGTATAATTTCATACCGGCGCTTAAAAAACGCTGCGTGGTAATAAACTTTACATGTTTTCTTGTTGCCATCACAATTCATTACAAATTGACAGAAGTATATGGAAATAGCTGAAAGCGCGTCTTTTTTAATCTGATATCATTGATTATTTAATAATAAAAATGTTGTTGATTATATTTTTAACATATGTCTATTTATAATAAGAATAATATCCTGATTCCTGGGACATTATTTACACACGGCCATCCGATACCAAACTAAGCAGAGCTTGTACTATGGAAACCAGATAACTGATATACTACATATACTACTTTTTTTTGTAAATACATACTTATATATTATAAATTACATATTTATATATCAGTCGTTACAATTTACCTTTAATACTTTCCGTGTAAAATAAAGTTAACATTAATCTGTCTAGTTCATACTAAACAAATTTGATTTTAAAAACAATAAACTGACAGCTGTCATCCGTATCATACTATTTATAGTTTTGGAATAATTACTATGCTTAAGTACAAATTAAATTGTTTGCCATGTATTATTATGACTAAGAGGCAAGAGCTAGAGGGTAGATAAGATTAACACATCAATTTGACTGCACGTGTGGCGCAGCGGCTAAGATAGTCGCCTCGCCGCTTCGTGTCGCGGGTTCGAGTCCCGCGCCGGACAACTATTTGTGCGACCCATAAATAGTTATTCAGAGTCTGAATGTAATTAGTGTCCGTCTATTATATGTTTGTAAAGTACCCCGCGTCACAGGGATTATTTCCCGAATGCGTTATGCGTTTTTGTACCGAAAAAAAATGGGTTAGGGTCACTATACCGTGACGTTCAAAATAAACCGACAATTAAGCAATTTTGACGATGTTAATGATGCAATCTCTAAAGTTGTTCATTGGTTTAATGCCAATAATCTTGTGCTTAATGATAAGAAAACTAAAGTCATTAAATTCACTACACCGAATGTGAAACAGGCGACAACCAATGTACAACTTAATGGAGCTAGGTTGGACCCTGTTGAATCAACTGTGTTCTTGGGTATCACTATTGACTCAAAGCTACAATGGAGCCCACAAATAGAAAAACTGTCCGGCAAATTAAGTTCTGCAGCATATGCAGTGAAAACTATTAGACGGCTGACTGATGTTGACACAGCTAGAATGGTTTATTTCAGTTATTTTCATAGTGTAATGTCCTATGGAATTCTTCTCTGGGGTAGCTCTGCTGACATTGACACCATATTTATATTGCAAAAAAGAGCTGTAAGAGCTATCTATAATCTTGGCCCGAGAGTGTCTCTAAGAGAAAAATTCAAAGAGGTCAACATTCTAACTGTACCATCTCAGTATATATATGAAAACTTACTATATGTGCATAAAAATATCGATTCCTTCTGTAAAAGGAGCGATACACATAATGTAAATACTAGATATAAGAATAATCTCATACTGCATACTACCCGTCTCCACAAAATAAGTAACTCTTTTATGGGGCAATGTATAAGATTCTATAACAAACTTCCCAATGATATTAGAGAATTGTCTACGAATAAGTTTAAAAGAATTATTAAAGCCAAATTGTGTAGCAGGGCATATTACAAAATTTCTGATTATTTAAGTGATAAAAGTGCTTGGGATGGAGTTGTTCTGAGTCAACACACATGATTGTAATTAATCTTAAGTATATTTTATTTTAAAAAAGGATTCCTACTGAGTTTTCTGGCAGTGTTTCTCAGTAGCTGCCACGTCATGCACTGCACGGTAGGGTAAAAAAAATATGACGATTCCACATAAATGTAAATTTTTTACGGAATAAACTTACTTTGACTTTGACTTTGACTATATAAATAAATATATTGGGGAAACTGCAACAGTGTCTGTCCCCAAATCCGGCAGAAAATGTACTATGGCAACCAGACAACTGATAAAAATACTTATATATTTCTATATACAAACGTATTATAGATACATTACACACAGACACAGAATAAATATTCGTGCTCATCACCATTGAACCCACGAGCTCAGGCTTAGTAGTGAGGTTCACTAGACCAACGGGTCTGTCATAATAGGCATATATAAAAATAAAAATAAAATGCATACACCAACAAAAACCGTCCAGAGTCGAGGTTCGAACCCCACAGGGGGTGCCCTCCGGCGCGGGTACTTAGTTTGTAGTTTTATATTTTGCTTGGCGGTTAGAGCCCACGCTCACCCCTATAGTCCGGTGAAGCAGTAAAAGCCGAGAGGCTAACTGCACGCGTCAAGTTAAAAAAAAAGAAAGTGTCACACAATAATTCAACTTACATAGACATTTTACTTGTTCATTTAACTTGAAGGCGTACAGATATAATTAAAAATCCACATTAATACAATACCAAAGGTCCTCAACCTCTAGTGTTTATTAAACATGAAGAGTTAATTAAAACTTCTCATCTGACATTAATGGCGATTTATAAACTTCGCGTGACTCGATTAAGTAGACGTTCGATCAATTGACACCTTATTCGGATCATAATTAGTACAACAAACTTAAAATCGATCCGGTCCGATTCGTTGATATCTATTTTTAAATTGACCTCGTGATATTGATTAATTATTTATTATTTTCAATATTTATTTTTAAACACATGAAGAATTTAACTACTCACAGATAAATTATTTTATTAGTTCAGGATTATTTATAGATTTTTTTGTGTTTGTTTGTTTGTAATGGAGAAACTTAAAAACTACTAAAATTGAGTTCTAAAATTCTTTAACCTGTAGAAAGCCACAATATCAGCGAGTAATGTTGGGTGTTTTTTTTTTATATACAGTGCGTTACAATACTATTTTTTATCTATATGTATCTATTTGTGTAAAACCGTAATGGGTCACTAGTGTTTAATATAACGTTTTATGTAATGTGAACAGATAACATATGTATATGTAAAATTCACTGCACGTGTGGCGCAGCAGCTAAGAGAAGAAGTTGCCTCACCGCTTCGTGTCGCGGGTTCGAGTCCCGCGCCTGACAACTACTTGTGTGTCCAATAAATAGTGTATCCACATATTATATGTTTGTAAACTACCCCACGACACAGGGATTATTTCCCTATTGCGGGCATTGTCTTTAAAAAAAATATTGTTCTTTAGTGTATTTTTCATTTATTAAATAAAAAATAGCTAGTAATTGTAACGCACGTGCAGATACAACTTAGAACTGCAAATTTATAACTGATATGTTCCGTTAAATTAAAATATCGATAATTACTTTAATTCCGATTCTAACTCGATTCTTCCTCAGCCCAACAAACTTTCAATCACTCCATTTAGGCGATTTTCAACTTCATTTGCATGGATTTTAAGTGTATTTTCATATATATATTTATACAGATATCTACAATGTCCGGGAGATTCACATCAATAATTCGATCAACACGCATTATCTTCCGTTATACTTTTTTATGAGTTTTGTTATCAGTAGATTTCTCGTATTCATTTTAAAGTCTGCATTATTTAATACGATAACCAGCAAACCTTCCAGTAGTCGCATGTGATGTGTAACTTTTGATATGGTATCATCCCGTGTAATAAAATTGGGATGTAATTTATGAGAAGCTAATTTATTCATAACTAGCTGTACCCGCGACTTCGTTCGCGAGTTAATTAGTTTTTTTTGTTTTTTTTTTTCAAAAATAAACGTTTTTTCTAAAATAAAAGTAGTCTAAGTTACTCCTTATTACATAAGCTACCTGCCAATAAAAGTCCCGTCAAAATCGGTCCAGCCCTTTCAGAGATTAGCCGGAACAAACAGACAGACAGACAGACAAAAATTGTAAATAAAATATTTTGGAGTATGTACCGTATATATATTCGTATACATGTAGTAAAAATCGGTTATTTCAATATTACAAACAGACACTTCAATGTTATTTATTTGTATAGATGTGATTGGTTGAATATATCATCGCATACAGTATGTTCGCCAACAGTATTTCGTGGTACTAAACTTACGCTACTTAAAATGGGTTAGCACCATCTGACAGCCTACTCTTCGCCACGGCGCGCTCCCATTGGTCAGATCAAATAGCACGCGCACGCTCGTTTTCCCGGTTTCTTGTAACATATTTCCGTCCCTTTTCCAAAATCACTCCCAAAAAAGCAACTGAGAGGAAAGATGTTAACCATCCATAAAGCCGACTTAAATGTCTAATAATAAACCATCAAATTGAGATCGCTCTATTTTCATGCAGTTCGTGATATTAGCGCAATCATACTTACTTATCGTGTGGGCCCTAGTGTTAGAGTTGTTGACATGGCTTAACGACTGTTGCCTAATGGCTACAACCGGAACCGACAGCTTAACGTGCCCTCCGAAGCACGGAGACGCTCAGAAATTAAACCACTTTGGCGGTCACCCCTCTATGGACTGACCGCGATCCTAGTTGCTTGACCTCCCCAATCACATACGGACCGGTGAGAGCATCTAGCTGTGAACGCCTCATTAGAGCAATGAAGTCACATTTAGGGTCACTAGACCAGAAGTCTATGGAAACGGTGGCACTCAATAGATGTCTCTTCTAAAACAATTCAGTACTCTAAATGTACCAACCGAAATATAATAGGGCAAATGTTACATAAGAATAACGTAACTAAATCAGTCCGTTTGTCAGGATATCCTGCGTTTCTTTGCACAATAGGCTGTCGCTGTTCCACTCGCTTTGCTTCAAGTTGCGACAGAAGGAACTGTCATTTGTATGGACTAGTTACGCGCCCTTGTTGTAGGTAAGATGCAATGTAACACGATTCAGGTTAACCAATGATATAATGCGCTTTTGTACTATGCCTTTACGATGCAGGGACCCCGCGATTTGCATTGGAATATCGTCAATGAATTTCGCTTCTTTGATATTTGAAGGCTTGGAGGCGTTTGTCACTAATGTAACTTGAGGTAATCAATAATCATAGAGAAGTTCTGTATTGCTTGATACACGTTTTAGTTGATATTCTATCCAACATTCATTATCAAGCGTGGCGATTACGGGATATCCCTCCAGATAATGGACACCACTCCTTTATTCGGCTGTCATGATGAGCAGAATTGGTTAAATGCGTTAATCTATTTGTCACTAGGCATTTTTTATTAATTCGTTCATTCGTACGAACATACCCATAGCATTGACGGGCCTGTTGGCGTGGTTGGTAGATACGCTGCCTTTCACGCCGCAGGTCGTGGGTTCGATTCCCACCCGGGACAAATATTTGTGTGCATGAACATGTCTGTTTGTTCTGGGTCTGGGTGTAAATTATCTATATAAGTATGTATTCACAAAAGAAAGTTAGTATATATGTAATATATCAGTTATCTGGTTTCCATAGTACAAGCTCTGCTTAGTTTGAGATCCGATGGCCGTGTGTGAATAATGTCCCAGGATTACCCGAGTGTTGTGTTGTTTAGTAGGCCTCTGACTGTTTACTGGCTGACTGACTGAATAACCTGTTGGTCTAGTGGTTATTCGCCCAGACTGCTAAGCCGAAGATCTTGGGTTTGATTTCCACCCAGGACAAATCTTTGGGACGATTACTTCTTCTGTGTCTGGGTAAAATTTATCTATAATATGTATGTGTTCAAAAATATACAATTATGTTTATCAGTTGTCTGGTTAACATAGTACAGGGTTTGTCTAGTTTGGAATCAGATGATAGAGTGCTAGTTATCCCAAGATATTTATATTTATGTTATTTATACACTTTTGTAATTAGTGATCTATTCGTATACTAGTAGTATTCCTGCGACAGTTTCATCATTAATTACAATTAGCATATCGTATTTTATTTGCGTAATAACTCTTAATTTTCTTCTTAGTAATAGCGTTGTACATATATCCTAACTATGAAAACTATAACATTTCTTCCAAACATAAACAATAAATGTATTACAACAGAGAGCCCCAATATTCACCAAAACCGAACCACCAATTCATCATCTGACCCACATCTCCATGGACCATTAACTCCTCAACAAGATAACTATCATAGCAACCGAACTGAAGGTCCATAGTGCTTGAGAAACCATAAAGTTCACCCACCGGAAAATCACCCGTGATTCGCGAATATCGAAATCGAAATAAACGCCATTTTGAAAATAGTTACTTCGCAATACGACGCATCGAATGGTTTAGTTTCATGTCTTTTTTTTGCTATTAATTCTTTGATAAATAAATAGTAACTGACTGTGATCTGTTTTATTAATACGTAACAATTAGGATGAAATTCTTACTAGTAGACTTATTAGTTATAATGGTCAAATTATGTCACCAAACTATGAAGCGTTATATAAACCCTACTTTGGATTACAATACGCTTTGTAGAATAAAAATTATATGATATTGATACAAATGTCAGTCTTATCGCAAACATTACAATGAATGGTTATAGGAATCATTTGGGATACATTTTTACGCAATTGCAATAACACAATTAACCTACAGTAACACAACGAACATATACTTAACTTTTAGGGTTTTATTTTTAATTTTTCCATTATAGCCATTTTTAACTATTTTTCTACGTATTTATATAAGTAGAACTACACAAAAACCACTTTGAATCAACAATCAGATTCAGGTTTGAGCAACGTGCGATGTATTTACATACAAACGGGTGCGCAGGCGCACGCTTAATTACACGACACGGCAGACAAATTGACGATCGCCTGGCTAACGACAACTACTGAGCTTAAAGGGTAAAATAGGAGATAATAATATTTTCTTAAGATAAAGATATATGATTCAAGTAGGGGCTTTTAACGACAGTTTCTTAAGCGATAATGTCTGAAATTATTCTGCTGATATAAATAGTCAGCAGGTTATTATGTGAAGTGCCTTGAGGATACGATTATTTCATTTTGTTTATGTAAGAATGATGTTGATATTTAACTTTTAATATTACTAATAAAGATTATATTATATCAAAAATATCATGGGACATCATTCACAGACGGCCACCTGATCCCAAACTAAGCAGAGTTTGTACTGTGGAAACCAGATATTTGATATACTACATATACTACTTTTCTTAACACACACTTAAGTATATAGATAATTATTATAGTTTTAATGTACATTATTAATACTGTAAATAATCAAACAGTAGTCAAAGTTTTTCTTTCGTTATCTGAATTAGTCATGCCGTGATTTCATTTAATTTAGATGCACGTAAGTTATAAAAATTGTATCAAGGATTGTTGTTTAATGTTGTGTTTGTATTTACTCGGTAAGCCTTTAAATAAATAAATTAATTAAATGTTATTATTCACCCCTGGATTTCTATATATCCGTTTTTACAGTGCCTAAAGTGTGTCAATAGATTTAACTAATATTTGAAGTCGAACACAATCCTGTACATTCATGGTCTTACCTTCACCACAAGTCAAATAATGATAACAGACCTATGGTTACGTAATAATTGGAGCAAAGGCAAGTTCACACGTTTTTGCCGCGCACTACCGATCAACATCAATCAACACTACCATTAACTGCTCGTCTGAACCCGCCGCTACTCGTATATACAGTTGATATCTTTTTTAGTTCTTAGCAATTGTAGTTTTTGTAGGGTTTTTACCTTTTTATGTTTTAACACTGTTTTTTCCAGCAATCTCTATCTAGCGAAGATGTGAAGAAATTCTTGTAATTACAGCTATAATTTTAGTACGACAGGCCATAAAGTTTTCGTAAATGGTGACATCCCATAGACGGTAAATGCGTTACGTGCTTATTTGGCACTTGGCAGGGAATTGTTCCTGTCTAGCTCAAAGAGTATATCTATGGTAGGAACTACTCAATACTAGAATAATAAAAAAGGCTATATCTGATCAATTTCAAAATTAGAACTAATACGGTCTCAATTTTTTTTTTGAAGTTGGTACTGGTCTGTAATATTAGGTAAACAAATTCAAAAATTCTTTGAAATAGACCAAACAATATAATTTACTATCTTGTGTATGATTATTTTCAGATTAGTTTTCATCATGAATTATTTTTTTAAAAACTGTTAGCCTGTTTTATAATTATCGTACGATTATATATCAGACTAGCTGTGCCCGCGACTTCGTTCGCGTGTTAATTAGTTTTTTTTTATGTTTTTGTTTTTTCTAAAAAAAAAAGTAGCCTAAGTTACTCCTTATTACATCCCGTCAAAATAGGTCCAGCCGTTTCAGAGATTAGCCGGAACAAACAGACAGACAGACAGACAAAAATTGTAAAAAATTTTATTTTGGTGTAGGTACCGTATATATATTCATATTATGTAGAAAAAAAACGGTTATTTCAATATTACAAACAGACACTCCAATTTTATTTATTTGTATAGATTAACAGTTATTAAATATATTTCATGAATAAAAGTAGATTTTGACAGATTGTCAATAAAATTGTCAGAATTCAAAATCACCTCCTTTTTTTTATTTAGACGAATCCATATCATTTGAACCACCTTACGTTCCTATTAATATTCAATGAAAAAAAATAAGAAACTAGATGAAAAAAATAACGAGTTTTATTAATTATTTCACGAGCTGAGAAAACCTAATAGCAACGTATTTTTCATAATAGGGTTCGATTGTAAAATATTATCGATAAAAGAGAACAATCGATTCCTGTGACCTTTCACTCACCAACTTTATTGATTCCAGTGTTTCGCCACGTTTTTAATACTACTGATGTTAAAAAAATCTCAAATCAACACAGTCATCATCTTCTCTAAATAGGGCTGTCACCATTGACAAATGTTGTTTCGATAAACGGTGAGGTCGGTTACCGCGACGGTCTCGAACGAATTATTTTCAAATTTGGAGCAGATTTAAATTGCAGTAACGCACGCGATCGGGAAACGTTCGCCGGAAAAGATATTCGTCGGTAAGGACGCGTTATATTGTAAAATAAACAAGAACATTTGTAACAACATCTAAACTAGGAAAATAAATTATAAATATACAACATAACTCAGGTTATTATATATTTTCAGAATTACTAATTTTGCAACATTAAATACAGTAAAACGACACCTGAATATTACTAACTAAACTTTTTATGGTCCTTAGTTTCAACCCATTAGTTTTGTGCCAAATCTGTGTTTTAAATTTATATTCAACCAATGGGTAAAATGATAACAATATTTTTTCTTTATTATTATTTTTTTTTTGGTTATCGTTTAAAAATGAAATTTCAGCCTTATATACATAGTTCAAAATTTTACAAGTGCCATAATTAATAGAAATAATTACCCTGCGACATTATTCACACACGGCCATCTGATCCCAAACTAAGCAGATCTTGTACTATGGAATCAGATAACTGATATATTAACATATACTACTTTCTTTTGTAAATACATACTTATATAGATAACTACATCCAGACTCAGGACAAACAGACATGTTCATTCGCACAAATATCTGTACTGGGTGGGAATCGAACCCACGACCAGTGGCGTGAAAGGCAAGCATTTACCAACCACGTCAACTGGCCCGCCGAGCCCGTCAAAAATTGTAACGTCTCTATGTATACATCCTAACCCAAAGCGCTTAGTACAATGTCGTAACTCGCTCAGTAATAAATCATCGCCTCTAATTTGCTTTTAAAGGTTTTACCGGAATTATCTGTATGTGTAATCGTATTGTGCGCGACAATGAGTCTTTTACTCCGCACTAGTGCCATAAAAGGCACCGCAGTCTCTACCCATTTGTCAAACCTTCAAACAAAAAGAATAACTTTTAATTCACTTACTGTTAATAGCTTTACCTAATTAATCCAACTATTTTAATTGACCGTTTTAATTTTAAACGATAATGACCTATTTTGAGTTAATTAGTTTGCAATTAATTAGATCTGTTGTATCTGTGGTTTTTATTTTTTGCATATAGAACGGGATTTTTACAGGTGTATGTGTGGTCATACCAATTAAAGACTATGCAGAATTATTTAGTATTTATATATGTCTTTTTTTTTTGTTTTACCAAAGGAGTTTCGTAACTTAACTGTATATACTTTTTGTATGTATTTTACTCGTACTCGATATTTCATTTGTTTGTAAACCGGTGGGAAATGCATTCGTAACATTTTGTTTAAATTGGTTGTCCAAAATAAATTATTATGATTTTTTTAACAGTAAATAGACTATTTTAATTAAAACGGAAGGGAGTAGTCTACATAGTAACGGGTAACTTACGTAAATAATTTAAAAATACATACATATTATAGATAAATTACACCCAGACACAGAAGAAATAATCATGCTCATCATACAAAGATTTGTCCTGGGTAAAGATCGAATCCACGACCTTTGGCTAAGCAGCCAGGGTCACTAACCACTTGATCGGCCTAATGTTCAAGTATTATTAATTCGTGTAACAAAAAAGGCCCTACAGTGGGGCGCCACTTCTTTTCAACCCACTTCCAAAACTAATTTTAATGAGACTATTAACAGCAATTATTAATGAAATGTTCGCTAGATATTTCATTTTCCCCGAATTCAAGGAAACTAAGAACTATCGTAACTTTATGCTTGATAATTTTAATCTTCAATCCACTAAGTGCTTATAACTACATCAATATCCACGAGCGCCCTTGGATTATAATATCAATTAAATCCAGATCAATAAAACGGTTGATTTCCCGCGACGACCGTCATTTCCAACTATTCACTATGCAATACAATTCACGGGGTGAATCGATTCGTCTCAACTCCACTGCCACTGCAATCTAAAATTTGCACTTACTCACTTTTGCGTGTACGGTCTTGTTTTATTTCTATCGATAAGCTTGAATTAGTCACGCAAATTTGAATTTTAAATCACTAATTTGTAGTTGACAATTGATTGGCGGGAATGGCGGGTCAGTTAATGATTGTCATTGTTTTAGAGAGGCCTCGTGTCGAAATTGTCAGCGGACGCAACGTCGTTGGCACACCGATCAACTTATTGGAGCATAGCAATAATTTTTATTCCCGTCACGAAATCTGCAGCGGCGTCCGACGGACACGTTGTACGATTAGTATTATTGCATAATTTATACGATTGTGTTGGGTTCAAGGATCTACTGTAGTTAATAGCGTCAGCAATTGCGTAACGCGTAACGTAAATTGATAGGTCAGTAATTAATAACTGTAGGCAGGTTTATATCGTTCATGTAACATCACTAAAACTTTTTATTTCATTGGCAACATCAAACCCAAATTCTTTATGTCTATGTATAATAACACAACGTCATCTTATTGTCTGGGAATTCGAAACAAAAAATGTTCCAAATCCAAATTTGAAACGAAAGATTTCCCCTTTAACAAATCATGAGTGGTATCGATTCAAATCAAACGAATAATCGATTATTGTATTTGAATGTCAGAGGCAATCAAAACATCGCGGCGATCCGCAGTGCAGGTCAGTGCTTCTGAACGCAAACACGGGATGACAAGCGCTCGCGTTTTCAAACCACATTACTCAGGCATTGGAATCGCAGCTATCAATCAATTATAAAGCTTATATACAGGTAATAAGGATAAGAATCTTTAGCTATCAGTTTGGGTAGAGAAACTTTAAACTTGGTACAGGTCACCACAGTAGGAGAAAGGTCAAATTTTGACGTTGTTAATGTTATCTGCTCCGTTCACACGCTTATTTCGCGTGCGTGATGCTGCCAGCGGTTAATTTGGAAAGTCCACACGAGATCTTCACTCGATTTGTCACACTTATCGATACAAAAAATCATAACCAATATCGATATAACAAAATTATTCATGTGTCAAATATTAGAATTAAAGGGCACCTGTTTTTCATATTCAAGTATTTTTGTTCTGTAATTGTATTGTTTATAAGGGATGTGCAAGATCACTGATGATCAATTTATATTTAACGACTGTTGCATGCCTTGATAGGTGTCGTCGAATCGATCTTTGAATACAGAAATGCATTCCGATGCGCAAACACTAACAACACAAGATAATGTGGAGTACATGTAAATTTAAACAATTTGTGAAACAGTTTAAATCTGATTTTAATACAAAGTTCTAACATGTAAGTAACAAAGTAGAATCGAGTTATAAAATTGATAATAATCTATTTAAGAATCGATGTTTTACTGTAGACTTGAAATCGATTGTTGCATCTACTTTTGTTGTGAGTCTTCTCTTAAGTACAGGCAATATACTTAGCAAGCCATAGATAACAATGTAAAAGCCATAAACGGGGGTTCATCACATATTATCTATCGATACACTGTAAAATGTACTTGTTTATAACATGTTATTTTGTTGTTTGCGCTTTTCTTGGTTATAGACTAACAAATTTAGTCGAAGTAATACTTAAAACATCATGACATTCGAGTGGTAGCTAAGTCTAATATTTTATAAGATTATTTTCAAGGGGAATAGCATAACAATGTGTATGAAGTCGTGAGTATTTATTTATTATTTGTATCACTGCCGATCGAAACCAGCAACGCCATCTAGTAGTTACAAGAATAACTTTAGTACTAGATTTTAATAAGTAGGTATTAAAAAAAACGTATAATCTATCGTACAATACAAAATTTGATTGGTATCGATTTGACAAAACATGTCCTTTTATAATGTGCCTGTAATCTAAAAGTATAATCGAACTGAAGATCATCTTGCAAAAGGGTTGATTTTGTTATTCAAATATAATTTTAAATTAGAGCGAATATGTAACAAAATTTCTCTTAGTTCATGAAACACAAAAGTCAAAACGGTTGGCTTTTGATAGTTCCCGGTTGCTAAGCAACGGATAATTTATTGTTCTCTTGCGTTCACCTTTCGCTGCGTGCGCATCTCTCCTTTTATGACCCCGAGCTAAAGTGTTGTGCACAATTGTGGGCCGGAGCCGGAATGTATAGGCGATTGAATACGTACTAGACATTCCACGATTTTACTTTTAAATATTTTAAGTCCCAAAGGTAATTTTAGATATTCGTTGAAAGGTTTTCAAGTTAACTTTGAGTCTTATATACATTTTATGCACTTTAGGTAATATTATGTAAATGGTATGGTCTTAGGTGTAAAAAAAGTTGCCAGAGCTTATTGGGACCTTACCACTTAACTTCCGTACCAATATGGTACCCAAAAAATAATTTTGGTAACTAACCGAAAAAGAAAACTAATTTCCAACACGAAACTTTTTCAAAGAGTATCAGATCTTGTTTAGAAAGTGGATGTAGATGTTGATTAACTTCTTAAACGAACATAATTTTAAGTAAGTTGTAGGTACATAATTATTACTTAATGCGTTTAATAAAAATATATAATAAAAAATTTCAGGTTCGTGTAAAAAGTTAAAATAAGAATACGAAAAAAAAGATAGGAATTTAAAGATTTCATTTGGAAAATATCTCTTTTTAAATCAAATGTTCTTTCGTTTACATATTTATTTAGTATTTTTAATTATAATCCTGACCAAGCAATTTCACATTTTTAAGTAAATATTGAATGTATTTGTAAATATATTGGATCGTCTAAATCACCAGTACATCAGTAGAAACTAGTGGTGAAAATGTACTAAGGAGTAGTTGGTCTAACACTACCTTAAAAAGTACAAACGTCCTCCACCTGTTCTAGTGCGGTCATGCGCAGGTCAGAGGTGCACACTGCACAGTCCGCAACCGCGCCCGAGCCCTGCGCATGCGACGACGCGGCGCGACGGTTTGGCTCGTAATTCTACGCCGCGCCTAACTCTTTATTTATGTTCATAGTATACTGCCAACGTAGTTTAAATTATGTAGTACGTTTAAATTAAAACCAATGTTCTGGTTTAATAACGTTTATTGTAGTATTCCCACAATTTAGAGACACCGTGTTAAGTTGAATTGCTTTTAAAATGAAACGCCATTTTATGTAATTGAAAAGTTTTAAACTTTTAAAATCTACCAACTGTCAAAACTAAAATACACGAACAGTCGTCCATAACAATATAACAGAAACTTCACTTAAAAGTATTTATTATTATCTTTTCCTTTAAATTAGCGATGTCATCGCCAAAATAATATACACATACTCACTTAAATATGACACTTGTTTTCCTACATATAAGGTTTTAGTTCGTATAATATATTTCATGTAGAATTATAATGCGTATGCGCATAGGATTCTTGTCACGCACACAGCACGTTCGAAGATGGCATTGTTTCAGTTTAAATTCTTCATCTATGACGTGATCCTGCAATTGGTCAATTATAGGGTCACCGTACGGGAACTTTCCAAAAAATATTTAAACTATGTTGGGGTTAGATCAATGCTATGTTAAGAGCGGATGAATCTAATTTCCCACAAACTTGGTAAATTTTCTTAATGATAGCAACACTTAAATCAAAGCTGACATATCGTTATGTAAAATATTGTCATGTTTAATGTTACAATTTTCTAAATTCAGGAAAAATTAAATGCACACGATAACTACTAAAATATCCATTTTGTAGCCTTTGGCACCTAAAAAGTCAACTCTGAGAATATTAATTAATTTCGTAAGTTTCCTTTCTAGTGTTATAAATTAAATTAAAAAAAACATATATCACTCGAACGTTAAATTAACTATTTAACTAGCTAATAAAATTTTCATGTCGTCGGGATATCCGGAGGTTTTCGACACGAGAACTTATTTATATGCATATTTATTGTACAGATACTAAAAGATCTAGTATCTCACTTCTAGAAACTCTACATTATTTTTGGTAACCATTGTTAATTCCATTTAACCACGCTCGAGGTTTAGAAACATGCTATTTTTCTATTATTGCGGCACACGGTGCATTATGTAAAAACAATATTTACAGTTCTGTTTTCAAGTTGAATTCGGAATATTTTAATGGATGGTATATCAAAATGTAGCATTTGAGGCGTTCATCTACAATGCATTCATACCAGATACTATCACATTTTATCGCCAGGTGTATACCTGATCTGCCGCTCTCTTATACTGCTCTGCCGTGATGACGAAATATTTTTGAAATAAATCTTCTTTCGGCACGCTTGAGTTAGGAAAGAAGCCACCTGAGGAGAGCGTTAAATACGTTACGCGGGAGAGTTAGGATATAAAAGATAGAGAGTTGCGTTTTGTATATTACTGTAGAGGCAAGAGAGGGGAGGAAAGCACACATTATCTTTCTCTCTTTCTTAGCCTTTCATAGCCAGCTATGTTTCGTATATCTAAGTTATACTTTAGTGGTGTGTCCATAGCGCACTCTATTATTTCTTCTCTCTCATGTAACAAGATATGGATGTAACTCTCGATTATCATCGCAAAAACACAATTTCAGTTTCTAAAATATATATTTTTGATATCCATAAGAAACTAACGGCGTAGTGACCCTATTAGGTAGCCATGTATTTATCATTCAGAGGACGACATGGCGTTTTGCAACCATTTTGGTAATGTTAACGCGTGTACCTTTATTTGACTCGTGTAGTCTAGAACGTAAATATATTGTAGTAGCGTAACCAACACTAGAGTTATGAGTTTACGTAAAGTAAGTTAGTTGCATTGAACTCTATGTAGAGTGGAACTTTACAAATTTACAGTGATTAGAAAAGTATATAGTGAAAAATGTCAAAGTTGCCCTCTCTATACCGTCGCAAACATAATCCAATGGGATGGGAGTTCAGGCTCAGGAACGACCATATATATTCGTCTAGGTCTTCTAGAAGTTGACTGTGTTAGACCTGGACTCTAGAGTCTAGGAAGCTATTGGGTGCTTTTCTTTACAAGTATTAGCCCAATAGCATGTTTTAGCTATATGTAACTGATATTATGATTCAAGTCCAGGTTCAGACCAAAAAGTCTTGTTAGGATTATCTAGTCTAATCTGGAAATTAGAAAGTGTCGCCAGACCACATTACTAGACTATATTTCCTGCGTAATGGATAATCTCCATTGAGATTGGCCGCCTTTGGCGGGCACTACACCATAACTGCGGTTAAAGGCGCTTAGTTATCTATTCAATCAAACAGTTCACCAAGAGCTGTAACAGTTAAACATAACATGATAAATCCATCCACTTTATCTCCATCAACGTATTCAACACAAATCAACCACTTACATCTGCAATCTAATAGGGCATCACTAGTAAAAACAATAGATCACAATTACGCAACAAATTGGCAAGGTCATAGGAAAACAAAACCGTATTAAACGTGGGTACCAGACCGGGACCATACCCAAGGAAGTAACGTCAGAGTGAACGACATTTGTAAAGTTTTCACTGTCGGAGTTACGCGCTCCGGTAGGTGCCAGCAGGCCGTGTAAATACCGCTTTAGGTCAAAGTTACTTTGTTTTGATAGTGAGTCTTTCAGCGTTGATTGGGTTTCCGATCGTCTCATAAATAAGACTAAAACTGTAACGCTTTAAAGATTTATTACATTTAGAATTTACGTTAACAATAAGTTAAGAACCATCGTCCTAATAAAGAGAGTTGCCTAGACCATACCAGTCGTGGTTTTTAGAACCTCTTGAGAAAATTGCAACCACTATAATTCCCTACCACTATAATACCCTTACTCCGCATACTACTTTTCATTTTGCAAAAGCTGTACAAAACATCTCTAACAACCGACTGTGTCACTGTTCTAATACCAAAATGTTACCCTAACTTAAAACGTCATGTTAAAGAAATAGAAGGTCAAAGTTACATCCTGGCATCGATGATCCGGATTTAGCAGCATCTAATCGTTAACTATCGCCCAAATGATACGATATACATCTAACATTTCAAGGAAAAGACTTCAACGCGTTCGTAAGTTAGTTATAATTTTATGAATTCTTCAGCCGGTTGCCAAAATTTAAATGTACTCTGACTTAGTTTTATAAACATAATGTTGCCCAAACTGTAATTAAAACAGTAATAAATATAAAAATCATAAAACCTTTTCACATTAACTGTTAATATAGCGCAAAATTCTTATTTTTTAAAAGTTCCTTATGGCCAGTACTTACTACGTTCTTATTAAACCTCTTTTAAACCATTACATTCACTCAATATAGAACTAATCAAACCTTTTCAGTGGCTAAGTTAAAAATATATAGTGGATATGAATTATTTGATGGATTTTATTTGATGGATTTTATTCAAACTAAGTAAATTTTGATAACATTTTAGGTGAAATTACTTTATAATTGAAAAACAACCGAATCATCTGTATGTGAAAACTGTATGTGGTAATAAGAATAACAAATAAATAAAGGATGCAATAGTATAGGATATTTTCTTATTGGTAAATTGTATGAGTTCCGTTTACTTTATTGGAATCTCTAATCAGATCTTTTTTATTTCTTTACCTGAAATATTTCACGAATTTTCTTTTTTTATTTTGTGAAAACTGAATAATCTACAGTTGGAAATGATTTATTAACTATAATTATTTACAAATGCTTATTGGATAGATCTATTTTATAGCCCCGAAAGCCTTAAGAATCAATTAACCTGTATTGATCTAATTGAAAATCTCCGTGTAATTAAGCAGTGATTATAACTGTCCTCTTTCTCATAAAACTTAATCTACCCAACTCTTCATACATATACGAGTAGTAAAGTAAATAATTTTCAAAGTATAAAATAATTCTTAAGCAATATGCAGTAGATAAGTCGTAAATATGATCATAATATTATCATTCGCCATGTCCATACAAATGAAGTAAGCTTCAATTTCGCAAGGGAACCTTTAAACAAAACCACATAAGCTTACACATTTTCATATATTCATAACCCTGGCGATTTAATTAGCTGGCATACGTTAAGTCAAACTTATAACCACTAATTCCGAAGTAGAGTCCGTCGTCTTTAAAATGGCGAGTGGATTTGTTGAACCTAAGAGTACAATCCATAAACTTATTAACAGCCCTTGCGTAAAGGATGAAAGGCATAGGGATAAAATTTGTAAATAAATAGAACACATTTATTTTTAACTGTTTACAGTCCCATATAAAATTATTACGTAGACGGTCTGAGGCTTTGAAGCTCTAATTTGAAGCTTCATCTAGAAAGCGTCAAATATTGCAAATATGATACAAAAAAAATTCTATTCGTAAATTTTGCATTCTGATTTTGGGCTATGTGTGAATAGATATAGTACCATACATTATCGCAACGTAAGAAACCGGAACTCAAAATATGTTTTAGTATAAAGTCTGTTTAACTAGAAAAAATGTATATTTAAGAATTTTAGTAAAATTTTTAGTCCGCCAGGGTCTATCCTTGGAGCATGAAACTGGATTTGGTTTTGCTACAGATTTCTCATAATAATATAATAAAACATTTGACATGTCTTTGTTATAATATTGAGTTTGTAATATATGCCGCTTGACAGAGAATACAAATTATAATAATTTGTAATAAATTGGCTTTTACTGTTACTGTCGCCAGTTCGTAGCCCGCGTATAATATTGTGTGAAGTATAAGTTGCACTTTGCACAAGCACCACACATAATAACTTACAGTCCATACAGGTGTGACCGGTAGCTCTCCGTTATGCTAATTAATTAATTAAAACTTCTAAAGCTATGGCTTTCCAATTGACAGCCGTTATTAATGGTGACTTAATAATGAACAAAATTATTGGCTAAGCGATGGGGATATGATTATAGCGTTCTGCCGACAAAAAATATATCTAACTGAGATTGCCTTTAGCAATTATGCAGTTACAATTACATATTAAGCTACGGTGTGCCAGAGGGCAAAGAACATCTCCCCATCACCTCTCGTGGAGGCGTAGAAGTCATCCTTAAGGATACCTCCCAGAGTACGGGTAGTAGCGCCATTCTGTGTACTACGATTATCATACTGCGTCACCAACCCGTCAGCTAAATGTGGCGATTAAGGCATATCCCTTCAAATGGTGGACACAACTTTTGTGGAGGTCTTTGTCCAGCAGTGTACTCCATTGGGCTGACATGATGATCAACGTTGTCTGATATTTATGCGTACATTTTGAAACCAAAATGCTGCAGCTGAAATTTCAAGGGCAGGTTTGTTTTTCTGTATTTAAGGAGTTTTAGTCTTCTAGGACTATAGCACTCCGTAGGAACAAAACATACACCTTATATCTAAAAATCGAAATTAAACCCTAAATCAAATACATAAATTACGTTGTCACATACCCTTACTTACAATTTTATATAAAACCATAGCATAGCAGGGTTATCCTTATCATACTATATATGGAGATATAGTATGATATATAATATCATACTATATCTCCATATAGTCCAGCACAAAAATTCCGTATACAAACTTATACAATGTACTAAAGATAGCTATTACCAGAATTATTTTTAACAGTCTCCTCCAAAAGAATAGTTTAATTATTGCCACACTAACGTTTTGTTTTTCTCTTTCCAGTCATTCTTCGGCCGCTCCTACAACAACTTAAACTCCATCACGGAGTGTAAAAACAACGGCGAATGCGTCATCAACAAGAAGAACCGTACGGCGTGCAAGGCCTGCCGCCTTAGAAAATGCCTCATGGTTGGGATGTCCAAGTCCGGCTCCCGATATGGCCGCCGCTCCAACTGGTTCAAGATCCACTGCCTATTACAAGAGCAGCAGCAAGCAGCACAGTCTCAATCACCACCAAGAGTACCATCGTCTCAACATCCCTTAGCTCCACCTTTTCCTCCGCATCTTTTCCCAGGACTAGCCAGACCAAGAACAAAAGAAGAATTCGCTCTCCTCGGGATGGATGAATACAAACCACCTTGTTCTGCGTCACCTGATTCGCATAAAAGCGGCTCGTCTCCAAAGTTAGATGAGAAATCTAGACTAACACAGTCTAGACCCCCAGACAGACCGCTGACACCACCTAGAGATACCTTCGTCCACATGCCACTAGCTAACATATCCTTGCCGCACTTCCCCCACTCGCCATTCTTACCACCGCCGCCGTTCAGCCCCTTCGCGCACAACCACCCATTGCTGTTCCCGCCGGGCTTCCACCCCATTTATTCGAGACATTTGCTCGACCACCCTGCGTTACGGCAAGCTGCGGAAAACAATAATGATGTTAGAATCGATGACCACAACGCAGATTCATCGAAACGATTCTTCTTAGACGAGATTCTTAAACAGCAACGGTCAACGCAACCAACGCCACAAGAAGATGTTATCTCTGAAGCTGAATTTGTTCCCACGCCACCAGCTGAGAGGAGAACTTCAGAATCCCCATTGCAAGAAAACCCTATGGACTTATCTGTTAAGTCTGATGGTAGATCTAGTTCAGCGCGGCGGAGATCAGATGACAGTGAAATTATAGTGCCAGACAATGATGATGCCGAATCCGGTAGTGGAGCGGCCTCGGTGAGTGAAGACGAGGATGTGTCATACTCACAAATAAAGAGGATCAAGCTCCACCCGCTGGACCTCACGACTAAAGTGTGACGTCACTTCGTCACCTAGTGGAGTTTTTATAGACTGTTCAATTAACGTCAGTGAGCGAATAAGGCCAGTAAGAGGATTGTGATTTTTGTTTAAACTCAAACGCGAATGTTTGATTTGTTATCGCTTGAAAGAGTCTATCCAAATACGTATGATAAGTAATGTAGTTAATACAATGTTATTGGTACTTAACGAGCCCGGTGTAAGGTTATGTACAAAATGATCTGTAAATAAATAAATTATTCATTGACTAAGTTAGGTTACTATAGATAATGATTTATGTTTCTTTTTTTTGTGAAATGGAAACTGCCGGGTATCGCAACATTCCATTACGACAAAAGCCGTATATATTTTTGTAAAAAATTTGAATATAATTTATTTCTAGTAGAATTTGAAGTGTTGTTTGCGGTTGTAAAGCGTTAACTTCGGGTGCATTGTGAAGTCTTTTTTATATTTCTATAAGTCTTCGTATTTCTAAACTGTAGCTAAGTTCTATTATTTAATCACGACTATCTCTGTACCAACGTTCATTCTTATTATCTCTTTAAGAATTTTAGTTCTTTGAGATCTTTAGTTCTGTTTTCTTGAATTTAATTATTTCTTTTTTCATTTTTCTCATATTAGAAAGAGATGGTAAGAGTTTGAGGAAATATACTCGATTGTAACAAACATTCCTACTTTTGCTCAATGGTATTGTTATTTCTTTACATTTCAATTACTCAGAGTAATGAAATTATTCAGACACATTCATACTCAATGTAATACTTTCACGAACGTGTTTTTTTTGTAAATATAAATATAGGTAGAGTGTTTTTTTTTATTTCGTAAACAAAATATGTTTGTAATGAATACATTCCACGGAGACGTACAAAATAAAATATTCATGCACTCGACTTTGTTTTTGATTTTTCCCACAAAATAAGTGAAAACAAACATTTCATATAACTTACTATACCAGGAGAGCAGCACCTTGTACAAAACTATACTTATTCAGCTGCAGACAATCAGTATTTTGAAGTGAGGTAGCATATCATTCTTTCGCTATAAATGACTTTGAATGGGGAAATACTTCCTCCTTACAGAATACATATGATTATACCTCTAGATAAAAGGATGTGTTCTATTTTTACCTAGAGGTAAAAGCATTCGTAAAACGTTACTGGTGTGGGCGTCAAAAAACTCTCCAGTATTCATGGAAAATGGGGGACTGATAATAAAGATACGCACACCAATATACTATATTATATACTTACTATATTATTACGTGACTTGCCGAAACTAAACTATAGCAAAATTTGGGCAACTTGCTGAAACTAGGCTATAGCATAATTTGCGCAATAATTTGTAGCGATACGTTGCAATTAATGAACCCTTTTTTAACCAACTTAACTATCGCTTAGTTTCTGCATGGTGGATTTTTGATGCAGGGGGTGGGCCATAATAATCGCCACTTATTATCTTGGTGGCTCGGTGTTCAGGTAAAGCCTAGTACTCCGCCTGATTGTACTCAATGTAGGATTGCCATCCCATTAAACTTAATAATATCAGGTAAATATGCCTACTGCTGGACAAAGGCAATATTTGGAGCGTTGGAGTATAATCACCATGCTTTGCAGGCGTATCAGCGGTCATAGTATGATTTTCAAAGTACCTACTTAGAGTGATGTCAGATGAATAAGAGCGAGTCGCCTACAAACTGCGTTAGCCGTTTGGCGTTTAATATGTTAAGAACCATTAATGTAACTTGAATGTGAATAAACAATAAAAAAAAAAAAAAAAAGATATTCCCTCGTGACCTCTATGATACTGACCTCTGTGATAGTTGATACCGTAAGTACCAGATTAAATACGGCAGCGGCAGAGTACGGGAAGCAGTTGAAATTACATCAACGCTTGTACAAAACTGGCGTTCCATAGAAATATAGTATAAGTATAAAATAATATATTTGACGGAGTGGTTGGCATGGTACTCGTAGATAAATGGCTTTCAACCAAACCCATGCGGTTCGATTCCCACCATCGGCTTCAACGTTGACAATCCATTCCGGACCATTTATGACGTCACATGTGCTCATGTAAGCCGATTTAACGATTGATTAAGTCATTTTTTAACATTTATTTATTTGAACGCCATTTAAGGAATCGATGTTCGGTGACTTAGCCGGTAGAGCCCCAGGACAGATATTTGTGAGCATGAACATGTCTGTTTGTCCTGAGTCTGGGTGTAATTATCTATATCTCTAGTAGTTTATGTATGTAATGGATCAGTTATTTGGTCTCCATAGTACAAGCTCTGCTAAGTTTAGGATCAGGTGGCCGTGTGAATAATGTCCAAGGATATTATATTATATTATTGCTGACATGAAACATAAAAATACCGTGTTTCATAATCTGTTAGTTGGAAGATAAATTAGTACAACTATTTAGTTATAAAAACCTAAAGCACACGCTATGCAAAAAACATCATTATTTTTATGCGTATAATGTCATTGTTTTTCCAACGTAGTTTCCTACTGCATATAAACGAATATGAACAACATTGTATTAGGATAGACAAAAATAACATATAATTTATCATAACTAATTTAGAGTCAGAAAAATTGAAATCCGTAAGCGAACCAAAGTAGACGACATAGCTCAAAGAATTGCGAAACTGAAGTGGCAATGGGCGGGGTACATAGCTCGTAGAATCGATGGCCGCTAGGGCAGAAAGGTTTCGAGTGGTGACCACGAACCGGAAACACAGCGGGGGTAGGCCCCCTACAAGATGGACCGACGATCTTACAAGAGTCGCTGGAAACCGCTTGATGCGGGCAGCACAAGACCAGCCATTGTGGAGATCTTTGGGCCTCCCCCTGTGTTCAGCAGTGAACAAATAAATATATTTAATTAAAATATTAAACAAGTTCAAAATTCTCTGAAAAGAAACGATTTCACGAGTCTCCATTAAGAACGTGGGTGTAACGCACTCGCTCGAGTACCGTATCTTGCTTATTTACATTACCATAAGAAATAGGCCTAATGACAGCCATTAACTGAAAGGAAAACATAAAATATTTCACAATAAAATCCCTACTAACTTATTTATTTGTGACTGCTTACTTTCAGTATGCATGAAGAGATACTTATAAATAATAATTTGTTTTTGGTCAAGCACATGGTAGGGTTCCGTAGCTTCCTATTATGTTACGTGTACTTTTAATACAAAAGGCAACGCCTGCACTAGGTAAATTAAGCTCTGTGTTGCGGGGGACTACACAAATCTCACCCAGAATCAGAAACAATATAAATGGGTCACACGATTAGTTGTCTTATGCGGGGAATGAACCTGAAACACGAGAGCATCGAGGTAGTGATGATGTCCTCCCAAACGTATCCGTCGACGGCAACATCCTTAGCTTGTGTAGGCCTGGGCCCTAGCATGGAAGAGAGCATGACTAGCAAAGCCAACTTTTTTTTTTTTTACAATGTCACACAGTTCATCCTAGCCCCAAACTAAGCAAAGCTTGTACTATGGGTACCAGGCGACGATATACATACTTATATAGATAGGTAAATACATAGAAAACATCCATGACTCAGAAACAAATATTCGTGCTCATCACAAAAATATTTGCACTTACCGGGATTCGAACCCAGGACCACCAGCTTCGTAGGCAGGAGCACTACCAACTAGGCTACGGTGACCGACTGTACAAAAGCTTTTTTAGAGTTTCGTTTAATAATATAGAGTCACGCATACAGACATTGTAGGTTTACGCTCCAGACGTTGTTTGGACTGTCGAATGTGTTCGCATTATTCTTGGGATTTCCTCGTTTATTTTTGATAGGTTTATCATCACATATATTCGTATTTGTATCGCTGTTTAAGATCACGATCAAGTAAATAACAAATTTATTATCAACTAGCTGTGCCCCGCGATTATACCCGCGTTAAACTTTATAAATTATAGCCTATACGTTAATTCAGGGTATCCGCTAACTCCATACAAAATTTTATTAAAATCGCTCCAGCCGATTAGACGTGAAGAAGTAACAAACATACACACTCACCCACTCACAAACTTTGGCATTTATAATGTTAGTGTGATACACTGATTAAAATACAAATACCGTACAGCACTTGCACCAATAAGTGGTAATAGAAATGCTAAACAGTCAAATGATACGAGCCATATTGCGACATGCGATAGATGGACGAAAAAAGAATTATCGAAATTGGTTCGGAAACAACAAATAAATCGAGTAACATACATAAAGCCAAATTGATAACATCCTTTAAAATCTGGTTAATAATACCACGGTGAAAGTGCCCGTCCGAATACTTTAATTTTTTTTTATTCGTGTTTACGGCTCTGGCTTCTTTGGCCTTATGAGCCTTCAGTAAATATATTTTTATATCATTTATTTCCGTCATTGTCAAGTAAAGTCCGTCACAGTCAAGTCATACATAGTCCTTGTCCAACCCCAGTAAAGCAGTGGAGACTTTACTAGAGGCTTTTATGGAGTTTTGGTTACAACACGGAAAACCACAATTCACGTCACTATCGCACTTTCCTCCACCTGTGTACGTTGTCGAGGATGTTATGTCTAAAAATCCACCATATTTACACATAAAAACTCGAATTTACAACAGTTTTTGAAAATAAAACATAGCCTCGATGCGTCTTTTTCCGCGTTGGCGCCAAAACTGGAATACTTTAATATTTGTACGATATGGTAAATAGTTAAACTAGTTATAATAATATTCTATTATTTACATGTCACATGTTAAATGTAGCCATGTATACTCATGTTTGTACGAGTACTAAAGCCTGATCTTATAGTTTTCAGACTAACTTATCTTTTGCCCATACGATAAGTTAGTCTGAAAACTATAAGATCAGGCTTTAGTACTCGTACAAACAGTGGTTTATTATTATTATTAATTGTTTGGGGCTTGATGCCTTAATGGCATCTTGCTTCCTCGACCATTACTGATCTATTGTAGCAGAGCTCCTTAATATTGTCAAAGTTCACTGCTCAATCCTACAGCTTCCAAAAACATCCAGATTGATTGTGCAGTGAGTGTTTGTATCTCTTCCGGTTGCATAATATGGGAAGTGGTTACCCTAGTATCAGTTTTGTACTGGTCTAGGCTGTTGCCTTATGGCTACAACAGGGACCATACAGATTAACGTGCCCTCCGAAGCACAGAAATCATGTTGGCCATCACCCCTCTATGAACTGACCCCGAGGCAAGTTGCTTTACCTCGCCCATCACTTGCTGACCGATGAGAGCATCTGCTTAGTTTGCGCTATGACTGATTTATTTGTCAAAATCACTTATTGATGTGATGTTACATTTGGGGAACCAGTGAAAAGATTTATTGCAAATTTTTACGTGCCACTATTTTTTATTAACTTAGGAGAATTTCACTGCTTCACCAGACATTGCAGGCAACTGAGGTACCTAATTACGTGGAGACGCACGAAAGGGTCTGTTTTAAGAGTAGTTTTTGCTACCGTCGCTCTCGGTTAATACGCGAAGACGTTAATATAGCCATCGTTGAATCAGAAATGTTTTTATGCTGCTGTCTTTGCCAGACAGCGACTTTCAGTAACCCTTAGAAGATCGTCAGTTCACCTTGTTGTGAGACACGCTGCGTCTTCTGTCCTTTCTGCCCTGCGGCCCTCATTTTATTTCATAACAATAGTTACAAGTCAGAACATCACAATTTACACTTAATGATTTTATAAATAAATAATAATAATTAGTTAACAAAAAATATTTATAGTAATATTATAATAACCAATAGGTAGTAAATTAAGTCATCGGTAGATTCATAAACTCTGAGTCAAAATCGTAGAATTGTTTATCTACCATCATCAGGTTCTACAAGCTATGTGAACCGTCCACTACCACTTCTGATCGGCAATTCTTTTGGATGACTTAGAGATTACCGACCTTAGCCGTCTCCATTGCTCGTTGAGTGACTTTGAGCCTTCTGAGGAGATCCATGGTGAGTGACTACGTATCCGTCCCGTGAGGCATCATATATGTCACAAAGACGTATATTTATTATATACCAAACAAAAATAAGTAAATGTTATATAATTTGAATATAATTATTCAAAATATCAGTTTCGTCTAACCACCCATTACTTACATCATTAGCTAAATTATTACACGATTATTATACATTTAGCAACAGAACCGTTAAAGTTTTATTGAGTACTTTGATTGATTGGGATGCTTGCTCATATGAGGTGTGGTCTCAATCAATTCGTGAATAAATCTAAGGATTTGTAACAAGAAAAAATAGACAAAATGTCAGCTAATTTACATAAATGCCGCAAAAAATACTCAAGATACATAGAAGTAGGTAATCATTCAATGCTAGATTTGTTAAATGATGACAGTAGATAGATCGTTCTAGAAAAATAGGAAAACATAATGACACTATGGTCATAAATAAGGCTTATGTTGAAGGGTTAAAGATTGTCATAATGAAATACAGAATAAATATTCAGAGCGTTCCACGACGATATAAAGGAAAAATAAATTTAATATTGTAGATAGGAAATTTTGCTGATAGGAGACTACATTTTAATTTATTAATAATAAGATCTGGTTTTGGGGTGATCGCAAAGTCACCTGCTTGGTTCGGGAAATTTGTAATAAACAACCTGTATTTTGTAATTTGTTTGTAATCAAACACAAGAAAATTTTTTTTTTTCTCGTCACACTTATTTCCATACGAACGGTAGGGAAAAAAGTGTTTGACGTGGCAGCTACAGAGAAACTACCAAAAAACTCAGTAGGAATCCTTTTTTAAAATAATAACTTAACATCTTAGCCTTTTTTGACAACCAAATTTATTATATTAATTTAGCGATGTATGGTAAGATTTCTTTTTTGTCAACGGTCACCGTAGCCTAGTTGGTAGTGCTCCTGCCTACGAAGCTGGTGGTCCTGGGTTCGAATCCCAGTAAGTGCAAATATTTGTGTGATGAGCACGAATATTTGTTTCTGAGTCATGGATGTTTTCTATGTATTTAAGTATTTATCTATCTATATAAGTATGTATATCGTCGCCTGGTACCCATAGTACAAGCTTTGCTTAGTTTGGGGCTAGGATGATCTGTGTGACATTGTCCATATATAAAAAAAAAAAAAAATCTAATATTACATATTTTTTTTTTTTTTTATAAAAAATTTTAATTATAAACATTTTTTCATTTCATTTCATTTCATTTCTAATACAAAGTTATTATCAAAAAGCGTTGAATAAACTCTAATCATTCCCGAGCAGTTTTATAATTAACATATTCAGAAACTTTGTAACATGCCTTGCTACACAATTTGTCTTTAATTTTTGTTAATGTCATTGGGAAGATTATTATAGAATCGTAAACACTGCGTACACTTTGGTAAGTACCATGTCTTAAATGAAATTAAGATATTTTTTTTATGTTTTGTTTTACACAAGGGGGTACTTATTTATTAATGCTTTGAAATGTTAATGCTAATTGTTAGAAGTACGTTATTTCAAAGCATTAATTAATAAGTGCCTACTTGAGTAGTTCGAGTTGATTGGCTATCGGGGATATAACTACCTTAATTTGAGCTGATACTAAGATTTTGTTAACACAACCAAGGGAGATTACATTGTATATGTGATTAGGCGAACTACTAACTGTTTTGTGTACTTTTCGAGGCATGAAGGTATGAAACTGGCAACTTTCTGACACTTGGCTGCTACTGAGACTGGGTTAACTAATAGAAGTAGAAATCAGACTCAGAACTGACTGTTTTGAGTTCTCACTGAAGCACGAGGTATGAGAATCTCGCCTGACTCTGGGCTGTTACTGAGATGTATTTAATAGTTCACTGCCTGCCAACATCCTAACCCTGGATTGGTACTAGCCAGATTTTTTTTTATATTATTTATTCAGGACAGCTAATATTTGCTACATATTTATTACCACTAACCTAAATAAGCACATCTTATAACCATTATCTTTGAAATAACAATGCCATCTTCCGGACTCTAGGCAGTTAATGAGACTTTCTTAATCACACTCATTGGTATGACGCTGACAACTTCCTCACTCAGGGCTGGTACTGAGATTTTCTTAATTACACGTTTTAGTTTACTGTACTGATATTAGGGTAGCTGGCATGATTCAAGAAGATATGTGCAAGACTGACTCATTTTAGTGCTCTCCGAGGCGTGCCATGACAACTGCCAATATACTACTGAGATCTGCCGGACTCTCGTTCAGTACTGACATTATCAGAACTCAAACGAACCTGCGGTTAAACAGGCAGTCAATTAACTGGGTAAGTATATGGTCTTCTAACAATTTTATCGTCAATTTATGTACTTCAGAATAATAATTAGATAGTTGTAAGTTTATTAAGTAGATAAGTTGCGTGTATTAGTATTTGAGGTCAGAATGAAGTCACATCGTTTACCTAAATACTAGTAAATAGTGACCAACTGAAATAACTGGTTTGGAAGCACTAGCAAAACAGACCCAGGTCATACGGATAATATTATTTCTTAACTGTCATTAAAATTAACTAAACCTTACTGAATATCTAAATAACTACTTGTCATAATTAACGGTTCAATCATTATATTTTAAGCTTTATTTATATATCATCATCCCAACCAAATGATGTCTACAGCTGGACAAAGACGTCCCCAAAATATTTCCACAATGGATTGTGTCCATCGCTTAGATGGATATCCCATAATTACCACGCCTGACAGATGGGTTGGAGGTCAGAGTTTGATGGTGATAGTACCAGTTTCAGGTAAGGATTTCAGGTTCTTCAGTATTTCGCGCAAACACTAAATTGATATAGTATCAAGCACGAGTCAAACAAAAAAGTGATAGATCTTTTTAGTGCAATCTGAAGTGCGCGGGAGTTGGTTTGTCAGAAAATACTCGTCTAATATTGGACTGTGAGTCCAATTCCAGCACACTTAGCATTACACCTGAAATACCTATCACGTTTGTGCTCACGACTCGTGCTGCTTATTAGCAGTCAGTCAAAATAACGCTATTTAAAGCATACTGCCAGTCATTCTACACGTGTAGCCTGTGGACCAGATACAGTCAGAGGGCATACAGCGACCTGCGTGTCCAATATAACAACGCGCTTAGGGTACTGCTGGGGCTGCCGTGGCGGTGCAGTGCGTCAGGGATGTTCGCCGAGACGCGTATTGACGGGTTCGCAGCTATCATGCGAAAAAGGTGCGCTTCCTTGATGGCACGTATCCGTGGCAGCACCAACACTATCCTAGGCGTGTTTGTAAAAAGGTGGGAGTCCCCTATGATGAGGAGGTGGATGCAGCTACATGTTTCTGTTTAATGTGAGCTAGTTATTTATGTTTACTAACAATATTTTTTAAGGAAATTGTTTACTAACACACTATGGACTTTGTCTGAAATAAATATATTATTATTATTATTATACAACCAAAGACGCCTTGTTCTCCTTATAAGGTCTGTGTTGGAAAGTAATACAATAATATTAAAATTAGTTCAGTCAATATTACCTAAAATGATTGACTTTTTTTTTTCTTTATATACCGGTGTTGTCACATCACATTTTATTATATAAAACACATACGGTCTTATTAACTGGTACTTTCTGTCAATGAAAAAGGCAGTAGAAGTCCGGAGTTTTGGTTGAAAGAGTACGTAATACTGGCAGTCCTGCAGTAACTCTAGGTCATATTCAGAGTAAAATAAATAACATTAAAGGCAAAGTTATAAAATCGGACATATTTAATAGTTTACGAGTCAATAAAGCTTGTATTCAATTTTGTAGGTCAGGTACATCAAATATAAACGAGAATAAATATATCATCAGAATATAATCACGGTGCATTTTTTACGGGGACCCAAAAACCTCATTTTTCTCATAAAACTAGACTTCTTTTATTTGTTCGGTTTCATTAGTAGATAGAGTTTCCACCTCTATTTATATTACAGCTTATATAAGAGGTCGTCAAGGAATGTACACACCTTTTACCTACATCTTAAAACATATATTCAATATTATAAATTATGTAAAACTGTTGCATATAAGTAACTACCTATTAGTAAGACAAATTGCTGAAAAATATTTTATTTCAGTGTATCATTTTGTGACCTTCAGAATTAAAATGTACGAGACAAGGTCTCAATTTATATAATTTAGTATACAATTATAGTTCGTAAGATTATAAATTCAAATTTCCAAATATTGCAATTTCGTGCAAATGTTAGTTTCATAACAAAAACTACTTCACAAATCATTATTATATTATTCAAAATTTACACCTAATAATAACTTATAGCATCTGCTAAATGTTAAATTATATTCCAATACTATTCAACATCATCATTTATTGTTTGTAGTTGCCGCAAATGGTTGCAATTTTTTTTTGTATTCGATTATACAGTCACTCGTTACATCCGTGACTTCACCTACTTTATAGAAAATAATGAGATTTTTACCGAGCAGAGCTTGTACAGACGCCAACACATCAAATTATCCCAAGCTTTCAAATTTATTTTATAGATTCTCAATTTTATCACAAAACCATAAGGTTCACGTTCAATTATGGAAATTTGACAGATTGGGGTAGCTTGATGTGCTGGCGTCTGTACGATGAAAACCAGATAACTGATATACTACTTTTGTAAATAGATACTTATATAGATAATTACATCCTGACCTAGGACAGACAGAAATGGTCATGTACACAAATATCTGTCTTAGGTGGGAATCAAACCTATGATATTAGTAGTAGTATAAACAAATTTTTGTACACATTGTGAGCCTTCAAAAATCAACAATGAAACAATGCCGATTTAGTTTTATAAACAAATCTAAAAAACAATCCAATGTCTATTGGTATGACAACGACGTAACGCGACAAACTGATTTAAAAATATAAAAATATATTGTGGAGCCCCTAAGGTCCCTTGTAAGTGGTCCCCGGTGAACCTGTACTGCCAGACTATTGTTGTTTGTGTTGGTGTTCTCAAGGCTCACAAGCGGCGCAGTTTTTTATCTATAAATGTTCTATAAATTCAATATCAGCTGTGTTTTGACGGCATCATTAAATTCTCGTCGCTGAGCAACGCGGTAGCCATGGCGACGGGTCAACACGGATACTATTGGCTACAAAGAATATTGACTTCCAATAAACGTAAAGTGTATTGAAGAGTGAGAGAGAGCCCCTTACTACTGATTGGACGATATTTTGATATATTTTTTTTGTATTTGTTTACAAATTTTATTACTTTTTTGTGGAAATATTTTAATCTAATTTGTACTTAGAATAAGGTGTTTTTGTGCCGTAATGTGTACATTAAAATAAAAAACAGTGTATAAGTGTAATCTAGTATGTCAGCGGGTCATGGCAGCGACGTCGATACAGGTCAACCTGCCTCTTCATCACTCGATGCTCCGGTAAGGTGCCCCCTTTGCTCAAATTTAAAACTTTTTAAAACTCGTCGGGGATTAAATATACATTTAGGGAAAAAACACAAACCACCAAATTTTTCTCAGAGCCCTAGTCCCAATAACAGCAATAGCCCAAATGCATGCTCCAATAACACCCATTCGCGACTTTCACTAGCTCAAATTTTAAGCAATCTTAAAAATTCTGTACCGCTAGTGAAAAGAATCCCTCGAGGAGCTAGGCAATTAGTTGCACAAACCCTAGCTCAGTGCATTCGCATTGTTCTTCGGGACAACAATGAACACAGCTGGAGGAATTTGCTCACCTTTGCCTATGCAGTTTTGCACGCAAAAAAATCAAATAATCCTCAAAATAATTTAACAACCGAAATTAAAAATAATTGTACCCACTACGACACCGATCAACAAGCAAATTTTGCTGTTGATAACTTTAGAATACGGTATAACAACTCAAAAACCTTATATAATTATGTTCAAACCAAATTAGGCGAAGGTGACATCGGGGGCGCCGCCAGGCTTCTTTTTAGCAGTGATGTAGTGGCCCCTTGCACGCCGGACACACTTGGAGCGCTGCAGTGCAAGCATCCGGTGCCAGCAGATGACCTCAGCTTTCCAGCACCACCCGTTAGTGAAACAGCTTTATCTGTAACTGCCCGGGAAGTGTCAGTGGCCGTATCTTCCTTCCGGAGTGGTTCCGCGGGCGGCCTTGATGGTTTGACCCCTCAGCATCTCCAAGACCTGATTAATCCATCCATGGGGGTCGCTGGCGAATCACTTTTGCAGGAACTTACGGCCCTGATTAACTTAATGCTTAGCGGCAATGTTTGCGGATCCATTATTGATGTTTTGTACGGGGCGAACCTCTGTGCCCTTTACAAACGCGATGGTGGCATCCGCCCCATTGCTGTTGGATGCGTTTTCCGTCGTATGGCAGCCAAATTATGTTGCAAACACGTACATGGAAAGCTTTCATCCGTTTTCCAGCCCCTGCAGCTCGGATTTGGCTCCAAGGGGGGCTGTGAGGCTGCCATACACGCACTTTCCACTTATTTATGTGGTGGTAAAGGTGAGGTCATCCTTAAGGTTGACCTGAAGAACGCCTTTAACTCTGTAAATAGGGATACCTTGTTGGCCGAGGTGCAAAAAGAAACCCCCGAAATTTATCATTTTATTTGGCAATGTTACCGTTATCCCACAAAATTATTATACAAAGGACACACTTTAGATTCAGCCGTCGGATGCCAACAAGGTGACCCTCTCGGACCGGTCATTTTTAGTCTTGCCATACACCCAATAATTCGGCAGCTAAATTCAAAATTTAACGCATGGTATTTAGATGATGGGACCCTAGGAGGTGATGCTGTAACTGTCCTGAATGACCTAATTTTCTTAAAAGAATCATTAAAATCAATTGGCCTCGATCTTAACCCATCCAAATGCGAACTTTTTATAACAAACGAAGTCAATAAAAACACTATAACTTCTAAATTTAATTATATAGCCCCAGATATCAAAATCCTAAATAAAAACTCGTTACGCCTCCTGGGGTCTCCCATCCTGGAAGAGGGGTTCTCACCATTCATAGACGAAAAAATTCAAAATTTCATTGATATTTCAGAACGATTTTCTAAACTAAACTCACATTCATCATACACATTGATTCGGTACTGCTGTTTTGTTCCCAAATTTACATACGTCATACGTTCTTGTCAATTATGGAAACATTCGGTCCTCCTTGGAAAAGTTGACCAAATTTTACGTGACACCCTATGCTCAATTTTAAATTTAGACCTGGATGACCGTGCCTGGGCGCAAGCTACTCTTCCTGTGCGCATGGGCGGCCTTGGCATCCGTAAAATTACTAAGGTTAGCTTACCAGCGTTTCTGTCCTCAGTCCACTCTACCAAGGAACTAATCGGTAAAATTCTTTCACCTACTCAGGTTAGTTCAGAGGTAAGGTGTTCGACTGATGCCATAAACGTTTGGAAAATGACCTGTTCAAGTTCAGACCTACCCACGAACCCGTCCTCCCAGAAACAGTGGGACCAGCCGCTTTGCGAGTTAGTGCGTAATAATCTCATAAATACATGCACGAACCTCGCGGAACGCGCCCGTCTACTGGCTGTGGGAGAATGGGAGTCGGGTTTATGGTTACAGGCGTTACCGTCGCCCAACATAGGTACTATGCTGGACAACGGTACTTTTCGCGTCGCTGCCGGCCTCCGTCTGGGTGTCTCATGCGTTGCTCCGCATCGTTGTAGGTGTGGGGAAGCGGTCGATCACCTTGGACGCCATGGTCTGTCATGTTGCCGTAGCGCGGGCAGAATCTCACGCCACAGTAGCATCAATGACATAATCCGTCGGGCTCTTTCCAGCGTTGACGTCCCAGCGGTTCTAGAACCGAGCGGCTTGGCACGTGATGATGGAAAGAGACCCGATGGTATGTCATTGGTTCCGTGGAAGATGGGTAGGCCCCTGGTGTGGGACGCAACATGCGTCGACACCCTTGCGCCCTCCCATCTTCCCCATACGTCGGGTTCTGCAGGCGCTGCTGCTGCTTTGGCGGAAACCCTTAAACGGCGCAAATACACAAATTTGGCAGCAAATTTTGTTTTTGAGCCGTTTGGGGTAGAAACCTTAGGACCATGGGGCCCAAGCGCACATCTAATGTTTCGGGAAATAGCTAAACGTTTGATCGACGCTTCCCATGATCAGAGGGCTGGTCTCTTCTTGGGTCAGAGGATCAGCATTGCCATCCAGCGTGGCAATGCGGCCAGCCTTCTGGGCACTTTTCCCATAAGCGATGCGGAGGGATTATTGGACGCCTTTTAGGGTAAATAGTGTATCATAGTTTATCTAGTTTTAGCTTATAATTTCATTTTATTTAATTTAATTACTGAAATAAATGTTTTTACAATCCAATTGAAATTAATGTGATTACACACTAAATTAAATCCATTCCGTTTTGAAGAAGGTAATAATTTTTGTATTATAGAGAATAACTACCTTATTCTCTATAATACAAAAAATATTACCTTCTTCAAAACGGAATGGATTTCATTTAGTGAAGAAGCAATTCAAACTTCAATGAAATTTCTTGAAGAAGCAATTCCTCTTAAAAACTTCAATGATATACCGTTTCTTCGGTAAATAAAACCGATACCATACAAACATCGGTTTCTCATGTCACCGGTAGCCATAGAGCCTTCATTGATGTTTTTACATCATTCAGTAATCAGTTCACTAGAACTAATTGGTCATTAGTTCCTTAGTACTTGAGTTACAAGCCAGGGCATGAAAGTTTTACTTCAATATTGAGTCGTATTTTAAGAACTATAAGGCGTAATTTTGAATTGATCATTTTTAATGAAGTAGTGATGGTTGTTCTAACTCCAATGAATGAAACCTCTGTGGCAGGATAAGTATACTTATTCTAGCTTTTGATGATAGATTTAAATGAGAACGGATATACTTTGCAGCTTTATGTTATAATAATAATAATAATAATATCTAGGGACAATGTCACACAGATCATCCTAGCCCCAAACTAAGCAAAGCTTGTACTACGGGTACCAGGCGACGATATACATACTTATATAGATAGATAAATACTTATATACATAGAAAACATCCATGACTCAGAAACAAATATTCGTGCTCATCACACAAATATTTGCACTTACCTGGATTCGAACCCAGGACCACCAGCTTCGTAGGCAGGATCACTACCAACTAGGCTACGGTGACCGTGTTGTAGTCTAATTAAACTGACTTGTTGGACTAGTGGTGAGTGACCCCGACTGCTAAGCTAGAGGTCGTGAGTTCCATCCCCAGGAGAAATCTATTTGTGATGAACACGATAATTTGTTGTGAGTTTCTGTCTCTACCCTACCCTACCCTGTCTAGTTTGGAATCAGATGGCAGTGTGTTAGTCGTCCAAATTTATTAATTATTTTGTTACTTTATTCATATTTTCCGTTATTGAATATATTTTTAAAAATACAAATCACAAAGATATACATTTCAAAATATAAAAAATAGTATCTGCTACCGGCAGCATGAAAACGGTCCATGCACCAGCTACAGAGACAGGAACCTCCTCACAATTAGAGCTGTGTCTAAAAGCACAGATTTATTTATGTTATTATTATTGATAAACAACTAATCAGCCTTACTACAAGCCGTACTGCTACTTAGCCTACACCCAACCCGGGAGCCTGGTGCAGGTTTTCTAAAGTCTACGGTAACGGTAGGGGAAAACGGTAACAATATTTGGACATCTCGACTTGGGAGGTACGTTGCAGAACACTCTCTTTCTCTTTATGAGCATCTAGACTTGGGAGGTACATTGCAGAACACACTTCCTTTCACTATTTCCACGTCTCGACTGGGAGCAACTTACGTAGAACACAAAACACAAAGATGGCTGCTGGATATTGGCCTCCCCAAAGATTTGGTTAGGCTATGTCAGAGACATTCTAGGTTGTTACTACTCACAAGGGTAACCACAAAGTGGTATTTAAGTTTCTCGTCAACACGAGAAACTTAAATATTGTGTATGAAGTGTACAGGAAACAAGACTACTCCTTTCGTTTAATAATAATGATAATAATAATGTCCTCCTAGCCGAATTTCGACCACGGCGGCCAGTCTCAACAGAGATTAGCCATCTGCGCGGGACATATTATAGTGCTCATGTGTGTGCGCAAACACAAGAGCACTTTCTATTCCATCACTCTCATGATCCGATGGGACGCCTAGCGACACGACCGGAAAGAGGTCAGGTACAGGACCGACGGCTTTACGTGCTCTCCGAGGCACGGGGGTATAATACCGCCAACTCCCAGACTTCGGGCTGATATTGAGAAATTTTTCTTTTTACAGAAAACTCCCAAAATCACTTTTTGGCCCGACCCGGGATTTGAACCCAGGACCTCGTTCTCTGCGGGTGAACACGCTACCGCTAGACCAACGAGGCAGTCAACCTTTCGAAGCAGTCCTTTCGTTTACTTCCATTGTGAAAGTGTCATGCTCTACCAATTTTCTCAAGCTCTTTCCTCCTCTACTCAATATAGCGTGGTCTTCTTTCCTCTAGCATTTCCAAGACTTCTTCATTTTGTTTTATCTCATTCTCTTAGTTTCGAGATAGAGCAAATACATACATACATACATAGACTCACGCCTGTTCCTCAGAGGGGTAGGCAGAGACCACGGACTTTCATTAGACACGATCCTTGCACACTTCTTTCGCTTCGTTTACTGACATTATATTCTTCATATATGCTCGCGGATTTAGGGTAAATAGAGCAAAGTGTTTTGTCAAACGGTTACAATCATACTCATTTGCCAAGAGTTTCGATTTCATATCTGGAATGACAGAGCATTGATATGCCATCGCAAATTACTTGGTAACTTAAACTATACTCATATGTGACAGAGGCTTTACGATCATAATGATGTTCAGATATTCGATAATACATGTAAGAGAAAACATTGAATAAGTGCTCGACAAAAATTCTCTCGGTCAATGGTGTTAAAGTATTATACGCAGCAGGCATCGCAAATTAAACACTCTTTTAAATAATAAATAACATTCACCAACAATATGGCATATGCCAGAGTAAGAAAACAGTCGTAAATTATTACTTTAATGAAAAAAAATTAATACATAAACTTTAAAATGACAACTATTGGGAAGTCATTAAAGAGGCATAAAAACACTGGGTATACTATATGCCTCAGGGCTTTTCTAAAAACAAGACGTGTATATTCTAAATAAACTTGGCTTGACACGCTACCACGTGTCTAGATTCCTAATAACAATAGCACACAGTTGTTACTAAAGCCAAGTTCTAGAAATTCTTATTTATTAGTGACTAAGCTTTTTAGACTAAGATGGACCGATGATCTTGTGCGGGTCGCTGGAAACCGCTGGATGCGAACAGTACAAGACCGGCAATTGTGGAGATCTTTGGGGGAGGCCTTTGTCCAGCAGTGGACGTCTTTCGGCTGATGTGATGATGATGATGAAGATTTTTTATTAACTGTCTCGTTGGTCAAGCGACATCATGTTCACATCATCAGCTTCATATCGTCGACTGCTGGACATAGGCATCCCCCTAAGGTTTCTATAAAGTTGTTATTTGAAGGGGTTTGCCTGAGACACCGCGCTTGGCATGCGAGTTGGCGACCGTAGTTAGGTGGTAGCTATAGTACCTGGTGTACCTTAGTCGCCTTATACGACATCCACGGGACGGTATGGGGTGGCTCTGTTATACTCTCTAGAGCAGTGTTTTTCAACCTGTGGGTCGCGAAAGTTCAATAGAGAAGTTGCAAAAAGTTGGGAAAGCTAGTCATAGCGCGAAGTTCCAAAACTCTGGCTAGTACTTTGTCCCTTAACCACCACCTGACCTCTGAATGATAAAGTAAATTTTGGTGGAGTGCTTTCTATTCCAATTCTTCACAAAAATTTAATATTGTATATATCCGAACCCTATGAAAATGAATAAAAATGTTGGATTCAATGTGTCACAAAATGAAAGAAACATGGAAAAAGGGGGTAAAAAACGGGTAGGGGGGTCGCGTGATGAAAAAGGTTGACACGGCAACATGTTCAACCGCCGCTAATGAGGTCCGAAGATCAAATCCGCGGTCAAGCCAATAAAAAGATTTTTGGTAGTTTTCTGCCAAGAAATTATCTCAGTATGAGCCTGGAGACTGGAATTTAGCGGTGTATACCCCGTGCCTCAGTGAGCACGTTAAGCTGTCGGTCCAGTACCAGTTCTATTTCCGGTCGTGACAGCTGGCTGTCCCATCGCATCATTAGCAGATAATTTTTTACATTATTGACTTTAATAATAATCTCCCGGCCGAATTTCAGCCACGACGACCAGTCTCAATGGAGGCTAGCCATTTGCACGGGAAATTATAGTGCACAAGTGTGCATGGGCACTTCCTATTCCATCACTCTCATTATCCAGTAGGACGACTAGACACTACGGAAAAAAGGTCAGATACTGGAACGGCGCCTTTACGTGCTCTCATAGGCACGCGGTATACTGCCGCCAACTCCCAGACTTCGGGCTGATACTAAGATTATTTTTTTACAAAAAAATCTCAAATGCTCTATTTGGCCCGACCCGATATTTGAACCCAGGACCTCAATTATTAAAGATCAATATTTGTTTAGTAATAAATAACCAAAGAGAAGAAACTGTATTTGCGGTCACTTGTCAACTTAACAGTATTTTTTCCTGATAAGATTATATTGATTTATAGACTAGTCAAATGATATTCACCAAAGTGGGAATAGGCTACGAACAACAGACACGCAGACCACAAACCGGTAACAGATAACTTGCAACCATATAATTAGACAACACCCAATCGTAAACCAAATATCTACATATAGACGTGACGACATGACAAGAAACACGTTCTTTCCATAATATGGAGTTAATCACAGCTTTTATGAATGAAATATATGCCTAGCACAAAAACGGACATTAACTTAATCAAAATTCATATTATCAGCAATGAATGGTTCTCCAAGAATCTCGTAGAACTGGTGTCCATTTGCTATTACGCTGGTTTGTGACTGAAGCCTTTTTACAGTAATATATACCAACTTTTTGCAACAATATCACCGTATAAGTGAGCTATGTTTTAAAAATAATGAGTGTCCGCGTTGCGCACGCGCAGCGGGGCGTTGATATATGGAGACAACACACATAGATCACGCAGTTGGTACTTTCGTCTTGTATATGCGAGTACAAACGCGTTTTTCGTTAATAATCAACAATTTATAGAGTAACTCCATTAACCACGGGGCCGAACAAAGAAGTATTTTTACGATCCTGTTTTATTTATTTAATATTTTATTCGAACGCTAAATCTTGTTTTAGGAAGTGCAATCTTCCGTATTGTTCATTGCTATTTTTGTATTTTAATCACATACCTATTTAGAGTATTATTATTCATATTTGAAGTCTTCTTCCCGGGTATGACCTTAAACTGCCTCTATTGGGGGCTCTAGAATCGAGGGATTCATCAGAGGCCTACGTTAGCTGGGGAGATGAGCCTCTAAGCACTGGCCTGCAACTATTTTTTAAATATAATATATAATAGGGACAATGTCACACAGATCTTCCTAGCCCCAAACTAAGCAAAGCTTGTACTATGGGTACCAGGCGACGATATACATACTTATATAGATAGATATATACTTAAATACATATAAAACATCCATGACTCAACAGAACTCAGAAAAACTCATCAAGGAATTGGAAAACTCTGATCACAAACCCGGAACGGGGTCTCCGTTAGGCGCGAGTAGGGTCCAACCCGAAATATGCGGCAGATTTCTACAGCTGACCTAGCTCCACACAGTCCACACGTATTGGCTTGCCTTTCCTGTGGGCTCAGCTAGTGAGTCCTAAAGAGGAATGCAGGTCTTGGCCAACCCTGCGCTTCCTTTACTCCGTCCCAGGCGGTGTATTGTCTTGTACTTAGCGTGTCGATGGCAAACTAATTAGATTTTTATGGCCCAGAACGTGGCCACACTGATTGCCCTGCTTGTGGCATTCTTAAGGTCCTGCCATGAACGTGTGGTAGGGCAGGCTAGGTACTATGTTAAGTGGGCCATGGATAGTACCGATGCTCCACAAATATAGCCCATTTTAGGGTTGCTCGACAATCCCTACCGGAGTCTACTTAGGTACTTCCAGATCGGGGACGGTAATTGATGTCCAGGCGGGAGGTTTTCGGAGGGCGTGATAAAATGCGTGTCTTCGACCAGTGTGTGTTACCAGTGATGACTTACGGAACAGAGACGTGGTCGCTCACTATGGGCCTTTTTAGGCGGCTCAAGGTCCTCAAAGAGCAATGGAAAGGGCTATGCTTGGAGTTTCCCTGCGAGATCGAATCAGAAATGTTGAGATCCGTAGGCGAACCAAAGTGACCGACATAGCCGTAAGAATTGCCAAGCTAAAGTGGCAGTGGGCAGGGCACATAGCTCGTAGAACCAACGGCTGCTGGGGCAGAAAGGTTCTCGAGTGGCGACCACGAACCGGAAGACGCAGCGTGGGCAGGCCCCCTACTAGATGGACCGATGATCTTGTGCGGGTCGCTGGATGCGGATAGTGCAAGACCGGCAATTGTGGAGATCTTTGAGGGAGGCCTTTGTCCAGCAGTGAACGTCTTTCGGCTGATATGATGATGATGATAAAATGTTCCAGTACTCATATTTGAAGTAAAAAGTTAGAGTGACAATCTGGTTGGGAACAGATTCTTTTGGTATAGATAGAATAGAATAGAATACTCTTTATTGTACACCATAAAAATAAATACAACATGAGATATTACATAGACAAGTTGTACAAAGGGCGGTCTTATCGCATAAAGCGATCTCTTCCAGACAACCTTAGGATGGATAGGAGCTGAACAATAACTTATAGCTAGCAGTAGGTGTGCAACAAAAGATATACCAAAATTATGGTATATCCATAAATAAAACTATTTTTAGTGAATTTACTGTTAAAATATGAGAAAGATAAAATTAAATAAGCAAATAAGAAGAGATCATCTATCGCCGGAGAATCTCTATAGCGCCATTCAGCTTTTTAGCGCTCGCCGTAGAACGCCATCTATTGACGGACATATGAACTATTAGAGTTAATAGATGTGGTTCACTTCGTGGATTGATTTTTGGTGTGTTACATTCTGTTATTTTTCTACATTCACTACAAGAAAAAACATAATTAGAGATAGATACTTAACTTAAGAAACCATCAATTATAATATAATAGATTTTTAGGTTTTATATGTGTTTTTATCATTACGTTTGCCTATGAGGCTTTTACTGCTTCACCCGACTGTGTCAAGTGGGGCTCAAGGCATCCATAACTTCAGCGTCCAGATATTTAGCTATAAATATAAATAAAGTTAATAGTCTGGAATATTTACGAGGTTCAATGACGTCATTCAATGCAACTTGGCAGAAAATAGTTTGTAAAAAAACGTAATATCAAAATTACTACGTATAAAATGGCTAATCAGCAGACTAATTTAAAAAGATCTACAGATATGGTTAGGTTACGTTAGGTTGTCGCCTTGCTTAATAGGAAGGTAATATCAGCGCCGATTGTGTCTTGGGTTTCATCCCAGTACAGTACAACTTGTAGTGTGTATAGTTGTTCTGGGTTTGCGTGTGTTTGTGCGACCGTTTTGCTTGTGAATTGCATGTTTGTAAAATCCACCATGATACAGAGAGTCATAAAGCAAGTGCACAAGTTGCTTTCCTTAAAAAATGTTTTTCTCAAGTTAGTCTATAATTTATTAATAATATAATATCCTGGGACATTATTCACACACGGCCATCTGATTCCAAACTAAGCAGAGCTTGTACTATGGAAACCAGATAACTGATATATTACATATCCTATTTTTCTTTTGTAAATACATACTTATATAGATAATTTACACCCAGACTCAGGACAAACAGACATGTTCATGCACACAAGTATCTGTCCTAGGTGGGACTCGAATCCACGACCTTTGGTGTGAAAGGCAAGCATCTACCAACCACGCCAACCGGGTTCCTTACTTGTTTAAAAACATTGTTTGCTTCATAATATCAGCCAAAAGACGCCCACTGGACAAGAAAGGAAGTTTAGAACATTCTATCCTCCTCCTCTTATAAATTTCCTTTCTTGTATTCCAATTCATTTCATTTTAGATTTTTGATATGAATTGTACAACAAATGTTTCAACACAATGTAAATTGTTAAGAAATAAATGACTTATGACTTCATAGTGCACATATTATAATTTATCCACATCCATAGCTTGACTGGTAAAAAAAAAATTGAGCCGGCACGGGACGCCTGGCAGATGTGAAACATCGACATAATTTTTTTAAATTAATATGCAGAAAATAACATATTTTGATATGAACTAAATATGTCATAATGATACAATAAAATATTATGATTAATAATCGCACAGCCGATTGTTTTGTTTCACATCAAAAAAAAAATACGTGGCGACGCGTCGCTCTCCCAGAAATCTTTTTTACGTGCGGCTATAGATGTTTCACATCAAAAATGCCTATGCTATTATGTCTGCTTCTGTAACTCGGTGGGCGTTATATAAATAAATATATCATATACAATAGTATTATGCCTCTAATGCCAATTCTTAATAATTAACAGCCACAGATTCATCCTAACACATCCTGGTCTCAACTTCCTCATATTTATATCATTCTAGGTCGTCGGCCACGGTACAGATCATATTGTAAGAATCTGAACAAAAACTCGATAGCTAATCTTCACATATAATAAAATGGTAAGGAAGTAAAAACTATACATTGAATATTTTTTCAAGAAGTAATTACCACGTGTTCTAGAACGATACCGATGTCGAATGTAAAGGTTGTAAAATGTTTGTCTGTTTGTACATATCACTGACAATTTATTTTTTTGTTATTACACATTGTCTCCCCGAAGCGGCAACGGGATCAGAATCTTTGTATATCATATTTTACATTTTCCTGTTAATTTTTTTAGTAATGTCTTATCACAAAACACACACACACACACACCTGCTCCTACACACTCGGATACATAACCTCACACAATCACTCACCCATGAACATACACACACATAAAATAAATTCTTATTTCGTTTAATTTTATTGTTAAGTATAGTTTAGTTGTCTGTTTACCTGGTTCCTGCGATACAAGTCTAGAACTTAGTGTAGGGACCAATGTCAATTGTTTAGTGTAATAAATTATATTTTGTTAAATAAATAAATAAAATAAACTCGTATAAATAAACTCGTATGTTGTTTCCCTGACATACATTTATAGGTATTGGCATCATCATTATCAAATCAGCCTAAAGACGACCATTGCTAGACAAAGGCCTCCCCCAAAGATCTCCACGATTGCTGGTCTTGCGCAACCCGCATCCAGTGATTTCCAGCGACCCGCACAAGATCATCGGTCCATCTTGCAGGAGGCCTGCCCACGCTGCATCTTCCGGTTCGTGGTCGCCACTCGAGAACCTTTCTGCCCCAGCGGCCGTCGGCTCTACGAGCTATGTATGCCCACTATATATGTATGTCGGTTACTTTGGTTCGCCTGCAGATCTCAGCATATCTGATTCGATCTCACAGGGAAACTCCCAACATAGCCCTCTCCATTGCTCTTTAGGTGACCTTGAGCCGTCTAATAAGGCCCATACTGAGCGAACACTTCACAGGCATAAGCTACGGTAACCGTTTACAATTTAATTTAACTCGACGCCCGCAATTCAAAGCGGCACTTTCTATTCCATCAGTCTAATGATCCGATGGGACAATAGCGACACGTCCGGGAAGAGGTCAGGTACAAGACCGACGGCTTTACATGCTCTCTAAGGCACGGGTATTATATCGCCAATAACCAGACTTTACCCTGATACTGAAAAAAATTCTTAACAGAAAAATCCCAAGTTAGCCCGACCCGGGATTTGAACACAGGACCTCATTACCTGTGTTTCAACACGCTACCGCTAGACCAACGAAGCAATTATCTTGTTTTACCGACTAAAGGTATAAAAACAGACGGAGTCGGGCACATCAGCTAGTTATAAATATACACAAATATAAGACAAGCAATGACCTCGAGAACTCCGACCTACCGCAATAAAGATGATTTTAATTAGATAGGTATGCAAAAACATAAAATATTTATTATATATGTGATTGGAATTAAATGTTTAGTTTGAATTTCTAATGCTGGCGTTTTTGTCTTTTACTACACTAAACCAATTTAAATGTCTTCGCATCTCTCTATATTATATTGCACTATAAAATAATTAGATACAGTTTGAAAAAATGTGCTTTAGCCATCCAAATAAATAGGAGAAAATGGTTTATTTGTGAAAACCTTTTATTTTGGTGAGTACGAGATATCAAAATAAAAACATGTTCTGAATATTTTGGAATATTAATCTCTCAAAATAGAAGTTGAGGCTCAGTTTTAGAAAGTATATACAATTATTTTATAACACAGGGTTAACCTAGTACCGACTCCAGTCTCCACAAGATATCTGTACAACCCATTTCTAACCTGCAACCTTGTAACTTTTATCCTAAAATATTTGTGGAGAAAGTAAACAATATTGATTGTTATTATTATTTTATAGTATGAAAATCTGCATAAATATGGTCATGTGGAGCAATCGAAATGGCAGCGTGCAAGATTATAAGATTAATCCATTTTTTTTCAATTATTCATTGCAAATCATGTGTAGGTACAATGTTTAACGATTTAATTTATGTTTCAACCTGACACTGCAAGGTCACACACACAATATTTATTAGATAATTTGTATTAATACTAAATATTCTTTATTTCAATGATTAATTGCAAATCATGTGTAGGTATAGAATGTTTAACGATTTAATTTATGTTTCAACCTGACACTGCAAGGTCACACACACAATATTTATTAGATAATTTCTATTAATACTAAATATTCTTTATTTCAATTATTAATTGCAAATCATATGTAGGTATAGAATGTTTAACGATTTAATTTATGTTTCAACTTGACACTGCAAGGTCACACACACAATATTTATTAGATAATTTGTATTAGCACAAAATATTCTTTCATATACATATTATTATTTTTAGAAAGAATAAGAAAATATAACATTATTACTAAAGATGGCTGATTGGCGTGGTGGGTAAATGCTTGCCTTTCACGCCGCAAGTCGTGGGTTCGATTCCCACACAGGACAGATATTTGTGTGCATAAAATTGTGTGTGTGCATGAACATGTCTGTTTGTCTTGAGTCTGGGTGTTATGATCTATATTAGTACGTATTTACCAAAGAAAAGTAGTACATGCAATATATCAGTTGACTGGTTTCCATAGTACAAGCTACAATCAAGGTACATATTAAAATCCCTTGGGTAAAGCTACTTAAAAGTGATCTTCAAGCAGCTCAGAGCAGCCTTTGTCATACAGAATATATGCCGGATGAAAGGATTGATGTAAGATCGCCAGAGCCCATTAAGAGAGAAAGGTGGGAGTAACGACTTACCAACTCTTGAGCTGTATACTTGATTACTGATTAAGAAAACAAAAGAAAACGTAAAGTAGGGTGATGGTCACTGGATTACGTTGGAAGAGGGTGGTGCAGCAAAACAGGTTTTGGAGATCTTTGGGGCAAGTCTATGTCCAACAGTGCACCTATTTCGGCTGGCTTGATGATAAAACTAGACTCAAAATCTCACTTTTGGTGCATTCTGTGTTCTCCAGAGCTTTAGAAATAGTATCCAAAACGTGATTCTAAAGACGCCGCATTTTTCAATCAAGAGGCCAAAGTACTAGGATTTAATTTGAAGTCTTATAGATTTTCATAAGCGTCGGAGTAAGAGCTATGTTAGTGTTGCGTTTATAGTTAATGCCGTCCCATGTGAGCGGCCGATCCTTGACCCAACATGAACACAGGCACATCTCCGCACAAGCACATAGCGCTGCTAGATGTGACTATATTAATACAACTGTTTGGTATAGCGGTAGCATGTTCAATCACAGATTATGAAGTTCTGGGATAGATTTCTGAGTCCCATAGCCCTCCCAGGGTACGTGTCCCGACCATCTGGGACATGGCGCAAAAGGGAGCACCGAAGCAGCATACCCGCGTCGGGAACGCGGGTATGCCGGGGCTCCCACTGTCAGGCGCCAAGAGAAGTCCACGGCAGGTTAGGTTTAGTCGGTGTGAGTCCGACTTACCCACCCGCAGACACTTTTTGCGGGTGGCATGCGTAGGCATTCCTCCTGCCTTATCAAAAAAAAAAGGATTTCTGAGTTGGGCTTATAATCGCTATTGTCTTTTTGTATCACCGTTATTTTTTCCATTCGATTTTTCAGTTCTCCTAGGAGCCTTTCTAAGCACCCGCATAGAGGGCACTCTCATCCACGTCCAAACCCCGACTCTGGGTGGTTAGTGACGGGAAGTTGCATGACAGGGTCAATTGTTTTGGGTGCGTTTTATGCAACTGTCTTTCTACATTAAACCGCGAAGACGCGGACTTCTCGTCCGATTAAGGATCGGAGAGGGCATTTTATCGATATGAATCAGTGTACATAAATATATTTTTTTTGTAATAAATCTTACATTCTAATGTACTTTTGGCGGTCTTATCGCATAAGAGCGATTTCTCCGAGACAACCAATGAGTTGGAAAAGAACAGTACGTACCTATAAATCTCGAAATATTAATAAATATATTAGTAATTTTATAACAAAATTAATAACATAATTAATCGACTTCAATTAGTTAAGTAATATGTAAAATGATGAAATGGAATATTAAACATAAGTTTGTCAAATATCATAATTGCATTAAGAATTTAGTTGTTGATCTCCGATACAAAATGGTTAACAGACACTTTTTTTGTGTGTATGTGACGCGATCTCACGCGTAACATAAAAATAATGTGGTCTAGGTAGAATAACAGCCACGGCAGCCAGTCTCAAAAAACTGCATGTGCCGGGCAGCGGCTAAGATAGTGGTGCGCCGGACAACTATTTGTGTGACCCATAAATAGTTGTTCTGAGTCTGGATGTAATTTGTGTCCATCTATTATATGTTTGTAAAGTACCCCGCGACACAGGGACTAGATTCCCTAATGCAGGCATTGTCTTTTTATATAAAATAAAAAGCCATTTGCGCAGGATATATATTAGTGCACAAGTGTGTGTGCGCAAACTCTGGGGCACTTTCTATTATGGAATGGATGGCCCTCTCGTGATCCAATGGGACGACTAGCGACACGACCGGAAGAAAGTCAGATACAGGAATTAGGAAGAACTATTTTCTTTTACAGAAACGTCCCAAAATCACTTTTTGCCCAACCTACGGATTGGAACTAGAAAGGCCAGCTGCAAAAGCATCAAGGGTTTTATCGATTTTTCGTGCTCTCCAAGGCACGGGGGTATATAAATATCACCAACTCCCAGACCCTGGCCAGATCCTGATTTTTCTTCAAAGAAAAACCGCTAAATCTCTTATTGGCCTTGAACCTCATTATCTTTAGTTGAACATGCTAACGATATTCCAATGAAACCGTCAAACCATTGAATAAATAATTTACGTTGAGTTTAAACAGATTTAAACAGATTTCATCATCATGTCAGCCAAATGTCGTCCACTGATGGACAAAGGCTACCCCAAAATAAAAAAAATAAATAAAAAAATAAATATTAAAATATTTCCTCATTGGAGTTGTGTCCTCATCTCACATAATAGCCACGCTTGATAGAAGGGTAGGCGATCGCAGTAACATGGTCATAGTAGTCATAGAGATGCAGCTGCCCGTTCTCTAGATATAGATATTCCCTCGGGATGACTTCTTTGAACTGCACAGGATGACATGGGGTGGCCATATTCTATACCGTCAGCCACACAACAAAATAGTTATTTTTTATGTCAGACGGCGACAAACGAGCAAGTGGGTCACCTGATGGTAAGTGATCACCGCCGCCCATGGACACTCGCAACACCAGTGATGTCGCAGGTGCGTTGCCGGCCTTTAAAAGTCAGCAAACAAGTGTTGCTGAACCTTCCCCCCACGCCAATGAGCTCTGGCGACCTTACTCACAACACAACAGCAGTGCAGTGTATGACGTGGCAGCTACTGAGAAACACTGCTAGGAAACTCAGTAGGAATCCTTTTTTAAAATATTTATTTCTTACACAAAATAACATTGTATTTGAGTGTGTTAACTTAGAGCGAAACAGAAGTTTTGTCTGAGCCCCTGCTACACAATTTGGCTTTTATAATTATTTTAAACTTATTCGTAGACATTTGTCGGGTATCACTGGGAAGTTTATTATAGAATCTTATACATTGCCCCGTAAAAGAGTTACTTGCTTTGTGGAGACGGGTGGTATGTAACACAAAGTTATGCTTATATCTAGTATTTATATTATGAATATCGTTCTTTTTACAGAAGGAGTCTTTATGTTTATGCATATAAATTAGATTGTCATATATATGAAATGAAATGAAATTTATTCAGCATATTTAACATACACTTGTACTTGTCAAGGTCACAATGCAGTACATAAACTATGTTTATGTGATGATACTATAAAAGTTACAAAAAAATTAATTGGTCCGTCCGTGCGGTTTGTTTTATCGCATATATTTTCTGAAATCCTTAAATTAATAACAAGTTACTAATCTATTATTTTGAAACTTAGTTCTACTATATTAAAATTAAAGAATGGAAGACTAAAGCAAAAAGATGAAATTCTAAATGAGGGTGTGATCACATGCACGGGATCACCGATCACGCATTAATGGGCCAAAGCGATCCTCGCCGCTGAGGAACCTACCCTAGCTAGCCTGCGGCTTTCTCTAGCTACCTAGGTGGACGACCCGGAGAAGAAAGCCACAAAGAAACTCCGGGCTTGCTTTTATCGTCTTCTTTTCCTTTCAGTTTACGATTTTTTTTTAATGTCATGTATTTTACTTACATTGTGATTGGTTGTTATGTAGGCTAATGCACGCACAGAACCGGTGTCATCCAGTGAATCGTAATAAAATAAATAAGCAATAGCATTCAATTTCACTCAAGCATAAGTGCTTGAGTGAAATTGAATGCTAGCAAAAGGATATTCTAAGGAATATCCTTTTGCTAGGCGAAAAAACGGTGGGTGCATCCGCGTACATTTACAAAATTAACAAGTCACACGAAGTCTACCAGAGGCGAAAAAAAATATGAGTACCCCAACAGCAGTTCGACCAGTTACCGCAAGCAGCACCCGTTTACGAGTATGACGTGTGGGCCAGCCATCGCCTCTATATAATGACACGTCACAATCAGAATATTTATTCTCTTTAAATTTCTCTCTTAAAGATTTCACGGACAAAGTTTATATATGGCTCTTACAGCTCTTTAATATTGTTGTCACATCCAGCGCCATAGCTCTAGCTGCGAGCGATACTAACGCAAGTGGTTTCCACTTGTGTAACAGTAGTAAACTGTGCGCACAATAACAGCCATGTTATAGGTCATTTTGTATACTTGAATACATAATTAGGAGCCCGGCTTAGCCTGCTACAGGCCGTAAACTTTTGTAAATATAACTCTGAATAATAAATTTAGACCACAGACAGGGCTTGAACCTGCACTATCTTATTAATTTTAACGGGCTTCAAAAAGGAGGAGGTTTTCAATTAAGTGTGACTGCTTTGTTGGTCTAGCGGTAGCGTGTTCACCCGCAGAGAACGAGGTCCTAGGTTCAAATCCCTGGTCGGGCCAAAAAGTGGTTTTGAGACTTTTCTGTAAAAAATAAAAATTCTGAAAATCCCGAAGTCTGGGAGTTAGCGGTATTATACCCCCGTGCCTCGGAGAGCACGTAAAACCGTCGATCCTGTGCCTGACCTCTTTCCGGTCGTGTCGCCTAGGCGTCCCATCGGATAATGAGAGTGATGAAATAGAAAGTGCTCCTGTGTTTACGCACACACTTGAGCACTATAATATGTCCCACGCAGATGGCTAATCTCTGTTGAGACTGGCCGCCGAGGCCGAAATTCGGCTAGGAGGACATTATTTATTATATTATGTATGAACATAGACATACCTCCGGTACGTTATTAGTTTAAATCATTTATATACAAGGAGCATATCGCTATGTGAAGTGTCCACTGTTACATTGTATTATTTCCAATCTATCTATTTTGACATGGCAACCTTCAAGAAGCGAGCCTATTCTTTTCTTAAAGGCCGGCAACTCACTTGCAGCTCCTCTAGTGTTGCGAAGTGTAAAAATAGTTTTCACTTCTTTATTATTATTCTTTATTGCACACAGAAAACAATAAAAAGAAATACAATTTATGATAGAAAGACATGTGCATAGGCGAGCTTAACTCAATAATGAGTTTTCTTACAGCAAACCAAACACAGAGGACAATTTGTTATACAGGGTAGAACAGTGTACAACATTATCTACTTAAATTAATTCTACCTACCTATATGTATAAATACGTACATACTATATTATATCAATACTACATAATAAACAATATATATATACACAAAATATTACGATGGGAAATGTGACTTTATTCTTCTTTTAAATGAGTCTAGAGACAGACTAGCGCAAATAGAGTGAAGAAGGGAGTTCCAAAGACACACTTCTTACGGCAGTCCCCAAAGACAGCCCCGCATGTTTTTTATTTTCTTTTATTTAATGTCTCGTTTAGCGGTAACATGATCATGAGATAACGAGGTCCTGGGTTTTTTTTTTTTAATAAAAGAAAAAAAAATATTCACGTAGACTTAAAAAAGCGCTTGTAAATAGTCAAACATGTTTGTAGTAATATAGTTGTATACATTATTATTTCTAGTAACATAATTATATAGGTACACATTGTATTGATTGTATGAAAACATTTATAAAATTTATTTTATAATAGCAATGATATTTAGCTAGCTCGTATCAAGTTATTGTCAAGAGATTATGTTTAAGTTTAATTATCAAAATTTATAGTTTTAGCTATATTTTTACTACATATTGTCATGTCATTGTTCAAATTTCGGGTCAGCCCAATAAGAGATTTAAAGATTTTGCTTGTAAGCAAAATCAGTATCAGGCCGGAGTCTGGGAGTTGGCAATATTTATATCATACTAGCTGTGCCCCGCGGCGTTACCCGCGTTCAATTTTATAAATTTTCTTTGCTCTAAGCCTCACGGAGCTCGAGACCTTTCCAACGAATGCAAAACCGTGGAAATCGGTTCGTGCGTTCTGGAGTTATAGCGTCAGGAAGGAAAACCCGACTTATTTTTATATAGTAGAGATATATATCGAAGAGCGGGCAGCGCAGGACCGACTATTGTAGAGATCCTTGGGGGAGGCCTTTGTCCGGCAGTGGACGTCTTTTGGCTGATATAATAATATCATAGAACACCTAAAACCGTTAATACCCTCAGTGCTTTTGCAGCTGGCCTCTCTAGTTGCAATTCTCTCGTTTTATGAGTCTCTCGCCCCGTTATAATATTCTGTCTCTCGCTTTACTCTGGAGAAAGTGGAACTAAACTTTCCAACACCTTGTTTTTTTCTGATTAAATTTGTTGCGGCATCCAAGACAGTCAAAGCTATTCCCCGGGATATGCCTGGGCCTCGACGTTCAGTGTGATTACATTGTGAGCCATTATGTGGTGAGTAAGGGTCAGCGCAGACCGAGAGGAGCGCAGCGGAGAGGATTTTATTAAGGCACTAGAAAATAGTAAAGAATGCTAGTAAAGTAGAAAAACTATGCTTGACCATTATAATGCGCGAGACTGCGCGAGCATTTTTTCAGGTTCAAGCATAAATGCACTTTATTCCTATAGCTCTAAAGTTGATTTTCTAGTGCCTTAATAAAATCCTCTCCGCTGCGCTCCTCTCTGTCTGCGCTGACCCTAAGAGAGAAGGAAGGCACTAGTCCCATAAAAAAAGATAAAATATACTGGACTAGATCTTTCTGAAGTTGAGACTTCATAGATACTAAAAAAAAAGAAGATTTTAAAAGGGAAGATTACAGCGAGAATGTTAAATGTTAAACACCTAATACCGAAGCATCTAATTGGCGAAGCAATGGCGGTGTATCTAGATAATGTAAGTTCAAGCCCTGGCCGTATTCTAAATTTAAAATAAGAATGACAATTTGAAAACGTTCCATTTCAAAGATGACTGCACGTGTGGCGCAGCGGCTAAGATAGTCGCCGCTTCGTGTCGCGGGTTCGAGTCCCGCGACGGACGACTATTTGTGTGACCCATCAATAGAGTCTGGATTGAATTTGTGTCCGTCTATAAGTTTGTAAACTACCCCGCGATACAGGTATTAGATAAACTAGGCCGGGCTATGTCTTTAAAAAAACGAATAAAGATAAACGTAACGATAAATGTATATATTTGCGGTTTATCTTATCGGCTTACTACAAGATCAGTGAGTTCATTAACTAGATATGGTACTTTCTTGGTAAATTGGCATAGCATAATCACCACCGTTAGTCTAATAAGCATCACAGCGAATATATAAGTTAGTCGCGTGACAAGACAGGCGAGCAAATCTATAATTATAATAACTCGCAATTAGCAATGACTCGATACGATAATCAGTTTGGTTAACATTCACATTTGCGTGATGCGTTACTTTTTGAAGGTCAGAGTGTGATCGTTTTCTAAGAGCACAATTTTCCTTATAGTAAAGTCACTGTTGCCGTTAAACTGAAGATTTAATTAGCGACCGAGAAGGAGTACTGTTCTTTACAAGATTATTTGACCGATCGATTCTATATACGAAAGAGCGGTGCGAAGTTCCAGTCGGAGATTAAAAATACTTGAGAGGTGTCAAGGGAAACCCGAATGGAACAAGGTTATTTCTTATTATTTATTATGTACAAAAAAACCTGTATACACTCAACAAAAATAATCGTCGCGACACCACAATGTTTAATGCGAAATAGAAATGAAAATATCTGGCTTGCTTTCTATAAGAGAAAGAGAGAGAGAGATAGAGAGACAGACAGAGAAATATGCGCTCGCCGCACAGCTGCAAAAAGTGTCGTGACAACTTTTCGTAAGATTTTTTTCCGTCTAGCCCCCTTTCTCAACGCGCGATAAGGAACTTCGTTCGTCGTGTAAAGTGTGACGCATGGCCACAAAACATCTTGTGCCACAAAGGCTTAAAAGTCGACACAGCTTTGTGAAGCGTGTCTTTCCTCTGATGGAGGCATTCTCACAAGCTAGATGCCAACTGTGATGAGAGTATGTCAAACTTAGGCAGACTTGACATACTCTCACCACAGTTGGCATCTAGCTTGTGGGAATGCTTCCAACATAATTTGTTTTATCATCAGAACGTCTCTCCACTGGATGGAAATTGTCTTAGCTAGCCTGGAAATCGTAGAATAGGTTTCGAACCCAGGTTGGTTATAGCGAGGAAATTTTGTTCACGTGGAGATAAATTAACGATTACAGCTTGGGATGAAAATGTGGTGCAGTAACAAATTACGGGGCACCTATCATCATGTCTTTTTTGTTTTGATAGGTAAACACAGCAATGACGCAATACTAGTTGTTTATATTCTCTTTGATGACATTTAAAGTGGTTGGAGTCGCCACCAAACGCTACTACAGGTCGATACGCATGATAATTTTGTAAGTTAATTAGTAGTTTTTTAAGCGCTATCGGAAGATCAGCGTTACAGTAATCATTATTATTTACTGTAACATTTGCTGAGGTAGACGCCTTTCCTAGCTAGTACTTATAATGTTGCATGCTTCATAAGTATTATATAAACTAAACGCAATTAGTTATATCGTCTTAGATGTAAACTAAGTTAAGGATTATCTGTGCTTGATGGGAATAAACCTTTTTTATTTTTATTTTTTTATGATGTCTGGCGTGCCCTACATGATGAACATGATTCTTACAAGCGCAATATCTGGGAAATAGTGGGTCTTAGAGAAAAAATCATTGAGACCATTTTATAGAAAATTTTAAGATCTACAACTTTGCTCGGAAGTACTTTTTCGATAAAACTTACCGTTTTCGAGAAAAATCCAAAAAACCTAAAATTTTGACCTTTGGCCCCGAATAAGTCCCTAAGCTCACATGGGACTGATGGGGACTTTTGACACTTTATTCCTTGTGGTAAACCTAAGGTCTCTACGAAGATTTGGCTCTGTCGGAATTTTCTTTATTTGATCACTATTTTTATGTCTAAAATGACCGGACTATATGTGATGGACGCTTCTCATAATGCAGTTCTCATAGCCAAGTTTTGGGCAGATACAATTATTATTAAGGCAAATGCTCTTAAGTAGGATTTTTGTTTGTAATTAACAAGCTGTGCCCCGCGGTTTTACCCGCATTAAATTTTATAAATTATCACAGCTCCGTATGTGATCGCGTGAAAATATGTAGCGTATATGTTGACCCGACCTCTTAGTAATATTCATGCAAAATTTGAAGTATATCCATGCAGTACTTTTTGAGTTTAGCCCGGACATACATACAGACAAACAGACACACAGACAAAAATTCAAAAAATTATATTTTTGGCTTCGATACCCATTGTAGATCACGCCCCAAGTATACTTTTCAAAAAATATTCAATTTACAGTTTTGACTTTCCTACGATTTTATTATATGTATAGATAAGTTTTTTAACAAATAACAATTTTACTTAAAATTTACGAAGTTAATTTAACTTGGTAAACTTTAAGTAAATTTTTATTGACATGAAAATAAATTGTGAAATCTAATTATTTTTTGGGATCCTGAGACGTAATTTGTTACATGTTATATCAGGGAGAACATAGAGAAAGCCACGCGCTTCAAGAAGTTCTTCCAGTGGGGAGAAGAAAAGTAGTATTTTATTTATTTTATAATTTATTGTTTGTAAGCTATATTACCTAAATTTGGGGGTATAGAACCCAACATACTGGCTGCATTACTTACATAATAATAATATCCTGGGACATTATTTACACACGGTCATCTGATCCCAAACGAAGTAGAGCATGTACTATGGAAACCAGATATCTGAAATAATACAAATACTACTTTTCTTTTGTAAATACATAAGTACTTATATATCTATATAAGTACTTATGTATTTGCAAAAGAAAAGTAGTATTTGTAATATATCTATATTACATAAATGTTAACATATAACTATGTTTACAGTATTAATAACTGGCTTACATTACCATATGGCAAAACACCTAGGAAAAATAAATACGAAGCAAAATTGCAAGTTGACAAAGCTTTCTATATACGCTTCTCGATACAAGACTCTGAAATTGACTCTGCGGCGATTTTTCATTAAAATGGATATGGGAGATGAGTCACTACAGAGCAAATAATTTTTTTTTGGTAAATGTGATACATTAAATGTCAACAATAACGATTTTTCCATATTTATCATGTATTCAATAATTTCTGGGCATTACTTAAGCTGGTAATAGAGGAGCCCAAAATCTTAGAAATTCGCGCGAAAAGTGAAAGGGCTCTTAACATAAATAATATGTCTCTTTATTTTTTTCTTAAAGGCCGGCAACGCACTTGGGTCTCCTCTGGTGTTGCGAGTGTCCATGGGCGGCGGTGATCACTTACCATCAGGTGACTCACTTGCTCGTTTGCTATCCCATTTTAGAAAATAAAATGTCTACAAACCTATGACTAGCCTCACCGATAAAAGGAATAGAGGTGTGGCTGTAGTTTTAAAACTCACAGTACGTGACAAACTCATAGATAATAGATGAATCCTTGAGACCCGTTGTCAATGAAGTGAAGTAAAAGTTAGCAAATAAATTCTTTATATATATAATATAATATAATATAATATCTAGGGACAATGTTACACAGATCAGCTTAGCCCCAAACTAAGCAAAGCTTGAACTATGGGTACCAGGCGACGATATACATACTTATATAGATAGATAAATACTTAATTACATAGAAAACATCCATGACTCAGAAACAAATATTCGTGCTCATCACACAAATATTTGCACTTACCGGGATTCGAACCCAGGACCACCAGCTTCGTAGGCAGGAGCACTACCAACGAGGCTACGGTGACCGGCAACGTTTATGTTCAGTCCTACAAGTTTTCCAGCTCTAACCAACACTTAGGATTAATTCTGAAAGCTTTCAATGATCACAAGTATGTATGCTAGAAATACGAGTACATAAATATATAAATTGACGGGATGGTTAACGTGGTGGGTAGATCTAGATACTTGCCTTTCACGCCGCAGGTCGTGGGTTCGATCTCCACCGACGACAGATATTTGTGTGCATGAACATGTCTGTGTCAGTTATATGGACCGTATACTGTACAATAATGCAGTATTTGTGTTGTAAAGTATGTTAGCTGAAACAACACGAAAAAGCAGGAAATAGTTTCATGCTTAGATGTCATGCTCTCGTTGATTATATACAACGTGTAACAGAAAGAGTGACCGTAACTTAAGGGGCATATACGGTCTCCTTAAGCCTACCTATACACAAAATCTCATACCAAAATATCATCATTTTAATCTTGATCGTAAAATAATATACCATTCAATATATCGACAAGTATTTTTATCGATATATCGAACATCCGTACTAACACAGCACAGTTGAAAATAAACTTCGAATTCAGTTAAACATTTGATTGAATCTTTAAATAATCACGTATTATAAATTATGTGACTGTACAGAACCACACTTTTTACCCTACTAGTACTACTAATACCCAAAGAGTTCGCGGTAAGGTTCATTACCCTTCCAGCTGAGTTTTGCTAGTGTTGTTCGTAATGTGGGTAATCTTACTTCTTGATATAGGTTGTCCATAGGTAGCCGTCCTGATACCCTACAACACCCTTAAGTTACGTTCACACTTTCTGTTACACGTTGTATAATTTGAAACGCCATATGCAAGGTAAAAACAGCACAGTGATCTAAGCTAAAAAGTCATAATTTAATTTTATTGATAGAATGAGTCATTCAAAGATACAATGAACCATTATTTCAACTACGTAACAGAGAAATGAAAATTTGTCTTGACTAGTCATAGTTCGCTAAACGACATCATTTGAAACAATGGATTAGTAATTAACTACATGTCATAAATAAATGTAATAAACTTCGAATTTGTAATTTTATGTCTCCGAACAGAAAAATTTAATAGGTAATACGACAGATTCTCACATATAAAATATTACGTTGACACGGGCTCATCATCATCATCGTAAAGCTGTAAGTCCACAGCTGGACAAAAGCCTCCTCCAAGAATCATCTTGGGGGAATATATCATAATCGCCACGCTTGGCAGACGGGCCATTGACGGGGCAGTTGGCCATAGCAGTATGATGGTAATAGTACTCAGAGAGACGCTGCTGCCCGTCCTCTGGCAGACACTCCCTCGGGTCGACTTCTACGCTCCCCACGGGATGAGATGGGGTGATGATATTCTGTCTGATATTCGCGCGCCCTCACCACACAGCACACACACACACACACACACACACAGGCTAAATACGCATTTCTATATTTAACTATCCCATTAACGTAAATAAAGAAAATTCAAATCCTCGGTTGGTTTAGAAAAAACTTCTGTGTCTTGAAGATTTTTTTATATGTTAGAAAGGCAAAGAAGTAAATGGGTCACCTGATGGTTAGTGATCACCGCAGCCAATGGACACTAGCAACAGCAGAGGAACCGCAACTGCATTGCTGGCCTTTAAGAAAGGAATAGGCTCTTCCTTCGCAGTGTACGACTAAACGCCAACAAACATTACGCCGATCGAGAGACTGTACACCGACAAGACTTTAATTCGACTTTACTTTTTGCCGACAGAACACTTTGCCTAGGTTAGGTTAGAACTGTGACCACAACGCGCGAGCCGAGCGAGCGAAGCGAGCGTGCCGCGGTAGCCGCCGGCGAAGTGCCAGAACCGAATCGGTCCTATATTACACTTGATAAATGTTTCTCTCTGAGTATGAGTGAAGTGTTCTGTCGGCGAAATGTACAGTCGAAGTAAAGTCTTGTCGGTGTACAGTCTGTCGGCGTAATGTCTGTCGACGTTTAGTCGTACACTACTTCCTTCGTGCCTTAGAGAGTACGTAAATACGTCAGTAATATACCCGCCTCTTTCTGGATATGTCGACTATTCCGCTCATTGAAGCATGAAAATGGTTAATAGAACAAGTTCACGTGTGCACTATATTATGTCCCGCCCATAATAATATGGCTCTCCTCCATTGTGCTTAAATTCGATATGGGAGACATTATTTTCAAACACACACAAAACCAAACGAAATCCATCCATCACTCAAGGAAGAGTACAGTCCCAAACATACAAAACATGATTGACATTGACATTTTGATATAATTTGTATTATTTAAATGTTCTTAAAATATTTATTTTCTTGACATGTGTCTTAACAATGTGAAGTTTCTTTTAATTAGGTGAGACGCGTATTTAAATTAGTTCCTTTATTATTCATCATCTGTTGGCAATCTATTTAAAATAAAATTTAATAATAATAATATGTATTTTTATTGAAATCAAGAAAATTCCAACCTTATTTGTTCACAACAAAGAAAACACTTGAACTTGGATCGACACGCTGCCGCGTGTCTAGATTAGCTGTTTTGTTCTAATAATGTTTTCTCTTTGTTGTGTTTTAGTTTTAACATAGATTTAAGATTTTAAAATATTTAAGTATATAGTATAATAAAAATTGTGATATATACCGTTAATATTATATAAACGAGCACGTCTCGCCAACAAGCTTTGTCGCTTGGGGAGGAACAATTTAATTGTAAAAGTGTAATTTTCTTTTATGAATAAACAATAAAAAAAAAACATATATTTTCATTAGTGGGTGAACATAATGTTACATTGTATCCCGTCTTCACAGAAAGGTCTTTACTATCGCCTCGTTTAAGCTATAGCCTAAACAAAATTACAAACGCCTTGCGTTACAAATATAAATTACATAAGAAAATTGGCATTCTAAGTTTTACAAAGCAATAAAAAAAACATATACAATTGCGCAAACGTACTAAAAACGCTATGCCACGTAATTAATACCAAGGAGGTCGTAACCTATGACATCCACATATTCTAAGAGCGAATTTCGAACAGATAGCCTCGTATTATTGGGAAATAGACGTCGTATTTTAATAATATTACTGACTTGTTTACAGTCTTGCCAGGACAATGGTTAATAAACTGACTTCAATAAAAGGAGGTTCTGTATTCAACGCGTATATCTAATGTCTATGTCTGAATGTCTCGGTTACGTGTTCAAGCACAGATATTGGGATCCTGGTTGCAAATCCCGGGTCGCGCCTATGTGATGTTGGGATTTTCTGGGTATCAGGCCGGAGTCTGGAAGTTGGCGGTGTTACCCCCCCGAGCCGCGAAAAGTACGTCAAGCCTTTGGTCCTGTACCCAGTACCTGACCCCTTTCTGGTCCTGTCAATTAGCCGACTCATCGGATTACGAGAGTGAGAGTATATAATGTGCAACTTGTGCGCTATTTAATGTCCCGCGCCGAAAGCATTTTTAAGTATGTGCACCATACGGCACGAGACTTAACCTTTTTTACGTATTATTTTGTATTAGTTTAAGTTTACATTAAGTTGACCTTTGTTACACCTGTCTACCCTGTATTCCCTTTCCTTCGTCTATCCACTCCATAATTGGTTGTCTCGAAGAAATTGCAGTAGCGTGTTGTCATTATGCTATAGTCGATAAACCATGTCAGATGTCTACTGGGCGGCTTGAATAGGTCTGATACCAGACAGAAAGAATCACACTAATATTATTAAGGCGAAAGTTTGTGAGTGTGTGACTGTGTGTATGTTTGTAAGTTTGAAAGAGTAACAAACATACACATGTTTGTTACTCTTTCACGCAAAAAATACTGGATGGATTTTCATGAAACTTTGTAGTAATAAAGCTTATATAACCGATTAACACATAGGCTATAATATATAAAGTTTAACGCGGGTAACACCGCGGTGCACAGCTAGTATAATATATTATCTATTACTTAACACAAGGGTGGAAGGAAGGAAGGAGGATTCATGTTTTTCAGGTCAACTGTATTGTTTTAACTGCCTCGTTGGTCTAGTTTGTCTAGCTTGTTCACCCGCAGATAACGAGGCCCTGTGTTCAAATCCCGGGTCGGGCCAAAAAGTGATTATGGGACTTTTCTGTTAAAAGAAAAATTTCTCAGCATCAGCCCGAAGTCTGGGAGTTGGCGGTATTATACCGCCGTGCCTCGGAGAGCACGTAAAGCCGTCGGTTCTATGCCTAGAGGTCAGGCATAGAACCGTCGGCTCGTGTCGATCCAGTCGTGTCGCTAGGCCTCCCATCGGATCATGAGAGTGATGGAACAGAAAGTGCTCCTGTGTTTGCGCACACACTTGAGCACTATAATATGTCTCGCGCAGATGGCTAATCTCTGTTGAGAATGGCCGCCGTGGCCGAGATTCGGCTAAGAGGACATTATTATTATTATTGTTTTAAGCTCGTATGTTATGTAATTTGTTTGTTGCCTATGTCAGATTACTTTTTTCATATGATGGTCCAAATGATGCCCAATAAATTTTGTTCAAACCTCACTATAAACTTAAGATTAATACAGAAAAGTTGAGTTCGCTTGTATGTTTTTAAATCAGTAATACTGTACTAATATTTATTCCATTATTTTACGACACTAATGACATTAAATTCTTTCTTAATAACCCGTAACATAATTAAAACACAGAGTCTTCACAAAATCATACTGATAAAGATCTAATTAATGATATTATAATATTCTAACTATTATCATTAAAATATATATTATTTTATAATATAACAATTAAACATAAATAATTTAGTAGTCGCCGCCGCTCTAAAAATCTATTTAATAGATTATCATTGTTGTCTCAAGCATAAATATTATAATCCTAGGTAACGTTATACTAAAGACGTCCAGTGCTGGAGCAAAGCCTACCCAAAGATCCCCACAATTGCCGGTCCGGCCCTATCCGAATCCAGCGGTATAGCGGTCCATAAAAGATCATCGGTCTAATTTATAAGTGACCAGGCCACGCTGCGTCTTTACCCAATAAACTTTCTGCCCAGTGGCCGTCGGTGCAATCAATCTACCGGTCTGGCGGCCCTCACTAGATCATCGGTCTAATTTATAAGTGGCCTGCCCACGCTGCGTCTTCCAGTTCATGGTCTTTACTCAATAAACTTTCTGTCCAGCGGCTGTCGGTGCTACCAATCTAGCGGTCTAGCGGCCCTCACTAGATCATCGGTCTCATTTATAAGTGGCCTGCACACGCTGCGTCTTCCAGTTCATGGTCTTTACTCAATAAAATTTCTGCCCAGCGGCTGTCGGTGCTACCAATCTAGCGGTCTAGCGGCCCTCACTAGATCATCGGTCTAATTTATAAGTGGCCTGCCCACGCTGCGTCTTCCAGTTCATGGTCTTTACTCAATAAACTTTCTGCCCAGCGGCCGTCGGTGCTACCAATCTAGCGTTCTGGCGGCCCTCACTAGATCATCGGTCTAATTTATAAGTGGCCTGCCCATGCTGCGTCTTCCAGTTCATGGTCTTTACTCAATAAACTTTCTGCCCAGCGGCTGTCAGTGCTACCAATCTAGCGGCCTGGCAGCCCTCACAATATCATCGGTCTATTTTGTAGGGTGCCTGATCCTGTGTCCTTCAGTTCGTGGTCGCTACTCAAGAAACTTTCTGCCCCAGAGGCCGTCGATGCTACGACCTATGAGTCCTGCCCACTACCACTGCTTGGCAACTCTTCAGGCTATGACGGTTACTTTGGTTAGCTTGCAGAATACATCACGCAAGGAAACTCCAAGCCTTCTCCACTGTTCCTCAAGTCTTATTCTACATATATGAGTAATTAATCACACTAATATTATGAAGGAGAAAATTTGTCAGTGTGTATGTTTGTTACTTCTTCATGTCTACATGATTGGAGCGATTTTAGTAAAATTTGGTATGGAGTTAGCTGACACCCTGGGTTAACATCTAGTTTATCCTACTAATATAATAAAGGCGAAAGTTTGTGAGTGTGTGACTGTGTGAGTGTGTATGTTTGTTACATCTTCACATCTAAACGACTGGAGCGATTTTAGTAAATTTTGGTATGGAGTTAGCTAATACTCTGGATTAACACATAGGTATAATTTATAAAGTTTAATGCGGGTAAAACCGTGGGGCACAGCTAGCAATTTATAAAGTTTAACGCGGGTAAAACAAGGCACAGCAGTTAATTAATATAGTCTATTCTTTATCTGCTTACCTAGACAAACTTCTCGATGGCTCGCAGCTAAAAACAAGAGATATAGAACACCACAAATAAACTAATATGTTATGTAAATATGTTGCTTTTTATATTATACTATATTTCATTAATAAGAGTAGATTCTTAACATACCTATGTTGTGGGTATCATATTACTACCAGTTTCTGATTCGACGTTTATTTTTATAGGTTATGGAGAGTTTGATATATGCCAGAGCTACCAAGATCATAATAACAGATATTAAAACGGGAAATTTGTTAATAAATTATGAAAACGTAGAAAGTAGTTTTAACAATAAGTTAGTCGGCGATAAAAGTTTTGGAGATTGTTTGGTAATTTGTCAAGCGGTTTTAATAGTGCATTTAACAGCGTGAAACAACAGATTATTTTATTCAACAGATTAATGTGTTAAGATATTTCACGTCACGCCATGTCTTATAAAATTACTTTTACTGTATATAAGACCTTTTAAAGGTTGACGGGCGTGTTGGTCTAGTGGGTAGTGACCCTAAATGGTCAATCAGAGGTTGTGGGTTCGATCCCTACCCCTGGGTAATTATGTTCATCACACAGGGATTTGTCCTGACAAATCCCTGTGTGATGAACATGATTATTTGTTCTGTGTCTGATTGTAAAGTGTCTAAAATACGTTTGTATTTAGAAATATATATATATATATATATATATATATATATATATATATATTTTATTCACGTAGACTTTAAAAAAGCGCTTGTAAATAGTCAGAACATGTTTGTAGTAATACAGTTATTATTTCTAGTTACATATTACATATATTTAGGTACACGGAATGTTAAAACATTTATACAATTATTTTATAATGGTAGTGACATTTAGCTAGCTTGTATTAAGTTATTGTCAAGGTGATTATGTTTAGTTGAAGTATATTTATCAGTTATCAGTTTATCAGCTGGATGCATTCCGTAAAATCCAGAAAACACTGGATTACTTTGGAGGAGGCCTTTACCTGCAGAGGGGTTCTTGCAGAGTGAATTTACCGTAAGATATATAGTTTTAATTTTGTTTATTCTGTCAGAAATAAAGGCTTTTTTTATTTATTTATTATAGACACACCAACAGTATACATACACAACATTTAAATCTTAGCTCACTATACAATTCAGTTCTTATATGTACACCTATTAAAGGCATGCACAACACACACTAAACATAGACACCGTTGACATACAATACAAGTTATTTTAAATTAAAAACATACATATATACTTTAACTAACACAGATTAAAATGCATTAAAAACAATTGAAAAGTTCTTATTGGCCTAAGAAAAATAAACCGGCCAAGTGCGAGTCGGACTCGCACATGAAGGGTTCCGCAGCAGCAAGTATTTCAGTTGATTAAATGAAAGCAAATTGCGGTTTATAACGTATTAAAAAAAGAACTACTTGCTAGATCTCGTTCAAACCAATTTTCGTTGTTAGTTTCTATGGTAATATACACCATATATTTTTTTTAGTTTTATCATTCTCTTATTTTAGAAGTTACAGGGGGGGGGGACACTCATTTTGGAAGTGTCTCTCGCGCAAACTATTCAGTTCAGACAAAAATGATATTAGGAACCTCAATATGATTTTGAAGACCTATCCATAGAAACCCCACATATATGGGTACGATGAAAAAAAAAATTGAGTTTCAGATCTATGTATGGCGACCCCCCAAAATTATTGTTATTTTTCTATTTTTGTGTACAAATCTTAATGCGGTTCATAGAATACACCTACTTACCAAGTTTCAGCAGTACAGCTCTTATAGTTTCGGAAAAAAGTGGCTGTGACATACGGACGGACAGACAGACAGACAGACATGACGAATCTATAAGGGTTCAGTTTTTTGCCATTTGGCTACGGAACCCTAAAAAGAGTCCCTATGCTAACGCTTCCAATATTTCACGCTATTTATTCATTATTATCAATTGCCTGGTTGCCATAGTACAAGTTCTGCCTAGGCTGTGATCAGAAGGCAGTGTGTTATTTGTCCCAAGATATTTTTTTTTTTTTTTTTTATACGTGGCGTTTACTGTTACTCTAGGCGGCTTTCTCTTCCCGGATGGAGATCGTCTCGAGTTCGCGGAGCTGATGAATGGATAGGCCAGGCTACCGGGCTACCGCCACATTGTCCATCACCATCAAGTGAACTAACACTTGCACAAATGAGTGAATATGTAAATGCTACACGGTGAACAGATGCGAGCCATAGGCGCCGCCATATCATATCACATATTGCGACATGCGACAGATGGATGAAAAAATTAGAAGGTATGCAAAAAAGGTTCACTTAAAAACTTCAGTAAGACTTTTTGTTCAAACCAGGGATTTGAACCCAGGACTTCATTTTATACGGTTAAACATGCTAATGCTAGATTATGATATATGATCAGAAAGCCAATATTTATCTATGTATATACAACATGTAACGTAATTAACGCACTTCCTGAAAACAGTTTGTTCAGAATTATATCATTATATCATTTATATCAAATATAAAATATCATTATATCAAACTTTATCGATTTATATCATTTTTAATATAGGTAATTTTTTTCCAAAATAATTAAAACTACGAAAATTATTGTCATATCAACCCTGTAGAGTCAAAACCAATTGAAATGGACAGTAAGTAAAAGTAACTTATACTTATAAATCGCAGTTTTATTTGTATTCACACAAATTCCATCATTCAACACAAAATAAAGAAAAATAAACTTTATTCCAAGAAACTAATTTAATAAATAATAAAGCATCTAATGTTAAATTAAAAATTCAGTGTATGTATTATGATTACAACATAATATTCTAATTGGGGTGTTTGAAGGTGTGCGTTAATTATGTTACATGTTGTATATAAAGGGAAATGTTCGTCTGTATGTCCTTAATAGAATCGTTAACAATGCATTTGATCCTCTGATGATCTTGTGTTGTGCATGAGCCCACGAAGGTGCCTAAGTTGGTACGACCAATCTTCGACAGATTAACGCGGGTGACACCGCGGGGCACAGCTAGTTATTAATATAAATAGTTTGTTGACGACGATTTCACATGTCCACTTCAAAAGTTTTCAACATTTTCAATTAAATTTATCGAACTAATAATCCAATTGAATTTGAATTTGGAAACGAAATTCTAGTTTTAATTTTCTCTCCAAGCATTTAAATAGTCATAATCACATGAAAGCCACAGATCTTTTTAAAAATAATTAGACAAGAAATCAGCTTGTCTATCATGCGCGCTACATAACATATGTAGTTGGCTGGTATGTCACAATTCGAAGTCGCACGAAGTAACCTGACATCTGACACAGTGCCACTATTTAGTGCAGAGGTTACACTGTGTAGCAATGAATTCGTTGATTTACTTAGAAAATTATGTTGTGTACACTCATTGCTGTTGTGGTACGAGTATTTATTGGTTGGTGTAACATGTTGGATTGCCTGATCTAATTGATATTCGACTTTATCGGATGACGTAAAGCGTTAGAATTGTTAAACTTTAAATTTAACTGTTGTCAAACGACTACTAACCAGGACTGACAGCTTAACGTGCTCTCTAAAGCACCAGGATGCTCTAATTTTTTATTTACCACAGCGCTTATCCATCATTCTACTGACTGCTTGTTTAGATGCTTAAACTCGCCTATATGAACACCTGACTGTGAGCCTCAGTGATTTTTTATATATTTCTAGATCTTAAAAGGTAGTATAATACTTGTTATATCCTAAACTAACACTGAAAATATGATGAACGCCCTAACATGAAACACACCATGACTTTTTCATTTCTCAATTTATATTACTAATTTTTCAAGTTATTGAAAAACCTTAAAATATGCTATATACTTTATTTTATTTTATTTGGGAAGCATACAGCTACATATATATGGTTAAAAATTTTGTTAAATAAATGCCAATAATAAATTTCCACAACTAGTTTACAAAATAATGGCATTTCCGGTCTACTTAAATAATTACAATAATGACTACCTTACAAATAGTTTTACAAGATGGAGCCAATACTACAATACAAAAATTTATACATTATCAATGAAATACATACATACATAGACTCACGCCTGTTTCCCAGAGGGGTAGGCAGAGACAACGGATTTCCATTTGTAACGATCTTTGCACACGTCTTTTGCCTCGATTACTGTCATTATATTCTTCATACATGCTCGCCGGTTTAGGGTACTTCTGACCTCTCCTTTCTTGAGAACGTCTCCGATTTGGTCAGAGAATGTTCGACGAGGTCTTCCCCTTCCGGTTGTTCCATTCACACAGGCCAGGTATACTTCTTTGGTCAATCTTCTTCTATTCATCCTTTCTAAATGGTCAAACCATCTCAGCATTCCTTTTTCAATCTTTGTGACTACATCCTCTTTCACACCACAACGCTCTCTTACATCAGTATTTCGAATTCTGTCTCTCAAAGTCACACCACACATACTTCTCAGAGCTCTCATTTCCACTGCATTTATTTTACTTTCATTCTTTTTCTGCCATACCCAACTTTCACTTCCATACATTAAAGTTGCACTAACACTCCATCGTGCACGGCCAGTCGCGCCTTCTTTGAGACTTGTCGGCTACTCATAAAGGCGTTTTAGTGCCCCATTCACTCTGTTCCCCGCATTTACTCTTCTATCAATATCTTTTTCATATTTCCCAGTTCTCGTAAACAAAGTTCCCAATACAAACTCTTTCACCTGTTCGACTTTCTCTCCTCCAATCACAATATCACATGCTGTCATGTATTCATCCCTCTCAAATACCATTACTTTTGTCTTACCAACATTCAATGAAATATCTAGTTAATTAGGATCTGATAGTATTTTTCAAGAAAATCTAAACGACTGTCACCATTTAACTTTTTAAATTCATTGAATACTCTTGTAGGCAAAAAGCTATTAACGCGAAAATTGGTGTGGCATGGAGGACCGCGTAACAAGAGAGCTTAAATAGAGTAACTTTAGGCCTAGTTATAAAAGTATTTACAATTTAGGAAATTATAAATAATAGCTAACATTCAAAATTCAAAATATTTTTTTTTCTCTTCACAAAGAATTGGGTTATCTAGAAACTAGTGACAATTTCATAATGATATGACAATACTGCCAAGCTAGAACCCAACTTTGTGAGAGACTGATGCCTGATGTAGGTTTACGAGAAACCTGAATTACAGGTCACCAACATTATAATAATAATAATATTATCTAGGGACAATGTCACACAGATCAACCTAGCCCCAAACTAAGCAAAGCTTGTACTACGGGTACCAGGCGACGATATACATACTTATATAGATAGATAAATACTTATATACATAGAAAACATCCATGACTCAGAAACAAATATTCGTGCTCATCACACAAATATTTGCACTTACCGGGATTCGAACCCAGGACCACCAGCTTCGTAGGCAGGAGCACTACCACTAGGTGACCGTTACATGCCAGATGATGGCATCAATGTATTGTAATCATTATACAGTAGTATGGAATTATCACAATGTCTACCAAATGACGTCCACTGCAGGGCTATACAACAATCCCACGCTTTTTGATATTTTTTCCTTGGCAGTAGGCTTGTCGATGTTCATAGCACACAGAGAGCTGCCGCTGCCCGTTCTCTAGTAGATATTACCTCGAAATGGAGGGTGTAGAAGCAAATACTGCAATTCACGCACAAGATGCGTGTAGACCTGCGACTGTTCATATTCGATCACATAACTATATGAAAATCTTCACAATCAGTCCATTTAGAAAAAGCAATTATTTGGGTAAAGTAATTATTCAGACCATCCGTGAGAATTGAGAAAGCACAAGTCGTCGTTTGGAGCAGAGAATTAAGGGGGTTATGCGAGGGTCAGAAGTAAAGATAAACCAAACAAAAAAAAACATAAAAGAAGACACTACTTCATTGAATGAAGCACGAATATTATCTATGGACTCTATGGTATAAACAGTACCGCGCTCGCTACACAGTTGTCATTGTCATTTTTTTTAATCAGTGTTACAGCTCTGACTTCTTCGGCCTTATGAGCCTTCAGTAAAATATATTTTTACATCATTAATTTTCGTCATTAAGTCAATGTCAAGTAAAGCCTGTCTCAGTCAAGTCATAGTCCTTGTCCTACCCTAGTAAAGCAGTGGAGACTTTATTAAAGACTTCTATGGAGTTTTAGATACCTACAACACAGAAAATCGCAATTCACGGCAATATGGCACTTTCCTCCACTTGCGTACATTGTCAAAGATGTTATGTCTAAAATCCACTATATTTACACATTAAAACTCATAATACTTCCACTAGTTTTCGAAATTGAAACAATGCCTCGATGCGTCCTTTTCCGCGTTGGTGCCAAAACTCCTTGTCTTTTCACAAAGTCTTGCCTTAAAATTTTATTTTAAAGGTGTTTTATATTATACATTATCAAATAATAGTGCTTAATAAAACTCTTAAAATATAATGTTACAATAACCTAAGAATTTGATTTTAAATGGCTTTCAGATTTCTATAAGTTATGTTTAATGTACTAGCTAGCTATTATAGCTATCCCAAAAATGTAAAGTAAAATAAAATAAAATCTGTTTTAAAAATGTCTCAATTATTTCTTATTAGCAAAATACACGTTCCTTTTTAGTGGCAGCTCTGGTAATTCGAATCCACAAACATAACCAACACCGGATATGAAATGAATATAATAAAAGTTAAATAATTTAACCTCAGCTTTTACATGAAACTAATTATCCTAAACTAAGAATCCCGTCAGTCCCATACCTGACCACTTGCCAGTCGTGTCGCTAGGCGTCCCATCGGATCATGAGAGTGATGGCATAGAAAGTGCTCCTGTGTTTGCGCACACACTTGTGCACAATAATATGTCCCGCGCAGATGACTAATCTCTATTGAGACTAGCTGTCGTAGCCGAAATTCGGCTAGGAGGACATTATTATTATATAAAGTACAATACGAACCAAAGTAGCCGTCATAGCCCAAAGAATTGCCAAACTGAAGTGGCAGTGGGCAGGGCACATAGCTCGTAGAACTGACGGCCGATGGGGCAGAAAGGTTCTCGAGTGGCGACCACGAACCGGAAGACGCAGCGTGGGCAAGCCTCCACGGTGGACCGACGATCTTGTGCGGGTCGCAGGAAGCCGCTGGATGCGGGCAGCGCAGGACCGGCTATTGTGGAGAGGCCTTTGTCCAGCAGTGGACGTCTTTCGGCTGATATGATTAAAGTACAATTTATATATAGTGCTAATCTGTGGCAGAACTGTTATTACGTTAAATAGGATATTTATAGAGCATTTATCTCTCTAAGATCTTCATTGAGCACGCAGTCTCAATGACGACACTAAATGATCTTAATGAGATCTTATTAGGCGGCCAAGTTGTTTACGGTCTGACTTTGTTTTTATTAGATTTATGTTTATGTTCAATATCAGCAAAATGAGCTCAATAACTGTTTAAAGGTACTCGATAATCCGACAAACAGAGGTAACTGTTAAACTAAATGTAATCAGAGTGGGTCGGCATTTTACATCGATAGCTGGAGATCTTGTAGCCATATAGACATGACTGATCTGCTGTGTTACGTGAACTATCTGTAAATGATTGCTATCATATACTTAATTTAAAATTATTGACTCTGTCTGAAAATGAACAATGTTATTGTTTCAAAGTTTTTCTTTTGTATACCTAAATATAATCTAAAATAATAAGCATTCAGACAACCGATCGAGCATATATTGTGTTTGCCTACTAAATAATTACTCTAATTGGACCAAATCCCGTGTTCATGCCCGCTTGAGTACGTTTCGCCGGACCGTCTCAACTGGGTCGTGTTGAAACCGGTAGTAGATGAACCCACTGAGTTTGTTTCGCTGTGTCTTTTCAGTTGGGGCGCATTGGATCCGGTGGTAGCATTAAAGCGCGACCGTCGTTATTAACACAAGGTCCGTCATAATAATAATACCTTTAATATAGACAGAACCATTGACAATATGTAGTAAAAATATTAGACTTAAACTAGATAATTAAACATAATCTCTTGACAATAACTTGATACGAGCTAGCTAAATATCATTTCTGTAATAAAATAAATTTTATAAATGTTTTCATACAAGATGTACCTAAATATCTATGTTACTAGAAATAATATCTAATGTATACAACTATATTACTACAAACATGTTCTGACTATTTACAAGCGCTTTTTTAAAGTCTACGTGAATAAAAACCTTTTTTATTTTATTTATTTTATTTTGATATTCGTTAGACACTTCCTTAAAACGTAGCCATGCTTATATAAATAACAATTACAAACCGTATGTGCTTTATATTATATCCAATGTATTTTCTTTCTGTCTGAGTGTGTACAATAAAGAGTATTCTATCTATCTATAAATGTATGCTTAATAAGTTACGCCGCGTTTCCTTTCCGTTATACAAAGCGTAAAGGTAAATCCTTAAGTGGGACATCATAACTTTTTTTTTAAGACGACCTCCTACTAGGGAATCTAATCCCTGTGTCGCGGGTCCTTTACAAACATATGACGGTCACCGTAGCCTAGTTGGTAGTGCTCCTGCCTACGAAGCTGGTGGTCCTGGGTTCGAATCCCGGTAAGTGCAAATATTTGTGTGATGAGCACGAATATTTGTTTCTGAGTCATGAATGTTTTCTATGTATATAAGTATTTATCTATCTATATAAGTATGTATATCGTCGCCTGGTACCCATAGTACAAGCTTTGCTTAGTTTGGGGCTAGGATGATCTGTGTGTCATTGTCCCGAGATATTATTATTATTATATAATAGACGGACACAAATTACATCCAGACTCAGAACAACTATTTATGGGTTACACAAATAGTTGTCCGGCGCGGGACTCGAACCCGCGACACGAAGCGGCGAGGCGACTGTCTTAGCCGCTGCGCCACTCGTGCAGTCAAACCATCGTTATTCTATAAAATTTAATGTTGTATTTATTTATATAGTAATGTTATCTTCGACCCTAAGCCGCAAGCATCTAATTACCCTAAACTACATTGATTGCGGACGCTCTTCATCAAAGGACCATTTACAGTAACTATCGACGATTATCGATCAAAAAATCGATATTTAGATATCGATACCATAAATGGTAGGTGACTTCATCGATCCACCTGGCTCACGAGGATCATGAATAAGTCATTAAGGTTCCCTCGTGAACTTGTGACCTATGTCTCCATTGAATACAATCGCAGAAACATCGTATTGGCAGAGATAACAAAATTATCCAGAATGATGAGTTACTCAACAAAACCGCAACTAGGTTACCAATTGATGTTTTTAGTGATATAAATAAAAATACCTGTATATATTTACTATTAATAATTATACTTTATATAAATATCATTTAAATGGTTAATTTACAGCATTCATAATCATTATTTAGACTCCACAAACAGTAAGTAAAATAGGTAGGTAAACAAAAAACAAAAGAACGGTGAACGATTGAACAGTTTAAGTAAAAATAGGATGCTTAACGAAAAAAAACCGAGTGAACAAACGACTTAAGGAAACCAAGATATACGAAACGTAACTATGAGCTATGAGAGGCATATAGGCTATGAGAGAAAGAGAGAAACAAAGTGTGTGCTCGCACCTCTCTCTCTAGCCCCTTCAGTGATTTACGAAACGTAACTCTTTCTCTTTCTATCTTCAATAACTTATATCTCCCTCTCAACTTCTGCCTCGCCCAATCACACTTTCCGTAAACCAGCTTACTCCCCAAGTCAAACGTGCGTAAAGGAGTTTTACTTCAAATCAATATCAAGCTTGGCCAAGTTGGCAACATTACGTATACCGTGTACACATCAAGCTATACATTTCCAATATAAGCTGACCTCCCATTGTATGGAAATCCTATACAACGCAAGATCAGCTTATACTGGAAATGAATAGCTTGATATGTAGTTGTGCGCACACCGACATCTAATATCGAAAGAGGTTGTTCAAATTCACTGAACACACAACGGCCACCACTAATTTACTTCACTACCTTACAAACTAATCAATATTTATAAAATCTAAATCCATATTAACGTAACAATTGGTCAAAATACCAAATTAATGTGTGTTAATTCCCTTAATTGTCAGTTTAATTAAGCTTGGTGTAATTCGCACCGTCCTCCTGTCCGCAAAAATTATAGGCATGCAACATGCCAGTATGATACATACCGAACATTCTCAAGGGATGCTAACTCACCGAATGGTCAACAACTTTTTTATTCTTATGGATTTCCGCAAAGTTCTTTTTTGTTTTTATAATATCATGGGACACTATAGTATAAGGCTTGATTCCATCACTTATAGGTAATATGGTTTTATAAATAATCCGATATAAATAGAATCTGTCAAAAAAATTGACACGTAGAGAAGCTCTCTCTAATAGATTTATACTCCAAAATTGTATCTAGTGATAGTTAAAAAAGATAATATTACTTTACCAACTTTCATTGATGTCAGGCAGAATCATAACCTTGTTAACCTTTCTAATAGATACAACTATTAATTTAGTGACAGTATTTAAATAATTAATTAAAAATTAAAATAGTTGGCATTTCACTCCGTAACTGAACTTATGGAATAACTCCTTTAATCAATGAAAATGTAATAATAATGGTGTAATAATAATAATATAATTGGCTGAAGTTGTAAGTACCAACTTTACTGCAAATAAAGAATCCTAGCTGTGCCCCGCGGTATTACCCGCGTTACTTTATAAATTATCACAGCTCGTCTCCCGTAGGTAATAGCGTGATAATATGTAGCATATATGTTGACCCGACCTCTTAGTAATATTAATGCAAAATTTGAAGTAATACCTTGCAGTACTTTTTGAGTTTAGCCCGGACATACATACAGACAAACAGACAACAATTCTAAAAACTATATTTTTGGCTTCGATGTCGATTGCAGATCACGCCTCAAGTATCATTTAAAAAAAATATTCAATGTACAGTTTTGACTTTCCTACGATTTTATTATATGTATAGATGAATGAATGAATACAGAACTTAACGTAAGTACAAAGTAATATTTTAGCTGCGAACTCTCGGTACCTTTCTGTGCCGTACATATTCTGTGCCATCAGTTCGCGGATCGACTACTATTATGCCAAATACACGTTATTTCTTATATTTTCGAAAGTATGGCATTGGTTGTACAGTTTTGTAATATGCCCATATATCATATGTGACGTAATGTTTGACAGGGTGAAGTTAGTTTAATAAATAACTTAATAAGCAGTTAAGTGTACGAATAATTGGCGTATAACTGATGAGTCTTGATTAAATCTAGGTTACGTCATTATCATCAAAAAGGATTATGCTCAAGGTGAATATTTATGGCATCGCCATTCGTCAAACAATCAATCAATTGACAGCCTCTTTGGTTTTGCGTTGAAGAGAATGGCGGGTATTGCATTTCCGCACCGAAACTTGAGTGAATTATGTTTTGTTTTTCACACTCAACATACTTTAACTCAAGACGTGCTAATGCCAGAGGTTAAAGTGTATTTGCATTAAAACGGACACCTTTAGACCAGCTTTCAGTTTTTTTGAATGTGATACGTCTTTACTCTCGATTACTTGATATTTTTAGTGGGTGTGATTTTGATAATGGGATGGAAATATGTTGTAGGAAAGCGGGAAAACGAGCGTTAGCGCGCTATTTGAATTGACCAATGAGCTCGCGCGGTGGCGTGTTTGTGTTGGCTGTGAGATGGTGTCAACCATTATTCATAACTCACCAAGCTATATCTCATGAACCGTGATAGTTAGACAGTTGAAATTGAATACTAAAAAATAAAATAAAATAAAATAAATAATTAAGGGGGCTCCTATACAACAAACGTGAATGTTTTGCTCGTTTTTATAGAGAAATATGCGGAGAGTTCGTGCGCGAGTCCGACTTGCACTTGGCCGGTTTTTTTTATATTGCTTGTTTTGAATTGGGGTCAGCTATTCTGCAGTGGATCAATATTGTTGTTACCCACGTCTAGCTTAATAATCAAAATGCCGTCCAATATCAATTTCGTGTATCATATCATTAAATTCTCTTTTTTTTAAGTCAACTCCCGCGCTACCAAAATGAATCCATGTGTTACGGGTTACAAATATAATTGACAAAGACAAAGTACACCCAGGCTCAGAACGACTATTTATGGGTCACACAAATAGTTGTCCTGTACGGAATCGGGACAGTAAATGGCGAGATGTCTGTTTAATCGCTGCGCCACAGGTGCAGTCAAGGAGAAGATGGTTATCAACTTGAAGTGTGAATGTCTTACGCGACGTCCTGCGTGAGCGATCTAGACGCGACCGCGAAGTGGCGCGGCGCGGCGCGACAACAACAAACAGTCGCAACCTATTGATGTGACCTACGTGAGGAAACGCGCGTGCGGTGCGGTGCGGAGCGGCGCGAAATGAAGCGAACGCGATCAGTTGGCTTGATATTTTCGCGCTAACAGGATGCGGTGCCGTAGTGTGCGGCGTCGGTGACGGCTAGCGGCTGCGCGAGATGATCCGCGTACAAGTAGGACATAGCCACCGCATCGTACCGCATCGCATTGAATTCGCGTTCGCTTTGAACCGCCTACGTAGGACGTAGCGTTATCGTTTACTGCTGCTATCTCTGACAGACAACCATGATAATTAATTAAGCATGTATAAATCAAATTCCGAATGTTTCTTAAGTTCTGTTTTTAAACTTCTAACTAAATAAACCATAGAGATAAAATTTGCGGGATGCTGGCCGTTTATATAATTCAAAATACCTTTTTTTCAAATTTAACCGTAATAGAATACTAGAACTATATGCATACTTCAAACATTATAACCTCCATGAAACTAATTAATATTCCCCAATGGGCAGACATTTTATAGGCCTACGATAACGCTAATCACGTTTAAAACAAACAAACAAAAACCAAACAAACCGACCTCTACCGTAACATGATTACACCAAAACTCAAATATGAAACATTTAACCAAGCATTCAAAATGGCGATATCCAATTAAACTAAATATCCAATCAAGCTAATTTGCCGTTGCAAATAAATGAATTTGTAATTGGTCGTTATAACAAAATTATTGCAACATCTGTCAATTTTGGATCAGAATTGAATATGGTTAGACTAAGTTGGTCATCGATTAATTAGAGGCAGAGATTGATGAGAATCTAAAACAAAAAGCAAATGGATTCAAATTGTTTATAGTTCTACGGACTTTAATTTCCTCTAATCATACAAAGGATATCACTTTCCGTGGAATTCGTCCGCTGAAACAAGACGACACAGAAGACAACTACTAAAAGCTACTATTCAATAAATGAGTATTTGAATGATAAATCTAATAAAAAATTAAAATACTGTTGACATATTTAAATCGTAATAAATAATAATACAATCGCTGATAAATTAATTAACAAATACAATTAGTAAATAATATGAATAACACAATTTATTTTTTCTCTTTTCTTATAATTATACGTGACTTACATAACATAAACTCATGACCTGACATCACACATCATGACAATTATTTATACCTGTACTATACTACCTCCCTTATATGTTTAAAATGACACATTACAATGTAAACATATTGATGTGCCCTAGCAGGGTTCATGTTTGGTACTGTACCTACTCTATTGTTAAGACTTATGTAAACCCATGAATGCAATAAATCAATTGAAATTGAGATCCACTCGGTGCTTTGATTATTTTTACTTGATAACGAACTTTTGTCTTTCTACGGAAGATGCATGAGCATCAAATACCATGTCGTTACGTGCCAATCTTTATCCTGGTGTACAATGTTACCAATGAACGAGAATTTGGGGATATGTAGCCGAGTAAATATCTTAGCTATACAAATAAATAAAATTGGAGTGTCTGTTTGTAATATTGAAATAACCGGTTTTTACAACATAAATATGAATATATATACGGTACATACACCAAAATATTTTTTTTACAATTTTTGTCTGTCTGTCTGTCTGTTTGTTCCGGCTAATCTCTGAAATGGCTGGACCGATTTAGTTGCGACTTTTAGCTGTTTTTGTTTTAACTTTTTTAGCTCAGACAGCTGATGTAATAAGGAGTAACTTAGGCTACTTTTATTTTAGAAAATGACTTTTATTTTACTACAAACAAAAAAACTAAATAAACAGCTACAACGGGCACAGCTAGTCCTCATTATATTATTCTGTCTCCTGCGTGGGTCTGGAGGGAAGTGGAAATATTTTTAGTTACCCCTCTTTGTTTCGTTCTGATTATTTTTTTGCGGGATCCAAACATCTGTAGCGATTACCCGGGCGGCCTCTCCAAAGCGTGCCACAATTAATCCAGCTCTACTTACTGGAGCTGCAGTGGTGTGTAAGAGGGAGGAACTAGTCCCTTACTTACTTAAAAAATTAATGAAGATTTGGCAATAATTGGGGCGAAAACACAGCGATGGGTGGAAGCAGTTAAAGAAGACAGAAAGAATCATCGTATGGACGACAAACGAGCAAGCGGGTCACCTGATGGTAAGTGTTCACCGCCGCCCATGTACACTCGCAACACCAGAGGAGTCAGGGGTGCGTAGCCGGCCTTCAAAAGAGTCAGCAAACAAGTATTGCTGACCCTTCCCCCCACCCCGATGAGCTCTGGTGACTTTACTCACACGCGGAAACACAACATTAAGGTATTAATGTTATTATTAAGGAATGTCTTCTGTAAGATGGAGGTACTAGGGAAGTACCTCCACCTTACAGAAGACATTCCTTCGTCGGGCTGCTATTTGAGCGAATGAACGCTGTGCCCTACCTCTCTTTAAATTTTGACAATTGATTCCTCAAGAAACATAACTATCAACGCCCTTCTAACAAATTCTTACACTGCTGAGTTACTCCAAATCACTTACTAAACCGAACTACCTAAACTCTAAACTGTTAAATAGATAACAGAAGGGACACACAGACAGTCAAACTAGCAGGGGTTATGGCGCCAGTTATTATATAATTAGATCCATAACCTAACTTTCTACGTGAGTATATTTCATATATATGCCCCAACTAAGGATGTTGGTGGAACACCCTTGAAATAGTGAGTTCTTTACTCAAACTGCTTTATCAAGTGAATATAAAAAAATAAAACTACACTTATGCTAGTGTAGTTTTCGAAAGAAAAAGTGAATATGTATATAAAAATTAATATGTAAATTATACATTTACATCTTAATTTTTATATACATATTGATATGAATACATGAGTAAGATCCATCTCTTTATTTTTATACACAACTAACTGTGCTCCGTGGTTTCACCCGCATTAAACTTTTAAAATTATAGCCTATGTGTTATTCAGATATATAAGCTATACTAGCAGTGCCCGCGGACTTCGTTCCGCGTTATTAATATTTTTGTCCCTGCCCGTTTGTCCCGCGTAATACTTCGGGTTTAAAGTTCGGGATAAATAAAAATTATGATGATGAATCATAGCCTATGACAATCCACAATAACGTAGCTTTCTATTAGTGAAATATTTTTGAAAATCCGTTCAGTAGATCCAGAGATTACCCAGACAACGTCACAAACTCACAAACGTTACTTCTTTATAATATTAGTACAGTTTACTACAAAGTTTCATCAAAATCCGGTCCGTAGTACTCATAAATTTTAGCATTTATAATATTTGTAGCATTCATATTTTTTTTAATTAAATACAAATTGCTTGCTTTTTAGGGTTCCGTAGCGAAATGGCAAAAACGGAACCCTTATAGATTCATCATGTCTGTCTGTCCGTCCGTATGTCACAGCCACTTTTTTCCGAACTATAAGAGCTGTACTGTTGAAAATTGGTAAGTAGATGTATTCGGTGAACCGCATTAAGATTTTTACACAAAAATAGAAAAACAACAATAATTTTGGGGGTCCCCATACATAGAACTGAAACTCAACATTTTTTTTTCGTCGTACCCATATCTGTGGGGTGTCTATGGATAGGTCTTCAAAAATTAAGCATTTAAAAATGAAAGCATTAAGAACTTACGGAGCATTATAAAATCTTAAAAGTTTATTTCGATATCTAAGATGATTTAAAAGTCAAATTCAAAGATAATCGGTACTGATAACTACCAATTCTCATTGTCATTGTTAGTCCAAGTACAGAAATGCCGTTGTAAATCACCGAAAAAATTAAAACTAATTCTCACTTCAAACTCACCTCCCACCTTTCACAGACCCATAGTAGCTCGTATTAGTGTAACCGAAGCATTTAAAAGTGGTAAACAAGGCAGCCTATGTTTTTATCACTTACGTCCCGCGGCGCGTGCGCATAACGAACGTAAACCATCGCTGCTATTAATGAGCGATATATCTATTAATATGTTGTATGAAAATCGTATCATGTTACTAAATATTCAGTGGATATACAAGTAAACTGCATAAAAAAAAACTTGTGTGTACTTATGTCCACGCGTTAAAAGTTATACTTAACTATGTTCAAGTTGTATATTAAACAACTTGAACATAGTTATCAATTTTCATACCACCTAGAACTAACTTCATGCTGTTAAATTTTTTGGTGTCGGTGTGCGCGCGCATCGTAAAAATTCACTCTCATCATTTTTCTCCATCGCGCCAAAAGAAGTATAACTTCAAAAAGAAAAGCAAACAACGAATAAGCAATTAAACTAAGTACCACTGGCCTATTAGTCTAGTGGTTAGTGACCCTGACTGCTAAGCCAGAGGTCGTGGGTTCGATTCCCAGCTGGAAGTAATCTTTAAGTGATGAGCGCGATTAATTTTCTGTGTCCCAGACATAATCTATAAACAATCGTGCTAATTTATCTATAGTACGCATTTAGATATATGTATGTAAGTATGTTTATCAGTTGTCTGGTTGCCATAGTAAAGACTTCGCCTAGTTTGGGATCTGATGGTACATGCATACAATTCACGGATATAGGGCACTGGTCTCCGAATAACCATTTATGAGTCTGTCAAATAGTTGTACAGGGATCTTATACGGGTATGTAAACCGTAATACGAGGGCGCGGAAGTAGAAGCAAGACCACCTTAGCTTACAGGATTTTTTATAAAAATAATGGAAAAAAAAACTTGTGTGTACTTATGTACACGCGTTAGAAGTTATACTTGTTAATATACAACTTGAACATAGTTATCAATTTTCATACCACCTAGAACTAACTTCATGCTGTTATTTTTACGATGCATCGTAAAAATTCACTGTCATAACACCTAGAACTAACTTCATGCTGTTAAATTTTTTGGTGTCGGTGTGCGCGCGCATCGTAAAAATTCACTCTCATCATTTTTCTCCATCGCGCCAAAAGAAGTATAACTTCAAAAAAACTTTAGAGGTGTCAAGGGACACCCGGATGAAACGAAGTTATTTCTAATTAATTATTATGTACAAAAAACCTGTATACACTCAACAAAAATAATCGTCGCGACACCACACTGTTCAATGCGAAATGAAAATGAAAATATCTGGCTTGCTTTCTATAAGAGAGAGAGAGACAGAGAAACATGCGCACGCCACACAGCTGCAAAAAGTGCCGTGACAACTTTTCGTAAGATTTTTTTCCGTCTAGCCCCCTTTCACAACGCGCGATAAGGAACTTCGTTCCAACAAGATAAGTGTGGTTCCCGGTCCAGAAATAACATGAGAACCACCCTATTACATCCCGTGGGTGTCGGCAAAAGGCGATTAAGGGCTACAGCAGGTAGTTTGGCACCTGTGTACTAGCTACCACCTAACTGCGGTTGCCAACTCGCATGCTAAGCGCGGTGACTGCGGCAAACCCCTCCAAATGGCAACTATGTGGAAACCTTTGGGGGAGGGAGTTTTTGGCGCCAACGCGGAAAAAGACGCATCGAGGCTATGTTCTATTTTCAAAATCTGGTGTAAATTGGAGTTTTTATGTGTAAATATGGTGGATTTTTAGACACAACATCTTCGACAACGTACACAAGTGGAGGAAAGTGCGATATTGCCGTGAATTGTGATTTTCCGTGTTGTAACCAAAACTCCATAAAAGCCTCTAGTAAAGTCTCCACTACTTTACTGGTGTTGGACAAGGACTATGTATGACTTGACTGTGACGGACTTTACTTGACAATGACGGAAATAAATGATATAAAAATATATTTACTGAAGGCTCATAAGGCCAAAGAAGCCAGAGCCGTAAATCGGATTAAAAAAAAAAAAAACTTTGGCGGAGGTCTATATCCAGTAGTAGACGATATCTGGCTGATGTTGATTCCTAAACAACAGTAACTGAACTGAAATGCGGTAGACTGCATACCAGTCCACCCGCCAGTCAACTTGTATCCAGGATCCACTTTATCTTTTAACATTGGATTTACTGTTAGTGTAGGAGGCTTTCACTTCTTCACCAGCACTCAGATACAGCAGCGTCTAGCCACATAAAACCACAAACTAAGTACCCGCACCTGAGGGCACCTCGTTTCTGAGCAGGAAAACGCATGAGAGGGTCATTTCTTTTTAGGGATGCTTTGTGCAGTTGTCGCTCTACGTTAATACGAGAAAATTGTCTTTTCGTTTGACTAGTGATCGGAGATTCATCGAAATAAATGCAGACAAAGGGTCATGGAGGATGCTGGTGGTCGCGGCGCGTTCGCAGTCGTACTGTTATCCAAGTACGATATAGTGGTTCATGTCAAAACAGTTTAACTCTTATAAATTTAATTATATCCCATGAAAATCCCATAAAATTAATTCAATTTACTTTGTAAAATAAAATTACAAAACTTTTTTCAAGATAATAGATATTTTTATTCTCTGCTGTAAAAGTTAACCTATCGTGTAAAATTATAACCATAACCTTTCAAAGACCAGATAACAACATACTATTACGCACTCGTAGGTTCTGCACATTAAAACTCAGAGATATTTTCTACACACAATATTTAATCGAACAGAGTAACGTTCTCATCTACCGTCGTACAAAGAATGCCTCTTTAATAATTCTCCTACCCTATTTATATTTTTACCAGTGACAACCATTTGAAAGTCTAATATCGATTAATAATAGTTTTAAGGTGTAAAATTATTATAGTAATTAATAAAATGATAATCACTAATTAAATAAATAATCAGAATGTAAATATATTATTATAATATAGCAGCTACGTCATAACCGTTGCGCGGCTATTGAGTACTTGATAACACTACAGTAAAAGAATGATTTAAATTAATTAAAGAATGATATAAATTCCTTAGTAAAAATAAGTCTCCACTGCCAACATTTTCAATGCGTTGTCTTAATGTATCTATGAATATCCAAATACAAAAGCACTGAATGTAATATAACTTGTACAATCATCTATATATACCATTACGGTAAACAAATGTAATGACTTTATTAAACATTGATTAGACTCACGACCAAATTAACTCCTCAAGATGAATTTAAAGGCGTAATTAAACGAAAACAGTGTTATTGTCAATCGTATAACCATTTCATTAACTTTCAACGCTTAGGTACATAAAACAAGGCATAGGGAGAAGCGAGGATTGTAATCGTGGTGTTTCAATCTTAACAATGAGACAGGTACTGCATGCTGTTTAGTAAGTAAATAGTTACTGCCATTAGTTAATGTTAAGCTTCTGTCCCTCTTAAAGTCGTATGGAAGAGATCGCTTTATGCTATAAGACCACCGATTGTACACTTGATTACATAGTGTCGGGTACGTTCGGGCTTCGAACCCTAGTACCAGTAAGGGTTTTGGTGGCGTTTGGAACAGCGCTAGAATGTTCTAGATAATACCAGAACAATAGAAAAACTTGAGAGGTGTCAAGGGACACCCGGATGGAACGAAGTTATTTCTTATTATGTCCAAAAAACCTGTATACACTCAACAAAAATAATCGTCGCGACACCACACTGTTCAATGCGAAATAGAAATGAAAATATCTGGCTTGCTTTCTATAAGAGAGAGAGAGAGAGAGACGGACAGAGAAACATGCGCATGCCGCACAGCTGCAAAAAGTGTCGTGACAACTTTTCGTAAGATTTTTTTCTGTCTAGCCCCCTTTCACAACGCGCGATAAGGAACTTCGTTCCAAAAGTATTTATTATTATTTATTTATTGTTTCCTTAATATTAAAACACAAGTACAAAAAACTAACCCACAAAACCGATCAGTCGGTTTGACTGCGGGATAGCTTCTATAGCTTATGACAAGGACATACAAAATTCTTAATGTAAAAATTGACATTAGATGTTTCCAGAATAATTAGAAAGAAATTTTTTGACTACAATCCTCAGTCATCAAAGACGTCCACTGCTGCACAAAGGCATCCCCCAAGGATTACGGTCACCGTAGCCTAGTTGGTAGTGCTCCTGCCTACGAAGCTGGTGGTCCTGGGTTCGAATCCCGGTAAGTGCAAATATTTGTGTGATGAGCACGAATATTTGTTTCTGAGTCATGGATGTTTTCTATGTATATAAGTATTTATACATACATACATACATAGACTCACGCCTGTTTCCCAGAGGGGTAGGCAGAGACAACGGATTTCCATTTGTCACGATCTTTGCATACTTCTTTTGCCTCGATTACTGTCATTATATTCTTCATACATGCTCGCCGGTTTAGGGTACTTCTGACCTGCCCTTTCTTGAGAACATCTCCAATTTGGTCAGAGAATGTTCGACGTGGTCTTCCCCTTCCGGTTGTCCCATTCACCCAGGCCAGGTATACTTCTTTTGTCAATCTTCTTTCATTCATCCTTTCTAAATGGCCAAACCATCTCAGCATGCCTTTTTCAATCTTTGTGACTACATCCTCTTTCACACCACAACGCTCTCTTACATCAGTATTTCGAATTCTGTCTCTCAAAGTCACACCACACATACTTCTCAGAGCTCTCATTTCCACTGCATTTATTTTACTTTCATTCTTTTTCTGCCATACCCAACTTTCACTTCCATACATTAAAGTTGGCACTAACACTCCATCGTGCACGGCTAGTCGGGCCTTCTTTGATACTTGCCGGCTACTCATAAAGGCGTGTAGTGCCCCATTCACTCTGTTCCCCGCATTTACTCTTCTAACAATATCTTTTTCATATTTCCCATCTCTCGTAAACAAAGTTCCCAAATATACAAACTCATTCACCTGTTCGACTTTCTCTCCTCCAATCACAATATCACACGCTGTCGTGTATTCATCCCTCTCAAATACCATTACTTTCGTCTTACCTACATTCATTTTCATCCCTTTCCTTTCAAAGGATTCATACATATTTGTTACCATCACCTGCAACTCGTCCGCCGATGATGCAAGTAAAACTTGATCATCAGCGTAAAGCAGACATTTGATGAGTAACTCATTCATCCTTACACCGCATTCACTTTCTTTCAAATCTTTTAAACAGCTATCCATGAATAGGTTAAACAACCACGGTGACGCTACACATCCCTGTCTAACACCCTTTTGGATGCTAAACCACTCGGTGTATGACCCGTTAATCCTCACGCAAGCTCTGGAATCCCTATAAAGAGATTTCAGTGCTTGAACAAGGTTGTCGTTCAACCCATACATGGACAGTACCGACCATAGTTCATTCCTCAACACTCTATCGTAGGCCTTTTCTAAGTCTACGAAGGCACAGTAGACCTTTTGGTTTTTGCCCAAAAACTTCTCTACTATACTTCGCAGAGAAAAGACCTGATCCGTGCATCCCATTCCTTTCCGAAAACCCGCCTGTGCATCCCATATTTTCGCATCGGTTTCTTTCACAACTCTTTCAACCAATACTTTTGCATACAACTTACCAACGACGCTGAGCAGACTAATGCCCCTATAGTTTTTACAGTCTTGCCGTGAGCCTTTCCCTTTGTAAAGAGGTACAATGACAGCCTTGCACCAATCACTTGGCACTTGGCCGGTGGTATAGCATAGATTAAAAAGGCTGTACAGCTGACTCGCTATGACGCCATGTCCAGCCTTCAGCATCTCGGAAGTTATCCTGTCATACCCTGGTGACTTACCTGATTTCATACCCTTAATAGCTTTCACAATCTCATCCATACCAATTTCATCTTTACATTTGTTCTCGTCTATACTTAGTGAACTACGTTCACTCTCTGTTACACCTCTTTCATACAAACTTTCAAAATACTCCTTCCAACGTTTTAACACGCATTCTTCCCCTTTCACTATATTTCCATCTTGGTCTCGTATGGATTTCAGTTCTGAGGTTTGAGTTATGCCTCTTACTGATCTAACGGATTTCCAGAAAAACTTAATGTTCGTCTGAAAATCCTTAGACAACCTTCTATCAAAATTATCCTTTTGTTCATTTTTCTTTTCGTTCACCACATCCTTTACAATTACTTTCATTTTCCTATAATCATTCCAGGCCCTTTCTATATCCTCATTCGTCGCCTTATTCATTCGTTCGTTTGCTCTGGTGGCTAGCCAGTCTAACCACGCTTTCTTCTTTTCACATACAACTTTTTGTACACTTTTATCCCACCAAATATTCTTCATCTTTCTTCCTCTTCTTCTCTTTATTACACCACATACTTCACCAGCTACACTCACCACACCTTCTTTGACTACCTTCCATAGCTCTTCTACTTCTCTTATGTCTTCAGATCCCTCAAACTTCTCAACCAACTTACTTTTGTACTCGTCTGCCACTTCTTCCTCTTGCAGTTCCTCTACTTTTATTCTCTCTAGTACACTTTTAGTCTCAGGGATTCGGTGGCGCCATCCTTTGGACAGACCACTTATTCGGCTCATCACCAGAAAGTGGTCTGTATGGATTGCGGTCCCACGATAGACTCTTGTGTCTAGAACATTCTTTCTCAGTCTTTCATCTACAATCACGAAGTCAATCATACTCTTTCTCACATTTTTCCTCTCTCGTGTAAACGTATGGATTCTTTTATGTTCAAACATAGTATTTGTAACACAAAGACCCCATTCCAAACATATCTCAAGCAGACTGTACCCATTCTCATTCTCACTCTCGTCACCGAATTGACCTAGTACTCTTTCAAAACCATCACGTTTTACCCCAACCCATCCATTAAAATCACCTAACATTATTACTCTTTCATTATACCGACTTAACCGCAACACATCTCTCAGGGTCTCCCAGAATGCCTTTCTTTCCTCTTGTTCTCGCTGTATTACAACTGCACCCATATCTACAGGAGCGTACACTCCTACTAGGAAGATACGGGTCATACCAACTTTCATTCTCAACCACAGTACTCTTGCATTCACGCATTCGAACTCAGTCACACACTCAGACATACTTGTGGAAAGAATGAGACCCACACCTTGGCAAGCTCGGGTGGTGTTCGGTACTCCAGACCAATACGCCGTGTATAGTCCGTGGTTTGTAGTATCACACCCTTTCCGCTTCGTCTCATTCACACACAACACATCGATCCGCTTTTCACTCATCAGCTGACATACTTCGTCCATCTTACCTTCTATTCCTCCTCCAACATTCAACGTAGCAAAACGGCTCTCCGTTGACCACTTTTCGCCTCTCTGGGAAACGAGACGTGACGGGTGGCGGACCACGTCGCCGCCATTATTTATCTATCTAATATAAGTATTTATCTATCTATATAAGTATGTATATCATCGCCTGGTACCATAGTACAAGCTTTGCTTAGTTTGGGGCTAGGATGATCTATGTGACATTGTTCAGAGATATTATTATTATAAGGATCTCCACAATGGCCAGACTTGTGCTGCCCGCAGTTAACTTAGGAGAATATTACTGGCCAGGGACAAAACAACCGAGAGTGTCGAAAGGCCGGCGGCGTGGCTTTAGTAGGTTTCCTTACAGACTCCCACAAACAGTAGGACGATAAATAAAGAGTTTCCACCATCAAAAAAATTATGTTTTACTGCTTCAATGCACAAATGAGCTATGACTCAGTCAAACAATACATACTTATACCCTGAAAACACAGCTGCTCTTTTCTGATCACTAAATAAGCAGCCTGATATTGTGCACTGTTAGATATAAATAGGTCTACCCCAAAGGTTTCTAAAACGTTGCCATTTGGAGGTCTCCGCGCTTGGCATATGAGTTGGTGACCGCAGTTAAGTGGTAGTTATTACATAGGAGGCGCCGCTGCCTGAATACCCCCTAATCGTCCTTTATGACACCCACGGGATGGTATGGGGTAGCACTGTTATTCTTACTGGGCCGTCAACCACACGGCTAGTACAAAATAAAATTTCATCCAAACATAGAACAAATTATCGTGCTCATCACACAAATTTGTCCTTGGGTGAGAACCTCCACTAACCACTAAACCAGACAACAGTATGTAACAATAGTAAAGAAACAATAATTAGGTCTTTAAGTAATTTCGCTTGTTCCAAAAAACAAATCGAATCTACATAAAACTGAACCGTTATCCACAAGCAACTCTCGTGCCAATTCAAATTACAGCAGCGTGATGAAAGTATGACGATTAATATGATAATTTCACACACAAAGCTACCGCCACCCACCACTCTATCACGGAAAAGTCAGTAACCTAAAACCTAATCGTTAATTCCGTGAATGTCCGTGAACCCCGTGAATCTCCGTGAAACTGGAGATAATCAAAACAAAGTCTTTGTATTTCGGCATATCGCGTGCATTATAGACACGCATCCAAATTTTGCGCCATAGAAAGTTTTATGTACTTCGAAATCGATTAAATGCCAATGGGAATTTCGCATTGGATGTAAAAATGTATAGAATCCATTGGCTTTGCGACTGTAAATAAAACTGTTAATTGTAGGATGATCACGTGGAACTAAGGTCTTCGTACTTTTGGCTGCCCATGGGTACTTCAAGTTTAATAAGATGAGCTACTGTACAGTTTGTATTTATTGCACGTCTTTGTATACAATTGCACAACAAAATCCTTCTTTACTGCCTATCTAATAAAGACGTGTCATGGTCAAACTGTATCCACCGATTTAAGGACTGTATAGTCAGCGTCACATAGAAAGTAACATTGGCAAGCTTTCAAAATTGACTTGAAAATGAAAGAAAATATATATTATAACTAGATTTCTTAAGGATCACAATCTATGAAAATTAACAAAGAGTGAACACTGGAAAATAAAAAAAGTGAGTGAGCCTTGACAGCCTAGACCGTGTCCTATGTCGACCTATATTCCTATGGTATGTAATGTATGTAGCGTTTTCAACAGCAGATAATTTGTCCTGGCTTGAAACCTCGGGTCAGACCAAAAGTGATTTGATGTATCAGCCCAAAGTCTAAGAGTTAGCGGTATTATACCCCATGCCTCCACGTAAAGCCGCCGTGACGTTTATATTAATAGTCTAATAGGCTATTAGTCTTAGCGACAGACTGGTCTATTGGCCATTGAGCTTAATCAACCCACCACCTAACAATTTTAATACTAAACCTATTATATAAAAATACCGACAGAACATCCACTTACGCTAACAATTACATGTTTTATATTCTTATATAAAAGTCATAGTACATTATATCTCAATGATAAAACGACACAAAAAATTACAGTTTCACTCTAAAACATTAGGAAAAGCTCGTTTCGCTCTATTCAATGCACGAGCGGACGCGTCAGGCGGCTGAGGTGATGCGCCTTGGGACCCGTACCCGGCGACTCCATGTTGACGCCCTGCCCTATAAAAACACATTTCATCATCATCAGCATATCAGCCATCTACTGTTGGACAAAGGCATCCCCAAAAGATTTTAACATTGCGTTGAGTCCATCATTTTGAAGAATAGGCCGTAATCGCCTCACTTGGCAGACGTGTTGGTGATCGCAGTATGATGGTCAGAGTACACAGAGAGTCGCTGCTGCCCATTCTCTGGGTGAAATTCCCACGGGTCGATCTCTACGCCCCCCACGGGTTGAAATGGGGTGGTGATATTCCTTGGTGTTACAGGGCGTCTTATTTCAGTGCTGCATAACTAATATCTCCTACCTAAAACTACCCGGACTGCCTCGTTGGTCTTGCGATAGCATGTCGCAGAGAACGAGATTCAAATCCCGGGTGTGGCCAAAAGTAATTTTGGGACTTTTCTGTAAAAATAAAAATTTCTTTTCTCAGCATCAGCCCATCCAATTCTCGGAGTTGGCGGTAATATACCCCCGTGCCTCGGAGAGCACATAAAGCCGTCGTTCCTGTACCTGACCTCTTTCCGGTCGTGTCGCTAGGCGCCCCATCGGATCATGAGAGTGATAGAATAGAAAGTGCTCCTGTGTTTGCGCACACACTTGAGCACTATAATATGTCCCACGCAGATGGCTAATTTCTGTTGAGACTGGCCGCCGTGGCTGAAATTCGGCAAGGAGGACATTATTTTTATGATAAACTACCCATCTACCAAATTTCAGCTTCGTAGGTCAAGTCATAATTGAACTTTCATGTTCAGTGAGTGAAAACGCCAAACCTTTCTATTGTCCTTTTAAAAAGTAGAATGATAGCCATCCCACAACCATAGCGTAACATTCCCCAGTAAACATTACTCACGGCACCAAAACGTATCACACCATCGATTTAATGTGTTTTTTATTCATGAACCACTTCGATTGAGTTATCAACGTACACCATTAATCTGACCGGGAATGGTTTAAGGTGAATCGGTTTCGAGAAATCATTATGGAGTAACTATTGTAAGATTTGGGCCGTTCTTCGAGCTATAAAGAAGATAACGAATAATTTTGTTGAGACGATCATAGACAACTGGCCCATCGTTTAAATACCGGTCAATGCAACTGCCTCTATCAATCCGTAAACGCTCGGTATGGTAAAGAACCTAGTTCGGTCAGACTGTAGATAGGTAACCGGAATTAATAATAATATCTAGGGACAATGTCACACAAATCATCTAGCCCCAAACTAAGCAAGGCTTGCACTATGGGTACTAGGCGACGATATACATACTTATATAGATAGATAAATACTTATATATATAGAAAACATCCATGATTCAGAAACAAATATTCGTGCTCATCACACAAATATTTGCACTTACCGGGATTCGAACCCAGGACCATCAGCTTCGTAGGCAGGAGCACTACCAACTAGGCTACGGTGACCGTCAGAATTCAGTTGTCAAGCTATTAGCTATTTCAGAGGGTTACTTGGCGGGAACAACTCCGATACTAATCACTGCCCAATCGAATAAATATTTTTTTTAATTAACACACTGAAGATTGCAGGTCTACTGGTGAATGACACTGACTGTTAAGTCATAGATCATGGGTTAGATTCCCAGCCAGTACAAATTTTTGTGTTATAATTATGACTATTGTGTCTGTGTATACATATATATATGGCCTTTGCGTCTGTTACAGACGATTTACGGCGCATTGTCTGAGAGACATTTCTTATGGTGGCTAAACAAACCGATGCGAGAGCGACATAGCCTGCCGCAGGCCTGACAAGAGAAGTTTGCGGTGGTTAGTGCCGAACCGCTTTCATGTCGCTTCTGTCTCTTATCAGCAAGTACTCCGAACCAGGCTTCATCACAGATCTTCCGACCCTCCACTACACGTTTGCGCCATTCAACTCTATTTTCAGCGAGTTTTTCCCAGCTACAGTGGTCAGTTTTAAAAGCGGCCATATCCCGTTTGGTGCAGTCTTTAAAGCGAAGTAGAATTCTTGTGTGTTGTGCTGAATTAAATGTTTTTCATTTTCATTTTTCTTAAGATGGAAGCCTGGAAGACTATCATCTTGGTCTTAATTGTAAGCAGTTTATCATGCCATACTCTCGTGCCAAGCTTCCCAAACATAAGTGCGTTAAGTGAGAGATTATTCTCTACGGTCGATCCCAGGTAGCAGAACCGATCAACTTCCTCCAACTGCGTGCCATTCAGAGAAATCTCTGGGGCCACAGGAGTGCCTTGGAGTGCCTCCTGTCTGTGTTAAATTTATCTATAATATGTATGTATTTAGATATAAGTAAGTATTATAACTAAATTTACATAAGTAGATCTACTGCCAACTACCACTTTGTTCCCCTGCAGTGCTTTAGTTCATCCTACAGTTGTCTGGAACACATTGCTACATTAGCGATATGACCACCGTTTGTACAGACGCCAGTACATCAAGCTCCGCAATCTGTTAAATTTCCCCAATTGAAATTGAACCTTATGTTTATGTGATAAAGTTGAAAATCTATAAAAGAAATTTGTCAGATAGGGGTAGGTGGATGTGCTGGCGTTTGTACCGTATAGTTTAAGAAAATTCATGTTACGATGTGATATTTTTATTTGTGCAATAAAGAGTGTATCTATTTATCAGTTGTCTGGTTGCCAAAAATCAGGCTCTGCCTAGTTTGGGATCAGATGGCAGTATGTTAGTTATCCCAAGATAATTTTTAATAAATTTATTGTCTGTACAAATTGAGGATACGCTGAATGGGAAACATTTTAAGTAAACTCAATTCAGCCACCGGTGATGGAATGGAAATTGATTATACGGTGGCCGGTTTTAGTGGCTACGGCTATGGTTAGGCATTGAACAAATTTATCGAATACTAGCTGTGCCCCGCGGTTTTACCCGCGTTTAATTTTATAAAATATCACTGCGCCTCCTACGTAGATGATAGCGTGATAATATGTAGCATATATGTTGATCCGCCCTCTTAGTAATATTCATGCAAAATTTTAAGTAAATCCATGCAGCACTTTTTGAATTTAGCCCGGACATACATACATACTATTAAGGTCACCAGAGCTCATCGGGGTGGGGGGAAGGGTCAGCAACACTTGTTTGCTGACTCTTAAAGGCCGGCAACGCACCCGCGACTCCTCTGGTGTTGCGAGTTCCATGGGCGGTGGTGATCACTTACCATCAGGTGACCCACTTGCTCGTTTGTCGGCCTCTGACATAAAAAAAAAACATACAAACAGACAAAAATTCTGTTAACTATATTTTTGGTTTCGATATCGATTGTAGATCACGCCCCAAGTAACCTTTAAAAAAAATTCAATGTACAGTTTTGACTTTCCTACGATTTTATAATATGTATAGATATGTGTGCGATAAAAATGGTAGAACTAAGAAGTATTCGAGAAGCTGAAAAAAAAACGTATATGCGTATTTCTGCACTCTTATGTTTTATGCACAAAATATTGTCGGAATTACTCGGCTTGATGAATGTGGTACAAGTGTTCAACGACTTTGGGCCTACATCAAAAAAAAATGTGAGCCGTCACGGGCCTGGCAGATGTGAAACATCGACATTATTTTGTAAAAGTAATAAGCAGAAGTCGAAGTCGAAGTATAAGTCGCAGTCGAATTCGAAGTCGATGTCGATGTCGAAGTCGAAGTATAAGTCGCAGTCGAAGTCGAAGTCGATTTCGAAGTATAAGTCGCAGTCGAAGTCAAATTCGAAGTCATGTCGAAGTCGAAGACGAAGTCGAAGTCGAAATCGAAGTCGAAGTATAAGTCGCAGTCGAAGTCGAAGTATAAGTCGCAGTCGAAGTCGAAGTATAAGTCGCAGTCGAAGTCAAGTCGAAGTCCAAGTAGAAGTTGAAGTTGAAGTCGAAGTCGAAGTCGAAAAGAACATATTGTGATAGGAACTAAATATGTCATAATGATAAAATAAAAAGTCGATTGCGCATGGCATCGTATAGCGTGGCGACGCGTCGCCACGGCATGCGTCGCCACGCCAAAAATCTGTTTTACGTGCGGCTATAGATGTTTCACATCAAAACCTTCGAAAAGCGAACCTCTGCCTTTCTTAAAGGCCGGCAACGCACCTGCGGTCTCTCTGATGTTACGAGTGTCCATTGGCAGCGGTGATCGATCATTTACCATCAGGTGACCCTGGTTACCTTGTTAGTCCATAAAAAAAACTGTAAACTAATATGTTACGTCGGTTGGTGATGTTTCTAGATAAAAAAAATAGAAAATGATTTGCCAGTGTGAATCTTTTGTAGCTTAACAGCAGACCCCAGAGAGTGCTAGATTTTTATTAATAATAATATCTAGGGACAATGTCACACAGATCAACCTAGCCCCAAACTAAGCAAAGCTTGTACTACCAGGCGACGATATACATACTTAGATAGATAGATAAATACTTTTATATACATAGAAAACATCCATGACTCAGAAACAAAATATTCGTGCTCATCACACAAATATTTGCACTTACCAGGATTCAAACCCAGGACCACCAGCTTCGTAGGCAGGAGCACTACCAACTAGGCTACGGTGACCCCTTGCATTGTTCTCCTGATGATATATAGATGCTTAAATTTATTTGTTCTATAGTTTTGAATTTATATTTCAATATAGTTAGTAAATCTTGAATATCTTACCGGTCGTTCAAATGCTACTGCCATGTTTTTCGGGTTCCATACTCAACGGATGCCAACGGCCCATAACTAGACTTATTCTGTCCATCCATCTATGTTTCACTGCGCTGAATTTCATGATCCACAGTAGATAAACAGCTGGAATGTTCATACAGATGCAGGTTTATTTCCATTGCCGCTATAATAATTATAACAGAAGGCTTCATACAAGAAACGTATTATATTTTATGTTTTGGCTAAAATGTTGTACGACTGTATGGAACCATTCTTGGGCTAGTCCGACTCACACTTTTTGGATTTAATAGTATAGTTCTGTTGTATATAGTCTATTTATGTTAAGTTCATTTATTCACAGTTCACAGTAAATAGAGTTTACAATGTATGTAGGTCTTGTTACAATAGCTTCCTACTCAAATTACTGATCTGCCTGACACAAGTTTTAAACACATATTAAACGTATACTTATGGCTAGGGGTTATTACACCACTAAAGAGTACATCGATGATAAAGACGTCTGGCTCTCACTTCCTACCTGCACATTGCTCGCTGGAGATCTTGTAGCCATATAGACATGACTGATCTGCTGCGTTACGTGAACTATCTGTAAATGATTGCTATCATATACTTAATTTAAAATTATTGACTCTGTCTCAAAATGAATAATGTTATTGTTTCGAAGTTTTTCTTTTGTATACCTAACTATAATCTAAAATAATAAGCATTCAGACAACCGATCGAGCATATATTGTGTTTGCCTACTAAATAATTACTCTAATTGGACCAAATCCCGTGTTCATGCCCGCTTGAGTATGTTTCGCTGGACCGTCTCAACTGGGTCGTGTTGAAACCGGTAGTAGATGAACCCACTGAGTTTGTTTCGCTGGGTCTTCTCAGTTGGGGCGCATTGGATCCGGTGGTAGCATTAAAGCGCGACCGTCGTTATTAACACAAGGTCCGTCATAATAATAATACCTTTAATATAGACAGAACCATTGACAATAAGTAGTAAAAATATTAGACTTAAACTAGATAATTAAACATAATCTCTTGACAATAACTTGATACGAGCTAGCTAAATATCATTTCTGTAATAAAATAAATTTTATAAATGTTTTCATACAAGATGTACCTAAATATCTATGTTCATCATCATCATCATCATATCAGCCGAAAGACGTCCACTGCTGGACAAAGGCCTCCCTCAAAGATCTCCACAATTGCCGGTCTTGCGCTATCCGCATCCAGCGTTTTCCAGCGACCCGCACAAGATCATCGGTCCATCTTGTAGGGGGCCTGCCCACGCTGCGTTTTCCGGTTCGTGGTTGCCACTCGAGAACCTTTCTGCCCCAGCGGCCGTCGGCTCTACGAGCTATGTGCCCTGCCCACTGCCACTTCAGCTTGGCAATTCTTAGGGCTATGTCGGTGACTTTGGTTCCCCTGCGGATCTCATCATTTCTGATTCGATCTCGCAGGGAAACTCCAACCATAGCCCTTTCCATTGCTCTTTGGGTGACCTTGAATATCTATGTTACTAGAAATAATATATATGAATATCTATGTTACTAGAAATAATATCTAATGTATACAACTATATTACTACAAACATGTTCTGACTTTTTTAAAGTCTACGTGAATAAAAACCTTTTTTATTTTTATTTTATTTTATTTATAGGGTGGTCCTTATAATCTATTTAGCCTCTTCAAGGCATGCGAACATAGTGCATAGTTTATAATAATTCATTGTCACAATACAGTAAATAATATGTCACAGCTTTTAGCATTTAGTAAAATTAAAATAGGAGTATATAAATAGGTATAATATTGAATTTATGTCACATTTTATAATTTTATATGTAGCCATTGTTTCAGCGGGCTAAATTTTGTGAACCACAGTAGATAATCAGCTGGAATGTTCATACAGATGTAGATTTATTCCCATTGCCGCAATAATATAATAATAATATAAAGGTTCAAGAAACGTATTACATTTTATGTTTTGGCTAAAATCTTGTACAGCTGTATGGAACCATTCTTGTGCTCGTCCGACTCACACTTTTTGGTTTAAATCACACTAATATTATAACGGCGAAAGTTTGTGAGTGTGTGACTGTGTCAGTGTGTATGTTTGTTACTTCTTCACGTCTAAGTGGCTAGAGCGATTTTAATAAAATTTGGTATGGAGTTAGCTGACACCCTAGATTAAGATTAAGATTAGACTATAATTTATAAAGTTTAACGCGGTTAAAACCGTGGGGCACAGCTAGTAGTTTTTTTATTTATTAACAACCAACAACTATCATTACAGGTTACACCTAATTCAATAGTGTTGTTACATAATAAGCTGCCCATGTGAATTCACTTAGAGTACACGTAAATATATCAGTATGTTGGGACACCGCGTTGACCGCGTGCAGCGCCCGTGTCAGGGGTGCCTTCTGCAACAGGTTAGTGCGCGCTGGCGGCACCCATATTAAAGGCGGTCGCCGCCGCCGTCCCACGTACTCATCAGGAACAAACAACCGAACCGTCTCTAGAACACCTGGGTTATGTATTTTTCCTCTTAATAATTTAAAAAGATAAATGGTGAGAGCGACTTCCCTTCTTACTTCTAGTTTATAATACCCTATCATGCCTATTATAAATAGAGTAGGATATAATAGAGGATAACCCGGATATGTGCCATACTGTTTTAAATACATGAACCTCACAAATTTATTTTGAATCCGTTCAATCATTAATTTATATTTCGCTTCGTGTGGTGACCAAATGAAAGCATTCCATTCTCACAAGCGCCCCATACAATATATAGTCCTGTCGTAAAGGTTTTTTTAAATCCTTTCACTCACAAGTTTTGCCTCACATTTAGTAACTGCTCTTGTGTGGCACACATCACCTCAATTATATTGTAACGAATCGCAATTTGACGTCGCTGGCGGTGAACGGACTGAGATCAATAATTGTTTTATTTTTATATCTATATTTATTTAAACAATAAACAGTTATGAATTATGCTGAAACTTCATTTATTTTTATGTGTAATGTCTACGGGACTTGTTGAAAGAGATTCACTAAAACATAGAGCAAGCTATCGAATAATGAATTTCATTTCTACTTATAAAATGAAATGTAAAAACTTATCGATTTTAGCCATTTCGGTAATTGCAGCCATTTTATAAATTATTTAATCACTAGCTGTGCCCCGCGGTTTTACCCGCTTTAAATATTATAAATTATCACAGCTTTTCCCCCGTAGGTGATACCATGATAATATGTAGCCTATATGTTGACCCGACCTCTTAGTAATATTCATGCAAAATTTTAAATCCATGCAGTACTTTTTGAGTTTAGCCCGGACATACATATAGACCAACAGACAAAAAATCTAAAAACTATATTTTTGGCTTCGATATCGATAGCAAGCCCCAAGTATCCTTTTTAAAAAATATTCAATTTACAGTTTTGACTTTACTACGATTTTATTATATGTATAGATTACAGTTTCGAAGTATTAATGTATAAAAATAAAATACTAAAGTATTTGAAATTACGCCGTGCGTTATCCCTCATGCAACGTATTATTTAAATGAATTAGAATAAAACCATTGGATTTTAATAACTAACACACTGCTATCTGCTCCTATGCTAAGCAGAGTCTATACTATGGCAACCCGACATCTGATAAACATACTTATATATTTCTAAATACATACATATTATAGATAAATTACACCCAGAAATAACAAATAATCATGTTCACAACACTTAAGATTTCTAAGGGAGGGGATCGAACCCATGCCCTCTGTCGCAGCAGTCAGAGTCACTAACCACTATACCAACAGACCAGTCAAAGCAAAGCTTAGCTCTGGGGCCCTACCAGCTAAGTCGCCGAACATCGATTTCTTAAATGGCGTTCAAATAAATAACGGTTAAAAATGACTTAATCCATCGTTAAATTGGCTTCCATGAGCACATGTGACGTCATAAATGGTCCGCAATCGACTGTCAACGTTAAAGCCGATTTAACAATTGATAAAGTCACCTTTATTTATTTGAACGCCATTTAAGAAATCGATGTTCGGTGACTTAGCCGGTAGAGCCCCTGTTAATTTGAATAATTACCCAAACTTAATTACACGCCATTTATAGAATTAGTGTCCAATACATCACATTTTAACTTGGACACTAAATTAGAATCAGCAGAAAGTGCCGCGAGCGCCTATAAACAAAAATTGATCAACTAAGTATGAGAGATTCTTGAGAAGTTGCCTCGTGCCTAAGGCTTTACACATTGCATGTAGGTCATAGTTCAGCATGATACGTAACTAATACAGAAAAAAACAATTTGTTATAGCGTATGGTTAAAGAGTTCTTTTGTTTCCCGTGTGGTCTGTATTTACCCACTAAGGGAACCCCTAGCCTGTCACTAGACAGAGTTAAGCCACAAGCCACCTAGGGCCTGTTTAATAAAGCTGACAATTCAACAAGTCCGACATATGTCAAAAAGTTACAATTCGACAATGTTTCTGTTTAATAAAACTTACAGGTGACAAATTTTTCATGGTGGAAAATCCACAAATATGTCGGGTTGTCACGACAATTCGACATAGGACATAAAATTTCTGTTTAATAAAAATTTTTGAGCGACATAATTTGACTGTAGTTTTATTGACATATGTCGAGTTTTATTAAACGCGTTTTAAATTACGAATATGTCAAAGATTTTATGTCGACTTTTTACATATTTGTCACCTTTATTAAACAGCCTAAGCACGACAATTCTACGATTTTGTAATTTTTGGACATATATGTCGACTTGTCAGCTTTATTAAACAGGGCCCTAGTAGTTCTCGGACTGGCTTGTGAAGAGTATTAGAAGAGAAGAGAGAGAAGAGAAGAGTACCTCATTACAGATACCAACACATTTGCTGGCTTGTGAAGAGTATTAGAAGAGAAGAGAGAGAAGAGTACCTCATTAGAGATACCAACACATTTTTTCTATGTTTTATTTACTTACCTAGTTCAGGCACACCTGTAATGTTTATAGTGAAGTAAGATTTTTGTATTTTGTAGTTTTTTTTTTTGTATGTTTTTGTTGTTAAGAATGTTATCTGATAGTTATAACTTTTTTAGAAGTTCTAATCTGGCATTTCACTTCTTGTTGTCTTTATCCAACTACATATTTTTATTTCATTAATTGTTCATTTCCAATAGCCTTAAATTATGTAAATTTTGATTCACCATTAAGTACCATGTGTATATGGTTGCAGAAAATTATATTAAAATCAAATCCTTTTGTTTATTAGATCCTACTTTTTAGTGTATATCACATGTAAAGTATCTTTAATTTAAGATTTCAATTCCCAATATAAAAAAGCTCTGCATAGTGAACACATAAGTTTCTTCATAATAAACGGGGCTGTTTTAGGGATTTTGCTACCCCTTTTTATTACTTATTTATTCTGAATATAATTTACCTGTAACAATAGCTACATAATTAAGGTCATTATAACAAATAGTTATTACAACCTTGACTATCCCAGAAAAGAGAACCCATGATCTTACTGGCGGTAAATTACAGAATATGCAGATATTTATATTTATGTTTGTGTGTAGATTTTTATGCATATTGTTTGTATGCAGTATTCAACAAAATCTGCTAAAAGCATTTTATTTTTTACAATCATTTCAGCGAGCGTTATCTATGGTCAACCACCATCATCTACATTAATGTGCAACTGTAGAAGAATAAGGCGGAATACTTACCTCAATTATTTAGAACTTTTTAAAATTTTCATTAAAATCAAAAACAATAATATTTTTAGGGTTCCGTACCCAAAGGGTAAAACGGGACCCTATTACTTAGACTTCGCTGTCTGTCTGTCCGTCTGTATCTCATGAACCATGATTAACTATCACGTTTCATGAGATACAGTTACGACAGTTGAAATTTTCACAGATGATGTATTTCTGTTGCCGCTATAACAACAAATAAAATAAATATTTAAGGGGGCTCCCATACAACAAACGTCAATATTTTGGTCGTTTTTATAGATAATGGTACGGATCCCTTCGTGCGCGAGTCCGAGTCGCACTTGGCCGGTTTTTTAGTTTATTTTTATATTCGACCCATTATCCAGCATTGCCATCTAGTATTTCCTTTTTACCTTTCCCATAGTCTTTATCGTAATCATTATTTTACAATACAATTCTTTATTGCAATCATGTGTACAATATTGGTGTTACACAATCATATTAGTATCAACATGAACCCTGTTAAGGCACAGCAATTCATTTTTATCTTCAATATTATTCAGCCAAGCAGGTACAATATTTTTATCTAAAGACTCCGTGGAGTCACCAATTAACTTACAGATCCGGTACTTATTAGAATCCCGGGCACTCGAAAATTGGGAACCATTACTATTTCCCATAGACTGATCTCATTTAGTATGAGATATGGCCGTCATTTGTCTTGGTGCGCTCGCGCAACTTGTCTCGTGCTAATTGGTCGATGACGATATGTTTAACCTGGGTTTAATTTATGACTTAACGAAAGTTAGAGAGAAAACGAGACAGAGGTTATTATTTTTGATGGGTATATTTATTATGATGTATTGGGTGTTTTTATAATAGTTGTTGTATATTTATGGCCGTTGAAACAAAACAAACTTCTTGAACTACTTATGTTATCTTCCATAACTTTAAGGGTGTAAGAAATAGAACTCGTAAATTTGATCCGCTGGTGTCTATTGATTATTGGTTAACGGCTACAGTATTTGTCCTGGATTAGTACAAAATTTAACTCCGTTTATCCGTTAAGTTCGAAGTTAATATCTTTGTTAATATAACAAAGATATTAACTACGTAACTGTTGTTTCTCGATATCGTACAGTCTCTATGAGATCACAGTACCAAAACTTATTGTATGAAGGTAACTGTAAAACAGATTTGTTTAAAAAAATTGTTATGGGAATGGCTCCTGTTATTTTTAATAAAATTCCTAATTGTATTAAGGTTTAACCTTTAGAAGTTTTTAAAAATCGACTCACTAAATTATTACAAAATAATTCTTATGACTCTGTTCGGGAATTCTTAAATGATACTTCTATAAATTATTTTTTTTATGCTACTAACGTTGTATTAGTTTTAATGTTATTGTGAGCAAATGTCGCTCATAAATGTTTGTATACCTAAATAGGCAGAATGTACAAGGATTCGTTATATATCTGTAACACCAATTGGAAACACTTACATTCTTTGCAAAAAAAACTTGTGTGTACTTATGTACACGCGTTAGAAGTTATACTTCTTAATATACAACTTGAACATAGTTATCAATTTTCATACCACCTAGAACTAACTTCATGCTGTTAAATTTTTTGGTGTCGTTGTGCGCGCGCATCGTAAAAATTCACTCTCATCATTTTTCTCCTTAGCGCAAAAAGAAGTATAACTTCAATAAACGATTAATTCAAGAATTTGACATTTATTTGACACATACCATTGACAGTGATGTGGTCAACGACGGATATCACCTTACTGTTTTTTTTTTCTTTAAAATTCATTCCTTGACCATGGATATTAGATCAATCAATCGTAATAAGTAATAACGAATGGTTTCATTGCGGAATGTATACTGCGTTTTCGTAAATTTTTCACATTCAAAGCCAGCTAACGTTCGTCACAGTAAAGTCCCGAGTTCTACCCCAATATCAACATGGAAAATCACAATTCACAGCAAAATATCATTTCCCTCCAGTTATGTGCGATGTCGAAGTCATTCGGTCTAAAGTACCACCATATTTACACAGAATATCTCGAATTTACACCAGTTTTCGAAAAAGAAACAAAGCCTCTGTTGGCGCCAAAACTTACCACAGAGTTTCACAACTTGGTGTTACCATTTCGCATTTTCAGGCAAATATATTTTACCTGAATTCTTACTTTAATATAGACAGATGTAGTAAAATATATCTAAAACTGTAAATGTACAAATAATCAAAATACAAAATCAATATGTAGTGTTAATTCCGCTAATTGTCAGTTTAATCATGCCGGGATGCAATTTGCACCGCCCTCCCGCCCGCTAAAATGTGCACATGCAACAAGGACTATATAAAAAAGCAAATTACATGCGCCAGTACGATACCCAATACGTGTTTCAGTCCTCCACGGACCATTCTCAAGGGCTGCTAACTCGTCGAGTGCTCGAAGGAGACTCTGTCGAGCACTCGACAAGCGGGCGGCAGCGCGGTGCAAATTGCATCCCGGCATGATTAAACTGACAATTAGGGGAATTAACACTACATATTCATTTTGATTGTTATAGATTTCCGCAAAGTAACGCCTGATTCCATTACTAATGTACAAATATTAAAGTACCGTTTTCACAACAAATTCAAGAAATTAGAATTGGATTCTAAACAGTGACTATCATAAATTAAATTATAATTCCATATAAGTCACAATCTAATAATCTATTTATATCTCGAAATAATACAGATTAATTTTATTTAATTAATTACAAGTGCTTTTATAAAGTTTATGTGAATAATAACCGTTTTTATTTTATTTATTTAACCTCATATCGAAAATATTCCCCGCGAGTGCCACTACGGGATGTGAGTAGTATTTCTTTAATTATTACACCACGCTTATTGGTTTAACTAAAATAAATCAGTTACCATGACGGCCCAAAACTGACCAAAGTGTATTCACCTTTCAACATAGCATGAAGTTGAATTACCCTCTGCTTCGCAGAGGATCGCATGCAAAAATGTACGCGCAAAAAAGCTTCTGTAAGCTTCTTGTTAATTGTTCAAATTGCGAGTCCGTGTCTAAACATTTAAATGCAAAAATAAGTAAACATGTTAATTATAGATTTTTTTTGCGAATGCACGGATCATTGGTGCTGTGCCGCGAAACGTTATGCCGTTTTGTTTATAATGTAAGGAGAACGGTAAGGTTGCTTTGGTGGATTTGTTACAGGTAGTATGGTGTAAGGATTTTACAAGATTACGTATACACCCTAAATGTAGGTACATGCTCTCACCAGTCCGTAAGCGATCGGTGACCACCAAAATTCTGAGCGTCTCCATGCATCGGAGAGCACGTTAAGCTGTCGGTCCCGTTTGTAGTCAACAGTCAACAGTCGTTAAGCCCTGTCAGAGGCCTACTGGGTGGTTTGAACAACTCTGACATGAGGGTATCCATTGCCCACGATAAGTAAGTATCATGTAGGTACTAGAATTAATGTTGTTTTCTTAAATTGATATAGCTAAGTAGCTTCTTTTGTCACACACCTATGCCAACCTAGTCTTGGGGCAAAGGCCTCCGCCATACTTTTCTACTGACTGTAAAATTTTAGTCAGGCAGATTCTGTCGTAAACGTCTGACACATCACGCCAATGTTTTCAGGTTACAGCTCGGCAGCGCCGTTTTGTTTTGGACAAATATATAGCTACCTTACCTGTCTTCGTAAGATACGGCCCACCCAATCCATCTTCAGCTTTGCTGACGATGCATCGTCGATGTTAACATTATAGTTGCTTGGGATTTTTATATTTTTTCAGTTCAACCCAGATATAACAAATAGCACGAGCTTTGTATGAGATAGCCTTCTGTCCCTTCCAAAGTACCCTAATTACAAATGGGTAGATAGCGCTCCTAAAGTTCCTTCCATTATTAATGTTGTTATGAGGTCTTCAGGGCCCAACGACATTGTAGTAAACAATACAAAAATGTAAAGAGGTCTGGCAGAGGGTTATAATAGTCTAGTAACTGGTCGGTCAATTCCTAGGATGTCAAGCTTCTTCTTCATCAAAATCAATGACAATGTCATATATCATGACACATGACGACCTCCGTGACTTAATTGCCTCTTAATCCAAAGGTTTCGGGTTAATTCCTTGGACAAGACAAATATTTGTGTTCATGAACATGTCTTTTTGTTCCCACCCCGGACATATATTAATATGTCCGGGATGGAAACAACCTGCGGCTCGTCAAACACAAAGAAAACATCCATTCCAAGACAAAAAGACATGTTCATGCACACAAATATAATTGTGTGCATGAACATGTCTGTTTGTCCTGAGTCTGGGTATAGTTATCTACATATATAAGAATATATTTAAAATTTAAAAGTAGTATATGAAGTATATCCGTTATCTGATTTAATAGTATAAGCTCTGCTTACCTAATTAGCTTAGGATCGGATGGCCGTGTGTCAATAATGCCCCTGGATATTATTATTATTTGCAAACGTTGTTTGTTATTCATAGCTTTGCTTAGTTTGGGCTAGATGGCACTGGAACAAAACTTATATAAAAATATATTAAATAAATTTTTATATATTTTTTTAGTAAGAGTCATCTCTTGAGTTGGCAGTGTAACTTAGTAATGATTCCAATATGTTTCTGGTTCACACCTCAAGCAAACAACGGAACTTGACACAAAACTACTTTTCTGATCTCATTAATAGGTGGCTGACCCCGACTTAAATAGAAGATTACCGAGACATTTTCTAATGTATTCCAAACTATTTCCAAACTGTGCCAACAAAGAAACCTCTATTAAGTCTTAAGTTCACTAACAACGCGTTCAATTATCATTATATTTACCACCATACACATTTTTAAGGTAATTTTACCTTGAACATGTTGTCAACCTTTTTCTGTCAAACCTGTCTAAATCAATTTCAATATTAGAAGAATTTATATGTAATAGCCAATTAGCTATTTATTCAAGTGAAGTATTGGCGCTTATATGTATGCAATAATACTTCTGAGTCGGCAGAGAGTATAGCCTGTACGGCGGTAACTGTAGCCTATGGATGCTTGCTAGACCAACCGAACATTTAGAAACTTGATCACTCCTTTTTTAAAAGGCCCCCATGATCTAGTCTCTCGCTAAAACATTCATTCCAGAGCTTCAATTTAGAATTGCCAGACGGGCCTGTTGGCGTGGTTGACAAATGCTTGCTTTTCACGTCGAAGAATGTGTGGGAATCGAACCCACGACGTTCGATTCCCACCCAGGACAGATATTTGTGTGCATGAACATGTCTGTTCGCCCTGAGTCTGGGTGTAATTATCTTTATAAGTATGTATTTACAAAAAATAAGTAGTATATGTAGTATATCAGTTATCTGGTTTCCATAGTACAAGCTCTGCTTAGTGTGGGATCAGATGGCCGTGTGTAAATAATGTCCCAGGATATTATTATTGAAGTTATACTTCTTTTGGCGCCATGGAGAAAAATGATGAAAGTGAATTTTTACGATGGCGCACACCGACACCAAAAAATTTAACAGCATGAAGTTAGTTCTAGATGGTATGAGAGTGTAAATAAAAATAACTGTATGAAGTTAGTTCTAGGTGGTATGAAAATGCATGAGACTGAATTTTTACGATGCGCGCGCATCGTAAAAATAACAGCATGACGTTAGTTCTTGGTGGTATGAAAATTGATAACTATGTTCAAGTTGTATATTAAGAAGTATAACTTCTAACGCGTGTACATAAGTACACACAAGTTTTTTTATTTCACTTTGTTATAAAACGTAAGTTTATTCAAGTAATGGCTTCTCCAACAAAGTGTGTCCTGGACGTCATAACTCAAGCGGCGAGGTCGCGAGCGTCATTTTAATAAATAACGCTCGACAATTTGGTCAACTATAAAAGAGAACAGGCCGCTAGACGGTTTTCAGATAAGCACTGTTACAGCTACAGAGTAGATAGAGTTCAGAGACAACTTCAATATTAACCAGCACCTTTACTTTAAACTTTACATGAAGTAATATTATTATATAATATCTGGGGGACAATGTCACACAGATCATCCTAGCCCCAAACTAAGCAAAGCTTGTACTATGGGTACCAGTCGACGATATACATACTTATATAGATAGATAAATACTTATATACATAGAAAACATCCATGACTCAGAAACAAGTATTTGTGCTCATCACACAAATATTTGCACTTACCGGGATTCGAACCCAGGACCACCAGCTTCGTAGGCAGGAGCACTACCAACTAGGCTACGGTGACCGTCAGATATATATTACATTCTTATTTGAATATAAATCTTAATATATTACTAAAATAGTTTTTTAAGATTACTGTTACTGACACTATGGATTCCGGTCCGAAATAAACGCATTTTATTTTTAATTTTTTTATTTTATTTATTTAATATCTACCAGAGGACGGGCAGCAGCTTCTTTCTGAGTACTACGACCATCTTACTGTGATTGGCAGCCCGTCCGCTAAGCGTGGCGATTATGGCCTATCCCCAAGATTATTCTTTGGTCTTGATTAGGCTTATTATGCAATGGACTTCTGACAGCTATTATGATGATGATGATAACCTTTGCTCACTAATAAGAAATGTGTTATGTCATTGTTAAAAAAGCGGCCAAGTGCGAGTCGGACTCGCCCATGAAGGGTTCGGTAGCAGCAGGTATCTGAGTTGATTGAATGAAAGGTAAATTACGGTTTTTGTTTTATGACGTATTAAAAAACACTACTTACTAGATCTTGTTCAAACCAATTTTCATTGGAAGTTGGCATGGTAAGGTTTATTTATTTTTTATATATTTATATATTTTTTTAGTTTTATCATTCTCTTATTTTATAAGTTACAGGGGGGGCACTTATTTTACCACTTTGGAAGTGTCCCTCGCGCAAACTATTTAGTTTAGAAAAAAAATGATATTAGAAACCTCAATATTATTTTTGAAGACCTATCCATAAATACGCCACATGTATGCGTTCGATGAAAAAAAAATTGCATTTCAGTAGATATGGGGCACCCCCAAATTTTATTGGTTTTTTTTCTTTTTTGTGAAAGAATCTTAATGCGGTTCACAGAATACATTTACTTACAATATATACCAAATTTCAACAGTGCAGCTCTTATAGTTTCCGATAAAGTTGCTGTGACATACGGACGGACAGACAGACAGACATAACGAATCTATAAGGGTTCTGTTTTTTGCCATTTGACTACGGAACCCTAAATATTTGTTACAGAGTTAAAAAAACCTTGCCCCTTAGCTGGTCAGAGCGTTTGTTATTTTGAACAAGAATTACTATGAAAATGAAAATAGTAGCATTCTTTAGGTTCGTTGGGCGTATAATGAGATAGGAAATTGAAATCGCGACACTGTTACCGTTGCCGACAACACTTAATTGTTAACATTGTCACTTCTGTCGATACCCTGGGAGTGCCACTGGTTTTTTTAAACGGGTGGTAACTTAATAAATGTCTTCGGAAAACTAAAATTAGGAATAGGTAACGAAGTTTTCAATCCACTCTAATGTATTAATTGAGGATCAAAAAAGAACAGGCGAGCAAATATGGTCCATATTTGCTCGCCTGTTCGTTTTCCTCAGACTTTTAGTGTTTAACCCATCAATTCTTCTCAGTTGGTTTCCTCTGATTACAGCTACACTGTGGGCTCATTACTCTGATGGCACCGGCGTAATAACGTGCGCGATCCGTCAGTGCGCACGCGCAAAGGACACAACTTTCTCAGCGCGGGTGGGGCGCGTCCGTTCTGTTCTGTCAACTGAGGGCAGGGGTCAAGTGGGACGCCAGCTTTTTGTGCAATGTTCACCGCTAAATTGATGGCTGGAGCAGAGAGGTGGTGATTGATCCGTGAGTGTCGAATTATGTGCAATAATCATCCCAAAATAATGTATAGATAGCACTCAATAGACATAAAAAGTAAATGAGCGTATAATGGACGCCATAACGCAAAATGTGATCTCATCAAGACAACCAAGTATAGCTTGGAGAATGGAGTCATCTCGAAGGACTTTTGTCGTTCTCCAGAGACATTGATATCATTACCTATAGAGTCACACAGCTAAATAAATTAAATAATAATAATATCAAAGGATTTTTCACACACGGTACTATCGAAACCAGATAATTGATATACCTACTACAAATACTACTTTTTCTTTTGTAAATACATACTTATATAGATAAATACATCCCGAATCAGGACAAACAGACATGTTCATGCACACTAATATCTGCCCTGGGTGGGAATCGAACCCACGACATGCGTCGTGCCAAGCAAACATTTACGAAACACGCCACATGCCCGTCAATAAATGTCTGGTATATATCTCACAGCGCTAACTAGCCAAAACTAAGCAAAGCTTGTACTATGGAGACTACACAACGGATAGAAATAGTTATTTACTTTTTCTACACATAACACACCTAGAAAAATAGACATGTTCATGAATACAAAGTCAATTGCAAGGATCGAACACGCAACTTTTCTTATCTGAAGGCAGGTTCACTACCAACTAAGTCACGGCTCACATCTCTCTCTCTTTTTATGTTCACTAACTTCTGTCTCCCTATCAACTGCCGTTTGCCTCGCACGATCATTAAAATCGAAAACTATCATAATGTACAAAAATTAGAAGTACAGATCGCCAGAGCTCATTGGGGTGAGGTGAAGGGTCAGCAAAACTTGTTTACTTGTTTGCTGACTTTTAAAGGCCGGCAACGCACCCGCGACACCTTTGGAGTTGCGAGTGTCCATGGGTGGCGGAGATCACTTACCATCAGGTGACCCACTTGCTCGTTTGTCGCCCTCTGATATAAAAAAGTACAAGTGTGTAAATCAACATCAGCCTGATATCGTCCACTGCTGAACATAAGTCAACCTCGCAGGTTACCACATCTTTGCCATTTGGCATGCGAGTTGGCGACCGCAGTTACGAGTAGATGGTCGCTAGTACACCGTATGTAAATACTCACGTGTTAAATTAATACCATGTTTGTATTGATAAATAATTTTATTCAATTATTATGTGAAAATAAAGAAATACATATTTAAATAATTAACTTAACTTATAAGAAACAGAAAAATATCAGCTAAATTAACTATAATAACTAACTACTATAACTAAGTTATAGGGCGTCGTAGAATTCCTCCGCATCGTCGGGAGGTAAGGTGCCCAGAAGGCTGGCCGCATTGCTACGCTGTATGGCAATGCTGATTCTTAGACCCAAAAAAAGACCTCTGGTCACGGGAAGCGTCAATCAAACGTTTCGAAATTTCCCGAAACAATAAACGTGCGTTAGGTCCCCACGGCCCTAGCGTTTCGACCCCAAAAGGCTCAAATACATAATTTCCAACGAGGTTGGTGTATTTGCGCAGGGAATATAATAAAGGCCTTCTTCTTCTAATTATTGATAAATAATTAGAAGAAGAAAATTAAATAATCTAAGTGATCATGGAGATAGAGATGACATTAGGTTATGAAGAATAGAATAGAGAAACTATAGAATATGACGATCGCGACTCTGATACGTCATGCTCGGTAATACTGAGCATGCGTATCAGAGTCAATATCAGTCCTATTTGCGTACAATAAAGAGTAATTAACTTTACTTACACTCAAAGCGCGTTTATAGATGTCCTCATCAAATAGCCGTCATGCTCGGTAATATCCAGCATGACGTTTTAGAGTCAGTTGTTGTTTTAAAGAGTAATTTACTTTGCTTTATTTGCCCCCAAGGCGCGTTAATAGATGTCCACTACAAATAGCCGTTTTCCTTCACAAATTACTTATGGGAACAAAAGTCCGCCAACAAATCAAGAGCGTCGTGCCCGAGAAGACTTGGGGACGATCTTTCAACAATTACTTAAAGGTCGTGACCAAAATATACTCATAAATTGTTATCGAAACGAGGGCAAAGCATGCCGATGACAATTATCTGCTATTACACGTCCATCGCTGAAGCTATTTACAACATTAATTTTGCAGTTAACATCTCAATTCCCCTTTAACGTTTAGGACTTCGTAGACAAGATTTAGAACGCAATTTTTGTAACCTTCAAGTTTAACAGCCGCAAAAATAATATTGTGCAACAATTTTAGTATATTACCCGTTCTTACTTACATAATTTTGTGTTATCTTATATTTTAGGTGCTAAGGTTCATAATTGTGTGGCCAATGTGATTTTGCAAGGAAAATTGTAGTGGTAATAAGAAAATAATGCGGCCGCCCATCAGTTGCGGTTTCCCGCGTAAAAAGCTTCTAAACGATTGCAAATTGACGTTCCAACTATTGGAATCGGTTCAAACTATAGATGTGAGCCGAACCTAGCGAATACTTAATCTATGGTGAATGCAAATTTAGTAGATTTAGTGTAACAAGTTACTTAATTGGGCTCGTTCAAATAGTTTTAAAAAGTCCAAATTCCGAGCCGTATCATTTTTCCAAACTATCTTTATTTACAACATGTAATTAAAATCATTAAAATAGTTCGTTCGGAACGCAAAAAAAATCTTAAAATGTTTAAAAACATTTACAATTCCGTTTGCAAAATCAACCACGCTAGTGCTATACAAATACGAAAAATATTCAAATTTTCATATCATCTGATACCCTACAAGTATTATAAATATGAAAAGTCAAATGGAGTACTAAGAAAACTCCATTTGACTTTTCATATTTATTGTATATTGTTTATTATATTATTATATTTGCGTATAATCAGCATTTTACAAACAAGGATGACGCGTGAATGGACCAGTGACATTGTTACAATGAAAAGTCGAATAAGTTTCGTTTCGAAAAAAGTTGTCAATTTTTTTAAAGGACTATTTTGCCCGCTTTGTTAGTTGTAAACTTTCGTAATGCAGTGGAACTAAGTATTTAGAACTCTGTTTGATACTAATAAAGTTCTAAATCGAGACTAGCAGCTAAACCACCAGTTTAGGTGCTTTTCCTAGTCATTATCTGAGCGCGTCAATTGTTCTAAAATTAGTGAATTTGAATTTGAAAAAAATACTGGCTGCTCTATGACGGGACAAAACAACCTTATTTTTATTTATTACAATTAAGCTTAGTTTACAAATCCCAAACTGTAATTTACCTTCAAACAATCTTCGTCTATACTTCTATCTCACACATAAATAAGATATTCCCATGTATTGGTAAACTAGTGACAACTTACATCCATTAATTACGAACGCTGGACTAAAAACAAACCGATTTCCTATAAAAAAAACAGTTATCGACATTAATTTACTCGTGGGAAAACTTAATGCATTTCCAATTCAAAATAATCGAAAATAAATAGATCAAATCGATTTTGAAATCACACGAACACGTTTTATAATTTCTAAATTTAAAATCGAGTAATGCGCGCGTTTCGAATGCCACAAATTCAATATGGCGTTAGTTTGTTTTTTAGGCAAAGGAATCCTGTCATTATGCCCATATATTATCTTCACGGGGCGCTCGAGTTGAGATAAAATTGTTGGTAACAAATGTTTAACGTTATGTCTGATAAATTCCACTTGATTTTATTTGTTTTATTGCGGTATATGACACTGTTAATTAAGTAACATATTTTAGGCTTATTTAGGGGCTGTCAAAATTAAAATATGTTTGGCGTTATTTTTTTTAGTTGGTTTGTTACAATGACACAGTTTTGTAATGATCTTTGATAGAATAAAATGTTAGGTAACATATTTAGCACAAAACTGACATTTTGTTAAATGACTGGAATGGCACGGTACTAATTATAAAAAGAGCAATTTTTTTTGGATTTTAATATCACCAGGATTATGTCCGTTTATAACAGATTTCTAGTGGCAATAAAGAAACGCCGTGTTTTTTATTTATTTACAAAGCATATTAATATTTTTATTCGTACACTTTTGTTCTATATATTATGTGGCAAAAGCCAGTTTGCCCGCGACAATGTCCGCGTGTATTTGAAACCATACATAGAATAAGTTAAAACGAACCAATTCTGTTTTACCAATTAAATCATTGGTAAAACAGAATTGGTTCGCACTTCCCTCTTTTGTCCGAAACAAAAAGCACTACGTATTTTTTTTTACGTTTGATCAAGATTCTTACAAATTTTTCACCGCTACTTTAACCCTTTACGGGGTAAATCTTAGAATTCAAGATTGAAGTTCATCAATCAATCAAGTTCATCAGACTGCGAAAATACGTTATTCCATACTAACTTTGGAACCCATTTTCACCGCTTTAGGTGTTGAAGTTTCAAAAATCCTTTCTTAGTGCACTCGTACGTCACTTAAGAAATATTTGTACAACATTTCATGGTTCTAGACCCAGCAGTTACAGATGTGCCTAGATCGATCAGTCAGTAAATTTCTGCTTTCATATAATTAATATAGAATATAGATAATTGGCGAGGTTCAATAATGTCAATATCTACAGTAATTAGCTGACAAATACTCACAAGTAAAATGGTACACTTCATGTACTTATCGGGAAATAAATTGGCAGAATCATTTACAATGATGATATCAAATGTGTATCTACTATGTCTAATCGCATTAAAATTGTAATACTTTTGCACTTTTAAAAGGAAGATACATTTTCTATCTTAATCTATTAAAACTAAGGGCATTAAAATTTGTCACAAGAAAACATCGCGTAAGTTCTCATATCTGGTGATCTGAGAAAGCCAGACGAGGCCGCGGGATCCTATTAACTACTAATTAGGTACATTAAATATAATTTAAAAAGCTAGAAAGTAGCACGAAGTAGTCTTCAATATTTTTTTATTAGGATTAAATAATTGATTACAGAAGTTTACTAAAAGTGTCAATAATAATAATATCCTGGGATTACATATTCACACAATGCCATCTGATCCCAAACCAAGCAGAGCCTTTACTATGGAAACCACATAACTGATATACTACTTTACTTTTGTAAATACTAACTTGTATAGATCGAGTAAATACGTAATTGTAATAGATAGATACTTGTATATAGGTATAGCCGAATAGCCCAAGGATGGCGAAAATACTGGTCACTGAAGGAAATAGTGAAAAGTAAGAATCTAGACAACCACATAAAAAAGAAAACTTTCGAGTCCTATATTCTACCAGTTCTCACTTACGGTTGTGAAACTTGGTCAATAACACTTCACCACTGGGAAAGGCTGGCAAAATGCCAACGTGCCATGGAAAGAAGCATGTTAGGGTTAAAAATTAAAGAGAGAGTCAGGAATGTAGACATAAGAACTAGAACAAAACTCACAGACATTCTTACCAGGATAGACGTACAAAAATGGAGTTGGACTGGACATATGCTTCGCCACCCGATAAACAAATGGAGCAAGCAAGTCACTCTCAGGCAACCAAAAGTCGGCAAAAGAAATAGGGGTCGTCAAGTCAGGAGATGGAAAGATGACTTGAAACAGACAGCGGGACCATTTTGGATGAGAGTAGCAAGGGACAGGACCCATTGGAAGGAATTGGAGGAGGCCTATGTCAAAAGGTACACCGAACTTAGGGACTTCTCGTAACCCTATGTTTAGGAATAGTAGGCTATTATTATAATTTTATAGATAATTACACCCAGACTCAGGACATACAGACATGTTCATGCATACAAATATCTGTCCTGGGTGGTCATCGAACGCACGACCTGCAGCGAAAAAGGCAACCTATCAACCACGCCAACCGTATGTGATAATTCCACTTACCACTTTCTTCATGCCGTAGGTACCCTCTTACTTCTCTGGTGGTCGATATTTCCAGTACCCAGAAGTTCTGGTGACACGGTGTCCGGCGCAGCGATGAACCATTGTGCCAACAGTTATAATCTTCACTACCAAGTTTTTTGCCAGGGTGCTAATGTCATCATCTCAATGGCATCATCTTCATGTAAGAAATGTTGTTCAAATGCTATGTTGCGTGCTTTATTTACAGAACCTGTATTATTACAGACCTCCAGTATCATAACAGAATCTACGAAACCAATACCCCAAACAATGCCCATGTTTGGAGCTCCTAACATGGGCATTGTTTGGGATATTGGTTTCGCAAATGCTTCTGAAAATAATGTAAAATAATAATAATATCCTGGGACTAAGGAGAGTACTATGGGAACCAGGTACCTGATATACTACTTTCTTATATAGATAAATACTTATATAGATATTAACATCCAGTCTCAGGACAAACAGACATGTTCATGCACATAAATATCAGTCCTGGGTGGGAATTGAACCCACGACCTCCGGCGTGAAAAGCAAGCAAAGAAAAAATCTAAAAACAATGACCCTATCATGTATTTCCCCGTCGGTAACCATCCAGAGTCGAGATTCGAACTCCACAGAAGGTACTCTCTGGTGTGGGTACTTAATTTGTAGTTTCATTTACTAGAAGCCTCGAGTCCACGATCGCCTCTATTGTCCGGTGACGCAGTGAGGCTAACTGTAAACTGTAAAAAAAATAACCTATAGTTCACTGAATATATATATATATATATATATAAGTATTTGTCTGTCTATGTATATAAGTATTTATCTATCTATATAAGTATGTATATCGTCGCCTGGTACCCATAGTACAAGCTTTGCTTAGTTTGGGGCTAGGATGATCTGTGTGACATTGTCCCCAGATATTATTATAAAACAGATATTATTATATACCTAAAGCTCCTTCTTTTGAAGTCGGTATAAAATACTACGAACACAGCTGACTGCATCTTATCTCTGAAGCCCTGAGAACATTAAAATTTGTCGCTAGAAGAGCTCGACATCGCGTAACTCTTCCGTATCTAGCGCAGTGATCTAGCGAGGCGTACCCCGCGGGGCCTGCCTTAACGGGACAGAATTATAGTTATTGCCACCCAACTCAAGTAATTATTTTAACCTATGGAAATTATAATAGCAGCTCACTTTTTGTGACAATGATTTGACATTTGTAAAAAATGGGTTAAGCGGTCTTCGTGGAATTGTTGCATTTTTTTTTTGCAGTACCTAAGTAGGTATTAAAACTAATTATTAAATTTGAATTTTATAGCATTCTACGCAATGCAAAGCGTTAATATAATCTCAAAAATGGGAAATCATAAATTTAATCGTCTGGCGGGTCTCGAGCCTGCACCATCTACCAATCCGGGGTAGGCGCTCTGCGGTAACCTACGCACGATGCACGCTGGCGGATCATCAATTTGAATTCAAATTTAATAATTCGCAGGTATTATCAATATGATATGATCTTTCACATGCAACTGTGAACATATCAGTCGGCCATGTTTCTAGAAAAACAAAGCCGATAGATAATATATCCTCCGGAAGGGTGTTAGCAAGGGAATCCTGAATTTTATCTGCCAGCGTGTATCGCTCGTAGCTTAACGCAGAGCGCCTACCCCGGATTGGTAGATGGTGCAGGTTCGAGACCCGCCGGACGATTAAATTTATGATTTCCCATTTTGAGATTAATTATTAAATTATTAAAAATTAATATTTTTGCTAACTAATACGTCATCAAGATCATAAAACAAATATCTTGGGACAAGTAAAAGACTGCTATCTGAACCCAAACTCCGCCTAGTTTGTTTGTTTTAGTCTATTCTGTGGAAACCAGACAACTGATAAACATACTTTGTGGCCCAGAACGTAGCCGCACTGATTGCCCTGCTTGAGGCATTTTTAAGGTCCTGCCATAAACATGTGGTAGGGCAGATTGGGCACGATGTTAGATGGGCCATGGATTGGACCGATACTCCACAAATATAGTCCAATTTGGCATTGCTCGGCAAAAAAATAATCCGAGCCGTCACGGGACGCCTGGCAGATGTGAAACATCGACATTATTTTGTAAAAGTAATATGCAGAAAAGAACATATTGTGATAGGAACTAAATATGTCACAATGATAAAATAAAATATTATGATTTTTTTCCAGATAACGATGACTATTTATTGAATAAACATTTATTTTCATTAAATACAAAAATTTACGAGAATCGCACAGTCGATTGCGCATGGCGACGCGTCGCCACACCGCACACACTACTGCATATAGACTCTATATATATATATATATAGATATATATATATATATATATATCATAGTATAGCGTGGCGACGCGTCGCCACGGCATGCGTCGCCAGGCCAGAAATCGGTTTTACGTGCGGCTATAGATGTTTCTCATCAAAAAAATATAAATAATATTTTTATTAATGCATAAATTACCTTTCACTTTGCAATAAAAATACTTTTACTTTTACTAACCTTCATGTTTGTACGGAACCCTCGGTACGTGAGTCCAACTCGCACTTGGCCGGTTTTGTTTTTCAAAAGTCACATTACATTTACAAAAGTCTCAATGGCACGAGACTATGGACGTTTAAATATACACAGGATTTTGTTAACAGTTTGTAAGCTTTGAACATTTTCGTGACTTATTGCAATGAAAAATCAGCCCAGGCATCAGGCAGGTAGACAGCAGCGCCACCTGTGTACTAGCTACTACCAACTGCGGTCGCCAATTCGCATGCCAAACGCGGTAACTTAGGCAAAACCCTCTAATTGGCAACGTTGTGGAAAGCTTTGGGAGACGCCTATGTCCAATAGTGAAGGATATCAGGATGATGATTATGAAACATATGGACTAGTTTTATTTACATTCTAATCTAAAGATCGTGTCCAACTGTGTATCTTACAATAGTTAGCTTCCCTTTAACCAGTCCGCCGTCGCGTCTTGTAATTTATGCCACCGTGCGCAGTGCCATACTCTGTGGGACACTTGTTACCCCGATTTATGAGGATAGACTTTTTATTGTTCTACCCTCCTAATGCCCAACTTTTATTATTTATTAATTGTTTCAAAATGTCTCTTGTCGATTGAATAAAATTTTCTTTATTTTTATGTCGAGTTGTGGGACGACATTTTGTTTGTTTATCTGATTCGGCTTGTGGAGAAATGGGTTGTATCGGATAGATGAGTGGTGAGATAGGTTGTGATATAGATGAGATAAAAAGTTATTACTATTTGGTTTATAAATATTTTATATTTATGTGCTTTCTTAATAATTTAAAATGGAGAGAGAATAATAAATTTTAACGAATTATGATTTTAATATAACTATACGTGGTATGTAGTTTTAAAATGTTACGGTTGATTGGAGACTGTTTACACTTTGTTTTAGGTGATCACTTAATTCAACGCTTAAACACACCACTAATTAAAAAGTAAAGACACATGGATTATTATTGCATTTTTTTTTTAATTAATATGATATATTTTATGAAGTTCGTTCCAACCGGTTGTCCTAAACAAAATTTGGAGTAAGTTTTATGTTTTGAAATAGCAATTATTATATGTCGTTACGAATATAAAATAAAAATTTGTCATGTGTCATTTTTGTAATCACAAATTTTCCACTTGTATTTTAACAAACTTGGGCGTGAGATTGCAATTTGTCCGTCCCACTAAATCACTAGCTCCATCTAGCTAGGAAGTTCAAAACGTGTCCCAAACATAAACCGAAACATTTCCAACACAGAATATAAAAATATATAGAACGGGAGAGCCATATAGACCGATAGAATCACTGCACATGGCGCGAACAATATAATCATCCATGAACCTTAGATTGCATCTGAATTTCTAGACGTTCCATATGCTCATGTATATTTACAGGACTTTTTTCAAATTCAAAATTCATTCTAGTTCAAATTTTCGTATCAATGAAATAAAATCATTTATTCCTTTGCTAAACATGGGTAAAGAATACATATATAGAAGATTTCTTTTTATAATGAAGCAATTTCAAATTCAAAGTTAATTGATTCCATATAAATATTGCATTTGTGTAGAATCGTCAATTTTCCTTATCCTACCGTGCAGTGCATGACGTGGCTACTACCACGTCATGCACTGCACGGTTACACCACCAAAGCTACACCTTTCATGTAAAAACAAAGAAGCATATAGAACGTCTGAAAATATTAACCGTCGCTTATTGCTAATGTATTCTCTGATCTCCGATAAGATCTGGCCATATTACTTACGCGAGGAAATAGTAATAATATCCTGGGATATTATTCACACACGTCCATCTGATCCCAAATTAATGTCCTCCTAGCCGAATTTCGGCCACGGCGGCCAGTCTCAATAGAGATTAGCCATCTGCGCGGGACATATTATAGTGCTCAAGTGTGTGCGCAAACACAGGAGCACTTTCTATTCCATCACTCTCATGATCCGATGGGACGTCTAGCGACACGATAGGAAAGGTCAGGTACAGGACCGACGACTTTACAAGCTCTCCGAGGCACGGGGGTATATTACCGCCAACTCCCAGACTTCGGACTGATGCTGAGAAATTTTTATTTTTACAGAAAAGTCTAAAAATCACTTTTGGCCCGACCCGGGATTGGAACCCAGGACCTCGTTTTCTGCGGGTGAACACGCTACCGTTAGACCAACGAGGCAAATTAAGCAGCGCTTGTACTTTTTTTTGTAAATAGATCATTATATAGATAACTACACCCAAATTAGGATAAACAGACATATTCATGTACACAAATATCTGTCTTTTGTGGGAATCGAATACTCGTTCTGCCCAAAGGCAAGGATCTACCAACCACGTCAACCAGCCCGTAGCATTAAATAAATAAAATAAAAAAGGTTTTTATTCACGTAGACTTTAAAAAAGCGCTTGTAAATAGTCAGAACATGTTTGTAGTAATATAGTTGTATACATTAGATATTATTTCTAGTAACATAGATATTTAGGTACATCTTGTATGAAAACATTATAAAATTTATTTTATTACAGAAATGATATTTAGCTAGCTCGTATCAAGTTATTGTCAAGAGATTATGTTTAATTATCTAGTTTAAGTCTAATATTTTTACTACATATTGTGAATGGTTCTGTCTATATTAAAGGTATTATTATTATGACGGTTCTTGTGTTAATAACGACGGTCGCGCTTTAATGCTACCACCGGATCCAATGCGCCCCAACTGAGAAGACCCAGCGAAACAAGCTCAGTGGGTTCATCTACTACCGGTTTCAACACGACCCAGTTGAGACGGTCCGGCGAAACATACTCAAGCGGGCATGAACACGGGATTTGGTCCAATTAGAGTAATTATTTAGTAGGCAAACACAATATATGCTCGATCGGTTGTCTGAATGCTTATTATTTTAGATTATATTTAGGTATACAAAAGAAAAACTTCGAAACAATAACATTATTCATTTTGAGACAGAGTCAATAATTTTAAATTAAGTATATGATAGCAATCATTTACAGATAGTTCACGTAACACAGCAGATCAGTCATGTCTATATGGCTACAAGATCTCCAGTGAGCAATGTGCAGATAGGAAATGAGAGCCAGACGTCTTTGTCATCGATGTACTCTTTAGTGGTGTAATAACCCCTAGCCATAAGTATACGTTTAATATGTGTTTTAAAACTTGTGTCAGGCAGATCAGTAATTTGAGTAGGAAGCTTGTTATAAAACCTAATACAATTTCCTAAGAATGATTTATTAGTTTTGCTTACTCTAAAGCCTGGCATGGCTAGTTTGTTTTATTCCTAGTATTTATATTATGAAGTTCACTTTTCTTTTTATAATTATGAATATTTTTTCTAACAAACATTATATTCTGATATATATATTCCGATTGCACAGTAAGTATATTTATTTCTTTAAACAAATTTCGCAAAGAATCGCGACTGCCTAAACCATAAATGGCTCTGACTGCTCGTTTCTGCAATACAAAAATAGTACCTATGTCAGCCGCCGAACCCCACAGCAGAATGCCATACGACATAATGCTATGAAAGTACGCGAAATACACTAATCTAGCAGTTTGTTCATCTGACAATTGCCTTATTTTCCAGACAGCATAGGAAGCCGAACTTAATTTACCTGCTAACTTTTCAATCTGAGGACCCCATTGCAATTTTGAATCAAGTGTCAATCCTAAAAATACGGTCGATGGGACTAACTCTAATATTTTCGCATTAAGTGCAACTGTTGGTACAATTTGAGTCACATTCGGCAATGAGAACCTGATGCATTTAGTTTTCCCTGCATTTAACAAGAGATTATTTGCCGAAAACCATTCTGATATAAAGCTGAGTGTTTTATTATGCTCAATAAGATCTTTATCCTTTCTATTTACTTTAAATATGAGCGACGTATCATCAGCGAACAAAACTATGTCTGATACTTTCTCTACCAGATAAGGGAGATAATTTATATAAACTAGAAATAAAAATGGGCCCAATATAGATCCTTGGGGCACCCCCATTTTCACAGGATGACGTGCCGAAGTGACACCGCCTATCGAAACCATCTGTTGTCGCCCCGATAAATAGGACATCACAAGATCAAGAGATGTGCCAGATATTCCATAGTACTTCAGTTTAACGAGCGTACGATGATCAACGCAATTGAAAGCCTTAGAGAGATCACAGAAAACTCCCAGCGCATCCTGTGATCCCTCCCAAGCCTCCAATATTGACCTAATTAATGTGCAACCTGCATCTTGAGTAGAGCGGCCCCTTGTAAACCCGAACTGCTTGTTATACAATATCTCATTCACGTTAAAGTGCGACAACATTTGGCTGAGCATCAGCTTTTCAAATATTTTACTTAAAGCTGGCAGTATTGAGATAGGCCTATAATTCGTGGCATTTTTTGAACAACCTGCCTTGAAAATGGGTATTATCTTACTTATTTTCATTAAATCGGGAAAGACACCATCACTTATACAGCCATTGAAGATGGCTGCAAGGATTGTAGCAATGTATAGTATGATTGATTCAATTGCTTTAACAGACAGTCCCCACAAATCTTCTGTGCCTTTCCTTTTAATACTCTTACTTTTAATACTATTCTACTGTCGTTAATTCTTTTCTTGTCCTTACAAATCAAATCAAAATCAAATATTTATTTGTTCAAATATGGTAGGTACATAAGATCTTAATGAAAAGGTTATATCCAACATATTCTGACCTGAAGTCGTGCGAATATAGGAGTACATATAGTTTTGACACTTAATCTATTAATTAATCTATACATTATTATCATTACATTATTATTTCGACTTATATTCTAGATATTCATTAGTTTTATAAAAACATTTCTCTTTGAGGAAATTAAACAAACTCAACTAACAACTAAATTGAGGTAATGTCATTTTTCAAGAAAACAATTGACGACCAAAGTACGCAATTACTGTAGTGGTTAAAGTAATGGCCAGAACTCAATGTAGGACAATAATTTTGACATATAATTAGATCATCATGTCCTCCAAAAGACGTCCACTACTGGACAAAGGCCTCCCCCAAAATCTCTACAATAGCCGGTTTCGCACTGCCCACAACTAGAGGTATCTCGCGACTCTTGCAAAATTGTCGGTCCACATTGTGCAGCGACTACTGGCTCGTGGTCGCCACTCAAGAAACTTTATGTCCCAGCGGCCATAATTAGTCGTTCTGAATCAAACTGAGTCTTTACAAACTTGCAATTCAGAAATACAAAGTATTTTATCGCCGTGAATTTATTTATTTATTTATTAAACAAATGTTCACTACACTTACAGTTTGGCGCCAAATCGTGTAGTGAACTACAACATAGGTACATATAAAATTAATACTATTATTATATACCTATTACGAGCATATTAAGAACTAATTACACACATTAAATAAAGTTTACAAAAGGACAAAAAATCATTTACATTATTATAAAAAATGTCAGGCCATTAAGCAAGGTTACAGCTTGGCTAAGGGGAGCATATTATTAAAGATTGTGTAGTACTATCTTTCGATTTGTTTTTTTAAAGACAACGCCCGCACTAGGAGCATGAATCCCTGTGTCACGGAGACATGAAAACATGAAATTAACAGGCACACCCAGACTCAAGTACATATTATAATGGGCTCACACAAATACTTTAACCACTGTACTACAAGTGTTCTTTACTTCGACACAGGGATTTCTTCCCCTACTGTGAGCCTTTACCCGTGTGGTTTTCAGTCAAGAAAGAATAATAAGGCCACTTCATACCATCCCGTGGTCGTCGTAAAAGGGGACTAAGAGATACACCAGGTAGTCGGGCAACAGGAGCACTACCAACTAGGCGACGGTCACCGTAGCCTAGTTGGTAGTGCTCCTGCCTACGAAGCTGGTGGTCCTGGGTTCGAATCCCGGTAAGTGCAAATATTTGTGTGATGAGCACGAATATTTGTTTCTGGGTCATGGATGTTTTCTATGTATTTAAGTATTTATCTATTTATATAAGTATTGTATATCGTCGCCTGGTACCCATAGTACAAGCATTGCTTAGTTTGGGGCTAATAAAAATAAAAAACAATGCTTCCTGTTTACTAGTTACCACCTAACTGCGGTCGCCATATCCCTTCAAATGGCAACGTTACAGAAACCTTTAATAGAGGCCTATATCCAGCAATGAGATTTGACTGCACGTCTGGCGCAGCGGCTAAGACAGTCGCCACGCCGCTTCGAGTCCCGCGCCGGACAACTATTTGTGTGACCCATAAATAGTTGTTCTGAGTCTGGATGTAATTTGTGTCCGTCTATTTATTTTATTTCTTTTTATTTTATTTAAGCCTTATTCCTTAATAAAATACAATCACAATATAATTCATATGCCCAACAATTTCATTTAAAATATTTAAGTTACTTAATTATACAATTTAATTTGTTTTATTATCATTTAATATATTATACTATATTAAAATTGATTAGCTGTGATATAGTATTTAATTTGTAAATTTATTTTACATATAAATTAAAGATACGTTGAAGATATTATTTTTCACATTATTACATTGTATTTAAGTTATTAATGTATTATATTATTTATTGTTATTTTTATTTCAAAGTTATTAAGGACCTCTCTACTGAGTAAAGGCCTCCTCCATTTTTCTCCACTTGTCTCTGTCTATTGCCTTTTCCGTCCAGTTATTGCCCGTTATCTTTAGGATCTCGTCGAGCCATCTTTCCATTGGTCTACCTCTACTTCGCTTGCCTAATGGACCATTCCATATGGTAATCTTTTTTGTCCATCGTTCATCATCCATACGTGCGACATGGCCAGCCCATTTCCATTTTAGTTTTTTGCAATGATGTAAGGCGTCTATAACTTTTGTTGTATTTCGGATATCTCTATTTGTTCTTTTATGTTTTAGTGTCCGTCTATTATATGTTTGTAAAGTACCCCGCGACACAGGGCTTAGATACCCTAGTGCGGGCGTAGCCTGACGATAATGATTATGATGGGCATTATAAAATGTATAAAGTTAAATTAGGGCATCAAATCTCTACAAGTTCTATCTACTTGCCACATCTACCTAATTTAATGTTCAGTGACTAAACTGGTACATACGTTTCACCACAAAATTGCTTCTATTTACTCTCGTTTAGGGTTAATCCGTGATGGCACGCGGTGCGCCGGCGCAGCAGAGATGAGAGGTTGCCGCAGGTTAAAAATAGTGCTCGTTCTAATTGATGACCTCTCTCTCACCTTGATGTACACGGATTCTCCGTTACTAGAAACGTCAATTCTAAATATATGTCGAATTCAATATTATAATTCAATATTCAAAATTCACAGCCTAATCATAATTAAATAGAATAATGAACTACTAGCTTCGCCTAGGTAGATATGTAGAAAGATAATTGAATATTATTATAATAATAATATAATAATATCTAGGGATAATGTCACACAGATCATCCTAGCCCCAACCTAAGCAAAGCTTGTACTATGGGTACCAGGCGACGATATACATACTTATTTAGATAGATAAATAGTTAAATACATAGAAAACATCCATGACTCAGAAACAAATATTCGTGCTCATCACACAAATATTTGCACTTACCGGGATTCGAACCCAGGACCACCAGCTTCGTAGGCAGGAGCACTACCAACTAGGCTACAATGACCGTCCTTTATTTCGACTAATAAAGGATCACAGCTATTCTTTACATTTAATTTACAGTAATGTTTGATTAAAATGGAAGGAGAAGGCTTTAATTTTAACACACACTTAATTGCACCAGAAAATTAAACAGTAGTATCACAACTAGTAGTGACTCAGTTTGTAGAGAACCTGCCTTCTTATCCAAAGGTTGCGAGTTTGATCCTCAAACAAGACAAATATTTGTGTTCATGGAAAGAGCTATGCTTGGAGTTTCCCTGCGACATCGAATCAGAAATGCTACGATCCTCAGGCGAACCAAAGCAGCCGACATAGGCCAAAGAATTTCCAAACTAAAGTGGCAGTGGGCAGGGCACATAGCTCGTAGAACGGACGGCCGATGGGGCAGAAAGGTTCTCGAGTGGCGACCACGAACCGGTCGACGCAGCGTGGGCAGGCCCCCTATAAGGTGGACCGACGATCTTATGCGAATCGCGGGAAGCCGCTGGATGCGGGCGTCGCAGAACCGGCTATTGTGGAGATCCTTGGGGAGGCCTTTGTCCAGCAGTACACGTCTTTCGGCTGATATGATAATGATGATGATATTTAAAAAAGTAAATAAGTATGTCTCGTATCCATAATACAAGCTTTGCTCAGTTTAGGCTAGATGGCAATGTGTGATATGTGTCGTATATCTAGTATAAACAGTCCTATCGCGTTGTAGCGATCTCTTCCAGGCTACCATGTTGTTGGGTGACCAATCAGAACATCTATACATATAATAAAATCGTAGGAAAGTCAAAACTGTACACTGTACTTTTAAAAAGGATACTTGGGGCGTGATCTACAATCGATATCGAAGCCAAAATATAGTTTTTAGAATTTTTGTCTGTTTATCTATTGGTCTGTTTGTATGTCCGGGCTAAACTCAAAAAGTACGGCAAGGATTTACTTCAAATTTTGCATGAATATTACTAAGAGGTTGGGTCAACATATTGGCTACATATTATCACGCTATCACCTACGGGGGAGGAGCTGTGATAATTTATAAAGTTTAAGGCGGGTAAAACCGCGCGGCATAGCTAGTAATATATAAAAAGCAAATTATATAAATGTACCTCTTTATATATGAATGATTAAAACATTTATTTTCCAAAAATTAGGTACAGGGTTGTTGGGTACATCATAAAATTGTCCAACTTTTAAAATAAATATGTCGTGCAATAATTTTTTTAAATATGTTATACAAAGTCAACTAATAATACAAAAATATAACACTAATTTTAGTCCAATTAATAAGCAAAAAACAATTTCAGGTTTTGGTCACAGTGGCGCGCGGAGGAGTGGGCGGAATACGTGGAAAATCTTGAAATAATAATATGTAGAGACAATAAATGAAGAACGACCTCTATGTCCAAGCAATGTAGGCCATCAAGGGTTCATAATTTATGCTCGGGAGGTGGTGAATTCGATAACTGCATCGATTTCATTGAGTACTACCTACCGAACCTTGAAGAATACTTTAAGTTGATCGAAACCAGTCGTCATTACGTTTACGTTCGTGGTCTTATGATGAATTGTAGGTAAGGTAGAAAGGTAGTCAGAAGCTAAAATAGACTCCGACAAATGGTGTGATCAACTTGGTTACTGCTCCCCTATATGTTTTGAGAATAGATGGCAGTCGCTTGATTCATTCTGGTACCCATAATGAGATAACCAGGAAGCCGACCCCAATAGAAATGGGAAAAATTGGAGAAGGATTAAGAATAAACGAATCGGGATATCCTCCGGACGAACGGCTACCCATTCGCCCACGCTTTGCACAGCGGAGCACTGTGTGCACTTATATTTAATAGTGTAAGCAGTTGTAACCTATCCACCACAATGTAATGGCGAAGATACTGAAGAATTAAACCACATTCGAGATCACCCAATTTGTAGGACTACTTACTTATCGTATGCGCAGTGGTTACCATTATGTCAGAGTTGTTCAAACTGCCCAGTAGGCCTCTGAAATGGGTTAACGACTGTTGTCTAATGACTACAACACAGCACAGAAAAGCTAAAAAAACCACTTTGGTGGTCACCCATCTATGGACTGACCGCGAGCCTAGTTGCTTAACCTCGCCGATCTCTTAGGGACCGGTGAGAGCATCAAATTTTTAGGAAGAAGGTAGGAAGTGCAACTCCTTAACTATGAGTTTTCCTTTTTAGGGTTCCGTAGCCAAATGGCAAAAAACGGAACCCTTATAGATTCGTCATGTCTGTCTGTCTGTCCGTCCCTATGTCACAGCCACTTTTTACCGAAACTATAAGAGCTGTACCGTTGAAACTTGGTAAGTAGATGTATTCGGTAAATCGCATTAAGATTTTTACACAAAAACAGAAAAAGAACAATAATTTTGGGGTGTCCCCACACATAGAACTGAAACTCGAAAAAAATTTTTTCATCGTAACCATACATGTAGGGTGTCTATGAATAGGTCTTCAAAAATGACATCTTGGGTTCTAATATCATTTTTTTCTAAACTGAATAGTTTGCGCGAGAAACGATTCCAAAGTGGTAAAATGAGTGTCCCCCCTCTGTAACTTCTAAAATAAGAGAATGATAAAACAAAAAAACTTGTGTGTACTTATGTACACGCGTTAGAAGTTATACTTCTTAATATACAACTTGAACATAGTTATCAATTTTCATAACACCTAGAACTAACGTCATGCTGTTATTTTTACGATGCGCTCGCAGATGCGCGCGCATCGTAAAAATTCACTGTCATACCACCTAGAACTAACTTCATGCTGTTAAATTTTTTGGTGTCGGTGTGCGCGCGCATCGTAAAAATTCACTCTCATCATTTTTCTCCATCGCGCCAAAAGAAGTATAACTTCAAAAATATATGATGTACATTACCATGCAAATTAACAGCGAAAATTGGTTTGAACGAGATCTAGTAAGTAGTTTTTTTTTAATACGTCATAAATAGTAAACCGCAATTTGCTTTCATTTAATCAACTGAAATACTTGCTGCTACGGAACCCTTCATGGGCGAGTCCGATGGAGGATGAAACCTCAAATTTTTAAACTTTCACGATTTGTACACATTTTTATATATATTGTGGACACGGGTCTCAATCACGATAACAATTTCAGGCAAATCATTACCTTTATGGCCACGGCTGGTGCAATCCATGCCGAAACGTCGGGTAACCTAAAAGTAATGATTTGCCTTAAATTGTTATCGCGATTGAGACCCGTGTCCACAATATATAAAAGGTGTCCGAAAAAAATATCAATTTTCAATAATATTTATTGCACTTAGGTACAGACGCCAGCACATCAAGGTACCTCTTCTGTCAAATTTCCCCAATTGAAAGTGAATCTTATACATTTGGCTTAGTAGCGGTTTCGCCCGAATTTGGCTCGCCCGAATCGGGCGAATGAACTACTTTCAATTTTGAATATTTTTTAGGGCCGGTTTCGCCCGAAGCAAATTTAATGGCGGGCGAATCAGGTCAAGCAAAATTCAGTAGGGTACGATTCGCCCGAATACTATTATACCTCAAAAATAAGCCTTTATTTAATAATAAAATGTGAAATTTTATAAAAAAAAGTATAGTTGCGTACACAATTGTTACTTACAATAATAATTTCTGTTGGTGAGCCTGGTTATTCCTGTATGTCTATTACTATCTACTCAACAAACGAGCTATTGATAAAAATAGAATATATATAACTATTATGTCAGTCAATTGGTTTAGATGGGAAGAAGAACGGGTGGGTAAGTATTAAATAATAATCAGTATATTTTAATTCACACTAACAATTTCAAATAAAAACTATTAATAATATATCAACACTTAAATATTTCTTATAATATACTTAACAGTCTTTTACTCGTTATAACTTTTTACTTACTAATAATCAATAGTTTTACAAATATCAAAGCAATTTTACAAATATAATTTTGTACTTATGAAATATAAATGTTAAATATTTGAGTTACATAAAAGTATAGCAGATTTTAGTAATAATCACAGTATTTGTAATTATAATCAGTGTATATACAGTGTTTTACTATAATATCTATAAACTAAATCTAATTTTTAATCACAATCATTATCACAGTTTTCTTTTTATATTTTTTATTTGGTATTTATTCGTAATTAGTGTTTTGATTTTACAAAGATACAAAATTAGACTCGCAATTTTTTAATACACAATGGTAAATTTATTTCCCCATCAAATAATTGTTGCAGGATATCGTCGATCCTATTGTGTAATTTAATAGTCTCAGGACTTTTTTTAGATTTTTATGTAATGATAAATAATAATTTGAATCTTTCAAAATAGTATTTAAGAATACAATTAAATTTGGCTTTGGTTTGCACATTTTATTAAAACGTGAGTTCCAAGCTTCAATCGCATTGTTGGTTTTGTGAGGAATATTATAAAAAGACCATTTGTCGGAAAAATATGTTTCTTCTTTAAGCCAAGTATTGACAAAGTAATCATTAAATGCCGTTACTTTGTCCGCATTTTTATTTTCAGCTTGCACATATAACCACCCATCTATTTTATACTCTTGAGGCAAGTATGCTAAAGCCATACATCTTTTTACATGAATTTTATTAATAAATGACTTATCCATTGCTAACTGTTTCGCTTTCCACTCCACAAGCATCTTTTAAAATGAAATAGACAACCTTGGATCCGTGCCTCTGGAAAGGCTTTTTCGATGGCCATCATTGCACTTTTTTCAAAATCAGTTGTAAAACATTTTGGGGAGAATTTATGCACGCACTTTATGCAGTTATGTTGTTACACTGTCAGTATTTTAGACACACTAAACCAAATGGTGGGACACACGCCGCACAATTTGCAAATGAGTGACAGAGACAGCAATATACTACTATCTTTTGTGTTCCTGTGTATTGTGTTTGTGTGTTTATTTGCTGTGTCTTTACGTTTATCGCTGAAGAACAAAAGTCATTGTGCATATTATCTAGTAGGTTACTTACTATTTTCGATTAACACAATATGTGCCTAAGTAAATCCTCTTTAAATTGCTGTGCCCGACTGTACTACTTATTTTTCTGAGGTATAATAGTATTCGGGCGAATCGTACCCTACTGAATTTTGCTTTACCTGATTCGCCCGCCATTAAATTTACTTCGGGCGAAACCGGCCCTAAAAAATATTCAAAATTGAAAGTAGTTCATTCAGCCGATTCGGGCGAACCAAATTCGGGCGAAACCGCTACTAAGCCATACATTTGTGATAAAGCTGAAAATGTATAAAAGAAATTTGACAGATTGGGGTAGCTGGATGTGCTGGCGTCTGTACATTACATACACTTATGCACGTCAATAGAAAAACAATACTATATAATTAAACTTCATACCAAATTAAATTACAAACATGTCAAATGAAATTAAAAATAACAATTGAAAAAAAGAAATGGGTTATATAAATACAAAAATATAATAACTATAAAAGTAATTTTATAAATAAAAAATATTGGTAAATGTAATTTGTCTGTCCATTGCAAGCTCTAACTAAGCTACAAAGGGGTTTTGTCGTCAATACATTACTTGATTGTATAATATGCTTTATTCAATAAACAAGTTTTTATCTCCGTCTTAAATTTGTCTAGAGGCAAATCGTAAAAGTTTAAAAACATTCATTTGAGTTTTCATCCTGGAAGCAGTACACATCCATAAGCAGTACACGCCACACTTCTAGCGTCTCCACTTCCCATGATTCGCTACAGATGCAAGTCGTGTATGCACTACACCGTTCGTGACCCACCTTGTTACATGATTGCACTAATAGACTGCTCTGAACTTTACTATTTCTCGATTTTAATTATAACATTCATGATTTGAAGGGATCGAAACCTTGTATTGTATCGAAAGTCCTCGTCTTGAGAGAGATTACAACCAACCTACACCTTACAGAAGACATGCCTTAATAATAACATTAATAATTTTAATGTTGTGTTTCCGAGTGTGAGTAAGGTCGCCAGAGCTCATTGGGGTGGGGGGAAGGGTCAGCAACACTTGTTTGCTGACTCTAAAAGGCCGGCAACGCACTCGCGACCCCTCTGGTGCTGCGAGTGTCCATGGGCGGCGGTGATCACTTACTATTAGGTGCCCCACTTGCTCATTTGTCGCCCTCAGATATAAAAAAAAAACTTGAGAGGTGTCAAGGGACACCCGGATGGAACGAAGTTATTTCTTATTATGTACAAAAAACCTGTATACACTCAACAAAAATAATCGTCGCGACACCACACTGTTCAATGCGAAATAGAAGTGAAAATATCTGGCTTGCTTTCTATAAGAGAGAGAGAGAGAGAGTGAGAGAGAGAGACGGACAGAGAAACATGCGCACGCCGCACAGCTGCAAAAAGTGTCGTGACAACTTTTCGTAAGATTTTTTTCCGTCTAGCCCCCTTTCACAACGCACGATAAGGAACTTCGTTCCAAAAAAAACCATTTTCCCACACCAATTAGCCGTGTGGTTACCGGCCTAAAAACGATTACAGGGCCATCTCATACCAACCTATGGGTGTCATAAAAGGCGACTAAAGCATCTTGTACACGGTTACAAACCAACGTCCCAACAGAGGTCATCCTGGTGGTTGCCATCTATCTAGACTGCACAACTGTAGTCTAGATGGATGGCAACTACCAGGGTGACCATCTAGACTGCACAACTGCAGTCTAGATGGATGGCAACCACCAGGGTGACCATCTAAACTGCACAACTGCAGTCTAGATGGATGGCAACCACCAGGGTGACCATCTAAACTGCACAACTGCAGTCAAGATGGATGGCAACCACCAGGGTGACCATCTAAACTGCACAACTGCAGTCTAGATGGATGGCAACCACCAGGGTGACCATCTAAACTGCACAACTGCAGTCAAGATGGATGGCAACCACCAGGGTGACCATCTAAACTGCACAACTGCAGTCTAGATGGATGGCAACCACCAGGGTGACCATCTAAACTGCACAACTGCAGTCTAGATGGATGGCAACCACCATGGTGACCATCTAGACTGCACAACTGCAGTCTAGATGGATGGCAACCACCAGGGTGACCATCTAAACTGCACAACTGCAGTCTAGATGGATAGCAACCACCAGGGTGACCATCTAGACTGCAAACTGCAGTCTAGTTGGATGGCAACCACCAGGGTGACCATCTAGACTGCACAACTGCAGTCTAGATGGATAGCAACCACCAGGGTGACCTCTGTTGGGACGTTGGAATTTTGGTTCTTCATTCTCATTTGTCTCTCGTTCATTTTGGCATCTTCTACACGGTTTGCAACCGTGTAGAAGATGCTTAAGGGATAGAGAAGGTAGACGGGCAGCAGCGGGTCACCTGTGTACTAGCTACCTCGTAACTGCGGTCACCAACTCGCCTGCCAAGCGCGGTGACTACGGCAAACCCTTCCAAATAGCAACATTATAGAAACCATTGGAGGAGGCCATGTCCAGCAGTGGACGTTATCAGTCTGCTGTTGACGATGATGATGATATTTCCATACTAAAGTATCCCTCATTTCCTTCCAGAGTTTTGTAGCACGACCAATGTTTATATAACACTAGCTTAGTTTCACCCGCGTTAAACTGAATAAATTATAGCCTATTTGTTATTCGGATATATAAGCTACTAGCTGTGCCCTGCGGTTTTACCCGCTATAAACCTTATAAATTACCACAGCCCCTCCCCCGTTGGTGATAGCGCGATAATATGTAGCCTGTATGTTGACTCGACTTCTTAGTAATATCCATGCAAAATTTGAAGTAAATCCATGCAGTCGTTTTTGAGTTTAGCCCGTACATAAATACAGACAAAAATTCTAAAAAGATATTTTTGGCTTCAGTATCGATTGTAGATCACGCCCCAAGTATCATTTTTAAAAAATATTCAATGTACAGTTTTGACTTTCCTACGATTTTATTATATGTATAGATATTACTATAAAGTTTCATCAAAATCCGTTCCGTAGTTCTTGCGTGAAAGAGTAGCGAACACACATCCATAATCAAAAAGTTTCACGTTTATAATATTAATAGAATTAGCTTTCAAATAGAATATTCTTAGCTAATATTTATACTAACATCTTAACTTTTTAAGCATCTTCTACACGGTTCCAAACCAACGTCCAAACAGAGGTCACCCTGGTGGTTGCCATCCATCTAGACTGCACAACTGCAGATGGATGGCAACCACCAGGGTGACCATCTAGACTGCACAACGTTGGTTCTCAACGGTGCAGAAGATGCTTTAGCTGTTACACTTACAAGCAGGTAGCGCACCGCAATAATAAATTAGTAACTGATAAGATAATATATTGAATTATATACATCTGTTTACATTTCTTTATTTATTTATTTAAACTTTATGCACATATAGATACAAAGGCGGACTTAATGCCTAAGGCATTTTCTCCCAGTCAACCTTAAGGTGGTGCAGAGATAATTAGATAGGTGCATTAGGTACAGATATAGGAGATCGATATAAGATACGGTACAGTAGAAGAAAAAAAATAGGAATATGAGATCAATAGATACATAAATATATATAATAAATAATATACAACTAAATATGAATATAAGAAATAAATAATAAAAGAAGAGTGCAGTAGACATAAAGGGAACTGAACGTAAAAAGTGTTTGCATGTATGGCGCCTTTGTAAGGAAACTACAGTAGAAAGCTTAAAAAAAAAACTTGTGTGTACTTATGTACACGCGTTAGAAGTTATACTTCTTAATATACAACTTGAACATAGTTATCAATTTTCATACCACCTAGAACTAACTTCATGCTGTTATTTTTAGTAAAAATTCACTGTCATACCACCTAGAACTAACTTCATGCTGTTAAATTTTTTGGTGTCTGTGTGCGCGCGCATCGTAAGAATTCACCCTCATCATTTTTCTCCATCGCGCCAAAAGAAGTATAACTTCAAAAATACGTGAAAAATATATGTAACTCGCCGGTGACGGTCGAGGCAATAAAACATAAAACTGAAAGGGATTATGCTTCTTTTATCATAGGTGTACCTGAAAGTAGTTATGATACCTTATGTAAATCGGAAAATTGGGCTGTGAACATCGAATTCTGCGAATGGCTGTGGTTTCGTAGAATAACCAAAAAAAACTTAAACATACATATAATACTATAGCTAATACATACATAAATATATTATATAATATTTTTTTTATTTACTGTGGCTCCATTCATTTTGCTGCGACTAGTATTAGTTATTAGTTAGTAGTATTAGTTTTATATCGAGAACCCAGTGGTTAGACAAACCTAACTTAGGATTTAAGCCACTGATTGTGTAAATAAATACTAAACTGGGTGTTAAATGAATAAAAAAGGTAGTACACTTTAATTCTATTACGTTTTCACGTATCTATGTCTTTCTTTCTTTTCCTTTCTTAGCTCAATGTTGATTTATAATTAAAACTACTAGCAATTACTAACCATGTCCAATTTAAAATGTATCTCAAATATTTATTTCTCTAAAACGTCTACTACTAACACTACTAGCCGTGTTGCTTTGAATGTTGTGGTTGTCTAGAAATATTTCAGCACTATGGTATATCGTAATCTTTATACATGTGTCATATATCTTTGTGTATATATTTTTATATTTTGATAAACCTCAAATAAAAAATGAAAATCATGGCAGCCAACATAAATAAGTAAATAAAATAAAATAATATTATGTAGTCCTTATCATTACCACCATTAATTACTTATTAATCATCATAATACCAATACGTGTAGCAACTACTAATAGGTACGTCAAAAAAACATTGAACGACTTTTTACAAAAATTACACGGACGGAAGAGTATGAAATTTGAAAACAATTAAAGTTTATATGGAGACGGAAGTAAATTATTTTAATTTTATTATTTTACACCGGTTGTCATTCTAACAAACTGAGTGTCAAAACTCAGAACAGATTGATATTATTTGTTTTTAAAGTCTATAGTCTTTGACAATAGCACCTGAATGGTCGAATTTCGAACAAGTATGTTGAATTCTTAAAAAAAAAAATATGAGCCGTCACGGGACGCCTGGCAGATGTGAAACATCGACATTATTTTGTATAAGTAATATGCAGAAAAGAACATATTGTGATAGGAACTAAATATGTCATAATGATAAAATAAAAAGTCGATTGCGCATGCGTCACGGCATGCGTCGCCACGCCAGAAATCTGTTTTACGTGCGGCTATAGATGTTTCACATCAACAGTTCATACAAGACTATATATACCATCCATTCGGTCGCTCGCAAAGTAACAAGTATTACTCTAAAATCAATCATATTACTATCGATACAAATAATCGATAGTATTTATCACGTTCACTATCAAGTCCCGCTTTGATAAATCGTCATTCTTCAAAACTCGATCGACAAAAAGATTGGTGTCTCAGCACGATACGCTTAATATTCCATCGCAAAAGTGATATATCGATAACGTTTATTTATTTAGCGATTAAAGATTTGTAAGAAAACATAAAATATTATCACAAGTATAGTAGGTCATTAAAATGTGGAAACACCAGAACGACATTCAATATGTAAAACAGAGTAAAAATAATAACATGTAATAAACAACTGCAAGCGCGCACATAAGTCCAAGAAAACAAGTCATTTATTCGAATCACTGATTAAATAAACTTGGAACACTCATTAACATCGTGATCACGAGATAAAACTAAATCGTACCCATTAAAACATACCCTACACATATTAGTTGTTAAAAAATCGATACCAAACAACCCGATTCGTCACGTCGTGTGATCGATTATACATACGTCTACTCCAATTAATCGTCTCTCGATTATAGCTGTATAATTATATAATAATAAATAGCTTTGCATTATAAAGTTATTGATCTAATAAACGCGGCTCGTCTGCATTTTGAGGTGTTATTATTGGGGGTAATGTCTTCATTGCCTTTCATGCAAACCGACTCGTGATTGATAGGTAATATCGATATTGTATCGATAAATGCTAGAATAATGTTAATTAATCCAAACACATAATAAAAATATTGAGTAGTGCTGATTAAAGTTTTATACTTATGAATTGGTTTTAGACAGTTAGTAATACGATAGCTAATTGTAAACATGTTTACGATTTGTTATTGTATTGTAAACACATTAGTTGATTTTTAAACATCGATATATTAAAGCACCGGCCCACACTGCCTTTAGACCGCTAACAAACCAAGCGCTAATAATAAAGTGTGTAATAACTATGATTAACGCAAGTTTAGCATTACATTAGCTCGTGCGGCCGACGTTAAGAAGTAACGCCTATGAAACACATATTAAAAACCTTAACCCAGAACGTACACGACGAAATTCACACGGTCGATCAGCGTTATCGATGCTTCCAATCGATAAACTTTCACAATCGATTTTCATTACACTTTTATTATTACATGAACGTATATTATACATCGCTAACACAATTGGCTCTAATTTAAACGGCACCGCAAATTTTTTCTCGTTAGAAATCGAACAATTTATCAATGACCTTTGGTCGCAATTCGATATCTATCGGTATATCTGATACCACTAAATCGGCGTTCGAACAAATTAAAATCATTAACAAAGCTATCCAATCCGTTGCGTTACCATTCTCTATAAAGGCCGATAATTAAATATTTATTCGGATCGATTAGGATCGATAGAACTGTTACACTGAATCGATTCGTCACTGTGGAAATGTTCAAATTGCCGCATATAAAAATATAAAAACGCCGTGAAATACATTTGACAGACGAGCGAGAACAAAATCTATATTTGCTCTGTACATTAATATGTACGTTATTTTACAACCAGTCGTCTTTCCGTCTGTGCATAAAGCATGATAATATATTGTTTGTAGAAGATATATTGTATTGCATTTGTGAAACAACTTATGGATTTCGCAAGTCGATTTTAAAATTGATTCTCTATTCTTATGTTTCTAAACAGATTTTAGAAATATTTCACTAATCAGTTATACGGTTAGAAACCTTTGTTAATGTAAGTAGATGTATCAATTTTATTAAAACGATTCTCTCAATTCAACATCTGTGAATATATAATTTAAAATCCTCATTAGAATCGAAATAGTCTTTAATAAATCCAGCATATTCATTCGAAATTAAAATATTCGATGAAAAAGCGGCGACGTTGGGTGTGAGCGCTAGTTAATTATAATAGACAAAATTTATCGATATAATTGAAAGCATTTATCTACACTCACACATCGACATCGTGTCCGTGTTCCCTTAAACCGTGATAAAAATCGATTCTTAATCGATATATGGATGGAATTTATTCGTCACGCGATCACGATTGGTGAGATTACTTAAATGCAACCTTTTGGCCACACGCTTTCTATACAAATAGTCTGAACGGCGTATCAATTTAAAAATATACTGGATACACGGTGTTTTTTCCTTGAGACGGAAATTAGAATAGTATAGCATCGTTTCTAGGTGTGTGTGTTTTTTAAATATACTCGTAGATAATACGTTAAATTTGCGTCATCAACTGGGATCGTATATGCGTGTCGAAAAGTTAAAAAGGAATGAAAACATGCGGATCTGGTACGCTTCACGGTCGTAACCTGAGTTTGTTATTTACACAATAATCGACGAATTGACCATCTGGTCGAGTGGTGAAGTGATTGGTTGGGTGAGGAGGTTGGAGGATTTGATGTCAAGGTGGGATAACTTTTTGTAAGCAGTAATATTTGGCTGTACTTATGACGTAGTGATTATAGTAGTCGTGTTGCTATTACTTTAACTACGGTTTGCGTTCGATCCCTATACGGTCAATATATGTGTGACTTATATCATAGGTTTTATCTGAGTATACTTTGCGGATATATTTTCGATGTTAAAATAATAAAAAACTTGTGTGTACTTATGTACACGCGTTAGAAGTTATACTTCTTAATATACAACTTGAACATAGTTATCAATTTTCATACCACCTAGAACTAACTTCATGCTGTTAAATTTTTTGGTGTCGGTGTGCGCGCGCATCGTAAAAATTTACTCTCATCATTTTTCTCCATCGCGCCAAAAGAAGTATAACTTTAAAAACCTCGCGACGATGTTTATAAAGTTAGTTCAGACCCCTTTTCTTGTTTTAGAATCTTTTTGTTAACTGTACTGTTAAGTATAGTAGTGTTTTCAAGTAAATTAGAGTCAGCATTAGCGGCTTAACGTACTCCCGCTAATTCATGAATCCTCTTCAAAATATGACGCTTTCTTGCTAAAATATTAACCATAATTTTAACGTAGCAATTGTGTTTAGCAATTACATGTTGTTCTGTAACGGACAAGTTTTTAATTTATGATTTGCTTTTGTGCATTGACTCACCTGAACCCAGACTTCTATGGGTTTGATAGTAGTCGCTCTGGTTTCTAGTAAGATTGGTCCGTTTAACTAGTGGTTAGTGGCCCGGTCTGCTAAGCTAGAGCTCGTGCGTTCGATCCCTATACAGTCAGTCGATAAACTGTCGAAGTGCCACAGTTGTTTAAGCGGTTTGAGAGTTGTTTGAGCCGTCCATTCCAGGTAGTGGTTACACTATCCACAAGAATTCATGAATGGAAAGGCATATTATCTATATAAGTCTGTATTTACAAAAGAAAAGCAGTATATGTAGGATATTAGTTATCTGGTTTCAATAGTAGAAGCTCTGCTTAGTTTGCGATCAGATGTACGTGTGTGATCAATGTACCAGGACTATTTTACCAGGATTATATTATTATATATCTTGTATAAAAGATGTAAGCATAGGAGAGGGAAGCAAAATACAATTCTTATCGCAGAAATCATAAATTTAATCAACCGGCGGGTCTCGGACCAGCACAGCCTTAGTATCCAGCCTTAGATAACAGTCCTTAGTAGCTCCAGTTTCTTAAACACAGTCAAGTCTTGACATGACAAAAGCAGACCTTATCTATAAACTTCATCACCATCTTGTCAGCCAAATTACGTCCTCTGCTGGACAAAAGCCTCCCCAAATAATGGAGTGATATGCCACAATCGCCACGCTTGGCAGACGGGTTGGCGATTGCAGTTTGATGGTCACAGTTCTTAGAAAAACGCTGCTGCCCGTTCTTTGGTAGATATTCCCTTTGGGACGATGATAATATTCTTCGCCGTCACCACGCAGTGATCTATAAACTTATACATATCTTATTCTAATCATTAAACCTTAGAGAACAAATGAATAAATAGAGAATTCATAAAGAATACTATGTATACAAATCGACTTATAGCTACTAGTACATAGGCAGGTAGGCAAGAGTGTTATACAAGCGACCATTAGCAGTTTGCATAAGCATAAAATTGATAATGAAAAGAAGTTAGTTTCGTCACTTTGCACACGAAATTATCAAGTATATCTAAATACTTACAATTGGAATACGCTGCGCAATCTTATCATATCGCCAACACGCGAGCTGCACTCACACAGGCAAGCGAACTTGAGCAATTGCGATACGGCTTAGATGATAATTATCAGATGAAATAATAAAAACAATTACAAAAGTCATGTATAATAGACACATCATAGTTAGTAAATTTACTTATGTCCTCCTGGCCGAATTTTGGCCACGGCGACCAGTCACAATGGCGACAAGCCAACTTTGTTTTTTGGAACGAAGTTCCTTATCGCTTGTTGTGAAAGGGGGCTAGACAGAAAAAATTCTTACGAAAAGTTGTCACGACAATTTTTGCAGCTGCGCAGGCGTGCGCATGTTTCTCTGTCTGTCTCTCTCTCTCTTATAGAAAGCAAGCCAGATATTTTCATTTCTATTTCGCATTGAAAAGTGTGGTGTCGCGACGATTATTTTTGTTGAGTGTATACAGGTTTTTGTACATAATAAATAATAAGAAATAACTTCGTTCCATCCGGGTGTCCCTTGACACCTCTCAAGTTTGTTTTAGATTTTTGAACAAAAATAACAAAAGTTTGTTTTTTAGAAGTGGCACAGAAACCTCTAGAGTTTGAGTGTGCCACTTTACAATATGTCGTCGGCACTTAAGAATAACATTAGGTAATGGAGAAAAGAAGTACATATGTTTATATATGACTTAAAAACTAGATAAACAATGATAATTAATTAATTTAAGCCAAGCTTTCTTTTAATTCAAGCCTATACAGAAAAACACTTCTCGAGTCCAATGAGAAAAAACGCAAATAACTACGATAATTTATTTATGGATGTCAATAAAGAGATAAAAAGTAGTCTTTTAGTTAGGTAACTGCGCAGGACACATTATAGTACACAAGTGTGTGCACAAACACAGGGGCACTTTCTATTCCATCACTCGCATGATCCGATGGGACGACTAGCAACACGACCGGAATGAGGTATAAAAATAAATAAAAAAGGTTTTTATTCACGTAGACTTTAAAAAAGCGCTTGTAAATAGTCAGAACATGTTTGTAGTAATATAGTTGTATACATTAGATATTATTTCTAGTAACATAGATATTTAGGTACATCTTGTATGAAAACATTTATAAAATTTATTTTATTACAGAAATGATATTTAGCTAGCTCGTATCAAGTTATTGTCAAGAGATTATGTTTAATTATCTAGTTTACGTCTAATATTTTTACTACATATTGTCAATGGTTCTGTCTATATTAAAGGTATTATTATTATGACGGACCTTGTGTTAATAACGACGGTCGCGCTTTAATGCTACCACCGGATCCAATGCGCCCCAACTGAGAAGACCCAGCGAAACAAACTCAGTGGGTTCATCTACTACCGGTTTCAACACGACCCAGTTGAGACGGTCCGGCGAAACATACTCAAGCGGGCATGAACACGGGATTTGGTCCAATTAGAGTAATTATTTAGTAGGCAAACACAATATATGCTCGATCGGTTGTCTGAATGCTTATTATTTTAGATTATATTTAGGTATACAAAAGAAAAACTTCGAAACAATAACATTATTCATTTTGAGACAGAGTCAATAATTTTAAATTAAGTATATGATAGCAATCATTTACAGATAGTTCACGTAACACAGCAGATCAGTCATGTCTATATGGCTACAAGATCTCCAGCGACCAATGTGCAGGTAGGAAGTGAGAGCCAGACGTCTTTGTCATCGATGTACTCTTTAGTGGTGTAATAACCCCTAGCCATAAGTATACGTTTAATATGTGTTTTAAAACTTGTGTCAGGCAGATCAGTAATTTGAGTAGGAAGCTTGTTATAAAACCTAATACAATTTCCTAAAAATGATTTATTAGTTTTGCTTACTCTAAAGCCGTGAAAAGTGAGGTACATGACCGATTGCTTTACGTGCTCTCTGAGGCACGGGGGCGTCATACCAGGCAGTACGCCTACTCCCAGACTTCGGGCTGATACAGAGAAATTTTCTATACAGATAAATACCAAAATTACTTTTACGCCCGACCGTGGATTTGAACCCAGGACCTCATTATCTGCGGTTGAACACGCTACCGCTAGAACAACGAGTTACTAACTTAATTATCTTTTGGGCAGTGGTTTCCTAGAGACAGAGTAGTTTAAGCCAGTAAGCATCTGACTGCTTGATGAGCTCAAGAATCATGGTTTGCGACGCCGCACCACCCTGACCGGGACCCGCATGGTGGTATAATAAAAACCGGCCAAGTGCGAGTCGGACTCGCCCATGAACTCATTTTTCCACTTTGGAAGTGTCTCTCGCGCAAACTATTCAGTTTAGAAAAAAATGATATTAGGAACCTCAATATCACTTTTGAAGACCTATCCATAGATACACCACATGTATGGGTACGATGAAATAAAAATTTGAGTTTCCGTTCTATGTATGAGGAACCCCCAAATTATTATTATTTTTCTATTTTTGTATTAAAATCTTAATGCGGTTCACAGAATACATCTTCTTACCAAGTTTCAACAGTACAGCTCTTATAGTTTCGAAAAAAAATGCCTGTGACATACGGACGGACAGACAGACAGACAGATAGACAGACAGACAGACATGACGAATCTATAATGGTTCCGTTTTTTGCCATTTGGCTACGGAACACTAATAAGTGGAGGTAAGGCAGACGCCCTTGCCGATAAACTAAAGGAAGCTCTCAACGGAGATAATATCAGGGTGTCCAGGCCCATGAAGGCAGTAAGCCTTCGCATCGTGGCTCTTGAGGAATCCGTGTCGATCGAGTGATAGAGTCCGTCGCAAAGGTGCCCATGCCCGAATAATTTCATCAACCGGGACTTAACGCGCCCTCCAAGGCACGGAAACACTCAGAACATAAACCATTTTGGTGGTTACCCATCTATAATATTAATATCTTAGGACATTATTTACACACGGTCATCTGTTCCCAAACTAAGCAGAGCTTGTACTATAGAAACCTGATAACTGATATATTACATATACTACTATTCTTTTTTAAACAGACATGTTCATGCACACAAATATCTGTTCTGGTTGGGAATCGAACCCACGACCTGAGGCGTGCAAAGCAATAGTTAACGAACCGGCAGCGAGCGACCGGTGAGAGGCTCTGTTTAATTATTTGTAGGTTATACCAGTTGAAATAGACTTGTGGGTGAAATAGACTGATGGAGTGTGGCATCAATGTTTTCCAGTTCAAGTCCAAGGCGAGCACCCCTGACTTATCGAATTCATGTGCAGAGATAATTAATTTCTATCTTCTAATGTGCGTGTAGCACATTAGAAGATAGAAATTAATTATCTCTTACTTAAGACGGCGAAGGAAAATCTGAGGAAACCTGCTTTATTTATTTATTATAGACACACCAACAGTATACATACACAACATTTAAATCTTAGCTCACTATATAATTCAGTTCTTATATGTACACATAGGTGTACATATAAGAACCGAATTTTATAGTGAGGCATGCACAACACACACTAAACATAGACAACGTTGACATACAGTACAAGTTATTTTAAATTAAAAACAAACAAAAATACTTTTAACTAACTCAGATCAAAATGCATTAAAAACAATAAAAAAAAAGTGCTTATTGGCCTAAGAAATAAAAAAGAGTCCCTATGCTAACGCTTCCAATATTTTGCGCTTGTATGCATAAAATGCATCGGAAAAAATATCCAATTGGTCGATTTTTTTATTAAAACCATTGTACTCATTACACGCTCGCACCAAAGGTGAATTAAGTGCGAGATTTATTTTTGCGTGTGGGCGAGAAAAGGTAATAGTTATTGGGCAACGTGGTGGCATACGAGGAACTGCTATTAGGAGACGGTTAGATCACTGCAATTTATGTTGTTGTTGGCAATTTTATGCAGAAAGAGCAAATCGTGCAGTTTTTGGCGATCCGATAGCGATTTCATTTTAAAATGCTTTAGCCGCTGGTTGTAACTACACCTGTGTGTGATACCTGAAGACAGATAAGCCAAGTGTCGAGTGAACGCGCGTTGAACTGAGCTTTCCTGAGGTTTCTCCAGAATTTTCTTAATGGCATGTGAAGCCTGCCAATCCACACTAGGCCAGTTCTCTGGCCTAGTCAATGGTAGGTTAGGTTTAGTCGGTGCGGTCTGGCATACCCACCCGGAAGGCCCTGCAGTAGGTCAGTAATAGGCTGCATAATCAATGAAAAATTACCCACTAATATAGTCTAAAGCCATGGAGTTATCCCAATGTGTGGTCGGCCAATTAGTGCAGTTAACGACCGACTACTAATTTGACAGAACTACTAATATACATATCCGGAGATGTTTATATCCGCCACCATATTGTTTATTCATAAGCTTATGGATTTTATGTTTTTGTCGTCTTTGTATTAATGGCTTTCCGACTGCGACTGTTCTTGCGGTATCACTCGGCAATTATACTTTCTCAGGATGAAAAATACCCTATCCTATGAAAAATGGCCTATTCTGTACGCTTGTCGCTACATAAATCTTGACCACGAATAAGCCTGTTTCGTTCTTATGGGTAAATCTTTCAAACTCAATAAGTAGCCTTTTTTTATTTTTTGATAAGGCAGGGGGAATGCCTACGCATGCCACCCGTAAAAAGTGTCTGCGGGTGGGTATGTCGGACTCGCACCGACTAAACCTAACCTGCCGTGGACTTCTTCTGGCGCCTGATAGGGGGAGCCCCGGGAACGCGGGTATGCTGCTCCGGTGCCCCCCTTTTGCGCCGTGTCCAAGATGGTCGGGACACGCACCCGGGGAGGACTGTGGGTTGCCCTCCCCATTTGCCGACTAATAAGTAGCCTATTTCTAACGGCCGAATATATAATCTGGTAGACTAACAAAAAGAGATAGAATGCATTTCAAAATTGTCTCATGACGGTAACGGTTATTGAAAAAAATTATACCTAGTTTTATAGGAGAAAAGAGACTAATACAAATATTCGATTTTTACATTTGTAGTATTGTTTTCTTTGAGATAATTGTGTGGAGAGCAATAATAATAATAATATAACTTTATTTATTTTTCTCTCACACGAAATTTTATACATTAAATATACTTCATCTAGGTGTACATTACTAGGTGTAATTAGGATTAATCTATGTGAGAGACTGGTGTCTGTACTAGGAGACCTGTATGACAGATCGCCAGTCTCGGCAGTAGCAATTTCTCTCAAAATGCTCGTCGAAGGATTGTAGGTTTTATTTATTTTTCATCCATTTTTAATAATAAAATTTTATATCTCGTGTATAAAAATTCAAACATTAGTATGCAAATAGTAATGTATTATACACGAGATGTGTTCCGCCGTTTCACAAATTAAAGCTTATGTGTTATACTAAGTATATAGTACTACAAAGACACATCAAAATCCATTCCACAGTAGCCGAATAATAAAGCCGATAGATAATACCTACATTCTCCGGAATATTGTTAGCAAGGGAATCCTAAATTTGATCTGCCAGCGTGTATCGCTCGTAGCTTAACGCAGAGCGCCTACCCCGGATTGGTAGATGGTGCAGGTTCGAGACCCGCCGGACGATTAAATTTATGATTTTCCATTTTTGAGATTAGATTAATTTGATCCGCCAGCGTTTATCGTTCGTAGCTTAACGCAGAGCGCCTACCCCGGATTGGTGGATGGTGCAGGTTCGAGACCCGCCGGACGATTACATTTATGATTTTTCCTATTTTTGAGATTAGATTAACGCTGTGCGTTGCAAATAAAGCTACAAAATACAAATATAATATTCCAAAGTATTTGCGTGAGAGAGTAACAAACATCCATACTCACATACTTTTGTGTTTATAATATTAGTAGGATAAAATTTATTTCTTTTATCACACTAATATTTTAAAGGCAAAAGTTTGTGAGTGTATGGCTGTGTGACTGTGTATGTTTGTTATTTCTTCACGTCTAAACGGCAGGACCGATTTAATAAAATTTGGTATGGAGTTAGCTGACACCCTAGTAGATTAACACATCAGGCTATAATTTATAAAGTTTACCGCGGGTAAATAACAAAATACGCCTTATCGAGGTCAGGGGGCCGTGCCCATAATGCTGGCATTTTTGCGACGTGGAATGGTAATACTGATTCTTTGACCAAAACAATGGCCAGTGCATCCGTGAAGAGTCAATTATCGATTATTTGAAATCTCTGAATGAGGATGCTCGCATTTTATTTGTTACTAGCTGTGCCCCGCGTTTTTACCCACGTTAAACTTTATAAATTATGGCTAACTCCATATCAAATTTTATTACATCACTCCAGCCGTTTAATCGTGAAGAAGTAACAAACATACACACTCACACACTCAGAAACTTTTGCCTTTATAATATTAGTGTGATATGCAACATTAGAATCAATAAAAGTAAATACGCATTTAGTCACAATCCTAAACTCTGTATACAATGCGACAGATGTAATATGTCTGTAAAAGCATTCGAATATTTATAATACTAATACGAAGAGTCGCAACCTTCAACCATTCGAATGCATCAATTAAGTGATTCGGCCGATACAACAGCCATCACTATTATTACATTTAGTTATAATCACCGGCCAGAGACATGACAATTATTTTTTTTCAAAAAGAAACTCTCATATATTAAATAAGTAATTGAACAAAGCTAAATGTCAACTGTGACTAATTAAAAAAATTACATAATACATGAAAATAAGTGTTCTCTGCGAGACGCCTACGATTCAACACCGCGACGACTAATAAAATAAATCGCCACCATCCCATCGACAACCAAACACTATATCAATTAAAAAAATTATCACCAATTACCTCGCGGCGGGTCGTCAAACATTGTGCGTCCGAATTTAAATACTAATCGATGCTTAATTTAAACGGGGAATCGATTAAATCGTACCGATTCAACGCCCGCTTATTTCGAGTGTATGTCTTAATTGCAACATCTTTGGAGAGGATCTTTTGGGCCGTTTATCGGTAAGAGTCGGCCGCTTAATTAGTACGTATCCCGTGCGCATGCGTCGATGCAATCGCCGTCTCACCTCTCTATTCCTTTTCGAGACCCCGGCTTAGGGTCTCCCATCCTTTACAAAGTGTCTTCTAAGTAATAAGTCTGAGCGAGACAGAGGTATATTTGTGTGTTATGAGATTGCGATCGTGTCGGGCGCCGGCACCCAGCGTTCCTAATGCGTGTTTTAAATGTTTACTAATGAACACGATTATTTAAAGTGACATTTTCGGATTTCCCTCTCGGCCATTACCCATTCGGTATAATGTAGAGCCGAGCTTTATGCATCGTATTAAAATACAACATTTTTATACTTTTTGAGCGGCATTCCGATGTTTTCTGGAGGCAATATACATTTGTGACAATCGAAGTCCCATCGAACTTTGACATCGTCATATATTGGACTTTTATATCGCCACTAATATAAATTATATGAGGTTCAGAGACATTTGAGTGAAATAACTGGGCATTAGTGATTCATGATGGTTCAGATGGATTATCACCAAATATAACAGACACCGTAAAAGCGGCTAATCTTCAGAGTATCCATTTGATTTGATTTTTATTGGATGGATTTGATTTTAAAGTAGAATGATGTAAGTTTTATGGGAATATAAAATTCGGCTTTAATTTAAGGAGGTTTTATATCAGTAAGTTAGCAAACAAACTTACAGCCTGTCTGACAGTAATTGGTAACCATACACTAAAGACTAGTTTCTTTGAACAGGGGTAACAACGTTATTGTTGATGGACTTTTTTTATTGTTTCTTGACCATGGATTTTAAAACCTTCAGTCGTAATAACTAATATGTTTCGCCGGAGCGTCTCAACTCGGCCGTGTTGAAACCGGTAGTAGAGACCCCGCTGAGTTTGTTTCGCTGGGTCTTCTCAGTTGGGGCGCATTAGATCCGGTGGTAGCATTAAAGCGCGACCGTCGTTATAAACACAAGGTCCGCCATAATGATAACATTCAGTTCGTACCTTAATATAGACAGAACCATTCGACAATATGTAGTAAAAATATAAATAAAATTTAAAATTTTGATAATTAAACCTACACATGATCCTTGACAATAACTTAATTTAAGTTAGTTAAATATCGTTACTGTTATAAAATAAATCTTATTGTAAATTATTTCCTACAATCCGTGTACTTAAATATCTATATGTACCTAGAAATAATTATAAATTAATTATTTATTACTACGAATATGTTCTGACTATTTACAAGCGCTTTTTTAAAGTCTACGTGTATAAAAAATAAAAAAAATGCTATCATTATAGCATGTATGCAGCGCTTTCGACATTTAGTCAAAGTCAAGTAAATTCCGTCACAGTCATGTGAAAGTCCTACCCCAGTAAGGAAGTGGAGACTTTACTGAGGCTTCAATGGCGTTTTGCGAATCAACAGAAATCACAATTCACGACAGTATAGCACTTTTATCCACCTGTATACATTGTCGAAGTCTAAAATCCAGTTACACAGGTGAATTCGAATATACACCAGTTTTTGAAAATGCACAATTCCTGGATGTGTCTTTTACGCATAGGCGCCAAAACTCCACGTTGATGGAATATATGTTAATATCAATAGTGTTGCCAAATCGTTAAACTTATCACACTAATATTATAAAGCTGAAAGTTTGTGAGTTTGTATGTTTATTACTTCTTCACGGCTAAACGGCAGGAGCGATTTTAATAAAATTTGCTACAGAGTTAGCTGCCACCCTGGATTACCACATAGGCTATAATTTATAAAGTTTAACGCGGGTAAAACCGCGGGGCACAGCTAGTATAAAATAAAATCGCGGGTTATTAACGTAAGTTTCAAAAAGCGCTAGTGAATAGTCAGAACTGGTTGTTATTTTTATTTAACTTGACTTTTACAGTCAACCTATGAGGGCTACACTGCTTCACCGGACATTAAAGGTGAACGTGGACTCTAGCTGTCTAGCAATATTAAAGTACTGACTAAGTACTCGCGCCGGAGGGCACCCCATTGTGGGTTCGAACCCGTAGAGGGTTAAGGCCATTGAATTTTTATTACAGGGGTAGTCGGTCGTGTTACAAGTATTAAAAGTAGTTATACGTGATTAACTTTAGGTATATTGTTATTTAGATCTTTGATATGAATTTATCTATGCGATTTGTATATAAACAACAAATTAATAAATATATTGAGACAAGTAATTATTATCCTTTAGTTAGTTCAGTTTGAGTAAGTATTAGCATAGTTTGTGTTACAGCATAGCATATAATTAATTCTAACTTAGAAATGGTATGTTAAAATATAGTAAGAATAATTACATAATTTATTATTATTACTAATATATTATTTATAATTTAGATAACAACATTAATTGGTGAACTTTCATTGATTGATAGAGTGATTGATTGGTCACTTTATAAGCTGTTTTGAATTTATCAACGGGTTTTATTCATTATAAATGTTGTGTACATAACGTTAAAATATTCGGGAAATAAACTTAAATATGGATGAAAAAAAACAGAAAATATATTTTTGGTTAATGTCATGTGTTCTATTTTATCTTCTAAGAAATCGTTTAAGTATTTTTTGTTTTTTATCAAGCATGTTTGCAATTGCAATTAAAATGAATTTTCATATTATATTTTGTAAACTCCAAGGTTATCATATAAAAAAAATTATATGAGTTTATTTTATTTATTAAGAAATCCCTACCGAAAAATATATATAAAAATCTATTCACAAATAATGGAGACATCGCGTAACATATCATTATGTATAAAATCAACTGTACAATTTAAATTGACAACCTACTCGTTTTTTGAAGTCGGTTAAAATGGGTATTGCCCTCCACGTAGTCGTGGGTTCGAGTCAGACACTAAAAAGTTATACAACTGATTTAAACATGTCTGAAATAAGTGTCACAATTAAGATACAAAGTCGAGACAGAAAGAATTTGAGGCGTCTATAATAATTGGTTATGTTTAAAAAATATATGCAAATTAGGAAACTCAATATTCTGCTATAGATAAGTTATTATTGTTAATTTGCAAATTATATCACCTTTTAAATTCGCGTTATGATCTCATTCGGACATTTATATTCAGATTTGCTAATATCGATGACCGATACTATTTAAACTTTAGTATCGATTATGTCTATACATTGAGCGTTCGATTTTCTTATCTATGGTTTGATCTATCTAAAACTTAATAAAAAACATTAATCAATAATATCTTCGTTACGAAAATGACGTACTGACTTAAAATTGTAATCATTTAAGCTACTCATTTGTATGCCTATCTATATAATATTATTAATCTTTGTTTTTATTCTGACAAAGACAAGTGTATTTGAGTACACAAATGCTTAGTAAATATTATATGTATATTATAGCTGTAAAGCTGAAGGCAAAGAATATTATCACCCCATCTCATCACGTGGGGGGGTATAAAAGTCTTCAGGAGGAAACCAGAACCAGAGAAAGGATAGCAGCGATTCTCTGAGTTCTATTTTATTTTATATTTTGGCTAACATCGCAAATTAAGGGCATGTCCTAAAACATTTATTGAAAATCACAAAGTAAAAGAATAATAATATAGGGACCATTCATACTCAAATGGATCATTTATTAAGAGACCGTGGCGTGGGTGACAAATGCTTGCTTTTCACGCCGTAGGTTGTGGGTTCGATTCCCACCCAGGACAGATATTTATGTGCATGAACATATCTGTTTGTCCTGAGTCTGGGTTTTCTAATTATCTATATAAGTATGCATTACAAAAAAAACTATATGTAGTATATCAGTTATCTGGTTTCCATAGTACAAGCTCTGCTTAGTTTGGGATTAGATGACCGTGTGTGAATAATGTCTTAAGATAATATTAAATTATTAAAAAATTATTTATTTCATGATTAATGTCAGTAAATGAGGCGAAAGACGTGTGCAAGAATCGTGACAAATGGAAGTCCGTTGTCTCAGCCTGCCCCTCTATATATAAGGACTGTATTTATTTATTCGGTTGCTGGATATTATCTGTACGAATGATTTTGGTAATTTTGGTAACAGTGTGTTACAGGAAACAGGGGAAACGCACGTGCCCGCGCTTTTTGATTTGACCAATGATGGTGAGCTGATAGAAGAAAGAAAGAAGAAGAAGAAAATACATTTATTCAGTAATTGATAGTTGTCGGTATTGACTCCCCATACAAAAAAAACAATTAGCTGATGTAATTTGTATGGGGAACCAACTACTCTATTGTAGAGAAGCAGTCCTTTGTACAGACGCCAGCACATCCAACTACCCCAATCTGTCAAAGTACTTTTATAGATTTTCAACTTTATCACATAAGCATAAGGTTCTCTTTCAATTGGGGAAATTTGACAGATTGGGGTAACTTGATGTGCTGGCGTCTGTACTTACGGTCGGAAAAATAAACACAAATACTTTATCTGTGCGGGGATTGAACCCGTGCATATTGTTTGTGATTTTGCAGGCAAAAAATACGCAACAATATTAGCACGTTAACTTGCGTAGGTGTTATTAATTGACCAATAAACAGGCGGAGCCGGGACACGTTATAGAGTAAAATTATAATTTATATGACCGCCTACTTTGACGAGTAAACCTGTCAATCGAACGATGTTAAGAATTTACAACGCTATACATCTTAAATACGTTGTAAATTAAGTAATTTTCATTATGAGATACTTGGACGGGTCTCGGTATATATTCTACGTCGAGAATTTATTAACTTGCAATATAGACTGTCAATATTTTTTAGTAGACTACCTATTAGAGCTAGCAGTAGCTTATTCAACCGATGAAAGACATGATAACTATACTATGTCCCGGACATATTATATCAAACATGTGGGTGAGCAAACACAGGGACACTTTCAAAACAAGTATCCCATTGAACTCAATGTAAAAGTATAGACATGTGGTTAACTACACTCGGCTCAATATTTATAAGCAGCAGAATGCCCTGCAGACCTAGTTTAACTATAGAGTTAAGAGAGGTAGGGCATAGCGTTCATTCGCTCAAAGAGCAGCCCGACTGGGGAAGTACCTCCACCTTACAGAAGACATTCCTTAATAATAACATTAATAATTTTAATGTTGTGTTTCCGAGTGTGAGTAAGGTCGCCAGAGCTCATTGGGGTGGGGGGAAGGGTCAGCAACACTTCAGAATCAGAATCAGAATCAGAAATATTTATTGCACTTAGGAACACATGGTACACTTATGCACGTCAATACTTAAAATTATACAATTATAAAATTATACACAATACAAAAAATAAATTAAAGCTTAAGATAGAAGATAGGTAGGCAGATAACATAGTATATATTCACTTGTTTGCTGAGTCTAAAAGGCCGGCAACGCACTCGCGACTCCTCTGGTGTCGCGAGTGTCCATGGGCGACGGTGATCACTTACCATCAGGTGACCCACTTGCTCGTTAGTCGCCCGCTGATATAAAAATATATATATATATAACATGATAGCATTCTTTGTAATTTAGCTACTGAACTGTAGAGCCCGTTGTGCGCGCGTTGATGTCTTTCATTTGGCTCAGTGTTGACTTATGAAAGCATTAAATTTGTACACAGTACATATGTACAGACGCCAGCACATCAAGCTACCCCAATCTGTCAAATTTCCCCAATTGAAAGTGAACCGTATGCCTCTGTGATAAAGATGAAAATCTATAAAAGAAATTTGACGGATTGGGGTAGCTGGATGTGCCGGCGTCTGTACATACATGGATATATCAATATTTATAATCACACTTTTTAACCAACTTTAGAGGAAAAAGGAGATTATAAATTGAACGGTAAGTATTTTTTTATGTTTGTAACGCAATATTGATCATATTCTATTCGATCGGGGAAATTCGAGATAGTCCTATATTCAAGTTTTAACGTAAATAGTAAATTGGATCTGCCAATGTGTATGGTTCTTAGCTGAACGGAGAGCGCCTACTCTGGATTGGTAGATGATGCTGGTTTGAGACCCAACGCACGATTAAATTTATGATATCCTACTTTTGAGATTAGATTTACTTGCATTTCTAATAAGTCTATATAGTATTCAGAATTTAGATGTAATGCACCAAAACTTAATTTTAATTATCATCATCATATCATCATATCAGCCGAAAGACGTCCACTGCTGGACAAAGGCCTCCCTCAAAGATCTCCACAATTGCCGGTCTTGCGCTATCCGCATCCAGCGTTTTCCAGCGACCCGCACAAGATCATCGGTCCATCTTGTAGGGGGCCTGCCCACGCTGCGTCTTCCGGTTCGTGGTCGCCACTCGAGAACCTTTCTGCCCCAGCGGCCGTCGGCTCTACGAGCTATGTGCCCTGCCCACTGCCACTTCAGCTTGGCAATTCTTAGGGCTATGTCGGTGACTTTGGTTCGCCTGCGGATCTCATCATTTCTGATTCGATCTCGCAGGGAAACTCCAAGCATAGCCCTTTCCATTGCTCTTTGGGTGACATTGAGCCGCCTGATAAGGCCCATAGTTAGCGACCACGTCTCTGTTCCGTAAGTCATCACTGGCAACACACACTGGTCGAAGACTTTCGACTTGAGACACTGCGGTATTTGGGACGAGAAGATATTACGTAGCTTCCCGAACGCTGCCCAGCCGAGTTGGATTCTACGATTGACCTCCTTCTCGAAGTTGGACCTACCTAGTTGGATGGTCTGTCCTAGGTAAATATAGTTCTCTACAACTTCGAGTGCAGAGTCTCCAACCTTAACTAGAGTGGGTGCAACATGGATGTTTGACATAATTTTCGTCTTATCCATGTTCATTTTCAGACCCACTTGTTGTGAGACTCTGCTGAGGCCATCGAGCATTGTACCGAGGTCGTCAAGGGTCTCAGCCATGACTACTATATCGTCGGCAAATCGAAGGTGGGTGATGTACTCGCCATTGACATTGATGCCAAAGCCTTTCCAGTCCAGAAGCTTGAAGACATCTTCCAATGCAGCGGTGAACAGTTTCGGAGATATAACATCTCCCTGTCTCACACCTCGCTGCAAGTGGATAGGTTTCGAGTTCTGGTCCTGGAGTCGCACTGACATAGTGGCGTTTTCGTACAAACACTTTAACACCTCGATATACCGGTAGTCGATTTGGCACCTTTGGAGAGACCTCAGTACGGCCCAAGTTTCGATCGAATCGAAGGCTTTCTCATAGTCCACAAACGCTAAGCATAATGGCTGGTTATACTCTTCGGTCTTCTGTATAACCTGCCGCAGCGTATGTATGTGGTCTATGGTACTAAAGCCTTTACGGAAACCGGCTTGTTCGGGAGGCTGGAAGTCGTCAAACCTGCGTGCGAGACGATTCGTAATGACCCTCGAAAACAACTTGTAAACATGGCTCAGCAGTGTGATGGGTCTGTAATTCTTCAAGAGGGTTTTATCGCCTTTTTTGAAGAAGAGCACCACCACACCCCTGTGCCATGCTTTAGGCGTTTGACCTTCTAGTATGACGGAGTTAAATAACTTCTGAAGGGCCCGTAGGATTGGTGTACCACCCGCCTTCAGAAGCTCTGCCGTAATTCCATCATCACCAGGCGCCTTGTTGTTCTTAAGCTGTTCGAGAGCCATTCTAATCTCGCACAGGCTGACGTCCGGGATGTCGTCGGTGAAGTGTTGGGTTAGTCGTGCTCTGGGATCTGAGGCACAACTATCGACAGGTGACTGGGTTTTCGCATACAGCTGTCCATAGAACCTCTCGATCTCTCCCAGCAACTCAGGTTTAGACGTGACGATTCTGCCATCCTCAGTCTTCAGCTTCGTCAGTTGGCTCTGTCCAACAGACAGTTCTCTTGCAAACACTTTAGAGCCTTTGTTCCGCTCAATGGCTTCTTTAATACAATTTGTATTAAATTGGCGCGTGTCGCGTGTCAAAGACTTTGAGATCTGTCTGTTGAGCTGCCGGTATCTGGTAGCATCATCAGAGGATGTCAGAACCATTTTCCGTCTTTCGTCCATAAGCTGCAGGGTATAGTCAGAGATCTTTTTGGTTCTGTTTGTACGGTGGGCCTTGAAGACCTTAGACCCAGCCGTATGGACAGCTTCTACGAGCCTGTCATGGTATGAGTCCACTTCCTCGCAATCTGCTAGGCATTCGAAACGGTTTTGCAGTTCGAGCTGAAAGGGTTCAGGGTTTTGGATGTGGATGGGTAAAGGTCGGAGCGTAGACTTTATCAGTCGGGACCTCTGGAGCTTGACATTTAGGTTCAATGAGCCTCTCACCAGTCTGTGATCGCTCCCGGTTTTAACCATATTGATCACTGAGACGTCATTGAACACCTGTCTACTCGTCGACAAGATAAAGTCTATCTCGTTTTTTGTTTTACCATCGGGGCTTACCCAGGTCCATTTGCGGTTTTCCGACTTCTTGAAAAAGGAGTTCATCATAAAGAGTCCCTCCTTCTCCATGAAGTCGGCCAACATTTGGCCCCGGGGATTCCGGTCTCCAGTTCCAAATTGCCCCACTTTCAGCTCATTTCCGAATCGTTTACCCAGCTTCGCGTTAAAGTCCCCCATGACCACAGTGAAATAAGAGTTCGAGGTATGTATGGCTCTAGAAATATCCTCATACATGACCTCAACCTCATCGTCGGAGTGCGTCGAAGTCGGCGCGTAAACCTGTATGACCTTCAACGAATACCGCTTGGTAATTCTGAGTATAAGGTACGCAACCCTAGTCGACACACTCTCGATTTTCACTATGTTGTGGACGAGGGACTTGTGGACTATGAACCCAACACCACCTTGGGAGAGTTGGTCGCCTTCCCGGAAATAGAACAGATTCCCGGATTTCAGGATTATCGTGTCCTCCCCCTCTCTTCGGACTTCAGATAATCCTATTATGTCCCAATGTAACCTGCTCAATTCTTCCTCCAGTTCGATCATCTTCTCGTCGGTCCGCAGTGTGCGTGTGTTGTATGTTGCCAGGGCCAGAGGTCGTCGGTTTTGGTAACGCGGAATCTGCCGGGGATTCTTAGCACCCCCTGCCCTGCCGTAACCACGGCTGTTACCACGGCTGGGAATAGCAGGGCTGCCGGGGACTGGGGGCCGCGGTTTAATTGTGTCCTTCATTTGAGGGGATCTGCCATAATCGCCACGCTTGGCAAACGGGTTGGCGATCGCAGCAAGGTAGAAATTGGTACTCATGAGAACGCTGCTGCCCATTCTCTGGAATATATTCCCTCGGGACGACTTCTACGTCCCCCCACGGGATGAGAGGGGGTGGTGATATTCTCTAGGCCGTCACCACACAGCCAGCCACCACAGCCAGCCACCACATTTTAATTATGTAACCTGAATATTTTAAGTACATTTTATTGTTAAACAATCTTCGACGGACGACACTAGGTCCTGCAACACAGGGTATCCTACGGGTTCCAGGTCATCTTAAATATCTATGTGCAACCATTTGTGAGACATTCTTTTTATTTTTTAATGTAATAAAAAATATAAATACATTCAAATTTAGCAAATCCTTACGAAGAAGAATATGTTGCCTACGGGTACATAAATAGTTGATGTGTTTGAGCGTCGGCAGTGGTGTCAAGGTGAGCGCGGCAATCACTGCACTCATTACCGCAGTACTAGCAGACCATGTTATATAACTGCTACATTATTACTATGCCCACAATAATATTGTTACAATGTATATTGGTTTATAGAAATGCTCATGAGAAGCCTCAAGGCCGCTCGAAGAGCAATGGAGACGGCTATGCTCGGAATATCCTTGCGAAAACGAATGAAAAATGTCGTCAATTGCAGGCGAAATAAAGAAACTGATATAACCCGAACAATTGCGAAGCTGAAGTGGCAGTAGATTTGATATATAGCACGTAGAACCGACGGCTGATTATGCAGAAAGATAGACAGACAGGTACACTTTATTGCACATCACAGAATAAAAATTTAGATATATAGACTTCATCATCATCATATCAGCCGAAAAACTTCCACTGCTGGACAAAGGCCTGCCTCAAATCGCTGGATGCGGATAGCGCAAGACCGGCAATTGTGAAGATATATAGACTTAGTTTCACTTAATGTACAACTAGCTGTGCCCCGCGGTTTTACCCACGTTAAACTTTATAAATTATGACAGTTCCTCCCCCGTAGGTGATAGCGTGATAATATGTAGCCTATATGTTGACCCGACTTCTTAGTAATATTCATGCAAAATTTGAAGTACATCCATGCAGTACCGTAGAGTTTAGCCCGGACATACATACAGATGAACAGACAAAAATTCTAAAAACTATATTTTTGGTTTCGATATCGATTTTAGATCACGCCCCAGGTATCCTTTTAAAAAAATATTCAATGTTGTGTTTTCACTTTTCTACGATTTTATTATATGTATAGATTGGTGGTCTTACGGCATAAGACCGATTTCTTCCAGAAAACCGTTGGATGTACTAGATTGGCAAATGAGAAAGGTGTAGGTATTATTGTGCTGTAAAATAACTTCTATGTTAAATAGATACTAAAAATACATATACTAAGTAAATATGTATCAATAGTTGAAAAAATATCCACCTACCCACAAGAATTGTCAATAGCTGAATTACTTAGGTCCCCATACCCATACCCATCTAAAGAACTCTAGTTCCTTAACCTCACTGACCGTTTACGAGCTAGTAAGAGAAACTGGCTGAGTGTCTAAATTAAGGTGATTAGCCCCACGACACAAATATGCGTTCATTATTGTTATCAGACAACGCTTTCGTTGCGTCAACAAAGTTGCCATGAATTATTTTACAAACAGCCATAATTTATAGACACATCAAAAGTGTCTAATACATCAAATACATCTTTAACTATTAAAAGGATGTTATAACTTTTACGGATCGTTATTGAATCTTTTTAGTGAAATTCACTTTTACTTGATCCTCAACAATTTAGCTTCTTCATAATTACCCAATAATTATAAATTTGGAACCATAAATCAACACTTTTAAAACAGAACTCTTGTACAGACGCCAGCACATCCATCTACCCCAATCTGTCAAATTTCTTTTACATATTTTCAACTTTATAACTTAAGCATAAGGTTCACTTAGAATTGACGGTCACCATAGCCTAGTTGGTAGTGCTCCTGCCTACGAAGCTGGTGGTCCTGGGTTCGAATCCCGGTAAGTGCAAATATTTGTGAGATGAACACGAATATTTGTTTCTGAGTCATGGATGTTTTCTATGTATATATGTATTTATCTATCTATCTAAGTATGTATATCGTCGCCTGGTACCCATAGTACAAGCTTTGCTTAGTTTGGGGCTAGGATGATCTGTGTGACATTGTCCCCAGATATTATATTATTATTATTAATTTGCGAAATTTGACAGATTGAGGTAGCTTGACGTGCTGGCCTCAGTACATATTAACTGCATATAAAAATAAAAGGTACGCTCAATTAAAAGCTTGTTCAACTTTTAGTCCATTCAAAATCATAGTTTATTTCATATTACATTACCATTAATCATATTTATAATCATCATATCACATCTCTAACTTATTTTTTGTTTGCTTATGTTATTCCCGAAATTGATTAGAGAAATGTTGAAATGATGATGATGAAATTTCACTTGCGTATTAACATACATTTGAATTCAAATTCTAATTATTTGGTAGGGGGTTGTTGTCGGTGAACTAAGATCTCGTTAACAGTACCTACCCATTAGTACACACGGCTACACATTTCCAATATAAGCTGACCTCTCATTGTATGGAAATCCTATACAACGCGAGATCCGCTTATACTGGAAATGGATAGCTTGATATGTAGCCGTCTGTACCTGTCCCGTACTGGACATCGAAATTCAACTGATCGATTGATTCACTACCAACCGAGAAAACCATTTCCCATTCTATAACTGGCCCAAGACATGATTCTTAACGGTTGATCGAATTAATCACTGATCTCTTTATTGCAAATCAAATGTGACGGTCATCGTAGCCTAGTTGGTAGTGCTCCTGCCTACGAAGCTGGTGGTCCTGGGTTCGAATCCCGGTAAGTGCAAATATTTGTGTGATGTGCCCGAATATTTGTTTCTGAGTCATGGATGTTTTCTATGTATTTAAGTATTTATCTATCTATATAAGTATGTATATCGTCGCCTGGTACCCATAGTACAAGCTTTGCTTAGTTTGGGGCTAGGATGATCTGTGTGACATTATTATTATTATGTATCCTTTAGCGATTGTATTTTGCTACTAGAAAAGTAGGTTAGGTTGTGTTAAAACTGCGGTCATATAACGCACAAGCTAAGCGCAGCAAGGGTGCCGCGGCAGCAGCCGGCAGGTGCTCAAGACAAATCAATCGTCCATCGCTAGAGGATACATTCGATCTGTAATAAAGAGATCAGGTTATTTCGACCAACTACTACAATTATTTGTGTGACCGAACTATTTGTATGTACTTTGTGTCCGTCAATAATATGTTAGCAAATCGCGACACAGGGATTGTTTTCACTAGTGCGGGAGTTGTAATAAAAATGTTATTGCTCTATCTTTCTCTAGTAACGTGCAACATTTTCTGGTAATACACAAAGATGTGAAACTGATCGTCTGGAATAAAAAAGAGATCAGTGCCTCTAGCATGAGTTCCTGCAGTTTACTTACTCGATCACACGTACAGTTTCGTCCCATACATTGAGCACCAGACTTTTAGTTCTTAATAGTTTCAGCGAGAGGCGCTGGTGCTCAATGTATGGGAGAAACTGTACGTGTGATCGAGTAAGTAAACTGCAGGAACTCGTGCTAGAGGCACAGTGTTTAATTCGACAAATCAAACAGGGATCTTTCATTTCCATTAATTTCGTTTTGAATGGTTCTCTCGGTTGACCCATAATTGGCCAGTTGAATTTCGATGTCCAGTACGGGACTCCATTAGTATTCAGTACACGAGCCTAATATTGGTATACCATACATCCAAAAGTTACATGTTTGGCACTTGTCTGTGTAGCGTTCTCCATTTATTTCGTTGTAGAGCCATCTCTTTTACTTCTTGATAACTGTCCACTTGTAATGTTTCTTTAAGTTGATCGGAAACTTTCTTCTCGGTCTTCCTCTCTTTCTTCTTGAGTCTATCTTTCCTTCTATTATATTTGTGATAAACTGGTCGTTTCGGATTAGATGTCCTATCATCTTACCCCTTCTGGTTTCTATGTGATTTAAATTTTTCGTTCTTCATTTACTCTTTTTATATTTCTTCATTAGTGATCTTTTCTGTCCAGGGCACTGCTAGTATACAAAATATAATCAATTATTATAATAATTGTTTATTTCGATAAACTGAAACGAACGCAGAAACGAAGAATTCTTAATCACATAATGATGCAGTTGAATGGTTCTAATACTTTATACGCGTCATAAATACCCGACAGTTATAAACATTTAACGACAAATTAGCACTTTTAAGACAAAACTCATTTAATATGTAAATGAGTTTTACATACTACATGTTAAAAATAAAAGCAGAACCAATTAAAAGCTTGCCCAACTGTAATTCCATCGACAAACATGGCTCATTTCCCATCACATTATCATACATCATATTTATACTCATCATATCACATTTCAAACTCATTTAACTTGTTTTATTACAAACGGTTAATTCTATGTATCATTAAATATATAATCTAGGTATTTTACATAAACGTTTGCACGCGAACAATTCATCGATATTATGTGATATTATATATATAAATAACAGACTACCGAATACAAAACCTGGTTCTTCGACCCTTTATGACTCCCTATCCATACCATTTGGTGGTAAAGGCGTACAATTAAACCCCTTCTCACGTAAGCAGCGTCGTCCCAGGAACGTCATCGATGATTCAGACGACGCGATCACAACTTACCTAGATCATTAGAGACTCTCGTGACACTATATGCAACGCCGTTTGCATTCATATCAATAAAATGCACTCTCCGATACTCAGTTGGACGAGAGGCCCGCGTCTTCGTGTATTTACGCAGAGTGATAGCTATAAAATAAAATAAAAAAGGTTTTTTTTCACGTAGATTTTAAAAAAGCGCTTGTAAATAGTCAGGACATGTTTTTAGTAATATAAAGTATACATAATTATTTCTAGTTAAATATATATATTTAGGTACACGGATTGTTAAAACATTTTTAAAATTTATTTCATAATAGTAATGATATTTAGCTACCTTGTATTGATGATGATGATGTCTTCCCGACCGAATTTCGGCCACGGCGGCCAGTCTCAATGGAGATCAGCCAAATGCGCAGGACATATTATGGTGTATGTGCAAACACAAGGGCACTTTCTATTCCATCACCATATGATATGATCTTTCATATGCAACTGTGAACATATCAGTCGCCCATGTTTCTAGAAAACAAAACCGATAGATAATACCTACATCCTCCGGAAGGGTGTTAGCAAGGGAATCCTAAATTTAATCTGCCAGCGTGTATCGTTTGTAGCTTAACACAGAGCGCCTACCCCGGATTGGTAGATGGTGCAGGTTCGAGACCTCACATTTTTGAGATTAGATTAACGCTTTGCATTGCGAATAGACAACAAGATGGGCCGATGATCTTGTGCGGGTCGCTGGAAACTGCTGGATGCGAATAGCGCAAGACCGGCCATTGTGGAGATCTTTGGGGGAGGCCGTTGTCCAGCAGTGGACGTCTTTCGGCTGATATGATGATGATGATGATTACGAATAATGCTATAAAATTAAAATGTAATCATACGTATGTATTAAATCCATAATAATGCCTTCTGGTCGAATTTCGGCCATGGCGGCCAATCTCAATAGGGACTACCCAATTGTGCGGAATATATTATTATAGCGCACAGGTATGTGAACTATCTATGCCCTCACTACCATGATCCAAGGGACGCGTGGACGGCTAGCTAACTTTACCGTAAAGAGCCCGCAAACTGCCAGATTCCGGGCTCAACACAGAGATTTATCTTATCATCATCTGTATCTTAACAGACAAATCCCAATATTGTATCGCTAGACCACAAGGCAGTTTGAACAGGCTGTCTCCGACATGTGGACCCTACAAACCTCCGGGAGGTCTTCTAATTGTTGATTATATGCAAATATAAAGATTAACACAACAATATTTCATAAAATACGCTTAATTTCTTTTTATTTATTATACCTTTGACCCGTTTTTTTGTGTTTAATGAAGATCGGTAATAAAGTTTTGTTTATATTTCACGGGTTGGAATTAATATGTTTTTAACAATGCTAGTTTGATTTCGACATATGAGTTATTGGTAAAAACAGCGGGAGGTGACAACCTTACGAATCGTAATAGGCTTTTTAGAGTTGAAGAATATTCAAAAGAGATCAAACAAAGAATGGAATCACTATTTTAACAAAATTGTTGACTAAAAAAATGTATTTTAGATGAATTAATGAATTCATAATTCATAAAAAATTACTAGTTTTAATTATCGACGGCCAAGTCTCAGTTTGTATTGAGCCTGCCTTCGGATCCAAAGGTTGCAGATTTGATCCCCGCACAAGACAAATTTATTGTGTGTGTGTTTTTTTTTATATCATCATCATCATCATATCAGCCGAAAGACGTCCACTGCTGAAAAAAGGCTTCCTCCAAAGATCTCCACAATTGCCGGTCTTTCGCTATCTGCATCTAGCGATTTCCAGCGACCCTCAAAAGATCATCGGTCCATCTTGTAGGAGGCCTGCCCATGCTGCGTCTACCGGTTTGTGGTCGCCACTCGAGACTTTTTCACTTTACTTTCTGCCTCAGCGGCCGTCGGCTCTACGAGCTATGTGCCCTGCCCACTGCCACTCCAGCTTGGCACTTCTTACGGCTATGTCGGTTACTTAAGAGTAAATATATAAATAAATTAAATAAATGCAGTTGAGGACACATAGACACGCCACGTCTCTCCGCAGGGTAAGAGGATCAAGCCAAATAGTGATATCGCCATCGTCAGTGTTGTATGTATACATATTTTATATATTTACAAAAAAATAAGTTAGTAAGTTATTCATATCCGTTGTCTAGTATTCATATTACAAGCTTTGCTAAGTTTGGGCTTGATGACGCGGTGTGATATAATAAATATCTTGGGACACCACATACACTGCCATCTGAGCCCAAACTAAGCAGACGCTATACTATGACATGTTTTTTAACAATCCAGACTCCCAACAATGTAGGTGCTTTACATACCATGTTGAAAGAGTACAAATACTTTAAAACTTAAGCCGATAAATTCTCAGTCTATCCATAAAGAGTTTGGACTAAGTTCTAGGCTAGTTTGAACCTGTGTTATGTCAACATGGGTTCAATCTAGCCTAGAACCCACAAAAACAATTATTTAATATGTTATAGAACATACTTTGTTAAATATCGTATCGTTCTACCTTAGACGTAAGTAATAATAACATTTTGATACGATCCTATACCCAGCAATTTATTATATGTGGTTAAAAGTACACAATCTCGCAATTAAAACAAATCTAATACTATGTTAGATAGGATATTCGACCAGTACTTAATGCCGTAAGTTGATTTACTTATATTAAAGTGGGATCTAAAACTAGAAACATCCGAAACATAATTCTAATTTCCTTAAAGCATATTAGAATTATGTAGTCTGTTGCTTCTAGTTTTAGTTTAAGTACTACCTGTTATGGTTCTTACGGATAGTACTTTAAAAAGTATTTAAGTATATGTAGTACTTTAAGAAGATAGTTAAAGGTTATTAAAATTATGTAATCTTCACGCAGTTTCGCTCTCCGCCCATACGATTTAAAAAAAGCATGAAGGGTTCCGTAGCAGCAAGTAACATAATATGTTTTTAGCAGACATGATGAATTTATAAGAGTGCCGTTTTAAAGGAACCCTAAAAATAAAACAATACTAAAATAAAAATAAATCGAGGTATTCTCCTCCAAAATATCCAAATAATAATCTTTGCCCGCCCGTTTTTGTTTTATGTCGCCAATTTGGTTTACCAGACAATATATATAGCAAAAAATCATGTATTTTTAGTAGACTAATGTCTAGTCTTCAAATCCAAGGTGAAAAATAAAGCTCGGTATGGTTGTTTAGCATCAATGTTTTATGTCTTCCTAGTCTTGTTGGCCAGTCTTAATGCAGATTAGGCGTGTTGGTGTGCGGGATATATTATATGGTAGACAAGTGGCTGCGCAAACACAGATATATCCCTCTCTCTCATAATCCTATAAGATGGCTAGCCCGGAATGAAGTCAGGTACAGGAGTCAGTTCTGGACTAGCCGGAATAGGTTTGCGTACTCCCCAAGGCACCAGAGTGTAACACCATTTACTGCCGGATTGCAGGTTGATACTGTCCAAAAATCTATTTTTAGCTTATTGTCTGCATTACATGCAATAATGATTTAAAGATTATTTGAAATTCTCCACGACATATTTTTATGAACTAAAACTTTGAAGTTACTTGGGCAGTTAGCTGCTGAATGCGTTACGAAAAGTTTGATGAAAATGAGAGAGAGATATATAAAGTAGTGAAAGAGAGGGAGTTACGTTACGTATATTACTGCAAGGACAAGAGAGACGAAGGAAAGGAGAAGAGAGAGTGAGGTGTAAGCACAATTTTTTTCTCTCTTTCTCTCATAGCTTTAATTTCAGTCGTGTGGTCATTTTTTTTTAAAGGAACTTACACTGTGAATATTAGCCAAGTGTCCAAGGATTTCATAAATCAAGTTATTTGCATATTAATTCAACATTATGCAGCATTTCCGTAATGTTTTGAAATAGTCAGGTCAAAGTCCTACCTCAGTTAAGTTAGTTAGTGCAAACTTTACAAGAAGCGTCTATGGAATTTCGGAATCAACACGGAAAATCATATTTCATGGTAATATGTCACTTTGCACATATTTGTGTATATTATCGCAAACGATATGTCTATCCACCGTATTTACTTAGGCGTCCCCCACATTTGGCGTGCGCGATCCTCGGGCGCGCGAGCTGCACGGACGCAGCGCGCGCGCTGCGCGAGCGTCGAGTGTTGCCGCCGTGTGACGTGCACGCAGCGTGGGCGCAACGCGCGCGCGGCGCGCTCGCGACGCTGGAGTCGCGATATTTATATATAATAAACTGACTTGTCTGAAGGGGGTTAAACGCCAAGGCGAGCGCCGCGCGCGCGTTGCGCGCACGCTGCGTGCACGTCACACGGCGGCAACACTCGACGCTCGTCCGTGCCGCTCGCACGCCCGAGGATCGCGCACGCCAAATGTGGGGGACGCCTTACATTTATAGAGAACTAGCTGTGCCCCGCGGTTTTACCAGCGTAAAACTTTATAAATTATAGCCTATGCATTAATCTGGGGTGTCAGCTAGCTCCATACAAAATTTTATTGAAATCGCTCCAGCCGTTTAGACGTGAAGAAGTAACAAACAGACACACTTTCAGCTTTATAATATTAGTGTGTTAAATCATTGCCTCATTGTACCTTCTTCCGTGTCGGCGCCAAAAGTCCAATGTAGTTTGCCTACATATTCTGCTGATACACTTACAGGAAAGTTTTAATAAACATGTAACGCTTAGTATGTTTTACTGCAGTAATTATTTAATGGGGCAACTTGTGTAATACCGTGCCAATAAAGATAAACATCTACAAGTACTAAGTGCACCATAAATGTTATGTTGACCACTAATGGAGATTATATAGGATAAACTTGTTGTAGTCTAAACCTACAGTAATACCTAGAATGTGTCGCAACTTGAAAGGGAATCGATACGAAATGAGAACCATCATCATCTATGACTCTTAATTTGCGGCCCAAGTCTTAACTTATAAACGTAAAGCGTCAGTTTTACAATACGTACCTAGCAAACCGAGACTCTCGTGCATCTCCATACGTCAGTAACCGCCCTGAGTTGAGGTTTGATTCCCGAATGGATGCCCTCTGATCACTTGGTTTTATTAGTCTTATATAAAATGAAATATCTTTATTGTTCAGGAATTGTAATAGATACCGATATTGAATATTGGTTCCTTGACAAACCTCTATAGGTTAGAAAATAGTTGTTATCTTTAAATACAATCTAATATCAGGCCAACTGAATCTAGATACGTAATATTACAAATTCCATTAGCCCTTCGGAATTTTATCACACTATTATATTATTTATATGATCTAAATTATTCATTATTAGTGAAGAAAATAAATTTCAGTAAACTAATAATAACAGATAAATATATATCTTAGGACAAATAACACACTGCCATCTGAACCCAAACTAGGCAGAGCCTGTACTATGGAAACTAAAAAACTGATAAACATGATTATATATTTCTAAATACATACATATTATAGATAAATTACACACAGGCTCATAACAAATAATTATACTCGTCGCAGAAACGTTTGCTAGGTGGGGATCGAACCCACGACCTCTGGTTTAGTAATTAGAGTCGCTAACCACTAAGCGATCTCACCCCAAAGATGGCACTGTGTTAGTTGTCCCAAGCCGAAAGGCTCTCTACAATGGCCGATCTTGTGCAGCCCGCATCCAGCATTTTTCCAATAGATATTATATATCATAATCGAGGCAATAACTACGAGAAAATCGCATAACTACATGTTCCGAGTAATATAAAAATGGATATAAATAGTTAATATTCGTATTAAACTTGAGAAGTGTTTCAGTTTCATACGCAAATTGAGCTCCTTAAGTTTCATCCATTTATATAGCACCTACTTAGTTTTGTTATGCGACTTCCTCGCTGATGGTGGACCAACTTTGATTATTCTTTTTTATTCATCTTACGCAATACATTAATAAAAATATTAATATTTCCATTCATAAATGTAAAGTCATGTCAAGGGGTCAAACATTTTATTTTCATATTTCACAAACTGGCTAACGTAATTAGTTTAGTGTCATGGGTAAATTGTGCAGTTTAAATTCCCTCTACTATTACATACACTTTGTATCTATAGAAAACAATATAAAAACACATTACATTCGATAACCTCCTCCTTTTCTTTGTGTTGATTAGAAAATATAATTCAAAGCAAACCACTTTCTATAATTTTACCTCGCTTGGCTTTCTAAGGTTGGATTACAAACTATTTTTCAAAGTTCATAATCTTGAATTTATCATAAATTACATTTAAAATTGATTATATTGAGTCTATATCTATAATCGGTGTATTATCTTACTTATTATATCCCAATATTGTTATCACATCTTCGTCCAAAGTCACAATTAAAAAAGAACCTTATATTAAACTTAACATAGTTAAATTTTACTTAATAAAATTATGATAGAAGTCGGTAGCGACATCCTATCCGAGTTATTCAATGCGTATACGCAACAATTTGAACGTTATTTATGTCCAGCTCGGTATCCAACCGTTACGAATAGGATCACACTTATAAATATATCTTTTTATACTTATTATAATTTGGTGCGATTGAATTTTCTAAAGCAGTTAGCGCAACTTTACACCTACCGGACGCATTCAAATAACAATTTTGTAGTTATGAAGGGCTATAGTTCATTTATGCAGTATGATACGACTAATCATCTCCAGCATCTGAAAGATATTAACTGCTAGGTACAACGTTCCACCAAGCATCTGAAGGGAAATATTATTATCTCCACGCATGACAGAGAGGTTGGTGATTCTAGACTATAGTAGTAAATAGAGTACTGGGAGAAACGCTTCTACCAGACTTTTTTTAGGTGGTATTCGCCACCGATGGTGTAAGATGGGGTGGTATTATATTTTTTCCTTGTCACTATACGGCATAATGTGTCATGTCAATCTATATAAGTATGTATTTAGAAAAGAAAAGTAATTTATGTAGTAAGAAAAGTAGTATATGTAGTATCAGTTATCTGGTTTCCGTAGTACAAGCTCTGCTTAGTTTGGGATTAGATGGCCGTGTGTAATATCAATATATCAATTCTATGTCAATCTAAAAAAATCAAAATATTTTAGAACTTGTTATGCTCACAATAGTTTTATTAGAAGATCTTGTAGATTGTATAATGAAAAGTTGTCTAACGTTGATATTTGAAACCTTATGCTCATTCAAGAAAAAGTGTAGCCTAGTTGGTAGTGCTCCTGCCTACGAAGCTGGTGGTCCTGGGTTCGAATCCCGGTAAGTGCAAATATTAGTGTGATGAGCACGAATATTTGTTTCTGAGTCATGGATGTTTTCTATGTATTTAAGTATTTATCTATCTATATAAGTATGTATATCGTCGCCTGGTACCCATAGTACAAGCTTTGCTTAGTTTGTGGCTAGGATGATCTGTTTGACATTGTCCCTAGATATTATTATTATTATATATATTATATGTATGGAACTGGAATGATATTGCTAGATCAGATTAATCTTTACAAGCAAATAATCTCATGTAATTGTAAGTCTAAATGAACCACTGAAATTTTGCACTTAATTGTAGTTAATACTAATGGACCAAGTAATTTTTTCTTTATGTATATCATTAAGGAAACTAAAGGTCTATAATTATAATATATTTATTCTGTAAGCATATATTTGTATGACTGTTTGTTTCTAAATAATAAATAAATAAATCTATATAAGTATGTATTTAGAAATGAAAAGTAGTATATCAGTTATCTGGTTTCCATAGTACAAGCTCTGCTTAGTATGGGATTAGATGGCCGTGTGTATATAATGTCCTAGGTTTTTTTTTTTTAAATTATAATGAAGATTAAACGTGAAAACTATAAATTGGGCTTCATCTTTTATTCTATGTGTAATTTGTATACCAGCTGTAAGTTTTCAAAGCAATAAAATAAAATAAAATAACTACACTTGTCTAACGTGAACTATTCATTTTCTAACTCCTCCTTGTTTCTTTCTGATTAAATTCGTTGCGGGATCCAAGACAGTTAAAGCGATTCCCTGGGACAAGCCTGAGCCTCACCACTCAGTGTCATTTCATTGTGTGCCACTGTTGATACTAGCTTACATGATTTGCAGTGGTAGGTAAGAGGGAGACTAGTAAAAAAATACTTGTCTAAGTAATAATAATAATTCTCCATTGCTCCAAAAACATTAATGTTAATCATTGAACGTGCCCAACGAGCAATACTAAAAGTTGCAACTTTTCGACCTTTCCTTTTTCCTACGTGCCTCCTGTATGAAAAATGCAACGTTTTAACTGTCCGCCAACTATTTATTAAACGTGCAATTTTAAAACAACACACAACACTCACTTACAATGCTAACCTTACTAACACCAAGAGACGGAAAGATATTATCTGCACTAGTGCATCAGAGTCAAAGTTTATTTATGCAAACAGATTTTATCCTTTTCTCGGACCATATCTTTACAATAAAATAAATAAGTCACTATCTATATAATAGGTCTTTACCTATGAAATTGCCGTTTTGTATGAAAAAATTTAAACGAATTTTTTTCATGAATTTTTTTATTTGTATTAATCGAAGTAATCACCCATGCAATCAATGCATCTTTGCCATCGCAGTGGCAGTTTATTGATGCCCTTCTTAAAGAAATCAGCTGGACGGGAGGCAACAAATTCTTCAAAGGCATTTTGTACTGCCTCTCGGGTATTGAATTTTTTTCCCGCCAAGAAGTTATCCAAATTCTGGAAAAAGTAGTAGTCTGTAGGCGCAAGGTCTGGTGAGTAGGGCGGATGACGGAGAGCTTCCAACCCCAGTTCTTGCAACTTGGAGACCGTCTGCTGTGCAGTATGAGGTCGCGCGTTGTCGTGCAGGAGCAGCGGAGACGAACGATTGACCAATGCTGGTTGGAGATGCGCCAGCTTCTCCATCATTGTGCTCAGTTCTTCACAGTACACATCTGCAGTAATGCTCACCCCGTTTGGTAAGAAGCTGTGATGAATCACACCGGCGCTAGACCACCAAACAGTGACCATCACTTTTCTAGGGGTAAGTTTTCGTTTAGGGCATTGTTTAGGTGCTGAACCAGGATCCAACCAACTTGCTGAGCGCTTGCGGTTATCAAACAGAATCCATTTTTCATCGCAGGTAACAATGCGGTTCAAAATTCCTTCATTTGTGTGTCTGTTGAGCAGTGCAAGGCACGTCTCGACGCGTACTTCGCGCTGGCGATCATTGAGTTCGTGGGGCACCCATTTGTCAAGCTTTTTTACCTTGCCAATTTGACGCAAATGGACCAATATTGTTTTGACGCTAACGTCGAAAGCTGCTGCTAATTCAGCCGTAGATTGTGTATCATCAGCTTCCACAACCGCCTTTAATTCGTCATTGTCGACCAAAGTCTTCGGACGACCGCGAGGTTCATTTTTCAGCTCGAAATTTCCAGAACGGAAGCGAGCAAACCAATAACAGGTGGTGCGTTGGTTTGTAGTGTTAGCTCCGTAAACGTCGTTGATGTTGCGTGCCGCTTGTGCCGCGTTGCTGCCACGACGGTACTCATATTCCATAATTACTCGAATTTTTAACGTATCCATGATGACGAAAAAGATTGAAATGCGATGAAAATGTAACACTAATCAATAAAGAAATGACTACTTTTGGAAAAAAGAATCCATGTTTTTAAAATAAAATTAATTTGAAATTAGAATTCTTAGCCAAACAAAAATTATTTTGATTTGAAATGGCCAGTACTGCAGAACGGCAATTTCATAGGTAAAGACCTAATATAACCTTAACTATACAAATTGTAAAAAAACAGTCAGCAATTTTTTACAAAAATTGAGCTATGATGAGACTGAGGGATTATTTAGTATTCTAAAATAAGTTAATTTTTTAAACATTATATCTTAGGTTTTTGAATTTGTATGTATAATTAAATATTATTTAAATTTTTAACAAAGAATAAGTATACCTTTTAAGCCGTTAGAACGCCTGTGGTACAGGTTTAACCTAGTACAGGCACAAATTGTCAATAGCTTAGTATTAATTATTTTTAAATTAAGTAAATATAATTTTGTACACATTATTTCTTGAATAAAAATTTATTATTATTATTATAATAACATGAAATAACAAAGTATTAAACTGTATGAATAATTAGATAAAAGATACCACAATTTTATATACTTACGTCGTTTTCAGCAGGGTCAAAATCAAGGCGAATAAGAGAATGGTGAACCAAAGCTAGATATAAAACATGGCTCGGCATTTTTGTTTTTTCAAATAAATAATAAGAGGCTCTCGCTGGGTCACTGGATCATGGGCCGGATACAAAAGTTGGTAACTATTGGAATGGCACGCGTCGTGAGGAGATTCCCTATTCTGTCGCCCTGACTTCGGTGACCTAGGGGGTATAACTCCATAGGATGAGCTCTGATTTTTACGTACTTATTATTTTTATGTATCATATATCAATTTTATAAAAATAAGTAGGTGAAATTAAGAAAATAAGTAAATAAAGTGGAATAATAATAAAAAAAAACTATTTATGACTATACAACCACTAAGATATACTAATTTATACATTTACTTTTAATTTTATTTTTAAAAATACAAGTTTCTTCAATTTTTCCTTTTAACTAAGACATGCTCTTAGGTACTTAAGAAATGTCGCTTGAGTATTTTGAATTCGCTTTATGCTTATGTTTTTCGTTTCAAGCTTGTTTGCTTTTGTTAGTTTGTTTAGGGTTTTGGGCGGAATGGCTTTCGCAACCCTCCCACCATAAACTTTGCTACAAGTATGTCAGTATGCAATTACTTTATAAAGAACATCAGACTAGTTGTACCGCAGCTCATGCTGTTCGTAACAAGTGGATTAGGTAACAGTGTATTGTTCACTAGCTGTGCCCCGCGGTTTTACCCGCGTTAAACTTTATAAATTATCACAGCTCCTCGCCCGTAGGTGATAGCGTGATAATATGTAGCCTATATGTTGACTCAACCTTTTAGTAATATTCATGCAAAATTTGAAGTAAATCCAAGCAGTATTTTTTAGTTTAGCCGGGACATAAATACAGACAAACATTCTAAAAACTATATTTGGCTTCGAAATCGACTGTAGATCACGCCCCAAGTATTCTTTAAAAAAATATTCAATGTACAGTTTCGACTTTCCTACGATTTTATTATATGTATAGATTATGTGAATAAGTGGTCTCTCCTTCAAATGTTTAATAAACCAAATTGTAATAACGAGTACGGTTAAAGGGTGTGGAAGTATTTATTACCCGAAATATTAAATAAGTTACCAAAACCACTAGTTGTTATGATTTTAGACAAAAAAAATGTGATATAACAAATGTACTAAAAACGAATAATTGAATAATCCCTTTCTTAAATTGTTCTTTATCTCGCAACTCCTTAACTATAACTAAAATCTTAGTTAAGTCAATATTATAAGATAGTTAGGTATGATTTATTGTACTTATGCATGATTTTATTGAAATAAACAGATTATTATTATTATTATTCTGAACACTTCACTTAATCCGCTTGTTACTAGAGCATTTTATAAGTGACGCTAGACTAGCATTGTCTGGTGATTCAGTGAAACCCTCCTAGGCTAACAATAAACGTCATGTTAAAAAGAATTAGAATAGCAACACCAAATCACTCATCAATTAAGAAACCATGTAATAAAATCTATCTAAAACTATAAATATCGACAGATAAACATATTTAATCATATATAGTAAATAAACACTTTGTGAATAGCGTTAATAAGTATCTGAATCATTACTGTAATAAATTAATTGTTAATTCTTAATGTTTCCATATAAATCGTAGATCTTAATAACATAACATGTACCTAGAAATAATTACGTATACTTAACTATATTAGTCCATACGGCCACATATCAAGCTACACATTTCCAATATAAGCTGTCATTGTATGGAAATCTTATACAACGCGAGATCAGCTTATACTGGAAATGTATAGCTTGATGTGTAGCCTTGTGTAAAAATATGTTGTTTATAAATAAGCTCTTGTAAATAGTCAGAACATGTTTGTAGTGATATAATTAAGTATAGTTAAAAATTATTTCTAGTTACATAGATATTTAGGTACACGGATTGTATGAAAACATTTACAAAATTTATTTCATAATAGCAATGATATTTAGCTAGCTATTAAGTTATTGTCATAGAGATTATGTTTAAGTTTAATTATGGACATTTATAGTTGTAGCTATATTTTTACTACATATTTGATGTGTGTGTATTTATATAATAGGTCTTTACCTATGAAATTGCCGTTTTGTATGAAAAAATTTAAACGAATTTTTTTCATGAATTTTTTTATTTGTATTAATCGAAGTAATCACCCATGCAATCAATGCATCTTTGCCATCGCAGTGGCAGTTTATTGATGCCCTTCTTAAAGAAATCAGCTGGACGGGAGGCAACAAATTCTTCAAAGGCATTTTGTACTGCCTCTCGGGTATTGAATTTTTTTCCCGCCAAGAAGTTATCCAAATTCTGGAAAAAGTAGTAGTCTGTAGGCGCAAGGTCTGGTGAGTAGGGCGGATGACGGAGAGCTTCCAACCCCAGTTCTTGCAACTTGGAGACCGTCTGCTGTGCAGTATGAGGTCGCGCGTTGTCGTGCAGGAGCAGCGGAGACGAGCGATTGACCAATGCTGGTTGGAGATGCGCCAGCTTCTCCATCATTGTGCTCAGTTCTTCACAGTACACATCTGCAGTAATGCTCACCCCGTTTGGTAAGAAGCTGTGATGAATCACACCGGCGCTAGACCACCAAACAGTGACCATCACTTTTCTAGGGGTAAGTTTTCGTTTAGGGCATTGTTTAGGTGCTGAACCAGGATCCAACCAACTTGCTGAGCGCTTGCGGTTATCAAACAGAATCCATTTTTCATCGCAGGTAACAATGCGGTTCAAAATTCCTTCATTTGTGTGTCTGTTGAGCAGTGCAAGGCACGTCTCGACGCGTACTTCGCGCTGGCGATCATTGAGTTCGTGGGGCACCCATTTGTCAAGCTTTTTTACCTTGCCAATTTGACGCAAATGGACCAATATTGTTTTGACGCTAACGTCGAAAGCTGCTGCTAATTCAGCCGTAGATTGTGTATCATCAGCTTCCACAACCGCCTTTAATTCGTCATTGTCGACCAAAGTCTTCGGACGACCGCGAGGTTCATTTTTCAGGTCGAAATTTCCAGAACGGAAACGAGCAAACCAATAACAGGTGGTGCGTTGGTTTGTAGTGTTAGCTCCGTAAACGTCGTTGATGTTGCGTGCCGCTTGTGCCGCGTTGCTGCCACGACGGTACTCATATTCCATAATTACTCGAATTTTTAACGTATCCATGATGACGAAAAAGATTGAAATGCGATGAAAATGTAACACTAATCAATAAAGAAATGACTACTTTTGGAAAAAAGAATCCATGTTTTTAAAATAAAATTAATTTGAAATTAGAATTCTTAGCCAAACAAAAATTATTTTGATTTGAAATGGCCAGTACTGCAGAACGGCAATTTCATAGGTAAAGACCTAATATAATTATACAGGTATTCTCACAATATGACACAAATTTTATGACAGGATATTTCAATAATTCTTCCCAAGCCATCAATCGTATCATTTTATCCGGTAGCACTACCACAAAGCTTACTGTTAACATTGTGTTCTTATGTTAATTCGATTACTCGATAACGGTACAAGTACCCCGATAGTACCTCCGAAGTGCCTCTAGAGTGTCACTAAAATGTCACAAATTATATTAATACACTCTAACAAAATTAGCTGTACCTACATATTTCTTTGATGATCACTGAACAAAGTTACCTATGAGTCATTATCATCATCATCATAATAGCTGTAATAAGTCCACTGCTGGACAAGAAAAGCCTCCCCCAAGAATCATCTTGGGGGGATATACCATAATCGCCACGCTTGCGAATCCATCTCAATCGCAATAAGATGGTCATAGTACTCAAAAAGAAACTGCTGCCCGTGCTGTGGTAATATTCCCTCGGGTCGACTTCAACGCCCTCACGTTATAAAATGGGGTGATGTAATTCTGATATTCGCTGCCGTTACCACACAGGAAATATACCTATGAGAAAGACGACTTCAAAAAATATATTATTTATGATTTTAATACAATACACGAATCATCACCTTACTACCTTACTATAGATTTATAGAGTAGTATATAAATGTATATAATTATTATTTCGTTCCATGATAAATGCACCCGGAGTAACCCCGGTCACTTACCAAAACCAGAGTACCGGTCTTGACTGGATATAATAGTTTACTGATTCATCATCATCATATCAGCCGAAATTCCACTGCTGGACAAAGCCCTCTTCCAAAGATCTCCATAATTGCCGGTTGCGCTGTTTGCCTCCAGCAGTTTCCAGCGACCCTCACAAGATCATCGGTCCATCTTGTAGGGGGCCTGCCCACGCTGCGTCTTCCGGTTCGCGGTCGCCACTCGAGAACCTTTCTGCCCCAACGGCCGTCGGTTCTACGAGCTATGTGCCCCAACCACCGCCAATACAGTTTTGTACTTCTTCGAGCTATGTCGGTGACTTTGGTTCGCCTGCATTGGTTTTCTGATTAATCTCAAAAGATCCATCGCATACGGACCTCCTGATGGTACGCGGTTGCTTAGTCTATGAACGCCTGTAATACACCGTATCGTCAGCACAGGAATCCAACATAAGATAAAGCTGTAATCCATAGGATAAAGATAAACTATCATCTCAGTCGATGCCAATGCCGGATAAAGGTATCTACAAAATAAATCAATAAAATCGGTTTTTATTCACAAAGACTTTAAAAAAGCACTTTTAAATAGTCAGAACGTGAATAATAATTGTGGTATTACAAATTAACAATATATTATTCTAGTTACAAATAGATCGTGACTATAAGTCACGATCTATTTGTAACTAGAATATTATATTGTTAATTTGTAGCTATTTTCATTATACGGAATTATAATTTTATTTATGATAGTCATGTTTTATTTAAGTGTGTAATTAATTTCTTGTATTAATGTGAAAATGGTTATTTAAATTTGCACATATTTATAGTTATAGATATATTTTACTACATCTTATCTGAATGGTTGTCTATATTGAGGTAAGAATTCCATATTATTATAATCATGATGGAATTTGTGTGTATAAAGACGGTCGCGCTTTAATAAAATACGATGCGTAAGAGATGTGCATCTCTGGTGCGCACAATACGTGGCAGCACCAACAGCATCTTTCGCATGATCGCTAGTCGGCTAGACTGTATTTACGTCAATCATTGCTGCGCCATGTCGCATGGAATCACGCAGCAATGAATGGTAAATTTGATACATATTTTAAAATACATATTACTAACACTAGTTTATAAGAAAGTTGTTACTTACTCATTGGACACTAATTTGGTCTGGAAATAATCTGCTTTGTTTAACACGAAGTCAAATTAAAATTCATTTATTTATTTCTTCTTTCTTTAATGCTACCTATCCAATGCGCTCCAATTAAAAAAATCGAGCGAAACAAACTCAGTGGTTCCATTTTTTTATAATCGCTACGCTTGGCAGACGGATTGGCGATCGCAGTATGATTGTCATAGTACTCGGAGAGACGCTGCTGCCCGTTCTCAGGTAGATATTTCTTCGGGTCGACTTCTACGCCCCCTACGGGATGAAATGGTGATATTCTTTACCGTAAGCCACCCAGTAATAATGATAAATATAATTATACTTACACATGTCCATGACAGAGATACTTTTTCTATTTATCTTTGTCTATGTATTTTTCCTTTTTTATATTTGATTTGTTTTTTGTTTTGCTGTTATTACAAATTTCATTAAAAATATTTTTCATGTAATCAACCAATTTTATTTCTATTGATTATATGTTATAATTCATTTTCAATGGTCTCTGCTCTAAATACTTTATATCGATACGAACATATGTTTTGACGGGCCTGTTGGCGTGGTTGGTAGATACGCTGCCTTTCACGCCGCAGGTCGTGGGTTCGATTCCCACCCGGGACAAATATTTGTGTGCATGAACATGTCTGTTATGTCATATATATATATATATAAATAAATAAAATAAATTAAAAAGGTTTTTATTCACGTAGACTTTAAAAAAGCGCTTGTTAATAGTCAGAACATGTTTGTAGTAATATAGTTGTATACATTAGATATTATTTCTAGTAACATAGATATTTAGGTACATCTTGTATGAAAACATTTATAAAATTTATTTTATTACAGAAATGATATTTAGCTAGCTCGTATCAAGTTATTGTCAAGAGATTATGTTTAATTATCTAGTTTAAGTCTAATATTTTTACTACATATTGTCAATGGTTCTGTCTATATTAAAGGTATTATTATTATGACGGACCTTGTGTTAATAACGACGGTCGCGCTTTAATGCTACCACCGGATCCAATGCGCCCCAACTGAGAAGACCCAGCGAAACAAACTCAGTGGGTATATACACATATATATATATATATATATATATATATATATATATATATATATATATATATATATATATATATATATATATATATATATATATGTATATATATATATGTCATGTCCTGAAATTATCTATATACGTATGTATTTACAAAAGAAAAATAGTATATGTAATATATCAGTTATCTGGTTTCCATAGTACAAGCTCTGCTTAGTTTGGGATCAGATGGCCGTGTGTGAATAATGTCCCAGGATATTATTATTATTATGTTTTCATAATTTAGAATGTACACGAGAGACGTTAACAATATCTAGGTTAATCTAATTATATATATCTAAGTTATTGTGTGTGTGTGTGTGTATGTGTAATTGTTGATTAAAATATTCTTAAGCCAGTTCTTTAGCTTTATTTTTTTCATTTGTAGATTAAGTACTTTTTTATCTTTAACCAGAAATATTTCACAAACATGAGTGATAATCGCCTTGGTATTTATATAACATTTAACTCTTGCTTTTTTTAAGTTAAAAAAATCTATGTTTTGAAAACTTTTAGACTTAAAGTATGTGCAGTTAATTATGTTAGGCGTTACATATTTATTGTTCCCAGTACCGCTAGTACCAAAGTGATGTAAAAATTGATTTTCAATGTATAGAGTTTATGAGGTGCGTGGGCGCCATTGTACCGCGGGTCAAATATGGTGATAAATTCTAATATCGGAATGTCGTGTTAAAGAGTTTTCTTATTTTTATGATGAAACTGTTAACAGTGTGATTTAGGGTGCGCATGCGTATAAATATAGTAGGCTAATCCCGTATTAAAAACAAGTCGTTTATTTTTCACCATATAAAAGAATTAATTATTTGCCTAAAATCGTTGCTCATGAGCACAACTGCATGCATAATGTCAACACCGTATGCACTTGCATTCCCCGAAATTGTAAAAGAACATACATATCTAGGGTTAAAACTAGATCATCAATATAATTGGAGATTACACATTGACCAAGTATGTTCTAAACTTAGAAATGTTTTAGCAAAATTGTGTGTTAATATTTAATGTAAAATAATTGTATTACTTTAATTGCAATAAACAGATTTTTTATTCTAATTATTTATTACTAGTTGTGCCCCGCGGTCTTACCCGCGTTAAATTTTAGAAATTGTCACAGCTCCTCCCCCATGGGTGATAACGTGATAATATGTAGCCTATATGTTGACCCGACCTCTTAGTAATATTCATGCAAAATTTGAAGTAAATCCATGCAGTCTTTTTTGAGTTTAGCCCGGACATACATACAGAAAAACAAACAAACCGACAAAAACTCTAAAATCTATATTTTTGGCTTCGTTATCGATTGTAGACCACGCCCCAAGTATCCTTTTAAAAAAATATTCAATGTACAGTTTTAACTTCCCTACGATTTTATTATATGTAAGTATAGATATTTGATTCCTCATTTTATTTGGTAGGAAAAGCAAAACCAGCACTGGGGAAATACATTCCTGTATGACGGGAAACTAATTAACATAATCATGTCGGCCAAATCGCAGTATACCATCATACTGCGATCGCAAACCCATCTGCCAAGCGTGGTCATCAAGGTCATATCCCTTCAAATGATGGACACAATCCATTGTGGAAATCCTTTGCCCAGTAATGGACGTGATAGGACACAGAGAGATGGTGTTTTTACACAACACAAATATATAAAAAATATGCGCTTCGTTCATATATACCCACCGCAACACAAAAAAAAATTATAATCTAGTCGGCATGGATGGATGGAATTTGTGTTATTTGTAAAATTGTTTAGGTGTTTATTTGTATTGTATACTTTAGTATTTTAGTTTAGTTTAGTATTGGTAAGTAGCCCACGCTTGGCGTCCTATATTAAGTATTTAATTTCTCTGCAAGTGAATGTACAGAAGCCAGCACATCAAGCTACCCCAATCTGTCAAATTTCCCCAATTGAAAGTGAACCTTATGCTTTTGTGATAAATATGAAAATCTATTAAAGAATTTTGACAGATTGGGGTAGCTGGATGTGCTGGCGTCTGTACATATTCTAAAGAGAAATAAAGAATCTTTAACCATAAAAAAATTGAGAATTGCAAAAACATAATATACCTATGTAATACTTTTTGCAATTCTCAAGTTAATATGTAGTTTTTTATATATTTATGTTGTGCACTTAAACATTGCTACATATCTACACCCCCGTAGGTTTAGTAGAATGGAAACTTGTTCGGGATGTGTATATCATTTACCATACATATATTGTTAAAGAGTACAGGTTCGAGTCCCCCAGAGGGCAAAATTTCAGAATTTTTGGTTGATTCTACACAGCAGTAAAATGAGCCCAGCTAAAAAAAATGAGTTTGTCAGTGAACAGTGCTTGCTGCGCGTGACAATTGTAATTAATGAACGCCGTCTTGCACATTATTTGCGTTCAAAACCAGCTTTTGTTAAATTACAAACATTCATCTCAATCCCAACTCGACTGTACAATAAATGAAATATTTACACCCAACAAGGAAATCTTGTTTAATGACTCCTTTAACCAGATATCTTATTATCTCATTAATAAAGCGAATCTTAATGAACAGTAGGGTGAGCCAAAATCTGTAATTGATACCCCTATATTATAAAAAAATGTATGACTAGAATTTCTTATTTTTAGTCTATTAGGTTTAACAACAACAAGTTTATACAAGCTCTTATTTGATGTAACTAACTATGTATGTATTTATGATGGAAGAAGCTAAATTTACTATTCTAGCACAAGCACTCAGCCTAGATGCCAGAGCCACATTGAACACAATTCAGCTAAGCAGACCAGAAAAGGGTGCCATGGTTGCACACATGATCGGTAGAATGGCTCAGATGGGCCAAGTTTGTAATAAGATTTCAGAACAAGAATTGATCCAGATTCTAGTCTCTTAATTCACAAATCCCTAAATCAGGAAGCACGGTCAATTTTGACAGAAGAAGGGCCGCTTTGGATTCTGATGATGAAGATTTTTAGCACTGATTTATAGCCACTATAATAACTAACTCATAAAAATACTTTGCAACATCAATGCCTTAAGAAATAATTAAATGCTTGTATTTTAATCTAATCTAATCTTTTATATCATAACCTATTCCTTATAGTTAAACTCCACATGTACAAAACTATTTGCACAAGTAACATATCCACAGGTGCCCAATAATTCAGTTTATATTTGTAGGTTACATATATTTCATCATCATCATCATCATATCAGCCGAAAGACGTCCACTGCTGGACAAAGACCTCCCCCAAAGATGTCCACAATTGCCGGTCTTGTGTTATTCGCATCCAGCAGTTTCCAGCGACCCGCACAAGATCATCGGTCCATCTTGTAGGGGGCCTGCCCACGCTGCGTCTTCCGGTTCGTGGTCGCCACTCGAGAACCTTTCTGCCCCAACGGCCGTCGGATCTACGAGCTATGTGCCCCGCCCACTGCCACTTTAGTTTTGACAATGACATATATTTAAATTAGTTAAAATTAAAATATTGCAATTGATTTAATGACAACCATATCCAACTAATTTAAATAAAATCTATAATTACATTAGTTTCATATCCCCACAGTAATATCGCATTGCGATTTACATATGAACGCTAAAATTTCAGCTTAATCAGTTCAAAATTCAGTTGCACGATTTGACCCGAACTATCAAACATTTCAAGTTGAATAAAATCTTGTAAAAATATGGAATAAACTCGTACATTCTCGGTCCATCCTAATTTATATGCAGTAATTAATATACAGGCGTAGATCATTAATCCATATTAAGGTTTTGCGTTTTCTGTATAAGACATAAATATGCGACGCTGATTTGTAGGAGCGAGTAGGATTCTTTTTGGCTCTGAATTCGTTTCATACGATTATCTCGCTTGATTTATTTCTGTGTATAAATAATTGAGTACTCAGTTGAGGTTGCCGGTCGGCATGCCAGAATAACAGGCAAAAGGAACGCAACTTTCAACCTGTACTTAGCCAGTAGTTAATCACCACGGGACGGGAATACTTACGTACTCACATCATTTTCTTTTCATATATTACTAGGACTGCTGTAAAGTGTGTTCAAAGAAAAATAACAATACCAATAGTAAAAATAACAATAGTAACATTCAAAAAGTAAACCTATTCCTTTCTCAAAGGAATAGGTTTATGGATGGTCACCGTAGCCTAGTTGGTAGTGCCCCTGCCTACGAAGCTGGTGGTCCTGGGTTCGAATCCCGGTAAGTGCAAATATTTGTGTGATGAGCACGAATATTTGTTTCTGAGTCATGGATGTTTTCTATGTATATAAGTATTTATGTATCTATATAAGTATGTATATCGTCGCCTGGTACCCATAGTACAAGCTTTGCTTAGTTTGGGGCTAGGATGATCTGTGTATATTGACCCTAGATATTATATTATTATATATTAAAAAAAAAAAAAGTGGCAAGGCACTAGCGGTCCCTCTGTCTAGCGAGTGTCCATGGGTAGCGATTAATACTTACCATCGGGAGAAGCGCTTGCTTGTTTGCCTCTATCTATATCTATACATATAATAAAATCGTAGGAAAGTCAAAACTGTACATTGAATTTTTTTTTTAAAGGATACTTGGGCCGTAATCTACTATCGATATCGAATCCAAAAATAAAGTTGTTAGAATTTTTGTCTGTGTGTCTGTTTGTCTGTATGTATGTCCAGGTTAAACTCAAAAAGTACTGCATGGATTTACTCAAAATTTTGCATGAATTTTACTAAGAGGTCGGGCCAACATATAGGTTACATATTATCACGCTATCACCTACGGGGGAGGAGCTTTTTTTTTTGCTAAGGCAGGGGGAATGCCTTCGCATGCCACCCGCAAAAAGTGTCTGCGGCTATGTCGGACTTGCACCGACTAAACCTACCTGCCGTGGACTTCTCTTGGCGCCTGATGGGGGAGTCCCGGGAACGCGGGTATTCTGCTCCGGTACCCCCCTTTTGCGCCATGTCCCAGATGGTCGGGACACGTACACGGGGGAGGAGCTATGATAATTTATAAAATTTAACGCGGGTAAAACCGCGGGGCACAGCTAGTATACCATAAAAAATGCTTTTGAAAATATGCCTGGTCTGTTGATCTAATGGTTACTGGCCCGTCTGCTAAGCCAGAGGTCTTGGGGTCAATCCGCACTCTTATTATTATTTTTTCTGTGCCTGGGTCTAATTATCTATACTATGTATGTATTTAGAAATATATAAGTATGTTTATCAGGGCCTCTAGCACGAGTTCCTGCAGTTTACTTACTCGATCACACGTACAGTTTCGTCCCATACATTGAGCACCAGAGTTTTGGTTCTTAATAGTTTCCGCGAGAGGCGCTGGTGCTCAATGTATGGGAGAAACTGTACGTGTGATCGAGTAAGAAAACTGCAGGAACTCGTGCTAGAGGCCCAGTTGTCTGGTTGTCATAGTTCAGGCTCTGCCTAGTTTGGAATGAGATAGTATCTAGTGTATTGTTATAATAACGGGGATATCCTCAGCCAGGGTAAATCGAATCAAACATTTTGTTGTTAGTAATAAGGGACTTCAGGCAAAAGAAAGTGCCCCAAATAATTTTACTGTACAGTTTATTTTATTTGAATACTAGCTGTGCCCCGCGGTTTTACCTGCGTTAAACTTTATAAATTATCACACCCATAGGTGATAGCGTGATAATATGTACCCTATATGTTGACCCGACCTCTTAATTCGTGCAAAATTTGAAGTAAATCCATGCAGTACTTTTTGAGTTTAGCCCGGACATACATACAGACAAACAGACAAAAATTCTAAAAACTATATTTTTGGCTTTGATATCGATTGTAGATTACGCCCCGAGTATCCTTTTAAAAAAATATTCAATGTACAGTTTTGACTTTCCTACGATTTTATTATATGTATAGATAAAGATCACAGCTCCTCCCCCGTAAGTGATAGCATGATAATATGTACCCTATATGTTGACCCGACCTCTTAGTAATATTCATGCAAAATTTGAAGTAAATCCATGCAGCACATTTTAAGTTTAGCCCGGACATACATACAGACAAACAGACAAAAATTCTAAAAACTATATTTTTGGCTTCGATATCGATTGTAGATCACGTCCCAAGTATCATTTAAAAAAAATATTCAATGTACAGTTTTGACTTTCCTACGATTTTATTATATGTATAGATAATGTCCAACGGGCGGTCTAGTCGTATGAAGTCATTCTTTGAGGCTGGGTGTAAAAGCCCTGATACAGTACCGCCTGTCTTACTGTATGGTACACCGTTGCAGAGAGTATACAGGTTTAAGTATCTTGGTCATATATTGACTCCCGGCCTCAATGACGATGATGACATTGAACGGGAGCGGAGGGCGGTTAGATCGAACATGCTGGCTCGCAGGTTTGCACGATGCTCACTTCCAGTTAAAATCACGCTCTTTCGAGCCTACTGTACTTCTTTTTACACGTGCAACTTGTGGGCTAGATATACGAAAAAATCGTACAGCGCTCTCCGCGTCCAATATAACAATGCGTTTAGGATACTTGTGGGGCTGCCCCGTTTCTGTAGTGCGTCAGGGATGTTCGCAGATGCGCACGTAGATTGCTTTTACGCAACAATGCCCAAAAGGTGTGCTTCTCTGGTGCGCAGGGTGTGGGGCAGCCCCAACAGCGTCTTAATGGTTGCCAGTCGACTGGACTGTAAATACGTTGGTCACTGTTGTGCAGTCTCCCATGGGATGGCACAAAAGTGACAAACCTTCATTTATTTATGTACGTGTTCCGTGCTTTTGATTAATGTCAGTGATTACTAACATAGTCGTAAGTTTATACTAACAATCTTGCTGAGTCTTAGTTACTCTAATAAAGAAAGTTTTATTCTATATCTTCCAGACGACTTTTGGATAGGTAGGAATTGAATTTAACAAATAATTTACCCTGCATAATTTGTATGTAAGTAGAATTACAGTATTATTGATTTGGCAGAGAAAATCACCTAAACGTATTCAAATGCCTTTCTTTCCATCGTAGCCGCCCATCAAAGCTCACAACACACTTTGATACATTAAACACCATTCAAATTACAATTTTACACCTAAATTTATGTCGTACACGCAATAAACGAACGAACGGACACACTTTTCTCTCATATAATCCAAAATTTACAATAATAACAAGGTGTTAAGTAATAAAATCAAAAAGACACGAGAGCTAATCTGCGACCAACGTCATTAGCACGCAGATAGATTTACTGTAGCTATAATCCTTTCTGAAACTTACTTCCATACACTACTATAACTTGACGCTTATACTTACTCCTTACCACGCAAATATCACCCTTATATCTTGAGCAATAAAGGTGGTACGTAATTTTAATATGAGCCTAGTTAAGTTGGCTTTATCCGCCACCCAGGGCGCACACAACCACTATAAATGCGTACAATTTAGAACGTTCTTACGTTGAAGTTGAAAAGTTGGCCTTGTTAGGTGAATCGCTGAAGATAATGGGATATATAGGGAAAAAAATATTAAATTGCTATATACTGGGAGAGTTTTATCTTATGCTGGCAATATTCGCTAGCTCCACAACTATGTGTGTGGGTAATATTTTTGTCGTATTATCGTACGGTGGGGTATTAAGTGACATAATTAATGGTAACACTGCATTACTGCGGGCATGAACTAATCTAACGCATTAAAAATATCTAGACAGATAAATCTTACGCTAAACTGGTTGGTTAACGTGTCGAGTGTGATTAATCATACTGAGTTTATTAGTATTCATGTAAATTATTATATTGGGTTATGGGTGTATAGATATGGTGTGTTGCTTTCTATAAATTTTCCTATTATAATCCGCCAGTTATTTACGAATAACCCATGAGTTTGAACACTTTTGATACAATTGCCAAACTAGTTGATCATTGAGTAATTACTTTGAGAGTGATTACTTTGAGTTAGGGGCATACGAGTGCTGTGTTGATTTCCGTATATATATTTTCCGATTATATCAGTCAATAATATAGAATAATAAGTTATTGTCAAAATTATTATTTTAGGTTTTTATTACTAATATATCCTCCAGTAGGGTGTTAGCAAGGGAATCCTAGTGTATATCGTTCCTTTTTTTTTTTTTTTTATCGTTGGGAAATCCTTATGGACTTCCTCCGCCCTGGGGAAAGCGGAGGGGCATGCCAGACTCGCACTGGCTAAAACCCCACGGTGGCCGCCCTCAGCACATAATGGACTTTACTTACTTTTACGCTTTGCATTGCAAATAATCTTATAAAACTAAAATTTAATAATTTTATTTAGTTAAATATATCTAAACCTATAAGGAATGCTTATAGGTTTAGATATATTTTACTAAAGCTTTTCTAGGTTCTTCTTCTTTCTTCTGTCTATATTTAGGTAAGAATTAAATATTATTATTACGATGGACCTTGTTTGTGTAACCACGGCCACGAAGAAGTACTAATAAAAATAATACATTCTATGAGAATGAAACTGAAAGAGTGTGCTTTTTCATTTGTCTTTTTTAAAGAAAGAATGGTTTTGCTGTTTCGTATGTTGATATTTATGGCTATTAGATCTCCTGCCAACCGCCAAATGTCTATATCATAAATTTTATGATATAGACATTTGGCGGTTGGCAGGAGATCTTATAGCCATATAGACTATATTACTACAAACATGTTGTGACTACAAGCGGTTTTTAAAGCATTTCTTTTTGAAGCTTACGAATTCCAGGACATCATTCGAACACTGTTAAGAGATTTTTATGCAATCAATTAATTATATTCATTCGGGTCTTGGATATTATCATACACTTAAAGGGCGGCACTGGAGCAGCATATCCGCGTTCCCGGGGCTCCCCCCATCAGGTGCTAAGAGAAGTCCACGGCAGGTTAGGTGTAGTCGGTGCGAGTCCGACATACCCATCCGCAGACACGTTTGCTGACTTATAAAAAAAAACATACACTTGTAACTGTCAAACTCTCAATGCAGCAGTAAAGTTCAACAACTTTAGGCTTAATACTTCTATAAGATCTGTTTTATCGTCACATAAAATATACTTACTCATTTCTTAAGAGTCCCGTGGTGCAGCCTCTTGAGAAAAACAAGACTATGACCTATTTTCACCTGAAACTGTGGTGAAGTGGCCATTGATATCGAATAAAACAATCCTTCCATACATGACTCAAGTTGTGTACGGAAGAAGGCAGTAGAAAACACACAACTTCAACAATTTCCTACATTATTTCAGTATAAACACACTCATGTGAATAATGTTCTGCATACTAGAAGTATTTTAGTTTTATGCGTACAATAGTCTCGTAATAAACGAAAGACCTGAAGCAGGTAGGTCGATAATAAAGAAAGGTACGATTATCTATCATTCAGTGGCGGCGTTTTGATATCAGCTCTGATTTACAGCGCTTTTACGAACCCAAGTTAATAGACCCTAAATAGTTACGCTAAATATTGTACACTATGGCGCACATTGTTGCAGAATACATTGTTGTGAGACTAACGGGCACAGACTAAAAAGAACAGCTTGAATTTCTTAAACATATTGTGAAATGAAGTTTTGACTCAAGTTTCAATGAAATGTATGAAAATATAACTACTATAAATATAAATAAAATATTTTACTCATGGCCCGGCAATGATTAACTTAACTTAATTTAAATAAGTGTTAATATTGGCATGCAAAATTATTCATACAAACCAGGAAAAGACGCCTACCCCAGCAAATGCTACAGTTAATAATTACTGTTATACTTAAGCTGAAATAAAAAAGTCAAGTCAAACAGAATCGAAATCATCTAAATATTTGCGTCTTAATTTGAAGCACTAAAAAGTTGTTTATCCCAAAAAATGTTAAAGGGATCCATCTTCAAAACACTTCTATTAATGAATGTAATTTTACATGCTATTTTATGTTAAAGACCGGATTAACAAATACCATTAACGAATCGCGGCTTAACTTTGAACTTAAAGTGGTTCTCAAAGTTGGATTTGTGTCTAAATACTATTCTCCTAACTCGTGTTAGATAATGTGGAAAGGGTGCACAGTAGCAACTTGTGCCGCTGCTATTGGAGTTTACGTAGATGATCTTATACTAGAAACTACAATGCAGCAAAACAACAACACGTGTGATTGTTTCGTTTCAATTATATTGGTTTTTTCAATTTAACAACTTAACTTTCTCCACTCTTGACATAAATTCAACTCTAAAGAGTATTTTATAAAATTATTTATAGTATTACTCAAAAAATGCCTAAGTTTTATTACTGCTATCTGTCTACCTGCTACCGCATGCAGCATCCATTTATGTTTAAAAGTGTGACACAGTCGGTGTTTCTCTCACCATTTTGAGGGAAGGATACCGTTGGCGAGTAAAACTTTAAAGACAGACAGACATCTTTTAACCACTTACAAACTAGCCTTTCTATTTAGACTGTGTTTCCTATAGTGCCTTAGTTCATAGAAATTATATGGCCTCTTGACTCTTATTATCTAGGATAATGAGAAACCTAAAGGTATTTCTGAGCAAAGATATTTTAAATACCATATTAAGATGAGTAGAATATACAAGTATTGAGTTGTAATAAAGAAGTGATTGAGTTATTTTCAAGTGTTCAAAACCAGAGTTCAGAATTTAAAATAAAAATATTTAAGTACAGTAAAACTATTTAAATTTCTTTAAAAATGCTAAGATTATTTGATTTTAACAAAAATTTAAATGAGACTAATATTACTACGAAAAATAATATGTATAAAAATACAATGTATGCATATAAAAATAAATACACTTATGATGGTTACGAAAGTATCATGATATAACAAGAACAAGTCTTTGCTTAGGTCAAAGAATAAGCACAGTGGCACTGCTAACAGGTTGCTTAGAACGACATCTCCGGTCAGCGATGTGGAGGAGTTCTCCAACACAAAAGCTCATGGGTTATCAACCGCATATAGTATCATTTTCAGACAAGTAATTATGTTGTAGTCATTATTGATGATGATGATGTCTTCTCGGCCGAATTTCAGCCACGGCGGCCATTCTCAATGGAGATTAGCCAATTACGCAGGACATATTATAGTGAACAAGTGTGTGCGCAAACACAGGGGCACTTTCTATTTCATCACTCTCATAATCCGATGGGACGACTAGCGACACGACCGGATGTCAAGTACAGGACCGACGGCTTTACGTGCTCTCCGAGGCACGGGGGTGTGATACTGCCAACTTCCAGACTTCGGGCTGATACTGAGAAATTTCATCTTACGGAAAAATCCCAAAATCACTTTTTGGCCCGACCCGGGATTTGAACCCAGGACCTCATTTTCAACGAGGCAGTTATTATTAGTATGTAAGTAAATACTAATAATTACATAAATACTCAAATACATATAAATATTATATCCAATTTAGACTTAACAATGTACTAAATACTAATACATTATATGAGGATGAAATGGAAAGATAGTGATTTATCACTTGGCTTTTGAAAGAGTGTATAGTTTTGCTATGTGTATATATGTTTTATATTAAAAGTAATAAAAACATTTATGCATGTTTGTACACTTCACGGAAGAAGAATTGTATTTTAATAAACATTAGTTTTAATGTAATTCTAGAACTAGGTTCTTTAACAGACTGATATATGCGGCTTATATTAATCGTTTGCAGATAGTTAAATAGACTAATTGGGTAGACATTGAGTTCCGATGTTGATATATTGATATCATTTAGTATTACGAATTGAATGTTAATATGAGGCATGTGAATAGAAGTTCGAATAATTTAAATAAAACTTCGTCGCATCTATCACTTGTTTAAACTATAAACTGAAAAGAGCACATTTTTGGTATGTTGATTTATCATTCATTGGTCACCTAGTTGGTAGTGCTCCTGCCTACGAAGCTGGTGGTCCTGGGTTCGAATCCCGGTAAGTGCAAATATTTGTGTGATGATGACGAATATTTGTTTCTGAGTCATGGATGTTTTCTATGTATATATATAAGTATGTTTCTATCTATATAAGTATGTATATCGTCGCCTGGTACCCATAGTACAAGCTTTGCTTAGTTTGGGGCTAGGATGATCTGTGTGACGTTGTCCCCAGATATAATGGATAAAAATAATTATATAATATAATAAAGGTAATTTTGTCTATAAGAATGAGATTCAAACACAATGTATATTGTTATTGAAGTAATAAATGAAAAATGAAACGATAAATAAAAAACAGATCACGTAAGTTGTTTCCTCTATACAAAGCTACATAATCAGCAACTAAGGTATAACGATAATTTCTATAGCGGCGTACAAGTCGTTCCGAGAGAACAAAGTCTACCAGAGAACGGGCGGCAGCATCTTTCGGAGCAATATGATAATTATACTGCGATCGCCAACCCGTCTGCCAAGCGTGGCGATTATGGCAAATCCTTCCAAATGATGGACACAATTCCAAGTGGAGATCTTTGGGGAGTTCTTTTTCCAGCAGTAGACGTCATTTGGCTGACATTATAATAATAATAAGACTTTATTTTCAGACCAAATTAGTGTCCAATAAGTAACAATTTTCTTATAAACTAGTGTTAGTAATAAGTATTTTTAAATATGTTACAAATTTACCATTCATTGCTGCGTCATTCTATGCGAAATGGCGCAGCAATGATTGACGTAAATACAGTCTAGCCGACTAGCGATCATGCTAAGGATGCTGTTGAATGAATGAATTATGATGATGGAACGTAAAAATCTTCCAATGCTGGAAAAAGCCGAAAAATTCCCGTTCTTGCACTACCCGTATCCAGCGGTTTCCAGTGAACCTCACAAAAACATCGGTACATCTTTTAGGGGCCTGCCCACGTTGAGTTTTCTGGTGCCTGGTCGCCACTACCACGTGGCCGTGGGTTCAACGAGCTACATACCCTGCCCACAGCCACTTCAGCTAGGTAATTCTTCGGGTTATGACGGTTACTTCACTTTTAACACATTTCAATGGTTCTCCCGACCACATACAATTTTTCATCACCTTTAATAAAAACTAACTTAGAGAAGTAGGGCACAGCGGTCATTCGCTCAAAGAGCAGCCCGACTGGGGAAGTACCTCCACCTTACAGAAGCCATTCTTTAATAATAACATTTCTGCGTGTGAGTAAGGTTGTCAGAGCTCGTTTTAGGAAGGGTTAGCAACACTTGTTTGCTGACTCTTAAAGGCCGACAACTCACCCGCGACTCCTCTGGTGTTGCGAGTGTCCATGGGCGGCGGTGATCACTTACCATCAGGTGACCCGCTTGCTCGTTTTTTCCCTTTGCCATAAAAAAAATTAATTTAATGATGAAATTAGTTTATCTGTGTTTATTAGTTTCTAAACTTTCGCGATTTGTAGACATTTTTTTTTTTCGTTTGTCGACCCGTGACCACGGCTGGTGCAATCCATGCCGAAACGTCGGGTAACCAATTTAAGGTAATGATTTGCCTATATCTTTATCGCGATTGAGACCCGTGTCTACAGTATATAAAAGTTCCCTGTGTTTAGTTTTAAACATTTAAGTTATCAATTTCTCTCTTGTTTTGTTTGTTATTCCTTTTAATTTACTTTTGTTTATTGTTTTTTACGTTTTAATCGCACGTGTTCTCATTATTTTGTTTTTACTCACTTATTTACTATATTAATTACAACAATAATTTACATCCTGAATGTTTAAACTTTTGCTCACGCTGAGTAGCTACGCATGGTTAGGAATATAGTCTTTTCTTTATGCATACTGTAAGTTCTGTTTTGTGTGACATAAATAAATAAAACCCAATAACAATAATAACGAAGAACCACATGAACCACTATGCCACACGTATAATGAGACATAGTCTGACATAGATGACACGTGCCTTGACATTTCTACAGTAATTTAACATTATCGTGCATGACATAAGATAAATACGGCGCGAACTTGATAGCTTCGCGCCAAATTTGAATTAAAACTAAATCAATATCAATGACACTACATGCATGTAAAATTAAAAATAAATGTTGATGAGGAAGTTTTTTGAATATTAATAGATGATGTTAATTTTAGACATCATTTAATCTTGTAAATTAATTATACTTAAGTATTAAAATATTTTTTCAAGTTCACTATTCATATTGAGTTTCCAATATTACATATTTAAATGATTAAGAGCACAACATTCCAATTTCCACATGGTCAGATTCACTGGCTAAGTTCTTCTTACATGTGTGTTTTATGCTTGTTTTCCGACGTGCTATAAAAAAATATAACTATTCGTATGAGTATCCAATATTACGGAATACCTGATTATCTCCGCGAGGATAGTTCTGTTGCGATAGACAAATATTATTCCCTCTTTCTTTCTCAATAAATCTATGATTATTGCGACAAGCAGAATCCCAGACACAGTGGCGGATTTGCCGTAACGCCCAGTAGGCCCGGGCCTAGGGTGGCCAGATATTAGGGGCGGCAATTCCTAAAAAAAAATTCCCTTCCCTATAGTAGACTCCTGCCAGACCGGCACAGAGACCCCGCTACAAACAAATTGCTGTCATGGCGGAGCTACTTGCACACTTGACACTTCTCAAACTGCCGCCGCAACCCCGAGGGGAGTTGGGCTACCGGCTTCCGCCACCGCCCCGACATCTCCTCCGTCTGCGAGCATGACACACCATGGCGTCCCATTTGGTGGTTGGTGGAGTCACCGGCCAGCATCGCGCCTACGACTGCTGGTGGGGACAAATCCCGTCCAATCTCAGCGAGCAGGACTCGCCTCTCAGCGTTCCAGACTGGGCAATCGGCGAGTGTGTGCTGGGCACAGTCCAGGTCGCTCCCACAATAGTGATAATTTCTCGTCACTTTTCGGCCTATCCGGCATAGATACTCACCGAAACACCCGTGTCCGGTGAGTATCTGAGTCAGTCTGTAGGTAACGTAACCGCCCTTCCTCCCCACCCAAATGGCAGCATATACAATGGCCTGCAAGCTAAAATAAAGGAAATTTCACCCCTTGCCGAGCATGTTCCTTGTTCAGCACAATTAAAATAAATTGAGCAATTTCGTATGTAGGTGACTGTGTAACTTAAAGCAGCAAAGTGCTTTAATAATAATACTAAAGTTATTTATTAAAGTAACCAAAGACTCAAAATTGTTAGTAATACATAAGACTTATTCTATGTTAGTAAAAATACCATAGCCTAGTTGTTAGTGCTCCTGCCTACGAAGCTGGTGGTCCAGGGTTCGAATCCCGGTAAGTGCAAATATTTGTGTGATGAGCACGAATATTTGTCTCTGAGTCATGGATGTTTTCTATGTATTTAAGTATTTATCTATCTATATAAGTATGTATATCGTCGCCTGGCACCCATAGTACAAGCTTTGCTTAGTTTGGGGCTAGGATGATCTGTGCGAAATTGTCCCTAGATATTATTATTATATATTATTTATTATTATTAATATAGCTACGATTTTGTTTAGTGGAATACATGAATCACTGATGCCGCATTCCGTGACAAAGAGCGCGGCAGTGATTCATGTATAGGCAGTCAAATCTGCCTGCGATCATGGCCAGAATGCTGTTAGAGTGGCCACGAATCCTGCTCACCAGGGATTTACACCTTTTGCGCATTATAGCGTAGAAACAGTCCACTTTGGCTTCAGCAAACATGCCCGATGCGCTACAGAAACGTGGCAGACCCAACAGCACCCTGAACGCGTTGTTGTATTGGATACGAAGAGCGTTGTAAGATAGCTTAATCATACGTTGGTTTCAAAGCTAGCAATAAAATAAATTCATTATATACCTAGTCTTTCTGAGAAATGGTGCTGACAAAAGGGCGGCACATGGCCTGGGGCCTAGAGCGGCTAAGACTGCAAATCCGCCACTGCCCAGACATGCAAAAGTCAGATACGCAAAGGCCAGAAAATCATACAGCCAGAATCACAGGTGACCCACGCGAGAGGACACATAATGGCGGGTGTACATTATCATCATCATCATCATATAAGCCGAAAGACGTCCTCTGCTGGACAAACGCCTCCCCCAAAGATCTCCACAATTGCCGGTCTTACGCTATTCGCATCCAGCAGTTTCCAGCAACCCGCACAAGATCATCGGTCCATCTTGTAGGGGGCCTTGGGGGTGTACATTATAAAACCACATTATTTCATAAATGTGTATTTTACCTAATTTCTGACATATATAATTGACTAAGACGATTAGAGAACCAAGAATCAATGAATCATGAATCAATTTAAACAACAAAATAATTCGTGAATATCTACCAAATTTTTAATTGTAATCTACGTTTTTCTTTCATATTTGTTTGTTTAGCTCCAAATTCAAGTAATTTATTTTAGATTTACACATATAAATTGTCGTCACTAATACCAATTAAACGTTAGTTACAAAATTTATGCAAATGTACGCCGTTATTGTGATGCATATCAGAACATGTGTTATAGATGTAATTTAACTGCGTAGTCTGCCACTACGCAGTTAAATTACATCTATAACTACTTACTTTAATAAATAAAAAAAAAGCCTCTTATTAATTTTATAAAGTTTCGAATCTAGCTTCTAACCTTCTTATTATCGTTCCAAACATTAATATTTAAATATCTGTGATTCATACATGCAACGGAAACAGACCATAAAAGCCATATTGTATTAAAATCTCAATAAAATAGCAGAAAGACCTGAAGCAGGTAGGTCGATAATAAAGAAAGGTACGAGTATCTATCATTCAGTGGCGGCGTTTTGATATCAGCTCTGATTTACAGCGCTTTTACGAACCCAAGTTAATAGACCCTAAATAGTTACGCTAAATATTGTACACTATGGCGCACATTGTTGCAGAATACATTGTTGTGAGACTAACGGGCACAGACTAAAAAGAACAGCTTGAATTTCTTAAACATATTGTGAAATGAAGTTTTGACTCAAGTTTCAATGAAATGTATGAAAATATAACTACTATAAATATAAATAAAATATTTTACTCATGGCCCGGCAATGATTAACTTAACTTAATTTAAATAAGTGTTAATATTGGCATGCAAAATTATTCATACAAACCAGGAAAAGACGCCTACCCCAGCAAATGCTACAGTTAATAATTACTGTTATACTTAAGCTGAAATAAAAAAGTCAAGTCAAACAGAATCGAAATCATCTAAATATTTGCGTCTTAATTTGAAGCACTAAAAAGTTGTTTATCCCAAAAAATGTTAAAGGGATCCATCTTCAAAACACTTCTATTAATGAATGTAATTTTACATGCTATTTTATGTTAAAGACCGGATTAACAAATACCATTAACGAATCGCGGCTTAACTTTGAACTTAAAGTGGTTCTCAAAGTTGGATTTGTGTCTAAATACTATTCTCCTAACTCGTGTTAGATAATGTGGAAAGGGTGCACAGTAGCAACTTGTGCCGCTGCTATTGGAGTTTACGTAGATGATCTTATACTAGAAACTACAATGCAGCAAAACAACAACACGTGTGATTGTTTCGTTTCAATTATATTGGTTTTTTCAATTTAACAACTTAACTTTCTCCACTCTTGACATAAATTCAACTCTAAAGAGTATTTTATAAAATTATTTATAGTATTACTCAAAAAATGCCTAAGTTTTATTACTGCTATCTGTCTACCTGCTACCGCATGCAGCATCCATTTATGTTTAAAAGTGTGACACAGTCGGTGTTTCTCTCACCATTTTGAGGGAAGGATACCGTTGGCGAGTAAAACTTTAAAGACAGACAGACATCTTTTAACCACTTACAAACTAGCCTTTCTATTTAGACTGTGTTTCCTATAGTGCCTTAGTTCATAGAAATTATATGGCCTCTTGACTCTTATTATCTAGGATAATGAGAAACCTAAAGGTATTTCTGAGCAAAGATATTTTAAATACCATATTAAGATGAGTAGAATATACAAGTATTGAGTTGTAATAAAGAAGTGATTGAGTTATTTTCAAGTGTTCAAAACCAGAGTTCAGAATTTAAAATAAAAATATTTAAGTACAGTAAAACTATTTAAATTTCTTTAAAAATGCTAAGATTATTTGATTTTAACAAAAATTTAAATGAGACTAATATTACTACGAAAAATAATATGTATAAAAATACAATGTATGCATATAAAAATAAATACACTTATGATGGTTACGAAAGTATCATGATATAACAAGAACAAGTCTTTGCTTAGGTCAAAGAATAAGCACAGTGGCACTGCTAACAGGTTGCTTAGAACGACATCTCCGGTCAGCGATGTGGAGGAGTTCTCCAACACAAAAGCTCATGGGTTATCAACCGCATATAGTATCATTTTCAGACAAGTAATTATGTTGTAGTCATTATTGATGATGATGATGTCTTCTCGGCCGAATTTCAGCCACGGCGGCCATTCTCAATGGAGATTAGCCAATTACGCAGGACATATTATAGTGAACAAGTGTGTGCGCAAACACAGGGGCACTTTCTATTTCATCACTCTCATAATCCGATGGGACGACTAGCGACACGACCGGATGTCAAGTACAGGACCGACGGCTTTACGTGCTCTCCGAGGCACGGGGGTGTGATACTGCCAACTTCCAGACTTCGGGCTGATACTGAGAAATTTCATCTTACGGAAAAATCCCAAAATCACTTTTTGGCCCGACCCGGGATTTGAACCCAGGACCTCATTTTCAACGAGGCAGTTATTATTAGTATGTAAGTAAATACTAATAATTACATAAATACTCAAATACATATAAATATTATATCCAATTTAGACTTAACAATGTACTAAATACTAATACATTATATGAGGATGAAATGGAAAGATAGTGATTTATCACTTGGCTTTTGAAAGAGTGTATAGTTTTGCTATGTGTATATATGTTTTATATTAAAAGTAATAAAAACATTTATGCATGTTTGTACACTTCACGGAAGAAGAATTGTATTTTAATAAACATTAGTTTTAATGTAATTCTAGAACTAGGTTCTTTAACAGACTGATATATGCGGCTTATATTAATCGTTTGCAGATAGTTAAATAGACTAATTGGGTAGACATTGAGTTCCGATGTTGATATATTGATATCATTTAGTATTACGAATTGAATGTTAATATGAGGCATGTGAATAGAAGTTCGAATAATTTAAATAAAACTTCGTCGCATCTATCACTTGTTTAAACTATAAACTGAAAAGAGCACATTTTTGGTATGTTGATTTATCATTCATTGGTCACCTAGTTGGTAGTGCTCCTGCCTACGAAGCTGGTGGTCCTGGGTTCGAATCCCGGTAAGTGCAAATATTTGTGTGATGATGACGAATATTTGTTTCTGAGTCATGGATGTTTTCTATGTATATATATAAGTATGTTTCTATCTATATAAGTATGTATATCGTCGCCTGGTACCCATAGTACAAGCTTTGCTTAGTTTGGGGCTAGGATGATCTGTGTGACGTTGTCCCCAGATATAATGGATAAAAATAATTATATAATATAATAAAGGTAATTTTGTCTATAAGAATGAGATTCAAACACAATGTATATTGTTATTGAAGTAATAAATGAAAAATGAAACGATAAATAAAAAACAGATCACGTAAGTTGTTTCCTCTATACAAAGCTACATAATCAGCAACTAAGGTATAACGATAATTTCTATAGCGGCGTACAAGTCGTTCCGAGAGAACAAAGTCTACCAGAGAACGGGCGGCAGCATCTTTCGGAGCAATATGATAATTATACTGCGATCGCCAACCCGTCTGCCAAGCGTGGCGATTATGGCAAATCCTTCCAAATGATGGACACAATTCCAAGTGGAGATCTTTGGGGAGTTCTTTTTCCAGCAGTAGACGTCATTTGGCTGACATTATAATAATAATAAGACTTTATTTTCAGACCAAATTAGTGTCCAATAAGTAACAATTTTCTTATAAACTAGTGTTAGTAATAAGTATTTTTAAATATGTTACAAATTTACCATTCATTGCTGCGTCATTCTATGCGAAATGGCGCAGCAATGATTGACGTAAATACAGTCTAGCCGACTAGCGATCATGCTAAGGATGCTGTTGAATGAATGAATTATGATGATGGAACGTAAAAATCTTCCAATGCTGGAAAAAGCCGAAAAATTCCCGTTCTTGCACTACCCGTATCCAGCGGTTTCCAGTGAACCTCACAAAAACATCGGTACATCTTTTAGGGGCCTGCCCACGTTGAGTTTTCTGGTGCCTGGTCGCCACTACCACGTGGCCGTGGGTTCAACGAGCTACATACCCTGCCCACAGCCACTTCAGCTAGGTAATTCTTCGGGTTATGACGGTTACTTCACTTTTAACACATTTCAATGGTTCTCCCGACCACATACAATTTTTCATCACCTTTAATAAAAACTAACTTAGAGAAGTAGGGCACAGCGGTCATTCGCTCAAAGAGCAGCCCGACTGGGGAAGTACCTCCACCTTACAGAAGCCATTCTTTAATAATAACATTTCTGCGTGTGAGTAAGGTTGTCAGAGCTCGTTTTAGGAAGGGTTAGCAACACTTGTTTGCTGACTCTTAAAGGCCGACAACTCACCCGCGACTCCTCTGGTGTTGCGAGTGTCCATGGGCGGCGGTGATCACTTACCATCAGGTGACCCGCTTGCTCGTTTTTCCCTTTGCCATAAAAAAAAATAATTTAATGATGAAATTAGTTTATCTGTGTTTATTAGTTTCTAAACTTTCGCGATTTGTAGACATTTTTTTTTTTCGTTTGTCGACCCGTGACCACGGCTGGTGCAATCCATGCCGAAACGTCGGGTAACCAATTTAAGGTAATGATTTGCCTATATCTTTATCGCGATTGAGACCCGTGTCTACAGTATATAAAAGTTCCCTGTGTTTAGTTTTAAACATTTAAGTTATCAATTTCTCTCTTGTTTTGTTTGTTATTCCTTTTAATTTACTTTTGTTTATTGTTTTTTACGTTTTAATCGCACGTGTTCTCATTATTTTGTTTTTACTCACTTATTTACTATATTAATTACAACAATAATTTACATCCTGAATGTTTAAACTTTTGCTCACGCTGAGTAGCTACGCATGGTTAGGAATATAGTCTTTTCTTTATGCATACTGTAAGTTCTGTTTTGTGTGACATAAATAAATAAAACCCAATAACAATAATAACGAAGAACCACATGAACCACTATGCCACACGTATAATGAGACATAGTCTGACATAGATGACACGTGCCTTGACATTTCTACAGTAATTTAACATTATCGTGCATGACATAAGATAAATACGGCGCGAACTTGATAGCTTCGCGCCAAATTTGAATTAAAACTAAATCAATATCAATGACACTACATGCATGTAAAATTAAAAATAAATGTTGATGAGGAAGTTTTTTGAATATTAATAGATGATGTTAATTTTAGACATCATTTAATCTTGTAAATTAATTATACTTAAGTATTAAAATATTTTTTCAAGTTCACTATTCATATTGAGTTTCCAATATTACATATTTAAATGATTAAGAGCACAACATTCCAATTTCCACATGGTCAGATTCACTGGCTAAGTTCTTCTTACATGTGTGTTTTATGCTTGTTTTCCGACGTGCTATAAAAAAATATAACTATTCGTATGAGTATCCAATATTACGGAATACCTGATTATCTCCGCGAGGATAGTTCTGTTGCGATAGACAAATATTATTCCCTCTTTCTTTCTCAATAAATCTATGATTATTGCGACAAGCAGAATCCCAGACACAGTGGCGGATTTGCCGTAACGCCCAGTAGGCCCGGGCCTAGGGTGGCCAGATATTAGGGGCGGCAATTCCTAAAAAAAAATTCCCTTCCCTATAGTAGACTCCTGCCAGACCGGCACAGAGACCCCGCTACAAACAAATTGCTGTCATGGCGGAGCTACTTGCACACTTGACACTTCTCAAACTGCCGCCGCAACCCCGAGGGGAGTTGGGCTACCGGCTTCCGCCACCGCCCCGACATCTCCTCCGTCTGCGAGCATGACACACCATGGCGTCCCATTTGGTGGTTGGTGGAGTCACCGGCCAGCATCGCGCCTACGACTGCTGGTGGGGACAAATCCCGTCCAATCTCAGCGAGCAGGACTCGCCTCTCAGCGTTCCAGACTGGGCAATCGGCGAGTGTGTGCTGGGCACAGTCCAGGTCGCTCCCACAATAGTGATAATTTCTCGTCACTTTTCGGCCTATCCGGCATAGATACTCACCGAAACACCCGTGTCCGGTGAGTATCTGAGTCAGTCTGTAGGTAACGTAACCGCCCTTCCTCCCCACCCAAATGGCAGCATATACAATGGCCTGCAAGCTAAAATAAAGGAAATTTCACCCCTTGCCGAGCATGTTCCTTGTTCAGCACAATTAAAATAAATTGAGCAATTTCGTATGTAGGTGACTGTGTAACTTAAAGCAGCAAAGTGCTTTAATAATAATACTAAAGTTATTTATTAAAGTAACCAAAGACTCAAAATTGTTAGTAATACATAAGACTTATTCTATGTTAGTAAAAATACCATAGCCTAGTTGTTAGTGCTCCTGCCTACGAAGCTGGTGGTCCAGGGTTCGAATCCCGGTAAGTGCAAATATTTGTGTGATGAGCACGAATATTTGTCTCTGAGTCATGGATGTTTTCTATGTATTTAAGTATTTATCTATCTATATAAGTATGTATATCGTCGCCTGGCACCCATAGTACAAGCTTTGCTTAGTTTGGGGCTAGGATGATCTGTGCGAAATTGTCCCTAGATATTATTATTATATATTATTTATTATTATTAATATAGCTACGATTTTGTTTAGTGGAATACATGAATCACTGATGCCGCATTCCGTGACAAAGAGCGCGGCAGTGATTCATGTATAGGCAGTCAAATCTGCCTGCGATCATGGCCAGAATGCTGTTAGAGTGGCCACGAATCCTGCTCACCAGGGATTTACACCTTTTGCGCATTATAGCGTAGAAACAGTCCACTTTGGCTTCAGCAAACATGCCCGATGCGCTACAGAAACGTGGCAGACCCAACAGCACCCTGAACGCGTTGTTGTATTGGATACGAAGAGCGTTGTAAGATAGCTTAATCATACGTTGGTTTCAAAGCTAGCAATAAAATAAATTCATTATATACCTAGTCTTTCTGAGAAATGGTGCTGACAAAAGGGCGGCACATGGCCTGGGGCCTAGAGCGGCTAAGACTGCAAATCCGCCACTGCCCAGACATGCAAAAGTCAGATACGCAAAGGCCAGAAAATCATACAGCCAGAATCACAGGTGACCCACGCGAGAGGACACATAATGGCGGGTGTACATTATCATCATCATCATCATATAAGCCGAAAGACGTCCTCTGCTGGACAAACGCCTCCCCCAAAGATCTCCACAATTGCCGGTCTTACGCTATTCGCATCCAGCAGTTTCCAGCAACCCGCACAAGATCATCGGTCCATCTTGTAGGGGGCCTTGGGGGTGTACATTATAAAACCACATTATTTCATAAATGTGTATTTTACCTAATTTCTGACATATATAATTGACTAAGACGATTAGAGAACCAAGAATCAATGAATCATGAATCAATTTAAACAACAAAATAATTCGTGAATATCTACCAAATTTTTAATTGTAATCTACGTTTTTCTTTCATATTTGTTTGTTTAGCTCCAAATTCAAGTAATTTATTTTAGATTTACACATATAAATTGTCGTCACTAATACCAATTAAACGTTAGTTACAAAATTTATGCAAATGTACGCCGTTATTGTGATGCATATCAGAACATGTGTTATAGATGTAATTTAACTGCGTAGTCTGCCACTACGCAGTTAAATTACATCTATAACTACTTACTTTAATAAATAAAAAAAAAGCCTCTTATTAATTTTATAAAGTTTCGAATCTAGCTTCTAACCTTCTTATTATCGTTCCAAACATTAATATTTAAATATCTGTGATTCATACATGCAACGGAAACAGACCATAAAAGCCATATTGTATTAAAATCTCAATAAAATCTGTCATACGCGTGCTAATTAATTGATTGGCATGTTTATTTGTAAGAGAACTTGCCTATATTTGTTTTGTAATTCTCGAAAGCGTTAAAATATGGGACGGCAAAGGTCACTGTTATCTATTTGTGTGGTAGTTTATGAATAACATAACATGTCTGCATGGTAGCCCTAGTTAGCAGTAGAATATAGCACATAAAATCATGGCCTTTTACTAAAGCACTTTTATGACATCACACTAATATTATAAAGGCGAAAGTTTGGAGTGTGTATGTTTGATTATAATGTTACTTCTTCACGGCTGGAACGATTTTAATCAAATTTGATATGGAGATGACAACCTGGACTAGCACATAGACTATAATTTATAAAGTTTAACGCGGGTAAAACCCCGGGGCACAGCTAGTAAATAATAACTGTGAATCTTCCCCTTGATCATAAATTATCATGAGCCCTCTGGAAGTCTCTGAATAATTTTTTTATTAAGACTAATGAACTTTGGACTTCAATCGGCATATCGCAGGGCATTAGGCCCTGCGATAAAGACTGCACCAAGCGGGATATGGCCGCTTTAAAAATTGACCACTGTAGCTGAGAAAAGCTCGCTGAAAATAGAGTTGAATGGCGCAAACGTGTAGTGGAGGGTCGTAAGATCTGTGACGAAGCCTGGTTCGGAGTACGTGCTGATAAGATACAGAAGCGACATGAAAGCGGCTCGGCTCCAACCACCGCAAACTTCTCTTGTCAGGCCTGCGGCAGGCTATGTCGCTCTCGCATTGGTTTGTTTAGCCACAATAAGAAATGTCTCTCAGACAATGCGCCGTAAATCGTCTGTAACAGACGCAAAGGCCATATACATATAAGGCCCTGCGAGTAAGGTGTTACTTGTCTTGGGACAACTAACACTCTACCATATGACCCCAAACTGGGCAGATCCCTTACTATGGCAACCAGACAACTAATAAACATACTTATATATTCCTAAATACATACATTTTATAGATAAATTACTCCCTGACACAGAACAAATAATCATACTCTTCACCCAAAGATTTGTCCTGGGAGGGGATCGAACCCACGACCTCTAGCTTAGCAGTCAGGGTCACTAACCGACTAGACCCAACTGGCCAATCTAAATGGAACATAACAATATACTTAGTGTCAGAGTTGTTTAAGCCGCCCAATAGGCCTCTGACATGGTTTAACGACGATCTTGACAATAACTTGATATCTTGACAATAACTTGATACGAGCTAGCTAAATATCATTTCTGTAATAAAATAAACTTTATAAATGTTTTCATACAATATGTACCTATATATCTATGTTACTAGAAATAATATCTAATGTATACAACTATATTACTACAAACATGTTCTGACTATTTACAAGCGCTTTTTTAAAGTCTACGTGAATAAAAACCTTTTTTATTTTTATTTATTTATTTTATTGCCCAATGGCTACAGCCGGGAGTTGCTCAGATATTATAGTAGGAGAGCTGGCACGCATTTTTGGGTAGGTATTTGAGGCAAGCTGAAAACTTGTCCTATAACTCTTCAGACACACCCCAACACGGAACTGCAGACCTGGCAGGCGGGTATAGGGTCTAAACCAACTTCTAAATTTAGGTTTTTTTTTAACCAAATAATATATTTGAGGCAAGCTGAAATTTTGATATGTTGTAGTTTAATGTTTATACAATACAAAAAAAAGACAGGCGATTCTGTCGGGTCTGTAGCACTGCCAGGCGTGTGTAAAAATATTTTGCAAAAAAATCGAAAAAATGTATTTGAGGCAACTTGAAATTTTGACAGAATGTTATTTATGTATTGTATAAACATTAAACTACAACATATCAAAATTTCAGCATGCCCCAAATACATTTTTTGGATAAAAAAACATTCAAAAATTTAGGGGTTGGTTTAGACCCGCTACCCGCCAGCCAGGTCTGCAGTTCCGTGTTAGGGTGTGTCTGAAGAGCTATAGGACAAGTTTTCAGCTTGCCTCAAATACCTACCCAAAAATGCGTGCCAGCTCTTGGACTATTATACCACTTTGACAGTCACCCATCTATGGACTGACTGCGAGCCTAGTTGCTTAACGTCGACAAACACTTACCAGTGAGATCATCTGGCAATGAGCGATTGAACATAAGAATATGAATCATACTATCACTAACGTCCATAGATCTAACACTGCGACTGTTCTACTCATATCTATTCGTCAAATAAAAAACCCACACGACACTTTACGATACAGATAAAATAATTAAAAGCTTACCGATAAAAAGAACGAAAAATCCGTAGCATATACACACAAATTGAATTAATATTTTATTGTAGATATCGGTAGGTGCTTGATGTCACCGGCGCTGCTGTAAAACTAATTAGAACTCATGTGTGACTGAGATGCTGCTTTATGACGGCTGTTAGAGTTAATGTCATCTCGTACGTCTATGAGGGAAAGAGCTAAATAGATTTGTTAAACATTGCACATTTAAAATAAAACAATTGGAGGCGAAGCTAGAAACGTTGCGAAATTATATAAATAAATTTAAAAAAAAAATGTGAGCCGTCACGGGACGCCTGGCAGATGTGAAACATCGACATTATTTTGTAAAAGTAATATGCAGAAGTCGAAGTCGAAGTATAAGTCGCAGTTAAAGTCGAAGTCAAAGTCGATGTCGAAGTCGATGTCGAAGTCGAAGTCGAAGTATAAGTCGCAGTCGAAGTCAAAGTCGAAGTCAAGTCGAAGTCCAAGTAGAAGTCAGAACATATTGTGATAAGAACTAAAAAAAAAAAAAAAAAAAAAAAAGACCAACCACGGCATGCGTCGCCACGCCCAAAATCTGTTTTACGTGCGGCTATAGATGTTTCACATCAAAAATGAAAAATAGAAAAAAGTTTTTATTCACGTAGACGTTAAAAAAGCGCTTGTAAATAGTCAGAACATGTTAGTAGTAATGTAGTTGTATACATTATTATTTCTAGTAACATAGATATTTAGGTACACATTGTATGAAAACATTTATATTTATTTTATTATATCAATGATATTTAGCTAGCTCGTAACAAGTTATTGTCAAGAGATTATGTTTAATTATCTACTATAGTGGTACAGGTACAATACTTGACTGCCTCGTTGGTCTAGCGGCAGCGTGATCACCCGCAGAGAACGAGGTCCTAGGTTCAAATACCAGGTCGGGCCCAAATTTATTTTGGAATTATTCTGTAAAAGGAAAAATTTCTCAACATCAGCCCGAAGTCTGGGAGTTGGCGGTATTATACCCCCGTGCCTCGGTGAGCACGATAAGCCGTCGGTCCTGTACCTGACCTCTTTCCGGTCGTGTCGCTAGGCGTCCCATCAGATCATGAGAGTGATGGAATAGAAAGTGCTCCTGTGTTTTCGCACACACTTGAGCACTACAATATGTCCCGCGCAGATGGCTAATGGTGGCCGAAATTCCGCTAGGAGGACATTATTATTATTTATAATATATTATATCTATCTAAGGATATAATAAATTGAATGAGATAATACATACGTAAATTATTAACAACAAATGTCTAAAAAGCCTGCTATGCCAGCGCCCAAAATAAAATAAAAAAGGTTTTTATTCACGTAACTTTAAAAAAGCGCTTGTAAATAGTCAGAACATGTTTGTAGTAATATCGTTGTATACATTATTCTCATGGGTTCGATTCCCACCCGGGTTAAATCTTTGTGTGATGACCACAATTATTTGTTTGTTCTTTGTCTTTAATTATTTATGACTATTTATATATTTTTTATTGCAATTTTATTACTACGTGGTAGTACTTTGAGCATGTTTTCTGCACTAAGCACGCGGGCTTGTCTTGCAGAAACCAAATATTTTGCAATAATAAAGAATTAAATACAAGACTTAAAAATATAAGTACAGACAAGATAAAAGTCTAAAATAAGAAAATATAAAACAGAATATTGAACCTTCTTGAGTATTTTTGATGTGAAACATCTATAGCCGCACGTAAAACAGATTTCTGGCGTGGCGACGCATGCCGTGACGCATGCGCAATCGACTTTTTATTTTATTATTATGACATATTTAGTTCCTATCACAATATGTTCTTTTCTGCATATTACTTTTACAAAATAATGTCGATGTTTCACATCTGCCAGGCGTCCCGTGACGGCTCACATTGCAAGTTCCGCTTAGTTTGGGATCATATAATCTTACAAATAAATAAAATTGAAGTGTCTGTTTGTAAAATATTACAAACAGACACTTCAATTTTATTTATTTGTAAGATTATATGATCCCAAACTAAATAGTAGTAAAAAATAGTAGTAAAAATCGGTTATTTAAATAGAAATAACCGATTTTTACTACATGTATATGAATATATATACGGTACATACTCTAAAATACTTTTTTTTACAATTTTTGTCTGTCTGTTTGTTCCGGCTAATCTCCGAAATGGCTGGACCGATTTTGATGGGACTTTTATTGGCAGGTAGCTGATGTAATAAGGAGTAGCTTAGGCTACTTCTATTTTAGCAAAATCTTTTATTTTTGAAAAAAATACAAAATAAACTTATTAACACGCGGACGAAGTCGCGGGCACAGCTAGTTTTTAAATATATTTAAGTTTCCCCCACTATTAATGTTACACCTTGTATTTCCATTAAATACAAATGACATAAGAACACCATGTGCATCATAAAGTCTTAAAAGGCTTATCTAATTATAAAGTATGAAATTTCTTATTAATACCTTCCACGGCGACCACCCTATACCTCAAATGATGGCGACTATTAACCCCCGACAGGTTGCGCTTGTAATTGTGCGACCACTTGCTGCACTGCGACCACATTTGTCTGTGGGACACCCTGCGAATTCAGAATAGGGATGTGTCGTATTAAATAAAAATGCTTTGTAAAAATAAAATCTGTTTTTATTACTTACTTTAAAAAATGCTTGTAAATACTTAAAAGAAAATAATATTTATTCATTACAAGGAAGGACGTAACAACGAAATTATACAATAACAGAAAAACAAACAATGAAAATCTTATACTTAACTAGCTGTGCCGCGCGGTGTTACCCGCGTTAAATTTTATAAATTTTCTTTGCTATAAACCTCACGGAGCCCGACTTTCCAACGAATGCAAAACCGTGGAAATCAGTTCGTGCGTTCTGGAGTTATAGCGTCAGGAAGGAAAACCCGACTTATTTTTAGAAGATATTCCGTAGGCAAAGGCATCTATCTCAGCATTGGCCGTCGCAATATTGCGACAGCGCTGATGTTCTGATAGCGCCCGACTAAAACAACTTTTACACACAGCGCTTGTTGTGTTTACACTTAAAACAGTATTGTGAATTCATTATATCAGCTGAAAGATGTCCACTACTGGACAAATACCTCCCCAAGGATCTCCGCAATGGCTGCCCACATCCAGCGATTTCCCACGACCTTTGAAAGATCGTCGGTCCTCCTTGTAGGGGGCCTGCCTGCATTGTAAGTTAACTATATATACTTATTTCTATGTCATAATTTCAAAACGAAAGACGTTCAATGCTGACTCCACCCAAACATCTCCACAAATGCTGATCTTGGGATACCTGAATCTAGCGCATTCTGGTGACCAGCACAAGATCATCGCTACACCTTGTTGGAGACCAGCTGCGTATTCCAGTGGACTTGGTAGCCACTTGAGGACTTTTCTGAACCAGGGATTATCGGTAGACATAACATATTATGCTATGTTTAAATCAAATCCACAAATTCTGTGACAGAAAATCAAAAGCCAAGAAAATCCTAATCCTACTTTCAATTGGCGAAAATAAATTTGTTATTCCAGACCGATTTCGTTATAATATGTGCGGTACCAGATGGACCGATGATCTAGTGACGGAAGCCGCTGGATGAGGGTAGGGCAGGACCGGCAATTATGGAGACATTAGGTCTTAGTCCCGTAGTGGGCGTCTTTCAGCCGAAATGATGACACAAATCTGGTGAATGAATAAAGAAAATTGACTACTCGATACAGAATTTAAATCGGTTCCGTTTTGAAGGATGTTATATTTTTTCCACGTATGCTTGGAGTCCTTTTCATTTTATATTTAAAATGAAATATAAACTTTGATTTTAAAAAGAGCTTGTTAATAGTCAGTAAACGCATTTTACAAGTTAAGTACATAATAAAGTTCTCGTTTAAACGATAAATATCTTTATTATATAGTATTTTAAGGGTTTGTGGAGAGATGAACTCTTTCATGAAATCTGTACCGGATGCTGACATACACCATGATTCCTTAAATTGTTTCAAGTCCAAAATCTTGAAGTTACTCAAAACTACTGTTAACTCGTCGTAGGTATTTCATTGTTCTATAGCCTAAATAATCTCAAGTGCCGATTATTCGTCTAGATTTGAAGAATGTTGGTTAACCTGTAATTGGCTAGTGTGTAAGTCTAATTTGTTAAAAAAATATTCATAAGATATATATTGTATGCACAAGCTGTGGGTAAACCTGATGTTAATAAATAAAAAATAAATCTTATGAATATACATAATTTATGATGTGACTAAATAATAAAAAAGAAACTTTTTTTATTAGGTACTAGCTGTGCCTCGCGGTTACCCGCATTAAACTTTATAAATTATCACAGCATGATAATATGTAGCCTATATGTTGACCCGACCTCTTAGTAATATTCATGCAAAATTTGAAGTAAATCCATGCAGTATTTTTGAGTTTAGCCCGGACATACATACAGACAAACAGACAAAAATTCTAAAACTTATATTTTTGGCTTCGACATCGATTGTAGATCACGCCTCAAGTATACTTTTTAAAAAATATTCAATGTACCGTTTTGACTTTCCTACGATTTTATTATATGTATAGATATGATTGAAAAAGTAATTGGCACCATTATGATTTAGTATACACCTACCTCAAATTGTTTTGAAAATATTTGCTATTAAATAAAAATTTATGTTCAAAATAAGTTCACAAACAATAGTGAAAAGAAGTAACATTTTGGGATTTTACTCATGCCATTGATAGTAATTGCATTTTAGACTCCAATATAACATTTGGAAGATATTTAAGTAGCCAGAAGCAAAAAAAATGCGGGGCAGTTTTTGCGGACTGCCGATAGAAGTGTAAACTATTTTTTACACTTTTCATCTAAATAATCTGCAATATAATAGTTATAAATATAGCTCATGGGAAGCTTGAAGAGGCCATGACACCAGTTCATGATTTTTGTTCAACTAAAAAGGGCTCAACGCGCTTAAATTAGATTTCACTACAAAAATCGGTGATCGTATTTGTTTTTATTACTTGCGGATAAATCCGCTAGGTGCCACCAGCGTGAGGCGGCAAAGTCGACAAGGTTATTAACACTTAACAAATATTTCTTGCTGACAAGGGTAGAGTTCAATCCTCACAAAAAAGTGACCATTATCATTTTAAAGCTTAATATATATCATTGCAAGATCTTAAAGTAAATCACCTTAGCAATAAGCCCCAACCCTACGCTGCCCAAGACACTGACCAATAACATCCTCTTCGAACCCGTATATTTAACACTTTAAAACAACAACCACATCACAAACACACCAAAATCAATCTTACTCTCATAATAATAAGGACCAGAAACGACGCAAACATAAATTAGTATGTAACACTCCAGATTTAATTTTAATAAATCAGTGATCACAAAGAGTTTCGACTTTGTTACATTGTAATAAGGTTTAAAATAGCAACGTGGCTAACACAATTGTGTGGTCAAAACAACCTGCCGCGCGCTGCTCAAGGTTTGATTTATTCGTACAAAAGAGTGTATTAATTCACTCGCTATTTGTCATTGGACGTGAGAAAGTGCTTTATTGTTGTAATGGCAAATGTACTTTGTGCGGCCATTTAGTCATAATAGTATGACTGGCTCAATTGCGGTTATGGCGGCTAATCTCAACAGAGACTAGCTAAGTCATCATATCAGCCGAAAGACGTCCAATGCTGGACAAAGGCCTCCCCCAAAGATCTTCACAATTACCGGTCTGGCGCTATCCGCATGCAGCCGTTTCCAGCGACCCTCATAAGATCATCGGTCCATCTTGTAGGGAGCCCCGACCACGCTGCGTCTTCCGATTCGTGGTCGCCAATCAAGAACCTTTCTGCCCCAACGATCATCGGTTCTACGAGCTACGAATATGTTGCCCCGCCCACTGCCACTTCAGCTTTGCATTTCTTAGGGCTATGTGAGTGAGTATGGTTCGCGGGTTTCGACACTTCTGATCCGATCTCGCAGGGAAACTAGGCAACTATTCGGGACACATTGTGGTGTAGAAGTATGCGTTCAAACGCAGGTTTACTCTAAGAATCCGATGGCATAACTATCGCACATGACCAGTACTACTTCTTCTTAGTGAGTCTGCCCAGAACTTGGCTACGAAAATGGCATTATCAGTAGCGTCCATCAGATCTTTGAGCATGCAGTTATTAGGGCAGGTAAGACATGATAATAGGTCCCCCATGGTTTGGGGAACACGAAAGGAGCCTCCCCGAGTAACATAGCTGTGTAATTTGTACGTCCAGCGCACCCTGGGCAGTCTGTGAAATCCCGCCCAGGGGCCCTACCGGCTAAGTCGCCGAAAATCGATTTCTTAAAGGGCCTTCAAATAAATAAAGGTTAAAAATTACTTAATCAATCGTTAAATCGGTTTCCATGAGCACATGTGACGTCATAAATGGTCCGGAATCGACTGTCAACGTTGAAGCCCATTTAACGATTGATTGTGAGAGCGTCGCTGTCACATTAGGAGTACTTCCGTGAGCTAAGTATTGTGCTATTAAATAAATAAATATCTTGGTACATTTAACACACTGTCATCTGATTCCAATATAGACAGAGCCTATATTACCAAATGATGATAAATTATACCCAAACCACAAAAAAAATTAAAATGTTTTATGCACGTAGGTAGGCATACTTTAAAAAGGCGCTTGTAAATAGTCAGAACATGTTTGTAGTAATATAGTTAAGTAGCTATACATAATTATTTCTAGTTACATATAGATTAGGTACACGGATTGTTAAAACATTTATAAAAAATATTTTGAATTAGCAATGATATTAAGCTAGCTTGTATTAAGTTATTGTCAAAGAAATTATGTTTAGGTTTAATTTTCGAAATTTAGAGTTTAAGCTATATTTCACTACATATACACAGGACAAATAATCGTGCTCTTTGCACAAATATGCAAATATTTGTCACTATTAATCACTAACCACTATATAAACAGGCCAGTCGTAGTATTGTCTCTATCATACACACATAGACTCTCGCCTATTTCTCAGAGGGGTAGGCAGAGACAACGGATTTCCAATTGTCATGATCTTTGCACACCTCTTTTGCCTCGATTACTGTCATTATATTCTTCATACATACATGCTCGCCGGTTTAGGGTACTTCTGACCTGCCCTTTCTTGAGAACATCTCCGATTTGGCCAATGTTCGACGAGGACTACCCTTTCCGGTTGTCCCATTCACTCCCAGGTATACTTATTTTGTCTGTATCAAATCTGTTAAATTATTATAGTTATATTATTTATGTTTACAAATTAAGCTATTCATAAGCGCTTTTTAAAGTCTATGTGAATAAAGACCTTTAAATTTATTTGTATGTAGTTTTCTTTATAGTCGATAAGAGGAACGGAACGATCCAAGTTGTTGAAGCACCAATTCTTTTCCCAAGAGTCCACGCCCACGTGTGAAAGTGTACGTGAATTTTATAAAACAATTGTTATTATATTTGTAAGTTCGAGTGTTCATTAGATATTCAGAGTTGAGAGCACTACACTTGGGAGAGATGACTTAAGGAGAAGCTCTGATATGGTACAGTTTTTTTTTAATAACGTTTACAGTACCTACGCCTAGGATGTTTTATAACAGCTTCGATAACATAAGTTTGTTTTTGTTGCTTTTGTGGATTATGGTGAGAAATAAATAAATAGTTACCGTTATTTTTATATTTATATATTACTGTTATTTATGTATTTATAACTGCTTCACCGGACAATACAGACAAGCGTAGGTTCAAACCGACTACAAAATAAAAACACAAACTAAGTACTCGCACTGGATCGCACACCGTTTGGGATTCAAATCTCGACTTTAGTTGGTAAGTGATAAAATCTTTACATGAAGCGTCATTATAGATGACAGAAATTATATAATAATAACTTATGTTGTGATTCCAAAATGGTTTTTATTAATAATTCAAATTGAGATGATATCTTTCGAGAATCATTTGTTTTTAGTATTTTAAGAAGAATTTTTGCATTTTTTTTTCTATAGATATTTAAAAAAAAAATACTTTGACCTTATTTTGGGATCTACAACATTCAATTTCTACTAACTCCTAATTGTAATTTAATATTGACTGAAACCAGTTATTTTAATTTTCAATTTGCAGTGTTTTATTAGCAGTTTGAGTACTTTGACTTTTCACTGTTGATATATATTTTTGAACAAGGTGGATCTAGTAAAATTGACTAAAACTTGCGGAAAAAGAATTGGCTGACGTCAGCCCCTTAAGTGAAGTCAGCCTGTGTTTCGAGACCCACTAGTGTCGATTGAAGATCGGCCGAGTAATAAGTGCGATTCCCAGACACCATGACTGGACCGCGGCGCGTTGGGAATTGCGGTGACAACCTATTACTGACGTTATTTATAGATAATCCCGAGTCGTCCTTAATACCTACTGTATGTTGTCTATTAATTCGTTTCTACACGTGATTCTATAATAAAAGTAGTTTAATAGTCTTAAGGAGATATCACTCCTTAAAAAAAGTGATTTGTAAAGCAACACAGCTTAGAATGGAACCGGAAATGCGTTAAGACGAAAGAATTTAGTAGAGGCAGGGCATAGCGTTCATTCGCTAAAACGGCAGCCCGACTGGGGAAGTACCTCCACCTTACAGAAGACACTTCTTAATAATAACATTGATAATTTTAATGTTGTGTTACCGAGTGTGAGTAAGGTTGCTAGAGCTCATTGGGGGGGGAAGGGTCAGCAACACTTGTTTGCTGACTTTTAAAGGCCGGCAACGCACCCGCGACACCTCTAGTGTTGCGAGTGTCCATGGGCGGCGGTGATCACTTACCATCAGGTGACCAGGTAACACAGATTAGAATGAGACCGGAAATGCGATGATGAAAAAGATCACTTGTGACTTGTTTCAGTTCAGTACGACAGGCTAAAGTACGCGCCACTTATTATTGTTTTCCCAGTAAAATTCGTTCAAAAAAGCAGTCCAGCGATTAAAAAGTATTCGATGAATCGTTCAGTCGAAGCAGCATTTGGCGACAAAAGGTTGTTTCGCAATAAATAAATTCCATGCGACCAAAATAATAACGCCTGATTCCCTTACTTATCGTTCATTTGACCTTCCATTTATCTAACAAATGATTCTCAAAACTACGTTATGGACCCCTAAATAATGTGATATTACTGACGTGATTTAGCTAGCTAAATGTTATACTTAACAGGTACTGTTAGCTAAATGTTATACTTAACAAGTATGTTATCTATACATTCATTTTTACAAGTGATTCCAGAATACAAGTGGCTTAGTACTCTTAAGGAGTAATATTAGAATAAATCATAATAAGGACTATTAGCACGTACCGCATCGTCACGTTCGTTTTATTTTATTAGCCTCCAGTCTTCGGTCTCCGTCGAACAATCAATAAACTGCAACTTTATTTTATTCAGGAGAATGTATTAGCCTATTAACCCTGACTGTTAAACTAGAGGTTGTAGGTACGATCCTCACCCAGGACAAGCCCTGGATTTTTATTTTGAATGATTATTTATTTTGTGTATTTTATCAATAATATGTATGTATTTTAAAATCTATAAGTAAGTCTACAAGATGAAGCAATATAAAACTATAAACTAAGTAATCCGCCCTGAGGAACCCCACTTTTATTATTATTAATCTAATCCCGGTGTCGCGGGGTGCTTTACAAACATATAATACACGGACACAAATTACATCCAGACTCAGAAAAACTATTTATGGGTCACACAAATAGTTGTCCGGCGCGGGACTCGAACCCGCGACACTTAGCGGCGAAGCGACTGACTTAGCCGCTGCACCACACGTGCAGAGACTTTGGACTTCGAACCCTCACTCACTCGTTACCGAACGGGCAGTTGCGGGTTTTTAGAGAATGTCCTGCTATAATGAAAAGCGATGTCACCGTACTCTTTCAAGTTATGAACTATTGTTGTTTTGCGTTCAGTGTCCTCGTTGTGAGATAATTTGTGACGTTAGTACACTGGACTTCACACTTGGAGTGCTGACGAGTTTGGACGCAAGTCTTACCAATGTTTGCTTAACGTATTAAGTTCTTTTGGTGTTTTAATCTGAGAATATGTAGTTGAAGGACCACTTGCGTAATTCTCGCGGTTGGAAGTACATGCTTATTCTTTCAATCAATATCACGTAGGTGACTTGTTTTTATTACACTTTATAGCAGTGTTACTAAGTACGGGCAGGCTCTTTATTTGGCTAAATCCAATTTAAACATGAATCCATGATTTCAATATCTTGATATATTTTTTAAATTATCATGAAATTGGGATTATAATAAAATGAATATCATTAATAAGCTTCTAAAGAAAGGAAGTTATCAATTAAACTATATGTATTTTTATATATGTAACGCCATTCAATAAATAACTTGGCATATTAAACACACTGCCATCTGTTTGCAAGCTAGGTACAGCCTGTGTACTACGGCAACAAGACAACCGATACATACATATTAATAATAAATTACACCCAAACACAGAAGAAAAAGTCGGGTAGATCACACGTATTCATAAGATCACAATCAAGTTTTATTAGAAACTCTCGTGACATGATACACAATCACATCATTAATTTGTATTCTAATCGATGAAATTCGTCGGGCGTCCCGCGTCTTCATGTTCTAACGTCGAGTAACATTTCCGCAAAACCTAGCAAAAAATCCGACCCGTTCACGCATCCCCACGTCAGTAAACACCCTGAGGTCAAGGTTCGAATACCAAAGGAGGCACCCTCTAGCGCGAGCTATGTAATTGGTAGTTTTATGTCCCATATCATTATGTCTCGAGCCCCTACCCTCTTGTCCGGTGAAGCAGTGTAAACCCAGGCTTGGCTGATTTTAAGGTCGTATAGAAAAGGCGGCAACTGATAGTTTATCTCGAATTAAGCATATAAGCAATGTGTAGATGCATAAGTTAACTTAACAACTTTAAGTGGTCGCGGTAGCCGAAAGCATGGATTACATCATCACCACATACCTGGGAGTACTAACTACTTAAGATAGATATAAGTAGCCTGATTTATCGCACACAGATCTCCACATTATCACGGAAGCTGAGAGGGTATTTACACGAGAAATGCAACTAAGATACCACGAACTTACGTACTCCGATAAGATATATAGTAAAACATCACCGTGGACTAAGAAATACCAGACCCGAACTATCGACCCTAAGATTCCCACAATAATTACTACCAGTTTTCACTTAATTATATCGCCTCCCACACTCGTAGTAGGGATTAGCGATTGCCAATGAATTTTCCAATCGAATAAGTCGATTATATTCTCTTGAAATTATGTTGTTTGAATATAGATTAAACGGTCACATGAAAATTCATCAAATACGTTATTAGTTATTTGAATGAATAAATAATAATAAATAAATATCTTGTGACATCTATCTATATAAGTATGTATTTACAAAAGAAAAGTAGTATAAGCTCTGCTTAGTTTGGGAACAGATGGCCGTGTGTAAATAATGTCCTAGGATTTTATTATTACTAGCTGTGCCCCACGGTTTTACCCGCGTTAAACTTTATAAGTTATCACAGGTCCTCCCCCGTAGGTGATAGCGTGAAAATATGTAACCTATATGTTGACCCGACCTCTTAGTAATATTTATGCAAAATTTTAAGTAAATCCATGCAGTACTTTTTGAGTTTAGCCCGGACATACATACAGACAAACAGACACACAGACAAAAATTCTAAAAACTGTATTTTTTGCTTCGATATCGATTATATATCACGCCCCAAGTATCCTTTTAAAAAAATATTCAATGTACAGTTTTGACTTTCCTACTATTTTATTATATGTATAGATATCTGAATTATGTTCTGCAGCATAGCCAGTTAAAAATATTAGAAGGCACACTGATGTTGACACAGCTAGAATGGTTTATTTCGGTTATTTTAATAGTAGGTATAACGCCGTATGGAATTCTACTCTGGGATAGCTATGCACCTGGACATTAAAACTATATTAATTTTACTATAATCATGGCCCGACAGTGTCTCTAAGAGAAGAGTTCAAAGAGGTTAAATTCTGATTGTAGCATCTCTGTATGTATGTATAATGAAAACTAATATATGTGTATAAAAATATCGAATCCTTCAGTAAAAGGACTGATACACACCATACTTCAATTTAAGCTAATGGTTAAGAGCCTTCTGCGTTAGCCAAATGCTCATTGTCTTCAATAATTCTTTTATTTTAATATAGCACAACTAAATTTCAAAATAATAGAGTAGTAACTTGTTATTTATTTTAGGATTTAAGAACTATATCTGAGAAAACACACCGCACGGACGGACTAATGAATTTTTTGTAATTTTTATACTGTATTCGACTATGTTTATACACTTGTACTTGTCAAGCTCACAATGCAGTACATTGTGAGTTTGACAAGTACAAGTGTATTATAATAATACCCAAGGGCTATATATAAGAAAAATCTTATGTTACATACAACCCGTCTCCACAAAATAAATAACTCTATTATGTGGTAATATATAAGATTCAATATATAAAACTTCCCAATTATATTAGAGAATTGTCTATGTTTAAAACAATTATTAGTTTAAGCAAAATTTTGTTGCAGGGCACATTATATAATCTCTGATTATTTAAGCTACAATAGTGCTTGGGATTCAGTTGTTCTAAGACAACACATAAAGAACATGCAAATAATCTTAAGCATTTTTTATTATAAAATGATTTTTTATTGCCCCTGTAGTTATGCGAAAGACCCTTGCTCTTCAGTGGGACTGTAAGGGGTTCCATCATATAAGGGTTTAATAAATAAAGAGCTATTTGGGCGTAAAATGACCATTCATCGTCATTTTGCGTACTGTACGGAGCAGTCAATTTTACCATTAATCTAGAATAATGATGCCAGTTGTAATAATGTGTTCAAGAATGAGATATTGTACTGTTTGAGTCTTCCATTAATTAGTTAAACTTATATAAGTGGACTTTCAATAAGAGATATGTTTTTCTCGCAAGTTACTAAATTAAGTTACTAAATCTTGACATTTTTAAATTAAAATTTGGCATACTTAATAATTCTTACAAATTGCATAAATGATAAAACTTTTTATTATTAACAAAAAGCCTTCTTCCTCTCTTCTACTATGCTGTGCCCGACAGAGTCCATAATTGTTACATAATTATAAGATTATACCATCTGTTATACATTATGGAAGCAATAAATGATTGAGTATTGAGTAATTAGTGTGTTACTACATAAATAAAATAAAAAAAGATTTTTATTCACGTAGACTTGAAAAAAGCGCTTGTAAATAGTCAGAACATGTGTGTAGTAATATCATTAAGTATGGCTTAATAATATTACTACGAACGTATTTCTAGTTACATAGATATTTAGGTACACGGATTGTATGAAAACATTTATAAAGTTTATTTTATAATAGCAATGATATTTAGCTAGCTTGTATTAAGTAAATACAATGCTGAAAATACTACTTCTCACCATCATTATCACCATATGAGCCGAAAGACGTTCACTGCAGGAGAAAGGCCTCCCTCAAGGATCTCCACAATAGCCGGTCCTGCGCTGCCCGCATCCAGCGGCTTCCCACGACCTTTGCAAGATCGTCGGTCCACCTTGTAGAGGGCCTGCCCACGCTGCGTCTTTCGGTTCGTGGTCGCCCATCAAGAACTATGTACTTCTCTTTTTTTTATGTATAAAAAACCTGTATACACTCAACAATAATAATCGTCGCGACACCACACTGTTCAATGCGAAATAGAAATGAAAATATCTGGCTTGCTTTCTATAAGACAGAGAGAGAGAGGCAGACAGAGAAACATGCGCACGCCGCACAGCTGCAAAAAGCGTCGTGACAACATTTCGTAAGATTTTTTCCGTCTAGCCCCCTTTCACAACGCGCGATATGGAACTTCGTTCCAAAAACGTATTAAAAGTGACTTATTCATTAGATTCCATGTTTAAAATATAATAACCAGTCAGTGTGTGCAATCTAAAGAGATTACATTCTCAAACATACATAGGAGAGGTAGGGCATAGCGTTTATTCGCTCAAGCAGCGCTTCGAGCAGCCCGACTGGGGAAGTACCTCCACCTTACAGAAGACATTCCTTAATAATAACATTAATAATTTTAATGTTGTGTTTCCGAGTGTGCGTAAGGTCGCCAGAGCTCATTGGGGTGGGGGGAAGGGTCAGCAACACTTGTTTGCTGACTGTTAAAGGCCGGCAACGCACCCGCGACACCTCTGGTGTTGCGAGTGTCTATGGGCAGCGGTGATCACTTACCATCAGGTGACCCACTTGCTCGTTTGTCGCCCTCTGATATAAAAAAAACTATGCATAAAGGTTTTATTGGAGAAGACACTCATTACTTTACTCACCTACCTAGTCCAAGACTACAAGTTCTGCTCATCTTGTTAGTGAAAACTTGCGTGACGAGGACTTTCATTGGCAACCTTAACTAGACCGATATCGTCCATGAATAACCGATCAAACAATTTGTTTAATCGATCCATTTGATTCTTCAGCACACTCGAATCGCTCGATTGTTGTCATTCTTCCACACCACTATCCACAGTTTATCACATGATGTTTGCGCGTTTTAATGAAGACAGAGTCTGCTCTCTGAATCATTTATACGCTTAATGGGTTTCAATTAACATGTGAGCTGGTAACACTGTTGTTATTGCGCAGGAGTGCTAGGAATGCAATAATCGTATGTAAACGAGGTAAATGGCGGCTATCTAACGGATATATGCAGGATTATTATGTACAGGTAATTAGTCATAGGTTTAAGAGGGTAATCTCTGAAATATAAACATAACATAATCAAAGCAAAATGTTGGGGTACGATTGGACATCCACTTAGTTAGAAACGGAGGATACTTGCTCACGTTTCGAACGAACGATGAATGATTATGAATTGTTGTCTTTTTTAGGGTTCCGTACCAGACTTCGCTGTCTGTCTGTCTGTCACCAGGCTGTAATCTCATGAACTGTGATATTTAGACAGTTGAAATTTTCACAGTTGATGTATTTCTGTTGTCGCTATAACAACAAATACTAAAAAACAAAATAAATATTTAACGGAGCTCCCATACAACAAACGTGAAGTTTTTGCTCGTTTTTATAGATAATGGTACGGAATGATCGTGTGCGAGGCTGACTCGCACTTGGCCGGGGTTTTTTTTACTAAGAACATCCAATCTATGGCATTTTTTTTTTTGTTAAAGGCAACGCCCGCTTAAGTGATTTTAATCCCTGTGTCGCGGGGTACTTTACAAACATATAATATACGGACACAAATAACATCCAGACCCAGAATAACTATTTATGGGTCACACAAATAGCTGTCCGGCGCGAGACTCGAACCCGCGACACGTAGCGGCAGCGGCGAGGCGACTGTCTTAGTTTGATTTAGTCTATCAGCATGATGCAGACATTCTACTATGGAAAAGATTTTTGTTGTGTGCATTACATAGCTTTGCGCGCTGCTCTACTGAAGCTAAAATTGCTTTATTCAAGGCTTATTGTACTTCGCTTTACACCTGCAGTCTATGGATCAAGTTCACTCTAAAATCCTACAGTGCCCTCCGCGTACAGTTCAACAATGCATTCAGGGCTATGTTGGGACTACCTCGCTACTGCAGTGCCTCAGCTATGTTCGCCGAAGCGCGAACTGATTGTTTTTATACAACTATACGCAAGCGCGGCACATCGCTGGTGCGCAGGGTGCGAGCTAGTTCCAACATAGTGCTGAAAATGATAGCGGACAGGATTGACTGTCCGTTTATAAGAAGGTGCTGCGACATGCATATCGTAGCGGCGAAATGTAAATAATATTATATTTTATTACTAACACCTAGGCTAAGTTTTACTAACAATTATGAGTTTTTATAAACTTGAAATAAACGTTTTATTATTATTATTATTATATTATTATTACGCCAATGATGTCCGTAATATCTATTATAATTGTCATCTGTCTGTTATATGCGCCGTTTTATAGCTTTACATTTCTCCTAACGACCTCTGGCGGAGCAGTATCAGCCGTGTGGTTGGACCAATGCACCTTGATTTTCTTACAATTTCCACAGCGAATAAACGTTGTTTAAAAACAAATATTTGTTTTAGAGTCTGAATGGTTGATTTGAAAACATCTATGAAAAATGTCAAAGAGCGTGCATCTGTCTACCAAAATTAATCGAGGATGGCCATCTGAGTAATTAACTTCGTTGTCTGAGCCTCACCGCTCAGTGTCATATCGTGCCACTGTTGAATCTGGTTTACAGCAGTTGCAAGAGGAAGGGACTAGTCGCATCCTATTATAAAAGCGAAAGTTTGTGAGTATGGACGCAAGGATGGCTATTTGTTACTCTTTCACGTAAAAACTACCGAATGGATTTTGCTGAAACATTGCACTTTGCAGTAATATTGCTTATATATCCGACTATATCAGCTGTGCCCCATGGTTTCACCCGCATTAAATTTTATAAATACCAATATGTTTTGTAAAATTTTACGCGGGTGAAACCGCGGGAAACAGCTAGTATAAAATAAAAACTTCATTTTTTTTTTAATCCTCTGCTTTTTTGGGACTTTGGTCAATATTTGATACAATATACATATGTCAGTCCTGTACAAATCTTACTTAATACATTACACACAATACAACGAACAAAACCCAGTAAGATTTTAACATTAATTAGAAAATACCTTTTTTTTTTTTTGATAAGGCAGGGGGAATGCTAATGCATACCACCCGCAGAAAGTGTCGGCGGGTGGGTATGTCGGACTCGCACCGACTAAACCTAACCTGCCGCGGACTTCTTCTGGCGCCTGATGGGGGGAGCCCCGGGAACGCGGCCGCGCGGGTATGCTGCTCCGGTGCCCCCCTTTTGCGCCGTGTCCCAGATGGTCGGGACACGTACCCGGGGAGGACTGTGAGTTGCCCTCCCCATTTGCCGACTCCTGCCAGTACGGCACAGCGACTGTGCCACAAACAGTTCACTGTCTTCCTTGGGCTGCTTGCACATGGCGGCAGTAGAGGACACTTCTCATACTGCCACCGCAACCCCTAGGGGAGTAGGGCTAACGGCTGCCGCCGCCGCCCCGACGCCTCCTCCGTCTACGAGCGGGGTCGGCTCGCTCCCGATCCCGCTCGGCGGCCTCCTTCTGGAGCATGACTGCTTCGCAGAAGGAGACCACGGCGTCCCATTTGGTGGAGTCGCCAGCCAGCATCGCATACACGACTGCTGGCGCGAAAGATCCCGTCCGATCTCAGCGACCAGGACTCGTCTCTCGGCCTCCCAGGCCGGGCACTCCTCCAGCGTATGCTGGGCAGAGTCCAGGTCGCTCCCGCAATGGTGACAGTGTGTCGTCACTTCTCGGCCGATCCGGCACAGATACTCACCGAAACACCCGTGTCCGGTGAGTATCTGAGTCAGTCTGTAGGTGACGCAACCGCCCTTCCTTCCCACCCAGGCCTCGAGGTGAGGCAGGATAGCACCGACGGCACGTTGGCGCGCGTTCAGCCGCAACTCAAGCCTTGCGCGCCACTGTGCAAGTACGCGCCGGTGTGCTTCCCGCCTGTAGGCAACGAGCGTCTGCTCTGGCGCCTCACCGCTCTCCCGGCGGACGCGGATTTCGGTGAAAACCGTCGCGTCGACTGCCGCCAGGAGATCAAACGGTGGAAAGCGCGCCAGGAGTGTCGCCGCCTCAAAGGATATCGTTCAATATCCTCGTGCGATCCGTATGGCCACCACACGCTGCAGGCTGTTCAAGATAGCTCTGCAGCGGGAGGCGCCCGTCAGGCGTTCAGACCAGACGGGCGCCCCATAAAGGACCATGGATCGCACGACACCTCCGTAGAGGCGGCGAACTTCTTCCCTAGGACCCCCGAGGTTCGGCAAAAGCCGGTGCAACGCTCCGGTTACCCGGCGCACTCGGGGGGCCAGACGCTCGAAGTGCTCCTCGAAGCCCCATCGGCTGTCTAGGGTGAGACCCAGGTACTTCATGTACCGCCCCACCCTGACCTCTGCGTCACCTACACGCATCGACGTACTGGGTGGTTCCTCCCTACGGCGTAAGCCGTGGAACCATAGCGCCTCGGTCTTATGAGGCGCTACCCGAAGGCCCAGTCGCGTTATGGCCGCGACGACACACGCGACACCGAGTTCGGCGAGCCGTACCGCCCGCTGGAAACTAACCTCCCGGGCTATGACGAGCGTGTCGTCCGCATAGCAAACAACGCTCACCCCGGGAGGGAGGCTTATCCGCAGGACCGCATCGTACGCGAGGCTCGATAGCAGAGGTCCTAACACGGACCCCTGAGGAACCCCGCAGGAGAGCTCCCTCTGGATCTCAATCCCGTTCCGACCGACGAATTTAATCGTCCTGTCGCGCAAATATGCCCCGACTATACCACGGAGATAGGGAGGCACGTTATGATGGACCAGTGCCTCCCGTATCGCCCGCCAGGGGACGGAGTTGAAGGCGTTGACGATGTCTAAGCTCACCGCCAGCGCCACCCCCCCGCCCGAACAGCGGGCTCCGACAGGGCGCGGACGCGGTTGATCGCGTCCATCGTCGAACGTCCCTGCCGGAATCCGAACTGGCTGTCCGATAAATCGGGGCCAACGCGCGGCAGACGCTCAAAGAGCTTGCCCGCCTCGTCTAGCAAGCAGATTGGTCGGAACGCCGAGGGAGAATCGGCGGTCCTGCCCGGCTTCTGCAGAAGCACAAGCCTTGCCTCTTTCCAGCAGGTGGGGAACACGGCACTACGGAGGCAACAGGTGAACAGTTGCCTCAATCGGTCCCCCAGGACTGCCAGGGCGCAAACCCACGCCCTGCCCGGTATCCCAACCGGGCCAGGGGCGGTATTTCGGGCCGCAAGTCGCCGTACTGCTCGGTCCAACTCCCCCTCCGTCACCTCCAACTGGTCGTCCCAAGCATGGTACGACGGTGACGGAGGGTCCGAGGAACTGTCCTGGACCCTAGGGAAGAGGGTGTCCACCACCCTCCTCAGGAAATCCGGGTCCAGGGTACTCGTCAACGGAGGGACCCACGGTCTGAGCTTGCCCAGTACCATTTTGTACGGGCGCCCCCATGGGTCCCTATCCAGTCCCTCGATGAGCTCGTTCCAGGACCGAGCTTTGGCTTCCGCTATCGCAATGGATAGTGCCTTGACGGCGACTTGATACGCCCTGTGCGCTCCGGCAGCCTCTTCGGCATTGGCTCGCCTCCTCCGACGGGCCCGCTGGTGTCGGCGACGCGCTGCGACATACTCCGAACGGAGTCGCGCGATTTCGGCCGACCACCAGTACTGCGAGCCTCGTCTGTCACCCGGACGGATCCGGGGCATCGACGTGTCGCAGATGCGAGACATGATGGCCCGGAACCAGCCCGCTTGCGAATTGGGATCGGACGGGATCCTCTCTCCACCTTCACTCGCCCCCCAGGCGATGGCGACGGCGGCAGCCGTCAGCATGTCGCGGTCCAAGCGGCGTAGGCACCAGCGCCGCGGTGGGACAACACTATTGCGGTCAGGGCCACCTCGGGGCGGACGGAAGGCCACGCTGAAAAGGATGTGTCGGTGATCCGACAGCGTGGCAATTTCCTCCGCAACTCTCCACCCCGAGACCAGGTGAATGGCAGACGGAGTCGCCCATGTCAATTCAACGATCGACTCCCCCTGCCACCGCACACAGGTGCTGACTGAACCCCGATTTAAAAGACGGAGGTCCAGTCCGGCGGCCCATTCCAGCAGTGACTCCCCTCGAACGTCGTCCCGGGCATCGCCCCACACACTAGAGTGGGCGTTAAAATCGCCCAGGACGAGTACCGGACGGGACTGGTAAGAGCTAATATGACTCGTTAGCCCGTCCAGGTACGCCTCAAAATTTGCGAGGCCGCAATTCGGGGAGATGTAGCAGCCCACCACGACTGCTGGTCCCCACTCCACGATGACGAATCCGGGCCCCTTGGCCAGGAGTGTGCAATGGGGGTCACGTTCCCCCCCTGCCCAATAAATGGCGACGAGGCCCTCATCCGCCCCGAACCAACGAGGGTGGTCGGGAACGGAGTGAGGCTCCGCCACTATCGCTAGGGCAACCGAACGCTCAGCAATCGTCTGCGCAAGAAGAGCTTGCGCAGCGATGCAGTGGTTCAAGTTGCCCTGCAAAATAAGTTGGGGGGGAAAGAATGTTTACACCTCCATGGACACCCCATCGGGGCCAGAGCCCGGATCGTTGGACCGCGACGATGTTGGAGCGGACGTGGCAGGACGTCTCGCTCCCTTTCTTTTCGGTGGCGTACACCTACCGCTGCCCAGGCGATGGTTTGCCGGCCTGCCAAGGTCGGCACACACAACGCAATGAGGGGCGCGCGCCGTGCATTCCTTCGCCTTGTGGCCCTGTTGGCCACAGACGAAGCACGACGCGCTCCGGTCGCACCCTGTGCACCGAGCCCTGACGTGCCCCTTCTCCAGGCAGCGGTAGCACTGGAGAGCTCTGGGTGGAAGCGCCACCACCCGGACCGACATCCAGCCCACTAGTACCCGGCCGATTGCCGCTAATTTGCGGGCGGCCACAAGTGGGAATTAGAAAATACCTAGCATCACTCAGGCTAGTTTCTTTATCGCTTCATTCCAAAAATATTGCATGGTCTGACAGAGTCCACCTGACCTTACGGGGTTCATGTTTGGTACTGTATTATAATCTTAAATACCTATGTAAAACCCATGAAAGCAATAAATAAATTGAAATTGAAATTGAAATTGAAATTGAAATTGACCTTGATCTACGAAGTCAGGATGTAAGGTGGTTATACCAGGTGTCAGGTTATATTAGACTTATAAATAACTGTAACAATTGGCATAGACTTTGAGAACTTTTTGTGCGACCCATACCTACCTAAATACTTGTTTTGAGTCTGGATGTATTTTGTGTCCGTCAATTATGTTTGTAAAGTGATACATGGAATAATTTCCTTAATTCCGGTGTTGTCATTAAAAAATAAATATGTTCCGACGACTTATCAGACTCTCCAAGGAACGAAGAATTGTCACTCAACCGACCAGGGTCTTAAATAGGTATATCTGTCTGACGTTCACCGTAGCCTAGTTGGTAGTGCTCCTGCCTACGAAGCTGGTGGTCCTGGGTTCGAATCCCGGTAAGTGCAAATATTTGTGTGATGAACACGAATATTTGTTTCTGAGTCATGGACGTTTTCTATGTATTTAAGTATTTATCTATCTATATAAGTATGTATATCGTCGCCTGGTACCCATAGTATAAGCCTTGCTTAGTTTGGGGCTAGGATGATGACGAACATGTAACTTAATTAACGCACTTCCTGAAAATTGTTTGTTCAGAATCGTTTACTGAATCGATTTTTTTCATTTTTAATGTAGGTAATTTTTTATTCCAAAATAATAATTAATACTACGGAAATTATTGTCATATTAACCCTAAACAGTCAAAACAAATTGAAATGGACCGTAAGTCAATGTAAGAAGAATTAAAAAATCGCAGTTTTATTTGTATTCATTTAAAGTCCATAATTCAATACAAAATAAAGAAAATAAACTTTATTCCAAGAAACTAATTTAGTAAATAACAATGCATATACATATTAAATAAAAATTCCGTGTATGTATCATGATTACAACATAATGTTCTAATTGCGGTGTTTGAGTGTGTGCGTTAATTACGTTACATGTTGTATATATCCCTATCCGTCTTTTCACCGTTTCTTCATCATTCGATTGCACCATTAGGACATAGACGACATCATATCGTTGAATACTAAGTTCTAATTGCTAAAATTATTTCTCGTTAAAATCGATATTGCAATAACACTTGTGAATATATACACATCTTGTGATGCAGGTCAGGTCAGGTGAAGATGCTGGTTCCATACTGGACCAACTCGTTTGATATGACCCTATAATAGTGTCTGCCAATAACTAAGTATTAACTACTGACTTTTCCACGAACATCTTGTGCAGTACGGTAAGCTGGTCATTTGTAATAAATATTTCACTTTACGAGATATTGGGACTGGGTAATTGAGGACAAGCCATTTCCATCAATGCTTTACGTATAATTATAATATATAATTTCTTTCAATTACCTAGTTAAGATCAGAATTGTTCAACTAAAACAGAAGCTGAAATCACCCTGCTCTTAATAAAAAGTGTGCTTAAAATTGTATGCAAATTCATTCCGTTCCAATTGTATTTTTTATAGAATCAAATTTTCTTTATTGTTTTAAGCTTCTAAATAGGTTCAATTTTTTATTATGAATGAACACATTCGTCGAAAAGAAATGAGAAAATAAATAAACTGGCCATAAATAGGTATTCCTGAGCTGCTTCCAAAAGCAATTGGATATGCTGGCACGGTGTAATGATCAGATAGAGATGCGGGGAAGGCGCCGCATGCTGCTCTTTCATGGTCTACCCGAGGAGAAAAAGGAGCAGACAATAAAGGCTGTTGTCACTGCTATCACCAGTCATGTTGAGATATCCGGTTTTTCTGACAAAGCTCTTGAACGGTGCCATCGCCTCGGTCGTTCGCCAAGTGGGGATAAGCCTAGGCCAATTTTGGTTGAGTTCGTAAGCTGCAGAGTCCGCGACGATGTTTGGTTTGCAAAGACCAAGTGTAAAGGTACGGGTATAACTTTATCAGAGTTCTTGACTAGGCCCCGGCATGAAGCATTCTTAGCTGCTCGTCAGCGGTATGGAATTTCAAGTTGCTGGAGTCGCGAAGGAATTATATACGTGCAGGGGCCTAGTGGCATTCGCCATAAGATCACATCAATGGAAGACCTCGACAAAATTGGGCCTGTGTTGGTTCAGAAGGACGTTCCGAAGGAGGATCAAACGACGAGTAAGGCCACACAGAGCAGATCCAAAAGAGCCACCGCTGCCAAGAAGTAACTTTATTTTATGATCCTGTGTTTATATTTTGTTAGTGCAACTTCCACCGTGTTTACCTCGTAGTATAAAGTATTTGTGCCCACTTTTAGTCTCATAATTCCATATTAATATGTTACCTACCTCCACATTCATTCATTATTTCTTGTAGTAAATTCGTGTACAACATTTGTAATATCTATGGTACAGTACTTGTTAAAAGGGGTGATCAGAAACGGACAGTTCGTGTGAACGTAGGCCAATTGTCGTGTTTTCGTTTGACGGTCCTTAATATTTTTTTTTTTTTTTTTTATTTTTAGTTTCAAATTTATAAATATTTTGTTAAATTTTATTATTATTATTCTTTTCTTTTTATTAATTTTATTTATAAATATGATTGATTAGTGTGCACAAAAATTGAGACTTGCCTACATAGTTACGTATAAAATTATATTGTTACCTAGTTAGCACTGAACTGGTGGGGTTTTATTTTTGTTGTAGATAGTTATTTTGTTTAGTTATTGTATTTGTGTGTCTGTTCATAAAATATGTTGTCAGATGTTCATAATGACGATATTAATAGCGACGTTGATAGTTTCTTTTCGGCAAATAGTGACGATGATAGTTTTGTCAGCATACCGTCTCTCGGTGAAACAATTAAATGCCACTTTGCTGACGTTCCTAAGAATTTCAATGTGATTCATATCAATGCACAAAGTATTCCGGCTCATTACTCTGATATGCTGGCAAATCTTGAACATAAATATATTCATGCTATTCTTGTTTCCGAGTCCTGGTTAAAGCCATGTCTCACTTCGGCCTCTTATACACTCCCTGGCTTTCAACTCATCAGAAATGATCGAACTGGAGCCGGGGGTGGTGGAGTTGCCATTTATCTTCGAAATAATTTCAACTTTTCAATTGTTAGTATGTCCTCACAGCCGCCACCACTGGATGCTGGTGAGCATCTATTTATAGATGTGGAGCTCCATCATACTAAAATTCTACTTGGTGTATATTACTGTCCTTCTCTACGTATAAATTTTTTTGCTTCTTTTGAACTTTTACTTGAAACCTTTCTTCCTTCCTATAGTCACACCATAATAATGGGTGATTTCAACACGTGTCTTCTAAAGAATGATTCTCGTTCTTCATCTCTTATATCTGCAATAGAATCTAGTAATCTATCTATTCTTCCTCTTAATGCCACTCACCATTTTCCTCACTCCTCACCTTCTCTCCTTGATCTCGTCCTGGTCTCTTCAAAAGATCATGTTGCTAAGCACGGACAATGCTCTGCAGACGCGTTCTCTTACCATGATCTCCTCTACCTTTCTTATAAAGTTCGCCCTCCTAAGGCAAAATCTAAAATTCTCTTACAACGTAATTTTGGTGGGATGGACCTTGATCATCTTCGTACAGATGCCGGTAGGATTGACTGGTCACCTCTTACTGCTACTGAGTCAATAGATGAGAAAGTTAATATATTTAATACCAACATAATCCGATTATACGATGTTCATGCTCCCATTCGACCTATTAAAGTTAAGCATTTACCGGCACCGTGGCTAACTGCGGAAATAAAAACTCTACTGTCTAAGAAAGCATCAGCTAAGTCTCGGTATGCGGGTCGACCTAATGACGTCAATCGTGAGAAATATCTACGTCTGCGAAATCACTCTAATAAGGTGTGTAGGAGCGCACAACGCCAACATATTCACAGCTCCGTTGAAAATGGAGATTCTGCAAAAATATGGAAATATTTACGATCATTGGGAGTTGGAAAAGCTCGAAATGATGCAATTCCAAATAATTTAGATATCAATTCACTGAATAGTAATTTCTCTACTTCGCCTATTTTTGACAGGGCAACTAAAACAAGCACTTTGAATTATCTTTCATCCATTCCATCTCCCAACTATTCTTCTTTTAGCTTTAGCCAATTTTCTGCTTGTGATGTTAAGAAGAGTATTTTATCCATAGCATCGAACGCAGTGGGCAGCGATAATATCACCCGTAATATGGTTCTTCCAATACTTGATGAAATCCTATCCCCTATATGTCACATCCTCAATCATTCTGTATCCTGCGGTGTATTTCCATCTGCATGGAAAAATGCACACATCATTCCTCTTCCTAAAAAGTCCAACCCTGCTTCGTTTGCCGATTATCGTCCTATATCAATATTACCTTTCCTCTCCAAGGTCCTTGAACGTCTAGTCCATAAGCAACTTAGTAGTTTTCTCTGTAGTAATAATCTCCTTAATCCTCTCCAATCTGGTTTTCGCCCTGGGCATAGCACTACTTCAGCCCTGGTCCATATTACGGATGATATTAGAACTGGAATGGAACACGGAAATCTAACGGTGCTTGCATTATTAGATTTTAGTAATGCTTTCAATACTGTAGATTTCGACGTGTTGCTAATGATTTTACGCTCTCTTAATATATCTCCAACAGTCATTGGCTGGTTTCATAGTTACCTGTCTGGCCGCCGGCAACGTATACGCATTGATGATTCTCACTCCTCTTGGTGCAATACTACTGCTGGCGTGCCGCAGGGTGGCGTTTTATCTCCGTTACTTTTCGCAGTTTTCATAAATTCTATCTCAAATCGACTTCTTTCCTCCTACCACCTTTACGCAGATGACCTTCAAATTTACTTACAAGCTCCTCTTAATAAGCTGGCTGATGCTGTTAGCACTATTAATAAAGATTTTATCAGTATTAGTGAGTGGAGTCGTGCATACGGTCTGCAAGTTAACCCTCTTAAGACTCAGGTCACTCTTATCGGCAGCTCAAGAATGATGTCTAAGGTTTGTTATTCTCAACTCCCTAAGTTTTTATTTGAGGGTACTATTTTGCAAATAAATCGTGAAGTTAAGAACTTGGGGGTCTATTTTGATCACTGTTTTTCCTGGGGTCCACAGCTGCAAAATGTTAGTCAGAAACTTTACGCGTCCGTGGGATCTCTACGAAGATTCCGAAATTTTCTGCCTATACCCACCAAAATTATGCTTGCTGAGTCCCTCCTTCTTCCAATACTAGATTATGCAGATGTCAGCTATCTTGATCTCACCGAAGCCCAATTGGATAAACTTGAGCGACTCCAGAATGTTTGCATTAGATTCATATTTAGCCTTCGCAAATATGATCATGTCTCTGAATTTCGAAATAAACTCAAGTGGCTGCCTATACGCCTTCGCCGGAATGCTCATATTCTATCACTTCTATACAGTATACTGTTTATTCCTACTACTCCCTCTTATCTTAAAGAACGTTTTTCTTTCCTTCATGAATCACATTCGAAAGCCTTGAGATCTAATAATAATCAGCTGTTGAAAATACCAGCGCATTCCACTAATTTTCTTGATAAATCGTTTGTTGTACAAGGTGCTCGTTTGTGGAATGCGCTGCCATTGTCTATTAGGCGTGCGCAAACACTTAGTGGATTCCAACAACTTGTCAAGGATCACTACTTAAAGCTTAGCCTTGAAAGTACTCCGAGCTAAGGCTTTGGTTAATTTTCAACGATGCCGATCGTTTATTTATCATAGGTACATAATTTGAACAGACATTATGATAAATTAGTTAATAAGTGTAATCATAAGTATGGTACAGTAGTACCTTTTAGGAAATTTGTTGTGTACACCCGCAACTACCCCCATCTCTGTAACTCCTCTATTCTTTCACTACCTAGGTTGCCTGGAAGAGATCACACCTTGTGATAAGGCCGCCATTTGTACTGTAATTTATTTATGTTGTCAGTTTGTATTGTTTCTTGAGGTGTACAATAAAGAGTTTTATCTATCTATCTATTTATTCTATATCGTGCAAGATTGGCGGGTATTTAAAATTTAATGCGATTGACAATTTAACTGTGCGTTTAAAGTTAATTTGTTCTTCTTTTGCTTTACGTAGCCCCCTGCTGAAGTGAAGAACTTTGTTACGCTTTATGAGTCGACTGAGGCTATACCTACATTTTACAGAATACACTCCACATAGAATTATTATATTAATGTTATGATCTTCAGAGCGTGTTTTTATGGTCCTTAAGAGTGCATTGGGTGGGGTGACAGGTCTGCAACTCGTAGCGGTTTGTCTCTGTCACATTTGTACAATCAAATCACAGATTGTTTTATCACTTGATAGAATAACTCCGTCATTTCATTGGTTGAAAACAGAAGCGAGGCAGGAACCTACACTGCAATGCTTATCCAGTAAATAGAGATCATCCATGGTGTATAAATATATATCTATTACTAACTACCCCCGCGGTATACCCGCGTTAAATTTTATAAATTATTACAATCCCTCCCCCATAGGTGATAGCGTTATAATATGTAGCCTATATGTTGACCTGACCTCTTAGTAATATCCATGTAAAATTTGAAGTAAATCCATGCAGTACTTTTTGAGTTTAGCCCGGACATACATACAGACAAACAGACAAAAATTCTAAAAACTATATTTTTGGATTCGATATTCATTATAGATCACGCCCAAGTATCTTTTTTAAAAAATATTCAATGTACAGTTTTGACTTTTCTACGATTTTATTATACGTATGGATGAACGTATTCGGCCACAACACTAGCTACTAACTTTTCAAAAAAAGAAAGGTTACGTTACGTCAGTCACCTGAGTTCACACCAACGAACCTCATCTGATAGCTTCGTTGGTGTGCACTCAGGTGACTGACGTAATCTAACCTTTCTTTTTTTGAAAAGACAACGGCCGCACTAGGGAAATTAATTAGCATCGAGATCTTCTTTCAATTTCTTCACAAACTCGAGTACTTTGGTTCGTATAGTGTGCCTCCACCGTGGTTGGTACGCCGCCATAGCCTCCCACTGTGAATCTTTTCTTATCACATCTCTTAAGCACATCTTTGTACCACTCCATGCCCAAGTACTATGCATAATCTCTCTTCTCATATGACCTGCACGACCTGCAACTTAGAGATCTTCCCAAAAAAAAGTCCCTAACTTTTCTTAACCGAGACGCAGGAATATAGCTCAATATCTATAGTAAAATTCAGTTGAATCCTATCTTTACCTAAACGACCTACAATAAATCAACTGCTGACTAAGATGAGTAATGCTTTCCGAAAGTTCCATTTGCAGTACATTGCGGGTTTAAAAACTTAAATAGTATCAGTACATCAGTGGACTCACGTGGACTACGAAAATCGCTTTTAAAACTATTGCAATAAGGACTGTCAAGGACAAAGTATATCCAACGACGTCAGTGGACTGTACAGACGCCAGCACAGCCAGCTACCACAATCTGTCAAATTTCTTTTATAGATTTTCAACTTTATCACTTAAGCAAAAGGTTCCTTTTCAATTGGGGAAAATTGACAGATTGGAGTAGCTAGATGTGCTGGCGTCTGTACTATGAACGAAATGTGTTGTAAAGATGCTATGATGCCACCTAACCATAAATTGTGTTAGCTGTCCCTCCCGTTAATACAATGACGATAAAAATATGTTTATCATCCGCTCTAGTGGATACCGCCTCCGCGTGCACCTACTGTCAGAGGTCGGACGCCTACGCACACGCAGAGGTAGAACTAGACGTGGTGTGAACCATAGATATACAGTATATCTATGGTTCACACAGTCATTCAATAGCTCCAAATTAGACAGAATCACAACAGATCAGTGGAATAAGCCTACCGGGGCTACCACATTAAAAAGAAAACGCGCTAATACACTACCTCAAAGGTGGCGTGAAAACTTGTGCATATTATGACGATTACAACTCTTTCAACTCTTTAAATCGTTATAACTAAAAATCGGTGGCTCTTAGGAAAAAAGTATTCAGACATTTTTGATAGATTATTATCTAATCTACAATGTTGTCTCAGCTAATTTTATGATAAAACTTACAGTTTTGCTGAAAATCGCGAAAAAATTTTTCCGCGTGCCGGACCGATGAGGACTTTCACATTTCCTTTATAATAGTGTAATGAACGATCCTACAAATTTTCAGCCTAATGGGAATTATCACATTCATAAGGCTTAACTTAAAACAGATTTCAAAAAAGGAGGAGATTCTCAGTTCGACTGTATTTTTTTTGTGAGACAGTATTGTTCTACAGTATTTAAATAAATAAATAAAAATCTTTATTGACTTAAGTGATATGTTTACATTGTTCTTAATCTAAGAGTATGTTTCTATATTTGACCAATCTATTTTCTCAAATAATTTTTATTGTCGGTTAAGTCGTTTTAAGTATGTATTTACAAAAGAAAAATAGTAAAATATGTAGTATATCAGGTTTCCATAGTAAAAACTCTGCTTAGTTTGGGATTGTGGTTTCCAATATTATTTTTAGATAAACTGAATAGTTTGCGCGAGAGACATTTCCAAAGTGATAAAATGAGTAACCCCCACTAACTTCTTATATAAGAAAATGATAAAACTAAAATAAATATATCATGTACCTACATTACCATGCAAACTTCCACCAAATTTTTTTTTGAACGGGATCTAGTAAGTAGTTTATACGTCATAAATCGTAAACCGCAATTTACCTTTCATTCAATCAAATTAAAAAACTTGCTGCTACAGAACCCTTCATGGGCGAGTCCGACTCGCACTTGAGCGGGCGGGTCGCTAGAAGCCGCTAGATGCAGGTAGCGAAAGACCGGCAGTTGTGGAAATCTTTGGGGGAGGCATTTGTCCAGCTGTGGCCGTCTTTCGGCTGATATGACGAGGCGGGCTAGTGGTCCACCTGATGGAAAGTGGTAACCGCTATTAATTGGCATTCGCAATGCAATTGGGTACAACAAACTGCCTACCGTGAGACTAATACTCTTTTTAAACCTCGTTTAAAGGACATGCCGTAGTGCAGAGGAAACACCGCAGCAGGTAGTTAGTTGGGCGATTGGTTTCCGCACTTAGCCTCCTAATTGGACCATTGTACGTGAACTTATTTGGCTACTCGAACCATTTTAGTTCCATCCAGAAGTCCAAGAGGCCTCGAAAGCTTGGCTTGAGTACTTCCTGCAGTGTCTTCGGATCGTTTAGGAACTTTGCCAGTTGGCTGGCAACGCTATTGCAGTGTAGCAGTACGTGTGCCGGTGTTTCTTCAGATTCAATGCATCCTCTGCACAAGGGGCTGTCTGTGACGCCAATCTTGAAGTTGGCCGTGTGTAAATAACGTCCCAGGATATTATTATAATATACTAGCTATGCCCCGCGGTTTCACCCGTGTTAAAGTAGTTTTGGCGTTAAAGAGTAATAAACATATGTACATCCATACATCTATACTCACAAACTTTGCCAATTATAATATTAGTAAGAAGTGTAGGTACCTCTAACTAATAGCTCGCAGATGGTACATTTTTTCTTACTTCCTTGACTCGTATCGTCATATTTTGGACAATTCACACAATAACTTTATAAATTGTAGTCTAAGTGTTATTCTGATGTATAAGCTATATTATGGTAAAGTTTCATTAAAATCCATTGAGTAGATTTTACGAGAAAGAGTAACAAACATCCATTCATCCATCCATAGTTTAAATAAAATAAAATAAATAAAATAAAAAAGGTTTTTATTCACGTAGACTTTAAAAAAGCGCTTGTAAATAGTCAGAACATGTTTGTAGTAATATAGTTGTATACATTAGATATTATTTCTAGTAACATAGATATTTAGGTACATCTTGTATGAAAACATTTATAAAATTTATTTTATTACAGAAATGATATTTAGCTAGCTCGTATCAAGTTATTGTCAAGAGATTATGTTTAATTATCTAGTTTAAGTCTAATATTTTTACTACATATTGTCAATGGTTCTGTCTATATTAAAGGTATTATTATGACGGACCTTGTGTTAATAACGACGGTCGCGCTTTAATGCTACCACCGGATCCAATGCGCCCCAACTGAGAAGACCCAGCGAAACAAACTCAGTGGGTTCATCTACTACCGGTTTCAACACGACCCAGTTGAGACGGTCCGGCGAAACATACTCAAGCGGGCATGAACACGGGATTTGGTCCAATTAGAGTAATTATTTAGTAGGCAAACACAATATATGCTCGATCGGTTGTCTGAATGCTTATTATTTTAGATTATATTTAGGTATACAAAAGAAAAACTTCGAAACAATAACATTATTCATTTTGAGACAGAGTCAATAATTTTAAATTAAGTATATGATAGCAATCATTTACAGATAGTTCACGTAACACAGCAGATCAGTCATGTCTATATGGCTACAAGATTTCCAGCGAGCAATGTGCAGGTAGGAAGTGAGAGCCAGACGTCTTTGTCATCGATGTACTCTTTAGTGGTGTAATAACCCCTAGCCATAAGTATACGTTTAATATGTGTTTTAAAACTTGTGTCAGGCAGATCAGTAATTTGAGTAGGAAGCTTGTTATAAAACCTAATACAATTTCCTAAAAATGATTTATTAGTTTTGCTTACTCTAAAGCCTGGTATGGCTAGTTAGTTTTTATTCCTAGTATTTATATTATGCAGTTCACTTTTCTTTTTATAATTATGAATATTTTTTCTAACAAACATTATATTCTGATATATATATTCCGATGGCACAGTAAGTATATTTATTTCTTTAAACAAATTTCGCAAAGAATCGCGACTGCCTAAACTATAAATGGCTCTGACTGCTCTTTTCTGCAATACAAAAATAGCACCTATGTCAGCCGCCGAACCCCACAGCACAATGCCATACGACATAATGCTATGTAATACACTAATCTAGCAGTTTGTTCATCTGACAATTGCCTTATTTTCCAGACAGCATAGGAAGCCGAACTTAATTTACCTGCTAACTTTTCAATCTGAGGACCCCATTGCAATTTTGAATCAAGTGTCAATCCTAAAAATACGGTCGATGGGACTAACTCTAATATTAGGTCTTTACCTATGAAATTGCCGTTCTGCAGTACTGGCCATTTCAAATCAAAATAATTTTTGTTTGGCTAAGAATTCTAATTTCAAATTAATTTTATTTTAAAAACATGGATTCTTTTTTCCAAAAGTAGTCATTTCTTTATTGATTAGTGTTACATTTTCATCGCATTTCAATCTTATTCGTCATCATGGATACGTTAAAAATTCGAGTAATTATGGAATATGAGTACCGTCGTGGCAGCAACGCGGCACAAGCGGCACGCAACATCAACGACGTTTACGGAGCTAACACTACAAACCAACGCACCACCTGTTATTGGTTTGCTCGCTTCCGTTCTGGAAATTTCGACCTGAAAAATTAACCTCGCGGTCGTCCGAAGACTTTGGTCGACAATGACGAATTAAAGGCGGTTGTGGAAGCTGATGATACACAATCTACGGCTGAATTAGCAGCAGCTTTCGACGTTAGCGTCAAAACAATATTGGTCCATTTGCGTCAAATTGGTAAGGTAAAAAAGCTTGACAAATGGGTGCCCCACGAACTCAATGATCGCCAGCGCGAAGTACGCGTCGAGACGTGCCTTGCACTGCTCAACAGACACACAAATGAAGGAATTTTGAACCGCATTGTTACCTGCGATGAAAAATGGATTCTGTTTGATAACCGCAAGCGCTCAGCAAGTTGGTTGGATCCTGGTTCAGCACCTAAACAATGCCCTAAACGAAAACTTACCCCTAGAAAAGTGATGGTCACTGTTTGGTGGTCTAGCGCCGGTGTGATTCATCACAGCTTCTTACCAAACGGGGTGAGCATACTGCAGATGTGTACTGTGAAGAACTGAGCACAATGATGGAGAAGCTGGCGCATCTCCAACCAGCATTGGTCAATCGCTCGTCTCCGCTGCTCCTGCACGACAACGCGCGACCTCATACTGCACAGCAGACGGTCTCCAAGTTGCAAGAACTGGGGTTGGAAGCTCTCCGTCATCCGCCCTACTCACCAGACCTTGCGCCTACAGACTACTACTTTTTCCAGAATTTGGATAACTTCTTGGCGGGAAAAAAATTCAATACCCGAGAGGCAGTACAAAATGCCTTTGAAGAATTTGTTGCCTCCCGTCCAGCTGATTTCTTTAAGAAGGGCATCAATAAACTGCCACTGCGATGGCAAAGATGCATTGATTGCATGGGTGATTACTTCGATTAATACAAATAAAAAAATTCATGAAAAAAATTCGTTTAAATTTTTTCATACAAAACGGCAATTTCATAGGTAAAGACCTATTATTTTCGCATTAAGTGCAACTGTTGGTACAATTTGAGTCACATTCGGCAATGAGAACCTGATGCATTTAGTTTTCCCTGCATTTAACAAGAGATTATTTGCCGAAAACCATTCTGATATAAAGCTGAGTGTTTTATTATGCTCAATAAGATCTTTATCCTTTCTATTTACTTTAAATATGAGCGAAGTATCATCAGCGAACAAAACTATGTCTGATACTTTCTCTACCAGATAAGGGAGATCATTTATATAAACTAGAAATAAAAATGGGCCCAATATAGATCCTTGGAGCACCCCCATTTTCACAGGATGACGTGCCGAAGTGGCACCGCCTATCGAAACCATCTGTTGTCGCCCCGATAAATAGGACATCACAAGATCAAGAGATGTGCCAGATATTCCATAGTACTTCAGTTTAACAACGAGCGTACGATGATCAACGCAATCGAAAGCCTTAGAGAGATCACAGAAAACTCCCAGCGCATCCTGTGATCCCTCCCAAGCCTCCAATATTGACCTAATTAATGTGCAACCTGCATCCTGAGTAGAGCGGCCCCTTGTAAACCCGAACTGCTTGTTATGCAATATCTCATTCACGTTAAAGTGCGACAACATTTGGCTGAGCATCAGCTTTTCAAATATTTTACTTAAAGCTGGTAGTATTGAGATAGGCCTATAATTCGTGGCATTTTTTGAACAACCTGCCTTGAAAATGGGTATTATCTTACTTATTTTCATTAAATCGGGAAAGACACCATCACTTATACAGCCATTGAAGATGGCTGCAAGGATTGTAGCAATGTTTAGTATGATTGATTCAATTGCTTTAACAGACAGTCCCCACAAATCTTCTGTGCCTTTCCTTTTAATACTCTTAAAAGCTTTTATAATATCATCACTTGTTACGGATTTAAAACTAAAGTTAGGTACAGTTTGTTTTACGCTTTGATTTAAAAAGAGTTCAGCCACATCTGGTGATGATGCGAGACACTTAGTAATATCCACGGGTATATTTGCAAAAAAAGCAGCTAAAAAATTGGCAATGGTAAGCTTGTCTGAAACCAGTTCATCACCAATATTCAATACTAATGTTTGATAACATAATTACCAACTTTGATGTCTCTGAGAAGTGTTTGGTGGCTGGTGTTCGCTCTGACCATAAATGCCAAATAGTAAAGATAAAAAATGAGATAAATATAAATAAACAAAAAATTAGTTTTAGACCTTTAACAAAATCTAATTTGGGAAAGTTCAGTAACAACCTGGAGAATAGTTTGTGCCATCTATTGCCAAACAAAAGTAAGCCTAACGATATGTACACTACATTATTCCACTGTATTTGCAAAGAATTTAATAAAGCTTGTAAAATAAAAAACATAACGGTTGACAGTAATAAGATAAAATTTAGTTCTTGGGCAACTCAAGGCATTAGACTGAGTAGAGATTTTTTATATGAGTTGTATGACAGAAGGTCCTATAACCCTGATGTCAATTTCATTAATTATGTTAGAAATTATTCAAAAATTTTTAAAAAGGTTTGCATTCAAGCTAAATCTTTATATATAAGAGATAACATTAAAAAATCTGATAATAAAATAAAATCAGCTTGGCAAATAATTAATACTGAAACTGGTAAAAGTAGATCAATAGAGTAGTTACCATAAAGTTAGTATTATACTAACTTTATGATACTTACATACTTTCGCGTTTATAATATTAGTAGGATTATTATTGTAAGGGAAAAAAATGTCTATGGTGCGAACATGCATTGTTTACCACGTTGCATAACGTCGTCGCGTCGCGTCGTCCACTTACATTCTAAACATAACATCGGTCGAATGTCGGATGCCACCGGTGCCTGACCTCAGACGAATAAAATGGAATAAATCACTTTACCGTAACGTTTTAGCGGCTGGGTGCGGCGACCTGTCAACCTGTCACATTATTATAGAGGAACTCGGACTATGTCATTTTTGACAGATGATGCGTTTCCCGAGTGGGATAGAATACAAATGTACTGCTTAGACAACAGCTGGCAAAACTGGCGTAAGAAGGTTGTCTAGAAGAAATCGTCTTGAGCGATTCGGTCACCATTTGTAGTATTTCTCATAATTTTTCGTTTTGTAAATATGAGCCAATGCTACAGACAACCAGACATTATGGGGATAAGGCATAGTCCTACCCCAAGAAGACTAGTTGTTCAAGTCAATGCTTATCCATATTAACAACGGGGATATTTCTTTGAAACACTTTTTCACTTCTTTGTACTTTACAATATAAGTTTGTAAAGTACCAGCACCAGTCGAAGGACTCAGAGCTCACTCGAATTCACTAATTATGGGTCTCAAAAATAGAGTTGTACTGCGCTGGAATTATATCCGAAATGGCAAGACGACTGTCTTAACCACTGAGGCACACGTGCAAATTCCATGTTGTATATTTAAATTAAAATATTTGTACATTTGGGCGTTTTCAATTTAAAGTCCTATCAGGCGAGTAATTACTAGCGATGCCGATAGCTGGCGCCAACATTCCTCCTAAACACGTTGAGATATAATAATATCGATAATATCACGATATTCACCGTAACTTAATTCGCATCGGGTTATTTTTTGTATACTGTGTTCTTGGTCTATATTTATTATTCTGAGAATTAAAACGTTAGTCAATATTTCTCTTAGATTCTGTGGTATTTAATTGGGATATTTTAAAAGCTGATCAAACAACTCATCACCCATCAATTTATTTCCATCAGTTACATAATCTCTATATCAAGTTTTTTTTATTTATTCATTGCAAATTAAGTTAGGGTTTTTACAATTAACTTTATTAAATATATATCTAACACACTACATAGACACCTACTTATTTTCCATGTTCCAACACCTCTTTCACATCAAATTTACACGGGCGTAACTGAAAATGTATTTTGCTCCTAAAATAGTAGTTTAGGCTAAATTTTCGAGACCCGCGCCGGACAACTATTTGGGTGACCCATAAATAGTTGTTCTGAGTCTGGATGTAACTTGTGTCCGTCTATTATATTATGTTTGTAAAGTACCCACCCCGCGAAGGGATTAGATTCTATAATACGGGCGATGTCATTAAAAAAACTTTTCATCAAATTGTATTCTTCACGAACTTATGTTGTAACGTATAATTTGAGACTAACTATTTTGCTTAGAATACAGATATTTATGTTATAGTAGCTGTGCCCGCGGTGTTACTCGCGTTAAATTTTATAAATTTTCTTTGCTATAAACCTCACGGAGCTCGAGACCTTTCCAACGAATGCAAAACCGTGGAAATCGGTTCGTGCGTTCTGGAGTTATAGCGTCAGGAAGGAAAACCCGACTTATTTTTATATAGTAGACTTAACGTACAATATTAAAAAGAAGATTTTTTTTTATTTGCAGTTAAATATTACCCTTTCTAATTTTAAATGGCTTAACTAAGATCAGCTAACGCAATCCCATCAGAATATTTGGATAATTAGTGAGTAATAAAGCTTACAAGACAAGCTAATTCCAACAGAACGCTTATTAAACAGTTAACAATAGGTGTTAGAACCGCTACGAAATCCGTGTTTAAAACAAACTACATGAGTGTAAATGGATTCACTCATGAAATCCCGCCCCACTGTACACGTATGGGCTAAGTTGCAAAGATTTTATAACATAATCACAAAACGGTAAAGCATTTTTATAAATCTGTTTTTAAATTTATTGTTCCATAGTTACGCAGAGTTCGTCGGGAAAGTCTCTGTCTTAATGCACGACAATGCCCATTGTCACACGTCGCGTAGCACTCGTCAGTTTCTTGATGAAGTGGAAATACGCACTATAGACTGGCCTGCACTCAATGTAGGTACACCTCAATCAAATTGAGCATATATGAGATGAGCTCAAAAGAAAAGTACGATCCGATGCACCGATGCGGGTTATAACATCGGCAACTACCAGATTCCGGGCAGATACTGAGTACTTTTTTTAACAGGACAATCTCAATATCAGTTTTTGAGCCGCTCCAGGTTTGGGACTTTACTATCTACAAGTGAACACGCTACACCTAGACCAACGAGGCACTAGTACCTACCAATAGAAATGTTAATTTAGTCATATAAGGGCCTTCGTCAATGAACACTTCAGTTTTAAGTATGTAGGTACCACATAGCTGTATATTAGCTACGACTTCCTCAATTAACATCTGCCCATACAATAGTAGAACATAATTACAAGCAGTAAACGTGTTCGACAAACACCTAGCACTCGTGTTTATAATCTTAGGAACCTTTAGGTGGTCGCAAACAAACGTTTTGTTTGAGCGCCAATTTGGACCGGCTGAGCTTTCAACCTCACCAACTTATAACATCACTTACATCCGCAAAATAAACCTTATTTTCACTTAAATAGAGATGAAAAAACCCGCAAAGGAAAGCTGCATTTATGCTCTTAAATTTTAATTACGAAACAGTACTGACACACACGCGTTGTGTATTCGCGAATGTGCTAATTCAAAAGCGCAGAATGCTTTTAATGGGCACTTATATGGCGTGCACATTCCGAAATATTTTGCACATTGGTAAATGTATGCTTTTGTTAATTTGGTAACGTCGATGACTCATAACGTAAAGCAAGCGGCGGATGAGAAAGATTGTGCTATTTTGTTAGGAGAGGCGTTTTATGATCAGAAATAAATTGAGTCTAAACGGAGTTCTTTCTTAGGCGACTCAAGTACTGATCGTACTTCTCCGGAATGGCTGAACCGATCTTCTTCAAATTTAATACAGTGGTAGTGACCATAACTTATTAGTGTTATTGATAACTGATGTACAGACGCCAGCACATCCAGCAACCCCAATCTGTCAAATTTCTTTTATAGATTTTCAACTTTATCACATAAATATAAAGTTCACTTTCAATTGGGGAAATTTGATAGTTTGGGGTAGCTTGATGAGCTGGCGTATGTACCTACCCATTATAGCAATAGATGATATTTGATTAGATTTTACATATTCTTTTTTTTAATAAAATGTGATGGCAAACGAACAAGTGGGTCACCTGATGGTAAGATATCACCGCCGCCCATGGACTCTCGCAACACCAGAGGAGTCGGAAGTGCGTTGCAGGCCTTTAAGAAAAGAATAGGCTCACTTCTTGCAGGTTGTCATGTCATACCGGGTCGGAAATACCTCCGCAGCTAATTGATTCCACAGAGCGGTAGTGCGCGGCAAAAAGTTTCTTGTGAAACGTACGGTGGTAGATGCCCATTCATCCAGGTGATAAGGATGAAATTTCCACTTTTGGCGAGAGGGCTTGTGGTGGTATGTGGCGGCAGATATAAGCTCGAACAATTCCTCTGAACACTCCCCGTGATAAATGCGGTAGAGGACACATAAAGACGCCACGTCTCTCAGCAGGGTAAGAGGATCAAGCCAAATAGTGGAATATTCGTAGTGCATAGGTACGGCACGGAATATACCTAGTTACTGAAAACAACAAATGTGTCATTGCAATAATTGTAAAAGTATAGACATATAGTAAAAGATCGTATAACTACTGACACATAACTCAATATTTGCAATCAGCAAAATGCCTTGCAGACCTAGGTTGTTGTGTTCGGTTAAATATAGTGCGCACCTACCTATATACTCTCTGGTCACAGGCGCTGTAAATAATTTGAAAGTAATCTTTCTCTTTGATTCTACGCGTATGGTTCAACTTTTTTTTTAAAGATAACGCCCGCACCAGAGTATCTCTTCTCTGTCACGGGGTACTTTACAAACATATAATAGACGGACACAAATTACATCCAGACTTAGAACAACTATTTATGGGTCACACAAATAGTTGTACGGCGCGGGACTCGAACCTGCGACACGTAGAGACGAGGCGACTGTCTTAGCCGCTGCGCCACACATGCAGGCGAATTGAATCCAATCCAACCAAAAAACGGTCAATTTCGTAGTTTCGTTTCATGGGTCGCATTCCGTAATCGAACACTACAACTCGAGACTTATCAAGGTCTTGTTAGGGTCCCGTAAACAAAGAGTATCAATATTCCTATGCTTCCGCAGTCCCATCATCCGTATGTCCGTCTGTCAGTCCGTCAGCGGGCCGTATCTCATGAAACGTGATAGAGAGACAGTGAAATTTTCAGTGTACCTATTGTAAAAACAAATAATAAAAGTTTAATATAATAAGAATTAGTATGTTTCTTTAGTATTTTTCTTTTATGTGTAGGTATTTTTAATGTATTTAACTATTCAAATATTTGTTTTTTTATTATAATATGTAATGGGGGTTAACTGTACGTAGACTTCACAGGTGGCCGCTATCAGAATATCAGCGTTGTGGCCATATTGCCACGGCCAAAGATGAGATAGTTGCCTTTTCACCTAGAACTGACTATTTATATTATAAGCCTTTCAATATGTACGTTTCTGTTATTGTATCATTTGGCTGTTATGTACGTCCTGGTAATGAATTAATATATATAAATAAATCATATTGTCTTTTCTTTCATTCAGTTGTGGTAATCTTTTGGGGAGGCCTTTTTCCATCAGTGGACATTATTCGGTGATGATGATTACATCGATACTAATGCAAGTCGGTAAGTAGGTACATGTTAGATTTTATTTCTTTTTTACTTATTTGCCATGTTTATTGCAATAATACATTACGTCATCCTTTACATGTACATACGCCATCACATCCAGTTACCCCAATCTGTCAAATTTCTTTTATAGATTTTAAACATTATCACAAAAGCATAAGCTTCACTTTCAATTGGGAAAATTTGACAGATTGGGGTAGCTTGATGTGCTGGCGTCTATACATGATCAAGACAGCTAACTTCCGACAGCAACACGCGATGACACTGGTGGTGGTCCATACCTCGCAATCGCCGCATAGATAGACTATGGAACTGTCTTATCTATGCGTGCGAACTTCAAAGTCTCGAGAGATTCTAGTGATCTTACTAGTTCTAATAAGAAATAACATTCTGGTCGTATTTCGATCATGGCGGCCAATAACATTATAGTTAGTGCACGTCGTGACTTCACAAACGGTTTTTCATACGTGGTGGAATTGCTCGAATCGCATGTCCGTCGCTTGGGGAAGCAACGGGGTATGTGGGGTTCGACCCACTAAAGTCACCACGGTAGCTAGTCTCACAGTGCTTGTAACGGGGCTCTGGGTACTCGTGAACGATCACACCAGTACCCCCGCCGTGCACTGCAGCTTTCGCTAGACTATAACCCGGGAAAGGGAGGGGGCATGAATGCCTCCCCCTCTACCTGCACCTACACTCCTATGATCCGATGGGACAGCTAGCAGCATCGGAAAGGGGTCAGTAACAAGACGGTTTCTGAAATCCACGTGCGTATTGCGTAGTAGGTATACGGCTGTTTGAACTCGGCTTGATCAAAACGGGATCTTTAGTATTTCAACCGTCCTGCTGATTTATAAAACAAATATGTTTTAATATAAAATAGTAATAGGTATCTAGAGCATTAAAAGTTACAACCCTACAGCTTCAATAGAGCGTAGGTAATTATTTCATCAACTAGGCTTAGGGTCGTAGCACACATATCAAAACGGAAAGGGATCGTTACCGTATCAACTCAAGCCGTTCAGTATTATTTGTATGAAACTCCTTACTGCAACGCACACTCATCGGAATCGTGACGTAATCGCATCGCCTCGGACAAGCTCACGAGGCTTTCCGTACCCTCGCTTACGGCTCTCCGTACGCTAGCTAACGTATCTTCGTCCACTGTCCGCCCGCGCGGTCTGCGTTGCCGCACGTGCTGTACGATTCACGAGAGAGAATATTCATTTTATTTTATACCAAAATATGGATAAAAACTTGCTTGAACTAACAACGTCTAGCCGTCAACCAGCGGTCGGCGAGCCGTAAGCGCGGCGTCGCCTAGCTGTAGCCGAGTCGACGGGGCAGAGCTTCTGATCCGCTTACGTTACGTGGTTACGTAAAGTGACCGACTGTTTGACGCCGAGGAGAAAGGCGAGGCGGTGACGATCCCTTTCCGTTTTGATAGGTATGTGTGCTACGACCCTTAGTTACCTTACTGCCCATATTTATACTGTGACTTTATGCAGTGGACGTAATTTGGCTGACATGATGATGATGTATTCAAGACGCTCAAGTTCATCAAGAAGGGAGAGTTAAATGAAGTAAAAAAACAAACTTTTACTAAACTTAATTATGTTTTATTCGTCACTTACAACTAAAAGTATTATCCTAATTGAACCTGAAGGCTAGTTGAGATGCCCCCGACTTTTCTGTTATGGCTTATACACTAAATTTTCATTCCATTGTCATTTACTCCCGAATAATAAGTAAATAAGGTGCTTAATTTTGTCATTTTCCGCATGGGATCGGACTAATGTTGCATTAAGATATCGGACTTAATAATAATGTGTTTTTAGTTGGTCCTTAGTAAAGAACAGGGTTTCTTAGTGGGGTCCACGGACTCCTTAGGGGTCCATAGTTTGTGTATCAGGGGTCCACAGTTAGATAGTTAACTCTTAACATATTAATTAGGAAATTGTGTTTTAAGCTAAGCATTTCTCAGCAAGGCCACTAACTTGAAAAATCAGGTAACGGCTTGTGCAATTCATGCCGAAACGTCGGGTAAACCAAAATGATTTGCCTTAAATTGTAATCTTGATCGTGACCCGTGTCCATAATATATGATTATGTGTCAGATCGCAAAAGTTTAAAATACCAATACTTAATTGTTTTTTTTTTAATATATTGCTTGTTTTTTCTGCTATAAATATTCTTTGACAGGGGTCCGTGGGATTGTTTAAATTGTGAAAGTGGTCTGTGACCGCAAAAAGTTTGGGAAACCCTGGTATAGAAGAAGTGGGGATAATCTGTCCATTTCTCGAGAAACCACTATTAATATGGAGATTGAGATACAGGGATTTAAATCACTAGTGCGGACTTTGTTTTAATAACCTAACCGTTAGAAAACCCCCGACAGTAACTATTTTTGTAAAGAGTTGATACTCTTACACTACTGGACCGATATTTAAACATAGCTAAGAACCACCGGAACTGGCTTTCAAATAAAAAATACGCTACGAAATCGGTCAATCCGTTTGAGAGCTACGATTCCACAGCCGGACACACACAGAGACAAACAGACATATAATGATAATAATATATAGGGACAATGTCACACAGATCATCCTAGCCCCAAACTAAGCAAAGCTTGTACTATGGGTGCCAGGCGACGATATACATACTTATATAGATAGACAGATACTTAAATACATAGAAAACATCCATGACTCAGAAACAAATATTCGTGCTCATCACACAAATATTTACACTTACCGGGATTCGAACCCAGGACCACCAGCTTCGTAGGCAGGAGCACTACCAACTAGGCTACGGTGATCGTCGTCAAACATATAAAACCCCTATTTTTGCGTCAGAGGTTAAAAAAAATAGTACTTATGGTCTAAAATTTGATATCGATAGGGCTTTTACCAACTATAGCTATTAGTCCAGATGAAGGGAAAAATAAATACCTACTATGGTGTTCTCATACTTTCCCTTTCGTAGTTACGTTAAAAAGTAGTAGTAGTGGGGTAGTATTTTTTAATTAAAATCTTTAGCACATGGATGTACAGACGCCAGCATATCAATCTACCCCAATCTGTCAAGTTTCCCCAATTGAAAGTGAACCTTATACTTTTGTGATAAAGTTGAAAATCTATAAAAGAAATTTGACAGATTGGGGTAGTTGGATGTGCTGGCATCTATACTATAAATTATTAATAGGCACTATTTATTTACTATGAACACAAGTAATGTTTATATTTTATATAAAATTTACGAAATAACCCATCAACATTCAAAACATAATGACAGAAAATTCATTTCACAATAATGCTGATTAAAACACACAATTAATTCTCAAGCCATAACTAGACAAGCCGGGTATGTTTAAGTCACTCATTTCGGTTTAGTTTCCTGGTCTGTTACATATCTGATGTAGATGGTGTCCTCCGGTTTGGGGTCTTCGACTTGGGTCTCGTCTAGTTGGGAGCACGCGATAGCTAACGCAGAGCCGTCGTGGGAGAAGCTGAGCGAGGAGACAGCGGTGTTGTACCTATGGAACTGACAGAGACGCTTCTTGTTGAACCCATCCCAGATGTTGACGTACCCATCGGAGCCGCCGGTCGCAAATGTGTTGTAGACGGAGTGGAAGCTTATTGCGTTCACAGGGTAGATTTTTTCAAGGCCTGAAAGTAATGAATTAACTTATTATCCTACTAATATTATAAACGCGCAAGTTTGTAAGTATGGATGGATGGATGTTTGTTACAAATTCACGTAAAAACTGCTGAATGTATTTTAATAAAACTTTAATATAGCTTATACATCAGAATAACACATAGGCTACAATTTATAAAGATGCTGTGTGAATTGTCCAAAATATGACGATAAGTGTCAAGTAGGAAAAAATCTACCATCTGCAAGCTATTCCGGCGTGCACTGCCCAAACCGCTAGAGGTACACATCCTACTAATATTATAAATGCGAAAGTTTGTGAGTATAGATGTACATATGTATGTATGTTTGTTACTCTTTTATGCCAAAACTACTTTAACACGGGTGAAACCGCTGGGAGCAGCTTGTTTTAAATAAAAACAACTACGTCGTATTCTGTTTACGGCTCGCTGTCGCTTAAGATTAAACCCTATAGTTCTATTGTTAAGACCATTATATTATTATTCCCTAGCTTTTCCTTTCTTTATCATATGGGCAGTGGCTACCCTGGTGTCAGAGTTGTTTAAGCCGCCAAGTAAGCCTCTGACATGGCCTAAATCTATCTAGCCACTTTAACCTGGCATCCTGAAGAATGCAGGTACAGTTCTCTATTGCTTGTTAAGTTTATATTAATATTGTCATAGGTTGTGGCCACCTAGGACAAATCATTGTGTGAAGACCACAGTTATTTCGTTTATCTGAGTGTATTTAGAAATATATAAGTATGTTTATCAGTTGCCAGATAGCCATAGTTCAGGCTCTGCAGTTTGGGATCAAATGACAGTGAGTTAAATGTCCTACATTCTTTTATTATTATATCTTTATTGTACAAATGGCGGCCCTATCGCTAGGTGCAATCTCTTTCAGGCAACCGTTGAATGGACCAGGATTGAAGAAAATGTAGTCCGGTATATAACGGCATTAGACAACAGTTCTAACGCCATGTTAGCAACTAGCTGGAAAATGTCAGTGATATCAATAAATTCAAGACTTCAATCTTATGAGATTGAAGTCGACTGCAAGATGCGTAATTATTGTAACTCATACGATATTGTAAAATTCACTACTGATGTTGGTAGAGGCTAGGAGTGGGCGTTGAATCAACGAACCGTCTTTTAAAACAGTTTTTCTACTGTTAACGAGTCAGCCGTTTTCTCTCTAGCGCAAAACTAGTTGAATTTATCAACTTATTTCATTCAACTATATACGCAAAACAGTCGCACGTTGACGTCAACGAAAGTAGTTAAATTTATCAAACTATTTCATCGAACGATATACGCGAAACGGTCGCACGTTAACGTCAACGATGATCAGCGAAAATATTTGAATTTATCAACCTGTTCCATTCAACGATATACGGGAAACGGTCGCACGTTAACGTCAACGATGATCAGCGAAAATATTTGAATTTATCAACCTGTTCCATTCAACGATATACGCGAAACGGTTGCACATTAACGTCAACGAAAGTTCAACGTCGTCAACGAGACGAGTTGCATCGTTGGCCGTTTTTGCGTTAACGAAATGAAACTGCTTACTATAAACGCAGGGCGCTTACTGCTTATACGAGCGAGTGAAACGCCTACAGTTTTAAGTTGTTTGCGAATAAGTGAGATGTATGTTTTTCCGTTCCGTCCGTTTTATTATGCAGTTGTTATTGTATTATTTACCTCAAAATTAATTAGTTTATTTCAGCGACAAGTAGTGTTCAACGAATTTTTAGTTTTGAAAATTTTAATACTTAATAGGTTTTAGAAAGCTCGTTATTTGTTTTGTTTTTGTTTGTATATTGGTTAAACATAAAGTTAGTTTATTAGTAGCTATAAATAAACACTGCATTAAATAAAAAAAAATGTTTATAAAATGTCGGCAGCGGCACGGAAATGAAGGGAAGTTTATATCATTCTATTCTCTAGATTAATTAATTATTCGATTCAATTGCTCACTCGCTCTAACAAAGTTAAAAAAACAATGATGATTTAGTTACACAAATGACTACTTTTGGTTAGTTAACAAGTTTCTCTTTCTTTTCAACTAGTTGACTGATTATAGTAAACGGTTACATTTCGTTAACGCCAAAACCCACCTCTAGTAGACGCCAGTTAGTAATAAAACATAAAATGAATGAAAACTTATAAAATAACATTCTATATTATTATTGAAGTTTAAATTATTGAAGAAAGAATTAAGAAACTTTTTAATGTGAAGGACCACTCTGTCTTATCATTTAACTGCGGAGATATTTTCCATCCAGTATGCCATGGCAACCTTTAAGAAGCGTACTAATCCCTTCCTTAACGCCGGCAACGCACGTGGCCTTCATCAAGTGTCCATGGGCAGCGGTGATCACTTACCATCAGTTACAATAATAATTAAATATATGTTTATACATACCGCCATCTTTAATCCTATGACACTTGAATGCATATTTCTTCTTCTGCACCTCTGGGTTACTGTCAAGATACTCAACTGCTACTCTGCCTTCGATGGAGCTCAGTACATATCCCTGTTTATTGGGGAACACTCGGATACAACGTGTCTGGTATTTCAGTGAGGACTCTCTTCTTTGGTTCACGTGGCCCATGTTTCTTACATCCCACACGAAGATCTTGCGACCTGAGGTGCCGACTACGAATTTTTCACCAACTATGCTCATTGTGTAGACCTGGAATTCAGATATTTAAAATTAAAGCTGTATATATGTAAAAATTAAAACCCGTCCTAGTATTTTTGGCTTATAATATACCATTTATTTATTATACAGTGCTGGTTAGAATTGGTAAGGCTTTAAAATTATACACACAGTTAAGCTGTTTAAAAACAAATTGAAGACATACTAAAGACTTATGGCAGGTATTGAACTGATGAATGTTTTCTACCCAATGTGAGCTTGAATTCTGTAGACGCACATGATGCCTACAGTTTTATGTCTTTCACATGATAATGATAATAATACTTGAACTAGTACACACAAATACTTTAAAATTGTTGACTCACTCAACTCACAGCAGAATATTTCAACAATTTAAGTAATTGTTGAAATATTCTGCTGTGAAATGTTAATGTTTTGTACCCAATGTGAGCTTGAATTCTGTAGACTCACATGATGCCTACAGTTTTAAAATGTCTTTCACATGATAATGATAATAATACTTGAACTAGTACACACAAATACTTTAAAATTGTTGACTCACTCAACTCACAGCAGAATATTTCAACAAATTAAGTAATTGTTGAAATATTCTGCTGTGAAATGTTTTTTCACCAACTATGCTCATTGTGTAGACCTGGAATTCAGATATTTAAAATTAAAGCTGTATATATGTAAAAATTAAAACCCGTCCTAGTATTTTTGGCTTATAATATACCATTTATTTATTATACAGTGCTGGTTAGAATTGGTAAGGCTTTAAAATTATACACACAGTTAAGCTGTTTAAAAACAAATTGAAGACATACTAAAGACTTATGGCAGGTATTGAACTGATGAATGTTTTCTACCCAATGTGAGCTTGAATTCTGTAGACTCACATGATGCCTACAGTTTTAAAATGTCTTTCACATGATACTTGAACTAGTACACACAAATACTTTAAAATTGTTGACTCACTCAACCCACAGCAGAATATTTCAACAATTTAAGTAATTGTTGAAATATTCTGCTGTGAAATGTTAATGTTTTGTACCCAATGTGAGCTTGAATTCTGTAGACTCACATGATCCATACAGTTTTAAAATGTCTTTCACATGATACTTGAACTAGTACACACAAATACTTTAAAATTGTTGTCTCACTCACCTCACAGCAGAATATTTCAACAATTACTTAAATTGTCGAAATATTCTTCTATATAGAATATACATTTTCAAATCATTGGTGGAATGTGGAATGCCATTAAATAAATAACAATAAAATATGAGCCGCTTTTGGAAAGAAAATTAAATACAGTATAAACGGTATTTAACACTACTTGCTTAACAACAAAGACACACTTGATTTAACAAAAAAGTCCTTAAAATTTTGAAATCACTTGACTTCTGTTTATCTTATTGTCCACAATGATACATTCTAGGTTATATCACATTTATATTACAATTACTTTAGTGCGGGGCAATAACTTTTCTAAATTAATAATAAAGTTTATTTACTTTAATACTTTATCCTCTTTCTTACAAAAATAAGATTATTTGAACTCCAGAAAACTGCCAATATGTACGTTTTATGCCATTTATAGCATCATTGTCTCTAATTTTCGCTATATAGAGTTCGCACTGTATTGAGTATATACAGTGCAAAGTCTTATATATTTTCAAAAAGGTTAGAGATTTAAAGATGCTCCAATACAAATAAATTTAATTCTTCAGATTTTCTTGACTATTAAGGTTTAATACTACTAGTTGCTTAGGAATATTTCCTTTATAGCCTTTGGTAAGGGAAACCTACATACCCAATTAAATAATAAAAGTAGTGTTAAAAGCTTAGGTTTTAACTATCAGTTGTTAGTATGAGTAACAGTAAAACCTTATTAGACAAGTTAAAAAAGTTTTGAGTGTTACCCTTTCATTCCCCTGATTGTAAGTGCCAACACAATTGGGAACTCTGCTATCCCACATCTTCACTGTACCATCCCAGCTCCCGGTGAGCACAGCGTTCACCTCATTAGCAAATTCCACACATCGTATTGCGCCCTTATGTTCACCGAGCACTGTCTCACTGCCTGCATTCAGGTCATACATCTTGAGTATTTGATCTAAACCCCCACTATAGGTGTGTACTGCATCCTGAAATGATTATAAAACAACAATAAATATAAACATAATTATCATCAAAATCAAAAATTCTTTATTCATAAATTTTACATTTATGTGGAATCGTCATATTTTTTTACCCTACCGTGCAGTGCATGACATGGCAGCTACTGAGAAACACTGCCAAAAAACTCAGTAGGAATCCTTTTTTAAAATAAAATATACTTAAGATTAATTACAATCATGTGTGTTGACTCAGAACAACTCAATCCCAAGCACTTTTATCACTTAAATAATCTGATATTTTGTAATATGCCCTGCTACACAATTTGGCTTTAATAATTCTTTTATACTTATTCGTAGACAATTCTCATATCTTAGGACAACTAACATACTGGCATCTGATTGTAAACTAGGCAAAACCTATACTAAAGCCAAGACAAGACAAAGACAGAAATAATAATAAATAAAACACAAAATAGTTTATTGTCACAAATAGCAATAAGAAAAGCATTGAATTGTGTTTGGAGCCTCATTTTAAACAAATATTTGCTTGTATATAAATATTTTATTTATTAAGAAAACCAACAGTGATACAAATAACACAAATTACAGGATACAATATAAAGGGAAGGCCAATGACAGGTTTTAAATAATAAAAAAATATATAATGTTATAATGCAACAAATTATTTATCAGACATTGATGTGATGAGATCTGCATCAAGACTACTGCATACTAAAGTATGCAGTAGTCTTGATGTTAGGTATACATACTTAATTTTAAATTTTTTATATACATTCTAAAGTAAAACATACATATATACAATTTTTTTTACCAAGAAAAGTAGGTTGTATTATGTGCTCGAGCAATTCATGTAAGCACACTATTTTAGGCATAGTTCTTGCGCGATGGGGTACATGCAACATTGGAGTGTAACAAGTTTGTCGTAGAGGTGTGTTAAATGTTACTTGAGACAGCAACTCAGGGCAGTCAAGGCTTCCATTGAGGATGTCATATAGCACACACATGTCTAATCCTTGCATAGTTCTTCGAGGGTTAACATGCCATGAGAGCTGCAACTTTATTGGTAAGATATTGCGGGTATTATTAGTATTGCATATTGACTAGACTCAGTTCTTCCATACCAGCCATTAGATAATAATGTAACAGTATTAATAATGTGGAGATAAACATATTACTAGGAATATTTTCTGATTATTTACAAGTCCTTTTAAGTCTACATTTCTAATAGCCTTTCATTACTGTTAAAAGTTTATATTAATACAATACAAAAAAAAAAATTATTTTTATTTTATTAGTTCCATTTCCCTTTGCTTGTTAACTGTTTCTCTTGTCTTGACAAAGGCCTCTTCTACTCCAAAAATAAATTTATTTTATTTATTTATCGCTCCCTTAGAACTATCATTAGCATGTTCACCCATAGATAATGAGGTGGTGCACGAGAGTCACTCGACCAGTAGTTTGAGTTAAGAGTAATATAACATTATTCAATCAATAGTTGCCGGCAGGTCTCAAGATATTGTGAGTATCATAAAGTTTAATTTTAAAATCATATTATCTGCAAGGAATCATTCAAGGCTGATTACATATAGAAAAAAAAGCTTTGTTTTTCTGACAATAATAATAACCTACAAACATATTTAAGTAAGTAAAAAAAATATTATAAAAAGCCGGAATCAAAAACATTTTTGGAAGCCCTGGTGACGTTAAGATGTAAACTGGAACTACCATGCTTCAGAAATTGTGGTTTTACAGGGTAGAACACACGAAACCTTACCCGAAAACAAACGTCCAGAACGGGAAGCTCATGGTTGTATTTATGGCGTTCCGTGTTTGAAGTGACATCGTACAACCTCACAGAAGAATCCCATGACGATACTAACAGGAATTGATTAGATTTCGGTGCAAATTTAACACTTGATATAACATCCTCAGGCAAACTCTTCAATTTAAACTCGGTGCGGGATTCCGCCACCCGCGTCACTGTCATTGTGGAAGCAATTTTGTTGGTTGTTTAAATATTACACCAAAATAAAAATACTATCTTCGTTTTCGAAGAATTTTATGATTTTAACGTAAATAGCGGGATAATAGTACCGCATTCAATCCATCCATCAACGAAAACGCAGAACAGATAAAAAAAACATGGGTTGCCAGTCATTAATTGTAATACCCTTGATCTGTAAATATGATCCAGTAGCCGGGCCTATTACGTGTTGCACAGGCCTATCAAAGAGAGTACGTTAGGCAGATTTTTATACCATATTTATTGCTGATCAATAAAATAATATAACTATATTATAACAAAAAGTTTTTTTTTCAAATAATATCACTGATAGTTCAGTGATATTATTTGAATTAAAAAACGTTTTTTCTACGTTTTTAAATTAAGTAATAAACCAGAACAATTAATTTAACATCTTAACATAAACGAAAAATAATAAATTTAATGATGTCCATGTTTTAGTCGCCTTTATTTTATTTTTGATGACGTATTAATAGTTGCATGTTAAATTATAAAATTTTATATAGGTACAAATCGTGAACGCATCTCTAAAAAGTACATGACATTTATTATATACAAGAAATAAAAATGAAACCAAAGCATAAAACATTACTGTTTAACTTTACCGTATCACAATCATTTACGCATGAGAATTATTATACTAGGCAAAAAAAAATTATGTAAAGATTTTAGTTTATATGATTGTGTAACATGCTGCGGACACTGAACGCATCTTTATAATTGACATGTTTGTGATGAGGTGTGAATCGTAAAAGAAATCTCCGTTTTGCAGAAATGATTTCACGAAAATCCGTTGTACCTTAAAGTTTTGTGATGTTCCATTTGTGCTATTTAGCTACGAATATATAGAAAAACGAATACAATAAACAGTGCCTCGTTAAGTAACATAAATGTGTATCAAACCACCGCGCACCTAAGTCGGTTCCAATAGGAACGAATGGAGTGATCTGTATAATAATATGAAATAACGATGCAAACCAACTTGAAAACTAAAGAGATGTTTATAGTCAGAGCCTTGGAAAAGATATTGGCGGACAAGGACATTAAGAGGTCCTATCATAGTCAGTTGAAAAAGTCGTGCGAAGTAGCTTTAGGTAAGCCTGACATTTTACATCGTAATGTAATAATACGGAACATATTTATGTAGTATTACATGTATGTTTTATCACCTGACGCTAATTAGGTTAACAGTATATTGTATAGTTTTAATTGTTATTGATAAATGATAGATAGTGAATGTTTTGACCTTGGCGTTAAAAGTTGGGGCCTACTTTAAACTTGCCTTATCGCGTTAGGACGAGCGACGTAGTAATCAGCAGTGCAGTGGATCTAATGTTGGTGAAATATGTGAATCCATTAATTTGTGTTGTTTAGTAATCAAAGGATCTTATGTACACTTCAAAGTATCTATTACTTCTTCTAGGTAAGGTGTAGCATAGATACCGTATCAGTAGATACATCAGGACTATGATAACCACCTCTATGTCCTATGTAATAAATATGATGTTAATGTCAAAGTGTATTAGCTAAAGTAGTATCAATGGTACCCATATTTCACAGTTATGTGCAAGTTTGTCATACTTTGCATACTTCCTGTATTTTAATGGAAAGAGTAGTTGATAAGTATAAAGCACTTTATTATGTAAATAAGGCTCCATTTAAGTGTAACCTTGAGTGTTGCATTATAATTTTGATGTCCACTCAAGACAACAATAGTGTTAGATCATTAAATATGTTGTTATCAATTATGCTCCTTTATTTTTTTGTAATTTGTTGGATCACTAGTCTATACTGTTGGCTTATTGGCAAATGCTTGCTTTTCACACTGGAGGTTGTGGGTTTTGATTCCCACCCAGGACAGATATTTGTGTGCATGAACATGTCTGTTTGTCCTGAGTCTGGGTGTAATTATCTATATACAAAAGTATTTACAAAAACAAAATAGTATATCAGTTATCTGTTTTCCTAGTACAAGTTCTGCTCAGTTTCCGATCAGGTGGCTGTGTATAAATAATGACCCAGGGTATTATTATTATTTTATTAATATTGACCATCCTAAATACCTAAAGAAATATGAAATGTTCATTTATTCTTGACATTGTCCACATCCTATGTGGATTACATGAGTTATCATTATATAAGATAGAATTGTTGTTGTCTTCTGACACACATACACAAACACGCACACACACACACACGCACACATGCACACACACACATAAACACACTCACAGACACCGTCGCACACACAAGCACAAACACTCACTCATGCTTCTACTCACACGTGCGCGTACAGTCACATGGCGTAAGTGCTTACATAGATTTAGTTCACTTTTGTATACCATACTTAAGATTTAATATTTAAGTTATAAACGTAATCAAGCTAAGGGAGAGCGGCCTCTCCTGGCACAGGTGTTTTTACACTTAAAAGGAGAGGTCAACCTCAATATTGTTAAACCAACTTTGTCTATGAATAAAACATTTTTCATTTTCATTTTCATTCTGAACATGTTTTATGATTTCTTTTACAAAGTCTATTCATTTCAGACATAGAAGCTTCAGTAGATGAGAAAGCATCCAAATATAAATGTAGATGTTTAACCTTTGTTTGTATTGCATCATTAATGGTAATTTACATATTTTTATGAGTAATTTTTATTATCTGGAACAAAACTGTATGTCTAGCAGTGGCAAAGATTATTCTTGAACACATATCTCCACATACTAAATACACATAATAAATTGGAACACTGAGAATATGATAAAACTTCTATAATAAAATTACATGTTACATTATATATTTGAATTGAGATGAATTGAATGATATATTTAAATATTATTAAAATAAAGCATATAATATTTTAAATTTTATGCATTTTTTTTTTCTTATTACAAATAACAAAATACAACTATCATTTAACTAATGACTGGGTATAATTATCTATATAAGTATGTATTTACAAAAGAAAAGTAGTATATTAAGTATATCAGTTATCTGATTTCCATAGTATAAGCTCTGCTTAATTTGGGATCAGATGGCAGTGAGTGCATAATTTTTTTAATAACTTTAAATTGTTCCTTAATACACTGTCTTCCTCCCTCCTACCAAACAGAACCATGTTGCTATGCCCAAGAGGGTCTTTAATTGATTATTTTTTTATTTTATTTTTCTAATTACATCCAGCCAATACATTCAGCAATTCTGCCAGTGTCATGTAGTGGCTACACATGGGATAATGCAAGATTAAGATTTATTTAGAACAACCACTAAATTGTGGTAATTGCGTGGTAATTGCGCTTAATTGAAACTATTCTAACAACATCTGCAAATTTTATTATGGAATGAAATATACTATTGAATATTGAGTAAATTTTCAATAGCCTATTTATCTGTTTGTCGCACCTTTGCAGTCCCCTGTTCCCACTAGGAATTGTATGAGGCTAAGCAGGGAGCAATTTTAAGCAGGAAAATAGAACAGTATATTTTGAAAAACAATATTACATTGTTGTTCTGACCAATAATGGAAATACCCAAGAACCAGATAAATCTCATTTCTTTATTGTTCATAATCACATTATACTAGAATGACTTATTGTTTAGCGTAAACAATCTGTAATTTACTTGCTGCACCACTTTCACTATTTTGTACATAATACTTAAGTTCTGATACAAGTTATTAAAATTCAAGTACTTAAAAGCAATTGAAAACACTTGATAAAATATGAACCTATAGAACCTTAAGGCATTGACACCTTAAAGTTCTATATTTTTATTACAATTAGTAACTTTTACTGTGATTATAGTTTGTTTATGGATTGGTACTACAAGATATGTTCTGCTTTTAAAAAGTTCAATGTAGACCTTGTCCTTGCAGCCTTGTTATATGTTCTGGAGACAAGTTGTCTGCAGGTAATTTGAAAACTTGTATGTTGTTAAAATATGATATGGTTAAAATAATGTGGATGTAGCGACATAAGTTATAAGAAATCATCTCCTCATTCTGCCTTGCTATCTTTCTTCACTTCAAGTAAAGGTTCTATTCAACCAGTATTTATGTATATGATACAGTACTAAATTTAATAATAATAGCAAATTAAGCTGTTATTTACTAAAGAATTTCTCAAACATTTTTATTTTACAATACAGGATATAGTTCTAAAATAATAATAATATCCTGGGGCTTTATTCACACATCATCTGATCCCAAACTAAGCAGAGCTTCTGCTATGGAAACCAAATAATTAACACACTACTTTTCTTTTGTAAATACATAGTTATATAAATAATTACTCCCATATTCTGGAGAAACAGACATGTTCATGCACACAAATATCTGTCCTGGGTGGGAATCAAACTCACAACCCGTGGCGTGATAGGCATATATCTACCAACCACTCTTACATTTACTTTAATATTTTACTAGACTACACCGCTGCATTGTGAGCTTGACAAGTACATTTATATGTTAAGCCTTAATCTGACACTGGTATAATAGTTACAGTCTCATTTTAAACTGTATTGTATTGTTATTTGATGAATAAGGCTTAATATTCAATCACTGAATAAATTCATTACCAAGAAAAATCTGAAAAAGTCACATGCAACATAGAAAATCTATTCAATTAATAACCTACACTTTTTCTTGGACATCTTTGAACAAAATCAATTATATGTGAAGTATTAGTCTAGTATACTGATAGTGACATGGATCAGATATTAGATGGACTAGATCAGATATACTTGGGTACAAAGTGACAACCATTTAGATATAAATAAATGAAGTATATATTTTTAAGAGGATTCAGTGAATAGTTTCAGGTCAATGCCAATAGAACCTTGACATTGGACATACTATTGTCTAAAAGGAAGGCACTTTTTTATATTTAAGTAACTATGTATTGTTTATTACTTGTTTACTTAAACCATGTTCCCTTGCAATAATTATATTTTAGTTGTTATGTAAATCTTGCAGATGATAATTAAAATTTTCAGCCAAATAGGGCATATGGCAAATGAGCATAATGTAGGAATTTTATAAGGATTCAGTTTAGTATTAAATCAGTCTCCAATGGCCCTTTAGAACTTTAATTAATTGACATTAGTAAAGAAGAAAACAAAATGCTATTGTGGAAGAAATTTTTGTACAGATGCCAGCACATCAAGCTATCCCAATCTGTCAAATTTCCCCAATTGAAAGTGAACCTTATGCTTTTGTGATAAAGTTGAAAATCTTTAAAAGAAATTTGACAGATTGAGGTAGCTGGATGTGCAGGTGTCTGTATATTCTTCTGATATGCTTCTTTGAAAAGAAACACTTGTACAAATAGAGCAAAATACAACAGTATACAGTACATTCTAAATCAGTACCTACATATATGTTAATTTCTATTAATTTTTTAATATCATTAATATAAATGCAATATCAAAAATAACTTTATTTACATAGACTTTAAAAGGGCTTGGAAATAGACAGAAGTTAGAATAAGTTAAACATTTTTGACCAGTTAATGCCATTTACTCATTATAGTATAGGATATTAATGAGGGTTAACAAACCATTCTATAACTTTCTCTTTATTTACAGAGGAAATCAAAACTGAATTGAAAAATGGAGGCCAAGTGGAATCACCTGAGAGTCCCACATCAGGTACACTTCCTCTGCCTAAAAATGATGCCTCAAACATCATCACAGCAGAGAAATACTTCCTTCCCTTCGAACTGGCTTGTCAGAGTAAAGCATCCAGGATAGTAGTAACAGCCCTTGACTGCTTACAAAAACTAATTGCCTATGGCCATCTTACTGGAAACATTCCTGATTCAACCACACCAAGAAAACTCCTTATAGATAGAATAGTTGAAACAATATGCAGCTGCTTCACAGGACCTCAGACAGATGAAGGAGTACAACTCCAAATCATTAAAGCACTGCTGACAGTCATCACAAGCCAACATGTTGAAGTGCATGAAGGGACAGTCCTTCTTGCTGTCAGAACATGTTACAATATTTATCTTGCTAGTAAAAATCTTATTAATCAAACAACAGCTAGAGCAACCCTCACACAGATGCTTAATGTTATATTCACGAAAATGGAAAACCAAGCCATTGAGTCGGAGGCCAATGGTAATACTGTAACAGAAGTGCAGCATAAACTGCCTAATGGCAATGTGGTTACGGAAGAAACACACCACATTAACGAAGAAGATAAAGAAACAGAACAAACAAAAGTAGATCAAGTAGATGAAGTATTAGAAGCAAAAATAATTGCTAAGCAAATAGTAGATTCAGTTATAGATAATGCGATTAGTATTGCTTTAAAGAAAACTGATGATGATGTGCAAAATGTTCCAGACAATAATGAGAATCCATCTGATTCTCAGGACAGTGTAAGTGTGTCTCAGGAAAGCAATGGTCAAGTAGTCACTGAAGCCACAATCCAAAGGATACCTTCCCAAGAGAGTGTTGATGTTGCTTCTGAGAATGATAACTCAGTAACAGCTAAGTTCACTCATGTATTACAGAAAGATGCTTTCCTAGTGTTCAGAGCCCTCTGTAAATTATCAATGAAGCCTTTACCAGAAGGGACTCCAGACCCGAAGTCCCATGAATTGAGATCCAAAATTTTATCTCTTCATCTTCTCCTATCTATCCTTCAAAACGCTGGCCCAGTATTTAGAAACAATGAGATGTTCATCACCGCTATTAAACAGTATCTCTGTGTAGCTCTCTCTAAAAATGGTGTCAGTTCAGTACCTGAAGTATTTGAGCTTTCATTAGCTATTTTCTTAGCTCTCTTACAAAACTTCAAGGTGCACCTCAAGAAACAAATTGAAGTGTTCTTCAAAGAGATCTTTATGAATATTTTGGAGACATCAAGCTCTTCATTCGAACATAAATGGATGGTTATCCAGGCATTGACTAGGATCTGCGGCGACGCGCAAAGCGTCGTAGATATTTATGTAAACTATGATTGCGATTTATCAGCTGCTAATTTATTCCAGAGATTAGTAAATGATGTTTCAAAGATCGCCCAAGGAAGGCAAGCACTTGAATTGGGCGCGACACCGAATCAAGAAAAATCTATGCGTATACGTGGCTTAGAATGCTTAGTTTCTATACTTAAATGCATGGTAGAGTGGAGCAAGGAACTTTATATAAATCCAAACGCCCAAACTACTTTAGGAGAAAGAACCGTGAAAGAAGACATCGATCACCACAGTATCAAATCCCATGGAGGGTCTAGTTTAAGTCTTGTTTCGACTACTTCTAGTAATATAGGCAATAGAGAAACTTTAGATTCTCCTGAACAATTTGAGGTTTTGAAACAGCAGAAAGAAGTTTGGGAAACTGGAATTGACCTGTTCAATAGGAAACCGAAACGGGGTGTCGCATTTCTACAGGAGCAGGGGCTGTTAGGTACGTCTACTAAAGAAATCGCAGAGTGGTTGCTAACTGACGAAAGACTTGACAAAACATTTATAGGCGAGTACTTGGGCGAGAACGACGACCATTCCAAAGAAGTTATGTATTCTTACGTAGATTCGATGAACTTTGCTAGTATGGATATTGTGGCTGCATTACGACATTTCCTAGAAGGGTTCCGACTCCCCGGCGAAGCACAGAAAATTGACAGGCTAATGGAAAAATTCGCATCTCGGTACTGTGAATGCAACCCAAACAACACATTATTCATGAGCGCCGACACCGTTTACGTTTTAGCATTTTCCATAATAATGCTAACTACAGATTTACATTCGCCACAAGTCAAGAATAAAATGACAAAAGAACAATACATTAAACTCAATAGTGGCATCAGCGACAATAATGACCTGCCACGTGAGTATCTGTCGCAAATCTATGACGAAATCGCCGGACACGAGATAAAAATGAAAACCATTTCTAAGCCGGGCAAACATATGATTGCTAATGAGAAGAAACGAAAACTCATTTGGAATATGGAAATGGAACAAATTTCTACAGCCGCTAAGAGTTTGATGGAATCCGTATCACACGTCCAAACTCCGTTCACTACAGCAAAACATGTAGAGCACGTTCGTCCTATGTTTAAAATGGCGTGGACACCATATCTTGCAGCATTTTCAGTAGGACTTCAGGATTGTGATGATCCCGAAATTGCTTCTTTATGTCTAGATGGCATTAGATGCGCTATACGTATTACTTGTATTTTCCATATGACACTCGAAAGAGATGCGTACGTACAGGCCCTGGCACGCTTCACGCTGCTCACAGCTAATTCGCCCATTACAGAGATGAAAGCGAAGAATATTGACACTATAAAAACGCTGATTACGGTCGCGCATACGGATGGCAATTACTTAGGAACAAGTTGGTTGGATGTTGTCAAATGTATCTCTCAGTTAGAGTTGGCGCAGCTAATCGGCACCGGAGTACGGCCACAGTTTTTGTCAGGTTCTGGTATAAAGCCTCAACCGGACTCGTTAAAGTTTAGCCTAATGTCGCTGGACCCAAGCGTTAAAGAACATATCGGAGAAACGAGCTCGCAGAGTGTCGTTGTAGCTGTAGATAGAATATTCACCGGCTCAACAAGACTCGACGGTGACGCCATCGTCGATTTTGTGAAAGCTCTTTGTCAAGTCTCGTTAGATGAGTTGAGCCACCCTACGAACCCTCGAATGTTTTCACTGCAAAAAATAGTCGAAATATCATATTACAATATGGGTCGTATCAGATTGCAGTGGTCTCGAATATGGCAAGTTTTGGGCGATCATTTCAATAAGGTGGGATGTAGTGGCAATGAAGATATTGCATTCTTTGCAGTAGATTCCCTCAGACAATTGTCCATGAAGTTTATTGAGAAGGGTGAGTTCGCCAACTTTAAATTCCAAAAGGATTTCTTGAGGCCTTTTGAACACATCATGAAAAAGAACAGTTCCCCGACAATAAGAGACATGGTCGTTCGCTGCATCGCGCAGATGGTAAACTCGCAGGCGCCCAACATTAAGTCGGGCTGGAAGAATATCTTCTCGGCATTCCATCTGGCTGCGAGCGATCAGGACGAAGCGATCGTCGACTTGGCATTCCAGACGACAGGGAAAATTATAAGCGAACTATACGAGAAACAATTCCCTGCGATGATAGATTCGTTCCAGGATGCAGTAAAATGTTTATCAGAATTCGCTTGCAACGCGAAGTTCCCCGACACCTCCATGGAAGCGATAAGGCTGGTGAGGTCGTGCGCCACGGCCGTGGGTGCGGCCCCGCAGCTGTTCGCGGAGCACGCGGGGCTGGAGGGCGAGCCCGGCGCGCCCGAGCTGGACCGCGTGTGGCTGCGCGGCTGGTTCCCCCTGCTGTTCTCCCTGTCCTGCGTCGTCAGCCGCTGCAAGCTGGACGTGCGCACTAGAGGACTCACCGTCCTCTTCGAGATTATCAAAACACACGGCGAATCATTCCGTCCTCACTGGTGGAGAGATCTATTTAATATCCTGTTCAGAATATTCGACAATATGAAATTACCTGAGCATCAACTGGAGAAAAACGAATGGATGACTACTACATGCAATCACGCGTTGTATGCTATCGGCGATGTCTTCACGCAATACTTTGACATTCTCGGAACTCTCCTGTTGGAACAACTGTACGCGCAGCTGCACTGGTGCGTGCAGCAAGACAACGAACAGCTCGCCCGCTCCGGCACCAATTGCTTAGAAAATCTAGTCATATCGAACGGCACCAAGTTCAACGACGACACGTGGAACAAGACGTGCCAAATCATGCTCGATATATTTAACAGCACCCTTCCCACCACCTTGCTCACGTGGAAACCTGACGAGAACGAAGACGCGGAGACTCCGCACGTCCGACACGGGATCCTGAAGAAACCACAAGTAGGTGACGATGCGAAATCTTCCAATAGGGTGTTTAATAGTCTTCTTATCAAATGCGTGGTACAGTTAGAGCTGATACAAACTATTGACAACATTGTCTTCTTCCCGGCAACTTCGAGGAAAGAAGACGCGGAGACGTTAGCTTTAGCCGCCGCTGAGCTAACCGGAGGTACTCCAGGAACGGAACAGGAATGTCAGCGTGAAGAACAAGGCATGTACCGACTACTGAGTTCCCCGCACTTGCTGCGACTCGTCGAATGCCTAATGTGCAGTCACCGCTTCGCTAAGACATTTAACACTAACAATGCGCAGAGAAATGTGTTGTGGAAAGCCAACTTTAAAGGTGCAGTGAAGCCTAACATGTTGAAGCAAGAGACGCAGTCATTAGCCTGCGTTTTACGGATATTGTTTAAGATGTATAGTGATGAGACTCGGCGGGACCACTGGCCCGCTGTCCAAAAGAGCCTAATCAGCATTTGTTGCGAAGCATTGGAGTATTTTGCGGGAGTTACGAACGAAGCACACCGAGACGCGTGGACGTCGATCCTGCTCTTGATTCTCACAAGAATACTGAAGATGCCCGACGAAAGAGTAAGTACATTTTTGTTATTGACCGCATATCTAGTTATTAATGTTTATCGCGACAGTATAATGGACTTATAATGTTGATATTATCGCGTAGGTATATCTTAATGGTACTTAGGACTGTACAAAGTAAAGTTTGAGGGTTTGATTCGATTTTATATAATACTGTTTCCTAAGCCTATGTTTGTAATCAGATTTATATATAATTGTAAACAGATTTATGTATATTTATATAGATTATATGACAGATACCTTCTAGAAAAAATTCTCTGTGGTTTCACTAACAACAGAGATATCGCCCAACATATATTTAAAAAAATACATATTGATAACCTCCTCCTTTTTAGTACTCTGTACCTAAAGACTACCGACGGAACCGTATTACTAAGACTCCGTTATCCGTCCGTCTGTCCGTGAGCATTGATTGCCGCTATAACAATATATCTATATATATAAAAATTAATGCCACTTTTCGTTGTAATGTTATAACTCAACAACGCCTTTACCGATTTGGCTAATTTTGGTCTTGAATTATTTGTGGAAGTCCAGGGATGGTTTGTACGTAGAGAAAATTTAAAAAAAGTCTTGAAAAAGTGTAAAATCAACATCTTTTAGCTATTTAAAATATTTTTTAGTTTGAATAAATGAACTAATTTTTTTTTTTTATTACTATGCCTTATATGTAGCGAAGCACGTACCGGGCCTCTAGTATATGTATATAAAACACCATGTTTATTTTCTAACTACAGATTTCATCATGTCAGATAGACCAAGGCCTGCCCAAAAGATTTCCATAATGGCAACTCCATTATGGGAACCTGTCTCTTTATTATGGCTTATCCCTCCAAATGTCCATAACGGCCACGCTTGGTAGATGGTTTGACAATCGCAGTATGATGATCATAATACACAGAGAAATGCTGCTGCCCGTTCCTTGCGAGATATTCTTCTCCGACTTCTACCCTCCCCTACGATATGAAATGGGGTGATGATATTCTAGGCCATCAGCCACACGGCAAAGATTCAATACTGATATATAATTCTTTGAGCCGGTGACTAATGGCGCTCTCACGTGATAGCTATGTTTAGTGCGACCTAATCCATTACAACGCTATATCAAGATAAGCTAGAATTACGAAAACATCTTTAAACAATAAAACAACTTGATATGAGACCGATAGGAAACTCCACGATATCGCACGAATACCTTTTATTTTGGCTACAATTGTTGAGAATAAAAGGTAGCTAAGTGGCCCAATATACCATTTTTTTGGGTTCCGTAGCCAAATGGCAAAAAAACGGAACCCTTATAGATTCGTCATGTCTGTCTGTCCGTCCGTATGTCACAGCCACTTTTTTCCGAAACTATAAGAGCTGTACTGTTGAAACTTGGTAAGTAGATGTATTCTTTGAACCGCATTAAGATTTTCACACAAAAATGGAAAAATAATTTTTACTTGTACTCATACATGTGGGGTATCTATGAATAGGTCTTCAAAAATGATATTGAGGTTTCTAATATAATTTTTTTCTAAACTGAATAGTTTGCGCGAGAGACACTTCCAAAGTGGAAAAATGAGTGTCACCCCCCCTGTAACTTCTAAAATAAGAGAATGATAAAACTAAAAAAAATTAATGATGTACATTACCATTTAAACTAACAACGAAAATTGGTTTGAACAAGATCTAGTAAGTAGTTTTTTTTTAATGCGTCATAAATCTTAAACCGCAATTTACCTTTCATTTAATCAACTGAAATACTTGCTGCTGCGGAACCCTTCATGGGCGAGTCCGACTCGCTTTTGGCCGGTTTTTTTTATAAGTCAGGGGGAATGCCTACGCATGCCACCCGCAAAACGTGTGCGGGTGAGTATGTCGGACTCGCACCGACTAAACCTACCTACCGTGGACTTCTCTTGACGCTTGACGGGAGGAGCCCCGGGAACGCGGATATGCTGCCGCCCTTCTTCCGGTGCCCCCCTTTTGCGCCATGTCCCAGATGGTCGGGAAACGTACCCTGGGTGGGACGTTGGATTTTTTACTTTTCGTATATCTAAGTTTACTTTAGTCATGTGGTTTAAAGCACACACATCTGCTTAAAGCTGGCTGGCTTATATTGGATGGGAGAAGAAAAAATTTACAAATTGTTTTGATCAAAGATTTATAGACTTACTTATAGTATGGGGAGTTGTGCAAACCGCCCAGTAGGCGTCTGACATGGCTTAACGACTGTTGTCTAATGACTACAACCGGGACCGACAGCTTGAAAGTGCCCTACGAAGTACGGAGACGCTCTCAATTAAAACCACTTTGGCGGTCACCCCTCTATGGACTGACTGCGAGCTTAGTTGCTTAACCTCGCCGATCACTTAGGAACCGGTGAGAGCATCTAGCCATGAGCGCCTCGCTATAGACTGACTTCGCCAATTACTTAAGGCCATGAGCGCTTAAATAGTTGTTCTGAGTCAACACACATGATTGTAATTAATCTTAAGTATATACTGCTGGATGCGAATAGCGCAAGACCGGCAATTGTGGAGATCTTCGGGGGAGGCCTTTGTCCAGCAGTGGACGTCTTTCGGCTGATATGATGATGATATTTTATTAAAAAATAAAACCGGCCAAGTGCGAGTCGGACTCGCATATGAAGGGTTTCGTAGCAGCAAGTATTTCAGTTGATTAAATGAAGGGTAAATTGTGTTTTACGATTTATTAAAAAAAACTATATAATATATCTCATTCAAACCAATTTTCGTTGTTAGTTTACATTGTAATGTACATCATATATTTTTTTAGTTTTATCATTCTATGATTTTAGAAGTTACAGGGGGGGGGGACACTCATTTTATCACTTTGGAAGTGTCTGTCGCGCAAACTATACAGTCTAGAAAAAAATGATATTAGGAACCTCAATATTTTTTGAGGTTCAGTTCTATGTATTGGGAACTCCCAAAATATTCATTGTTTTTCTGTTTTTGAAAATCTTAATGCGGTACACAGAACACATCCACTCACCAAGTTTCAACAGTACAACTCTTGATAGTTTCGGAAAAAAGTGGCTGTGACATACGGACAGACAGACAGATATGACGAATTTATAAGGGTTCCGTTTTTGCCATTTGGCTACGGAACCCTAAAAAGCATTCCTACTGAGTTTTCTGGCAGGGTTTCTCAGTAGCTCCACGTCATGCACTGCACGGTAGGGTTAAAAAAATTACTTTTCCACATAAATGTACTATGTACGTAACTTTGAATAATGGTTGTTTGGTACGATTCCAGTTTGCGGCGCATGTATCCAGCTACTACCCGCTGCTGTGCGAGATCACGTGCTTCGACCTGAAGCCGGAGCTGCGCTCGGTGCTGCGCCGCGTGTTCATCCGCATCGGACCCGTCTTCAACATCGTGGCTACCCACTAGCACCCACACACCACACACCACATACGACTGTTCCTAATACACAAACCATCAAATCACCACTTACTTTTACTAAAAAACGTTACCCATAACGAGATAGCAATTATGACTTTATCAATGTATCATATAAACTGCCTCGTTACTCAATCGCAGCTAAAAATGCCCTGGGTTCCAATCCCGGATCAGGCCAACAAAGAAAGAGTCAGAACCCACTGGTCCCCTAATAATCGTCCCCCTGGATAAAATTTGTAGATTCGGCGCCTATAATTGTCCCGCGCCGCGGTAAGAAAGGAGTCAACATTAATTCATTTTTCTTCGGGAACCATGGTAATGAGGGAATAAATAGTACCTATCTGCACTATGCGGCTCGTCTCAATTGCGACTGGGAAATTCGACATATGCCAACACTCCAATATATCGATATGAGTGGAGTTTTGGCGCCAACGCGGAAAAAGACGCATCGAGGCTATGTTTTATTTTCAGAAACTGGTGTAAATTCGAGTTTTTATGTGTAAATATGGTGGATTTTTAGACATAACTTCTTCGCCAACGTACACAAGTGGAGGAAAGTGCGATATTGCCGTGAATTGTGATTTTCCGTGTTGTAACCAAAACTCCATAAAAGCCTATAGTAAAGTCTCCACTGCTTTACTGGGGTTGGACAAGGACTATGTCTGACTTGACTGTGACGGACTTTACTTGACAATGACGGAAATAAATGTAAAAATATATTTACTGAAGGCTCATAAGGCCAAAGAAGCCAGAGCCGTAAAACGGAATTTTAAAAAAAATCGATATGAGGTCTACATTATCCCAATCACTGTGTATTAAGACAGGTTTTGGATGGATATCCACTATTGTATTTTCAACACGTAATTCGTATGATATTCTGAGTATAATAAATTTAAACCACAGACAGGATTTAAACCTCTGAGCTAAAACCCCAATACTTTGCTATTTAAGCTGCAGTGAATCCTGTTAGCTAGACATAATTTATTATTTTCTATCCAACACGTTCTACAGGTATTGTTTGCCCCATCTACAGGAATCCCAGCATTGTGAATTTGGACAATCACCCAGAGAAAGCGTAGCAGTGTCTTCCTATGTATTATGACCATCATACTGCGATTGCCAACTGTCTGCCAAGCGTGGCGATTATGCCATATCCCTCCAAATGATGGACACAGCTCCATTTTGGAAATCATTTGGGGAGGCCTTTGTCCAGCCGTGGACGTCATTTGCCTGGCATGATCCACTGGCAAATATGGACATGTCAGTCGAATAATTGCTAAGCGATGGTGATAGATGGCACTACCCGTAGAATGTGTTACAAAAATTAATAAATTTCGATGACCTAAAAGGATTCAACGTCGCATAATTGACGAAGCATTGGGGTCATCATCCGAGAGAATGCTGGTTTAAATCCAGTCTTTGGTCTCAATTTATAGCAATAAAATAGCTTCTGAATACAATTTAGAATATGCCTTGCTTGCAAAATTATTAAAAATTAAATTATATAAACTTCAGAATGCAATATTTGTTTCAAAAGTCTTAAGGCTTTTTAATATGGTAATTGTGTTGATGGTTTGTATGTTAGTATCGGCCATAAGATATAATAACGAAAGCGATGTCGCCAGTGTTGTGATGCAGGTCAGTTCGCCTTCAACTGTTGATGTGCACGTCTCTGGCGATACGTTTCCAGCGTTGTTCTATACGTGGATAAAAAAATATGGCCTTATAGTTATCTAGGATATTATGACTTTCATATTAATGTTAAATAAAAACTTCAGTTGATTCCTTAAAATTTAATAAATATTGACAGCAATCAGTACTTCAGTAGTATTAAAAGTGATCTATCTTACATTAGAGAATAGTAGTCTTACTTATAATTTATGTTATAAACTATTAATTTGATTAACGAGTTAAATTTTTAAATTGTATATTATAAAGAACATAGGAGTTGTATCTATAAATTATTATAGTTTATTCTGTATATTTGAGAGTTTTTACTGTCTGGGAGCTGAATTCACTCACCGCTGCGCTTCGTTATGTTCTAGTTAGACTGATCCAACTGTGATTGTCGAGTTTTACTTTCCAGCTTTTCATGTTTATCGTTTTTATTCAAGAGTGACTTCAGGACTCGCACGCAAACTGATTATTATATTATTCCTTAAAATAAAAATCATGAATTTAATGTTAATGAAGTCTTACTAAGCAATCTTCAGACCTGCGACAGATTTCTCCAAAGCGATCAGATCCCAGATGACCAGTTGTCCATCCAACCCAGACGTGCTAACTTTACGAGCGGTGTCTTTGGTACCTTCATAAAGGTTGATAGAGGTGATGGCATTCTGATGTACGGAATCTAAAATAACATCGTCCGTTTCCATACAGGCCTGACGGTCCATAGACCGGAACTTCATCATTGCAGAAAATCCAACAGCCTGTTTTTTGCCGGTGTTGTCCAATTTAGCGATAAACTTAATCTGGTTGCTTTCACAAGAATATAGCAACGGAAAGCAGTTGTATCCAGCAACAATCAGTAACTTGTTTGAGATCCAACGGCATTCTAAGAACGGAAGGTACGCAGTCCTTAGTTTAACAACAGCTTTGCCTTGAGAAGCATCAACAACGTTGATGGAGCTGTCGTGTCCCACCCACGCGACCTTGTTCCCATCTGCCGAGACTGATACACTGTGAACCCATCCTCCACCACTCGTGGAGTTTGGAAAGTTAGCTAGCAGCTGTCCGAAAGGTAGTTTTGATCCCCATACATTTGGGCCAGGTTTCTCCTCAATATCCTTGATGTAAGTAGAGAAGACTCTGACCCGAAAATCAGCGGATCCAGCAACTAGAAGTATGTTATTGGGATGCCAGTCGATAGTAGTTACTGTGGACCGAATTGGCTTCATGATAATATGCTTTGAGGCCCACCAGTTGTTTTCCTTCTCGAAGTAGCATATGGCAATCAATCCAGCTCCCGCGCCAACTGCAAACTTATTTTCTAATGGAGACCATTTTATACAAGTAGCCGCCCGGTTGATGCGGAGAAGAACTAGGACTTTACTCCAGGTGCCATCTTTTTCTTTTGTCCAGACGTAAGCGTTGCGGTCGTCGGAGCAAGTGACGATACGGTTGCTGGTGATTGCCCAGTCGATGGCCGTAACTTTCAGGTCGTGTTCAACGAGGTTATGGGTTTTCTTCCAATCGTTACCTTCTTTCTGATAGATATGGAGTTCATTATTGTTGGGCGAAAGTGCTATTTCTGTAAGGATGGATAGAGGTTTTATATACCTTAGTGAAGAACTTGTGTAAATGTTAGATGATAGAAGATTATTTATTCTAATAATACTTATAGAAAGTGACTGCCTCGTTGGTCTAGCGATAGCGTGTTCAACCGCAGAAAATGAGGTCCTGGATTCAAATCCCGGGTCGGGGCGAAAAGTAATTTTGGGATTTTTCCGTAAAAAGAAATTTCTCATTATCAGCCCGAAGTCTGGAAGGTAGATATTTTGCACCCTTAATTCCTGCTTCCCATAAGCCTCCAAATACTGGCGAATAAGAGGGAATAAAACTAAATTCAATACCGAGATCTGAAGTAAAGTTTATAATTTTGTCCTGATGTACCTGATTAAAGTGTAATGAGTATAACTAATGCAATTGATTATTGGCACCTTTGAAGGTAGAACCATTGTCACAATAAATTATAGAAGGTTTATTGCGACGGTAAATAAATCTATTTAATGCCTGTAAAAAACATTCAGTTGTTAGGCTTGATACCAATTCAATATGAATGACCTTTGTTGTAAAATAAACAAATAATGCTATGTATGCTTTTAAAATTATTGGTTTTCTAGCACGGTGTAATTTAATTGAAAATGGGCCATTACACCCCCGTGCCTCGGAGAGCACGTAAAGCCGCTGGTCCTGTACCTGACCTCTTTCCGATCGTGTCGCTAGTCGTCCCATCGGATCATGAGAGTGATGGAATTGAAAGTGGCCCTGTGCACACTTGTGCACTATAATATGTCCTGCGCAATTGGCTAATCTCCATTGAGAATGGCCGGCGTGGTCGAAATTCGGCCGGGAAGACATCATCACTTACAGAAAGTCCAACAGGACAGGTTGGGACACTTCAAGATTTCGCAATAAATCCTCAATCGACAAATCTTCCAGTCAATATTATATACATGAAAATACTTTCCTGTTGTAATAATATATGCTACATATAGACTGGCCTGTAATTGGTCTAGCGGTTAGTGACCCCCCATCCAGGCCAAATCTGTGTGTGATGAGCACGATTATTTGTTCCTGAGTCTGGGTGTATTTTGTCTATGACATGTCTGTATTTAGAAATATATAAATATGTTTCTCAGTTGTCTGGTTGCCTTATTACAGACTCTGCCTAGTTTCAGATCAGATGACATTGTCCCAAAATATTTATTTATAGTGTAAAATATCATCTTTTGGACATTTCTAGCGAGGTCTAACAGCTCCGTTCTAGACAAGAAGAAGTCAGGATAGACCAAGGTTAACTTACATGGATGATATAAGTATAGGAGAATGGCTTTTCGAGAAGTCAAACCGCTTGCCGAATATGAACGAACAGAGGAATTGTTTTGATTAGGACAGAAAACCCATCCAAAACCTCTTGTTTCGATATCTATCTATACAATTTAAGAGCTATGACCCTGTCGGTGGAGATTCTTCTACTTATTCGTCCCTATTAAGCAAACGCTTTGACTTCTTGATAAGACCATACGTGGAGGTATGGAATTATTTTGATTATCTTTAATTAATTATACAGTAGAAATTAAGTATACACTTACGAGTTCTATCCTTATTCCATGCATGGCAAGATATTGGAGCACACGAATCACCTAATTTAATTGTTTTGAACATTTTAAATAGCCACAATTACGAGCAACTGACTGAAGTAAAACGTATCCAGTTTTATACACAAATTAGTTTGTACAAGGAAAATCGAGAGGAAAACTAATTAGTTCGAATAACAAAAGGATAAAAGGATTAATCAATAATTACGTCAATATACTAATGTTGACCCATATAATTTCATAGCACATTAATAAATTTTGGCCTAAATGTTATTTCTGTCACTTGTAAGCTTCCCATGTGCAATTATTGTACCTAATTTTAGTTATAGGAATATAATTGTAGTAGGTACTGGGGGCCTACTCTCTTTCTCCGAATCGAAACTTCGTTAACGAACTATATTGAAACGAAGTTTTGCAAGTGACCCTACTCTATTTCATTTTCGGATTCACACTTGTAGTTCGCTTCCATAGACTATTTTACGTGAACGATTGTTTTGAACTATATAGTGTGGGGATTTTAGTTTCTCATTATGGTAAACTACGGTTTGGACTTTTTTTTAAATAATAAAATGAATTGGCTTTGTATTTTAATTTTAAATTAATCTTGTAGTTTTTTAAGCATTTATTGTTATATTAATGCAGAAATTATAAATACAGAAATTTAAAATATATTTCCGACGATATCAACCGCGATTATATAAATAACCCTTTTACTGACGTTATACACCGGCTAATGTGAAGAGTACTATTCCATATAAACGATCGGTAGAATATGCGACATTTAAAAACATCCGTATATTCACGGAATGTCATCAATCGCCATGGCAACATAGTTTGTTATATTCTCTTTGGTTGACCATCTTGATAGAAGGATTTTTTATTTGGATTCTTTGATAAATTAATAGTTTTGTGTTAATAATTACGTTTTCAGGTGCTTTTTACATTTTTGGCAACCGCAAAGTTACAAGGAGTACCTACTGTATGTTCTCCACAAATGACCAAAAGTTGTGGTTTCGATTAATACAATTCGTAAGTAAATATCTTAAATACACATAAATATTTATTTTTATACTAAAATTACGGCCTATTCGTAATAATAAGCATTCGTAATATCTTTTCAGTTTGAAATGTCAGTAGTCAAGCAATTGGAAGGCAACTACCGAACTTTAAACAGCCGCTATTGCCCGAAAAAGTTTTGGAGTATGTAGAACACAGAGAGGACTATAGTCAGCACACACAACTCTTAGAAACTCCAAGTTAACCATCAGTGTCACAAGAAACCCTGACTTTCACAAGTTGTAAGTATTTCTTTGAGGTATTTTCAGTATTTAATATTGTAAAAAAATTGTACAGACACCAGCACATCAAGCTACCCCAATCTGTCTAATTTCCTCAATTGAAAGTAAACCATCAAAAGTGATAAAGTAGAAAATCTTTGAAAGAAATTTGACAGATTGGGGTAGCTGGATGTGCTGGCGTCTATACATGACAAAACATAAAGGTACTTTTTTTGTTAGTATATTTGTATGAAATAGCTTTCCAATTTATGGTTAGTAATGAAAATTTTACTTTAGCATCCAATAAACATAACTAGGTACTTGCATTATATAAAAAAGTTATTGTGAATTGAATTATTTTATATATAGTGGCATATCTGTGTCCCCAAAGAGATGGTAGAGATATATTACAACTTCCACATTTTGCCTACTGATGGTCTTAGTCCCACATTATAGGGGGAAGGCAATATTTATTTAGAGATAATGATGTACTGAATCCATTGAAGAGTCATATTTTTACGGAATGTATCTATTTTAAATTGTAATGTTGTTTTTGTTGCAGCTACAAAATCCAGGAGGAGACAATAAGCAGCTGGCATCAGCAGCAGATTGTTACAATTGGAAGAGATGCATGTAAAGAAAGAAATAGTCAGGAACACTGAGCCTGCAGGCATTAGGGGTGTCCTGTTGAAAGCTGGACTAATGAGAAAATACTTTGATCAATTAAATTTATATCTGCATACTCCACATAATTAACTGTCTGATTAACAGTTTCCAAACTCAATTTTGCAATAAGATAGTATATATAGTCTTTGCCCATTAATCGAACAGTCAATTATGAGTAAGTTTTTATACCTATTTAATTTAAAATGTCTCCGTCGTTTTAATAAATGAATCACAATTATTATACTAGATATCCCAGATAGAGATATCCCAACCATTAGCTTGCTGGGCAATGGAAGAATACATTACATTATAGTAACTGTTGGATGTTCTAAACTATTACTTCTAGGTTAAGTATGTAAATAAAACAAATATAAAAAGGCCGTTTTTTATTTCACTACAATTTCAAGTAAATTTATATAGTTGGTGATGGATGTCCTAAAACAATGTGAAAGTATATTTATAGCAAATGGTGGCCTCATTGATCTATGCACACAAATATCTGTCCTGCATGGAAATCATCCCTCAACGTCCGCTGTGAAAATTATAAATGAAATAAAAAAAGGCACAAGGCATAGTCATAATATTTATTCAGTAAAAATTTGCAATGGTTTTTGAATCATTACAATTTTATTCCCAACCTAAAAACACAGTAAGTATTCTTTTTTAAAATAGTAACTTAACATTTTATACAAATTTATCATCTAAAAGTGTTGAATTAAATCTACTCATTCCCAAGCAGTTTTATCATTAACATGCATTGCTACACAATTGTAAACACTGCCCCATACAAGAGTTACCGATTTTGTGGGGATCAGTAGCATGTGCAACAAGATTATGCTTATTTAGAGTATTTACATTATGAATACAAAATACTTTTTTTTATACTTAAATGTATCAATATTTTTATGCAATATCAATATATATCAAATTACATTAAAACTCACTCCTACATTGGTCAAATTCATCAACAATGGTTTGGAGTATGTGCCGTGTGTCTCTGGCATCTTGGTTCTGTAAATGTAATTGTTCCATTTCTTGTTTTAACTATTTTCGGGAATTTGATTCACATTTAATTGATTTCGCAGGCGGCACGGATTTCTTCTACGCTCTACGCGTTCTTCACCTAAATCAGCCTCATTTGAAAGCATTATTGCACCTATTTCAATTAAACTGAATGCAAAATCCATACAAAACAAAACCAAAAGGCACTTTTGTCTAGGTCGGCAATTCGATTGACATTTAAATGATTTCTTAGGCGGCACCGTTTTCTTCTACGCTCTAAACATTCTTCACATGAAGCAGGCTCAATTATAAGCATTCTTGCAGACATTTCAATTAATTTGAAGCAAAATCCACATAAACGAAAATCAAAAGGTAGCACTTTTGTAGGTATTCGTCAATTTTGAAGTTAAAATGACGAAGTTTGATGTGTCAAAATCAAATGTTCGTTCGGAACGTCATGAATTAGAGTAGGTTTAGAGAATCTAAATGTCAAACTATGTTCGTTCGATGGAATTCGCGGAACGAATGGAACCGTGGTAGCATACACAAAAAAATCCGTAACGAACGAACGAAATTTGGAGAAAGAGAGTAGGCCCCCTGATATTTATCTGTGTTAGGTACTAATACAACTTCCGGACAATATCTACTGGCGCGACTGTTTTCACAAACAATATTAAAATAGTTTTGGAGTAGGTAAAACTATTTTATGCATGCTTGATTTGGTGAATGCGTTACGAAAAGTGTGATTGGCGGTTATAAGTTAGTGAAGATAAAATGAGATAGGGTTATTTTTCGTATATTAATGAACAGACGCCAGCACATCAAGCTACCCCAATCTGTCAAATTTCCCAAATTGAAAGTGAACCTTATGCTTAAGTGATAAAGTTGAAAATCTATAAAAGAAATTTGACAGATTGGGGTAGCTGGATGTGCTGGCGTCTGTACCTACGGGCAAGAGACTTGCGAGCACACATTTTCTTACACTCAGGAAAAAAAAAATACTTTAGTCGTGTGATTTGAAACACACTCTTTTTAACCTGTAATCAAATGAAAAGAGAATGTCCTTTTTCAAGAAGCCGGAAAACCGCAAATGGACCTGGGTAAGCCCCGATGGTAAAACAAAAAACGAGATAGACTTTATCTTGTCGACGAGTAGATAGATGTTCAATGACGTCTCAGTGATCAATACGGTTAAAACCAGGAGCGATCACAGACTGGTGAGAGGCTCATTGAACCTAAATGTCAAGTTCCAGAGGTCCCGACTGATAAAGTCTACGCTCCGACCTGTACCCATCCACATCCAAAACCCTGAACCCTTTCAGCTCGAACTGCAAAACCGTTTCGAATGCCTAGCAGATTGCGAGGAAGTGGACTCATACCACGACAGGCTCGTAAAAGCTGTCCATACTGCTGGCTCTAAGGTCTTCAAGGCCCACCGTACAAGCAGAACCAAAAAGATCTCTGACCATACCCTGCAGCTCATGGACGAAAGACGGAAAATGGTTCTGACATCCTCTGATGATGCTACCAGATACCGGCAGCTCAACAGACAGATCTCAAAGTCTTTGACTCGCGACACGCGCCAATTTAATACAAATTGTATTAAAGAAGCCATTGAGCGGAACAAAGGCTCTAAAGTGTTTGCAAGAGAACTGTCTGTTGGACAGAGCCAACTGACGAAGCTGAAGACTGAGGATGGCAGAATCGTCACGTCCAGACCTGAGTTGCTGGGAGAGATCGATAGGTTCTACGGACAGCTGTATAAGAAAACCCAGTCACCTGTCGATAGTTGTGCCTCAGATCCCAGAGCACGACTAACCGAAAACTTCACCGACGACATCCCGGACGTCAGCCTGTGCGAGATTAGAATGGCTCTCGAACAGCTTAAGAACAACAAGGCGCTTGGTGATGATGGAGTTACGGCAGAGCTTCTGAAGGCGGGTGGTACACCAATCCTACGGGCCCTTCAGAAGTTATATAGTAGTCATGGCTGAGACCCTTGACGACCTCGGTACAATGCTCGATGGCCTCAGCAGAGTCTCTCAACAAGTGGGTCTGAAGATAAACATGGATAAGACGAAAATCATGTCGAACATCCATGTTGCACCCACTCTAGTTAAGGTTGGAGACTCTGCACTCGAAGTTGTAGAGAACTATATTTACCTAGGACAGACCATCCAACTAGGTAGGTCCAACTTCGAGAAGGAGGTCAATCGTAGAATCTAACTCGGCTGGGCAGCGTTCGGGAAGCTACGTAATATCTTCTCGTCCCAAATACCGCAGTGTCTCAAGTCGAAAGTCTTCGACCAGTGTGTGTTGCCAGTGATAACTTACGGAACAGAGACGTGGTCGCTCACTATGGGCCTAATCAGGCGGCTCAAGGTCACCCAAAGAGCAATGGAAAGGGCTATGCTTGGAGTTTCCCTGCGAGATCGAATCAGAAATGTTGTGATCCGCAGGCGAACCAAAGTAACCGACATAGCCGTAAGAATTGCCAAGCTGAAGTGGCAGTGGGCAGGGCACATAGCTCGTAGAGCCGCTCGTAGAGGGCAGAAAGGTTCTCGAGTGGCGACCACGAACCGGAAGACGCAGCGTGGGCAGGCCCCCTACAAGATGGACCGATGATCTTGTGCGGGTCGCTGGAAATCGGCAATTGTGGAGATCTTTGGGGGAGGCCTTTGTCCAGCATTGGACGTCTTTCGGCTGATATGATGACCGTTGTTAGGGTTCCGTAGCCAAATGGCAAAAAAACGGAACCCTTATAGATTCGTAATGACTGTCTGTGTCTGTCCGTCCGTATGTCACAGCAATTTTTTTCCTAAATTATAAGAGCTGTACTGTTGAAACTTGGTACGTAGATGTATTCTGTAAACCGCATTAAGATTTTTACAAAAAAAAAATAGAAAAAGAATAATAATTTTGGGGGCTAATATATAGAATTGAAATTGGGGGGTAATACATAGAATTGAAAGTCTGATGATACATAGAACTGAAAAAAATGAGTGTCTTCTAGAGTAACTTCTAAAATAAGAGAATGATAAAACTAAAAAAAATATATGATGTACATTACTATTTAAACTAACAACGAAATTGGTTTGAACGAGATCCAGTAAGTAGTTGTTTTTACATACATACATACATACATAGACTCACGCCTGTTTCCCAGAGGGGTAGGCAGAGACAACGGATTTCCATTTGTCACGATCTTTGCATACTTCTTTTGCCTCGATTACTGTCATTATATTCTTCATACATGCTCGCCGGTTTAGGGTACTTCTGACCTGCCCTTTCTTCAGAACATCTCCAATTTGGTCAGAGAATGTTCGACGTGGTCTTCCCCTTCCGGTTGTCCCATTCACACAGGCCAGGTATACTTCTTTTGTCAATCTTCTTTCATTCATCCTTTCTAAATGGCCAAACCATCTCAGCATGCCTTTTTCAATCTTTGTGACTACATCCTCTTTCACACCACAACGCTCTCTTACATCAGTATTTCGAATTCTGTCTCTCAAAGTCACACCACATATACTTCTCAGAGCTCTCATTTCCACTGCATTTATTTTACTTTCATTCTTTTTCTGCCATACCCAACTTTCACTTCCATACATTAAAGTTGGCACTAACACTCCATCGTGCACGGCTAGTCGAGCCTTCTTTGATACTTGCCGGCTACTCATAAAAGCGTGTAGTGCCCCATTCACTCTGTTCCCCGCATTTACTCTTCTAACAATATCTTTTTCATATTTCCCATCTCTCGTAAACAAAGTTCCCAAATATACAAACTCATTCACCTGTTCGACTTTCTCTCCTCCAATCACAATATCACACGTTGTCGTGTATTCATCCCTCTCAAATACCATTACTTTCGTCTTACCTACATTCATTTTCATCCCTTTCCTTTCAAAAGATTCATGCATACTTGTTACCATCACCTGCAACTCGTCCGCCGATGATGCAAGTAAAACTTGTTGTTTTTAATGCGTCATAAATCGTAAACCACAATTTACCTTTCATTTAATCAACTCAAATACTTGCTGCTGCGGAACCCTTCATAGGCGAGTCCGGCTCGCACTTGGCCGGTTTTTTTTGTTTCAAGTCTTCAGCTTTGATTTATTTATTTTCAGTAGTTTGAACTGTTCTATTGATTTCTGAGGGTAGTAACTTTAGTAAAACTATGTTTATTTATAAAATCGTCGCGGCACATACCTGTAATGTGTTAAAAAAATAATCGAGGAAGCAATGTCTGTTGGTATGTGAAAATGGCAGCTAGGAATTTTCCCGCCACTCGTCTCAGCGCTTCTTTTTCCCGGTTTTCGAAGTTATACTTCTTTTGGCGCGATGGAGAAAAATGATGAGAGTGAATTTATACGATGCGCGCGCACACCGACACCTAAATGTAACAGCATGAAGTTAGTTCTAGATGAGAGTGAATTTTTACGATGCGCGCGCACACTGACACCTAAATTTAACAGCATGAAGTTAGTTCTAGGTGGTATGAAAATTGATAACTATGTTCAAGTTGTATATTCTAGTATTTTTATTTAAATAAAATCTTTTTGATTAATTTTAATATTTATCGTTAATCACTCCTGCATTTTAGTTATTTTTTTTCCATACGCCAAAGAAGTATAACTTCTAACGCGTGTAGATAAGTACACACAGAATTTTTTTCCATACGCCAAAGAAGTATAACTTCTAACGCGTGTACATAAGTACACACAGAATTTTTTTTTGTGGCGTAGGAATTTCAGTAGATCCTTAGCTAGCAGGTTCTAACATTTCTCAACTAAGTTTAGATAAGCATTTGCCTTGCGAAAATTCGGGACTTCGCTCAGGTTTCGGTTACTATGTCGGTTGTTTTATATTTATCGTCCCGAGAAGCATTAAGTCTTCTAGGTTTCGACATTACATTAAATATAAAAAACATTTGAGAGGAAAAAAGCACATTTATTATGTTGTTAATATGATTATATCTAATAGTATCCCTCGTCGTCGGAGCCCGCGGCGGCGGCGGGCGCGGGCTCCCAGTCGGGCGGCGCGCTGAGCAGCAGCGGCGCGGGCGCCTCGCCGCCGCGCACGCGCAGCGCGTACACCGCGTGCTCCACCTTGTGCACGTTGCTGCGGGTCGTGGGCAGCTTGCGGCTCAGGAGCCGAGTGCCCGTTATGCCTGCAATACACTGCAATGTTACAGTTTGCTCCTTGAAGGGATGAATAATAATATCCTGGGACATTACACACGGCCATCTGATCCCAAACTAAGCAGAGCTTGTACTATGGAAACCAGATACTGTTAAAACTTATACTAACATATACTATTTTTTTTGTAAATAGATACTTATACGAATGAAACATAGACCTACAAAAATCACGACAGTACGACAAAACTTACAATAATTTTTATATTCACTTTTTGAGTTATGTCCGAACCTGTAGAACTAAAGCTGTTGCTTATAATGTTTCAATTTCCAATTTCAATTTATTTATTGCTTTCATGGGTTTTACAAAGGTATTTTAGATTATAATACAGTACCAAACATGAACCCAGTAAGGGCACTGCAACAATACAATATACAAACAAATATTTTTTTGTCAAAACTTCACATGTTAAACTTAAATTAAAATGAATACAATAAAATAGCACTGTGAATATCTGTAAAGTGTGTTTATATGATTTTTCTTTATTGAATAGGCAGCGATGCAATAATGTTATTAAAAAATATATATATTATTATGAAGGGAATTATTAATTAGGATAAATTTTCTTTTTTATATTAGTTTATATTATTTATGTCAATTTTTTTGCGAGTTTTAACTGGATAGATTTTATAAATAGTTAATAAATTTATTAAATATTTATTACATGGTTTTATCATTTAAATACTCATTTTTTGAATAAAAACTTTTATTTATGAGCAACAATTTTAACTTTTTTATAAATTTGAAATGTTTTTGTTCATTTTTTATACAGTCCGGTAGTTGATTATATAGCAATTTAGTTCTGCAAGGTTGTTGGAGTTTTACAAATAAGCCTGTATATGCTGCTTTGGAACTATATAATATGGTGTAGTGAAGCTTGGGAACTGTGGCATTGCATTAAGTCGCAATACTATAAAAACTAATTTTCAAACACAACCTGAAGATTCCTTAACCTGATTAGTTTAATGACCTCAGTCATCAAGATTAATTATTATTTATTTAATTAATATAATTTATAATTAGCAATTAAAAGACGTAAAACAGATTATACATTAATAAGCAATTAATTTAAACCTAAAGCTATGAAAAATAGTCATGTTGTAATTTTAGGTCATTTTCATAATTAGCGAGGCATTCTTAAAATTTAAATATTTTAAGTTAATATTTCAATATAATTTTAGAAAAATAACATAATTTTTGCTTACCCAAATATCCTGTGTACAGGTTCCTAACAACCTGACAAGCAAAGAAGCATTCTTCACTATCGCCACTGGAGATGCTATTGATAGCTTTTCTCATAAGTTCTCCGGTTAAGTCTGCTAACCCCAACATGTAGTCAATGTCAGGTATCATTGTCACCACTGTCCTTTCTGTCTCATCATCATTGTTGACAATAAAAGTAAATTCTTTCTGAACTTCAGAGTATGGTATGATCTCTTTAGTAGCCATAAGAGAGTAAAGAGTTCTAGCTTCAACATATTCTTGGAAGCCAGCAGTGACAGCTCTAGAGTGTAAGTATGCCGGGCTGTTCTCTAACTCCAACCCAATACTTTTAATGGTACCATTTCTGAGCTTTTGAATTCTTTCATCTGCTTCCTTTAAAGTGTTTTCCATAGATTCTTTCCTGCAATGTAAAGTGAGAACTTTATTGTGATTCAGTGGTCACAATGCAATTATAAATACAAAGTTGAAATATTCCTATTTTCACCTAGAAGTATAGTTTTGTACTGTTGTGTTGGATATTGTGATAAATCATCATAGTTGATTGCTGAAGTATGGTGGCAATAGATCAATAGATGTAACCATTTCATCTGCCCTAATAACGTCTTGTGATGCTAAATTGGCCATTTTAGGGGATTTTAACTGACATACCCTAAGATCAACAAGAAAAACAAATAAAAATTACAATTTACATTTCACATTAACCTGTAACTGAGCTCATAACTCTAACATCAGTATAAGCATGAAACAAATATAAAAAGAGGAAAAACAAACTGTTACCTAGTGTTCCCTTTTTTAAATGTTAGTTCATGATAAAAAAGTAAATTAACAGGTCAGTGTTTTAAGAAATATTATGATCATGAATACTCTTTCTGTTCTGCTAGTTGTGGTGGTATACACACATCAACACAATCTAGGGATATTGAACATTTCATTGATTATCTAGAAAACTATAAACATTTTGTTATGACTGTAAATGGAAGAATTAAAGATAATTTCATGGCCGATATTTAAACATTAACAACACGATGCGATTTTGTTTTTCTAATTAATAAAAGTCTTAAATTAATTAAGCCATAGAAAATTACTGAGTGAACAAAAACATTTTATTCTTATAAAATTATTCAATCGAATTAAATGAATAAAAATCTTACCAAATCTGATAATCAGTAATCGGTATTTCCTCCTCTAACATTAATCACACAGCGGCAACGATTTTCCATACTTAAAATTAAGGTGTCAATGTCTTGCTGGGGTATGCAGTCCCAAGTTCTTTTTAAATGTTCGAAAAGTTGTTCTTCTGTTGTCAAGTTGGGCGGAAAATCCCTCAATGCTCTTCGCTGTAACATGTCCCAGGCGTGTTCAATTGGGTTTAAGTCTGGCGACTGTGGAGGCCAATCTAATACCTGAACATCGTGTTCTCGAAGGGCGGCCCTCACCAGCCGCGCTGTATGGGAAGCTGCATTGTCATGCATGAGCTGAAATTCTTGCCCCGTTAGGGCCCTGAGCGGGACAATGACACGTTCTACTACCTCCTCACGGTATCTATGGGCAGTCATGCTGCCCTGAATCCAAATGAGTTGGGTTCGTCCGCCGATTCGTATTCCTGCCCACACCATAATTGTCCCGCCTTGGTAAGAGTGGACCTCCTGTGGATGTCGGAGACGGCTGACCCTGCCTGGAGTTCTCCAAACGCGTGTTCGTCTCGAATCTGGATGAAATCCATAGCGGGACTCATCAGTGAACAGCACCAATGACCATTGTTGATCACTCCATGTCAAATGTTCTTGAGCCCATAAAAGTCGCCTACCGCGATTGCCACGTCGCAGCGCTGGGACTCGTAGCGGTCTGCGAGCATGAAGACCAACTTCATGCAGCCTCCTTCGCACGGTTTGGTCGCTCACCAGCAGCTGCTGACCCTCCTGGAGCCTTTGCACTAGTTGCATCGCTGTGATATTGGGTAGTCTTCTGGCGGTCATTTGGAGAAATCGATCCTGTCTCTGAGTGGTAACACGATATCTACCTGTGTGCCGTTCTGCCACATCTCCAGTAGCGCGATAACGTGACCACAGCCTGGATACCACATTTTGGCTTGTGCCCAGAGACTCAGCAACGACGCGTTGAATAGCACCGTTTTGTAACATGCCAACTGCCCGTAACATTTCATCTCGACTCAAATGATGGCGTGGCATGACGCTAAAAAGCTTACACAACCAATTGAGAAAAGAAAATAAAACAATTTATCAGGTTTTCTTCAATTAACACGCAAAAAAAATTTTAATGCAACTTCTTGAAATTAGATACAACTCAAGATTGCGCTGTGCTTTGCGTGTTTTCATTTGTTTCTCATTTTAATTTTTAAATTTTGAATAAAGAATAGACAAGGTTTAAATCTGTAAATAAACTTTTTAAGGAAACTAAATAGGTTTTAAACAATATGATTATGATATGATGTTTGATTTCAAAATAACGTATCCCTAGACTTTGTTGATGTGTGTATATGCATGCCTACTAATTGCAAGTTATGAGTTAGTCTATACAATATTTTTCTAATAACTAAATACTCTATCTAGCAAATGATTTATTTATGCTCTTACCTATCATACAATAAATAATCTTCGGCAAGTCCAATTCCCTGCCAATAATCATTACAACAATATACTCACGTAATAGCAGAATGTAACAAGAAAATAATTCTTTTGCTCTCAATCGTAACATCTCGCGACAGTTTCACCAGCCTCTCATGTCTGTCTTGGCGATCATTTAGTTTTACAGCTGCTTCTTTAAATATAGCCAACACCGGGCTATCAGCCGGTAGAGAAGTAGCTGTTTCTCGAGCTACAGATGATAGTGTATGCTGACTTCCTCCGTGACCTCTACGGTGTCCACGATGGTGTGGTCTTCCTGAAATAGTAAATGGCAGTAATATGGCTGCTCGGCTTGGGTTGCTGTTGGATCAGGCAGTTTATGATTGGGGGAGTCGTAAGACTATGGAAATTTGGTTTCAAAAGATATGCAGCTAATATTTATAATAATTATAGAATTCATATACGTACCAGGTCCCGGCATATTTTAATTTAATTAAGTCTTATTATTCTAGGAACGCCTAGGTTTGTGGAAAATAAAAGTAAATCAACAATTCCACTGTTTTTGGGTAGGTAATCAAGCTAAATCTCGAAGTTTATTCAATAAACGCATGGATGTAAACATACATACGAGGGAGACAAAGAGTAAATTAATAAGAAGAAGCAAGACGTTAAACAGAGTGCGCTTACATACTCACTGGTACTTTTTTTTTGTTTTTGAAGTTATACTTCTTTTGGCGCGATGGAGAAAAATGATGAGAGTGAATTTTTACGATGGGCGCGCACACCGACACCAAAAAATTTAACAGCATGAAGTTAGTTCTAGGTGGTATGAGAGTGAATTTTTACGTTGCGCGCGCATCGTGCGCGCGCATCGTAAAAATAACAGCGTGAAGTTAGTTCTAGGTGGTATGGAAATGTATGAGAGTGAATTTTTACGATGCGCGCGCATCGTAAAAATAACAGCATGACGTTAGTTCTAGGTGGTATGAAAATTGATAACTATGTTCAAGTTGTATATTAAGAAGTATAACTTCTAACGCGTGTACATAAGTACACACAAGTTTTTTTTTTTTTAACATTACGCGTGCAGTTAGTCTCTTGGCTTTTACTGCTTCACTGGACAGTAGGGGTGAGCGTGGGCTCTAACCGCCTAGCAAAATTCAACTACAAACTAAGTACCCGTGCCGAAGGGCACCCCCTGTCGGGTTCAAACCTCGGCTCTGGGCGGATACTGGCGGGGAGAGGGCGAGAGATCGTGATTATTAGGGATTTTTGTGCAACTGTCGCTCTACGTTAATCGCGGGCCTCGCTTCCGGTTTAGGTCCGGAGCGGGCATTTCATCGGATCGAATGCAAACTAAGGGTCATGGAGGACGCTAGTGGTCGCGACGCGTTCGCGGCCGTACTCTCGCCGGCGAGTACGAAATGTTGGTTGTGCAGTGTTGCGAGAGTCTCTGATCGATTTGATGTGGTCGAGGTATACGGTGATCTCGTCGTCCGGATTGTCTAAGACGTGCTTCGGACGACGGTGCTTGATAGAGAATCGGAGGGGAGTGTAATTGACCGCCTGTACCACTTGGATGGTGAGTGGCAGAGTTAAAGTACCGTTTGGACGTTTGCTTCATCCAATGCTTGATGGTAGGACTCACCGGTACCAACATACATAGACTTATATAGTAAACCTAACATAATATTACCTATTCTACTGTTCAAATTCATACCTACCATTTTATTGAAAAAAATACATTTCCGTCAAGTGACAACTAGCACCCAATGCATCTAATATTATCTAGGATCCAATCTAATCGCCTTTTTCGGAAATAAATATATTATATTTGATTGATTGCGTTTAATATTTGAGATATCTACATTACTTTCGCTAATGAGTAGCAATGACGTACATTACATTACTAGTATAGTAAGTACTTACTATACTAGTAATGTAATGTACGTCATCAGTGTCGGATTTACACATTTTCAAGGCATAGGCTGTACAGTTTTTGCCGCCCTTGTCCTACATTATTTTTACAATCCCACAATTTGGTTGAACTTGCACGTAAAATAAATTTTCGGTAATTTTTCAAAGCTCAATCATGTACGAACGGGGGCAACGGGACAATGTATGCTATTTACACAATAATGTACATTTTTGGTAAACGTAAATAAATAATCTTTATTGCGCTTACAAATGTTAAAAATAATCAACTCAGTTAAATTATAAAAGATCGTTACAATATCTTTTTACGCGATTTTTTCTTGGCAAAATCATCGATGATGTCGTCGTAATCAATTTTGTTCATTCATTCCGATTCCATGCACAAAAGAGCTAAAGCGTTTAATTTTTCTTGGCTCAAGGTCAATCTGAGATAATTTTTGACTCTTTTTCAGGCAAGAAAAGCTTCTCTCATCGGAACAAATCGTCGCTGGTGTATGTATATGGCTTTATGTACATAAAGCAATACGAAGGGCTATCTCCAAGTTAAAGGATAAACATACTGCAAATTTTGTTTTCGCAGAAACGACGATAGACTCTCCAAGGATGCCGAATCTGGTTTCACCAATATGCTTTGCAGAGATATTTGGCTTCGAAAATGTATGCATTCTTGAACTAACTCAGTCTCTAAATCCAATTTTTTTATTGAATTTGTCGTACGCCTTCTTTCTCTTTTCTAGTTCGATCATAAGTCTGTCAATGATGACGAAAAATGTATTGACTCTGAAAGCATCACTCGCGGTCATATTGAATTCCTCATCTGTTTCGTCAGCAAATTTTTTTCTCTTCGGTTGCCTTTTTCCGAAGTCTTTTGAGTAGGTACTGCTTCGTCGTACTCAATTCAGTTGCTTTTTCTTCGAAATAATTGAAGTCTTCCCGTTGATCTACGAAAAACTTGCTAAGAGACTCATAAAGATCGGCTACAGTGATCAAATCTACGGTAGAAGCTTGGATTTGAACATTCACCTTGTTAATTCTTTCCAAAAAGACCACACAATAACCATTAACGCTGTTTCCAGTTTGTTCAATTTTGAAAGGATTCCCGTTGCTTCCCTTCGCGTGACGGGCTTTTCAGAGCAGTCATACCCGATTATTTCCAAAGCTCTAAGAACTTCGTGCCACGAACTCTCAAACTTTTACATGCATCTTCTCTAGCTGACCAACGTGTGAAGTTCACTCTCTTGACTGTTTTTGTGGTGCGTAAATATTCATAAAATCCACGAAACACTGAAAAATAACAGCCCACACCCGAATAGAAGTATTAATTCGTTATTCAATAATAGCGAGCCCTACAGTTTGCCTTCGCTGCAGCTGATTTTAGCGACTAACACGTCCACGGGTGTATAATATTATGGCCCTGCGACAGGTAGACGGTCCTACGTCCCGGGGACTAAAGTCCCCGCGCATTCAATGGATGAAATCAATGCCATCCTGTGGCAAATTGCGGCATTAATTGGTATGAATCGAAGCACTATGGTCAAGAGGATAGAGTAAAGAATTAAAAAAAAAACTTGTGTGTACTTATGTACACGCGTTAGAAGTTATACTTCTTAATATACAACTTGAACATAGTTATCAATTTTCATACCACCTAGAACTAACGTCATGCTGTTATTTTTACGATGCGCGCGCATCGTAAAAATTCACTCTCATACATTTTCATACCACCTAGAACTAACTTCATGCTGTTATTTTACGATGCGCGCGCATCGTGCGCGCACATCGTAAAAAAATTCACTCTCATACCACCTAGAACTAACTTCATGCTGTTAAATTTTTTGGTGTCGGTGTGCTCGCGCATCGTAAAAATTCACTCTCATCATTTTTCTCCATCGCGCCAAAAGAAGTATAACTTCAAAAAAATAAGTGGGGCCGCCAAAATGGAATGTCAAAGAACAAAAATATTCGTAAAGTGGCGTCTACCAGTGACGGCTCTTTGAAATGGACATATTTCGCGAAGAGTTATGTTATAGATTTCTTTTGAATGTTTCTTTGTAATTATGTATGGGATTTATAGATATTAATATATTATTTAACAGGGTATTTAATCTAGTTTTTTGTTATGTACGTTAATATGTTGCAATTAGACGTTTTTTATGTAAAGTCGATGTTAATTTGTAGGAGTTTGTTCAACTTGGAAAAATATTACATGTCGCATGTTTAACCCACAATTTCATAATTTAAAATGAAAATAGATTCACAATCAGGTAGAGTCTCGTTTTATGTACTTTAAGCTTTATAGCACATTTTTTTCTTTTTAGGTTAGGACATGTAATAAATTAATACGAAGTGTTTTTATCCGTATAGTCAGGCAGGTAGCATTTGCAAGGTCGAAATCACGTGGACATAGTAACATCATGTGTCAAATGTCAAATGAATATTGAAGTTTGACACTCTTGGAATGTGCAATGACAAGTGAGGGAAAACTCATTGGTACAAGTAGCGGCACGTAAGTCTAGCGCTGAGCGATACGTGGAAGGGATTACTGCGCATGTGTACTGTCGCGACGAATGACGCGACTGTACACGGGATGTGCGCGGAGCGTCGTATTGGCTCGGGGAACCGAATGCGACTGACGAGCCAATCGGCGCTACGCACGCTCGCCCTTCACCCCGCTAACCCCCTCGAGTACCTTAATTTTTACTTCTGCGCAATAACGGTCAGCGCTAAAGTTTCGTGCCGCTACTTGTAAAATGACTGTTGACTGATGACTCTGTAAGACATTAGAAAAAAAATCATGCAATTTTTTTTTTATTTCTATGAGTTGAAAAAAAATCGGTCCCCAAATTTGCCGCCCCAGGCTCAAGCCTACTCAGCCTTCTGGTAAATCCACCACTACGGCAATACGTCATTGCTACTCATTAGCGAAAGTAATGTAGATATCTCAAATATTGGGCTGAGATAACTTGGATGGATAAATTAACTTGTTTCATTTTCAAAAACTGGTGTAAATTGGAGTTCTAATGTGTAAATATGGTGGATTTTTAAACATAACATCTTCGGTAACGCACAAAAATGGAGGAGAGTGTCATATTGCCGTGAATTGCGATTTTCTGTGTTGAATCTAAAACTCCATAGAAACCTCTAGTAAAGTCTCCACTGTTTTACTGGGATAGGACAAGGCAAAGATATTATATAAGGACTATGACTTGACTGTTGTGTTGTGACCAAAGATATTAATATCTTTGGGCGTATATTACTCGTAGACAGAGAGTTTCTCTGTCTACGATATTACTTTACTTGTCATTCTTGTCAATTGGCATCTGTCATCTCTGACTAATATATAGTTATCTGTGCAATGTGCATCCTGTATTTGCCGACGATATCGGAAGTATAGGTCTGCGTTGCTATATTATATTTAGAAATAAATGAATACAATCCTATATAGGAACGTAAATAAACAATAGTATGACGTGAATTTGGTATATCTTTACAGGAATTCGTGTTGACTGCCCAGAGTCCGCGAATTTCTCATATCAGCTGATAATATCCAGGGTGTGTCTTGCAGATTTCTAATTTGTCGGAAATATTGGGTAAGAATTCTGTGCTAATGTATTTATTTATTATTGTAATGTAAAATATATTATTATACCTCTTTATTTTTTTTAGTATAATTCGCTAATCATGTCGCAGACCCTAACATTTGGTGACTCATGTGCGCCAGTGACCTGTCATGCTTGGAATAAAGAGAGAAATCGTAAGTAATAACTAATAACTGATTACATATTATTAATACAAATATCGTAACCTTGCTGTTAACTATATTGTATTGCAACTTTATGCTACCAAATTTTTGTTAGATCCCCCACTGTGAACATATTTTTAGGAAATTTATTAGTGTTTATTTTAATAAACGTTTAATTATTTAGACATTTATTAAAAGCAGTCAAAGATGAAAAATTACATAAAAAATACAACAAGTAACATCTAAAACAACAACAACACAGTACTAGATAGTTAACACCATAAGCAACAACTTTCTATAACTTTTATAATTTGTTAGGTTTTATTTTCTTACAAAAATAAGTATTAATGTAATTGCTTGAATGTTTATAATTCTAAGGGCATCACAAACATGAGCACATGCGTGAACTTACCGTCGTTCGCACGTCGTCATTTGGATTATTAATGAAACAGACTTACAAATGTCACGACAGTAAAAAAAACTTCAACAATATTTTTTTTTTCATGTATTGAGTTTTGTCCAAACTTGTAGAACAGAATTTGTTGCTTATGATGTTAGGAATCTAGTCCTGTGAGATTGTTGGTGTATTCAAATTAACCCTATATTGACCTAAAATAAAAAAATGGGGTAGGCTACCCTTAACACTTAGCGGTATAAAAATAGTTACTGATGTCTTTTAAAACACACTGACTATACACAATTTATTTTTAAAAGTCTGAAGATGTTTTGGAGGAATTTGGTTACAATCACTGTGACATTTTTTAGGACTTTTGAGTATGATTGAGATGCTTTACCCCAGCATGGATTATATGTAAAAATCTGGTTTATTTGAATAAGGTTACTAACATTAACCTAATATTCTCATGTTGCAGAAATAGCATTTTCACCCAACAACAATGAAGTCCACATCTATCAGAAGGAAAGTAGTGACTGGAAGCAAACCCACAACCTTGTGGAACACGACCTGAAGGTCATGGGCATTGACTGGGCACCCAACACTAATCGCATTGTTACTTGCTCAGTGGACCGCAATGCTTATGTCTGGACACAGGGTGATGATGGCAAGTGGAGTACTACTCTGGTACTCCTTCGTATCAACCGAGCAGCTACCTGTGTGAAATGGTCTCCGATGGAAAATAAGTTTGCTGTTGGCTCTGGAGCAAGATTGATCTCCATCTGTTACTTTGAAAAGGAAAATAACTGGTGGGTTTCTAAGCATATTAAGAAACCTATTCGGTCCACTGTGACCAGCATCGACTGGCATCCTAATAACATTCTTTTGGTTGCTGGATCAGCTGATTTCAAGGTCAGGGTGTTCTCTGCTTATATTAAGGATATTGAGGATCAACCTGGACCCAATGTTTGGGGAACTAAGCTACCTCTCGGGCAGTTATTAGCTGAGTTTCCTAACTCGCCAAGTGCGGGAGGATGGGTACACAGTGTCTCGTTCTCAGCAGATGGAAACAAGGTCGCGTGGGTGGGACATGACAGCTCTATCAGCGTAGCTGATGCTACTCAAGGCAAAGCTGTTATTAAACTAAAGACTGAGTACCTGCCATTTTTGGGATGCAGTTGGATTACCAACAATTCCTTGATTGTGGCAGGACATAGCTGCATTCCTTTACTATACCGTCATGATGGTGACCAGATTGAATTTGTTGCCAAGTTGGACAATACTCAGAGGAAGGAGTCTGGAGGGCTGTCAGCAATGAAGAAGTTCCAGTCCCTGGATCGTCAGGCTCGCATTGAAACCAATGACACCTTTTTGGATTCCATTCATCAGAATGCTATCACTTCCATCAATCTGTTTGAAGGCACTAAAGATAATACTCATAAATTCAGCACCACAGGGCTTGATGGACAACTGGTCATTTGGGATTTGGATTCTTTGGAGAGATCCATTGAGGGGTTGAAGATTGTTTAAATAGACTTACTTACTAATATTAAGAAGCAATAATAGTTTCTATGCAAGTTATGAAGTGCACTGTGCCCTTATGAAAACCATTACCTAAAGCTATGACAATTTAATTTTCTTAATAATTCAAATTAGAAGGAACTATTTAATGTAAGATATATTAATCGTATTACTATATAAATAAAGCAGCTGTTTTTACATATATTGTTTTTGTTAAGTCCAATCAATATGTTTAAAATAAATAAAATAAAATAAAAAAGGTTTTTATTCACGTAGACTTTAAAAAAGCGGTTGTAAATAGTCAGAACATGTTTGTAGTAATACAGTTATTATTTCTAGTTGCATATTACAGATATTTAGGTACACGGAATGTTAAAACATTTATACAATTTATTTTATAATAGTAGTGATATTTAGCTAGCTTGTATTAAGTTATTGTCAAGGAGATCATGTTTACGTTTAATGATTGAAATTTATATTTTACTACATATTGTCTGAATGTTTCTGTCTATATTAAGTAATGAATTCAGTATTATTACTATAACGGACCTTGTGTTTAAAACGACGGTCGCGCTTTAATGCTACCACCTGATCCAATGCGCCCCAACTGAGAAGACCCAGCGAAACAAACTCAGCAGGTCCATCTACTACCGGTTTCAACACGGCCCAGTTGAGACGGTCCGGCGAAACATACTCAAGCGGGCATGAACACGGGATTTGGTCCACTTAAAGTAATTATTTAGTAGGCAAACACAATATCTGCTCGATCGGTTGTCTGAATGAATATTAATTTAGATTATATTTAGGAAACAAAAGAAAAAACATCTAAACAATAACATTATTCATTTTGAGACAGAGTTAATAAATTTAAATGTTAGCAATCATATTACAGATAGTTCACGTAACTCAACAAATTAGTCATGTCTATATGGCTACAAGATCTCCAGCGAGCAATGTGCAGGTAGGTGGTAAGCGCCAGGCGTCTTTGTCATCGATGTACTCTTTAGTGGTATAATAACCCCTTGCCATAAGTACACGTTTAATATGGGTCTTGAAACTTGTGTCAGGCAGATCAGTAATATGAGTAGGAAGCTTGTTATAAAACCTAATACAATTTCCTAAAAATGATTTATTCGTTTTGCTGACTCTAAAGCCCGGCATTGCAAGTTTGTCTTTATTCCTAGTATTTATGTTATGCAGTTCACTTTTTTTTCTATAGTTATTAATATTTTTTCTAACATACAATATATTCTGATATATATACTCAGATGGCACCGTTAGTATATTTACTTCTTTAAACAAAGTTCCCAAAGATTCGCGACTACCTAACCCATAAATGGCTCTGACTGCTATTTTATGCGAAATGAAAATAGTACTTATGTCAGCTGCCGAACCCCACAGCAGAATGCCATAGGACATAATACTATGGAAGTACGCGAAATATACCGATCTAGCAGTTTGTTCACCTGACAATTGTCTTATTTTCCAAACGGCATAGGAAGCCGAACTTAATTTAGCTGCAAGCTTTTCAATCTGAGGAGCCCATTGCAATTTTGAGTATAGTGTCAATCCCAGAAGTACGGTCGACGGAACTAAAGCTAATATTTCCTCATTTAATACAACTGTTGGTATAACCTGTCTCACATTCGATAATGAGAATTTGATACATTTCCCTGCATTTAATAAGAGGTTGTTTGCTAAAAACCATTTTGAAATAAGGCCGAGTGTTTTATTTTGTTCAATAAGATCTTTGTCCTTCCTATTTACTTTAAATATAAGCGACGTATCATCAGCGAACAAAACCATGTCTGATACTTTCTCCACCAGATAAGGGAGATCATTAATATATACTAAAAATAAAAATGGGCCCAGGATAGATCCCTGGGGCACCCCCATTTTCACAGGATGACGTGCCGAGTTGATACCGTCTATCGAAACCATCTGTTCTCGACCCGTTAAATAGGACACTACAAGATCAAGAGACGTACCAGATATTCCATAGTACTGCAGTTTTACCACAAGTGTACGGTGATCAACACAATCGAAAGCCTTGGAGAGATCACAGAAAACTCCTAGCGCATCCTGTGACCCCTCCCAAGCTTCCAATATGGATTACATTAGTGTACACCCCGCATCTTGAGTCGAGCGGCCCCTTGTAAAACCAAACTGCTTGTTGTGCAATATCCCATTCAAGTTAAAGTGCGACAACATTTGGCTAAGCATGAGCTTTTCAAATATTTTACTTAGAGCTGGAAGGATTGAGATAGGTCTGTAATTTGTGGCATTCTCAGTACAACCTGCCTTGAAAACGGGTACTAGCTTACTAATCTTCATTAAATCAGGAAAGACACCATCACTTATACAGCCATTGAAGATGGCTGCAAGGACTGTAGCAATGTTTTGAATGATTGATTGAATTGCTTTAACAGACAGTCCCCATAAATCTTCTGTACCCTTCTTTTTAATGCTATTGAAAGCTTTTATAATGTCTTCACTCGTTACAAATTGAAAACTAAATTTAGGCACATTTTGTTTTAAACTTTGATTTAAAAACAGTTCAGCTACATCTGGTGACGATAACAGGCACTTACTTAGTTGAATCCACAGGTATATTTGTAAAAAAGTCTGCGAAAAAATTGGCAATCGTAAGCTTGTCTGAAACCAGTTCGTCACTAATATTTAATGTTACTGTTTGATTTCTTAATCTACTTTTACCAGTTTCAGTATTAATTATTTGCCACGCTGATTTTATTTAAGTTATACTTCTTTTGGCGCGATGGAGAAAAATGATGAGAGTGAATTTTTACGATGCGCGCGCACACCGACACCAAAAAATTTAACAGCATGAAGTTAGTTCTAGGTGGTATGAGAGTGAATTTTTACGATGCGCGCGCATCATAAAAATAACAGCATGAAGTTAGTTCTAGGTGGTATGAAAATGTATGAGAGTGAATTTTTACGATGCGCGCGCATCATAAAAATAACAGCATGAAGTTAGTTCTAGGTGGTATGAAAATGTATGAGAGTGAATTTTTACAATGCGCGCGCATCGTAAAAATAACAGCATGACGTTAGTTCTAGGTGGTATGAAAATTGATAACTATGTTCAAGTTGTATATTAAGAAGTATAACTTCTAAAGCGTGTACATAAGTACACACAAGTTTTTATTGTTATCAGATTTTTTAATTTTGTCTCTAATGTATAAAGCTTTAGCTTGTATGCAAACCTTTTTAAAAATTTTTGAATAGTTTCTAACATAATTAATAAAATTGACTTCGGGTGTATAGGACTTTATGTCAGTCGCCCAAGAACTAAATTTTATCTTGTTACTATCAGTCTCAATGTTTTTTATTTTACAAGCTTTATTAAATTCTCTGGAAATACAGTGGAATAATGTTGTGTACATATCGTTAGGGTTACTTGAGTTTGGCAATAGATGGCACAAACTTTTCCCCGGGTTGTTACTGAACTGTCCCAAATTTGATTTTGTAAGAGGTCTAAAAGAGTGTTTTGTTTATTTATAGTTATCTCATTAATTATTTTCACTATTTGGCATTTATGGTCAGAGCGAACACCAGTTACCAGACACTTCTCAGAGACTTCAAAGTTGGTAATTATGTTATCAATGCAGGTTGCAGTCGTGGGTGTGACTCGTGTGGGCTCAGTGAATAAGCATTTCAGGTTAAAGGACCGAAATGCGGATAAAAATATGCTTATTTCAGGTGAATCTGCTAAAATATTTATATTAAAATCACCACATATTAGGACTTTCTTATTACTTTTAATTTTCCTAAGGATATCTTCGATTGTGGATGTAAAGAGTTTTAGGTCAGATGCTGGTGGTCGATACACACATATTAAACACACGCTACCTCACACACACGCTCAATAGAAAGTTGGCATATATCTTAACGTACTTTAAATTTAATGTGGTCTCGAAGCATTATCAATACTCCCCCACCGTCCGCCGAAATTCTATTATAAAAGCTGGCCACCCTATAGCCACAGACAATAAAAGCCATCTTGTGGGCCTTCAACGTAGACAGAGAAACTAACTTGGTTTCTCTGTCTACGGCCTTCAACCATGTTTCCGTAAAACAAAGGACATCTATTCTAAACTTCTGACTAAATAGTTCTATATCTAAAATTTTGCCAGAGAAGCGGTTAATATTTTGATGTGATAGAATTAAAAACTTATCACACTTCTCTGTTGTCGCACTTACATGTTTAAACTACTAACTAAATTAATTTTAGTAATATTACTAAAAGATGGTATAAAAAGTGACTTCGTCATACTACTTATGACTGACTGAGTATGTGATGCTACTAGAGTAGCAAGTATGTTTAAAAATTTTCTTGAGACAGTAACTGTACTCATGGTCCAAGAATATAAATTTTTCACTATAATGACTAACCAAAAACTGTAGGTGCATATTAAGCTTATGAATATAGTTATTAGTACTATCAGGCATGTTGGATACATAGGGGAAGGCACACAATACTATCTTATTACAATCTAATTCCAACATCTTAGTAAAACTATCTGTAATATATTTTTTCTTCAAGTTCCTACAATTTCCTACCATTAGAGTTATACATGATTTGTCACTGTGTTTCTTCTGAATTAATTTGTCTATTACATCATTATAATGTACTCCTGGCATACAATAGTTGACAAAGGAACAACTCAGCTTATTAGAAAGCGAGGTACCAAGGCCATATATTACCCATATCATCGGAATACAGTATGGAGCTATGTTTAATATTGTCATTTTGTGGAGATACTGGTGACTCTGATCCCAGTTGTGTGTATGACTGCACTACTGCACTACGAGTGTTAATTGGTTCCAATGTCCTATTGTTTTCAGAATTAGATTCATGATTATACTTTCCAGCTAGCACTTGCATTTCATTTTTGTATGACTGGAAATTCTGATACGTGATAGCTTGGGACTTCTCAAGAGTTTTTATCTCAGATAGCAAATACTGAGTAGGTATCTTTTTCATAGATAAGTTTGCTATGCTCCAATTTAATTTCATAAACAAACATGTTTGACAAAGTAAACAATTATCTGTAATAGCTGTGCTGTACCCCATGTTAAATTTTATAAATTATCACAGCAGCCGTAGGTAATAGCGAGATAATATGTAGCCTATGGTCAACATATGTTGACCCAACCTCTTAGTAATATTCTTGCAAAATTTGAAGTAAATCCATGCAGTAGTACTTTTTGAGTTTAGCCCGGACATACATACAGACAAACAGAAAAAAATTCTAAAACCTATATTTTTGGCTTCGATATCGATTGTAGATCACGCCCAAAGTATCCTTTTAAAAAAATATTCAATGCACAGTTTTGACTTTCCTACGATTTTATTATATGTATAGATTAAATGTCATTTGGCGGTGAGGTCTAGTAGACATACAAACGTCTCGCTTCCATTTGGTATAGTTGTCTGTAGCAGAGGTGAGTAGTATGAAGTTGGTTGACTGCAAGTATTTTTGATGTGGTCCCGTTGTCCCCGTCACTACCTTTCATTTCAGCACTATTGTCCCTTTTAACAGAGATACAGCCAACGGGGACAACGAGCTGTCTGTTTTTGACATCTCGTTGCATTCTAATACGAGCACCGGGCGCATAATTGATCTGCAGGTTCAAAAGTGTCACTTAATTTCCCCCAGCATTTCGTGCCAAAACTAAATATGATCGTCGTTTTTAGAAATTCCGCCGTCATATCCAAATATTGTATCCAGTAAACGGTCTCCACTGGACTATGTTAAAATGACAAGGGGACGTTCTGGATGCTTTTTACATTAGTGTCCAGTTTTCCCCCCTGAGGGGGATTCTCACAAGGGGGAAAACCGGAATAAGCCGTCTCCACGATAGAATCAAATAGATACTGCATATTTTGCAAATGTGTGTGATCATCAGCTAAAGTTTTGTGTCGATCATTCTAGACGGAGACTACCCAACTGCACAGGACTTTTAGAATAGAATATCTTTATTTGCTTTGAATGTAGGTACAAACATTAGTTGTTAAAATACTTACATTTTGAAGAATCCTTGTACATTCTGCCTTAATAAAGCATGCTAATTCATTTTTAAACTAAAAAGACATGGATGCATTAATTTAAATTTGCTTATCATCTAGGAATTCTTGCAAGGTATAATAGCATTTTTCAGCTAGCAGTGCTGAGAAGCGTTTTTTGAACCTTTCCAATGGGAGGTCTTTGATGCTATAGTGTTGAGTGTGTGGGCAACACAGGTGCACTCTGCTCACTACGGGCTGATGAAGGCTGATCTTACTGCTTATATTCCAATAAACATGTTTGATCACACAAGATTTGAATTTATGACCTAATTATATGTAGGCAAAAACTAACTACAACTTACTCAAATACACAATTGGCAAGGAACAAATAAAAGTGACTATTAAAAACATTGTGTGGTTTTATGAAACCATGATGTTAGTGAAACTTTGTCTCTTATGTATTGTCATTAATTATATAATTGAGGATACTTTCGCATTATTCTTGTTTTGTTCCTCGTCAACTGGTTTATATGAAATACTAGCTATATCGTTGTCTATCACGATTAAGCGAAAACTACATTTATATCTAAACACAAATACCGTAAAGCAATTGCTCAAATGAGTGAGAATGTAAATAAGGATAGGTATACGGTAGGATAACGCGAGCAATGATGGGCGCCGCCATCTTGCGACATGAGATAGATGGGCGAAAATTTTTAATAAAACAAAAGGTTTTAAAATAAAATGTATTTATATCCAACTCCTTATTCTTAAGCCTAAAAATCCTGCGACTGTGAATAGTCCTGGCTGCTGGTCACATTACTCGGCGGTTGCCAATCGTCGGATCCATCTGTATTAAAGGGATCCTCTTCAGACTCCGAACCGCTCCAAGCTTGTCTACTCACAGTCTTTCTATTCCTCTTGCCAGTCACTACGAGATCGACTGCAGAATCATCATCTTCATCATCACTGTTATCGACACGCGCCTTTGGCCGCGGTTTTCGTGGTCTTTTACCTGGCAACATCAATTTCACTTTTTATTTTTTTTATCTATCTGGTAACATAGTAGTCACTCGGGGATATACATGCATGAAGGTTATTGATCCGCCGCAATTTGCGTGCCATATTGGACGTTAAGTGCTTTTTAAGGTTGAATTTTAATATAACATGATTTTTGGTAACATCGATAAAAAATTATAAAGTTGATTTAAAACTCGTAATCGTAATCGACACTGTCGCCGTCCGAGTCTTCGACTTGGAAGTGATCGTCGTAGAAGTTGATGGAACGTGCGTTTATGTAGAATATGTTGCCGTGTCTCTGTACGACTTGCATACCTGCGGATAATAAGTTTGAATTTATTGATGAATTGGGGAATTATCCATAGAACGGACGGGAACTGGTCAGCAAATGTTTGGCGTTGGTTAGAGGACTTCACAGTGGTCAGTCTTAAATCTTAACCATCTTGCAATAAAGATAAACATTTGACAGTACTAATTCACAAGGTTACAGAGGCACCTTGAGACCAGGCAGGTCTCAAGGTGTATTATGTAAATTTTACGTTTTTGTTTGAGACTTGTCAAAAGAAAAGTAGGACAGATGGGGGAGGGGATGGGGGAGGGGATGTACGAGGGAAATATGTATGTCGTAATCTTTAATCGATATTTGGGCAGCAAACCGAGTCAACTTAACACACCATGAGCGTCCGCTGAGAGGTGTGAGTAAATTTTGCAGAACTAACAGATTTTAAGAAAGATTTCTCTGGGTAGCCGTAATTTAATGGTGTTAATAAGCATGGGAGGATACAAACCTCGTCAAGGCAGTTGGGGTCAGGCGGGTGCTACTATTGCGCCCAGTGACGCGGGTCGACTTTCCTGCACAGTTACTGCTGGTAGTGGAACACAAACCTGGTCTAGGCGCGCTGGAGCAGGCGGATTGACACCGGGAGGGTGCTCATGTTGCGCCCAATGGCTTCTTGAGTTTCCTGCACAGTTACTGCTGGTAGTGGAACACAAACCTGGTCTAGGCGCGCTGGAGCAGGCGGATTGACACCGGGAGAGTGCTTGTGTTGCGCCCAATGGCTTCTTGAGTTTCCTGCACAGTTACTGCTGGTAGTGGAACACAAACCTGGTCTAGGCGCGCTGGAGCAGGCGGATTGACACCGGGAGGGTGCTCATGTTGCGCCCAATGGCTTCTTGAGTTTCCTGCACAGTTACTGCTGGTAGTGGAACACAAACCTGGTCTAGGCGCGCTGGAGCAGGCGGATTGACACCGGGAGAGTGCTTGTGTTGCGCCCAATGGCTTCTTGAGTTTCCTGCACAGTTACTGCTGGTAGTGGAACACAAACCTGGTCTAGGCGCGCTGGAGCAGGCGGATTGACACCGGGAGGGTGCTCATGTTGCGCCCAATGGCTTCTTGAGTTTCCTGCACAGTTACTGCTGGTAGTGGAACACAAACCTGGTCTAGGCGCGTTGGAGCAGGCGGATTGACACCGGGAGAGTGCTTGTGTTGCGCCCAATGGCTTCTTGAGTTTCCTGCACAGTTACTGCTGGTAGTGGAACACAAACCTGGTCTAGGCGCGCTGGAGCAGGCGGATTGACACCGGGAGGGTGCTCATGTTGCGCCCAATGGCTTCTTGAGTTTCCTGCACAGTTACTGCTGGTAGTGGAACACAAACCTGGTCTAGGCGCGCTGGAGCAGGCGGATTGACACCGGGAGGGTGCTTGTGTTGCGCCCAATGGCTTCTTGAGTTTCCTGCACAGTTACTGCTGGTAGTGGAACACAAACCTGGTCTAGGCGCGCTGGAGCAGGCGGATTGACACCGGGAGGGTGCTCATGTTGCGCCCAATGGCTTCTTGAGTTTCCTGCACAGTTACTGCTGGTAGTGGAACACAAACCTGGTCTAGGCGCGCTGGAGCAGGCGGATTGACACCGGGAGGGTGCTCATGTTGCGCCCAATGGCTTCTTGAGTTTCCTGCACAGTTACTGCTGGTAGTGGAACACAAACCTGGTCTAGGCGCGCTGGAGCAGGCGGATTGACACCGGGAGGGTGCTTGTGTTGCGCCCAATGGCTTCTTGAGTTTCCTGCACAGTTACTGCTGGTAGTGGAACACAAACCTGGTCTAGGCGCGCTGGAGCAGGCGGATTGACACCGGGAGGGTGCTCATGTTGCGCCCAATGGCTTCTTGAGTTTCCTGCACAGTTACTGCTGGTAGTGGAACACAAACCTGGTCTAGGCGCGCTGGAGCAGGCGGATTGACACCGGGAGAGTGCTTGTGTTGCGCCCAATGGCTTCTTGAGTTTCCTGCACAGTTACTGCTGGTAGTGGAACACAAACCTGGTCTAGGCGCGCTGGAGCAGGCGGATTGACACCGGGAGGGTGCTCATGTTGCGCCCAATGGCTTCTTGAGTTTCCTGCACAGTTACTGCTGGTAGTGGAACACAAACCTGGTCTAGGCGCGCTGGAGCAGGCGGATTGACACCGGGAGAGTGCTTGTGTTGCGCCCAATGGCTTCTTGAGTTTCCTGCACAGTTACTGCTGGTAGTGGAACACAAACCTGGTCTAGGCGCGCTGGAGCAGGCGGATTGACACCGGGAGGGTGCTCATGTTGCGCCCAATGGCTTCTTGAGTTTCCTGCACAGTTACTGCTGGTAGTGGAACACAAACCTGGTCTAGGCGCGCTGGAGCAGGCGGATTGACACCGGGAGAGTGCTTGTGTTGCGCCCAATGGCTTCTTGAGTTTCCTGCACAGTTACTGCTGGTAGTGGAACACAAACCTGGTCTAGGCGCGCTGGAGCAGGCGGATTGACACCGGGAGGGTGCTCATGTTGCGCCCAATGGCTTCTTGAGTTTCCTGCACAGTTACTGCTGGTAGTGGAACACAAACCTGGTCTAGGCGCGCTGGAGCAGGCGGATTGACACCGGGAGAGTGCTTGTGTTGCGCCCAATGGCTTCTTGAGTTTCCTGCACAGTTACTGCTGGTAGTGGAACACAAACCTGGTCTAGGCGCGCTGGAGCAGGCGGATTGACACCGGGAGGGTGCTCATGTTGCGCCCAATGGCTTCTTGAGTTTCCTGCACAGTTACTGCTGGTAGTGGAACACAAACCTGGTCTAGGCGCGCTGGAGCAGGCGGATTGACACCGGGAGAGTGCTTGTGTTGCGCCCAATGGCTTCTTGAGTTTCCTGCACAGTTACTGCTGGTAGTGGAACACAAACCTGGTCTAGGCGCGCTGGAGCAGGCGGATTGACACCGGGAGGGTGCTCATGTTGCGCCCAATGGCTTCTTGAGTTTCCTGCACAGTTACTGCTGGTAGTGGAACACAAACCTGGTCTAGGCGCGCTGGAGCAGGCGGATTGACACCGGGAGAGTGCTTGTGTTGCGCCCAATGGCTTCTTGAGTTTCCTGCACAGTTACTGCTGGTAGTGGAACACAAACCTGGTCTAGGCGCGCTGGAGCAGGCGGATTGACACCGGGAGGGTGCTCATGTTGCGCCCAATGGCTTCTTGAGTTTCCTGCACAGTTACTGCTGGTAGTGGAACACAAACCTGGTCTAGGCGCGTTGGAGCAGGCGGATTGACACCGGGAGAGTGCTTGTGTTGCGCCCAATGGCTTCTTGAGTTTCCTGCACAGTTACTGCTGGTAGTGGAACACAAACCTGGTCTAGGCGCGCTGGAGCAGGCGGATTGACACCGGGAGGGTGCTCATGTTGCGCCCAATGGCTTCTTGAGTTTCCTGCACAGTTACTGCTGGTAGTGGAACACAAACCTGGTCTAGGCGCGCTGGAGCAGGCGGATTGACACCGGGAGGGTGCTTGTGTTGCGCCCAATGGCTTCTTGAGTTTCCTGCACAGTTACTGCTGGTAGTGGAACACAAACCTGGTCTAGGCGCGCTGGAGCAGGCGGATTGACACCGGGAGGGTGCTCATGTTGCGCCCAATGGCTTCTTGAGTTTCCTGCACAGTTACTGCTGGTAGTGGAACACAAACCTGGTCTAGGCGCGCTGGAGCAGGCGGATTGACACCGGGAGGGTGCTCATGTTGCGCCCAATGGCTTCTTGAGTTTCCTGCACAGTTACTGCTGGTAGTGGAACACAAACCTGGTCTAGGCGCGCTGGAGCAGGCGGATTGACACCGGGAGGGTGCTCGTGTTGCGCCCAATGGCTTCTTGAGTTTCCTGCACAGTTACTGCTGGTAGTGGAACACAAACCTGGTCTAGGCGCGCTGGAGCAGGCGGATTGACACCGGGAGGGTGCTCATGTTGCGCCCAATGGCTTCTTGAGTTTCCTGCACAGTTACTGCTGGTAGTGGAACACAAACCTGGTCTAGGCGCGCTGGAGCAGGCGGATTGACACCGGGAGGGTGCTCATGTTGCGCCCAATGGCTTCTTGAGTTTCCTGCACAGTTACTGCTGGTAGTGGAACACAAACCTGGTCTAGGCGCGCTGGAGCAGGCGGATTGACACCGGGAGGGTGCTTGTGTTGCGCCCAATGGCTTCTTGAGTTTCCTGCACAGTTACTGCTGGTAGTGGAACACAAACCTGGTCTAGGCGCGCTGGAGCAGGCGGATTGACACCGGGAGGGTGCTCATGTTGCGCCCAATGGCTTCTTGAGTTTCCTGCACAGTTACTGCTGGTAGTGGAACACAAACCTGGTCTAGGCGCGCTGGAGCAGGCGGATTGACACCGGGAGGGTGCTTGTGTTGCACCCAATGACGCGGGTGGAGTTTCCTGCACAGTTACTGTCAGTAGTGAGGAACAAACCTGGTCTAGGTGCGTTGGGGTCAGGCGGGTTGACCCCGGGCGGGTGCTCGTGTTGCGCCCAGTGGCGCGGGTCGAGCTTCCTGCACGCAGCGCCGTATGGACACACCCCCCGCGAGCCGTGACCCCAGTCACTGTCGGTGGGGTGGCTAAACTGCGCCTTGTGTTGTGGGTTCCGCCTGTAAAATAAATAAAATAAAAAATGTTTTTATTCACGTAGACTTTAAAAAAGCGTTTGCATTTATTCATAACATATTCGTAGTAATATATAATTAATTTATAATTATTCTAGGTACATATAGATATTTAGGTACACGGATTGTAGGAAATAATTTACAATAAGATTTTTTCTATAACAGTAACGATATTTAACTAACTTAAATTAAGTTATTGTCAAGGATCATGTGTAGGTTTAATTATCTAAATTTTAAATTTTAGCTATATTTTTACTACATACTGTCTGAATGGTTCTGTCTATATTAAGGTACGAATTAAATGTTATCATTATGGCGGACATTGTGTTTATAACGACGGTCACGCTTGAATGCTACCACCGGATCCAATGCGCCCCAACTGAGAAGACCCAGCGAAACAAACTCAGCGGGTGTCTCTACTACCGGTTTCAACACGGCCCAGTTGAGACGCTCCGGCGAAACATACTAAAGGGAAATACATGCTATACGGCATTCTCCATATATAAGAGACCTAATTCTTACCCATGGATTCAATGTGCGGAAAATGGGTCCATCACGTGGTAGGGGAGGGAACACTCCACAGACTTGCGACTCAGATGTAGGTTTAAGGCGGCCCCCTGTGATGCATCCACGCTCACCATCTCGGTCTCTCATTGTCCCCCCCCCCCCCCCCCCCTTCCTAGCCAAATTTAGCATAATCCTAATAATGCCGCTCTGGATACTCGTTCTAACAGAGAACTTACGGAAGTTCTTGATAATCCTAAGTCTTTTAATAGGTTGTAGAGGGATTTTGCTGCTATAACCCCTAGCCGTTTCTGGTTAATTAATTTGTTAAGTTGTATTGTATTCAGTACTAGCTGTGCCCCGCGGTTTTACCCGTGTTAAATTTTATGAATTATCACAGCTCCTCCCCCGTAGGTGATAGCGTAATAACCTATATGTTGACCCGACCTCTTCGTAATATTCATGCAGAATTTGAACTAAATCCATGCAGTACTTTTTGAGTTTAGCCCGGACATACATACAGACAAACAGACACACAGACAAAAATTCCAAAAAACTATATATTTGGCTTCGATATCGATTGTAGATCACGCCCCAAGTATCCTTTTAAAAAATATTCAATGTACAGTTTTGACTTTCCTACTATTTTATTATATGACCTCGGCGATAATGCAACGCTATGATTGGTTTTATTTTGGTTAGTCATTTATGACTAGACGGCGTCGTAACGCATCAATCATATAGAGGAATCTGATAGGTTTATAGTATCTTTTATCTAACTTTGACTGGTAAGGGTAAGTAAATATATAGTTCAAAATTGTTAAGACATGGCAAAACGTAAAAAAAAAATGGAATACCCAAAAAAAGCCTTTATAGCAGATCAGTTTGGTTCATGAGAGCCGCAGCCTTATTAAACCTCAGATAATAATAATAAGTATAAATTATACGAAATCCCTTTTTATCTTCATTATCTTGTCCATTCTTTGGTTGTCTGGAAGAGTTCACATTTTAGTGATAAGAACGCCAATTGTATACTTTTTAATTGCATGCTCCTATACTGTATGATTTTAATATTGGTGTACAATAAAGAGTTAAGGGGCCTTTTAAGGTCTCTGCACACAGCGGGCGCGGCGCGGCGGGACGGGACGGCGACGCGACACTGAGGAGTTGTAATGTACTAGATATTACGGACGGCGCCACACACAGCGTCGCGTCGAGCGGGACGGCTCTGTGTGGCGTCGCATATCTAGTACATTACAACTCCTCAGTGTCGCGTCGCCGTCCCGTCCCGCCGCGCCGCGCCCGCTGTGTGCAGAGACCTTTACAGCCCACTAGCGCCGCCAATCGTAAAAATGTCATAACTCGTAAATAGAATCAAAAATACAAAATGTGGTCTATTATTACTGTAGAAAAGGCAATAACGTAATTTTATAACACATTGTCAACACTTGAAATATAGCTGTTTAGGTAAATCGTGCATTTGTAACAAAAACGGCCGTTTATGTTTTGAATGCACGATTTAGCTAAACAGCTATATTTCAAGTGTTGATAAGGTGTTATACAATTACGTTATTGCCTTTTCCACAGTAATAATAGAACATATTTTGTATTTTTGATTCTATTTACGAGTTATGACATTTTTTCGATTGGCGGCGCTAGTGGACTGTAATATGCCTCTTAATCTATCTATCTATCTTATATCTCCCTCTCAACTTCCGTTCGCCTCGTCTTATTTCGTAACGCTCTCGTCACGTATTCACTAGCTTACCCCTCAAGTCAAGTAAGCGCAACAAGTCTACTTCTGTTGTGATTTCCAAATAATTGGTAACATTGTTGGTGATTTGTTTACTTAAAAAGGTATGATTTTGCTTTGTATTTGATACAATCTGCCTAAAAGAGGTGAATGAGCGGAATGGCCGATGCATTCAGTTCATTCCCGTTCATGTCATTCAGCATGGTCGCATAGATCGGCAGTTCTCACAGAGCGCTGGAACCGAAAAGTTGTTAACAAGCATCGTGTGTTGTGTGGACCTTCATTTATTATAATGCCGAAGTGAATAAGTTTAGTTTAAGTTGGATAAGTGTTGTAATGGTGCAATCCTGAAGAGTTGAATATACGTATATGGTAGCTGAATAATGTGTTTTCTTATCACTTCAAATACAATTAAATTCTTACCTATAACAGTTAGCTCCGTATATACATCTCTCCCGCCTTGGAGTGTTATCGGGAGGCTTTGTCGGAGACGCGGGCACGTCTGCTTTGACATTGTCAGAGCCCTGGAATACATCACGAACTGATTAGATGCCTAAGTTATGGGTATCTTGCTTGACTTGATTTTCTAGATCTATTTATAAAACAGCTGTGCCCCGCGGTTTTACCCGCGTTAAACTTTATAAATTATTAAATAAAATAAAAATAAAAAGGTATTTATTCACGTAGACTTTAAAAAAGCGCTTGTAAATAGTCAAAACATGTTTGTAGTAATATAGTTGTATACATTATTATTTCTAGTAACATAGATATTTAGGTACACATTGTATGGAAACATTTATAAAATTTATATTATTATAGCAATGATATTTAACTAGCTCATATCAAGTTATTGTCAAGAGATTATATTTAATTATCTAGTTTATAGCCTATGTGATAATCCAGGGTGTCAGCTAACTCCATACCAAATTTTATAAAAACTTTACAGCCGTTTAATACATGGAGAAGTAACAAACATACACACTCACAAACTTTCGCCTTTATAATATTAGTGTGATAAAGGTTTTATTCACGTAGATTTTTTCAAAGGGCGCTTACAAGTCACAACGTGTTAGTAGTAATATTATTAATAATAAATAATTATTTTTAGGGTTCCATATCGAAAGGGTAAAACGGGACCCTATTACTAAGACTTCACTGTCTGTCTGTAACCAGGCTGTTCTTAAATAGTTATTTTATTCTAGGTATATCACATTAAGTCGCCACTCAAGGTTCTTGAGTGGCGACCACGAACCGGAAGTCGCAGCGTGGGCAGGCCCCCTACAAGATGGACCGATGATCTTGTGCGGGTCGCTGGAAACTGCTGGATGCGAATAGCGCAAGACTGGCAATTGTGGAGATCTTTGGGGGAGGCCTTTGTCCAGCAGTGGACGTCTTTCGGCTGATATGATGATGATATCACATTTACCGTGATAAGGCGGCTACCATACACAAACAATAATTTTTACGTACATGAAGATATTTAGATCTGCACATTGTCTTTAATCATTTAGGATTGACACTTAATTAATAATAGTAATGATTAAGTTACTTGGCTTACTTATTTAGTAATTGTTATAAAACCTATATAAATTAAAATGAAACCGGCCAAGTGCGAGGACTCGAACACGAAGGGTTCCGTATTTATCTATAAAAAAATTTATGTTTGTTGTATGGGAGCCCTCTTAAATATTTACTTTATTTTGTTTTTTCTTATTTTTTGTTATAGCAGCAACAGAAATACATCATCTGTGAACATATCAACTGTCTAACTATCACAGTTCATGAGATACAGCCTGGTGACAGATGGACAGACAGACAGCGAAGTCTTAGTAATAAGGTCCTGTTCTACCCTTTGGGTATGGAAAAACGAAGTAGACAAGACAAAATCAGGCTAATGATATGTATATTATGTATTAGTATTTAATTTTTTGATTATTATTGAATCCTTCATTATGATAATATATAATAATAATAATATAATATCTGGGGACAATGTTACACAGATCATCCTAGCCCCAAACTAAGCAAAGCTTGTACTATGGGTACCAGGCGACGATATACATATGTATATAGATAGATAAATACTTAAATACATAGAAAACATCCATGCTCAGAAACAAATATTCGTGCTCATCACACAAATATTTGCACTTACCGGGATTCGAACCCAGGACCACCAGCTTCGTAGGCAGGAGCACTACCAACTAGGCTATGGTGACCGTCAATACCGAACATAATCTTACCGAATTGTTGCTAGGACCAGCCTGAGCCTCTCCTGGCGTCACTGGCTCTGTTTTAACTTTCTTAACTTCAGTTGGACTAGGTGACCTCGTAGGACTTCTTTTCCTTGGAGACCTTGTGTCGTCAGAAGATAATTGGGGGGCAGCAGGCACTTGTGGATTCGTATTTATATTTTGGATGTCTTGATCTGGAATAATAAAAATAATATTCTGGGACATTATTCAACGATCTGATCCCAAACTAAGTTGAGTTTGTACTATGTAAAACTGATAACTGATATATTACTTTTCTTTTGTAAATACATACATATATAGATAATAATAATAATATCTAGGGACAATGTCACACAGATCATCCTAGCCCCAAACTAAGCAAAGCTTGTACTATGGGTACCAGGCGACGATATACATACTTATATAGATAGATATATACTTATATACATAGAAAACATCCATGACTCAGAAACAAAATATTTGTGCTCATCACACAAATATTTGCACTTACCGGGATTCGAACCCAGAACCACCAGCTTCGTAGGCAGGAGCACTACCAACTAGGCTACGGTGACCGTCAATATAGATAATATAAAGAATACAATATAATATAATATAAAGATAATACCACTTATAAGGGGAATCGAACCCATGACCTGCGGCGTAAAAGGCAAGTATCTACTGACCACGCCAACCGGCCCGTCGAAAAATATTATTATGTATGCAAGGTGGAACATAACCAGTGAACATAACTTAAATAACTTAATTTCCCATGAATGTAAACAACTTAAACTTGGTGCAAAACTTTGTTCAGTTCCATAGCTATATAGCGCTCCACTATTTATCTTACACTCTGTTCAAAAAAAGACAATAAAAAAAATAACTTATGCTCTAATTGAATCTAAGAAGAATTAATAATAATAATAATATCTAAGGACAATGTCACACAGATCATCCTAGCCCCAATTAAGCAAAGCTTGTACTATGGGTACCAGGCGACGATATACATATGTATATAGATAGATAAATACTTATACACATAGAAAACATCCATCCAATTGAAGTTTTACAATAACTTTTATGAGTAGGATTCATCTAAAATGTTTTATTTTAAACAGAAATGGGATGAGACGGGCTGACAATGTTTTTCTATGTTTTAGTTATACTTCTTTTGGCGCGATGGAGAAAAATGATGAGAGTGAATTTTTACGATGCGCGCGCACACCGACACCAAAAAATTTAACAGCATGAAGTTAGTTCTAGGTGGTATGAAAATGTATGAGAGTGAATTTTTACGATGCGCGCGCATCGTAAAAATAACAGCATGACGTTAGTTCTAGGTGGTACGAAATATTAAGAAGAATAACTTCTAACGCGTGTACATAAGTACACACAAGTATTTTTCTTAATGATAGTGGTCTTGAGTGACATTGGGCTACTGCGACTAGGCTCAATAAAGAGTAGCCACACAGGACTTTCAGAAGTGTGTCTCTCTTCAAATATTGGATAGTTTAATTGGCTGTTAATATATACCCATGTGTAGTCAACTCTTGACACTGGCACAAATTGTTGAAAAATTCAGCAGATTGCCAAAATTAAAAAAAAAAGTTTGTCTCTTACCTCACTCTCATAATCCAAAGAAAATACTATCCAACACTATCTATCTATCACATAGCACTATGGGCTATCGCATAGAGATGAGAAAGTAGACTTGTTGTAAGGCTGTTGCCTTAGGTGCCCTCCAAGGCACAGGCATTTAACAGAATAATGATAATAATAAACTGGGACATTATTTACACACAGCCATCTGATCCCAAACTAAGCAGACCTTTTACCATGGATAGGATATATAGGATATAGATAGGATGGACAGATAACTGATATACTACATATACTGCTTTTCTTTTGTAAACACTTACTTATATAGATAGATACACCTAGACTCGAAACAACCAGACATGTTCATGCACACAAATATCTGTCCTGGGTGGGAATCAAACCCACGACCTGCGGTATGAAAGGCAAGTATCTACCAATCTATACTGTCTAATACAGCCAACTTTCAGAACTCAGGTAGGTAATTCTTGTTTTTATCAGAAAAACCCCATTGAGAATTGTTTGCTCAACTCGGGATTAGCATCCAGGTCCTCATTAACAGTTCCATATATAATAATAATAAATAAATGATGAAACGGATTGTGAAGGACTGGCTTATTACTCTATCATATGAGGAGATGGAACTTATCCTCACATGCTTTAGCTGATTAACTTATCACACAACACACACAAACACACACACACACACACACACACACGGGTACATAACCTCACACAATCACCCACCCCATGAACATACACACACACAAAATCAATTCTTATTTCTAATATTATTGTTAAGTGTAGTTTAGTTCTCTGCTATTTTAATTTACTTAATTGTCAACCAATTGTTTACCTGGTTCCTGCGATACAAGTCTACAACTTAGTGTAGGAACCAATGTCAATTGTTTAGAATAAAAGATATTTTGTTAAATAAATAAGGTCAGAAGTACCCTAAACCGGCGAGCATGTATGAATAATATAATGACAGTAATCGAGGCAAAAGAAGTACGCAAAGATCGTGACAAATGGAAATCCGTTGTCTCTGCCTACCCCTCTGGGAAACAGGCGTGAGTCTATGTATGTATGTAATAAATAATAATAATGTCCTCCTAGCCGAGTTTCGGCTAAGGCGGCCAGTCTCAATGGAGACTAGCCATTTCCGCGAGACATACTATAGTGCACAAGTGTGCGCAAATACAGGGGAACTATCTATTCCAGCACTCTCCTGATCCGATGGGTCGACTAGCGACACAACTGGAAAGAGATCAGGTACAGGACCCTTGGCTCTATGTGCTCTCTGAGACACGGGGGTATAATATCTCTTCGGGCTGATACTGAGATTTTTTTCATTTTACAAATTATGTCCCCAAATCACTTTTGTTACGACCCGAGATTTCAACCCAGGACAGCCAACCAAGTTTGAAACAGATGCATACAGTTATACAATACAGCTAGAACAAAGGGTCAGTCAACATTACCCAAAATTTTCAATGCATTGCTTACTTAATAATGATGCCGATGTGTCAGGATCTTCAACCTCCTCTTTTATCTGAACATTACTGTCTTCTTCCATTTCATCATTTGTTCTCAGTTCTCCTTCTTGTCTTCCATTACACAAATGAACATCATTTTGATTCTGTACTTGTGTGGTTTCCAATCCTTCCATTCTATCATTATTTACACTATGACTTGACAATATACTCCCATCTTGTGCTGTTGCCTCTTCTTGTGTACAATAGAGGACTTCGTACCAGAAGTGAACTGGTAGTATACCAAACTTGTCACCGTTGCCGAGACTGATTGTGTCATTTAACTGTAGCAGTTCAGTTTCTGTAGTATTCTTCTTTATAAAGAAACAGGGATTTTGATGCAGCTGAAACAAATGATATACCTTGTTAACAGCTTATTGATATAGGTATAAGCTGTAACATAAATAGTGGAAGAAACATAACGAGCAAACATAATCTACTCATGAAACTGAAGAAATTAAAGAAAACCAATTTTAATGGGATATTACTCTAATTTTTGTGATTTTTCTTAAAATATGATTCAGTTCAGTTTCTCAGGAAAATTGACTAGCTGATTGCGGTAATAGTTACGTACCCTGGGCCTCAACCGGCTAAGTCGCCGAACATAGATTTCATAAATGGCGTTCAAATAAATTAAGGTTAAAAATGACTTAATCAATCGTTAAATCGGCTTCCATGAGCACATGGGACGTCATAAATGGTCCGGAATCGATTGTCAGCGTTGAAGCCAATTTAACGATTGATTAAGTCATCTTTAACCTTTATTTATTTGAACGCCATTTAAGAAATCGATGTTGAGCGACTTAGCCGGTAGAACCCCTGGTGTTAAGCCAGAGGTTATGGGTTTGAGCCCCACCTAATGTGTCTCTAATTTGTCTGTATTTAGAAATAATAAAGTATGTTTATCTGTTTTCTTGCTCTGCCTAGTTTGAGATCCGATGGCAGTGTATTAGTTGTCTCATATTTTATTTAGTAATTCTTCCGTATTCTTGATAAGGGAGTTGTAAAAAACATAATAATAATATCTGGGGACAATGTCACACAGATCATCCTAGGCCCAAACTAAGCAAAGCTTGTACTATGGGTACCAGGCGACGATATACATACTTATATAGATAGATAAATACATAGAAAATATCCATGACTCAGAAACAAATATTCGTGCTCATCACACAAATATTTGCACTTACCGGGATTTGAACCCAGGACCACCAGCTTCGTAGGCAGGAGCACTACCAACTAGGCTATGGGGACCGTGACCAATAGTTAAATAAATGCTTGTAGTCATGATATCTTGGTGTCATGCCAGCTTTCTGCCATCATAGTCTCAAGGGAGACAAGCTATCCATGGGAAACTAAAAATATTTCTTTACAATAAAATCCTAAAATCACTTTTTGATAGCAATATCATTCTCCTGAGTTTCCTTTGTAAAGGATAATTAAAAAAAAAGACCTGTCAATAAGATTCCCCATGTTATCTATGCTTCACAGGTTTAGACATAAAGTTAATTAGTACTCACTTAAGACTTCTGGGAACTAGAACTAGCCTCAATAAGAAGAACAACAAACAAAAGTCAAGTAGAGAAGTAATTCAAAACATATGGTACAGTTGCATGTAACTATGCAAGAATTGTGAGATTTGCAGATCTCGTATTTAGTGTCTCTTTGGTTATCATGCGGGATGCCGGGTACTTGAGAACATTGCTCCGGGGCATGATTGGTTGCTCAGTCGACCCTTGCCCCTGGCACTGTGTTGATGTTCCACTCCCTCCCGAGTACACTTGCTTGCACTTAAATTAAACCTTTTGGTTTTGTTAGGTCATTGTTACGAGTATGTGTTATTATTGGTTTGTTATCAAAGGATATGTAGCCAGTAAAAATATTACTTTAAATGTGACTAATGTAATAGAATTGTTGAAGCAAAAGGTAATAGGCTAAAAGGGGCGCTGTTGAATGGTCCATATTATGTGACAAAATAAAAAAGTGGATGCAAACTACATAAATGCAACCAGTATTACGTTTTACTTATTATAATTAGTAAACTTTGAATGCCTGTATCTTCATTCTAAGTAAGTAAGTATTTATTTCGCTCTAAAACCTGGTACATACAGGATGTTTATACCTACAAGGTTTAAGTTAAACTGATATTAGACGGTCACCATAGCCTAGATGGTAGTGCTCCTGCCAACGAAGCTGGTGGTCCTGGGTTCGAATCCCGGTAAGTGCAAATATTTGTGTGATGAGCACGAATATTTGTTTCTGAGTCATGGATGTTTTCTATGTATTTAAGTATTTATCTATCTATATAAATCGTCGCCTGGTACCCATAGTACAAGCTTTGCTTAGTTTGGGGCTAGGATGATCTGTGTGACATTTTCCCTAGATATTATTATTATTTATAAAAATAGATTATGATAGTAAACCTAAAATAACGACAAGCAAGTCAAGCAACAAAGGTGAGCACTTTTTGTGGCACTAAGTGTACCTGTGCAAACTTAATTCCACTCTGCCAAAATCTTGTCAAGATATGTGCCGGCAACTGTAATAGGGGTAAAAATTACTTACTGCTTTAAGTGAAATTGAATTTTCAGATACCTCCATTTCTGCATGATTTCTTGAAACTCTTTTGTCTGTATCATCATCCTAAAAAAAGGCAATTACGAAAATAACAATTATGAAAAAAACATTTATGAGCATTGGCAGTTTCCAACATGGAATTTTCAGACACCATGTTGTTTAAGTAGATCTAAAACAAATTAAGATAATGTCTGTGAACTGGTGATGTCCTCACCAGTGTTATGATAGGTATGAAAAAATGTAACACCCTTTGTTGACATGTGATTTACAGATACAAAACTAGAGACTATAACATGGTCTGTGGATTACACCCTTAGATCACCTTGACTTTTTAAGCGAGCAGGCCACAGATAAGTTAACACATTTGACCGTAACCTTGATATAAATTGATGCTACCATGTGATGTTCTCCACCCTTAATACTCTCACTATATCACTGGCCCTGATAGGAGTTTAGGAATCTTTTTCTCCTATTGGTTTAGGCATTATGAGGATTTCAAAATATTCTAGCACATAAATATGTAAGCAAAAAAAAGGACTGGGTATTATTGTACAGTGCTTCCTGAAACTAAGTAATCCTACCAAAACACACCTTTAGAAGCCTTGTCTCAGAGTGGATGTATGAGAGGGCTGGATATTAGAGTAGTCGCTCAATTGAAAGTAATCTAACAACTATACATTATGGATCTTATAATGTATAGTATATATAAGTAGGGCCCTAAAACCTTAACACTCATCTAATACAACAAGTATGGTTATAGAATTAATGGTAATTTTTGGAAAGAAGAAGTCTCAGTAGCAGCCCACAGGTAATCCATGTATCTTTCAGTACCACACTATTGCTCTGGTCATGTCAACTTGTTCCAATCAGTTAAAATGTTGGCTATCGGTCTAGTGGTTAGTGACCCTGATTGCTAAGTCAGAGGTCATGGGGTAATCCCCACCTACAACAAATCTTGGGTTGGATCTCATATCGAGTCGCCTGAATTTGAGTTAAGTGTGGATATGGGCAGGTTAAGGGGGTTTGTACTAAGTGATAAAAAGCATTTTTTCCTGCCGGAGATGTGCCAAGATTTTTGTATTAATTTTTTAAAATCATAAGATCGTTTTGTAGCGATTTCAACACCTACAGCGTTGTAAAACAATGTAAAAACATTGCTTTCCTGTTTAGTTAGAAGATATATATTTTTTTATAACGCCTTTATATAATTATCCGAAAAATACCCAAAACTGAATTGTTCATTGTCACTATCATGATATTTTTGCAAAAATGTCCTCTAATGAAAAAATTTGGGTTAGGTTAGAACGATAACCATTTAGCGCGCAAAGGCGAGCGAGCGTGACGCGGCAGCGGGCGCCGAGCGCTAGAAAAACATTAACCATGGATATCTTCATAGCCATGGGGTTCCGCGGATTGGGGATGGTACAGGAAGGTAGCCCCCTCCCCTCTCAATTCACTTACGTTTGAAGGCGACTTGATATGAGATATTTTCCCAAATCTTTGTGTAATGACCACAATTATTTGTTCTGTGTATAAGTGTAATTTACCTATAACATATATATATTAAGAAATATATACCTAAGTGTATTTATTGGTTATCTGATTTCACTAGCAGAGGCTTTGTATAGTTAGTTAGGATGACAGTGTGTTAACTATCGCAAGATATTTATCTATTATTATTTAACGCCCACACTTGTACAGTACCTATATCTTAAGCTACTACGTATTTTATTTCCAATAAACGGTAAGGATAGGCCTTACTGTTTATTGGAAATAAAATACGTAGTTGCAGGTGTTAATTTAGATAAATAACTATCACAAATAAGGAAAATTCAATGTTAACCAGTTCGTACATGTAAAAACCTGCCCCTTCCTATGACATGTTTGCCAATCGTCAGCTGAATTTTTAACGATTCTGGTTTGTCTATTCGCACCAATTTAAACACCATTTTGCTGATATCAGTTGTGAGTGAGTCATATGAGTCAAAAACAAATTAATATATTTTTGCAACAATACACAAACAAAGAATAGACACAATTTTTGATAGGTAATCAGCGAGTAATCAGTAAACATTTAAATGTGACGCTGACAACTGACAGTCAAAGAGTATATAAACTGATAATTAACTACTGACAGTGACGATTGCGGTATAGCCAACTCCAAAGTTCAAACTGAAAAAATATAGCGCGTTAGTATAGTAAAAAAAAAAAGAATCGCCCTTCTGGCTAAAGTCAGGATTATTATGTATGTTGGGAATATATTTCAAAACTATGGTCGTTACCCTAGTAAAAAGCTTTATAATATGCTCTTAGTCCACATCAAAGACTACTAGTCCACATACCTACAGTCGATGCTTCTTCGAGTCAGATCCACTACGACTTGACTGCGTACATAAAACATTTCCACGTGGAACACGTTCAAACTTGACCTAAATAGAACAATTATTACAGGGCAGAGCAAAACCGCGTATCTCCGAAATCACTTAAAACGATGTAGTCGGCGTATTACTGTATTATGTACACATATGTATTACATACATATATGACAGGCTTTTTAGTCCAGTGCTTAGTCACCCTGACTGCTAAGCCAGAAGTCGGGTTCTTCTGGCTCTGAGTGTAATTTATCTATAATATTTATGTGTTTATAAAATATAGGCATATATACAGGCATGTTTATCAGTTGTCTGAATGCCATGGTACTGGCTCTGCCTAGTTTGGGTTCAGATTGCTGTGTTAGTTGTCTCAAGATATATATTTACAATAATAAAATAATAATAATATCCTGGAACATTATTTACCCACGGCCATCTCATCTAAAACTAAACAGAGATTGTACTATAGGAACCAATTAACTGATATACTACATATATGACTTTTCTTTCGTAAATACATACTTATATAGATAATCACAACCAGACTCAGAACAAACCTGTTCATGCACAGAAATATCTGTCCTGGGTGGAAATCGAACCCACGACCGCCGGCGTGAAAAGCAACCATTTATTGCCAACCATGCCAATATTACTTACCTACATTCTCAATATTTGTATTATGGCGGACATTGTGTTTGTTGGTTTATTTTCCTCCAACTGTTCAACCATCATCATGAAATCTTAGGAAGGTAAATAAAATAAACTCATGTATCCAAATATTTTAATTTTATACGATGATCACAAGCTTAACATTAACCTTTTTATAATAGCAATAATTGTTCCGTCTTCAAACTGCAACTTGCATGTCAGCCTTAATTGCACTTAATATTTATGACAGACGTTCATGTATAATTATTCAATTCAATTCTTCTATAATGGCTTATGTATAATTATGTTCTGTCTTAGATAGCTAAACTAAAATAATATCTGTACTGACCTTTAAAACTGCCATAGTATTATGATTCGTGACGATGCACATTGCTGGTTACGTACGAATGACAAATTGTTCGACATGTGCCATATTGACATTGACGTAACCACCTAGCGAAATATACCATGGCAGTTTTAGATGCCATTCAAACAGCACACGTTTGTATGTGCGTTACTGCTATACTTAAATATTTAAATAATATATAGAGGTCATGGTAAATACTTAAATAAATCAATCACAGACTTCTGTTACTGCTTTGAGCTGGCCTTAAATGAAAAATCTATTTAATAATACCTAAATAGGCTAGTTCCTGTCGAATGTCGTGGCTCCCCCTTATTTACACATAAATTGGTCTGATAATACTTGACTTACAATTGTATGTAATGTAAATGATTACCAAGTTAGTTCCAAGTTATGCGCAGTCCTTCTTAATCTGGTTTGCTTATAGCCCTTATAAAAAAAAAAACTTGTGTTTACTTATGTACACGCGTTAGAAGTTATACTTCTTAATATACAACTTGAACATAGTTATCAATTTTCATACCACCTAGAACTAACTTCATGCTGTTAAATATTTTGGTGTCGGTGTGCGCGCGCATCGTAAAAATTCACTCTCATCATTTTTCTCCATCGCGCCAAAAGAAGTATAACTTCAAAAATCCCTAAATAATATACTTTCAAACGTTTTCGCCTAAGCATTTAAAAATATAATACCAATGAGGCTCTCGTTCCTAAACCAGAATTTGAGCCGATACCACAAGAGTAAGACTAGTAGTTTTTGGTGAAATACATAAACCAGTATTATTTGAGCGCCGCTATAATACGGACACTTTTGAACTAAATGCATAGGAACATGGACTGTATGGGCAGTCATAAGAAATATATGAGGCGCCCTTGTTTGAGCGGCTCAAATTAAACTGGTTTATTTTTTAATAAATAATATTTTCTGATGTTTTTCGACAATCACGTAAGCTAAAAAATTCACATTTCTCCTTCCTCTCTTTGGTACTTCGTGAACTGCAAGAATATCTGTTCGAGCGACGTCTGCGATATACTGTAGTCCTCGATGTCGAGGTCTGCTTTCGCGCTTTCCATGAGCCCAAACATACGCGACCATGCCATTGTTCTATCAGGCAAATAGTATGTCAGCAGACCTTGGTATTCCTCCCTGAAATAAACAAAAATATAGATAAAATAGATTCGTGTGCTGTTACGTGACCAAGTGGGAAATTGTAATATAATTGTTTAAACAATAAAAAATTCTTAGGCAAGACACGACAACACATGATTCTTTAGGATCAATACGGGTGAAATACCTACATATAACAGTCTTATCTAGTTCTGACTAAGGTAACTGTCATATTATGCTTGTATTGAATAGAAAAGCTTGTGAATGTCTTATTGTCGTATTTTGATAACGCATTGAACAATATATGTTTGATTTTATTTATAGCAGTTACAGACATACATATATATATACATACATATCTGTTATATTTAACTGTTATGATAAATACGTTTTACTCCTATCCAGCCAGTTATAGACATGGGCTTGGAAACAGCGTAAACGAAGAGAAAGTTGACGATTTGACGGGCATACAATTTTGCGTGACAAAGTGCCCCATAGCATGTTTATAACATATCACAGTTCCTACGTTTTTCGTGTCTATTGGAATAATCTGATGTTTCCATATCCAACATGGCTATTGTTTTTCAACTTCGTCAGTAAAAAGTTCCGTATCGAAGTTATCATGCACCATTTAGGTATAACCAAATGCGTTCACTCCACGGACTCCTGAGAGGGTCCCTCTTATTGCAGGCGTTTTACGTGCGAGTGAAGAAACGCGCAGTAGTGTCCTAGATTTTTAGATATTAGCCTGCCCTCAAGATAATAGAAAAACGTGTTAAAATATCCTCACAATTGTCAAATTTAGTTTTTAACCTTGTGATTAGAAACTCACTAACAAATAATTTTATGTCATATTGTTTCGGCGTTATCGTGGCAGGGTGCGGTAAAAACTTCTGTGTGTGTATTAAGGATCCCTTTCCGATTTCATATGTCCGCCGACTCCTTTAGGGGTACTGTTAGGTCTTTAACTGATGTATTAGGTACCCGTAATTATAGAGAAGTGGAAAGTTCGAATAGACTAGGTTACTTACATAATCCGTGAATCCTTGAATTTAGAGTTAATATAACTTTTTACTGCATCTGTAACACTGGCTCCACTAAGCGTCGATATTCGTCGTACGCTGCTTTCACTTTCTTCTTTTTTCAGTTTTATGGTTAATGTAAAACCTGTAAAAAATAGATGTCAACAATTTGCACTAAGAAAAAGTGGAAGGAGGGGGTCAATGTCTATTTGGCAACACTATTTTTTCAGAAAGTAGTTATTCTTTTTTTACTTTATAAAAATAAGTCGGGTTTTCCTTCCTGACGCTATAACTCCAGAACTCACGAACCGATTTCCACGGTTTTGCATTCGTTGGAAAGGTCTCGGGCTCCGTGAGGTTTATAGCAAAGAAAATTTATAAAATTTAACGCGGGTAACACCGCGGGGCACAGCTAGTATTTATTAAAAAGTTTATGAATACCATAAACGGTTTTTGAAAATTTTATCTAAAACAAATAGGATAACGAATTTTTTTGAAAGGCTCATCAATTCGTGGAGTTTGTATCTTTTGTCTGACATGTTGGTCGATTGGTTAGTGACCGCGAGTGCAAAGACAGAGGTCGTAGGTTCGATCCTCTAACAGGATACATTTTTGTGTGATTTATTTCCAAGTATCCAATAGAAGTATGCATACAGTGAACATAAAAATGTTTACTAGTTGTCTGGCTGCCATATTACAAGCTCTGTCTAGTTTGGGATTAGATGGCAGTGCGGGTTGTCCCAAGACGTATTTATATATATTTATTACGGAAGACGCAGCCGCAGCGCTTACCTTGTGAGAACTTGTTCTTGAGATGTTGCGGCGTGCCGAGGCACTGGAAGCGGCCGTTGACCATGATGGTGAGGCGCTCACACAGCGCCTCGCACTCCTCCATGCTGTGCGACGTGAGCAGGACCCCTCTCCCAGCGCGCTGCACGGCGCGCGTGGCCTGCCACACGTGGCGCTTGGCGGCGGGGTCCACGCCCGTCGTGGGCTCGTCCACGAACACCAGCCGCGTGCGCCCCAGGAACGCCACAGCCGTGTTCAGCTTGCGTTTCGTGCCACCCGAGTACTTGTGGACCTATAGAAGAAAATATACTCCGTACTAGAAGAATTTCGATTAGCATCCTTACTACATCCTAATTAGGGGCTCTACCGGCTAAGTCGACGAACATCGATTTCTTAAATGGCATTCAAATAAATAAAGGTTAAAAATTACTTAATCAATCGTTAAATTGGCTTCAAGATTGACAATCGATTCCGGACCATTTTTGACGTCACATGTGGTCATGGAAGTCGATTTAACGATTGAGTAAGTCATTTTTAACCTTTATTTATTTGAACGCCATTCACAAAAACGATGTTCGGCGACTTAGCTGGTAGAGTCCCAGGATGGGAATCGAAGCCGTGACCTCCGGCGTAAAAAGCAAGCATTTGCCAAACACGCCAACAGGGCTAAGTACATATTCCAGACAATTTCTGGTCGATGACTACTACTGCAGACGTTGCCTGGATGCGTTTGTAAAAAGATGAGGCTAAGGAAATGCTAGTTTATTAGCTCGTTATCTACGTGTGTATAGGTAACTATAGGCTGTGGCACTTAATTCCTTAGTAAATGAATAATGCTGTTACGTTATACTTGGCAAGTAAGTACTTGAAGGATTGATAATTATGTTAAATCTATGTTGTGTACAATGGACGATAACAAGACGTAGAACGTATAAAAAATGGGTGTTGTGACGAATCGAACCTTTTTTGGAACATTTAATTTTTATTTTCAAAATTCTTGTGCTATTGTAAATTTTATAATGTGACCTTGTCAGTTCACAGCATTGCCCATTTTAATTAATCATAGTTTCTTCTTTCACCAGCGAATTTTTTTTCCGACATTTATTTAAAAAAAAATCTGTGATTTAGACCTCACGACAGAAGTAAAACTATATAGATACGAAACGTAACTGACTATTAGAGAAATAAAGAAAGAAAATGTGTCCTCTCTTTCTGTCTTCATTAGATGATATTATCTCCCTCTCAACTGCCGTTGGCCTCATCCGATAACACTTCGTAACGGTTTCGTAACGCATTCATCAGCTTACTCCCTAAGCTAGGCGTGCGTAAAGTGTGAGTTCAATAAGTAAAATGAAGTTACCCGCTTGTCGATGTGCTTGAGGAAGCCGAGCGCGCCGGCCAGCGCCAGCGCGCTGCGGTCGGCGGCGCGCACGCGCAGGCCGCGCATGCGCGCGAACAGGCGCAGCGTCTCGCGCCCCGACAGCTCGTCGAACAGCGCGTCGAACTGCGGGCAGTAGCCTGCAAATCAATTCCAATTTAAACTAAAATATCTTTTGTAGAACCAATAATAAGATAATGGCGTTCGCAGGGTATTCTGGTAGCACCAAAGCATTCTGTATTAAAAAAGGTTACAAGTACCTAGACTTTAAAAGAGCTGGACTTGTAAATATTACGCACATATTTGTAGTTATATACTTAGTAAACTTTATCTATATAATTATTTCTAGCTACTTAACCACCTACATATAGATATTAAAAGCAGAGGTTTGTAAAATTAATATTTAGATCTGAGATTTATGAAACCATTAAGAAATAACATTTACCTAATTTATAATTTAGTTACTTAGATAGCTTATTTAAGATATTGTTAAAGTGATTATTTATAAGTTTAAATACTTTAAACATACTTATTATAACCTACTAATATCATGATAATGGAAAGTACTTAAAGGAATTATGCATCCAATCAAATGTTATAAAACTGACCAATATTCTGGTGCACTTTGTTGAGGTGCGTCTGCACGGAGTGCCCACTGACGTAGGCGTCGCCGCTGGAGATGGACTCGTCACCCATCAGCATCTTGAACGTAGTGGTCTTGCCAGCACCATTCACGCCCAGCAAACCGAAACACTCGCCGTCATTCACACCTAGAGATAACGTTGCACTAGAGACATGAGTTCCTGTGTCGCGGAGGACTTATTCATGCTGTGTGGTGACGACGGTGAATATCAGAATATCATCATCCTACCCTATCGCATCCCAAGACAAGGGTAAAGCATGGTTGCATGTGGGTTGTCTATCATCATCATCATCATCATCATCATCATTACAGCTGAAAAAGTCTACTGCTAGACAAGTCTCTCCTCAAAAATCATCTTGGTTAGATATGTCATAATCGTCACGCTTGGCTAACGGGTTGGCGTACTCTGGTTTCCCTCGGGTTGACAAATACGGGGCGTATTTGTCAACCCCGTATTTCTAACCAAAATGATTTTTGAGGAGAGGCCTGTCCAGCAGTGGACTTTTTCAGCTGTAATGATGATGATGAAAGACAACCCACATGCAACCATGCTTTAACCATGAACACAAATTCAGAGACAGAACAGCTATATATGGGTGACTCAAATAGTTGTCTTGTGCGACCACGACAGACAATTTTACGAGAGTTTTTTGTTTCTCATTTGTTTTGATTTGATGGAATACAATTTTGTTCATCATATCAGCCGAAAGACGTCCTGCTGGAGAAAGGCCTCCCCAAATTAGTCCATCTTGTAGGAGGCTTGCCCACGCTGCGCCTTCCGGTTTTTGGTCGCCACTCGAGAACCTTTGTGCCCCAATGGCTGTCGGTTCTAACAGCTATGTGCTCCACCCACTGTCACTTCAGCTTCGTAATTCTTCGGGCTATGACGGTTACTTTCAGATTTCAACATTTCTGATTCAATCTCACAGAGAAACTGTGAGCATAGCCCTCTCCATTGCTCTCTGGGTGACCTAATTTCGTTGTCAATCGCCCCATCGATTTTCAACGTTGATTCCAATTGAACGAGTTATTTAGTAATTTTTAACCTTCATCTATTTGAACGCCGATCACGATGATCGGATACTTAGGGGGTAGGGCCGTTCATGTTCAAGGTAGACTTACTGAAAGACACTTGGTCGACGGCGAGGTGTTTCCCGTAGTACTTGGAGAGGCTGTCGGCCAGCAGCGCGTGCTCGGCGCGGCGCGGCGCGTCGTGCGCGGCCGCCTGCGCGCGCGCCGCCTGCGCCGCCACGTCGGCGTCCAGCGCGCCGCCGTACACCAGCGGCGGCGTCTTCTTGAACCGGAACACCTGCACAAAGAAATCACAACTTGTACAGTACAACAGCTTAGGCCCGAAGAGGAGGATCGGTCGAAGCTTTTGGTCTCGTGGTCAATGACCCTGACTTCTAACCTAAGTTCTCACCGAGGATGAAACGGTACTTTATCTCCATATGCTCCATAATAACGCGTGAAACTTGTTTAAATAGCAATTATCGCAGCAAATGGGATAATAGATGTTGATATTTCTTAGACTGTCCATATTGAATACTTATCAAGGTTACCTTCTGGAATAATCTGTACTCGATGACCATCAGTATGGTCCAGAACACGACGCAAGAGACGATCATGGCCACCAGGTACCGCAGTATGCCGGGTTTCTCCCACAGGAAGTAAGGGTCATCGGGTACTGCAATTATATTATCCTATTGTAAACGTTCTTGTGTGTACTAAGTGCAATTTCCATATGTTTGTTTAGGATGTATAAGATCACCCTAAATTGAAATAAATGGCTACAGAAAATTTTGTTTCGTTTCAAATGTTGATCATTAAAAACACAACCCTATAAGTGAGTACTCATAGGGTTGGGTTTTCAATAAACATCGCATAGAAATATTGATATATCTGTATTGATGATCACAGAATAAATAGGACAAACGTAAAGAAGAATCACTTCGCGCAACAATTTATACAAATAGCGACTCTTGCTACTATGCATTAAAGTGCAATTCAGCTCGACTAAGCGCTCAGTGCCTAACGCAATATTCACCTAAAAGTTGCCGCTCTCGGCTAACACTGTACACTGTCGCTGTCTGGCGCAGAGTGATAGAATGAGGTCTGGTATGGCGTTAAAATAATTAACTATATAAAATATACGATATGGACCTTTTCATAACAATGGGGTTGATTTCTAAGTGTCATTCAAACAGCTTGTGGTAATAATAAATAATGGAATATCACGTCTGTACACCTGATTGGGATATGATTGTTCCAATCAACAAAAATATCGGTCGGGAATGAGCAAAACCAGGTGATTAATGCGGGCATTATACATATGTACAAGCATGCGTTACTTGAATGCTTTCTATAGAATATTTGGTTGACGTTGTTAAAAGACGAAAAACTTTATTAGAGGCTATCTCATTTTCCCATTGCTTAGTTATAGGTATAATGAGAAGTTTGATCACGTGGCCAATAAAGAAATAATATAATATCTAGGGACAATGTCACACAGATCATCCTAGCCCCAAACTAAGCAAAGCTTGTACTATGGGTACCAGGTGACGATATACATAGTTATATAGATAGATAAATACGTATATATATACATAGAAAACATCCATGACTCAGAAACAAATGTTCGTGCTCATCACACAAATATTTGCACTTACCGGGTTTCGAACGCAGGACCACCAGCTTTGTAGGCAGGAGCACTACCCACTAGGCTACGGTGACCATCGACCAGGCATTATGTGTGACCAATTTCTCACATGGTCCATAACATATATATATACTACATATACCAACGTAATGCACAGAGGTATTTTTATACTAACCACAACAATTCGACGTTTGTTCACACATACTCTCCATAGTACATTCCAAGTTGGGGTTTATAGCCTGTAGCAAATCGCAGCCTTTGAGACACGTGTAGTACACTAAACCAATCTCGTTCCAAGTCCTGCGCACACGTTCAAAAATGTTTCATAAAAATATAAAAAATTTATTCGGCTTTAACCTAATACTGCCGCAGATAAATAAAAAGTACATAGTTTCTTTAATCACGCATACATTGTTAGGAAATTGAATGAATGTCATGTATTATATGTCTGTTGCTTTTTTTGTGTAACTAGTCACGGTCTTCTTGCATGAGCAATCTAAAAAAATAACGGGTAAATCTTTTTTGTTTTTGTAGACTTTAGAAGTCGATTTGGTGGCCATTGCCGTTGGACAGTAATAATAATAATAAACCCATTTATTTCAGGTAAGTTACACCCATCATAACATAATAATAAATTAAATTAAATTAGAAATAATAATAGTAATGGTTTGAGACTTGTTGGACGCGTAAATTAAACCCTTGGAAGTGGGAGTTCAGTAAATGTAGAAGGTAAAATAGGCTGCTCTGGGGTACATTGACGCCAATAGATTGGATCAGGCGAATACCGTTGAGGTATACGATCAGAAGATTTTTCTAGCGGACGACCAGTCAGTAAATCCTTTATAATCTAATATTCTTGTGGTTAAGTGGGTTCCCTTGTGTGTGGTTAACGCAGATCTGTTAGTTCTAGGCTCGAGTCCTCTCAGAGGGTTACTTCCACAGGGCCAGTGCCTGAGAGAGCTGTTATAGAGCTCTAATAGAAATGACCTTAATTATTCTGTTACAGAACTTTAAATGAGTCCGACGGAATAACATAGTGGATCGCCTAGAGCAGAAGTTAGGGAACAGGCTCTGCTGCTCTTAGAAGACGAGATGAACGAAACTATAGCGAAACATAATAAAATTGATCTCCACTTGAAGCATAAAATAATGCATTTTTAAGCTATTGCATAGCTACTATCGCAGGCCTTGAACGTGGGGACCAAATCCAGAAATTCCGTAACGAAAAAAACCTAACACCCCCCACTCCGACCGCCATCTATCGATAAATACCAGAACTTTTAATGACTTTTTGAAATATCCCGCTTGTCTCTTTAGTTCAGCAACCCGCCTTTAGGTGGCATTGGTTGTATTGGAAAACTACCGTAATCAGCTGTTTGTGAGAAAGTACATAGGTGTATAGGTATTTATCATCTACGTACAACAGTGAATATTTGTACTCGTATAATTTGTGTACAAAGTGTTTTAAATATGAATAAACAAAGTGCATTTATTAATGAAGAAAGTCACGAAAAAATAGTGAAAGAAAATGAGTTAGTACTCTATATAAATTCATTTTATTATTATTATCACAAATGCAGTATTATAAAATAAATAAATAATTATAATTGCATAAGTTGATAAAAAATGCTATGCAATAGCTTTACCGCGGCAGTCTCCGAGTGCCACACGTCTTTTTTTTTATTAATACAGCTAGGGCTCGACACAATAATTATGACTAAGCCATCGAATAAAATTGAACAGTTTGCGATTGTTTTATCTGTTTAAATTCCGTTACTAGAGATACAAACTTTCTCACGACAAACTCTTTAAAATGATAACATCTTTTTCTTTAGCCGGGGTTTTTCTATACCTGATTCCGGTGACGAGACTGTAGAGTGGGAAGAACTGCAGGATGTAGTCGAGGATGAGGCCCGCCTCGTGCGTGTCGAGGAGCTCCGACATGAGCGCGTCTACCACTTGAGCGCCCATGTTACCTGCACAATAATTGTGATTTATTATGTTATTTCACTACTGGAAAAACAGCTCCCATCTTTCATTTTAAACTTTTTTATCCTTTAACATCCCCACAGAATATTAGAAATCAAAAGAATCAATGAACACATGCTACAAACGAAATTGATTCCATGATAGAAAACAGAATCCTTACAATTACTATGTCTGCTTTATTAAGTAATCTCCCGTTGAACCCGCTAAATATACTCGTAAAATCGTCAGGGCAAATTATAAAACATGAGGCGCAAATAATAGTTGTATTCAACGATCTATAAGTGGTCAGCCAGGTAAAGCACCGAGGCAACCGGTCAGAGGATAGATTTCTGAACATCTCCGTGCTTCGGAGGAGATGTTAAACTGTCGGTCTCGGCTACTGTTGTTAAGCTATGTCAGAGGCCTTCTTAGCGGCTTTAAACTTTTAAAACTAAGGTAACTATTGCTCAAACGATAAGGAAGAGAGAAGTAAGTATATAAATATTGGATTTTTCGAATAATATAGGCCGGGGTCAGGAGGGTAACAATGTTACATCCCCGTTCAACCCGTAAAACCTTATGCACCATGTATAATCTTTCTGCGGTTTTGTTGGTGTTCCATTTCAGATTTTGTATTGTTTTCCTGCAGTGGAAATCATTCATTATGTTAATGGTTCTTGTCAAGTTTGGGCTTTTTTTTTTTTTTTTACTTTGTGGAAATGCATTACATTACGCATACCCGCCGCTTGGGGAGGCGACGGGTTATGTGGGACTCGCCGGGCTAGTCCCGGGATACGCACTAAAACCACCATGTTAGCCAGCCTCACAATGCCTGTAGCGGGGGTCTGGGTACTCGTGAACGATCTCGCCAGTACCCCCGCTGTACACTGAGCGTCTGAGACTCTCCTCCGGGGACGGCAGGGGGCCAAATGCCTCCTCCCCTCCCCATCACGCACAAGCGCGTTAAGGCAACCTGAGCTACAGCAGGTTACCTCTTCCGGGACCGCTTATGTAAGACGAGTGGAGTGCCCCTCCTCCAAACGCCAGCGGTCCCAGGGGGCCAAGTTTGGGCTGCGGCGTCCAAGTCAACGCATATATACTTGACAATTACGCATGAATACAGTAGGCCAGATGTATTCTCCAACCCAATGGATATTCGGCAAGGAATACTATCCTCAATAAATTCCCCAAGACTCGCGGGATACTCTATAATCGCCCCGATTGGAAGATAGTAGCGATCACAGCATGATGGTCATAGTTCACAACGAGTCGCTGCTACAGGTTTTCTTGTAGACATTTCCTCGGGACAACTTCTTCGCTTCCCATGAGTTGGAATCTAATATTACTCGGTATTTCAAATTACACAATTTGTAATTGATTAGCTACTTACCGAACAGGGTGTTCATGAAGAATAAGATGACAAAGCCGAGGGCGGGTGCCTTGAATCGGTGAGACATGAGGTAAGTAAACGGCAACATGGCGGCTCCATACACTATGAAAACTAAATACATGCGTCCTGCAAATATAACATAATATTTAATACCCAATTATGTTGTGAAGATGTAAACAACAATTTAGTCATGATTGTATATGAAAGTCAAAAAGCTTACTGAGAAAAGATGTGACGCCAATTTTTTAAGGAGATTTGGCTTTTGGCTATTTTATGTGGAAGAAATTTTGGGAAACTGATGCAAATGTGTTACAGGTAGTCGGTGAAGAGCACATGCGCGCTATTTGATTAAACCAATGAGCACGCGTGCTGGCGGAGAGATGACTGTAAGATGGTGCTAACCCATTTTGCGATTTTGCTATCGTTACTAGCAACATAATGTATGCGAGAATATATTCGATCAATCACACAATGAATAAATTGGCTCCACATACATTTCGTCTCAATTAACACAATATACGGAATGATAATATGTCATTATATACGAGTAGGTACCGTAAGGCTCGTTTTTAAGCAATTGTATAACCCTCACTAAATACGTGTATTAAGTAATAATATCGTCCAGATCAGATCATACGCGGGCGCTCAGTTTAATTTTCAAGATCCTTAAGAACGCAGAACGTTTTTATTTTTATTGTATCAGTACTAAGTATTGCCCCTTCTAACTCTAATCAGTAAAATAGAATAAATAACTCCTTTAATAATGTCGCCTTCAATTCCCAATTCATAAAATTCGCGATGGAATTCGTATCTTGTTGGAGATCCTGTCGTAAGTGCAGTTCATCCCCGTCCAACGTCCGTATATACTCATCATCCAGTAACGGCCGAGTGAGACGCGCCGCATGATACCGAACAGTGTCGTGCAGTAGAGATGTTCAGAGAAAATTGAAGGCACGTTCGTCAGTGGCCTGCAGGAAGTTTCGGGCCTGTGGCAGGCATTTTTGAAGTGAGTCAGGCTGCCCTCAAGAGTCTCCTTACTCACTGGCATCACATCAACACTCTGCAAGTCGATTAAAGCCAATCCCGTAGCGATGATGAAACAATGAAACGATTTGGTTGCTCACGAGTGTCGGAATAATACAAGATACTCACCTAGCTCCGTAGCGGTCGAGAGCCCCCTGACGTTGAATATGGCACAGCTGATGGGGATGGTGACACAAGTGAGCAGGAACCAGACCCAGTCGAACAGCGCCGCCGCACCCCACAGCACCACCGGCGACACGCCCGCCGCCTTCTGCAGCAACTTAGCGCCCGACACGCGCTCCTAAAAGCATTTTACTTGTTATTTGTATGTAATTGATAGGTAATGTTTGCTTGGAGCACTTGTTCTGTTAGTGGAGCCAGATACTGTACTGCACTGTGATAGGTAATTCTATAGTCTATATTGGCTCACCTAAAGATCTTTATCCGAAATTGTTCTTTCTAATGATTTGTAATCCGAATGATCACTCTTCCTAAAATTTTTCATCCTAAAGTTTTCATTCATATTATTTGGAGTGCTACCGGCGATGTTCATAACACTGATGTTTCCGAAAATTGTATTTAATAATATCATTAATGTAAATATATTTAAACTGTTTTTTATTATAACGCTTTTATCCCTAAACATAACCACTCATACTCAGAAAGAAACATTTACCAAGTGTAATAAAACATGTTTGTGGGTAGAAGATGATAGTATCTAACCCAAATTATTTCATAAAAGTACAAAAAAGAGATGACTTTAAATAATAGTGTAAAAGATGGTTATGTTGAGAAAATATAGAAAAACAAATAAAAGTATAATAGATGTTTTTGCTACTGACATTATGAAGTTGAATGCTTCGAAATTATGAACATTAGAGACAGAGTAGTTAGTAATGTGATTGTTAGGATGAAAAATGAAGGAAGAACATTTTCGTATTTCCAATTATTTCGTATTTCATTTATTAATGAACGATTCGAAGACATTACCAAAATACAGCAAGAATGTAAAGTAACTACTTTAAAATTACAATCAGAAGATAATGATATGTAAATACAGATTGGAGATCTTCAAGCCAAAATCAATAACATTGAGCAGCTATCCCGATCAAATAATGTTGAAGTACAATGTATGCCCGAAAGTAAAAACGAGAACGTATATAATATCGTCACTTCACTAGCCAAAACCGTAAATTGTGACATTAAAGAGAAGGATATACAATATTGTTCCCGCGTTGCAAAGTCTAATCCATCCAGTACACGCCCCAGATCGATTATTGTACAACTGGTATCACCCAAACATCGTGATCAGCTTTTGGCGTCAATTATTAAATATAATCGTGATAACCCTCAAGAAAAGCTAAACTGTAAACATCTAGGGTTCTCAGGACAAGCGTCTCCAGTCTACGTAGTAGAACATCTCTCACCAACTAACAAAGCCCTTCATGCAGCAACCAGGATTAGAGCAAAGGAAATGGAATACAAATATGTCTGGGTCAGAAATGGTCGAGTATTTGTGAGAAAAACAGATACGTCACAATACATTTTAATTAAGAATATGAATTGTCTTAGTAAAATAATATAAATTTGTCTATTTCCGATATTTGATGTGCATGTTTATTTACATACTATATTTATATAATTCAACCATTTGAATATTTATTACCAGAATTGCAGAGGATTGCGAACTAAAACATACAATTTTTACTCTAATCTCGCTTGTGTAAATTATGATGTCATAGTTCTAACTGAAACTTGGTTAAATAGCAACATACGGAGTATGTAACATATGGAGTACTATTTGATGACCGATATGTCGTTTACAGAAGGGATAGAGAGACAACAGGTTTTCACTGTAATAAAGATGGTGGCGGAGTACTAATCGCAGTTTCGACAAGATTTAACTCAAAACGCGTAGATAAATGGCAGAGTAAGTGTGAAGATCTCTGGGTCGTCATTGATGCATTTGTCAGACCTTCAACACGCCAAATAGCTTTCTGTGCAGTATATCTTCCGCCACCAGTATGTCTTTCCGCAATCGATCATTTTATTGAACAATGTAATACTGTTTTTGAAGCAACTGATTGCCCTGTTTGTATAGTGGGTGATTTTAATATGTCCAAAATTAACTGGGAAAAAGATGTTCTTAACACTTCTTTACACCAAACATGTCAGAACCTGTTAGATTTTATGTCTATTAGTAAACTTTGGCAATACAATAATGTAAAGAATTGCTCAGGGCGTGTTTTGGATTTAGTCTTATCAACAATTACGTCTTGCGTCGTGAGCGAATCTAGCTACCCATTAACCGCTATTGATAAATTTCATCCCCCCTTTGATTTAAATCTTTCATTGGTTATAGACTCAAATCTCAAATATAACAAATTTATTAACCGGCCAAACTTTTTTAAAGCAAACTACGAACAAATTATAAAATATCTAAATAAACAAGACTGGAATCAGCTGTTAGCTGAGAATAACGACGTAGATAGCATGTTGACTATCTTTTATAATACATTAACAACTGCAATTAATAAGTTTGTACCAAATCGTAAGACATCAAGCAATCGATTTCCACCATGGTTTAACACAGTACTTAAAAGATGTCTTAAGAAAGAAAAAAATAATTTACGGCTGCGTTATAAGAAATACAAGAATCCCAGAGATGAAATAGAGCTTAAACTAATATCCAAACGATGTCAAAGTTTATCAAAGTGTCTGTACAATAACTTTATAAATAACATACAAAAAGAAATAAAAAAAACCCGAAAATATTTTGGAATCATATAAAAACAAAACGTGGTGGTACTAGTACTTATCCATCAACTATGACCGATGAGCGGACAACAACATCCAATGGCTCAGAAATATGTAATCTCTTTGCAAAACACTTCATCTCCGCCTATAATACCTTAGACCATGATGCAAAATTGCAACGCGATTATCCTGCCATAAATTTGTCACTAACCAACAGTCAGTGCCTAACAATCCCAGCTATCGAAAGTGATTCCTTACTCAAAAAGTTAAAATCTGTAAACATAAGTAAAGGAGCTGGTCCTGATGGAATCCCACCATTTTTTATATATACCTGTGCATCATCACTGGTTAATCCGCTATTGCATATCTACAACACGTCTTTAGCCACAGGAACCTTTCCAAAGAGGTGGAAAAAAGCAAAAGTGGTTCCGGTCCACAAGTCTGAGAAAAAGGATATCATCTCCAATTATAGACCCATCTCAATTCTATCTACTTTCGCAAAGATTTTTGAATTTTTAATTTGTCCGCTTATTCAACGCCATTTGAGTCTGTACCTAAGCAATCACCAACACGGCTTTGTCCCTTCCAGGTCTACCACCACCAACCTGTTATCTTTTACAGAATCTCTCGTACAAGCTGTTGATTCAGATAACCAATATGACGTAATATATACTGATTTCAGCAAAGCCTTTGATAAAATCTCCCATTCCATACTAATAAAGAAGCTTTCTGCGTATGGTATTACAGGGTTCTTGCTGAATTGGCTCAAATCCTACTTAACGGAGCGTGAATTTTATGTTGTGGTAAATGGCTACCAATCCGGGAGCAAAATTATAACATCCGGTGTTCCTCAGGGCTCTCATTTAGCGCCTATACTGGTTAACTTTTTTATAAATGATCTTCCCCAGTGTTTTAAATATTCGGATTGCTATTTATTTGCAGATGATTTGAAATTTGCTAGAAAAATTAACTCTCTCAACGATACACTGTTAATGCAAGACGACCTAAATCGACTCATAGAATGGTGCCACATAAACAGAATGGAATTAAATTCAAAAAAATGCTTTTATATGAAATTCTCTAGAAAATCAAAATATATACAATCTGAATACTTCATAGATAACATAAAAGTCCAAGAGGTGGAAACTATTAAGGATCTTGGAGTAATATTTGATAAAAAAGTTAGCTTTGTTCCACATATTGAGCATATTATAAAAAAAGCATCCAAAATTTTGGGATTCGTAATAAGAAATACTAAGAATTTCAAGCAACTTGACACAAAAATTATGCTGTTCAATAGCTTAGTGCGGAGTATCTTAGAATACTGCAGCGTAGTGTGGAGACCTCATTTTGCGTCCCATACATTACGCTTGGAAAGAGTGCAAAAACGATTCTTGTGGCATTTAGCATTTTCCAAAGGCAAAGCAAAGGAGCTCAACTCGTATAACACCCGCTTACAGTATTTTAAGATGCACACTTTATCTATGCGTAGAAATATCACGGATGCTCTCTTCTTTTACAAGCTGGTACGAAACAAAATTGACTGCTCTAACCTATTGAACCAAATAAGATTTGGAAATCTTATTTGGTTCAATAGGTTAGAGCAGTCAATTTTGTTTCGTACCTATTGAACCAAATAAGATTTGTAAATCTTATTTGGTTCAATAGGTTAGAGCAGTCAATTTTGTTTCGTACCAGCTTGTAAAAGAAGAGAGCATCCGTGATATTTCTACGCATAGATAAAGTGTGCATCTTAAAATACTGTAAGCGGGTGTTATACGAGTTGAGCTCCTTTGCTTTGCCTTTGGAAAATCCGCGCAATACTATCACACCGCTTTGTCCACCCCTACGAAGAACTGTTCTTGGTGCTAATTCCCCAATACCTAGATTATGTAAATTGTTGAACAGCTGTAGTGACATTATTGATTTACATCACGACAATATTGCCAAATTTACCAAAATTGTAATTCAATATTTTTCCCAAAAATAAAATGTGTGAGTTTAACCTATTAATTAACAATTTTAATTAAGTTATTTTAAATTAATTAATTTTACGTTAGATGTAAGTAGGTATATAAAAAATGTTGTACACTTTGTTCTATAGTATTTTTTATTTATTTCTATGTATACTAATAATATGAATATTTTAGATTTAAATTTAATATTGAGTTATCTTATCAGTATTATGTATTATTTTAAGCGTTGATTTTATTTGTGTTTAGATGTTTTATTTTTATCATGTTATAATTATAATTTTTTTTTGAACTGTTAACTGTATTTTTGCTTGTGGTGTTAACCAGTTAAAGATTGTTACATTTAAGCAAGCATATTGTCATCACAAACGAATAATAGTACTAATGTAAACAATCGTTAGTTAATCAAATAAATAAATAAAATAAAATAAAAAAATTATCGGAGTTGAAAATTTAGAAGAACTTTGCCGCACCCAAATCTTTCAATCAGTTTTGTAATGTTTTTACTGTAGGGGCAAGAGAGAGAGAGGTGCGAGCACGCACTGTTTTGTTCGCTTTCTCTCATAGCGTTTCAAGTTTTACTTCCGCCGTGTGGTCTAAAGCAACATGAAACGTCGACATTAATTAGTTAAAACTTGTAATTTTAAAGTAACTGCTTTTTAGTGGGGTCATATCTTATTGAAACGTGTTTAAAGTAGCAGGTAGAAAGCAATTCGTAAAAAGATACATTAAAAATTGCAACAGAGTCGTGCTCGTCCTCCTTGGAATAAAGACTCCAATTAGATAATCTCTTTTTCTTGAAGAAAGTTACCTTGATATAGAACATGACGAACACCGAGCTCACGATGCCAATACTGCTGCCGATACCTGAAGCGAGTTGCATGGACACTAGCGATACCAGGGTCTGCATGTCTGTCTGCAATTTAAAAAATGATTAATTAAAAACATAATATGTAGTGTTAATTCCACTTCTTCTCATCGTATCTATCGTAATATATATAATATAAGTAATTAAAAATTGATTTAATTTTGTATCTGTAACTACGAGTATGTTTGTGATAAAAACTGCTACTTAACTGATTTTACAGATTCTTTAAATTATAAGTAATGGAATCAGGCGTTACTTTGCGGAAATCCATAACAATCAAAATACAAAATCAATATGTAGTGTTCATTCCGCTAATAGTCAGTTTAATCATGACGGGATGCAATTTGCACCGCCCTCCCGCCCGCAAAAATGTGCACATGCAAGAAGGACAATATAAAAAAAAGCAAATTACAGGCGCCAGTACGATAACCAACACGTGTTTCAGTCCTCCACGGATTGGTCATTCAACAATGCAAAACTATTATTGCTATGTTTTAATATTTCTAATTGTTCCAACACACATAACCGGAATTCTTTACATTATATATATAGATATCGAATAACATGGATTGTGTTTAATTAGAAAAAAAAGAGAACAATATAAAAATATAATGGTTATGATTTGAAACTTTTGATACCTTGGATTACCCCAGGTATCAAATACTTGCTCATTAAAGTATACATAAAAGTAATTGTTTGGCGTCATGCAATTCAGTAACTACACTGCTTCAAACACTCAAGGAGTTTTGTAAATTTGTTGTTTTATACTATAAAGTTGTAGCTCTCTAAAGAAGTAAACAATTGGTCTCTTCTCTGTTCAGCATGGAACCAGATTATACAAAGAACCTTTTAAACTTTTAGAAGTATTGAAACACTGATCATCTTGACACATGTTGTGTCTTTCTATCTTTAACTTCTTCTCTTCAAGAATTTCTCGAGCTGATCAGTGACTTCACTTTTTTTTATAAGTAAGAATAATTATTTCTGTAACCTCCAGGAGTAAGGTGTAAAAAGGCATTTGAAACTTAACCTGATCTTCGTAACTGACTTCTAACGGATGATTGTACACATTGAGTATCGCATCTTCATTCCTGGCTTTGAGTACCGCCGAATGTATTGTAGCTAAGGATATTGCGACGTCATGGTAACCAAAGTTACTGAACCACGCTGTTACAGAGTCCTCGTCGAAAGTCGAGCCTATCAGGATTCGATGACGTAACACACCCATCTCGGTACTATCTGAAGTCTGCAAAAAAGGTTTACGAAATAAGTAGGTATTAATGGTACTAATCAGTGAACGCAAAACTAATAACTGATTTAGAGTTTAGATTTAGAATAATGACTGATTATTAATTTCTTTGACAATTATATAAATTGAGCTATATTTCCAAATAGTATTGCGTGTTTTTAGTTTATTAGAATAAAAACTTGTGCATAACTGAAACTGAAACTGCTGGATGCGAATAGCGCAAGACCGGCAATTGTGGAGATCTTTGGGGGAGGCCTTTGTCCAGCCGTGGACATCTTTCGTGATGATGATGATGACGATGATGATGATGATGTAACTATGTTTTGAATATTCGGACACTATGTAAAATTCGAACTAGTAAATGAAATGAAAATAAAGTAAAGTAAATACGTGTAATATAATATAAAGGATCAATTATATAACTCTTTTAACAAATGTTTACGAGACAAAACTTTATTGTTATCGACCAAGTTGCATTGATCGTGGTCACGGACCGACTCACGCGCCAGTCGCCGGTCGCAGCCCGTGGTCACGATCAATGCGACTAGGTCGAAACTTCAGGAATATTACAATAAAGGTTATTCGCGTTAATACCTGTCAAAATGTCGTATAATCCACTTACTCTATTCAAATAATAGTTTTCCATTGGTGCAGCGTCAATGTATGTGAGGCCCATAGAGCTGACGCCAGAATTCTCGAATATCCCGCGATAAGCAGCGCTGGCGAGCGCCCCCAATGCCGACTGATTAGTGCCATTGTAACTCAACAGAGTTTCTGTAGCCGTAAATCTGGAACATTTTTATAATTGACCTACATACATCGACCCACGCGCCTGATTCCCAGAGGGGCAGGCAGACAACGGATTTCCATTTGTCACAATAACTGCACACCTATTTTACTGTCATTATATTCTGTATACGTGCTCGCCGTTTTCGGATACTTGTAACCTGGCCTTTCTTGTGTAAAATCTCCGTTTGGTCAGTCAGAGAATTTTCTACGAGGTCTTTCACTTCCGTTTGTATATTCACACAGGCTAGGTATCTTTCTTTTTTCAATCTTCTTTCATTCATCCTCTCTAAATGCCCAAACTATCTCATCATATCTATTCAATATTTGTGACTACATCCTCTTTCACACCACAACGCTCTCTTACGTCAGTGTTTTGTATTCTGTTTCTCAAAGTCACACCACATATACTTTTTAAGGCTCGCATGTATGCATTTTTTCTACTTTCATTATTATTCTGTCAAACCCAACTTTCACTTCCATACATTCAAGATGGCACTCACACCACCAATCTCCAAAAAGGGTCAATTGACCCTTTTTGGAGATTTGCAGACTCCTCATAAAAGCGTGTAATGCCCAATCTCGGTTCAGTGTATGTATACTCGGTGTATTGCGTCTGCTAGTTTGGATTTCGATCTATTTCTCACTGTTTAAAGACCTTGCATATTTTATATTGTCGTACATCATCACATTCTTGATCCTAAACATATGTATTTACGTATTACCAGAACAGATATTTGGAGGATAGAAATAGGGAATCCCTGTGCAAAATGTAATTGACGGACACAAATTACATCCTGACTCAGAATAACTATTTATGGGTCACACAAGTAGTTGTCCTGCGGGGGAATTGAACCCGGGACACGAAGCAGCGAAACTAATATCTTAACCACTACGCCACACGTGCAGTCAGTCAAGAATTATCCGAACTAAATAAACTAACAGATAAAATAAATCGCAATAAAAAAGTCCATTTCAATCAAGCTGAAAGAATCAGATTTTTCTACGTGTTGGGAAAAAACAAAGCCAAATTAATTAAGTACCAAGACTTTTTTCACATACCCTTCAGTTAGTGTCAACGGTCTGACAACAATCCTGGGCAGGAAAGACATGATGTACTCCATAAAGCCGAGGGTCGTTATTACTAGGACCAGCGGCGTGAGGAACTGCAGGCATATGGTGATGACCGACCGTGACTGCACCAGCCACAGCTTTATCCATACGGCAACCAGCTGCTGTTTTAGCAACCGGAAACCAGTCACGTTGCTCTCGTCTTTGTCCACTGTGAACATAATTCTTTAATATAGCTTCGATCTTGTTTTTCGTATATAGCGTACACCGTTCACATGGGTTGCTCTAGTTATTAGATCAAGGTAAGGTCTTATAGGCTGCAGTATTGTTTCCCATTCATCATCTTCTCAGCCGAATGACGTCGACTACTGGATAAGAGGCTTAAGGCCTACCTAAATGATTTACACACTGGATTGTGCCATCATTTGGAGGGATATCTATAATCGCAACGCTTAGCAGATGTGTTGGCAATCGCAGTATGATGGTCATGGTATACAGAGAGACGTTGCTGTGGCTTCTCTAGGAAATACTTCCTCGGGACGACTTCTACGTCCCCAACGGGATGAGATGGGGTTGTGTTATTCTTTACGGTCACCCTATTATTAAGGTATTAAGTAGGAATAAGGAAATTATGATGTGTGGTGACGGAGGGGAATATCAGAATATCATTACCCCATCACATCCCGTGTGGAGTGTAGAAGTCGACCCGAGGGCATATATACCAGAGGACCGGCAGCAGCTTCTTCCTGAGTACTATGGCCGTCTCAATGCGATCGTAAACTCGTCTGCCAAGCGTGGTGGTTATGGCATATCTCCCCAAGATGATTCTTGGGGGAGGCTTTTGTCCAGCAGTACGCATACGATTGACCATTTTTATAAATCAATAGCTGCTAGGACTTTTTCTGCAAACTTGTGAACTCAACCCTATATAATTATACTTTTAAATAAGTGTTAAGGTACACTCTTACTTACACTCTTCTAAAGATGAATCAATCTCTGTCATATCTGTCATAGTAGTAGCACCATCATCTGAATCTGTATTCACTGGCGCCAAATCTGATCCAACGCTGTAGAACAAAAACAAATAAATATTATCGATTGACATAACCGAAATTAATTTCCATGCGGTGCCATTTGACTACAGTTTAATCACGTCCACAACAATAACTCATAAAGAGAAATCCCTAGTGCCGATACCATCTCCCTTATCACGCCTACGTGCGACAAAGAGAATAATTGGAACATCGACAGAATCGGGGGTAGAAATTTTCTTATTGCCTCCTCCAAAACCAAATTTATGTCAACTTTTCATTACAGCCATTCCTTGTCAAGAATATAGATTCACCTCTAGCTAGGACTAGAGAATATTGAGACAGTGTCGAATGCTTTACATAAGTCTATACTACGATATTTTACTACTAAAACAATTTAATTTTAGATTTCATTTATATTTTTTTTTGTATAATATTATTACAGCAAAAACGGAACTGTTTAATATTTAATAGTTATCTTGAATTACTCACGACATAAAAACGTCTTCCAAAGTTGTAGCTAGAAGGCCGTAGTTCTTAAAGTTTATCTTTTCCGCATTTCTTTCTAGGTCTTTCAACATGGCTTCGTAGATGGATGAGTAATCGTTTGTTAAGCTATAAGTTACTTCAGACCCTGAAAGTAAGATCATATGCGTTAGGCAAATGAACTATCAACTACGGAAGAGTTACTTGTACATGTACAGACCGGGAACACCCAAATACTCCGAAATATTTTATTCCGAATATTGATGTTCCGATTTTCAAAAGTCCGAATTTCATAATATCTAAGAATTGTAACGTCTATCATTAAATATCACGAAATTTATCTTTCCGAAAGTCGTAAATGCGATTTGTTAGTATTCCTGTTTTCATACGTTCTAAAAGCCAACAGCTCGAAGAGTTTTCGGTCCGAAAAACGACATTCCGAATTTCAATACTTCGAATAAACTTAAAATCAACATGTTTTGCTACAAAATTTTGTGACAGAAATGAATCGCTGCAAAACCGACTTCACGTAGTCTTGTCTGCCCTACCCTAGAGTGTAATTTAAGCCCGCGTAGGCGCGGAGGGGTGGGGCGGCCCGCGAGCTGAGGAGCAGGTGGTTTGAAGGCCCGCCGCCGCGGCTGAGGCTGACCGGCGAAGCCGGCCAGCAAGCCGAAGCTGCGGTGGTGAGCGTTAAAACCATCTGCGACGATAAGCTCGCGTGGGGCCGCCCAAACCCCGCAGCGCCGGAGCCGTGACAGAAACAATGCTTGCTGCATGTTGCATGCCTGCTTGCATGTTGCATGCCTACTTGCATGCTGCATTCCTGCTTGCATGCTGCATGCCTGCTTGCATGCTACATGCTTGCTTGCATGCTCCATGCTTGCTTGCATGCTGCGTGCTTGCTTGCATGTTGCATGCCTGCTTGCAAGCTGCATACCTGCCTGCTTGCATGTTGCATGCAGCCGCCGAGTGCCAGATCCCCTCTATTGTTGGTGAATCATTTGGGTTAGGTTAGGTTAGAACTGTGACCGGGGAACCAAAAAGAAGCAAGCCGAAGCTGCAGTGGTGAGCGTTTAAACCATCTGCGACGATAAGCTCGCGTGGGGCTGCCCAAAACCCGCAGCGCCCGAGCCGTGACAGAAACAATGCTTGCTGCATGTTGCATGCCTGCTTGCATGATGCAAGCCTGCTTGCGTGCTGCATTTCTGGCATGATCCCTCTATTGTTGGTGAATCATTTGGTTTAGGTAAGGTTAGAACTGTGACCGGGGAAACAAAATATTTTTATTCGTATTGTTGATGTTTCGAATTATCATTAAGTCGGACTTTTTGTTATTCGATCTATTGAAGCTCGGTATTTTGAGAATAGTAATTATAAACGTTAGGAATATTGAAATTTAGGAATTATAAAACTAGGAGTAATGATAAGTCGGAGTTGTAATATTCGGAATTTTCTACCATTCGGAATTATGAAACTCGGTATTTTGAAATTCGTATTTGTAACTGTCGGAATAAAGTTTTTCGTATTAATGTAGTGTACCCGTACAGACCAAGCAGATTGCACAATATACTTCGCGCTGCCTGACTCGAGGGAGGAGGGGGGGGGGGGGGGGGGGGAGTGTGAAAATCCGAATAGGTAAACTGTTGACGGTGCGAAATGCAATGTGGTTTTTTTAGTGTGAACAGAGAATGAAGTCAAATAGGATTCAAGATTGACTTATGTGGAGTGGATCATAAAATAAAGCATGTCAGGGCAGAGAAAGAAGCTGTATAAAGATAATTTTGAAAAATTTTAGTATGTGATTTTTTTAGATTGCGATTTGACAGACGAAAGTTAATGGTAAGAGTGAATAATAATGAAGAGCAATCCTCTCGGTTTTGGTAGCTTTCAAAAGGCATCATAGATTGCAGATAGTGTCATATAAACAAGTAAGAACTCCAATTTCAGAGACTTTGTGAAATTTTAAAAGGTATACATTTACGACGAGGTCATGATAAGATATACACGCACAATGGCCATATCAAGAAGCTATGTGCGGAAGCTACCCAACTAACTATGATAAAGAAATCTTGATTGTTGCTCGCGTAATGCAACGCTTTTCTAAAATAACTCATCGTTAGTAATTCGCTATACTCGCCGGTAGATTACTTACCACGGTCTTCTTTGATGGTGATGCCGGGAATATAATTGTCGATGAGAGCGGTGCATGCTTCATTATTGAAGCCTTCGTTTTTGACAACGACCAACGTGTAGCCAACGCCGTAGTGTCGCTTGAGGAAGTACGGGGAGCCCATGCACTGCAGGCGACCGTGCGCCATTATAGCCACTCGGTCGCCCAGCACGTCAGCCTCATCCATGAAGTGGGTTGTGAGGATCATTGAGCGATCTGCAACATTTAATATGTTCTAACATCAAGAACGTTATGCAGCTTATCCCACAAGAAAAGCATAAGTCAACTTAAGTTACTTATCAAACGAACTTAAACAGATGATTTACGTTTATTGCAGAGAGAGATGCTCCCAGAATTATATAATTTAAGTATGTTAGTATTAATTTTTTGTACTTTTTCGTATCTTATTAAAAATGCACCTTTCTTTTCTCTTTGCAGCAATTCCCATAAACCACGTCGCGACGCTGGGTCCATACCAGACGTGGGCTCATCCAACAGTACCACGCGCGCTTGTCCACTCAGTGCGATGCCTACGCTCAACCTTCGCTTTTGCCCACCGGACAGACCCTTCGAAGGGTAATCACGCTGTAAAGTAAAAAAAAAATACTTTAAATTTAGATAGAAAATACTACCACCGAGGCATTATTTTCGTTATATATAAAAATGATTGTCTATTTTGTTCCTAAAAAACTTAGGCTTATAAGTGTAAACCTAAGCCTTTCTTGTTTGTGTGGCATTGCAAGGCATTCACATGAGTTCAGCTAGTGTTTACTATACTCACTTAAATACCTTACACACACACGCGCACACATACGCACACACACACGCACACACACACACACACACATACACACATACTACTGTTTAATATTAAGACCTATATTATACAAAATTCACTTTCTTTTATCAGTTTTCCTCTCAATACCAATGCAATGATCATTCCGTTTTGAATTTACTTAAATCCGCATTCAGTTAAGTAGGTAATTTAAGAGGGTGATTGCCTGGAGATCTGTCATACAGGTCTTGAACCCAGTATAGACTCCAGCTCTCACAAAGGTCTAAATCTAAACTATCAAATTGTAACTATGTTTAAGATTAAAATGTTCTATTATATATGGATATTTTTAATACTACTTATACGACACACAAGCATACAGCGCCTATGATGATAATTGGCTACCGTTGCTTGCGTCAACCGCTTCCTCAGTCTAGAAGGTAACGTAGATAATGACATCCTGGTTTCAAATCCCGGGTGGGTGGGAAGTGGTATTTATATTACAAGATTGTATACCTCAAAGAATAACATAATAATATAGTTACCTTTTCGTTAAGTTCCAGCTTTTCAATGAGTGAGTCAATCTCGTCACGGAGTTCTTGGCCTTTAGCACCTTTCAAGATAGCGAAAAACTCGAGATGTTCCTTGACAGTGAGTTCGTTGAACAGCACATTGTGTTGGGAACAGAGCCCTATGTGGGAGCGAGCGATATTCGTTTGCGTGCTCATGTCGTACCCGGCTACGTTGATGGAGCCGTGGGTCACCTCCAAGTTACCTAAAACGAAAACATTTTTGTTAATACGATTTCGGAGCGTATGCTGCCTTGTCATATTTTAAACTTAAACTGAAATTTGCTTTAAATAATACATAGTGTTGACTTCTGTATACAATAGATTGATTTATACTCAAAGAAAATACCTTATTAACAAATGATTTTTAAGAGATCATCGGAACATTGTTGAATAGAAGAATGGAAAAGAATAATCTGAATTAATCTTTTCTATTCTCAAAATACAAAATCAATATGTAGTGTTAATTCCACTAATTGTCAGTTTAATCATGCCGGGATGCAATTTGCACCGCCCTCCCGCATTTATCACAAAAGCATAAGGTGCACTTTCAATTGGGGAAATTTGACAGATTGGGGTAGCTCGATGTGCTGGCGCCTGTTCATGATTTTGAACAAGTGATACCAGTTTCTATTAGACTGGGGTTCACATCCAGTATTTTTCCTTAAAAAAAATAATCCGAGACCAACCGAATCGACCAAAAATAATGTCCTTCAAAATGAAGAGGCAAGCTTTATGAAGAGTTATGCCTCGTAGAACATATCAAACAGTCGTTCCTTGGTGTTATGAGAAAATTTTTAATCATTTTAATAGCCAGCTAAAGCTAATGCGAAGCCTAATGAAATCTGACTCCTATGTCCAACCAACCCCTTAACTCGATTACGAGCTCAGACGGCAGTCGCCCGTATAATTGTAGCACTTAACTAACCCCATAGACAAGGATTTCAAAGGCCTGTCATACATTTCGGAAGAGAATTAACCGTTCGTTCATTTTTTATCCGTTTGTGTTCAGAAATTGGGAGACAAATTATAGGTTAGACCAGGGCCTACCTCAAGAGAAGTAGGAAAAGGGAAAGAAAAAAAGAGTATTTTTTGTAAAGAAACGCTTAGTTATCGACCCTTTAACTTTTAGTTATTCTAAATTTTTATTGTCTCCAATCATCACGAATGCTCTCATTTATACTTATATTTCTCCCTCTCAACTTCCGACTAGCCCAATCTCACTTCACGTAACGCTCTCATCATGTCTCACCAGCTTACTCCCCAAGCGTGCGTAAACAAGTGTTGCTTCAAAAACAATGTGAATACTCACCCGTTAACATGGAGATAGTAGTAGATTTGCCAGCACCATTGTGGCCGAGCAGCACCGTGATCTGGTCCTCGTAAATATTCATCGATAGATTGTTAACCGCTATGTTATTGCCATAGATTTTTGTTAAATTCTGGAATTGGTAATTGGAGTTAGTGAAACTGCGTTATTATACTATATACATTTTTAAGCTATTGCATAACTTCTATCGCGGGCCTTGAGCGTGGGGACCGAATCCAGAAATTCCGTAACGAAAAAAACCTAACACCCCCCACTCCGACCGCCATCTATCGATAAATACCAGAACTTTTAATGACTTTTTGAAATATCACGCTTGTCTCTTTAGTTCAGCAACCCGCCTTTAGGTGGCATTGGTTGTATTGGAAAACTACCGTAATCAGCTGTTTGTGAGAAAGTATATAGGTGTATAGGTATTTATCATCTACGTACAACAGTGAATATCTGTACTCGTATAATTTTTGTACAAAGTGTTTTAAATATGAATAAACAAAGTGCATTTATTAATGAAGAAAGTCACGAAAAAATAGTGCAAGAAAATGAGTAGTACTCTATATACATTCATTTTATTATTATTATCACAAATGCAGTATTATAAAATAAATAAATAATAATAATTGCATAAGTTGATAAAAAATGCTAGGCAATAGCTTTACCGCGACAGTCTCCGAGTGCCACACGTCTTTTCTTTGGTTTTTATAGTATCGATGCAAACGAACAAGCGGGTCACCTGATGGTAAGTGAACACCGCCGCCCATTTACAAGTGTCAGCAGTGGAATCAGCAGAGGAGCCGCAAGTGCGTCCCCGGTAAAGAATAGGTTCTCTTCTTGATGTTTAACATGTCCTATTGAATCGGAAATACCTCCGCAGTAAATTTATCCCACAGAGTATTCGTAAATAAATAAAATAAAATAAAAAAAGGTTTTTATTCACGTAGACTTTAAAAAAGCGCTTCTAAATAGTCAGAACATGTTCGTAGTAATATATAATTAATTTATAATTATTTCTAGGTACATATAGATATTTAGGTACACGGATTGTAGAAAATAATTTACAATAAGATTTATTTTATATCAGTAACGATATTTAACTAACTTAAATTAAGTTATTGTCAAAGATCATGTGTAGGTTTAATTATCAAAATTTAAAATTTTAGCTATATTTTTACTACATATTGTCTTAATGGTTCTGTCTATATTAAGGTACGATTTGAATGTTATCATTATGGCGGACCTTGTGTTTAGAACGACGGTCGCGCTTTAATGCTACCACCGGATCCAATGCGCCCCAACTGAGAAGACCCAGCGAAACAAACACACACACAAAATAAAGTAAATCAAAATAATAATAAAGTAATGGCACAAAGATAACAACCTGGGGTATTATTCATAAACGGCCATCTGATCCCAAACTAAGCAGAGCTTGTACTATGGATACCGGATAACTGACATTTCTTTTGTAAATTCATAATTACATCTAGACTCAGGACAAACAGACATGTTTATGCACACACATATCTGTCCTGGGTGGGGATCGAACCCACGACCTGCGCGGCTATGGCGTGAAAGGAAAGTAAGTACCACGCCAACTAGATTTCTGGGCACTGCCTAGATTTCTCGTAAGCAATACTTTATGACCGAAATGACTTCTTTGAATGAGAGGAGTTTTATTTGTCTGAAGTTCAAGAAATATAAATAGTTTAAAATGCTATTTATATTTCTTTAAGGTTCTCGAGTGGCGACCACGAACCGGGAGACGCAGCGCGGGCAGGCGCCCTACAAGATGGACTGATGATCCGGTGAGGGTCTCTGGAATCCACTGGATGTGAGTAGCGAAGGACCAGCAATTGTGGAAGGTTTTGGGGTACCTTTTATGTTTCTACTTACGAGAAATCTAGGCAGTAGCATATTTAAGAAAATGTGTGTATGTACGTCTGCTGTAATGTGACGGCAAATATCCGAATATCTTCCCCCATCCCGTGGGGGGCGTAGAAGTCGATCCGAGGGTAATATTTCCCAGAGCAGCAGCTTATTTCCAAGTACTATGACCACTTTACTGCGATCGATCGATCTACAAGCGTGGCGATTATGGCATATCCCCCCAAGATGATTCTTGGGGGAGGCTTTTGTCCAACTGTGGACTTCTTACAGCTATTATAATGATGTATGTACGTTGCCTAATTAAACTTACTTGCATTTTTACACCAACGGCAAGATCTGTAGGTTCCTTTTCTTGTATTGCGTCGTTGAACATATTATTATTTGCGATGATAACACTGGAACCTGAAAAAATAAGTTTGTTACCATAAACGGAAATGTGTATCGTCTACAGTTTATACAGTAACTAGTTGACCCGACAGACGTTGTCATGTCTTAACGATGACTATTTAATTCGAATTTTTATAATTAATAAAAAAAGTGTATTTATTATTTATGATATACGCCATTTTCCAGATGTACCTACGGCAAAGTGAACTACAGTGGGGTGTCTTTCATTTATTGGAAACGAAAAAATACGCCACATCGCCTCGTCTGACATAGCCTCCCACTTTTAATATTTGGCGTAATGGCTCTGAACTAATCGTGATGTACACAATGAAATTCAATTTTATTACATCCTCTTTGATGCTATTTGAGCACGCATTCTGTCAATTCTATGTTAAATAAAAAAAATGTCACATTCTAAAAGTTTATATTGTCCAAAGCGCTAAGGTTAGATTAGAAATAATATTATATGGTTCTTGTGAATGGTGATGGTGATGGCGTGCGTGACCAAGGGAAATAGGGATTCATTTTTATATATATAGATAGTGTCAAAATGTTGTAGACTGAATGACTATAAAGAAACTATTAAATATGGGACAATCTTGTATATCCCTTCTAATCAGTGAACGCAAATAAACATTCTAATGCCTAATAATAGTGATGAAAATATAACTAAAAAGGTTCAAATCAACAAAAAGAGTGTCATCACCTTTATTATTATCTGGCCACCAGAATCGGTACTGGAAGGGGAAGTACCACGGCTTAGGTGTGCCGATAGGGCCGGGGGACACCTGCTCCAGGTACAGGGCGATCAGCATGTACAGCATGCAGTCCACCACCAACATGATGATCACGTCCCCAAATGACAGCCTCGTCGAACCCGTCACAGGTGACGTCATGAAATCCCCCCACTGCATACCTAATTGAAAAAATACATTCAGTGAAGCAATTTTGCACTTAAATTCAGTCGCTACGCAAGAATTATTCTCCCACGTAAATTCTCTATGACTATGTCAATTGTCTCAATGTTTGTAATAATATCCTTATCAGGTAACTGCTGTTATGTCACTAAACACATTAAACCCACAAATCTAAGTTACACAATAGATAGGGCATTTAACAAATAACAAATCCAAATACTAATATGACCCAAAAAGGAATTTCTTCTGCTTACTAAATTATAAAATGAATGAATTGTATTGCTCCCAAATTTAGTGACACATCAGTCGTATTTCCCATTCATACCTTTGTACTACATACATAGAATCTTCCCTGTTTTCCAGAGGGGTAGGCAGAGAGAACGGATTTCCATTTGTCATGATCTTTGCACACCTCTATAAATTTTCATTTCGTATTTCACAATTGTGATATTTTAAGCGATGTTATATTAATTTCAAGATTGTTACTATCACAGTAATGTAGACAGCTAATTTAGCTAGCTAAATCAGAGTTGGGAAGATATCGGTTGTCGCTCAACAAATAATTCGTTAGATACCTACTACTAGAGCAATATAAAAAGGTACCACATGTCAAAAGTCAAAAATTCTTTATTCCGTAAAAATTTTACATATATGGAATCGTCATATTTTTTTCACCCTACCGTGCAGTGCATAACGTGGCAGCTACTGAGAAACACTGCCAGAAAACTCAGTAGGAATCCTTTTTGAAAATAAAATATACTTAAGATTAATTACAATCATGTGTGTTGACTCAGAACAACTCAATCCCAAGCACTTTTATCACTTAAATAATCAGCAATTTTGTAATATGCCCTGCTACACAATTTGGCTGTAATAATTCTTTTAAACTTATTCGTAGACAATTCTCTAATGTCATGCTAGATAAAGCTGAGTTCACGCTGACCGTAAGTTAAGTAAGATAAAAATTACCTCCAATGCTTTCTCTGGCAAGCATAAGTTGGTAACCGTAGGACATTGCAGAATTGATACTGAGGCACGTAAATATTTGTATGGATTTCGCCATGCTAACGTCCATGGCCAGAAGGAACGCAGGTACATACGATAAAAACCATATCACTCCCGTAAACAACGCTGCTGTACTACCTATTAACACAAAATACATCATCATCATCATCATCATCATCATTACAGCTTAAATAAGTCCACTGCTGGACAAGCCTCCCTCAAGAATCATCTTGAGCGGATATGCCATAATCGCCACGCTTGGCAGGCGGGTTGGCGATCGCAGTATGATGGTCGTAGTACTCAGAAGGAAGCTGCTTCCCGTCCTCTGGTAGATATTCCCTCGGGTCGACTTCTACGCCCCCCACGGGATGAGATGGGGTGATGATATTCTGATTCTGATATTTCTCGCCGTCACCACACAGCAGGAAAATACATACATGTAGACAATTAATATCAAAGTATAACATACACTTTAAACTGACGCGTTTCATAATTAAACGACATTGTTAACAGGTTGCCTTTTAAGGGGTTCCGTAGCCAAATGGCTTAAACCTGAACCCTTATGGATTCGTCATGTCTGTCTGTCTGTCCGTCCGTATGTCACAGCCACTTTTTTCCGAAACTATATGAACTATACTGTTGGAACTTGGTAAGTAGGTGCATTCTGTGAACCGCATTAAGATTTTCCCACAAAAATAGAAAAAAAAACAATTACATTTTGGGGGCTCCTCATACTTAGAACTGCAACTGATACGCAATTTACCTTTCATTCAATAAATTCAAATACTTGATGATACGGAACCCTTCATGGGCGAGTCCGACTCGGACTTGATCGCTTTTTTTTTACTATCCCACCATTTCTATCAAGTTGTATTGATCGTGGTGACTGGCGCAGCGGTGTTGCTCCGCTACTGAGGGCGTCGAGTTTTTTAGATACCCTCTCACTATATCTTTTATCACTGGTAACTATTACTACTTATAACACTACTAAGTATTAACGCCGGCTTAGTGCAGCGTGTAGCCGTACGCAGTTTTCAATATCAAAAAAGATTTTGTCGCGTTAATCCCTGTTAACAGTGTTGTACAAAGTAAAATATATTAAAATTTGCAAAAATATCTATATATATAAAAATCAATGAAACTTTTCGTTGTAATGTTATAATAACTGAACAACGCCTTTACCGATTTGGCTAATTTTGGTCTTGTATTATTCGTGGAACTCCAGGGAAGGTTTGTACGTAGAGGAAATTAAAAAAAAGCCTTGAAAAAGTGTAAAATGAATAAATGAACTTAATAATATTTTTTTTATTACTATGCCTTATACGTAGCGAAGCACATCATACCGGACAGCTAGTGCAGTATAAATTCGAATGGCTTAGGTTTACGACCCGATGCCAACACTGATGAAGAAAAACAATCCTTTTTTTAACCCCTTGCTAGAATTAAGTATTTCCTTGTTTCAATAACATACAGCATGTAACATAGATAGTGTAAAATTAAGGAGTTAAACCTACCCAAGAAACTTACAATAAAAAGTTATTCTCGCCACATCTTTTTTGGAATTTAAACCCAGGTGTGCCACCAAGTTAACTTTTCTACCGATAACCAAGGGACTTAAAACATACCCAAAACCGAAATAATTTTCCATGCAAAGTTAATGAAACTAATTAATAAATAAAAAAAAACTTGGGACAGTTAAAACACTGCCATCTGATCCCACCCAATATAATAATAATAATATCTGGGGACAATGTCACACAGATCATCCTAGCCCCAAACTAAGCAAAGCTTGTACTATGGGTACCAGGCGACGATATGCATACTTATATAGATAGATAAATACTTATATAGGTACATAGAAAACATCCATGACTCAGAAACAAATATTCGTGCTCATCACACAAATATTTGCACTTACCGGGATTCGAACCCAGGACCACCAGCTTCGTAGGCAGGAACACTACCAACTAGGCCATGGTGACCGTCAATATAGGCAGAGCATCATACATATTATAGACAAATAACACACACAGACAAAACAAACATACAAAACAACATTTTTGAGATTAGATAAACGCTTTGCATTGCGAATAATGCTATAAAATTTAAATTTAAAACAAACATAGACAGAACAAATTATAATGCTCATCAAAAAAAGATTTGTCCTGGCTGGGGATTGAACCCACGACCTCTGGCTTTGCATTCAGGGTCACTAACCACTAGACCAACAGGCCAGTGAAATGGCATATCTATATACATATAATAAAATCGTAGGAAAGTCAAAACTGTACATTGAATATTGTTTAAAAAGAATACTTGGGGCGTCATCTACAATCGATATCGAAGCCAAAAAAATAGTTTTTATAATTTCTGTCTGTTTGTCTGTATGTATGTCCGGGCTAAACTCAAAAAGTACTGCATGGATTTACTTCAAATATTGCATGAATATTACTATAAGGTCCAGTCAACATATAGGCTACATATTATCACACTATCGCCTACGGGGGAGAAGCTGTGATAATTTATAAAATTTCACGCGGGTAAAACAGCGGGGCACAGCTAGTATGGTCATAAAGTGAGTTAGCCAATGAGTTATTTGGTACTAAGTGCGTTAACTAAAAATTTTACTAATTAAATATGCTGCCGAGTGACATTTGAGTCAAAGTGACGTAAAATGTTCTGAATTGACAGGTGTCATACAAGCACTCTTACAAATGCGTCTTCCAGAACCTTACTATACACATACTAGCGGCCCAGTAAGTGCTTCGCTACGTATAAGGCATAGTAATAAAAGTTTTTCAAGACTTTTTTTTTTAATTTTCTCTTCGTACAACCTTTCCTGGAATTCCTCGAATAATTCGTGACCAATATTAGCCAAATTTGTAAAGGCGTTGTTGAGTTATAACATTACAACGAAAAGTGGCATTGATTTTTTTATATATAGATGTTCAGACATGTCATGTCATGGCTAAATTGATCTCCTTTAGGAAGCCATTCTACTGATCTTAGATTTTGTGTAAAATTATAATACGAGTAAGTAGCTTACCTTTTTTGAAGAGACCACTTATCATGAAACAGAAGAATATAGTGCAAGCCAAATACAGTAGAGTGTAAAAAAGAAGGACCGTCCATGGCGTATTAGTAAACACAGCATAGTCTGAGAAACCTTCTTCATTAGTAAACCAGTTAATCTAAAAAATAAAACATCTCTAAAATAAGGGCTGATTACATCCATACCAAACATAATAATAATATCCTGGACATTATTTACACACGGCCATCTGATCACAAACTAAGCAGAGCTTGTACCTACTATGGAAACCGGATTACTGATATACTACATATACTACTTTTCTTATGTAAATACATACTTATATAGATGATTACACCCAGACAAACAGATATGTTCATGCACACTAATATGGGTGGGAATCAAACCCACTACCACCGCCTTGAAAAGCAAGCATTTGCCAACCACGCCAACAAGCCAATAGATATCTAAATACATTCAGAGGCAGAAAGCTTCTGTTGGAATGGGATAAATGCATTAAATTTTGTCCATTCTAGAAGTTTCCAGAGTTTTCTACCTCTAGATCCATTGTTTCTAAAGAGTGCCCGCATTATTGAAATAAATTTGATCTGACTGCAGATATAGTACTTACTTTCATTAGAGCGACGAGCAGAACAGAACCTATCATTAGGAATAAAAATTGCTTGCAGAACCACGCCAGCCAGTGCAGCCATGTCGGTAGGCCCATCAGCTTCATTGTTCCCTTTGAAAATGAAAATTTAATTAAATAATAATATCTAGGGACAATGTCACACAGATCATCCTAGCCCCAAACTAAGCAAAGCTTGTACTATGGGTACCAGGCGACGATATATATCCTTATATAGATAAATAAATACTTAATTACATAGAAAACATCCATGACTCAGAAACAAATATTCGTGATCATCACACAAATATTTACACTTACCGGGATTCGAACCCAGGACCACCAGCTTCGTAGGCAGGAGCACTACCAACTAATATAAAGATAAATCTATATATATTAGGTCTTTACCTATGAAATTGCCGTTCTGCAGTACTGGCCATTTCAAATCAAAATAATTTTTGTTTGGCTAAGAATTCTAATTTCAAATTAATTTTATTTTAAAAACATGGATTCTTTTTTCCAAAAGTAGTCATTTCTTTATTGATTAGTGTTACATTTTCATCGCATTTCAATCTTTTTCGTCATCATGGATACGTTAAAAATTCGAGTAATTATGGAATATGAGTACCGTCGTGGCAGCAACGCGGCACAAGCGGCACGCAACATCAACGACGTTTACGGAGCTAACACTACAAACCAACGCACCACCTGTTATTGGTTTGCTCGCTTCCGTTCTGGAAATTTCGACCTGAAAAATGAACCTCGCGGTCGTCCGAAGACTTTGGTCGACAATGACGAATTAAAGGCGGTTGTGGAAGCTGATGATACACAATCTACGGCTGAATTAGCAGCAGCTTTCGACGTTAGCGTCAAAACAATATTGGTCCATTTGCGTCAAATTGGCAAGGTAAAAAAGCTTGACAAATGGGTGCCCCACGAACTCAATGATCGCCAGCGCGAAGTACGCGTCGAGACGTGCCTTGCACTGCTCAACAGACACACAAATGAAGGAATTTTGAACCGCATTGTTACCTGCGATGAAAAATGGATTCTGTTTGATAACCGCAAGCGCTCAGCAAGTTGGTTGGATCCTGGTTCAGCACCTAAACAATGCCCTAAACGAAAACTTACCCCTAGAAAAGTGATGGTCACTGTTTGGTGGTCTAGCGCCGGTGTGATTCATCACAGCTTCTTACCAAACGGGGTGAGCATTACTGCAGATGTGTACTGTGAAGAACTGAGCACAATGATGGAGAAGCTGGCGCATCTCCAACCAGCATTGGTCAATCGCTCGTCTCCGCTGCTCCTGCACGACAACGCGCGACCTCATACTGCACAGCAGACGGTCTCCAAGTTGCAAGAACTGGGGTTGGAAGCTCTCCGTCATCCGCCCTACTCACCAGACCTTGCGCCTACAGACTACTACTTTTTCCAGAATTTGGATAACTTCTTGGCGGGAAAAAAATTCAATACCCGAGAGGCAGTACAAAATGCCTTTGAAGAATTTGTTGCCTCCCGTCCAGCTGATTTCTTTAAGAAGGGCATCAATAAACTGCCACTGCGATGGCAAAGATGCATTGATTGCATGGGTGATTACTTCGATTAATACAAATAAAAAAATTCATGAAAAAAATTCGTTTAAATTTTTTCATACAAAACGGCAATTTCATAGGTAAAGACCTATTATAAAAATCAAAGCCACTTTTCGTTGTAATGTTATAACTCAACAACGCCTTTACCGATTTGGCTAATTTTGGTCTTGAATTATTCGTGGAAGTCCCGGGAAGGTTTGTACGTAGAGAAAATTTTAAAAAAGTCTTGAAAAAGTGTAAAATAAACATCTTTCTATATTTTTTTTTGTTTGAATAAATGAACTTAATAATCATTTTTTTATTACTATGCCTTTATACGTAGCGAAGCACGTACCGGGCCGCTAGTTTAATATATAAATATACAATACAATAAGGTAGATGCTAAAAAGTCGTAATAATTTCTAATAGTAAAGGAAGATTTATTATTATATTACAAGATACTAGTATAGTGATCACTTAATTAAAAAAATACTGCCGTTACTCAAAATCTCTAGAAATCCGACTCTATGTTTCAGCGTCTCTGGGTGCCTTTTTTTATACAACTTAGTTGGCAAACAAGCATACGGCGCACCTGATGGTAAATGGTCAACGTAGCCTATGAACGCTTGAAACACCAGGGGCATCATTAGCACGTTGCCGACCCTGAACAAACCTTGCTACTCCCTTTTTGAAGGGCCTCATGCTGTAGTCTCTTGGGAACTGTGCCTACAGATCATTTAGATTGAGAAAACTACTGAATGGAACTGTTGCTTGTAAATGTTTTATTGATTTACTCAAATAACTACTAAAATTAATATAGCATTGGGTATTAAGAACACATTTGTACATGTCAATCTCGCTATGCAGAAGTACTTGAAGTCTTATAAAATATTAAGAAAACTAAATTTTAGTCCGAGTCCGTCCATCGAATCCTTAACTAAATAACAAGTTGGCTAAGAAGGTTTGGCTAAGTGTTGAATGTCAAAACTGAGAACAGATTAATATTATTTGTCTGTAATGTCTATAGTCTTTGACAATATAACCTTAAGGTTCGAATTTCGAACAAGTGTGATCTCTAGTGAGCATAAATATGTAAATTGCAACCGATATTAATGCTAATAATATAAGGTCTACCTACCTTGAGCTGTAGTTCTTTTTCTCCAGTGACAGCCCTGACGATATTAACAGCACTATAACTGTAACTCAACATGAGGAACATCGGGAACATCAACTGCAGTATATCGATACCAACGTCTTGAACATAATTGGGATGCGGAAACCTCTGTATGTTTACTTTGAAAGACTTCAGTTCCTCGTCACCTGTCGCTCTCACTATCAATTCGGTGGATATCACTTGTTGGAGAGCAATGAACATCTCGTTGACGTAACCTGGATACAAAATAATACAACACAATATATTATAATAAGTAATGGAATCAGACGTAACTTTTCAGAAATCCACAACATTTAACATACAAAATTAATGACTAAAAACTTTAGTCGCCTTCGAGCACTCGACAAGTTAGCATCCCTTGAGAATGGTCCGTGGAGCACTGAAACACCGGTTGAGTATCGTAACGGCGCATGTAATTTATATTTTTATATCATCATTCTTGCATGTGCATATTTTAGGTATGCATCCCGGCTTGATCAAACTTATACAATTAGCGGAATTACCACTACAAATTATTTTTGTATTTTGTACAATTTGGGAGATAAAACTGTGATTATTTAATAATTTAAATAGACCATAGAGAGTATCCAATAAGAATTAAGGAGCGATAAATTACAAAACCTAAGAAGAAACTGAACTTTTACAGCTCACGCTCTCGTACAAATTAATGGGACAGCACAAGACACTGAACAAAATAATTCAAGAGTTAACTCACGTACCGGGGTCATTTCCTCCTTCCCACGAAGACCCGAATCGGGGTCCAGGAGTTTCAAATAGTGGAAATAAGGAGTCTGTTCTCCAATTACGACCGCCTTGTTGGTAAAACGAATTTAATCGAAGTCTTTCAGGAAATCTCAGTGAATATGACAAGTTATTGGATAACTCTGTCGCATCTGAAAGTAAGAACATAGTTTAATTTAGATACTTTTATAATATAGTAAGTATAATTCAATATTCATTCGCGTCTTCTAGGAGGTTGCGCGGCATATGAACGTTATAATTATTCATATACATGGTCCCATGTTCCAACATATGAGAAATCTATATTAGTTTATTTATATATTATTAAATTTAACAACTGCTCATATAAATTTGAACACGGTAATCAGCTATGTATACAATTGAAAAAAGTATTATTTTATTTTCTTCTAAAGTAATATATCTCGCTACAAATACCTTCATAATTTCTCAATTTTCATAACCCCTTTCTTCATAACTCCTTAATCGAGCAGATATAAATACTCGTACTCGTATAATATGAATGTATTGTATATTATTATAGCACAGTAGTATTAGTATTTATGCTAAAAGTATATATTTTGTAACACACCCACACCCTACATATATCCACCAACCCTTCGTTTATAAACACTACTGTACACTAACAACTACCGTCTTTTGTACCTTAATTTTTCATTGTTCACCCAACAGAATCAGATGTCTGGAAGAGATCGCTACAAAGCAATTGTACCTGTATTTCCTTATATTCAGATAATGTATGTTGTTTTATTAACCCCCGACACAAAACGACGGCGTGTTATAAGTTTGACGTGTCTGTGTGTGGCATCGTAGCGCGCGAACGGATGAACCGATTTTGATTTTGTTTGCAAGGTGAATTAGTCATGAGTGCTCTAGCTATATTTGACGAAAATCTGACAAAATGGCGAATATTATATTTTTATTCAACTCCCTCAATATAAGTTTCAAATCAAGGTGGCCGCTAACACACACAAAATACATATTTTTATCACCACTCCGTCAAATGGGTATCAAATGAAAGGACTTGACAAGTAGAATATGGCAGAATGAGAAAAGAGAATGGCAGAATTCGTATCGCATACTTCTGTTGTTGTTCAGCTATATAATTTGTACCACTTGTTAAGACAACTAAGGTATTGATTTTAATGTAAGTATAATATTTTTAGATCTTGGAATTAATTAATAAAATCAAAAAGAATATTTCAATTATTTTCAATAAATAAACTCGTAAACTAAACGCAGTTACGTTTACAAAAATTGCCATGTGTAAAATAATATAAATGTTGAAATTATAATTAATTATTTATAAATGGGAACAACATTACATATAAATCATATAATAATATACTTATTTATTATACCTAAGAAAGCACAGTCGTTGCATTAAATCGTAATAATTAATGATTTAGAATAGGAACGATTTTCGTCGTCAGTATTTTTTTTTGTTCCTGGTAATTATTTATTGACAGGCAAAGACAATCTGTCAGGTATTTATTGCTGTTGTTTTGATACATGTCATCAATTTAGCAAATAATCTTGCAGATATTACGTGAGTTCAGCATCAGTTCCTCCGTGCTATAATATATATCTGTTGACAGTGGATTCACGAAAGGACGCTTTATCATTTAATTAAAATGACGAGTTTGCAATGTGTGAATTGCAACATTTGTTTGCCCCGTCTAAGAAGACAAACATTATCCGAAGAAAGTGAAGTTCTCAATAAACCCAATGTTGCTTTGTGCTATGTGATAATTATTGTTTGGTACTTATATGAAGATATTCTTAGATGAAGTAATACTTAGGATAAATTAATAATAATATCAATAAGATTAATGTAGTTACAAAAAACAAAGAATCTATTGTTTTATTAATTACCTCCACTCAAAACCTCATATATAACCCCTCGCAACCTCACACTATGTAATTAATGGCAATAAAGACCTTTTCATTACTTCAACAAATAATAGCTTTTTGCATCTTCCTAACCTAACTCGCGACCCGTTTAGGGTTTTCAGGGCAGGTTCGGAATAAATCAATGTAAAAAAGTATAAAAAGAGCTACAACATTTACTTTATCACTATAACAATGTTTATGTAATAATAATAAAAATATCTAGGGGCAATGTCACACAGATTATCCTAGCCCCAAACTAAGCAAAGCTTGTACTATGGGTACCAGGCGACGATATACATACTTATATAGATAGATATATACTTAAATACATAGAAAACATCCATGACTCAGAAACAAATATTCGTGCTCATCACACAAATATTTGCACTTACCGGGATTCGAACCCAGGACAACCAGCTTCGTAGGCAGGAGCACTACCAACTAGGCTACGGTGGCTACGGTGTAAATATAATATGTAACAATCTTCATTGGTACACTAGTTAACACTAGCATTTCATTGCCACATCAGTAGACACACTTTGATATTTACAGTATCTTTATTACTTAGGCAGTAAGAGTGATTTTTGAACTGCAATGTTTCCACGGTCATGGGGTTGACCCACAGATTACCAAACGTAACCTTAAAATAAAACTGGCTATAACTTTTATATCCCAAGTTCTAAAAATCTAAGAAATTAAAAATGCCTTTTCTATCGCATTAACCACCAATTAAAACATAAAATATCCCGAAACACGAAATTTTACTAGCGGTACAAAATTCTCAGACATTCTTGCCGTTTACCTTTCGGGGGCTTTTTAAATTTTAGATTTAACATTTTAATAGAAGTAGGAAGTAGTAAAGTGTACTCTACTATTTAAACGTAATAGTTTTTCAAATACTCACCGAGAAGGTTGTCATCAAATTCAATGGCAGCAACGACCGTTCGAGTTACGTTTTCGTCAGCATAAATTCCTTTCAAATCTTCACTACTAGTATAATTTTCTACACGTAGGTATGACTTAACTAACTCTACAATGATTGAGCTATCTAAATCATCGAGATCAATGCCTTCCGGCAGTGTTACTCCTTCTGGAAGAGTTATACCCTCCCAATCTGATGGAAGTGTGACAGATTCCCAATCAGGAGGTCGTGTTATTCCAGGTGGAAGCGTTATTCCGGGTGGAAGTGTTATCCCGGGTGGCAGTGTACTATTTATATTTGGTAAATTGTCTATGATAATAGGAAGAAAGTTTCTAGCATTCGCCACCAGCAAATTGATCATAGCTTGTCGCACGACGTCATCTAATACTGGACTCCTTGGTGAATAAGCTACAGATAGTTGACTAGTATTCATACCGGCTCTAAAAAAAGCAGAAAAAAACGGTTATACCAAAAGTAAAAACATGTAAAAATATGTATTAAATTGATTGTATTATGATATTGAACGAGGAGTAGTTAAGCGTCCCAATCCATTCATGTCAATGGATAAATGATTGATGAATAAAGTTTACGAAATAATCGATAAAAAGGATCACATCTCATTCAATTTCAATTTAGCGGATATTCGTAGATGTTCGAGAAGGATCTCGAGTGACGACCACGAACCGGAAAACGCAGCGTGGGCAGGCCCCCTACAAGATGGACCGATGATCGTGTGCGCGTCGCTGGAAACCGCTGGATGCGAATAGCGCAAGACCGGCAATTGTAGAGATCTTTTGGGGAGGCATTTGTCCAGTCTTTTGGCTGATATGATGATGATGACATAGATGTTCACATTGTTCTTCCAAACTGTTGGTGTGTAAGCTACTTAGTAGCTTATAGAACCACAGTTTGGAAAAAGCTACTCAGTAGCTTATAGAACAACAGTACCTCTACCACGAATCCATATTGATTGCTTACTCAATAAAACTTACCGTTTTTTAGTATAGGCATTTTAAGTTCATAGAAGTTTCCTCTAGGGGCGATGCTAGTTAATGTACTGGAAAAACTGCAAGTATCATCGAGGAAGAAAACTACATGAACTTGTGGTAGACATGCAATTTGGAAAAAGTTCCTTAGTAGCTTGCAGAACTACAGTTTGGAAAATAAATGTGAAAATCTATATCCGTTGAATTGATATTGAACGAGATGTGATCCTTTTTATCGATTATGTCATGATTATTTCTTTTTTAATTATTTTACATTGCCACGAAGGCTAAAGTTATCACGATTGGGGAGTCGGGTAAACCAAGACGCCTTGAAAAGGACGGCAGTTCTGTTATGACCACATTCTGCTGCTGTCATAATTAAAGTCAAGATAGGCTGTGTAGATCTCATAGTAAACATAATATTTCCAATGCATTGGAGAGCACCGATTTGTTCTAGTACAGTTAGCTTTCCACTTAAGCTGAAGGCAGCATACGAATACTTACACTTATTGTATGGGCAGTGGTTACCCTAGTGCGGGAGTTGTTCAAGCTGCCCAGTAAGCAACCGGGAATGCAGCTTAACGTGCCCTCCGGAGCACGGAGACGCACAGTAATTAAACCACTTTGGCGGTCACGCATCTATGGACTGAACGCAAGCCTAGCTACTTAACTTCGCCGTTCGCTTACGGACGGTGAGAGTATCTAACAATGAGACGAATAAATGTAACCGATCACAACACAAGCCCAGTGACCCAAGAGGGCAACGGAACTCATATTGTAAGGACGTGTTAGAGTCGGTTAAAGGCCGTCTCTACGAAAGTATTAATCACGCCAAAATGATAATAATGACACGGAAATATGCTATATCACGACTGTTATACACGTGAATGTGATTATTTCAAGATATATTATTGAACGATAATTAACGGTAATTATATTTTATAGATACGAAAATGAATAATTGGACAAACATATACGAGTATACCGCAAGCATAAGTTTCAATAAGTTTACGATTAGAACTGAATAAAGGGGGTAAAATATGAACAGGCTATGATTTTTTTTAATTTATTAGGACTAGTTCCTCCTTTTACCCACCACTGCAACTCCTGTAACCCTGGATAAACAGTGGCACCAACAGAGTATGAATATTAATGATGAATATAATATTTGTAGATTAAAAAAGACGCACATTAGCCTGTGATCCTTGTGGAATGACAATATTTAAGTTGCAAAAGTAAATTATTTATTATTAAAAAAAAATTATGTGTGTTGACTCAATACCAAGCATTGAGTCAACACACATAATTTTTTTTTAATTAATCTTAAGTATACTTTATTTTAAAAAAGGATTCCTACTGAGTGTTCTCGCAGTGTTTCTCAGTAGCTGCCACTTCATGCGCTGCACGGAAGGGTAAAAAAATTACAATCCCACGTAAATGTAAAAAATAACGGAATAATTTAATTTTGCTTATGTTTTTTCGATTTTTAATTTTGAATATCCACATCTTAATTTTATCATCCAATGAAATCGATGGTGGTAAATCATTGAACTATTGTTCAGATTATATACACTTGAAATGTGATGTAGTTAGTTAAGAGTGAATCTAATGATAAGGTGTTAAAACAGTGGAAGAACTTACATAACAAGAAGAGAATAATTTAAGCTATCTGCTGGTATGGGCGGATACATTCTGGTATCCCTTACGGAGGGTTCTATCTGCCACCTCACTATGAGCACCAACGTCATAGTTAACACTGGAAGCAGTACTTCTACGACTGTCTGTATTCGATGCCTCCATTGCTGCAAGAAGTTCTTCCACATGAGCAACCGGAACTTTGTCCAAGCGCTAGCTTCCCTTGGGTGGTGTTTTCTTTTTAATTTCATTTTATCCTGCAACAAATATTATATTATTTAAATCTTGTAACATTTTTCTGTAAATGGGGTGCAATGAAGTGTATTTATCTTATAAGTAAAGTAAGGAAAATACTCTTTACTGTACACCATAACTTAAAATTAAAATGAGCATACATAAATTAAGTACAAAGCGCGGTCTTATCGCTACTGCGATTTCTTCCAGACAACCAATTATGGAGTGGATAGACTAAGGAAAGGGAAAACAGGGTAGGTAGGTGTAACAATGGGTTAACTTAATGTAAACTTAAACTGATACAAAATAACAATTAAAATTAAAAAAAAAAAACAGAAATTCAAGAACAATATTAAAAAAAAATTAATGAAGCAGGAAAGCGTGAAAAATACCAAAGGCGACAGCGCTAAATAAATATGCTTAGTAAGTAATCTAGGCAGATAAATATTTTTATTAACATTATTTAAAAAAATATATAATGTTTGCCCTTGTCTTATTGTTAAGGGCAGTGCATTCCACAGGCGCACAGCCTGCACTGTAAATGATTTGCCGTAATAGTCGGTGGAATGACTTGGCATTTTCAGTTTAAGGTTCTCTGATGACCTCAAGCATCTTGAATGTGTGTCATGTAGGAACTCGAAACGTTCTTTAAGATAAGATGGTGCTGAAGGGTTAAACAGTATATTATAAAGAAGGGCTAAAATAAATGTAAAAGAGCTATAATCAGGGGTTGGAAGTAATGAAAGATTGCGTAAGGTATTGCTTAAGGTAGTCCTATCACAACTGGACGAATGAGTAAAGTGTTGATTTAATGCATTGATATCGAAGTTTATAGGAGTTTGATCTTTATGTGATTTTCCAACCCCCATAGAATTAAGAAATTTCCAGACCTTGGCTGGATCACCATTTTCAACAGATTGATTGATATGTTGGCGTTGTGCGTTTCTACACACCTTATTACTAGGACATCTTATATATACGTATATTTCCCACTTGGAATCACTTGGCCGACTATTGAACCTGGCTTTAGCCGCAACTTTTTTCCCATAATAAATTTAATATTATCTGTGAGCCATGGTGCCGGTAAATGTTTAATTTTGATTGGGCGGATAGGAGCATGAACGTCATAGCTCTAGCGTCAATTGGGACGCAAAATAATTAACTTTGACGTCAATGGAGTCAGCGTTAATAAGCGGTGCCCAATTGATGTCGGTAGCCTCTTAACGAAGAGCAGTCAGATCCATACCAGCAAAACTGCGCTGCAAAGGGGTCCTTGACTTAGCCTTGGGAGGACGAATTTTGTACGAAACGAATATGAGAGCATGATATGAAAAAGCTTCCGCCGAGCATTGGCCATGCTTAGAGACTCTTTGAGTTGAAGAAACAAGAATTAGATCTAACGATGGAGGTGTGGAGTTACGAAAATGATGCGTGGAATTAAGTGGAAGCAAGACCAAGTTGGTGGGAGCAGCGATAATGCGTAGGGAATTAGAGCGAATGTCGAAGGACGCATCGAGGCTATGTTTTATTTTCAAAAACTGGTGTAAATTCGAGTTTTTATGTGTAAATATGGTGGATTTTTAGACATAACATCTTCGACAACGTACACAAGTGGAGGAAAGTGCGATATTCGTGAATTGTGATTTTCCGTGTTGAAACCAAAACTCCATAAAAGCCTCTAGTAAAGTCTCCACTGCTTTACTGGGGTAGGACTATGACTTGACTGTGACGGACGTGATGGACATGACTGTGACGGACGTGACGGACATGACTGACTGACTTTGAAACAGAAATATTATAACTGAAGACGAGGTGGTATGGTCACAGACCTTAGCCTGCCCACAAGGGCAAAAAATATAAAAAAAAAAAAAAAAGAAAAGTGTAACAGTGTGGTTTTGGCGCCAACGCGATAAAAGGACGCATCGAGGCTATGTTTTATTTTCAAAAACTGGTGTAAATTCGAGTTTTTATGTGTAAATATGGTGGATTTTTAGACATAACATCTTCGACAACGTACCTACACAAGTGGAGGAAAGCGCGATATTGCCGTGAATTGTGATTTTCCGTGTTGAAACCAAAACTCCATAGAAGCCTCTAGTAAAGTCTCCACTGCTTTACTGGGGTAGGACTATGACTTGACTGTGACGGACTTGTCGGACATGACTGTGACGGACGTGACGGACATGACTGACTGACTTTGAAACAGAAATATTATAACTGAAGACGAGGCGGTATGGTCACAGACCTTAGCCTGGCCAAAGAGGGCAAAAAAAAAAAAAAGTGTAACAGTGTGATAATTATTATTGTTGTCATGTTGGTAATTTATAAATAATGATAATTATCGTAGCGTAGATAAGTGGGAAAGATAACATTTAGTAAACGAATGACCAAAACCAAAATAAATGAGAAATTACTTTTTTGAGGCCGCCAGCCGTTTGAACTTCGTAGTTTTTGACGGCACCGCAACCGGTACAGCAGCAGAAACTGCGGGACATCCTATTTGCTCCAGATCTCTGTAACAGGTCACTTCTTTACGTACCACGTCAGAAACCATAATGGGTAAATATCTCAAATCAAGTCGCTTTCATACTTAATGAATGGAGGGGGAGGGAAGAGGGGGGGATGGAGCTACCCCCCTGTACCATCCCCACCCCGCGGAACCCCATGGTTACGGATATATTCATGGCTAATGTTTTTCTAGCGAAATGGTCGCAGTTCTAACCTAACCTAACCCAAATTATTTCATAAAAGTAAATACATTTTTGCAAAAATATCATGATATGCGCTCTCGACTTCATATTCTTTTAAAATCAAACAAAGAATTAAAAAAAACATTCAGTAGTTTCATCATGGAACTGTTAATGGTACCTACTAGTGACAACGAACAATTCAGTTATGGGTATTTTTCGGATAATTATATAAAACCGTTACAAAAAAAATATAACTTCTAAACACGAAAGCAATGTTTTACGTTGTTTTACAACGCAGTAGGTATCGAAATCGCTACGAAATGTAGCAAAATTGCGTAAAATCCAACCCCCATCATGTAAAGACGTCCATCGCGATGAAGCATTTATCGACACCCAGTTGTTCGCGAATTTTCACAAATAATTGGTGACAAGCCTTCGTTAAAAATTCGGAGATGGTGATACCGAACCCTTTAATAATAATCTTTATTTTAGAGCTACATAGGCTCCACTGTGTTCGTAAACAATTTTCTTAAAAATATGTTAGTAACTCAATTAAATGCTAGTTTTAGTAGGTTAGTAATATTTTTCTTATTCTATGTTAATATAATATATAATCTAATTTTAGTTTACTTATATACATCACAATTTTTCAGTTCAGTTGCACTAGTCTCTACCAGTAGGTCGTATGACTCGCAACTGAATGAACCTACCTAATACAACACTCTCCATTCTTTCTGGAAATACAACAAGCATTTTGTTGGAGCTGTCCCGCCACCTGCGCACCAGGGAGGCAATATTTTTACGCATTAGCGTGTAAAAGTCTTGTGTGCGCTCCTCGGCAAACATACCTGAAGCGCTGCAGTAGCGGGGCAGTCCGAACAACATTCTGAATGCGTTGTTGTATTTTTTTTTTTTTTTTTTTTTTTTTTTTTTTTTTTTTTTTTATATATATAGGGACAATGTCACACAGATCATCCTAGCCCCAAACTAAGCAAAGCTTGTACTATGGGTACCAGGCGACGATATACATACTTATATAGATAGATAAATACTTAAATACATAGAAAACATCCATGACTCAGAAACAAATATTCGTGCTCATCACACAAATATTTGCACTTACCGGGATTCGAACCCAGGACCACCAGCTTCGTAGGCAGGAGCACTACCAACTAGGCTGCGATGATCGTCTATTGCACTCTCAGTGTATTAGGTATCGCTTCTTTTGGAGAAGTTAGCCCAGAGGCTACTAGTGTAAAATACCTGCACAAAAGCATTGAATTAAAAATAAACAACTGTACCACATGCATGCAAATATTGATTTTCGAATACTACCCGAAGACACTATTCCACGCGGATGAAGACGCGGGCACAGCTAGTATCTAATATATTAGAAATTAACTTTGAATATTCGGATGCGGTGAAAATTTGGGATACCAAATCGAATGTTCGTGAAACTACTCTTTAACATAGATAAGAGGCGGAAATCATTGTTTTTAGTTTGTTGAACATTTTCGTAAAGTGGACCACAAGGTTAAAATGACTAGGATACATAGGAGATTCGCTGAGATCATCTAATTGTAAGTAATACTCATATCGCGTTGTTTGCAAGCAAATTGATGACTTTCACTTTGTCCGAATTCCGTGTTGTACGAAACTATTCTATTTTCTATTCTATTCTTCTGTTAACTTAACTTAGTTCTGTGGAACTTGATAAGCCGCTTAGTGCGTATATTAACCTGCACTATTCATTAAAATGTTGTTGATTTCAAAGAGTAAATTCCGTCTCAAGATAAGGAAGTAAGGACACTGAGATTAGACAAATGCCACTGATGTATTATTTGAAAATTATAGAATAGAATAGAATAGAATTATTTATTTGTAAGAATATTGTTGTCACAGGTTGTTACAGTTTAAAATGTCCAAAATATTCTGCCGTTTCCGGCGCACAAATGTTTACAGGTCAAATATATTCTTATAATTAATACAATTTAAATTTACAAAATTATTAATTCTGAAACAATTCCCAAGTACTGAAAAAAGGGCACAGTTTTTGAGTTTTACATTGCATTATGGTCTAATTTAAATGTAGCATCGAATTTTTCCTTTATTATTGTCATCCTCACTGTAAAAAGTACCTCCTGCACATTATAGCATATATTAGCTGTACAATATTTTGCACGGTATAGAAAAAAACTTGAGAGGTGTCAAGGGACACCCGGATGGAACGAAGTTATTTCTTATTATTTATTATGTACAAAAACCTGTATACACTCAACAAAAATAATCGTTGCGACACCACACTGTTCAATGCGAAATAGAAATGAAAATATCTGGCTTGCTTTCTATAAGAGAGAGAGAGAGACAGACAGAGAAACATGCGTACGCCGCACAGCTGCAAAAAGTGTCGTGACAACTTTTCGTAAGAATTTTTCCGTCTAGCCCCCTTTCACAACGCGCGATAAGGAACTTCGTTCCAATAAAATCGCATTCTGTATATCCGCTAACTCCTCCCTAACCACGTCACAAGTTTTCACCATGTATTAGATATTTTTGACGTAATATTTATAGACTGGCCTGTTTGTCCTGTGGTTAATGACCCTGGCCGCTAAGCCAGAGTTCGTGGGATCGATTTCCGGGACAAATCTTTGTGTGATGAACACGCTATTTTTCTATGTCTGGGTGTAATTTATCTATGACTAGCTGTGCCCAGCGGTTTTACCCGCGTTATAAATTATTACTGCTCCTCCCCCATAGGTGATAGCGCGATAATATGTAGCCTATATGTTGACCCGACCTCTTAGTAATATTCATGCAAAATTTGAAGTAAATCCATGCAGTAGGTACTTTTTGAGTTTAGCCCGGACATACATACAGACAAACCGACACACAGACAAAATTTCTAAAAACTATAATTTTGGCTTCGATATCGATTGTAGATCACACCCCAAGTATTCTTTTAAAAAAATATTCAATGTACAGTTTTGACTTTCCTACGAATTTATTATATGTATAGATATGTATGTATTTAGAAATCCATAAGTAAGAATGTTTATCAGTTATCAGGTTGCTATAGTAAGGCTCTGCCTAGTTTGGGATCAGATGGCAGTATGTTAGTGGTCCCGATATATTTATTTATTATTTATATAATAAAAGTGTTTTGGTAACAAGGAAAGGACTCTACATTTTTCAAACATTTCGCCGAACTATAAATTTATGTGAAAAATAATTAGTAAGTACGAGAAAATTGTACTTCCTCTAAATTTCGAAATATTTCCCGACAGCGTATTTCAATCTGTATCGGATGACTCACAGTGACCATTTCTTTAATTAAATATTGAGTTACTTGCGACACTATTTACACTTAAAATAAAATTTAAAAAAAGGGTTTTATTCACGTAGACTTTAAATAAGCGCTTGTAAATAGTCAGAACATGTTCGTAGTAATATATAATTAATTTATAATTATTTCTAGGTGCATATAGATATTTAGGTACACGGATTGTAGGAAATAATTTACAATAAGATTTATTTTATAACCATAACGATATTTAACTAACTTAAATTAAGTTATTGTCAAGGATCATGTGTAGGTTTAATTATCAACATTTTAATATACTTATACAGTATGCATCCTTATCCAAATGAATACATTATTGGGCATTAAATGTAGATTAGAATTATCTTTTACGGTATCTCATTTTAATGAATACTCTAGAAGATACAAAGGTTAGAACAACCGATAAATAATTCACGGACCGGAGTCCTTCGCACTACCGCTCTCCCTGCACCCCGGCTACTGCTTTTGCCTTTTCGGGCGTCACTTCCTCGTAAGTAGGTATATTGTGTGCTAAAAAGTAAGCTGCAAACATAATTTATGACGCACATTTTTACCTCTGTTTTTTTACAGAATTAAACCCGTAGTACCTGTGGTACTACTAAACGTAGTAATATTTGTCAATTAAAAAATGTGAGCCGTCACGGGACGCCTGGCAGATGTGAAACATCGACATTATTTTGTAAAAGTAATATGCAGAAGTTGAAGTCGAAGTAGAAGTCGAAGTCAATGTCGAAGTCGAAGTATAAGTCGCAGTTGAAGTCAAAGTCGAAGTCATGTCGAAGTCGAAGATGAAGTCGAAGTCGAAGACGAAGTCGAAGTATAAGTCGCAGTCGAAGTCGAAGTATAAGTCGAAGTCGAAGTATAAGTCGCAGTCGAAGTCAAAGTCGAAGTCAAGTCGAAGTCCAAGTAGAAGTCGAAGTCGAAGTCGAAAAGAACATACGAGTATTGTGATAGGAACTAAAAAAAAAACCACGGCATGCGTCGCCACGCCAGAAATCTGTTTTACGTGCGGCTATAGATGTTTCACATCAAAAAAAATCTCTAACAGACCGACTTGGCCGTGTTGTTTCGGCCCAGAAAGGATAACAGGGCCACCCCGTACCATCCCGTGGGTAAAAGACTACTAATGGATACAGGAGGTAGTTGGGCAGCAACGACGCCTATATACTAACTACTAGCTAACTGCGGTTGCCAACAGTGCCTCTAACACGAATTCCTGCAGTTTACTTACTCGATCACACGTACAGTTTCGTCCCATGACGGTCACCGTAGCCTAATTGGTAGTGCTCCTGCCTACGAAGCTGGTGGTCCTGGGTTCGAATCCCGGTAAGTGCAAATATTTGTGTGATGAGCACGAATATTTGTTTCTGAGTCATGGATGTTTTCTATGTATATAAGTATTTATCTATCTATATAAGTATGTATATCGTCGCCTGGTACCCATAGTACAAGCTTTGCTTAGTTTGGGGCTAGGATGATCTGTGTGACATTGTCCCCAGATATTACATTTATATTACATACATTGAGCACCAGAGTTTTAGTTCTTAATAGTTTCCGCGAGAGGCGCTGGTGCTCAATGTATGGGAGGAAACTGTACGTGTGATCGAGTAAGTAAACTGCAGGAACTTGTGCTAGAGGCATTGGTATGCCAAGCGCGGTGACTTCGGCAAACTCTTCCAAATAGCAACTTTAGAAACCTTTGGTAGGCCTATGTGCAGCAGTGGACGTAATCGATATAGGATAATATACGTTTTTAATATCGAATTATCTAAAGGGGTACATATTTTGCGTCGTTGGGGAAGTCACACTTTGTATTGTAGTGGATAGTTGTTTGATTTAATTTTGATTTAATTATTGACATTTTACACATTCTTATATTTATTGTAGTACTTTAATTATTTAGCATATTTTAATTGACATATGTTTACTAATTGTTCGTGTTAATTAATTATTATTTTTGTTTTCTTTAGACATTTTTTTTTATTTCGATTATTATTTTATTATGTTGTATTAGTTTTTGTATTTGTGATTCATTGTATATTCAAACACAATTTCAATTGTTAATGAGTAAATAAACTTGAAACTTGAACTTGATTAATAAGGAAAGATACAATTACTAACAATAAGTTAAAACCTGGGATAGTTTGAAACAGAGTTGTTCTAGCTGCCCAGTAGACCTTTGACATGGAATATCAACTGTTGTCTAACTGCAACCGGGACCGACAGCGTAACGTGTCCTCCGAAGCACGGAGATGCTCAGAAATTAAACCAGTATGACGGTAACCCATCTATAGACTGACCGTGTGTTTAGCCTCGCCGATCACTTACGGCCCCGTGAGAGGCCTTCTCGAGAAGAAGAAGACGTAGAGTTCGTTCGGAGGAAGTATCTCTCAGAGAATGGGCAACAGCGTCTCTCTGAATAGTTGCTATTACCATCATATTGCGATCGCAAAACCGCCTTCTAAGCAATAAAGGTATTATGTATGTACAGACGCCAGCACATCAAGCTACCCCATTCAGCCAAATTTCCCCAATATTTTTTTTTATATTTTTTTTTTATATACCTAATAATATCTGGGGACAATGTCACACAGATCATCCTAGCTCCAAACTAAGCAAAGCTAGTACTATGGGTACCAGGCTACGATATGCATACTTATATAGATAGATAAATATATACATAGAAAACATCCATGACTCAGAAACAAATATTCGTGCTCATCGCACAAATATTTGCACTTACCGGGATTCGAACCCAGGACCACCAGCTTCGTAGGCAGGAGCACTACCAACTAGGCTATGGTGACCGTCAAAGTGAACCTTATGCTTTTGTGATAAAGTAGAGTTCTTTTGGGTAGGTCTTTGTCCAACTGTGGACGAGATTCGGCTGGCATGATGATAATCATGACATAGTGATTTTTTTACTATGATAGCCAGATGCTCTCACTGATCCATAAGTGATTGGTGAGGTTAAGCAACTAGGCTCGCGGTCATTCTATAGATGTGTGACCGCCAAAGTGGTTTCATTTCTGAGCGTCTCCGTGCTTCGGAGGGCATTTTAAGCTGTCGGTCCCGGTTGAAGCCATTAAGCAATAGGCAACAGTCATTAAGCCATGTCAGAGGCCTAATGGGCGGCTTGAACAACTCTGACACTAGGGTAACCACTGCCCATACGATAAGTAAGTATCATTTCTCTTTGTTATAAAGATAACACAATATAATATCTTTGTATATTGTGTAATAATTATAAAGTCCTATCAATTCTTTGTGTTATGAAAAATATTTTTTATGACTTTTCTTTGATTATCTTTGTTATTGTTTTTGACAAATTTAATACATAAGTACTTAAGTAGGTATATTTTTAATCCACTAATTGATCTATCTTCTAAATAATACCGATTGGCACTGAAAATAAATAATTGCGCTTCATTTTAGAGTGACCTTCGCATGGACCTTCGTAATCAACGTGTAATTTGTCATATCTTAACCTAATCCTTCAAATTATATGTTCAGAATTGTTACTAGAATAATATTAACCGTCCGACCGACTTGTTAACGCTATTCCAATTGATTCGCGTCCTCTAAGAGGTAGCGTGCCATAAAATGAAAGTATTAATAAAAATAGAACTAATTGTTTGAAACTTTATAGGTAATGATCTTAATATAATAATAATAATATCTAGGGACAATGTCACTCAGATCATCCTAGCCCCAAACTAAGCAAAGCTTGTACTATGGGTACCAGGCGACCATATACCTAAAAATAGATAGATAAATACTTAAATACATAGAAAACATCCATGACTCAGAAACAAATATTCGTACTCATCACAAAAATCTATACATATAATAAAATCGTAGGAAAGTCAAAACTGTACAATAAGTCGGGTTTTCCTTCCTGACGCTATAACTCCAGAACGCATGAACCGATTTCCACGGTTTTGCATTCGTTGGAAAGGTCTCGGGCTCCGTGAGGTTTATAGCAAAGAAAATGTATAAAACTTAACGCGAGTAACACCGCGGGGCACAGCTAGTTGAATATATTTTTAAAAGGATACTTGGTGCGTGATCTACCATCGCTATTGAAGCCAAAAATATAGTTTTTAGAATTTTTGTCTGTGTGTCTGTTTGTATATATGTATGTCTGGGCTAAACTAAAATAATACTGCATGGTTATTGATTATTGGATTTACTTCAAATTTTGTATGAATATTACTAAGTAAACAACAACGGTCAACATATAGGCTACATATTATCACGCTATCGCCTACGGGGGAGGAGCTGTGATATTTCATAAAATTTAGTAAAATAGGTAAACCCGCGGGGCACAGCTAGTATTTAATAATATGATTGCTGTGTTTTGACGGCATACAATATCATCACCGCATCTCATCCCGTGGGGGGCGTAGAAATCATCTCATCCGAGGGAATACCTACCTATAGAACGGGTAGCAGCGTTTTTCTGTGAACTATGACCATCCAACTGCAATCGCCAACCCGTCTGCCAAGCGTGGCGATTATGGCATATCCCCCATTCTTTCGGGACGCTTTCGTCCAGCAGTGGACGAACTTTAGCTGACATGATGATGATGATGATAATGATCAATTAGCATCTTGCGTTATCTACTATTCAGCCGTGTGGTTTACGGCCCAGAAATAATAACATCACACTAGAGCCTGATACCGTCTACATCTGGACATTGGTCTCCTCCAACGATTTTTATAACCTTGCCATTTGGAGGGGTTTACCTTAATTGCCACGCTTGGCATGCGAGTTATCGACCGCAGTTAGGTGGTAGTTACTGTAGCTAGTACCTACACAGTTGACGTTGCTGCCCGGCTGCGAACTTTTAATAACTTGATACGAGCTAGCTAAATATCATTGCTATAATAAATTTTATAAATGTTTTCATACAATCAATACAATGTGTACCTAAATATCTATGTTACTATAAATAATAATGTATACAACTATATTACTACAAACATGTTCTGACTATTTACAAGCGCTTTTTTAAAGTCTACGTGAATAAAAACCTTTTTTGAAGTTATACTTCTTTTGGCGCGATGGAGAAAAATGATGAGAGTGCATTTTTACGATGCGCGCGCACACCGACACCAAAAAATTTAACAGCATGAAGTTAGTTCTAGGTGGTATGAAAATTGATAACTATGTTCAAGTTGTATATTAAGAAGTATAACTTCTAACGCGTGTACATAAGCACACACAAGTTTTTTTATTTTATTTTAAACTGCCTGGTGTATCCCTTAGTCGGCTTTTCCGTCACCCACGGGAAGTTATGGGATGGTCCTGTTAATCGTTCTGTGCCGGAAACGACACGGCTAGAAATTAAACACGAGATACAAATACATAATGATATATACGATATGTAACTAAATTAACGCACATCCTGAAAATAGTTAGTTCAGAATCGTTTACTGAATAGATTTATATCATTTTTAATATAGGTTATTCCTAAATAATTAAAACTACGGAAATGATTGTCATATTAACTCTGCACAGTCAAAACAAATTGAAATGGACCGTAAGTAAAAGTCATAAGACTTTTAAAATCGCAGTTTTATTTGTATTCATACAAATTCCATCATTCAATACAAAATAAAGAAAAATGAACATTATTCCAAGAAACTAATTTAGTAAGTAGGTAACAATGCATATACATGTTAAATTTAAAATTCTGTGTATGTATTATGATTACAACATAATATTCTAATTGGGGTGTTTGAGGGTGTGCGTTAATTACGTAACATGTTGTGTATTGTTCCTAAATTGATAACTAATTTATGTCAAAACAGTTTCTTTTTTAGTTATTTTGAATAGGAACGTGAAAATAACTTAAAAAGAAACAAACATATTGGACACTAGCTGTGCCCCGCGGTTTTACCCGCATTAAACTTTATAAATTATAGCCTATTTGTCAATCCAGGGCCTCAGCTAACTACATACCAAATTATATTAAAATCGCATCACATATTCACTAACTTTCGCATTTATAATATTAGTAGGAAGTATGATAGGAAACTGTAACAAGTAACTCACGTTGTTAACTTTATGTTGGAACGGCCAATAGTTTCAATCTTATCAGGAGGTCTTCTTCAGCGCGAATGTGACCCGCACTACGTCGCGTCCCGTCTCATACTGTATTAGGGTGGATGCTCGTATATGTAACTGCAGATAATTGTTGTTAGCGCCATCTAACTGAGGGAGCCGCAAAGCTGTGCTCCTGTAGAGATTCAAACTGTTGGCCGTGTTCAACTTCAACTTTATTTGACGGGCCGGTTGGCGAGGTTGGTAGATTTCACGCCGTAGGTCATGGGTTCCCACCCAGGACAGATATTTGTGTGCATCAACATGTCTGTTTGTCCTGAGTCTGGGTGTATTTATCTATATATCTAGTTTCCATAGTACAAGGTCCACACCAAAGCCTGATACCGTCTACATCTGGACATTGGTCGCCTCCAACGATTTTTATAACCTTGCCATTTGGAGGGGTTTACCTTAATTGGCACGCTTGGCATGCGAGTTAGCGACCGCAGTTAAGTGGTAGCTACTGTAGCCAGTACCTACACAGTTGATGTTGCTGCCCGACTACCTGGTGTATCCCTTAGTCGGCTTTTCCAACACCCACGGGAAGTTATGGGATGGTCCTGTAATCCTGTTAATCGTTCTGGGCCGGAAACGACACGGCTAGACATTAAACACGAGATACAAATACATAACGATATATATATATATTGTTCCTAAATTGATAACTAATTTATGTCGAAACAGTTTCTTTTTTAGTTATTTTGAATAGGAACGTCAAAATAACTAAACAATTTAAAAAACCGGCCTAGTGCGAGTCGATCTCGCCCATGAAGGGTTCCGTAGCAGCAAGTGTTTCAGTTGATTAAATGAAAGCATATTGCGGTTAACGATTTATGACGTATTAAAAAAGATCTACTTGCTAGATCTCGTTCAAACCAATTTTCGTTGTTAGTTTGCATGGTAATGTACATCATGTATATTTTTTTAGTTTTATTATTCTCTTATTTTAGAAGTTACAGGGGGGGGGGGGCGGCGGCGGACACTCATTTTAGATAGATAGATAAACTCTTTATTGAACACCAAAGTATTATAAAACAAAAATAAAAACAATTTAAACCTTAAAAGTATACAATGGGCGGTCTTATCACAAAAAAAGATCGGAGAATGGAGTTATTGGGGGATGGAGGTATTTTAGCAATTTGAAAGTGTCTCTCGCGCAAACTATTCAGTTTAGAAAAAAATGATATTAAAAACCTCAATATCATTTTTAAAGACCTATTCATAGACACCCCACATGTATGGGTACAATGAAAAATTTTTTTTTGAGTTTCAGTTCTATGTAAGGGGACCCCCCAAAATTATTGTTCTTTTTCTATTTTTGTGTAAAAATCTTAATGCGGTTCACCGAATACATCGACTTACCAAATTTCATCAGTACAGCTCTTATAGTTTCGGAAAAAAGTGGCTGTGACATACGGACGGACAGACAGACAGACATGACGAATCTATAAAGGTTCCGTTTTTTGCCATTCGGCTACGGGACCCTAAAAAGAAACAAATATATTGGACACTAGCTGTGCCCCGCGGTTTTACCCGCATTAAACTTTATAAATTATAGCCTATATGTTTAAACCAGGGCCTCAGCTAACTACATACCAAATTTTATTAAAATCGCATCACATATTCACTAACTTTCGCATTTATAATATTAGTAGGAAGTATGATAGGAAACTGTAACAAGTAACTCACGTTGTTAACTTTATGTTGGAACGGCCAATAGTTTCAATCTTATCAGGAGGTCTTCTTCAGCGCGAATGTGACCCGCACTACGTCGCGTCCCGTCTCATACTGTATTAGGGTGGATGCTCGTATATGTAACTGCAGATAATTGTTGTTAGCGCCATCTAACTGAGGGAGCCGCAAAGCTGTGCTCCTGTAGAGATTCAAACTGTTGGCCGTGTTCAACTTCAACTTTATTTGACGGGCCGGTTGGCGAGGTTGGTAGATTTCACGCCGTAGGTCATGGGTTCCCACCCAGGACAGATATTTGTGTGCATCAACATGTCTGTTTGTCCTGAGTCTGGGTGTATTTATCTATATATCTAGTTTCCATAGTACAAGGTCCACACCAAAGCCTGATACCGTCTACATCTGGACATTGGTCGCCTCCAACGATTTTTATAACCTTGCCATTTGGAGGGGTTTACCTTAATTGGCACGCTTGGCATGCGAGTTAGCGACCGCAGTTAAGTGGTAGCTACTGTAGCCAGTACCTACACAGTTGATGTTGCTGCCCGACTACCTGGTGTATCCCTTAGTCGGCTTTTCCAACACCCACGGGAAGTTATGGGATGGTCCTGTAATCCTGTTAATCGTTCTGGGCCGGAAACGACACGGCTAGACATTAAACACGAGATACAAATACATAACGATATATATATATATTGTTCCTAAATTGATAACTAATTTATGTCGAAACAGTTTCTATTTTAGTTATTTTGAATAGGAACGTCAAAATAACTAAACAATTTAAAAAACCGGCCTAGTGCGAGTCGATCTCGCCCATGAAGGGTTCCGTAGCAGCAAGTGTTTCAGTTGATTAAATGAAAGCATATTGCGGTTAACGATTTATGACGTATTAAAAAAGATCTACTTGCTAGATCTCGTTCAAACCAATTTTCGTTGTTAGTTTGCATGGTAATGTACATCATGTATATTTTTTTAGTTTTATTATTCTCTTATTTTAGAAGTTACAGGGGGGGGGGGGGGGGCGGCGGCGGACACTCATTTTAGATAGATAGATAAACTCTTTATTGAACACCAAAGTATTATAAAACAAAAATAAAAACAATTTAAACCTTAAAAGTATACAATGGGCGGTCTTATCACAAAAAAAGATCGGAGAATGGAGTTATTGGGGGATGGAGGTATTTTAGCAATTTGAAAGTGTCTCTCGCGCAAACTATTCAGTTTAGAAAAAAATGATATTAAAAACCTCAATATCATTTTTAAAGACCTATTCATAGACACCCCACATGTATGGGTACAATGAAAAATTTTTTTTTGAGTTTCAGTTCTATGTAAGGGGACCCCCCAAAATTATTGTTCTTTTTCTATTTTTGTGTAAAAATCTTAATGCGGTTCACCGAATACATCGACTTACCAAATTTCATCAGTACAGCTCTTATAGTTTCGGAAAAAAGTGGCTGTGACATACGGACGGACAGACAGACAGACATGACGAATCTATAAAGGTTCCGTTTTTTGCCATTCGGCTACGGGACCCTAAAAAGAAACAAATATATTGGACACTAGCTGTGCCCCGCGGTTTTACCCGCATTAAACTTTATAAATTATAGCCTATATGTTTAAACCAGGGCCTCAGCTAACTACATACCAAATTTTATTAAAATCGCATCACATATTCACTATCTTTCGCATTTATAATATTAGTAGGAAGTATGATAGGAAACTGTAACAAGTAACTCACGTAGTTAATATTATGTTGCAACGGCCAACAGTTTCAATCTTATCGGGAGGTCTTCTTCAGCGCGAATGCGATCCGCACTACGTCGCGTCCCGTCTCATACTGTATTAGGGTGGATGCTCGTAGGTATATGTAACTGCAGATAATTGTTGTTAGCGCCAACTAACTGAGGGAGTCGCAAAGCTGTGCTCCTGTAGAGAGGTAGTCCACGAAGGGCACCCATCTGAATGGCACCTACGCGAATGGCACCCAGCCTAGTCCATGAAAGGCACCTATCAATATTTTTGGCAGGTGCTCTTCGTGAATTCAATTTATTTATTGCATTCTTGTCCACGAAAGGCACCTACGTTAACCGTTATAGTAACCTAGGTTATTAAATGAAAAATATCAATAAAAATCACTAGAACAACCTACAAATTACACATAATTTTAATGGGTGAGACAGATGCATGTACGCTCGCCAAGGCGCTATCTGTGTACCGTAAATCAGTTGTGTCGGCCGTACCCCAGCACATTTTTCTCGCTCTCGCATAATGTCTCTGTGAGAATTTGAAGAAAACTAGCAAAGGCCGTAATTATTAGAACATTTATTAACATTAGATACTAATATTACGCACGTTAAGACGTTAGTATTTATTTATGTTTAAGCGGATATTAACGGATAGATAGTAGTTTAATTTCAATGTGTAACATTCGCTTAAACATAAGAAAATACTACTCTTAAAGTGCGTAATATCAGTAGTGTTAATAAACGTTCTAGTGATTTTTATCGATATCTTACATTTATTAACCTAGGTTACTGTAACGGTTAACGTAGGTGCCTTTCGTGGACAAGAATGCAAAAAATAAATTGAATTCACGAAGAGCACCTGCCAAAAGTATTGATAGGAGCCTTTCGTGGACTAGGCTAGGTGCCATTCGCGCAGGTAGATTTCACGCCGCAGGTCATGGGTTCGATTCCCACTCAGGACAGATATTTGTGTGCATCAACATATCTGTTTGTCCTGAGTCTGGGTGTTATCTATACTTATATCTAGTTTCCATAGTACAAGGTCTGCTTGGTTTGGGATCAGATGGCCATGTATGAAAAATGTCGCAGGATATTATTATTTATTTATTCCGTGAGTGTCATTTCAATTAATACTATGACGTTAGGGAAACTCCAAGCATAGCCCTTTACATTGCTCTTTGGGTGACCTTGAGCCGCGTGATAAGGATCATAGTGAGCGTGCTAGCAGTGGACGTCTTTCGGCTGAGATGATGATGATTATGATGGCGTTAGGACGCTACGTTACGTTAGTTTAGATGAAAATATTACTATTCATTCCAAACTAATGTTTAATATAATTTCCAGCATGGTTTTTCCTATAGATAACGTTGAAATGAGAATTAATCATAAACCTAATAACGTAAATACCTTCTCAAGGAGTTCTGTGTATTATTATTATTAAGTACGTTAGTATGTCCGATAATTACTCGTAGGGGATTCTTTGTTTATCAACAGAAAAATGCGTTGAATATTAAGTTTCAAGATAACAAAATATTATTTACGGACATAAGGCTTGACAGCTAATGAAAACACTTCAATAATATTAAGTACTAACATTTGTAGTACATACAACTTAGCGTTATAATCTACTAAACAGCCTGAGTAAACTAACTTATCTGTCAAACTCATTCTTGTGATTAGAATGTGTATATTTTTCGTGAACTCACTTTGTTATCAGTTAGGCTATTCCGTAATCGTCTAACTCAATGCGATTCGTCTATGGGACGGTTTGAGGTGATCACAATTTGCAAATCATAATACCTCATACGTATGTCACCACTAAAAACTATTAAGTACTATCTTCAAATGTGATCTCAGATATATTTAATTTACAAAAAAAAGTTTTTTTCATTATCTACTTTTAATTGTGTTTTTTATCACGTCTTTCTAGTGTTGAAAATGACTAAAGTGACTGTATTAGACTGACTGTCATTAACGGTCAAATTGGTCAAAAATGGTCATTAACTGTCAAAAATGATCATTTTCAGTCAATTTGATTTCAGTAATATTTTAGTACCTTTTAAGTTTTTGTCGTTGATAAAAGTCTACAATTTCTAAATTGAAACAATAAAGTGGTTTTTATGACTTATCGTATTATTATATAGTGTTAATCATTTTACATTACTAATCATGCGTGCATTTAAGACAAAATGGCAACGTCGCATCGCTTCGCGCATCGGCTTTGATGTCCTCTTATCCTCTCATGATATAATACAAAATAAAACGTTGCTTCATTTAAACTTGCATATAAATTGGGTACCTAAATAAATAAATAATTGGGTGGTAGTCGAGAATAGACAATAATATTTGAGTCAAATTGACTGAATTTGACAGTAAATGACCGGTCATTTAAGGTTTCTGACAACTGTGACTAGTCATATTCAGTCATTTTACATCTCTACGTCTGTCTACTGTATCACATCTTTGACTGAACACTGTCTCCCAAGATACAGGCTTCAGCCTAGTTTGGGAACCAGAACCAGTACCTATTGTAAACCGCATGTATCCTGGTAAAGAAACCAAATTTTGTATTTCTTTTTTCGTGGCAAATAAACATTTTATTATTTACTAGCTGTGCCCCGCGGTTTTACCCGCGTTAAACTTTATAAAATATGGCCTGTGTTATCCTAACTATAAAAATTAGCCTATGTTCTTTCTCAGGGTCTAGACCATCTGTATACTAAATTTCATTCAAATCCGTTCTGTAGTTTTGGCGTGAAAGAGTAACAGACAGGCATTTATAACATTAGTTGGGATTATTATTCGTTCGTTAGCGTTACAAATAGAGTGATGGGCGAGGCAAAGAGCATTTGCTTGTATTTACTAATAATATGTTTATGGCTCTTAATTTTTATTTGTGAATCTTATCATTATACGATAAGATTATAGTATAGCTTCTTGGGTTCATTAACCATATCTTGCAGAAGCCAAGCACAGTTGTCCTTGAATAGCAATTTTAAAATTAAAGACATGATAATATATAAAAAACACCGGCCAAGTGCGAGTCGGATTCGCGCACGAAGTGTTCTGTACCGTCACACTAATATTATAAAGCCGAAAGTTTGTGAGTGTGTATGTTTGTTACATCTTCAAGTCTAAACGGCTGGAGCGATTTTATTAAAATTTGGTATGGAGTTAGCTGATACCCTCATTAACACATAGGCTATAATTTATAAAGTTCAACGTGGGTAAAACCGCGGGCGGGGCACAGCTAGTTATCTATAAAAACGAAAAATTTATATTTGTTGTATGGGAGCCCCCTAAAATATTTATTTTATTTTTTTTGTTATTTGTTTTTAGAGCGGCAACAGAAATACATCATCTGTGAAAATTTCAACTGTCTAACTATCACGGTTCATGAGACACAGCCTGGTGACAGACGGACAGACAGACAGCGAAGTCGTAGTAATAGGGTCCCGTTTTACCCTTTGGGTATGGAATCCTAATACCCGGGTTTTTTGTATATCAAGATTAAAGAGCAATTACTGCACAATTGTGGCACTATCACGTGGCCTCTTGAAAATACCTATAAATATGAGGGCCAGTCGAGCAAAATGTGATCTCATACACTTTATTTATATATAATAGCAAGACAAAATGAACGGCTAGGTTACGCAACCTCTTTCCGGTTGTGTAGGCTAGACGTTCCATGTACCGCCAGTTCCATGTCACATTTACACTTGCCGCCGTTGAGTCATGCCGTCATGCCGTCATGAGTCAAACTCTGTCAGGAGTTCATGATTATAAATACTTGATTTGTTACACGTTGTATAGCCGTAGTACTTGAGTACTTCTAATCAAGTGTTCTAACTATACACTTAATCACTGTTTGGAGAATGCTATCTAGTTTCACACAGCGCGCTATCTCGATAGCTTGCACCTGCTTGCACCGGGGAAGTGCTGTTGCACCTAACATTCTAAGTTGGTTGTTAGTAAAGTACTACTTATTGCACATCTTTTCTTTTTAGTGTACGTATCTAAAGAGCCACAACTAGCTGCCATTTCGCATACAAAACAAGTATTAGGTACATGAATGTATATGAAGACTGGACCATTTTTTATCCGACCATTTTTAGGGTTCCGTAGCCAAATGGCAAAAAACGGAACCCTTATAGATTCGTCGTGTCTGTCTGTCTGTCTATCCGTCCGTATGTCACAGCCACTTTTTTGCGAAACTATAAGAGCTGTACTGTTGAAACTTGGTAAGTAGATGTATTCTGTGAACCGCATTAAGATTTTCACTCAAAAATAGAAAAATAATAATAATTTTGGGGGGTCCCCCATACATAGATATGAAACTCAAAAAATTTTTTCACCTTATCCATACATGTGGGGTATCTATGGATAGGTCTTCAAAAATGATATTAAGGTTCCTAATATCATTTTTTTCTAAACTGAATAGTTTGCGCGAGTGACACTTCCAAAGTGGAAAAATGAGTGTCCCCCCCCCCCTGTAACTTCTAAAATAAGATGATGATAAAACTAAAAAAAATATATGATGTAAACTAACAACAAAAATTGGTTTGAACGAGATGTAGCAAGTAGTTTTTTTTTAATGCGTCATAAATCGTAAACCGCAATTTACCTTTCATTTAATCAACTGAAATACTTGCTGCTGCGGAACCCTTCATGGGCGAGTCCGACTCGCATTTGGCCGGTTTTTTTATCCGGATATAAGACCCAAAGTTTTGCCACAATAAAAGATGTAAACTACTGAAAATTCATGTTTTTGCTAACATAGAGCTTCCTCTACACTCAGTTCTTTGATAGCCGTCTCGTGTAGTTCGTCAACCTGTGAACCGATCTTCTTCAAATTTGACACAATGCTAGTGACCATACTCGTGATTGCGTATTGTATGTATTTGAATTAATAAAAATATCGCCATGGAGGAATAATCACCGAAAAAGCAAATGTCCCATTGAAATAAATATAAAAGTATCTAAGACATCTGCATAAGTACACCCAGCTCCATTTTGGCAGCAGAATGACTTACAGACCTAATTATGTTATTTATCTTGCAATGTTATCAGATGGTTTGGCCATTTAGAAAGGATGAATGAAAGAAGATTGACAAAAGAAGTATACCTGGCCTGTGTGAATGGGACAACCGGAAGGGGAAGACCTCGTTGAATATTCTCTGACCAAATTGGAGATGTTCTCTAGAAAGGGCAGGTCAGAAGTACCCTAAACCGGCGAGCATGTATGAAGAATATAATGACAGTAATCGAGGCAAAAGACGTGTGCAATGATCGTGACAAATGGAAATCCGTTGTCTCTGCTTACCCCTCTGGGAAACAGGCGTGAGTCTATGTATGTTATCAGTAGTACTTATTTGGTAGGAAAATTTCTCTTTCATAGCAATAATAATAATGTCCTCCCGACCGAAATTTGGCCACGGCAGCCAGTCTCAGTGGAGACTAGCCAATTGCGCAGGACATATTATAGTGCACTAGTGTGTGCGCAAACACAGGGGCACTTTCTATTCCATCACAATCATGATCCGATGGGACGACTAGCGACACGACCGGAAAGAGTTCAGGTACAGGACCGACGGCTTTACGTGCTCTCCGAGGCACGGGGGAGTAATACCGCCAACTTCCAGACTTCGGGCTGATACTGAGAAATTTATTTTTACGGAAAAATCTCAAATTCACTTTTTGGCCCGACCCGGGATTTGAACCCAGGACCTCATTATCTGCGGTTGAACACGCTCCCGCTAGACCAACGAGGCAGTCATAGCAAGAGTAAAGCATGGAACATAAAACTTGCTTGTTTTTTAACATGATGTTAACAGTTATCGTAGGATGCTGTCACTGCTTCACCGGACATAGCAAAGCGAGCGTGGGCTCAAGCCATTTAGATAAATATAAAACTAAGTACCCGTGTCAGATGGCACCCTCTTTAGGATTTGAACCTCGACTCTGGGTGGTGACTGAAGTGGAGATGCATGGGAGGGGTAGTTTTTCTGGAGTGTGGGAGAGGACAATCCTGTTAATTTCAAATCAAAAATTAAATCGTTGGCTTTGAAAATTCAGCTTTCCAACACTCAGTAGTTAACATATGAAATCGAGTGTTTTGGTAAATTCTGTGATAGTGTACGTTTTAATTTTAACTCATTTTTTTATTTATATTCCTATTCAATTCATATATTGTGTAACACAATCAATTATTATCAACTGTTTTTATTTCCTGGATGTATTTATTTTATTTTTCAACTCCTTGCATTAGGTATTTATTATGTTTTATTGCACCGTCATATTTATTTTTCTATGGATGGCCGTTGGCCACAGTTGAAAATCAGCGCTACAGTCATCTGTGGCAGAATGCTGAACTGTGGCCTTTTCGTCACAAAGGTGCTTAGTATGGGTACCACATCGAATAGGTGCGTAAAATTATGGATTATAGAAAAATTTATTAATTGTTATTTATAAGTATCAATTTTTTTTTGTATTCTTCTGTGTGTTGTATACTTGTATCCCTATTACTTAATTTATACTGATGTACCTTGTATCTAATAAATATATTTTCTTTCTTATTCCATCAGTACGAATACAAAGAAAGGGCTATTTATGTAAGAAACAAACCTTGCGCGTGCGCAAGGGGCGATGCTAGTTCGATCACTTGGTGAAATGCTTTTATTTAACTTAGTTTACACTTCATCATTACGCCAAATGAAGTCCACTGCTGTGCAAAGGCCTCCCCAAAAGATTTCCATACTGGAGTTGTACAGTCCATCATTTTGGAGGACCACACTTGGCAGACGGGTTGGTTGGCGATCGTGGTCATAGTACACAGAGAGACGCTGCTCCCACGGGGTGGGATGGGGAGACGATATTCTATGCTGTCAGCGATATAGCAACTACAATCTTAAGTGTACAACATGTAACGTAATTAACGCACGCCCTCAAACACCCCAATTAGAATGTTGTAATCAAAATACATAGGTACACCGAATTTTTAATTTAACATGTATATGCATTGTTATTTTCTAAATTCGTTTCTTGGAATTAAGTTTAATTTTCTTTATTTTGTATTGGATTATGGAATTTGTATGAATACAAATAAAACTGTGATTTTAAAAGTTATTGCTTTGACTTACGGTCCATTTCAATTTATTTTGACTGTACAGGGTTAATATTACAATAATTTCTGTAGTATTATTATTTTTGGAATAAAAAATTACTTATATTAAAAATGATATAAATCGATCCAGTAAACGATTCTGAACAAACAATTTTTAGGATGTGCGTTAATTAAGTTACATGTTGTATATTTTGATAATATAGGAAGGAATCGTACTAATATTATAAAGGCGAAAGGTGTGACTGTGTGAGTGTGTATGTTTGTTACTTCTTCACGGAGTTAGCTGACACTCTGGATTAACACATAGGCTATAATTTACAAAGTTTAATGCGGGTAAAACCGCGGGGCACAGCTAGTCTATTATCTATACATATAATAAAATCGTAGGAAAGTCAAAACTGTACCTTGAATATTTTTTTTAAAGTATAGGATGGGGCGTGATTTACAATCGATATCGAAGACAAAAATATAGTTTTTAGTATTTTTGTCTGTTTGTCTGTATGTATGTCCGGGCTAAACTCAAAAAGTACTGAATGGATTAACTTAAAATTTTGCATGAATATTACTAAGAGGTCGGGTCAACATATAGGCTACATATTATCACGCTATCACCTACGGGGAAGGAGCTGTGGTATTTTATACAATTTTACGCGGGAAAAACCGCGGGGCACAGCTAGTATGATATAAACAGAGTTATAATATAAGAAATTAAATGAAATTATCGTCAATTATCAAAATTATCAATTATGTTTGATGTATAAAAAAAACTCACCGTAGACTGTGAGGTATCCTGTTTTATATCCCGTAGTGTAGAATACACATTATACCTATATCTATATCATTTCTATCTTTAAAATATAAAGAAGTAGCTTGGCATCAAAGCATGCCGAACTAAATATGCAAACTAATAATATTTAGGAAACACAGAAAGCCTTTTAAACGACTAATACGATAATTTTAAAACTATAACCTTTTTCGTTATACGGAATCTTCCTAAAGAGAGGCTGGGTACACACTTGACCGATTTTAAATACGGCATATTATATTAAAATCCAGATTAAAACAGCACAAACAATCGAAAAATTCACTTCACCAGTACTAACTGAATAACACACTTAACCTAGGAACGTAATGTAATAGAACGTTGGTAGAACCGCCTATTGGTAATGACGACTGCAGCGAAGGAGAAGTAGGGATACACTGACACACTTCAGTGAGAAAACTAGGTGTAACAAAATATAATAGCACTGATAAATGGAGACGGTCAGGGGCGGATCAAGGCGATGGCGCAAATCTATAGGTACATATAATAAAATCGTAGGAAAGTCAAAACTGTACATTGAATATTTTTTAAAAAGGATACTTGGGACGTGATCTATAATCAATATCGAAGCCAAAAATATAGCTTTTAGAATTTTTGTCTGTGTGTCTGCTTGTCTGTATGTATGTCCGGGCTAAACTCAAAAAGTACTGCATGGATTTACTTCAAATTTAGGCTGCATTTAGGCTACATATTATCACGCTATCACCTACGGGGGTGGAGTGGGGCAGAGATAATTTATAAAGTTTAACGAGGGTAAAACCGCGGGGCACAGCTACTTGTTGATAAATATGTATTTAACTGCTAATAAAAATCTTGTGTATGTGTGTCTCACGTGTGGCGCAGCGGCTAAAACAGTCACCTCGCCGCTTCGTGTCGCGGGTTTGAGTCCCGCGCCGTACAACTATTTGTGTGAACCATAAATAGTCGTTCTGAGTCTGGATGTCATTTGTGTCCGTCTATTATATGTTTGTAAAGTACCCCGCGACACAGGGATTAGATTCCCTAATGCGGGCGTTGTCTTTTATAAATACGAAAATAATTGAATCGATCTTTTTAAATAATTGATCTAACCAAAATTAATATGCGGCACCACGCAAGCGTACTTTATAGCAAATAAAGAGTCTAAAGTCGGTGCACATACAAGAATAAAAATACGCGTCGACTTAAGAACGTTTCACCTTTTATGAAGTCGCCTAGTCGTTAAAAAGACATTCCATATGAAAAGATGAGCAATATTTCTATTTTTATGCATTTTTACCATTGCTTACCTAGATCCGCACTTAACTGGCGCTATTAATCAGTGATACAATATTATGTAAGACGCTGGCCGCATTAACGCTGTATGGCAATACTGATTCTTTGACGCAAAGGAAAGCCAGGCCTTTGACCTCTTAACTAGAAAAAAATATATATATCTATAATAAGCCGCTGAGCCACACGGGGAGTCAAAGTCATTTATTATAATAGATACATCATCAACTTATCACTAAACATTTAAAGAAGACAAGTAATTGAGATTAAGACGAAGTGTTTAATCTCTACAGATGTATACCACATTTGTAAAAAAAATAGGCACTCAATATTCGAAACTCAAATAAAGATACAATATCTAATAACTATAGGTACCTCTTAGGCAAATTAAACTTAGCCTAACAATAAACATTTAAATTTGGATAAAAGTAAAACAGAGAAATACAGAAACATAAAAAAGTTTAACTAAAAACTAATGGTCACTACAACCATCACCTTTAGTCGACTTCGTGTGACTTGTTAATTTTGTGTGACTTGTTAATTGCTTGAGTGAAATGGAATGTTATTGTTTATTACCTCACAATTATTTTGATGAACTAAATGTCATCGGTTATGTGCGTGCATTGGCCCACATACCAACCAATCACAATGTGAAAACAATGTAAAAAAAGATTAAACAAAAATCGAAAACAAAAAGCAAAAGAAGACGAAAAAAGCAAGGCTTGAGTTTCTTTGTGGCTTTCTTCTCCGGTTCGTCCACCTAGGTAGCTAGAGAAAGTCGCAGGCTAGCTAGGGTAGGATCCTCAGCGGCGAGGATGGCGTTTCCCCCTGAACGTGCCCCCCATTTAGAATTCCATCTTTTTACTTCAGCGGCCGCCTGAACTGTGGCCCGAACCCCATAAGGGTGCCCTCAGGTATTAGTCGCTTAAATTAAACTACTGGTTGAGAGCCTTTTGCGCTAGCCAGCTCATTGTTTTCAATTTTTTAATTTTAATATACTATTGCTAAGTTTAACTATAATAGCTTAGTAACTTGCTATTTATTATTTATTTAAAGACATTAAAAATATATGTGACCAAAACTGACCGCACGGACGGACTAATTAAAAATATTTGTTTTTAAACTGTGTTTATGTAGGTATTGCATTGTGAAATTGACAAGTACAAGTGTATGTAAATACCCAAGTGCTGAATAAATTTCATTATTTAATTATAAAAGGTTTTTCATTTCCAGTTAAATAGTACTATTTTGCTATGAGCCTAGAAGGCGTTCACTAAACTTACAATATAGTTGAGTGGAGCTCAATCTATCTAGCAAAATAAAAATACAAAGTTAGTTACATCCACCTTAGGGCGCCATTGGAGTTCTAATCTTGACGTAGGATGGTTACTGATGCGTAGACACATGATACATTTTAAGGGACATTGTCAACTGTCACGGACGTTATTAACACCCGAACATGCCATAGGTGCTCATCCAAATCCAAATTAAGAGTTGTGGAGGGCGTTGATTTTATGTATCATTGTAAACGCAAGCCAACTTGAAAAATATTGTTAGCGTTATATGCTACAGTAGCCCTTGCCATCAGGTAGGCCGAATGCTGGTTGGCCGACGTAATAGTAAGTATAAAAAATACTTGTTGGTCTAGCCAAAGCGTGTTCAAGAACAGATTTGACATGTAAGCCCTAGTATCTTAAGAGTAACTTTAGTAGTAAGCTGCCTATCATTTGTAATGCATTATGAAAAATGGCTTGTGTTTTGAAGACCTGTATTTTTAACCACATTTTGACAAATAAATAATTTAAATTTGAATTTGAATAACGAGGTTCTGGGTATTGTATCCCGGGTCGGCCTCCATTGGGATTTTTCATCGAGAAAATTCCCACTAACAGCCTATAGCTAGTGGACGGTATTACAACGCCGTTCTTCTTTAATCGTTTAAAAACATTTTCGCTCTGATATATAGAAAACTGACTGTGCCCCGCGGTTTTACCCGCATTAAACTTTATAAATAGGTATAAATAGCTTATATGTTAGGGTGTCAGCTAACTCCATACCAAATTTTATTAAAATCGCTCCAGCCGTTTAGACGTGAAGAAGTAACAAATTGACACACTCACAAACTTTCGCCTTTATAATTTTGGTAGGAAACATGTGAGAAAATCTACCTAAAGAAATCTTGAGTTCGTGCCTGCTTCTAATTAAAATTCGACATTGTGCGTACGCGCCGCCTAACAAGGAAAGTCTTGATAATACATAACCCTATAAACTAAGTGATGAAGATTGATAGATAGATGAGGATAATATTATAATACAATGGCTGAGCTGTATCCAATCAAGAACATAGTTCAAGTTATAGATGAATAATTTATGTTGTTAAAAGATGTTACAATCTAGCGTGATCTATTTCTGCTAAACTGCTATATTTCTTCAATATTCAAAGTAATTGCAATCTAATAACTCCTTCATTCACTTAATACGACGAAAATGACGGACCGGTTTGCTGTGATGGGGTTCGTGGGTTCTACCCAGGGGCTCTACCGGCTAAGTCGCCGAACATCGATTTCTTAAATGGTGTTCAAATAAATAAAGGTAAAAAATTACTGAATCAATCGTTAAATCTGCTTGTTAGAAGTATAGCAACCACCAGAGTGACCTCTGTTGTGACGTTGGCTTGCAACCTGCTTAAGTGTTTTAATTCAAAAGTTGGTTTTCCTTGAACGTGGTTAAAATATTTCTTGGTAAAATACAACCAAAATTTTACAACTTCATGACGTCCACTGCTGGACAAAAGCCTCTCAAGAATGGATGGATAAGTAAGGATGGAAGGATAAGGTTATGCCATAATCACCGCGCCAGGATTGGTCGGACGTTTTTAAGAGATTTAAGTATTAATCAATATTTTAACCGTCATATCGTTAAAATGACAGATTTATTTTATCGGCCTTGTATGAAGCCTTGTTGCTTACAAGCCCGATTGGAACATTAATGAAACTGAAATGAATAAATAGCACAAGACCGGCAATTGTGGAGATGATGATGGTAAGGGGCTATCGTAACACACCTTTTTAAGGTTCCGTAGCCAAATGGCAAAAACGGAACCCTTATAGATTCGTCATGTCTGTCTGTCCGTCTGTATATCACAGCCATTTTTTACGAAACTATAAGAGCTGTACTGCTGAAACTTGGTAAGTAGATGTATTCTATGAACCGCATTAAGATTTTTACACAAAAATAGAAAAAGAACAATATTTTGGGGGGTCGCCATACATAGAACTGAAACTCAATTTTTTTTTCATCGTATCCATGCATGTGGGGTTGTCTATGGATAGGTCTTCAAAAATGATACTGAGGTTTGTAATATCATTTTTTTCTAAACTGAATAGTTTGCGCGAGTGACACATCCAAAGTGGTAAATGAGTGCCCCCCCCTCCCCCCTGTAATTCTGAAATAAGAGAATGATAAAACTAAAAAAAAATATATGATGTACATTACCATGAAAACTAACAACGAAAATTGGTTTGAACGAGATCTAGCAAGTAGTTTTTTTTTTAATACGTCATAAACCGCAATTTGCTTTCATTTAATCAACTGAAATAATTGCTGCTACGGAACCCTTCATGTGCGAGTCCGACTCGCACTTGGCCGGTTTTTTATTTGAGCTTGCCATGATCAAATATTATTGTACTGTGCAGTTTTAGAAGAGTAAATCAAGAAATGACTTGCGATCTGGTCACTGAGTCCGAAATAAAAAACCTGGTAAATTCTATGGCTACCAAGAAATCTTCTGGTCATAATGAAATCAGTATAAAGACTGTTAAAGACCACATTGACTTACTAGCAGAACCTCTGGCACATCTTATAAACACATGTATGTATATCTAAATATGAATATATTCCCTGAACAACTAAAAATAGCAAGAGTTTTACCACTTTACAAAAAAGGTAATAATTATAGACCGATTTCATTATTATACCAATTATCTATTCTAATGGTGAAAATGTTTTAATTACTCTTTTAGCGATCTTTTTTTTTGGTTGTTTTATTAAAGAATTTCTATTGTAATTTTAAGATTTCTATTGTACCTTTATTTGTTTTAATTTTATAATTAAATGTAAATCTTCAATACAATGTAAAAATTGCTACTGAAATAAATGAACTGAAATGAAAAGTAAATAATATATACATTTTCCTGACTGAGAGCATGTTACTACTCGTAGGTATGTATATAACTGTGGTTGGAAAGCGGTACCTACGGCTTGAATGCATGACTCTCAAAATAGAATAATCTAATTAATTAACATAGAATAATCTTGATGTCTGTTGGTCACCTGTTTCAAGTTCATAATAGCATACCACGTTGGCTTAATTGGGCCTTTGTCATTTTTCAGATATTGTTATTCAATCAGACTGATTCAGCACTTCAAGCTTTAATACCCACGTACCTGATTAATAATAACACCTAAATTTAATTTGTTGTTTTGCCGATAAAAACGTGTATGTCAATGAATATATCACGAGTTTGTATTATGAAATTCAAATTGGAAGAGACCGGGCCAAGATCATATAGGGTAACCTGGTCTAGGAGTACGCACTTAAGGTACAAAATATTCTAAAAAATTAATAATGCTATTTCGGAGATCAATAAGGTATTTATTATGCTCACAATTTAAACATCTATTATAAAGAAAATAAAAAACAATGGAAATTACGTTTTATCTCTCAAAATAACAAAAATAATCATAAATGGGAATTGCGTACTCTTACAAGTACTATTGGGTAAGAGTACGCGCCTACGTCGATAAGAGTACGCGGGTCTTCAATAATTTTTAGTTATATTGCAGAGGCGGCAAATAAAAATTCCTTGACCTTCCAATGTCGTACAAGCCTCGTGCCACCATTTGGAGCATTTTGAGCATCCTATCCTGTCTTCTGCGGGTGTTCTATGTAGATTTCAGTACATGCTGGGCATCTCCAAACCTTTTCTTTTTGGGCGTTTTATTTGGCAATTTAAAAACACTTTTCGAGGCTAGTTTTTGGACATTCTTTGGTATATTCTTTAATACATTACTTCGTGCTTTCTATGAAGCTGAAGACCCCTTGAGAGCCAACTTGTATGGAGACCCACTCAAAATATCTGAATATACTCTTTTGCGGTGAGCTCTTGAAAAAAATTCCGCTCGTGGTAGGGGGTAGGGGGGTAATATCTTCAGGGGTACGGGGGGTGATTCGATGCTTTGAATGGGAAGGTAGGCAAGTGGTGTAGGTACGTGCTCTTTCTTTCTCAATCAACGGCTGTACAGATACATCCTTTGTTGAGCATGAAGGCTTCGGAGAAAATCTGGTAGCATTACTCTCGAAGTCAACATTTTGTACCAAATCATTGGTTGGTTGAGAATTCCATGGTTTATTAGAATCTCCCAAAAGTACAGACGCCAGTACATCAAGCTACTCCAATCTGTCAAATTTCCCCTATTGAAAGGGAAACTTATGCATTTGTGATAAATTTGAAAATCTATAAAAGAAATTTGACAAATTGGGGTAGTTGGATGTGCTGGCGTCTGTACATTTTCAACCAGGTGAACTGGGCAATCTGTTATTCAAAGAGACGATCTCTTCAGTCTCTTCCTTCACTGGCTTCATGCATCCCCAAAGATTTCTCAACTGCCCTCTTTGATTCACCTGCCTCGTCGCGTATTTCAGCATTGAACCACTTTTGTGGAGTACAAAGACTTATTTCGGTTTTTCTTTGACGTCTAGACATCCTGTGCACAGAATGAAATAATAATATTAAAATAATATGTACGAATAACAAAGAAATGCAGTAACAAAACAAACTTAATAATTAATTGCGTGTAAGACTACGCGCGTACTCTTAAACGATACATAACTGCGTACTCATACACACTCTAGCCAAATCATAAACGAACTGAATTCAACGCCGTCTCTAGGCGTTGACCGAAATCACGCTCGCGGCACAAGTTGGTTATCGTCTTTTCAAACTTAAATGTTTACTTCGTTTTTTAAAAACTATTGCATTCTTGTCTCAAAAATACTTTCAAAACGGTAAAAATATTTAAGATTTTGAGCAAATATCATTAAACTTACCTGAATCCTGTGTTTTCGTCCGGATTTGATTTCTTTTTCGCACAGCACTTTTCACCACGTTTGACATCAAAATAAAACTGAAGTTAGCCGCGTATCGGAAACAAATTCACGGCTTTTGATGTTGCGTACTGTTATCGGATGCGTACTCTTAGACCAGGTTACCCTACACGACCGTCTTCTTTACGTCGTCTCCGAGGCACCCGGCGAGAGAGAGATAGAGAAAGATATATTCTGAAATAAATTCCTTTACTCTGTCCATTAGTTTATTATTTTTTTGACAGTTCGAGACGGTTGTAAATTATAGACATAATTAACATAAAACTGTCAGATTTTCATATAAACTTACATCCCCTATTTTATGCCCTTAAGGGCGGAATTCCCAAAATCCTAAAATGTATATTTTTTATTTTTAACTGATTGGGTAATTACCAATTTTCATGCGTTTAACTTCAACAATGTCGCATTTCTCATACAAAATTACATCCCTTATTATACGCCCTTGGGGGATGAATTTCCAAAAATCCTTACTTAGTGCTCCACTTCGTTATAAAAGGAACACCTGTGCAAAATTTCAAGTGTCTAACTCTCATAGTTTAGGCCCTGCGTTGATATATATGTCAGTGAGTCAGGTTTGCCTTTTGTACATACCTATATAGATAAAAAAGGTTATGTGAATTACAAATAATAATATATTTAAAAGAATTGTATGTGACGGGAAGGCTGGCCTTTATTTTGTTCAAAGAATCAGTATTGCCATACAACATGGCTGCCAGCAGTCCGTTCCCAGACACCGATGAGGATTTTTTAACGCTGTTTAGATTTAGTTTATTTAATATCTATGTACGAGTAGGTTTAATGTAGTTTTTAATTTTTACTTATATAGTAATAGCTAAGTAATACCTATATCTTTAGTAACTATTAATTATAAAAGAAGAATATAATGACAGTAATCGAATCAAAAGAAGTATGCAAAGATCGTAACAAATGGAAATCCGTTGTGTCTGCCTACCCCTCTGGGAAACAGGCGTGAGTCTATGTATGTATGTGTGTATTAATTATTATAATGTTGCTTTTAATAATTAATTGTGATGTCAAATTTAGAATTATATAGACCCCTTTAAAAGAGAATAACAAGCTTAGGTACTAAGTAAAGTAAAATGTTAGCAATCCCTTAAGACGGCGGTCATTGCACATGTGTAAGCGTGATGGTGACACGTGATAACAGGATAATGAATGTACCTACCTACGAAAATCTTCATGCTACGCGACTGCACTTTAGATACCATAAACCCGCTCCGGCTTACACGTGTAGATAGAGAATGTCTTCAACTTTGGATTTAACCCCTGCTTTTATTGTAAAATTGAAACAAAAGTACCGTTATTGTGACTACTAATATTACAAATAGGTGTAAAATAAAATAAAATATTCACGTAGACTTTAAAAAAGCGATTGTAAATAGTCAGAACATGTTTGTCAAGTAGTTTTACAGTTATTATTTCTAGTTACTTATTACAGATATTTAGGTACACGGAATGTTAAAACATTTATACAATTTATTTATTGTTTTTGAGTTTATGAGGTTGCAGGTAGTAATCTCTTCTCAAATCCGCAATATTATATTTAAATTCTAATATAGAAAGCCACGTAATTTTTGAGTGTCTTCAGTTATAAATTAATCGGATAAATGAAAGACTTTTTCCGCGCAAATCCGAATGCTTCACTTGTTGTCTGAGAGACGCGGGTGGACAATCGCCAACTACCTCACTACAGCTTTTAGTGAGGTAGTTAGCGTTTAGTGAGGTAGTTGTACAATCTGAATACCAAGTTTTAGTCAGACAGAGGACTGTACCTCTATACAACCTGCGGGTTTTTCTTAACGGGCAATGGTTACCAGAGTGTCAGCCGTCCAGCTGGCCTCAGACATAGCTCGATGACTGTTGTCTAACGGCTACAACCAGCACGCACAGCTTAACGTACCCTCCGACGCACAAAACTGCTCGGAAATAAAACCACTTTAGCGATCACCCATCTATAGACTGGCCGCGTATATATGGGCTTTACTCCAACTGTCTATGAGCGCCTCAACGGTAGTTAGACAAGTCAGAATAGGACAAACGAGGAAGGACAAGAGCGGAACAAATTTCTCTATAGAATTACGAACAATCAAAGAATGTAATCACACTAATAATATAAAGTTGAAAGTTGTGAGTGTGTATGTTTGTTATTCTTTCCCACAAAAACTACCGGACGGATTTTGATGAAATTTTGTAGTAATATAGCTTATATTATTATATCCGAATAACACATAGGCTATAATTTATAAGGTTTAACGCGGGTAAAACCGCGGGGCACGGCTAGTCGATATATGCTAAAGTTTTTGAGTATGGATGGATGTTTGTTACTCTTTCATGCAAATTTATAGTAATGTAGTTTACCTATACTACCGAATAGAAAAAAGGCTATTAATTGAGTTTTACTTTATAAGTTTATCGCGGGTGGAACCGCGGGGCACAGCTATTCTCTAAATCCACAAATTATAGCAGTAAGACTCTGTACTCAACCTATTATTATTATATAACATATATGATATATACAAAGACACTTAAACACTTTCTGCATTTCACCTCAAGCCAAATTGTGATTTTCTGTGATGCGTTATATGATTACTTACCAATACTAGAAACTATAGGTACTTTCTTCTGTCATAAAATGTTATATCACTCTAATGTACTAAATAATATAAGTCACACACCATACATATCCTACTATACAAAAAATACACTATTCAAATACTACTATACAAAAAACACACTAAACAAATACTATTATATAAAAAATACACTACACATACCCTATAAAAAACACTACCTATATTAATAACATACTACGCAAGGCAACCTACAAAAATTATATAACTTTTAAATTTCTTAGTGGTGTGTATTTCTACTATCTAAATAGCTATGCTATGATTAATAAGAAGCATAAAATATTATATATTATATTATTCCTGTGCGTTTTGGCATACAACACTTATACAATATATCCTCCAAATTACTTAAACGACATACAATATCTACAAAAAACTGCTCATGGATAGGACAAACACTGTATTACACGAATTAGACAACATTAACAACATTAGTTGCTTCAATTGCTCAATTAGTGACCTACCAATTCATTTACCAAACGAGAACCCCAATCTGTCGGTTATCGTTCAAAACATAAGAAGTGTACACAAACGTTCAAATATAGACGATTTGGATATTAATCTAAGTTCGCTATCACACGAAGTTGATGTTATTGTCTTAACCGAATGTAGAATCGATTCTTTAAAACAGTTACCACAAAAACCAGGTTATCTAACTTACAGTACTACTAAAAAAACAAACCAAAATGATGGTGTTGTTGTTTTTATTAAGAATTCCATCAATCACACTATAAAAGAAGTAACATTGTTTCGAGCTTCATGCTTAGAGATTAAGACGCCTATTACTACACTCATATGCATTTACCGCCCTCCTTCGGATAAAAATCCAGATAAATTCATTACCTCACTAGATAACTATTTAAAAGCACCACACTTAAAAATAAATACTACACTATTGGGAGATATAAATATAAATATTTTAAATGAAAATAAAACAAACGCACATTCAGATATATACCTTGACATGCTAGCAACACATAACCTACAAGCTGGTCACCGCTTCGACACAAGAATAAACAGCTGCCTAGACCATATTTTTACTAATATCGATAATAAAAAAATTACAGCTGCAATCGCTATCCTAGAAACCACAATTACAGATCACAAAATGGGTTTAATAATTTTTTATAAAAATACTACAATACCTATTGTAAAACAATACAAAACTTTTACTAATTATTTTGATGCACTAGATACACTTAAAAAAACAAAAATCTACATGAATTGATACAGTTGCCAGACCCTAATATAATATGTAGTGAATTAATTAACATTATTATGAAGTGTATTAACCAACACACTGTAACAATAAAAATTCCATGTAATAAAAGAATAATCAAACCATGGATCACTCCGGGAATAGTTAAATGCATAAAAAACAGAAATAAATTACAGAAACAGTTACGAAATGATCAAACCAACGAAATACTAAAAATAACATATAGAAGATACCGCAATTATTGTAATAATTTAATAAAAAAATTGAGAAAGCAATATGAGAGAGAGCTACTAAACAAAGCAAAAAATAATAACAAAAATTTATGGAACTGTATCAAAACACTAACCTACACAAATAAAGAAAAAAGTACAAACAAAGAATTAATCAATCTTAAGACTAGCCCTAACGCTTCTGCGAATTACGTGAATAAGCATTTCAACAGCGTCGGTAAAACCCTGGCTGAACAAATTACAAGCTGTGACGCTGAAACGGTAAAAACGTACTTTTTGTCACTACCTTCGATACCGAACTCGATAGGCATTATAGACCCTGATCTCCTGGAAATAGTATCAATCATAACTAACCTAAAAAATTAATCAGCACCCGGGTGGGACAATATACCCACTCATTTTATAAAATTAGCTAAAGCAACCCTAGCCCCCATCATAACTCACTTATATATTTTATGTTTACACAAAGGTATATTTCCTACAGACTTGAAACGCTCAATAATACATCCTATACATAAAGGCGGGGACAGGGACGATATAAATAATTACAGGCCTATTTCAGTTCTCACAGTGCTATCGAAGGTACTTGAGAAAGCAATTAATCATCGTTTGGTAAGCTTCTTTGAAAAGTATGAAGTTTTATCTGACGCACAATATGGCTTTCGGGCGGGAAGGAGCACAGAAGATGCAGTACTAGATCTTAGCAATAACATAGTTGAACACCTAGACGATAAAAAGAAGTCCCTGTGCATCTTGCTAGACCTGAAAAAGGCATTTGATACGGTCCCTGTTCCTAACTTACTCCAAAAATTGGAAAAAATCGGCATTCGAGGAAATTTCCACTCTCTGCTCGCCAACTACTTAAAAGACCGTACACAAAGTGTTAAGCTGGATAAAGACACCACTAGTGAAAACGAGACTACATCAAACTTTGGGGTGCCGCAGGGAAGTGTCCTAGGACCAACTTTGTTCCTAGCCTATATAAACGACCTGACCAATATGAAATTAAAAAACGGTGCTGTATACTCCTATGCCGATGATACGGCACTGGTGTTTCATGGTAGAACCTGGCCGGAAGTTTATAACACAGCTGAAACAGAACTTCGAAAGGTAATAAATTGGCTAAACATAAATTTACTCTCTCTAAACATATCTAAAACCAATTATATTACATTTTCAATTAAAAATTCACAGCAACCTGTTTCTGGGGAAAAACTAATAGCGCATTTTTGTGGAACTAATACAAATACTTGTAACTGTTCAATCTTAAATAAAGTATCCAACACTAAATACCTAGGAGTAATTCTCGATCAAAATCTCTCGTGGTATCCGCAGCTAGACCTGGTCTCAAACCGAGCCCGTAAACTTATATGGGTATTCAAACATCTTAGAGACATAGCAAACAAGCAACTACTAACGTACGTTTACATAACACTTGTCCAGTCAATACTTCTGTACTGTATATCGGCCTGGGGAGGTACTTACAAAACAAAATTTGTGAGCATTGAGCGCACACAAAGATATCTATTAAAAATAATGTTACACAAGAAAAGATACTTTAGTACCGACAGACTATATCGCGAAGCAAATGTGCTAACAGTCAGGCAAATTTATATACTAAAAATCGTCCTCAGAACACATGAAAAAATCGACGTCGATCCAAACATACATAAAAAGCGAACACCACGTGCAATTATAACATACCCTCGGACCAAGACAGTCTTTTCCACAAAACAGTTCCATTATAATTCGATAAGGCTATACAACAATATAAACAAGAAACTAACTATATACAATATGACTTCCCTGAAATGTAAAATAGTGGTAATGGAGTGGCTAAAAACACTCTCCTACCAAGAAACAGAGGAACTATTAAAAAATGACTGATGATAGTGTTATAAATCACTCCCCGCACATACATCACACACATACGCATACGCACTCACACACGCACGCGCACAACACACACACACACACACACACACACACACACACACACACACACACACACACACACACACACACGCGCGCACTCAAACTCACCCGCAATCGCACTCAACACACACAGACACACACCATAATAAAATAACCATGTCTCATTTTAAGTTCTTAGTTTATTAATAATATAATATGTTATGTTTGTCAAAGCTACAGCCAAGAGGGGACTCCTCTAACACAGGTTGAAAAAACTTAACAGAAGAGTTCCCAAAATCTGTAAAATACTCATGTAAAAGTTGATGAATAAACATTTTTGAATTTTGAATTTTTGAATTCTCTAATAGTTTCAATGTACAGACGCCAGCATATCCAGCTATCCCAATCTGTCAAATTTATTTTATAGATTCTCAACTTTATCTGAAAAGCACAAGGTTCACTTTCAATTGGGAAAATTTGACAGATTGGAGTAGCTTGATGTGCTGGCGTCTGAACATGTTTTTGGCCTTCCAAATAAAACATCCTGAATAATTTGACCTTCGCAAGAATCACTTGTACGCTTTATATTTTTAGCGAACGCTGCCAAATAATTACGTTGGTACGTCTAATCTCTCTGTTATCGAAGTAATCGGCTTATCAATATCTATAATGATATTTCAACGTCATGTCGTGGGTTTTGGTCTATGCGACATCGTGCGTGCCTACACCGCACGACTTCTAAGCATATTAAACAAAAATTCACTATTTTCTTAGACTCCTATTCATGAGTGCAAAAGAAGCATCACAGGATGGTTTAAAACTCTTACATATGAGGTTCGAATTTTCCTAATATAATAAAACAATCACACATACGCAAAATTATACAAAATTATACAAAAGACCAGAGAACGTTCGTAACATATATCAAACATTCTACACGTGCAGCCTATGGTTCAGACATATACACAGGGGGCCTATAATGTTCTTCGTGTCCAGTACAATAATGCCTTCCGGGTGTTGTTGGGGCTGCCACGATTTTGTAGCGCGTCGGGGATGTTTACTGAATCGCATACAGATAGTTTTGAGGCCATTATGCGAAAAAGAACAGCATCCCCGCTACGCAGAATTCGTGTGAGCACCAATAACATTCTTAAGGTTATTTCTGAAAAGTTAGACAGCCCTTTCCTGGTGCACTGGAACCGTATGCATAGTGGCGGAGCTAGTGCATCAGGATGGTTCCTAAATTAATTTTTAAAATAATTTCTTAATAACATAGGTATTCTAAGTTCTGTAATATTAACACTAATTGGATTATATATCTGAATTAAATGAATAATAATAATTTATACTAAATTAAATTTTTGTGTAAATAAATTTGATTCTGGCACTTGCCGGCCACTACCGCGACTTGTGCACTTCGCCGGCTCACCTCATGCGTTATATGGTGACAGTTCCAACCTAACCTACTTTTATAGTAGCGAAATACATTTAGAGTTAGGCACGGGTAAATTGTCTTTGCAATCAATTTTTTTTTTGAACGTAGCTGTAAGAGAACTAACAAGTGCATGATTCACATGACCATGTGATCCCAAACTAAGCTGAGCTTGTACTATGGAAACCAGATTACTGATCTACTACATTACTACTTTCCTTTTGTAAATAAATAATAATAATATAATTTATTTTCTCACTGCAATATACAGTTTACCAAAGACAGTTTTATATATATTACATCATTCAGGTAAGTATACATATATTGTAGGAGACTGGTGCCTAAGCTAGGCTTTAGGCCTGTATTTCAGGACACCAGGTTCCTACCTCTTAATATTTACATTTCTAGATTATGTACTATGTGCGCTGACAACTAAATAAATCTATGTTGCTAAATCATTACCTACTATCACAAATGAAACTATATTTCTAACTGATTTTATACAAACTACAGATATAATCAACATGTACATAGAAAAATTATGTATAGTAAAATTGTCAACTATGTTACTACAAACATGTATTGACTTGTGCTTTGAGCGCTTTTTTAAAGTCCACGTGAATAAAAACCTTTTAATTTTTTTTAGTAACACTTTTTATGGGAAGATGCTCGAACACATCAAATCAGTTGCTTTTAGGTACGTGAGTTCATGTTTAACACTATGAGCAAATAACATCAATAACATCGCCATGTTTCATATAGATGTTGTTAACATTGATTGATAGCAAATGTTTCGATAAGGCAGATCATGACATTCTAATTACAATCTCCAAATTACAGCTCATGATAATACTGGAGACTTATAAAGATGCTTCTCGTCATATATATCCAACCGCTCATAAGCACTTGTGATCAATAATAACAATTCTAGTTGGGTTACAGTTCCCAGTGGCATTCGTCAAGGTTCTGTCCTAGGACTTTTGCTGATTCTTAATCTCTGTTAATGACATCGACCAATCATTACGTCGTTCTCAACTCTTACACTTCGCGGTCGATATGAAAATCTTCAAGACTACCTTCAGTCAGATTTAAACAGGTTTAGTGATTACTGCTTCCAGCTGCCTCCAGCAGATTACTTAATACTTAATCATGAATGCAAAATGTATAGCAAAATTGTTAAGGAAATAGATAGATATTCATGTTGCTATCTATTTTAAATACATTATCATCATATCAGCCGAAAGACATCCACAACTGCCGGCCTTCAGCTGCTCAAATCAACGTTGAAAATGACTAAAGTGACTGAATTAGACTGACTGTCATTAACGGTCAAATTGGTCAAAAATGGTCATTAACTGTCAAAAATGGTCATTTTCGGTCAATTTGATTTCAGTAATATTTTAGTACTTTTTAAATTTTGTCGTTGATACAAGTCTACAACTTCTAAATTGAAACAAAAAAGTGGTTTTTATGACTTATAGTATTATTATATAGTGTTAATCATTTTACATTTCTAATCATGCGTGCATTTAAGACAAAATGGAAACGTCGCATCGCCTCGCGCATTGACTTTCATGTCGTCTTATCCTCTCATCATATAATACAAAATAAAACGTTGCTTAATTTAAACTTGCAAATAAATTGGGTACCTAAATAAGAAGAAGAAGAAGAAGTACACTTTATTGCAAAAATAAGTAATACAAAATAATGGATACAACAAGAAAATTAGCTTATTTTAATGCAATTGGCGGCCTTATCGCTAAAAGCGATCTCTTCCAGGCAACCGATTTACTTTGAATGGACCAAAATTGACAGAATCTAATGAAGGTAGCAGAAGGTGTACTAATTGCAATTGAGAAGTTATGAATCTAATTAATCTAATACTACGTACATATACATATGTACTTACGTAATAAGATACATATGACTATGCATATACATACATACACAAATAAATACATAGATACAAATATATATTTATCTATACAAATACATAATTATATAGGTACAGTACATAAAAGAATGTAAGGATATTATTTCACAAACGGACGGCAGTAGATTTATTGCCGAGTAGATAAAGTGAGATAGTGCTGTTTAACCATATTTTTAAAAACGTTTTGTGATTGAGCGCGTCTAATTTGTATTGGCAGCGCATTCCATAATCGGACAGCTTGAACGCTGAAGGATTTGTCTGTAAAATTAGTACAATGCATTGGCATTTTGAGTCGTAGGTTTTCTGAAGACCGCAAGAGTCGCGAATGAGTTGAGTGAAGAAACTGAAAGCGTTCCTTGAGATAGAGAGGAGTTGATGGATTGAACAGAATACTGTATAGAAGTGTGACAATGTGAGTATTCCGACGAAGTCTTATGGGCAACCACTTGAGTTTAGTGCGAAATTCAGAGACGTGATCATATTTACGCAAACCAAATATGAATCGTATGCAAATAATAAATAAATAATTGGGTGGTAATCGAGAATAGACAATAATATTTGAGTCAAATTGACTGAATTTGACAGTAAATGACCGGTCATTTAAGGTTTATGACAATTGTGACTAGTCATATTCAGTCATTTTACATCTCTAGTCACCACTGGAGGACCGTTCCGCCCCAGTGGATGTTAGTTCTACTCTGTCACTACTACTTCTATGTGCCCCGCCCACTACCACTTCAGTTTAGCAATTCTTCCGGCTACGTCTGTTACTATAGTTCACCTGTGATTTCAACTTTACTGATTCGATCACGAAGGGATACTCCGAGAGTAGCCCTTTCCATTGCTCTTTGGGTGACCTTGAAGCTTCTTATGAGGTCCATAGTAAGCGACCACGTCTCTGATCCGTAAGTCATCACTGGCAACACACACTGGTGGAAGACTTTTGACCTGAGTGAGACACTGCGGTATTTGAGACGAAAAGAGGTTGGATAGCATCCCGAATGCTGTCCAGCCGAGTTGGATTCTAGGATTGACCTTTATGTAACTCACGTCAGCTGACATTATAATTAATTTAAGTAATTTTAAAAAGGTAAGACAAAACGAAATACGAAGAAATAACTATCAATTTGTTGATGTTACAACTAAAGTTAATTATTAAAATGAATTCACTCATGTTAAGTGAAAAAGAAACCTTGTTCTAGTTTTATAATCAATGTACATAATATACCTATGTAAAAACCTTGAGCAGCATATTCTATAGAATAAAAAAAATATCATAAATAAAATGAAAATGTATAAACATTCACTTGAATTGAGAACCATCTCTCTTTTAACTTGGTTAAATCAATAGATAAAGTATTTTCAGCACTTAGGTGTGAACGCACACTTGTCCTTATCAAAAACACAGTTTAAGTGCAATGACTCACTGAAAAGTGACTCACACAGTAGTAACTCATAGAACTTCCGGTGAATCTGTGAAATGCTCTAAAACTAAGTACAGGTGAAACTGATAGCATATTTATTACTAACTACATTTCGTGTATTTCATTCGGTTGTCTTGTATTATTTTCTATTCCTTGGGATAATAAATTGAAGGCGTCCAAATAATTTAAGTGGATGCAGTCGCGTGCGGAATCCAGTTAGCACCAAAGTCCCTTTTGGAGATTAGCGGGTACAAAGAGACAGACAGCAAAAACATAAAAAATTGCTTCTTTGTTAAAAGTGCCGTTCTTACTTTCATACGCATTTAGTATAGTGATCTATTATTTTGATACAACAAACAGATAATTCAAGTTTATTTATTTGTATAATATAGAGACAGTGGGGGGGGGGGGGGGGGGAGGCGGTGATCTAAGTGTAATGTGTAATTACAGTCATGGCGATTTAGTATGTAAAGCAGTCAAAGGTATACCCGGAAGCCACCACAATAATATGCTTAAAAAAGGCAAAAAGATATAGGGTTTTTGCACCTATTTAGTTATTTTATAACCTGGTTATACTATTGTGTTATTTTTATGATTTTCAATTTTCAAGTAAAGGAATTATTAATAAATTATGTACGGGATGTAAATAAATCAGAAAACTAAAGAAGAAAAAATGTCTAAACGATAATAAGTATAAAGTTCATTTAGTAAAATAAATAAAAAATACATAAAATTACAATTAATAAAAATATGAGACAGAGAGAATGAGAAAATTTTCAAATAATGCAACTGTCTTTAATTCGTTTGCTAATATTATAAAGGATAAGATTTTTATAAAGTATTTTTCTTTATTTACGTAATTTATGGATAAACTCAATAAAATAAAGACCTGTCTTAAAACCTTTTTTTAGACAGAGTACGAAGTGCTGCGCATTACAAAAAAAAATTAAGATTCTACGAACATTACTATAATCTAACCCATGGTATCAAATTAGTCTGTAAAAGTCATTTTGAGGCGTAATCTAAGTACCAATTAGATACTAATTTATATTGTTAAATCAATAGGTTATTATAGAATTTATTATAACATATACTTAAGTATTTTATATCGTATAATTGAATTAAATATCTACTCCTTTTTTATTTCAAAAATAACTTACCTAAATATGATGATTTTCTATTTCAATTGTAACACATTAAAACACTTCCCACAAAATTAATATTGCATAGAGGAAATCTCGCGTACATAGTTCAATACCATACTGACATGAAAATATATTCAAATGTAATATATCTACAAATAATATTATAGAAACAATCGATAAGAGTGTTTCCGTAGATAAAGAGTCTACATTATCGATAACATGTACCTGTTCGTTACAATTTGGCAACGCTCGCACTACGTACCTAGAGTAATACTAGTCATACAATGCGTCAGTTAACTCACATATCGGGTTTACATTTAGGGTGCCTTTCCACCAGAGATGTGCTACGCAGCTATGCTGCGAGAATGTATAAGCTAAGCTACGAAATTATGTGACCGTTTCCACTGACTCTAAGCTATGTAGTGGTGCGAGTAAGATGTGCTATGAAGATGCGACGCCGCAAAGTAGCTGCGCGAGGAAGGTGCGCAGCTCGAGCTATGCGATGTATCGATATTACTCTTTAGCAACTCGTTCAGTTAATTTCTACTGTAGGTATTCTGCTCTACACATAGCTACTCCACTCGCGACGACCATACCAGGCATCCATAGCACGCTGTCCTTTCATATATAACATATCTTAGTTGAATCCGTTTCCACCAGTGCTAATCTATGTGCACCAATGAATATATTATGATTGATTGGTGGATATCAATCGCTTCCACAGCAACGTAGCATAGCACATCTCTGGTAGAAAAGCAGCCTAAGGCCTAGAGGCGCAAGAATCTCACTCCCACATTTGGATATTGAGAAGAATATTAAATTATTGGCGCTGTGTGGTGACGACGGCGGCAAATATCAGAATATCCTCATCCCATTCCGTGCGGAGCGTAGATGTCAACTCAAAAGAATATCTACCAGAAGACGGGCAGCTCCTTTCTGAGGACTATGACCATCATACGGCGATCGCCAACCCATCCACCAAGCGTGGCGATTATGGCATATCTCCACAAGATGATTCTTGGGGGAGGCTTTTGTTCAGCTGTTGGCTTTTTATAGCTGTTATGATGAAATTATTGGATGCACGCCCGAAAAACATGCTTCATCCTAAAGGCCCAGCAAATTTCATCAGTAACTTTAAGCAATGCAGTGTGCTACGACCTGTACGAAATCTGAGACCAGCAACAGCTTGATGAAGAAGGCTGATCCTGTTCAGAAAAGTTAAAGGGGATAAAAGGAATAATATCTTCTCTCCAAAGTCCTTGACTTATCTACAGATTCCTGTTATTCAAAAATGGATTGAATAGTTTGGGAAGACATTGGAAAATCGCAACACTATCAACAATAGTCGAAAACGTGGAGAGTTTTAATCGTTTTTTTGGTGATGGAAAGGGGCGTGTATTTAGTTAGTTTACCGCTTTATGTGAAGGTACCATCATAAAAACTAAAACCGGATACTTAAAATACACACATATTGCTTATTGATAAAGCTCGGAGCACTGCATAGTTAGTATATGTATTATAATATTTAATATAACAACCTAAATATTTATGATGAAATTTGCTTACATGAATAATGTTTTCATCAGTAATTTAACTGACTTTTTGAAATGACATGTAATAGTAATTGTTTTGACGTATATTAAAGTCAAAGTCAAAAGTACCTTTGACTTTGACTTTAATATACGTCAATTACGTAAAAATTTTACATTTATGTGGAATTGTCATATTTTTATACCCTACCGTGCAGTGCATGACGAGGCAGCTACTGAAAAACACTGCCAGAAAACTCAGTAGGAATCCTTTTTTAAAATAAAATATTCTTAAGATTAATTACAATCATGTGTGTTGACTCAGAACAACTCAATCCCAAGCACTTTTATCACTTAAATCATCAGAAATTTTGTAATATGCCCTGCTACACAATTTGGCTTTAATAATTCTTTTAAACTTATTCGTAGACAATTCTCTAATAGCATTGGGAAGTTTGTTATAGAATCTTATACATTGCCCCAAAAAAGAGTTACTTATTTTGTGGAGACGGGTAGTATGCAATATGAGATTATTCTTATATCTAGTATTTACATTATGTGTATCGCTCCTTTTACTGAAAGAATCGATATTTTTATGCACATAAAGTAAGTTTTCATATATATACAGTGGTACAGTTAGAATGTACCACTGTATATACGTGACCTCTTTGAACTTTTCTCTTAGAGACACTCTCGGGCCAAGATTATAGATAGCTCTTACAGCTCTTTTTGGCAATATAAATATGGAGTTAATGTCAGCAAGCTACCCCAGAGAAAAAATCCATAGGACATTACACTATGAAAATAACTGCAATAAACCATTCTAGCTGTGTCAACATCAGTCAGCCGTCTAATAGTTTTCACTGCCTATGCTGCAGAACTTAATTTGCCGGACAGTTTTTCTATTTGTGGGCTCCATTGTAGCTTTGAGTCAATAGTGATACCCAAGAACACAGTTGATTCAACAGGGTCCAACCTAGCTCCATTAAGTTGTACATTGGTTGTCGCCTGTTTCACATTCGGTGTAGTGAATTTAATGACTTTAGTGTTCTTATCATTAAGCACAAGATTATTGGCATTAAACCAATGAACAATTTTAGATTGCTTAATTGTCGTTTTATTTTGAACGTCAGGGAAGTATCATCTGCAAACAACACAATCTCATGCTTATCCCTTACATAGTAAGGTAAGTCATTTATATAAATTAAAAACAAAAATGGGCCAAGAATTGACCCCTGTGGGACGATTATAACTTTGCCTTTGGTGGTTATTGGCTTGTTATCTATTGTTATATATTGGGTGTTATCTTACTTTTATATCGGACGTTGTGTAAGGCGTAGCGTTGGGCAAATAATAGCGATAAACAATTTTGCTTTCCTGATTTGGCCTCCTTGATCTTCCATGTACATATTTAAAGTTTACACCAATAAATCGACGATTTGTACAATATTATTTTCAAGAAGTAAATCACCCAAATTAGTTTGTACTTAAAAAATTTATAAACATTTTTTCCATTAGACTGCTTACTTTTTAATGAACCCATATTAACTTTCTTTTGAGATACCTAGTACTTGGCGCTTTTATTTCCGTAGAGCTTGATATGCTTTTTGGTAATCTTTAATCACGTGTTCCCATAGCACTAGATACGTCCTGGTCGGATTCTTATATAGGAAATTGCTCGCAGTGCGTTCCACTCGTTTCGGTGCAGTGTTGATCCCAAACTAGGCAGAGCCTGTACTATGGCAACCAGACAACTGACAAACATACTTCTATTTTTTTAAATACATACCTACACGTTATACCCAGATAAATTATTCCCGGAAACAGAACATATAAACGTGCTGATCACACAAATGTTTCTACTGGGGATCAAACCCAGGAACTTTGGCTAAGCAGTCGGGGTCTCTTACCACTAGACCAATAGACCACTATTTATGTTACATCTCTGTGACTGCCTCGTTGGTCTAGCGGTAGCGTGTTTACCCGCAGAGAACGAGGTCCTGGGTTCAAATCGGTTGGGCCAAAAAGTGATTTTGGGACTTTTCTGTAAAAAGGTAATTTCTCATCAGCCCGAAGTCCGGGAGTTGGCGGTATTATACCCCCGTGCCGTAAAGCACGTAAAGCCGTCGGTCCTGTACCTGACCTCTTTCCGGTCGTGTCGCCTAGGCGTCCCATCGGATCATGAGAGTGATGGAATAGAAAGAGCACCTGTACACTATAACATGTCCCGCGCAGATAGCTAATTATTATATAAAATTCCACCCTACTATTACTGCTTTTGATCATAATCTGATGCTTGATTAACCAATGGGCAGGATCTGGTAATTATCAACCCAACTAAATCTGGGCACGGCAATCATTTGGGCACGAGGAACTTACCGAGGAACGGAGTTCCTATTACATTTACAGAGACTGCCAAAAAGTTGGTGTACCTAACTGTAATTTCTTTAGCGTCAGCAATATAAGTAGTTTCTGCATATCTATTTCTTTTTTTTAAATAGCAACGCCTTCACTCGTGAAATTTATCCCTGTGTCGCAGGATACTTTTCAAACATATAATTGATGACAAAGTCTTAAACTGGCAACCAGAATTAAAAGCATTGATGCATCGGCATCATCTGCATGTTACGCTTTGAGAGCCTTAAGAAATGAAATCAACTTTAGATCAGTTAAAAATAGTATATTTTGCGCTAGTCGAGTCAAAAATTAGGTATAGCATACTTTTTTGGGGAAATAGCTATGAATATTGTTTTAGAAGAGCTTCCGTACTACAAAAACGTGCAATTCGTACCATGGTCCGCGTCTCACAACGGGAAAGTTGCCGACAACATTTCATTAAATTAGGAATACTTACAGTACCTAGTCTTTATGTACTGGTACTTTTAAGTAATATGGCCAAAAACATACATGACTATGAGACAGTAGAAGAACGTCTTATAAGGGAAGGTACCCGTAGACTGGACTTGAAGAATCTGACTCAACATAACTTAAGAATAGTGAAGACTGGTAAGACTAAGGGTAGGACTGTAAAATTATTCAACAGGTTGCCTATACACATAAAAAGTACTGTTGTATACAGTAGCGCATTTATAATGAAACTAAAAGACTTCCTATTGAATAAATGTCTATAATTATGCTGTAGAAGAAATGTAATTTTATTGGGTTTTTTATATTTATATAACGCTATTAATATTATTATGTAGATAATGTTCTTATTGTTCTTTGTTCACGATGAGTATTGATCTAACTATTAATTTAATATAATTATTTTTTATTAATTTCTTCAATCTGTGTCTCATCTGTAATTAATTAATCATTTTATTATTATTGAAAATGTATTGTTTATATTAATTTTAAATTTGATTAATTGTATTTTATTTAAAATTGTAAGGTAAGAAATTGTGTAAATTAATAATTTTTTATGTTGTTGATTCTTGATGATTTGATAGTATATGTAATGTATGTACAAATGTAATTTATTTTAGCTTTATGTCATTATGTTATATTTTTGTGTACATTCGGATACAAGTTACTTGTTTATGAATAAATGAAACGAAATAAAAAAAATGATATGATGGACATAAAGTATATATCCAGACTCGGAACAACTATTTATGGGTCACACAAATAGCTGTCCTAAGTAAGTGTCGAAGCGGCTGTTTTAATCGCTGCGCGCCATATATGTAGTCAGAATGGTTGCCCTATGACGTGTACATGTACATTTAAATATGTATTTTTTTTTATTTTTCGTAATGTTATTTTATATTCTTGTTGTCTGTGCAATTTTCTGAATAAATCTTTTTCTTTCTTTCTTTCTTTATATTAGAAACATTTATATTAGAAACTTACGTACTCGTACTTACATGCCTATTTCACTTCAATATCCCCTCTCGGAGGCCTGCTGGGAGCTTGAAATAAACAGCACCCATGAATAAGCTGTTTTTCATTTAGTTAACTTGTATTTTTAGGGTTCCGTACCCGAAGGGTAAAACGGGACCCTATTACTAACTTCTGCAACCTATCACTGTCTGGCATGAACCGTGATAGTTAGACAGTTGAAATTTTCACAGACAATGTATTTCTGTTGCCGCTATAACAACAAATATTAAAAAATAAAATAAGTATAAAATAAATAGTAAGGGGGCTCCCATACAACAAACGAATTTTTTGCTCATTTTTATAGATAATGGTACGGGAACCTTTCGTGCGCGAGTCCGGTACTTAGCCGGTTATTTTGTTATATCTGTGTGTATAAAAATGATGATGTCTTCCCGGCCGAATTTCGGCCACGGCGGCCATTCTCAATGGAGATTAGCCAATTACGCAGGACATATTATAGTGCACAAGTGTGTGCGCAAACACAGGGGCACTTTCTATGGGCACTCTCATGATCCGATGGGACGACTAGCTACACGACCGGAAAGAGATCAGGCACAGAACCGACGGCTTTTACGTGCTCTCCGAGGCACGGGGGTATAATACCGCCAACTTCCAGACTTCGGGCTGATACTGAGAAATTTATTTTTACGGAAAAATCCCCAAATCACTTTTTGGCCCGACCCGGGATTTGAACCCAGGACCTCATTATCTGCGGTTGAACACGCTACCGCTAGACCAACGAGGCAGTCTAAAAATATAATAAATATAACTGTGGATATTAATTAGTCAAATAATTGCAAAGTGATAGCGAGGGATGGTGCCAGTATTCCGTAATGAATGTGTTCGAACGAGAATGATATTTTAACAACCTAACAGGATTCACTACCGCTTGATAACCAAACTATTAGATACTCAGAGAATTCTAGTTCCAATCTTATTGTTAATTTAAATTTACTATACTCAGAAATTAATTTGAAATATGTCATAGGTATACCTATTACGTCTTACGTAAAATATTGATCAAAATATTATTATAATTTTCACAGCAATATAAGTGCGTGGCGCATTGCTATTTATTTAAAAGTGGATTGTTTGTGTAAATAAATTTGTTACTGCATTGTATGGTCACAGTTTTAACCTAATTTAACGTACTTTTCAAGTAGCGAAATACATTTTCAGATACGCCCTGGAAAATTTAATATGCAATCAGTATATTATTTGATATGAGAATTACGTAATTGATGGGTGATAAATTCTTTGAGGAGCTTTCAAAAATATCCCTTACAAATAATAATAATAATATCTGGGGACAATGTAACACAGATCATCCTAGCCCCAAACTAAGCAAAGCTTGTACTACGGGTACCAGGCGACGATATACATACTTATATAGATAGATAAATACATAGAAAACATCCATGACTCAGAAACAAATATTCGTGCTCATCACACAAATATTTGCACTTACCGGGATTCGAACCCAGGTCCACCAGCTTCGTAGGCAGGAGCACTACCAACTAGGCTACGGTGACCGTCCGAGTATATAAATTGTGAGTTAACACTCACAATTAATATATTTAAGAGAACATCTTTTTTTAATTTAGAATACTAAAAGGATCTAAATGATGAGACAGCGTAAATGTCTTTCAATCCTCAGATTTTAATATTATATGCCATGTATTTTCTAGGCCAACAACGAAAATGATTCGTGAATGATCTATGAATGCCGAAATGTTCACAACAAGCGGGAAATATGGCGTGTCTGGCCTTGGTTAAAAATTTTGACTTTATGATGCCAGAGCTCTTCAGTTTCGTTTTAGCCCCAAATACCTTGTCCCGGGTACCCATATCCATAGGACGTGACTTATCCGCAGTGATAGGAATAGGTAGTTCCTATTTGCCTAAACTTCGAAGAACAGAGACAAGAAATGGAGACTTCCTTAGGACTATTTTTTTTCCGAGACATCTGCCCAGAAATTTGGTACAACACTTAAATACATTGATAAAATATGTTATTTCGAATAAGTAATTCGTCTATATTTACCTAAAGTTTGCGACTAGACATAAACATAATAAATAACATTCACAGTCGTTACAACCATAAAATTTACAGAATTTTTTTTTTGAGAACATTTTATAATGACTTTTTATCTTAGTACTATGAATCACAATATTTTTATAAAGAGCCGTACACGTTGCTAAGTAAATATCATCTTTCTAGCTCACTCTCGGCTACGTTTGATGAGATTTCTAAAGTTCAAATGTATAATTAAAAAAAAGATATTTTGTTTTTAAAATAATAAAACGGTATTTTTTGTCATTTTAGCATTTTCTATAGTAGGACGAATTTATCATTTCAAAAACAAAAGGTATTTGTATTTTATCTTAATGAAATATATATCTTAAGTATATTTAAAAATGTAAAATAATGGCCGTATCACATTGTTTAGTAAAACACTTCAACTTTTAAAATCTCTAAAAACATAATTTAATTTTTATTGCACCGAAAGTACAACACGACTCTTACGGCAGCGTATTTTATTATCTATTCTTAGAAATTAAAAAAGAAACCGCCATGGTCGCAAACCTGTGCGGCGCGGGGAGGGTCTACCGTAGTTAAAGTAAAAAATATGATTAATTTAATATTTATTAAAGTGTACTTAAATACTACCAAGCTTAGTGATGGTAGATAACTACATCTTTGGTGTCATAAAGAAATACTAAGGTGGACGAATTCTATCAAAATATATTATTTTTCTGGTCGGCTCTTTTTATATTTGAACCAAAATGGATTATGTCATTTGCGCATTGACTAAAATTTAAATTTATAGAAGAAAAATAAATTCAATAGCAATGACGCTACACGTGTTCATATTTTCTAACCGTATTTTGTATAAGAGCGTATAATGAAATCATAAAATCTTCAAATCGATACAATCGATGCACCTAGCTGGACACATCTCCCGCTTTCCCTTCCACCTCCTCGTGTCTATAAGGGTTCGTTTTTCCTTTTGAGGTATGGAAAACTATAAAATTTTATTTTATTTTAATGTTAAAGGTCCGAAACACAAAGGGACAAGTAAGAAACCAAATGAAGAGTTTTATTTAGACCTAGTACAATATGCTCATATTATATAATAAAAAAATAAAAAGTACCTTGGATTCAAGTAAACAATTTTAGCTTTCAAAAAATTCTTCCATAAATATAATTGCTGCAATTGTACAAATCGACAAAAGATACCTGAGCAATCATTGTTAAGAAAAGTTTATTTAGATAAGATTTATAAAACAAATATTGACTCGATTTATGAACAAACTGCAAATCAAAAGCTGACAAATCTTTAGACGAGACAACTGATTTTTAAGGCAGATATATGGTACATTTTCTTGAAAAACCTTTAAATGCGATCACACAAGAACCATTTTAGTTGCTTGCAAAGTACTAGAAATTGTTAATGGGAACACAATTGCCCAATTTGTAACAGACTGCCTTGTAAATATGTGGCGCGATTCGTATGAATCCAAAGTAGGAGACGTTGCTGTAGTATGCACTGATAGTGTAACGTATATGCTAAAAGCGGGACATGCTCTGAAAAATTATTTGCCCAACAAGATACACGTCACTTGCTTCTGAATCTCGTGGCAGAAAATATACGATACGAATACTCAGATGCAGATGAATTAATTTCAAACGTAAACAAAATTATAGTCATCTAATAGAGTGCGCTTGTTAAAAAACACCTTTCCCCATATGCCCCTCCAGAACCCGTTATTACAAGATGGGGTACTTGGTTGGAGGTAGTGTCATATTATGCAAAATATTACGAACAAATTAAAACAATTGTAAATCTTTTAAGAAGTTCCTAAGCGCTATCTATTAGGTGTGCCAAAAATTTTCTCCAAAAGGAAAACTGGAAATTGGACTTGGACTACATTGAGCAACATTTTAAAGATATATATATATATATATATATATATATATATATATATATACGGGTTAAAGAACTTACAAAAATCGAATTTAACTCTAACGGAATCCTTTGAAATATTTGACCACGTGAGAACTGTGCTAAGCTGGTGTTCGTCTGAGTCTATAAAAATAAACTCGAAAATGTCATGGACAGAAATCCCGATCTAGATAAAATTAGAGACGTATGTGACGCGATAACTGCAGGATGGGATGAGCAATCATACAATATGTACGCGCCTTTAACCTCAGTCGATGTTGAAAGGTCGTTTTCAACTTATAAATGGATTCTTAACATAAAACAAAATCGCCTGACAGTTGAAAATAGAGAAAAAATTATGATTGTGTATTTTAACTTAGATCATTCACCTGACAAAGAATCGTTTTTTTCGTTTTTAAGCTGATATAGAATAAGTTATTATTATCGAGTCATAAATTATAAATGTTATGTCTAGTCACAAGCTTTAGGTAAATATAGACGAATTACTTATTCCAAATAACATATTTTATTAAAGTATTTAAGTAGTAGTAGTAAGTAACAACACTTAAATACGTGTTCCGGAAAAAAAATTGTCCTAAGGAAGTCTCCGTTTCTTGTCTTTGATTTAGCTTTTTCTGTGGTACACTACATTAATACGAAAAACTTTATTCCGACAGTCACTAATACGAATGTCCAAATACCGATAGGTGCAAAATTCCGAATTATACAACTCCGATTTATCATTACTCTTATTTTTATAATTCCAAAATTTCAATATTCCTTAAGTTTATAATTACTCTTCTCAAAACACCGAGCTTCAATTGATGGAATAACAAAAAGTCCGACTTATAATTCGAAACGATAATTTGAAATATCAACAATATGAATAATAATATTTTGTTTCCCTGGTCACATGTAACCTAACCTAACCCAAATGATTCACCAACAATAGAGGGGGTCTGCCACTCGGCGGCTGCATGCAGCATGCAAGCAGGCAGGCAACATGCAAGCAGCCATGCAGCATGCGAGCAGGCATGCAGCAAGCAAGCAGGAATGCAAGCAGGCATGCAGCAGGCATGCAGCATGCAAGCAGTCATGCAGCAAGCGAACAGGCATGCAGCAAGGAAGCAGGAATGCAACATGCAGCAAGCATTGTTTCTGTCATGGCTCCGGCGCTGCGGGGTTTAGGCGGCCCCACGCGAGCTTATCGTCGCAGATGGTTTTTTTTAACGCTCAACACCGCAGCATCGGCGGCGGGCCTTCAAGCCACCTGCTACTCAGCTCGCGGGCCGCCCCACCCCTCCGCGCCTACGCGGGCTTAAATTACACTCTAGGGTAGGGCAGACAGGACGACGTGAAGTCGGTTTTGCAGCGATTCGTTTCTGTCACCAAACTTTGTAGCACAACATGTTGACTTTTAGTTTATTCGAAGTATTGACAATCGGAATGTCGTTTTTCGGACTGAGAACCCTTCAAGCATTTGACTCTTCAATCGTATGAAAATCGGAAAACTAACAAATGGCATTTACGACTTTCGGTAAAATAAATTTCGTGATTTTAATAATAGACATTACAATTCTTAGGTATTATGAAATTCGGACTTTTGACAATCGGAACATCGAAATTCGGAAAAAAATATTTCGGAGTATTTGGGTGTTCCCCTTTTTCTGGTTTAGCTGTCCGACACAATATATGGTAGGTAGGTAGGTACGTCTAATGTCACTAGCAGCAAACTCCTGAAACTCTAGACGGCTGGTTACAATTTTAACTATATCAACTAACCATATCCATGCAGTAACAAGATCTTGCCTCTACCATGCATCTCAAGGCGATCAGTTGCATGTTGTAATATTTTTACCTGTTGCTGAAGACTATTAAGCAGCTGACACATGAAGTTCCGACATGTTTCAAATTCTGCTGCTAGACTAGTGGGCTGAAGGCTGAAAGTTGCTGGACTGCTGAATTTGTGTTTCCATATTAGTCATCTTTGTTTGGAAGAGCTGTCTGATCTCATCAAAGGTTTGTATTGACTCCATAGAGCTTAGTGAGACTGAGGTTCATGTGATTTGAGAAGTATTCTTCTTGTATTGCAGGAGATAACACTAAGCCATATCAGTAGACAGTATCAACTATTGAATTTTAGCATTGAGTACTATTTAAATAATAAATAAACAATTTTAATTTTAAATAATAATATAGAGAATAGCTTTAGTGTTGATATTACAACTACCCACACACCAAAAAATAGAAAATAATATATGGCGTGTCTGTTTCAGCACTATCAGACGCAAGTAGACATACTTAGATTAAAAAAATGTTATAATGCTATCAAGATAGCTTACCACTCAATCAAATTAGTATTTTATGTGATGGATGCATAACTTATTGAGTAGTAAAAGCTTTGATAACTCAGATTTATTATCACTTACCTTTTATAAACACCTTTCCTTTTTCTATTCATTTTATTCAGACGCATGTTAATTTTCACATTATAAGGCCGATTTTACGGACTTTTCGGACTAGCTTAGCAGCTCTGGTTAAACCCACATGCAAAGAGGATAAAACAACAAACTTTTCAAAACCAAATATTGAAGAAAATCAATGATATTGTCTGTTTTCGTCGTTTCGCCTTTTATTCCGCCATTTTTTATTTTCCCGCCAATTTTTTTATTATTTTTTTTAAGCTTACAGTTCCGCAAACTTATCTGGCCCGCTGGCAGCGTCGCTGTTATCGCATTTAGTGTTGCTAGTAACTATTTTTTGCAATAAAGTGGGTAAAAATAATATGCACATTGTAACGTAAATATTACTTCACTAAAAAGCAAACAAATACTGTCATTACAAATATTTATATTTTTATACAATAATTATGATCATTTAGGTACATAAAATGTATGCTAAGTGTCCTCTAACGGGGATACTCCAGGTATTATTATGTCACCGCAATTGTTTAATTCAGAAGTCATTACACCATGGTCATAATCACTGCTTTCACTTTCACTATCACTACCTAATTGATTGATGAAAGGCTCGTCTAAGTATCCATCCCTTTTTCGATACTCATTTTCAATATTTTTTACATGACCGCAATGCGTTTGCCATTCATTGACTGTTATTTTATCAAAAGCTTCTGAAATCAATGTAGGCATTTCAGAATTCGATCTACCAATATTCTGATCTGCTATAAATATTTGCATCTGCTTGCTCTTTTTCTTTCACAAGTTTTCTTACAAATCACTCCCCGGCACCTACAATGGAAATAGCAAAAATTAAATAAATAATTAATATTTTAAAATAAATAAATTCAAAGTGCGAGGGGGGAGTTTCGTATTTTTTCAGAAGCTGACAACACTAACCTGTAGCAGCAGCTACGCGTTCATACAACTTATTGAAGGGTATAATTGGTGCCTGGAAGTGTTTTTCTTCATTCATATAATTCAATACTTGTAATATAACGTTCCTCGCATCACTTTTTAAAGCTTTCGGCATTTTTCACAATTAAAAACCACAAAAAGAAAAATAAATACGTGCAACAAACAATCAATGGCAGAAATGTCAGGGAATAACAGCCGATTGACATTTCCAACTGGCGTCGTTAGTTCTACTTTTGGCCACCGGGCCAGATAAGTTTGTAGCACTATACTACCGCCATGTCTAGACTGATGGCTTCAGACGACCAACGTCATTACTAGGGTTGTAACGGAGGCCTCTTAGCGGAGGCGGAGGCGGATGCGAAGATGACGGATTACACCTCCGCGGATGCGGAGGTTAACGGATGCGAATGCGAAGGTGAAAGTGGATGTGAAAAAATAGTATTTTATGAGTAATATTAATCATTTTTTTATGTCTTTCCATAAAAACACTTTCATACCTCACTTGTTTTTGGCTTCGTGTGACTTGAGTAAAGAATAACAATTACTTTGCATTGCAAAGCAAAATTCGGCGGCACGACTGAGTCGTCATCGGGCGTCGCGGCTCGCGCATTATTATTATTCTATGATTTATTTTATTTTATTGAAACTTATTCCACAAAACTACAAAGGCGGAAATTTTTTGCTGTGTGGCTGACGGCCATATAGAATATCGCCACCCCCTCTCATCCCGTGGGGGGACGTGTCTATCTTATTGCGATCGCCAACCCGTCTGCCAATCGTGGCGATTATGGCAGATCCCCTCAAATGAAGGACACAACTAACCGCTGCCCCCAGTCCCCGGCAGTCATGTTATTCCAAGCCGTGGTAACAGCAGTGGGTTCGGCAGGGCAGAAGGTGCTACGAATCCCCGGCAGATTCCGCGTTACTAAAACTGACGACCACTGGCCCTGGCAACATACAACACACGCACACTGCGAACCGACGAGAAAATCATCGAACTGGAGGAAGAATTGAGCAGGTTACATTGGAATATAATACGATTATCTCAAGTCCTAAGAGAGGGGGAGGATACGATAATCCTGAAATCCGGGAACCTGTTTTATTTCCGGGAGGGCGACCAACTGTCTCAAGGTAGTGTTGAGTTCATAGTCCACAAATCCCTCGTCCATAACTTAGTAAAAATCGGGAGTGTGTCGACTAGGGTTGCGTACCTTATACTCAGAATTTATTCCTTGAAGGTCATACAAGTATACGCGCCGACTTTGACGCACTCCGGCGATGAGGTTGAGGTCATGTATGAGGATATATCTAGAACCATACATACCTCTAACACTTATTTCATTGTGGTCACGGGATACTTTAACGCGAAGCTGGGTAAACTTTTCGGGAATGAGCTGAGAGTGGGGCAATTTGAATTGGCCTTCATGGAGAAGGAGGGGCTCTTTATGATGAACTCCTTTTTCAAGAAGCCGGATAACCGCAAACGGACCTGGGTAAGCCCCGAAGGTAAAACAAAAAACGAGATAGACTTTATTTTGTCGACAATAAGTTCAATGATGTCTTTGTGATCAATACGGTTAAAAGCGGGAGCGATCACAGGCGGGGCTCATTGAAACTTAATGTCAAGCTCCAGAGGTCCCGACTGATAAAGTCTACGCTCCGACATTTACCCATCCACGTCGAAAACCCCGAACCCTTTCAGCTTGAACTGCAAAACTGAACTGTTCGAATAGCAGGGAAGTGGAGTCATACCACGACAGGCTCGTAGAAGCCGTCCATACGGCTGGGTCTAAGGTCTTTAAGGCCCGCCGTAAAAACAGAACCAAAAAGATCTCTGACAGCTAAAGGAAGAAACACGGAAAAAAGGTTTTGACATCCTTTGATGATGCTACCAGATACCGGCAGCTCAACAGACAGATCTCAAAGTCTTTGACTCGCGATACGCGCCCAATTAATACAAAATGTATTAAAGAAGCCATCGAGCGGAATAAAGGCTCTAAAGTGTTAGCAAGAGAACTGTGTGTTGGACAGAGCCAACTGACGAAGCTGAAAGGCATTCTCTGCCAGTCGACCTTTGGGTGATGCAGAGATATATGATTATGCCGTAAGTAAAACTCCGTTATAACTCCGCAAAAAAACTGCGGAGGCGGAAGCGGATGCGAAGGTACGATTTCATGCGGAACTTCCGCAGTAACGGAAGCGGAGGCGAAGATCCGTTACAACCCTAGTCATTACCTAGTTATTGTCAAAGAGTAAGTAGGTATATGGCGGGATTGGAATAATACCAAAGAGTTGGGTATTGGCAGTCTATGTTTATATATGTAGGTTATCTATGGTACCGAAAGGAAAATAACAAACTATTGGTACCTATGGATGTATAGTACCTATAGTAAAGTTATTATATTTTACTTAAATTTTGGGAGTTATTGGTTTTACCTGTGGGATACTAGTAACCGTTTTCACTGTGTTATACAAGGTGTAATATAAAATAAAAAAGATTTTTATTCACGTAGACTTTAAAAAAGTAGTCAGAACATGTTAGTAATATATATTTAATTTATAATTGTTTCTAGGTACATATATAAATAGGGGAGTAAATTTAAGGAGCACTGTCTAACCATGAAACTAAACCAATTACAGAAAACCAGGTTGTTGACCATGAAAAATATCTTTTTGGCTTTTATTGTTGTTTGGGAGTTCAACATATTTTCTATGTATTTTATATACACCACGTTGTTCAGTCTCATTGACTGGCATGTTGGTCTAGTGGTTAGTGACCCCGACCTAGCCAAAAATCCTGGGTTCGATCCCCACCCAGGACAAATCTTAGTGTGATGAGCACGTTTATATGTATGTATTGAGAAATATATAATAATAATACTAGTAATATCCTACTGTAAATAATTACACACGGTCATCTTATCTCTAACTAAGCACATACACTACTTTTCTTTTGTAAATTACATACTTACATAGATAATTACACCCAGATTCATGCACACAAATATCTGCCCTGGGTGAGAATCGAACCCACGACCTGCGTTGTGAAAGGCAAGCATTTACCAACCACGCCAACCGATTGACAAAATAATATAAAATATGTACCTAAGTATGTTTATCAATCGTCTGGTTGCCATAGTTCAGGCTCTGTCTAGTTTGGGATCAGATGGCAGTTTCTTAGTTGTCCCAAGATATTTATTGTATTTTATTCATAGGTAAACTTAGATCTTTAACTTAAGAAGTTAGTATTGCGTCACATTAGCTTGACCAAGAACAAGTGTTTAATTCATACATACAGGAGTAAGGATTATATATAGTATCGAAAATGAATAAAACCATCAACGCTTTTAGTAAATAAATATGTTTATACAGGTTATGTTGATTGAAGATACAATGTGATGAAACCTAAATAAGCATTTCTAATTATTTCAACGTTTTGAATAAGAATATAATGTTAGGTATATAACATATTATATACATAAGTACTATTATTTACTGCCTAAGGTGATTGAAGGTGGTTTATGTTTAAATATGTATTGTACAATACACAACAACCTATTGTATCGGTAGTGATCATCCAAATATGACGCGTTTCCTTACTCGTGCCGAGTCATCCTTTACCTAACTACGTAATTTGCTATAAGATAAATAATTGCACGGCATACCGACTACTACTAGTAATAAATTAATAATGGCAGAATATTTTTTAACAGAGTAGGTAACATAAATGAAATGAAATGAAATAAATGAAATGAAATATTTATTCAGCACTTGGGTATTAACATACACTTGTACTTGTCAAGGTCACAATGCAGTACATAAACATAGTGGATAGTAAAAAGTTACAAAAAAAATAATGATTTGTCAGTCCGTGCGGTTTGTTTTATCGCATATATTTTCTGAAATCCTTAAATAAATAACAATTTACTAATCTATTATTTTGAAATTTAGTTCTACTATATTAAAATTAAAGAATTGAAGACTAAAAAAGCAAAAGACGAAATTCTAAGTGAGGGTGTGATCACATGCACGGGATCACCGATCACGCGTTAATGGGCCAAAGCGATCCTCGCCGCTGAGGAACCTACCCTAGCTAGCCTGCGGCTTTCTCTAGCTGCCTAGGTGGACGACCCGGAGAAGAAAGCCACAAAGAAACTCCGGGCTTGCTTTTTTCGTCTTCTTTTGCTTTCAGTTTACGATTTTTTTTTAATGTCATGTATTTTACTTACATTGTGATTGGTTGTTATGTAGGCTAATGCACGCACAGAACCGTTGTCATTCAGTGAATGATAATAAAATAAATTATCTACCCGTTCTCATTTTTATCTTTGTAAGGCATATGCAGAAACCCCACGCGTCTCAAAATACTTTAAGATCCGAATTTTATAAAACTTTCAAAAAGGGTAAAGTATTCGATTTACAATGTGTAGTATCTTCGTTTAGATTTACGTACACATAAAAACTGGATGTAGGCAAGACATCAGAAGAAGTAGTCTTGCCTTTGGATACCAGTCATCAATAACTATTTGAAGAGAGTGCCAACACAGGAATTCCAAGATTCATGTGCTAAAACTATCTAAAGATTTTTCTATTTTCTAAACAGATGCTCAAGCCTTCGAAAGCCTAAGAGATATCTAAAACAGTCTTTAACATTTCATAGAACTTCTCAATGGCTTCGCCCCACACTAGAACCAGTCCACTGTCGCCGTGGTCTCCTTCTGTGAGGCAGTTTTGCTGCAGAAGGAGGCCGCCGAACGGGATCGGGAACGAGCCGATCCCGCTCGTAGGCGGAGGAGGCGTCGGGGTGGCGGCGGCAGCCGTTAGCCCAACTCCCCTCGGGGCTGCGGTGGCAGTATGAGAAGTGTCCTCAACTGCCGCCACGTGCAAGCAGCCCCGGGAAGACAGCGAACTGTTTGTGGCGCAGTCGCTGTGCCGTACTGGCAGGAGTCGGCAAATGGGGAGGGCAACCCACAGCTCTCCCCGGGTGCGTGTCCCGACCACCTGGGACACGGCGCAAAAGTGGGGGCATCGGAGCAGCATACCCGCGTTCCCGGGGCTCCCCCTATCAGGCGCCAGAAGAAGTCCACGGCAGGTTAGGTTTAGTCGGTGCGAGTCCGACATACCCACCCGCAGACACTTTTTGCGGGTGGCATGCATTAGCATTCACCCTGCCTTATCAAAAAAAAAAAAAAAAAAAAAAAAGGTAAGAAATTGTGTAAATTAATAATTTTTTATGTTGTTGATTCTTGATGATTTGATAGTATATGTAATGTATGTACAAATGTAATTTATTTTAGCTTTATGTCATTATGTTATATTTTTGTGTACATTCGGATACAAGTTACTTGTTTATGAATAAATGAAACGAAATAAAAAAAATGATATGATGGACATAAAGTATATATCCAGACTCGGAACAACTATTTATGGGTCACACAAATAGCTGTCCTAAGTAAGTGTCGAAGCGACTGTTTTAATCGCTGCGCGCCATATATGTAGTCAGAATGGTTGCCCTATGACGTGTACATGTACATTTAAATATGTATTTTTATTTTATTTTTCGTAATGTTATTTTATATTCTTGTTGTCTGTGCAATTTTCTGAATAAATCTTTTTCTTTCTTTCTTTCTTTATATTAGAAACATTTATATTAGAAACTTACGTACTCGTACTTACATGCCTATTTCACTTCAATATCCCCTCTCGGAGGCCTGCTGGGAGCTTGAAATAAACAGCACCCATGAATAAGCTGTTTTTCATTTAGTTAACTTGTATTTTTAGGGTTCCGTACCCGAAGGGTAAAACGGGACCCTATTACTAACTTCTGCAACCTATCACTGTCTGGCATGAACCGTGATAGTTAGACAGTTGAAATTTTCACAGACAATGTATTTCTGTTGCCGCTATAACAACAAATATTAAAAAATAAAATAAGTATAAAATAAATAGTAAGGGGGCTCCCATACAACAAACGAATTTTTTGCTCATTTTTATAGATAATGGTACGGGAACCTTTCGTGCGCGAGTCCGGTACTTAGCCGGTTATTTTGTTATATCTGTGTGTATAAAAATGATGATGTCTTCCCGGCCGAATTTCGGCCACGGCGGCCATTCTCAATGGAGATTAGCCAATTACGCAGGACATATTATAGTGCACAAGTGTGTGCGCAAACACAGGGGCACTTTCTATTCCATCACTCTCATGATCCGATGGGACGACTAGCTACACGACCGGAAAGAGATCAGGCACAGAACCGACGGCTTTTACGTGCTCTCCGAGGCACGGGGGTATAATACCGCCAACTTCCAGACTTCGGGCTGATACTGAGAAATTTATTTTTACGGAAAAATCCCCAAATCACTTTTTGGCCCGACCCGGGATTTGAACCCAGGTCCTCATTATCTGCGGTTGAACATGCTACCGCTAGACCAACGAGGCAGTCTAAAAATATAATAAATATAACTGTGGATATTAATTAGTCAAATAATTGCAAAGTAATAGCGAGGGATGGTGCCAGTATTCCGTAATGAATGTGTTCGAACGAGAATGATATTTTAACAACCTAACAGGATTCACTACCGCTTGATAACCAAACTATTAGATACTCAGAGAATTCTAGTTCCAATCTTATTGTTAATTTAAATTTACTATACTCAGTATTTACTATACTTTTTTTTTTATTTTATTTATTTATTCATTCATACGTACAGCTACCATTACAGGTTAAACCCAATTCGATAGTGACGGATTAAAAAAAGAACAATCTTATATTACTAAATATACATAACATTATCAAAATTATTAAAACAATCAACATTATTACACTTATCAACATTATTAAAAACGAAATTTTCTTTTAAATTATTAGAATAGCCTTAACAAGCTAGTAACATAATGTATACAAAGTTACTCTTGCGAACTGGCTCAGTGAACAAGAAAATAGATCAATTTGACCCGCTACAGAATTAAGAACCACCATAGTTCGAGTGAGAGGAGTGTTCTCCAGTAATTTGGTCCTACTTCTGGGTATCGCGAATAAGGCTGGTTTGCGACGCCGTTGTAAATACCCATCAGGTACACTTAATCCAATCCATTTTAGCAATTCTGGATTACTTATTTTTCCCCTTAAAACTTTAAACATATATTCTGCCAACGATAAATGCCTCCTCGTCTCCAACTTATTGTATCCAACCATGCCTAGTACAAACAGGGTTGGATACATCAAAGGATACAGGGGGTACACACCATAAAGTCGCAGGTATATATACCGTGTATATTTGTTTTGTATGCGCTCTAACATAATATTGTATTTCGACTCATGCGGAGCCCATACCGTGGCATTAAACTCCAACTGGCTTCGTATTAGAGCATCGTAAAGTGCCGAGATAGCTTTAATATTTGTGAACGTTACAGCTCTCCGAAGCACAAATCCAAGCTTTTTATAAGCTGCCTTGCAGACATTCACTATATGCTCACGAAATGTTAACTGAGCGTCCATATGGATGCCCAAATCTCGCGTTGATTCGACCCTTTTCATATTTGTTCTGCCCACTTTGTAACCATAGTGTAGAGGCATCCTTGCCCGACTGAATGTTAACATCGCACATTTAGACAAATTGAATTGCAACCCATTATTTTCACTCCACTGAACTACACGATCCACGTCTTGTTGAAGAAAGTAACAATCGTTCTCATCCTTAATGGCCATCAGCAACTTGAGATCATCAGCAAACAATAAACACCTAGCATCTCTTATTACTTCAGGCAGGTCATTTATCATTATTATGAACTGTAACGGTCCCAAGTTGCTACCCTGACTCACGCCGGATCTGGTGAAATATGCTTTCGACCGGCATCCACAGTACTCCACATACTGTTGTCTGTCTCTCATATAGCTCTTGAAAAAATGGAGCAATTTGGGTGTACAGCCAGCTTTTGCCAGCTTTGATAGTAAGATATCGTTATCGACCAAGTCAAATGCTTTCTTAAAATCAAAGTAGGCAACGTCTACCTGCAGCCCTGCATCAACATGAGGAACTAAGTACGCTATGGAGTTCAACATATTGCTGGTCGTACTGCGGTTGGGCCGAAAACCATGTTGAGCGTCGGATAGTTGCGGTTCAACTTGCTTCTGGATATTACTATGCAAAGCCGCCTCAAACACTTTTGCTGGTGTGGACAGAACTGCTACAGGTCTGAATGACTCAACTCCTGTTCCTCCTCCGCCTTTAGGTATAGGAATCACGCGGGTGACCTTCCAACATTCTGGAAAATAAGAGGCATCTAGGCACAAGTTAAACATATGGAGCAACGGTTCTGCTAGCACCCCCCGACAATCTCTCATTACAAACGCAGGAATGCCATCCGGGCCGGCTGAGCGTTTAGGTTTGATCTTAGCAAGAGCAGCGCGCACCTCGCCAAGTGTCAGTTGCTGTACGGAAATGCGCGCGCTGGTCGCACCGCCCGCCGCCACCGCTTCGTCCACGTCGAGTTTTGCCGGCTCACTTTTATACACCGAATAGAAATAATCAGCTAATTGCTCCACGCATTGCGAGTCGGATAAGACTGTACCATTTTTCAAAATTTTGTTCCGATTATTTGACCCTTGCTTTGCTCTGATATAGGCCCAGAAGGATTTCGGATCCGTTATGAGACTATTTTCTACGCGCCTTTCAAAAATTTGGAACTCCCGGTCAATAGTTTCTTTTATTCGCGCCCGACACGCCGAAAAAGCCTCGTAATCCCTTCGTGATTTAGTGCTTTTATATTTCTTATGCAAAGTAGCCTTTAATTGTATATCTCTAATTAACTGTTTCGTATACCACTCTGGATAAATATACCTACGATCAACCAGTTTGGGTTGTTTTTTAGGTACATAATTATTTACAATATTATTAAAAATTTTATAAAAGAATTCCACCGCTTCCTCCGGTCGCCGAAATTTATAAATTTGACTCCAATTGACAGCTGCTAATGACGAGTATAATAGGCTATAGTTAGTTTTATACACATTCCACTGCTGTTCACAGTGGTTAACTGATAATACCCCGCTTTGTGGCGCGGGGGCAGAAGGCGGCGGCGCGGGCGGCGGAAGCCCTGCGCCTGCAGCGCCAAGCCGCAGCGTTATCGTGAGTGGCGGGTGGTACGCGTCTACTGGCACTAGTTGCCTGTCTGCCTCATACACTTCTACCTCGTCACACAAACCTAACGAACACAACACTAAGTCCAACTGTCTCCCACCGCAATTAGGTACTTTATTCAACTGAGCAAATTCGCAAAAAGATACGAAATAATCGAAATAATTTGTAATATTTTGATTACATGAATATAAATTAAAATCCCCTATTAAAGTACACGCTTGACCGCGGTCGCGAGTGCACGACAAATGGCGTGCGCTACGAAGATGTCGAAATCTAAGAAATTAAAGTGTGCAAATTGTAACATTGTAATATGTGAAGTGTTAGCGTTCATACAGAACAAGATAGACGTTATGGACGAAGAAAGTCTCGTCCGTATCTGTGAAAGTGCGTTTAGTGTCGAAGATATAGAACTTGCAAAGTCGTTACTGTTTGAATCTTTGCAAAAAACGGCAACTATTCGAAAACGTCAAGGCAAGACTCAACGGAACCTAGACGACATAGTATCGCTTTTAAAAGCAACAGACCCAGAAAATATACCAACTTTTGTGGCGAGAAATCTCGAGAAACTACCTCCGGTAACGTTCGACCATGTCGATGTGACGTCGTTACTTAAAAAGATCGTCATGATGCAGGGGAATATTGACGAAATTCGTGAAAATTACGTATCAAAGAAGGATTTCAATGAACTTATGGTAGATTATCGTAAGTCGCCATCCTCGGAGAAAAATCGCAATGTTAACCTGATACGTGGTGGGTACTTGCAAAAGAAAAATATGTCTGTAATGGATAGTGGACCAGAGGCACTATCTGTACACGGCTATGAGGATAACTGCTCGATTTTGGGGCAGGACATTGATGGCGGTAGTGAATGTTTGCGTCAAGAGCACGCTACTGCTACCACATTGGCACAAGCGCCACCGACGGCGCTCTTATCTAGTAGTGAACCAATGTGCAAGACAACGAGTGCGAGTGAGATGCCGGGCAGTCTAGCGCAGCAACATCAGTCAACACAACCAAGCAATGACATTACTACGCTAGACAAATGTAAACAAACTAAGGGGCGTCTATTATCATATGCTGAAATGGCTAGTAATGGCACAGAATGGAAAGTACCTGGTAGGGATGACCAATGGATTTTGGTTCAGAAGACACGATCGAGAAATAGGCTAACTACAAAGAAAGGAAATGCAGTTTTCGAGTCACAAGAAAACGTGAAATTTAAAGCGGCAGATACTAAAGTACCGTTATTTATTTCTAACGTCCACACGGATGTTTGCGAAGAGGACATTATTGACTATGTTCGCAATAAAACGGGAGAAACTATTTCTTTAGTGAAGCTAAAAATTAGTAAAGAAAGGAGTTATAATGCTTATAAAGCTTTTGTTGTGAAGCACAAACTGGATATATTTCTAGATGAGAAACTGTGGCCTTCAGGCATTTCCTTTAGGCGCTTTATAAACTTTGGAGAAAGGAGAAAAGTGAAAACAGACTCAGAAAGTGTGGCTATTATAAATGAACATTTAAATGGACAAAGAAGAAACTAGATTTTCCAGTAAACTTATTAGTTATAATTGTAAGTCTGTCAAGAGATCCTGGGAAGGTGTTAGAGCCCTGTGCCAGACTGCTGATGTGGTGGCACTACAGGAGACGTGGCTCCTGCCACACGAGCTACCCGTGCTGAGTACCATCCACGAAGACTTCAGTGCGACGGGAACCTCTGCCGTGGACACGTCAGCGGGCTTACTCACGGGTCGCCCGTACGGTGGTGTCGCGATATTATGGCGAAAAAGTGTTTTCCATTCAGTGTCTGTTGTTAACTGTGATAACGTTCGTGTGACTGGGATAAAGATAACCGTGAGTAATAGAAACATAGTTATTCTTAGTGTTTATATGCCAACAAACAGTAGTGATAACTTACCGGTTTTTACGGATTGTCTTAGTACGATACAGTCTGTGATAGAAATGGAACAAAGAGGTGGCACTGAGGCATTTTATGTATTAGGAGACTTTAATGCGCATCCGAACGAATTATTCTATAATGAATTAGTTGCTTTTTGTAACGATAACGCATGGTGTTGCGCGGATGTACATATGTTGGGGTTACAGTCTGCTACCTATACGTTTCGTAGTGAAGCTCATGGGTGCGCGAGGTGGTTGGATCATTGCATTACAACACATTCTGCAGTTTCCACCATTAGTAAAGTATGGGTTCAGGAAGATGTGTACTGGTCGGACCACTTCCCACTTATAATAGAATGTAATTTGTATAAAGTTAATATGAAATATGAATTTAATTTGAATAAAGACGACCTCAGGCGGCAAGTAATCTGGGGAGACCGACAGCCTAATCAAATTCATAAATATCATCAATTATGCAATTCTAAACTTCGAGCAATAGACTTTCCGTTGGTATTAGGACAATGTTGTGATTCCATGTGTCGCAATCTAGATCATTGCGTAATTATTGATGGGCTGTATGATGAGATTGTTTCTGTATTGTCGGAGGCTGCAATGAAAACGTATTGTAGAAAAAAGATAGGAACCAAGTCTTGTCATATAGCTGGGTGGAATGAATACGTCGCCGACGCGCATCGGGACGCTCGCACAAAATTTAAAATGTGGGTACTAGCCGGTAGGCCCACGAGTGGTACAGTGTATGACGAAATGACAGACACACGCAAAAGATTTAAGTCGAAATTAAAATCATGCCAAGCCCGACAAGAACAATTAAAAATGAATATTCTGGCCTCTAATCATTCGGCTAAAAAATTTAAAGATTTTTGGAAAAATGTAACCCGATCAAATGTAAAAACGAGCCTCCCGGTGAGCGTCGACGGCGTGAGCGATCAAAAGACTATTGCTGATATGTTTAAAGAACAGTTTACAATGCCGTCGTCCCTGGGTCCGTCGTCAGCGAGTTATGTACACGATGCGAGTGGCGTCATGACTGGGCGTAAGAGTTTCATTTCTGCTAAGTGTATCAAAAACATAATAAATCATATGCAACGTGGAAAGTCGCCCGGTCATGACGGCCTCAGCATAGAACATTTTAAATATGCTGGTGTTCATTTGCCGCGTGTGTTGTCAATGTTTTTTTAATTTTTGTATGTCCCATTCATACCTACCGGAGCCGCTCATGCGTACTATTGTGGTCCCTATTTTAAAAAATAGGACGGGGGACTCGTCTGACAGGGCTAACTACCGGCCCATTTCACTGGCCACCACTGCAGCCAAGGTACTTGACAGCATGCTTAATGCGAACCTCGAAAATATAGTCGATCTGCATGATGCCCAGTTTGGGTTCAAAGCAGGGTTGTCCACAGAGAGTGCCATTTTGAGTCTAAAGCATGCTGTCGGGTACTATACAGCCAGAAGGACGCCGGTATACGCGTGCTTCCTGGACTTGTCCAAGGCTTTCGATCTTGTCAGATATGACCTTCTGTGGGACAAGCTGGGCAGCGCGGGTGTGCCGGGGGAGTATATCTCTCTCCTGAGGTATTGGTATGCAAACCAGAAAAACCGTGTGAGGTGGGCCGGGGCGCTGTCAGATGAGTATAAATTGGAATGTGGCGTTAGGCAGGGTGGTCTGAGTTCTCCTGTTTTATTTAACATTTATGTTAACCAGCTTGTCGAGCGGCTCAGCAGCACACATGTCGGCTGCCACATTGATGACACTTGTTTTAACAATATTAGCTATGCAGACGATATGGTGCTGCTGAGCCCCTCCATAAGCGGGCTACGGAAATTATTGTCTATTTGTGAGAAGTACGCGGAGGCGCATGGATTACAATATAACTCAAAAAAGAGTGAAATTTTAATATTTAAATCTGGCAGACAACAGCCAACCCATGTGCCTCCTGTATTTCTCAATGGAATAGCCCTAAAGCAGGTTCAAAAATTCAAATATCTGGGTCACATTGTAACAAGTGACCTCAAGGACGATGAGGACATTGAGCGGGAGCGCAGGGCTCTGGCGGTGAGAGCTAATATGCTTGCCCGCAGGTTTGCACGGTGCACGAGAGAAGTGAAAGTTACGCTATTCAAAGCTTATTGCCAGTCCTTCTACTCAAGCGGCCTGTGGGTGAGATATACGCAGCGAGCCTACAGAGCCCTGCGCACTCAGTACAACAATGCGTTCAGAATGTTGTTGGGTCTGCCGTGGAGGTGCAGCGCATCTGGGATGTTTGCTGAAGCACGCACTGATGGTTTCCAGGCCATCATGCGTAAAAAAGCAGCTTCTCTGCTGACCCGTATGCGGGGTAGCAACAACAGCATTCTGAACGCAATTGCTGTACGTTTCGACTGTCCCTTTCAAAATCACTGGGTCATGACTTGTGTTGGTGTAGCGAGTCATAGCAAATAAGCGTGTACCGTACTGTTTTTACTAGGTTAAGTTTTATATGGGTCTATGCCACCCGAAATAAAAGTTTTATTATTATTATTATTATTATTATAAAATTATTCGCTTATATTTAACACTTAATTGTTCTATAATTCTAAAAAATATCATATATTCCTGTTCACTAGTATTTGGTGGTATATAAACAACGCAACATAGAAATAGATATCTACACCTTATATGTATAGTCGCACAAACTAGTTCAAATGAGCAGTTATCGACGTTGACGTCACCCGGTGCATTCACTTGTCGTAGCTGTAGTTTTTGTGTGGCCACTAAAATCGCGCCGCCTTGCTTACGTCCGTCGCGTCGGAACGATCGCAACGTAGAATTTGATGACCCGGTGGTACGATCTCCGCATCGGATATGTCATAGGTATACCTATTACGTCTTACGTAAAATATTGATCAAAATATTATTATAATTTTCACAGCAATATAAGTGCGTGGCGCATTGCTATTTATTTAAAAGTGGATTGTTTGTGTAAATAAATTTGTTACTGCATTGTATGGTCACAGTTTTAACCTAATTTAACGTACTTTTCAAGTAGCGAAATACATTTTCAGATACGCCCTGGAAAATTTAATATGCAATCAGTATATTATTTGATATGAGAATTACGTAATTGATGGGTGATAAATTCTTTGAGGAGCTTTCAAAAATATCCCTTACAAATAATAATAATAATATCTGGGGACAATGTAACACAGATCATCCTAGCCCCAAACTAAGCAAAGCTTGTACTACGGGTACCAGGCGACGATATACATACTTATATAGATAGATAAATACATAGAAAACATCCATGACTCAGAAACAAATATTCGTGCTCATCACACAAATATTTGCACTTACCGGGATTCGAACCCAGGTCCACCAGCTTCGTAGGCAGGAGCACTACCAACTAGGCTACGGTGACCGTCCGAGTATATAAATTGTGAGTTAACACTCACAATTAATATATTTAAGAGAACATCTTTTTTTAATTTAGAATACTAAAAGGATCTAAATGATGAGACAGCGTAAATGTCTTTCAATCCTCAGATTTTAATATAATATGCCATGTATTTTCTAGGCCAACAACGAAAATGATTCGTGAATGATCTATGAATGCCGAAATGTTCACAACAAGCGGGAAATATGGCGTGTCTGGCCTTGGCTAAAAATTTTGACTTTATGATGCCAGAGCTCTTCAGTTTCGTTTTAGCCCCAAATACCTTGTCCCGGGTACCCATATCCATAGGACGTGACTTATCCGCAGTGATAGGAATAGGTAGTTCCTATTTGCCTAAACTTCGAAGAACAGAGACAAGAAATGGAGACTTCCTTAGGACTATTTTTTTTCCGGGACATCTGCCCAGAAATTTGGTACAACACTTAAATACATTGATAAAATATGTTATTTCGAATAAGTAATTCGTCTATATTTACCTAAAGTTTGCGACTAGACATAAACATAATAAATAACATTCACAGTCGTTACAACCATAAAATTTACAGAATTTTTTTTTTGAGAACATTTTATAATGACTTTTTATCTTAGTACTATGAATCACAATATTTTTATAAAGAGCCGTACACGTTGCTAAGTAAATATCATCTTTCTAGCTCACTCTCGGCTACGTTTGATGAGATTTCTAAAGTTCAAATGTATAATTAAAAAAAAGATATTTTGTTTTTAAAATAATAAAACGGTATTTTTTGTCATTTTAGCATTTTCTATAGTAGGACGAATTTATCATTTCAAAAACAAAAGGTATTTGTATTTTATCTTAATGAAATATATATCTTAAGTATATTTAAAAATGTAAAATAATGGCCGTATCACATTGTTTAGTAAAACACTTCAACTTTAAAAATTTCTAAAAACATAATTTAATTTTTATTGCACCGAAAGTACAACACGACTCTTACGGCAGCGTATTTTATTATCTATTCTTAGAAATTAAAAAAGAAACCGCCATGGTCGCAAACCTGTGCGGCGCGGGGAGGGTCTACCGTAGTTAAAGTAAAAAATATGATTAATTTAATATTTATTAAAGTGTACTTAAATACTACCAAGCTTAGTGATGGTAGATAACTACATCTTTGGTGTCATAAAGAAATACTAAGGTGGACGAATTCTATCAAAATATATTATTTTTCTGGTCGGCTCTTTTTATATTTGAACCAAAATGGATTATGTCATTTGCGCATTGACTAAAATTTAAATTTATAGAAGAAAAATAAATTCAATAGCAATGACGCTACACGTGTTCATATTTTCTAACCGTATTTTGTATAAGAGCGTATAATGAAATCATAAAATCTTCAAATCGATACAATCGATGCACCTAGCTGGACACATCTCCCGCTTTCCCTTCCACCTCCTCGTGTCTATAAGGGTTCGTTTTTCCTTTTGAGGTATGGAAAACTATAAAATTTTATTTTATTTTAATGTTAAAGGTCCGAAACACAAAGGGACAAGTAAGAAACCAAATGAAGAGTTTTATTTAGACCTAGTACAATATGCTCATATTATATAATAAAAAAATAAAAAGTACCTTGGATTCAAGTAAACAATTTTAGCTTTCAAAAAATTCTTCCATAAATATAATTGCTGCAATTGTACAAATCGACAAAAGATACCTGAGCAATCATTGTTAAGAAAAGTTTATTTAGATAAGATTTATAAAACAAATATTGACTCGATTTATGAACAAACTGCAAATCAAAAGCTGACAAATCTTTAGACGAGACAACTGATTTTTAAGGCAGATATATGGTACATTTTCTTGAAAAACCTTTAAATGCGATCACACAAGAACCATTTTAGTTGCTTGCAAAGTACTAGAAATTGTTAATGGGAACACAATTGCCCAATTTGTAACAGACTGCCTTGTAAATATGTGGCGCGATTCGTATGAATCCAAAGTAGGAGACGTTGCTGTAGTATGCACTGATAGTGTAACGTATATGCTAAAAGCGGGACATGCTCTGAAAAATTATTTGCCCAACAAGATACACGTCACTTGCTTCTGAATCTCGTGGCAGAAAATATACGATACGAATACTCAGATGCAGATGAATTAATTTCAAACGTAAACAAAATTATAGTCATCTAATAGAGTGCGCTTGTTAAAAAACACCTTTCCCCACATGCCCCTCCAGAACCCGTTATTACAAGATGGGGTACTTGGTTGGAGGTAGTGTCATATTATGCAAAATATTACGAACAAATTAAAACAATTGTAAATCTTTTAAGAAGTTCCTAAGCGCTATCTATTAGGTGTGCCAAAAATTTTCTCCAAAAGGAAAACTGGAAATTGGACTTGGACTACATTGAGCAACATTTTAAAGATATATATATATATATATATATATATATATATATATACGGGTTAAAGAACTTACAAAAATCGAATTTAACTCTAACGGAATCCTTTGAAATATTTGACCACGTGAGAACTGTGCTAAGCTGGTGTTCGTCTGAGTCTATAAAAATAAACTCGAAAATGTCATGGACAGAAATCCCGATCTAGATAAAATTAGAGACGTATGTGACGCGATAACTGCAGGATGGGATGAGCAATCATACAATATGTACGCGCCTTTAACCTCAGTCGATGTTGAAAGGTCGTTTTCAACTTATAAATGGATTCTTAACATAAAACAAAATCGCCTGACAGTTGAAAATAGAGAAAAAATTATGATTGTGTATTTTAACTTAGATCATTCACCTGACAAAGAATCGTTTTTTTCGTTTTTAAGCTGATATAGAATAAGTTATTATTATCGAGTCATAAATTATAAATGTTATGTCTAGTCACAAGCTTTAGGTAAATATAGACGAATTACTTATTCCAAATAACATATTTTATTAAAGTATTTAAGTAGTAGTAGTAAGTAACAACACTTAAATACGTGTTCCGGAAAAAAAATTGTCCTAAGGAAGTCTCTGTTTCTTGTCTTTGATTTAGCTTTTTCTGTGGTACACTACATTAATACGAAAAACTTTATTCCGACAGTCACTAATACGAATGTCCAAATACCGATAGGTGCAAAATTCCGAATTATACAACTCCGATTTATCATTACTCTTATTTTTATAATTCCAAAATTTCAATATTCCTTAAGTTTATAATTACTCTTCTCAAAACACCGAGCTTCAATTGATGGAATAACAAAAAGTCCGATTTATAATTCGAAACGATAATTTGAAATATCAACAATATGAATAATAATATTTTGTTTCCATGGTCACATGTAACCTAACCTAACCCAAATGATTCACCAACAATAGAGGGGGTCTGCCACTCGGCGGCTGCATGCAGCATGCAAGCAGGCAGGCAACATGCAAGCAGCCATGCAGCATGCGAGCAGGCATGCAGCAAGCAAGCAGGAATGCAAGCAGGCATGCAGCAGGCATGCAGCATGCAAGCAGTCATGCAGCAAGCGAACAGGCATGCAGCAAGGAAGCAGGAATGCAACATGCAGCAAGCATTGTTTCTGTCATGGCTCCGGCGCTGCGGGGTTTAGGCGGCCCCACGCGAGCTTATCGTCGCAGATGGTTTTTTTTAACGCTCAACACCGCAGCATCGGCGGCGGGCCTTCAAGCCACCTGCTACTCAGCTCGCGGGCCGCCCCACCCCTCCGCGCCTACGCGGGCTTAAATTACACTCTAGGGTAGGGCAGACAGGACGACGTGAAGTCGGTTTTGCAGCGATTCGTTTCTGTCACCAAACTTTGTAGCACAACATGTTGACTTTTAGTTTATTCGAAGTATTGACAATCGGAATGTCGTTTTTCGGACTGAGAACCCTTCAAGCATTTGACTCTTCAATCGTATGAAAATCGGAAAACTAACAAATGGCATTTACGACTTTCGGTAAAATAAATTTCGTGATTTTAATAATAGACATTACAATTCTTAGGTATTATGAAATTCGGACTTTTGACAATCGGAACATCGAAATTCGGAAAAAAATATTTCGGAGTATTTGGGTGTTCCCCTTTTTCTGGTTTAGCTGTCCGACACAATATATGGTAGGTAGGTAGGTACGTCTAATGTCACTAGCAGCAAACTCCTGAAACTCTAGACGGCTGGTTACAATTTTAACTATATCAACTAACCATATCCATGCAGTAACAAGATCTTGCCTCTACCATGCATCTCAAGGCGATCAGTTGCATGTTGTAATATTTTTACCTGTTGCTGAAGACTATTAAGCAGCTGACACATGAAGTTCCGACATGTTTCAAATTCTGCTGCTAGACTAGTGGGCTGAAGGCTGAAAGTTGCTGGACTGCTGAATTTGTGTTTCCATATTAGTCATCTTTGTTTGGAAGAGCTGTCTGATCTCATCAAAGGTTTGTATTGACTCCATAGAGCTTAGTGAGACTGAGGTTCATGTGATTTGAGAAGTATTCTTCTTGTATTGCAGGAGATAACACTAAGCCATATCAGTAGACAGTATCAACTATTGAATTTTAGCATTGAGTACTATTTAAATAATAAATAAACAATTTTAATTTTAAATAATAATATAGAGAATAGCTTTAGTGTTGATATTACAACTACCCACACACCAAAAAATAGAAAATAATATATGGCGTGTCTGTTTCAGCACTATCAGACGCAAGTAGACATACTTAGATTAAAAAAATGTTATAATGCTATCAAGATAGCTTACCACTCAATCAAATTAGTATTTTATGTGATGGATGCATAACTTATTGAGTAGTAAAAGCTTTGATAACTCAGATTTATTATCACTTACCTTTTATAAACACCTTTCCTTTTTCTATTCATTTTATTCAGACGCATGTTAATTTTCACATTATAAGGCCGATTTTACGGACTTTTCGGACTAGCTTAGCAGCTCTGGTTAAACCCACATGCAAAGAGGATAAAACAACAAACTTTTCAAAACCAAATATTGAAGAAAATCAATGATATTGTCTGTTTTCGTCGTTTCGCCTTTTATTCCGCCATTTTTTATTTTCCCGCCAATTTTTTTATTATTTTTTTTAAGCTTACAGTTCCGCAAACTTATCTGGCCCGCTGGCAGCGTCGCTGTTATCGCATTTAGTGTTGCTAGTAACTATTTTTTGCAATAAAGTGGGTAAAAATAATATGCACATTGTAACGTAAATATTACTTCACTAAAAAGCAAACAAATACTGTCATTACAAATATTTATATTTTTATACAATAATTATGATCATTTAGGTACATAAAATGTATGCTAAGTGTCCTCTAACGGGGATACTCCAGGTATTATTATGTCACCGCAATTGTTTAATTCAGAAGTCATTACACCATGGTCATAATCACTGCTTTCACTTTCACTATCACTACCTAATTGATTGATGAAAGGCTCGTCTAAGTATCCATCCCTTTTTCGATACTCATTTTCAATATTTTTTACATGACCGCAATGCGTTTGCCATTCATTGACTGTTATTTTATCAAAAGCTTCTGAAATCAATGTAGGCATTTCAGAATTCGATCTACCAATATTCTGATCTGCTATAAATATTTGCATCTGCTTGCTCTTTTTCTTTCACAAGTTTTCTTACAAATCACTCCCCGGCACCTACAATGGAAATAGCAAAAATTAAATAAATAATTAATATTTTAAAATAAATAAATTCAAAGTGCGAGGGGGGAGTTTCGTATTTTTTCAGAAGCTGACAACACTAACCTGTAGCAGCAGCTACGCGTTCATACAACTTATTGAAGGGTATAATTGGTGCCTGGAAGTGTTTTTCTTCATTCATATAATTCAATACTTGTAATATAACGTTCCTCGCATCACTTTTTAAAGCTTTCGGCATTTTTCACAATTAAAAACCACAAAAAGAAAAATAAATACGTGCAACAAACAATCAATGGCAGAAATGTCAGGGAATAACAGCCGATTGACATTTCCAACTGGCGTCGTTAGTTCTACTTTTGGCCACCGGGCCAGATAAGTTTGTAGCACTATACTACCGCCATGTCTAGACTGATGGCTTCAGACGACCAACGTCATTACCTAGTTATTGTCAAAGAGTAAGTAGGTATATGGCGGGATTGGAATAATACCAAAGAGTTGGGTATTGGCAGTCTATGTTTATATATGTAGGTTATCTATGGTACCGAAAGGAAAATAACAAACTATTGTCACCTATGGATGTATAGTACCTATAGTAAAGTTATTATATTTTACTTAAATTTTGGGAGTTATTGGTTTTACCTGTGGGATACTAGTAACCGTTTTCACTGTGTTATACAAGGTGTAATATAAAATAAAAAAGATTTTTATTCACGTAGACTTTAAAAAAGTAGTCAGAACATGTTAGTAATATATATTTAATTTATAATTGTTTCTAGGTACATATATAAATAGGGGAGTAAATTTAAGGAGCACTGTCTAACCATGAAACTAAACCAGTTACAGAAAACCAGGTTGTTGACCATGAAAAATATATTTTTGGCTTTTATTGTTGTTTGGGAGTTCAACATATTTTCTATGTATTTTATATACACCACGTTGTTCAGTCTCATTGACTGGCATGTTGGTCTAGTGGTTAGTGACCCCGACCTAGCCAAAAATCCTGGGTTCGATCCCCATCCAGGACAAATCTTAGTGTGATGAGCACGTTTATATGTTCTGTTTCTGGGTGTAATTTACCTGGGCATGTATGTATTGAGAAATATATAATAATAATACTAGTAATGTCCTGCGACATTATTTACACACGGTCATCTGATCTCTAACTAAGCACAGCTTGTACTATTGAAACCATATAACTGATAAATATTACATACACTACTTTTCTTTTGTAAATTACATACTTACATAGATAATTACACCCAGATTCATGCACACAAATATCTGCCCTGGGTCGAACCCACGACCTGCGTTGTGAAAGGCAAGCATTTACCAACCACGCCAACCGATTGACAAAATAATAAAAAAATATGTACCTAGGTATGTTTATCAATCGTCTGGTTGCCATAGTTCAGGCACTGTCTAGTTTGGGATCAGATGGCAGTTTCTTAGTTGTCCCAATATATCTATTTATTTTTATTCACAGGTAAACTTAGATATTTAACTTAAGAAGTTAGTATTGAGTCACATTAGCTTGACCAAGAACAAGTGTTTAATTCATACATACAGGAGTAAGGATTATATATAGTATCGAAAATGAATAAAACCATCAACGCTTTTAGTAAATAAATATGTTTATACAGGTTATGTTGATTGAAGATACAATGCGATGAAACATACCTAAATAAGCATTTCTAATTATTTCAACGTTTTGCATGAGCATATAGGTACTTAAAATTATTTATCACGTACCTACATACCTACTTACTATTATTTACCGCTTTAGGTGAGGTTTATGTTTAATATATATCTATCTTACAAATAAATAAAATTGGAGTGTCTGTTTGTAATATTGAAATAACCGGTTTTTACTACATAAATATGAATATATATACGATACTTACACCAAAATAACATTTTTTACAATTTTTGTCTGTCTGTCTGTCTGTTTGTTCCGGCTAATCTCTGAAACGGCTGGACCGATTTTGACGGGACTTTTATTGGCAGGTAGCAGATGTAATAAGGAGTAACTTAGTCTACTTTTATTTTAGAAAAAGTCATTTATTTTACTAAAAAACAAAAAAAATACTAATTAACACGCGGACGAAGTCGCGGGCACAGCTAGTATAATATATAATAAGGATGTAGCTATTGTAAAATACACAACAACTTATTGTATCGGTAGTTATCAACCAAATATGACGCGTTTCCTTACTCGTGCCGAGTCATCCTTTACCTAACTACGTAATCTATACAAATAAATAAAATTGGAGTGGCTGTTTGTAATTTTGAAATAGCCGGTTTCTACTACATAAATATGTATATATATACGCCACATACATCAAAATAACATTTTTTACAATTTTTGTCTGTCTGTTTGTTCCCTTAGGCTACTTTTATTTTAGAAAAAGTCTTTTATTTTACAAAAAAACGAAATAAACTAGTTAACACGCGGTAGAAGTCGCGGGCACAGCTAGTTTGCTATAAGATAAATAATTGCACTGCATACCGACTACTACTAGTAATAAATTAATAATGGCAGAATATTTTTTAACAGAGTAGGTAACATATCTACCCATTTTCATTTTTATCTTTGTAAGGCATATGCAGAAACCCCACGCGTCTCAAAATACTTTTAGATCCGAATCTTATAAAACTTTCAAAATGGGTACAGTATACGATTTACAATGTATAGTATCTTCGTTTCGATTTACGTACACATAAATACTGGATGTTAGCTAGATGTCTGAAGAGGTTAATCGACGTAGGTACTTAAACCAAATTGGTGACAGAGGAGATCATTGTTTTCTAGATGGCTAAGCAATTGGGCAATCAAACCGAATGCCATAATCTTATAGAGTATGGATGTGATGGCAATGAATCTGCACTTCATCGAGTCTGCACGAATGTTCTTCTTCCAGGACTAAATGCGGTAGAGCGACAGAATTAGTAGTTTTAAAAATACTATGATGATGCCGAGTAAAAAGATGTCCGTGATTTTTAACGCTATTATTACCCTTATTCTACTAACCTCACTCTGTTGGGAGTTGGCAGGAAGAAAATTTGTTACTGAAATTCAAATTTATTTTATTCGCAAAAAATATGGGTACAAATAGATGGATGGAGAGTCTTAAAATAAGTTCCACATATTTTGTCGTACTGACATGCTAAAAATAAAAAAATATATTTACATAAGAACTAGCTTAGTTAAGATATTTGGTACAACTATTACCTACATGCTCAACAGTAGCTAATTATTATATTTATATTCAAAAAATTTCCTTAATATTATAAAATACATTATGTCCAAGCCATTCTTTCAACACCTTTTTCATTCGAAATAATGACTGTTCTCTGATGCCTTTGGGAACATTGTTAAAAAATTTAAGCACATCACAAATGAATTTTTTTGGATTAGCGTAGTTCTGCAATATAGCATTAGTAAGTATACATGTTGGATCTCTTTTGGCAATATTTGGATTATTGCGATGGGCAGTAATAAATAGTCTTGAATTATTTTTGACAAAGAAGCGCAAATGGAGCGCCTCTTTTTATTAAATCAATACTAATCGACACCTCCTACGTACAGTATCGTAACTGCATTTGACGAACTTTACAGTACGGCCAGATAAAGATGTGTAAACAGATTTTTCTTAACCATGACGACATGCAAAATCATATAAGTTGCAAAATTGGCACAGAAGTATTTAAATACGATTAACATAATGTAGTATATTCAATGTTTTTTTAATTTTCGTTACTTTTAATAAAAAGTCACATACAATATTTTACTTTGGGTATCACCACAAGCAAATTACAGTAAGTGTTAGATACTATACTATACGTGGAAAATTAATTAGAATCACGCATGGTATGTTATACATAAGATATTTTTCTATGTTTTGTCAGTATAAACGTGTATTGTAATTAATACTTACTGTACTTAACTATGGTAATATTTTAACAGTTATATCGTAAAAGGGAGAATTATTTTGAAAAAAAAGGAAATTATAGACGTTTATTAAAATAAAACAAACTCAATATGCATGCACTTTAATGAAAAATTGAAGTGAAATGAAATTTTACATAAAAAGTTTACCATATTTTGTAACAATAAAAAATAATATTATCTTTTAATAACTAGACGTATTGAATTTAAGACGTAATTCATCCTAAGTAAAAGTATGAAATTTAAGTCCTTTTAATTCTTAAACCGTACAATTCTATATTAGAATATTTAATTATTCACAATACTCTTTCAATCAAAATGTTACACATTTTAGTCATTTGCTATTAAAAAGTATTTAAAAAAAGGAAAATGCCTCAAAAACATAATAAGTAATACTTTTAATTTTGGTGAGAACTACTCGCAAAATTAAAATATCTTCTAAATTGTTTACCAATACAATAAAAAAGTAAAATATCAATAAACTTAAGGTAAGTACTAACATTTTTAAACTTTGGTGGAAACTAGACTCAAAATTAAATCTTCTAAATTCTTCAAGAATATAATTTTTAATTTGTTTAGTATAATAACAATGTTGTCAATCATAATCTTATATCTCATATATTTTTAATATCCTAATGAGATTTATCATTCATCATCATCATCATCATCATATCAGCCGAAAGACGTCCACTGCTGGACAAAGGCCTCCCCCAAAGATCTCCACAATTGCCGGTCTTGTGCTATTCGCATTCAGCATTTTCCAGCGACCCGCACAAGATCATCGGTCCATCTTGTAGGGGGACTGCCCACGCTACGTCTTCCGGTTCGTGGTCGCCACTCGAGAACCTTTCTGCCCCAACGGCCGTCGGCTCTACGAGCTATGTGCCCTGCCCACTGCCACTTCAACTTGGCAATTCTTCGGGCTATGTCGGTGACTTTGGTTCGCCTGCGGATTTCGACATTTCTGATGCGATCCCGCAGGGAAACTCCGAGCATAGCCCTCTCCATTGCTCTTTGGGTGACCTTGAGCCTTCTAATAAGGCCCATAGTGAGCGACCACGTCTCTGTTCCGTATGTCATCACTGGCAACACACACTGGTCGAAGACTTTCGACTTGAGACACTGCGGTATTTTGGACGAGAGGATGTTACGTAGCTTCCCGAACGCTGCCCAGCCGAGTTGGATTCTACGATTGACCTCCTTCTCGAAGTTGGACCTACCTAATTGGATGGTCTGTCCTAGGTAAATATAGTTCTCTACAACTTCGAGTGCAGAGTCACCAACTTTCAATTGAGTGTGTGCAACATGGACGTTTGACATGATTTTCGTCTTATCCATGTTCATTTTCAGACCCACTTGTTGAGAGACTCTGCTGAGGTCATCGATCATTGTACCGAGGTCTTCCATGGTCTCAGCCATGACTACGATATCATCGGCAAATCGAAGGTGAGTGATGTACTCGCCATTGACATTGATGCCAAAGCCTTTCCAGTCCAGAAGCTTGAAGACGTCTTCCAATGCAGCGGTGAACAGTTTCGGAGATATAACATCTCCCTGTCTCACGCCTCGCTGCAAGTGGATAGGTTTCGAGATCTGGTCCTGGAGTCGCACTGACATAGTGGCGTTTTCATACAAATACTTTATCACCTCGATATACCGGTAGTCAATTTGGCACCTTATGAGAGACCTCAGCACGGCCCATGTTTCGATAGAATCAAAGGCTTTCTCATAGTCCACAAACGCTAAGCACAGTGGCTTGTGCTCTTCGGTCTTCTGTATAACTTGCCGCAGCGTATGTATGTGGTCTATGGTGCTAAAGCCTTTTCGGAAACCGGCTTGTTCGGGAGGCTGGAAGTCGTCAAACCTGCGCGTGAGACGATTCGTAACGACCCTCGAAAACAACTTGTAAACATGGCTCAGCAGTGTGATGGGTCTATAATTCTTCAATAGGGTCTTGTCGCCCTTTTTGAAGAAGAGCACCACCACACTTCTGTGCCATGCTTGTGGCGTTTGACCATCTAGTATGACGGAGTTAAATAACTTCTGAAGGGCCCGTAGGATTGGTGTACCACCGCCTTCAGAAGCTCTGCTGTAACTCCATCATCGCCAGGCGCCTTGTTGTTCTTGAGTTGTTTGAGAGCCATTCTAATCGCGTACAGGCTGACGTCCGGGATGTCTTCGGTGTAGTGTCGGGTTAGTCGTGCTCTGGGATCTGAGGCATGACTTTTGACAGGTGGCTGTGTTGTCGTATATAACTGTCCGTAGAACTTCTCGATCTCTCCCAGCAACTCAGGTTTAGACGTGACGATTCTACCATCCTCAGTCTTCAGCTTCGTCAGTTGGCTCTGTCAAACAGACAGAGGTCTTGGGAACACTTTAGAGCCTTTGTTCCGCTCGATAGCCTCTGTAATACTAATTGTATTAAATTGGCGCGTGTCGCGAGTCAAAGACTTTGAGATCTGTCTGTTGAGCTGCCGATATCTGGTAGCATCATCTGAGGATGTCAGAACCATTTTCCGTCTATCTTCCATAAGTTGCAGGGTAAAGTCAGAGATCTTTTTAGTTCTGTTTGTACGATGGGCCTTCAAGACCTTAGACCCAGCCGTATGGACAGCTTCTACGAGCCTGTCATAGTAAGAGTCCACTTCCTCGCAGTCTGCTAGGCATTCGAAACGGTTTTGCAGTTCGAGCTGAAATGGTTCGGGGTTTTGGACGTGGATAGGTAAAGGTCGGAGCGTAGACTTTATCAGTCGGGACCTCTGGAGTTTGACATTAAGGTTCAATGAGCCTCTGACCAGTCTGTGATCGCTCCCGGTTTTAACCACATTGATCACGGAGACATCATTGAACATCTGTCGTCTCGTCGACAAGATAAAGTCTATCTCATTTTTAGTTTTACCATCAGGGCTCACCCAGGTCCATTTGCGGTGATCCGGCTTCCTGAAGAAGGAATTCATCATAAAGAGTCCCTCCTTCTCCATGAAGTCGGCCAACATTTGGCCCCGGGGGTTCCGGTCTCCAGTTCCAAATTGCCCCACTCTCAGCTCATTACCGAATCGTTTGCCCAGCTTCGCGTTAAAGTCCCCCATGACCACAGTGAAATAGGAGTTAGAGGTATGTATGGCTCTGGATATGTCCTCATACATAACCTCGACTTCATCGTCGGAGTGTGTCGAAGTGGGTGCGTATACCTGTATAACCTTCAACGAATACCGCTTGGTGATTCTGAGTATAAGGTACGCAACCCTCGTCGACACACACTCGATTTTCACTAGGTTGTTCACGAGGGACTTGTGGACTATGAACCCGACACCACCTTGGGATATTTGGTCACCCTCCCGGTAATAGAGCAGGTTTCCGGATTTTCATTATTATCGAGTCCTCCCCCTCTCTTCGGACTTCAGATAATCCTACAATATCCCAATGTAACCTGCTCAATTCTTCCTCCAGTTCGGTTATCTTCTCGTCGGACCGCAGTGACGTGTGTTATATGTTGCCAGGGCCAGAGGTCGTCGGTGTTGGTAACGCGGAATCTGCCGGGGATTCTTAGCACCCCCTGCCCTGCCGTAACCACGGCTGTTACCACGGCTGGGAATAGCAGGGCTGCCGGGGACTGGGGGCCGCGGTTTGGTTGTGTCCATCATTTGAGGGGATTTGCCATAATCGCCACGCTTGGCAGACGGGTTGGCGATCGCAGTAAGGTGGACATGGTACTCAGGAGAACGCTGCTGCCCGTTCTCTGGTGTATATATTTCCCTCGGGACGACTTTTACGTCCCCCCACGGGATGAGAGGGGGTGGTGATATTCTTAGGCCGTCACCACACAGCAACAGCAAGCACAGATTTATCATTATTGAAACGAATTCCTCTACTATATAGGGCTTTCCATATTTTTTAGCCCACCGAACTAAACAATTCACACGGAAAATGTATAAATAAGCGTGGTCTAAAAAGCAGTGATAGATTGTTGCCTGATACAAGGTAGCTGCATATACATAGCACACACCGATTTCAATTTTGACGTGCACAATTGTCAGACCGAAATCGGAATTCATTTGTTCCTTTATCTTTTTATATTGCAATATAATTGAACAACCAACTCGATACCTCGTATCATCACTGTAAAATTAAAGGCAGCCAACTTCCGTTTATAATAAAGAACACTTATGTTCCCATATGGAGCAGTTAGGACTTTTTGAAAACCAGAAGTCACGACAACCAGTTCACTTATTAAAAATGTATTAGGAACATTTTCTTGGAAACTCTTGATCTTCTGAATTAGTCGGTAGTCGGTAAATTATTGTAAAATTACGTCTTGTAATGGTATCAGTGAACTGTCTGTCTTTTTATTTTGTTTAAAAGTTAAATTTGCTTTAAAAGCCCATAGTTATTCGCGATTACCAAGGCCCCAAAATGTATTAAAAATGTGAAGTCTGGTGTCATTGGTCGAACATTTTTGTCTGCAGTTCACAGGACACATTGGTTTTAAATATTTATCTCGCCTTATAGTTCCATTACGACTCTAATGAAATGAAATAATGAAATTTATTCAGCACTTGGGTATTTACATACACTTGTACTAGTCAAGCTCACAATGCAATACATAAACATAGTGGAATACAATATTAAAGTAACAAAAATATTTTGAATTAGTCCTTCTGTGCGAGTTACTAAGCTATTAGTGTTTCAATTTGCAACACTGCACTAAAATTATAGAATTGAAAACAACGAGCAGTTGGCTAGCGCTAAAGGCTCTCATCCCGTAATTTAATTTAAGTGACTAATACCTGTACCGTATGGTCATAGCACAGGCAGCCGCTGAAGTAAAAAGACGGAATTCGAAATGAGGGGTATAATTACTTGTACGGGATTACCGAACACGTGTTAAGGGGCCAACGTGATCCTTGCTGCTGAGGAATCTACCCTAGCTAGCCAGCGGTTTTCTCTAGCAACCTAGGTGGATAACCCGGAGAATACAGTTTCATACAGTTTACCCATTTTTTTTTTGCTTTTCCTTTTATCTTTCCATTCAGCAACATGTAGATGTCTACCATTTCCTTTATCTTTTCTTGAGCTTACTACCCGTTATCTAGAAGGTTGAGGTGTATATTTTTAAAAAGAAGAAAGTGGCGTGTTTGGTTGCGGTGTAAATAATAAATCAGTACTCCATGATTGTACTGAGTATAGTGGCTGAATAATATTTTCAATATATTTTTGTGGTCACAGTCGTAATCTGGGTGATTGGTCGTACAATCTGGAGATGGGTGTCGTTTCATGTCAATGTTTTATTCAATGGTGGAGTAAGTATTAGATCCTGAAACATTAATGGTAAAAACAGAGTTATAAACACACATGATTGATATACGTAATGTAAATTACTTACTTTGCTGTTGTTCTAACGATGATATTTGACTGAAAGAGATTTCCTCAGAATCAGATGATAAATCCATCATTGCGTTTATTTCATCTACATTTGCGTTAAATGGAACATGGGATTCTGTCGAAAAAATGTAAAAAGTATTATAGATAAAGTTTTTCAAGTGGAATATAATAGTAAGTATTTTAACTTAACGAAGTTAAATACCGTATGTACATTAAAAAATAGCGTCAATTCGATGTAGTGTATCGTAAGTCTAGATGCGAGTGATATTTTGGAGATTTATCCGATGTAAAATATTTTAACTGCAACTTAAGATATAAAATAAATTGCAGAATACGGAGTATATAACCGTAATTAATATTTCCGATATTTTACTATAGAATATTTAAAATGTTATTTGTAATGTTATTTAATGAATATATTAGTGAATGCAAGTAATAAAAAACAACATACCTACCCTTTTCGAAGGCTTCTGAACATCAGAAATAAATACAAATATAATATTATCATCACAGTTTGAATCAACAACGGTCAACGGTTCGTGAGAAACCACAACATTATCATGTTTAATACTGAATTCACCATTTATCTAGATCTAGATAACATTTTTAACCGGTAATTATTGTACTTGACGCTATAATAATAAAATAAAATATAAACAAATTATTAACTTCAAACACGCGCGTGCGTCCTTCGCGGGTACATTGTCGTAACAAATAGTTACGAGTCGTTTGCGTAGGACAACAACACCCCGTTCCCCTCAAACCTAATCGTAAGTAATAATACGCTCCTAAACTTTGGGACAAAAGGTACATAAGATATTTAACGGGTTGAGTATTTAGGTTTCTGTTGCGAATTTCCTAATTCAAGTTAACACATACGTTAATATATATGAAAAGAAGTTGTTTTATGGAAAAAAGCTGAAATCGACTTTTTGTTGGTTACGATAATATACGTAGGAGGTGTCGACTTGTTTAATGTATTTTAATAAAAATATAACAATAGTACCTATGTCTTTCGTCATCATATTGCGTAAGTACCAAACTTTTCTTTTGACGACTGATCAACTGGTAGTTGATCAGTCGTCCAAACAAAAGTTACATATCACGAGATTATTTATGGTCGAAGGTACCTGATTTGTTCTATACAGTCTGTGATAATTTTACTTTTGTCTATTTCAATGATGACAAATATTTCAGGAAACTGGACTAGACGCAAATGTCATATCTGTCAAAATTGTCAAAATGAAAATGTCAATGTCAAAATTCTCTGAAAAAAACTCAAAGCCATCGAATTTTTTGACGAAGTGTTTACGTTTCATTCGGTTTAATAATAAGAAAATGATTAAGAACGCGGGCTTGGGGGCCAATAGGCCCCTCTCAGGTCAGTTGTATAAGTATACAAATGTCGTGAAGGGCTGGCAGCAGCGGTGGTTTGCCGTTGATCCTGAGACAGGAGTTCTCTCGTATTACTTATTTGATGGACCAGGAGATACGATACAACCTGGGCAGCCGGCTAGAGGCGAGGTAAGCTAGTTTACTAAGCGTCTTACATTTATCTTAATGCTTTGAATTGTAATAGAGCAAGCAATAGTTTGTAGCTGCTGGCTTTGGCTCTAGACCTTGTTTACATACCTAGTAATTCCTTCATATATTCTTAAATATTGGGCCTTTATTTTATTTTCTATGATTGAAAGAAGAAGTAGAAATATTAGATTAACTGCTTAAAATTTATAAGAGTAATATTATTGTATGGCTTGCAACATTTAAACAAACATTTAAAAGTACTGGGATCACCTAAGATGAGTTCTATGTTTGCCTGATGCCTGATTATACTTATCTAAGACCCTGCCTATTCTCCAAAGTAAAGAAAGTACTGTACACCAGTTTATTATGAATCATAAACACACACCCAGAAGACCAGTTCTTTCATTATTTAAGTTAAATTAGCTGAATTAAAATATAATTATAATAATAATCTGAGATATTATTCACAGTCACACATAGCCATCTGATCCCAAACTAAGCATAGCTTGTACTATGGAAACCAGATAACTGTTATACAACATATACTATTTTTATTTTGTAAATACAAACATATACAGGCTTACAGGTTAAGTCGACCTAGATCCTTTAAGAGGTTGTAGTTTCTATAATTTCTGACTGATTTGTCTATAAAACACCATACCCCAAACTTAACTGTTTTCAAAATACTGGACTTTGAAGGTTTTTTGAGATAAAATCGGTTTTATGACTATTGGCCTATATTTTTTTGAGGGTTTTGCCTCTAACTGCGTGTGTTTGCAATTTTTGTGTAGTAGATAAGTTGTTTTATTATTCTCAACACTAAAATAGCAGTTCACTGAACTGACTGGGTCGTAGTAGACGATTGATAGTTATAAATTGAAATAAATTCGTCAAAAAATATTTTTTCTTTCTGAAATAATAAAAGAAAAGTCTATGACAGTTATGCTGCAGATGTGCTTAAAAATATCTACATTTCATCAGCTATCCAACAAGGTATAACAAGCTAGGTTATTATCAGAATTCTTAGTAAAAAACTTCGATGAAAGGCTCTCGGGTAGTAGTAAAGATAACAGTACTAATTTATCACGGGTCAGAAAACAAAATAAAACAATCCAAATAGGTACAAAATGACATCTATTACTGCTATTTTTACAGAAAGTCATGATTCATGTTCCACATGGCCGCCTCTGTTTCGCACACATATTCTCATTCTGTGTCTTAATCCACTCTTTACTACACCAGTTGTTAAACCCCTTCTTATTTCATTTGCCGCATCGATTATTCTCTGTCTCAAAACATCAACAGATGTGATTGGATTAGGTTCGTTGTACACCAAACTCTTCATGTGTCCCCACACATAAAAATCCATGGGGGTCAGGTCTGGACTTCTAGCTGGCCACGGTATGGGTCCACCTCTTCCGATCCACTTATTAGGATAATTAGTGTCTAGCCATTCTCTGACACTTCTCCTGTAGTGTGCAGGACAACCGTCATGTTGAAACCACATATCACGAATGAGATAGAGTGGTACGTCGTCTAGTAAGTCGGATAAATCTTCTCTTAAAAAGTTTTCATAATGTTCTCCATTTAAATTGTCGGGAAGAAAGTAAGGCCCAATCAAATGGTTTGATATGATTCCCATCCATACATTCAAACTGAATCGTCTTTGTGATGCCTTTGGCCACTTCTTATTGGGATTTCTTTGAACTTTTGGGGCCCAATAATGAACATTGTGGTAATTGGTTATGCCGTCTTTATCAAATTTGGACTCGTCTGTCCACAAGATCTTTTTAAAAAATGATGGATCTTCTAAATCTGCATTGAGCATGAATCTGCAGAAATCCAACCTCCTCACAGGATCTCCTTCTTCGATGGTGTGTACCGGCGTGTAATGATAAGGATAGAGGCCGGCAGTATTCACCGTAAACCATACTTTCCACTGCGAGAGTCCAAGTTCTCGGGCAACAATATTGGTCGAAGTAGTTGGATCCAATCTAAACCGTCGAACTATTTCATTGTCTTGCTCTTCATCATCATCATTGACACGTGGTCTACCCAAGTCTGTTCGTCGCCTCGAAACAGAGCCAGTCTCTCGAAGTCGTCGGTAAACTCCGTCAAAGACACTAACATCCGGTACTCGGCGGCCTGGGTAACGTGATATGTATTCATCACGAGCTCGTGCGGATACACAATTGCAGTACCCATAACAAATCAAAATATCAGCATATTCCTCGTTCGTGTAGGTCGTCATCTTCAACAGTTCCAAATCAGAAGCACAAATCAATAGTCCAGTTTGCAAGCACAGTCACGATTTGAAAGAAACAGTCCAGAAATCCAAGCCAAGTCGAATGAAAAACCAAGAGCACTAAGAATCGCATCTACTACAGACGAATCGCGTAAGCAGACTAACCAAACAATAACAACAAAATGGCTGTGGTTTTTTTTTCTCGCTCACACCTAATTACATTGTATGATATCTCGCTTGCACGCACCGCAGTCCCATGAAGAACAATAGGCGCAACAAGTAACGCAAGGAAACACGTTATCTTTACTACTACTACTACCCGAGAGCCTTTCATCGAAGTTTTTTTCTAAGAATTATAATAATACCCTAGCTTGTTATACCTTGTTGGATAGCTGATGAAATGTAGATATTTTTAAGCACATCTGCAGCATAACTGTCATAGACTTTTTTTTTATTATTACAGAAAGAAAAATTATTTTTTACGAATTTATTTCAATTTATAACTATCAATCGTCTACTACGACCCAGTCAGTTCAGTGAACTGCTATTTTAGTGTTGAGAATAATAAAGCAACTTATCTACTACACAAAATCGGAAACACAAATAAATTAGAGGCAAAAAACCCAAAAAAATATAGGCCAATAGATGTAAAACCGTTTTCGTTTTTCAAAAAAGCTTCAAAGTCCAATATCTTGAAAACGGTTAAGTTTGGGGTACGGTGTTTCATAGACAAATCAGTCGGGAATTATGGAAACTATCACCTCTTAAAGGATCTAGGTCGACTTAACCTGTAACCCTGTATAGATAATTACACCCAGAGTCAGGACAAACACACTCAACTGGCCTCTCCAAATATGTTATTCATATCCTTTCAATTTTGTTTTCTTCAATAACGAAAATGACTCACTGACAATATTTCATGTATATCATAGGAAAGGTGAAATGAAATAATGAAATTTATTCAGCATTTGGGTATTTACATACATCTGTACTTGTCCAGGTCACAATGCAATACATAAACATAGTATAATACAGTAATTAAAGCAACAATATATTTTGAATTAGTCCATCTCTGCGGTCTGTTTGACATGAATATAGAATCTTCCATGTGGACAACAGGTCCTGGGTGTGGTTTCGGTAGTTATGGCATTTTCTGAAAGGGGAAGTGGTTGCCAACATACAAACTATGACCATCATACTGTGATCTCCAACCTGCCTGCCTAGTGAGGTAATAAGGGTGCCCTGTGGTAAGGTTAGGTCTGGGTTATTACAGCAACCTTTTGCCAGAACCAATCTTAAGCAGTTCTCGGTTATATCTCGAATAGCAGAAATATACAATGCTATGCAGGGAAGTTGATGTTTTTAAGGATCTATTACCTACTTAAATAAAAATAATATCTTGGGTTTTTTAAGTAGGCTTTTAATTAGTGTAGTATTAGTTTTACAAACTAAATATAAAAATATGTTTCAGTTTTTGTTTTGAATAGTTTATTATATTTAGTTATTAAATATTTTATGTATAATTTATGATATCAGTGATATGTTCAAGTCGTCAGATGACCAGAGAGCTGGCTCGTACTTAAAACAACGTATTAGCCTCGCTATTCAACGGGGTAATGTGGCCAGCTTTCTGGGCACCTTGCCCGCAGGCAACAATTTAAATTCAGTTTTTTATTTATAGGTATTAAATATTATAGTATGTAAGTTTTGGTTATTGTTAATATGCAAATTAATCTCTATAAATAATTTAATGAAAATAAAAAAAAGTTTATGATATTATTGTATATGAAGTTATTCTTTTATTATTTATGATGTGCGCATAGCCAGTTGCAACCACAACAAGGTTTGGTGGGGTAAAGCACCTAGGCACAAAGTTAGGCTATGGATGGGTCACTGTCAAAATGGTTTAATTTATGTCTGTGCTTCTGAGGGCATATTAAACTTGTAGTCTTTGTTGTTGTTGTTAGACAACAGTCATTAAGCTGTTTCACAGGCCTGCTGGGCCGCTTGAACAATTCTGACACCACATAAAAATGAAAGAAAATTACTTCTATTTATATATGTACTTTGCATGTTTATATCAGTCGGACGGTTGCCATAGCCTAGTTGGTAGTGCTCCTGCCTACGAAGCTGGTGGTCCTGGGTTTGAATCCCGGTAAGTGCAAATATTTGTGTGATGAGCACGAATATTTGTTTCTGAGTCATGGATGTTTTCTTTGTATTTAAGTAATTATCTATCTATATAAGTATGTATATCGTCGCCTGGTACCCATAGTACAAGCTTTGCTTAGTTTGGGGCTAGGATGATCTGTGTGGTATTGTCCTGTTATATTATTATTATATGTGTAGCTTAGTTCAGTTTCATATTTAGCTTCTAAAGTTTCTTCCACTATTTATATTACACAAAGTATAAAAAAATATTAATATTTTTGTTGTATATATATTTCCAGGCACATTTAGCAGCAGCAGTAATATGTCCAAGTGATGAAGACTCCCGTACTTTCACCATCAACTGTGCGTCTGGTGATATGCTCAAGCTGAGAGCCACAGATGCGAGGGCACGGCAGGAGTGGGTCAATGGCTTGAGGGCTATAGCTGAAATACACACAAAGGTATCATTCCATATCAGTTATGTTATAGTTTGTTAACAATAATAGGGAGAATTATGCTACTACTAAGTCTGCATTAATGATGAAGTATGTACCTGCATGTACGTACATGCTCATGCAGGCAATGCTGCGAGCGCTAAACTAATTCGGATGGTAAAAGTTAATTGAATACAAATAGTAAGTACCTTGTAATATAGTAATTTGTACACTAACATCTGCATCATCTCTGTAACTCCTTTCTCTCCCTAGGTTGCCTGGCAGAGATCACATTTCATGATAAGACCGCCAATTGTAGTATTATAATTTGTATGTTCTCGCTTTGTATTCTTAGCTAGATGCGTTCACCAGTCTCTAAGTGATTGTTGAGGTTAAGAAACTAGGCTCGCGGTGATTCTATAGATAGGTGACCGCCAAAGTGGTTTAATTTCTAAGCGTCTCCGTGCTTCAGAGGGCACGTTAAGCTGTTGGTGCCGGTTGTAGTCTTTGACAACAGTCATTAAGCCATTTCAGAGGCCTACTGGGCGGCTTGAACCACACTGACAGTAGGGTAACCACTGCCCATAAGTAAGTATTGTTTCTTTAGGTGTACAATAAAAAGTTAGTTAGATAAACTTGATATCTATGATTCATGCATGACGCACCTATTCACGAGAATCTTATCATAATTATATCAGCCCAATGACGTCCACAGCTAGACAAAAGCATGAATATAACAACTGGTGGACATTCGTGTATTTTTGTGCTGTGACTGCCTCGTCGGTCTAGCGGTAGCGTGTTCACCCGCAGAAAACGAGGTCCTGGGTTCAAAACCCAAGTCGACCCAAGCACCAGTCGACCAAAAGTGATTTTGGGACTTTTCTATAAAAAGACAAATTTCTCAGCATCCGCTCGAAGTTGGCGGTATAATACTTCCGTGCCTACGAGAGCAAGTAAAGCCGTCGGTCCTGTACCTGACCTCTCCGGTCGTGTCGCTAGGCGTCCCATCGGATCATGAGAGTGATGGAATAGAAAGTGCTCCTGTGTTTGCGCACACACTTGTGCACTATTATATGTCCCGCGCAGATGGCTATTGACACTGGCCGCCGTGGCCGAAATTTGGCTAGGAGGACATTATTATTATTTTTCACAGGTTTATGTATATTTTCAGGCAATGGGTGCCAACCCTCCCCTTCAGCCGAGGGAACAGCTAGCGGTCCACGACGCCATGGCATCTGCCAGACAACAGTTGCAGGCCACAGAGCTTAGGTAATGCCATTTAACTGGTCTGTTGGTCTAATGGTTAGAGACCCTGGCTGATAAGCTAGAGGTTGTAGGTTCCCCATCCTGGGGCTCTACCGGCTAAGTCGCCGAACATCGATTTCTTAGATGGTGTTCAAATAAATAAAGGTTAAAAATGACTTAATCAATCGTTCAATCGGCTTCCATGAGCACATGTGACGTCATAAATGGTCCGGAATCGATTGTCAACTTTGAAGCCGATTTAACGATTGAGTAATTTTTAATCTTTATTTATTTGAACGCCATTTAAGAAATCGGTGTTCGGCGACTTAGCCGGTAGAGCCCCTGGACAAATCTTTGTGTGATGGCCATGATTATTTGTACTGTGTGTGTGTGTTCCCCGCGGTTGTCCCCGCATTAAACTTTATAAATTACAGCGTATGTGTTAATCCAGGGTGTCAGCTAACTCCTTACCAAATTTTAATCAAATCGCTCCAGCTGTTTAGACGTGAAGAAGTAACAAACATACACACTCATAAACTTTCGCCTTTATAATATTAGTGTGATATGATGTTTTTGGCGTGGTTGGTAAATGCTTGCCTTTTTATTGTGCATGAACATATCTGTTTGTCCTGAGTCTGGATGTAATTATCTATATTATTATTTATCTATCTATATAAGTATGTATATCGGCGCCTGGTACCCATAGTACAAGCTTCGCTTAGTTTGGGGCTAGGAAGATCTGTGTGACATTGTCCCTAGATATTATTATTATTATTTACAAAAGAAAAGTATTATATTTAGGAAACAGCTAGACTTCCATAGGTAGTACAAGTTCTGCTTAGTTTGGCTCAGTTGGCCATATGTAAATAATGTCGCACGATATTATTATTATATCATATAATAAAGTTTATTAGTAGTCTGGTTGCCATTGAACAGGCTCTGCCTAGTTTTGGATCAGAGGACAGTGTGTTAGTAGTCCCACTTGTCCCAAGGTTTTTATTTATTTATATCTCTGGGAACTTGACGTCCAGACAGGGTAACAGTATTGGAGGCTGATAAATAAAAGCTTAGGATATTCAGGAGAAGATGTTAACTTTATTATCTAGTACCATGACAAGACAGATATTGACAGGAGTGAATAAAAATATAATAATTCAAATATAAGATTTTATAACATGCCAGTGCTTTGATTAGTAATTATAAAGTAGGTTTCAACAATATCTGTGCTTCAGATACGGCAGGGGCCGCTGAAGTAATAAGATGGAATTCTTCAGAGAGGGTTTGTCAGAGGGATTGAAGGAGCTATCGCTGTCTCCTCACTGGCGACACCCATCCTTGTTAATTTGCAGCATTTTCCAGCTACGTATAAGAAGAAACCCAAAAGAAACGTCAACCTTGTTTATTCGTCCCTGGATGAATGTTTACTGATCTGTGTTTTAATTCCAGTGATGCAGCCCTGGCGAGATGTATAGAATCTTCAGATTCACCATTTCCACATACGGATCCTGATCTCTTACTATTGAAGGTAGGTGTATTATTTAAAATGCTTGAATCATGTATAATAACATCTTCATGCGTACTGTGAGCCCGTGGATGCTAAAGCCCCAAACCAGGGATCCTTCTGTGGCCTAGACTTCATGCATATGAAGTCAGGGCCACAGAAGGATCCCCACAGGATACAAATTGATATTTTCTATAAATAGAGTACTATATTGTTTCGGTTAACTGACACATGATAAAGAACAAAATAAAAATGAATTAATAAAAGAACAGAACAGGAATACATAATACCAGTACTAATAAGATAATTAACACAAATAATTGTTGGTGCGGTTGGCAAAAACTTGCTTATCACGCCGTAGGTCGTGGGTTCGATTCCTACCCAGGACAGATATTTGTGTGTATGAACATGTCAATTAATGAAATTCTTCTATAATGGCTTTGTGGATAAACAACCACAATTTTGCAAATGTCAGGGTGAAGTGATAGGCCGTCAAACGATGGACATTGTATGGTCAAAAGAGCATCCACAGTTTTGCAGATGAACATATCCGTTTGTCCTGAGTCTGGTTGTAATTATCTATATAAGTATGTATTTACAAAGAAAAAGTAGTATATGTTGTATATCAGTTATCTGGTTTCCATAGTACGAGCTCTGCTTAGTTTGGGATCAGATGGCCGTGTGAAAATAATGTCCCAAGATATTAATTAATTAAATGACACTAAAAAGACTTATTATTACATCAAAAAACTTATTCACGAAGTAAGTAAAAAATAGTGCCCATAATGTTTGTTGTTATGTTTAGGCGACGTCTGCTGCCAGCATGCAGTGCCTGCTGCAGTGCCTCGGCATGCTGCACCGCCAGCAGCAGTGCGCCACGCTCAGCCTGTCCAGCAAGCACTCCGACGCCGACCACCACTAGGCCGGCGGCACCTAGCATGTCAACATTCCTTTCTAATTAGATATTAACCTCCTCGTTAACATAAGAACTTTGAACCCATGAAAATGGAAAATAATACTGTTATGAGATGTAGTGGCAGTGGCGATAGGTTCATATAACCCTACGTCTCTCGACTTGCCTTTAAACACCATAAAATTATGGTTGATATCATAATAATGTGAACAGAATATCGACAAAAAGTTTTGAAAAACTGAATGATCATTAATTGCGGGAAAATGAACTGTATGATAAATATAAACTGATACGAGTATAGGATGTAGTGGCAGTGGCGATGGGTCCATATAACACTACGCTACCCGACTTGCCTTTAAACAAATAATGAATGTTTGAGATCACAATAATGTGAACAGAATATCAACAAAATAAGTTAAAAAACTGAATGATCATCAATTGCGGGAAAAAGAGAAATTTTAATCATAATGTTACTATTTTTCTGCAATTAATGATAATTTAGTTTTTTTAACACTTTGTTGATATTATGCCTTATATCAATCATAATATAAGACACAAAAGGTATTCCTAGTCATAAAATAACAACATAAAACAAAAACCAACAATTTAGATTGGGTTTTACTTTTTTGACATTTTTGTTTTAAGCTTTTTAGCGGTGACTGTGAATTTTTTGTATCAAAGTTAAGTAGTTAAATTTAGTTTGGAAGTTATTTAACCCTTAATTGGGCCTAGCGTATGTTCACTCTTATTGCAACATAGTAGAGTTTAAAATGATATGGTAACTATTATATCATCATCCAATTAAGGGTTAAAAAAAACAAAACGTTGTGTGGTTTTATGAAATCACGATTAAACTTTGTCTCTTATGGCGTCAATTTAATTCATTGTTGGACATCTTTCCATTATTCTTGATAAGTCCCTCTTTGACCGATTTATTTGACTCACTAGCTATATCGTTGTCCATCACGATCAAGTGAACCACAACATTTTATATTAATACACCGATCAAAACACAAATACCGTGCAGCACTTGCACAAATGAGTGACAATGTAAATGCTACACGGTCAGCGGATGCGAGCCATGGGCGCCGCCATATTGCGACATGCGATAGATGGAGGAACAAAATTGAGGTGATGTAGAAAAGCTTCACTTAAAAATACCGATGTGGTTGTTGTCAGCACATTAATAAACATATCAAAACTATGAGGCTGGCACAGCATGTGATTTCTTGTTATCTGTTACGGTCGCAAGAAACTGCTTGCAGCGGCTTCTCATGTTATCGGCTTCCCCTATGGAATATATCGCCCTTAGCCACTCGTAAGATTTGTAGATCCTGTTTTTATAATGTAATAATGCATTGCGGTTTTAAATTATATTGTTAAGTATTAAGAGTTTTGTGGAATTAGACGTGTTTTACGAATTTAAAAATCGCACTTTTTGTTTAAAATGTACATTTACTTAAGTAGTATAGATTTGAAACAAAAAGTGCGAACTCCTTATTAAAACGACTGTCTGCACCCTGATTATGATCTCTATTAAATTGTTTTCATTATTAAGTTCGAAATATGCGACAGACAGTGCGATCGCCTTTTTAAATTGACTTAACTCAGTCGCGATATGTTGCCATCATATTTTGGACTCTATTGGCTTGTAATAAAGTTCAAAATCAATAAATTAGAAACATACCAACTGCCTAAGTAAATGGTTAATTATACATACAAAGTACAATTAATTAGGCCGGTAGTAGCAACTGAAATTACGCTGCTATAGAAGATAGCGTTCTTTTCCTCTACGAGGACATAGACTATTAAAGTACCTTCATTTTAACCGATTCAATGCGGATGGCACCCGAGAGGTGCCATGGAAATATTTTACCTGTGGCGTATGGTTTACGTTCAATATCGAGTCGCAACTAAACTTGAAAGACAAAATGACAAATGAAGGATACGCAACAAGTTACAATTCACGGTAGATGGCGCTTTGAGAGCGCCATCACATTCCCTGGCGCTTGGCTCCTCAAAGGCGCCACGAAATATTTGGTAGCCTACCGCACTGAATCTGTTTAGTAGTAATAATTACCTCCTGCTCGAATTACGGCCACGGCAGCCAGTGTCAATGGATACTAGTCAACTACGCGGGACATATGCGTGTGCGCAAACACAGCGGCACTTTCTATTCCATCACACTCATGATCCGATGGCACAACTAGGGACACAATTGGAAAGAGGACCGACGGATTTACGTGCTCTCCGAGATACGGGGGTGTCATATCGCCGTCTCCCAGACTTCGGGCTGATATTGAGAAATTTTAATAACAGTAAATTCCTAAAATCTATTTTTGTTAGACCAACCCGGGATTTGAACCCAGGACATCTTCGGTTGAGGCAAACAAGCCAAACCTGCACCTTATATTGTTATGTTTTATTCCTGGGTGTGACGATGGTATCCAGAGAGTTGTGATAGTAAACCTCTAAATCGCTGATTATCTAAAAAGTTGATTAACGTAAAAGTAATGTCGCCGTATCTTTAAAGCTGTTTATAACAAATCTACGGTACCCAGGAAAATATCAATATATTGTAATGAAAAGAACAGTCTCAGATATACTTGGTTTTTATAATGTTTGTGTATGGCGCATTTATAAACTCATAGTTGTATTTAAAGGGCATTTGTACCATACATACATAGACTCACGCCTGTTTCCCAGAGGGGTAGGCAGAGACAACGGATTTCAATTTGTCACGATCTTTGCACACGTCTTTTGCCTCGATTACTGTCATTATATTCTTCATACATGCTCGCCGGTTTAGGGTACTTCTGACCTGCCCTTTCTTGAGAACATCTCCGATTTGGTCAGAGAATGTTCGACGAGGTCTTCCCCTTCCGGTTATCCATCCACACAGGCCAGGTATACTTCTTTGGTGAATCTTCTTTCATTCATCATTTCTAAATGGCCAAACCATCTCAGCATTCCTTTTTTAATCATTGTGACTACATCCTCTTTCACACCACAACGCTCAATTTATTTGTACCATAGATCAGATTAAATGCTTTTAACAGTAGTGAGCCCTTATAAAATTGCATTACTAGTTTCCGACTCTAAATGGAAACTGCCATTAAGAAGTACCACTCCACTACTAATTAATTTTATTGATAGTTGCTGATACATAGAGAATGCTGGGAATAATATTCCTGTCTTGTGCAGTAACTACTTTTAGTTTAACTTGATTTACTTGTACAACGTAGCTTAACTACTTTTACTTAAACTGTAAATAGTTTAACTAGTTTTAGTTAACTTTATTACTACTTTACTATGTCTACACTAAATGTTGTTTAACTACTTTTAGCTAAACTAAATGTTCTTTAATTATTTTTATTTTTTGTTAAAGTTGGTGTTATTTAAATACTTTTAAATAAAATAAATGATGTTTAACTACTTTAAGTTAAACTGAAAGAATTTTAACTACGTTGGTTAAATTTATATGCTTTTGCTGATCTAAAGCTTATTACAGCCCTTGTCAAGGAAACTTTTTAGTAATATATTGGCACTCTTGTTAAATACTAATATTTTTAAATAAGTGGTGTTTTACTTACGAGATGGTATAACTGTAGAAGTTAACTCTAAAAGTAGTATAACTAGAAGTAGTAAAGTTGTTATCAATTTATATAATAAAGACAAAAAAACCTCTATGCTCCGGTTAAGAGTGGCACCATCGTAAATTTTACGAGTAAACTTGATACATTTTATTATATTTAATTTTATATATATTTATGATTATATTGTTTTTCTATATTATTATTTTTTTTATTGTTTTATCAATGGATATATAAGATTATTGTACAATTATATCGTACGATATATTATATACTAGCTGTGCCCCCGGTTTTACCCACGTTAAACTTTACAAATTATAACCTGTGTTAATCCAGGGTGTCTGCTTACTCCATACCAAATTTTATTAAAATCGCTCCAGCCGTTTAGACTTGTAGAAGTAACAAACATACACACTCACAAACTTTCGCCTTTATAATATCAGTGTGATTTTAAATTATAGAGATGGCACTGTACAGTTAGCAAATGAGATATCTATATTATTACTAGCGGCGCCGGTACGTATAAGGCATAGTAATAAAAAAAATGATTATTAAGTTCATTCAAACAACAAAATATTTTAAATTGCTAAAAGATGTTGATTTTACACTTTTTCAACCACAAAATAATTCAAACCAAAATTAGCCAAATCGGTAAAGACGTTGTTGAGTTATAACATTACAACGAAAAGTGGCATTGATTTTTATATATATATATATATATACAGCAAGATTTTTTAGTCACCGTCCAAATTTTGATATATTAATCTTTGGCGAAAACCATTGAATACGTGTTTTTTCTTTTAGTATCACTCAATACAAAAATATTGAGATATCACATCACAAAGTTATCTATAAAAAGTTGATGGTTCTGGACACCGCCGTGCCGTGCGTACACGCTGGGTAACTAACTACGCGGGCTTGCCGCCCCGCGCGCCGCCGCAATTCATTGTTAAGGCGCCACCAGTTCACGTAAAAATTTCATGCGAGGGGGTGAAGCACGCGCATAGCCCCCCGCTGCTGCGGGGCGGGAGGGATGCTACGGCACTCGTTGATGCCACGCGCGTGCAGATTCTTGTTATTATTTTCGTTTCGGTGTGCACACAGTGTAAAAATAGTAGTAGTACAACTTAAATTTTATGGTAATTAATTTTTTTTTGGGCATAGGAAGTGGTTGATGGGTAAGTAAAATAAATACAGTAATAACTTATGAAATGAAATGAAATTTATTCAACACTTGGGTATTAACATACACTTGTACACTTGTACTTGTCAAGCTCACAATGCAGTACATAAACATAGAGGATAGTATAAAAGTTACAAAAAAAATATTAATTAGTCCGTCCGTGCGGTTTGTTGTATCACATATATATTCTGAAATTCTTAAATAAATAACAAGTTACTAATCTTTTATTATGAAATTTAGTTCTACCATATTAAAATTAAAGAATGGAAGACTAAAGCAAAAAGACGAAATTCTAAATGAGTGGATTACCGATCATGCGTTAATGGGCCAAAGCGATCCTCGCCGCTGAGGAACCTACCCTAGCTAGCTTGCGGCTTTCTCTAGCTACCTAGGTGGACGACCCGGAGAAGAAAGCCACAAAGAAACTCCGGGCTTGCTTTTTTCGGCTTCTTTTGCTTTCAGTTTACGATTTTTTTAATGTAATTAATATTTTACTTACATTGTGATTGGTTGTTATGTAGGCTAATGCACGCACAGAACCGTTGTCATCCAGTGAATCATAATAAAATAAATAAACAATACCATTCAATTTCACTCAAGCACTTAGAATATCCACTTGCTAGACGAAAAAACGGTGGGTGTATCCGCGAACATTTACAAAATTAACAAGTCACACGAAGTCTACCGGAGGCGAAAAAAATATGAGTACCCCAACAGCATTTCGATCAGTTACCGCAAGCAGCACCCATTCACGAGTATGACGTGTGGGCCAGCCATCGCCTCCTTCGCCAAATTAGAGGGAAGGAAACGACCCGACCCACAACGTACACACCCACAATATATTTTATATCTATTAAATGGTATAACCTCTTTCAGGTTTTGCATACGCTTCATTTAATTTACAATGTTTGCAATTTTTTTACATTATACAACTGACCTAATATGTAATGTAAATTTAAGATTAACAATTACAAATAACCTAAGGGCTGCAACTTTCGGACGGCAAGACCAATTTTCATGAAATGTCCTTCCCAATTAAACTAACTATCAGATGAAATAAATGCATGTTAAACGTTAGATCCCTTTAGAAGCTGCGATGCCCCAGACAGGCACACAGAATACATGTTAAACTTATGACACCTTGTTTTGTGTCAGGAGTTAAAAAATAGGTGGAAAATAAGTAAGTGATACAATCGTTATACCGATCAATAATTTTTAAAACAGAAACTAATAGATAGGTGTGGTAAGTTTAACGTTTGTATCTGAGTGTATGTCTGTGGCGTCGTACGTCTTTAACGGATTTTTTTTAAAGTTAGTATTAAAAAAATATGTTTGAAATTCATAATTATTTAAAAATCTGCGAAATTAAGAACCGTTATCTCTTCTTCATCGTGTATTCTGATACCTGCAGTGAAAGAGACATCCTTATTGCATGCTATATTATTTACGTCTTCCGTAATCCATAGTACATTATTAGACTGGTTGTTTTCCTTGTCTGTTTCATCGTCCCTAAATGGTTATTCCCTACTATAGCGTGAGTCAACCAGCTCAACAAGAATTTGATTTTTGTAAAAATAACCAGCTATTGCTCCATCTTATTTTTCCAAAACTGTTCGTCTGACTGAATGACTTTTAATGGTGTTTTCGCACTTTCCCATATACCTAAACTACACTTTTCTCTGCCACTAATATTCAACTGAACTTGGGTTTGAAAATACCAATTACTGTTTAGATTTTTTATTGTATTTATAAATTTATATTATTTGTTTTTATAGCTTCATCCATGCCAACTTTGGAAGGAGCTACTGGACATTCTATTTCAACCAATGTGTCATCACCTACTATTCCATCTGGACTTGCCCCAAGGAATGGATATACTTTATGAATAAATAGGCCACAAGGCTCAATTTTTATAATTTCTTTTTTAGCCAACTGCACTAGAGCAATTTTTCCATGTGATACAGAAGCCACGTTAGAAATATTCTTTTTGTACAAAATATCTTTACTAAATTTCCAGGACTTTTTTACTTTTAATACCCTTTCCAAAATTTGAAGCGGTGAGTAAATTTTTCCTCAGCTCTAACCATTCACAGCGGTCTCTCTGTAAAACTGTTTGTCTCTCCACCGCCTTTCTGTCTACTACAAGACCTTCTAAATTTTCTAAAAACTTTCAATTTATCCACGATGGTTGGTATGGTTACCAAACAAGCTAGACCAACGATTCCGTCAATTGTTCTACTGTTCAATCCTATACACTATGTACTGCCGGCCACCTACTAGCGCAGACTTCACTATTATGGACTTTATTACTAAAGAGTTTAAGTGCTATTAGAGAAAAATATTATCGGTCATTTCGTTGACGTGTTTGACGTTTACTTGTCCCAATTTAAATAAGTAATCTATGACGTTTATTTACCATTTTCACAAAAACAATTACTTCTAAAAATGTAAACTGTTTCACAAAAAATATTAAAACCTACCTAATACTACAAAAAAATAATAACTACTTTGGATAAAGTAATTTCTGTCTTATATTTATTGAAATTTTTATTAAGTTGTTCGGCGATCAGAGCGACACAGAAACCACGTCCCGGGGCAGCGTCTGAACGCGAACTGAAAGTACAAGTCGTTCCGACATTTGTTCTTGTCACTCGGTTACTAAGGTCGAACTTTGCGTAACGAAGGGCGGTCGTCTGTAAATGCAGACGCTGAAGTCAATTTATATTTAAGGTTTTTATTTAATTTTGTAAAAAATAAACAGCAAAATTAAAATATAAACGGTCTATTCTTTTAGATCCTATTTAAGGTACACACTTCTTAAAAAAAAATATGCTGTTGTCGCTTAAAATATGGAGAAATAGAAGCTGAAAATTTTTAATCTTAGGTCACTTCACATTTTTTTTTGCTTTAGACCTTTGTTGTTTTGGAAATCTACTCGGTTCATTATTTTATTCATATTCTTCGCTTCCTACTGTATTTTTCTTAGTTTGGTATCTATTTCGAGACGTGAGATTCGTAAGAAGAAAAAGGGGCTTCTTACTGACTTTTCAACTACGACGTCGCCTTAACACAATAATAAACAAAGTTGCAAATTTTCCCTTCATACTTTCATGGGCTTAGGACCATCAATTAGCAAAAAGTTTGTGCTATGTTCACTATGATTAGAATGTAATCCTTAATTAATCAATTACAAATAAAGTAAAAAAAAAAATTGGATACATAAGAACTTTAGAACTTATTAAAACCGTGCCGTGTAACTTTTTGCTATTAGGCGTATTTAAAAAATTTGAATCAACTTATGTACAAATAATAAAAAATCGAAGTAATCAAAATAATCATAAAACAGTCACATTAACAGTACTTTAATAAATGTTCAAAATGCATACCGTTTCTCTCTAAACAGATTCTTGCACGTTTTTGCACATTATTTTTAATTTTGTTGAGCACTACAGTGTCACTTTTCACTTGGTCGAATGCACGTACAATTTGTCCTTTTAATTGGTCTAGGCTTTGGGCTTCCTCCACATACACTCGTCGTTTTATTTCGCCCCACAAAAAAAAGTCACATGGATGGAGTAAGAACTGGGGACCGGGGTGGCCAGGGGACGGGCCCCCCGCGACCAATCCAACGATCACCGTGTTCTGTGTTTAAATAATCACGAACGGCGGCCGAGTAATGAGGCGGTGCACCGTCTTGTTGATAATAAAAATCACGATAGGCGCTTGCCGGCACGTCATCCATGAAATCAGCAATTACTGTGCGTAACATATCTAGGTACGTGCCCCCGTTCAGCCGTCCCTCAATGAAATATGGCCCCAGTATTCTGTTGCCGACAATTCCAGCCCACACATTTGCGCTAAACCGCACTTGGTGATACGTTTCTCGTATCATGTGTGGGTTTCGAAATGACCACCAATGTTCATTATGCTGATTATACAGCCCCACTCGAGTAAACAAGGCCTCGTCAGTCCACAAAATGTTCGCTTCGGGGTGTGCGATCAGCCACTCGCAGAAGGCTCGACGGGGAACGGCGTCTGCGTCGTTCAAGGCCTGTACCTTTTGAAAATGGTACGGGTGCAACCCAGCAATATGGAGAAGTTTCCACATGGCATATTGGCTTACACCGAAGCGCCGCGCTGCATCTCGCGTACTCGCTCTAGGGCTCCGTTCGAAGAAATCGAAGATATCTTCTTCGATCTCTACTGCGAGTCTCGGCCTGCCACGTCCTTGAGCGTGTGTAGGAGATGTAAATTGGCCATGGTCTAATAGCCTCTGATTTGCGGCCAAAATTGTTTGGCGATTAGGGATGGAAGGATTTATTATCCCTTGATTGCGAAGGCGAGGAATACTCTCTGCTTCGTACAGTCTCTGGGCACCGTTCAAGCTTTCACCACTAAGTATGTAAGATCGCACCATTTCGTAATACTCGCGGTGGGAATACATTTTATGCAAATTCACGATCGCGCGGGGCGCCGGCGGGATGCGCGGGAACACGGAAGTAAACGCTTGCGCCGCGAAAGGGTGCGCGGGGCCGACTGGGGATAACGATAGATGTTTTGCGCAGGTGTAGCGGGGCGGGGGGCAAGCGGGGTGCGCGCTGCACTTTCATTGAATGTTTGCGCGGCAAGTGTAGTATTTTTAACGTTTAACTTAGTGACCAGGCAGAGCGGATAATTTTTTCGATTTAATATAAAAATTATACGTATCGATTTTTTTTCAAAAATGGAGTTAGTGAATGATACATAATGCCTAGAGAAAATTTGGACGGTGACTAAAAAATCTTCCTGTATAGGTATATATATATATATATATATATATATCTATTATATAAAAATAAGTCGGGTTTTCCTTCCTGACGCTATAACTCGAGAACGCACGATCCGATTTCCACGGTTTTGCATTCGTTGGAAAGGCTCCGTGAGGTTTATAGCAAAGAAAATTTATAAAATGTAACGCGGGTAACACCGCGGGGCACAGCTAGTATATATATATTGTTATTTTTATGCTCTATTCAACTATGTTTACGTACTACATTGTCAGCTTGACAAGTACAAGTGTATGTTAATCTTAATACCCAAGGGCTGAATAAATTTTATTATTTCATTAATGAAGTAATATTGTCCTACTGGTCGAATTCGGCCTCGGCGGCCAGTCTCAATGGAGACTAACCAACTTAGCGGGTCATATTATAGTGCACAAGTGTGTGCGCTAACTCAGGGGCACTTTCAATAGAAAGTATTACACTGATTGGTGTAGACGGTGTGGTTTGTTCATAGCTTAAAGCTAAAGCATTTGCCCTCTGATGGCGTGTATAGATTCCGGACGATTAAATATATAAGTTGGGTCTGATTTATTGGTATTTAAGTGTGGAAAATAATGTTATTATTATGGCAGCTAATAAAAGTATTCTTATAATAGTAATTTTATTTATTAAGTTACCAATGCACTAATATTACTTTAACATACTACCTATGAACTAATATTAATTTAACATAAATAGGATCTTTTGCCCATGGGCCGACTCAATTTTATAGAAGACTAGCTGTGCCTCGCGGTTTTACCCGCGTGAAACTTTATATATTATATCCTATGTGTCAATCCAGGGTATCAGCTAACTCCATACAAAATTTTATTAAATCGCTCCAGCCGTTTAGACGTGAAGAAGTAACAAACATACAGACTCACAAACTTTGCCTTTATAATGATGATGATGATGTATTCCCGGCCGAATTTCGGCCACGGCGGCTCTTCTCAATGGAGATTAGCCAATTGCGCAGGACATATTATAGTGCACAAGTGTGTGCGCAAACACAGGGGCACTTTCTATTCCATCACTCTCCTAATCCGATGGGACTAGGTATGTATAATTATAATTAGTGCTAGCAGTAGACGTACTAATACAATAATAATTATTGGCCTAAATTTGTTTGTATTATTTTGTGTTATCTGTGTAGGTAATGTTTTCTTTTGGTGTCAATAAAGTATATACTGGCGAAAGTATAGATTTACGTTTGCTCTAGTGGCCATTGGTACTGACTGCGAAATCAAACGTCGCGTCGGATTCGATGCTCGCACCAGGACAAATATTTATGTGATGTGAAACATTTGTGTTTGCCTTGTTGTCTGGGTGTTTTTCTGTATAATATGTATGTATTTACAAAAAAAAGTATTTATTCCTAACTTATAAAACATAAACACAGTACAATTTCTATAAGATTATTGGTAGTCATTTTGCCAAACAATGTCCCTGTTTGTTATAAAGTGTCTTGCTAAGTGGGACCGAATATCTTTGGCATTTTGTGATGCTCTTCGTGGTATGGCATCTAGGGGTAGTAGTGATGTTGGTGCCTGTTCCGTTCGCCAGCTTCCAGGAACTATTTCTCCATTCCCCTGTATTGTATCAAAAGATACCGGTGATCTTAAATTAGAATTACTTCGTAAATAGTTATACAGGTAAACTGCCGCTAGCACGACTTTAGTTGCTTTTTCTGGTTCCAACAGCATTGGTTTACGCAAAACTCTGTAACTTGAACTTAGTACTCCAAACGCGTTTTCTACAACTCTACGTGCTCTTGATAATCTGTAATTGAATATTCGTTCACTCGAATTCCTTTCTGGATCACCTTCATACGGTTTCAATGTATACTCATTTAGTTGGAAAGCTTTATCACCTAGTATAAAATAGGGCACTTCAATTTTATAGGGAACTTGCAAAATTTTTGCCGATGGGATGTTTAGCTCCTTTTTTTCAAGTTTCTCATATAACTTTGTGCTTTTAAACACGCCTCCATCTGATATTCGGCCCTTACTCCCAACGTTCACGTAAAGGAACCTATAATTTGCATCTACTAATGCAAAAAGAACTATACTTGGAAACAATTTATAGTTATCGTAATCGTTGCCACTATTAAAAGGCGCTTGCAAAACGACATGTTTACCATCCATTGCTCCTAATACATGTGGAAAGTCCCATTTTTCGTCGAATTCCTGAGACACTGCGAGCCACTCTTCTTCATTTGATGGCATCTGAAAAAGTGTAACTATGATTAATATATTTTGTTATTGTTGTTGTTACAGGAAGAAAGTAATAGCACCACTGGTAGCGGTGAACATGCTATCAATGAAATTGCTCTAGAAAACGTAGACAATCACTCAACTGAGAATGATAGTAATCAAATGCAAGATATGAATGATCAGAGTATAGCAACTAAACCTTCTGTATCATCTGAACAACCTGCTGCCCAATCCAATGTGCAAAACACCCAACACAATGTTCAAACCCAAAAAAGGAATCAAAATAAAAAAAGAAAAAAAACATCTTCACATGGTACCGAAGATATTATAATTACAGATGAATCCATTTCGGAAGCATTTCAACTACTTCATCAATGTGCTCAACCACAACAACCAGAGACAGATTCATACACCGCTTTTGGACAATACATAGCTACCGAACTACGAAAATATGATCATATAACGTTAACTTATGTAAAACATGCTATATCTCAAATTATTTTTGAAGCTGACACAGGCAGATACAGACCAGAAAATTATGGATATTACACTTCAACTTCATCACATACAGAACACCCTTCAGAATCAACAACAACTCAGCTTCCATCAACTTCTACTACTTCGACAACTTGGCAGCCTTCCCCGTCACCAAAATCACCACCAATTTAAATAACATACGAGTATATGTAACTTTTACCTAGGTAAGGTGAAAAGTTCTCGGCCTGACACAGAAATGGCGTTCCAACAGTGAACGCAAATAAACATGGAAGCATTCCTAGCTCGCGAAAATGACCCAACGCAGATTGTGCCGCGGTAGGCGGGGCTTAAAAATTGTGCCGCGGACCGAGTGGGACCGAGTTTGCGCACTACAGGCATCAATGGCGGTCGTCTGTCAGTTATTAGTTTCAGCGTGTTTAATTTCCAAAAATGCCTTCCTGTGCAGTGAAGTGGTGTATTAATAAATCTCATTTGCATAACAAGAGTGTTGGAATTAGTTATTGCGAGTAAGTACATCGCTATATATTTAAATTTTATTAAATATGAAGTCAATCAAATTGACACAAAATATATGGTGATGTTGTTATGCAAACGAATCAATTTATTTATCTACACAAAAATTATGATGATTTTTTTTTATTTATTACAATTATTTTAATCTTAAATAAAATATTCAGCATCTTTAGGGTATGCACAAAGAATGGTAATGGTGGTATTAAAACAGCTTGGTTTCTTCAAATTTCCACTCGATCTAAAGCGCAGAGAACTATGGACGAAAACGGTTCGTTTGGAAATGAATTCAATTCAATTTTATTTATATATTTACAGGGTAACTTGTAAAGCACCAATTACCTCACAGGACTAGATAGCTAAAACCATAAGCAACAACATTTATTTTACAACTTTTGATAATTTGTATTTTTTTTTTTTGTAAAAAGTCTATATTAATTAATTTACCACTTGAATGTTTATAACTCTACGTGCATCGTAAATAATATGTAACCAGGCGGCTTGCGCAATCTTTGCGATGTCCATAGAGTAAGTTGTTGCTTATGGTGTTAGCTTCCTAGTCCTGCGAGGTTGTTGGTATTTTACAAGTAACCCTGCATATCTAGATCACCTATAATTTCAAGTCCACGCGTTTTCAAGATAAAGGGTATTGACAGACAGACGGACGGATGGATAAAGAAGTGAAGGGGGCCCTAAAAAGTAGTACTTAAGTGTTATGTATACCTACGGAAATTGTAAATAATAATTAGTGAATAATCGGTCACAAATTTGTTTTATTTACCTATTATCATAGCAAATAAACCCATTACTCGCCAAATACTCCTCTATTTAAAGACCTTAGAAAAACTCTTGCCGTAAAGTTCAAGGTACTGTATATTTTATCATAATTCTTTATTATTTGAATAATATCAATGTCACGGTGAATTATTTTCGTTGCACTTTATAACATAAAACATCCCTCGGCGAATGTCATGAACGTGGTAATTTAGACCCGAACATGACGTCATAAAGTCTACTTTTAAAAGGTGTATCTGAGTGGTAATATTTTGGCCAATCAGAGACGGTATTCCATTGTGTCAGTTTGATTGGGATATTGGGTCAAAATATGCGCTTAGTTTCCTTGAAGTAATGCTTCCATGTTTATTTGCGTTCACTGCGTTCCAATCAGTCAAAATTTAGGTTTCCTGCCTTGAAAAATAAAATCATTTTTGAACTGAAAATCGCAGTCTTTCATTGTCAGGCCGAGAACTTTTCACCTTGCCCTCGTATATATTCTTAAGCATAAGCTAAGTTGGAAATAAAGAGTTTAATATTTTTAATATACATATATAATTTCACTTACTTTTACATAATCCTTCAAAACCTCGATGATTGCTTCACAAACCTCAGGAACAATTTTTGATATTGACTGTTTGGACACTCTGAAAAGATACTGTAGACTGACGTAAGAATCACCAGTTGCTAAAAATCTTAGTGTTATTAGTAGTCTTTCTTTAATAGTTATGGCATCACGATAGTTTGTATCATTCTTTCTAATTTTGTTCTCCAATAGTGAACACAATAAGTCAAATTGATTTGAAGTCATTCGTGCAAAATTAGCTTCAGCTCCATCATCAATTAATTCTTTGTAAAGTCGATTTCCATATTCCAACCGGTTTTTAAAAATTGTTTTAACCCAATACTGTCTTTTCCGTTTTCGTAATTTTTGTCGTATTTGTAAATATACAAGTAAAATGTAGCTTGTTGCTGCTGCGGCTATTCTTCGCCGCCGTTGCACGTGTGACTCCATAGCCAGACAAAATTCAACTGAATTTAGCCCGATCAGTATGGATCGCCTGGAGCGCGTTGGAGCAGCCAAGTCAGGATCGCAAAGATTGCTGTTGGATCGACCTAGAACGATCCACGCTCCACGCATCACGATCTTGGATCGCGGATCGCAGGATCGCCGATCCATTTTGGATCGTCTGGTGTGGATCCGGCTATTGAGTTATGGGCTCCATAGAAGAATAATTTACTCTTTCGGGGCATGGAGATATTGTTCCGCTTATGGTCAGCCAGATGAGCACCGAATGTGATAATGAAATCGTATTATATTTTCACTTCTGTCGGCATTCTCGGAGTGCCACTCTTTTGATATGGTAGAACTGGGCTGAACGCACAGGTGAGACGACTGTCTGACAGTTCAAGTACTTAGGGCGTGTTATTGAGTTATGGGCTCCATAGAAGAATAATTCACTCGTTCGGGGCATGGAGATGTTATTCCGCTTATGGTCAGCCAGGTGAGCACCGAATTTGTTAACCTCTGATAATAGGTTCTCCTGGTTTCAAAATTGGGGCGTGGCACGAAAAATTTAATGATATTGGTAGCAGCGTCACCGAATCCTCGCTTCACGGCTTCCTCATTCCGTCTGGTGGAAACCATATCCGTCGTGTCCAATCCATAGTTAGGTACCTACCGTCAATCCTGACTGTAACTACGGTAGCTGGGGGTCGCACTATCAATTTGCTAGGTTTGCAATAAGCTACTATTGTTTGTTCTTTATATGGTATAAACTATTATTTATTTTGTTCACCAGCCATTTTGATGGCAATGTTTCATTATAATTTTCTTATTGCAATATCTAACTAATACCTAAGAGAGGTAGGGCATAGCGTTCATTCGCTCAAAGAGCAGCCCGACTGGGGAAGTACCGCCACCTTACACAAGACATTCCTTAATAATAACATTAATAATTTTAATGTTGTGTTTCCGAGTGTGAGTAAGGTCGCCAGAGCTCATCGGGGTGGGGGGGAGGGTCAGCAACACTTGTTTGCTTACTATTAACGGCCGGCAACGCACCCGCGATTCCTCTGGTGGCGGCGGTGATCACTTACCATCAGGTGACCCACTTGCTCGTTTGTCGCCCTCTGACATAAAAAAATACCAACTTAGTTTAAACAAATCGCTGTAATTCAATACTTTGCTATTATAATAAGACAGGCACTGTATCTTTAAAGAAAGAAGGCTCTACCCGCACTATCTATATAAATATTATAAACAGCGCCGTCAAACGGGGTGAATATAGACAGGAAGATCATAAAATTTTAGTAATGTATGGATTGACCCTATAGCTGTTCACCCCATTTTACCGTATCCCAATATTTTATTACGATGTATCGTAGAACGGCGTAAATAGAAACGGGAGCTAAATTATACGTGTTTGGATATCGTTCCCATCTCTCTTCAACCTGTTTTACAGTTAAGTACCGTAAAATGTTGTAACTTTGCCATTTAAGCTCAACTTTGCCTTTTTCGTTTCGGTTAAGATATCTCGCATTTGGTTAGTTTTTTCTAATGTGTTAACATTTGGTAGTATTTTCCATTATTCTGGCAACATATTTTTATTTCATTTACACTAGTAACTCCATTGTTGCTCCGTCATGCGTCAGTTGTGCGTCAGCGTCAAAAGTCGTAGTGAGTGGCAGAGTTTTTTTAGTGTCTCGCAACTTTTGAAAACGCCTTTTTTGTAGCTGAGACACCTACAAAAAGGCGTTTTTGAGAAATGGTCACTTCCCAGGGTAAGAAAAGACTAACTATTTTCCGTATCATCTAATATTTTTAAGAAAATGATATCATTTCAATAAAATAACTCAGTAGGCAATGTTGTGCAGTATTTTGGTAACTTGAGTGACACAACTTTGCCTGGGTCTAGGGTTTTCACTAACCGGATTTTATTAAATTAACAAAATATTTAAAATAGAAGTGCTCAGAGATTAATATTTTTTTTTTAATATGATTTCATTTGGCCTGTATTTTTGACTCCTGTGCATAAGTCACTCGGACGTTTAGTGTACAAATCACTGGAGGTTCTTTTTATTAGCAACGTTGTGATTATAATGATGCGAATTTTAAGAAATGTTCATTCTATTGCAGTCTTACGGAAAAATCGGAAAGGATAAAAAGCGAAGCAGAAGAAAACCAGGCGCTCGTAAATACGCTGATTCAGTAGAATTGTTAGAAATTGCTACAGACCTCGTGCAAATCAAAGTTATTTCCTCATATGAAGCGGAAAAGCAATTTGGGGTCCCGCGTTGCACAATTGTCAATAAATGTAAAAACACTCATAGCAAACCATTTGGTCGACCTACACAGTTGACTATAGAGGAAGAAGCCCACATCGCAGAGGTAGTCAATTTTTCAGCCGAATTTGGCTGTCCTCTTACAATGTTAGATTTGCGCATTGTAGTTCTTAACTACTTACAAAAAATGGAAAATCTTATCTGTTTAAAGAAAAATGTCAGGTGAACGCTGGGCTCGGGCGTTCTTACACCGACACAATTTTTATTGTCTTAGTCAATAGTTTATTGTCTTTAATATACTTAGGTGCTTGAAACGTTGCACATTTGAATGTTTTAATTTAAGCCCATTCCAATACCTGATTGGAATGGCCTGAGAAATACCTGCATAAAATTGTCCACTTGAGAGAGAGACAGTGAATCGACTGTGTGGCCAATACCTGTCTGTCTTCTGTAGGTTGTAGGGACATTTTTTTAACTATTAAAGTTGATTAATAAAAATGTTAAATATTTTTTGTGCCATTTAATGATATTTTTGTATAGAAAGTTGGTTGAACATGCTACAACTTTGCCTATTGATGATGAAAAAAATAATAATTACTTTATGTAGATAATTTGACTGCCAGGGACAGGCACGATGTCTAATGCACAAGGGAAAAAGTTATAACAAAACGCAACACATTATTTATTGAGATATCCGTCAAGGCAAAGTTGCGTCGTTTGCCCACAACTTTGCCTGCGACTTTATTTGTAATTCGAATATACTGCCTGATTGATGACATTTTGAGTCCTACTAGATAAGGCATAAGGTCTGTTTTCTAACTAAAACTCATTAAACGCCATAAACACAAATAGTTTTTAAGATATATACAAAAAACATCAAAATCCAGGCAAAGTTGCAACATTTTACGGTATATAGAAAGCTTAAACTTAATGTAAAATGAATATCGTAAACTAGCCGATAGATGGCAAATATTGATACTTACTACAAACTTCTTTTATTTATTAGGAATTGAATTAGTGTTAACAATTTATGACGAAACGCCCAGCTCGTAACATTATTTATTACAACTGTTACGTTGGTAAGTCAGTAGTAAATAACTCTAATTTCAATTTTCGGTAAACATTTCTACCTAAATATACAGTATTGATCGAGTGCCGTCTCGTAGTCACATCAGTACACAGATATCTATTATACTAGCATCAGTATGACAAACAGGAAATTTTTCTCGTTTGTCACACCACTGATTTTTCCACACCATAGTAACTAACTAGTGCTGTCCTAGAGTTAAATTAAAAACCATCAAATAATTACGTTTTTATTAAATTAAAAACCTTCAAATTACGTTTTTAACGCAATGTTTCAAGGAAATGACCCAGTGATATTTCACGAACAACCACGAAGAAACAAGAGGGTAAATATCTCAAATCAAGTCGCCTTCATACGTAAGTGAATGGAGAGGAGTGGGCTACCCCCCTGTACCATCCCCACCCCGTGGAACCCCATGGTTATGGATATATCTAATGTTATTCTAGCGCTCGGCGGCCGCTGCCGTGGCACGCTCGCTCGCTAAATGGTCGCAGTTCTAACCTAACCTAAATTATTACATAAAAGTACCTAAATTTTTGCAATCAGCAGATGGACTTCTTTAGTATATATGAAAGTAGGTACTGCAGTAGCAATTACCGTAGGTATACAGAGTGTGGAAAAATCAGTGGTGTGACCAACGAGAACAAAAATCCTGTTTGTCATACTGGTGTACCTTATTGATCTTACAGGTTGGGAGAGGCTCGCTTCACACAGGTCGTCTTGGCGCTCTACATTCACAAAAGCATAAAAGGTTTTGAAGAAAAGCTTCACTAAACTATAACTGAGAAACGCCAAATACGCAAAGAGAAGCCTCAGGCCACCTACACGCGTGTACAACATGGCAGGCTAACTTTATTGTTCTAGGTGTGGCAGAGTATTTTAAACTAAGTTCGGTCTAGCTCACACCAAAAAAAGTGATACCGAAAGGTCACCGTTATCGAAATCGATAAGGAGGACTATATTACATATGTAGGTGTTCGCGTTAGTTTATATGTACGTGTACTTGTCTATGTGTGTGGCAAGAAATGTTTGCTTTAAAAAGAATTATATCAATGTAAGTTAGTTAGTTGTGAGAAATCAAGCATCCAGTCAACACCTGTTCGTAGTTGTGATTTTCCTTACAAACAAATCTGAACCACCACCAGAACATATGGTCGAATTTCGAACCGGATTATAAATCTACCTGGGTGGTCTAATGAGCGACCCGAGAACAAAAGAGTGCATTCCTAAGATAAGGAACTGGTGTGTTACGAGTTATTTGTGCAAATTATTATAGAAAACTAATAACGAACTGTCTTACAAATAATACAACTGCATTTATCGTGGTAATTACGTGAACTATAGCGGATATTTTTTGGAAATTATGTCTACGTCTTTGGAGCTATTGCTGTCGGAGTTGGAAGATGTTGCGTTATTACTACAAAAAGCGCAAACTAATCTAAAGAAGTGCCCAAAAGAAAGGCTAACTAAAGGATACATAGAAATACGCTTACAATCCATTGACGAATATTGGAAGAAGTTTACTACGGCTCACCATAATGTTTTGAAAGTGGTACCAAAGGGAAAGAAGAATGAAATTCCATATTTTGTGAATAATAATAATAATAATAATAAGCATTTATTCTCTCCTCACAAGATGAACGTTACAATAGTACCATATTTAACTTAATGTACATAGATCTTCATTAGTTCAACTTTGTGAGGGACTGGTGCCTGATTTAGGTTTTTAACAAAACCTGTATTACAGGTCACCAGGACCCTCCCGCGGTTAAGCCATTTTAAAACAACGAAAAATGAACAAGTCGTTATGTAACAGCGTTGTAACAGGATTAAGTAAGGTGAAACACACTTATATAACTACTAATTACAGAGAGGCTATGTAAACTTAATTCTAATTATTATTGCTAAGATAATCATCCTTATAATCAAAGTGAAGAGTGAAGAGCGTGTGCATGGTGATTATTTGTGTCAAAGAAGAGGGATATGTGAGTGTGTGATAGAGTGTTAATTATTGAAATTACGGTCGTATGTTGTGTCTTTCTTTTTGTCCCTTCACACCTGCACCCACAGGTATGAAAAATCAAAAAGAAAGATGTGTTAGTGGAATTAAACTATGTGTCGGTGTGAGTGAGTTGTGCTAGTGAGTAACGAGTACCAAAGAAAAATTTTATGTGAGAGGCGTTAATAATTTTTCTGTCTCCAGATAGTCCAGACCTTTGAGGTAGTTAGTAACTAGAAATTTGCAGCGGTTTTTATGGCAGGAGTATATGTTGAGCTTTGTATTTATTTTATTATATAGAAAATAACCTAAAAAGCAATGAAATCTATGGGAAAGAGCAGTATTAAGTGGTTTTGGAGGGCATACATGATCTATTCTACGTTTATCTTTTCTGTTATTAGGATCGTAGGGTAATTGTGAATGTTTAAAGAGTACAGTAAGCAATATAAATCTTTGTCTTACCGTGAGCACATTCCATCTCTTATAGACATCCACAGTGGGATGGCAATACGGCAGAAAGGCAGCCACCTTTAGGATTGCACGCTGTGCTCTTTCAGCTTCTATTAAGTGGGTCTTAGCTGCTCCTCCCCAAGAAGTTATGCAGTAGTCTATAATAGATTGGCATAAGGCATAGTAAACTAATTTTACTGTATTGTAATCTGCGGCAACTCTTAGACTCTTAAAAATGTAGATGAGCTTACGTAGTCTTGGCACAAGGCATTGTATATGAGGTTTAAAGTTTAAAAATTGATCAATAACTATTCCAAGATATCTAGTGCTCTCAGTTCTTTCAAGAACGGGGCAAGAACACGTTGAAGTCGCAGATTTACAGTCATGCGCAGTAATTGTGAAAGAAGAAGGTGGGAGCAAGTTTGATCTCTGTGCAAATGTAATGTATTTCGTTTTGCTTACATTTAAGGTAAGAATGTTAATTAGCAGCCATTTTTTTACTTTATCGAAACCTTTTTGTGCAGCATCAAAGACCTCATCCCAGGTGGAACCACGAAAAAAGAGAGCAGTGTCGTCAGCAAACGTAATTATCTGCCCCCCTTTTACATCTATTTTGCAAAGATCATTGATATATGCCAGGAATAGAGTTGGTCCGAGTATACTGCCTTGTGGCACCCCGAAAGTGACTGGAAGTTCATTGCTAGACCTATTATCAATTACAACTCTTTGCCTTCTACCAGTAAGATAACTCTCTATTAAGTCATGAGAGATTCCCCTAATTCCAAGTACCTCCAATTTAGTCAGTAGGTGCGCGATAGAGACTGTGTCAAATGCCTTGGCTAAGTCCAGGAACACTGTTAGACATTTCTGTTTGGTATCGATATTATTTATAGCCAAATTAAGCAGTTCATGTACTGCGTCATTAGTCGACTTACCCCGGCGGAATCCAAATTGAGTTGAGGCAATTAAATTGTTTTTTTCAAGGTAGTGGATAAGCCTACTATTTATGACGCGTTCCAGGATTTTTGACAAAGCTGGCAAGATGGAAATAGGTCTATAGTTATTGACACAGTCCCTTACCCCCCCCCTTATGAATGGGTTTGATCAAAGCAATTTTAAATGCAGTCGGGAAAACTCCGGTAGAGATAGCCAAGTTACAAATGAAAGTAATAGGTCCGGTAAGTATATGAATATATCTTTTAATTACTTTAGATGGTATTTTGTCGAAACCTACGGCACATTTCTCCTTTAATTCCATAATAAGCAAAAATACTTCTCTTTCGTCAGTTGGAAGCATCATGAAGGAATTCAATGGTGAGGAGTTAGTATTTTTGGTAAAGTAGGGATTTAATTGATTGTTTTGGTTTTGTGACATGATTTTTTCTGATAAACTCTTACCAACTTCTGCAAAAAAGCTGTTAACCTTATTTAGGTCACTATCATAACTACCTGGACTTAGAAGACACGGCGAATGATCCGCTGTCTTTTTAGAATTTGTGATATTTTTAATAACTTCCCATAACTTTTTATTGTTACTCTTAGCATTTTCAATCTCTTTTTTCTCATAATTCCTTTTTGCTTTTTTAATAATAGAATTACACATATTACGGTACCTCTTGTAGGTTATTTTTACAATATCATTGTCGGGATTTCGTTTAAGTTTCTTGTAAAGACTGTCCCTATTCTTCATGCAACGAAGTATTCCTGAGGTAACCCAGGGTTTACTGATCCTTTTGCGGTTAGAGGTACTAATAATTTTCATGTTATTACTGATAGCCGAGGAAAGGTTTTGAACAAGTAGATTTGTAGCTTGGTTAACATCAATACATTGAAAAATTGATTCAAAGTCGATAAATTCAATACATTTGTCGAGTCCCCTAAAATCTATATTGAAAATATTTTTTTGGCAGTAGTCTGAACGGGATTTTAATTTAACGCTAAAAGCTACACTTTCGTGATCTGTAATTGCAGATTCGAAGATAAGGCAATTGACTTCTAGTTTAGTTTTTATCATTAAGTGGTCTAGGCAAGTTCGTCCATGAGTGGGTATAGTATGACCTGGGAGCATACCATGACTAGCAAGGATGTTAAGGTACTCGTGAGCTCGATTGTCTTTACTATTAGGGGTTATGTCAATATTAATATCACCGGATAGAAAAATGTTTTGAACTCTTCTTAATTCAAAAAGTAGAGCATCCAAAGAATTCAAAAATTCCGTGGTATCTGTTTGGCCAGGCGGTCGGTATATACCTATAATACAGATATCTGAGTTGAGCTTTATAATGAGGCAGTTTGCATTTTTAATCTGTGGTGATTCAACGGTTACTTTTAGGTTTTTATTATAATAAATGACTACACCTTCATTTTGTGAATTGTGGATGGTGGTTGAGGCATAAGAATATTCTTCAATTTCTGGTATAGGTTTGGCAGAGTGTAACCAACATTCAGTCAAAACTAGAACATCCCAAGCCACTTGGGATCTATGTAAGAGAGTAAAGAAATTTGACATGTTACAATTAATACTGCGGATATTTTGGGATAACAAATTGAGTGTACCGAATTTTGAATGTAAGATATGTTTATTTGCATCGTCTATGTCACAAATTATTGTATTTGCCACTTGTAATGAATCCAGTTCTGAGTTTAAAGTTTCAATGTTATTCATGTTTATGTAAGTTAATATGTATTGAAGCAGACACGCCTAAAGCGTGTCTTTAGGTTTTGTAGAAGTATAAATGAAAAAACTAAGATCTGGAAACTAACAACGGCAAAGAATAATGTGACATATTTTAAAAATAGTTTTATTTGATTATTAATTTTAGTTATGTAAGACGACGATACTCGTTTGTTTATGTTAATTTTGGGTAAGTGATTAGTATGGTGAAATTGGTGTGATGGTTGGTGTAGTGTACTTGAAGTGTAATAATATATGTAAAACTCTCCGTAATAAATAATGTGTATGAAAAAATAATCAATAAAACTAGCACTTTTTGTATTTATAACTAAGTTACTCATAAAAGACACTGGCATGCAATAAATCTTATAATAATATCCATAGAAAGTAAAGAGATTGTACAAATAAACTAGTCATTGAATAATTTTGTTAATTTGGGGTTCATCTACGATACGAATGGGGGCGTCGCTTTCGTCTTTCTTAACGAAGATATTCCCAAATGAAGTCCACGCAGCAGCCAGTTTTTTCTCTCTGACATATTCACGAGCAACGTAAAATAATCGACTAGACTTTGCTGTTAGAGCTTCCGATATGTAGATAGTTTTTTGAGTGCCCGGCAGCTGTAGCTGTTCAGTGTTAAATGGAGGAAGGTTATTTGCACGACGGGTCTTGATTACTTGTTTGTATGTCGATATAAGGGACTCTTTCCTGTGAGTGGTAATAAATTCAGCAAAGACAGCGTTCGACTTCGATCGAAATACGTTTTTTATCTCTAAATCTTGAATAGGGGAGCTGAGCCCCAATTCTTTTCCTATTTTTTGAATTAAAGAAATTAAGGTTAATTTGTTCTCTTTATCTTGTTTTGGTAAGTTGCGTATTTTAATGGAAGAACTGATGTGACGTTTTTCAAGTGTATCAATCTTAGATTCAAGGCTAGAAATCTGAGATTTATATTCTTGGATTTCTTTTTCTATCTGAGCCGTTCTAATAATTAATGCATCATATTTATCGGACATATTTTTGAGAGACGACTGAATGTTTTTATTTTGCTCAATAATAGTACTCATTGTTAAGTTTAACTGCTGAAACTTTTGATCTTGTTGGGACTGGAAATTCTCAAATAAAGCCTTCATCGCGGTAATAGTAGTCTCGGGGTACTCGTCTGCCGTACGCTTCGGTCTCTTTGTAACATTATTAAAGACTTCCTCTAGATCCATGTCGCTAGCCACATTTAACGCCGAGTCAGATTTATAGTGATCTGGGCTAGTTGGGGACTTAAACATGCGCGGTGTTATCGGTTGCGGCGATCTACGTACAGACATCTTGACAGTCTAGGCCCGAGTGTTGTTGCGCCAGTAAAGACTATGGACTTTAGGCGTGGAAGGGGCACGGTTATGCGTAAGCGTTCTAAGTCGATGCGTAAGTAGGGTGTTAAGATTGGCGATGCACTCACGCACTTATGCTTGTCCTTATCTTGCGCTGTACTGTCCCGTTTCCGCACGCTGACACCTTTCCGCAACTATGCGCTCCTGGTACACTACTTTATTTATTGAACTGTTATTTAGACTATATTTTAAAAACAAAATAAAATTAATGACAGCTGTACACACGTCCGCACTGTGCAGAGTCCGCGGGGGAAGGGGGACGAATGAAGACTACTTTGTTTTTGAAGACTTATATTTATGTTTACAAGGCGATTTAAAGGATTTATTAACGAAAGTGAGTGCGCCGCAACTTAGTAGTACAAACACCGCCACCTACTATGAAGGTAATGTCAAACTACCTAGAATCCAGTTACCAACATTTTCGGGCGCTTACGAAGATTGTACCACATTCAAAGACCTATTTACATCATTAGTTCACGATAATGCCACGCTGCCGAAAGTTCAGAAACTTCACTATTTGAAGAGCAGTGTCACTGGAGAAGCAGAAACATTATTAAAACACATTCAAGTAACAGAAAGTAATTACGACCAAGCTTGGGAACTATTAAAAGGAAGATTCGGTAATAAGCGGCTCATAGTGAATTCTCTTTTGCGAAAATTATTTATGCAGAAGAAAGTACCTTCTCAAACTGCCAATCATATAAAAACATTGTTAGATACAACTAGTGAATGCCTCAACAGTTTGAAAAATCTTGAAGTATCAACAGATTCTTGGGATCCACTTGTCATATTTCTGACTGTGCAGAAATTGGACCCAGAGTCACACCGACATTGGGAGGAGTTTGCATACAAAGACAATCTGGATGAGTTACCTAAATGGGAAGATTTAGTGAAGTTCCTACAAACTAAATTTCGGACACTAGAACTGATTGCCCCACCTGCAAAAGAGAAACCACCAAGATGTAAAGAATATACAGTCCACACCACAACAATACCAGCCGCGAATAAACCGAGATTGTGTGTGATGTGTCAGGAAAATCACACGTTATCACACCGCAAGGAATTTAGCAAGATAGAACCTACGGAGAGGTGTAATTATGCAAAGATCAAACAATTATGTTTCAATTGTCTGGGTCCTGGCCACACTGCTCAGAAATGTCGGCTAAATATGTCCTGCCGCATATGTCAAAAACGTCACCATTCTCTGGTTCACCAACATATGCCAAGGAATAGCACCAACCAACCAGATAATATGCAAGCCAAACACCATCAAGTTGAAGAACAAACCCAGACAAAAGATGCAAACGAGCTAGTTGAGCTTTCGTCTCATTTCTCCACAAGCGCGTTTACTGCACTGTTGGCAACAGCACTAGTGCCAGTCAGTGATGAGTCAGGACGACTAACTATACTACGAGCGTTAGTTGGGCTCACAAGCCACGTTCATCAGTGAAAGGGCAGCACAGCTGCTGAAACTTAAGAGAATGCCCGCTAACGCAACAGTAACTGGGGTGGGCTCGAACACAACCGCCGTGAAGCACGCTGCCTATATTGAGCTGCAATCAAGGCACGACAAATGTTTCAAGTTACGAGTGAAGGCTTACATCATGTCCACGCGCCTTACAACACAATTGCCATCACAAACCATTCCTATCAACACCTGGTCTCATTTAGAAGGTCTGCTCTTAGCTGATCCAAGCTTTAATAAGCGAGGGCAAATCGATTTACTGCTAGGTGTCGAGGTATGTGCCCAAATCTTGACAAGTAATATTATCAAAGGCCCCCCAGGTACCCCATGTGCTCAGAATACCAACCTAGGGTGGATCCTTTTTGGAAACATACACGAAGAAGGAAATAATAATGAAATCACTATGATGCATCATAGTTTGGAGTTGGACAATATGTTGAAAACAATGTGGGAGTTAGATAGTGGAACTAAACCGGTACTAACCCCAGAAGAACGGACATGCGAGCAAATTTATCAATCAACTCACTTTCGAACGAATGAAGGAATATATGTCGTCAAGCTACCAACAAAAACAAACAATTTATTATCAATACACGGAGGAACAAGAGACATTGCTGTAAAACGACTCTATCAATTAGAAAAAAGATTAGAAAGGAATCCCACACTAAAAATAGAATACAAAAAGGTTATTGATGAATATATAAACATGAACCACATGGAAGAGATACCTAAAGAAGAAATAAATAAAGATAGTGTCTATTTACCACATCACGCAGTAGTAAAAGAAGACAAAGAAACTACCAAGGTCCGAATAGTTTTCAATGCGTCACAAAAGGGCTACAATAATGTTTCATTGAATGACGAACTTCTGATAGGACCCCAACTACAAACCGATATGAGAAGTCTTATTATGAGATGGCGAATGAAGAAGATATGTTTTGTGGCCGACATACAGCGCATGTATCGTATGATATTGGTGACCAATGAAGACAAAGATCTACAAAGAATAGTGTGGAGAGATGACCCTAACAAACCTGTAAAAGATTACCGACTTACACGAGTCACTTTCGGAACGGCATCTGCTCCATACTTAGCCGTTCGAACTTTACACCAAATTGCTGATGATGAAGGAGGTATATGCCCTGATGCTGCTAAAGTGATTAAAGAAGAGTTTTATGTTGATGATCTAATAGCATCAAAAGATAATCTAGCAGATGCAATACGCACAGCAAAAAATATAGAAGCTATACTGCAGAGAGGAGGGTTTACTTTACAAAAGTGGAATTCAAACAACGCTGACTTTTTGTCACAATTCGAACCTGCCAAACGAACATCGCATGTTAGTCTTGATCTCACTATTCATGGTACGATTACGGCGTTAGGTCTCCATTGGAACATGGGCAAGGATGTGCTTCAGTACAGTTTAAATTTACCAGCTATGACCAATACAGTCACCAAGCGTACGATTCTTGCCGACGTGCAACGACTCTTTGATCCATTGGGTTGGTTAGCTCCAGCTATGCTACCTACCAAGCTACTGATTCAGAAATTATGGTTGCAGAGAATTGGTTGGGATGATGAAGTAGACACAAATATTAGACAAGACTGGAATACACTAAGAGACAGTCTTCAGCATATTAATGAAATTGAGGTACAAAGATGGTTGGGAATAGTAAATGATACACCAGCAAACATAGAGGTCCAAGGCTTTTGTGATGCCTCTACAAAAGCCTACGCTGCTGTTGCGTATGTCAGAGTTAAGCACGAAGACAGTGAAATTCAAACTCAGATTATAGCTGCTAAGACTCGTGTAGCACCAGTTAAACCAGTTTCTCTGCCAAGGTTGGAGCTATGCGGGGCTCTGCTGTTATCTCGCCTTCTTAAACAAATAAAGACAGCTATGAAAATACCTGATGACAACATATTCGCATGGTGTGATTCTACGATTGTGCTTTCCTGGCTGCTTGGTGATCCCACGAGATGGCAGGTGTTTGTAAGAAATTGGGTTGTTGAAATATGGGACAACGTAGGAACAAATTGGTTTTACGTACAAACAAGCGACAATCCCGCTGATGTTGCATCACGTGGAGAACACATTCTGCAATTAAAAGATGATGAGAAATGGTGGAAGGGCCCAGGTTGGCTTAGGGAGAAAGCAATCGTATTTAATAGACCTAATAACCTAACTACAAATTTAGAAAGAAGAGAAGTTATCCAAACAAATTTGAAAGTAGAAAGCGAAAGACTTAATTTCAACAGTATAATAGTTTAGAAGAACTTTTAAAATCAATTACATATTGCATTTCTCAAAGGGAAGAAAATGCCTAACAAAGAAACAGTCATAACTGCTCAAGAGATAGATGAAGCACTTAAGGCCTGCATTAGAATAACACAAAGGGCAAAGTTTCAAGAATAAATTATGAATTTACGTAAAATGAAAGAAGTAAGGAGAGATAGCAAATTAAAATCACTGAAACCCTACCTGGATAGTGAAAATATTCTAAGAGTTGGAGGTAGATTGCGACATGCTGATATAGAAGAAGATACCAAGAATCCAGTAATATTAGACTGTCATAGCAATTTATCATTATTAATAGTTAAGAATGCTCATCTGAAGACACTGCATGGAGGAATTCAAATGACAATAGCCTACATAAGAACCAAGTTTTGGATAATCAAAGCAATACATATGATCAAAAACAGAATCCGCACAGGGTCAGCAACACTTGTTTGCTGACTCTTATAAAGGCCGGCAACGCACCGGCGACCCCTCTGGTGTCGCGGGGTCCATGGGCGGCGGGGATCACTTACCATCAGGTGACCCACTTGCTCGTTTGACGCCCTCTGACATAAAAAAAATACCTACTCAGTTTAAACAAATCGCTGTAATTCAATACTTTGCTATTATAATAAGTCAGGCACTGTATCTTTAAAGAAAGAAGGCACTACCTATATAAATATTAATAAACAACGCCGTAAAACGGGGTGAATATAGACAGGAAGATCATAGAATTTTAGTAATGTATGGATATTGACCCTATAGCTATTCACCCCATTTAACGTATCCCAATATTTTATTGCAATGTATCGTAGAACGGCGTAAATAGAAACGGGAGCAAAATTATACGTGTTTGAATATCGTTCCCATCTCTCTTCAACCTGTTTTACAGTTAAGTATATAGAAAGCTTAATAATATAATCTATACAAATAAATAAAATTGGAGTGTCTGTTTGTAATATTGAAATAGCCGGTTTTTACTACATAAATATGAATATATATACGGTACATACACCAAAATAATATTTTTTACAATTTTTGTCTGTCTGTCTGTCTGTTTGTTCCGGCTAATCTCTGAAATGGCTGGACCGATTTTTACGGGACTTTTATTGGCAGGTAGCTGATGGAATAAGGCGTTACTTAGGCTACTTTTATTTTAGAAAAAGTATGTTATTTTACTAAAAAAAAACTAATTAACACGCGGACGAAGTCGCGGGCACAGCTAGTAGTAAATAAATTTATTTCTCTCACAAAGATCAAGTATAAGTACAAACTTAATATAAAATGAATATCGTGGAACTAGCCGATAGATGGCAAATATTGATACTTACTACAAACTTCTTTTATTTATTAGGAATTGAATTAGTGTTAACAATTTATGACGAAACGCCCAGCTCGTAACATTATTTATTACAACTGTTACGTTGGTAAGTCAGTAGTAAATAACTCTAATTTCAATTTTCGGTAAACATTTCTACCTAAATATACAGTATTGATCGAGTGCCGTCTCGTAGTCACATCAGTATGACAAACAGGAAATTTTTCTCGTTTGTCACACCACTGATTTTTCCACACCATAGTAACTAACTAGTGCTGTCCTAGAGTTAAATTAAAAACCATCAAATAATTACGTTTTTATTAAATAACCTTCAAATTACGTTTTTAACGCAATGTTTCAGGGAAATGACCCAGTGATATTTCACGAACGACCACGAAGAAACAAGAGGGTAAATATCTCAAATGAAGTCGCCTTCATACGTAAGTGAATGGAGAGGAGGAGGGGGCTACCCCCCTGTAGCATCCCCACCCCGTGGAACCCCATGGTTATGGAGATATCCATGGTTAATGTTTTTCTAGCGCTCGGCGGCCGCTGCCGTGGCACGCTCGCTCGCCTTCGCGCGCTATATGGTCGCAGTTCTAACTTAACCCAACCCAAATTACCTATTATTTAAAAGTACCTACATATTTGCAAAAATCAGCAGATCGACTTTATTTGAATATAAAATTAGGTACTGCAGTAGCAATTATCGTATACAGAGTATAGAAAATTCAGATGTGTGTGTGACCAACGAGAAAAAAAATCCTGTTTGTCCTACTGATGTAACTAAGAATCGGCATACTGTAGGTTTAAATACTATTTGGTCGGCACCTTGTTGATCTTACAGGTTGGGAGAGGCTCGCTTCATACAGGTCGGCTTGGCGCTCTACATTCACAAAAGCATAAAAAGTTTTGAATAAAAGCTCCACTAAAGTATAACTGAGAAACGCTAAATTTGCAAAGAGAAGCCTCAGCCCACCTACACGTACCTACATACGACATGGTAGGCTAACTTTATTGTTCTAGGTGTGGCAGAGTATTTTAAACTAAGTTCGGTCTAGCTCACACCAAAAAAAGTGATGGCGAAGGGTCGCCGTTATCGAAATCGATAAGGAGGACTATATACATATGTAGGTATATACCGTGTTACTTTCTATCAAATGAATAATTTAGTGGAAGGTTACGTACCTACTAGTAGATTTTATTTCAATCAAACTCATATAGTAAAATAAAGGAAATCAATATATTAATCCATCAAACAGCTTTATATGGGCCCCGGGAAAGCTCCTATCTCCCTCTGCTCATCCCAATGCTGGATCCAGAAGTTAGGGCAGATCGTTTCGAAGTATCGTTTGAAGATCACGCAGTCATCGACCTCACCAAGTAATCTCCTGAATTTGTAATAATCGCAGTAGTTGTCATAGCACGCTCTGAAAGATATACAAATTTAAAATAATAACACCATGCTTACGACCTTGATTTAATTTTTATACGCAGGAGTGCCCAAATACTCATATAAGCTTAATTAAAGGAATTAATAATTCTTGGGTAATGTTCGTTGCTACATCAGAGCGTGTGGAGCAGTTCTTTTGTGCCACGGGAAACAATAGGAATTTATTACATTAAAATTAACATCCTGGGACATAATTCATCCATCCATCTGATCCCAAACTAAACAGAGCTTGTATTATGGAACCAGATAACTGATATATTACATAGAATACTTTTATTTCGAAATTCATACTTATATAGATACTTACACACAAATATCGTCCTGGAAAAGCATAACCTAAGCATTACCAACGACGCCAACCGACCCGTCAAATATGTAATATACATTAAATGTTTATACGCTATGGGTATTTCAGAACCTAGTAATCTACGTCATCCAGAACCTTATACCAGCGAGATTTTTACTATATCTTCTTGTGTGTAAGGCATAGAATAGTTCCTACACCTAAAATTCTCTGCTTTAGGACGATTTACAGCGGTAGCTGTTGAACATGACAACATGAATCAGCACCCTTTACAACAATTTCAACACACAAAAGTCTTAAATCAAGTTCCTAACGTATAATTTTTTATACGTTGATCTAAATAAAGTACCTAAATATAAAACACTTTAGAACCTTCTTAACTTATTTAATTGATTTATATTGTGCAGTGATGATTTACACCGCAAAATAAAGATAAATTAATTTCTTGCTCGTGAAAACGGCGTGATAAAAAATACCTTGTTTGGTTTTGAAATGGATACCGCGGATCGATGCGTTGCGTTCGAAACTCTTGGTCACACATTTCGGCCTCTATTTAAAAAAATCCCTGCATAAATATTTAGTAAAACTAGTATACAATTACAAAAATAAACCAGCTTGATAGTGCTCTAGGGATTGACAGTGACAAGAAAACAAAAGTTATTTTTCATCGTCGGCTGTCAATGTATACCTACTCAGTAAAAAGTATCTTAGTAAGAACCTTAAAACAGATCAAAACTCGAGCAGACTTCTTGTCTATAGTTTTGTTTTTAGTGAGTCAAATTTCATGTACCTAATACTAGCCTATGCCCGCGATTTCGTCCGCTTGGTGATCAAAATCAGAAGAGGTTAAAACGAACCTATTCATTTTTACCTATGGTTACTTCCACCTGGTCCGGCTGGACATGGCGATACAAACAGTTCACTAACACCATGAAATATGTATTATTAATTTACCTATGTTCGCAATAAATAAATAGAATAGAATTGAAAAAATATGTGAGCCGTCACGGGACGCCTAGCAGATGTGAAACATCGACATTATTTTGTAAAAGTAATATGCAGAAAAGAACATATTGTGATAGGAACTAAATATGTCATAATGATAAAATAAAAAGTCGATTGCGCATGCGCCACGGCATGCGTCGCCACGCCAGAAATCTGTTTTACGTGCGGCTATAGATGTTTCACATAAAAAAAAAACACTTCTGATAATTTCTTACATGTAATAAGTATCTTACAAAATTTTAACCCCTACGGGGTAAATTTTGGTATTCAAATATGTCATATGAATATAAAAATACCAAGTTTGGAGTTTATTATATCAGGAAAAAACATTGTTCCATCCAAACTTTGCCAGTCTTTTCCACCTTCTTAGGGGTGAAAAGGAGTTGAAAAGTTAGAGCAGAGGTTCAAACCCCAAATGGTGTAACCTCTGGCGCAAGTCACTTAGTTTATTCACCTCTATAGTCAAGTGAAGCAGTAAAAGTCTAAAGCCTAAGCTAACTGCAAGCATCAAGTTAATAAAAAAACCGGCCAAGTGCGAGTCGGACTCGCACATGAAGGGTTCCGTATAGCAGCAAGTATTTCAGTTGATTAAATGAAAGCAAATTGCGGATTATAACGTATTCAAAAAAAACTACTTACTAGATCTCGTTCAAACCAATTTTCGTTGTTAGTTTCTATGGTAATATAATCATATATTTTGTTTTTAGTTTTATCATTCTCTTATTTTAGAAGTTACAGGGGGGGGGGGGGGCACTCAATTTACCACTTTGGAAGTGTCTCCCACGCAAACTATTCAGTTTAGAAAAAATGATATTAGAAACCTCAATATCATTTTTGAAGACCTATCCATAGACACCCCTTATGTACGGGTAGGTACGATGAAAAAAATCTTTGAGTTTCAGTTCTATGTATGGCGACCACTAATTTGTTCCCAAAATTATTGTTCTTTTTCTATTTTTGAGTAAAAATCTTAATGCGGTTCACAGAATACATCTACTTACCAAGTTTCAACAGTACAGCTCTTATAGTTTCGGAAAAAAGTGGCTGTGACATACGGACGGACAGACAGACAGACAGACATGACGAATCTATAAGGGTTCCGTTTTTTGCCATTTGGCTACGGAACCCTAAAAATATGTTGTCTCGATGACTCACTTCACCCAACCAATTACCGGCCAGTGACCGACATATGTACCTATGTAATGAAATAATGATAAGCGAGCTTATCTAGTTTATAATTGTATAATTCTAAGTACCTAGGTACATTACTGAATTGATTTCAACGTTTGAGTAATTTTCAACGGGGTTTGACGCATTTGGTGCACTTCTCAACTTGTACACCATGCTCAAATGGTGCACTTAGCAACTGGTGCACTTCTCATATGGTACACTTCGCAACTGGTGCACTTCTCATATGGTGCACTTCGCAATTGGTGCATTTCTCAATCGGTGCACTTCGCAAAAGGAGCACTTTTTTAGATGACTGGAGATTATCTTAAAATGAAAGAATCTTTGGTTTTACGCAGGTATAATCAACAACTAACATCCTTTCAAGTAGGTACACACACACTTACTTAAACTTAAATAATTTTCAATATTAATATAAAAAAGTCACTCAAAAGTAATAACAATATGAATAACAAACAAATATGACAGAAAGATTTCCTTAATTCAAAATAATTATAATAATGACAAAGTGATTATGCTATATTAAACAAACATACAATTTTCAAGTACTTTTATTAGGTGTTTTTATTTTGTAGAACGGTAACCCAATACGCATGCGATATAAAAATAAATGAGAGTAGTTAGAACAAAAACACAACTGTCAAGACTACGGCAGCAAGAAATTTAGTTAACCGATGGTTTTATTCAGTGTGTTGTTTTGTGTTTTATTAAACATTTAAGTTGAAATTATATGCACATATTTTTTTTGTATATTCAATACGAGTTTTAGTGTTCATGATGGATGAAGAGGACGTTCGATTTGATACAAATCAAAGGGGTAATATTACTCTTATATGCGGTGAACATATACACAATAAAAAGAAGACCAATAAAAGGACTACTTTGTGGACATGTGCAAACAGGAAACATTGCAATGGTTCAGTTACCTATGATGTAACAAGGAAAATTGTTATAAGAAAATCTGCACATACTTGTGATGGGCAAGACAATACTACAAATAAAATACATAATCATATATCGTTTTTAAAAAAGGCCGTATGCAATGATTTTAGGCCAGTCCAAAAAATATTTGAGGAGAATGATGCAAAGTTACGCAGCATTGTTGAAAATAAATATCATTTTTTACTACCATCATTTCATTCCATCAAGGACACATTATACAGGGCACGCAAAAAATATCTAAACACATCCCTATTACACCATAGTTCTCCTGCCGATGTACATATACCTAAAGCATTAGGTAAGAATTTTTTTTTGTGTGAGGACGGTGAAGAGGAAAAAAATATTATATTTGCCACTAACACAGCGAGAAAACTAATAAAAGCGCCTGAATCGTACTACGCAGATGGTACTTTTCAATCAGCTCCACGGCCATTTTATCAGGTATACACTATACATTTGGATGTGAACTCAAACGAACAGTTTACTGGCATAATACCTGCAATTTATGCATTATTACCTAATAAAACACAACAAACATACACACGGCTCTTTTCAATTTTGAAGGAAAAACTCGGTATGATTATTAAAAAATTTAAATCTGATTATGAAATAGCGCAGTTGAATGCGGTTAAATCAATTTTTCCGGCTGCAGAATTGAGTGGATGCTACCGTCATTTTAACGCTGCTATATGGAAAAAAAACTAAATCAATCAAATTGCTGAGCACAAAAGCTGGACGGAACACCGCCAGGTTGTGCTCCATTGTACCACTAGTACCGGAGAACCATATTCCCGCCGCGTGGAGCTACATTTTAAGTGTTGCTCCAAATAATCAACAAATGACAAAATTCCAAGAGTATTTTGAAAAAACGTGGTTTCCGAAAATGCCACCGTCAATTCTGAGCTGCGCAAACCAGATACACAGGACTACTAATGCCTTGGAAGGATGGCATCGCCGTTTAAATGCTCGAATAGATAAACATCCTAACTTGTACATGTTTTTACACAAATTAAAAATAGAAAGCAAGTATTGGGATAAGCGTGTCAGTAACATTTTATTTCACAATGTCAGAAAAAACCATAAACAGCGCGATGTGATGTTTAACCAAAAATATAAGAAACTATTAGTTAAATTGGAAGCCGGAAATATAACGGTGGAATATTTCATAAAAAAGATCACGTTTCTCCAATTATTCAAGTAACTTAATACATGATTTGAAATTTAATATAAAAAATTTAATATTCTGTACAAATAAATAAAAATATGATTTTGGTAAAAATTTATATCGACTAATTAATAGTAACAATTACTAAATAAAAAATAAAGGTTAATTTATAAACTGTTTTTGAGAAACAGGCTATGATTTAATTTAAAGCTTTATTTAAGTAACAATAATGACTATAACTAATACATATTAAATAAAGGTTATTGATATAATATTATATATTATAATCATATCTTTGTATTATGTTAACTTTTTGCGGTAAATCTATTTGTTTTCTTACATAATTATGTTTTTATTATTGCTGAGTGTAATTTTTTTTTAAATAATAAAAACGTTATAGTAAGTTATGTTTAATTTAAAACGTTTTTGTTTAGTTATAATTATTTTGCAGTAGGCAAATCTTTCTGTATATTTATTTATTACTTTTTGTGTTTATTAGTGAAGATTTAGTGACTTTTTTATATTATATTGAAAATTATTTAAGTTTAAGTAAGTGTGTGTACCTACTTGAAAGGATGTTAGTTGTTGATTATACCTGCGTAAAACCAAAGATTCTTTCATTTTAAGATAATCTCCAGTCATCTAAAAAAGTGCTCCTTTTGCGAAGTGCACCGATTGAGAAATGCACCAATTGCGAAGTGCACCATATGAGAAGTGCACCAGTTGCGAAGTGTACCATATGAGAAGTGCACCAGTTGCTAAGTGCACCACTTGAGCATGGTGTACAAGTTGAGAAGTGCATCAAATGCGTCAAACCCTTTCAACGGAAGCATATTTTTCCCTCAAGAGCGAGATGCAGCATCTGGCGTTGTTGCAAATGTTTACCTACCGGATCATTTTATCACGCCGATCCGAAAGCCTGCCGCCTGGACATAAATTGCCGTGGCCGATCTGGAAGTCGCTAAATAGACTCCGGACTCAGGTGGGCCGAAGCAAAGAAAACATGTCTAGGAACCCCAAAATGACTGTATTTGTCGAACATTTGTGGGCCATGGATTGGGCCCACCTAACATGGTGTCCAGCCTGCCCTGCCACATGTTCATGGCAGGATCTTAGGGCATCGCAATCAGTTTGCCATCGACGTACTAAGAAGAAGAACGGAAGAATACCACTTCGAAAAAGCATATCTCAAGTTGACTGTTACTTGTCGACGAATCTATGAGATAAAGAAATAAAATGGGGCTATTTTGTCACACTAATATTATAAAACCTCGTTAGTCTAGCGGGAGCGTGTTTAACCGCAGAACATGAGGTACTGGTTCAAATCCCGGGTCGGACCAAAATGTGATTTTGGGATATTTCCGTAAAAAGAAATTTCTCAGTATCAGCCCGAAGTCTGGAAGCTGGCGGTATAAACACCCCCGTGCCTCGGAGAGCACGTAAAGCCGTCGGTCCTGTACCTGACCTCTTTCCAGTTGTGTCGCTAGTCGTCCCATCAGATCATGAGAGTGATGGAATAGAAAGTGCCCGTGTTTGCGCACACACTTGTGCCCTATAATATGACCTGCGCAATTGGCTAATCTCCATTGAGAATGGCCGCCGTGACCGAAATTCGGCCGGGAATACATCATCATCAATCATCATTATAAAGGCAAAGTGTGTGCGTGTGTATGTTTGTTACTTCTTCACGTTTAAACGGCTGGAGCAATTTAATAAAATTTTGTATGGAGTTAGCTGATACCCTGGATTGACACAGGATATAATATATAAAGGTTCACGCGGGTAAAACCGCGGGGCACAGCTAGATTTCTATAAAATTGAGTCGGCCCATGGGCAAAAGATCCTATTTATGTTAAATTAATATTAGTTCATAGGTATGTATGTTAAAGTAATATTAGTGCATAGGTAACATAATAAATAAAATTCCTATTATAAGAATATTTTTATTAGCTGCCACAATAATAACATTATTTTCCACACTTAAATACCAATAAATCAGACCCAACTTATACATTTAATCGTCCGGAATCTATACACGCCATCACAGGGCAAATGCTTTAGCTTTAAGCTATGAACAAACCACACCGTCCACACCAATCAGTGTTATACTTTCTATTGAAAGTGCCCCTGAGTTTGCGCACACACTTGTGCACTATAATATGACCCGCTAAGATTGTTAGTCTCCATTGAGACTGGCCGCCGATGCCGAATTCGACCAGTAGGACATTATTACTTTATTAATGAAATAATAAAATTTATTCAACCCTTGGGTATTAAGATTAACATACACTTGTACTTGTCAAGCTCACAATGCAATACGTAAACATAGTTGAATAGAGCATAAAAATAACAATATATATATATATATACTAGCTGTGCCCCGCGGTGTTACCCGCGTTAAATTTTATAAATTTTCTTTGCTATAAACCTCACGGAGCCTTTCCAACGAATGCAAAACCGTGGAAATCGGATCGTGCGTTCTCGAGTTATAGCGTCAGGAAGGAAAACCCGACTTATTTTTATATGATATATATATATATATATATATCTAAGCTAAATAACTATATATATAGTTATTTAGCTTAGACTTAGCCGGTTATTTTGTTATATATTAGTCGAATAATTGCAAAGTGATATATATATATATATATATATATATATCACTTTGCAATTATTCGACTAATATATAACAAAATAACCGGCTAAGTCTAAGCTAAATAACTAAGCTAAGCTAAGTAACTGACGCACGAAAGGTTTCGTACCATCTATATACGAGTATATAAAAATCAATGCCACTTTTCGTTGTAATGTTATAACTCAACAACGTCTTTACCGATTTGGCTAATTTTGGTTTTGAATTATTTCGTGGTTGAAAAAGTGTAAAATCAACATCTTTTAGCAATTTAAAATATTTTGTTGTTTGAATGAACTTAATAATCATTTTTTTTATTACTATGCCTTATACGTACCGGCGCCGCTAGTAATAATATAGATATCTCATTTGCTAACTGTACAGTGCCATCTCTATAATTTAAAATCACACTGATATTATAAAGGCGAAAGTTTGTGAGTGTGTATGTTTGTTACTTCTACAAGTCTAAACGGCTGGAGCGATTTTAATAAAATTTGGTATGGAGTAAGCAGACACCCTGGATTAACACAGGTTATAATTTGTAAAGTTTAACGTGGGTAAAACCGGGGGCACAGCTAGTATATAATATATCGTACGATATAATTGTACAATAATCTTATATATCCATTGATAAAACAATAAAAAAAATAATAATATAGAAAAACAATATAATCATAAATATATATAAAACTAAATATAATAAAATGTATCAAGTTTACTCGTAAAATTTACGATGGTGCCACTCTTAACCGGAGCATAGAGGTTTTTTTGTCTTTATTATATAAATTGATAACAACTTTACTACTTCTAGTTATACTACTTTTAGAGTTAACTTCTACAGTTATACCATCTCGTAAGTAAAACACCACTTATTTAAAAATATTAGTATTTAACAAGAGTGCCAATATATTACTAAAAAGTTTCCTTGACAAGGGCTGTAATAAGCTTTAGATCAGCAAAAGCATATAAATTTAACCAACGTAGTTAAAATTCTTTCAGTTTAACTTAAAGTAGTTAAACATCATTTATTTTATTTAAAAGTATTTAAATAACACCAACTTTAACAAAAAATAAAAATAATTAAAGAACATTTAGTTTAGCTAAAAGTAGTTAAACAACATTTAGTGTAGACATAGTAAAGTAGTAATAAAGTTAACTAAAACTAGTTAAACTATTTACAGTTTAAGTAAAAGTAGTTAAGCTACGTTGTACAAGTAAATCAAGTTAAACTAAAAGTAGTTACTGCACAAGACAGGAATATTATTCCCAGCATTCTCTATGTATCAGCAACTATCAATAAAATTAATTAGTAGTGGAGTGGTACTTCTTAATGGCAGTTTCCATTTAGAGTCGGAAACTAGTAATGCAATTTTATAAGGGCTCACTACTGTTAAAAGCATTTAATCTGATCTATGGTACAAATAAATTGAGCGTTGTGGTGTGAAAGAGGATGTAGTCACAATGATTAAAAAAGGAATGCTGAGATGGTTTGGCCATTTAGAAATGATGAATGAAAGAAGATTCACCAAAGAAGTATACCTGGCCTGTGTGGATGGATAACCGGAAGGGGAAGACCTCGTCGAACATTCTCTGACCAAATCGGAGATGTTCTCAAGAAAGGGCAGGTCAGAAGTACCCTAAACCGGCGAGCATGTATGAAGAATATAATGACAGTAATCGAGGCAAAAGACGTGTGCAAAGATCGTGACAAATTGAAATCCGTTGTCTCTGCCTACCCCTCTGGGAAACAGGCGTGAGTCTATGTATGTATGGTACAAATGCCCTTTAAATACAACTATGAGTTTATAAATGCGCCATACACAAACATTATAAAAACCAAGTATATCTGCGACTGTTCTTTTCATTACAATATATTGATATTTTCCTGGGTACCGTAGATTTGTTATAAACAGCTTTAAAGATACGGCGACATTACTTTTACGTTAATCAACTTTTTAGATAATCAGCGATTTAGAGGTTTACTATCACAACTCTCTGGATACCATCGTCACACCCAGGAATAAAACATAACAATATAAGGTGCAGGTTTGGCTTGTTTGCCTCAACCGAAGATGTCCTGGGTTCAAATCCCGGGTTGGTCTAAAAAAAATAGATTTTAGGAATTTACTGTTATTAAAATTTCTCAATATCAGCCCGAAGTCTGGGAGACGGCGATATGACACCCCCGTATCTCGGAGAGCACGTAAATCCGTCGGTCCTCTTTCCAATTGTGTCCCTAGTTGTGCCATCGGATCATGAGTGTGATGGAATAGAAAGTGCCGCTGTGTTTGCGCACACGCATATGTCCCGCGTAGTTGACTAGTATCCATTGACACTGGCTGCCGTGGCCGTAATTCGAGCAGGAGGTAATTATTACTACTAAACAGATTCAGTGCGGTAGGCTACCAAATATTTCGTGGCGCCTTTGAGGAGCCAAGCGCCAGGGAATGTGATGGCGCTCTCAAAGCGCCATCTACCGTGAATTGTAACTTGTTGCGTATCCTTCATTTGTCATTTTGTCTTTCAAGTTTAGAAACATACCAACTGCCTAAGTAAATGGTTAATTATACATACAAAGTACAATTAATTAGGCCGGTAGTAGCAACTGAAATTACGCTGCTATAGAAGATAGCGTTCTTTTCCTCTACGAGGACATAGACTATTAAAGTACCTTCATTTTAACCGATTCAATGCGGATAAAAAATTAAGTTATCCATTTAATAAACAAATTCCATCCTATAATTTTTGCCATCTCTGAGACGTGGCTAGTTCCACATCTTCAGTTCAATTTCCCAGGATATTGCACATTCCGTGATGACCGTATTGATGGTTATGGCGGTGCTTCTATTCTGGTAAACAAGGACCTTCCTTATTCCCCTCTTTCCCTTCCTATCCATGGCAATGAAATTAATGCCATTGGAGTGAGAGTCCTGGGCATTAATTTTGTTTCTATTTACATCCCTTCGCCAAACCCACTTTGCTTTCAATACATTAAAAAGGTGTGTAATTCTTATACTCCCATAATTCTTATGGGAGATTTTAACTGTCATAATAAGCTATGGGGATCTATTCAAAATGATAATGCTGGCATTGAAATGGTTGAGTTGTTGGATGAGGTAGGGCTCTGTGTGCTGAATGATGGGTCTCCCACCAGACTTCCTCGATTGGGACAGAGCAAAAGTTGTGTTGACCTTACCTTATGTTCTCCTACCCTGACATCCCAGTTGGAGTGGGAGTGTTTAAAGTACTATATTACTTCGGTTTATTTCGGTTAACTTAAACACACGATAAAATACAAAATAAAATTTGATAAATAAAAGAACGAAACAGAAATATATATTACCAGTAATAAAAAAATTATTAATATATAATTAAATAGCGCCTATATTCCTCATTTTATGAGATGCCTCTAAGAGCAGTGCTGGATATAGGGGCAATCCAGCTATTATCATCAGGACAGTGTTAGAGCTGGCCCGGACTCTGTGCACCAGGGAGATATATATACCTTATTGGTTAAGCGGTAGCGTGTTCAAATGAGGTCGCGGGTGATAATCCCAGGTTGGGTCAAAACGAGACATTGGTATTTTGCTGTTAAGATAACTTCTTAGTATCAGCGTGGTGTCTGGAAATTTGCCGGGTTACACCCGAAGCCTTGGAGTGCACGTAAAGCCGACAATCCTGCGATCCCTGATGCCTTTAATCAGGTACAGAATCCGTCAGCTTAACGTGCCCTCGGAAGCACGGAGATTTATATTGGTTGGCGACGTTGATGGTGTTAACATCCCCCATATAAAGTGGTCTAATTTCGGAGCGTCTCCGTGCTTCGGAGGGCACGTTAAGCTATCGATCCTGGTTGTAGCCACAAGGCAAGAGTCGTGACAAAAAAAATAGTGACCATAATTTTAGTTGTTTGTGTTCAGGCGACGTCTGCTGCCAGCATGCAGTGCCTGCTGCAGTGCCTCGGCATGCTGCACCGCCAGCAGCAGTGCGCCACGCTCAGCCTGTCCAGCAAGCACTCCGACGCCGACCACCACTAGGCCGGCGGGACCTAGCCCATCAACATTCCTTTCTAATTAGATATTAACCTCCTCGTTAACATAAGAACTTTGAACCCATGAAAATTCAAAATAATACTGATATAAAATATAGTGGCAGTGGCGATAGGTCCATATAACACTAAGCTTTACTTACCTTTAACAACATAAAATTATGGTTGATATCACAATAATGTGAACAGAATATCGACAAAAAGTTTTGAAAAACCGAATGATCATTAATTGCGGGAAAATGCAGTTTATGATTAATATAAACTGATACGAGTATAAGATGTAGTGGCAGAGGCGATGGGTCCATATAACACTACGCTACCCGACTTGCCTTTAAACACATAATTAATGGTTGAGATCACAATAATGTGAACAGAATATCAACAAATTAGCTAAAAAACTGAATGATCATCAATTGCGGGAAAAAGAGAAATTTTAATCATAATGTTACTATTTTACTAGTTAACACTTTTTGTTGATATTATGCCTTATATCAATCATAATATAAGACACAAAAGGTATTCCTAGTCATAAAATAACAACATAAAACAAAAACCAACAATTTAGATTGGGTTTTATTTTTTTGACATTTTTGTTTTAAACTTTTTAGCGGTGATTGTGAATTTTTTGTATCAAAGTGAAGTATTTAAATTTAGTTTTGAAGTTATTTAACCCTTAATTGGGCCTAGCGTATGTTCAGTCTTATTGCAACATAGTAGTAGAGTTAAAAAATAACAAAACGTTATGTGGTTTTATTTTGTCTCTTACGGCGTCAATTTAATTCATTGTTGGACATCTTTGCATTATTCTTGATAAGTCCCTGTTTGACCGATTTATTTGACTCACTAGCTATATCGTTGTCTATCACGATCAAGTGAACCACAACATTTTATATTAATACACCGATCAAAACACAAATACCGTGCAGCACTTGCACAAATGAGTGACAATGTAAATGCTACACGGTCAGCGGATGCGAGCCATGGGCGCCGCCATATTGCGACATGCGATAGATGGAGGAACAAAATTGAGGTGATGTAGAAAAGCTTCACTTAAAAATACCGATGTGGTTGTTGTCAGCACATTAATAAACATATCAAAACTATGAGGCTGGCACAGCATGTGATTTCTTGTTATCTGTTACGGTCGCAAGAAACTGCTTGCAGCGGCTTCTCATGTTATCGGCTTCCCCTATGGAATATATCGCCCTTAGCCACTCGTAAGATTTGTAGATCCTGTTTTTATAATGTAATAATGCATTGCGGTTTTAAATTATATTGTTAAGTATTAAGAGTTTTGTGGAATTAGAAGTGTTTTACGAATTTAAAAATCGCACTTTTTGTTTAAAATGTACATTTACTTAAGTAGTATAGATTTGAAACAAAAAGTGCGAACTCCTTATTAAAACGACTGTCTGCACCCTGATTATGATCTCTATTAATTTGTTTTCATTATTAAGTTCGAAATATGCGACAGACAGTGCGATCGCCTTTTTAAATTGACTTAACTCAGTCGCGATATGTTGCCATCATATTTTGGACTCTATTGGCTTGTAATAAAGTTCAAAATCAATAAATTAGAAACATACCAACTGCCTAAGTAAATGGTTAATTATACATACAAAGTACAATTAATTAGGCCGGTAGTAGCAACTGAAATTACGCTGCTATAGAAGATAGCGTTCTTTTCCTCTACGAGGACATAGACTATTAAAGTACCTTCATTTTAACCGATTCAATGCGGATGGCACCCGAGAGGTGCCATGGAAATATTTTACCTGTGGCGTATGGTTTACGTTCAATATCGAGTCGCAACTAAACTTGAAAGACAAAATGACAAATGAAGGATACGCAACAAGTTACAATTCACGGTAGATGGCGCTTTGAGAGCGCCATCACATTCCCTGGCGCTTGGCTCCTCAAAGGCGCCACGAAATATTTGGTAGCCTACCGCACTGAATCTGTTTAGTAGTAATAATTACCTCCTGCTCGAATTACGGCCACGGCAGCCAGTGTCAATGGATACTAGTCAACTACGCGGGACATATGCGTGTGCGCAAACACAGCGGCACTTTCTATTCCATCACACTCATGATCCGATGGCACAACTAGGGACACAATTGGAAAGAGGACCGACGGATTTACGTGCTCTCCGAGATACGGGGGTGTCATATCGCCGTCTCCCAGACTTCGGGCTGATATTGAGAAATTTTAATAACAGTAAATTCCTAAAATCTATTTTTGTTAGACCAACCCGGGATTTGAACCCAGGACATCTTCGGTTGAGGCAAACAAGCCAAACCTGCACCTTATATTGTTATGTTTTATTCCTGGGTGTGACGATGGTATCCAGAGAGTTGTGATAGTAAACCTCTAAATCGCTGATTATCTAAAAAGTTGATTAACGTAAAAGTAATGTCGCCGTATCTTTAAAGCTGTTTATAACAAATCTACGGTACCCAGGAAAATATCAATATATTGTAATGAAAAGAACAGTCTCAGATATACTTGGTTTTTATAATGTTTGTGTATGGCGCATTTATAAACTCATAGTTGTATTTAAAGGGCATTTGTACCATACATACATAGACTCACGCCTGTTTCCCAGAGGGGTAGGCAGAGACAACGGATTTCAATTTGTCACGATCTTTGCACACGTCTTTTGCCTCGATTACTGTCATTATATTCTTCATACATGCTCGCCGGTTTAGGGTACTTCTGACCTGCCCTTTCTTGAGAACATCTCCGATTTGGTCAGAGAATGTTCGACGAGGTCTTCCCCTTCCGGTTATCCATCCACACAGGCCAGGTATACTTCTTTGGTGAATCTTCTTTCATTCATCATTTCTAAATGGCCAAACCATCTCAGCATTCCTTTTTTAATCATTGTGACTACATCCTCTTTCACACCACAACGCTCAATTTATTTGTACCATAGATCAGATTAAATGCTTTTAACAGTAGTGAGCCCTTATAAAATTGCATTACTAGTTTCCGACTCTAAATGGAAACTGCCATTAAGAAGTACCACTCCACTACTAATTAATTTTATTGATAGTTGCTGATACATAGAGAATGCTGGGAATAATATTCCTGTCTTGTGCAGTAACTACTTTTAGTTTAACTTGATTTACTTGTACAACGTAGCTTAACTACTTTTACTTAAACTGTAAATAGTTTAACTAGTTTTAGTTAACTTTATTACTACTTTACTATGTCTACACTAAATGTTGTTTAACTACTTTTAGCTAAACTAAATGTTCTTTAATTATTTTTATTTTTTGTTAAAGTTGGTGTTATTTAAATACTTTTAAATAAAATAAATGATGTTTAACTACTTTAAGTTAAACTGAAAGAATTTTAACTACGTTGGTTAAATTTATATGCTTTTGCTGATCTAAAGCTTATTACAGCCCTTGTCAAGGAAACTTTTTAGTAATATATTGGCACTCTTGTTAAATACTAATATTTTTTAATAAGTGGTGTTTTACTTACGAGATGGTATAACTGTAGAAGTTAACTCTAAAAGTAGTATAACTAGAAGTAGTAAAGTTGTTATCAATTTATATAATAAAGACAAAAAAACCTCTATGCTCCGGTTAAGAGTGGCACCATCGTAAATTTTACGAGTAAACTTGATACATTTTATTATATTTAATTTTATATATATTTATGATTATATTGTTTTTCTATATTATTATTTTTTTTATTGTTTTATCAATGGATATATAAGATTATTGTACAATTATATCGTACGATATATTATATACTAGCTGTGCCCCCGGTTTTACCCACGTTAAACTTTACAAATTATAACCTGTGTTAATCCAGGGTGTCTGCTTACTCCATACCAAATTTTATTAAAATCGCTCCAGCCGTTTAGACTTGTAGAAGTAACAAACATACACACTCACAAACTTTCGCCTTTATAATATCAGTGTGATTTTAAATTATAGAGATGGCACTGTACAGTTAGCAAATGAGATATCTATATTATTACTAGCGGCCGGTACGTATAAGGCATAGTAATAAAAAAAATGATTATTAAGTTCATTCAAACAACAAAATATTTTAAATTGCTAAAAGATGTTGATTTTACACTTTTTCAACCACAAAATAATTCAAACCAAAATTAGCCAAATCGGTAAAGACGTTGTTGAGTTATAACATTACAACGAAAAGTGGCATTGATTTATATATATATATATATATATCTATTATATAAAAATAAGTCGGGTTTTCCTTCCTGACGCTATAACTCGAGAACGCACGATCCGATTTCCACGGTTTTGCATTCGTTTGAAAGGCTCCGTGAGGTTTATAGCAAAGAAAATTTATAAAATTTAACGCGGGTAACACCGCGGGGCACAGCTAGTATATATATATTGTTATTTTTATGCTCTATTCAACTATGTTTACGTACTACTTTGTCAGCTTGACAAGTACAAGTGTATGTGTTAATCTTAATACCCAAGGGCTGAATAAATTTTATTATTTCATTAATGAAGTAATATTGTCCTACTGGTCGAATTCGGCCTCGGCGGCCAGTCTCAATGGAGACTAACCAACTTAGCGGGTCATATTATAGTGCACAAGTGTGTGCGCTAACTCAGGGGCACTTTCAATAGAAAGTATTACACTGATTGGTGTAGACGGTGTGGTTTGTTCATAGCTTAAAGCTAAAGCATTTGCCCTCTGATGGCGTGTATAGATTCCGGACGATTAAATATATAAGTTGGGTCTGATTTATTGGTATTTAAGTGTGGAAAATAATGTTATTATTATGGCAGCTAATAAAAGTATTCTTATAATAGTAATTTTATTTATTAAGTTACCAATGCACTAATATTACTTTAACATACTACCTATGAACTAATATTAATTTAACATAAATAGGATCTTTTGCCCATGGGCCGACTCAATTTTATAGAAGACTAGCTGTGCCTCGCGGTTTTACCCGCGTGAAACTTTATATATTATATCCTATGTGTCAATCCAGGGTATCAGCTAACTCCATACAAAATTTTATTAAATCGCTCCAGCCGTTTAGACGTGAAGAAGTAACAAACATACAGACTCACAAACTTTGCCTTTATAATGATGATGATGATGTATTCCCGGCCGAATTTCGGCCACGGCGGCTCTTCTCAATGGAGATTAGCCAATTGCGCAGGACATATTATAGTGCACAAGTGTGTGCGCAAACACAGGGGCACTTTCTATTCCATCACTCTCCTAATCCGATGGGACTAGGTATGTATAATTATAATTAGTGCTAGCAGTAGACGTACTAATACAATAATAATTATTGGCCTAAATTTGTTTGTATTATTTTGTGTTATCTGTGTAGGTAATGTTTTCTTTTGGTGTCAATAAAGTATATACTGGCGAAAGTATAGATTTACGTTTGCTCTAGTGGCCATTGGTACTGACTGCGAAATCAAACGTCGCGTCGGATTCGATGCTCGCACCAGGACAAATATTTATGTGATGTGAAACATTTGTGTTTGCCTTGTTGTCTGGGTGTTTTTCTGTATAATATGTATGTATTTACAAAAAAAAGTATTTATTCCTAACTTATAAAACATAAACACAGTACAATTTCTATAAGATTATTGGTAGTCATTTTGCCAAACAATGTCCCTGTTTGTTATAAAGTGTCTTGCTAAGTGGGACCGAATATCTTTGGCATTTTGTGATGCTCTTCGTGGTATGGCATCTAGGGGTAGTAGTGATGTTGGTGCCTGTTCCGTTCGCCAGCTTCCAGGAACTATTTCTCCATTCCCCTGTATTGTATCAAAAGATACCGGTGATCTTAAATTAGAATTACTTCGTAAATAGTTATACAGGTAAACTGCCGCTAGCACGACTTTAGTTGCTTTTTCTGGTTCCAACAGCATTGGTTTACGCAAAACTCTGTAACTTGAACTTAGTACTCCAAACGCGTTTTCTACAACTCTACGTGCTCTTGATAATCTGTAATTGAATATTCGTTCACTCGAATTCCTTTCTGGATCACCTTCATACGGTTTCAATGTATACTCATTTAGTTGGAAAGCTTTATCACCTAGTATAAAATAGGGCACTTCAATTTTATAGGGAACTTGCAAAATTTTGCCGATGGGATGTTTAGCTCCTTTTTTTCAAGTTTCTCATATAACTTTGTGCTTTTAAACACGCCTCCATCTGATATTCGGCCCTTACTCCCAACGTTCACGTAAAGGAACCTATAATTTGCATCTACTAATGCAAAAAGAACTATACTTGGAAACAATTTATAGTTATCGTAATCGTTGCCACTATTAAAAGGCGCTTGCAAAACGACATGTTTACCATCCATTGCTCCTAATACATGTGGAAAATCCCATTTTTCGTCGAATTCCTGAGACACTGCGAGCCACTCTTCTTCATTTGATGGCATCTGAAAAAGTGTAACTATGATTAATATATTTTGTTATTGTTGTTGTTACAGGAAGAAAGTAATAGCACCACTGGTAGCGGTGAACATGCTATCAATGAAATTTGCTAGAAAACGTAGACAATCACTCAACTGAGAATGATAGTAATCAAATGCAAGATATGAATGATCAGAGTATAGCAACTAAACCTTCTGTATCATCTGAACAACCTGCTGCCCAATCCAATGTGCAAAACACCCAACACAATGTTCAAACCCAAAAAAGGAATCAAAATAAAAAAAGAAAAAAAACATCTTCACATGGTACCGAAGATATTATAATTACAGATGAATCCATTTCGGAAGCATTTCAACTACTTCATCAATGTGCTCAACCACAACAACCAGAGACAGATTCATACACCGCTTTTGGACAATACATAGCTACCGAACTACGAAAATATGATCATATAACGTTAACTTATGTAAAACATGCTATATCTCAAATTATTTTTGAAGCTGACACAGGCAGATACAGACCAGAAAATTATGGATATTACACTTCAACTTCATCACATACAGAACACCCTTCAGAATCAACAACAACTCAGCTTCCATCAACTTCTACTACTTCGACAACTTGGCAGCCTTCCCCGTCACCAAAATCACCACCAATTTAAATAACATACGAGTATATGTAACTTTTACCTAGGTAAGGTGAAAAGTTCTCGGCCTGACACAGAAATGGCGTTCCAACAGTGAACGCAAATAAACATGGAAGCATTCCTAGCTCGCGAAAATGACCCAACGCAGATTGTGCCGCGGTAGGCGGGGCTTAAAAATTGTGCCGCGGACCGAGTGGGACCGAGTTTGCGCACTACAGGCATCAATGGCGGTCGTCTGTCAGTTATTAGTTTCAGCGTGTTTAATTTCCAAAAATGCCTTCCTGTGCAGTGAAGTGGTGTATTAATAAATCTCATTTGCATAACAAGAGTGTTGGAATTAGTTATTGCGAGTAAGTACATCGCTATATATTTAAATTTTATTAAATATGAAGTCAATCAAATTGACACAAAATATATGGTGATGTTGTTATGCAAACGAATCAATTTATTTATCTACACAAAAATTATGATGATTTTTTTTTATTTATTACAATTATTTTAATCTTAAATAAAATATTCAGCATCTTTAGGGTATGCACAAAGAATGGTAATGGTGGTATTAAAACAGCTTGGTTTCTTCAAATTTCCACTCGATCTAAAGCGCAGAGAACTATGGACGAAAACGGTTCGTTTGGAAATGAATTCAATTCAATTTTATTTATATATTTACAGGGTAACTTGTAAAGCACCAATTACCTCACAGGACTAGATAGCTAAAACCATAAGCAACAACATTTATTTTACAACTTTTGATAATTTGTATTTTTTTTTTTTGTAAAAAGTCTATATTAATTAATTTACCACTTGAATGTTTATAACTCTACGTGCATCGTAAATAATATGTAACCAGGCGGCTTGCGCAATCTTTGCGATGTCCATAGAGTAAGTTGTTGCTTATGGTGTTAGCTTCCTAGTCCTGCGAGGTTGTTGGTATTTTACAAGTAACCCTGCATATCTAGATCACCTATAATTTCAAGTCCACGCGTTTTCAAGATAAAGGGTATTGACAGACAGACGGACGGATGGATAAAGAAGTGAAGGGGGCCCTAAAAAGTAGTACTTAAGTGTTATGTATACCTACGGAAATTGTAAATAATAATTAGTGAATAATCGGTCACAAATTTGTTTTATTTACCTATTATCATAGCAAATAAACCCATTACTCGCCAAATACTCCTCTATTTAAAGACCTTAGAAAAACTCTTGCCGTAAAGTTCAAGGTACTGTATATTTTATCATAATTCTTTATTATTTGAATAATATCAATGTCACGGTGAATTATTTTCGTTGCACTTTATAACATAAAACATCCCTCGGCGAATGTCATGAACGTGGTAATTTAGACCCGAACATGACGTCATAAAGTCTACTTTTAAAAGGTGTATCTGAGTGGTAATATTTTGGCCAATCAGAGACGGTATTCCATTGTGTCAGTTTGATTGGGATATTGGGTCAAAATATGCGCTTAGTTTCCTTGAAGTAATGCTTCCATGTTTATTTGCGTTCACTGCGTTCCAATCAGTCAAAATTTAGGTTTCCTGCCTTGAAAAATAAAATCATTTTTGAACTGAAAATCGCAGTCTTTCATTGTCAGGCCGAGAACTTTTCACCTTGCCCTCGTATATATTCTTAAGCATAAGCTAAGTTGGAAATAAAGAGTTTAATATTTTTAATATACATATATAATTTCACTTACTTTTACATAATCCTTCAAAACCTCGATGATTGCTTCACAAACCTCAGGAACAATTTTTGATATTGACTGTTTGGACACTCTGAAAAGATACTGTAGACTGACGTAAGAATCACCAGTTGCTAAAAATCTTAGTGTTATTAGTAGTCTTTCTTTAATAGTTATGGCATCACGATAGTTTGTATCATTCTTTCTAATTTTGTTCTCCAATAGTGAACACAATAAGTCAAATTGATTTGAAGTCATTCGTGCAAAATTAGCTTCAGCTCCATCATCAATTAATTCTTTGTAAAGTCGATTTCCATATTCCAACCGGTTTTTAAAAATTGTTTTAACCCAATACTGTCTTTTCCGTTTTCGTAATTTTTGTCGTATTTGTAAATATACAAGTAAAATGTAGCTTGTTGCTGCTGCGGCTATTCTTCGCCGCCGTTGCACGTGTGACTCCATAGCCAGACAAAATTCAACTGAATTTAGCCCGATCAGTATGGATCGCCTGGAGCGCGTTGGAGCAGCCAAGTCAGGATCGCAAAGATTGCTGTTGGATCGACCTAGAACGATCCACGCTCCACGCATCACGATCTTGGATCGCGGATCGCAGGATCGCCGATCCATTTTGGATCGTCTGGTGTGGATCCGGCTATTGAGTTATGGGCTCCATAGAAGAATAATTTACTCTTTCGGGGCATGGAGATATTGTTCCGCTTATGGTCAGCCAGATGAGCACCGAATGTGATAATGAAATCGTATTATATTTTCACTTCTGTCGGCATTCTCGGAGTGCCACTCTTTTGATATGGTAGAACTGGGCTGAACGCACAGGTGAGACGACTGTCTGACAGTTCAAGTACTTAGGGCGTGTTATTGAGTTATGGGCTCCATAGAAGAATAATTCACTCGTTCGGGGCATGGAGATGTTATTCCGCTTATGGTCAGCCAGGTGAGCACCGAATTTGTTAACCTCTGATAATAGGTTCTCCTGGTTTCAAAATTGGGGCGTGGCACGAAAAATTTAATGATATTGGTAGCAGCGTCACCGAATCCTCGCTTCACGGCTTCCTCATTCCGTCTGGTGGAAACCATATCCGTCGTGTCCAATCCATAGTTAGGTACCTACCGTCAATCCTGACTGTAACTACGGTAGCTGGGGGTCGCACTATCAATTTGCTAGGTTTGCAATAAGCTACTATTGTTTGTTCTTTATATGGTATAAACTATTATTTATTTTGTTCACCAGCCATTTTGATGGCAATGTTTCATTATAATTTTCTTATTGCAATATCTAACTAATACCTAAGAGAGGTAGGGCATAGCGTTCATTCGCTCAAAGAGCAGCCCGACTGGGGAAGTACCGCCATGCGCCACCTTACACAAGACATTCCTTAATAATAACATTAATAATTTTAATGTTGTGTTTCCGAGTGTGAGTAAGGTCGCCAGAGCTCATCGGGGTGGGGGGGAGGGTCAGCAACACTTGTTTGCTTACTATTAACGGCCGGCAACGCACCCGCGATTCCTCTGGTGGCGGCGGTGATCACTTACCATCAGGTGACCCACTTGCTCGTATGTCGCCCTCTGACATAAAAAAATACCAACTTAGTTTAAACAAATCGCTGTAATTCAATACTTTGCTATTATAATAAGACAGGCACTGTATCTTTAAAGAAAGAAGGCTCTACCCGCACTATCTATATAAATATTATAAACAGCGCCGTCAAACGGGGTGAATATAGACAGGAAGATCATAAAATTTTAGTAATGTATGGATTGACCCTATAGCTGTTCACCCCATTTTACCGTATCCCAATATTTTATTACGATGTATCGTAGAACGGCGTAAATAGAAACGGGAGCTAAATTATACGTGTTTGGATATCGTTCCCATCTCTCTTCAACCTGTTTTACAGTTAAGTACCGTAAAATGTTGTAACTTTGCCATTTAAGCTCAACTTTGCCTTTTTCGTTTCGGTTAAGATATCTCGCATTTGGTTAGTTTTTTCTAATGTGTTAACATTTGGTAGTATTTTCCATTATTCTGGCAACATATTTTTATTTCATTTACACTAGTAACTCCATTGTTGCTCCGTCAGTTGTGCGTCAGCGTCAAAAGTCGTAGTGAGTGGCAGAGTTTTTTTAGTGTCTCGCAACTTTTGAAAACGCCTTTTTTGTAGCTGAGACACCTACAAAAAAGGCGTTTTTGAGAAATGGTCACTTCCCAGGGTAAGAAAAGACTAACTATTTTCCGTATCATCTAATATTTTTAAGAAAATGATATCATTTCAATAAAATAACTCAGTAGGCAATGTTGTGCAGTATTTTGGTAACTTGAGTGACACAACTTTGCCTGGGTCTAGGGTTTTCACTAACCGGATTTTATTAAATTAACAAAATATTTAAAATAGAAGTGCTCAGAGATTAATATTTTTTTTTTAATATGATTTCATTTGGCCTGTATTTTTGACTCCTGTGCATAAGTCACTCGGACGTTTAGTGTACAAATCACTGGAGGTTCTTTTTATTAGCAACGTTGTGATTATAATGATGCGAATTTTAAGAAATGTTCATTCTATTGCAGTCTTACGGAAAAATCGGAAAGGATAAAAAGCGAAGCAGAAGAAAACCAGGCGCTCGTAAATACGCTGATTCAGTAGAATTGTTAGAAATTGCTACAGACCTCGTGCAAATCAAAGTTATTTCCTCATATGAAGCGGAAAAGCAATTTGGGGTCCCGCGTTGCACAATTGTCAATAAATGTAAAAACACTCATAGCAAACCATTTGGTCGACCTACACAGTTGACTATAGAGGAAGAAGCCCACATCGCAGAGGTAGTCAATTTTTCAGCCGAATTTGGCTGTCCTCTTACAATGTTAGATTTGCGCATTGTAGTTCTTAACTACTTACAAAAAATGGAAAATCTTATCTGTTTAAAGAAAAATGTCAGGTGAACGCTGGGCTCGGGCGTTCTTACACCGACACAATTTTTATTGTCTTAGTCAATAGTTTATTGTCTTTAATATACTTAGGTGCTTGAAACGTTGCACATTTGAATGTTTTAATTTAAGCCCATTCCAATACCTGATTGGAATGGCCTGAGAAATACCTGCATAAAATTGTCCACTTGAGAGAGAGACAGTGAATCGACTGTGTGGCCAATACCTGTCTGTCTTCTGTAGGTTGTAGGGACATTTTTTTAACTATTAAAGTTGATTAATAAAAATGTTAAATATTTTTTGTGCCATTTAATGATATTTTTGTATAGAAAGTTGGTTGAACATGCTACAACTTTGCCTATTGATGATGAAAAAAATAATAATTACTTTATGTAGATAATTTGACTGCCAGGGACAGGCACGATGTCTAATGCACAAGGGAAAAAGTTATAACAAAACGCAACACATTATTTATTGAGATATCCGTCAAGGCAAAGTTGCGTCGTTTGCCCACAACTTTGCCTGCGACTTTATTTGTAATTCGAATATACTGCCTGATTGATGACATTTTGAGTCCTACTAGATAAGGCATAAGGTCTGTTTTCTAACTAAAACTCATTAAACGCCATAAACACAAATAGTTTTTAAGATATATACAAAAAACATCAAAATCCAGGCAAAGTTGCAACATTTTACGGTATATAGAAAGCTTAAACTTAATGTAAAATGAATATCGTAAACTAGCCGATAGATGGCAAATATTGATACTTACTACAAACTTCTTTTATTTATTAGGAATTGAATTAGTGTTAACAATTTATGACGAAACGCCCAGCTCGTAACATTATTTATTACAACTGTTACGTTGGTAAGTCAGTAGTAAATAACTCTAATTTCAATTTTCGGTAAACATTTCTACCTAAATATACAGTATTGATCGAGTGCCGTCTCGTAGTCACATCAGTACACAGATATCTATTATACTAGCATCAGTATGACAAACAGGAAATTTTTCTCGTTTGTCACACCACTGATTTTTCCACACCATAGTAACTAACTAGTGCTGTCCTAGAGTTAAATTAAAAACCATCAAATAATTACGTTTTTATTAAATTAAAAACCTTCAAATTACGTTTTTAACGCAATGTTTCAAGGAAATGACCCAGTGATATTTCACGAACAACCACGAAGAAACAAGAGGGTAAATATCTCAAATCAAGTCGCCTTCATACGTAAGTGAATGGAGAGGAGTGGGCTACCCCCCTGTACCATCCCCACCCCGTGGAACCCCATGGTTATGGAGATATCTAATGTTATTCTAGCGCTCGGCGGCCGCTGCCGTGGCACGCTCGCTCGCTAAATGGTCGCAGTTCTAACCTAACCTAAATTATTACATAAAAGTACCTAAATTTTTGCAATCAGCAGATGGACTTCTTTAGTATATATGAAAGTAGGTACTGCAGTAGCAATTACCGTAGGTATACAGAGTGTGGAAAAATCAGTGGTGTGACCAACGAGAACAAAAATCCTGTTTGTCATACTGGTGTACCTTATTGATCTTACAGGTTGGGAGAGGCTCGCTTCACACAGGTCGTCTTGGCGCTCTACATTCACAAAAGCATAAAAGGTTTTGAAGAAAAGCTTCACTAAACTATAACTGAGAAACGCCAAATACGCAAAGAGAAGCCTCAGGCCACCTACACGCGTGTACAACATGGCAGGCTAACTTTATTGTTCTAGGTGTGGCAGAGTATTTTAAACTAAGTTCGGTCTAGCTCACACCAAAAAAAAGTGATACCGAAAGGTCACCGTTATCGAAATCGATAAGGAGGACTATATTACATATGTAGGTGTTCGCGTTAGTTTATATGTACGTGTACTTGTCTATGTGTGTGGCAAGAAATGTTTGCTTTAAAAAGAATTATATCAATGTAAGTTAGTTAGTTGTGAGAAATCAAGCATCCAGTCAACACCTGTTCGTAGTTGTGATTTTCCTTACAAACAAATCTGAACCACCACCAGAACATATGGTCGAATTTCGAACCGGATTATAAATCTACCTGGGTGGTCTAATGAGCGACCCGAGAACAAAAGAGTGCATTCCTAAGATAAGGAACTGGTGTGTTACGAGTTATTTGTGCAAATTATTATAGAAAACTAATAACGAACTGTCTTACAAATAATACAACTGCATTTATCGTGGTAATTACGTGAACTATAGCGGATATTTTTTGGAAATTATGTCTACGTCTTTGGAGCTATTGCTGTCGGAGTTGGAAGATGTTGCGTTATTACTACAAAAAGCGCAAACTAATCTAAAGAAGTGCCCAAAAGAAAGGCTAACTAAAGGATACATAGAAATACGCTTACAATCCATTGACGAATATTGGAAGAAGTTTACTACGGCTCACCATAATGTTTTGAAAGTGGTACCAAAGGGAAAGAAGAATGAAATTCCATATTTTGTGAATGAAGACTACTTTGTTTTTGAAGACTTATATTTATGTTTACAAGGCGATTTAAAGGATTTATTAACGAAAGTGAGTGCGCCGCAACTTAGTAGTATACAAACACCGCCACCTACTATGAAGGTAATGTCAAACTACCTAGAATCCAGTTACCAACATTTTCGGGCGCTTACGAAGATTGTACCACATTCAAAGACCTATTTACATCATTAGTTCACGATAATGCCACGCTGCCGAAAGTTCAGAAACTTCACTATTTGAAGAGCAGTGTCACTGGAGAAGCAGAAACATTATTAAAACACATTCAAGTAACAGAAAGTAATTACGACCAAGCTTGGGAACTATTAAAAGGAAGATTCGGTAATAAGCGGCTCATAGTGAATTCTCTTTTGCGAAAATTATTTATGCAGAAGAAAGTACCTTCTCAAACTGCCAATCATATAAAAACATTGTTAGATACAACTAGTGAATGCCTCAACAGTTTGAAAAATCTTGAAGTATCAACAGATTCTTGGGATCCACTTGTCATATTTCTGACTGTGCAGAAATTGGACCCAGAGTCACACCGACATTGGGAGGAGTTTGCATACAAAGACAATCTGGATGAGTTACCTAAATGGGAAGATTTAGTGAAGTTCCTACAAACTAAATTTCGGACACTAGAACTGATTGCCCCACCTGCAAAAGAGAAACCACCAAGATGTAAAGAATATACAGTCCACACCACAACAATACCAGCCGCGAATAAACCGAGATTGTGTGTGATGTGTCAGGAAAATCACACGTTATCACACCGCAAGGAATTTAGCAAGATAGAACCTACGGAGAGGTGTAATTATGCAAAGATCAAACAATTATGTTTCAATTGTCTGGGTCCTGGCCACACTGCTCAGAAATGTCGGCTAAATATGTCCTGCCGCATATGTCAAAAACGTCACCATTCTCTGGTTCACCAACATATGCCAAGGAATAGCACCAACCAACCAGATAATATGCAAGCCAAACACCATCAAGTTGAAGAACAAACCCAGACAAAAGATGAAAACGAGCTAGTTGAGCTTTCGTCTCATTTCTCCACAAGCGCGTTTACTGCACTGTTGGCAACAGCACTAGTGCCAGTCAGTGATGAGTCAGGACGACTAACTATACTACGAGCGTTAGTTGGGCTCACAAGCCACGTTCATCAGTGAAAGGGTAGCACAGCTGCTGAAACTTAAGAGAATGCCCGCTAACGCAACAGTAACTGGGGTGGGCTCGAACACAACCGCCGTGAAGCACGCTGCCTATATTGAGCTGCAATCAAGGCACGACAAATGTTTCAAGTTACGAGTGAAGGCTTACATCATGTCCACGCGCCTTACAACACAATTGCCATCACAAACCATTCCTATCAACACCTGGTCTCATTTAGAAGGTCTGCTCTTAGCTGATCCCAGCTTAATAAGCGAGGGCAAATCGATTTACTGCTAGGTGTCGAGGTATGTGCCCAAATCTTGACAAGTAATATTATCAAAGGCCCCCCAGGTACCCCATGTGCTCAGAATACCAACCTAGGGTGGATCCTTTTTGGAAACATACACGAAGAAGGAAATAATAATGAAATCACTATGATGCATCATAGTTTGGAGTTGGACAATATGTTGAAAACAATGTGGGAGTTAGATAGTGGAACTAAACCGGTACTAACCCCAGAAGAACGGACATGCGAGCAAATTTATCAATCAACTCACTTTCGAACGAATGAAGGAATATATGTCGTCAAGCTACCAACAAAAACAAACAATTTATTATCAATACACGGAGGAACAAGAGACATTGCTGTAAAACGACTCTATCAATTAGAAAAAAGATTAGAAAGGAATCCCACACTAAAAATAGAATACAAAAAGGTTATTGATGAATATATAAACATGAACCACATGGAAGAGATACCTAAAGAAGAAATAAATAAAGATAGTGTCTATTTACCACATCACGCAGTAGTAAAAGAAGACAAAGAAACTACCAAGGTCCGAATAGTTTTCAATGCGTCACAAAAGGACTACAATAATGTTTCATTGAATGACGAACTTCTGATAGGACCCCAACTACAAACCGATATGAGAAGTCTTATTATGAGATGGCGAATGAAGAAGATATGTTTTGTGGCCGACATACAGCGCATGTATCGTATGATATTGGTGACCAATGAAGACAAAGATCTACAAAGAATAGTGTGGAGAGATGACCCTAACAAACCTGTAAAAGATTACCGACTTACACGAGTCACTTTCGGAACGGCATCTGCTCCATACTTAGCCGTTCGAACTTTACACCAAATTGCTGATGATGAAGGAGGTATATGCCCTGATGCTGCTAAAGTGATTAAAGAAGAGTTTTATGTTGATGATCTAATGGCATCAAAAGATAATCTAGCAGATGCAATACGCACAGCAAAAAATATAGAAGCTATACTGCAGAGAGGAGGGTTTACTTTACAAAAGTGGAATTCAAACAACGCTGACTTTTTGTCACAATTCGAACCTGCCAAACGAACATCGCATGTTAGTCTTGATCTCACTATTCATGGTACGATTACGGCGTTAGGTCTCCATTGGAACATGGGCAAGGATGTGCTTCAGTACAGTTTAAATTTACCAGCTATGACCAATACAGTCACCAAGCGTACGATTCTTGCCGACGTGCAACGACTCTTTGATCCATTGGGTTGGTTAGCTCCAGCTATGCTACCTACCAAGCTACTGATTCAGAAATTATGGTTGCAGAGAATTGGTTGGGATGATGAAGTAGACACAAATATTAGACAAGACTGGAATACACTAAGAGACAGTCTTCAGCATATTAATGAAATTGAGGTACAAAGATGGTTGGGAATAGTAAATGATACACCAGCAAACATAGAGGTCCAAGGCTTTTGTGATGCCTCTACAAAAGCCTACGCTGCTGTTGCGTATGTCAGAGTTAAGCACGAAGACAGTGAAATTCAAACTCAGATTATAGCTGCTAAGACTCGTGTAGCACCAGTTAAACCAGTTTCTCTGCCAAGGTTGGAGCTATGCGGGGCTCTGCTGTTATCTCGCCTTCTTAAACAAATAAAGACAGCTATGAAAATACCTGATGACAACATATTCGCATGGTGTGATTCTACGATTGTGCTTTCCTGGCTGCTTGGTGATCCCACGAGATGGCAGGTGTTTGTAAGAAATTGGGTTGTTGAAATATGGGACAACGTAGGAACAAATTGGTTTTACGTACAAACAAGCGACAATCCCGCTGATGTTGCATCACGTGGAGAACACATTCTGCAATTAAAAGATGATGAGAAATGGTGGAAGGGCCCAGGTTGGCTTAGGGAGAAAGCAATCGTATTTAATAGACCTAACAACCTAACTACAAATTTAGAAAGAAGAGAAGTTATCCAAACAAATTTGAAAGTAGAAAGCGAAAGACTTAATTTCAACAGTATAATAGTTTAGAAGAACTTTTAAAATCAATTACATATTGCATTTCTCAAAGGGAAGAAAATGCCTAACAAAGAAACAGTCATAACTGCTCAAGAGATAGATGAAGCACTTAAGGCCTGCATTAGAATAACACAAAGGGCAAAGTTTCAAGAATAAATTATGAATTTACGTAAAATGAAAGAAGTAAGGAGAGATAGCAAATTAAAATCACTGAAACCCTACCTGGATAGTGAAAATATTCTAAGAGTTGGAGGTAGATTGCGACATGCTGATATAGAAGAAGATACCAAGAATCCAGTAATATTAGACTGTCATAGCAATTTATCATTATTAATAGTTAAGAATGCTCATCTGAAGACACTGCATGGAGGAATTCAAATGACAATAGCCTACATAAGAACCAAGTTTTGGATAATCAAAGCAATACATATGATCAAAAACAGAATCCGCACAGGGTCAGCAACACTTGTTTGCTGACTCTTATAAAGGCCGGCAACGCACCGGCGACCCCTCTGGTGTCGCGGGGTCCATGGGCGGCGGGGATCACTTACCATCAGGTGACCCACTTGCTCGTTTGACGCCCTCTGACATAAAAAAAATACCTACTCAGTTTAAACAAATCGCTGTAATTCAATACTTTGCTATTATAATAAGTCAGGCACTGTATCTTTAAAGAAAGAAGGCACTACCTATATAAATATTAATAAACAACGCCGTAAAACGGGGTGAATATAGACAGGAAGATCATAGAATTTTAGTAATGTATGGATATTGACCCTATAGCTATTCACCCCATTTAACGTATCCCAATATTTTATTGCAATGTATCGTAGAACGGCGTAAATAGAAACGGGAGCAAAATTATACGTGTTTGAATATCGTTCCCATCTCTCTTCAACCTGTTTTACAGTTAAGTATATAGAAAGCTTAATAATATAATCTATACAAATAAATAAAATTGGAGTGTCTGTTTGTAATATTGAAATAGCCGGTTTTTACTACATAAATATGAATATATATACGGTACATACACCAAAATAATATTTTTTACAATTTTTGTCTGTCTGTCTGTCTGTTTGTTCCGGCTAATCTCTGAAATGGCTGGACCGATTTTTACGGGACTTTTATTGGCAGGTAGCTGATGGAATAAGGCGTTACTTAGGCTACTTTTATTTTAGAAAAAGTATTTTATTTTACTAAAAAAAAACTAATTAACACGCGGACGAAGTCGCGGGCACAGCTAGTAGTAAATAAATTTATTTCTCTCACAAAGATCAAGTATAAGTACAAACTTAATATAAAATGAATATCGTGGAACTAGCCGATAGATGGCAAATATTGATACTTACTACAAACTTCTTTTATTTATTAGGAATTGAATTAGTGTTAACAATTTATGACGAAACGCCCAGCTCGTAACATTATTTATTACAACTGTTACGTTGGTAAGTCAGTAGTAAATAACTCTAATTTCAATTTTCGGTAAACATTTCTACCTAAATATACAGTATTGATCGAGTGCCGTCTCGTAGTCACATCAGTATGACAAACAGGAAATTTTTCTCGTTTGTCACACCACTGATTTTTCCACACCATAGTAACCAACTAGTGCTGTCCTAGAGTTAAATTAAAAACCATCAAATAATTACGTTTTTATTAAATAACCTTCAAATTACGTTTTTAACGCAATGTTTCAGGGAAATGACCCAGTGATATTTCACGAACGACCACGAAGAAACAAGAGGGTAAATATCTCAAATGAAGTCGCCTTCATACGTAAGTGAATGGAGAGGAGGAGGGGGCTACCCCCCTGTAGCATCCCCACCCCGTGGAACCCCATGGTTATGGAGATATCCATGGTTAATGTTTTTCTAGCGCTCGGCGGCCGCTGCCGTGGCACGCTCGCTCGCCTTCGCGCGCTATATGGTCGCAGTTCTAACTTAACCCAACCCAAATTACCTATTATTTAAAAGTACCTACATATTTGCAAAAATCAGCAGATCGACTTTATTTGAATATAAAATTAGGTACTGCAGTAGCAATTATCGTATACAGAGTATAGAAAATTCAGATGTGTGTGTGACCAACGAGAAAAAAAATCCTGTTTGTCCTACTGATGTAACTAAGAATCGGCATACTGTAGGTTTAAATACTATTTGGTCGGCACCTTGTTGATCTTACAGGTTGGGAGAGGCTCGCTTCATACAGGTCGGCTTGGCGCTCTACATTCACAAAAGCATAAAAAGTTTTGAATAAAAGCTCCACTAAAGTATAACTGAGAAACGCTAAATTTGCAAAGAGAAGCCTCAGCCCACCTACACGTACCTACATACGACATGGTAGGCTAACTTTATTGTTCTAGGTGTGGCAGAGTATTTTAAACTAAGTTCGGTCTAGCTCACACCAAAAAAAGTGATGGCGAAGGGTCGCCGTTATCGAAATCGATAAGGAGGACTATATACATATGTAGGTATATACCGTGTTACTTTCTATCAAATGAATAATTTAGTGGAAGGTTACGTACCTACTAGTAGATTTTATTTCAATCAAACTCATATAGTAAAATAAAGGAAATCAATATATTAATCCATCAAACAGCTTTATATGGGCCCCGGGAAAGCTCCTATCTCCCTCTGCTCATCCCAATGCTGGATCCAGAAGTTAGGGCAGATCGTTTCGAAGTATCGTTTGAAGATCACGCAGTCATCGACCTCACCAAGTAATCTCCTGAATTTGTAATAATCGCAGTAGTTGTCATAGCACGCTCTGAAAGATATACAAATTTAAAATAATAACACCATGCTTACGACCTTGATTTAATTTTTATACGCAGGAGTGCCCAAATACTCATATAAGCTTAATTAAAGGAATTAATAATTCTTGGGTAATGTTCGTTGCTACATCAGAGCGTGTGGAGCAGTTCTTTTGTGCCACGGGAAACAATAGGAATTTATTACATTAAAATTAACATCCTGGGACATAATTCATCCATCCATCTGATCCCAAACTAAACAGAGCTTGTATTATGGAACCAGATAACTGATATATTACATAGAATACTTTTATTTCGAAATTCATACTTATATAGATACTTACACACAAATATCGTCCTGGAAAAGCATAACCTAAGCATTACCAACGACGCCAACCGACCCGTCAAATATGTAATATACATTAAATGTTTATACGCTATGGGTATTTCAGAACCTAGTAATCTACGTCATCCAGAACCTTATACCAGCGAGATTTTTACTATATCTTCTTGTGTGTAAGGCATAGAATAGTTCCTACACCTAAAATTCTCTGCTTTAGGACGATTTACAGCGGTAGCTGTTGAACATGACAACATGAATCAGCACCCTTTACAACAATTTCAACACACAAAAGTCTTAAATCAAGTTCCTAACGTATAATTTTTTATACGTTGATCTAAATAAAGTACCTAAATATAAAACACTTTAGAACCTTCTTAACTTATTTAATTGATTTATATTGTGCAGTGATGATTTACACCGCAAAATAAAGATAAATTAATTTCTTGCTCGTGAAAACGGCGTGATAAAAAATACCTTGTTTGGTTTTGAAATGGATACCGCGGATCGATGCGTTGCGTTCGAAACTCTTGGTCACACATTTCGGCCTCTATTTAAAAAAATCCCTGCATAAATATTTAGTAAAACTAGTATACAATTACAAAAATAAACCAGCTTGATAGTGCTCTAGGGATTGACAGTGACAAGAAAACAAAAGTTATTTTTCATCGTCGGCTGTCAATGTATACCTACTCAGTAAAAAGTATCTTAGTAAGAACCTTAAAACAGATCAAAACTCGAGCAGACTTCTTGTCTATAGTTTTGTTTTTAGTGAGTCAAATTTCATGTACCTAATACTAGCCTATGCCCGCGATTTCGTCCGCTTGGTGATCAAAATCAGAAGAGGTTAAAACGAACCTATTCATTTTTACCTATGGTTACTTCCACCTTTTGTCCGGCTGGACATGGCGATACAAACAGTTCACTAACACCATGAAATATGTATTATTAATTTACCTATGTTCGCAATAAATAAATAGAATAGAATTGAAAAAATATGTGAGCTGTCACGGGACGCCTAGCAGATGTGAAACATCGACATTATTTTGTAAAAGTAATATGCAGAAAAGAACATATTGTGATAGGAACTAAATATGTCATAATGATAAAATAAAAAGTCGATTGCGCATGCGCCACGGCATGCGTCGCCACGCCAGAAATCTGTTTTACGTGCGGCTATAGATGTTTCACATAAAAAAAAAACACTTATGATAATTTCTTACATGTAATAAGTATCTTACAAAATTTCAACCCCTACGGGGTAAATTTTGGTATTCAAATATGTCATATGAATATAAAAATACCAAGTTTGGAGTTTATTATATCAGGAAAAAACATTGTTCCATCCAAACTTTGCCAGTCTTTTCCACCTTCTTAGGGGTGAAAAGGAGTTGAAAAGTTAGAGCAGAGGTTCAAACCCCAAATGGTGTAACCTCTGGCGCAAGTCACTTAGTTTATTCACCTCTATAGTCAAGTGAAGCAGTAAAAGTCTAAAGCCTAAGCTAACTGCAAGCATCAAGTTAATAAAAAAACCGGCCAAGTGCGAGTCGGACTCGCACATGAAGGGTTCCGTATAGCAGCAAGTATTTCAGTTGATTAAATGAAAGTAAATTGCGGATTATAACGTATTCAAAAAAAACTACTTACTAGATCTCGTTCAAACCAATTTTCGTTGTTAGTTTCTATGGTAATATAATCATATATTTTGTTTTTAGTTTTATCATTCTCTTATTTTAGAAGTTACAGGGGGGGGGGGGGGGGGGGGCACTCAATTTACCACTTTGGAAGTGTCTCCCACGCAAACTATTCAGTTTAGAAAAAATGATATTAGAAACCTCAATATCATTTTTGAAGACCTATCCATAGACACCCCTTATGTACGGGTAGGTGCGATGAAAAAAAATCTTTGAGTTTCAGTTCTATGTATGGCGACCACTAATTTGTTCCCAAAATTATTGTTCTTTTTCTATTTTTGAGTAAAAATCTTAATGCGGTTCACAGAATACATCTACTTACCAAGTTTCAACAGTACAGCTCTTATAGTTTCGGAAAAAAGTGGCTGTGACATACGGACGGACAGACAGACAGACAGACATGACGAATCTATAAGGGTTCCGTTTTTTGCCATTTGGCTACGGAACCCTAAAAATATGTTGTCTCGATGACTCACTTCACCCAACCAATTACCGGCCAGTGACCGACATATGTACCTATGTAATGAAATAATGATAAGCGAGCTTATCTAGTTTATAATTGTATAATTCTAAGTACCTAGGTACATTACTGAATTGATTTCAACGTTTGAGTAATTTTCAACGGGGTTTGACGCATTTGGTGCACTTCTCAACTTGTACACCATGCTCAAATGGTGCACTTAGCAACTGGTGCACTTCTCATATGGTACACTTCGCAACTGGTGCACTTCTCATATGGTGCACTTCGCAATTGGTGCATTTCTCAATCGGTGCACTTCGCAAAAGGAGCACTTTTTTAGATGACTGGAGATTATCTTAAAATGAAAGAATCTTTGGTTTTACGCAGGTATAATCAACAACTAACATCCTTTCAAGTAGGTACACACACACTTACTTAAACTTAAATAATTTTCAATATTAATATAAAAAAGTCACTCAAAAGTAATAACAATATGAATAACAAACAAATATGACAGAAAGATTTCCTTAATTCAAAATAATTATAATAATGACAAAGTGATTATGCCATATTAAACAAACATACAATTTTCAAGTACTTTTATTAGGTGTTTTTATTTTGTAGAACGGTAACCCAATACGCATGCGATATAAAAATAAATGAGAGTAGTGAGAACAAAAACACAACTGTCAAGACTACGGCAGCAAGAAATTTAGTTAACCGATGGTTTTATTCAGTGTGTTGTTTTGTGTTTTATTAAACATTTAAGTTGAAATTATATGCACATATTTTTTTTGTATATTCAATACGAGTTTTAGTGTTCATGATGGATGAAGAGGACGTTCGATTTGATACAAATCAAAGGGGTAATATTACTCTTATATGCGGTGAACATATACACAATAAAAAGAAGACCAATAAAAGGACTACTTTGTGGACATGTGCAAACAGGAAACATTGCAATGGTTCAGTTACCTATGATGTAACAAGGAAAATTGTTATAAGAAAATCTGCACATACTTGTGATGGGCAAGACAATACTACAAATAAAATACATAATCATATATCGTTTTTAAAAAAGGCCGTATGCAATGATTTTAGGCCAGTCCAAAAAATATTTGAGGAGAATGATGCAAAGTTACGCAGCATTGTTGAAAATAAATATCATTTTTTACTACCATCATTTCATTCCATCAAGGACACATTATACAGGGCACGCAAAAAATATCTAAACACATCCCTATTACACCATAGTTCTCCTGCCGATGTACATATACCTACCTAAAGCATTAGGTAAGAATTTTTTTTTGTGTGAGGACGGTGAAGAGGAAAAAAATATTATATTTGCCACTAACACAGCGAGAAAACTAATAAAAGCGCCTGAATCGTACTACGCAGATGGTACTTTTCAATCAGCTCCACGGCCATTTTATCAGGTATACACTATACATTTGGATGTGAACTCAAACGAACAGTTTACTGGCATAATACCTGCAATTTATGCATTATTACCTAATAAAACACAACAAACATACACACGGCTCTTTTCAATTTTGAAGGAAAAACTCGGTATGATTGTTAAAAAATTTAAATCTGATTATGAAATAGCGCAGTTGAATGCGGTTAAATCCATTTTTCCGGCTGCAGAATTGAGTGGATGCTACCGTCATTTTAACGCTGCTATATGGAAAAAAACTAAATCAATCAAATTGCTGAGCACAAAAGCTGGACGGAACACCGCCAGGTTGTGCTCCATTGTACCACTAGTACCGGAGAACCATATTCCCGCCGCGTGGAGCTACATTTTAAGTGTTGCTCCAAATAATCAACAAATGACAAAATTCCAAGAGTATTTTGAAAAAACGTGGTTTCCGAAAATGCCACCGTCAATTCTGAGCTGCGCAAACCAGATACACAGGACTACTAATGCCTTGGAAGGATGGCATCGCCGTTTAAATGCTCGAATAGATAAACATCCTAACTTGTACATGTTTTTACACAAATTAAAAATAGAAAGCAAGTATTGGGATAAGCGTGTCAGTAACATTTTATTTCACAATGTCAGAAAAAACCATAAACAGCGCGATGTGATGTTTAACCAAAAATATAAGAAACTATTAGTTAAATTGGAAGCCGGAAATATAACGGTGGAATATTTCATAAAAAAGATCACGTTTCTCCAATTATTCAAGTAACTTAATACATGATTTGAAATTTAATATAAAAAATTTAATATTCTGTACAAATAAATAAAAATATGATTTTGGTAAAAATTTATATCGACTAATTAATAGTAACAATTACTAAATAAAAAATAAAGGTTAATTTATAAACTGTTTTTGAGAATCAGGCTATGATTTAATTTAAAGCTTTATTTAAGTAACAATAATGACTATAACTAATACATATTAAATAAAGGTTATTGATATAATATTATATATTATAATCATATCTTTGTATTATGTTAACTTTTTGCGGTAAATCTATTTGTTTTCTTACATAATTATGTTTTTATTATTGCTGAGTGTAATTTTTTTTTAAATAATAAAAACGTTATAGTAAGTTATGTTTAATTTAAAACGTTTTTGTTTAGTTATAATTATTTTGCAGTAGGCAAATCTTTCTGTATATTTATTTATTAGTGACTTTTTGTGTTTATTAGTGACGATTTAGTGACTTTTTTATATTATATTGAAAATTATTTAAGTTTAAGTAAGTGTGTGTACCTACTTGAAAGGATGTTAGTTGTTGATTATACCTGCGTAAAACCAAAGATTCTTTCATTTTATGATAATCTCTAGTCACCTAAAAAAGTGCTCCTTTTGCGAAGTGCACCGATTGAGAAATGCACCAATTGCGAAGTGCACCATATGAGAAGTGCACCAGTTGCGAAGTGTACCATATGAGAAGTGCACCAGTTGCTAAGTGCACCACTTGAGCATGGTGTACAAGTTGAGAAGTGCATCAAATGCGTCAAACCCTTTCAACGGAAGCATATTTTTCCCTCAAGAGCGAGATGCAGCATCTGGCGTTGTTGCAAATGTTTACCTACCGGATCATTTTATCACGCCGATCCGAAAGCCTGCCGCCTGGACATAAATTGCCGTGGCCGATCTGGAAGTCGCTAAATAGACTCCGGACTCAGGTGGGCCGAAGCAAAGAAAACATGTCTAGGAACCCCAAAATGACTGTATTTGTCGAACATTTGTGGGCCATGGATTGGGCCCACCTAACATGGTGTCCAGCCTGCCCTGCCACATGTTCATGGCAGGATCTTAGGGCATCGCAATCAGTTTGCCATCGACGTACTAAGAAGAAGAACGGAAGAATACCACTTCGAAAAAGCATATCTCAAGTTGACTGTTACTTGTCGACGAATCTATGAGATAAAGAAATAAAATGGGCCTATTTTGTCACACTAATATTATAAAACCTCGTTAGTCTAGCGGGAGCGTGTTTAACCGCAGAACATGAGGTACTGGTTCAAATCCCGGGTCGGACCAAAATGTGATTTTGGGATATTTCCGTAAAAAGAAATTTCTCAGTATCAGCCCGAAGTCTGGAAGCTGGCGGTATAAACACCCCCGTGCCTCGGAGAGCACGTAAAGCCGTCGGTCCTGTACCTGACCTCTTTCCGGTTGTGTCGCTAGTCGTCCCATCAGATCATGAGAGTGATGGAATAGAAAGTGCCCGTGTTTGCGCACACACTTGTGCCCTATAATATGTCCTGCGCAATTGGCTAATCTCCATTGAGAATGGCCGCCGTGACCGAAATTCGGCCGGGAATACATCATCATCAATCATCATTATAAAGGCAAAGTGTGTGCGTGTGTATGTTTGTTACTTCTTCACGTTTAAACGGCTGGAGCAATTTAATAAAATTTTGTATGGAGTTAGCTGATACCCTGGATTGACACAGGATATAATATATAAAGGTTCACGCGGGTAAAACCGCGGGGCACAGCTAGATTTCTATAAAATTGAGTCGGCCCATGGGCAAAAGATCCTATTTATGTTAAATTAATATTAGTTCATAGGTATGTATGTTAAAGTAATATTAGTGCATAGGTAACATAATAAATAAAATTCCTATTATAAGAATATTTTTATTAGCTGCCACAATAATAACATTATTTTCCACACTTAAATACCAATAAATCAGACCCAACTTATACATTTAATCGTCCGGAATCTATACACGCCATCACAGGGCAAATGCTTTAGCTTTAAGCTATGAACAAACCACACCGTCCACACCAATCAGTGTTATACTTTCTATTGAAAGTGCCCCTGAGTTTGCGCACACACTTGTGCACTATAATATGACCCGCTAAGATTGTTAGTCTCCATTGAGACTGGCCGCCGATGCCGAATTCGACCAGTAGGACATTATTACTTTATTAATGAAATAATAAAATTTATTCAACCCTTGGGTATTAAGATTAACATACACTTGTACTTGTCAAGCTCACAATGCAATACGTAAACATAGTTGAATAGAGCATAAAAATAACAATATATATATATATACTAGCTGTGCCCCGCGGTGTTACCCGCGTTAAATTTAATAAATTTTCTTTGCTATAAACCTCACGGAGCCTTTCCAACGAATGCAAAACCGTGGAAATCGGATCGTGCGTTCTCGAGTTATAGCGTCAGGAAGGAAAACCCGACTTATTTTTATATGATATATATATATATATATATATATATATATATATATATATATATATATATATATATATATATATATATATATATATATATATATATATATATATATATATATATATATCACTTTGCAATTATTCGACTAATATATAACAAAATAACCGGCTAAGTCTAAGCTAAATAACTAAGCTAAGCTAAGTAACTGACGCACGAAAGGTTTCGTACCATCTATATACGAGTATATAAAAATCAATGCCACTTTTCGTTGTAATGTTATAACTCAACAACGTCTTTACCGATTTGGCTAATTTTGGTTTTGAATTATTTCGTGGTTGAAAAAGTGTAAAATCAACATCTTTTAGCAATTTAAAATATTTTGTTGTTTGAATGAACTTAATAATCATTTTTTTTATTACTATGCCTTATACGTACCGGCCGCTAGTAATAATATAGATATCTCATTTGCTAACTGTACAGTGCCATCTCTATAATTTAAAATCACACTGATATTATAAAGGCGAAAGTTTGTGAGTGTGTATGTTTGTTACTTCTACAAGTCTAAACGGCTGGAGCGATTTTAATAAAATTTGGTATGGAGTAAGCAGACACCCTGGATTAACACAGGTTATAATTTGTAAAGTTTAACGTGGGTAAAACCGGGGGCACAGCTAGTATATAATATATCGTACGATATAATTGTACAATAATCTTATATATCCATTGATAAAACAATAAAAAAAATAATAATATAGAAAAACAATATAATCATAAATATATATAAAATTAAATATAATAAAATGTATCAAGTTTACTCGTAAAATTTACGATGGTGCCACTCTTAACCGGAGCATAGAGGTTTTTTTGTCTTTATTATATAAATTGATAACAACTTTACTACTTCTAGTTATACTACTTTTAGAGTTAACTTCTACAGTTATACCATCTCGTAAGTAAAACACCACTTATTTAAAAATATTAGTATTTAACAAGAGTGCCAATATATTACTAAAAAGTTTCCTTGACAAGGGCTGTAATAAGCTTTAGATCAGCAAAAGCATATAAATTTAACCAACGTAGTTAAAATTCTTTCAGTTTAACTTAAAGTAGTTAAACATCATTTATTTTATTTAAAAGTATTTAATAAAACACCAACTTTAACAAAAAATAAAAATAATTAAAGAACATTTAGTTTAGCTAAAAGTAGTTAAACAACATTTAGTGTAGACATAGTAAAGTAGTAATAAAGTTAACTAAAACTAGTTAAACTATTTACAGTTTAAGTAAAAGTAGTTAAGCTACGTTGTACAAGTAAATCAAGTTAAACTAAAAGTAGTTACTGCACAAGACAGGAATATTATTCCCAGCATTCTCTATGTATCAGCAACTATCAATAAAATTAATTAGTAGTGGAGTGGTACTTCTTAATGGCAGTTTCCATTTAGAGTCGGAAACTAGTAATGCAATTTTATAAGGGCTCACTACTGTTAAAAGCATTTAATCTGATCTATGGTACAAATAAATTGAGCGTTGTGGTGTGAAAGAGGATGTAGTCACAATGATTAAAAAAGGAATGCTGAGATGGTTTGGCCATTTAGAAATGATGAATGAAAGAAGATTCACCAAAGAAGTATACCTGGCCTGTGTGGATGGATAACCGGAAGGGGAAGACCTCGTCGAACATTCTCTGACCAAATCGGAGATGTTCTCAAGAAAGGGCAGGTCAGAAGTACCCTAAACCGGCGAGCATGTATGAAGAATATAATGACAGTAATCGAGGCAAAAGACGTGTGCAAAGATCGTGACAAATTGAAATCCGTTGTCTCTGCCTACCCCTCTGGGAAACAGGCGTGAGTCTATGTATGTATGGTACAAATGCCCTTTAAATACAACTATGAGTTTATAAATGCGCCATACACAAACATTATAAAAACCAAGTATATCTGCGACTGTTCTTTTCATTACAATATATTGATATTTTCCTGGGTACCGTAGATTTGTTATAAACAGCTTTAAAGATACGGCGACATTACTTTTACGTTAATCAACTTTTTAGATAATCAGCGATTTAGAGGTTTACTATCACAACTCTCTGGATACCATCGTCACACCCAGGAATAAAACATAACAATATAAGGTGCAGGTTTGGCTTGTTTGCCTCAACCGAAGATGTCCTGGGTTCAAATCCCGGGTTGGTCTAAAAAAAATAGATTTTAGGAATTTACTGTTATTAAAATTTCTCAATATCAGCCCGAAGTCTGGGAGACGGCGATATGACACCCCCGTATCTCGGAGAGCACGTAAATCCGTCGGTCCTCTTTCCAATTGTGTCCCTAGTTGTGCCATCGGATCATGAGTGTGATGGAATAGAAAGTGCCGCTGTGTTTGCGCACACGCATATGTCCCGCGTAGTTGACTAGTATCCATTGACACTGGCTGCCGTGGCCGTAATTCGAGCAGGAGGTAATTATTACTACTAAACAGATTCAGTGCGGTAGGCTACCAAATATTTCGTGGCGCCTTTGAGGAGCCAAGCGCCAGGGAATGTGATGGCGCTCTCAAAGCGCCATCTACCCTGAATTGTAACTTGTTGCGTATCCTTCATTTGTCATTTTGTCTTTCAAGTTTAGAAACATACCAACTGCCTAAGTAAATGGTTAATTATACATACAAAGTACAATTAATTAGGCCGGTAGTAGCAACTGAAATTACGCTGCTATAGAAGATAGCGTTCTTTTCCTCTACGAGGACATAGACTATTAAAGTACCTTCATTTTAACCGATTCAATGCGGATAAAAAATTAAGTTATCCATTTAATAAACAAATTCCATCCTATAATTTTTGCCATCTCTGAGACGTGGCTAGTTCCACATCTTCAGTTCAATTTCCCAGGATATTGCACATTCCGTGATGACCGTATTGATGGTTATGGCGGTGCTTCTATTCTGGTAAACAAGGACCTTCCTTATTCCCCTCTTTCCCTTCCTATCCATGGCAATGAAATTAATGCCATTGGAGTGAGAGTCCTGGGCATTAATTTTGTTTCTATTTACATCCCTTCGCCAAACCCACTTTGCTTTCAATACATTAAAAAGGTGTGTAATTCTTATACTCCCATAATTCTTATGGGAGATTTTAACTGTCATAATAAGCTATGGGGATCTATTCAAAATGATAATGCTGGCATTGAAATGGTTGAGTTGTTGGATGAGGTAGGGCTCTGTGTGCTGAATGATGGGTCTCCCACCAGACTTCCTCGATTGGGACAGAGCAAAAGTTGTGTTGACCTTACCTTATGTTCTCCTACCCTGACATCCCAGTTGGAGTGGGAGTGTTTAAAGTACTATATTACTTCGGTTTATTTCGGTTAACTTAAACACACGATAAAATACAAAATAAAATTTGATAAATAAAAGAACGAAACAGAAATATATATTACCAGTAATAAAAAAATTATTAATATATAATTAAATAGCGCCTATATTCCTCATTTTATGAGATGCCTCTAAGAGCAGTGCTGGATATAGGGGCAATCCAGCTATTATCATCAGGACAGTGTTAGAGCTGGCCCGGACTCTGTGCACCAGGGAGATATATATACCTTATTGGTTAAGCGGTAGCGTGTTCAAATGAGGTCGCGGGTGATAATCCCAGGTTGGGTCAAAACGAGACATTGGTATTTTGCTGTTAAGATAACTTCTTAGTATCAGCGTGGTGTCTGGAAATTTGCCGGGTTACACCCGAAGCCTTGGAGTGCACGTAAAGCCGACAATCCTGCGATCCCTGATGCCTTTAATCAGGTACAGAATCCGTCAGCTTAACGTGCCCTCGGAAGCACGGAGATTTATATTGGTTGGCGACGTTGATGGTGTTAACATCCCCCATATAAAGTGGTCTAATTTCGGAGCGTCTCCGTGCTTCGGAGGGCACGTTAAGCTATCGATCCTGGTTGTAGCCACAAGGCAAGAGTCGTGACAAAAAAAATAGTGACCATAATTTTAGTTGTTTGTGTTCAGGCGACGTCTGCTGCCAGCATGCAGTGCCTGCTGCAGTGCCTCGGCATGCTGCACCGCCAGCAGCAGTGCGCCACGCTCAGCCTGTCCAGCAAGCACTCCGACGCCGACCACCACTAGGCCGGCGGGACCTAGCCCATCAACATTCCTTTCTAATTAGATATTAACCTCCTCGTTAACATAAGAACTTTGAACCCATGAAAATTCAAAATAATACTGATATAAAATATAGTGGCAGTGGCGATAGGTCCATATAACACTAAGCTTTACTTACCTTTAACAACATAAAATTATGGTTGATATCACAATAATGTGAACAGAATATCGACAAAAAGTTTTGAAAAACCGAATGATCATTAATTGCGGGAAAATGCAGTTTATGATTAATATAAACTGATACGAGTATAAGATGTAGTGGCAGAGGCGATGGGTCCATATAACACTACGCTACCCGACTTGCCTTTAAACACATAATTAATGGTTGAGATCACAATAATGTGAACAGAATATCAACAAATTAGCTAAAAAACTGAATGATCATCAATTGCGGGAAAAAGAGAAATTTTAATCATAATGTTACTATTTTACTAGTTAACACTTTTTGTTGATATTATGCCTTATATCAATCATAATATAAGACACAAAAGGTTTTCCTAGTCATAAAATAACAACATAAAACAAAAACCAACAATTTAGATTGGGTTTTATTTTTTTGACATTTTTGTTTTAAGCTTTTTAGCGGTGATAGTGAATTTTTTGTATCAAAGTTAAGTAGTTAAATTTAGTTTTGAAGTTATTTAACCCTTAATTGGGCCTAGCGTATGTTCAGTCTTATTGCAACATAGTAGTAGAGTTAAAAAAAAACAAAACGTTATGTGGTTTTATGAAATCATCTAGTTAAACTTTGTCTCTTACGGCGTCAATTTAATTCATTGTTGGACATCTTTGCATTATTCTTGATAAGTCCCTCTTTGACCGATTTATTTGACTCACTAGCTATATCGTTGTCTATCACGATCAAGTGAACCACAACATTTTATATTAATACACCGATCAAAACACAAATACCGTGCAGCACTTGCACAAATGAGTGACAATGTAAATGCTACACGGTCAGCGGATGCGAGCCATGGGCGCCGCCATATTGCGACATGCGATAGATGGAGGAACAAAATTGAGGTGATGTAGAAAAGCTTCACTTAAAAATACCGATGTGGTTGTTGTCAGCACATTAATAAACATATCAAAGCTATGAGGCTGGCACAGCATGTGATTTCTTGTTATCTGTTACGGTCGCAAGAAACTGCTTGCAGCGGCTTCTCATGTTATCGGCTTCCCCTATGGAATATATCGCCCTTAGCCACTCGTAAGATTTGTAGATCCTGTTTTTATAATGTAATAATGCATTGCGGTTTTAAATTATATTGTTAAGTATTAAGAGTTTTGTGGAATTAGAAGTGTTTTACGAATTTAAAAATCGCACTTTTTGTATAAAATGTACATTTACTTAAGTAGTATAGATTTGAAACAAAAAGTGCGAACTCCTTATTAAAACGACTGTCTGCACCCTGATTATGATCTCTATTAAATTGTTTTCATTATTAAGTTCGAAATATGCGACAGACAGTGCGATCGCCTTTTTAAATTGACTTAACTCAGTCGCGATATGTTGCCATCATATTTTGGACTCTATTGGCTTGTAATAAAGTTCAAAATCAATAAATTAGAAACATACCAACTGCCTAAGTAAATGGTTAATTATACATACAAAGTACAATTAATTAGGCCGGTAGTAGCAACTGAAATTACGCTGCTATAGAAGATAGCGTTCTTTTCCTCTACGAGGACATAGACTATTAAAGTACCTTCATTTTAACCGATTCAATGCGGATGGCACCCGAGAGGTGCCATGGAAATATTTTACCTGTGGCGTATGGTTTACGTTCAATATCGAGTCGCAACTAAACTTGAAAGACAAAATGACAAATGAAGGATACGCAACAAGTTACAATTCACGGTAGATGGCGCTTTGAGAGCGCCATCACATTCCCTGGCGCTTGGCTCCTCAAAGGCGCCACGAAATATTTGGTAGCCTACCGCACTGAATCTGTTTAGTAGTAATAATTACCTCCTGCTCGAATTACGGCCACGGCAGCCAGTGTCAATGGATACTAGTCAACTACGCGGGACATATGCGTGTGCGCAAACACAGCGGCACTTTCTATTCCATCACACTCATGATCCGATGGCACAACTAGCGACACAATTGGAAAGAGGACCGACGGATTTACGTGCTCTCCGAGATACGGGGGTGTCATATCGCCGTCTCCCAGACTTCGGGCTGATATTGAGAAATTTTAATAACAGTAAATTCCTAAAATCTATTTTTGTTAGACCAACCCGGGATTTGAACCCAGGACATCTTCGGTTGAGGCAAACAAGCCAAACCTGCACCTTATATTGTTATGTTTTATTCCTGGGTGTGACGATGGTATCCAGAGAGTTGTGATAGTAAACCTCTAAATCGCTGATTATCTAAAAAGTTGATTAACGTAAAAGTAATGTCGCCGTATCTTTAAAGCTGTTTATAACAAATCTACGGTACCCAGGAAAATATCAATATATTGTAATGAAAAGAACAGTCTCAGATATACTTGGTTTTTATAATGTTTGTGTATGGCGCATTTATAAACTCATAGTTGTATTTAAAGGGCATTTGTACCATACATACATAGACTCACGCCTGTTTCCCAGAGGGGTAGGCAGAGACAACGGATTTCAATTTGTCACGATCTTTGCACACGTCTTTTGCCTCGATTACTGTCATTATATTCTTCATACATGCTCGCCGGTTTAGGGTACTTCTGACCTGCCCTTTCTTGAGAACATCTCCGATTTGGTCAGAGAATGTTCGACGAGGTCTTCCCCTTCCGGTTATCCATCCACACAGGCCAGGTATACTTCTTTGGTGAATCTTCTTTCATTCATCATTTCTAAATGGCCAAACCATCTCAGCATTCCTTTTTTAATCATTGTGACTACATCCTCTTTCACACCACAACGCTCAATTTATTTGTACCATAGATCAGATTAAATGCTTTTAACAGTAGTGAGCCCTTATAAAATTGCATTACTAGTTTCCGACTCTAAATGGAAACTGCCATTAAGAAGTACCACTCCACTACTAATTAATTTTATTGATAGTTTCTGATACATAGAGAATGCTGGGAATAATATTCCTGTCTTGTGCAGTAACTACTTTTAGTTTAACTTGATTTACTTGTACAACGTAGCTTAACTACTTTTACTTAAACTGTAAATAGTTTAACTAGTTTTAGTTAACTTTATTACTACTTTACTATGTCTACACTAAATGTTGTTTAACTACTTTTAGCTAAACTAAATGTTCTTTAATTATTTTTATTTTTTGTTAAAGTTGGTGTTATTTAAATACTTTTAAATAAAATAAATGATGTTTAACTACTTTAAGTTAAACTGAAAGAATTTTAACTACGTTGGTTAAATTTATATGCTTTTGCTGATCTAAAGCTTATTACAGCCCTTGTCAAGGAAACTTTTTAGTAATATATTGGCACTCTTGTTAAATACTAATATTTTTAAATAAGTGGTGTTTTACTTACGAGATGGTATAACTGTAGAAGTTAACTCTAAAAGTAGTATAACTAGAAGTAGTAAAGTTGTTATCAATTTATATAATAAAGACAAAAAACCTCTATGCTCCGGTTAAGAGTGGCACCATCGTAAATTTTACGAGTAAACTTGATACATTTTATTATATTTAATTTTATATATATTTATGATTATATTGTTTTTCTATATTATTATTTTTTTTATTGTTTTATCAATGGATATATAAGATTATTGTACAATTATATCGTACGATATATTATATACTAGCTGTGCCCCCGGTTTTACCCACGTTAAACTTTACAAATTATAACCTGTGTTAATCCAGGGTGTCTGCTTACTCCATACCAAATTTTATTAAAATCGCTCCAGCCGTTTAGACTTGTAGAAGTAACAAACATACACACTCACAAACTTTCGCCTTTATAATATCAGTGTGATTTTAAATTATAGAGATGGCACTGTACAGTTAGCAAATGAGATATCTATATTATTACTAGCGGCCGGTACGTATAAGGCATAGTAATAAAAAAAATGATTATTAAGTTCATTCAAACAACAAAATATTTTAAATTGCTAAAAGATGTTGATTTTACACTTTTTCAACCACGAAATAATTCAAAACCAAAATTAGCCAAATCGGTAAAGACGTTGTTGAGTTATAACATTACAACGAAAAGTGGCATTGATTTTTATATACTCGTATATAGATGGTACGAAACCTTTCGTGCGTCAGTTACTTAGCTTAGCTTAGTTATTTAGCTTAGACTTAGCCGGTTATTTTGTTATATATTAGTCGAATAATTGCAAAGTGATATATATATATATATATATATATATATATATATATCATATAAAAATAAGTCGGGTTTTCCTTCCTGACGCTATAACTCGAGAACGCACGATCCGATTTCCACGGTTTTGCATTCGTTGGAAAGGCTCCGTGAGGTTTATAGCAAAGAAAATTTATTAAATTTAACGCGGGTAACACCGCGGGGCACAGCTAGTATATATATATATATTGTTATTTTTATGCTCTATTCAACTATGTTTACGTATTGCATTGTGAGCTTGACAAGTACAAGTGTATGTTAATCTTAATACCCAAGGGTTGAATAAATTTTATTATTTCATTAATAAAGTAATAATGTCCTACTGGTCGAATTCGGCATCGGCGGCCAGTCTCAATGGAGACTAACAATCTTAGCGGGTCATATTATAGTGCACAAGTGTGTGCGCAAACTCAGGGGCACTTTCAATAGAAAGTATAACACTGATTGGTGTGGACGGTGTGGTTTGTTCATAGCTTAAAGCTAAAGCATTTGCCCTGTGATGGCGTGTATAGATTCCGGACGATTAAATGTATAAGTTGGGTCTGATTTATTGGTATTTAAGTGTGGAAAATAATGTTATTATTGTGGCAGCTAATAAAAATATTCTTATAATAGGAATTTTATTTATTATGTTACCTATGCACTAATATTACTTTAACATACATACCTATGAACTAATATTAATTTAACATAAATAGGATCTTTTGCCCATGGGCCGACTCAATTTTATAGAAATCTAGCTGTGCCCCGCGGTTTTACCCGCGTGAACCTTTATATACTATATCCTGTGTCAATCCAGGGTATCAGCTAACTCCATACAAAATTTTATTAAATTGCTCCAGCCGTTTAAACGTGAAGAAGTAACAAACATACACACGCACACACTTTGCCTTTATAATGATGATTGATGATGATGTATTCCCGGCCGAATTTCGGTCACGGCGGCCATTCTCAATGGAGATTAGCCAATTGCGCAGGACATATTATAGGGCACAAGTGTGTGCGCAAACACGGGCACTTTCTATTCCATCACTCTCATGATCTGATGGGACGACTAGCGACACAACCGGAAAGAGGTCAGGTACAGGACCGACGGCTTTACGTGCTCTCCGAGGCACGGGGGTGTTTATACCGCCAGCTTCCAGACTTCGGGCTGATACTGAGAAATTTCTTTTTACGGAAATATCCCAAAATCACATTTTGGTCCGACCCGGGATTTGAACCAGTACCTCATGTTCTGCGGTTAAACACGCTCCCGCTAGACTAACGAGGTTTTATAATATTAGTGTGACAAAATAGGCCCATTTTATTTCTTTATCTCATAGATTCGTCGACAAGTAACAGTCAACTTGAGATATGCTTTTTCGAAGTGGTATTCTTCCGTTCTTCTTCTTAGTACGTCGATGGCAAACTGATTGCGATGCCCTAAGATCCTGCCATGAACATGTGGCAGGGCAGGCTGGACACCATGTTAGGTGGGCCCAATCCATGGCCCACAAATGTTCGACAAATACAGTCATTTTGGGGTTCCTAGACATGTTTTCTTTGCTTCGGCCCACCTGAGTCCGGAGTCTATTTAGCGACTTCCAGATCGGCCACGGCAATTTATGTCCAGGCGGCAGGCTTTCGGATCGGCGTGATAAAATGATCCGGTAGGTAAACATTTGCAACAACGCCAGATGCTGCATCTCGCTCTTGAGGGAAAAATATGCTTCCGTTGAAAGGGTTTGACGCATTTGATGCACTTCTCAACTTGTACACCATGCTCAAGTGGTGCACTTAGCAACTGGTGCACTTCTCATATGGTACACTTCGCAACTGGTGCACTTCTCATATGGTGCACTTCGCAATTGGTGCATTTCTCAATCGGTGCACTTCGCAAAAGGAGCACTTTTTTAGATGACTGGAGATTATCTTAAAATGAAAGAATCTTTGGTTTTACGCAGGTATAATCAACAACTAACATCCTTTCAAGTAGGTACACACACTTACTTAAACTTAAATAATTTTCAATATAATATAAAAAAGTCACTAAATCTTCACTAATAAACACAAAAAGTCACTAATAAATAAATATACAGAAAGATTTGCCTACTGCAAAATAATTATAACTAAACAAAAACGTTTTAAATTAAACATAACTTACTATAACGTTTTTATTATTTAAAAAAAAATTACACTCAGCAATAATAAAAACATAATTATGTAAGAAAACAAATAGATTTACCGCAAAAAGTTAACATAATACAAAGATATGATTATAATATATAATATTATATCAATAACCTTTATTTAATATGTATTAGTTATAGTCATTATTGTTACTTAAATAAAGCTTTAAATTAAATCATAGCCTGTTTCTCAAAAACAGTTTATAAATTAACCTTTATTTTTTATTTAGTAATTGTTACTATTAATTAGTCGATATAAATTTTTACCAAAATCATATTTTTATTTATTTGTACAGAATATTAAATTTTTTATATTAAATTTCAAATCATGTATTAAGTTACTTGAATAATTGGAGAAACGTGATCTTTTTTATGAAATATTCCACCGTTATATTTCCGGCTTCCAATTTAACTAATAGTTTCTTATATTTTTGGTTAAACATCACATCGCGCTGTTTATGGTTTTTTCTGACATTGTGAAATAAAATGTTACTGACACGCTTATCCCAATACTTGCTTTCTATTTTTAATTTGTGTAAAAACATGTACAAGTTAGGATGTTTATCTATTCGAGCATTTAAACGGCGATGCCATCCTTCCAAGGCATTAGTAGTCCTGTGTATCTGGTTTGCGCAGCTCAGAATTGACGGTGGCATTTTCGGAAACCACGTTTTTTCAAAATACTCTTGGAATTTTGTCATTTGTTGATTATTTGGAGCAACACTTAAAATGTAGCTCCACGCGGCGGGAATATGGTTCTCCGGTACTAGTGGTACAATGGAGCACAACCTGGCGGTGTTCCGTCCAGCTTTTGTGCTCAGCAATTTGATTGATTTAGTTTTTTTCCATATAGCAGCGTTAAAATGACGGTAGCATCCACTCAATTCTGCAGCCGGAAAAATTGATTTAACCGCATTCAACTGCGCTATTTCATAATCAGATTTAAATTTTTTAATAATCATACCGAGTTTTTCCTTCAAAATTGAAAAGAGCCGTGTGTATGTTTGTTGTGTTTTATTAGGTAATAATGCATAAATTGCAGGTATTATGCCAGTAAACTGTTCGTTTGAGTTCACATCCAAATGTATAGTGTATACCTGATAAAATGGCCGTGGAGCTGATTGAAAAGTACCATCTGCGTAGTACGATTCAGGCGCTTTTATTAGTTTTCTCGCTGTGTTAGTGGCAAATATAATATTTTTTTCCTCTTCACCGTCCTCACACAAAAAAAAATTCTTACCTAATGCTTTAGGTAGGTATATGTACATCGGCAGGAGAACTATGGTGTAATAGGGATGTGTTTAGATATTTTTTGCGTGCCCTGTATAATGTGTCCTTGATGGAATGAAATGATGGTAGTAAAAAATGATATTTATTTTCAACAATGCTGCGTAACTTTGCATCATTCTCCTCAAATATTTTTTGGACTGGCCTAAAATCATTGCATACGGCCTTTTTTAAAAACGATATATGATTATGTATTTTATTTGTAGTATTGTCTTGCCCATCACAAGTATGTGCAGATTTTCTTATAACAATTTTCCTTGTTACATCATAGGTAACTGAACCATTGCAATGTTTCCTGTTTGCACATGTCCACAAAGTAGTCCTTTTATTGGTCTTCTTTTTATTGTGTATATGTTCACCGCATATAAGAGTAATATTACCCCTTTGATTTGTATCAAATCGAACGTCCTCTTCATCCATCATGAACACTAAAACTCGTATTGAATATACAAAAAAAATAAGTGCATATAATTTCAACTTAAATGTTTAATAAAACACAAAACAACACACTGAATAAAACCATCGGTTAACTAAATTTCTTGCTGCCGTAGTCTTGACAGTTGTGTTTTTGTTCTAACTACTCTCATTTATTTTTATATCGCATGCGTATTGGGTTACCGTTCTACAAAATAAAAACACCTAATAAAAGTACTTGAAAATTGTATGTTTGTTTAATATAGCATAATCACTTTGTCATTATTATAATTATTTTGAATTAAGGAAATCTTTCTGTCATATTTGTTTGTTATTCATATTGTTATTACTTTTGAGTGACTTTTTTATATTAATATTGAAAATTATTTAAGTTTAAGTAAGTGTGTGTGTACCTACTTGAAAGGATGTTAGTTGTTGATTATACCTGCGTAAAACCAAAGATTCTTTCATTTTAAGATAATCTCCAGTCATCTAAAAAAGTGCTCCTTTTGCGAAGTGCACCGATTGAGAAATGCACCAATTGCGAAGTGCACCATATGAGAAGTGCACCAGTTGCGAAGTGTACCATATGAGAAGTGCACCAGTTGCTAAGTGCACCATTTGAGCATGGTGTACAAGTTGAGAAGTGCACCAAATGCGTCAAACCCCGTTGAAAATTACTCAAACGTTGAAATCAATTCAGTAATGTACCTAGGTACTTAGAATTATACAATTATAAACTAGATAAGCTCGCTTATCATTATTTCATTACATAGGTACATATGTCGGTCACTGGCCGGTAATTGGTTGGGTGAAGTGAGTCATCGAGACAACATATTTTTAGGGTTCCGTAGCCAAATGGCAAAAAACGGAACCCTTATAGATTCGTCATGTCTGTCTGTCTGTCTGTCCGTCCGTATGTCACAGCCACTTTTTTCCGAAACTATAAGAGCTGTACTGTTGAAACTTGGTAAGTAGATGTATTCTGTGAACCGCATTAAGATTTTTACTCAAAAATAGAAAAAGAACAATAATTTTGGGAACAAATTAGTGGTCGCCATACATAGAACTGAAACTCAAAGATTTTTTTTCATCGTACCTACCCGTACATAAGGGGTGTCTATGGATAGGTCTTAAAAAATGATATTGAGGTTTCTAATATCATTTTTTCTAAACTGAATAGTTTGCGTGGGAGACACTTCCAAAGTGGTAAATTGAGTGCCCCCCCCCCCCCCTGTAACTTCTAAAATAAGAGAATGATAAAACTAAAAACAAAATATATGATTATATTACCATAGAAACTAACAACGAAAATTGGTTTGAACGAGATCTAGTAAGTAGTTTTTTTTTAATACGTTATAATCCGCAATTTGCTTTCATTTAATCAACTGAAATACTTGCTGCTATACGGAACCCTTCATGTGCGAGTCCGACTCGCACTTGGCCGGTTTTTTTATTAACTTGATGCTTGCAGTTAGCTTAGGCTTTAGACTTTTACTGCTTCACTTGACTATAGAGGTGAATAAACTAAGTGACTTGCGCCAGAGGTTACACCATTTGGGGTTTGAACCTCTGCTCTAACTTTTCAACTCCTTTTCACCCCTAAGAAGGTGGAAAAGACTGGCAAAGTTTGGATGGAACAATGTTTTTTCCTGATATAATAAACTCCAAACTTGGTATTTTTATATTCATATGACATATTTGAATACCAAAATTTACCCCGTAGGGGTTGAAATTTTGTAAGATACTTATTACATGTAAGAAATTATCAGAAGTGTTTTTTTTTTATGTGAAACATCTATAGCCGCACGTAAAACAGATTTCTGGCGTGGCGACGCATGCCGTGGCGCATGCGCAATCGACTTTTTATTTTATCATTATGACATATTTAGTTCCTATCACAATATGTTCTTTTCTGCATATTACTTTTACAAAATAATGTCGATGTTTCACATCTGCTAGGCGTCCCGTGACCGTTCACATATTTTTTCAATTCTATTCTATTTATTTATTGCGAACATAGGTAAATTAATAATACATATTTCATGGTGTTAGTGAACTGTTTGTATCGCCATGTCCAGCCAGACAAAAGGTGGAAGTAACCATAGGTAAAAATGAATAGGTTCGTTTTAACCTCTTCTGATTTTGATCACCAAGCGGACGAAATCGCGGGCATAGGCTAGTATTAGGTACATGAAATTTGACTCACTAAAAACAAAACTATAGACAAGAAGTCTGCTCGAGTTTTGATCTGTTTTAAGGTTCTTACTAAGATACTTTTTACTGAGTAGGTATACATTGACAGCCGACGATGAAAAATAACTTTTGTTTTCTTGTCACTGTCAATCCCTAGAGCACTATCAAGCTGGTTTATTTTTGTAATTGTTTACTAGTTTTTCGAAATATTTATTCAGGGACTTTTTTAATTCGAGGCCGAAATGTGTGACCAAGAGTTTCGAACGCAACGCATCGATCCGCGGTATCCATTTCAAAACCAAACCAGGTATTTTTTATCACGCCGTTTTCACGAGCGAGAAATTAATTTATCTTTATTTTGCGGTGTAAATCATTACTGCACAATAAAAATCATAAATCAATTAAATAACTGTACCTACATAAGAAGGTTCTAAAGTGTTTAGGTACTATATTTAGATCAACGTATAAAAATTTATACGTTAGGAACTTGATTTATGACTTTGTGTGTTGAAATTGTTGTAAAGGGTGCTGTTTCATGTGGTCATGTTCAACAGCTACCGCTGTAAATCGTCCTAAAGCAGAGAATTTTAGGTGTAGGAACTATTCTATGCCTTACACACAAGAAGATATAGTAAAAATCTCGCTGGTATAAGGTTCTGGATGACGTAGATTACTAGGTTCTGAAATACCCATAGCCTATAAACATTTAATGTATATTACATATTTGACGGGTCGGTTGGCGTCGTTGGTAATGCTTAGGTTATGCTTTTCCAGGACGATATTTGTGTGCATAAACATGCATGTTTGTCCTGAGTCTGTGTGTAATTATCTATATAAGTATGAATTTCCAAATAAGAGTATTCTATGTTATATATCAGTTATCTGGTTCCATAATACAAGCTCTTTTTAGTTTGGGATCAGATGGATGGATGAATTATGTACCAGGATGTTAATTTTTAATGTCTTAATTCCTATTGTTTCCCGTGGCACAAAATAACTGCTCCACACGCTCTGATGTAGCAACGAACATTACCCAAGAATTATTAATTCCTTTAATTAAGCTTATATGAGTATTTGGGCACTCCTGCGTTTAAAAATTTAAGCAAGGTCGTAAGCATGGTGTCATTATTTTAAATTTGTAAATCTTTCAGAGCGTGCTATGACAACTACTGCGATTATTACAAATGCAGGAGATTACTTGGTGAGGTCGATGACTGCGTGATCTTCAAACGATACTTTGAAACGATTTGCCCCAACTTCTGGATCCAGCATTGGGATGAGCAGAGGGAGATAGGAGCTTTCCCGGGGCCCATATAAAGCTGTTTGATGGATTAATATATTGATTTCCTTTATTTTACTATATGAGTTTGATTGAAATAAAATCTACTAGTAGGTACGTAACTAATGTACCTTCCACTAAATAAGACTAAATTATTTATTTGATAAAACATAACACGGTATATATATAGTCCTCCTTATCGATTCCGATAACGGCGACTCTTCGCAATCACTTTCTTTGGTGTGAGCTAGACCGAACTTAGTTTAAAATACTCTGCCACACCTAGAACAATAAAGTTAGCCTGCATGTTGTAAACGCGTGTAGGTGGCCTGAGGCTTCACTTTGCGTATTTGGCGTTTCTCAGTTATAGTTTAGTGACGCTTTTCTTCAAAACATTTTATGCTTTTGTGAATGTAGAGCGTCAAGACGACCTGTGGGAAGCGAGCCTCTCCCAACCTGTAAGTTTAACGAGGTGCCGACCAAATAGTATTTAAACCTACAGTATGCCGACTCTTAGTTACATCAGTAGGACAAACAGGATTTTTGTTCTCGTTGGTCACACACACCACTGAATTTTTCACACTCTGTATACGATAATTGCTACTGCAGTACCTAATTTTATAATCAAATAAAGTCGATCTGCTGATTTTTGCAAATATGTACTTTTAAATAATAAGTAATTTGGGTTGGGTTAAGTTAGAACTGCGATCATATAGTGCGCGAAGGCGAGCGAGCGTGCCACGGCAGCGGCCGCCGAGCGCTAGAAAAACATTAACCATGGATATCTCCATAACCATGGGGTTCCACGGGGTGGGGATGGTACAGGGGGGGTAGCCCCCTCCTCTCCTCCATTCACTTACGTAAGTATGAAGGCGACTTCATTTGAGATATTTACCCTCTTGTTTCTTCGTGGTCGTTCGTGAAATATCACTGGGTCATTTCCTTGAAACATTGCGTTAAAAACGTAATTTGAAGGTTATTTAATAAAAACGTAATTATTTGATGATTTTTAATTTAACTCCAGTATACTATAGTATGTAGTTTGATTTAACTCTCAGCACTAGTTAGTAGTTAGGAATAAATGGTGTGCAAAAATCGGTGGTGTGACCAACGAGAAAAAAGATGTGACTACGAGGAGACGGAACTCGATCAATACTGTTAGGTAGGTAACTATCACTCCTACCTTACTCCAAAATTAGAAGTGTTTACCAAAAATTGAAATTGGAGTTATTTACTACTGAATTACCAACGTAACAGTTGTAATAAATAATGTTAAGAGCTGGGGGTTTCGTTATAAATTGTTACCTAACACTAATTCCATTCCTAGTAAATAAAAGAAGTTTGTAGTACCTATTAATATATATATATATATATATTTGCCATATATAGGCTAGTTTCACGATATCCACTGTAAAACAGGTTGAAGAGAGATGGGAACGATATCCAAACACGTATAATTTTGCTCCCGTTTATATTTACGCCGTTCTACGTTACATCGTAATAAAATATTGGGATACGGTAAAATGGGGTGAATAGCTATAGGGTCAATATCCATACATTACTAAAATTTTATGATCTTCTTGTCTATATTCACGCTGTTTGACGGCGCAGTTTATTAATACTTATATAGGTAGTGCGGGTAGTGCCTTCTTTCTTTAAAGATACAGTGCCTGACTATTATAATAGCAAAGTATTGAATTACAGCGATTTGTTTAAACTGAGTAGGTATTTTTTTTTATGTCATAGGGCGACAAACGAGCAAGTGGGTCACCTGATGGTAAGTGATCACCGCCGCCCATGGACACTCGCGACACCAGAGGAATCGCGGGTGCGTTGCCGGCCTTTAATAGTCAGCAAACAAGTGTTGCTGACCCTTCCCCCCGCCCCGATGACCTCTAGCGACCTTATTCACACTCGGAAACACAACATTAAAAATATTAATTACTTCCCCAGTCGGGCTGCTCTTTGAGCGAATGAACGCTAAAGCCCTACCTCTCTTAGGTATTAGTTAGATATTGCAATAAGACAATTATAATGAAACATTACCATCAAAATGGCTGGTGAACAAAATAAATAATAGTTTATACCATAGAAAGAACAAACAATAGTAGCTTATTGAGAACCTAGCAAATTGATAGTATTGCGTCCCCCAGCTACCGTAGTTACAGTCAGGATTGACAGTAGGTATCTATGGATTGGACACGAAGCATATGGTTTCCACCACACGGAATGAGGATACGGTGAGCCTGCTACTTGATGGTTTCTTGACAAAAAGACCAATATCATTAAATGTTTCGTGCCACGCCCCAATTTTGAAACCAGGAGAACCTATTATCAGAGGTAGGTAGGTAAGGAACACATTCGGTGCTCATCTGGCTGACCATAAGCCGAACAATATCTCCATGCCCCGAACGAGTAAATTATTCTTCTATGGAGCCCATAACTCAATAACACGCCCAATTTTTTTTTTTTTAGTAACGTAGGGGGATTGCCTTCGCATGCCACCCGCAAAATCCTGCTGTCTGCGGGTGTGTATGTCGGACTTGCACCGACTAAACCTACCTGCCGTGGACTTCTCTTGGCGCCTGGTGGGGGAGTCCCGGGAACGCTGGTATGCTGCTCCGGTACCTCCCTTTTGCGCCATGTCCCAGATGGTCGGGACACGTACCCTGGGAGGGCTCCTTTGGATTGCCCTCCCTTATTGCCGACTCCTGCCAGTACGGCACAGCAACTGCGCCACAACAGATCGCTGCCATCCCGGACAATAACACGCCCTAAGTACTTGAACTGTCAGCCAGTCGTCACATCCGTGCGTTCAGTCCAGTTCCACCATATCAAAAAAGTGGCACTCCGAGAATGCCCACAGAAGTGAAAACTTGAATAAATTAGGTGGTGTCGGTAATGGTAACCATGTCGCAAGTTCAATAGTTTTTACTCCATCTTAAAAATTCCAGCATGCATGTTCTTATGTCACACGCACGGACAATTTTCCAGTATAAGCTGATCTCGCGTTGTATAGGATTTCCATACAATGAGAGGTCAAATTATATTAGTTTATAGCTATTTAAGTAGCCGTGTGTACGCACATCTATACATATAATAAAATCGTAGTAAAGTCAAATTGTACATTGAATATTTTTTTAAAAGGATACTTGGGGCGTGATCTACAATCGATATCGAAGCCAAAAATATAGTTTTTAGAATTTTTGTCTGTTCGTCTGTATGTATGTCCGGGCTAAACTCAAAAAGTACTATATGGACTTACTTCAAATTTTGCATGAATATTACTAAGAGGTCGGGTCAACATATAGGCTACATATTATCACGCTATTACCTACGGGGGAGGAGCTGTGATAATTTATAAGATGTGACGCGGGTAAAACCGCGGGGCACAGCTAGTATTGTATACTAGCTGTGCCCCGCGGTGACAGCGTGACAATATGTAGACAAATTCATGCAAAATTTGAAGTAAATCCATGCAGTACTTTTTGAGATTAGCCCGGACATACATACAGACAAACAGACAAAAATTCTAAATACTATATTTTTGGCTTCGATATCAATTGTAGATCACACCCCAAGTATCCTTTTAGTAAAATATTAAATGTACAGTTTTGACTTTACTACGATTTTATTATATGTATGTATACAATATAATATAATATGTACATACAGAGGTGTCGGTAACGTTAACGGAAAGTTAGAGTTCAATTTGTTCTTTCGACCTCAATAAAGCCCAACGCGCCTAATGAAGTATTCCCTTCAAAGAACTAGTCAGAGCTTTAATATAATATACAGTGAAGGTCGCACCATGGGTGTACATCTTCGTTTTGCAAAGGTTCCCTAAAGGCCTACGCAGACCGGGACGGCATGGCAAGGGATTTACATTTTTACTAATGGACATTCAAACGTATCGATACAGAAATACAGCATTAATTGCTATGCTTTAAAATGGTGCCGCGGCATCGAAAGGGATTTTCATTGCACGGCATTAAAAGACGCGCCACAGGCTCCCGTAGCGGGATGCCGGCAACGGCATGCCACGGACTGCGGCGCTCGTTGTGACTTACCGCGGGGTACAGTGGCGGGGGTAGAGAATAATAACATAACAATTAATCTTCTTCATCTGCAATAAACACCAAATCCAATCTACCATATTAAAACGGAGGCACATCAACACTCCATCAAACCCAATTGAATACTAAAAGTGTATCGGGCAGCAGGAGTTGCCGAGGTGTTCTTTGTCGCCTCGGCAACTCCTCGCTGGAATGCATGCATGTATCTAAGCGGCTAGTTTGCGCTGACTCACGGCATAATCCCTTGCCATGCCATCCCGGTCTGGGACTCTACCGGCTAAGTCGCCGAACATCGATTTCTTAAATGGTGTTCAAATAAATCAAGGTAAAAAAATTTAGTAATCGTAAAAGGTAATCGGCTTCAACGTTGACACATCGATTCCGGACCATTTATGACGTCACATGTGCTCATAGAAGCCGATTTAATGATTGATTAAGTCATTTTTAACATTTATTTATTTGAACACCATTTAAGAAATCTATGTTCGGCGACTTAGTCGGTAGGGCCCCTGCTTAGGCCTTTAATTACTCATGTATAATATAAGGGCAGTTATATGGGGAACAAAAACAAAGTTTCGGATTAACTGTTATATTTCCTAAATCACATTGCGACCTATTAAATAAAAACTCGCATTAAATTAAAAGAACAACGCCACTTTTGGAATAATCTAAATTCTACCCGCGAAGGTGCCCTCAGCCCGCTGGGTGTCCCACTTCTCGACCCATTCGTTGGGGCAGAGAGACTTGAAGACTCTGTGGAAATACTGGCAAGGCTCGTACTTCTCGCCACGGACCTTCTGGCACCGGTGGAAGTCCAGGTAGCTCTGGTAGCAATATCTGTCAAGATAGGGAAACATCATTATTTGACAGTACGGTTAAGGTTGTGATGTGGTTTATGTAGTCGCCTCAATACTATCTCAGCACTATCGTGTTTTGGGGTCGATTTCCGCCCAGGACAATGATTTCTGTGACCCCAAGAAGTTTCTTTTTTTTCTGAGTTTGGGTGTGTTTATGCCCGTGAATAGCATATTAAATATACTGGGACCACCAACACACTGCCCATAGAGAGAGAGGCAGAGCCTGTACTATGGCAACCAGACAACGGATAAACATACTTATATATTTATAAATATATACATATCATAGATAAATTACACCAACACATCACACTAACACTTCTCCTGGGTGGGGATCAAATCCACGACCTATAGCTCAGCAGTCAGATACTAACCATTAGACCAGTGTTTTTCAACCTGTGGTTCGCGACCCCCGGGGGGTCGCGAAGCCTCTATAGGAGGGTCGCGAAAGTTCAATAGGTAAGTTGCAAAAAGTTGGGAAAGCTAGTCATAAAAAAAAGGGTCGCAAATGAATTTTGAGTATTATAATTAGGCCTGCTGCAAATACATTACATGCGCGAAGTTCCAAAACCCTGGCTAGTACTTTGTCTCTTGATAACCACCTAACCTCTGAATGATAAAGTAAATTTTGGTGGAGTGCTTTCTATTCCAGTTCTTCACAAAAATTTAATATTGTATTTATCCGAACCCTATGAAAATGAATAAAAATGTTGGATTCAATGTGTCACAAAATAAAAGAAACATGGAAAAAGGGGTTAAAAAACGAGCAGGGGGGTCGCGTGATGAAAAAGGTTGAAAAACACTGCATTAGACCAACAGGCAATTATTTGTGTGACGCATGTGTAGTCAGCCTTAGGGTGTTTCTGTTAAACATTGTGATAAGAGAGGTAGGGTGCAGCGTTGATTCGCTCAAAGAGCAGCCCGACTGGGGAAGTACCTCCACCTTACTAATAACTTAATGGTTACCGTCAGGATGGCTGGACCAAACGAGATATGTACAGACGCCAGCACATCCAGCTACCCCAATCTGTCAAATTTCTTTTATAAATTTTCAACTTTATCATAAGAGCATAAGGTTCACTTTCAATTGGGGAAATTTGACAGATTGGGGTAGCCTGATGTGCTGGCGTCTGTACATGAGACAATGCCCACTGTTTATTACCTATTTGCTACTATTTACTACCAGTAATGAAATAATTGCTACCTTTGCGTTAAGAAATATATTAAAGAAATAAAGTGGTCAGCCATTCTGACGTCAGGTTGGCCGACCACTTAAGTTCTCATAGTTTTAACAGTGGGCATTGTCTCATTTACACATCTCGTTTGGTCCAGCCATCCTGGCGGCAACCTTAATGTTGTTTCTGCGTGAGTAAGGTCGCCAGAGCTCATCGGGGTGGGGGGGAGGGGAGAGCAACACTGGTTTGCTGACTCTTATTAAGGCCGGCAACGCACCGGCGAGCCCTCTGGTGTTGCGAGTGTCCTTGGCGGCGGGGATCACTTACCATCAGGTGACCCACTGGCGTGTTTGTCTTAGCACGAAGGTCGTATCTAGTCATAACATATCCTAATATTCTTCTTGCAATATAGCGATGGATTTTTTACCAACATAGGCATCATTCGAAAATAATAGCCTACAAGTTACAACAGGCTATGGTAACTGCTTATCAGGTGGCCGTAAATTTGTTACTGACATACATAGATTATTATTATTGAGCAACAGATTTTTATGGTTCCGTATCCTAATGGCAAAAAACGGAACCCTTATAGATTCGTCATATCTGTCTGTCTGTCCGTACGTATGTCACAGCCACTTTTTTCCTAAACTATAAGAGCTGTACTGTTGAAACTTGGTAAGTAGATGTATTTGGTGAATCAATCAATCAATATTTATGAACCGCATTAAGATTTTTACACAAACATAGAAAAACAACAATAATTTTTGGGGGTCGCCATACATAGAACTGAAACTCAAAGCATTTTTTTTCATCGTACCCATACATGTGGGGTGTCTATGGATAGGTCTTAAAATATGATACGGAGGTTTCTAATATCAGTTTTTTCTAAACTCAATAGTTTGCGCGAGAGACACTTCCAAAGTGGTTGGGCATCTAAACAGAGCTACCATGCAAACTAACAACGAAAATTGGTTTGAACAAGATCTAGCAAGTAATTTTTTTTTAATACGTCATAAATCGTAAACCGCAATTTACTTTCATTTAATCAACTGAAATACATGCTGCTACGGAACCCTTCATGTGCGAGTCCAACTCGCACTTGGCCGGTTTTATTTAAGTCAGATCTTCTACACGGTTGCAAACAAACTCTCAACAGAGGTTACTCTGGTGGTTGCCATCCATCTAGACTGCAGTTATACAGAGATGCTTATGTTTTGTATTAACTAAAAATGTCAACACTGCTTTGGGGATTTTTATCTTGACTGGCATACAGACAGCATAACAGGTTCTCCTGATCCATAAGTAACACTCCCCTCATACAAATGTATTTCCAAATTTATTTTGTACCTCATAACTCAGAATATCATAATTTAGAAATTGACTTAACGATAATAAATTATTGTTTATTTAAAACTTTAACATAAAACGCCATAAGCATTATCTACCATCAGATAAGTGCACTACAATAACTCCATTAGCGGATCCAGTGGCACCTATACCAATATTTATAATTAATTGTTTAGGAACACTGTTTTGATAAAAGTCCTTGCAGATGAAAAGTTAATAGGTACAGACGCCAGCACATCAAGCTACCCAAATCTGTCAAATTTATTTTATAGATTCTCAACTTTATCACATTAGTATAAGGTTCACTTTCAATTGGGGAAATTTGACAGATTGGGTTAACTTGATGTGCTGGCGTCTGTACATACTTAAGTCTCATCTCATTTTTATTCATTTACTAAACAAATAAATAAAAATGAAAAATTAATAGGTACTCAAGTCTCATCTCTAAGGTGAGCTGTGATCACATATTTTCAGAGATCAGTAACTCAATTTCGCACGTTTCATTTAATTAAATTAAAGTCCCTAACTATAAGTAGTTGGTGTGAGTCTGTGTGTACTTGGTGCCTGATAATTATGTTCGAAATGATTTAAAGTATTAACGCGACACAAGGATTAATTTCCCTATGGCGGGCGTTATAAAAAAAAAATTAAAATATTAATTTACTTAATTTATGCATGGCCCCTATGCCAATATCATGATGATGATGAAGGCATCATCATCATATTAGCCGTAAGAGGTCCACAGCTGGACAAAGGCCTCACCCAAAGATCACCCACACAAGACCATTGGTCCATCTTGTAGGGGACCTGCCCACACTGCATCTTCCGGTTCCTGGTCACCACTTGAGAACCTTTGCATGCTCCAAAAGAGTTTTATTTACTTACCAAATGAACATTCAGCTGCCGCAGGGATGTTATAGGGGAGAACTTAAGTAATATAGCTATGTTACCTGGTCTGGTTCTGGTTAGGGAACCGCGGGTCGAATGGCGCAGTTTTGATGTCGGCGGGTGATTTGATCATCTCAGGCATTTTGCTGGAACGAAACACAGCATATTCATTGACATAATTCTTTATTAGAAATATTCTTTATAATGAAATAAGACTAAGTGGGCATCTAAACAGACTAATACAATAAACACAGTATTTAGTAGAAAATAATTATTGCTAATTAATATGTAAATACATAGCAGAGGTCATAATAAAAATCTTATATTAATATTATAGTTAGTTATTTAACTAGAGGTCTTGTTTTCCGTTCTTCTTCACATGAAGTCTCTCTATACTTCTTCACTTCCTGCATGTAAAGTGACCAAGCATCCTTAGGAGTGTTGTCAGCTGTTTGCTCTTCTATAGCTTTAGCCTTTTTAACCAAACCAGTCTTAAGAACTCTGCCGCCACGTCTTTTTCCAATGAAAGGCAATACTGGCTTTCTAATTTCTGGTTTCTTATCATCAGGTTCAACTTTTTTAGTTTCTTCCTGCATCTTCTTAAACATTTCAAGGAAACTACCATCATTCTTAATAGGTAAAGCAATAGGTTTAGTTTTGGAGCCAGATGCTTGCATTAGTATATCAGGCGGATGTGCAGGTAATAGCTCTGCAAAGTTTGGCCCCTCCACTTCTGGTGGATCACCATACTCAATGTCATCTACAGTTGATAACACAATAGCTCCCGGTAAGGGTTTCACTTCTTTAGGGGGTGTTTTAGTCTCTCTATCTTTATCTTTTTCCTCCTGTTCTTTTCTGTGTAGCTTCCAGAATCTTTTTCTGTCGGCTACTGTGAACTGTCCCCGTCGTTCATCGTCACTTGGTGTACCACTGCCACTACGTGACCGATAGCTACCAGATCTTGAACGCTTTTTTGAACCACTGGGGCTCACTAATCGTTTTCCTTTCCCTCGCGATTTGGAGCGCCTTCGCGACGGTGATCTGGATCTGCTAACCGAGCGACGCTTAGAGCGACTTTTTGATCTCGATCTAGACTTCTTTCTAGCCTTGCGCTTAGATTTTGACCGCGATCGTCGTGGAGGTGTGGATGACCTTGACCTACTGGAGGATTTTGCAGGTGACCTAGAGAGACGAGAACTCCTTGAACGCGAACGTTTACGTTTCGAGTGCCGCGGAGCCGGCGAAACAGATCGCGACTTGCTTGACGACATACTTCTAGTGTATTGTTTGGGAGGAGTCAAGGAAGAACTCTCTCGACTTTTTTTGGCGGGTGAGTCAGATCTGTTATCCTTGAGTTGATACATTTTGGGGGGAGTCAGAGAAGATCGACTTGATTTTTTATGACTCCTTGCAGGTGGAGTTGTCGAATCTCTTCTCTGTCGTGGCGGAGTAGATCCATCCCGCACCTTCTTATGTTTTTTGGAATGAGTTTTAATTTTCTTATTTTTCGCTAAATGTTTTGAAGATTTACTAGGTGACCTGGCCACACTTGGTGAGCGGTTTGATTTGGTTTTGCCTTGTGAACCAGACCAACTTCTATCCCTTTTGGGTGATGAACCATCTCTTAGATGGCCCCTACTCTTACTAGACTTTTTCTTATAAGATCTATCTGATGTAGATGAAGCTGAAGAGTCAGACCTCTTTTCTTTCTTTATGCTAGTAATCAACGAATGTGAAGATGATCTTGAACGAGACCTCGAACTTGAATGATCACTGGAAGAATATTTCTTACGTTTCGACGATTTACTGCGTGATCTTTGATGAGGTTCATCATAGCTGCTGTCTCTCTTTTTCGAGTATGATCGTTGTCTTTTATCATATGGGGAAACACTCCTCGAATACGACCTGCGGCGCTCGTATCTGCGAGACTCGTCTGGCGAGCGAGCGCGCTCTGCGGGCGAGGCACTCCGGTCGCGCGGGCGCGGCGCGTAGTCGTAGGTAGGCGCGGCCGCCGGGTACGAGTAACCCGAGGCGCCAGCCTCCACGTAGTAGGCGGAGGACGCCGCCGGGTCAGGGTAGTAGGGGTAGGTCAGGCCGCGGTAGTAGTCGGGCGCGGGGTAGTGGCTGTACGCGACGCCGGTCCAGGGGTCTGTGGCGGGGCGCGGCGCGGGCGGCGGGTGCTGGTCCGCGTACTCCGCCTCGGCTCCGGGCGGCCCGCCGTCCCACGCGCCGCGGTACGACGACATACTTAAGCGAGTCCTCTCGCATAACCTGCAGCAGTTTGTAGGTGAGCACACACCTACAAACAGAACAACTTTTCGGTGTAGACAGCAGCTCTACGCACCTCGCTCGAGAGACACCCTCGTGCAATGGGATCGTATACGACTTTCATGTTTCGTTGTAAATAATTTTATGACGAGGATCAACAAATTACGTAATCCGAAGATGGTGCAGAAAATGCATCGATAAAGCATGCGTTACAAATAAAGCGAGTAAAATAGAAAAAGAATGTACATCAAATACCTCTGATAACATGCTCACCTTATAGTATTTTTAGCTTTTCCACAATAGATGTATTTTACCAGAAAATGGCAGCGCACATTCGCCACTCAACGGCAATAAACAATATAGAATTATAGACGAAATATAGATTACCAACAGTCAGTCAGTTTTTTCTTTATTGTAAGCCTTTGTTCACACGAACGCTAAAGTTAGGCTTTACCGTTCGTATGAACAAAGGCTATAAATTATTTGCCGTGCTATAAATTATTAATCGTCGTCGGCTAATAAGTTTTTATATAATAATTTGTAGTTTTTAATCCTTCAACGAAAATTATCATAGATTTGAATCTATTCAAGTTTTCAAATAGCTCAAATCTGGATTTTCATCCAGAAAGATGACCAAGAGTTTCAATTTGATATCAAATGGACAATGAGTAAAAAGTAATATTATCACAAACTGTAATGTTTAATAATATTAAGACGCAGTTTGTTACATACTCCGCATATTCCAGTAAGTTCCAATAGTTAATTTAAACCTAGGTAAGAATCCCAAAGAGTCCACTTCTTACAGGATTATTTCCCTTTCGTCTAATGTGGCATAATGAAATGCCTAAGTTCATAGAAGAAAATCTATGTTTGCTTTCCAGATCACAGTTGAGCTTTAGGAGAGCAATGAGTATGATGCTTTGCCTTAGTGTTCACTACGGATATCCGTTATGTAATTTCCGAGAGCAAATTGAAAATCTTGAAGGTTAATCTTATGAGCCTACTTCTAAAATTTGTATCAAATTCTCAATTTTGTTTTTCTTTTACTTGTTTCCTGCTTATATAGTATTTCTGCATTTTGGCACTATGGGAGCCAACTTTTGGGATTTTATTTTTATTATTTTTGTCCCATCATTATTATAATCTTACTTTTGTACATTACATTTGGTCAGTCACTGGTAGCCAAATGTCGTGCTGACATTAAATTAAGTTTCAAATTCATATTAAATTACAGTTCTTATCCAAATGGAGAAGGAACAGTCACATTTATCTACATGAATGGCTCAAGAAATATTTTTACAATTATGTCACAATATTAATGATAATATCCTGGGCCATTATTTACACACAGCCATCTAATCACAAACTAACCAGGGACTACTATGGAAACCATAGACTGATTTACTACTTAAACTACTTTTCTATTGTAAATACATACTTATATAGATAATTACACCCAGACTCAGGACAAACAGACATGTTCATGCACACAAATATATGTCCTGGGTGGTAATCGAACCCACGACCTCGTCCAGCGTGAAAAGCAACCATTTGCCAACCACGCCAACAGGCCCTGTCATCTTTCTATATTACGAATAGAAGATGTAATATCTATTTCATTCCAATTAACTAATTCATAAGCCATAAGCGGGAGAGTAGTACGGAACTGCTAGGGTACTCATTTTTTTCCTCATACGAGTCGTCGCCTTTAGTCGACTTCGTGTGACTTGTTAATTTTGTAAATGTGCGCGGATGCACCCACCGTTTGTTTATCTTGCAAGAGGTTATTCTAATTGCTTGAGTGAAATAGAGTGTTATTGTATATTATTATTACCTCACATTTAATTAACTAGATGTCATCGGTTCTGTGCGTGCATTAGCCCACAAACCAGCCAATCACAAAAATCAATCAAATCAGTAAAAACAAAAAACAATGTTAAAAAAAGATATTAAAAAATATCGAAAACAAAAAGCAAAAGAAGATGAAAAAAGCAAGCTCGGGGTTTCTTTGTGGCTTTCTTCTTTGGGTCGTCCACCTAGGTAGCTAGAGAAAGCCGCAGGCTAGCTAGGGTAGGATCCTCCGCGGCGAGGATCGCGTTGCCCCCTTAATACGTGATCGGTAATCCTGTGCAAGTGATCTGACCCCCATTTCGAATTCCATCTGTTTACTTCAGCGGCCGCCTGAGCTGTGGCCGGAACTCCATAAGAGTGCTCTCGGGTGTTAGTCGCTTAAATTAGGCTACTGGTTGAGAGCCTTTTGCGCTAGCCAACTGCTCGTTGTTTTCAATTCTTTAATTTTAATATACTATTGCTAAATGTAACAATAATAGCTTAGTAACTTGCTATTTATGATTTACTAGCTGTGCCCCGCGGTTTTACCCGCGTTTTGTAGATTATCACAGCTCCTCCCCCATAGGTGATAGCGTGATAATATGTAGCCTATATGTTGACCCAACCTCTCAGTAATATTCATGAGAATTTCTTAAAAAAAATTGTACTTTCTATCTTATTCTCTGTTCCATATTTTCAATTTTGTTTTTTATACATGAAATAGATCATTACTGGTTTCTATTAAATTATATAATTAGTAAGTTAATAGCTGTAAGTAAAAAAATTTAAAGTATATAAATACAATAAGAATTTATAAAATATTAAAATATTTTGGTTTAATCTAGTTGTATGAAAAGTGAAGTGTCCCAATTTCATACCGTCCCAAACGATCGATTGTACTGGGTGAATTTCCGGATATTCTAGAATCACTTAAATGTATTTATTACGAAATAAAAGACCCCAATCAATTTATAAATAAATCTTTAGTCCTATAGAACAAATATATTTAATAAATAATTATTTTATTGTATCGCATAAAAAGTTCCTTTTTAGTTTTCTTCTTTTGTGACCGTAATTTTGGAAAATATCACCGCCGATTTGGTATAAATATGTTTTAGACTAGTGGCAGCATTAGCAAGATCGGCATTTATCTTGTTTAAGTTAAGATATTTCTTTTGCGTGCCGTGCGGGAACATTGAATGTTGTCCGCCTGGTTGCTGGTCCGAAAAAAATCCTAACTTTGTTACCCATCAATCAGAGCTAACCTCCAATTTTATATTTTATTTCTCCACGAGTACCATTAAAGCTCTTAATCTTGATTTCGAAAGTCAAATCATAAACGAGTACTAGCTAGAGTTGTGCCCGTAAACAATTTTAATAATTTTTGTAACCTTAATTCGTTACCTCTTTTTTTGTTACTCTTGAGTGGTAACGTATAAATGGAAAAGTGAATAACAAAATAGGAAATTGTTACGCAGAGTATTGACTGCCTGATTTTGAGTATAAGTATGGGGATGTAATTTTATCAGTTTTAATAAAATTTAATATTATATTTAATAAATTTATAGTAATGTGCGAAAATGAATGGGAGCTTGGTGCATTTATTTTCCGTTGTTTTGATATAAATCTGTTTTTTAAGAATAACATTAGTCATGAATTATTACCATACTATTTCCTTCACACGGCCACTTAGATAGCTTTTTAGCTACAAGTCCCTGGGAGTTAAGACTATTTATTTCTCATAGGATATCAGCTAAATAACCAAAATTGGACATTATATTTTACATAGTGGTGGGCCATATATGCCTGTATTTTCATATAATTATTTTCGCTGCTGCTTGAAATTATATTTACGATTATGACAATATTTAACTTGTACCAATGTACCTGCTTATCTGTACTAATATTATTAAGCTGAAGAGATTGTAAGTTTGTTTGGTTGGACTCGCTAATCTCAGGACCTGTAAGACAAGGTGTAATTTTACAGCTCCGATTCAAATATAACACTAACCCTGGTTAAAAAAATAAGGCGGTACTGGGAAAGATTACAAGAAACCTCTGAAAATATTGAAGAGCAGAGGAAAAAGAACTTAGAAAGAATAAACTCAAAATACACCTCCAAAAAAAGTTAAACTAATTAAGTTTAGAAAACTAATATAGAGATTATTATTATAGAAAACGAATAAAAAAATAATAAACATTTACAAATATATGTATAGAGATTGATTTAGAGTAATATTCACGCTAACAATGTATGGTCCTAGAATTTTTAAAAACCTTTAAACAGTCTAATCGGACAGTGTTTATTATTATTAGATTATTACGAAATATAAATGTTTCCTAACAGAGGTTCCTCTATATTTAAGTCAAATATAATTATTTGCACAATTGTGAACTCTAGGCTTAAGAAATCCTATTTTGTTTCCAGATTTCTATTTTTGTTACTGTCCCATAAAAGCAGACGCATATTTCTTTTCTTTATTTATATATTTTTAACATAAATACATTATTGTGATAAAAACTAAAATATATGGTTAGTTTTTTTCATTATTTATATATACACAAGTTTAATACAAAATAAAGTAGGGTCAATAATGTAAAGTTAAACAAGAGTTGTGGCCAAATAGTAACGTAAAGGAAATAATACCGCCTTTAATTTCAGATTTACATATTAATAAAGAGTGATTGACTGAAAAACAAGTAGAATGTTGTTTTATTATCACAATTAATTCAAGAAATATTCCGGTAATTGGTTTCTTCATTAAATTTACGTAAACGAATGAAGGTAACCAAATAAGAATTTTTCTCTACCTTGGGTCTGTTTATATGGATTTTGCTATTTATTTACGTTTTAAATCTCAAAACAAACCTTATATTACTAATCTTTAGGCATTTACCCATAGCCTAAAATAAAGAAATCAAGTATATTTCAATATTTTAATTTCAGCATAATTTCTGAGAAATGGTACAATTTTTTTGAGAAACGCTCTCATGCTTTTGAAGTAAATCCATGCAGTACTTTTTGAGTTTAGCCCGGGCATACATACAGACAAACAGATAAACAGACAAAAATTCTAAAAACTATATTTTTTGTTTCGATATTGATTGTAGATCACGCCTAAAGTATCCTTTAAAAAAATATTCAATGTACAGTTTTGACTTTCTACGATTTTATTATATGTATAGAATAGATAGATTTAAGGATATTAAAAATATATGTGACGAAACAGACCGCACGGACGGACTAATTCAAAATATTTTGTTGCTTTAATTACTGTTTTTAAACTGAGTTTATGTAATACATTGTGAGCTTCATAAGGTACAAGTGTATGTAGGTTTCATTTCATTATTTCATAAATTCCTGTATTTAATTTCAGGAAGGTGTTATCAATATGCAACTATGAACATATCAGTCAGTCATGTTTCTAGAAAACAAAGCCGATAGATATCATCTACATCCTCCGGAAGGATGTCAGAAAGGGAATCCTAAATTTGATCTGCTAGTGTGTAATTTTCGTCGCCGTAAGGTACCCTAGGTACCCTTTAGGGGTATTGGTTTATTAGTACTTTAGAGGTATTATTAGAGGGTATTGGTTCGTGGCTCGCCGGATGATTTATGGGATTAAAAATAGTATAAGCCTGAGTTCTATTAGATACCCATTGCGCTGGGTTCAAAGTTGATTGATTTAATCATAATTCAGTATAAATTACTACAAGGATTAAACTTATTTTGATATCTATGGTATTTATTTATAACCTTTAAATTGGGCTTTAAAAACCAGCTCAAAAGACCAATAAAACACAAGTCTCTGTAACCGTAATAATGCAAAAAATAAATAAATAATTAAGTAATGCAAATACCGGCGCGATAACTTGTGTTAAAATTTCCATATTTTGCTTTGTTTAAGTACCTATAAACTTGATTTTGTTAATTTGTTGTAATATATCAAATCTTGAAGAGGAAGGTTGCTGATGAGTAAATCAAAAGTTTCTGCAGAATGGAAGAAACGTGTGAAGTCGGAATACATGAGACTTCGACAAGTAAAGGTAGACAATGAAGGTGTACATAAAAAATATTGATAAGTTTTGTGATGATTACTCATTTATTGAACTTTTTAGCGCTTCAAAAGGGTGGACGAAGTAAAGGTAGCATGGGCGCGCAATTTGGGCATAATGTCAAAGGCGATTGAAACGAGAGATGCTGAGAGTAATGATAGAACGAGGAAACCTTTGTGGCCTCCTCCCGCGCCTGTCTGTAATCATGAGAGTCACATGAAGAGAGCAGAAGTGACGTACACCGACGGTAACATAGCTTTACTACATTACTAAGTTCTCTGGATCTCCCACTAATCACATTGTCTCTTTGACTTATCATTAAAATTATCATTAAAAGCTATGGTTACTACAATTCTGTTATTTGTGTAGATATAAACATTTTTTTACCATTTGTGCTAAGATGATTAATGTGCTGAAAATGCCCTTGTATTGTGAGCATCCTTAAGTTATGGTTAACAATTGCCATCAGGTGGAGCATCCTTGTTTGCTAGGATTCCATTGTTCTATTTGCACCATTTGGAGCCAAGTCAAATATGAATATTTGCCTTACACATTGATATTGTTTATATGCTAGTAATTTTTCGTTAATGGAGTAAAATTGTGTCATAAGCAATTTTCTGAGAATACATCCAATAGGTTTTTTTTGCAGAAAATGGCTCAGAAAGGGTACGAAATGTCATGGGGGGGTCACATGGGGGAGCTAAATTTGTATCCAAGTAATATAAAGGTCATTTAAAATTTCTCAGTAGCTGCCACGTCATGCACTGCACGGTAGGGTAAAAAAAAATTGACGATTCCACACAAATGTAATGTTTTAATGGAATAAATGACTTTTTGAATATTGAATTGAATGTCTATGATGGCAGGTTATTGTAGAGAATTTTTTTTTGTTTTATCATGAGGTACTGCTTGGGAAGTCCAGAGTCCACTTTAAGAATTTCTCTATGGCTGTCACATTATATTATCTCAGATTTACATGAAGGTTAAAAAATAGATTAAATCCTGCTTAAGACTTTCAATCACTTTATGGGATGTCTTGAACTTCAGTGGTGCTTGTAAGATCTATGAGATAAAATATAAAAGGTTTTTATTCACATAGACTTTAAAAAAGCACTTGTGAATAGTCAGAACATGTTTGTAGTATTATAGTTAAGTATACATAATTATTTCTAGTTATAGTATATATAGTCTATAGATATTTAGGTACATGGATTCTTAAAAGATTTTTAAATATATTTCATAATAGTAGTGATAGGACATAAGACAACTTACATTAAAAGTAACTTTTAATTTTATAGGTTCTGGAGTTGTAACAACGCAACAAGTGCCAATCCGTATAATTAACTCCGTGAATCCTATACCAACCATGTATACCTGGGCTCCTACACAGAAGAACTTCATGGTGGAAGATGAGACTGTGTTGCACAACATTCCATACATGGGGGATGAAGTCCTTGACCAGGATGGTACATTCATAGAGGAGCTCATAAAGAACTATGATGGAAAAGTACATGGTATGTATGTAGTTTATGCGCTAAGTCATAAAAACTTCCTTTTGTGAAGCTGTCTTCTCATCCTAAGGTCTCAGGTTCAATCCTCACACAAGACTGATATTTGTATTTATGAACATGTCCATTGTAGTGCAGGTCGCGGGCTTTTTAAAATTGCCAATCAAATAGGGTTTGGGGGCGGAGTTTGGTCTAGCATTGGCTTATTATTATGAGTCCATGTGGACTGCGATTACACAATTTGGTGAAACAAGTCTTTTAATGAAAGTATGTACTTACTAATGGTTCTCATCATGTTTTCTCTAAAGCTCTAATTGATTCGAGTTGATAAGAAAAAGTAATTTTATTTATTAATTTTATCTACACAAATCGATAGTGTTTCATGCACCCTATCACCCCTCCACGGATTAAAACTATCAAAATGTAACGGTGTATATTAATTGAATTGAATAGCTGCTTGCCCAGTGGCAGTGATAACCAATTTCTTCACATATAAAAAGGGCTGCTGTCAAGTTACTCTTAACTTTCCCAGGTGACAAGGAAGGTGGTTTCATAGATGACCAGCTGTTTGTAGACCTAGTACATGCTTTGATGACGTATCAGACTAAGGAAGAAGTGGCAGAAGAGAGGAAAGACAGGGAGGCCAGGATCTCTAAGGATGAGAAGGATAAAGAGGTATTGGTTGAAATTCTTTTATATGTTGCAGACTCTTAACACTTTGCTAGTGGCTGAAAACTGCAGTAATTATTTATTTGGCAATTGTCTGTTTTGTATCATATAATATAGTATCTTATAGTATAGTATATATAGTATAGTATTATATATTATAGTATTATATAGTATAGTATTGTATAATATAGTATTGTATAGTATAGTATAATATAGTGTTGTCCAGTTCTTACTACTTTAGAAGTCGCTTAGTATAGCCTCCACTTTCTTACATTTTGATAATTTTATCATCCGTGCACCTACCATGCTATCTCTGCACCACCCTAAGGTTGACTGGCAGAAAATGCCTAGGGCATTATGTCCGCCTTTGTACCATTTGATGTGCATAAAGTTATAAATAAATAATAAATAAAAAATTCCTGTTTCCAGTTCTTCAGTCAAACACAAAACCGTCTTATGCATCTACGCCTCAGTAACCATATGTTTGTCTTTGAGTAGTTTCAAGTTGATTGAATTTGAGTAGTTTAGTTTCAGGTATTGATTGAGGTCCTCTTGGGTCCCAGACTATGATACATGTAATAAACAATAATAGCACATATGGATAAACTAATTTTCAGAAAGAAACAAGCAAGGATAAGGAAAAAGACAAAGAAAAAGACAAGGATAAAGAGAAAGAGAAAGAAGAGAACAAAGAAATAGATAAGAAAGTAATCAGTGACAAGCAGTTCCCCATCTTCATCATATTCCAGGCTATTAGTGGTCAGTTCCCAGACAAGGGGACCCCCCAGGAGTTGAGAGAAAAGTAAGTGAACATTTATTACCTAAAGTGGAACTGTGTAGTACTGTAACAGTGTACTTTTCCATTATTATCACATAACTATATACCACCAAAACACTTTAACTTTGGTCCCTTTTATCCTAATTTGCCAGTCAAAATCATAGAAACGTGTTGTCCCCGGAGTGCACGCCCAACATAGACGGACCGCTCGCAGAGTCCGTGTCTCGCCAACAAACCATGCACTTCTTGTACACACTCCTGTCTACCCCCCAGATATATAGAGCTGACATCTCGCAGCGATCCCAACGCCTTGCCCCCGGAGTGCACGCCCAACATCGACGGGCCGCTCGCAGAGTCCGTGTCTCGCCAACAAACCATGCACTTCTTGTACACACTCCTGCCTGCCCCCCAGATACATAGAGCTGACATCTCGCAGCGATCCCAACGCCTTGCCCCGGAGTGCACGCCCAACATCGACGGGCCGCTCGCAGAGTCCGTGTCTCGCCAACAAACCATGCACTTCTTGTACACACTCCTGCCTGCCCCCCAGATACATAGAGCTGACATCTCGCAGCGATCCCAACGCCTTGCCCCCGGAGTGCACGCCCAACATCGACGGGCCGCTCGCAGAGCCTGTGTCTCGCGAACAAACCATGCACTTCTTGTACACACTCCTGCCTGCCCCCCAGATACATAGAGCTGACATCTCGCAGCGATCCCAACGCCTTGCCCCCGGAGTGCACGCCCAACATCGACGGGCCGCTCGCAGAGTCCGTGTCTCGCGAACAAACCATGCACTCCTTCCACACGCTGTTCTGCCGACGGTGCTTCAAGTACGACTGCTTCCTGCATCGTGAGTATTTTACTTTAAGGTATTACAATAGGTTAATTGATAGCTAAGTTACGTTTTATATCTGATTATACTATGCGATCTGCAATGCAAAAAGATACTCATAGGGTGGTTCCAGTGATCAGCTTTTATACAGGCTGCATATGTGGTGGAAAGCCCAGGTGGATAGTGACTATTTGTATAGACTTTACACCTAACACAATCTGATCTGAAGTAGAAAGTAGCTTGCAGTCGAAATATATGTTATTAATTAGTTGAATATTTAGGAATATTTAGTTGAATATTTAGGAGGAGCTGCACAAGTTGCCATTGATAGTGTGACGAAAAACAAGGTTCAAGAAAAACAGGGTTTTAGTACATGATTGTGGCCTCTTAGCGCCGAAATATAATGTGGAGTTTTCGTAAATCTCCTAATTTTGTGTCGTTTTAAAATGATATGAAATCTTTATGGCCGTGTTCCTTTTACTTCAATAGTATTTGTATCATAAATGCAGGAAAATCTATTAATACCTTATTTTTAAATTCCTGATTAATCCCCTATACTATGTACTTACTTCACCATGTTGAATTATTTGACGCAATAAAGTGTACTTATTAATATTTCTCGAGAGCAAGCTGAAGGTATATCCAGACCGTTTTATTCTCCATAATTAGGCACCTAGATGATTTCGACGTAAAATTCCTTCACTGAGGTGTTCAGACTAATGTACTGCCGGTTTAATAAACCTGTACACTTTTCTACAAACTCATAGAACTCCATCAAAGGAATTAAGTGCCAGTAATTAGTTTTTATATATCAAGGAATTGCAAAATTGTATAATTTTTTTGGGTTTGTTTTAATTTGCATATATGTGTATCTTAAATAATAATATTTTACTGTTTAGTATATTTTCATACTTTAATGAGTAAAAAGATGATGACCAATTTCCAATGTTAAATGATGCTTATACGATAATTATTATGTACATATAGTACGTAGATTTTATACCTAGGGTTCACTATGTATTTCGCGGCTAGATAATGTATACAACGCAAACGCCCACCCATTGCGCGTTTTTGCAGTGTTTTATTAACATTCAGAAGAAAAGTCATGTTGGTGTAACTGTTCATGATTTTTACACTTATCGAGTATGGTTTAGACGGCTACCAATTTTTTTTATTTATTGATATATTATATATTATAATATTCCAATCGATAGTAATTGTCTCTTAATCGACTTCAAAAAAACTTTGTAATATGTGTCTGTCGGGACTTCGACTCTGAAATCTGAATTAACTCATCCATACAGTACAAAAAAAGAAAAAAAATTGTATTAAGTAATAAAATATGTAAAATATTTTTTGACTTTATCTTCACCTAACCAGACAGTTCTAACCGAGTTTGCCTAAGCATCTACTTCCTAGATCCTAGGCGAGGTATATTTTTACCGATTCACCTTGATATATTGGCGCTTAAATTATAAATAAAATATAATAATAATATATAATTAATCTCGATTTTCACTTTATAAGTTTGTAGTGACGGCTAAATAATCCTCGATAAAAGATGCGTTTGCGTTATATAGTTTAGGCGGAGAGGTATGTACAAAAACGCACAATGGATGCACGTTTACGCTGTATACATTCTCTAATCGCATGTATTTCTGTTTGGCTACAGGAGGTCAGACGGCAGGTAAGGCCGGACGACACACACACATCGATATTATTATTATTTCCGCTATGTCGCTCTATACACGTTAAAAAAAACAAATTATGATATTTTGTATCCAATTTTATTAAATACTAGTTGGAGATGTATCGGTTTCGTAAGACTTACTAAAAAAAAGACGATTAAATTGAAAAATATACAAAAAAAAAACATTTTTTCAATTCGATACCAGTCTACGAAACGTCTGATTACCTATATAGAACGATATATCTCTGGTAAATCAATTTAAAATATCATTATTTTGCGCACATATCATTAAAAGGGGTTGTAATATGTATAGTTTGAAGTATCAAAATGCTGTCAGACTTACAAAATCTTAATATGGATATGCCTTTTAATCAAGTAACATAGATACAATCCAAATAACGTTGCTAGGATTGGCAAGATGCTCATATTCAGTTCCATACACTACCCAAAGGAATGACTGAATTAACATTTTCGACATAGTTCCAATGTCGAAAATGTTAATTCAGTCATAGTGGTAGTGGTTACTCTTGTGGCAGAGTTCGAGCCGATCAGCAAGTTTTTGTAATAACTTATCCACCTTATTACTATAGCATAAATAATGTACCCTCCGGAGCACCCAAACTCAAAGAATACCCATCCATGCTAGATATTTACCCACTTTTTCATTCATCTATCTATAATAGACAGGCCGTTTAGTTACTTAACGTGGTCGGTCGTTTGCGTGTTGGTAAAGATACGCCTCTGAAATATTAAACAAATGCATACTCAATATACTGAAGCGGACTATACCGTTCAATAATATATCCTCCCAATTTAAAATCCAAAATTATCAGATTCAGATTGAACCAATAATCACCCCATTTTAAATTCCGCGATGCTGACATCCCGGATAGGCATGCCCATATTATGTATTATGATATGCGTTACAAATGAATTCTACTTATTCCGACCCCTGAAATCTTTATACACATCATAATCATATACATTTCAACGTAATTATCCAGTCACAGCTTCAACCCAATATATTTTATTAATCATATTATTTGCTCACTTATCGTATTGATTTATTCATTCTATATACTAGTTTGTATATTACACCTAGCAACATATGGGGAATCAGCAAAAAATATAAGTAATTAATGAGCACCGTGCCGTTTTAAGCTAAAGACAGAATAGGCACCTCCCCACGGAGCCCCAAGTCAGAGATCTTATGGTCTTGCGTTAGGTTAAACATCAGATAACTCTTTATCGTACACCAAATTAAGTATCAGTACTAGAACAGTTTTAATAAATAAAGGATACAATATAACTAACCTAACCACAAAATATAATACCGCCTTAACCACCTGGAACATGTTCCTTTGAGTTGTTTTTTTCCATGTCTAAGAGAGACTGAAAACTGAAAGACCTTAAATTTTTTTGACTGCTGGTTGAGTAAAGCTGGCAGCTTAATCAGGAAATGACTATACAGTGGCAGGGAATAGTAGAAAATCACATTAACCCTTTTTTTTATTTCAGACTTGTAAAGTATGACGTATGATAATAAGTTTCTACGGACATTAACTAGCTTGAATCGGCACTGAATTAGCACAAAAATGTATATAAAATCATCTCACAGGAAATGGGATTCAAAAGAGTAGAGAATCTTTGAAAAAATGCTGTCGGCTATTGAGTATTTTCGTCTCAATATGTTATAACGTCAACGCGCGTGTGTTAAAAGTATTTTTTCATAGATAATTTGATCCACTAACTTGCTTATTTGGAATTGGGAATCAAAATTCATTTCTGTCTCACTGCTCAATCATTATCTTTTGCTGGTACTTATCATCTTTAGAGCTCCCGCAGACTCCAGAAAAAAATGTTAAACATTAGCAAATCAGAAACACACGAAACACGAGACCTGAAGAAAGGAGAAATCATCAAATAATTTGGCTGATCGTATCTTTAATAAAGATACTTTCATATATTCTTACTGTATTTTTTGTCCCAGTTTTGGGCACGTCTTCTATTCCAATTTATATATGGAGCCATTTGTTTGGAAGAAATCCATACACAATATAAATTAATTTTTCAAAAAAAAAATAATGTTATATTTTAGCCCATAATAGGTACTCTTCGGGATTTTAGATATTTGGTGTGAGTACCGCCTAAATAGCTTCTTCAGAATAGTAAATGGATGTCGATTCCTTAAAGAATTACAAAAAAAAGTATAGTTGGCATTACAGGATTTTACAAAAAAACGTTAAAACAAAATAGAAGTCGCTTTAAATTATTTTATGTTCAATGTAACCTGTAAACTATTCTTAACAACCGATTAAGGCGCTCAACACTTATTACCTAAAACTCTCGTTAAGTCGTAACGACTACAAAACAAGAATAGCACTCGAGTATCCATCGGGTAAAATAAATAAAAATAATCCAGAGAAGAAATTAATGGTATTAAGTCGGGATAGCTCTGTAGTCTGCGGAGTATCACTCACAACTAATCCCTCCGCCATATTGTACTACTGTGTCATTATGATAAGTCTCATGGTGCTAGGTTTGCAAGCGTGCCATCCCGGACCTAACTTAACGAAGAGGAAGGGGCCGGATCTTAAGCCGTTCTCTGAGCATTGTAGCTCCAGTTGCTTTATGCTTTTGGTAAGTACTTATTTTATATTTGTTGTTACTAAAGATTACCTCTTGCCTTAGTTTTGTCGACTATATATGAATTTACCATTGTACGTCGTTGGTAAATAATGCAATAATTTAATACTTACCTATTCTACGTCGCTAGTAAATATCCTACTTAATAGTTACTCCTTTTACACCACTAGTAAACCTCTCATTTAATGATCACAAATTTTACATTAAATTATTTTGTATAAAATTTAACCGTTTGAGGTACTAGCTCCTACTTAATATTCACCTACTTCACGTAAAGCTCCTATTTAATATTCACCCATTTTACGTGGCTAGTAAAGCTCCTACTTAATATTCACCTACTTCACGTGGCTAGTAAAGCTCCTATTTAATATTCACCCATGCCACGTGGCTAGTGAGGCTGCTACTTAATTTTTTCTCATTTTACGTAGCTTTTCCAGCCGTTTTAGGCTCTTTGTTAATATTTATCCATTAAGAATTATCTAGAGCTATAGCTTGAAGGAGAGCCCGTGTAAGTACTGAAGAGTAATTATGCCTTTAATTAATGTTATATTTACTAATTCCTATAGGATTAAAATACAAACGTTATTTGAAATCGTTTGTGGATTTATAATATATACTGAGTTAATTTGTTGAATTAGGATTTACATAAGAAATTAATTAATTTCTACAATAGAATTAATAAAGAGATATTTAGTTTTTGACTTCAGTAAAATGTATTGCAAATGCACTCTGCGATACAGTTTTTAATATAAATAAAAAAAGGCATTTATTCACGTAGACTTTAAAAAAGCGCTTGTAAATAGTCAGAACATGTTCGTAGTAATATATAATTAATTTATTATTATATCTAAGTACATATAGATATTTAGGTACACAGATCACGAAATAATTAACAATAAGACTTATTTTATAATAGTAACGATATTTAGCTATTATAATTATTTATTTTAATTTTTCTTTATACAAAATTAATGAATAAGTATTTCATTCTTAGTATTTGTTCTCAATTTTAACCTGAAGCCAAATGTCTATAATGAATGGCAATCTATAGTGAGCTCATATATGTTACATAACCTCGATGCTACGAGCTCTATTCAATTCTGCTGTCCGCTATAAAGCTACCTGGTCTATTAACGAGCGGGTTAAGGTAAAAAGTTACTTCTTTATCGTATGGGCATGGTATTGGTTACCCTAGTCATTCAAACTGCCCAGAAGGTCTCTGACATGCCTTAACGACTGTTGTCTAATGACTACAATCGGGACTAACAGCTTGCACGTGCACTCCGAAGCACGGAGACGCGCAGAAATTAAACCACTTTGGTTCCCTGAACGCGAGCTCAGTTGCTTAACCTCGCCGCTGACTCATGGACCGGTAAGAACATCTGGCTAAGAACGTATCAGGTAAATCTAAACAAATTTAAGTCAGAAACATATATAGAAAGGTCGAGAAATTACAACGGACAATCATGGGAGAAATTCCTATGTCAAAGTCAAAGTCAAAAATTCTTTATTCCGTAATAAAATTACATTTATGTGGAATCGTCATATTTTTTTTACCCTACCGTTCAGTGCATGACGTAGCAGCTACTGAGAAACACTGCCAGAAAATTCAGTAGGAATCATTTTTTAAAATAAAATATACTTAAGATTAATTACAATCATGTGTGTTGACTCGGAACAACTCAATCCTAAGCACTTTTATCACTTAAATAATGAGAAATTTTGTAATATGCCCTGCTACACAATTTGGCTTTAATAATTCTTTTAAACTTATTCGTTGACAATTCTCTAATATCATTGAGAAGTTAGTTATAGAATCTTATGATTGTTCATTGTAATAAAATAGAAATCTTGGTACAACTAACATACTGCCATCTGAAGTTATCTGGTTTCCATAATACAAGCTCTGCTTAGTTTGGGATTAGATGGCCCAGGGTATTATATTTTTATACTTATACTAGCTGTGCCCCGCGGTGTTACCCGCGTTAAATTTTATAAATTTTCTTGCTATAAACCTCACGGAGCCCGAGACCTTTCCAACGAATGCAAAACCGTGGAAATCGGTTCGTGCGTTCTGGAGTTATAGCGTCAGGAAGGAAAACCCGACTTATTTTTATATAGTAGATATTTCTAAATACAAAGATATTATAGATAAATTACATTTAGACGTAGCATAAATAATCATTCTCATCCCACAAAGATTTGTCCTAGGTTGGTAATTGTCCTAGGAACCCACGACCTATGGATTAGCACTATTAGCAGTAAGATAATAACATTATAAAATTATAAAAAAAATATTCGAAATAAGGTATTCTTTTAGAATGTCATACAAAACAAATCACTCTGATCTTAATTTCTGCATGAATGTAATGTCATAGATAATGAACACATTTTTTAAATTAAAATGTAATGTATACGTTTAGTATAATGTTGGCTGCACACTGTAGGAAGGCATGCGCGAGAAGCTGGCGCGCGAGAAGGCGGCCGGCGAGGAGGACAAGGGCAAGGCGCACGCCATCGACTCGCCCAACGACGCCTCTTCCGAGGACAGCAACGACAGCAACCGCTACCAGAAGGGTAACCTCAGCCTTTACACCATTACTGTAGTAGACTGCACGTGTGGCGCAGCGGCTAAGGTTCGAGTCCTGCGCCGGACAACTATTTGTGTGAACCATATATAGTTGTTCTGAGTCTGGATGTAATTTGTGTCCGTCTATTATATGTTTGTAAAGTACCCCGCGACACAGGGATTAATTTCCCTAATGCGGGCGTTGTCTTTTTTTAATAAAGAAAGAAAAAGTAATGTCCTCCTAGCCGAATTTCAGCTACGGTGGCCATAGATTAGCCATCTCATCATATTAGCCGAAAGACGTCCACTGCTGGACAAAGGCCTCCCCCAAAGATCTCCACAATTGCCGGTCTTGCGCTATCCGCATCCACCAGTTTCCAGCGCCCGCACAAGATCATCGGTCCATCTTGTAGGGGGCGTGCCCACGCTGTGTCTTCCGGTTCGTGGTCGCCATTCGAGAACCTTTCTGCCCCAACGGCCGTCGGTTTTACGAGCTATGTGCCCCGCCCACTGCCACTTCAGTTTTGCAATTCTTCGGACTATGTCGGTGACTGTGGTTTCAATTTCAATTTATTTATTACTTTCATGGGTTTTACATAGGTATTTTAGATAATAATACAGTACCAAACATGAACCCTGTAAGGGCACTGCAACAATACAATATACAAACAAATATTTTTTTTGTCATAACTTTACATGTTAAACTTAAATTAAAATGAATACAATAAAATAGCACTGTGAATATCTGTAAAGTGTGGTTCGCCTGCGGATTTCGTCATTTCTGATATAGCCCTCTCCATTGCTCTTTGGGTGACCTTGAACCTCATCCTTTACAGCATAAAAATATTAGGTCTTTACCTATGAAATTGCCGTTCTGCAGTACTGGCCATTTCAAATCAAAATAATTTTTGTTTGGCTAAGAATTCTAATTTCAAATTAATTTTATTTTAAAAACATGGATTCTTTTTTCCAAAAGTAGTCATTTCTTTATTGATTAGTGTTACATTTTCATCGCATTTCAATCTTTTTCGTCATCATGGATACGTTAAAAATTCGAGTAATTATGGAATATGAGTACCGTCGTGGCAGCAACGCGGCACAAGCGGCACGCAACATCAACGACGTTTACGGAGCTAACACTACAAACCAACGCACCACCTGTTATTGGTTTGCTCGCTTCCGTTCTGAAAATTTCGACCTGAAAAATGAACCTCGCGGTCGTCCGAAGACTTTGGTCGACAATGACGAATTAAAGGCGGTTGTGGAAGCTGATGATACACAATCTACGGCTGAATTAGCAGCAGCTTTCGACGTTAGCGTCAAAACAATATTGGTCCATTTGCGTCAAATTGGCAAGGTAAAAAAGCTTGACAAATGGGTGCCCCACGAACTCAATGATCGCCAGCGCGAAGTACGCGTCGAGACGTGCCTTGCACTGCTCAACAGACACACAAATGAAGGAATTTTGAACCGCATTGTTACCTGCGATGAAAAATGGATTCTGTTTGATAACCGCAAGCGCTCAGCAAGTTGGTTGGATCCTGGTTCAGCACCTAAACAATGCCCTAAACGAAAACTTACCCCTAGAAAAGTGATGGTCACTGTTTGGTGGTCTAGCGCCGGTGTGATTCATCACAGCTTCTTACCAAACGGGGTGAGCATTACTGCAGATGTGTACTGTGAAGAACTGAGCACAATGATGGAGAAGCTGGCGCATCTCCAACCAGCATTGGTCAATCGCTCGTCTCCGCTGCTCCTGCACGACAACGCGCGACCTCATACTGCACAGCAGACGGTCTCCAAGTTGCAAGAACTGGGGTTGGAAGCTCTCCGTCATCCGCCCTACTCACCAGACCTTGCGCCTACAGACTACTACTTTTTCCAGAATTTGGATAACTTCTTGGCGGGAAAAAAATTCAATACCCGAGAGGCAGTACAAAATGCCTTTGAAGAATTTGTTGCCTCCCGTCCAGCTGATTTCTTTAAGAAGGGCATCAATAAACTGCCACTGCGATGGCAAAGATGCATTGATTGCATGGGTGATTACTTCGATTAATACAAATAAAAAAATTCGTTTAAATTTTTTCATACAAAACGGCAATTTCATAGGTAAAGACCTATTAGTAATGTCCTCCTAGCCGAATTTCAGCTACGGCGGCCAATCTCAATAGAGATTAGCAATCTCCGCGGGACATATTATAGTGCACAAGTGTGTGCGTAAACACAGGAGCACTTTCTATTCCGTCACTCATGATCCGATTGGACGACTAGCGACACGACCGGAAAGAGTTCAGGTACAGGACCGACGGGCTTACGTGCTCTCCGAGGCACGGGGGTATAATACCGCTAACTCCCAGACTTCGGGCTGATGCTGAGAAATTTTTCTTTTTACAGAAAGTCCCAAAAAAACTTTTGTCCCGATCCGGGATTTGAATCCAGGACCTCGTCCTCTGCGTGTGAACACGCTACCTCTAGACCAACGAGGCAGTACTCGTATAATGACATATACAAGTTGAAATATTGAATGAAATTATTTTCTTGATCCAAACTAATATTATAAATGCGAAAGTAACTCTGTCTGTCTGTCTGTCTGTCTGTCTTTGCTTCACGCCTAAACTACTGAACCGATTTGTGTGAAATTTGGTACAGACATAGTTTGGAACTTGAGAAAGGACATAGGATAGTTTTTATTACAAAAATAAAATAAAAAATAAAATTTATTCCGGACATACAGCGCCATCTATTGGTCAAGAGTCGGCATCAATTCAGTACTGAAAATTCATCGGAAAAATGTAAATAAATAGTAAAAAGGTATGAAAATATAATATAATACAACTTTTAGTAGAAAGAAAATGCTCTAAAGGAGTATAGATAATTCTATTAGAACTATATGTCAAGTTGGTGATCGCGCAATGGTGTCGATCGTTACACGAGTTCGGTTCATGTTATTGTTTTAATTCATCGGAAAAAAGTAAATAAATAGTAAAAAGGTATGAAAAAAATAATATCAATATAATAAAACTTTTAGCACAAAGAAAATGCCCGAACGGAGTATAGATAAATAATCCGAGTTGTCACTATGCTCGATAGATGGCGTTGGGAGGAAATGCCAGTTTGTAACATAAGTAAAAGTAGTAAGCGTGGAAGAATGTTGCAACAATGTAAACTGCTGGTTTGGGATAAATGTACGATGTCCCATAAAAGAGCAATCGAAGCACTTCGTCGCCCGATGAAAGACATAAAAAACAATCAAGGTATTATGGGAGGAATGGTGGTTCTATTGGCCGGTGACTTCCGGCAGACCCTGCCGGTTATAGCAAGGGGCACACCGGCAGATGAAATCAATGCCTGTTTAAAAGCATCTGTGCTATGGACACATGTGCAAAAGGTTTCACTGTCGACGAATATGCGAGTATTACTCCATAATGATTGTCAAGCCGGGCAGTATGCTGCTGCTCTTCTGAAGATCGGCGAGGATCGTATGCCTACCGACTCCGAGAGTATGATCACGCTGAGCAGCGAATGAGGCCAAATTGTGGATAGCACATACAATTTCAAAAATAGTGTCTATCCGGATTTACGCGCTAATATCGAAAATCGGGAATGGTTATGCGAAAGGGCGATAGTGGCGCCAACAAATGAAATAGTAGGCCGGATAAATGACACAAATTATGTCTGACGTAGAGGGAGATGTCATCGAGTATCTATCAGTAGATAACGTCGTGGATACCGAGCAAGTGACATCTTACCCAACAGAGTTTCTCAACTCCTTAGAGTTATCAGGAGTGCCTTCTCACAAGTTGAGGCTGAAAGTTGGAGTTCCTGTGATGCTTATGAGAAACCTAGATCCACCAAGGCTATGTAACGGCACATGGTTACAAGTAACCTATTTAGGACGGAATGTCATTAAAGCCGTTATTATGACTGGAATGGCAAAAGGCGAAACTGTAATTATTCCCCGCATTCCCATCATTCCAACTGATTTGCCATTCCAATTCAAAAGAGTTTAGTTTCCGCTGAAAACTGCGTTTGCAATGACCATAAATAAAACCCAAGGGCAAACGCTTAAAGTTGCGGGGGTACATCTTGAAAAAGCCTGTTTCTCCCATGGGAGATCTCTCTCTACGTTGCGTGCTCAAGAGTGTCAAAACCACAAGACCTATATATTTTTGCAAAGGATGGCAAAACTCAAAACGTGGTATACAGAAATGTCTTGGTGTAAGAAACTTTAATAATCTTTAAAGCCTAAAATAATAGAAAATTTGTCAAGGGAGAAACAGTATTTTTTTCTGAAATGACAAAAAAAAAAAATTGAAAATAAGGGAAAAATAACATTTTCGCCTTTTTCGATCGGCAATAACGGCTTTAATGCCCTAAGTGAGTAGGTATACATATCTTCAATTCAAACGCAGAGCTCATTATGTTGATTTTTGAAGAGTTCCCTAGAATATCGTCCACATTTAATTTTTGAAGAGATCCCGCGATATCGGGAACTATGTGGGTAAAACCAAAAATCTGCCGGAAGACACTATTCCACGCGAACGAAGTCGCGGGCAAAAGCTAGTTGTATAATAATTGTGTTATAAATTAGAGCACGGGGAACGTGTTATCACGGATTCGGATCGGGCTTAGTGCACAACTGGGCCTCTACCGGCGAAGTCACCTAACATCGATTTCTTAAATGGTGACTTCGCCGGTAGAGCCCCAGTTGTGCACTAAGCCCGATCCGAATCCGTGATAACACGTTCCGAAGTAGTTCTAGAACTATTTGTATGGTAATAAGGTCAAAAACTTTCTCGATCTGTATTTCCACAAACAAGACAAAATTTTATATAGAAATGCCCCGTAAAAAGTTCGGTACCCATTGGCTTAACTATACAAAATGAATACATATTGGCATAAGGAAGTTTATGCCCTATTTCAACGGGATAAAGCTCATTGTGCTCTGAACGTTAATGAATCGCGTGCGATTTTAATAGTACCTACGTTATGTTTCAATTACTATTGTCTTTTTTGCTTTAACTTGCTTACTATATCGTATGGGCAGTGGTTACCCTAGTGTCAGAGTTGTTCAAGCCGCCATGTAGGCCTCTTAACGACTGTTGCCTATAGCTTCAACCGGGACCGTCAGCTTAACGAGCCATCCGAAGCACGGAGACGCTCAAAAATGTATCCACTTTGACGGTCACCCATCTATAGACTGACTGCGTGTATATGTGCATAACCGCGCCCATCACTTACACTACAAAAGTGAAAAATTGGTACAATCTTCACACTGAGTGTGGGTTCAGTCCTGATAGCGCGCTATGTCATGCGCAGGCGTCGCCATCAGTCGTTCTCAACATAACTGAGACTAGAATAAGAAGTCTAGGTGTTACTGTTGATCTGACGATCACCGTAGCCTAGTTGGTAGTGCTCCTGCCTACGAAGCTGGTGGTCCTGGGTTCGAATCCCGGTAAGTGCAAATATTTGTGTGATGAGCACGAATATTTGTTTCTGAGTCATGGATGTTTTCTATGTATTTAAGCATTTATCTATCTATATAAGTATGTATATCGTCGCTTGGTACCCATAGTACAAGCTTTGCTTAGTTTGGGCTAGGATGATCTCTGTGACATTGTTCAAAAATATTAATAATATTTACAGGTAGTAATAGCAATTCGAGCAACAGCAACTGGAGTTCCATAAGTCAGATCAAGCCAGCGGGTGACGGGCCCGAAGAACCTGCATACAACGCTTTGGGTAAGCGAATTGGAAGCAGTAGCTTATATAGTTGAGTATGTTTAAATGGCTTATATATTGTGGTCAGCGATGGGTCAGGGGTTTGGAAAGAAAACTAGTATTTGCAAACAGAACCTTTATTGCCGTCGACGGTGACAGTTGCAACACTTAGTTCACGGAACTACGTTCTGAAGAGTCCCGGCGACTAGCACTCTGTGAGAGTTCACTGGGTGGCGCATTTACAGAGTAGTCGACGGTCACTGTGTTAAAGTTACGACGTAAACGGCACACTGTGTACCGAACGCTTAGCACTGTTTACTTTCACTGATCACTTGCACTTTTTCGGTTTTCCACTTTTATTCCTTCCTCTTGATTCGCCTTCAATTTCACTTAAATTAAAAACTTACCGTTCTGCTTCGATATCCCGCTTATATACCCCTTAATTGTACAAAATTTTACATTTCTGAAGTCATTCTTTTCTTTCGAGAACCTTCACCAATACTTCTGTCCTTGTCTTCACCTATCTCTTTCTTTTTTATCAGGAAATTTGCACTAATTCTTTTTTATTCTCGAGCCATCTAAGTCCAATTTTAGCATTTCGAATTTTGGCGTTTTCATCGGCTATCCTTTTTCTTTTCTTCTGGTATTAACTAGAACATTCTAGAAATGGAACAAAGATACCAAAAACCCTTACCGATACAAGGGTTCGATGCCCGAAATTGACAATATTATGTTATACTAAACTAGTCACAAAAAGGTAGAAAAAAGCATGCTGAGATGGTTTGGTCAATTCGAAAGGATGAATGAAAGAAGTGTACTTGGCCTGTGAGAATGATACAACCGGAAGTGGAAGACCTCGTCGTATATTTTTGACCAAATCGGAGACGTTCTTAAGAAAGATCAGGTCAGAAGTACCCTTAACGGGTGAGTACGCAGAATATAATTACAGTAAAAGATTTATCCAATGATCGTGACAAATGGAAATCCATTGTCTCTGCCTACCCTTTTGGGAAACAGGCGTGAGCTATGTATGTATGCTATGTATGATTGTCCATCCTTAAGTTCTCGTTTTGTAATTTACTACAATTTACAAATGTTCAGTTGCGTAAATCTAGGTGTACAAAACATAATATATCTATCTATATTGCATAATGTTATAATAAATGCCCGTTTCCGTTGTATATTTCACCGTAACATTGTTAATACCGTTAGACTATCTCTCGTTACTCTATCTGGCGAAATTGAACGGAACATACTGCTTATAGACCAGGGTCGATAATTTTTAAAACCAAAAAAATAATAGTAGGATGAAACCCATTAGAAAAGGAGGGGAATATTATAAAAATGTAAGGAAAAATAATTTACGGGCGATCTGAGGTCGGGAAGGGGGTGGGGGTGAGTTTTTAAGGGTAAAAAACTTTTTATTATTTTTAAAGGCTTCTACCCTGGTCTATTACAATTTTACGCATTATTTTTCGGTAGATTTAGTCTATCGAAGAGAAACTGTAGAATTACAAAGTTGTTTGGGTAAAGCAATTTTTTTCTGGCACCCGTCGGCCGCTGCCGCAGCACCCTTCGCTCGTTCAGCTCATGCGCCTTCCATGCCAGTTCCAATCTAACCTAACTTACTTTTCTAGTAGCGAAATACGCCTGGGTAAACAGTATGTTTCGTTGCACATCTTTCGACAGTTCCCAATCTGGAGATTGTAATCTAACGGTATTCACAATGGTACGGCGACTTGTGCAAAGTGTAATGGCGCGTGTGTGCAGGGCTGACTGTGGGCGACACCGACTCGGAGTGGACGGGCTCGGACCAGTCGCTGTTTAGAGCTCTGCATAAGGTGTTCCCCTCCAACTACTGTGCCATCGCTCAGGTCATGCTGTCTAAGACTTGCCAGCAGGTACAAGGATTTATTTTTAAAATATTTATGCTCGATATTTAACTAACAAATTAGTTGTTAAGAAGTTTTAAAATGAGCTCTTTAAATTTAGCACAAAGGTTACGTGCTGTCCTGATGTATATGCGCCTGTACAATATATTTATAATATAATAATAATACATTTTATGAATGTTTTCATACAATCTATACAATGTGTACCTAAATATGTATGTTACTAGAAATAATAATGTATACAATCTATTTTTCCTTACTTGTCTTATTTAGTACACAAATATGGCGTACTGGTAACCAAAGACAATTGATAGAGTTGGGAAATTATCGAATGAAGGACTGAACGAATTAATACAGCTGTAACCGAATGATATTAGTAATGTAGGATTTCCTGACAAATAAAATTTTAGTTCTGGCCCTGGGAATAAATTAGCGTTGATAATTTTGTAGTAAGCTGCCAGAATATCACACATTATCTTAATCACAGAAATAATTCCTGAAATATATCGTTGGCCTATATAAAAAATAAAACAAAACTATTTATAATTTATTTATTCATGTGATTCACTACATGTATCTTCACTTCTGGAGTCTTCCGATTCTGACAGGTGTATAATGAAACCCTGGGTAGGTGCATCTGTTGCAGCATCTAAAAGTCCGTCAAGCTGCATCATTTTATCCTCTTCTTTTTATATGGTTTATACAATTATTCCAAGACATCGTACCAATTTGGCTTAAGCCTTCTTTTAGCAACTCCTTGACTTCAGCCATTTTAAAAGTTTTGTTATTTTTGACTACATAAGATTTTAACTGCGCCCATATCAGTTCAATTGGGTTTAATTCGCAATGATAGGGCGGAAGGCGTAAAACGATAACATTTTTGCGGGCCGCCATTTGATCCACAACTTTATATTAAATAGATTTTTGTTAAATTTAGATAAAAGTTGCGCTTTTATCTCATTCTCTTCAAAATTGATATGTTACTCCTGTAGCCACGCTTGTATATCTGCCTTCCGCCAACTCATGTTTGGCACTCGTTCTGCAAGTCTGGAGTGGTACGGTGCATTGTCTAGTACTATAACCGACCCAGGTACCACTTTACTCAAAATTTTTTCAAACCTGTAATGCAGATAATTCCATTATTTTATTTTCATCTTGAGCTAATAAATGTTCGATAACACGATTTTCTTTAATTATTTATCCACAAACCATAATGCTTGCATAGCTTAAGTATATTATCTAATTAGGAACATGGCACCTAGTAATAAAGTCACTTATCTTCAAAATATTATCTTATACATACGATCATTCGTCATAAAAAACGAGAAAAGCAATCAATTACAACTGTCACTTAGAAATGAAAAGACAAAGGTTAAATAATAACTATTTTTGCAACTTTTGAACCCACATTACGGCATTGTGAAATGTGTTTACATTAGCCGTGTTTCAAGCGAACTAAACAAAATAAGAGCTCACGTCTCAATTGCGCTGTTATTTACCGAGACAAATTTGGTGGCGTTGACCCGATATCCAATTATTATTATTATTCAGGATTGTTTATAGAATTCCCAATATGAATAAATAACATTAAAAAAGATTAATTTACTTACCTTGTTTAAACAAAACAATTGCGCTAAAATCACAGTCGTATGCAATATCGATGTCCTTGAAGAATAGCCAAAGGTCGTCAGTCTAAAGAATAAAACCGTCCAAATCACAGAAAGAATCAGCAGAGTCCAGTAGAAAGCCAAATCGTTACACTTCAAACACACACAGAGAGCAGTAGAGCACCCGTAACGTACAACATAAAGCGAGGCGACGAGACGAATGACAGGACGTATCCCGTCAAGTCAAAAAAATTCACTTGTCAAATAATACTTTTAGTCTACGACCAGTTACAACAAAAACTTTAGGTTTTGTGTATTAATTATATTGGCAATTTGACTATATATTATATATATATATATATATATATATATATATATATATATATATAAATATATATATATACATTCTGTTTTATTATTCAGTTTTTTACATTAAAATTATACAGTTCACACTGGTCAGAATCATTCATTCACTTTTCCCTTCTCTAAGTTCCGAAGACAAACTAGCATTTTGAAATGTCAAATTGCCAATATAATTATTAATCTGTGAAAATGGATCCTGATATAATTTTGATTTTAAGAGAATTAATGTGTTTGGATGGTTAATTTGAAGCAGTTTTTGGTGTTATTTATATAGTATGTGTTTCTTCCAACAATCAAGATGTTCATACCTAACTAAAAGTGCGTGATTGATGACGAAACTAGTGATTTTCGTGCCGAGTAGTGTTTGTTTACCAAATAAGACAAGTAAGAAAAAATGGACCGTACAACTATATTACTACAAACATGTTCTGACTATTTACAAGCGCTTTTTTAAAGTCTACGCGAATAAAAATCTTTTTTATTTTTATTTTATTTATTTATGTATGCCAATTCTTGCCCGGTGTACGTTTAGCAAAATACAATAAACCAGGAGTCTAACTAAACGGTAATTTCAGTGTGCTACATACACTTCAGGTCCTCAGCAGCCAAGCTAGAGTAGAGTTAGTGGTGTTGTTGCAGTAAAATTGAGTACTCCAGTGACAACTGGGTTAAGCCAAGTTTCTACAGTGAACGGCATCTTGTCCTTGTATTGATTCGTAAATTAATACAAGACATTGCGAAAAAACATAAGGTATTACAGATACCACATGCTGGACTCTAACCTTGTCTTTTAGAAAGATAGATAGATAGGTACACTTTATTGCACATCACAGAATAAAATTTATATGTATAGATATAGTTTCAATTTATGTACAATTGGCGGTCTTATCGCATAAGAGCGATTTCTTCCAGACAACCGTTGGATGGACTAGATTAGCAATTGAGAAAAGTGGCTAGCAATGTACGGTAAAATAACTTTAAATTCAATTTAAATAAATACTCAAATACATAGACTAAATATATATATATATATATATATATATATATATATATATATATATATTATATTGTTAATAAAATACATAAATAATAATATATTTTATATATCAATATATACATACTATAAATAAATAAGAAAAGGTACACCAAATGTAAGGATTTGAAAATAATAATAAAAAGAAAAGAAACAGTAGCAGGTTTATGATCTACAGAGTCAGGTAAAAAGTACGCTAGTAACAAGCGGTTTCCTACAGATGAGACTTCAACCCACGGCTCACTTAGTATTCAGCTCTATGTGCGTTAAGAGCTCTTGCCACTGCACCTCAATGAAGACACTAGCGCCATCTTAGCAAAATGTACATACTGCTATGCCCATACTTAGATTGAACCACAGATACTAAATAAATATATAGCTAAATATCGTTACTGTTATAAAATAAATCTTATTGTAAATTATTTCCTACAATCCGTGTACCTAGAAATAATTATAAATTAAGTATATATTACTGCGAACATGTTCTGACTATTTACAAGAGCTTTTTTAAAGTCTACATGAATAAAAACCTTTTTTATTTTATATTTATTATAAATAACTTTATTTATTAAAATAGCTGTGCCCCGCGGTTACCCGCGTTAACTTTTATAAATTATCACAGCTCCTCCCCCGTAGGTGATAGTGTGATAATATGTAGCCTATATGTTGACCCGACCTCTTAGTAATATGCATGCAAAGTTTGAAGTAAATCCATGCAGTACTTTTTGAGTTTAGCCCGGACATACATACAGAAAAACAGACATACAGACAAAATTTCTATAAACTATATTTTTTGGCTTCGATATCGATTGTAGATCACGCCCCAAGTATCCTTTTAAAAAAATATTCAATGTACAGTTTTGACATTCCTGGGATTTTATTATATGTGAATAAGTTGTTAAAGCAACAAATTATGTAGTATATTACAGTTGATACTACCATAAATCAAAGACATTGCTAGGTTCTAATTTATTTTAAACCAAAGATCCTACCTTTACATTAACTTGTTAAAACTTATTTATACGTAAAACTATGACTGTGCCAACATTGGCACTTCGTCATTGTTTAAGTTTTAAGGAACTATGTGTTAACAAAGGATTCCATGTTCTGAAGGTATACACTTACTGGATCAACACGGGCCAGGAAGAATGTCGCGTGGAAGCGGAACTGACTCCGCCGCGCAAGAAGAAGAAGAAGCATCGCCTGTGGTCCGTGCACTGTCGCAAGATACAGCTCAAGAAAGATTCTGCATCTCATCACGTGTGAGTACCCTTAACAAGGTGAGCTTATGATAAGCTACAATGGAGCCCACAAATAGAAAAACTGTCCGGCAAATTAAGTTCTGCAGCATATGCAGTGAAAACTATTAGACGGCTGACTGATGTTGACACAGCTAGAATGGTTTATTTCAGTTATTTTCATAGTGTAATGTCCTATGGAATTCTTCTCTGGGGTAGCTCTGCTGACATTGACACCATATTTATATTGCAAAAAAGAGCTGTAAGAGCTATCTATAATCTTGGCCCGAGAGTGTCTCTAAGAGAAAAGTTCAAAGAGGTCAACATTCTAACTGTACCATCTCAGTATATATATGAAAACTTACTATATGTGCATAAAAATATCGATTTCTTCTGTAAAAGGAGCGATACACATAATGTAAATACTAGATATAAGAATAATCTCATATTGCATACTACCCGTCTCCACAAAATAAGTAACTGTTTTATGGGGCAATGTATAAGATTCTATAACAAACTTCCCAATGATATTAGAGAATTGTCTACGAATAAGTTTAAAAGAATTATTAAAGCCAAATTGAGTAGCAGGGCATATTACCAAATTTCTGATTATTTAAGTGATAAAAGTGCTTGGGATGGAGTTGTTCTGAGTCAACACACATGATTGTAATTAATCTTAAGTATATTTTATTTTAAAAAAGGATTCCTACTGAGTTTTCTGGCAGTGTTTCTCAGTAGCTGCCACGTCATGCACTGCACGGTAGGGTAAAAAAAATATGACGAACTGACGATTCCACATAAATGTAAAATTTTTACGGAATAAAGTTACTTTGACTTTGACGGGTAGTCTCTTTCCCTCTAATACAGTGAGGTAGGTGATGGCGTGTGCCCGCAAGTGGACGTCGTAAACGGTCGTTGCTTGCGGTGACTGTTGATTATGGTCTGGGGTATTTGATTATGTTATGGAGGCATCTGGTTTATTTCGTGTTATTTCCAAATGTGCTTTTATGCACTAGCCGCTTTTTCATCGTGTAGGAGGTATGCCTTTTCGCTTGCATATTCTTGAATCGACGCTTTTATCACATAAACAATAAAAAACATTCCCTATGGTGCATTAACCCATATATTAATGGGTACACTACATTAATACGAAAAACTGACAGTCACTAATACGAATTTCAAAATACCGATTTTCATAATTCCGAATGTTTCAAAATTCCGAATATTACAACTCCGGCTTAACCACTCATCAACACCAATCAAACTTATTTACAAGTGTGATAAAATTGGTTATTAAATAAGTAACACTGTTTAGGGTGATTGTCCAACACACAGTTTTGCGGTTGATACTAAGGTGTGTCTGTTTTTGTGAATACAATTAGTTATAGGTAAACACAAGCGGTTTATAACAGTATCGGTGGCCGATTGTCGACCTTGGGGGCGCCCCCTTCGGTAGTGAGGCCCCCCCGAGCTTGTGACAATCACTAAACCAACCGGCCAGTCAACTAACCATACTCCTTGACAAGAGATGGCGCCTTAGGTTGAACATTTCACGTAGCGGCGTATTTCTCTTACGTGTTACTAGATGGCGCTGGAAGAATTAGTACCTATGTAAAGTCCTGTAGTAATGTATAATGATGCTGTGGCAGGTACAACTACACGCCGTGCGACCACCCCAACCAGCCGTGCGACAACATGTGTCCGTGCTTGCAGTCGCAGAACTTCTGCGAGAAGTTCTGTCAGTGCAGCAGCGACTGTAAGTATTGTTCATAAAGTTAAAAATGATTTAATTCACGTAGACTTTAAAAAAGCGCTTGTAAATAGTCAGTACATGTTGGTAGTAATGGAATTATTAAGTATACATAATTATTTCTTATTAGGTATACGGATTGTTAAAACATTTATAAAATTTATTTTATATATAGTAATAATATTTAGCTAGCTTTTATTAGGTTATTCAAGGAGATTATGTTTAGGTTTAATTATCGAAATTTATATAGCTATATTTTACTACATATTGTCTGAATGGTTATGTCTATATTAAGGTACGAATTCAATATTATTATTATGACGGACCTTGTGTTTATAACGACTCTTTAATACTACCACCGGATCCAATACGCCCCAACTGAGAAGACCCAGTGAAACAAACACAGCGGGTTCATCTACCACCGGTTTCAACACGGCTGAGACGGTCCGGCGAAACATACGCAAGCGGGCATGAACACGGGATTTGGCCCACTTAATTATTTAGTAGGCAAACAGAATATCTGCTCGATCGGCCGGATTATATATAGGAAACAAAAGAAAAACAATAACATTATTCATTTTGAGACAAGAGTCGGACGGAACTAAATCTAAAATTTCCTCATTTAGCGCAACTTTTGGCACATTCGGTAATGAGACTTTGATATATTTAGTTTTCCCTGCATTTTATAACAGGTTGTTTGCTGGAAACCATTTTGATATAAGGTCGAGTGTTTTATTTTGTGCAATAAGATGTTTGTTCTTCATATTTACTTAAATATAGTGGCCGTATCATCAGCGAACAAAACTATGTCTGATACTTTCTCCACCGGATAAGGGAGATCATTTATTTACACTAGAAATAAAAATGGGCCCAGTGTCGCGTTTCCACGATGTATAGAATAATTTTGTAGGTAGGTAGAAGAAGAAAAAGACTAAAGATCAATTAAAAAAAATAATTTAATTTCCAAAGAAAAAAAAATTAACTTGGCCCGACACGCTGCCGCGTGTCAAGATAAAATGTTAGGTAGGAGGGTCGTAGGTTTATCACACGATTGTGGATACGATCTGACAATTTAAAATACCACTCCCCTGGTAGTAGTGTAGTGATGTCCGGCGCAGTCTTAAGGCTGTAGCAGCATCAGTTCCGGAACTGATGAGGTGGAGTGATTTTCGGAGACGTGGAGTAGTTGTAGGCGGTAAGATTACTCCGTAGAAGAGAAACCCCAAGTGGGGTTTAAACACTAACACACTTTATATGTATAGATATACGGCGTTTTTTATAACGCGTTGGTACAATTTAAATTTATATTTAAATTATGAGATTATATAAAAATTTAGGAACAACTCAGCAGTAGCGTAGTATATAGTCTATACAACACTATAAACAGATTATGCAATATATATCCTTTGCCTAAAGTGAAATGTAAACTTGTGGTCAATGATTACTTACAGAAGTTAACCTACGAGGAGACTGAGCAATTATTTTCAAAAAAACCTTTACAATTCCTATGTAAAATGGAACTTCAGCCCGGTGATATACATACTCAACAAAATTTACATAAACACATACGCAATCCCACACACACGCAATACCACACACACGAACACAAATAGACTCAAATAAACTTACACACACCTCAAACACACTATTATTATTTTTTATTTATTTTTTTATTTATTTAATATTAAGGAAGACCAACAGCACATAAAAACAGTTATAAAAAGCTATCAATAGTAATAGAAGGCCAATTACAGGTCTCCACGAATAGACAGTGGTATATGTTATACATATGTGATCAGCTTAAAATTAATTTATTATAGTCTAAGTGTTAAATTTAGAGAAAAAGTCTAGGCTGAGTACCCGTCTCACTGTTTCAGTTTTATTGACAAATATGTCAAAATTAAAAGATTTTATTTGTTTATTTAACAAATTGCTTGTTCGCCATAGGAATGCATTTTGACAATAGTTTGTTGATACTAAAGGAAGATGAAATGTTTTATGATGTCTCACGGCCTTTGATGGAATATTTAATGAGACTTTGTTCAGTAAGTCAGAACAATCAATGTCACCAGATATAATACGAAAAAGATATGTTGAATCAGCTATTTCACGACGATTAGCTTATCTATGTATATTGTAGTTGTACGATATTTAAGATGTCTTAATCATAAGTTTTATTTACTAAATATTATTAAAACTGCAACGTCTAAAATTTGGTATAAAGCAGCAACTCATCAATACTAGGACTATTTTTATCACATAAATTGTAAGAGGAAGGCGCCAGTGTCTGTAACACAGTTAATACTATCATAGACACTGACGTTCACTCTATCTCTTTATTTAAGCATCATTGTATATATTTGTGCATTTATGTGTAGATGAGATGGAAAATTTGTACTTGGCTTTTTGATAATAAATTATTATTATTATTATTATTTATCAAGTTAATATATTTATAAAGTGTATAGTTTTGTTATTTTAGATATTTAATTAGGTATTAGAATACGGTTTAAATTGATACAAAAATTACCGTAATAGGTTTAAGATTGTAGTTTTAAAATCGTAGTCTTATAAGATTCCATTACATTGCTCTGCAATAATTGAAGGCGTTACACCAGGATAGATCCCAGGGGCGACCCCATTTTCACAGGATGACGTGCTGAAATGATACCGTCTATCGAAACCCATCTATTTTCGACCCGATAAATAGGACACTACAAGATCACGAGAGGTAACAGATATTACAAATGTCTGATACTTTCTCCACCAGATAAGGGAGATCATTTTATTTACACTAGAAATAAAAATGGGCCCAGGATAGATCCCAGGGGCACCCCCATTTTCACAGGATGACGTGCTGAAATGATACCGTCTATCGAAACCATCTATTTTTGACCCGATAAATAGGACACTACAAGATAGCGAGAGGTACCAGATAATACATAGTACTGCAGTTTTACGAGGAGTGCACGGTGATCAACACAATCGAGAGCCTTGGAGTGATCACAGAAAACTCCCAGCGCATCCTGTGACCCCTCCCAAGCTTCCAATATAGACTTCATTAGGGTACACCCCGCATATTGAGTCGCGCCCCCTTATAAAACCAAACTGTTTGTTATGCAATATCCCATTCACGTTTTACTTTAAAATTTTGGCAGCTACTCTTTATTGGGTGATTGGCTGGCAGTAATTAAGCGGCGTTGCCTCAGATGCCGACGTAATATATACCTATAGATGAGAGACGAGAAGGACAATCATCCAATCAGTGTTAATATCGCTTTCTATAGACATGGCGGTGCATTATTAATCCAAAAGGCATACAAAAAATTCATACTGTCCATACTTGATATAATTATGATGCGGATGCAGGTCAGAACCGTTTCCCGGGCTGTCGCTGTAAGGCGCAGTGCAACACGAAGCAGTGCCCGTGCTACCTCGGCGTGCGCGAGTGCGACCCCGACCTGTGCTCGGCGTGCGGGGCCGACGCGCCGCTGGCCGCGCCCGCCCGCGCCAACGTGTACTGCCGCAACGTGTCGGTGCAGAGGTGAGGCTGTGATGAGTTATATACAGCACAGTGCAACACTGTGCAGTGCCACCCCGACCTGTGCTCGGCGTGCGGGGCCGACGCGCCGCTGGCCGCGCCCGCCCGCGCCAACGTGTACTGCCGCAACGTGTCGGTGCAGAGGTGAGGCTGTGATGAGTTATATACAGCACAGTGCAACACTGTGCAGTGCCACCCCGACCTGTGCTCGGCGTGCGGGGCCGACGCGCCGCTGGCCGCGCCCGCCCGCGCCAACGTGTACTGCCGCAACGTGTCGGTGCAGAGGTGAGGCTGTGATGAGTTATATACAGCACAGTGCAACACTGTGCAGTGCCACCCCGACCTGTGCTCGGCGTGCGGGGCCGACGCGCCGCTGGCCGCGCCCGCCCGCGCCAACGTGTACTGCCGCAACGTGTCGGTGCAGAGGTGAGGCTGTGATGAGTTATATACAGCACAGTGCAACACTGTGCAGTGCCACCCCGACCTGTGCTCGGCGTGCGGGGCCGACGCGCCGCTGGCCGCGCCCGCCCGCGCCAACGTGTACTGCCGCAACGTGTCGGTGCAGAGGTGAGGCTGTGATGAGTTATATACAGCACAGTGCAACACTGTGCAGTGCCACCCCGACCTGTGCTCGGCGTGCGGGGCCGACGCGCCGCTGGCCGCGCCCGCCCGCGCCAACGTGTACTGCCGCAACGTGTCGGTGCAGAGGTGAGGCTGTGATGAGTTATATACAGCACAGTGCAACACTGTGCAGTGCCACCCCGACCTGTGCTCGGCGTGCGGGGCCGACGCGCCGCTGGCCGCGCCCGCCCGCGCCAACGTGTACTGCCGCAACGTGTCGGTGCAGAGGTGAGGCTGTGATGAGTTATATACAGCACAGTGCAACACTGTGCAGTGCCACCCCGACCTGTGCTCGGCGTGCGGGGCCGACGCGCCGCTGGCCGCGCCCGCCCGCGCCAACGTGTACTGCCGCAACGTGTCGGTGCAGAGGTGAGGCTGTGATGAGTTATATACAGCACAGTGCAACACTGTGCAGTGCCACCCCGACCTGTGCTCGGCGTGCGGGGCCGACGCGCCGCTGGCCGCGCCCGCCCGCGCCAACGTGTACTGCCGCAACGTGTCGGTGCAGAGGTGAGGCTGTGATGAGTTATATACAGCACAGTGCAACACTGTGCAGTGCCACCCCGACCTGTGCTCGGCGTGCGGGGCCGACGCGCCGCTGGCCGCGCCCGCCCGCGCCAACGTGTACTGCCGCAACGTGTCGGTGCAGAGGTGAGGCTGTGATGAGTTATATACAGCACAGTGCAACACTGTGCAGTGCCACCCCGACCTGTGCTCGGCGTGCGGGGCCGACGCGCCGCTGGCCGCGCCCGCCCGCGCCAACGTGTACTGCCGCAACGTGTCGGTGCAGAGGTGAGGCTGTGATGAGTTATATACAGCACAGTGCAACACTGTGCAGTGCCACCCCGACCTGTGCTCGGCGTGCGGGGCCGACGCGCCGCTGGCCGCGCCCGCCCGCGCCAACGTGTACTGCCGCAACGTGTCGGTGCAGAGGTGAGGCTGTGATGAGTTATATACAGCACAGTGCAACACTGTGCAGTGCCACCCCGACCTGTGCTCGGCGTGCGGGGCCGACGCGCCGCTGGCCGCGCCCGCCCGCGCCAACGTGTACTGCCGCAACGTGTCGGTGCAGAGGTGAGGCTGTGATGAGTTATATACAGCACAGTGCAACACTGTGCAGTGCCACCCCGACCTGTGCTCGGCGTGCGGGGCCGACGCGCCGCTGGCCGCGCCCGCCCGCGCCAACGTGTACTGCCGCAACGTGTCGGTGCAGAGGTGAGGCTGTGATGAGTTATATACAGCACAGTGCAACACTGTGCAGTGCCACCCCGACCTGTGCTCGGCGTGCGGGGCCGACGCGCCGCTGGCCGCGCCCGCCCGCGCCAACGTGTACTGCCGCAACGTGTCGGTGCAGAGGTGAGGCTGTGATGAGTTATATACAGCACAGTGCAACACTGTGCAGTGCCACCCCGACCTGTGCTCGGCGTGCGGGGCCGACGCGCCGCTGGCCGCGCCCGCCCGCGCCAACGTGTACTGCCGCAACGTGTCGGTGCAGAGGTGAGGCTGTGATGAGTTATATACAGCACAGTGCAACACTGTGCAGTGCCACCCCGACCTGTGCTCGGCGTGCGGGGCCGACGCGCCGCTGGCCGCGCCCGCCCGCGCCAACGTGTACTGCCGCAACGTGTCGGTGCAGAGGTGAGGCTGTGATGAGTTATATACAGCACAGTGCAACACTGTGCAGTGCCACCCCGACCTGTGCTCGGCGTGCGGGGCCGACGCGCCGCTGGCCGCGCCCGCCCGCGCCAACGTGTACTGCCGCAACGTGTCGGTGCAGAGGTGAGGCTGTGATGAGTTATATACAGCACAGTGCAACACTGTGCAGTGCCACCCCGACCTGTGCTCGGCGTGCGGGGCCGACGCGCCGCTGGCCGCGCCCGCCCGCGCCAACGTGTACTGCCGCAACGTGTCGGTGCAGAGGTGAGGCTGTGATGAGTTATATACAGCACAGTGCAACACTGTGCAGTGCCACCCCGACCTGTGCTCGGCGTGCGGGGCCGACGCGCCGCTGGCCGCGCCCGCCCGCGCCAACGTGTACTGCCGCAACGTGTCGGTGCAGAGGTGAGGCTGTGATGAGTTATATACAGCACAGTGCAACACTGTGCAGTGCCACCCCGACCTGTGCTCGGCGTGCGGGGCCGACGCGCCGCTGGCCGCGCCCGCCCGCGCCAACGTGTACTGCCGCAACGTGTCGGTGCAGAGGTGAGGCTGTGATGAGTTATATACAGCACAGTGCAACACTGTGCAGTGCCACCCCGACCTGTGCTCGGCGTGCGGGGCCGACGCGCCGCTGGCCGCGCCCGCCCGCGCCAACGTGTACTGCCGCAACGTGTCGGTGCAGAGGTGAGGCTGTGATGAGTTATATACAGCACAGTGCAACACTGTGCAGTGCCACCCCGACCTGTGCTCGGCGTGCGGGGCCGACGCGCCGCTGGCCTATATAGCTACTTATTTATAACCAACCTAACATCTACTTTTACAGTATAAATCCCAATGTTGTAGCGAAGACCCCATTGCTTATTTCCTATAACATATGACTTTATACACTGTCCTTGTAACTTCACTCAGTGCACAGTGGAACACATCCAACTCCGAAGCGATACCGTGGAGAGTGCGCAGCGCGTCGGGCCGCCCTCTGCAGTCGCGCGCACACCGCGCCGGCACCGCCACGCCGCACCTAACACATGCTCGTTCTCTATTCTACACCTTGAATACATATGCCGCTAGCGTGTAGTCCCCCCTTGCCCGTAATTAAGTTGCCCGTAAGTTGTACCCTATAAACATCATAACAGCCGAAAGACGTCCACTGCTGGACATAGGCCTCCCCAAAGATCTCCGCAATTGCCGGTCTTGTGCTATTCGCATCCAGCAGTTTCCAGCGACCCGCACAAGATCATCGGTCCATCTTGTAGGGGGCCTGCCCACGCTGCGTCTTCCGGTTCGTGGTCGCCACTCGAGAACCTTTCTGCCCCAACGGCCGTCGATTCTACGAGCTATGTGCCGCCCACTGCCACTTCAGTCTTGCAATTCTTCGGGCTATGTCGGTGACTTTGGTTCGCCTGCGGATTTCGACATTTCTGATTCGATCCCGCGGGGAAACTCCGAGCATAGTCCTCTCCATTGCTCTCCATTGCACCCCCTACCATACCTAATATAAATAAAGTCGGGTATATTGAAGGGTAAAACGAGTATACCCCGTACTCACTCACTCTACCTCAAAAAACAGAAACCTAAAAATTAAATTATTTTGTATTATCTCCAGCATGATACTATATTTAGTTTCATGTGGAGACCAAATGACTGCATTACACTCAATTTGACTTCGCACCAGTGCATTGTATAAGGCCCTAATTGCTGCTATATTCGTAAAGTCGTGAACGGTGCGAAGTGAGAACCCCAGGTTTCTGAAAGCTATTTTAATTATATGACTACGAAATGTCAGCTCCGTGTTAAATGTTACCCCTAGGTTCTTAACTTCCGTAACTCTCGCCATCGGCTTCCCTTCAATAGTGTGTGTATGAGGAGAGAAATGCGCGAACGAGAAAAAGAAATCGTGACGCATTTGGATACATTAAAATGTAAATTATTACGTTTCCACCACTCTGCCACTCGATCTATGTCCTCCTGCAATTTAATGCAGTCGTCCACTCCGTTAATGGGATAAATGTACCTCGTGTTTACACTGCTTCGCCGTTTTTTGGTACACAGTCATCTAAAATTGAATAAATAATATCATAAAAATAGTTTAAACTGGATTCTAAGTCTACTGCCATTAAAAATGCATATAACGATACAAAGTTGGCTTTGTTAAAGTTCCAACCAGTAAAGTCAAGTCTGCTTCCGACTTAGTCGATTTATATTGTTTACTAGCTGTGCCCGCGGCTTCGTCCGCGTGTTAATTAGTTATTTTTGTTTTTTTTTTGTTTTTTAGTAACATAAATAACTTTTTCTAAAATAAAAGTAGCCTAAGTTACTCCTTATTACATCAGCTACCTGCCAATAAAAGCCCCGTCAAAATCGGTCCAGCCGTTTCAGAGATTAGCCGGAACAAACAGACAGACAGACAGACAAAAATTGTAAAAAATGTTATTTTGGTGTATGTACCGTATATATATTCATATTTATGTAGTAAAAACCGGCTATTTCAATATTACAAACAGACACTCCAATTTTATTTATTTGTATAGATGTAAAAAAGCCTTCAAATTAATGTCGCGAATTATCTCACTAGTGTACCACACGGGATAAATGTACCTCGTGTTTACACTACTTCGCCGTTTTTTGGTACACAGTCATCTAAAATTGAATAAATAATATCATAAAATATTAAATTTTATAGCTTATTCGCAATGCAAAGCGTTTACCTAATCTCAAAATGGGAAATCATAAATTTAATTGATCTGCCAGCGTGTATTGTTCGTAGCTTTACGCAGAGCGCCTACCCCGGATTGGTAGATGGTGCAGGTTCGAGACCCGCCGGACGATTAAATTTATGATTTCCCATTTTTGAGATCATAAAAATTGTTTAAACTGGGTTCTAAGTTTACTGCCATTAACAATGCATATAACGAAACAAAGTTGGCTTTGTTAAAGTTCCATCCAGTAAAGTCATCTTGATTATTATTTGCATTCAAGGCAGCCCTATGACAAAGATATACATTAGGCACTTGTTGTATATAGACTCATTGAACCCAATGCACACACGCAGGGGCCTGCACAAGCACCTGCTGCTGGCGCCCAGCGACGTGGCGGGCTGGGGCATCTTCCTGAAGGAGGCGGCGCACAAGAACGAGTTCATCTCGGAGTACTGCGGCGAGATCATCTCGCAGGACGAGGCGGACCGGCGCGGCAAGGTGTACGACAAGTACATGTGCTCCTTCCTCTTCAACCTGAACAACGGTACGTGCGCCCACCGTTATACAACGTGTCATTTCAATAGTGGAATCATTTTACGGAGGTAATGGAATCAGGCGTTACTTTGCGGAAATCCATAACAATCAAAATCAATATGTAGTGTTAATTCCGCTTATTGTCAGTTTAATCATGCCGGGATGCAAATTTGCACCACCCTACCGCGCCAGTACTATACCCATTTGGGTATCGTACTGGCGGATGTAATTTGCTTTTTATATTGTCCTTCTTACATGTGCATATTTTTGCGGGCGGGAGGGCGATGCAAATTGCATCCAGGCATGATTAACTGACAATTAGCGAATTAACACTACATATATTGATTTTATTTTGTACGGTCAAATTACTCGTACATCGCAATTACGCCATACAGGCATTATTTGCAGTTAGTTCGCAATCGGCATTTAATACCGCCGCGCGTATCAGTAACATCAATAATTTTACTTAGCAGTTATCGTCAGTGACAATACAGTCTAATTATCAAAGTAATCTTTATCTTTCATTTCCAACGTATGTCCGTAACCTTACCTTACATATATTTTGATTAAATATAGGGAGTGCTATCTACCCTTGTAGATAGATATTAACCATTTTGTGAAATACATAAACATATTTTCTGTCAACTGTCAAAATGTTATATGAAATGTCATGGTTGCACAGATTTTTATTTAGATATAAATTTACCACAAAGGTTTAATGTCTACCATTCAGTTTAATAAAAAATGTATCCATTAGATCAAAATATAACTGGCTGAAATAAAATCGACTGGGTGAAAAAATAAAATCGACTGGGTGAATAAAAATCAAATGGGGGTGCATTTTGTTGTTAAAATATATACTTTATTTTTACCTAGAAAAGTTTTAGTATATGGAAATAGCTATAGCAATATGAATTCAACTTCAGAAAGTATAAAAACAGCTGCATATGAAGTTTTTACTATAACTAGATATCGCTGGTTTACGAGAATAGTGACACAACTAAAAATTATTGATTTTAGAGAATGGCATTTTTAAATTTCTGTCTAAATATTTTCGTGCATACCGCAAAATGTAAATGTTTTATTGAGGGTTTGACTTTAGTGGTTAACGGAAAATTTATCGTACCATCAAAAAATATAAAAACATTTTAGAGTGATTATTAAAATTATTTAAAAAATCGTATTACAAAGGGTGGTTTCAGACATCAGTCATTATTCATGAGACTTCAAATTATAAAAATCGACTTATGTCATTTATTTAGCTTTAAAGCCTCATAAAAATCCATATTAAAACTGACAACAGTGTTAAAAACTTTTGTACTTATATAGTAACATTATAAACTTTGTTTGAATGCTACAAGGTCTTTTTCTTTGCAAATCAGGTAATTTATAATATGCGTCAAAAATATGGCGTCGAGTCTCATCATCAAACTTTGTGTTACACTTTAACTTGCATTTTTGTGTACATCCCGGACCTAATCGTCTCTCTCGTATAACTTTATTATCTTTCCCTGCATTTCTTAGACGTTTTGCTATATTCGATTTCCAAAGTTCTGGCTGAATTTTCCTCTTACGTGTAATATTTTGATTTGATACACGTGAAATGTTTTCTTCTTCATTCTCTTCTAGTCTTTCATCCGAATTTGACGATAAATCATTATTTTCAATGTCATAATTAGATCTTCCGATAAAAATCTCTGTCTTCCTTTCCTTCTTCATTTTCAGCATTCATATGCGTCAGTACAATAGCTTCTGGTTCACTGTCTATTCGTGAATTACTTTCCTTTCTACTGCAGTCTCATCATTTTCGTAGTTAGTTTCTGTATTGCTGGTAGAAGAGCTAGAAATTGAAGAAGATGAGCTAGAAGATGATGATGACGATATGGATGGCGATCTTTGTCGTAATATCAATTTATTTTTTTCGGAATTATTTATTTATTTAAATTATCTTAAATTCAATAAACATTTATTTAATTTTATTTACAGAATAAAAACCAAATGCAACAGCTATCGTAATCGCATGCATTTCACGGGTTTCTTCCAGAGGAACAAGCTATTATGTAATAAAAACACTGACATTTTTGTAATTCCCGACAATTGAACCCAGGACGTTACGTTACGGTCAGCCACTAGCGTAAATGTAAACTATTTGCAGCAACAGGACGAACTACACATTGAATTAAAAATAATATCGAAAAATCTTTCGATTGGTTGAATTTGAATTATTGAATTTACATTATTTTCGGTATTTTCATCGCAACTTATTGCATTTAACGGCAAACTGCTTCAATGTTTATTGGAACCTAAAATATTTTAAATAGTTGAAAGAATAAATAAACTTGAGGCAAACTGCAAATATACGAAAATTGTAGGCTAACCTTCTTGTTCACTATTCATTAAATTATGTTGATCTTCATTTCCTTTATTTTAACTGGCAGCTTCTTTCAAGTTTTCCAAGAATAACATTCTTTCTGCCATCTTAAGTAACTCTGATACAGATAATTTTCTAAAAAAATTATTTAACGTAAATAATTAATTATCAATGAAAACCATGTAAAATATTTACGCAATATTTCTATCTAAGTTACTTGAACACAGACGCATTTGGTAATAGGAAGCAAAACCATTCCCATTTTTTTTTTCAAAAATAACGACATTTCTTATTTACAACAAAATAAAATCTGTTTATTTTTTCGTCAATATAGACTCAAATTACATAAAGTCGGTATAAAATACAATATTATCATAAGCAATCTTTTATCAGGAACAACGACGGATCACTAAATATGTCACTATTCTTGAAAAAAAATCAATAATTGTTGCAACCAAACTGTAAATACGTCGGTATTTTAGAGAATCGACCGTGCGTTCACTCTATTGTCTTTGGCTCATCTGAGATGAGCCTTTATTTGTGATTACGCTTCGAGTGTTTTGTCTCAAATGAATAATGACGCTGTCTCTTTTTAGTGAAAACTGGGGTGAAATTGGCGTTGCGTCTCTGTTCACGATAAAATATCAAAGATTTATGATTGTTTGGCATACAGAACTCAATTTTACAGAATTTTGAATTACGTCGATATTCTCGCAAACCAGCGATATATTTTATTTATTACAATAGGTAATCTTTGGACTAACCGCATGGTTAGTTGCTTTACCGCCGCGCCGATCACCTACGGATCAGTGAATGCAACAGGCCATGAACAATTATTGCGTTCTAGTTCTTGTATTAAAAATATATTCGCTCCATCCCGCAGACTTCGTGGTGGACGCGACCCGCAAGGGTAACAAGATCCGGTTCGCGAACCACTCTATAAACCCGAACTGCTACGCCAAGGTCATGATGGTCAACGGCGACCACCGCATCGGCATCTTCGCCAAGCGAGCCATCCAGCCCGGGGAGGAGCTGTTCTTCGACTACAGGTAACTCGCCAACACGACTTACCCACTGGCTGTGCTCCGCGGTTTTACCCGCGTTAAACTTTATAAATTATAGCTAATATGTTTTTGGATCGTGGGAAGCCGCTGGATGCGGGCAGCGCAGGACCGGCTATTGTGGAGATCCTTGGGGGAGGCCTTTGTCCAGCAGTGGACGTCTTTCAGCTGATATGATGATGATGTTAATCCAGGGTGTCAGCTGACTCCGTACCAAATTTTATTAAAATCGCTCCAGCCGTTTAGACGTGAAGAAGTAACAAACATACACACTCACAAACTTTTGCCTTTATAATATTAGTGTGATAAATGATCAGTAAAACGAGACTAGTACCTCGTGTTCCGCTCTGTGAGATAATCGTGTACAATATGAAGGGTAATGCGGTTACAGTATTGACTATTTACTTTTTCGTTGACTGTCTCGTTAGTCTAGCGGTAGCGTGTTCACCCGCAGAGAACGAGGTCCTGGGTTCAAATCCCATGTCGGGCCAAAAGTGATTTTGGGACTTTTCTGTTTCTCAGCATCAGCTTGAAGTCTGGGAGTTGGCTGTATTATACCCCCGTGCCTCGGAGAGCACGTAAAGCCGTCGATCCTGTACCTGACCTCTTTCCGGTCGTGTCGCTAGGCGTCCCATCGGACATTGAGTATTGAAATAGAAAGTGCTCTTGTGTTTGCGCATACATTTGTGCATTATAATATGTCCCGCGGAGATGGTTAATCTCTATTGAGAGTGCCATCTGCGCGGGAGCTAGAAATTCAGCTAGGAGGACATTATTATTACTTACTTTTTATGGAAAAGAAGGCAATGGCGACGTCGAAGATAAGTAGTTAATCCTTATAACGCTATAAGGTTACTGAAAGGCGAGCACGTAACATCTTTAGCGTTCTTATTCTTGTATGAACCATCGGCTGGGTCCTTTAAGTATTTTCTAAATCTAACTTCGTCAATTACTTGTCTCGTTCGGAGTACTTGCTGCTAAGAGACAGAAGCGACATGAAAGCGGCTCGGCACCAACCACCGCAAACTTCTCTTGTCAGGCCTGCGGCAGGCTATGTCGCTCTCGCATCGGTTTGTTTGGCCACCATAAGAAATGTCTCTCAGACAATGCGCCGTAAATCGTCTGTAACGGACGCAAAGGCCATATATATTTATGTACTTAATTCATTTCGTAAACAAATGTACATCACGGTGCGTAGAGTTTAGTTAGAGCGTTCAGAGTAACGCGCCGTAGGCCAGCGCGTTTTAATAGCGCGCGATTGCCGCGCGGATCACTGAAACGAGTTTTAGTATTGCGCAAAAGCATGTACAGTCATTTAGAATTGCCATCATGGAGACAAACCGACTAAGAGGTTTAGCTAGTTATCTATACATACACTCACCGGCACGGAAACTTGGCCACCAATAACTTGCCGATAATTTCTATTTAAATATTTAATTTTTACTATATTATGGGTTTATGCACTAAATTAGGGTTTTTTTATGGTTTTGTAACTCAGTTATTGAAAAAATGATGCACCAGCAGTAATCTTTAAAAAAATAAGCAGTTTCACAAAAATATTGGTTTTAACACTGTCAATTTAAAAAGAACACAAGATGAAAAATAACCAAAAAGTCTTCGTTGTGTTTGCATTTTAATATCGGGTGTTTCCTCCCCTAGCCCCGATAACAGCTTGCATTCGTTCTGGCATACTTTGGATGATGTTTCTGATCTCAACTTGTGGTATGCTTTCCCAAGCGGTCAGTGCTGCATTTTGAAGCTGATTCAGAGTTTCAGGCGGGTTGGAGGAGGACTTTATTTTTCTTTTAAGCTTGTCCCAGATATGCTCTATTGGATTTAAGTCTGGACTACGAGCTGGTCACTGCAATTTTTGAATACCAACCTCTGTAAGGTATTCCTCCACGCAATGTGCAACGTGTGGGCGCGCGTTATCGTGCATTAGGAGGAATTCGTCAAATCCAATAAACCCTGAATATGGTAACACGTGTTCCTGAAGAATCTCCTCGATGTATCGTGTTGCCGTTAATCGGTTATCGACGATAACTAACTCCGTACGTGCATCGGAACTTATTCCTCCCCAAACCATTATAGAGCCTCCATGAAAACTAACAGTTTGTGTGGTGGTAATGGGTAAAAACCGCTCTCCTCTTCTTCTCCACACTCGCTCCCGACCATCTGGAGCTCGTAAAGCGATTCGACACTCATCTGTGAACAGTACTCGAGCCCACTGCTCATGGGTCCAGTTGGCGTGTTCTCGTGCGAATCGAAGTCGAGCTACTCGGTGACTTCTGAGAAGTGCTGGGCCGCGTGCTGGTCTACGAGCTTGTAAATTCACTTCCTCCATTCGTCTTCTCACTGTACGTTCACTAACATTGACACCTCTTGTGAACTGGAGTCGCTGGCGTATCTCAACAGCGGTGAGGTAGCGGTTTCTCAAAATTTCCAGGACAATAAAGCGGTCATCCCGGGCTGATGTGCATCTGACGCCTCCGCTGCCTTGCATGGCGTGATAATATGTAGCCTATATGTTGACCCGACCTCTTAGTAATATTCATGCAAAATTTGAAGTAAATCCATGCAGTATTTTTTGAGTTTAGCCCGGACATACATACATACATACAGACAAAAATTGTAAAAACTAGATATATTTTTGGCTTCAATATCGATTGTAGATCACGCCCCAAGTATATTTAAAAAAAAAGTTCAATGTATAGTTTTCACTTTTCTACGATTTTATTATATGTATAGATAATATTCCGTATCGAGAAACATAAAATCATTAGTCATTTTAAGTGTACACCAGCGCGTACGACCCGCGTCTCTCGGAAACGCTAACTGCCCGTAGCTCGTGTCACCGACGGCGCGTGTGAACTGCGTGACTGTGGAACGGAACTACTATCTAGTGTCATTGGACGCGTCTGGAGCAGCCTGAAAGGGAATGAGTGGCGCGCGCTTGGCCTGCGCCGGCGACGTTGCGCGTGTGAACTGCGTGACTGTGGAACGGAACTACTATCTAGTGTCATTGGACGCGTCTGGAGCAGCCTGAAAGGGAATGAGTGGCGCGCGCTTGGCCTGCGCCGGCGACGTTGCGCGTGTGAACTGCGTGACTGTGGAACGGAACTACTATCTAGTGTCATTGGACGCGTCTGGAGCAGCCTGAAAGGGAATGAGTGGCGCGCGCTTGGCCTGCGCCGGCGACGTTGCGCGTGTGAACTGCGTGACTGTGGAACGGAACTACTATCTAGTGTCATTGGACGCGTCTGGAGCAGCCTGAAAGGGAATGAGTGGCGCGCGCTTGGCCTGCGCCGGCGACGTTGCGCGTGTGAACTGCGTGACTGTGGAACGGAACTACTATCTAGTGTCATTGGACGCGTCTGGAGCAGCCTGAAAGGGAATGAGTGGCGCGCGCTTGGCCTGCGCCGGCGACGTTGCGCGTGTGAACTGCGTGACTGTGGAACGGAACTACTATCTAGTGTCATTGGACGCGTCTGGAGCAGCCTGAAAGGGAATGAGTGGCGCGCGCTTGGCCTGCGCCGGCGACGTTGCGCGTGTGAACTGCGTGACTGTGGAACGGAACTACTATCTAGTGTCATTGGACGCGTCTGGAGCAGCCTGAAAGGGAATGAGTGGCGCGCGCTTGGCCTGCGCCGGCGACGTTGCGCGTGTGAACTGCGTGACTGTGGAACGGAACTACTATCTAGTGTCATTGGACGCGTCTGGAGCAGCCTGAAAGGGAATGAGTGGCGCGCGCTTGGCCTGCGCCGGCGACGTTGCGCGTGTGAACTGCGTGACTGTGGAACGGAACTACTATCTAGTGTCATTGGACGCGTCTGGAGCAGCCTGAAAGGGAATGAGTGGCGCGCGCTTGGCCTGCGCCGGCGACGTTGCGCGTGTGAACTGCGTGACTGTGGAACGGAACTACTATCTAGTGTCATTGGACGCGTCTGGAGCAGCCTGAAAGGGAATGAGTGGCGCGCGCTTGGCCTGCGCCGGCGACGTTGCGCGTGTGAACTGCGTGACTGTGGAACGGAACTACTATCTAGTGTCATTGGACGCGTCTGGAGCAGCCTGAAAGGGAATGAGTGGCGCGCGCTTGGCCTGCGCCGGCGACGTTGCGCGTGTGAACTGCGTGACTGTGGAACGGAACTACTATCTAGTGTCATTGGACGCGTCTGGAGCAGCCTGAAAGGGAATGAGTGGCGCGCGCTTGGCCTGCGCCGGCGACGTTGCGCGTGTGAACTGCGTGACTGTGGAACGGAACTACTATCTAGTGTCATTGGACGCGTCTGGAGCAGCCTGAAAGGGAATGAGTGGCGCGCGCTTGGCCTGCGCCGGCGACGTTGCGCGTGTGAACTGCGTGACTGTGGAACGGAACTACTATCTAGTGTCATTGGACGCGTCTGGAGCAGCCTGAAAGGGAATGAGTGGCGCGCGCTTGGCCTGCGCCGGCGACGTTGCGCGTGTGAACTGCGTGACTGTGGAACGGAACTACTATCTAGTGTCATTGGACGCGTCTGGAGCAGCCTGAAAGGGAATGAGTGGCGCGCGCTTGGCCTGCGCCGGCGACGTTGCGCGTGTGAACTGCGTGACTGTGGAACGGAACTACTATCTAGTGTCATTGGACGCGTCTGGAGCAGCCTGAAAGGGAATGAGTGGCGCGCGCTTGGCCTGCGCCGGCGACGTTGCGCGTGTGAACTGCGTGACTGTGGAACGGAACTACTATCTAGTGTCATTGGACGCGTCTGGAGCAGCCTGAAAGGGAATGAGTGGCGCGCGCTTGGCCTGCGCCGGCGACGTTGCGCGTGTGAACTGCGTGACTGTGGAACGGAACTACTATCTAGTGTCATTGGACGCGTCTGGAGCAGCCTGAAAGGGAATGAGTGGCGCGCGCTTGGCCTGCGCCGGCGACGTTGCGCGTGTGAACTGCGTGACTGTGGAACGGAACTACTATCTAGTGTCATTGGACGCGTCTGGAGCAGCCTGAAAGGGAATGAGTGGCGCGCGCTTGGCCTGCGCCGGCGACGTTGCGCGTGTGAACTGCGTGACTGTGGAACGGAACTACTATCTAGTGTCATTGGACGCGTCTGGAGCAGCCTGAAAGGGAATGAGTGGCGCGCGCTTGGCCTGCGCCGGCGACGTTGCGCGTGTGAACTGCGTGACTGTGGAACGGAACTACTATCTAGTGTCATTGGACGCGTCTGGAGCAGCCTGAAAGGGAATGAGTGGCGCGCGCTTGGCCTGCGCCGGCGACGTTGCGCGTGTGAACTGCGTGACTGTGGAACGGAACTACTATCTAGTGTCATTGGACGCGTCTGGAGCAGCCTGAAAGGGAATGAGTGGCGCGCGCTTGGCCTGCGCCGGCGACGTTGCGCGTGTGAACTGCGTGACTGTGGAACGGAACTACTATCTAGTGTCATTGGACGCGTCTGGAGCAGCCTGAAAGGGAATGAGTGGCGCGCGCTTGGCCTGCGCCGGCGACGTTGCGCGTGTGAACTGCGTGACTGTGGAACGGAACTACTATCTAGTGTCATTGGACGCGTCTGGAGCAGCCTGAAAGGGAATGAGTGGCGCGCGCTTGGCCTGCGCCGGCGACGTTGCGCGTGTGAACTGCGTGACTGTGGAACGGAACTACTATCTAGTGTCATTGGACGCGTCTGGAGCAGCCTGAAAGGGAATGAGTGGCGCGCGCTTGGCCTGCGCCGGCGACGTTGCGCGTGTGAACTGCGTGACTGTGGAACGGAACTACTATCTAGTGTCATTGGACGCGTCTGGAGCAGCCTGAAAGGGAATGAGTGGCGCGCGCTTGGCCTGCGCCGGCGACGTTGCGCGTGTGAACTGCGTGACTGTGGAACGGAACTACTATCTAGTGTCATTGGACGCGTCTGGAGCAGCCTGAAAGGGAATGAGTGGCGCGCGCTTGGCCTGCGCCGGCGACGTTGCGCGTGTGAACTGCGTGACTGTGGAACGGAACTACTATCTAGTGTCATTGGACGCGTCTGGAGCAGCCTGAAAGGGAATGAGTGGCGCGCGCTTGGCCTGCGCCGGCGACGTTGCGCGTGTGAACTGCGTGACTGTGGAACGGAACTACTATCTAGTGTCATTGGACGCGTCTGGAGCAGCCTGAAAGGGAATGAGTGGCGCGCGCTTGGCCTGCGCCGGCGACGTTGCGCGTGTGAACTGCGTGACTGTGGAACGGAACTACTATCTAGTGTCATTGGACGCGTCTGGAGCAGCCTGAAAGGGAATGAGTGGCGCGCGCTTGGCCTGCGCCGGCGACGTTGCGCGTGTGAACTGCGTGACTGTGGAACGGAACTACTATCTAGTGTCATTGGACGCGTCTGGAGCAGCCTGAAAGGGAATGAGTGGCGCGCGCTTGGCCTGCGCCGGCGACGTTGCGCGTGTGAACTGCGTGACTGTGGAACGGAACTACTATCTAGTGTCATTGGACGCGTCTGGAGCAGCCTGAAAGGGAATGAGTGGCGCGCGCTTGGCCTGCGCCGGCGACGTTGCGCGTGTGAACTGCGTGACTGTGGAACGGAACTACTATCTAGTGTCATTGGACGCGTCTGGAGCAGCCTGAAAGGGAATGAGTGGCGCGCGCTTGGCCTGCGCCGGCGACGTTGCGCGTGTGAACTGCGTGACTGTGGAACGGAACTACTATCTAGTGTCATTGGACGCGTCTGGAGCAGCCTGAAAGGGAATGAGTGGCGCGCGCTTGGCCTGCGCCGGCGACGTTGCGCGTGTGAACTGCGTGACTGTGGAACGGAACTACTATCTAGTGTCATTGGACGCGTCTGGAGCAGCCTGAAAGGGAATGAGTGGCGCGCGCTTGGCCTGCGCCGGCGACGTTGCGCGTGTGAACTGCGTGACTGTGGAACGGAACTACTATCTAGTGTCATTGGACGCGTCTGGAGCAGCCTGAAAGGGAATGAGTGGCGCGCGCTTGGCCTGCGCCGGCGACGTTGCGCGTGTGAACTGCGTGACTGTGGAACGGAACTACTATCTAGTGTCATTGGACGCGTCTGGAGCAGCCTGAAAGGGAATGAGTGGCGCGCGCTTGGCCTGCGCCGGCGACGTTGCGCGTGTGAACTGCGTGACTGTGGAACGGAACTACTATCTAGTGTCATTGGACGCGTCTGGAGCAGCCTGAAAGGGAATGAGTGGCGCGCGCTTGGCCTGCGCCGGCGACGTTGCGCGTGTGAACTGCGTGACTGTGGAACGGAACTACTATCTAGTGTCATTGGACGCGTCTGGAGCAGCCTGAAAGGGAATGAGTGGCGCGCGCTTGGCCTGCGCCGGCGACGTTGCGCGTGTGAACTGCGTGACTGTGGAACGGAACTACTATCTAGTGTCATTGGACGCGTCTGGAGCAGCCTGAAAGGGAATGAGTGGCGCGCGCTTGGCCTGCGCCGGCGACGTTGCGCGTGTGAACTGCGTGACTGTGGAACGGAACTACTATCTAGTGTCATTGGACGCGTCTGGAGCAGCCTGAAAGGGAATGAGTGGCGCGCGCTTGGCCTGCGCCGGCGACGTTGCGCGTGTGAACTGCGTGACTGTGGAACGGAACTACTATCTAGTGTCATTGGACGCGTCTGGAGCAGCCTGAAAGGGAATGAGTGGCGCGCGCTTGGCCTGCGCCGGCGACGTTGCGCGTGTGAACTGCGTGACTGTGGAACGGAACTACTATCTAGTGTCATTGGACGCGTCTGGAGCAGCCTGAAAGGGAATGAGTGGCGCGCGCTTGGCCTGCGCCGGCGACGTTGCGCGTGTGAACTGCGTGACTGTGGAACGGAACTACTATCTAGTGTCATTGGACGCGTCTGGAGCAGCCTGAAAGGGAATGAGTGGCGCGCGCTTGGCCTGCGCCGGCGACGTTGCGCGTGTGAACTGCGTGACTGTGGAACGGAACTACTATCTAGTGTCATTGGACGCGTCTGGAGCAGCCTGAAAGGGAATGAGTGGCGCGCGCTTGGCCTGCGCCGGCGACGTTGCGCGTGTGAACTGCGTGACTGTGGAACGGAACTACTATCTAGTGTCATTGGACGCGTCTGGAGCAGCCTGAAAGGGAATGAGTGGCGCGCGCTTGGCCTGCGCCGGCGACGTTGCGCGTGTGAACTGCGTGACTGTGGAACGGAACTACTATCTAGTGTCATTGGACGCGTCTGGAGCAGCCTGAAAGGGAATGAGTGGCGCGCGCTTGGCCTGCGCCGGCGACGTTGCGCGTGTGAACTGCGTGACTGTGGAACGGAACTACTATCTAGTGTCATTGGACGCGTCTGGAGCAGCCTGAAAGGGAATGAGTGGCGCGCGCTTGGCCTGCGCCGGCGACGTTGCGCGTGTGAACTGCGTGACTGTGGAACGGAACTACTATCTAGTGTCATTGGACGCGTCTGGAGCAGCCTGAAAGGGAATGAGTGGCGCGCGCTTGGCCTGCGCCGGCGACGTTGCGCGTGTGGAACGGCGCTGCACCACGCGCGACTTTAGGCGACTGGCACCCTGCCCCGCGGGCTGCAGCGTAGTGCGGGAGTGCGGGTTCTCTCCGTTTATATACAAAACACGCACAGTTCAACTTTTTATTTCCACCGCTAGTAGTGAGCTCATGACAAACTAACACACGCCACGAACACCTCTTTGCGGCCGTATTTTAAGAGAAACTTAATAAATAAAACAACGGCGTATAATTACAAAAAGTTTACTGTAAAAGTGGAAACTGCATCCACGCGCGTTGATGTAGATGCGTGTTCAATGTGTTGGACTGTGCGTGCTTTCTATACACACGAAGATACGCAACTTGTAGCGGCGCGAGCTAATTGTTTAGACCAGAAATAATATATGAAGAAATACTATTTATTAAACTATGGTAAAACACTTATCAATAACAATTGATTAATCATGGTACTTTAATAAGTTTATGGTAAATAGTTATAAATAGTTACATAAATGTAATGGTTAAATGGTAGTTGAGATCGGCCGCTATTTGATCGCGAACTGACTTAAAAAGTCTTATAAAATTATAAATTAGAAGCGTACCAATAATACATGCAATGCACAAATGGAAATCGCTAAGCCATTTGATTTCATAACTCCGAACTCCGAAAGGCGCCGCCGAAACCCGTAACGATAAAACCAACCTAACTGTTGAACTGAAACCAATTCATACTAGCTGTAACATAAGTCATGTCGCTACTAAACATTGTCGAGTTAGGAATATGTGCGGTATAATTGAATTACCACTTCTTTACGTGCGCTTAACTTGGGGGTAAGCTGGAGAATGCGTTACGAAAGTGTTTGAGCGAGGCGAACGGAAGTTGAAAGGGAAACATAAGTTAGTGAAGATAGAAAGAGAGAGTTACGTATATCTAAGCTTTACTTTAGTCGATTTTTTTTCTATAATATGTACATATTTATAAATGTATAACAGTGCTCATCAGTCGTCTGATTGCCATAGGACAGGCTCTGCCGAGTTTAGGATCAGATGGCAGTTGTCCCAAGATATTTATTCTATCTTACATGCATAACTGTATTTCTGATTTTGTATCTATACCTCATGTTCTACTAAAAAGATAACTTATACAATTCTTTCTACAGATATGGCCCCACTGAGCAACTCAAGTTCGTGGGTATCGAGAGGGAAATGGAATTCTTATGAGAGCAACCCAAACTGCGGTCTGAGAGACCGGCCTCCACTCCACTTTCTGTAAAGTCCAGCACTCAAGATACTCGATGAACACCTAATTGTGTGCTGTGAACGGTAACAAGTGCCTGAATATTTGAGGATAATTGTATAAGTTCTATCTCAACACGTTGCCTTACCAGTGGAGGTGAAATTGGACGTATAAGTTTAGTAATAATGATTCCATAGTTGTGGTGTTGTAGCAATAATAACAGTAACTATTGGTTGTCCAATGTATTTGTTAATGTTAGTATTGTATATGAAGTTGAACTGACTTTTTAAATTTGAACTCTTTTACAGTAAACTTTTTGAAATTATACGCCGTTGTTTTATTTATTAAGTTCCTCTTCAAATACAGCAGCACTGTTTTATTTATTAAGTTCCTCTTCAAATACAGCAGCACAAGGCGTTCTTGGCGTGTGTTAGTTGGTCGTGAGTTCACAGCTAATACACATAAATTTAGCGAAAATTATTATTATGTTTGCGGAAAGGTCATTGGGCAACTAAGTATGGAACCTATACCCACGGCCTACAGAAAAAATAACTTGTGTGTACTTATGTACACGCGTTAGAAGTTATACTTCTTAATATACAACTTGAACATAGTTACCAATTTTCATACCACCTAGAACTAACTTCATGCTGTTAAATTTTTTGGTGTCGGTGTGCGCGCGCATCGTAAAAATTCACTCATCATTTTTCTCCATCGCGCCAAAAGAAGTATAACTTTAAAAATAGGTAGTATGTTCACGTCTCTAGTTTACGAATATATATGTCGCATTAACGCAGACAACGGGAAAAAAACATAAATCTAAAAAATAAAAATACAATAATAAGGTTTATTATAACAACAACAAGGCTTAGTACATTTTTATTGGTTTTTTGATAGTAAACATGATTTTAAAAATAAAATAAGTAAAATAAAACAAGTATAGAAGAGTTTTTAAGTTTTATTCGACATGATCAATGTCTACAGGAATAATTGTATCGTCTAAAAACGCCGCAGGCGCATCAATTTGATTTTGATGTCGGGCCCAAGACAAAAAATATACTATGCTGGCTATATGCGCGCAGCATCCCATAGTGCGGCAACCGTGGATACAAGAGCAGTAGTAATCTTCGATACTATCTCTGCCCTGTCTTGTTGGGTTCACCAATATGTAAGTTTAGTATGTTTTGCTCCTGAAATGTCGCGACTGTATTTTTCCCCGTATTAATATTTTGTGGTTAACCAATTCATGGTGCCGGTATAGTTCAACAATATACAGACCATTTGGTCGCAAGTGTTCGTGAACGTATGATCTAGCGATCCTTAAATGGTAGGTGCCCAACGTAAATAGTATCAAATCTTCAAAAGTTAGGCGTGGGAAGTTATCCAAAGCTGCATTACTTGCATCAACTGAAATAAAGGCTACTCTTTGCCTATTTAGATTTTGCTCGCTCACATAATCTGCCAACTCATTTCTTCTATTTACATTTTCATTATTAATATTAATAAATTGCTCAGCGTATACACTGTTCTCGTATGGACGCCGAGTAGCGTTGATGAGCGCTGCGGTAATTTTATAATCTGCTGAATAAAATGATGACATCTCCACGTTCAGTTGACTATCGCGGTTTGTTATAGCGTGCTATAATTATAGCATATAAAATAGCATGCTATAAAAATATATTCAATAGTCTATAGCACGTTTATAGTTTATAGCAGATTTGAACATCACTAACTCTTATAGCGCGCAAACGTTTATTTTGTTTATTTATTTAACAGAATGCTTCACTGGAATTGTTTTATCAATACATTTATTACCTATTTTTTATTTATCTTAAACATTTTATTCCCATGGTTTAAAAAAAATTGCTATCTAAATTTTAATGTAGGTTAATACTTAACAATTTAAAACTAATTTGGTTTTTGTAGGAAAACTATCGTTAACTGGGTCAGATTTCGCCCAATGACCTTTATGTTTATCTTCATCATTAGACCAACGCCGCCAGCCGGTGAACATCAGAATGACTGGCCAAAATGACTGATCAGATTTAAAATGTTACTAAATTCTGGTGGACAAATCGTCAAAGCATTGCCATTTTGTGCACCTGAGACAATGCGATTTATAATGTCCAATACAATTAGAACTGGGTGGAGGTACAAATTCTATTACAGACAGGATTTTGTATTCAGCACCTTTTAACATCAGTAAGAATTATTATCTTATTCGAGGAGGTGGGATACTTTAGAATCAAGTCGAAGTCAATCTCATTATTCTGTATACTAACTAATACAGAATAATGAGATTGACTTCGAATTTCGACGAAAAATTTAGCAAGTTTTTGTTACTACTAAGTAAACAAATACTTCTGTTAAATTTTTTATTCTTTTCCCTAAAAATCTAGAAAAAAAATTTGTTTAGGTATCAAATAGGTACAAAAAATTTGAATTGAAATTTTGGAGATGTTAATGATGCAATCTCTAAAGTTGTTCATTGGTTTAATGCCAATAATCTTGTGCTTAATGATAAGAAAACTAAAGTCATTAAATTCACTACACCGAATGTGAAACAGGCGACAACCAATGTACAACTTAATGGAGCTAGGTTGGACCCTGTTGAATCAACAGTGTTCTTGGGTATCACTATTGATTCAAAGCTACAATGGAGCCCACAAATAGAAAAACTGTCCGGCAAATTAAGTTCTGCAGCATATGCAGTGAAAACTATTAGACGGCTGACTGATGTTGACACAGCTAGAATGGTTTATTTCAGTTATTTTCATAGTGTAATGTCCTATGGAATTCTTCTCTGGGGTAGCTCTGCTGACATTAACACCATATTTATATTGCAAAAAAGAGCTGTTAGAGCTATCTATAATCTTGGCCCGAGAGTGTCTCTAAGAGAAAAATTCAAAGAGGTCAACATTCTAACTGTACCATCTCAGTATATATATGAAAACTTACTATATGTGCATAAAAATATCGATTCCTTCTGTAAAAGGAGCGATACACATAATGTAAATACTAGATATAAGAATAATCTCATACTGCATACTACCCGTCTCCACAAAATAAGTAACTCTTTTATGGGGCAATGTATAAGACTTTATAACAAACTTCCCAATGATATTAGAGAATTGTCTACGAATAAGTTTAAAAGAATTATTAAAGCCAAATTGTGTAGCAGGGCATATTACAAAATTTCTGATTATTTAAGTGATAAAAGTGCTTGGGATGGAGTTGTTCTGAGTCAACACACATGATTGTAATTAATTTTTAGTATATTTTATTTTGAAAAAGGATTCCTACTGAGTTTTCTGGCAGTGTTTCTCAGTAGCTGCCACGTCATGCACTGCACGGTAGGGTAAAAAAATATGACGATTCCACATAAATGTAAAATTTTTACGGAATAAAGTTACTTTGACTTTGACTTTGTAGCCCTTACGTGGAGATTCTAAATGTGGGCAGTCATCCTGACATCAGAATGACTGCCCAATTTTTTAATTAATTTTCTCAGTTGTTAATTAAGTACCAATTATTTCAACAAAGGTGTCAAATAGTAGCAAATAGGTAGATTTTAGTACAAGCTGATCGGTCATTTCGGCCAGTCATTCTGATGTTCACGCCAGCCGTCACGATATAAGACGTGCATTCAGTCAAAAAAGTATCGGGAATTGATGATTTGTTTATGGTTCCAAATAGATTTTTTTTTTTTTGTTGATGTTAGATTGGCGCGGAGTTTGAGTTGCATCTGTTATTTATATTAAATACAGTGCTGGTTTTAGTAATATCATATATAGTGTGTATTGCAAATTTCATAATAAACAAAAATATCGAACAAAGAGTTTGTCTTAAATTTTGCATCGCTAATGGAATTTTGTGTTCGGAGTCACTGAAAATGTTACAGAAGGCTTACGGTGAATCGACATTATCAAAAACTCGTGCTTATGAGTGGTTCAAAGCGTTCAAAAGCGGTCGAGATGTGATGAAAGATTTGCCTCGCTCTGGTAGGCCATCAACGTCTGCAACTGAAGTTAACATTGCAAAAGTGAAGGTAATAGTGACTGAATATCCTCATTCAACTCTGAGAGAGATAGCCGCCGAACTTTCTGTATCTCACGAGTCGATTCGTACCATTTTAACTAATCATTTGGGTATGAAACATGTTACCGCTCGGCTAGTCCCAAAAGATCTGAATTTTCTCCAAAAACTCAATCGCATGAAAGTCGCTGAGGACATGGTAGAACGAGTCAATTCCGACCCAACATTCATGAACCACGATAATGCGCCTTCGCACAAGGCCATCATTATGAACGAATTTTTGACAAAACACTCAACAAATACCATCCAGCAACCACCATATTCACCAGATATGGCTCCAGCTGACTTCTTTCTTTTTCCTAAACTCAAATTACCACTTCGTGGTACCCGTTTTCAATCGGTAGAAGACATAAAGGAGAATTCGCGGCGAGAACAGAACTCAATTCCGAAAGCAGCGTTTAAAAAATGTTTGGATGAATGGATTATTCGTTGGCGTAAGTGTATCGTTTCTGAAGGAGCATACTTTGAAGGTGATAAAATAAATTTGGATGAATAGGTAACAAACATTTTGTATATTATTGATCTTTTCCCGGTACTTTCTTGACAGAGTAGTATATTAAGATTATTAAATTGCAATTAAATGATTAGATGGCCCAACATTATGCAAAGGATTTCTATTTTTTTGGAAAACCAACAGCAACAAATACAAAATAAATAGATGTTATAAGCAACACATAGCCAATTACAGGTCATCACTTTTAAACGTCTAGTTAAAAATATGGACAAGAAAATATTACCAGTTAGTACATAAATACACTTAACCATAAAAAAATAAGTTACTTATAAAATACAATTAACAAAAGGGAGAATTATAAAGCCTACGTTGGAAAGCTAAACATTAAGATAATTACTGAAAAACTCAGCGCTCCTCAGCCTTCTTACTGACGCTATACTCGCATTAAATATATCTACATCATATTGTTAGAAAACATCATTTACTGTCTTGCTTGCTCGCCACAGAAAAGTATTCTGGCGGTAATTAGTTGAAATAAGCGGTAAAACTAAGGGTACGTAATGACGCGTTGATCGTACGGGGACGTTGTTAATTGTGATGTTAATTTGGGAAAGAAGTTCAGGGCTATCGACTTGATTATTTAAAAGTTTTAGGAAATACATGACATCTGCGATATCACGTCGATTAATTAATGGAAGAAGGTGAAATTTTGCACAAAATCCTAGATAAGTAGTCTTCAGATTTGTAAACTAATCTAGTTCGATAGCATAAGTACCTCATGAACTTCCTCTGAATACCCTCGATCCTGTCGGTATACTTGCTGTATCTCGGATTTCAAATCTGCGATGCATATTCTAGTTTGCTACGGACATAAGTATGTACAGTACAATATTTTAAGCGTTTTTGCATCTTTGAAACAAGATGAAGTGCGCATAACAAACCCAAGAGCTTGAGATGCCTTCTTTGCAATGCTATCAATGTGTTCATCGAAGAGTAATTTAGAGTCATATAAGACCCCGAGATCACGCATCTTATGGCATTTGGTTAATTTTTGACCCTTTAACCAATAGATAGATGAAATAGGTCGATTACTTCTGGTGTAAGTGATAACAGAGCATTTTAAGGGATTAAGGTCTAATTTATTTTTCGAGCAGTAATTATCAAGACGATACAAATCAGCTTGAAGAGCTTGGACATCCGCTTGGGATGCGATAGATGCATAAATTTTCATATCGTCTACATAACAGAGTAATCAGGAGGAATGGCAGCAGTCGCCGATGTCATTCACAAAGAGTACAAACATTAAAGGACTTAGTAGGGATCCTTGCGGCACGCCACTAGGGACTGAAATCCAGCTGGATATACAACTATTTAAGGATACGGCTTGTGATCTATTAGAAATGTATGAAATAAACCATCTCAACAAGTTTCCCCTTATGCCCGCATTAGCTAGTTTCTGTATGAGGGTGGAGTGATCTATCCTATCAAAACATTTACTATAATCAGTGTAAATGACATCAACTTGCTTACCCTGGCACAACTTGCAGATTCTGCCAAGATTCAGAGGAAACTCCTTTGCATATACTGTGCTCGTGCGGGCCACTAATGCGTTGTAGAAGTATCCACTTAAGACAGCATATTATGCAGCCTGAGGAGATACAAACACTCACTGCACAATCAATCTGGGAGTTTTTGGAAGCTGTAGGATTGAGCAGTGAACTTTGACAAAGTCAAGGAGCTCTGCTACAATAGATCAGTAATGGTCGAGGTAGCAAGATGCCATCAAGGCATCAAGCCCCAAACAAATAATAATACCCTGGCTCATATTATCTGTAATAAAATCATCAAAAATAATTAGGTTAGAAACTGTAGATTTGCCTCTAACAAAACCATGTTGAAATTTCGTAATGTATATACCCTAAGGGTTTCATATAGTTGAGTATGAATGATCCTTTCAAAAACTTTAGCAATCAAACATAGTTTTGATACGGGCCTGTAATTTGTAACATCAATCTTAGCGCTTTTCTTGTGTATTGGCGTTATAAAAGCCGATTTCCACATTAATGGTATCTTACACTCATCTAACGATTTTCTAAACAACAAGGTGATTGGTAATGCAATAGTTTCGGCACAGTTTACCAATAGAAAAGCTGGGATTAAATCCGGGCCAGCAGATTTGTTTACGTCTAGTGCCTTCAGTAATTTGACTACTTTATGCTGTTCAACTGTAGCACTACAGATATCTGACATAGGTACATGAGTCGCCCAAGTTTATGCTGCCTTGGTTTGATGTTGGTTGTAAAAAAGTTGGCGCAAAATAATCAGGAGAACAATTTCGATCTGAAATATTACCATATTGCTTAATTTTTTTATGATATTTATGTTTTTCTTTTATTGCATTTATAAATGCATAAGTATACGAAACTGGATACTGCCCACTCCTAACCCGTTTAAACTGGGACGTGCTTAGTAATTAATTTCTTAAGAAAAGAGTAAAAAACTCCACAGCGCCCTCTATTGGTAAGTCCGCGAATTCCAACACCCAGTTGACTTTGGCAATATCATCATTCATTTCTATATAATTACCTCTAGAAAAAACCAGTTTTGTACGCGAAGCCGATATCAAATACGATATTTGTATGAATTTAAGTTCATTAATGAGCGCATTGTGGTGGGGATCAAGAGGGACAAAGGGTTGATCGCAGTTGGACACCGTTACTACGTCATTCGATAGAACAAGATCCAATATTCGACCGTACTTATTCAATATACCATTATACTGCCGTAGATCATGAATGTATAAAGAATCAATAAATGATTGCTCATCCAGTGTTTACATTACCGGGGGACAAGTGTGACTCACTGCTGAAGTTACTGGGAATTGTAGCAGTGTTTCTCAGTAGCTGCACTGCACAGTAGAGTGATAAAAGTGATGATTCAAAGAAAGTTATACCTTCTTACTGAATAAAATATAAATATATATACGACTGAATAATTGAGCTGATAGGGTTCACTATGACTTTTTTTTTCTATAGTTGTGATCAATATAATCAAGACTATAATGATATAATGGAGAAGTATCAAACATTGCTGTCCTCTTACATATCCATGTTGTTAACAAGCTGCTAACATACGAACAATATTGTATATTATCTATTTTTGGTTCCAATAAATATTTGTATTTGTAAGTGTGTAATTTCATGAGTAAATTTTTTAAACTTGAGTTATAAAATCACCAACATGATGAAGTAAAATAAACAAACAGAAACACTCAATAGAGTTTAATACATTTCAAAATTAACAAATTACAACAATGTACACATCTTCACACACATTCTAATGTACAAAGTACTAAGTCTAACAAATCACATTGTGCTATCACAAAAGAATGTTACTTAGAACCCTAAAAGGCATAGGTATACAAAATCTCGCCATTGTAGTGGCATCCAGTGGGACAAAACTGCAAATCATCATTTGAATTTACCATGTGCTAAATTATATTGAAACTTATCATCTGGTGTCTCTTGTCAAAATAAATACTATGGAATAATACAAATCATATTCAAATAAGTGGGTCACAAAGTCGAAAATTTTACTGAGCAGGCAAAATAGTTAACAGAAAGTGTAATAATCTTAATGTTATTTCTGGGAAAAGCAGATACAGTTGTGTTATAATTCTTTAGTGAAAATAAGCTCATATTATGGCTCTAATCTTGGACACAATCGGAAAACAAAGGCACAGTGCAATATATTGGTACTTGGCCAATCTACGACATAAGTATTTCAGTTTCAGGTTTGTATGTTGTTGTATTGTCAGTCAGGTTTGTAATGCCAAAACTGTTGAACGATTCCCAAGTATCATTACTCTTTTAATTCAATTTTGTGTCCTCTACTCAGTTTCAATTTGTGAAATGATATTTTTTTTGTTAGGTTAACCTTTCAAAATTAACTACACCTATGACAATAAAAAAAAGTTTACAATCAAAATACCATCATTGAATATCTTCTTCACTAATTTATTGTAAATTGTAATACATGTATTGCCTTAACACCATAATAATACAATTATTATGTGGATTAACTTTTTCAATACTTAACACCAAGTTATTGAATGTGATGTGTTAATCACAGGACCCATCAAGCCAGCCGTCCCGCCATCTCTCATGAACTTTGTTGCAGTCAAACACAGGTTTGCCAAGCTTGATGTTAACAGTATTGTGTCTTTCACACAGCCATTTAGCCAGCTGATCACGACCCTGTGTCTTCGGTGGGTTCTTTTTTATGCTGAAATAATAAAATTACAGGATGTAAGGAACAGTATTAGAAAATCTCAGAATCAGCACATTTGTAAATTGGAGCACCTAAGAATGTTGGTCAATCATTTTATTTACATATTAATACATCACATAAAAATGATGTATGGTATTTCTATTTATGAAAATTGCATGGATGGAGGAGTATGAAATTTGGAACAGTTAAAGTTTAAATGGAGAAGGAGTGCCGCAAGCAAGTATTTTTATATAATAGGCATTAGAAGTAAATTATTTGAATTTAAAAGAATAATACATATGCTGCCATGCTTTCGACAAACTGAGAAGAGATGACAGCTGAGTGTCAAAACTGATAACAGATGAATATTATTTATCTCTAATGTTTATAAACATTAGAGATAAATAATATTCATCGATTTCAATGATTGATAAATTTCAAAAAATCTCTAACAAGTTTAGCTTTAGTTGTTTTAAAAGGGCCATTGTAGTTACAATTCACAATCATGTGTAATTGTTTATTGTTGAACAACAATATCAAATGCACAATTCCCTGTTAAAATTTAACTATATTATAAACTACAATTATGTGTTTCATAAAGCAGCTAACTAGCAAACAGGGATGTTAATTAGCCTGTCAACTAAAAATCATTATTAAATAGAATTATTATTGCATGTATTCTAAAAAAATATTTGAGAGACTTCCCTTTTGTATACTTTTTGTCAACAGAAATATAGTAGTCCTAACTCCATAATTCAAATCAATCAACCATTCAGGTGATAAACTGTTTTATTACAAAACAACATTTACTTATACTATGTATTTGTTTTTGAATAGAGGTATTCATATGTTGACAAATAATGAAATTTGGGTACCCATATATTCATTATGTACTTATCCATGTAATTATCATAGTTTGTGAAGATAAATAATTTTTGTATTAGAGAAGACCCAGTGGCAGTTCTTGTTAGGATATCTGAAGGGGCATCATTAAATAACGCAGAGGGTATTAGTAACCTGTCTCATTATTAACATTTTTATATTATTTAACAACTAAGTGTAGTAAGTACATGAAAATAAGAAAGTAATATCAATTATTATTATTCTGATGAAATGATCAATACTCACTCTTCTTGAAAGTCTAGTGCACATGGTTCACAAGGAAAGAACTGTGCAAAAATATTGAAGAACTTTTCCATACTATCTGATTGTGTCTTAGAGGGTTTGTCTGGGTAGTAGGATGCCATAGTGTGTAGGAACCCCCATGTCGACCGGCCTAACTCTTCTTTATCCAGTGGACAATCTATTGGTTTTTGTGCAGGCTGCAACAAAGATTTCAAATAATTTGGGAAAAATAAATAACACGTAACAAAACTTTTTCCATATGACAAGTATTTTTATAATCAATTCGAACCTTTGGTCAGTGGGTATTCTTAGGGGCGGGTTGTTGGAGTTGGAGTATACGCTTAGGGGCACTATGAGCCGCGAAGAACACATAAAAAAAATTTTTTTTTGTAATTTTTTTTTTTGGGACAGAATTTTTTTTTAGTTTTTTTTTTTTTAGTTTTCCCATTTTTATTGCAGCATCGGATTAACCTTAACCCTAGCAATCATTTAGGTCCTTAGACGCATGGTCCTACGACGCACCGTTTGCGAGTTAGGGGCTTTTGAATTTTTTTCTTTTTTTACAAAATACTCTATATTTACAAAAGGGTAGCTCGGAGGAAAATCTTTTCGGGAAAGAAATTGTTGTTCTGGTCGTGAACCACGAGATAACGTCAAAAAACCCCGTGAAACTTAAAGAAAAAAAAATCATCGAAATTTTTCTAAGTGTCGATCGATCTTCCAGCTTGAGTAGCGTCAGGGGCAAATGACTTAGACAAATTTCCGGAGATTTTTTTTTTATAGATATCGGCCATTTTTGTTGCGTCAGCGTTCTATCCTTGTCCACAGAAACCGTTTAGGTCCTGAGACGCATGGTCCTACAATGCACCGTTTGCGAGTTAGGGGCTTTTGAATTTTTTTCTTTTTTTACAAAATACACTATATTTACAAAAGGGTAGCTCGGAGGAATATCTTTTCGGGAAAGAAATTGTTGTTCTGGTCGTAAACCACGAGATAACGGCAAAAAACCCCGTGATAATTAAAGAAAAAAAAAATCATTGAAATTTTTTAAGTGTCGGTCGATCTTCCAGCTTGAGTAGCCTCAGGGGCAAATGACTTAGACAAATTTTCGATGATTTTTTTTTCTGTAACTTTCAAGGGGTTTTTTGACGCTATCTCGTGGTTTACGACCAGAACAACAATTTCTTTCCCGAAAAGATTTTCCTCCGAGCTACCCTTTTGTAAATATAGAGTATTTTGTAAAAAAAGAAAAAAATTCAAAAGCCCCTAACTCGCAAACGGTGCGTTGTAGGACCATACGTCTCAGGACCTATATTATTGCTAGGGTCAATGTCAATCTGATGCTGCAAAAAAATTGGGCAAAAAAAAAAAAAATCTAAAATTTTCAAATTTTTCTAAGTCCTCGCTCCATAGCGCCCCTAAGGCTACACTCCAACCGTTTATCTTAGTGATAATAAAATACTCATTTCATATTATGAAACATAACCTCACCTGCTTATTTGGATTGAAAGTAGCTTTATTCTGACTCTTAGCCCAAGTTTTGAAGTCCGAACATGCTCTACAAGGCTTATCCTCTTCGTCTGTGCGATGTAAAGGCATATTAAAGACAATAAACTATTATTTATTCCCATGTAACAAGTTCCAGTGTTGTGCAATCTTGTGAGAAAAGGGCGCACATCACAATACAGTATACCTAAGGCGCCCTGTTTTATAACTATAAACTCTATTAATATTAGAAAGAACTAATAATTACAACACAAAATTCACTAAATTAGCCGGTTTTAATGATTATTTTTCACATGCAATGAATGTCAAATTTCAAAAATTGTATAATTGTCACTGTCATAATTTGGCACGTGACAGTCGAAATTTTGTGTTGCCAATCTTAATCTTATAGGATAATATTCATTTCATTAATTTTAAAAACATAAGTGTTCAACATCTCAGTTAAACAACAATAATGTATAAATAAATATATGTGGTGACGGCATAGAATATCGTCACCCCATCTCATTCCGCGGGGGCGTAGATATCAACCGAGGGAATACCTACCAGAAAACGGGCAACAGCGTCTTTCTGTGAACTATGACGATCGCCAACCCGTCTCAAAAGCGTGGCGATTATGGAATGAAATGTTGGTCGATGCTTTTTGCCATGAGACCGTTTACCGAAATGACTATCGGGACTATTATTATTGTTTGGAAACTAAGAGTATTAAGAGTACCTATAATGTTTGATTGGGTATTAAAATCGGGCAATTTAACTTCATTTGCTAAATCGTCATTTGATTGTGAATTCTCTATTTTGAAATATTTCCGTGTAATAAACCACCAACCGATTTATAATTTGAAGGTAGAGTATTAAGAGTAGCGTTAGTGTTCTGTGGGGCTGCGGTGGCAGTATGAGAAGTGTCCTCAACTGCCGCCACGTGCAAGCAGCCCCGAGAAGACAGCGAACTGTTTGTGGCGCAGTCGCTGTGCCGTACTGGCAGGAGTCGGCAAATGGGGAGGGCAACCCACAGTCCTCCCCGGGTGCGTGTCCCGACCATCTGGGACACGGCGCAAAAGGGGGGCACCGGAGCAGCATACCCGCGTTCCCGGGGCTCCCCCTATCAGGCGCCAGAAGAAGTCCACGGCAGGTTAGGTTTAGTCGGTGCGAGTCCGACATACCCACCCGCAGACACTTTTTGCGGGTGGCATGCGTAGGCATTCCCCCTGCCTTATCAAAAAAAAAAAAAAACAGATGGTAATCGATACGTTCATAGACGAAACGTGAAAGTTTGCTCGTTACGTTTGTTAATATGAACTTATGTCTAGTCTCTGCTCAGCACACAATATGTTTTGTTATGTCAATCACCTTACTGATACCCAATGGATGGTTATTGAATCAAATAAATTAATTTTAATTCATCAAAATGTTCTGTTGTCATTTAAGGCAAAAACAATAGCATAGATTTATACTTACAATCAAAGGCAAGACTGACCCTTTGTCCTAAATCCGTGACCTTGGTTTACGACTTACACATAAATACATACATGGCCTTTGCGTCTGTTACAGACGATTTACGGCGTATTGTCAGACATTTCTTATGGTGGCTAAACAAACCGATGCAAGAGTGACATAGGCTGCCGCAGGCCTTACAAGAGATGTTTGCGGTGGTTGGTGCCGAGCCGCTTTCATGTCGCTTCTGTCTCTTATCAGCAAGTACTCCGAACCAGGCTTCATCACAGATCTTCGACCCTCCACTACACGTTTGCGCTATTCAACTCTATTTTCAGCGAGCTTTTCCCAGCTACAGTCAATTTTAAAAGCGGCCATATCTCGCTTGGTGTAGTTTTTAAAGCGAAGTAGAGGTCTACCGACATCGCGCTTCGCATTAGCCACCGCACCCAACAGTGAGGCACAGAACACATCGTGGTATTCGAGTGGGTTCCATTCTGTGCACATGCCCCAACCAACGTAAACGCTTCTGTTTAAGAAACGGTGTCAGGCTAGGTAGCTGCGCTATTTCTAGAGCTCTCTCGTTAGTGACCCTATCTTGCCACGTAATGCCCAAGATCTTACTTAGAAGACAACGCATGTAAAAGGAACCTATTCGGCGCTCCTGTTTCGCATACGACGTCCACGTCTCTGCTCCGTTCAAGTATGCTTAAGATGGAAGCCTGGAAGACTATCATCTTGGTCTTAATTGTAAGCAGTTTATTGTGCCATACTCTCGTGCCAAGCTTCCCAAACATGGTCGCCGCTTTCCCGATGCTATCTCTGCGTTAAGTGAGAGATTATTCTCTACGGTCTATTCAAGGTAGCGGAACCGATCAACTTCCTCTAACTGCGTGCCATTCAGAGAATTCTCTGGGGCCACAGGTGTGCTAGCACAACTGTCTTTTTTGTATTTATAGACATGGCAAACAGAGAACAGGCCTGAGAAAATTTATCCACCATTAACTGAAGCTCGCCCGCAGAACTAGCCACAAAGGCTGCGTCGTCGGCAAAGAGAAGACTGTCAACGAAAAGATCACCCGGTTTCTTTTAGATTTGAGGAGAGAGATGTTCAACATCTTTCCGTCAGCCCTCGTGTGTAGATGGATACCCTGTCGGCCTTCGCCGAAAGCTGATTGTAATATTAGCAAAAAATATATTCTGAACAGGGTAGGTGCCAACACGCAGCCCTGGCGCACGCCTCTGTGAACGCAAACGGCTCAGTGCCTCTAGCACGAGTTCCTGCAGTTTACTTACTCGATCACACGTACAGTTTCGTCCCATACATTGAGCACCAGAGTTTTAGTTCTTAATAGTTTCCACGAGAGGGGCTGGTGCTCAATGTATGGGAGGAAACTGTACGTGTGATCGAGTAAGTAAACTGCAGGAACTCGTGCTAGAGGCTCTGATGTAGGTATTACCGTTAAAAACTACTGCGCCTTTCATGCCCTCGTGGAAAGATTTGACGAGGCTCAGGAGTTTAGGCGGACACCCAATGCTCTCCAATGCATAGTATAGACCTTCCCTGCTGACAGTGTCGAAGGCCTTATTAAGGTCAACAAACGCTATAAACAAGGGAGTCTTTTGTTCTCTACACTTCTCCAGTAATTGGCGAAGTGTAAAGATCATATCCACTGTAAAACGCTGAGGACGGACGACGAGTTAATAAGTAAGTTATTATATAAATAAAAAAATAAATAAAAATAAAATAAATAACTAAATAATTACTCTTTGACGAGCAAATTAATAATTTTGTAAAAAGAACCTTCGTCAAGGCTTGATTATGTAAAAAAAATACTATGAGGTACGTTTGACAGAAGTGAGAGTATTTTTGACCACAGAGGCCAAGTTGAGAACTCAATTCAATATATGTCATACACAGTAACCGATTAGAAAACGTTAAAAAAGATTTTTTGTATAAATTCTTTTTTAACGTTTTTTTAAATATTTATGCTACCGGATTAAATATTTTTACAAATCAAAGGAATATTATATATACCTATGTTAACAATTTCAGTTACCTACTGCATAAATCGCACAGAAATAGCAGTGTCGTATAATTTCAAAGATTTATGCAATTTACATTCTTAAAATTATAGTAAACTTAGGTAGTGGAAAGTCCAGGGCTTTTTTCTGCTTCTGCACCTGCACTGCCTAGGCTGCCTTACGCCAATACTAGGTACTTAAATTGGACGATTACCAACAGATGGTTGCTTTACCATTAAAATATTTTGTGAAATCGATCATAGTTTTTATAATGAACTATGATTTTATTTTTATTTATAGCATTTGAAACACGCTAAGCTGAAATTAAATTAAATCTTAAAAATTAATTGTATACAATTGTGTATATTTAAATGCCAGTGGAAACCGCACTCACTAACATTTCTAAAATACCTGTAATTAATAAGACTTTATCACATACTAAAGTATCACCATCTGAAGACTTACTGGGAGGTCCAACAGCTTCCTTTCACGTCTAGGAAGACTATAAAAGCACAGAAAGTCTTAAAAACCTATGACTGTGAATATGGGGATAGTCAAACTCAGAAGGGACATCAAAATTATTTTTAATACCCAAGTCAGAAATACATGGCAAAGCGTTCCCATTTACGCTCCTAGAGTTGACACAAAGTATAGGCAAAATACTTTTCTGTATATAAACCATAAAGTTACCGACGTCTTCGAACATAAGACCTACGTAGGTATACTAACTACCTAGATATAAAGACGTTATAAAGTGATAGCGTGCGAGTGTAGTCTCAGTGAGAAGTTTATTGACCCATGAATTTTGTTTTATATCTAGATCTAAACTGATTTATATATTCGGTATAAGTTGATTACTAGTTCCTCTGAGTGAGTAGGTACTTATAATGAGCTAGTGTTTTCATATTTAAATTAGCTAAAAATATGGACCAATGACGTTAATGTTCCTTTGTCTGATTGTAATCTATATTTAATAAATGTGTGTAAATTGTCGGAAAAGAAAAAAAAATCTTTAAACCTGTCTATTATTAAAAATAATTATAATACTTATTCTATGTAACATTAAGTAATAGCTGCATACAGTCATTTGGGACTGAAAGGTTTCGAATGGGGACCACGAACCGGAACGCGCCGCGTAGTCAGGCCCCTTACAAGGATGTCCTGTGATGGTCGTTGGAAGCAGGTCACGCAAGACCGATAACTGTAGTGATCTTCGGGGAGGCCTTTGTCCAGCAGTGGACGTCTTTCAGCTGATATGATGATGATGATGAACGAGCCAGTCTGAATTTAAGACCGCTTAGCTAAGTAAATATCGTCAAAAAAAATAACTCTAGGCCACACGACTGTAGTAAAACTTAGATACACAAAACGTAATTATGAGAGAAAGAAAATGTGTGCTCGCACTTCTCTCTTTTGCCCATATAGTAATATACAAAACGTAACTGTCTCTCTCTATCTCAATCTTGAATAAGTTAAACCTCCCTCTCAAGTTCGCTTCGCCCGAACACACTTTTCGTAACGCTCTCGTCATGCCCTCACCAGCTGACTCCCCAAGTATACCGCGAGAAAAAAAATGAATTTTGGAACGAAGTTCCTTATCGCGCGTTGTGAAAGGGGGCTAGACGGAAAAAAATCTTACGAAAAGTGTGTGCCGTGCGCATGTTTCTCTGACTGTCTCTCTCTCTCTCTTATAGAAAGCAAGCCAGATATTTTCATTTATATTTCGCATTGAACAGTGTGGTGTCTCGACGATTATTTTTGTTCAGTGTATACAGGTTTTTTGTACATAATAGAATAGAATAGAACTTTCTTTATTCAAGTAACTATGACTCAACAAGATTGTTAGTATAAACTTACGACTATGTTAGTAATCACACAATCACATTAATCACAAACACGGAACACATACATAAATAAATGGAGGTTAGTCACTGTTGTGCCATTCCATGGGAGATTGCACAACAGTGACCAACGTATTTACAATCCAATCGACTGGCAACCATGCTTAAGACGCTGTTGGGGCTGCCCCACACCCTGCGCACCAGAGAAGCACACCTTTTGCGCATTGTTGCGTAAAAGCAATCTACGTGCGCATCTGCGAACATCCCTGACGCACTACAGAAACGAGGCAGCCCCACAAGTATCCTAAACGCATTGTTATATTGGACGCGGAGAGCGCTGTACGATTTTTTTGTATATCTAGCCCACAAGTTGCACGAGTAAAAAGAAGTACAGTAGGCTCGAAAGAGCGTGATTTTAACTGGTAGTGAGCATCGTGCAAACCTGCGGGCCAGCATGTTCGCTCTAACCGACAACGCTCTCCGCTCCCGTTCAATGTCATCATCGTCATTGAGGCCGGGAGTCAATATATGACCAAGATACTTAAACCTGTATACCCTCTGCAACGGTGTACCATACAATAAGACAGGCGGTACTGTATCAGGGCTTTTACCCCCAGCCTCAAAGACCATGACCTCTGACTTCTTGGTAATAATAAGAAATAATAAGAAATAACTTCGTTCCATCCGGGTATCCCTTGACACCTCTCAAGTTTTTATTTCAAATTAGCTGTGCCCCGCGGTTTTACCCGCGTTAAACTTTGTAAATTAAATCATCCTCTGTGTTAATCCAGTGTGTCAGTTAACTCCAAACCAAATTTTATTCAAATCGCTTCTGCCGTTTGGACGTGAAAAAGTAACAAACACATACACTCACAAACTTTCGGATTTATAATATTAGTGTGATAAATGATGTCCATAGTATGTAAACCTGAAAACTGATAATGGAACACCTTCTTTGTATACACAGATAACTTGACAAATAGTTTGTTTCTTTCGCTCCAATATTAAATGACTGTTGATTGACATTGACAAACATTTCTCAACTTCCTGGGCATTAATCTGATCCCAAACTAAGCAGAGCTTGTACTATGGAAACCAGATAACTGATATAGATAGATAGATAAACTCTTTATCACCAAAGAACTAACAAAATAAAAAGCAATTAAAACCTTATAATAATATACTACTTTTCTTGTGTGAATACATTTTAATAGATCTAAATCTGTTATAATTAGGAAATAAAACACTCATGTAATCGAACAATTATATAATTATTTTATTACTTAAAGTAATTAGCTACGGCGTCGGTGATAGTATAACGAACGTAACAGGTACATTAAAACGGTATCCATAAGATATGACCACCTTACAACATCGAAATCATCGAACCTAAAAAACACAGAATATAAAAATATTGTTACTTGAAAGGCCTCATAAGTACATGGAAATTCAGTTAATAAAAAAAGTTATTCGCACATCCATTTGTCGAGCTCACGTACACTCTGGAAATTCTTCATAATAAAAACCCTAATTTTATGATTAGAAATATAGATTTTGACTAGGTAATTGAAGTGATCAGCATATAAATTTACATAATACCTATTTTCTAACTTATATTTACAATTACTTAAGGCTTCACCGGTATTTCTTTATTTCAACAGGATCTATGCTCGCATGTCGCGACAATTTCTGAAACAATAACAATACCATATTTATTAAAATTTTAAAATAACGCTGTGCTTAAATCAAGCTATCGCCCGTACTAAAGAAATAAATGCCAAAATTGCGCTGTTCGATTTGAATTCGACCAGTAGAAGGAGAACATTTAGTTATTAGTTCGATTTAAAATATAAAATAAAGTTAGAACAGAAGACATTTTAAGCGTTTATTCCAATACGTACTATCCACTATCTCCTTGAGCGCGATGACGGCGGGCGAGTGCGGCAGTTCCTGCAGGAAGTCGCGGCCCATGTCGCAGCAGCGCGTCAGCACGGGGTCCAGCGGCACGCTGCCCAGCAGTGGGGCGCCCAGCGCAGCGCACATGGCGCCCGCGCCGCCCGTCGTGGCCGGGAAGATTTCACTACGCGTCTGGACATATAAAAAAGCACGATTCTTAATACTAAAGAATTTACTCTAAAGAATACTTACCTCGTAAGTCCCCGCGTACTTGTACAAGTACTAACGAACCATAGGAGTTCAGATCTGAAAATTAAATTACATAGCAATACTAACTGCCTAGTGTACTAACCCAAGTACAAATTTTTCGTTACCGTTTTACCGAAAGGTTTTTATACAATGGTAACATTGAAACAGTGATTCTCATTCTAAACTCTGTGTTCATTTCCGCTATGATAGACAACTAATGATAACTGTCAGTTTCAGTGTCACCTTTCCACAAAATGGCCACGCGATTGGGTCCTCGGTCGGTGCGAGATACATTCAGTCAAAAAAGTATCGAGAATGGATGATTTGTTTATGGTTCCAAATTCAAATTTTTGTTTTTTTTGTTGTTACATTGGCACAACTGTTTTCCATTTTGGCGCGGAGTTTGAGTTGCATCTGTTATTTATATTAAATACAGTGCTGGTTTTAGTAATATCATATAGTGTGTATTGCAAATTTCATAATGGACAAAAATATCGAACAAAGAGTTTGTCTTCGCATCGCTAATGGAATTTCGTGTTCGGAGTCACTGAAAATGTTACAGAAGGCTTACGGTGAATCGACTTTATCAAAAACTCGTGCTTATGAGTGGTTCAAAGCGTTCAAAAGGGGTCGAGATGTGATGAAAGATTTGCCTCGCTCTGGTAGGCCATCAACGTCTGCAACTGAAGTTAACATCGCAAAAGTGAAGGAAATAGTGACTGAAAATCCTCATTAAACTCTCGAGAGAGATAGCCGCCGAACTTTCTGTATCACACGAGTCGATTCGTACCATTTTAACTAATCATTTGGGTATGAAACATGTTGCCGCTCGGCTAGTCCCAAAAGATCAGATTTTTCTCCAAAAACTCAATCGCATGAAAGTCGCTGAGGACATGGTAGAACGAGTCAATTCCGACCATACATTCATGAAACGCATTGTTACTGGTGACGAGACGTGTGTTTACGAGTTTGACATGCAAACTAGGCAACAAGCTTCGGAGTGGCGCCTTCCAACTGAACCGAAACCGAAAAAACCACGCCAAGTCGATCAAAAGTCAAAGTCATGTTGACTGTTTTCTTTGACTATCGCGGTGTTGTGCACTCTGAATTCTTACCGGAAGGTCGAACGGTAAATAAAGAATATTATTTGAGCGTTATGCGGCGTTTAAGAGACCAAATTCGACGAAAAAGGCCAGATTTGTGGAAAGAAAATTCTTGGATTTTGCACTACTATAATGCGCCTTCGCACAAGGCCATCATTGTGAACGAATTTTTGACTAAACACTCAACAGATACCATCCAGCAACCACCATATTCACCAGATATGGCTCCAGCTGACTTCTTTCTTTTTCCTAAACTCAAATTACCACTTCGTGGTACCCGTTTTCGGTCAATCGGTAGAAGACATAAAGGAGAATTCGCGGCGAGAACTGAACTCAATTCCGAAAGCAGCGTTTAACAAATGTTTTGATGAATGGATTATTCATTGTCGTAAGTGTATCGTTTCTGAAGGAGCATACTTTGAAGGTGATAAAATAAATTTGGATGAATAGCAAACATTTTGTATATTATTGATCTTTTCCCGGTACTTTCTTGACAGAGTAGTAAGTTTATCTGTTTATATCAAAGTAATGTTTTATGTTATGTTTTGATTTATATATGAATCAGTAGAGTTCGTTTATAACTATTGTCAATTAGAAAAAATCATCATCACATCTTTTTAATTTGTGCTTAAAGGAACGATCTTATCCGGATGGATGGAAATTGACAAGAGTGACGCCAGTACCAAAAGGTGCTGCGAGTTCAGATGTAAGAGGATATGGGCCGGTTGCCGTGTTGTCAACTTTTGCGAAGGTTTTTGAATCGGTTCTATGCTCAACCATTTATTCGCAAGTGAGCCCGCAACTTAGTGACGCACAGCATGGATTTAGGATAGGCCGCGGTACTGATTCTAATCTGATGTGTTTCATGAACATTGCAGCTCCTACACTTGACTCTGAAGCAGGAGCTCAGCTAGATGTTGCATATTTTGATTTTCAGAAAGCGTTCGATAGTGTCGACAATGATATTCTACTGTCGAAATTAGCAAAAGTAGGATTCACTCCGCACTTACTACAGTTCTTTGCGAGCTACCTTAAAGATCGGAAGCAATACGTGGAGTATGCTGGCAGCATGTCAGGCTCATATCGCACTCGTACTGGAGTCAGTCAGTGGAGTAACTTGGGCCCGCTAGAATTCATTATAATGATCAATGACCTCCCAGAAGTGGTGAAAGAGGCACGATGCTTACTGTTTGCAGACGATCTCAAGTTATTTATACAGATTAGGACCGATGAGGATTGCAAGCGCCTACAAGAAGATATTGATCGTGTAGTGGAATGGAGTTTGAAAAATAAATTGTATTTTAACGTGTCAAAATGTAATTTAATGTCTTTTACACGTGCCGTGGTGCCAATACATCACAAGTATCTCATGCAAGGAGAGACGATTCGACGCGTTACATCCGTGAGTGACCTCGGTGTCTCATTCTCCAGTGATTTGACGTTTCGCCATTTTATTGTTCAACTATGTAAGAAAGCTTTTCAAAATCTAGGATTTGTTTTACGGGAAACCAGGAACTTCACAAGTATAGTACCTAAAGCCACTTTACAATGCATTGGTAAGGAGTAGGATAGAAACGAATGCTATCATCTGGAATCCCCATGAAGCTAAATATGGTCTCATGGCCGATAAGATACAAAATAAATTCACGCAGTTTTTATATTTCAAGCAGTACGGAGTATATCCATTCTACCCGCTTATGTATCCAACTCTCTTGTTATAGGGATGGTTGGAAACATTGCTTGCTGCATGTTTCATGCCTGCTTGCATGTTGCATGCCTGCTTGCTTGCATGCTGCATTCCTGCTTGCATGGCTGCTTGCATGTTGCATGCCTGCCTGCGTGCATGTTTCATGCAGCCGCCGAGTGCCAGATCCCTCTATTGTTGGTAAATCATTTGGGTTAGGTTAGGTTAGAACTGTGACCGAGGAAACAAAATATTTTATTCGTATTGTTGATGTTTCGAATTATTATCGTTAAGTCGGACTTTTGAGAATAGTAATTCTAAAAGTTAGGAATATTGAAATTTAGGAATTATAAAACTAGGAGTTATGATAAGTCGGAGTTGTAATATTCGGAATTTTATACCATTCGGAATTATGAAAGTCGGTATTTTGAAATTCGTGTATTTGTGACTGTCGGAATATAGTTTTTCGTATTAATGTAGTGTACTCATTATTCGGATGTACATATAAGTTACATTACTATAAAGTTTCATCAAAATCCATTCCGTAGTTTTTCACAAACTTTCTCATTTAAATGGCCTCCCCAAAAGATTTCCACAATGGAGTTGTGACCATAATTTCAATAGACCATAATGGCCCCGCTTGGCAAACGTGTTAAGCGATCGCTTTATCTAGGTAATAGTCCTCAAAAAGATGCGTTCTCTGGGAGATATTCCCTCACGACAAATTCTACGCCCCCCTCGGTATAAGATGGGATGTTGATATTCTTTGCAGTAATACAAAATAAAAATAATTTAAGAAGTGAAACTGAAAATACCTTAAATAAAACAAAAGGGGGATCCCAGAACTGGACACCGGAAAAGTAAATAACAAATATGTTATTAAAATTATTAATTAAGTAAATTATATTTCCTCGTTCAATATTGAAGTTCCAAAACCAGCCCCGCACAATGCTTGCCTGACTGTCAGTCTGTCTCTCGAATATCAATACTCGGATGCACACATCGTACGCATATAAAAAGACAAAGTGAGAGATGTCGCACGAAGCGTAGCATAACGCTGTTTCCTTACGTGACGATTAAAAACTTCGTTACGTCAACAAACTTGGTTCCAATAATTTACTAAAAATATATAATAGAAAATTCCCTTACTTTACAATTAGGGCAGATGAAGAGCGACATATTCTCCAACACTCCGATAATGTTAACATTGACTTTGTTCAAGAACTGAAGCTCTTTGCGAACATCCAGGAGCGCCACTTCCTGAGGAGTCGTGACTACGATGGCACCATCCAATCCAGCATTGGACAGGTACTGGACAGCCGAGAGGTGCTCGTCAGATGTACCTTGAAGAAGATATTATAAATAATTAATACATGAGCAGAAATACAACAGAAACATGAACACAATAGGCAGACTTATCACAGTCAGCAATCTCTTCAGAATGATGATGATGATGTCTTCCCGGTCGAATTTCGGCCACGGCGGCCATTCTCAATGGAGATTAGCCAATTGTTCAGGACATATTATAGTGCACAAGTGTGTGCGCAAACACAGAGGCATTTTCTATTCCATCACTCTCATGATCCCATAGGACAAAAGAGGTCAGGTACAGGACCGACGCACTGTTATTCGCGTAGAACAAACTAGCTGGACAAAAACAACTCTTCAATTCCTAATAGTTAATTATTAAGATGAACTCATTAGCCCTATACATTAAGGAATACATCTATTAATTTTCGTAATTACCCTCATTAGGCCCGTCATTAAGGTAAGTATATAAAGTGTTGATAATTCAAAGTGCATTCATTTGCATTTTTACACCATATTGTTAACATTATTTTAAGTCACTAAAAGAAATTTGTGATAGTGTTTTTGTGATGGATTGTGTACATAAGGGTAAGTAGTTTTGTTTTAGTTAATTTTTATCACAGGATCTTCATTATTTAATTTTATTAAATTAAATGTTTCGATAAAAGTGGACTTTTTCACCCATATTTTTGAATTCAATAGTCAAAATATTACATGTCCACTCATGTCCACTCTGTAAAATCTATTTTATATGATTCTCACAAGTATCTAGTAGTAATTAGTAGAAAAAAATATTGCGAATTATTTGCACAACTAATTTTTTTCTTTTTTTTTCTTTAAACAGTTTTCACCGTCTCAAAAATGGACTTTTTTGAAGAATGGCTAAAACACCCGAAGGAAACGCGAAACGTGGAGCTCTTTCGGTTTATATCTTTGAGACATGACTTTGATGGTGTTACGGAGCAGTCCCTGAGAGACGTCAAGGTCATCATCTCAAAATATTCTTCAAAATTGGCTGAAAAGTGGAGCAGCTGTGCAAGAAATAGCAGCTGTGCAAAGAATAGCTACGAATAGAGATTTACTTAATATGTTATTGATAACATCTGACCCTGTAATAAATGGTTTAAGAGAAATTCCCCGGAAGAAAATAGGTTCATTCCCTATCGAAGTCCTAGATTTATTAGTTCAACCTAGCTTTAAGGAACAAAATGTTAATATAGTTTCTAGTTTTCATAGTTCTGCCACTCATGATCATGACTATTCAATGGATGATTCATCTGATGATAGTGATGATGAGTGATCGATTTAGTTTTTAAGTAGGTATTTTATGTATCTGATATTAGATTTTATAGTTACATTTATAGTTAAATTTATTTATAAAATTGTTTAAAAAAATATTGTGTTTTTATTTCACTATACCTGCTCAAACGACCAATGGACCTCAAATAGTATTATGACCCTTATATCTTTGCTTAATAACCTCATTTATAAATAAAAATCGAAACAAATAATATTGTCCAGCTAGCTTGTTCTACACGAACCACTGTGCGACGGCTTTATGTGCTCTCCAAGGCACGGGGGTGTAGTACCGCCAACTTCCAGACTTCAGACTGATACTGAGAATTTTTTTTTTACGGAACAATCCCAAAATCGATCTTTGGCCCGACCCGGGATTTGAACCCTAGACGTCATTTTCTGCGGTTGAACACGCTACCGCTAGACCAACGAAGCAGTCAAGTCTTCAGAATACCTTACCTTACGACTATATTATATATAGTGAAAGACATAAAAGAGATTTCGTGGGAAAAGAAACGGATGTGGAATAATAAAATACGACAGAATAAAATATGGCATGACAAAATATGATTTTAGTGTAGCATTCTATTTCAGAAATTATGTTCGCCTGGTGTTGGCATGTATAGGTGGGAGGTACCCAACGAATGAATTTCTTAATACATTGGGTGACCCAAATAACTAAAGTGTGATGCTTACCTGGCGGTGTGTCTATGAGGAGGTAATCCAGGTCACCCCAGTCCACTTCACTTAAGAACTGTTTGATCATACCTGCGCAAGAGTTCACTTCTAAATGGTTTGTACAAATAGCATTTAGACAATATTCTGCAATTCCATTGATAATTTGCAGTAGCTGTCGAGACTGATCTCAGATTTTCTAAGCATTTCTAATTCTAAGTATCAAAGTTCAGCTTTAAACGTGACTGAAACTGGACTATTGCTATAGTGTAACTTGCATTACTCAATACGTCAAATAAGAATCTAATATAAACCTACCTCATAACTTTAGTCTTTTCGCCATCAGATGAGTTCCCTGACAGTTTATTTTTTTTCCGTGGCACGCATACTACTTTAGACGAATAAAAATAAACTGGCAAAAAACTTAAAAATTAAATGATAAAAAAATATTGCCTTTCGTAAATTACTAAGTAAATTATTGTAGTTATAATTAACTGTTAATAAATTAAGTAAATAAAATAAAAAAGTAGAATTTTTAAATGTCTAATGCGTTGAACGGAACGTCGGCCAATAGAGATTGACACTACTCATAGATTGACACGAATCCGATTCCATTTTCTTTGCCAACTGAATCGATATTATAAACAAACCGGCCAAGTGCGAGTCAGACTCGCCCATGAAGAATTCCGTAGCAGCAAAAATTTCTGTTGATTAAATGAAAGCAAATTGCGGTTTACGATTTATGACGTATTAAAAAAAAACTACTTACTAGATCTCGTTCAAACCAATTTTCATTGTTAGTTTGCATGGTAATGTACATCATATATTTTTTTTGTTTTATCATTCTCTTATTTTAGAACTTACGGGGGGGGGGGGGGGGGACACTCATTTTACCACTTTGGAAGTGTCTCTCGCGCAAACTAATCATTTTAGACATGTATGGATACGGTGAAAAAATTTTTTGAGTTTCAGTTCTATGTATGGGGACCCCCAAAATTATTGTTCTTTTTCTATTTTTGTGTAAAAATCTTAATGCGGTTCACCGAATACATCTACTTACCAAGTTTCAACAGTACAGCTCTTATAGTTTCGGAAAAAAGTGGCTGTGACATACGGACGGACAGACAGACAGACATGACGAATGTATAAGGGTTCCGTTATTTTCCATTTGGCTACGGAACCCTAAAAATCGATTATATTTCGTTAGGTCACGACACTGCAATTGTCAGACAAGAACTGTCAGGTAACTCATGGTGAATAGACTATAGTATTTGATTATTCATCGAATATTACTTAATCCGAATGCAACAGTTGTCAAACGTCAGTGTCAAACTTGAATATTGACAGCGGCAGGTAGATGTAAAACAGAATCAATCGGTCATCGTCCGTCGAGCGAGTAGTACTAGTAACTTTTTATGATTTAATGTAATAATGGAGTTATTATGTTATAAATTATATTGTTATGGTACTGATCATGTTTGATTTCGAGCCGCTGTTTTCGTAGGTATATGCAACCTATCTAAACTGAAGAGTGGTGCAAAGATTCTTACCATTTTTCTTCGGCCCCCTCCAGATGACCGCGTCGTCGGGACTGGCCAGCAGGAAACCAATGGACATTAATGATAAATTATCCGTTACGTACTGAAATAGATCAAAACATATATAGATTAGTCTTCATTTTGAATGCCCAACAAGGCTATGTATGGGTTACTGGTTTTGACGGCTAAATCAAGGTCACTAACCCCTAAGTAAGGGATGGAACCCATGACCACTGGAAGTCGTGAGTTCGCTCCCCACCCAGGACAAATCTTTGCGCGATGAGCATGATTATTATTCCTTATCTGGGTGTAATGTATCTATAATATCAGTTGTCCGGTTGCCATCGTCGTCCACCGAGGTAGCTAGAGAAAGCCGCAGGCTAGCTAGGGTAGGATTCTCTGCGGCGAGGATCGCGTTGCCCCCTTAACATGTGATCGTTAATCCCGTGCAAGTGATCTGACCTCCATTTCGAATTCCAACTTTTTACTACAGCAGCGGCCGCCTGAGCTGTGGCCCGAACCCCATAAGGGTGCCCTCAGGTATTAGTCGCTTAAATTAAGCTACTGGTTGAGAGCCTTTTGCGCTAGCCAACTGCTCGTTGTTTTCAATTCATTAACTTTAATATACAATTGCTAAATGTAACAATAATAGCTTAGTAACTTGCTATTTATTATTTATTTAAGGATATTAAAAATATATGTGACGAAACAGACCGCACGGACGGGCTAATTCAAAATATTTTTAACTGTTTTTAAACTGTGTTTATGTAATACATTGCGAGGTTGACAAGTACAAGTGTATGTAAATACCCAAGTGCTGAATAAATTTCATTATTTCATAGAATAGGAATAGTTTTGATCACATGGCAGTGTGTTAGGTTAGGTTCGAAAAAGGAGGAGGTTCTCAGTTCACTGTATTTTTTTAAAGCTTAAGCACGTACTTATGCTCACCACGACTAGTGTCTATCTTCAAGAGTGTATCATCTGCAGATAATGATACTGACGGTGTCAATACCAATTTCACAATATGTTTCATTAAGATAATCTTTAGTGCTATTCAGGGACATCGCCGTAAGTCGGCTGTTTTTTTATTTAACAATGAGGTATGTCGTACGTAGATATGTTTTTCTCTCACAATACTTATGTTAATATTGAACATATTTATAATCATACAGTAAACGAATGAATGCAAAATGAAAAAGCAGGCCTGTGTCGCTCAGTACTTTGGGTGCGGCCCTATATACGAGTACCACAAAGCTTCCGCTCGTTAGTGTGGAGAGTGAATTATCCTGCGATGGTCAGAATCACAGAAGATCGTATGAGTCAGGGCATAGTAGTCCGCATGCGTATAGGTACTTATATGAATTAAAGACGAAAAGCGTCATCGCAAAGATTGGGCTTTATGGCTACATGACGTGAGTAGCAATATATTAAAAATTCAAAAGTCGATTTCTGTACGAAGTGGTTGAAGTATAGTTAATATTCGTACTTTTGTTTATATTAAGGCTATTTAAAGTTCTTTTATTCCGTTAAAATGTTACATTTGTGTGGAGTCGTAATTGTTTTTTTATTTGACAAACACTATAAAACTACATTGTATTTAAATGTGTTAATTTAGAGCGACTCAATCCTAAGCCGTTTTATCATTTAAATAATCATTAGTTGTGTAGTAAGCCCTGTTACACAATTAAGCTCTTATAGTTCTTTTAAACTTGTTCGTAGACATTTCTCTGATATCATTGGCAAGTTTGTCATAGAATCTTATACATTGCCCCATAAAAGAGTTACTAATTAAGTGGAGACGGGTTATGCTCGACTCTAGTTTTATATTACGAGTACCACTCCTTTTACAGAATGAATTTGTGACAAACGAAGTTTGACTTGCGGACAGTAAATGTAATAGTTAAAGGGTAAACTTACGACGGGGGACCAGCCGGAGCCCGAGTTGTGCACCTGCTCGCCGCGCACGCCGAGCACGCGCGGCTGGCTGGGCCCGCAGATGTCGGCGTCCAGGATGCCCACCTGGAAATAACACCCATGCATCAACATCATCATTCAATATTATTTGGAAAGTGAGCAGTCTGTTCTATTAAACCCAGATAAAGTCCTCCCCAAAAGATGTCCACAGAGGAATTGTGTCAATCATTTGGAGTGATATGACATAATCGCTTGGTAGACGGCTTGGCGATAGCAGTATGATGGTCATAGTACACAGAGAGACGCTGGTGAGCTTTCTCTGGAAGATATTCCCTCGTAACGACCTCTATGCCCTCCCCAAAATGTTATATTCAATACTTATAAGAATACTTCAACGTCAATACTTATTCATCATCATGCTAGCCGAATCACAGCCACTGCTGGACAAAGGCCTCCCTAAAAGATTTCCACAATGGACTTGTGTCCATAATTTAGAGTGAATATGCCATAATCACCACGGTTGGTGGAAGGGTTGGGGATCGCAGTATGATAGTCAGAGTACACTTTTCACTGATATTGATATATTGGCTTTGTCTATATATCAGTTTAAAAAACAGTTATTGAATAAGTTTGTCTAATTGAAATATTATTACCGTATAAATACCTATTATTAACACTGTATAATACCTAACACACACCTACTGTAAGCTACCTAGACTAAGTTAATTTTGTTGATTACCTATAGTTTGCCATAGTTGTTTGTTACTAGTTTTACCGTTTCGTATGATCTGTTGTAGATAACGATGCTGGTTGTGTGATTAACTAAGTCTTTTCTAAGAAATACTGCATTAGTATCAAGCAAATTACGCAATTGTTTGTTATATTAAATAAAAAAAAATAAAAAATACACAGAGAGACGCTGGTGAGCTTTCCCTTGGGTCGACTTTTATAACTGACGGCAAAGAATATCATCACCCCATTAAATTTCAATAGTTATTAAATGTATTCAATTGAATTAAACGCTCTGAAGATCAAAGTACATATGAATAGCTCAACTTATGCAATGCATAATAAGTTACCTTATAAACCTGACCTATATAAAAGAGTACAAAGGTTGTGCCGGGCGGCGCCATCCCCAAGTCGGCGCTACGCTCGCGAAATCTTTTGCTCCAAGTCTTCGGGATCAATACACGTGTCTAGTGCCTCACCAAATTAAAAAAAACTACAGTTATTACCCGTAAATGGAATTCGGCAACGAGTACGAGAGGCGATCGCGATACAATAGGGTAAATTTATATTTATTATTAGTAAAGAAAACCCAAGGTTATGTTGGAAGCCTTGAATTGGTACTAATATTAAGAGAAAATCAAGGCTGCCAATTTGAACTGTAAGGATTTCTATTGTAACACAAAACCTAACGTGTTCTAACAGTTATTCTTATACGGATTTAAACGGTAAACAAGATGTAACATACATAGTGATGCAACTTAAGTAGCGCTTTCGAACCAAAAAACAAAACAACTTAAATACAATATTATTTTTTAGCTCCCTATTGTTACTCTTGTATATGAATGAATTATTTTTTAATGTATTTTACATGTTGATGTGCTACGCGTTTATAAGTTTAATAGACAAATTAAGCTCCGTAAGTTACGTCCACAATAGAATATGTAGCATCTTGTTTAGCTGAGTGTAAAAGTAATACTCCTCCGTCTGCGCAAATTTCTTAAAAAGGGGTACAATTTTTTTGCTTTATGTAATATATTAATTTATTGTCGGCATATCGTTATTTAAAAGTATCCGTAATTGGGTAACACGCCCAGCAATGTGCACTTTTATTGACCCTATTCATTGAAGACCTTCAATAAAAGGTCAACGAAAAGTTGTAAGGCTTATGCCCCAATGCAATGAACGATGCCCAAGGTACAGAATATCCTTGCAAGTAACCTAACCAAGTAATGTAATCTACGGACTGAAAGGCAGAAAATTCATGATGATATAGTTACTTACTAGTAGGGACATATGAGAGGGCATAAGTAATAGTCAACCATGTTGGCCTAATGCGAATTGGCAGAATTCACATGCCATCAAGAACATTTTGGACAACTCTTAGCCATATAGCTTTATATCGCCGTTCTAACTACGCGACAATTAATTTCTAATAGTAAGTGGTATGTTCCCTGGATTGGAACTCAAGACCATTGTCTTCGCAGTCCAATAGTCTAACCACAAGGTTATCTCGACTAAAATCATGATAATTGAAGCCAAATAATTACCATTTTAAAATACATACAATCGATTCCCTGCGAGATCGAATCAGAAATGTTGAGATCCGCAGGCGAACCAAAGTAACCGTCATAGCCGTAAGAATTGCCAAGCTGAAGTGGCAGTGGGGAGTGTTCATAGCTCGTAGAGCCGACGGCCACTGGGGCAGAAAGGTTCTCGAGTGGCGACCACGAACCAGAAGACGCAGCGTGGGCAGGCCCCCTACAAGATGGACCGATGATCTTGTGCGGGTCCGCTGGAAGTCGCTGGATGCGGATAGCGCAAGACCGGCAACTGTGGAGATCTTTGGAGGAGGCCTTTGTCCAGCAGTGGACGTCTTTCAGCTGATATGATGATGATGACAATCGATTATATGGAACAACGATTTGCAAATTCACAAATGATAGAGAAATTGCATAACATACATACAAAAAATCGGACATGTGCGATTCGGGCTTGTCGTTTTATTTTCTTTGGAGGTATAGTGCAGTCATTGAAGCGAAAAATACGGTCTTACCTCCGAATTTTTTTACTGTGAACCGATTTGCATGAAATTTTGGAATTAGGCTCATCTTACCCTTAACTTCAAAAGTGAAAATGATCTGAACACCGCCTATTATTTTTAAGGGGTGTAAACAACCTCTTAATGGAAAAATTGACATTGAGCCATTTTATCGCTATAAAACATGTCTAATAGTAATAACCTCATATTAAAATCATTTTCAACCCCTTGAAAATCTTACAACCCTTGCAAACAACCCCTAAATTGAAAAAATCACAAAATATACTTTGGTATGACATAAAAAGATGTAAGTATAGAGTAAGTAATATTTTATATTCTCTATAATAATTATCAAATTTTTAACCCCCTTTCAACCCTTGAAAACGACCCCTTGATAAAAAAATTGATAATTTTTTTTGATAAAATGAAAAGGATTTAAATATTATTCCACACTCTCGAAAATGATTATCATATTCTTAAGCTTTTCTACCCTTAAAACTACCCCTAAATTTAAACAATAAATATATATGATTACATATTTAAAAATAATTTATATTAGAGTAAAAAATTGCCATTTATTGAATAAAATATTTACAAATTATATAAAATAGTACTATTATTATTAAAATATAATATTATTATTCATGACTCAATGTCGGAGTCGCTGTCACATTCAACATCTTCTGGCTGAATTGGAGGGCTATTTTGGCAGTTATCTCCACTGCACGTTCCACAGGTACTATTACAAAACAGACCAACTTTTCTGCATCCGCAAGACGCTCCACATCCTTTTTTGCAGTTTAGTAATATATATTTATGTATCCAATAGCTCTAAAAAATGTGTTGAATTAAAAATTCCACTATACATAATCTATCAGTTAATTTTATTATCGATGGCTTTTTCGTTGGCCCCCGTTGTTATGTATTCATGCCTACGTTTCCAAAATATATGAGCCATATTATGTATTATGTATATATACACATTACAATAGTTGGGGGTCTCTATTATACTGCGTACTTTCACATTGCTCCAAAAGAAATTTTGAGTTACTAAGTAGAAAAAAATATGATAAGTTTTTGGACCATAACTCCTTCAATTTTCATGCTATCACAATTTATAAAAAACCATTGTAAAGGTAATTAAGAGAGCTACAACATCCTGCATTGCAATATATAGTAAAAAACCCTTTTCTAAAGCGGTGAAGGGTTAAAGGGCTTAAGAGAGGCTGTGATTGCGCTGCCACGCGCTCTTTAAACAATCATATCTCCGTCAATTTTTGTTTGACTGAAAAAACAAAAAAACCAAATTGTTTGTCAGAAAAATACCTAAATTTTTTATCCAAACACTTTTGTACGTATCTGTCGTCATTTTTGAGATATTATGAAAAAAAAGTGGGTTTTCTAAAAATTTGAAATGTTGTTTTTTTTTTAAATCGTGACTTATTTGAAAAATATGTGTCCTGAAGCAGCCAAACTGATACTATCTATCAAACTCTTCATAATAAAGTTAATTCTAGACGAAATACGATTAATTTTAATTTTGGTGGAAATGGCACTTATGAAACCCATTGATTTAAAAGAAAAAACATTAGATGCTCCCCTTATTTGCAATACAGCTGACTTATTTTACGTGCAAAAGACTTTTAATAGTGTTCATTTTAAAGCTTATTTCAAGCACTACAAAACCCTATTGTATTAGAATACATAAAATGCATTTGCTCGCCGCCAGATGGCATTGACAACATCGATTAAATTTCAGACAAAATAAAAAACGGCTTTGATCTTTAATATCTAGCTTAATATTGCACTTAGAATACTTTATCAAAAACCAAATTGTTCATTGTTTTACCTGCTACAATTTTGTTCCTTAGAAAATTTTCGATAAAACGTATATTTTTGGAGATATTTGCAAAAATCCGATGAAAAACGTGGAAAAATTGCGATTTTTCAATTCCCAATAACTTGAAAAGTATTGGATTTATTGAAAAATTTATAGATGATTTTTGCTTAAAATTAGGCCTTCTATCGATATCTGAGGTTATTTTGGAAAAAATAAAATTCACCTTCGAGAAGGGGTGGCAACCACCCCCAGGGTGGTTGCGGAGTTCAAATCATTTTCCCTTTTGAAGTTAAGGGTAAGATGAACCTAATTCCAAAATTGTATGCAATTCGGTTCACAGTAAAAAAAATCGGAGCAATAATGCTTCAATGACTGCACTAGTTCTGAACCCTAAAAAATTAAATACAGTAAAATTATTCAATTTAAAGTCGGTCAATAAAAGTCTTACGTTGATATCGGGGTTTCTAGCGGCGAGCGCGTGTCCGAGCAGCGAAGTGACGGTACTCTTGCCCACGCCTCCCTTGCCGGACACCACCAATATCTTGTGCTTCACGTTCGACAGCCGCTCCTTGATCACCTGTATGGCCGGATCGGGTAACGATGCCGCACCTACCACAGAAAGAAACTTATGATTTGGTATACAAGGTGTAAGATAAATTGTGGCGGAAAAAAGTGGACTAACCACGTGGAAAGTGGACTAAACAATGTTAAGCGGTCACCGTAGCCTATGGACGCTCTCGACACCGAACAAGGTCACCTACGCTAAAGAAGTTTTACTTCAGTAGTGTAGACTAAAGCCCACTCGTTTTTTTTTCGAATCACTAGATTTGATTTTTTTTATAAATTATTGGAGGGTTCTACAAAAACGTAACAATAGGCAAGTCATAGTCATGCGATTAATGGAGAAACTAGTAGTAAAATATGGACGCAAGGAATGGCTTTTAAGTAATTAGAAACTACTAATATAGCAAATTCTGATGGTCGCTTACCATCAGGAAATCACTTAATTTGCTACTCCGTTAACGGTCGGTGTTTTTGACCTAACTCGTGATTCGAACCCAGGAAGTCATTATCTACAAGCTACCGCTACACCAAAGAGGCAGACAGAATAACTGTAACTTAATCAAACTAGCTAAGTAATAAAGAGTTAATTGCCAACGATCTTTCCGCTAGTGTCTGTCCAACCTGTGGACTGACTCATTTCAATTACTTAGTAAAAACTATTTGTAAGGAATTGGCTTCCAATTTCAAAAGTACATTCCTTATACTGTCGCTGCGAAAGAGGCGAAAAGGGCGTGAATGCTGGCACGTACACAAATTGAAGAGCTTCCCTAAAAAGTCTCATATATTTTAATATGATAGGTATGGTGATTTTAATATGATTATGGATATGGTAATCGTTGGCTGTGTGGTGACGGCGTCGAATATCAGAATACCATCACCCCATCTCATCCCGTGGGGGACGTAGAAGTCGACCCGAAGGAATATCTACTAGGACAGCAGGTTCTTTCTGTGTACTATGACCATCTTACTGCGGACGCCAACCCGTTTGCAAAGCGTGGCTATCATGGCATATGCCCCCAAGATGATTCTTGGAGGAGGCTTTTGTCCAGCTGGGAACTTTTTACAGCTGTTCTGATGATAATAATGACTATAGTTTAATTACTTTTTTATATGTCCGTAATAAAGGTCATTGGGCGAAATCTGACCCAGTTAACGATAGTTGTCCTACAAAAACCAAATTAGTTTTAAATTGTTAAGTATTATCCTACATTAAAATTTAGATAGTTATTTTTTTTTAAACCATGGGAATAAAATGTTAAAGATAAATAAAAAATAGGTAATAAATGTATTGATAAAACAATTCTAGTGAAGCATTCTGTTAAATAAATAAACAAAATAAACGCTAGATCATACGTTCACGAACACTTGCGACCAAATGGTCTGTATATTGTTGAACTATACCGGCACCATGAATTGGTTAACCACAAAATATTAATACGGGGAAAAATAGAGTCGCGACATGTCAGGAGCAAAACATACTAAACTTACATATTGGTGAACCCAACAAGACAGGGCAGAGATAGTATCGAAGATTACTACTGCTCTTGTATCCACGGTTGCCGCACTATTGGATGCTGCGCGCATATAGCCAGCATAGTATATTTTTTGTCTTGGGCCCGACATCAAAATCAAATTGATGCGCCTGCGGCGTTTTTAGACGATACAATTATTCCTGTAACCATTGATCATGTCGAATAAAACTTAAAAACTCTTCTATACTTGTTTTATTTTACTTATTTTATTTTTAAAATCATGTTTACTATCAAAAAACCAATAAAAATGTTAGTACATTTTTGCCTTGTTATAATAAACCTTATTATTGTATTTTTATTTTTTAGATTTTATTTTTTTTCCGTTGTCTGCGTTAATGCGACATATATATTCGTAAACTAGAGACGTTTATCTAAACATACTACCTATTTTTTTTCTGTAGGCCGTGGGTATAGGTTCCATACTTAGTTGCCCAATGACCTTTAACACACGATGTTGAATAATTGAAACCGCCATATAAATCCTCTTCGTGTCGCTAAACATTTCCAGTTACGTTAATATCAATTACTATACGTATACTGCGTTGTTTTTTTGTTCTTTGATATGGACTCACTGGATTAAAGTATTTGCCAGTGCCAAGTAATTTCATAAATCATGTTATAATTATAAATCCACGAATTTAAGATAATTGTATTGTAGGTATATCTTATATTGCGGAAAATAAATCCATAGAGTGTTAGTAACATAAAAATAACTTATTTTCTAGTGTTATTATTTATTATTAACCGTACAAACTGGCAAATAATTGGCGAGTTGAGGTTCTCGGCTATAAGTTTCAGAATGCTATTTTGACTGTCTCTCACTCTTCGCACAAGGGATGCTGTTTTTTTGCGTATATTCGCATAAAAACCGTCGGTACGAGCTTGCGCAAACATTTCCGACGCACTACAGTAACGAGGCAGTCTCAATAGCACTCTGAAAGCATTATTATACTGGACACGGAGGACATTAGCGTTCTCTTGTTGTAGGTGTACCATCTATACATATTATAATAAAATCGTAGGAAAGTCAAAACTGTACATTGAATATTTCTATTAAAGGATACTTGGGGCGTGATCTACTATCTATGTCGAAGCCAAAAATATAGTTTTTAGAATTTTTGTCTGTATGTATGTCCGGGCTAAACTCAAAAAGTACTGCATGGATTTACTTCAAATTTTACATGAATATTGCTAAAAGGTCGGTCCAACACATAGGCTACATATTATCACGCTATCACCTTCGAAGGAGGAGCTGTGATAATTAATAAAGTTTAACGGTAACACCGCGGGGCACAGCTAGTAGATTATAATGCACCGTTTTCGTCATTAAGTCAAATTCAAGTTAAGTTCGCCAAAGTCAAATCAAAGTCCTACTCCAGTAAATTAGTGGAATCTTGGAATCAACACGGAAAATAAGCACACACCATATTCACACATAAAACTCGAATATACGAAAAGCTTACAAATGTAACAATGTGTAGATGCGTCTTTTTCCGCGTTGGCGCCAAAACACTGCGTTGTATTTTACTCCATATTTCATATTTGACATGTGCGAACGTGTAGCGCCGCTTAGTGGAAAACGATAGCAGTTATAAACCATCATTGTTTGGAGGTTTAATACGAACTGATTTGTCAAAAAACAATACTGATAGTATATGAAATATGATTGAACCAATCAAACTGACAATGATTAGATAACAAACATTATACACAGAACTTAGTTCAGATATAGATAAATCTTCGAGCTCTTAAAAGTAGCCAAGATCAAATTAAATGTCTTTACAGAATTCAGTGGCCTCCCCAAAAGATTTCCACAATAGAGATGTGTCCATCTTTTGGAGGGATATACATAATTGCCACGCTTGGCTGACGGGTTGACGATACACAGAGAGTTGCAGGCCGTTTCTGATGATAATCCCTCAGGTCGATTTCTACACCCCCAACGGGATGAAATGGGGTGGTTATATTCTTTTTGCAGTCAGCTACATAGGAAGAATACTATTATATTAGTATAGTACAAATCTGTATAATAATGAGTTATGAATAGGTCCAATCCATTTATATCAAGTTATTTGCACAAAGATAAGGTTAACCCAGCTTAATGCAGTTATGGAACCAGTTAATGGCACCACAAACAAAATTATAAAAGTACAAGGTTGTTAAGCCTAGTACAAGGTTGTTGAGCTTTGTGCGAACTTATCTGTACTTAGTGACACTTGAAAAAAACATTGTTGAAGGTTAACCACTTAGTTAACAATCCTATATATGTTGCATGTTCAACACATCTAATTGACCACAAATATGGAGCATGCAGTTATACTAGAGGCCACCAATACATTTAAAATATATATATATATCATGCAAGATGCCATATTCTAAGAAAAGATTAATTTCTAACAACTGCAAGCCGAACTTGCATTGTTGTATTTATTTGTATGTATGTATTTTTCATTTTCTCAACTGAAACATGCCCACAGTTAAAGAAGCAATAGCCCGATATAAAAAAGGCATAGGTACAAAGACAGAATTGTAATCCACCCAAACAATCTGGCACAAAAATTGAAGGAACAACTATTTAAGTCCAGACTCAAACCCAAAATGCACATGCTAATATAAATGTATACATTAAGTATAAGGGTGCAATATAGGTGTCACTCCTTAAAATGCCCATAGTAATGACAGACATACAGCTTAATGTCCTACAATAGTTGACGGATTGCTGTAATAAATAAGATCATAAAAAAAAATATTTCTCGTTGTTTGCTCATTTGAAAATTACTTTTTATTTGATATGAATGCTTTTGGAAAGGTCCAATATAAACTTTGTTTAGAGTTGTAATAGAGAAAATGAAGTTGGTTTATTATAGCAACAATAGAAATATACACTATGTGAAACTTCAACTGACAGAAGCAAGTCATTATTACAGGTCATTTTCTCATACAAACACAATCCTCACTTTCTTCCCTTCATTTTAATCTAATTTCATTTTAATTTAATCTTCATTAAAATGAAGGGAAGAAAGTGAGGATTGTGTTTGTATGAGAAAATGACCTGTAATAATGACTTGCTTCTGTCAGTTGAAGTTTCACATAGTGTATATTTCTATTGTTGCTAGTATCTCTCTCGCCAGTATTTTTTTGATGACTTTAATTATATTTCTGTATGTTCACTTTCTCAATTCTCAATTCTTTATTGCATTCCACAATGTATGTATAAAAGTTGGTAGACATAATAATGTTTGTATCAATTGTGGACCCTGCAGGGTACAGCACAGATTTAGGAGAGAGGAGGAAGAGTGCATTATTACTAATTGGATATTTAAATAACATAATGAGTTTTTATTTAATTAATGTATTAATATTGTTAGTCCTGAATTTATTTATTATACTTAATTATTTAGTTATTTTAGTTTATTAAATTTTACTATTTTAAAGTCAGCTATATTTTATATCATTTATTTTTTATATTGCACTAATTTCGTTAATATTATAGTCATATGCTTTTTGTTGCTAATTATATTTTATCATTAAAATATTCGTCTATACTATAGTAGGTTTTAGTAAGTAGGAAGTATTTTAGTTTTTTTATAAAGCTATTGTATTTGTCTGTATCTTTAATTGATTCTGGAAGCTTATTATAAATTTTTATGGACATTACTAGGGTACTGGCAGAGTGCATGTTTAGACGTGAGTCAGGTAAGTTGAGTCTATTTTTATGTCTTAGTAAATATCTCGTTTGTTTGTCACCTCTTTTTTCGAAAAACTCTGGGTAACTGCGGACAAATTTACATATCTCAAATATATAAATACAAGGAAAGGTTAAAATTTTTAGCTCTTGAAAATGTAGCTTGCAGCTATCGGTTTGTTGGATATTTACTAGGATTCTTATTAATTTCTTCTGTGACGTAAATAAGGTGGATGCATTAGTACTATTACCCCATAATATTACTCCATATTTCAACCATGCGTAACCATACGCGTAATACATGGTTAGCGCGGTTTTTACATCCATTGTTTGTTTAATTATCCGTAGTAGTACCGTAGTAAGTACTACGGATAAGTACTTTTATTGTGTTATCTATAAATATTTATCAACCAACCAGCTTTACCATAACCTTTATAAATTAAGTCCACTAGGAAAATGTAATATATTGTTTCAAATGATGAAACACATAATTTCATGTAATAAATTTCCTTTGTATTTGGGTTTTTGATGCTTGTATGTTTTCTTTCTTGGCAATAATTTTAAGAATAAAATCAATGAATACAAACTTCAAATATTTTACTGCAGCCTATGTGGTTTTAGAAATTTTCATTTCAATTAATTAATTTGCTGAATTTTGCTGTTGTGCACAGCAATGTTAACCCAAAATATATATAACTATAAGTTTGTGTGTTATGTATATTTTTATATATATTAATATTATATATATTATTTATTTATCAGCATGCATTTGAAGTTAATATTGTTAATGTTTTATTGTGTAATTTTACTGTTTTTTTACTGTACATTTTTTGTTGATTTTGTGTTTCCATTTTCAGTTTTATGTCCCTGTATTACTTTCAGCTTTATAAAACTAGATACAATGCTTTTCCTTAATACTAATTATAGAAGCAAATAATAAGAAACTTTAACATACCAAAAATACCAAATAATTGAGTAGTTTGCAGATAAGATAACATTGAATAAATTTACAGAAACTGGAATACATCAATATTCCAGTTTCTGTAAATTTATTCAATTTTTTCATACAATGTGTCAATGCTGCCAGCCTTCTGGGGACAATACCCTTTGATAACAATGTAGAATGTCTACTTGATTGCTTATAGTTTATTTTTGTTTAAGTATTTTATATTAGCATTTTAGACAAAATTTTATATTTTATTACATTTTATATTTAGTTTGCTGAGTAATAATTAGGTTTTACAATTGATAAATTTTTACTAATTTAAATGTACTTAGTTAATTTATTTATACATAATATAGGTACATGTTTCCATCTTCTCATTGCCAAAATTATATTCTTATTATTTTTAAACATATGAGGCTTTCTATATTTGGCGAATTGTAAATTTGTTTTAAGTCTATTATAAAATATACAACTTAAATGGATCAAAACTGACGGAATAATACAAAGTTAATATAAGGCAAATATATACAAATAGAATGAATGTCATTCGCATTTCCATGCTTTACCAATAAATGAGATTTTGCTTCTCAATACTTTACCTACTTGTTATTCCCAAGAAATTTATATTCATATTCATATCATTTATTTGCATTCCACAATGTGAACTTAGGTGGTAAACATTAGGCTTATAGCTAGGAGCATTATGGACCCTGTCGGGCACAGCAAATTTATAATTATATATATCGGTAAATTATTATTGTTCGTAAATTATTAAGGAACTAATTAGTCTAGAGTCTTCCATTCCATTTGACTACTTTACATTTATGTATTTATACATTACACACATTTAATTTACCTGATGCACAAATGTTTTGGTTGGGGCAGCCTGCACATGCTGATGCCTTCCCAGCATCGTCACTTTGTGTGCCAGGGCAGTCTGCAATAACAAACATAATATCTGGGTAAAATAATCAGCTGGTTATGCCAAAACAATATTTCAATGGAGTTAAACGTACGCTGAGGGGCATTATCTGGCACGCCACTCATTGCTAACGCCACGTACACTTAATCTTTAAATATATTTACTAAACTCTATCAACACGTTAATCTTCCAGTTTTTGAAACTGAAAATAATTTTGTGATGTGAAAAGCTTACGACTAGCACGAAATGACAATTGTCAGTGTCAAGTTGACAGCAAGCTATTTTATGTTGTTGGTCAAACTGTTATTGGATTGAAACGTTCAAAGAAATAATTGTTATTCATTATGCGACCTATTCGTGCTTGGGTCTATAAACAGCAAATTACCTTTAATGCTTGCCTTAACTTCATATTCTTCATAATATATGAAGGCAGCATACGAAGTTAAGGCAATCAGTATAGCTGATTTTATGAAATTATTGAGATAAGCCTTCGTCTCTACAAAACAATAACTATAAAGTTAATAAAGTTCCCGAAGTCTTTCTTTGCATTGACGAGGTGAGATCTGGAAACGAGGCGTTTTATTAAAAACGAACGCATCGAAAATTTTAAAAAGTTGTTATGTTGCATGTTAAGTAATGCCAGAAGGCTCGGAAATTCAAATTTTTATTTTTCTGTATCTTGTAAATTTTTAAATGATTTACTTCAATAAATGAATATTTTTGTAATATTACGCTATTAAACCATATCGTAAGGAGGCCGACCGCGAAAATTACAAACATGGCGAAAGAAGTTTCCATGTGCACGGTAATATAAAAAAAACATTCAACGTCAACTTTGTTTGTTTCACATGTGAAATATAATGTGATACCTTACTAATAATTATTTTAGAAACGTTTTGAGTTTAAAAAGGTATATGTTTTTCATAGCAACTGCAACAATGGAGCCCTGTAAAACCGATCGCCGGTGCACCGAGCGTACCTCCGCAGGTCGGCTACTGTTTCCACACTCCAAAGAAGCACCCATGGAGGCCCATCATGGGGTACGAAGAGATCGAAGTAACTCCTATGTAAGTTTAATTGTTAATTGAATATTATAGCGAGATTGCAATACTTAAATATTCTATGGCTGTTAACGGTTATCCTTCTTACCTTCGGCAGGCCGTCACAGCCTATAACCAATACCATGGTGGACCCGTGCTACACGCCCGCAGGCATGTCGGCCGAGCCGCTGCGCTTCCCCAACTTGGTGACCGGCTTCGACCGCAGCCCCGAGCACGCGGCCCGCGCCGCGCTTTACACACGCTACACGCAGTACGAGTGGAACCAGAACAGCATCAAGAACTACAATGAGTCTGACGCCAAGAGGAACTTCTCGGAGAGGGTCAGGAATGATATTATGAGGATGCTCAGGTAACGGCTTTAGTTTTTAAACTACCAATTATTCGACAAACAAGCATAACTGGTGGGCTACCTGAAATAAGTGGTTACCGACATGCAAAACACATTGCATTCACACGTTGCTGGGTCCCCTCTGTTTCCCGATGAGTACTGGTGACCTTAAACACGCCCAGAATCCCAACATGAACGGTATAACGCCTAATCACTCCACTATATGCTCCCCTGCGTAAAACGGTTTTAGGGGCGAACTCACCAATTCCACGTCTATGCAAATTGCTAAATAGCTACAGTGACCTCTTTGACATACACCATGACAGCATTAAAAAATTAACGAGCATAATAAGAGGAAAGAATCGTATAGGTCAAAACTAGCTTAAGAAAGTCATGTTTCATCAGTTACACATAATTCACAAATTTAAATTTATACCGTTATAATTTAATTTAATTTTCATTTATTGTACGCCATCTTATTATATTATTTATTAAGTTAAGTGATTTATTCATCATTTTCTGTGTCATAAATTTTAATTTTTACAGTATATGTTTGTATATATATATATGTATATACACACACATTATATATTGTTACATATAATATCTATAATTATTGCAAGTGGTGTTAGTCTGTAAGTAATTGTTGCACTTAAAATTGTATTATTATTAATGGAGAATCTGTAAATGTAATGTGTAAACAATTGTAGACTGACCAAATAAATAAATAAAAAAAAAAAAAAAAATCTACATTGTATTCTATAATGCCTGTTGGCGTGGTTGGCAAATGTTTGCATTTCACGCCGGATTGCTCTGCTTAGTTTAGGATCAGATGGTGGTGTGGAAATAATGTCCCAGGATAGTATTAATTCCCCAACCGAGTTGCTCTTAGAAAGAGAAAGAACGCTATGCTGTGACTCTCTTATATATTGGTACTGTTATGAGGTATTCAGAGGTCGCATGAATACTTTCAAACACTTATATCAATCTTGCAGTGTGTGTTTTGTAGGGAGACTGATGAAGTTGGCACGCAGGGACAAAGGGACTCTGGTAGAAGAATTGGGGAGCGGATCACCGACACCACCTTCTGGAGAAATGAGGCAAGGAACTTTCAACTTCATAACAAACGTAGCTTATTTAAATACCTATTCAGTAATCTTTCATTTTATTTGCTGTTATGTTAGTCATAACAGTAAGTACTGACGTGGCCAAAAGAATATATTTCGGAGGCTCAAACTAACTCTTGCAGTTTTTTTCTGTGCTCTATTTCTTGTCGACACGATAAGGCACAACTTCGTCGAAACCCTTTTCTGTACTGTTTTTAAAAGATACACAAAGGAATAACCAGTTAGTGTGCAGCAGCGCCCCCTGTGTACTAGTTACCATCTAACTGCGGTCACCAACTCGCATGCCAAGCGCGGTGGCTATGGCAAACCCTCCAAATGGTGACGTTGATTGCTGACTGACTTGATGACTTTGGCAGGATGCCTGTATCCAGCAGAAGAAGACTTTAGGCTGATGATGACACAAAGTATAAAAATGGACTTTAATACAGGTGTCTATAGAGATGGAACGCTTAGTGGCAACCTGCGAAAAGTTGAACGAGACGCGAAGACAACTGGAGCGGGCTATAGCTGGCATCGAGGGGCCGTTGCATATCGTGCAAGAGTGTCTCTACCACAGAGAGAAGAGACAAGGTACATATAGAATTTTTTTAGATACTCAAAGAGAGCTTCTTACACATGACGTTTACATTTACAGGCGCAAATAAAGGATACTGCTGCCATTTCTGAGTCGGGGCACCAGTTTCAACTTCTTCCTATTGAGCGTATATAACGTCAAATAACTCGAATCGTTGCGGGTCCCTCTGTTTGGGTTGATCTTCTTGCCATGCGGAGAGACTGTGATGGTTTTTTTCAATTTAGTCGCCGATAGTCACTTTTATATTTTGTCTTTATATAATAAGCATTTAATACCCATGTAACTAAGTAATTTTTAGAAATCATTATTTTTTCTTAGGATTGGAGCAGGTGCATGACGCTGTTGAACAGTCTCTGCTTAGAGAGGTCTCCATATTGCGAGAGTGTCAAGATAAGTTCAGGCACATGCTCGAAAAGGTAACCAACCTGACGGTAAAATATACAACAAATGACAAATTGAATGTCAAATAATCGAATATCAATTGATTCATTATATCGAATAATTCATAAATCAAACATTCAATATATCGTATACTCAATACAACGTTCAAAATATTGAATGTCTATCGCTGGCACTTGCCGGTCGCTAGCACGACACGCTGGCTTCGTTCGCCTCCTGCGTTGTATCGTCACAGTTCTAATCTAACCTAACCTACTTTAATAGTAATTGGGACAATATTGTAATGGCTGTTATAAAATTACTCCACCCTATTCTTACCAACTTTCTTATATTAAGTTATGGATGAAGCTGTGAAGTTCCCCCGGGAGCTATCATTACGGCTTGATTCCTGCGCTTTCTTAGTTAGCCAGCAAGTCCACCCATATTTGATCCAAAAAATGCGCGTGAAATTCGAGCAATTCACAAGAGTAGGCAAATAGAGATCTTCTCTTCAATTCCTGAAAGCAGACATTCCTTTTTTAGGCAGTTAGTTTTAGCTAAAGTTAAAGTGGATAATGCTTTTGTCGTTTAAAAGGTAATCTATGCACTAGTAACTTCTTGATTTGTGTGTAGGTGCGACAACAGTCGAAGAACTGCCGCGCCACTCAACACGAGCTGGAGACCGACATGCGCAACAAGGAGTACGCGCTCGGCATCGACTCCATGTGCCATCAGCTCAACAACTTCTCCAAGGTAACCATTTCCTTACAACTCTTCTAATTTCCTCTTCAAATATTTCTATTATCTGTGAACGTACTCTTGGATGAGTCTGTGCATTTCTTCCAATGCTCTGTAGGCTTTTCTAGTTTTCATTTCCACTCTCTCCATCATCAAAACACAACATTTCGTCTAAATTTGCATGTTTATTTATTACTGTCTGGCCTTCGACCTTTGTGTGGTGAGCAAGATTATTTGTTCTGTGTCTATATAGGTTGAATTTTCTATACATTATTATTCATTTATATTATTTATTTATTAGTGCAGGCTCTGCTTAGTTTGGGATCAGATGGCAATGTGTTAGTTGCCCAAGATATTTATTTATTAGTACTTATTTATTTTAAATTAAGTATTGAAAGGTTCTAAGCACTTCATTAATAAACCGGATTCCAATTTTGTGTGTATAGGGGTTGCAGTTTTATGCGGGTATCGAACGCTACGACCCCACCGTGTGCGACACAGAGCGCTGGGCGGCCGCTAGCGCCGCCACGCTTCAGAGGTCACAGTCGGAACGCGCCAAGGCCGTGCAGATGTTATCTGGTAATTACGCGACTCACCATCATTATGAACTTGTACAGTCAACAGCAAAAGTTTTATACCTATTTGGCTACAAATAATGACTCTTACGGATCAGTAATATTTTACGGATGGGATCGGCGTGCTAAGTTAAAATTGGGTGCTATCACCCTCTTAAGGTAGGTAACACCTTTATAACCAAGGACCACGCATCATCGTAAAAGGGAAATGATACAAAGCGCCACGGTTCTTGGAACGAGATAGCAAAAGTTGCCGCATGCCCAGTCAGTTCATCCGAGTTCGCTATAGCAATAATGTCATTACTGAATCATGCTCCATCACTATCCTTCTAAGTTTTCTTCATGTAACCTGCGTGACCCATGTTATATTCCAGATACCGAGAACCTGATCAATGTGTCGGCCACCGAGATCTGGGACCAGTGGAGCAACTCCAACAGCGCCTTTACCCGGCGCATCGCCGAGACCATCGAGATCAAGAACAAGCTACAACTGCACCTGCATAAAGTTAGCCTCTACTTGCAATTCTGTTGCTTTTTTTTATTTAATTTTTTGTCATAGGGCGACAAGCGAGCAAGCGGGTCACCTAATGGTAAGTGATCACCACCTTCTATGGACACTCGCAACACCAGAGAAGTCGCGGGTGCGTTGCCGGCCTTTAAAAGAGTCAGCAAACAAGTGTTGCTGACCCCACCCCCATCCCGATGAGCTCTGGCAAACTTACTCACACGCAGAAACACAACATTAAGTTATTAATGTTATTATTAAGGAATATGTTCTTTAAGGTGGAGGTACCTCTCCAGTCGGGTTGCTCTTTGAGCGAATTACCGCTGTGCCCTACCTCTGTGTCGTGTGTACTAACAAAGCGGCAGTTCACTAAAAAGATCGGCTATGGCAGCCATTATGGGGCGCACCTAGGCCTTGCCGACTAGGAGAAAATTGGTATTTGGCCTTGAAGTAAAAATCTTAAAATATGTATTTCTGGATTTTGGGAATTCCACCCCTAAGGTCGTAAAATAGGGGATGTAAGTTTATATGAAAATCTGTCAGTTTTGAAGGTGAAACGCATGATTTTCTAAAATCAATAAGCGTTTCCTTGCTCTTATCATGTGGGGTAGATTAGAAGTGAATTAATATTTATAATGCTTATTTATACTATCATGCTTATTTTGACCTTTCTTGCGTGAATATGCTTTTAGTCTTACAGTAAGAAGAAAAATCGCGAGTCAGTGAAATCTTGATTATGGAAATATGCTTTGAAAGGCCGTGTTTTTTTCTAATTTTTTTTTATTTTGGGTTTTGTACTTGAAACATAACTTGATGAACAAGGGTCAGGGTCCTCCGCGGTGAAATCAAACCACTGCTCTGCACTTATAATTTATTGCACTACAAGTAGCGCCCCGGTGCGGTAGCGGATGAAACACTAAATTAATTATCGTCGATACTTATATGAAAAATGTGAACGAAACCATATCGACTTTTAAGCGGACTGAACAACGCCATCTAGGGACACGGAAAGAAACTAAACAAATTAATTCTTGTAAGCCAATATGATTTCATTCATCGCGTTTACGATAACATAGACATTCCGCCCACCAAGGACATTTTTCATACAATGTCCTTTATTAACCGCCCACCAAAGACACTCTAATTTTAAGTAATCTATACATATCAACAAGTTAACTTATACTAAATATCTCATACAGTTAAGAATAAACTTATTAACTTAGGCACTAACTAACTTACTTACATACATTAAGATAATACACATATCTTAGTTAGCTTAGCCGCTGACTTAATTAGTTAATTACATAAAGGCAATATACATATCTTAGATATTGGTCTTTTAAAGACTGAATTTTGTGTACGGATAGTCACTACTCGAGTGATTCCATCAGGACCAGGATGCTTGAGTTCGATTCGACCCATTAACCACTTGCCTGGCGGAAGATCGTCCTCCTTAATTAACACTACGTCACCTATAGATGGTTCTGGGTTTTGCAGTGCCCATTTGTGTCTTTGTAAAAATTGATTAAGATAATCACGTGACCAACGTCGCCAGAAATCTTGCATCATTCTTTGATGAAACTGCCATCTTTGCAAGCTATGAATATTAGACCTTTCAAAATTCAAATCGGGTGCTACTACAAGTGATTCCCCGACCAGGAAATGACCAGGCGTTAAAATTGATAATTTGTCTTGATCCTCTATGTATGAAAGAGGTCGCGAATTGAGGCAAGCCTCTATTTGAGCCAATACCGTAGCTAAGTCTTCGAAGGTTAGTGTGGAATTACCGACTACCCGTTTAAGGTGGTATTTGGTTGACTTTATTCCTGCCTCCCACAATCCTCCAAAGTTTGGCGCATGAGGGGGAATAAAGTGCCACTGTGTACCATTGTTCATGAGACTATCAGCCAATTCAGCATTAAGGCAGGACTTCTCCTCATCAAACAAAAAAAGTAATTCCCTAGCTGCTCCCGTAAAATTTGTCGCATTATCGCTATATAGCTCCTCACATCGCCCACGCCTTGCAACAAATCTTTTGAACGCGGCCATAAACCCTTTAGTAGTTAGTTCACTGACTGCTTCCAAATGTATTGCTCGTGTAGACATGCAAATAAATAATGCTATATACCCTTTATACGATTTATTACCGCGACCCTTTGACATCCGAATATTAATAGGTCCAGCATAATCTACTCCACTCCTGAGAAAAGGTTTATTTGACATGACTCGAGCTGTGGGTAACTGTCCCATGAGTTGAGTTCTCGTTTTAACCGAATATCGAATACACGTCACACAGCCTCTGACATATTTTTTTACCAATAATTTAACCCCTATAATCCAATATCTCGAACGCAAAAAAGTAACCATAAGTTGAGGCCCACCATGCATAGTTTTTTGGTGTGCTTTGGCAACCAAAAGACTTGTTAAAAAAGACTGTTTAGGTATGAGTATTGGATGTATTCGGTTGTATTCCAACTGTGACATTTCCAGTCTACCTCCAACCCTTAAAATCCCCTTTGAATCTAAAAAAATATTTAACGATTTTAAATTGTTTGTCTTTCCTAGTAATTTATTCATCTTTAGCTCCTTCAATTCCTCCGAGAATTCGTCTTCCTGACATTTTTTAATACACAGCTCCATTGCCTCATTTAATTCTTCTTTATCTAAGCTCTTAGTGTGATGTTTTCTTGTTGTTTGACTTCTTAGATGTAAAAACCTTCTACAATAAGCGATTACGCGAATCAACTTTGACAACGAAGAATATTTGTTCCAAAATGAATTACTAACCGTAGTTGTATGAGATGTTACTTCTTCGATATTAGTTGTTTTAGGTTGCGGTCTCTTAAGTTCAACTACTGGATGCCTTAAAAATTCTGGACCGTCCCACCATATTGAAGCACATGAAAGGTCAGCTGGAGGTATACCACGCGAAGCACAGTCTGCTGGATTATCCTTTGAAGACACGTGGAACCAATGTTTGTTGTCTAAAATTGTCAAAATTTCAGACACTCTGTTCGCAACAAAGGTCTTCCACCGACTCGGATGGCATGCCAACCACGCTAATACCACTTGGCTGTCCGTCCATGCGTAACAATCTACTAATGAAATATTTAAAACCTTGCTCACTTCCTTCATCAATTTTGCCAACAGTACTGCTCCACACAATTCCAACCGTGGTATGGACACTTGCTTCACTGGAGCTACCTTTGTTTTCGAGGCTATTATAGAAACATTAACATTACCGGAATCATCTACGACCCTGAGATAAACAACAGCCGCGTAAGCCATTTTTGAGGCATCAGAAAATCCGTGTAAATCAGATTTAAAGTTTCCAGAAGTAGTAGATATCCAACGTGGGATCTTTATATCTTCTAGAGACAATAAACTATTATGGTAAGTGGCCCATTCTTTATATAAAATTTGTGGAATTTCTTGATCCCAATCAATTCCTGCTAGCCAAAGCCTTTGAATGTATATTTTTGCTAAAATTATACTTGGTGCCAGCCAGCCCATTGGATCAAACAATCGTGAGATATCTGATATAATTTTCCTTTTAGTAGCTTGTTCCGGCAACGATGGGAGCGCAACAGAATATTGGAAAAAGTCACCAATTGAGTTCCAGGTAAGTCCCAGAATCTTCGTAACATTATCGACCTGTATTTTTAATCCATTATCTTTACCCTTTAGCTCATCGTTAATAGCATCTAGCAACTGTTTGCTATTACTCATCCACTTTTGTAGTGGAAATCCTCCCTTCGTTAGGACTGTATTTATTTCCGTATATATTTTTAACCCCTCTTCCACTGTCTCCGCCCCTGTTAACAAATCATCCAGATAAAAGTCGTTTAATATGATATCTGTTAATTTAGGGTTATCGTGACACTCATCATATGCTACTTGTTGTAATGCCCGTACAGCTAAATACGGGGCAGAGGCAGTGCCAAATGTTAACGTATTTAATTCGTATTCCTTTATTTCCTGTTTCGGACTATCCCTCCAAAGAATACGCTGATAAACAGTATCCCTCCTGTCTACCATTACTTGCCGATACATTTTCACTATATCTGCAACCAGACATATTTTATGTGTTCTCCAACGCATGATTATGTGACGGAGATCCGCTTGTAAAGTTGGACCTATCATTAAGTTTTCATTTAGGGATGTACCATTGGTACCTTTACAGGAAGCATCAAACACCACTCGAACCTTCGTGGTGACTCTATCTTCCTTGACAATGGCATGATGAGGTAAGTAAATTGCTGATTCACTATTATTATTCTTATTTGTTACTAGTTTCATATGATTAAGATCTAAATATTCTTGTAGAACCTTTCCATATTCTTCCTTTAACTTAATGTTTTTTCCTAGCCTATTTTCTAAACTATTTAGTCTTTTTATTGCTATAGCCTTTGTTTCACCTACTTTTTGTTTCAGGTCCCCGTCCCGAATTGGTAATCTTACAATATACCGCCCGTTATCATTGCGTTTCGTTGTGGACTTAAACAATTCTTCACATTTCATTTCGTCTTCCGTTAATATTTTTATATTTTCAGATGGTTCAGCTTCCAACTCCCAAATTTTTTTCAGATATTCATTACATGCAATACTGGAGTGCATAACTGTAATGTGAGAATTAACCACGGAACTATCTAAACCGACTACACCAGACAAAATCCAACCGAATTTAGTACATTGTGCCAACACGGTTCCACTCAAGTTCTTTTTTATACCCACTTTGATGATCTGACTGTATATATCCGCACCTAATAGTACATCAATTTTATTGGGACGATAATATTCCGGATCAGCTAAATCATCCTCCGTCAAATCTATCCACTCAACTTTTGATACTTGAGCTGCGGGAAGAAGTGATGTTACTGACTTGAGAACATGAGCCTTGACCTTAACCTGGTAAGTCGGATCAAGCCTGGAGCTTAATGTTATGTAGACAACGTATTTTGATGTTACACTTTTCTCTCCTCTTACGCCTATAACTGTTCCTTTAACCGCCGACCTTTTGATCCCTAAGTATTGAACCATTGATTCAGTTATAAACGAGGCCTGAGACCCTTGATCCAGCAAAGCTCTAATTTCCCGATATGTCCCGTCCCTCGACTCAGCTTTTATCATAGCCGTGCTTAATAATACGGTTTTATGACTCATACCTGTCGAAAAATAAGAGACAAGTGGCTTACTGGACTTTTCCTCTTGGGTAACATCTTTGGACTTTCCATCACTCACCGAAGAGCTCTCTGACGTTGATGGAGTCTCTTCAGTAGTTTGAGAAGACCCAGAAACATCTATAGTGTGAATTAATGTATGGTGGCGGCGTTTGCATATCTTGCAACGCTGTGCACTTTTACAAAACCTGGCCAAGTGGTTGTTGTTCAGACAAATAAAACATAAACTACGTTCCTGAACCAAAATGCGCCGTTTTTCCACGGATTCCTTATTAAATTTGGGACACGAACTTATTTTGTGGTCGGCGGAGCAATATGCACATGCACTAGGTACTTTGATTTTATCCTTCATGACATGAAAAGATTGAGTCGTTTTTGGAGCCCGTTCCGACTTATTATCTAGGTTTTCCAATCCCCTAAACCGTCCCATTAAAAACTTATAAATTGCTCAAGAGTGGGTAGATCGTCGTTGGGTTCTGATGACACTTTCAATTCCCAAGACTTTCGGGTTTCCTTGTCTAATTTTGCACTTATTATGTATATCATCAAAATATCCCAAGACGATATATCCACTCCCAATGTTTTGAGAGATTCCAAGCAATCGTTAGTATTGGTAACGAGTTTTTTAATTTCAAAGGCTGATTCACTAGCTAGTATCTTTTGACCCATCAATCTTTTTAAAATGGAGTTTGCTAAAAACCTCTTATTATTATACATTCCGTCCAACTTTGACCACGCTGTCTTATAGTTGTCAGCCGTAACTGGAAGGTTTCTTAACAATTGCTCCGCCTCTCCATGTAAATGACCCTTTAAATAATAAAATTTTTGTGCATCATCCAGAGACTTATTTTGGTGTACTAAGCCTACATATAAATCTCTGAATGATTGCCACTCCGTATACTTTCCCGAGAACATAGGAATTTTTATTTCTGGTAATTTAATTTTACTGCAACCTTTAATTTGCCCTTCAGTAGATGAAGTGGAAGACGAAGTGTTATTGGCATTCTTTAGTAATAACATTTCTTTCATTTCACATTTGTACTCAATGTAAATTTCTTCTACCTTATCAAACACTTCATTTTTATAATATTCGGTATTATGCAACTCAGTTTTTCCCATACCGGTTATAATTTTAGTATGACTACTAGAAAAAGTACTCCATAGTTGTTCTAAGTTTTCAAGTCTGATTTCTAAATACAGTGACAGTTAATCGCTCCTTAGGCGATTTTTTAAAATTAGTTTTCTGTTTTGCAATTTTGTGGGCAATTTCATCTTGAAGGTTAATTAAAGGTTCCATTTTGATCTAACAAAATTCGTATGTTCCGAAATTAAAATATTCTAAACTTCCAAACCTGACCCTTCCCCGAAGGAGGGAAGTTGCGCGGGGGGTACCTCCGGTGGCCTGCTGCGCGGAGAGCTCCTCCAATGTCCTGCGCGGGGGGGCTCCTCCGATGTCTTGCGCGGGGCTCCTCCGATGTCCTGCGCGGGGGGGCTCCTCCGATGTTCTGCGCGGGGGGGCTCCTCCGATGTCTTGCGCGGGGGGATGGCTCCTCTCCGATGTCCGGCGCGGGGGGCTCCTCCGATGTTTTGCGCGGGGGGATGGCTCCTCTCCGATGTCCGGCGCGGGGGGCTCCTCCGATGTCTTGCGCGGGGCTCCTCCGATGTCCTGCGCGGGGGGTTCCTCCGATGTCCTGCGCGGGGGGCTCCTCCGATGTCCCGCGCGAGGGGCTCCTCCGATGTCTGCGCGGGGGGCTCCGTCGATGTTCTGCGCGGGGGCTCCTCCGATGTCCTGCGCGAGGGGCTGCTCCGATGTCCTGTGCGGGGGGCTCTTCCGATGTCCTGCGCGGGGCGCTCTTCCGATGTCCTGCGCGGGGGCGAAGGCTCCTCTCCGCTGTCCTGCGGGAGGGGCAGCTCCGATGTCCTGCTGCACGTGGGGGCACCTCCAGTGTCCAGGGCTACTCCTCTTCCGGGGTAGCGGGGCTGCTCCTCTTCCGGGGTAGCGGGGCTGCTCCTCTTCTGGGGTAGCGGGGCTGCTCCTCTTCCGGGGTAGCGGGGCTGCTCCTCTGTGGCGGGGGCTACTTCCTCTTCCGGGGGGGAGGGGCTGCTCCTCTTCCGGGGCGGCGGGGCTACTCCTCTTCCGGGGCGGCGGGGGCTGCTCCTCTTCCGGGGCGGCGGGGCTACTCCTCTTCCGGGGCGGCGGGGGCTGCTCCTCTTCCGGGGCGGCGGGGGCTGATCCTCGTCGGGGGTACCTCACCGTTGATCCGCGGCCCTTCGTCGTCTTGTGGGTTAGCCTCTTCCGTATACTCCGCCGTCGTCTTCTGCTGCGACCACCAAATTCTTTTCGCTGCGTCGATCTGGCTCGTTCAGGACCATGAACAACATGAACAAGGGTCAGGGTCCTCCGCGGTGAAATCAAACCACTGCTCTGCACTTATAATTTATTGCACTACAAGTGGCGCCCCGGTGCGGTAGCGGATGAAACACGAACTAAATTAATTATCGTCGATACTTATATGAAAAATGTGAACGAAACCATATCGACTTTTAAGCGGACTGAACAACGCCATCTAGGGACACGGAAAGAAACTAAACAAATTAATTCTTGTAAGCCAATATGATTTCATTCATCGCGTTTACGATAACATAGACACTTGACATAATGAGACTTTAGTATCACTATTCATTTTAATTGGACCATTTCTCAAACCATTTCTGACAGAAACGGCATACAGAATTTAAATGAGCGGCCTTTCTTTATTTGTTCACACTCATTTTACAGTTTCTAAAAGTGACTCTTTCACGTATGTTATGACTTTTTGTTGTAGGTTACATTGGTCATCATTCTAAATTGTCGCGGTCGAAGTCGCGGTAACAGCTAGTTATTATATAAAGATTTTGATGTTCAGATACAACAAGAGATCTTCGACGTGGAGAAGACGCTGGAGCTGCTGAACAAGGCCATCGAGGACAAGCTGCAGCCCATGAAGGTGGCGCACACGCGGCTGCAGGCGCGCACCAACCGCCCGCACCTCGAGAAGTGCCGCGACGAGGCGCAGCACAGGTACACTGTCCCACTACATGCAGGCGCGCACCAACCGCCCGCACCTCGAGAAGTGCCGCGACGAGGCGCAGCACAGGTACACTGTCCCACTACATGCAGGCGCGCACCAACCGCCCGCACCTCGAGAAGTGCCGCGACGAGGCGCAGCACAGGTACACTGTCCCACTACATGCAGGCGCGCACCAACCGCCCGCACCTCGAGAAGTGCCGCGACGAGGCGCAGCACAGGTACACTGTCCCACTACATGCAGGCGCGCACCAACCGCCCGCACCTCGAGAAGTGCCGCGACGAGGCGCAGCACAGGTACACTGTCCCACTACATGCAGGCGCGCACCAACCGCCCGCACCTCGAGAAGTGCCGCGACGAGGCGCAGCACAGGTACACTGTCCCACTACATGCAGGCGCGCACCAACCGCCCGCACCTCGAGAAGTGCCGCGACGAGGCGCAGCACAGGTACACTGTCCCACTACATGCAGGCGCGCACCAACCGCCCGCACCTCGAGAAGTGCCGCGACGAGGCGCAGCACAGGTACACTGTCCCACTACATGCAGGCGCGCACCAACCGCCCGCACCTCGAGAAGTGCCGCGACGAGGCGCAGCACAGGTACACTGTCCCACTACATGCAGGCGCGCACCAACCGCCCGCACCTCGAGAAGTGCCGCGACGAGGCGCAGCACAGGTACACTGTCCCACTACATGCAGGCGCGCACCAACCGCCCGCACCTCGAGAAGTGCCGCGACGAGGCGCAGCACAGGTACACTGTCCCACTACATGCAGGCGCGCACCAACCGCCCGCACCTCGAGAAGTGCCGCGACGAGGCGCAGCACAGGTACACTGTCCCACTACATGCAGGCGCGCACCAACAAACATCCAAGTATCCATTGCTCGATACTCAAAATCGTTCCCATTAATATTGCTATTATAGAACGTCTCAAAATAGATTTATTTTATTTTGATTAGATTGGTTTATTTTTATTTTATTTTATCGGAAAACCTACACCTATTGATACATAATGACTTTTTAGTATATGTATGTTTCCCTGCGATATCAAATCAGAAATGTTATGAGCCTGAAAAATTGCCAAGCTGAGGTAGCAATGGGCAGCACATAGCTCGTAGAACCGACGGCCGCTGGGGCAGAAAGATTCTTGAATAGCACCACGAACCGGAACACGCAATTTTGGCAGGCATTTACAAGATGGACTAATGGTCTTGTGAGCGTCGCTTGAACTCCTGGATGCGGGTAATGCAAGGCCGGCAATTGTAGAGCGTTTCTAACACACCGTGTCACAGTGAGCGCGTGCCCGCAGGCTGGTGCGGGAGGTGTGCGACCTGCAGGAGACCATGGAGACGCTGCGCTCCAAGCTGGCGGCGGCCGAGGGCACGCACCAGACGCTGCTGGGCGTGCGCGCGGGGCTGGAGGCCGAGCTGCGCCACAAGGCCAGCACGCTGTTCATCGACCGCGACCAGTGCATGGGCCTGCGCCGCGGCTACCCCGTCACCGCCGCCATCAAGGCCTAGGGCTGACCTACACTGCCATAACACATTACCAACATACCAGTCCTTCGATAATGTTATCCTTTGCTGAAGAATTATATCAGTTACAAAATTGTTAAACATGAATATTTATTTATTTATTCACCCACTATTTCTACACCCATTTATGATGTACATTATAAATTTAGCATTAGAAGTATAAGAAAATCTACTAGCGTATGTTGCCTTATCGAAAAATAGGTACTAATTCTAGTAATTCATTTAAATACTTATAGTACATTTACCCATCTTTAGATTGCATATGTCTTGTTGCGTTTGAGTTCTCAAACGCTACAAATCGTGCAGCTACATGAATTCGAACTCTACAAACTAAATAAGCACATGTTGAACCTCAAGATAGCTGACAGCACGATCTGCAGATTCTACCAAAAACAGAAGAATCTACTCTGCCCATCCTTTTCTCATACAGACCGCTAATGCACTGGAGAAATATCCACTTGGGACACCACATCATGGAATTGGAGATGAACCGAGCTTTTGCAGAAGACTGGATAACGAAAGACATTTTTGTATATAGACATACTTAAAGCAAAACATGACATCTTCAAGTCCAACAGACAAGATAATCAATCATCTTCTTCTTCCCCAGCAACATCTGCTCTCAATAATAGTATCTTGACATTACATGCCAATACATTGTAGGTATTAAACTAACAGTAATGTTTTTCATTATATTCAACCGCACAGGGGTAGGATTGGCCATGATTGTTTACGTGGGCGTCTAGGTGAAGAAGTTACTTCACAAATAATGCACACATTTCAGTTAGCAAATCTCTACACTACAATTAAAATAGTCACTTTTCCTTTAGGAATGATTTACAATTAACAATAATTATCGTATGATTACGCGGGAAAAAAGCGATCCGTCGAAAACGTGGTGCGCTCACATCGGCCATACAGATTAGACTTCTCCGGAGCGATTCGTTCCGATGAACTACTCCAACACAGTGAACGAACTGAACTCGTTCGGTACTGTGCGGGATTATCGTTCCACAGTTCACCGACTCATTATAATCCCGCCTCTCTGGTCTAAGCCCGCGTCAGTGTGTGTAGGTAGGAACGAGAGCCCTTTGGTGTATAGTGCGTCCCCAACTCAACTCACCACATTGTGGTGACAACATTTTAAAGTACACATATACATATCTATCTTATTTACACCGGGCGCAAGGACAACACAGTCGCTAAGATTAGAAATTCAAAATTCAAAAGTCATTTATTCCGTTAAAATATTACATTTGTGTGGAATCGTCAATTTTTTTTTACCCTACCGTGCAGTGCATGACGTGGCAGCTACTGAGAAACACTGCCAGAAAACTCAGTAGGAATCCTTTTTTTAAATATATATTTCTTAAATAAATTTACATTGTATTTAAATGTGTTAATTTGGAGCGACTCAATCCCAAGCTGTTTTGTCACTTAAATAATCAGAAGTTTTGTAATAAGCCCTGCTACACAATTTGGCTTTTATAATTCTTTTAAACTTATTCATAGACATTTCTCGGATATCACTCGGAAGTTTGTTATAGAATCTTATACATTGCCCCATAAAAGAGTTACTTACTTTGTGGAGACGGGTGGTATGTAACACAAAGTTATGCTTATATCGAGTATTTATATTATGAGTATCACTCCTTTTACAGAAGGAGTCTTTATATTTATGCATATAAATTAGATTCTCATATATATACTGACATGCTACAGTCAGAATGTTAATCTCTTTAAACTTCTCTCTCAAAGATTCTCGCGGACCAAGTTTATATATTGCTCTTACAGCTCTTTTTTGCAATACAAATATGGTGTTAATGTCCGCAGCGCTACCCCAGAGAAGAATTCCATAGGACATTATACTATGAAAATAACTGAAATAAACCATTCTAGCTGTATCCACATCAGTAAGCCGTCTTATAGTTTTAACAGCATATGCAGCAGAACTTAATTTGCCTGATAGTTTTTCTATTTCTGGGCCCCATTGTATTTTTGAATCAATTGTGATACCCAAAAACACAGTTGACTTAACAGGGGTCAATCCAGCTCCATTAAGCTGTACATTGGTAGCCACCTGTTTCACATTAGGTGTAGAGAATTTTATGACTTTAGTTTTCTTGTCATTTAGCAAAAGATTATTAGCATTAAACCAATGAACAACTTTAGAGATTGCGTCATTTACTTCGTCAAAATTGCGTAATTGTCGATTTATTTTAAACGTCAATGAAGTATCATCCGCAAACAAAACAATCTCATGTTTATCCCTTACACAGTAGGGTAAGTCATTTATATAGATTAAAAATAAGAATGGGCCGAGAATCGATCCCTGTGGAACGCCCATTACCACTGGGGATCCCGCAGATTTTTTACCATTTATATCGACCTTCTGAATTCTATTGCCCAAGTAAGAAGTCAAAAGTTCGAGAGCCTTGTTCCTGATACCGTAGTGGTGTAGTTTCCTGACAAGAGTGTCATGATGAACACAATCAAATGCTTTGGACAAATCGCAAAAGATACCTAATGCATCCTGCGAGTCCTCCCAAGCCGCGAATATACTTTTTAACAGATTGACTCCTGCATCTATAGTTGAACAACCCTTCGTGAATCCAAACTGTTTCCGATGAAGTAAATTATGTATATTAAAGTGACTGAGCAACTGGCTAAGCATTAGCTTTTCAAATATTTTACTTAGAGTGGGCAATACGGAAATAGGTCGGAAATTTGAAGGATCTGAAGTATCACCAGCTTTAAACAATGGAATAATTTTACTATACTTCATCAAGTCAGGAAGAATAATAGACAAAGACAAACTCATAAACATGTGGTGTTGCTTCATATTCAGCTTGGTCACCCATCTATGGACTGATTTCCAACATTCTCCATTTCTAATAACTCATTCGTTGACGCGAGAGGGTTAAGAGAGTAAATAAAAATCAACATTAAAATAAAACTAACATCAATGAGATGTCAGTTTCTGTCTATTTCAATAACAAAACTTAACGAAACATTGCTGCACATAATAAGTTAACATGCTCACACGGCCACAGGACATGCGAGAACAATCTATAATGTTTGTACAATTATCTTGTTTGACTTCACACTCATCAAACACCTAGTGCCCTTAATTATCATCTGCTGACTTATACATGATAATAATAAAAAAGCGAACATGACCGTACACTTAAAAAATTACAAAATCTTTAACACATTTCTCATAGAAACGCATAATAAAATGGCTGCAAAACTATTGATAGAGGACTATATTGTCCACCTGTTTTAATAACATCTGCAGCCCTAACTCAATTACTTATGAACATCAGGCATCCTCTTATTCCGATAAATACCTATGAACATCACCGTTTAAAATGTGCCAGTCATTTGAGTACCTACATGTACGAGTATTAAGATAATTTAAGCCTCGCACATGCATTACACGGCTCTATAGTCTAGTATTCAATTTGCTGTTGGGTCAAATAATTTATACAAAAATAGGGATGTAATGATAAATCATTACATCCCTATTTTTGTATAAATTTAAAAAATATATAATACATATATTGTACGGGTCTCGAGGTGGTGTGGAGATAAACGAGTTGAGTTGACTTAAAACCACGTTTATTACTCAAGTATACAATATAAGTTATTTGGATGCTAATCTGTTCGTTGTTATTGTTATTTGTCAACTAACTATATTAATGTCGAAAGTATGTATAAGTAATGCGCCGAAACTAGGTTAAGGCGGCGTAAGCAAAATAAGCCTGTACGTGAACCGTACATGCTCCCGAGAAAAGAGAAACAAGATGAGCATCCAGTACAAAGCAAAGAATAAGATAATCAAAATAGAAAAAAATGTAAATATGTATAAGTATAAAATATGTAATAAGTATGTAAATATTAATTAGTTGTGTCCTCAAATTCAAATCGTTTCTTCGGTTCTGGTTTGCTGTAAATGGGCTCCCGTCCGACCGAGCCATGAATTTCTTGCATCTCTATTTCCATTCCAAGGTTATTTTCTTCTCTAGGTTTAGATCGCTTAGTGCTCTTTGAAGTTGTTTTTCTACACCAACGTTTTATGCCAAAGTAAAGAGCAAATGCGGCAAATCCTCCCAACAGCACAGAAGTAACAGAATATAGGTAAACATCATGACTGGATATCGTCGACGATTCCGGAAGAATTTCATGCGTTTTCTGGTAGCTTAGTTGTTCCTCAATATTTGAAAACATAGATCGATTGTAATTTGGTGTACCGAGCTCAGTAATATTTAACTGTGCACTTTTCCAACCTAAATCAAAGACGTTGTTAATTGTTGAGTTAATCGTAGGAACATCCGTATCCACACCCATGTAATAACTATTTCCTAAATGATTATACGTAAATATAGTAGCGTCTTGTTTCTGTAGTATACATTTTGCTTGTAAGGATATTACTCCGGTCCCGTCAATGATCGCCGGCGTAACCTGATCACTACAAATAATACGCATCAGCTGTTTGTGACATACGGTAAACAACCATAAGTTAGGTTTATGCAATTTTACCCAGACTTCTTTGCAAATTACGTCATTCAGTAAGCACGAAATTGAAGTTTGTTGACTGAAGACCTTGGCCTCACACGGTGCATTTTTATCGTGTAAGTTGTAGACAGGCTGTCTGGATATGCAGGAGAATTCATCTTGTCCATACGACGTACATTGATGTATATCTTGTTCATCTAAGGTTATATATGAATTTTTGACAAAGTTGATGGCGATAAATTTTGAGCTTGGCTGTACCAGTTTCAACCGTCCCTGTCTAAGGAAAGGTATTGGTATGACACGGTAAATCTTATAGTCTTCGTCGCTTAACAACGGAATGTGTAACTCTAAAAGAAGAAAGTTATTAGTTATCCTGGCCTTTACATGCATTAATTCATATATATTTTGAAAATCTGACTGAGTATCCTTTATAGGTAAGGATAATCCCTGCGGCAATTTTCCTGATATTATATTTAGTTGTTCAATTAATTGCGAGGCGGAGAACAAATGTGTGTCTAAATGACCACGGTAGATATTAGTGATCGCATTCATTAGTAGATCCAAAATCCGATTCAAGTCACCTAAGATTAGAGTCGATGTTACCGCGGCAGAGTTTATGTCATTTATTGTATACAATACTTGGGCTCTATTTTCAATCTTTGTGATTACGCTGCCAGTCTGATTCATATAACTTTGTATAGCTGTGAATTGCTTATCCATAAATATCGTATTGTTTTTGATCGAGTTATTTTCCGCTTCTATAATTAATGTCTGATTCTTCATAAGTTTTAACAAATAATTATCGTTTGTTTGTAAATTTTGGATGTTTAGATTCAGGAGGTAGAGTAGAATGTATCAAACGCCCTTTTACCCTTAATAATCCGTATTCGTCAAGGAAGGGTGTCAATTTCAAAATGTTGCTTCTTGTTGATATTTGTTTATTTTTCGATAAACAATCTATTTCTTCTCCAAAATACTCTAGTTGAGTTGTCTTGAGTAATAACCGCTTCGCTTCCATTATTTCGTTTGATGACAAACACAAACCTTCTTTTTTGTAGTCGGTTAAACAAGTTATAATACCGCTATTTTTGTTACATCGTAATATATAGCTGATACGTCGAATCCATGCGAGTACTCGTATTGCGCGATTGTAATTGCTGTATTTATTTACTAAGCAGTCTATGAGTTCATTGCGCTTGTAAATCGCAACGTAGCATTTCGTTTGCTTAAGGCCTTCTTTTGTTATGTAGGTCAGGATTCGTTTTTCTTCATCGAAAACTATGTTTGTTTTTAGCCATTCGGGGCCCTCCCACCAAAGTTTAAAAGTAATAAGTTGTGAAGGGGAGAGTCCTCTTGTTGCGCAGTCTGCGGCATTTTCTTCCGATTTCACATAACCCCACTGTTGCGGCGGAATAATGTTCCTTATTTGTTCGACTCGGTTAGCAATATATTTCTCCCACCGGTTTATATCACCCTTGATCCAAGCTAAAACAACTTGTGAATCACTCCAACTGTATATTAATAATTTGTTACCGGAAAGAGTATCCTTTACCTTTGCCATGAGTTTGGCGAGAAGGACCGCCGCGCACAGTTCCATTTTAGGTAAGGATATCTTTTTTGTTAGCGGTGCAACTTTAGTTTTGGCTGTTATAAGTGTAGTTGTATAGTGGCCATGACTATTCTTTACTCGGCTGTAAATAGCACATGCCATCGCTTTCTCACTCGAATCGCAGTATCCATGAATTTCTATCTCGTTTTCAGTACTTTGCAGCCACCTTGGTATGGAAATATTACTAATAAGGGGTAGATTAGATCGCAATGCCTCCCATTCATTACGCAATTCCATAGATAGTTGCTCATCCCACTCGGTTTTGTTGAGCCAAACCTTTTGAAATAATAATTTTGCCTTTATAGTTACAGGCGACAGTAATCCCAAGGGATCGTACAGCTTGCTGATTTCCCCTAATATGATACGTTTGGTAAGGTTTTTCTTTTCCGGCAGATCCCAACGATAGGTAAATGTATCGCTCTCCTGATTCCATCTCATTCCTAACATCTTTGAGTTACAAGTTTGTTCCGAGTTGAAATCATGGCTCGTTGTGTTATTACACCTTTGTTCTTCTTGTAAATGCTCCAAAATAGAAGGATCGTTACTCTTCCATTTTCTTAAGCTAAACCCGCCAGATTTCAATAGATCTATTAGTTGAGATACCAATAATTTTGCTGATTCGATAGAATTTTGACCATAAACTAAATCGTCCATATACATATAGTTCTGAAGGACCTTTGCTGCTTCAGGATATCGTTTACTCTCATCTTTCGCGAGTTGATGTAAAGTTCTCATTGCGAGGTAGGGAGCACAGTTCCTCCCATAACTTAGGGTACACAATTTCCACTCTTGCAGTTTGTCCCGTGGGGAAAATCTCCAAAATACAGTTTGTATGTTACACTGTTGTTCGTCAAGCCATATTTGCCGATACATTTTTTCTATATCAGCCGTGAAAACATATCTATAGGTCCGCCAGTTAATTAATAAAGTTAACATGTCTTTTTGTAAGTTTGGACCCGTATACATGCAGTCATTAAGGCTATGGCTGTTGTTAGCTCGGTAGGATGCGTTGAATACAACTCTTAGTTTAGTTGTAGTTGATTCTTCCCGCCACACACCGTGATGGGGTAGATAAACGCGACCCTCAGCCTCTGACGTCATAGGTTTCATATGATCCATGGATATGTACTCGTTTATGAAACGTTGGTATTCCTTGCTAAGTTCCCGGTTCTTAAGCAATTTCTTCTCAAGTTGTAGAAACTGAGCGAGTACGGGTTGCTTGTTAACCGGTAGACGGGATACAGCATTCGGTTTGATAGGCAGTTTTACCACATATCTTCCATCTGTCCGTCTAGTAGTTGTCGCACGATAATATTCTTCGCAATGTTGTTCTTCTGTATTTAACGAAGAAGGGTCCGAAATCTCTTCAGTTTCCCAGAATCGTGATATGTTTTCTATGTCGTTAAGTGTGACACAACAATTAAAAGTTTTCACGTTGCCGCTTAAAATCCAACCGAGTCTAGTTTGTTGAGCCACCGGATATGTACTATTACATCTTATAATTCCATCTAAAATTATTTCCGAATATACTTGCGCACTCAAAAGCATATCGATTGGCCCGGACGTATTAAAGTTAGGATCGGCTAAATTTATATTTTGTAGATAAGTCCAGCTTTCTACTGAAAATGATGTCGATGGTAAATTGTTAACCAGTTTCTTCATAATGAGTGGTTGTAAGTTAAATGTATAATCCGAATGTATTGACTTACATTCTAGGTTCAACGAGCCTTTACAACTTCCGCTTAGTGATCCGACACCCGACACTATGGCACTCACTTGTTGTCGCGGTAACCTCAAGCGCTGGGCGGCATTTTCAGTTATAAGACTTACTTGTGAGCCTTGATCTAGCAAACCTCTTAAGTAGATATACTCGCCATCGATTGTTTTTACCTTGAGCAGTACAGTTGTTAACAAAACTTCCATGCCCTCGTTAGTAATGTTGTTCACCCCTCGCGCAGAGGTACTTGTCGATGGGGTAGATTGCGAATTACCAGGTTGTTCCATTGTTTCATGCAGCAAAGTATGATGAAGCTTATGACATATCCTACATGTTTTCATTGACGTACATTGTTTTTCGCCGTGACTGTACAAACAATTTTTGCAAACACGCAAATTCCGAACGCAGTCTCGGCGCCCCTTTTCTGTCATAGCCAAGAACTTTTCGCATTTCATCAAAACATGGTCAGTTTTGCAAATCGGGCAATTTTTTGCTGTTGTCAAGAAGGTTTTGTGTGATTTGTATGAGTTGTTAAAGTACGATGACCTTTGTGCATTATATTTATTATAGTTATTGTTACTGCGATTTTCGTAACTATTTTTGTTATGTTTTTCTAACATGTTATTCTTCTCCGGACTGAAAGATTTTGGACTACCTTTTTGTGTAGCCTCCAGTGCCATGAACTTGGATTCCAGAAACTTTGAAAATTCTTGTAGGTCGGGAAAACCTCTCGGCTCTTTAAGATCTTTTATATATTCGTTATACGTAACGCTATCCAGTTTCTGTGACAAAAGATGTACTACCAGCGGATCCCATTGTGTAATATCTAATCCGATGTTTGTCAATCCGTTCAGACACTCTAGCATGACGTCATGAAGTTTTCGTATACTGGCGGCATTTGCTTGTTGAATGTTAGATTGGTTTAGTAGAGTATTTACATAAGATGTAAATAAAAGTCTTTTGTTGTCGTAACGGTGAGTAATTATGTCCCAACAGGAAGTATAATTCTCGGCACTGATGCTAAGATGCTGGATTAACTTCTCTGCTTCGCCCTTTAATTTGGACTTCAAATGCTGCATTTTTTGGGCCTTAGAAAGTATAGGGTTGTTATGTACGCTTTCCGTATAGAGGTCCCGAAAACTTAACCATTGATTATAGTTGCCATAAAAATCCGGTATTATGATTTTCGGCGTAGACTTTTCATAATGAGCATTGTTCCATATGGTGTGTTGTATTTTCTTACGTATGTTGTCATAAATATTTTCTAATATATCATACTTTTGTCTATACTTAGGGTCTTCTTCCTGTAGCCAATAATCTAGCTGCCAGTGTGCTTTCTCCACTTGTTGCCATTTAGATTTTATGATAGTTAGATTATCTTCCAATTCCCATTTTTCCAAAGATGTTGACAAATCCATCTTTTCCACGGCTCTTTCAAAAGCTCTAAAGTTACAGTACTGCACTCGCAAAAGATCCTGTTCCTTTTCCGACGATTCGTCCGTTTTTCGAGGCGGTACGTGGAAGTCCCCTTCATCGAAACTAAATCTCGTAGTAAGTTTAGCGTCGCTCGTAACTGAAGAAGTTCCTGTCTTACTTGTACTCTGAGGGGGTAGCTCCTCCTTACTAGCTGTTATTGTTGCTTTAGTCGGTGTCGCCGATGTAAGCTCCGACTTACGTTGTAGTATGTCTTGTAAAACACTCTCATACATACGTTTTGTGTTGTTAAAAACGTCGTCTATAAAGTATTGGCTTTCCGTTGTTCCGGTCGATTCCAATAGTTGGTGGTTATGAACGAATTGTTCCCAACAGTTGTTTAGTCTCGTAAGACGCTCTTCTAGATATTCTAAGGTCTTCCTAGTAGGGCTGTCTTTCTTGTAGTTAGCACATATTTGTTTTAACGTGCAAAAAGTAGCCTCTTGTTGGCTCATAACCTCCTCGAAATTTTGACCCATCATTGTTAATTAGTTACTTAGTTAAAGTAATAGTTATAGTAAGCCTTCAGTAGTTGTTTCACCGTAGGCACTAGTTCAGTTTTTTTTTTGCAATATGTTCGCAGATTGTAGTTAGTATTGGTACTTACTGTGTTTAGTTCCTCGTCCGATATGTGCGTCTTTGTCTCAATCCAACTGGGGCGACCCGCTTCTGGGAGACCAGTTCGACCGATTCGCTATCGGCACTAAGAACACTGCCACACGTAGTACCAGCACTTTTCACTTCTCGAAGGACCAAAACGGATGTACGGGTCTCGAGGTGGTGTGGAGATAAACGAGTTGAGTTGACTTAAAACCACGTTTATTACTCAAGTATACAATATAAGTTATTTGGATGCTAATCTGTTCGTTGTTATTGTTATTTGTCAACTAACTATATTAATGTCGAAAGTATGTATAAGTAATGCGCCGAAACTAGGTTAAGGCGGCGTAAGCAAAATAAGTCTGTACGTGAACCGTACATATATTTATAATACATATATATATATATATATATATATATATATATATATATATATATATATATATATATATATATATATATATATATATATATAAATTACAAATAAACATGTTCAGCACACCAAGATTTGTCTTGGATGGGGATCAAACCCACAACCTTTGGCTTAACAGTCACTGAAAACTAGACCAAGAGGGTGCTAATAATTATTTATGTACATATTTCGGCATCATTTTCATCATTTAAAATGCTTTAAGTAAATATAAAAACCAGTCAGCAATAAAACTACGATTTATGAATACTGATGGATAGGTGCTTAAGAGGGTCAGTTTTAGGGACGTTTTATGTAACTGTCGCTTTACGTTAATACGCAAATATTATATGTAAGTCGATATTTGTCTCATTGTTTCACGTAAGTTGGCACAGGCAACTTCAATCCTTCCTTAGCTTCAAAGAATGTGTAAGATAGAACAATTTCGTCCACATACTCCATCTTGGGATCTTCTGTGAATTCAGGGTCTATGTAGAAGAATACTGGCATGTCCACCTGGAATTACATGGAAAAAGGTAAATCAAAAACAATGAAGATGGAAAATATAAGAATGGGTAATGTCTAGAATAATAAGCCACAGAGTTTATATTGTTTTGGTTCAAATATGTAGTATACAACAAAAGGACGGAACCTCTATTATGTGTGCGGCATCAATTAAAAATATACTTTATGCAATGAGTAATAAGGTTGTTTGCGTTCTCTTTACATTCTCAAAAACACCGACAGCGGCGATATCATTTAACAAGATAAGCATACATTTATTAAGCATAGTTGTTATGAGGTCAATTTTATTTTTTATTAGTCCATTTGAAACAAACAATTCAAACTTCTTTATTTTCTGAAAAGGATATTGGATTCGATAACTATTGGAATCCTTTTTATTAAAATGTATGTACAGATGTACCGATTAGATCCGCGAATTGGGGGGCAATTTTTGAAGTCTGCAAATAGTGAAAACGCGAATGAATGAACCGCAAGGAGCTTTTACTGTATTTCAGAAACCAATTTGAATATGATTGTAATTTTAGTAATATGTAAAGATTGGTAATGATAACATCATTATTTACTACTTTATCCTCTGAGAGAAAACTGTTAATTGAATTGCCTCATTACCTCTAATGTCGTCACTGAAGGTCACACATACGTATTTATTTGAAATTATTATTGATTTAAACATCAGTAATTTTACATGTGAACTAGATAGATTAATTTGGTGAGCAACCTTATTCATTAAAATAGTTTTTGAATATGCATGATTCCTGAAAAATCTCCATATATAATATAAAAACAGCACAAAGATATTGTCCAGTATTTATGTGTTGTAAAAAAATGGCTAAAACATCTCCTTAAACATGTGTGCACCATCTTTACTCTGCCATCAGGCAAGAATAATAAAAACAAAAAAGGAAAATACAGAGACAATAGAAATTCGAACTACAAAAAAAATAATGAAATGAAATGAATTAAAAAAAAAAATATATATATAAATACTGTGGCATTGGGTCCATGTTAGTATGTTTAATGAAAAAGGTAAAGACATTATGCTAATACCTTTTCATGTGGATTAAGCTGTTGCTCCTCGAAGCAAAAGCATTGAATCTTGTTGAAGTACTGGCCGGCCTCAAAGGGAACTACGTTGTAGGTGCTGATGCCCGTCACAGGCTTGTTGGTGGGGTTGCGCGCCGTGTAGAACGCCAGCGCTGTCTCTCCAGGAACTACCTGGAATTCAATAGGTAAAACATCAAAAACTAGGTCTATCAAACAACAAAAATGACAATATGACAAGTGTCCTCTACTGCCACCACATGCACATGTATGACCCATAAATAGTAGTTCTGAGTCTGGATTTAATTAGTGTCTGTCTATTATATGTTTGTAAAGTACCCCTAAGGGATTAGATTCCCTAATGCGGGGGTTGTCTTTTTCAAAATAATTAAAAATTCATAGTTCTCTTTTGGGATTTCTTTAAGTTATTGCACCTTAAAAATGAAGGTGATGCATAGAAAATAGGCTTTTGAGATTAATAGACTACAGGCCCGTGTTAAAAAAATGATGGATCATTTGAACCAACAGATGACCTATGTAGAACGATATAAGAGCATAAAATAATAAGATTCAGCATAATGCCGTCACTTGTAAGCTGTCCAACTGAGTGCAGGTGAGAATTCAAAAGTACAGATAGAGTGAGTACATTTTGGTCATATATTTTTGTACGGCATTTTCACCATCGATAGATCCATGAAAAATAATAAGAAAACGCGTAGTGCCGTAAAAAAATGGTGCGCCAAAAAGTCAGAATTTTTTTTTGTTTTTCCAAAATTTCCAGGGTGAATTTGGTCATTTGATTTTGTACGGCATCAGTTTCATACTATTTCAATACTGCTTCTCATCCATTATTCCGCAACGCCGTACAAAAATCATGCGACAAGGGGAAAAAACCGAGGGTTGCAACACCCTCTCTTTCCGTGGTCCAGGGGGTGATTTGAAAAAGTACGGCTTCGGTTCCAAAACATTATCTAGCACTTAAAAGTATTATTAAAAATAATGCCGTCAAAAAATGATTGTTCATTTGAATGTATATCTTAATTTCATCGTATTCTTGATTTATAAAGCTGTGAAATCATTTGATCCTGTACGGGAACTTTTTTTTTAACATGATATTGTAAAATACAATTGTTATATAGTATTGCCGTTCAAAAGAAACTGTTCTGGAAAAATTTATAGAGAAATACAAAAACTGAAATTTTGCAAATTATTGCAGAAATTTAAATATCATAGATTAATGAAATATAGCAGTTTTCTACATTGTATCCCATGTTTTAACATAAACAAATTAGGAAAAAATGATGCCGTACATTTTAATGCAGACCATATCTTTTAGGCTGATGAAAATGACGCTACCATTTTAAGGGTACTTTATGGCCATCTGATACAGTACGGCATTAACATATTATTTTTGAAGAGAACAATTGATAATATGATAAAATCACTATGACGTCTAACTGAAGTGAAACGGTGTGTATATTATATCCAAAAATTGAAACTGTTAATCACAGTATCAACAGTTTTGTATACTTTTTGGTTTACTATATACTTCGAACATTATTTATATATATATATATATAATTGATTTGTTTCATTGTAATGATGTGAATAAATAAAACAATTTTTTTTTTGAAAAATTCGATAATTTCAATGATGATGATAATAAAAAATATGGTTTTTCTTTAAATTATTCAGTATCGTAATCAGCCGCTGAGTTGTTATCAGAATCAACGTCTTCATCGACCTCCGAATTATCTTCTCCATCATTTTCTGAAAAACACATTTTTTTTTTTTTAAATTATATTAAATTTATTCATAAAACCATAACATAGATGTTACAAAAACAGGTGTAACGATAATAGCTGCAGTAGTGTTTCCACTGTGTTGCAATTACTATCGCCTTCTTCCATAAAATAGTATGAATTACAAATTACTTATTTCAGTTTTAAAAAGCTAAAATTAAAACTAATATAAAATTAAAATTATAGTATGACTTACAGATTATACATATCAAAAACAATTTAATTAATGTGCATTATTAAAAAATAAAATTAAAATATGAATTTAGTATTAAAATAAAATAAGGAATAGTACTAAATTATTTATTCGTGTATGTGTGTGTGCTGAAGAAGTGTGTGAGTGGGTGTGCTTGTGTGTAAAGGTGTGTGTGTGCTTGCTTGCGTGTGTGAATGCGTGTGCGCGCATGCAATGTATTTGTGTGAGGTAATTTATGTTATAAAGCTTTCAGTCTCATCATATGACAGTTGCAGGAGCCAGTTTAAGACTTTCACTTTACAGCGATTTGTAGGAAGCGGATAGATGTTGAGTTTTCTATTAACTTTATTGTATAAACCAGGGCTTAGGTAAAAGAAGTGTCGTACAGCTAACGCTGTTCTTCGCGATATAGGCTGAAATATTCTATCGGATCTGCGTTTTTTATTGATCAGTATGGGGTCATACACAGTATCTGAATGTTTCTTTAGAACAGTCGTCAGAATAAAGAGCTTGCGCACAGATAGTACTTTGATACTGGCATATAGAGTACTGGTAGAGAACCGAATGGGTTTTGATAACATTACTTTTAATATAGCTCTTTGAGCTCTTTCTAATCGGAGTAATATTGTTTTGTGGGTACTTCCCTAGGAGGTGATACAGTATGCTATATTTGATTGAACTAGAGCATAGTATATTGTTTTTAGGGTTTTTATATCTGTTATTTTTCTGAGATGTTTGAAAACGTACATCATTTTTCTAATTCGGCCAACCTGTTGTTCCATGTGCTGCCTCCAATTTAAGGCCTCATCCAGTATAACGCCAAGGTATTTCATAGCACTAGTGCGCTTGAGATTATGGCATCCACAAGAATATTGGGAGTTAGGAGGATTAGTACATTTATGTGCTGTTAATGTTATTGAAGGCAAGGAAGCAGCTCTTGGCCCAAACATGATAAATTTCGTCTTTTCGATATTTAATGTAAGTAAATTGTTTCCCAACCAACCCATAACACATGATACCGCGGTTTCAGCATTTTGTTGGGTGACCTCCCACGTACTTCCATGAATAATGAGAGTAGTATCATCCGCGTACGTGACTATTTTACTGTAAGGGAGTTCAAGTTTACAGAGGTCATTAATGTAAACCAGAAACAATGTTGGGCCGAGTACACTGCCCTGAGGCACACCGAAGCTCAGAAATTCTTCATCGCTCACAACATCATTAATTATAACGGACTGAGATCTCTCACTAAGGTAGTTCCTGAAAATCTCCAAGGCAACTCCGCGAACACCCGCTGCATCCAGTTTATTTAAAAGGATTGGGATCGATACGGTATCAAATGCCTTAGAGAGATCCAGGAAAATTCCGATAGTTTTTAAATTTTTATCAAGGTTTTGGGCGATAGTTTGAGTTAAGTCTAACACCGCATCATCAGTAGACTTGCCAGATCTAAACCCGTACTGATTGGGGGCTAAAAAATTGTTCTTGTTAAGATATGCAACCAGTCGTTTATTTAAAGCTTTTTCGAGTATTTTAGAAAAGGTACTCAACACAGATATGAGTCTGTAGTTGTTTACCAAATTTTTTGGTCCACTTTTGTGAATAGGATGAACCATGGCCCTTTTAAAAACACGTGGAAACACACCAGTAGAGAGACAGAGATTACACACATGCGTCAGGACTGGTATAAGTACATGTCTAGCTGCTTTAATGAGAGAAGTGGGTATGCCGTCCCAACCAGCTGCACAATTACTTTTGAGTCCTAATATAATGCTCTCGATCTCACTGTCAGTTACATAATATAGAGCCATAGATGCAGACAGGTTATTAGAGGCAGTAGATATGCTATTTTGCAGATGCATGTTTCCCGTAACATTTCCACTTGCTTTCAAGGCAAGTTGTTACCCTATATCAACAAAAAATCGGTTTACAACGTTGGTAGAGGAAATGCAGTCATCACCAACGGATAGAAGTTCTGACGATTTGTGTTCTTTTGTTTTCAAGTTTGTGATTTTTTTTATAAGTTTCCATGTTTGTTTAGTGTTATTTTTTGCTCCATGTAGTTCTTTTTGTTCATAGTTTAATTTAATTCTTTTTAACAAGTTATTGCAGTAATTTCGATATCGCGTATAGATAAGCTTTAGAACATTATTATTAGGCTCTTTTTTTGATTTTTTATAAAGCCTATCTCTATGTCTTATGCAACGTAATAAACCTGGAGTAATCCAAGGTTTTATTATTCGCTTTCTACTCGAAAGAGTAATAGAGTGAGTATTTGTCTTCACAGCTATTGCTACGATTGATACAAGCTTTTCTGCTGCATCTTCTGCTTTAATAGAGTTAAGTATGTGTGAAAAGTCAGTTCCTTCAAGTGTAGCGATCACAGCGGTTTCGTCAGTTCGTGTATATTGCCTTTTACTTTGGGGTGATCTATTTTTAATATTACAACTCAGAACAACAGGTAAGTGGTCAGTGAAAGGGCAGTCTAAAACAAAGGTGGCTGCATGTCTGTTACTCCTAAGAATGACATGGTCAAGACAACTATTATTCCTAGTTGAAAATAGATGGGCTGGTAACATGCCATGACAAGCTGTTAGGTTGAGATAGTCATCGGCGTGAGGGTCATTATTTGATGGAATAATATTAATGTTGATATCCCCTGCTATAGCCAGTGTTTTAAAAGTACTTAATGAGTTTAAGACTTTATCGAGGCTGTCTATAAACGGGGTGATATTCTTATGGGATGGTGAACGATAGATAGCCACGATAGCAATGTCAAACTGAAACTTGACCACCAAACAGTTTGCTTCATTAAATTGGGGTTCCGATACTGAACATTGCAGGCAGTCTCTTATATAAATTAAAACTCCGTCATTCTGGTTTGTATGTTTGGAGTTATGATTTGTATATCCCGGCATTTGAGGTATTGTGGGCGCTTTGCTTAACCAGCATTCCGATAGTATCACAACATCAATATTGTTGTCCAATCTGTGCATTAATAAGATTAACTCATTGAAATTGCAAATTATACTCCTTATATTGACCTGAAGTATTTTAAGTGAGCTTGTCGCAGCTTTCAATGAAGTGCAACACTGCTCTGGAATGGAGATATGGGACTTAGAGACAACAATTTCTTCAAGATCCGAGTTCATGTGTGACAAATCATGCATTATAATTGTATGTAAGGAATACACATGTAGCAATTGAACATATAGGCTCGATGCAATATTCCTGTTTTTGCATCTCTAATGAAGAATCGACAACAAATCTTAAGAGTAATTTGGAATTAATTTCATAGGCATGTATATTATTAAGGGCGCATAAAGACTGAATTATTCGTATTTTGACAGGGGTGACTGATGTTTTAAAGGATTTTTTAACATATTTAAATTTGTTTGTGTTAATGATGTTGAATTGTGTGTTGTGTGTTATGTGTATTTTATAATTAACACTAATAGCTAAACAAAAAGGTAAAGGATTAATTACTACATATAACATTAACCAGTAAAATAATAATAGATGGGCAGTAAAAAAATATACTAGGTCTTTACAAGAAAACCTTGTGTAAGCTAGTCACAGGGTGTTAGCAATTTTTGCCAGGTCCTCTTCGTTTTTAATTTCAATATGACTCATCTTTTCTTTCTCACGCACATATATTTTTCCATGTTTAGTCCAACAAAACATAAAGTTATTTGTTTTTGCTGCATCACGTGCTAAGAAAAATAATCGTTTCTTTCTTGCTGATAGATTTTCAGATACAAAAATAGGTTTTACAGGGCCACTAATTTTAAGATGTTCTGTAGTCAATTTGGAGCTTTTATTGTATTTCCGAAATTTTTCTAAAAAGTCCTCCTTACGAAGCACAGAAGTAAAATCTACTAAAATGGTCTTATTTTTTGGATCTTTGGACTTAATACGAAAAACATCTTTCACTTCCAGAGGCTGAATTTCATGTTTAATCAATTTCCCAGTGGCTATAACCGTATTTAATAATGTAGATTTTGTTTCTGATTTAATAGAGGGAATATTACATATGTTTTTGTCAAAATCAAAGTCTTACGTACAGATTAAAGATGTTAAGATTTATTTATTTACCTATGACGTCATCATCTTCTTCGCCTGATTCCTCATCCGGTGCCGTTATGTCACAGACTTTTTGGGGGCATTCCTCGCCGTGGAACCGACATTCGACCGTCATTGAGAATCCATCCATATCTTTTGGTAACAAAGTCGACGGTATTTGTTTGTAGGCATTACACCAAATCTGTGCTATGTAGGTACTTCTCTTCATATGTTGTTTTAACTCCCGGTAACAAGGGGGAAACGACGTTGCTTCCAATTTCATAGTTGTCTTTTTGAAAGCTTCATTACTGCTTTTCGGCGTATAAATCCTATCGAATATGATACACCTTGCTTCGTTGACTGTTGTTCTTGCTTTTACGTTGTATAAAACGTTGTTTCACATCAATATCGTGACGAATTTCACCTTGCTTTTTGTTATATGGATTTTTTCTTTTTCATTTTTTGAACCAACGAAAATGTACGGCATATGAAAAAATATTATCTATGCATAAAATACTTTCGAAATAAATTAATTTGATGTTGTGTCAAATCACCCCCTGGACCACGGAAAGAGAGGGGGTTGCAACCCTCGGTTTTTTCCCCTTGTCGCATGATTTTTGTACGGCGTTGCGGAATAATGGACTAGAAGCAGTATTGAAATAGTATGAAACTGATGCCGTACAAAATCAAATGACCAAATTCACCCTGGAAATTGGCGGAAAATAAAAAAAAAATTCCGACTTTTTGGCGCACCATTTTTTTACGGCACTACGCGTTTTCTTATTATTTTTCATGGATCTATAGATGGTAAGAATGCCGTACAAAAATATATGACCAAAATGTACTCACTCTACCTGTACTTTTGAATTCTCACCTGCACTCAGTTGGACAGCTTACAAGTGACGGCATAATGCTGAATCTTATTATTTTATATCGTTCTACATAGGTCATCTGGTGGTTCAAATAACCCATCATTTTTTTAACACGGGCCTGTAGTCTATAAGTCGTCCATAGCATAAACTATTAGAATAAAATAAACATGCAATCAGAAGAATTGCACATTTTAAGTAGTGGCCCCATTTCATTAGCGGTTGCAATGACAGCCTAGGTGATAAATATATATATAATTTAATAAATAAAAAAAAATAAAGATATAAATAAAACCTACAGTGATGTCCATCTGCTGCGGTTTAAAGTTCCACTGCATGGAGGAAGCCGTGTCTGCATTAAACCGGATCTTGATTGGCCTATTCTTTATTGCTGTCATACTGCTTACAGTATTATCAGGCTCTATTTGACCTGTTGTACCTCCATAGGAATATGCCTGCAAGTCAGAGAATATCGTTTAGTAAAATTTTATTTATAGTTACACTGATCAATGTTTTGTATGAAGTAAGGTGGCTGATCTTCTTAACCTTTGGTCTCCACCATCATATATAAATGACAAATCAAAATGTGTCCAGCATGCCACAGTCAAGAGACAATTGCTTCTCTCCCAAATCACATGGTTATGTTCAGCTATCCAGCCATTTATACTTGTCTTGTACTGGGTATAATATTAAGTAAATATATTATCCAAAATATCTTTGAAAACACTATCCAGAATATCAATTAGAAAACTTTATCCAGGATCCAAAATAATTTGTTAGTTAACTGGTACTTTATGCATAATGAGTTTACATCAACTTTAAAAATGATTCATAGTCTATGATACAATCAAATTTTAGCAGCAAAAAAATTATTACAAAGTTATAAAGAGATCTGCATATTTCCATTTAGAAATTATATTATTATGTCAATGTCTGCGAGTAAGTACCAGAGTTCATAAAAAACTTGGCTTGTGTGATTGATGCCATTAGTGTTGCAAGCATCATGGACTATGGTAACTGTTAAACATCATAGGCTTTACACTAGTATAATTAAAATAAATTTAATAACTTTAATAACTAAGTTTGATGAATTTTATGTTAGAGCCACATATTTTTTATACTATGCTACATATATGCGGTATATTTGTAGAAAAATCCATTTATATAATTGTTAAATAAATATGCATACAAAAATAGAGCACTTGTAGGTTATCTTAAACATTATTATGTACCTGACAAAATATCCTGTATAGTGGAACTGCTGCATAACTTAAACCTACGGTCATAACTCCCATTGCTATCATATAGTTGAGCGTAGACCTAATCTTGTGCTTCTGGTCGTGTACACAACGAATTGTGAATACATTTTGCAGCGGTTTCTTAGGAGCTAGTAATGATGAACTTATACCGAAATTATTCCTAAAAGCTTTCACGTAGTAGCGGTTAACACAAAATAAGCGATTCATTGTGATATCCTTTAGTGGTTCACTATATTTGGTTTTATTATTTATAGAAAATTACATCATATTTTTATCAGTTCTACCAAGCAAAACACCACTATAATGAGAATCTTAAATTGACACTAATGCCAGCTGACAATGACAGCTCAAACATTTGCCTGTTAATTTTGACACGATGTATTGCCATGTTTCGAATTTAAATTACAAGAAACATTTTGGTTAGAATCATAAAGTTAGTATACCTACGGAATAGAGCAACAAACAAGAGCTGTCAAACGAAACCGAAATAAGATGACATTTGTGTGTGTACAAGTGTTTATGTGTGCGTGTCAATGATGTATCTCATGTCGATATTTGCATTAATATCGATATCGATAATATTAATCAGTAATGTGTGGTGACGGCATAGAATATCGTCACTCCATCTCATCCCGTGAACTGTGACCATCTTACTGCGATCGCCAACTCGTCTGCCAAGCGTGGCGATTATGGCATATCCCCCCCATTCTTTGGGAAGGCTTTGGTTCAGCAGTGGATGTAATTTGGCTGACATGATGATGATGATGAATCAGTCCCAGAGATAGTACTAAAATAGGATGAGATAGGATTTTGCATGGCTGAAACCACGATTCGTGAAGTGAAGTAAGAATATTTAAGAAAAACTCCGAAGAAATTTTAAATAATTTATTTTTCGCATTAGTGTGTCGCTTAACTCTTCGCTGTTTGACAATTTAGTGAGTGTATATACTTTGAAGAATTAAGGTTGTCAATCACTAGATAGGTAATGATATACACGGCTATAAGTAGAAACGCGCGTCCGTCTCAATAAATTCAAATTCTAAATTCATTTATTCCGTAAAAACATACATTTATGTGAAATCATCATTTTTTACCCTACTGTGCAGTACAGGACGTGGCAGCTACTGAAAACACTCCCAGTAAAGTCAGTAGGAAAACTTTTTTTAAATAAAATTTACTTAAGTTTAATTACATATCGTTTGTGTGTTGACTTAAACCAACTCGATCCCAAGCATTTTTGTCACTAAAATAATCAGAAATGTTGTAATATGCCCTGCTATACAATTTGGCTTTAATAATTCTTTTGAACTTATTCCTAGACAATTCTCTAATATCATTGGAATGTTTGTTATAGAAACTTAAATATTGCCCAATAGAGAGTTACTTATTTTTTGGAGATGGGTTCGGATTATGTTGCAATGCTGTATGTATGTATGCAACATAAGATTATTCCTATGTCTATATTTATACTACAGTTAGGATGTTAACCTCTTTGAACTTTTCTCTTAGACATTCTCGGGTCAAGATTATAAATGGCTCTAACAACTTTTTATTGCAATATAAATATTTCATATTCCATAGGACTATATACTATGTCAATAACTGAAATAAACTATTCTTGCTTCTTTTTTCTTTCTTGCGCTGGGCTTGCGTTCCGAGTAGGACTCGATTGAGACATATTTAGGAGAATTTGGGAATACTTCCATTTACAGGGGATTCACATCTAAACTTCATATAGGTACTTTAATATCAGTAATACATATCAGTTTACCGCGTGATAGACAGTGGACACGAAATATCGATAAGTTGATTCAGCCCTAGTGTAAACGGAAAATTATTTCTTTACACAAAATATTTGTAAATTCTGCATTATGTGTATTAGATCTTTGCTTCTTACATTAATAAATGTTTATAGAAGACAATTAACACACTTAGTGCCTAAAATTCTAAGCGCATCGGCAAAAATAAATCCTAAATTACGAGGTGTCGATTTGGAATAATTTACCTGTAAAATGAACAGTTTTCAGGGTTATTTCTCTGTGTTGTACAATCTGTCACTGAACAATTCACCATATTTCTGAAGAAATATTTTTCAAAAATATCCACGATTACACGTAAAATCAGAAAAATTCTCAGGAGTCAAATTCGCAGCGTGCCGATAAGTGCCGAAGAACTGTCAAACAGATGCCAAAAACGGTTGTTGCGTCGCATCACGCATCTCTTTTTTTCATGTGTTGCAGCTAGTGATATTCCGCTCCCGCAGCCCTTTGGTGCTCTATTCCGTAGGTATACTAACTTTATGGTTAGAATCAAAGCACACCGCGGTATTAGTTTTATTATATTAAATAAAGCCATCAGCCGTTGGTTATTACTTGACTTGTTCAACGTTTCACTTAACTTTAATAAATCAATTTGAAATATCTGACGGGAAATGCCGTGAAATCATATTATAATCGTTTGCCAAGCAAATTTGCATACATAACTATTATTATATCATTTAATAAATGGTTGAGCTCTTTAAATGCCTAAACGTCTACAGTCAACAAGAAAACTAGATGATCAAGATCGGATGTTCAATACTAATCAACGTAAACTGCGTCAAAAAAGTGTGGCGATGAAGTCTTCCAAAGTGCTAGTGTTAAGAGCCATTTCACAAAATGATTACGCTCGCGCCGCGCGCCGTACTAATCGGCGCCCACTCGCTCGTGTATCGTAATTTATTGTAGTTTAAACTGATGTTCAAATCGATATTATGACAAATTAATTGCAAATATTAAAAAAAAACTGTAGAATTCGATTCTACAAAGAACATAGTTTATTTTGGTATAATTTTATTTTAGTAATTACGCTTTATTTAAACCAAAAATCAATATGAAATTTAAAACAAAAAACTTAAAATTGGTGTAAGGATTTATTTTTTTACTAATTAATGGTAACAAAATTCAAGAATCTGTTACATTAAACGACGAATAAAATATATGTCTCATGCTGAATGTATTTTTTTTAGCTTAGTTTATAAGTATTATTGCTAGATACAGGACTTTGAAATTGACTCTGCGGCGATTTTTCATTAAAATGGTTGTGGGAGATGAATCACTACAGAACAAGCAAATTATTTTTGGTAAATGTGATACATTAAACGTCAACAAAAACGATTTTTCCATATTTAACATGTATTCAATAATTTCTGGGTATTACTTAAGATGGTAATATAGGAGCCCAAAATCTTAGAAATTCGCGCGAAAACGTGAAATGGCTCTTAAGTGTAAAAAATATTAACTGATAGTGCCGCACAATATCCATGATCTTTCATAAACCCAAACCTTCGTACGATTTTGATCTTCTATCTTCGCCGTGGACAGTACCCTATTTCTTAAAAAAAAAATACATTCCTACAAGAAAGAAAAGTTTTGAATCATATAGGTAGGTATTCATCTACCTATATGATTCAAAACTTTTCTTTTGCTTTATTTCACACCCCTCATTAGGCAGCATTAAGAATTACCTAACTATTTTAAAAATGGTAAGTAGATATTACAGTATCAACTACAAAAACTAAACTGTGTGTGTGTGCTCTATTTCAATATGTCGCAGGCTAAATCTTATAAATGAATATTTTATATCTCTTTTTAGTGTCGCTCTGTTTCATCGAATTTTCGAATCACAACGGTGCTAAAGCCACTTTGCTTTTAAACATTTTATTTTACACTTGTTAGTCAATGTTATATAAGGACTCGATCGGATTTTTTTTGAAAATCGTTATATTACAACGGTACCCGACAGATTATTACAATTTTTAAATTCATTTAATGATAATATGCATTCTTCAGTCGCCCACACTATGAACTCAAAAAATGACCAAGCTATTCTTTTACCATGGACGGTGTAACATAAATAGTGGCCGTAAGTTAAGGAGCTTAATTTGTCTGTGGAATTGAACAACTTGTAACAACACATCGACATGTAAAATACACGAAAAAATATTAACTTTTCATACCAGAATAACGACTAGCAGATGAATATTGTACGGGGCACGTTTTTTCACAAACTGGTTTTGATTATTTAGTTGAGTTTCATGGGTTGATAGCGCTCCTTAAGTGACGTCCACTATTTAGGCATACCTTATTTAAGACTAGTGTGGGTGGGGAAATATGCCTAAGTGTGATTACCCAAATGGGCAGACAACTGTGGCACACGCATGCGAAACCTGATTTTAGAATGCCACCCAAAGACACTATTTAGATAATCTTTATTTAGAGACTAATGCTACTCCTAGCTCAATACCCGTGTGATTGTTTTCTGATAGTGATAATTAAGTGATACCGTTACCGCAATATGTTTATTTAAATATTATTCTATTCTCATTTTTGATATAAATAGTAAATGTTAATTATAAGTTGCAACTGTTAGTAGCATTTGCTTAATATGTAACCTATAACTTAATTATGTTTGGTCTTACCGCTAATGTAAGTTGGTTAATAAATAAATCAAAAATAAACTATTCCATGCGAATGAAGTCGCGGGCACAGCTAGTTTTATAACATGTCTGTCTAAAGTAGGTAATCATCGTCAGATATAATACACTGCCAAACGTAATTTTCAATTTTCAAAACATTTTTGTAACGAACTTTTTGCTATGGCCTTCAGTTCCATCAGCGACTCGATCTGGTTTAAGGCCTAATCTTTAGGTAGGAACAGGGCAAAGTCACACGGGGACAAGTAAAGCCGACACGTAGGATGAAGCATGCGGTTAGGCTTTAGTTAAATCGCGACGACCCCGTTCTTCAATGTTGTTCGCAATGTATGAATTGGAACCAGTTTGTCTTCCAACTCTTGCGAATGGTGAAAAACTTCTAAGAAATACTCGTGACGTATTAAAATATTCTTGACGTTCGGCGTTCGGTAGAACCAACTTGAAGTATTTTGGAATTGGCCCTTCATGAGTGGAGCCTTAAATGGGGACGATTGTACCTTTGTATTAAAACATGTATAATATCTATCGTCCTTTTTCTGAACGGTTATGACCCCTTTGAGCAATTCTGCGTCGTCATCAACTTCATCTAACGTTTGCATTGACTATGACCAGGCCAAACAGACACTGCTTGGCCTGGAGATTGAGCTATTTTGGTATGAAATATATTTTGGCCTAAAATAGTGGTGTAGTTTATTAAATCCACGTGTGACACCGACTTCCACTGCATCCTTTCTAGTAGTTATTTTGGCGAGCGGTGGGTCAGGGGATTGGTAAAGAAACTGGTTTACAAGGAACTTTATTGGAGTCGACATTAACAGTTGATTCACCACTAAGATCATGGATACACGTACTTAAGAGTTCCGGCGCCTAGCTCTCTGTTAAGAGTCCACACGTGTGGCGCACTTCAGAGTCCCCGTGACGAGCACGAGCCAAAGCTAATGTCCCGATGTACGGTACACGGCACTTTTCACTGTGTAGGGAACACTTGGCCGATTACTTGTTCAGTTAAGAAGAAAAAGAAATAAAGTGGAATTTCTTCTTTTTACTTCACCTTCGATTTGACTTCAATTAAAACTTACCGTGTTCTGCTTTGATATTCCGCTTATATACGCTTAAATTGTTCCAAATTTTAAACACATTGAAAGTCATTTTTTTATTGCGACACTTCACCTTTAGGATAGATTAATCTTCGCCTATCTCTTTCTTTTCATTTATTTAACTCTCACTGACTCTTTTTAGGGTTCCGTAGCCAAATGTCAAAAAACGGAACTTTTATGGATTCGTCATGGCTGTCTGTCCTTCCGTAAGTCAGACACTTTTTTCCGAAACTAAACTGTTCAAACTTGGTAAGTAGATTTATTCTGTGAACCGCATTAATATTTTAACACAAAAATAGAAATAAAAACAATAAATTTTGGGGGTTCCCTATACCTACTTAGAACTGAAACTCAAATTATTTTTCACCAATCCCATACATGTGTAAGAGAAATAGTTGTAATAAAAAATGTCGGTTATCTATGGATAGGTTTCAAAAATGATATTGTAGTTTATAATATAATTTTTCTCTAAACTGGATAGTTTACGCAAGAGACACTTCCAAAGTAGTAAAATATGTGTCCCCTGTAAGTTCTAAAATAAGAGAATGATAAAACTAAAGTAATATATGATGTACAGACGATAGCACATCAAGCTACCCTAATTTGTCAAATTTCTGCAAATGAAAGTGAACCTTATTCTTATGTGATAAAGTTGAAAATGTATAAAAGATATTTGACAGATTGGGGTAGCTGGAAGTGCTGGCGTCTGCACATTACTATGCAAATATAGTTTGAACGAGATCTAGTAAGTAGTTTATTTAATACGTCATAAATCGTACTTACTGCTATGGAACCCTTCATGGGCGAGGCCGACTCGCACTTGGCCGCTTTTTTATTTTAGAACCATCTAATGTTAATTTGGGCATTAAGAATTTTGTATATACATATGTAGGTACTTACGTCTTTTTCAGCAGGATCATTTTTATTTTGTTCTAGTATTATTTGGAACATTCTATCAATGATAAAAAGCCACTAAAAACCCTTACTGATACTAGGGTTTGAAGACAGAATGTGAAATTATTTTGCCCTGGAAAGCACAATTCCTTTGCTTTTGTGGATGATACTTTCTGTAATTAATGTTCTTGGCCGCCTATGCCCATTTACAATCCTCTTCTGGCTGATTGAAAGAGTAAAAAATAAGCTCAAAAAACTTGAAATGGTCGTTACGCACAATTTTTTTTTCTGGCTACCTACTAGCAACAAAGCTAAGTAGAACATTAAACCAGAGCAAAACGTTTTTGATGAATACCAAAAACAGGTAGTCAATTTAATTTATTAAAAATATCAATAAATTGCTCATTTTTCGTTAAATCGTATTATGCTTTAATTTTTAAAAAGGTAGGCTTAACTACATAAAAACTTATTTGTTGCAATTGGAACTTAACAGACATATAGCAAACTAGCAAAAATGCCGCCTTTTCAAGTCCATAATATATTTGATTTGAATTATGTAAGACTTTTGGCTTGATCGTGTAAGTATGTAATTGATACATAATACTAGTTAGTAAGTCAATTCACCGGATGGAGAATCAATTAAGAAAATAGTAATAGTAGAACAGTAAATCATTTGAGATTGCTAGCTACTGTAAATTATTTCTTAGTATATAAATGAAACTTCCAATTATAATAAAATAATTTAAATTTTAATATCACAATTGAAAATACTTGCTATGCATCATCACTCCTCTGCATCATCATTTGAACTCTATCGCCGTCAGTTTGTGTTTGGTCTTGATGTGCGCGTCTGTGTGCGTCTTTTGGTACGCTTTGTACGTGCAGTCTAGGAATGGACATCGGAACATTGGCTCTTTGCCGCACTCGTACGTCACATGTCTCCTGTACGTACTTTTGTGTCTGTACTTCCGTTTGCATTTCTCACACTGGTAGGTCATGTCGTATTGGGACCAATAGTTTTTTGTCTTCATTGGCATGATCGGCAACATGTTATGCATCATTGATTTAAAAAAATCCACCTCACCTGGAACAATGAGATCAGTGTGTCTTTAGTCCTGGCCTCGTGGCCGCGCCGCAGAAACGCTTGCCATTCATTGGAACGCGTCAACTTATTTTCTTTAGAAATCATATAAACATACGGCACCAATTTCAATTTTATTTAGACTTCTATATGAGCTTATGGATTTTGTTGATTTAAGATCTCTCTCTTGATTGCAATAAAGTCTTGGAAGTGAACGCATCCCAATTAGGTTTAAATAAATAGCTTGTAATAAAAACCTACCTACTCATTATTATTTACAGTATAAATAATAAACGCGTAGAGGTACAGGTTTCTGTTAGATAAACTAGATATATATTGAATCAAGGACATTTATTCACATGCATAATCCAATTAAGAAAGAACAAACCAAACACACTCGACTTCACTGAAAAACAAAATAAAAATACTTCAAACATTAAATAATAGTTAACATTATTTTGTGCTTTCCTCACTGAGTTCAACAATTTTCTGAAACTATTAATATAAGAATTGTAAAGAAATATATTGTAACATACGGTCAAGGAAATATGGTCAAGCCAAAGCCCAGAAGAAGACCACGCATTGGGGGTCCGAAGCAGACTACCTCATTTTGTAGATATCAACATAATAATTTCAATATAAATAAGTAATTGATATTATTCAATTATACTTGCAGGGCAAGGCTGATGCAAGAAAAAATGCACCGTTAGTGCTATTCGTCTTATCATTTGGTGTTTGTACACCAAATGATAAGACGAATAGCAGACGCCAGCACATTAACCTACCCCCATCTATCAAATTTCCCCAATTGAAAGTGAACCTTATGTTTATATCATAAAGTTGAAAATCTATCAAAGAAATTTGACGGATTGGGGTAGCTGGATATCCTGGTGTCTGTGCAATGGGGGATATAAAACTGAATTCGTAGTCAGCTGTCAGAAGTTTAGCTGCCGAGCTGGACTATCGCTGGACATTGGCTTCATTGATCATATTTACCAAGACTCAGTATAAAAGAATAGGTAACTCAACATTTTGTTATAGGTACTGTCAAAGTTATAACCTCAAATACTGAAATAGGTTTTATACAAAATAAAAAGGAACATTTATATTATAAAAAATAATTTTAAAATCTAATTTTATTACAAAATGCAATTGATTTTTAATTTTATCACTGGCTCATCTTTGGATATTATTATCTTTGGTGACATAAAATTATACAAAAATTACATATCATTGACCTACACAAAATTGGACCGCCACTAGTTAGCGCCACCATCGCTACTTGTCAATAGTTACATCGCATAGGTACTTAATTAATCAAATAATTGGTTTTATGACCTTAGAGAAGTCTTTGCCAAAGTTCTAATTATGGGCATGTCTCGAAGCAGAGCATATTTATACGTAATTAAAATTGTCTGTTGAGTTAACAGATTTGTAAAACTCGGACATAATCCAATAAATTTATAGGAAAATAAATGTTATGGGTTAGCCTATAACTGTACGGTTATTTGTCAGACAATTAAATATAACAATATTAAATTGAGTAATAAATAGTTAATAAATGCTTGAAAATAATATGCTGTAATTTTGCAGGAATATTGCTATGTCGTCAACTTTCGTCATCTATCGAGACTTAATATTTTTTGATGACGCTCAGTTATAAAATTTAAGTATGTGCATAATTCAGTAGGTATATTGTTAACTTCTGTAAATTACTATAAATTAATTAAGGAATATGGCGTTACTTTGACGAAATCTATGTTCGTCAAAATAAAAAAATAGGGGAACATATGTATGTATTGTTAGTCAATGCTTCATATTCTATCATATTTTAAAGTTTGAAGAGACATGACACCTATTTCTATGGGTACCCATTGTGAAAAGCGACGGTAACGTCAACTACATCAGTCCTTTTATATTACGGTAAGCACATTATTATTTAATTTTACTAAACAATTAATAATATTGTGAGTTTCAGGTAATTATACCACCGATTGTTAATATCTAATCTAATTTGTTGGTGGGTCTATAGGTTAAATTATATCGATAAAATATAAAGTTACAAACTAGACTCATAAAATGAACACTCATTAAAATATTCCACGATGGTATTACATAATAATAACTCCAGACCACATCAAAGGTATTTATTTAGGTCTAACCTTAAGCCATTTGTGGGAGTCTAAGCTTCTCAATGACACATTGGTTGCTATTATTATTTTAAAATTAAGAATACTCTGTTCAAGTAGGTAATGAATTGTTTCTGCCATACTGTCCTCTTTGATGCGATTGACTTTAAACTACAAATTACATTATTTTCTTTTTATTAAATATATGAAGACTGGTATATATACCTAGTTATTTGTTAACATTTCAATTTATTTCAGCTTAACATACAATTAAATTAAAATCACAAATATGACTGGTCTGGTGGTCTAGTGCTTTGTGACCTGGCTAAGCCTGTGCGTTCGATCCCCGTATAGGATAAATCTTTTTGTGATCAACACGATTATTTATTCAGGTTGTTGGTGTAATTTATCTATAATAAGTATGTCGATAAATTCAATTAGGAATACCCAGGAACTACTATTTAACTATCTTAATGGATGAATGGATAAGCTTCATCAACAGCTTGCCTTAAAGCTTAAATAGGCTTACTGCAATCTCTGATCAGAATTAAACCAGGCCACTCAGGAATATTTACATGTATTTAAAAATAAATATATTATTATGTATGTTAATCAGTTGCCTGTTTTCCACAGGCTTTGCCTATTTAGGGATCAGATGACGATGTGTTGGTGTACTTAACATTTTATTTCTCATATATATTTAGGCTATGCTCAGCTGCCTGCGAACATTGAATTGAAAGAGAACAGAAAACAGGGACCCAACAGTGTTACTTTTTGTCTAGTTTTTGTTTCACAAATGTCAATCTAGATCTTAAATGGTCAAATGTTAATTCTAATAATAGCTAAATAGTACATAGTTTAGTTATTTATAACAGGAATTTAAATAAGAGAATATTGTATCTAAAACACATGTATAAAATATTTTTCAAACAATAACAAAATATAGGATATTATATTACAAATATAATTTATATTTTTGACATTATTCAAACAAGGTCATCTGATCCCAAACTAAGCAGAGCTTGTACTACGGAAACCAGATAACTTATACACTACTTTTTTTTGTAAATTCATACTTATATAGATAATTACACCCAGACTCAGGACAAAAATTCACAATTCCTACACATTGTATACCGATGTATAGTATATCAGTACAGGGGCTCTACTGGCTAAGTCGCCGAAAATCGTTTTTGTGAATCGCGTTCAAATAAATAAAGGTTAAAAATTACTTAATCAATCGTTAAATCGGCTTCAACGTTGACAATCGATTCCGGACCATTTATGACGTCACATGTGGTCATGGAAGCCGATTTAACGATTGATTTTTTACCTTTATTTATTTGAACGTCATTCACAAAAACGATGTTCGGCGACTTAGCCGGTAGCCCCCCTGGATGTATATGGCTATACTCATAGAAACACATTTAAGAGACAGAACAAATAACTTGCACAGTAGACCATTGTAGCACGAGAAGCTTAGACTTAACATGACTTATTGTAAGTTTAACTACAAACTTAATATTAAATAACCATAATAATTTACTTAACAATAGTGTATAATAATTATTGTATTATATTATTTAAGGCACTAATTTCTTATTATGGCTAAGAATCGACTGGAAGATTCTTTGGTTTATATTATTGCATGATTCAAAATTTGAACTCTTTAAAGGTAACTTATTTTAACAGTAACAAATGCAAATAAAATAAAGACTAACAGAAATACTGTATACTCATTTGTAATACAATTTTCGTTACTACCATGGGGAGGACAGTGCCATCTGGTACGGTCGGCAGAACTAGCGCCAGACTCAATATTATCACCCCTATTTTCTAGTAACTCCACATACTTTCTGCGAATGCTTTCTGTACTTGTACACACGGCTACATATCAAGCTATACACTTCCAGTGTAAGCTGATCTCGCGTTGTTTATGATTTCCATACAATGACAGGTCAGCTTATTCTGGAAAAGTCTAGCTTGATGAGCTTGAGTCTAGTGTGTACCAAGCGTGCCTCTACGTTTAATGCGCCGTTTTTAAACAATTATAAAGGAAATTTGGCATATGGACAACAATTTTCAAGGATTAGTAGGGTTATCTATCTATATAACTATACATTAGTGATATTTCGATATCTTTTTTACATTTGAAATTTTGTCACAGCTTTGGGTAGGTAATTTTCAGTAGAAAAATATCTATATTTAAAATTTCATATTTCGAAGTCCTTAGGATATCTCATATATGGAGAAAATCTAGCATAAAAGCACCACTACCTTGAAATGTGTCCGTCAATATGCCAAACACCCAATGTACAAATTGTCATTTTATGTTCTGCCAAACACCAATTGTATCAATTGTGATTTTATGACAAAATTATACTGTGTGGCATTTACTAATATCTCTTCATATGGCCGAATGAAAACGGGGCGAAAGTATTAAGTCTGTAACTACGTCCACCTTACTTATAAACATCATCAACTGTAAAATATCAAAAGAAAAAATCGTCTCACGGGTATTGGCTTCATTGGCGTGCAGCAGACCTCAAAATTTATATGAAGAACGATCGAATTTACTCGAACTCTTATTTAAAAACAAAAGTCTAAAGTTAAACTGCAGTTGATCCTTGGTTGAGTCGAAAACAATCCAATGAGATTGCTTGATCCATAACTTTAGACTTCGTTTTTAAATAATGGTGTTAGTGACCAATAAATTAATACTAATCATCATTTTGAATGTGTTTATAAGTAAGACAGTAAATTACTGGTCTCAGTAGGGTGTCGATCTCTTATTGGAACAGTCCTCTCCATTTTGTCGCAGTAGGTAGGATGTATAAATTTTCTTTGGTAACAAGGAACACACACTAAACAAACATTAATAACAAGAACAAGAAAATATAACAATCTATTAAAATTATGATCTATTATGATATAAACGAAAACATCAATGTCTTACGTATATATTGTCTATATGGTAAATGTATTATATTCTTCTGAACTGGTAGGTACCTACGTATAAAGAGTATATGTATAAATAACAATTATTGTATATCAGGTAATTTAGCTGCCATCGTTTTAGTAGTATTATACTTAATAAATCTTTTTGCTTTAATTTGTAATTCTTCTAAATTGTTTTTAGTATCAAGTCCACTTTGTCTTTCATAAATTCTAGGTACATTTCAGTACACATCGGTGGCAATTCTGTATTTTTCACGACTCAATACATCTCCTTCTATTATAGGTTGTATGAAGAGGACAGGGCGTTTTAGTTGAAATTTATTACGAAAAATATGTAGGAATGAGTTTCGAACGTTAAATATATGGTGGGTATAAACTTGATTAGACTTTATGCGCAGTACTCCTCAAACATTGGGCTTCGCTCGCCATATGACAAGGATCGAATGCATGTCCAATTCTAGCGCACCTCACATTGCGCCTAAAAGACCCATCGAGGTAGTGCTTACGACTCGTGCCTTTGACTAAGCAAACAAATTAGGAGCAGATTTTTGCGCCACCTATACTGTCAAAGTAGTCTATTGCGTGGGCGCAATTATCGTAAAAGCTATAGGTCGATTATTCTTATTGCGATAGATATAAAATAATTTAATTACTTCATTATATCTTCTTAAAAAGAAAAAGTATTTGAATAAACATATAGTACTGTTAAATCGACTTAGGTACTTACATTGTGATTTAGTTCATTGTTAAATAATTATATAATTTTCATTAAAGTTATTAGTACTAAGTCATTTACTTATTAATATCTGTAACAATGTATATTTATTAATATATTTATTTATTATAATTATTTTATATTTGAATGATGATCTATCAAATTCTAGTATTAAATTGCTTTTAAGGATTATAACTGGAATAATGCCATGGTGGTTCGGTCGCAGTGAGACATTCTAGAACGGTTATGTTTAGGTAAATGGAAAAAAGCAATTATGAATTGTATAGAAGTATTGATAATGAAGTAATTAAATTGTATAAACGACGGTTTTAGATCCACAACAATAAATTATACAAACATCAGTGATTGTAACACAATTGTCTGATAAAGTACGTTTGGAAAGAAAGCTTTGTTTTAAGGCAATATTTAGAAACAAATTGAAGATGTGTTTCTAAATATTGCCTTAAAACAAACCGAGTTCAGCTTAAAGTTCACAAAGTTGAGAAGCGATTCTTAAATCTGATTAATGAATCAAATACTCAAGTAAAGCTTCGAAAAGATATTAATTTTAAATATTGACCTTAAACTTACTTTCTTAATATTTATAACATGCGGCTTGTCTCCTTTGACAGGTCTTTAAACGCGCTGTCCTTTTCATATGAACTTAGTATGAATGCTATGATATTAAAAGAAGTCGATGTAAGACAGAATTGGGGCTATGTTCATATTTTTATCTACCTAAATACATGTAGCTAAAACAAGAGTTTATAAAAATTATCATTAGGCAGATGTCCATTCAGCTAATTAATTATATTCTATTTATTTATCTATCCAGTTAAAATAAAGTTTTTTTTTACGAAAATTATCCACGTTTTGTATATAGTTACAAAATATATTCATATAAAAAGGCAAGACATAGGTAACATGCCTAGGAAACTCTTTGGCACTAGGATAGCACTGGATACGTCACAATATTAAATACATCGGTATCTTTGTTTGACAATCTCACCAATACGCTGATAGGTTGAAGTGTTGAGTTAAGTATAAGGTCCAGGATTCGCTTCTTGGCAACGATCGCTGCTGTAACAGAAATAATATAATAATAAATATATTATTGTTATAAATTCAGTAATTATTAGAGTTAGTGTTAAACTATTTACAGAGAAAAGTAAATAGTGCAGACTGGAACCAGTAATATGTTTAAAGATTAGCATGCAACTAAAATTGTGTTATAACAAGCAAAATTATGTAAGGGTTAAGTTGAACCTATCACGTAAATACCTATTGTTAATTTGAAAAGTTAGATCCATTGGATGTGGAATGACTGAGAATTAATGACGAGCTGTTAGGGTTAGAGATGAGATATTAACGTCCGTGCCGCGTTATGGAGTCGCAAAATGAAAGGTCGAGTTAGTAGGTTAAGCGACGCCTAAACTTTCACTTGGAGAAAACAGAAAACTTGTCTTAATAATATTAGATGGCAAAACACAGTTGTTTGATAGTGTCATCGCGTTAGTAGGAAACGCACAAATAGTCCAAATGGAAGGTATAACAACGAGTACTGACATTGGAAGCCGATAGCGGCGGGTCATTCCGACACGAAATCCACCTTCTCCGGCAAGTCTTTATGTAGATGGCGCTCGTGGAGCAATAAATTATGTTTCTGGTACGCCCGGTACACGCAATAGGGACACTTGAAGCTCGGTTGCTTTCTACACTCGTACTTAATGTGTCGCTGCAGCGAGCCCTTGTGCTTGTATTTGTTCCCGCAGTCGACGCATTCGTACAGCGTCCACCCTTTCCCGCTGCTCAACCCGGGGGTACCGTAACTCAATATATAAGGGGTGTACAACTGTGCAACTGAAATAAACGCAAATAAAACATAAATACGTGCACGGAACAGCTACCACCGTGTGCTGGCAAGCGAAGCCACCGATAAGAATGTGCTACCGTGTCAAAGCTTAGGAAAATGCACCATGTCTCCCATTAATTTGCTTTTTTTACTACTCATATTAATCTAAAACTAGCTCCCTTAAAATTATTTTAAATTAGCATGCAACCACTGTTATGCATAGAACCATTAGTAACGATATATACGTGATTTCACCGAAATAAATATGTCAACATGTTCCCATCGTCATTCTTAACAATTAAAAATTCATTCATGCACAGTAATTAGCTCACACGATGAACAAGAGACAGGAAAATGAAATGTGGTCTCCAATTCATCGGGTAAGAGACCATCCCATACCGTCGATTGATATTGAAACAAATACATACCAAGAATAGCAACTTTATTAAAATACAAAAAGGTTATAAAAATACAATCAAATGCATTTTAATCACTGTAACTTCTTATTGACAGTATGTATCTACAACAACTACAAAAATATTCTAGGTAGTAATTTCTTAGAGTAACTAGGTTTGTTCGTAACATCACTTGGGCATGATATTCTCCACAACGGTACGCGCCACCCTGCCGCGCGAGCAGCAGCTATCTCTTATACTTTATCACAGCTATTTGTGTATTATCGTGTACATAATGTATTGTCAAGAGTATTTTTAAAACATAATAATTATTGACCTAAAATCTATTTCACAGATCAGATATAAAAATCGGCTGTCATTATCGGATGAGTATAAAATCACAACCTAGAAATTTTGCAATAATAAGTTACGAGTTATCATTGATCGAACCGAACTTTTAAGTCTGAAACATTTTAAATCCTAATGACTAACTTTTTGAAGGCACTTAGTTTTATACTGACAAGATTCATATGGTTGTACTTTGTGAACTTTACATTTTGATTGTATGATGGTAACTCCAGCGGATAATAAATCTAACGTGGTAGTCTGTCAGTAAAGTCAGTCGCCGGCAACTGTCGTGCGCGTGCGTCGGTCGGTCGCTGTCCGGAGCTCCGGCGGCGTGACTCTACGCACATGCTACCACTTCCTAATTGTAACATAATTTCTAAATGGTAATGTGTATAAAATACTTATCAACTACGTGGAAGATAAAACTGAACTTCCCTCAATCTACCAACATGATTGTGCTCAATCCAGTAAACGGACCCCTCAATGGCAGTGTATTTATATTTCCGAAGACTCTACAATCAGCATAAGGCACTCGTCGTAACTACTAACAATTGGCCCCAAATATAACATCCAATATAGTACTAACAGATATTCATCTCGAGGAACTAACAGAGTAACCGATATCCACACATATACGACAGAAACAATAATATCAAGCTTAAATTAAAAATAAAATAAATGCATTAGATGTAAAGAGATCTAAAAGTAAATTGAAATAAAAAAATTAACTTATGAGTATTACAATAATAATGGAACTTGCGTTTATGGCAAAGAACTAGTGATTGCTAACTAAGCGAAAATAGCTTCATTTTCATTAAATCTACGATATACAGTAGGTGTGGGGCTTGCACAGGTCGCGTTCCCGTCAAGCTCACCCGAATACACAATAATGTAATCCAACCAACATCATAATAATAATTCGACAAGCTGTGGCTTCCAACATTCACATACTGGAGATAGTTCTGGATATAGCGAACCGAACTCTACTACTGAATACCCATATAATCTATAAATTCTGATTTAGAAGATAGTAACTGCGAATGGTAACGACATAACCCAAACAACTAGTACTCGAGTCGCGACTACGTACACAACATCAGGAATGATAGTTTATAATAAATGCTGTACATAAAACATTAAGAGAGTACACCGTAACTATACAAAATCACTTTTCGACTTAACATACTGGATAAATGCAAAGTTGCATGCCCCGCTACCGCTGAGTAACGGGTGCGAATACTATTAAGTAATTAGTACAATTGATTCACGATTATTAAGATATCTATTTCGTCATAACTTCGATTGTTACGTTGATTAGTCGACAGGTAACGAGCGGCCGGCCGGGCGGCTCCGCGGCGGCCATTACATCTAACGTGACTGTCTGACGCCACTATCACAAGAGATTATTTCATCACATCTATCACAATAAGGATAACTTGGGAATTTAACAACTCGCTAACTATACGCGCCGTATACTTTTAAATTTCACATATAGTAACGATTCAATAACGCCATAATAGAATTATATCAAAAACGGTCTCTACTATTTCTATCGATATACTGCGCCAAGCAAACTTCGTTCGAAAATCGATATGTATCGAGTGATATCTATGCCTAGCGGCTATGTGCAGGCGTCCACGTTGTCGTGCTTGTAGTACTGCTCGGGCTTGATGTGCACCTCGCGGTGCATGCGCTCCATGTGGCGCGCGATGTGCATCTTCTGCTTGGCGCGGTACACGCAGTAGGGGCACTGGAACTGCGGCTCCTTGCCGCACTCCCACTTCTGATGGTTGCGCAGCGACGACTTGAGCTTGTACACGCGGCCGCAGTCGGGGCACGAGAAGCTGGGCTCGCCGGGCGCGGGCAGCGGCGCCACGCGCAGCCCGGCGAAGGGCAGCGCCAGGCGCGCCGACCACTGGTCCCACGACAGCCCGCCGATGCGCGTGAACGACACGTCCTCCCCCGCGCCCCCGCCGCCCCCGCCCCCGCCGCCCCCTGCAACGGTCACACGGTCAGTAGCCGCACGCGCGAGCGGGCCCCGGGTTACGGTACAAGCGGACATATACATGTTATATACATACTAGACGTGATACATACGGATATATACATATACGGGCTACATATATAGAGATAGTATCTACTGTGAGTGTCCACCGAGTGCTGTGATGAAAGCTTTGCAAAAAGGAAAGTAAAAAAAAAGAACAAAAAAGAAACAATAACGTTTATTTTCGATCGTGAAGTCCTTTCATATCGAGGGTCGCCCGCCCGTTTACGGTGGCTTCAGAAGCGACTCACACGTTCGTCGGAAATACTAGGCATGGAAAGAAATCTCATGGAGTTACTGGAGCGTTTTAGTCACACGGCATTGTCTAATAAAACGGTTTGTTAATGAAATGTAGTCTCCCGACCCATGGGTTTTCTTGTCTACCTGAAATTATTAATTATATTAGTATGAACGAAAAAGAAAAGAAAATAATGCAACATGCGCAAGTTTGAACACAAGCCGATGTTTATTGCCGAGTCATGCGGACGTGCGAGGTTAACACGGACAGACGGACAGAACAGAATGCGGCGCAAACGACTTACCTATCGCACGACACTACGTTGTTCATTACGTGGCAATGCGTTACAATCTAATACTGAAAATGGCAAATAAAACGTATACGAAGCAAGGAAAACACAGTATCGTTTGGTATACTATAACTATATTTGATTAAACTTTTCTACCAAGTAAACCCCAATATATTCATATAAAAATCACACTATCGATAACATTAACAAACAACATAATAACATCCAATTTATATAAATCCATACATCTGCATCGCACACAGTCGTAACATGATATGAAGGGAATATTGCATATATCAAAAACATTATTTCTCTATGCTTAGCAATGACTTGTTTTAACAACAAATAACATTCTTTATTTCTTATCATCACGTTAAAAATCTAATACTGACTTTGGTCAAATAGCTTTGTTATCCTAGTTTAACAAAAAATATCAACAGTCAATATGCTAAACGAAACATCAACATAGTTATTGCATGTAAATATCCGTTAATATCGAGATAACACGATTAAACAAACAAAAATATAAATTTTGAACACATTTTACATCCCAGTTCACCAAAATCCTAAACGAGAATAATTTTAAATATCAATAAATATCTTTATAAACTACAGGTAACATTGTAGGCACATTATTGATGAGCTTTTAACTAACTAGTTTGCATGTGCTTCGAATTTCAGTCGCAACACTTCCGGCACGAAAATTCGAAGCACAGCAATGCAAAGGACGCCGTGTCCCTCCGAACATTATTATCCTAATAAATAAACAACACTAAAATAACTTTGGGTTTGCTAATATGAAGGTTAGGAAGACAAGGTGAATGGTCCCATGTACTAACTAGTTAGTCGAAGAAAACAATTCTAAATAAATTATAACATGAACAATAATAGGGTCGGCGAACGACTCCTGCTCGCAGGACAAATATCTGTACAATAGCAACTCAGGACATTATGCCCTCGCTAAATTGAATTATACTTTGAAAAGCACGATGATAGATTTTATCTTCATAAAAAACCTAATAAAATCTTCTTCTATCCATATTTCGGAAGTGAAGCCGCTGGAAAGCGACAGATTCCTTGAACAATGTATTGCCTACTCGTGGATCACAACAGAAAAGTGTACAGAGTTGTGCTGGAAAAGTGGGAATGTTTGGCATATAGCAAGCTGAGCAGTTAGTATTTCATCATCATGAAGGACCCTCTAAAGAATTCCAAAATGGAGCTGTGTCCATAATTTAGAAGGATATGCCATAATCGCCACGGTTGGCGATGAGACGCTCCTGCTCGTTCTCTGGGAGATATTTCCTCGGGACGTCTTCTACAACCCCTATGGGACGAGAAGGGGTAGTAATATATTTGGCCGTCATCCACGCAGTCCATTCCAGTATAAATACATAATTAGATAATCTACTGAACGGCTACTGCGGTCACATTTTACAGGAAATGATATCTTTTCGACATTTTTGTATAAGGTACGAACTGTAAAAGTTGCAAATCTTTCAAAATTTGCATTAACGCGAAGACTACTGATTGGAGCAGAGAAAAGCGCTAGAAGAACCAGCGTTTGGGGACTTTTCCGGCATCAAATAGATCAGCGAATATTGCTGTTGTACAGATATGTATCGCAAGCCCGCCACACTACCCGTGCTGGAGCCTACGGGGCCCACCGCGGCCCACGTAGCGGACCAGGTACTAAGTTACATGACATATTAACTAATTATTTAATATCATTGCACTAAATTATCAATTTGGAATTATTCCTTTTGAGGAATGATAGGTAATTATAACTAAGCAAATTCGAGTCAAACAAATGGAAAGTTAAAAGAATTCATCGGTTTCGGTGACGCCGATAATTCATTTGGACGTCACAGCTTTCATTTCATTTCAATTATCGGACATAATTTGAATCGCGTCTATCGAAACGTTTTTATTCGATGCGATCTCTTTCTTTGAGAAGTATAATAAAATTTTACTAGTTTCCATCGTCCTAATATTTTATCTTTATAATTACTGCGACCTTGGGTCATATTCTTCTGAATAAAATACTTAGGGTCAGTCTTAACTACCGTATAGAATAAACTTTAAAACGAAAACAACAAAATTATCGCTAATGCCGTTAGGGAATGTGCTCATTACAACTATTTCTTTAGTATATATTAAAAACGTCTTCAACAAAAAATAACGTAAGTATAAATAATATTATTGCAGTACCGATTTGGTTAGGTATCTACTTTGGTGTATCGATTGGAATATAGGCGAGCGGGCGCGGGCGCTAGATGGACGTCTTCTTGTTGCGGCGCACCTTGTTGGTGGCGTACACGTACCACTCGGTGTTGTGGTGCTTGCGGATGTGCACGCCCAGGTTGCCGCGCTGCTTGGCGCGGTAGTCGCAGTAGGGGCACTGGTGCGCCGGCGCCTTGCCGCCGCACTCCACGTTCTCGTGGCGCCGCAGCGTGGACTTCCAGCGGTACTTCTTGCCGCAGTGCTTGCACTGGAAGGCGCGGCCCGCGTCCTCGTCGCGCCGCTCGGGCTTCACGTCGAAGGCGTCGTCCAGCGCGCCCGAGTTGGACGCGAAGCCGCCGTTGTCGTAGAACGCGTCCGCCTCCTCGGGCAGCACGATGTCGTCCGTGTCGTCGTACTCGTCCGACTCGGTCTCGTCCTGCTTGGGGCCCGCCATGATATTGTTGTTTTGCAGGAAGGCCTGCTGCATCAGATGCGCCTTGATGTTCTCGGGGATGACGGTAAGCGGGTCGAGCTTGGCCCCGAAGCCCGCCTCCTTGGACTTGCGACTGAGTTGGACGGCGGGCGGCACCAGCGCCGCCAGCGACTGCTGCTGCGCGGACAGCAGCGACAGCAGCGCCGACGGAAGGTGGGAATCCTTGTGTAACTCTGAAATACGATACATTAAACGTATTGCAAATAATAAACGAAGCGGAACTACGTACCGAGTCGGGTTAATACTACCGAAGGCTAAAATAAAATTAAGGAACCAAAGAAATGCGTTACAATAATAAAAAATATAAAAATTATCTCTGTTAGAAATTATAAAGGCGAAGCTTCTAAATTCATGCAAAACATGCACAATCCAAATATAACTGATCGAGAGAACTTATCTTCCCATAAGAATGATCGGAGATGGGGGGTCGTGTACCGAATCGAAATAAAAGCCTCTCGAACTCTTAAATCGTTTAATAGTTCAAAAAATATCGAATATCAATCAATCTGTCAATACACGAGTAAACATGACGAATATAAAAATGTAATTTCATTATCTCTAAAGGAAGATCGAACGGTCGATAGACGTAAGGCACTAGCAAGGCACTGGCACAGGCGGGCGGGCCGCTCACTTGACGGGCGCCACGCGCTTGACCTCGATGGGCGAGGACTGGTGCTTGTCGGGGTGCTTCTTCTCGATGTGCTTCTTGAGCTCGTTGCGGCGGTGCTTGCTGTAGGCGCAGTAGGGGCACTTGTACTGCGGCTCGCGCCCGCACTCCAGCGTGACGTGGCGCGCCAGGTTGCGCGCCGCGTTGTAGCAGCGCCCGCAGCTCGGGCACTTGTAGCGCCGCGACTCGCGCCCCGCGCCCTCCGCGTCCGCGCCGCCCGCCTTGTCGTCGGGGCTGGCGGCGGGCGCGGGCGCCGGCGACGGCGACGCGCACTCTTGCTTCACCTCGTTCTCCTTCGCGTCCTCGGACGCGGGTTTGGCCGAGTTCGCCGGTTTTACCGGTTTCAATATCGCTAGGGTTGTAGTCTCGTTAACTTTTTTACTCGCCCGCGTTTTCCGACCTGCAATAAAAAAACGGATACAATTCGTTTGTCTCCGCCGACCTCCGACGTGTTCGCAACTTAAAAGATTTCAAATGCAAAATATAAATAAAAACAAAAACTATAGGAATGAAACAAAGTATATTAAAAAAAAGAAGTACTGTCGCGCGACGGTACTATGTCTATAAAAATAATGAGTGAATAACGAGCCTCGTTTTCTAAACATAATTAACAAAAACAAATCAACGATAAACTTGAATAAGAAAAACAAAGGAATAATCCTAAGAGATCACGAGGAATCGTGTTCGACTAGTTAGTCACACCTAGCGGTCTAGTCTTAACAATTCATGTCTTAAACTCTTTTATATAGAAAAAAATAAATGATAACAAAATGAAACAAAGAAAACATAACAAGCATCAAGCGCATATGTATCTATACGGAGTGTACGGTTTGGCGCTCCTTCGGGCGGGCGGGGTGCTTCTGCGCGACGTGCGCCACCATGGTCTTCTTCTGGGAATACTTTCTCCCGCAGATGTCGCAGCTGAACTGCGGCCCGTTCACGCATTCGTACTTCTCGTGTCTCAGTTTATTCCTCCTGTACTTGTACTGCTTCTTCTTACATATGGAACACGCGTACAAACGGTTCACGTCGCTTCCGTTGCGACAGACCACTCCGCTCGATGAACCACAGTCTAATCTCTTTTTACCCCTCTTGTAAATTGTTTTTGAATTCTTTTTGGTGGTCTTTTTGATTTTCTTTTTAACGACCTTTTTGATTTGTTTTTCATCTAGGTCTATAGTGGCATCCTCGATCTTAATATCTTTATTCTTAAAGTACCCACGGGTTAGAGGAAAGGAACTTTTGACGTAATTAGGGTTACATATTTCAAGCTCTGGAAGTGTAAATGAAAAGCGAGAGTAGATTATACACAAAGCATTATTGTTAGTGACACAGTTACAGCTCGTAGAAGGTTATTTCAAAATGAAAAGGTGCCAAGTTTGAGAAACGGTGGTGCGATGTAGTGCTAGTCTGTAGTCTGCTAGTGTTAGGTGAACAGAATGGAAGGGTAGCAGAGATGGGTGAAGCATAAGTTTGTTAGCAATTTGGTAAAGGGAATGGTACAGGAACAATATTAGATATGAAAACGTTTTATTTGCCTTGTGTTTGTGTCCGGATGTGACCTGGTGTCTTGGCTTGTTTTTGTTTAATCCTACAAATGAGTCGCACGAGAATGTAGAAAAATGAAATGCGCATCCAATAAGAGTCCATCGGTTATCTCATGTCATGCTTCCGATAGCTTACGTTGTATACGAATGTGGGTACATGCACAATTCAACAAAAACGACATTTTAACTTATTTTTTAACATGAATTGCTAAGAAAAGACGTCTGCAGTGAAATCACATGTGAATGCAAAAAAAGAAAAATAATAAAATAATAAATAAATAAGCCACATAACCATCAACTACGTGGACAATGTAAATAATTGACATTTACCTGTGCTCGTGCGCCCGCGCCGGCCCGACCCAATCCAATCCGCTACGTATATTAAGTCACACTGGTGCTACAAAATGTTTTTTTTTTTCCACGATACCTTCGTTTAGCGATGATAAAACCAACTAATTTTAAAATGACCCAATAAAAATGGGCGTGGTGAGTTGCCGTGCACATTATAATACTACATAATTTAATATAACTACATCATGATAATAAATACGTAGAAAAATACTTACCAATAGAATACCATTCCAGTAAAATGTTAGAAATATTAACGTGTTTGTATAATATTAGGGTAGCACTAACCGTCGAGTTAGTGGCAACGGGTGCGTCTACGACAGTAAATAGTGTAAGCATGCAATGATCTACATTCACTAAGATCCCATATCACAAACATAAGCGGAACATATCTGGAGTAATAGACGGAATGGAATACTTACCTTAGCATACCTCGCCTCGTGGAGGCTACAATCAAACATAACCTTTACCAATACCTTTACCTTGCACTGGAATATCGTCCAAAACTCATTATCGTAATTAAATATACAACTGTAATAAGATTAGTAGTTTATAATAATATTAGATACTAATTAATATAAGATTGAGTTTCACATGTGAAAACACTAGCACTCTCATCATCCTGTCGTGAAATATAATATTTATATATAACATAAATAGATTATTTTAAGCAATGACTGTTGTCTATTTCAAATTATGGGAAGACATTGCGCATTTCATCCGTTCCTTGTATATCTGGGACAGTTAACTTTTTGCGGACATTAAAATAATATAGTTAAGAAAAAAAGTTGATTGTCCCAGACGTGAATAGAATCCCATGTGACATGTCGCGTTGGCTCTCTTAGTGTCAAGTACTAACATCAAAAGCGGTGATCAACGCAACATGTTGGCGAGCGGGGCCGAGCGGGGCCGAGCGGGGCCGGCGCGGGCCGGCGGGCGGGCTTACCTTGCGACTCTCGCGCGCTGTCACTCGAGTTCATTATATCGTCTTGAGATCGTTCCATGTGCCATTGGAAATCTGAAAGTAAACAGTTCCTTAGTCATTTCGATTGATTACTTCACAGTACTCCCTAGTTCTACTGAAAAGTCCTACGGTAAAAAAAACTATTTTTTGAAGTAAATCTTCTTTATGCACGCTTGAATTGGGGAGTACGGTGGTGAATGCGTGAGACAGGGTTACGAAACGTGTGATCGGGCGAGGAGAGAGTAACGTTTCTATGTTACTGTAGGGGCAAGAGATGGATGCGCGAGCACTCATTTACTTTCTCTCTTTCTGTCATAGGTAGTTATCATATCATCATATATCTAAGTTTTACTTCAGTCATGTGGTCTAGAAGAAACTCGTTTTTTTCTCACTAGTCCCACGATATTAACTTTTCTAGTAGCATTCATTTTATGTACAGACACCAGCACATCAAGCTACCCCAATCTGTCAAATTTCCCCAATTGAAAGTGAACCTTCTGCTTATGTGCTAAAGTTGAAAATCTATAAAAGAAATTTGACAGACTGTGCTGGCGTTTGTACAATTAGTATATTTAATGTGAAAATTATAGAATTCATTAATATAAATTGATGGGTTTACCACCTACAAGCAGAATTGGGAAAAAAGAGTCCCACTAATTCTACTATGTAACATGACGTAATACTGAATAGTGGTAATAGTGGGACTCCTACGACTAGATAGAACAAACATTCTCACTAGTTCTAGCAGCAGAACTACTTAGACATTTATTTGTCAAAATAAAAACCCTTAGTTGCAATGACGTAATAGCTAGTACAGTAACCGGCATGAGTCGTGAGCACAAACTGACACCTGCACAGTAGTTAATTTTTCGGTCTCTTTAGCGGAATGAAGAAGGCAGGGGGCGCCGAGGCTGCACGCGATTGGTTCGTCAGTCGATGCTCGTCGTCTATTGGACTCTCGCGTGTCATTCGGCTACAGTACACTTTTTTGCAATTTTAGTGACTTGCTTTTCCAATTTTAAAATAGTTCATTGTTGTTATTTCGTGTTTTTTCTTTGCTTTTGTTTTAATATAGTTTATTTTTGTTATTTCGTGTTTGTTATGTGTTTTTGTGTTAATATAGTTTATTTTTGTTATTTCGTTTTATAAAATTGATGTGTTTTAAATTTTTGGTTTTAAAATCGTATTCACACAAACTTTTCAAAAATGCCGAGGAGAAAAAATACAGTTTTAAATAGACAGGCAAGGCAAATGGTGTATTCAGTGTATTGTTTCATAAAGAGCAACGCTGACTTAGGTATTGACAAAAGTATGATGGAAATTTATAAACAGACAGCGGAGGCGACCAACACCTCAGTAGCCACAGTACGGCGAATCGTTAAAGAAGCCAATGATTCAGAATTTCTCACCGTATTCAGAACGCCAGGAAAGAAAAGACCAAGAGAACATCCTGTCAGAGATGGGGATAGTTTTGATCAGGGAGGTTATTAAAAGGTGTATTCACAACTACCACCTCACCAATAAAGAAATGCCTACCATTGAAAAACTACGACAGAAGTTGAGCGCAGTCTTCGCCGTATAATCAAAATGTTGGGTTTCAAGTGGAGGAAAACCGAGAATAACCGGAAAATTTTGATTGAACAATCCAATATTCGCTTCCAGGTATACCTATATCATGTGCCTCTTAATTTTTCAAGTCCGTAGTGTTGCTTTAAAGCTTTAATGTAAAAACTTACTCATTTTGTTCCAGCGAATAACATATTTGCAAAAGATACAAAAATTCCGGGAAGAGGGAAGAACAATTATTTATACGGACGAATCATATGTAGATTCGTCCCATTCATCGTCTCAGGCATGGTCAGATGGCACAACAAAAGGCCTAAAAAAGCCTATATCAAAAGGGCAACGAATCGTGATAGTCCACGCAGGAACTGAGACAGGTTTTGTGCCAAATGCCCTGCTCACATTTAAAGCAGGCACTAAGTCGGGGGACTATCACGATAATATGAACTATGAAAATTATGAAAAATGGCTTCGAACGCAGCTAATTCCAAACATTCCACCTAAATCTGTTTTGGTAGTAGATAATGCATCCTACCACAACAAACAATATGCACCAAGCTCAAATGCCCGGAAGTCGGAGATGCTGGGATGGCTAAGAGAAAAAGGGATTCAACACGATGAAAGAATGCTGAAGCCCCAACTTTATCATTTAATTTTTGGTTTGGTCATTGGTTAATAAAGACCAATACAAAAAATTTAATATTGATAAGATTATAGCTGAACACGGCCACGATGTTATAAGATTACCTCCATACCACCCAGACCTCAATCCCATTGAGATGGCATGGGCTGCAACAAAAGGATATGTCGGCAGTAAGAATGTGACGTGGAACGTAAGTCACGTATCGAAACTTATTACGGAAATAGTAAATGTAATGGGAGCTAATGAATGGACAAAATTATGCCAAAAAGTGAAGGAAATTGAGAAGGAATATATAAAAAATGATCACATTGTGGATGCACTGTCAGAACAATTTATAATTCACGTTGGTGACGATGACTCTGAGACCAATTCGGAGGATGAGGACAGTGACGATGATGTGGAGATGAGTGATCAAATGGCTTCTACCAGCACCAACGCAGCGTCTAGTTTTATGGAAGGCATATTACCTATTTCTCCAGATTGAGACGACTTTTTGTAAAAACAACAGTAAACAATGATAAAACGCTTTTAACCAGATTATGATTGTTTTATTGAGACTGTATCAAAGTAAAATTTGAAGTACCACTAATATTTTAATTATAGTTTGCGTAAGTACCTGTCAATAATTTGAGCAAAAGCTGTAATGAATAAATTTGGCCGAAAGTGTACATGCGCGAACGTGCCCCCACTACTGTCCATCTGTGCTCACGACTCGTGCCAGCCACTATACTAATAAAAGCCCTACATTATACAGTTTTAACCACAATTAATCACCGAAGAACATTTTTGAAATTGGATATAATAATTTTACATCGTTCCAAATTCTAAAGATCTTTCAATCCTATCTGTTAAGCAACGCATCCCCAGTTGATTCCTCTTTTAAACCTAAAGCTGCGATCACGCTAACGTAACCCAGATAATTTAACTGTGTCCGTACAATGCAATCCCATAACAACAAGTTTAAAATATTCAAATACTACGCGCTGTATAAATTACAGCGCGTCGTAGTATTCATGTACAGGTATACATATACAGGTATTATATGTATGTGTTCTTGTCATTATAACATTCCTCAATAGATGGCGCTGAATAAGAATTTAAGCTGCTGTGTCTATTATCTAACGATGATGGTGAGATCAACGGCAGGATTGGCCAGGCTTTAACAGCATTAGGTAAGGTGTATTCAAAGGTATTCTGCTCACATGACTTGAAACTAGCCTCTAAAATCTTGATATACAAGGCAATTGTGTTGCCAAGCCTTCTCTGTGTGTTGGTAACGTGTCAATATATACGCACATTACACTATTAACACCTTAAATGCCTCCGCAGTATACAGAAGAGCGGATGGTCCTACTGATCGCGTACGTAATACTGAAGTTTTGTGACGAGCCAAAAGTATTTAGTCGAATTTAATGTGTCGACAACTTTGGTGGTGCGGACTTATCTCACGCATGTCAGAAGAGTGTGTGGTGAAGTGCATCTTTTATTCTGAACTGAAGGAGGTAAGAAGTAAGCGAAAACGCGGTGGCCAAATCGTCAGATATAAAGATTTTACGAAACGACACATGAAAAGCTGGCATAAGCCTACTTAAGCCAGTTTTTCATGTGTCTTTTCGTGGATTGAAGAAAGAATTGAATCGTTATGCTGGCAACACAACGACCGAAATGGCGCGGGGGTGTCAAGAAGTAGATATGCGTTTTTGAGGAACAGCGACAAGCTGGGTTCGATACAAAACGCGATGAGCAAAGAAACGATAACGCGACTATTCAAACTTAGGATAATGGGAAATTCACGTGCGCTTAGTGCACACGAGATTTCAAAGAGAAGATCTGCTATGGGACGCACCTACGCTGTACCAACTAGAAATTGAAGTTGTCGCCATGACCGCAATCGGTTGGAACAGTTATAAGCATATATGGGACCTGACTCTTACCCACCGATATCGCACCTCACTGATATCGCAACTAGAGAAGCCAGCTGCAAAGCACCAAAGGTATATTTATGGGTCTTAAAAAGTAAGCTGTTTTACTTGATTCCAATGGTAGGTATGGCAAATCCCCGGTTGGGCCAAAAAAGTGATTTTCGGATTTGTCCGTAAAAATAAATTTCTCAGTATCAGCCCGAAGTCTGGAAGTTGGCGGTATTACACCCCCGTGCCTCGGAGAGCACGTAAAGGCGTCGGTCCTGTACCTGAACTCTTTCCGGTCGTGTCGCTAGGCGTCCCATCGAATCATGAGAGTGATGGAATAGAAAGTGCCCTTGTGTTTGCGCACACACTTGTGCAAATTAATATGTCCTGCGCAATTAGCTAGTCTCCATTAAGACTGGTCGCCGTGGCCGAAATTCGGTCGGGAGGACATCATCATGGCAAAAGCGCTTTACGCACGGAAGTTGTTCCTTGTTGGTGTACTATATACCATAAATTACTCCATTACTAGATAGTCGTTGCCAGACATTTAATCATTACCAGGCTGACGGCATATAGTGGACAATCAATTAATTATTGACATGAAGCATGAGAAAATAGATACATTTGTACATTTAGCAGTCTAAGGAATCTTCAGCATCTGCTTCCAGGAACACTTTTCAAATGCATCTCTCTACCTTGTCTCTGTCTAGTTCTTACTGTCCACGTTTCCCCTCTATATAGGATTTAGGAAATAAGAGCATTCACTAACCGAGCCTTTTTGTTAAAACCTTCGCTACTGTTTCATTAAATGAAATATTTACATCTTTTTAAATAACCCTCGGGACAAAGGGAAAGAGATAGAACTGTCATCATCATACAATGGGATTTTGAAGTGGAATGTGGGCGGAATGTAGTCTCTGGGGCTATTGTTAACGTCCTCCTTCCTTAATAATCATAAGTTCATAATAATAAGTCTAAAAAATACTTGCGACATTGATACGCATCGAATAACATGTCATTTCCGGTCTAAGATGAATAGTTACGTTATAGAATTCAATAGAGTTATCATACATGTCCACCATCCAAATGGGTTCAGAAAAATGAAGTTTAAATGATCAAAACGTTCCTTACATTACTCGAAGGTATAAAAAGTTGTTTAGTTTGGCATATTGTATAAGTAAAAACCTGACCGCATTGCCTTACTTTACATCTGTTACGACAAAATGAGTGGCCCGAGTCTTCGCGTATAACGAAGAGCGACAGTGCAAATGTTCTAAAACCGACACTATCATGTATACATTACGATAACCGCCTAAAATCGAGGTTCGAACCCGAAAACAGGTGTCTTCTAGCACAATTTACTTAGGTTTGTAGTTTTATTTAGGTAGCCTTATGGAGCCCTCCCTGCCCACTATTATCCGGTAAAACAGTTGTTGACTCGTAGGCTAACTGTTCTATGAAAGTAAAAAAAAAACAATTTCTAGTCTAGGGTAAGCCCACACAAACGTCCGACCGCCCGCGCTACTGCGACCGACCATTCAAGTTACTGAATTTAATTTTTAACATACTCATATAACAGTTAATATCAATACTCAAGTGTATTTTCCACTTTTATGGGTTACACTAATGTCAAGAGCCCTTCAAGCCGCCCAGTAGAACCCTGACATGGCTTAATAACTGTTATCCAAACGACTATACTGACCAACAGATTTATGTGCTCTTCGAAAGCCTACTTACTGGTCAGAAATGTAACAAATTTGCAGTTATGTGTCTATTGGGACAGCGCACCTAGGTGCATTACCGCCAGGAGATAACGACCTGTCTGTTATACAGGTAGTACGAGCGTACACTTTTAGCCGATTTGGCAGAGGCACTGGTCCCCAGATTTCAAATATTCCTTCAGTAATTACCCTGTAGAGAGACGAGACTTTGTCGCCATTCTGGCAATGCTGGTAATAGCAATTTTATGCTAATGTTGGGCGCCTGGGTGTGACACCGTTCGACCTCGGACATTAGATATTCAAAAGATGGAGGACCGATTACGCCCTTACCCAGTGACACCCGTCTGCTGCGTCACTGGGTAAGGATCCACAACAGTTCTAATTTAGGCAGCTTTATTACTGACACTATTAAGTTATCTTGTTTCTACTAAGACTATGGACTTAGATATGTTTGAAATAAAGTATATGTATAGTATATATTTTTACCTAGAATTCGTATGAGGGGATTGACCTACATTTTCTGTAAAATGTACTCTGAGCATTCAGAGGTACACACGGCTACACATCAAGCTATACATTTCCAATATAAGCTGACCTCTCATTGTATGGAAATCCTATAGTACGCGAGATCAGCTTATACTAGAAATGTATAGTTTGATATGTAGCCGTGTGTACATACATTGCTTAGTCTGTGTATATAGATAATAATTGTGGCAACTTACTGCGTACAACGTCATTGTGCGCCACAGCCGGCGGTTCCTCTGCTTCTTCGTCTATAGTTAGGTCCTCTACTCCGTCCCTCTGCACCTCCTCCTTGCATGAGGTCTGATCGTCTCCGTTCCCTTGTGCGTTGTCATTGGCGGGCGGTAGTGGGAGTGGGAGGGTTAGTGGTAATGCAGTGGGGCCTTCGCTTGACATGCGGCGAGGTTTCTTTCGACGGCGTGTGGGGCTCACTGACCCTTCGCGACTGTCTATGCTGCCGTCTCGGACCTGATAAGACAAACAAATTATAAATTTAATAAAGTCTTGTTGGTTTAGCGTTAAGGTGTTTAACACAGATAGTGCGTACGGTCACCGTAGCCTAGTTGGTAGTGCTCCTGCCTGCGAAGCTGGTGGTCCTGGGTTCGAATCCCGGTAAGTGCAAATATTAGTGTCATAAGCAGAAATATTTGTTTCTGAGTCATGGATGTTTTCTATATATTTAAGTATTTATCGATCTATATAAGATGTATATCGTCGCCTGGTACCCATAGTACAAGCTTTGCTTAGTTTGGGGCTAGGATGATCTGCGTGACATTGTCCCTAGATATTATTATTATTCAAATCCTGTATTTCGTATAATATTGTTGGAATTTTTCCAATAAGAAAATCGCCCAAAAAGTCCGTCAATTTACATGCCTATGCCTCATAGAGCACGTAAACCTGTTCTGCGTAAAAGTTCGCGAGTGTCTATCAAGTTGGTCCCCCGTAGCCGAAGGGGGCTCAGGAGCACTATTAATATTACTGATTCACATAAAATTTTCTGTTAGTCTATTAAGAAAGATGTTTAAAATCAAGGTGTCTGATTCATGTATTTGATGTTTGTTTTTCTTTTCATAATAAAATTAATTATTGAACACACTAACGAAAAAGATGCAAAGTAACGTCTTGTAGGTATAATATTCTAAATTGAAACCACACACTATCGTCTTTATCTTTCCAGCATCGGCACAGCGTCAACGAGACGCTGGCATCGCGGTGGACGGGCGCTAGCAAGACGATAACGCTTGAAAGACACTAGTGTGGGGGGGTCCCTTATATCTATTATCTAAAGCGGCTTTGTTTTAAGCTCTCTAACAAAGTCTGCCATTGGTATGTTGATATAATTACTTCAAAGCTCAGTGACCTAACTTATGTTTTCTGAATTTACTAATATTTTCTTTATTAGTCTTTACTTAACTTCTGGACTTCTTTTCAGTCTTTTCGCTTACTATGTAATCACCTCATCCAAGTGGAGATTGTGGCTACGATCGATTGTGAACATACTTAAAAATTGGACTAGAAAATAGATGCGAAGAATCTGAATAAATCCATAGGTACAATAGACCCAAGTAAAACGAGACGTCATCTCAGTTAATACAATTCTATTTGTATAGAACTAAAAAATCCTAGAAATATCCAATGCACGAGCAAGATTATTGCGTTGAGGATGTGAGCCGTAACGGTTTCCCGTCATGTGTAATTAAGTAGGGTCTGAAAGGGCAAAGGCTAATATAGAACAGGATTGAAGGCCACAAGCCCAGGTGTATTGGTTCAAGAGCCAAGGTTAGAACAGTTTCAGATTCAAGTCACATTGAGACGGAATAAATTTAATGGATGTGAAATGGTCAATATATTTCTTTTACATTTCTTTCTCTTACTTCTGCAGTTGTTCGTGTAGCAGCTACTAAACTAAGAAACCCCCAAGAGAGAGAAGAATTATTTTCGATTTTCTCAAACTTAATTTTAGTCAATAAAATAGAAATTGTAACTGTGCTACACGATTTGGAAGTTGTAATATAATATATATAATTGCCTGTGTTATTCGGATTTACCCGCGTTAAACTTTATAAATTATCACAGCTCCTCCCCCGTAGGTGATAGCGTGATAATATGTAGCCTATATGTTGACCCGACCCCTTAGTAATGTTCATGCAAAATTTTATACTTTTTGAGTTTAGTCCGGACATACATACAGACAAAAATTCTAAAAACTATATTTTTGGTTTTGATATCGATTGTACAACACGCCCCTCTATCCTTTAAAAAAAACTCAATGTACAGTTTTGACTTTCCTACGATTTTATTATATGTATAGATATTACTACAAAGTTTCATAAACATCCATACAGTAGTTTTTCAGTGAAAGAGTTACAAACATACATTGTTGCATTTAGCAAGATATGTACATAGTATGAGGTAAATTAAAAACAAGCTGATCAAAAGATGTACTTGATTTTTTGCTTAAAATCATGATATTTCCAGTAAAACAGTATGTTTTGAAAATATATAAAAAACAATGTAATCGTGTATACAGTACCTATTTTAAGATGTATAAGAACGTATTAAGTAATCGGGCACGCGGGTGCGAGGGTAGTCGCACAAAATATGTATGTAATGTAATGAAGAACGATTCGTATCTCTTCAAATTATAAATTTTTGCATTAGCAAGGAAACTGTGGCCAAGCACTAAGAACATGAGGGTATCTTCTGACATGTGTAATGTATATCGCTTCTGATTGTAACGTAGATGTTTGTTTTCAATATTATTTCGTTTATTTTTTCTTTTTTACATTAACCTGAGAGGTTATGGTATTACATATTATTAACTCGGATTTAATGACAACTGTAGCAAATCTTTAGGATAATTCATTTGATGAATCACATGTGATACTATTGTTATATACATGTTGTCACACAATGTACATCGGATTTTCTCAATCGTTATTCTGTGACTATGGTTAGAATAGTCTTTGGACAAATAAATGTGTAATTACGTAACCAGTAACTTGGTCCACTTGGAATTCTTTACAGTTTAATTATATTCAGAATATTTCGTTTTTTAATTATTATCTTTTTATATCAGAGGGCGACAAACGAGCAAGTGGGTCACCTGATGGTAAGTGATCACCGCCGCCCATGGACACTCGCAACACCAGAGGTGTCGCGGGTGCGTTGCCGGCTTTTAAAAGTCGGCAAACAAGTGTTGCTGACCCTTCCCTCCACCCAAATGAGCTCTGGCGACCTTACTCACACTCGGAAACACAACATTAAAATTATTAATGTTATTATTAAGGAGTGTCTTTAATTTCTTGCTTCTAACTTTAATACAGACGCACTTCCTATATAAACTTTCAATTAATAATGTTTAATAACTTACAACCTTGGTATAAAGTGAACTTATACTTAAAAACTAAGTAAGTCCATAAATATGTAATTTGCAGCTTCTTACTTTGAACAACAAGAATTTCATATAAGCGTTCATCCCTTATTTAGCCTCCTTGGATAGTGTATGTAGTAGATAGTGGATTCTTGAACACAAAAAGGCATTGAATGTCAAATTTACAAGTTTAGTCTGGTTACGTTGCTTGACGAACCAGTCAGTCAGGACAAGTCATTGCAATTTGCCACAAATAGTAGATACAAATTAAGGACTGCAATGAACAAAATGAAGTATTGACGGGCCGGTTGGCGTGGTTGGTAAATGATTGATTTACACGCCGCAGGTCGTGGGTTCGATTCCAGCGCAGGACAGATATTTGTGTGCATATATATATAAAAATCAATGCCACTTTTCATTGTAATGTTATAACTCAACAACGCCTTTACCGATTTGGCTAATTTTGGTCTTCAATTATTCGTGGAAGTCCAGGGAAGGTTTGTACGTAGAGAAAATTAAAAAATGTCTTGAAATACTAATACTTAAAAGCGTAGCGAAGCACGTACCGGGCCGCTAGTTATCTATAAAAGTATTAGTGCAGTCATTGAAGCATTATAGCTCCGATTTTTTTTACTGTGAACCGATTTGCATGAAATTTTGGAATTAGGCTCATCTTACCCTTAACTTCAAAAGTGAAAATGATTTGAACTCCGCAACCACCCTGGGGGTGGTTGCCACCCCTTCTCGAAGGTGATTATATTTTTTTTCAAAATAACCTCAGATATCGATAGAAGGCCTAATTTTAAGCAAAAATCATCTATAAAGTTTTTCCATAAATACAATACTTTTCAAGTTATTGGCAATTGAAAATTCGCAATTTTTTCCCGTTTTTCATCGGTTTTTTGCAAATATCTCCAAAAATATACGTTTTATCGAAAATTTTATAGAGAACAAAATTGTAGCAGGTAAAACAATAAACAATTTGGTTTTTTATAAAGTATTCTAAGTGCAATATTAAGCTACATATTAAAGATCAAAGCCGTTTTTTATTTTGTCTGAAATTTAATCGATGTGGTCAATGCCATCTAGCGGCGAGCAAATGCATTTTATGCATTCTAATACAATAGGGTTTTGTAGTGCTTGAAATAAGCTTTAAAATGAGCACTAATAAAAGTCTTTTGCACGTAAAATAAGTGAGCTGTATTGCAAATAAGGAGAGCATCTAATGTTTTTTCTTTTAAATCAATGGGTTTCATAAGTGCCATTTCCACCAAAATTAGAGTTTGATGGATAGTATCAGTTTGGCTGCTTCAGGACACATAATTTTCAAAAAAGTCACGATTAAAAAAATAAACAAAATTTTAAATTTAAAAACGACCCACTTTTTTTTCATAATATCTCAAAAATGACGATAGATACGTATAAAAGTGTACGGATAAAAAATTTAGGTATTTTTATGACAAATAATTTGGTTTTTTTGTTTATTCTGTCAAACAAAAATTGACGGAGATATGATTGTTTAAAGAGCGCGTGGCAGCGCAATCACAGCCTCTCTTAAGCCCTTTAACCCTTCACCGTTTTATAAAAAGGTTATTTACTATATATTGCAATGCAGGATATTGTAGCTCTCTTAATTACCTTTACAATGGTGTTTTATAAATTGTGATAGCATGAAAATTGAAGGAGTTATGGTCCAAAAACTTATCATATTTTTTTCTACTTAGTAACTGAAAATTTCTTTTGGAGCAATGTGAAAGAACGCAGTATAATAGAGACCCCCAACTATTGTAATGTGTATATATATACATAATATGGCTCATATATTTTGGAAAAGTAGGCATGAATATATACCAACGTTCTTATATGTATATATAACACATTTGAGTGAAGGGGCCAACGAAAAAGCCATCGTTAATAAAATTAACTGATAGATTATGTATAGTGGAATTTTTAATTCAACACATTTTTTTGAGCTATTGGATACATAAATATATATTACTAAACTGCAAAAAAGGATGTGGAGCGTCTTGCGGATGCAGAAAAGTTGGTCTGTTTTGTAATAGTACCTGTTGAACGTGCAGTGGAGATAACTGCCAAAATAGCCCTCCGATTCAGCCAGAAGATGTTGAATGTGGCAGCGACTCCGATATTGAGTCATGAATAATAATATTATATTTTAATAATAATAGTAGAATTTTATATAATTCATAAATATTTTATTCAATAAATGGCAATTTTTTACTCTAATTAAATTATTTTTAAATATGTAATCATATATACTTACTGTTTTAATTTAGGGGTAGTTTTAAGGGTAGAAAAGCTTAAGAATATGATAATCATTTTCGAGAGTGTGGTATAATATTTAAATCCTTTTCATTTTATATAAAGAAAAATTTAACAATTTTTTATCAAGGGGTAGTTTTCAAGGGTTGAAAGGGGGTTAAAAATTTGATAATTATTATAGAGAATATAAAATATTACATACTCTATACTTACATCTCTACTCTATACTTACAAGTATTATTTTGTGATTTTTTCAATTTAGGGGTTGTTTGCAAGGATTGTAAAATTTTCAAGGGGTTGAAAATTATTTTAATATGAGGTAATTATGTTAGAAAATACTTTACAATTTCACCCCTTACTATTAGACATGTTTTATAGCGATAAACTGGCTCAATGTCAATTTTTCCATTAAGAGGTTGTTTACACCCCTTAAAAATAATAGGCGGAGTTCTGATCATTTTCACTTTTGAAGTTAAGGGTAAGATGAGCCTAATTCCAAAATTTCATGCAAATCGGTTCACAGTAAAAAAATTCGGAGGTAAGACCGTATTTTTCGCTTCAATGACTGCACTATATGTATTTACAAAAGAAAAGTAGTTTATGTAATATATCAGTTATCTGGTTTCAATACTTTCAATAGCTGTTCCAAAGCTCTGCTTAGTTTGGGATCAGATGGCCGTGTGTAAATAATGTCCCAGGATATTTTTATTCAAAAGCAAATCAAGTGGACTGGTGTATCACATATTTAAAGTCTACAAACAGTAAAATGTTAGTAAGCAGCTCTTGTTAGGCGGACCTCCGAGCCAAACATATTTTAGAGAGAATAGCTTTCTGCCTGCTGTTCACAATGAATTGAACAAGTTATATGGTGACAGCCGTTTTCTTTTTACTACTAGTAAACATTCTACCAGAACCTGTTTAGCTAAGTACTTTGCTGATAATGTTCAAATGTCTGGATATAACTATTAGCTCAATCTCATGAAACAATTAGTTAAATACTCATTACTATAATTAATTAAGCTGAACAGACAGACCAGATATGACTATATTTTTTGGCATTTATTAACTTATTTAGTATAACCAATTGTTGTGTGTAGCTGTAGGTACTGAAAGCTTCCTAAATATAATATTGAGAATGATTCTTACAAAATAATTTAGTACTTATACTAAGAACAGAAGTATAAAATAATCAAGTGTCCTTTATGCCTGAGAACACGTATGTACCCCCCCCCCCCCTCCCTTCTTATCCTTTTCTATTGGATTGGGAGATTAGGAAGGGCGTGAAAAGCAAGCATTTGCCAACCATGCCACCAGATTTCCTAGTTTGGAATTAAAAGAATGTAACATATTCCCAAAAGGAAAATTACAATATAAATAACAGGAGGTAAATAGGTATTTAAAGAATTTTAAATTGAAATTATTCTAGAACCATCCAAATGAGATTGATGAGATAATCAAACAAAAGTGCGTAGATAACGAAAATAAAATTTACACATGTTTACAAGACTAAAATTGAACTCTGTACAATTCTTCATGGTCAATGCAGCTGTACTGAGATACCTACAAGTGTTTTTGTATTAAGTGTTTGAACACGCTTCGTAGGATAGAATCTCATAGTATGTGCCAAGTCTGCTTGAACTTGCTGCCAAAGTCAAATTTTAATGTTAATAGATCTCCCAATGTTTTGCGATTCAGCTTTTTGACAACATTCCAATCTTATCTACTTTTGTGTCATGTATATACATCTGATAATCGGATGCACATTTACCTAAAGTTAATTTTTGGCTAGCTTATAATGGAAGCGGCTTCTTAGAATATTTTTAATTCATCAAAAACTACTGACATTAATATAATAATAATATTCTGGGACATTATCTATACACGGCCATTTGAACCACTAAGCAGAGCTTTTACTATGGAAACCAGATAACTGATATACCTACTTCATATACTATTTTTCTTTTGTAAATACATACTTATATAGATAATTACAAACAGACATGTTCATGCACACAAATATCTGTCCTGGGTGGGAATCGAACCCACGACCTCCGGCGTGAAAAGCAAGCATTTGCCAACCACACCAAAAGACCCGTCGATAATAGTAGGGAAAAGCAATCTTATTACATTGTAACAGGCCAAATGTCTTTTGTGACAAATTGGGTTCATTATATTCCACTGTTAAATACAATAGAAAAATTTATTAAATAGTAAAATACATAGAGATCAGATAGTCGGAAGCATATTTACCTAAAGTTGAGAGTTTTATATTTTAGAATCCTCTAAGAGTACTCCACTAATGGATATTTTGAACTTTGAACTTCCCGGAACCCGGGATATTGTCGATAAAAGTGCTTTCCATAATAGCAACCTCTCAACTTCAGTAAAAATATACTTCCGAATATCCAGTCTCCATATACTTGACCAAATATATTAATTTAAAAAGTCTTTCTATTACTTTTAACCAATGGTATAATAGCTACCACCTAATTTTAATCTCTATTCTGTTGTAATAAAACCAATGAATTAAGAACATACTCTACTGATAAGTAAAGTTTATGGTTTTTGTACAAATTTCACAGTACAAGATACAATAAAATAAAATAATGTCTAAGGACAACTAACACACTGCCATCTGATCCCGAACAAAACAGCATGTACTGTGGGAACCAGACGACTGATAAACATACTCATATATTTCTAAATACATACACATTATAGATAAATTACACTCAGACACAGAACAAATAATCATGATCATACAAAAAATACATCTGGATGGGAATCAAACCCACAACCTCTGGTATCTAATCTGGACCAACAGGCCAGTCTTGATTGACAATGGAATTAATGTTGTTTGCGCTGCTTGTGGCATTCCTAAGATCCTGTCATGAACATGTGGCAGGGAGGGCTGGGCATGAGGTTAGATTAGGAGAAAAACTAGAAAATATCCTCAGTAAAATATCCTATATCTACCTATAACAGACACCAACTTAACTTAGTTTTAAAATATGGAAATCATTCAAAATCGTTGACATTACTCCTAGCTACAGTTTTATGTATAAAAAATGTCTAGTCATGAATATAATAAATAATTCAATGTACAGTTTAACACAGAATTATCCAATTTCAGATCAGTAAATCATGCTGTTAACAAACTCAATTCTGAGGACATATGGATGACAGACATCCATCAGTACCATGATAAGGCTCTGTTTTACCTTAACAATACAAAAACTGAGAAGATCAATAATTGCAACATACATAAGTAAACTCAGTGATTAAGCATTCCTCTAACAACCATTCCTCTAATGCATGTCATTAGAGGAACTTAAAATACTAATAATATACGAGGGCATTAATGGCACTCTTTTCTTTAATGGACCTATTTAAGTAGGTGCATCATACAATAATATCCTGGAACATTATTTTACACACGGCCATCTGATGGCAAACTAAGCAGAGCTTGTACTATGGAAATCAGATAACTGATATACTAACCCAGACACACAACAAACAGACATGTTCATGCACACAAATAGTCCTGGGTGGGTTGGCAAATATTTACCAACCAAGCCAACTGGCCCGTCAAAATAGTAATAAAACCAAATCAACAACAATGGTAACCTTAATAACACTGCTTCATGAGGAACCTATATCTTATAGACAAATTGCTAATCTAATGGTGATTGAATAGAAAAAGGTATAAAGACTTCAACAATGTCAAACTTAAGTACAACAAAAGTTAGTTATAAAAAAAAATTGTAGGAATAATTGTATTCCCATAAATATAAAACAACTTTGTATATAAACAATATCCTACCACTACACACTGTTATTTACAAACATCTACATTACCAGAGAGTAAAAACATGTATTATTTGTAGTCATGACATCTTAAAAAACAAATAAATGTTTCTTAAACATGTATTATTGTACCCCCTACATCTTAAAAAAAAAAAACAAATAAGTTTAATGTCTCCCCCAACCAAGAAGATAGTTCTTTATTGTTGATATGTACAGGGCAAGAAGCATGTGAAGGCAGCTGATTTTGTTATTTCATCAAGATAGATTCAAAATAAACTTGAGCTTCCTAGCATTTTGCAATTTCATTAGGCCCACCTTCACATAATCTATTGGAATAATATAAGCTATGCGGACAGATTTTATCAGTCACATTAAATATCAGAAGAACCTATTTAAAACATACTAATTTATGACGCTTTTTTTTAAACTATTTACTTACTTATGATATGGTTACCTTAGTGAGAGATTTGTTCAAGCTACCCAGGAAGCCTCTAACATAGCTTAATGACTACAACAGTGACCAACAGCTTAATATGCCCTTCAAAGTACAGAAACACTCTAAATTAAACCACTATGGTGGTCACTCATATATTATAGTCTGACCATGAACCTAGTTGCTTGATTTCAATGATAACTTACAGACTAGTGAGAGCATTTGGCTCTTGAGCTATAAATTATTTAATGTCAAAATTGAAACAAGATTTAACCAATGACAACTGGGAATCGATTTTTATTTGAAGACAGAAGAAGTATTTGTTGACATTAACAATAGTAAATCTGGATAAAGTACATGTGAATAGCACAAATATTTACAGCAGAATAGCTAATGTTTTTTGGGGTTTTATGTGCATGTCTCTTTGTTAAGTCATGTTGGTAAAAGAAATGTCAGTTCGTAAATAGCAGTAGTGTAAAACTTGGAATGAAGCCAAATAAGATGGTTACTTTATATAGGTTTCTGGCAAAGTAAAGTTAGTATTTACCTGTGGAGGTGGTGAGGGAGCGCGAGGCGGGTGTGCAGCTACTGGTGCGGGGCGCGACGGTGGCCTTGAGGGCTTGTTGTCTGATAGTCCCTTAATCTGAAGAGACTCTGCGGCTTTCAACAGAGCTGCAAGCTGGTCCTGCGATATATTCACCTCTCCACGGTACATATAGTCCATCATAGCTCGCAGCTCTGCATATTTGACATCTTTTAGGATTATTATTGGATGCTTATCAAATTGCTGTGATAATACACTCTGTAAGAAAAACAAATCATTGGTTGCTATGTTTACTTTTACCATGGTCATGTTTGTAAATATTCTATGCAAACAGGCTGATGCCCCAATGTGTCATTTATGGTTTCTCAAAATAAAACTCATCTCTCAATTTAGACATCAAATTCAAATCAATTATAGTAATTAGTTAATGCAGCGAGCTAGCATGTAATTTAGTTAACAACAGTTAATGGCATGATGTTAGGTAATGTACAGGCATTTAGAAAAAGTAGTTGAGACAACTTTCGGTTGCCAACTCATCTAATGCACATTGCTACCTGCCTAATTGCTAATACATGAAAGCTAGTGGTACAAGTGTATGTTTATTAGAGCACAACTGTGTTGGCTTGCAGCAACTTGTACACATTTGACCTACATAATATCGAGTGTCGAGAAGTACGTACCTCGAAGTAGGGGCTGCATGCCGACAGGACGACTTTATGCGCCTTGAGAGTTTGTCCTTCCGCAGCTAGAGTGCAGTCCACGTGCATGCCCTTCTCCAGGAGCGTGTCGAACACGGACACCAGCGTCGACTGGTGGTTGTTCCACCGCAGGCAGAACTGCTGGTCGTCGTCCATCATATCAGCCACACGCCGCGCCCGCAGCCCTACGGACGATCCAATCCAAGCTAGTACTAGCTATAATAACACCACGCAATAACTAGGCCATTAGGAAAACTTCACTACCACCACATCACTATCGGATTAGCGACGGTAATCACTGTACAGCGTTAATTATCTCACCGAATCGCTTCGTACGATGAGATCACGCCCCAACTTAACTAAATTAACTTTATGGACCACATACGAGTCGTCGTAAGCGACGCGGCACAAAGAAAATGGCCGCTTTTCCAGCGCGACAAAAAATAAAATGGCGACGAAAATTCTAAGTTTTACTATTTTCTGGGCAAACTTTTCATAACATATCTATGCTGCATACATTTATCGCGTCCTAAAGTCTCGACGAACATTGGAAAAGTTGAAAGTCGACAAAGAAACTTCCCAGAAACTTAACTTCGAAAGTTCCTGAGTGGAAATTTTCAAGATGAAAAGTCCCAACAGTAAGTAAGCCCTTATCGGATCGTAACGCTACACCGAAAGATTTAACTGCTTACCTTGACTATTGCATTAACTGTTCCAATGAATTTCAACACTTATTTATTTAGTTTTAATTGCCACTTCAATTTTAACACATTTGCACACCCGCCAGCTTTCTTGAATGAAATTGAAAACACTAAACTAAAACTATGCTATGTTGCAAGTTTAGAGAAAGGCACCTCTACAAAAATCCAAACGAAGTACAAGTTGGAAGCGACGCGACTGACCCAAAATAAGCTCTATTAATGTTGCCACTTGTAAATATTTAGAAAGCTTGAAAAATTTGTAAATGCGTTAATTTACAGTGATGGTTGACACATCACTTAGTTACGAATTAATTAATTACTAAGTTTATATAAGTAGATATTAAAACTTGTTGGGCCAAATTTAAAATTGCGTATTTAGCCAGCCGACATACTGCGTTATGATTATAGAATACCTTGTCCTTGACCTACTTATTGTTTGAGAACATCTCGTGATTTCATATAAACGTAAAAATATATTGATGTATTCTCTAATGTTACGCACTTCATTTGTTATAATTTGTAAAACTAAATCTTAATCATGTACATCATGGACTGTAATATTATGTATGTAGTTCCTAATCGTCACTTTATGGTAATCAACCATGTTATATGTATCAAGTAGCGCCATCTGTTGAACTTATTTACTAAGTGCATGATTCGCTTGGTGAGATGCGCGTGAAGTTGCTATAGATTGGTAGTTATCATCAATTTGATCATACTTACTAATTCCAGCACTGGGATTACATAGAACAGTAGGTACATAAATTATTTGTGAGCATCGGACTGGCGCGGTAAATCTAAACACAGAAATGGTTAAAAAGGTTTTCAATAAAATATACAACTAATATTTAATAATTCGTGATACCTAGGTGTTAACATTTAACATGTGGTGAAATAAAGTAATTGATAATTCTTACACCCGGCCATACTTATTAAATTAATTTGTTATCAATATCATATAGTATTAATAGCCGGTGGTATATATTTATTTTATTTTATTTAGAAGGTACAGTTACAGATATCAGATTATATAATATAAAGTATACAACTATATTAATACATTGTGAGTGAATCTGAAATCCAGTTACAGCTGTACACAACACTTGTAGTAGACAATACTTCTTTGTAAGTTAAATTAGAGTTAATCTTAAGTTAAGTTAAAAAGTACAATTAGATGTAAGTTAATTACTATTACATTTTGTTAAATTGAAGTAAAAAATATTTGAATCTGCTGAAGTTGTCGTGAAATATGTCTGTGTGTGAGCGAATAGCATATAAATGTACCTATGTGAAAAAAGGTAATGAATATTCAATTCTGATTAAATTCTAATCGCCGCGCCCTCGGTATACTTTTCTTTTTCGCTTAAGGAACCTGAAGATGAACAACGCCATCTATCAAAAAAAACCTAGGATATGCTACTTTCATTAGCATAGGCCACAGCATAGGCACGTAATTTGGCTCAGACGTTCTCATTTTATTATCAACTGTGTAATCTCGGTTATATCTTCGAGATTAATGGGAAGTGTTAAATTAAAAAATATATGTATTTCTCTCCCAATAAGTACATACAAGTAGGTATTACGAATTATACATCGGTATTTCGTTTTTGTATATTTTATTATATTTATACACTTGAACTTGATTACTCAACTTTCATTAAATTTTGTGATTGTTTACGTGGCTGCCTTGGGAACTATTTCATTATTTGAATAAAATAATTAAACATAATGACGCCAAAATTTATTTATTACAATAAGTTCGATTTTAGATTTTTATTGCCTTGACTACAACAAACAAACTGCAACAAAATTTACAAACTTCTAGTTTATATATTAATAGTATATATAATAATAGTATATAATCTATATAAATAAAAAGACAAGTCCTGACTGACTGACTGACTCATCAACGCCCAGCCCAAACCCTTGGACCTAGAAAGCCGAAATTTTGCACAAATGTTTGCTTTATAATGCAGACAAGGAATAAGGAAGGATTTTTCGAAATTCAACCTAAGGGGGTAGAACAGGGGCGCTAACTTAGTATGAAACTTTGCCGTTTTTGAAGTTTAAGGAATAAAAATTGGTATTTGGCCTTCCAGTTAAAAATAAAAAATCACGTATTTCAGGGTTTTTGGAAATTCCACCCCCAAGGGCGAAAAATAGGGGATGTAAGTTTGTATGGAAAATGTGACAATTTTTAAGTTAAACGCATGAAAATTGGTATTTGGCCTTTTAGTTAAAAATAAAAAATATATATTTCAGCATTTTTGGAAATTCTAGCCCCAAGAGCGTAAAATAGGGGGTGTAAGTTTGTATGAAAAATGTGACAATTTTTAAGTTAAACGCAATAAAATTGGTATTAAGCATTTCAGTTAAAAATTAAAAATATTTTTTATTCAGGATTTTTGGGAATTCCACCCCGTAGGGCGTAAAATAGGGCATGTAAGTTTGTATGAAAAATGCGACTTTTTTGAAGTTAAACCCATGAAAATTGGTTTTTGGCCTTTTGGTTAAAAATAAAAAAATATTTATTTAATTCTTTTAAATATTTATTTCATTTAGAATTCCACCCCTAAGGGTGACAAATAGGGGATGTAAGTTTGTATGAAAGATGTGACAATTTTGAGGTAAAGGCATGAAAATTGGTATATGGCCTTTCATTTAAAAATTATAAGTATTTATTTCAGGATTTTTGGAAATTCCACCCCTAAGGACGACTAGAATAGGCGATGTAAGTTTGTATGAAAGTCTGTATTTTTTGAGTTAAACGCATGTAAATTGTATTAGGTCTTTCAGTTAAAAATAAAGCAATCCATGGAATAATTTGTTGTTAAAAAAAGGTAATCCAAAACTGATTCAATAGATCGCCACCAACAATTTAAGAAAACTCAAATTTTAAAAAAATTATTTCTTATGCCAAGTAGCTTAAAATATCGTGGTCGATGTCGTCTAAGTAAAGATTTAGCGTTTTATAAGATTCGTAACTTCTTTTTTTTGGTAAATTTTATAACAAATTAAAATAACGACATTTTAATCAAATTGGGATAAAAAACGAATTTATCTAAAATTTGAGTTAGCGTAGTATAAATTGTTAGTGTCGAGATGATCGCACCCAAAAAACATCATCTTAATTTTACTGATCTACAAGTTGACAATTTTGTAACTAGATGGCGTTAATGTCGTTTCAGATCGCAGAACTTAATTGGCATATCGGTTAAAATAAATAAATGCTTGAAATAAAAGGTAGTCCAAAACTGAATCAATAGATGATCGCCTAAATCTCACCCAATATATATGCACACATCTTAATTTTACCGCTTTACAAGTTTATATTTTTGTTAGTAGATGGCGTAATCATCGTTTTAGATCGCGCTATGGTTTCGTTCACAAAATGTCGCAACCTAATCTAATGGGAGTTACCTTTGTGATTAATGCATCGTTGATTATTATTTTACTTTATTTAACTTACTGACTATACTTAAGGACAATTGATATATATTCTTTGATTTTTGCTTGATGATATCGGGTCCTTTTTGTAAATAACAGTAGCAAAGTAGTCTTTCATTTATTTCTTACTAAGGTTATTTATAGGTTAGGTTTTATTCAATTTATATTGCTTATTTGTTTTAAAAGTTATATTTATTAGATTAAGCTAGAAGTAAGTAATTACATTGGTCATCATTCAAAATTGTCGCGGACAAAGTCGTGGGCACCAGCTAGTATTATATATTTACGCGTGACGAAGCAGTTAAGTCAGTCCTCGCCACTTCTGTCCTAGGTTCAATTCCCGCGCACAACAACTTATTGTGTGATACAAAAATAGTTGTTCTGAGGATGGAATGTACTTTGAGTCCATCAAGTTAAATTTTTGTGAAGTACTCCGCAGTACATGGACTCATTTCTCTAATGCGGGCGATGTATTGCCTCGTAGAAGCCATTACCAATTATTCTTCTTATGATGAACATATCATAAGAAGAATAAATGGTAATAATAAAAAATTAAATGAAATCGACAAATAAGCAACTAAGTATAGTAAAATTAAGTATATGCGAAAAACGTAAAGTTTTATTAGTTTATTGAGTACTAATAATGGAAATAAATTCATGAAATATTTTTAATTTTTATATTTCTAATTCTTCTTCTTACAAACTTTATTTAGTTAGGTAAACACTTTTTATCGCTTTAAATATCTTTATCACTTCTCTTCTTATCTTTTAACATTTTTGCGCAATCTCTTTGTTCTAAACTCCTTAATAAATTAGGTTTATAATAATGATGTATAGTATATTATCATAGTAAAGTATTATTAGTATTTTAACAAATATATATTTATGTACAGACGCCAGATGTATTCAGCTACCCCAATCTGTCAAATTTCTTTTATAGATTTTCAACTTTACCACAAAAGCATAAGGTTCACTTTCAATTGCGGAAATTTGACGGATTCGATAGCTTGATGTGCTGGCGTCTGTGCCTCATACATAGACCGTACGTAAAATACTTTAAACATTTGATACATAGTAAGTATACTTACAACTACCGCCTTTTCTATCTTATTTTTTCTTTGCCCTCCCAACGGTTGACTGGAAAATATCGCTACAAAGCGATAAGACGGCCGATTGTAGTTTTATTTGCTTATTGTGAAATTATTTATTGTGTTTTCTGGTGTTATATTTAATTGTTTTTAAACTGTATCTAACTAATAACACGTAGACCGTGGGTGAACGTGCGAACGAATACTTTGGCGCTCAAATACTTATTTAAGTTAGTTAAATACCGTTACTGTTATAAAATAAATCTTATTGTAAATTATTTCCTACAATCTGTGTACCTAAATATCTATATGTACCTAGAAATAGTTTAAATTAATTATATATTACTACGAATATGTTCTGACTATTTACAAGCGCTTTTTTAAAGTCTACTTGAATAAAAACCTTTTTTATTTATTTTATTTAAATGTATGTAACATAATTATTAGTTAGATAGAGTACAGTTTAAACATGATTTGACGATATTTTTATTTAATCAACCGGCCAAGTGCGAGTCGGAAACACGCACGAAGGGTTCCGTACCATTATCTATAAAAACGAGCAACAAATTCACGTTTGTTGTATGGGAGCCCCCTTAAATATTTACTTTGTTTTGTTTTTTAGTATTTGTTGTTATAGCGGCAACAGAAATACATCATCTGTGAAAATTTCAACTATCTAACTATCACGGTTCATGATATACATAGACAGGTGACAGACGGACAGACAGACAGAAAGCGAAGTCTTAGCTCAGAAGTTAGCACTATAAATTATGTTAGTAAAATGTTAAGAATATTGTATGCGCGAGCCTTATATCGGTTCCGATCGTCGTAGAGGTGTTCCCGTCATTCTAACGTGTGGCGCAACGGCTAAGACAGTCGCCTCGCCACTACGTGTCGCGGGTTCGAGTCCCGCGCTGGACCACTATTTGTGTGACCCATAAATAGTCGTTCTGAGTCTGGGTGTAATTTGTGTCCGTCTATTATATGTTTGTAAAGTACCCCGCGACACAGGTATTAAATTCCCTAACGCGGGCGTTGTCTTTTACAAAAAGAAAAAAAAAATATTGTCTACTTCTGTGACATAATAGAAAGGGGGATCAGCAACACTTGTTTCGACTCCTCGGGTGTTGCGAGTGGCCATAGTCGGCGGAGATCATTTACCATCAGGTGACCCACTTGCTCATTTATCGCCCTCAGATATAAAAATTAATAGATTTTTATAATGTATGTCGTACCTAAATAAAGCTCACGGCACATTTGCACAAATAAGTTTACACTGAGTGGGCGGGAAAACAAAGCGTTCTTTTAGCGGTTTCATATTTAATACTCTGTGTATCTATGGTACTAATTACTCTAAATGGTATGAATTATTCCTCCTTTATGAAATCAGTGGGTGTGGATAATGGATTTAATATGGCGGCGATAGGCAACGCCTGGATTTTATATCTTTACTAGCTGTGTTCCGCGGTTTTACCCGCATTAAACTTTATAAATTATAGCCTATGTGTTAATTCAGGGTGTCAGCTAACTCCACAGCAAATATTATTTAAATCGCTCCAGCCGTTTAGACGTGAAGAAGTAACAAACATACACACTTACAAACTTTCGCCTTTATAATATTAGTGTGATAGGTAGTTCAAACACATATAAACCACAAGCTGAATAATTTAGACCAATTCCTATTTCTAGCTGTTGTCAAACCATTGATGTATAATCTATTTTAGATAGAATGTATCCCTCTCGCCATAAGTGGGAATTTCATCCGCAAAACCTGGATGAATGATCGTCTACCACCCAGCGCGCAGCGTTCCTCAAGAATCTATTTACCTCGTACTACTACTCTGAAATAATTCAACTGTGGGGGTATTTCTGATCCGGTATGACATTGCAAACCTTCAAGAAGCGACCATATTCCTTTTATTAAAGGCCGGCTACGTACTTGCACCCCTCTGGTGTTGCGAGTGGCCATGGGTAGCGGTGATCACTTACTTTCAGGTGACGCACTTGTTCATATGCCTGGATAAAAATCGGTGCGCATTAAAAACATGTTTTGATTTTTTTTCTAGTACCTACAATATCGGAACTTATGAGTCTTGTAGTAGTGGGATAGTTGTATAAATTGTATTGGGTGTGAGAATGTAATCCGTGTTTATTAATATTAGTTCTAAGTAAAAATTGTTACTAACAAGTGGGCCTTGTTGACTGCAAATATATGTTTTTATTTATTAAGTAAGTTAGCCAAGCACGTCAAGCTACGTAAAGAAACCTGAAGAAATTATAGATGAAGTTAAAAAAATATATAGTAATACTGCAACTATTCAGCATAGTAACTAGCGGAAGTCCTAAACTTTGTGTAAGAGTTTTAGGGTTTATACCAGTTGATGATATTACTATTGGTACTTTGTGGACCTTTTAGTTTATATAATTTATGAACCTATTAGTTTTGTTTATATATCTATTAGCCATATATTGTTTATATCATCCAGCGACCATCACATGATCAGCGGTCAATCTAGAAAGGGGACGCTGGACTCTTCCGGTTCGTAGTCTCTACTCACGCAGAATATTTTGCCCCAGTGACTGTCGGTTCTACGAGCTATGTGCCCCGCCCACTGTTACTTCAGCTTGGTAATTCTTCGGGCAATGTCAGCGGTCGTTTGGTTCGCCTGCGGATTTCGACATTTCTGATACGACTGAGCTTAGCCTCCCCATTGCTCTTTGGGTGACCTTGAGCCTTATTATGACGCTTAAAGGAAATCTCTTGTTCACTGGCAACACATACTGGTCGGAGATTATCGACTGGAGGCACTGCGGTATTTGGGACGAGTAGATGTTACGTAGCTTCCCGAACGCTGCCCAACCGAGTTGCATTGTACGATTGATTTCCTTCTCTAAGTTGGACATACCTAGTTGGATGCTTCGTGCTAGATAAATATAGTTCTCTACAACTTCTAGTGTAGTCTCCAACCTTCACTTGAGTGGTTGCAGCATGGAATTTCCACATGATGTTTGTCTTATCCGTATACTTATAGATTTTTTTAGACCCACTTGTTTAGAGACTTTGCTGAGGTCACTGAAAATTATACCGAGGTCTTCCAAGTTCTTAGCCCTAAGAACTATCATCAGCAAATCAACAAATTTAATTGCCATTGACATTGATGCCAAAGCCTTTCCAGTCCAGAAGCTTGAAGCAGTATCTTCCAAAGTAACAGTGTACAGTTTCGGAGACATAACATCTCTCTGTCTCAAGCCGCGTAACTGGTTAGGTCCGTCCGTCCGGCTGTCTTGTCCGTTCCAATTGGAAATGAAGTATATACCTACATTATTTATGAGGCTGGTTCATGGTTCTTTTTCTTCCCATATAATACATCAGCTGTTGGTTATTAGGTACATTTTGTTTATTTTTATTTTACACGTTCAGATTCAAGTTTAGACTCCTTAAGTTACGTTTATACTATTTATGTTACGCCTTGTTTATTCAGATACATTGTACTATAGCGATAGCGACTGAGAACTTACTAACATCTATGCTAATATTATAAAAGAGATAACGTTTGTTAAATGAGTTTGTGACGTTGTAAGGGGTAATCTCTGGATATACTGAACATATTTCACCAATAGAAAGCTACTTTATTGTGGAGTGTCATAAACTATGAAAAATTCCAAAATTAATAACGCATCTTTACTTAATTTTGAATATTGTAATCCAAGTTGCGGGACAAACGGGCAGGGACAAAAATATTTATAACGCGGAACGAAGTCCGCGGGCACTGCTAGTCTGTTAATAACTTCAAAGTGACTCTAGTCATCTAATATCGTCAGGGAGTTAGTTATTAAATGACAACGACGTATAGGTACGCATTGACACATAGTAGAATTCCAATTGCGGGTAGGAAGTACAACAAGGTTAATAATGTCCACATGACCAAATTACGACGGCGGCGGCCAATCTCATGGAGACTAGTCTGCGCGGGACTTATTATAGTGCACAAGTGTGTGCGGAAACACAGGGACACTTTCCATTCCATCACTCTCATGATCGATGAATAAAGACACGACCGGAAAGAGATCAGGTTCAGGAGCGGCTTTACGTGCTCTCCGAGGCACGGGGGTGTAAATACCGCCAACTTCCAGACTTCGGGCTATTGCTGTGAATTTTGTTACAGAAAATCCCGAAGTCACTTTTTTTGTTTCAAGTTCACTTTGAAGCAACAATATTACATAGTAGCCTTATACTATGTAACATATACATACACAATATGACAATCAGCTGACGCATTTAGTATGGGTAACTAATGATAATATTTTCGTATTTGACAAACTGTTTTTCTGTAATTTATTAAGTTTTGTGAGTAGATTGCTAAAATTTCCTTGTATTGCTGTTACTGGTTGTACAGTGACAATTGTCTATGTGTCTTTTTATAGGTCTCAAGAAAGCAAGGCTTATTTGCTACTATCATGTAATAAGTAGCTATTTGCTATCCTTCGTAAAATAACATCGTAGTTTCGTGTAAGCGAAGTAGTGGCTCAAGAGTTTGACCCACGGTCGCCAACCTTTGACCGACGAACGATAAATCTTGTCCTTATCTGTAACATAAAATGCCTTGTTTTATTTTGTGAAAATATACTGGCGATTTATTAGGTATATTACTGTAGTTATCTCGAAAGCTGTGTGTACCGCTCGGTTTACTACTTCCGGGGTTATTCGATAGTTCCGTTATAGAATTTTAGGTTGATTAGTTTACGCCAATCATTTTTATAATATTTTTAAATACCTTTAGCCATTTGATAAAACAAAGGCAATGTATACGATATTTGAAAAGGCGCTATAACATTGAATGTTATAAGGAAGTAAGAAGCAACATTTTCCTTAAAAAGTACATCCTGCGCTCGTCCCCCCAGAGCTTTGTCGCTTCGTTATAAAAATCAATAGCATTAGTAAGTTCGTACAAACGAATTATACGAATCTCTTTGTGTGCGTCACCGGGCCTTCAGTGTGCGAGAAACAAAAAAAAACCACGAGCGAAATTCTTGTAATAAAAATCAATCGGAGCGGAGAGAGAAGGCGCCGCGCGGGGCGCCGACTGGTCGGGCGCCGTGGGGACCACCCCTTGCCCCCCTGCATACCTACAACTGCTATAATGCACCTACCCTCCCTTACCCACTCATCTACACCCAATTTTTGTAGGTTCCTCATATTTCCTGTTCCGCGAAAGTTGTATAGGCATGTGTGACAAATCTTAAAAGTTTACGGAGTTTCCAAAGCTATTTTCGGTCGACTTATGGAGTTTCTGGCGACCTTGAGTGGCATGAGAGCTAGGGAGCGACGGTTCGGATGGCGCGGTGCGGCGGCGGCGTGCGGCCGGTTCCCGGCAAAAAGGCGTTTGTTTTTATTTCTTTGGCGCGGAAAAAAATGAGCACGCGCCCGCCCTGCACCTCCTAAACATGCGCCACGCAGCGACGCAGACTCGGCCGGGTGTGTGCCGAATTCACTTTCATTTGCGACATCTCATCGTTTCCCGAAGGTCACCGTGCAGCCGCGGGTCGTGCCGGGTCGCGCTGCATGTGTGTCGCGGGCGAGTGCTTGCGGCCGCCACCGCTGACCGACTAGGTGAGTCGAGTGAGTTTCGCGCCCCCGTCTTCGCCTATTCCGTTTCCGTCGCGTTTATCGGCACCCGTTTCGCGCCGTCCTTCGCCGTGTGCCGCACGCCGGGAAGACGGTGAAAGTGAATGTGTTTTCGTATCTGGCGGTGTGTCGTCGGGGTCGCGACGTGCGCTGCGGCCGCGGCGATGTGAGCCGACGACGGAGAGGGTTAACCGCGCAACTTTACATTCACTACTTCTCCACCTCTGACAGGTGATGGCGCACGAATATACACGCTACCCGCGCTATCTTAAAGTCGTTTATTCTTAAATCTTATAAGTATCGCACGTAAAAAGTTTCGGATCGGTCACGCGCGAATTTCGTTTCTGTTGGAACTAGTTGAAAGTTTTCATCGAACTTAATAATACATTCATCGGCGACATGCACGAGGGCTTGAAAACAAACAAAACTAAAAAAGCTCGGGAGACGGTCTGGCCCGCGGCCGACAGAAAGAGAGGGGACAAAACTTTGCACTCTTCATTTGTGCACCAATCGAGAAAAAATTCAATAAAGCTTGCTTCCTTTTGTCTAATTGCCTATGTACTTATAGTAAAAAAAAATGTACTTATAACATGCCGATTGTTCGATTCCTGCGACGTCGCCGGGAGAACATCCCCAGCGGTGTTGTTTACACCTGAAATCTCCCTGGCATGCTTCCGTTATTGGAACTGTCGATATTTTGAACTGCAATATAATTAGTTTGATTTAATGGCAAATTACTGAGGATTCTTGGCAATAAGAAGTCCTGCTTCTGTTGACGCCAGATGAATTAGGAGAATATTTAAGACGAAGATTGAAGTCTCGTATTATCTGGTTGTCCAGGAGATGCCCGGCTACGGACTGTTCCAAGTGAAATGCGAGCCTCTGTCCGAAGAAGAAGATAGCAACTCACAGTTCGCGCACACTTACGACTATCTGTCTATTCAGGTACGATCATTACTATTAATTAAAAGTGTACGTTTCTTTAGGCTCGTTTTCTTGGGAGGTAGACAGTTTTTGTTAGGTACATGTTCGTGATTTAGTGATCTTTCTGAGCTTAATTCCGCGTTAATGTGTACATATGGTATGTGCTAATAATAATTTGATCTAAGAATAAACTTGCTATTTGTTATCGCTGCGACTTATTAAAACGAAGAGATAGCAAAACTGATGAATAGCAAGATTTATTTACTTAGGTATTGGTATAACTATCTGTGATTTATATGCGTAGCTTTATGTCAAAAAATTGCGAACACCAAACGGAAACTTAAGGAATGGTGTTTAAAAAGACAGTTATATCAATATTGAGAAATAATTTTCGTCAACCATCATCCTTTGGCGACAGCTCAATAAAATAATTACCTACTACTCGTCTACTCAATTCGCATTTCTTGAGAAAAGTGCTATAAAAGCCTACATACCATTATTTCCTGTAATCATATTCGATAACTGAAGAGAATATTATTTATTTATCTAACGATATAATTACACAATGAAACTTAAAAAAAACGTTGATATTATTTATTATGGTTGGTTGGAAATGGCAAATATATCTAATGGCATTAGATTTATAGCGCACTAGTGATGGACCCTGGCTTTACACTGGTGATACCTAGATTGAAAGATAAATAAATATTTCAAATGTGAACTTAACGTAAAAAAGCAATTTTGATAACTAGTTACCTTATTTACCTTATTACATTATTGTATTTTATAAGGTATCACTAGTTTGACCATTAATGTTCAACTGAGCTACAAGCCACGTATATATTAATCTACTCTTTGGAATCATTATATTTTTTTTTCTTTAACTACCCCATTTTGTTTAATATTTTTCTAGAGACATAACTTGTGTATTGTAAATTAAATTAAGTAACCGCCCGATTAGTATTTAAGAAACTTTTGTTTAATTTGTTAAATATGTTTCTCATATAAGTTAATTGTATTCTTTTGAGGAATAAAGATCTTAAACCAGATCTTATTCTTATTATTTTTGAGAATAGAATCCAGCTATGTCGCCGATAATGTATTTTTATAGGTGAAACCAAGGAAGTAGTAATTGAAATTTTAATTTTATGTTTATAATATTAATAAGAATGTCATGTTGTAGATTTTTTACTTGCTCATAGGTATAAAGCAACCTTTTTGCTTCTAGCTTCGTCCAGTCAAATTAGAGTCGCCGCGGAAGTATAATGATAGTGTTCCCGACTTGCTTCAAGAACTACAGGTATTTAATGAGATTTTTATTTAAATGTAGCTATATTTGTGTTTAAAGTGTTTCTGAGATAGAATAAGATTTTTTGTGGAGCCTGTAAGAAACAGGGTCACTAAACGCTTCTCCAGCGTGCGTGACCATCATGCTTCAACCGCTAATTAAGTTGAAAAAGATGTTTTAAAATAATAAGATGTTTTAAAATTAGCTGGAGGGTAGGCAGGTAACGATACAGTCTATGCTGATAGTTGTGTTTAAACTGTGAGCTATGTAATCTACTCCTTACTCACTTACTTATCGTTTGCGTAGTGGTGCGATTATTTTTGTCAGGACTAGTCCCTCCCTCTTACCCACCACTGCAACTCCTGTAAGCCAGGATCAACAGTGGCACACAATGAAATGACACTGAGCGGTGAGGCTCAGGCATGTCCCGGGGAATCTCTTTAACTGTCTTGGATCCCGCAACGAATTTAATCAGAAAGAAACAAGGAGGAGTTAGAAAATTAATAGTTCCACTTCCCTCCGGAGCAAAGTGGGAGACAGAATGATATAAAGAGGCTATAGCCTCATAAGACGAGAGAATAGCAACTAGAGAAGCCAGCTGCAAAAGCACTGCGGATCAATTTAAGGGTCCTAAGTGAGCTGTTATATTTGATTCCAAAAGTAGGTATGGCAAAAGCGCTTAAACGCACGGAAGATGTTCCTTGTAATAAACCGTATAATAAACTACTCCATAACTATGGCTTAAAGACTGTAGTCTAATGACTAAACCGGGTTCAACAGCCGGAGAACTTCTGAAATTAAACCACTTTGGTGGCGCCCATCTATGGACTGACCGGGAGTCTTAACTTGCTTAACCTCATCCATCACTAACGGCTGGTGAGAGCATCTAGCGATCTACTTTTGCTTTTAATTTTCTTAAAGATGTTATATAACATCTAAATTTATATTATTTTTTATGAAAAACTGCCAGGAAACTGTAGGAATCCTTTCTAATATTAAAATATACTTAAGATTAATTCCAATTTTCATATGTGTTGACTAGAACAACTCAATCCCAAGCACTTTTGTCACTTAAATAAATAATAAAGAAATTTTGTAATATTAATGCCCTGCTGCACAATTTGGCTTTAATAATTCTTTTAAACTGATTCGTAGACAATTCTCTAATATCATTGGGAAGTTTGTTATATAATCTTATACATTGCCCCACAAAAGAGTTACTTGTTGTAACTCATAGTACCTCACTCATTCAAGTAACAACTTGAATCCATATGTCGTGAGTGAGGTGCTTTACAAACATATAATTGTCTATTACTACACAGTACTTATGGGTCTTACAAATATTTGTCCTGTGTGCGAATCGTGGATACGAAGTGGCGAGGCGATTGTCTTAATGCTGCGTCACACGTGCATTCGAAACATAAGTTAAATATATGCCACATGGCTTCCTGATGTCAAAGGGTCATTGAAAAATACCGTAGGTACATTTGAATGAATTCCAATACTCTTCTTATATAGGTACAGGTAGATGAAACCATTATTACCTCTCAATAAACCTCGTAGATATTATTACTTGGTACAATGAACTCAGGGTGAGACGGAACTTTGCTCTGGCTGCGTATGTGGTAAAGCTATTGCGTGGTGAGGCACACAATCCAGGGGTTCTGCGTCACCTTAGGCTACAGGTGCCGGACCATTACGTGTGGAAAAGGCGGCGTCCACAACTGCTTGCCGTACCGGTGGCTAGGACCAATCTACTGGCAAAAACCTCACTCACCCGAGCAATTAGGTTAACTAAAGAAGTACACGAAATAGTGGATATATTCTTATGTAATTTGAGTGAATTCGTAAAGATCCTATTAAAGATCGTTAGTTGCATGAATAATTAGTTAAAAAATTTAGATCAATAAGTTGTTTATAAAATTAATACCAACACTATCGCATTAGGTCAAGGCCTGTAATGATAGGTGTTAAGGGGAGAAATAAATAAATAAATATCATTAATGTATACATGACTATTTTTTAGGGTTTCGTATCTAAAGGGTAAAACGGGACCCTATTACTAAGGGAATCGATAACTTCTATCTACCCCTAAGGGGATCGGGATAGAATAAAAACCAGTGGGGGATAGTACAAAAGATCCTGAAGGGTCGAAGTGCTGTACGCAAGTACACCCCAACAAAGACAAGATAAGGGAATCGAACCCGTGACATGAAGTGGTGCAGCGACCGTCTTAACCGCTGTGCCACACGTGAAGTCCAGATCATGATACAAGAGGACAAGAAAATGATTATTGAGTTTTGTTTTTTTTTAATTTAGTTATATTGGTATTCGTTTCACCCGTCTCTCTTGATAGTCCATATAACATAATTTTTCTCCACCTCATATTTACTAATACGCTCCATAACCTTACTGTATAACAGCGTGTAGAAAGCGCAAATTATTCACCACATAGTTTTTGTTCTTATGTATTACTAACCAAAAATGAGTCATGATACTTGAAATAAGAGTTATTATTATTATTTATTATAGCTCTTAAAGAAATCCCATTAAGAAATTCATCTACGGACTACATCAACATTTTACAAGGTGTATCATAAATAGTAATAGCTTAATCTACCGATGAAACGAAACCACATACAAAACGGTCACCGTGGCCTAGTTGGTAGTGCTCCTGCCTACGAAGCTGGTGGTCCTGGGTTCGAATCCCGGTAAGTGCAAATATTTGTGTGATGAGCACGAATATTTGTTTCTCAGTCATGGATGTTTTCTATGTATATAAGCATTTATCTATCTATATAAGTATGTATATCGTCGCCTGGTACCCATAGTACAAGCTTTGCTTAGTTTGGGGCTAGGATGACCTATGTGACATTGTCCCTAAAAAAAATACATAGAAAAAATATTAACGATCAGCTGATGCAATTTGATGGGGCGCAAAAAATAATCATATTTCATGAACTGGGTTTGTTTAATAATTTCAGTTTCATGGTAAGTGTTAAACATCGGAAAGAAATTAAACATAATATAACAATAATGCGCTGGTAAAAAGAAACACTATGGTTTATTATATTATTTTGTAATAGGCAAACTGTGGACTGCCATTAGGTATAGACGTATAAAATTTATAGTAGCACAAGTTCCAAAAAAGGTTCGATTCTTAACAGTTAGATTACGAGCAACAGTCACTGCAAGCGCTGAACATTCAGCCTGATTATCAAGGCATCTATTATACTTAAAGCAATAAACACAAATAATGTGTACATTTTATTTGCTTCTACCAAAGATATTATATCTTTGGCTTCTACATTGTTGAAAGTAGGTACATTCTGAGTGAATTTGTGGAATTCAATAATCATATTCTTATTGTTTATTTTTATTTAATTGGAAGTGTCAATTTAATCAATATGAAAGAAAAGCAAGAATAACATAAATTTTAACGCCCCTGATATTCGTCATAGTGTATAGTACTAAATTAGTTAAACACTTTCATTTGATATATATTAAGGGAGTTGTGTAATAATACCTCTATGTATGTTATTCACCATTTTGTGGTGGCGGCCATCTTGGACCGATTTTCATCAAACATAGCTAAGAAAACTCCCGACTAATTCACCTTTCAAATAAAAAAAAACAAAATCAAAATCAGTTGCGCCGGGGGTTAAACAGGATTATTCCTAACTAGCAGTGCCCGCGGACTTCGTTCCGCGTTATAAATATAATTTTGGAAGTTATATTTTATATATATATATATATATATATATATATATATATATATATATATATATATATATATTTAGTTCAACATTTCCATGCGCTCTCATAATATCACCAAATCTATACATATAATAAAATCGTAGGAAAGTCAAAACTGTACATTGAATATTTTTTTAAAAGGATACTTGGGGCGTGATATTCAATAGATATCGAAGCCAAAAATATAGTTTTTAGATTTTTTGTCTGTTTATCTGTTTGTCTGTATGTATGTCCGTAAACTCAAAAAGTACTTCATTTACTTAAAATTTTGCATGAATATTACTAAGAGGTCGGGTCAACATATAGGCTACATATTATCACGCTATCACATACGGGGGAGGAGCTATGATACTTTGTAAAGTTTATGCGGGTAAAACCGCGGGGCACAGCTAGTACAATATAAATGGCAAAAATCTAACGTATATTAACTGGAAACAAACGAACGTTGTTATTTTCTTTATCAAATAATATGAAAGCTGTTTATGTGTGTCCTGTGTGTTTATCCATAATAATACTATGATAATGATTAAATTATATTCCAGGCGATAATTTAAACACCAAAGAAAGAAGATACAATTTTACTTTAGTTAGTATTAGTTGAATCATAATGTAATGCTAAAGTCTATGTGGCCTGTAATAAAATAAAATAAAATAAATAAAAAAGGTTTTTATTCACGTAGACTTTAAAAAAAGCGCTTGTTAATAGTCAGAACATGTTTGTAGTAATATAGTTGTATACATTAGATATTATTTCTAATAACATAGATATTTAGGTACATCTTGTATGAAAACATTTATAAAATTTATTTTATTACAGAAATGATATTTAGCTAGCTCGTATCAAGTTATTGTCAAGAGATTATGTTTAATTATCTAGTTTAAGTCTAATATTTTTACTACATATTGTCAATGGTTCTGTCTATATTAAAGGTATTATTATTATGACGGACCTTGTGTTAATAACGACAGTCGCGCTTTAATGCTACCACCGGATCCAATGCGCCCCAACTGAGAAGACCCAGCGAAACAAACTCAGTGGGTTAATCTACTACCGGTTTCAACACGACCCAGTTGAGACGGTCCGGCGAAACATACTCAAGCGGGCATGAACACGGGATTTGGTCCAATTAGAGTAATTATTTAGTAGGCAAACACAATATATGCTCGATCGGTTGTCTGAATGCTTATTATTTTAGATTATATTTAGGTATACAAAAGAAAAACTTCGAAACAATAACATTATTCATTTTGAGACAGAGTCAATAATTTTAAATTAAGTATATGATAGCAATCATTTACAGATAGTTCACGTAACAACAAAACATTCAGTCAAAAATAGCAAAGCAATTATTAAAAAACAACACTAAATAGTTCTATAAACTGGCAAACATTGACTGCTGCAGTGATATTAATTCCGTAGCTACATATAATTCAATTAAAGGATAAATGCCTACGCCAGTTCCATTATTGAACCCAAGGCCGAATTGAGGAGTAAATGTAAGCTTATGTATTTCGCTGTGTATTTAATTCGCTGCTAAGTAACTGCGTAAAGTTCACTTTTTGACTTTTATTGGCCTAGATAAATGCTGTTATACGAGTATATACTAACACATGACTAATAGCGTAAAAAATTATCTGTGTAGAACGTCAAGCATTAATTAAATCTAAGTTAAGTAGGTAACTTTTTGTTCTGTCTTAAAATTATCAATTTTTAAGTACATGCGTTCCGTAAATAACACTGTCGCTGATAGTGTACAGCATTACTAAATGCTGAATAACAGTGACATCTGTGGCACGAATGCCGTACTTCATAGAATCACAGTACAGAAAGGATTATCGTATACTTGTAGTAAAGTTACACCCAGAATCACAACATTTATCGTTTTCACCTCAGAGCATTAAATACTATTTTAGATATCTGTGGTTTTCACTCTCCGGGGAGAAAACAAATAGCGCTGAAGAAACAACAACCAAAAAATAAAACCAACGTCTCACTGTTTTATTTTTGTCTCATTCGGACACTCTCTTCTCGGATATTTCTAAATCTTAGCATTTTCATACAAACCTCCTGACAATGAAGTACACATAAAATAAAGATTTATTCAATTTGGTGCAGTCGATTGGAATTTATGAGCGCACAAAAATTTCAGTGATTCATTTTTAGGGTTCCGTAGCCAAATGGCAAAAAACGGAACCCTAAATAGATTCGTCTTTCAAAAGTCAAAGTCAAAGTCAAAAGTTTATTTGCGACTAAGTGTTGTACAGACCTTATCTAATAATAATATTAGGTACAAATTTCGCTCTTAGTGGCCTTTTGCAGGCATTGCAAGTTTAATTATTAAAATTAGGAATAAATGTCCTTTATCTCAATTGCGTTATTTGTTTTTGTTATATAATTCTATTTTTTTAGTGATATAAATATTAGTAATTTAAAGTTTGTCTCTATATAATGCAACGATGATCACTATAATTAACAATTGTCTAAATAATCTAAATATACGTCTAGGGCATAATTCAAATAAATCTAAAACTAAATCTAAAATAAATTAAATAGGATGTCCATTAATTTATATTTTCTCATAGCACCAAGTAAAATGTCAAGATAATTTTGAAGTAGATATAAAATTTAAATTGGTTCATACATTTTTATTGAAATAATTATATTGGAATTAGGTATGTCGTTTTTCTAAATATTCTTTGTTTGAGTAAAAGCAGTTTTTTAATAAGAATGTTCTTAATTTTTTACCGAATGCTACACAATGGGTTTAATTTTTTATGTCAGGTGGTAATTTATTAAATATTTTTATCGCCATATAGTGTGGGCTTTCATTTAGCATTTTTATTCTAGATGGTGGAAGATATAGTCTTTTTTTGTGACGTGTGTTTCTCGTATGCGTGTCTTCGACTTTTGTAAATGTGTCTATGTTTTTACGTACAAAGAGGCATATGTCTTGGATGTATATTGATGGTAGGGTCAATATATTGTATTTGATGAAGTAAGGCTTACAGCTTTGGGTGTTGTCTATGTGACTTATGATTCTTACACACTTCTTCTGCATTATAAACAGCTGAGTCGCCTCCACACTATTTCCCCACAGCATAATGCCATACCTTAACCAGGAATATGCGTAAGCATAGTAAGCAGACAGGGCGGTGTTTGTATTAGTGTTTTCATTAATTTGGAAGAGTGCGTAAGTAAATTTCGATATTTTGGATTTAATTTCTGTTATATGTGTTTTCCAGTTTATATGTGTGTCGATGTGTAATCCTAGTAGGTTAAATGTTTCAACGGTTTCTAAAGGTGTGTTTTGGTAGGTTATGTTTGTGTTGAGGGGTGGTTTCTTGTAAGATCGGAATTGCATAGTTTTCGTTTTATTGTAGTTTATTTCCAGGTTGTGTTCTTCTAACCAGGTAGTGGCAGTGTCCAATGTTTCTTTTATAAGTGGGATAGGGTCCTCATTATTTTCACATTTTATTAATATTGAAATATCGTCCGCGAAGAGCACCGGTACAGTATTGTCTTTATTAAGTATTTTTGGAAGGTCGTTTATGTAAACTAGAAACAATATGCAGCCCAATACACTGCCCTGTGGAATTGCGCCAGTTAGTTGTATTGTTTCTGAACGTATGTTTACAATTTCATTCTTGTCTGTATCGAAGCTTTCTATTTGTACAATTTGAGTTCTATTTTGTAGATAAGATTTGAACCAATGGTAGGCATGTCCTCTAATACCTGATCCGTATAGCTTGTTTAGAAGTATATGATACGAGACTCTATCATATGCCTTTGACATGTCGAGTAGTAACCCTATTGCATGTTTTTTATCGTTTATGCTCTGTAGAGCTGTTTGCACATAGTTGTATACTGCTAACGTAGTAGATTTTGATTTTCTGAATCCATTTTGTCTGTCATCAAGTATGTTATTTTTTTCTAAGAATTGATTTAGTCTAATGCACATCGCCTTTTCAAAAACTTTTGAGAAGGTGGGCAATAGAGCTATAGGCCTGTAATTGTTAGGTGAGAGTGTGTCGCCTTTTTTATGTATGGGTTTTACAAGTGATATTTTCAACGCATCCGGAAATTTTCCTTCGTAGAAACTTTGATTTACTAAGAGCGTGAGGGGAGTAGAGAGTTCAAGTGCGCATTTTTTCATCAGGATAGGCGGGATTTCGTCTATGCCACAACTATGTTTATTTTTGGTTGATTTTATAATTTTAGCAATTTCTATTTGATTTACAGGTTGGAGGTACATAGAATAAATTGGGGAGTTTTTAGCTGGTTGTCCTGCAGGTTTTTTATTTGGTCGGTTATTTTGGCTTTCGCCTATTGTTGCAAAAAATACATTGAAATAATTTGATATAATAGTAGGGCATTTGGTAATTTTATTGTTTATGTTTAACGATATATTGTTATGATTGTATTTTTTAGTTTTACCATTATTTGTATTTATTATTTTCCACATGGTTCTTGTTTTGTTGTCTGATTTTTCCATCTGTCGTATGTATGCTTTTCTTTTTGAAATTTTAACACTTCGTTTCAATATGCGGCAAAATGTGTTGAAATATTTTCTTATTACGTGACTGTTTGTTTCATTTAAGATGACTTTTAATATTCTTTTATGATGGCAAGATTTTTTCAACCCAGTAGTTAACCAGCTTTTTTTTGTGATGGAATTTAGTTTTATTTTTCGTATTGGTATGTGTTCATTTAGGATTTCGTTAATTGTTAACATTAAGTTGTTATAGTTTGTATTAATGTTCTTTTTGTGATCTATTATGTTTTCCCAGATTAAAGTTTTCAATGAATTTTTAAAGAGTTCCATATTGGAATTGGAAAAAATCTTTTTTTTATGTACCATGTCTTACTTTTCTGTTTGGCGTCAAGTTTTAGTTTTGCATTTATTGCTTTATGATCTGAAATTCCGTAGTCCTGGACATTTGATTTAATTTCATCACTTTTGTAATTGGTAAATAATAGGTCGATACAAGTAGCGCTATATTTCGTTACCCTCGTGGGTTCCTCGATTAACTGTCGTAAATTATGTGATTGCATTCGGTCTAAAAAGTCTTGAGTTTGTCTATCATTATTTTGAATATTTATATTGAAGTCCCCACCTAACAAAATATATTTATTTCTGTCTTTAGTGTTAAATTTATGTAGCATTTTATCTATCTGTTCATAAAAAATATCTATTTGTCGATCTGCTCTATATATTCCCACTATTATACAGTTGAGCTTTGGTATCTCTATTGCACTAAATTCTATAATAAATTCTTTTGAGAGGTTGACAATATCAGTTCTTTCAACAAACTCTATGTTTTTTTTCACAATTATGCAGACTCCACCACCTTCACGGGATTGGCGGCAGAATAGAGACGCAATTTTATGCTCTGGAAATGAGATTTTTCCAAACTTCGGATAAGGACAATATATCGATTTTGTGACTATTTATAAATTCTTCAATTAAATGCGTTTTGTTTCCAATACTTTGTACATTTTGATAAATAATGTTTAATTGATCACCGAAATGTCTGGACATTTTTCCTATTCCTAGGATTGTTTTTATCAAATATTGGTGAGTTTTGGTTTGACTGCGTGCATGATTTTGGTGTGTTTCCTTCTTCTTTGGAGATGAAACTAGCATTTGCGGTGTTGTTATTAATGTTTTCATATGGTTTTCCATTTATGTAGAGCGTGTTGTTTCTGATCGTAGCATGTTGGCCATTTTTTCTAGCAATCTGTAGGTTGTTTCTGAGTTCGTATCTTTGTTTCAGAGTTTTTTGATCCATGAACATGCCTACCGCAAGTCCCGTGTTCTTGAAGTACATGCCATTGTCTAAGATGTATTTTGTCATTCTCTTACTTATTATCTCTATCATAAGTGGTCTTCTGTTTCCTTGTTTTCCTATTCGTTTCATGTCTTCTATGTACGGATTTATATTAATGTTCATAATTTCGTTGAAGATTGTAGAGACACGAATATAAAGGTCTTCTTCCGTTTCGTGGTGTTCTTCGTATAGGCCGTAGAGTACTTTTTTTTTCTCATTCTTTAACATGTGTAGTTGTTGTTCAATGTTTTCTATTTTGGTGTCAATATTGAGGATTTTTTCTTTGATAACTTCTTGTTCTTTTGGTATATTTCTATTTATTTCTAACTCGTTTTGGAGGTTTTTTAAGACTTTTTCCACTTCATTCTTGATGGTATTTTTGACCTCTTGCAACATGGCTGTCTTTATGTTTTCTAATTTAGTATCAAGCAAGGTACTTAACCTTTCAATGGTAATGTTTTCATTGGGCATGTTTGGTTGGTTGATGGTAGAGGGACTGGTGCTATTCGAGCTGTTAAATGTGTCTCCCATTATTCCATCGACAGATAAGTCTATATCAAACGCAACGTTGTTACTCTTTTTCCTCATAGTAATGTTCATTTTCTCTGGGTTAATTTTATTGATTTCTGTCTGGGATTGACGGATAGGGGTGTTGGTATTATCGCCTTTTGGAAGTTTGCAAATACAAGCTTGACACTTCCATGTAGCTTTATCTTCTGCTGACATGTTACGAAGCTGTGGTTCTGTTATGTTGCTGCATGCTAAGTCATATATAAAATTACAGAATGTGCATTTAAGATATTCATTGTTTATTATCTTTTGATTACATCCCGCACATAGAACCATTTTAAATTCTTTTTTTTTTTTCTAACTGGTTTTTGTTATAAGAATATTTTTTTCTGACTACTAGCGCCCTCTTTTGAGGTTAAGTTTTGCTTAACAAGTTTTGCGTAAGCACAAGATATTGACTTCAAATCGTAGTTTAGCAACTTGACACAAGGTGGCGCTTCTTGGGTTCTTATCTGTGTCTAGTAGTTCAGGTATATTTGTATAGATGTCGTTGCGGTGCTAAATTGTAGTTTTTATAATAGTACAGCGCAATCTATTGGCATCTACAAGTAACTAACCTGTTTAACAGTGATATTTTCAAATTTTCTAGTTCAGCTACTCGTCTCAATGTCACTAGTTGTCTTGTAAATCATTACGAATTCTTTTTGTTCGCTTTTCCACTTTTAGTTTGCACTATTTAGGTTTCGCAATGCACAATAACTGTATGTTGATGTGAAAATAATACATTTACGGTACACAGGATCCAAGATTACTTTTATATCTTCGTTTATATGATCGGTTTGTATCACAGCTTTTATCTTTTTCCACAGGTTTTAAAGTACGTCGATAACACTTTCACAGATAGTTCACAACGTTTTAGTCACTTAGGTTCATAATCCGTCACTTTAGGTACGCATTTGTAATTTTGGCGATTTCTTTAACGATAACCTTGTAGGAGCACGTATTGACTTAAAGGCGCCATCTAGCGGACCGTCCGTCCGTATGCCACTTTTTTCCCGAACTATAAGAGCTGTTCTGTTGAAACTTGGTAAGTAGATGTATTATGTGAACCGCATTAAGATTTTCACACAAAAATAGAAAAAAAAAACAATAATTTTGGGGGTTCCCCTTACATGGAACTGGAACTCAAAATTTGTTTTTTCATCGTACCCATACATGTGGGGTATCTATGGATAAGTCTTCAAAAATGATATTGAGGTTTCTAATATTTTTTTTTATTAACTGAATAGTTTGCGCGAGAGACACTTCCAAAGTGGTAAAATGAGTGTCCCCCCCCCTGTAACTTCTAAAATAAGAGAATGATTAAACTAAAAAATATATGATGTAGATTTATTTTTTTTTTTTTTTTTTTTATTGGGCTAACTAGCCTCCGATGTTCGACTGTCACTATTTTAGTGTGGCAACATTGTATCTTTTTTATGTTCAATCTTTGATTACGTTTACAATACAATATTAATATTATACTTAGTGGCTATGATACATTTTATTTATAATTAATTTCATTATTACATTATATTTCCTTTCATTTTTTTTTATTACATTATCTTATTTATACATATTTAATCGGTTAGATTTTATTTCTAAGCGATTTTATTTACAACCGTTTGTTCGTATCCGAATTTTATTTTTGCCACACACTATGTTTAGTAATTAAGTAAAGATTTCAGTAAATTATAAAATCTTAACTTAATTACTAAACATATTACTTAATTACTAAACATACAATTTTATTTGTCTTTTACTATTGTAGACAACTCAGTGTACAGTATCAACCCTTGCCCCGCTACTCCACCCGGACTTTTCTGCTTTACCTATTTCCTGTTTCCCCTAAACAACCGTGCTCCCGTTTGCCTTGGCTGCAGCCCTAACAACTCGTCTTGCGTAGAATATGAATTTGGTGCGCAGTTTGGGATCCACCATTATCTCCGCGTAGTTTTCCTCTTTTATGGCGCGCGACATTGCCTGTGCTGTGTCATGCCTCCAGATAGCAAATCTGGGGCATACGTCCAAAAGGTGGGGTATAGTCTCAGGTGTATCCGGGTCACATGGGCATCCTGGTGTCGACCTAAGGTGGAATCTAAAGAGGTACTCTCCGAATCCGCCATGTCCAGTTAGCAGCTGCGTGTTAATGTTATCGCGCTTGATATCCTTTAGGATCCGGAGAGCCCCTCTCAAGTCAGGTAGGAAGGTCCGGGTTAGAGCACCAGTCCCCATCTCGGCATACCTCTTTTGCCATTTCTCTACAGTATTCTGGCGTATTATGAATTTGAGATATGATGTTGGTACTGCATCATATGTGGGCTCTGTTTTTTGGTGGAGAGCTGCTTGTTTGGCCAGCTCATCGGCCCTTTCATTGCCGATGATGCCGACGTGTGCCCTAACCCAGTATAATTTCACTTGAACCTGGTTAGCCGTGAGGGATCTTAGTTTTTCCTGGATATTAGAAACGATGGGGTGCGCGCTATCAGGAACTGCGATTGCATCAAGTGAAGATCTTGAGTCGCTAACAATGTTCACTTTCGACATATTGCTCTGCTCGACCATCTGTAGGGCCTTTTGAATTGCCACTAGTTCAGCTTGGAAGACCGTGCAATATGGGGCCAGAAGGAACCCTTTTGATTGCGTCTCCGCTCCATCGGTCCACATAGTGATCGCCGCACCGACTCTGCCTTCCAGTTTGCTACCATCAGTGTAGATAGAGACACCCGTGAGTTCATTTGCTTCGTCCTGCGTGCATATGAGGCCGTGGGCTATACTCATCCTGGTTGCCGGGTGTGGTAATTGGGCTATTGGAACTTTTGTTTCTGTCTTCCTACCGGGCAGGAAGCTCACCGGTTCGCCTCTTTTATATTTGTAGAGCTCCGCGGCCTCACCCACACGCAGATCGAGGGGTATCAGTCCAGATATGCACATCACCGATGCCAGGGACGTTGTACGATGGGCTCTAGCAATCAATATCCCAAATTTACGGCTTACTTGGTTAAGCCTCCGTATCACATACTTCTTTTTGGCGCTATCGGCCCAAACACTAGACGCGTACATGATAGTAGGCTCAACCACAGCCGCGTAAAGTAGTCTATTGATTGCCGTGCCCGTGCCCCAGGTCTGCCGTGTGGTCCTCGCAACCTTCTGGTAGAAGGCAATGGCCTTGCGGCACACCCCTGCAATGTGGTTTTTGAAAGTAAGAGCTTTATCGATGGTCACTCCCAGTACCTTGACTTCATTTGATAGTTCCAGTTGTGTATCATTGAGTTGAAACTGTGGAGTGTCCCATTTCCGTCGTCGTGTAACCACCATTGCCTGGGTTTTGTGTGCCGCTAAGCTCATCTTGCTATAATGTCCCCATTTAGCTATTCTGGAGAGCGCATGATTGATAATCCTAGTAAGCACTGTTGATGTTTTTGCGGAGGCTATTACTAGGATGTCATCTGCGAACGCTTGTACATGCGCCTCCAGTGAGTCTGCTTCTTGTAATAGCGGGTCCATCTGCAAGTTCCAGAAAAGGGGGCCGCAGGCAGAGCCTTGAATGCAACCTCTATTCGTTGGTCTGGTGATCTCCTCTCCCGCATACTGGACTTTAACAGTTCTATCACTGAGGTAGCTACTGATTAGCAGGACGATCTCGGGCGGACAATTCTTTAATATGAGCTGGTCCATTATTGCCGGCCACCACGCTCCATCAAATGCACCCTCGATATCCAGAGAGACCACCGCGACCAGTTTTTTTGCCGTAACATTTTCTTTGATAAGACGCACCGCATCAAACAGGGCATCCTCAGTGCCACGTTGTGGCATGAACCCGTACTGCCTGTTGCTAAGGGTGCCGTCTCTTATCAGCTGCCATTGAAGTCTATTTGTAAATAGTTTCTCAAGGATCCTCCCGAAGATCGGTAGGAGGCCAATGGGTCTATTTGCCTTGGCCTTTTTATAGTTTTCTTTCATTGGCTTCGGGAGTATCCTGATGACCGCAGTTTTCCAGATCGCCGGAAAATAACCCAGCCTCAGACAGCCATTCAGTAGGCCTAGAAAGATGCCCCCCGTGGCCGCGACTGCCCTACCACATATATCAGCAGTGAAGCCATCTCCACCCGGTGCCTTTTTCGGGCTGATACGCTTTAGTACGTGGTCCAGCTCGCTTTTCGTGAATTCTGTTGCGGCCCAGGTACGCGCAGTCTTCAGGGTTTCTAGTGTTTGTTTGATTTGTTCTCTCAGTATATGGTGCTCGTTGGTGTCTGAGGCCGGGTCATCCTCCGTGTAAAATGTGGCAGCTAGGAGCTCTGCCGATTCTTTAGCATTTAGCTCTGTTCCGTTTTGGTCTTCCAACAGGCAGTCCGTGGTTCCCTGCTTATAAGTGAGTTTGCGGTATGTACATTACCATGCAATCTAACAACGAAAATTGGTTTGAACGAGATCTAGTAAGTAGTTTTTTTAATACGTCATTAATCGTAAACCGCAATTTACTTTTCATTTAATCAAGTGAAATACTTGCTACTACGGAACCCTTCATGGGCGAGTCCGACTCGCACTTGGCCGGTTTTTATTTATATAGTTCAAGATCTTTTTCTTTATATTTGTCTTTGCAATCAGAGTGTTATTAAGGGAATTTTATCCGAATGTAAAGACATTCTGGCCGTTCGTCCAATTGAGGATCTGATGAGGCATTTTATCGATGCGCATGCAGAATGCGGCTCAAGGAGGCCGGTGTCAAAATTAGGTATAATGTAATAAGTCAGGTGTTAGGTGTGCAGTTATCTAAGTGTGCAAATATAGGTCACGAGCTTGTGCATGTCCTGGAGGACAAGGACATAATAGTTAATTTCCCCTGCTCGACTCTCTCGCGCCGGAAGCCGTTAATATAATCATTGACATGGCTACGTAACTTATTATTATTACTAGGTAGGTACTTGTTATATGTTTGCTGCTTGAACCTTCAGTTCTTCCTTCCAACATTGGTGCATTTTTATATAAAACTCGTACGGATTTCTGTTTTCCCAATACCTTAAATAATGCCATTATTAGTACCTACTATCTAGTGCTATGTAGGTATATTTTGGCGATTAAACCTATAACCGCCAAAATATACATACAAATATTACTTGTTTAACCCATATACTACTATAACGTGCAGTAGTAGCAAGCAGGGCCTCTACCGGCTAAGTCGCCGAACATCGATTTCTTAAATGGCGTTCAAATAAATAAAGGTTGAAAATGACTTAATCAATCGTTTAATCGGCTTCCATGACCACATGTGACGTCATAAATGGTCCGGAAGCGATTGTCAATGTTGAAGCCGATTTAACGATTGATTAAGTCATTTTTAACCTTTATTTATTTGAACGACTGACTTAATCAATTGTTAAATCAGCTTCAACGTTGACAATCGATTCCGGACCATTTATGACGTCACATGTGCTCATGGAAGCCGATTTAACAATTGATTTAGTAATTTTTATCCTTTAATTATTTGATGTTCGGCGACTTAGCCGGTAGAGCCCCAAGGCCTTTACCGGCTAAGTCGCCGAACATCGATTTCTTAAATGGCGTTCAAATAAATAAAGGCTAAAAATTACTTAATCAATCGTTAAATCAGCTTCCACGAGCACATGTGACGTCATAATTGGTCCGGAATCGATTGTCAACGTTGAAGCCGATTTGAAGCCGATTGATTAAGTCATTTTTAAACCTTAATTTATTTGAACGGTGACTTAGCCGGTAGAGCCCCAGGTTGATAGAGGATGGTCAAGGCAGGTGATATAAAGAAGATAAACATTTGTATTTGCCCTTCCGCGTGCCTTGCGCCAAACCAACGTGGCCTGTTGACTGTGTCATATCCTGTAAGCAGGTGACACCGCGATCAATTTATTTCTCGCGCTGTATAACTAATACGTAACCACTTAACCACTTGAGGTCTATGTCACTCAATTTGACGGTCACCGTAGCCTAGTTGGTATTGCTCCTGCCTACGAAGCTGGTGTTACTGGGTTCGAATCCCGGTAAGTGCAAATATTTGTGTGATGAGCACGAATATTTGTTTCTGAGTCATGGATGTTTTCTATGTATATAAGTATTTATCTATCTATATAAGTATGTATATCGTCGCCTGGTACCCATAGTACAAGCTTTGCTTAGTTTGGGGCTAGGATGATCTGTGTGACATTGTCCCTAGATATTATTACTTTTTTTTTAATATAACAAGTTATTCCGCAAGGACAGATAATCACTTGATGTTTATTTATCATCAGCCTGGTGTCGGTCACTGCTGGAATAGGCCTCCTCCAAAGGTTTCTATAACGTTACCATTTGGAGAGTTTTCCGTAGTCACCGCGCTTGGCATGCGACTTGGTGACTGCAGTTAGGTGGTAGTTAGTACACAGGAGGCACTGCTGCCCGACTACCTGGTGTATCCTTTAGTCGCCGTTTAGTACTCCCACGGGATGGTATGGGGAGGTCCTGTTACTCTTTCTAGGCCGGAAAGCACACGGCTAACATAGTTTAATCAATTATATTAAAATTTAAATCCAGTTACTCGGGTCCTTGTAATCTATTAAGCCTGTATTAGGCATGTAAATATTATTTTAATAGGGTTTATAATTTATAAGAATATAGCAGATTTTTTATATAAGAAAGACGACGCGAGCGTTATCTTTTTGAACTGTGATTTAGGGAAATAAATGCCTGTATCGCGAGGGAGTTTATAAACTATTATTGTACTTACGGCATTAACCATACGTAGTCTTATATCGAAGAGCTAGCGCTAGAACTGGGATTGCTAAGAATAGAATAGAGTAGGTACATTTTATTGCACCAGAAAACATAATACATTATCTTAATATAAGCAAATACAGTAGGTATCTATCAGCGGTCTTATCGCGATCTTTTCCAGACAATCGTTGGGTAGTCAAAGAAAACGTAAGATTGAAAAGGCGGTAGTTGTAAGTTTAGTATAGTGTGTATCAAATGTTAAAGGTTTTGTACATATGTACTAGTTACATAAACATATATGTACTTATATTTGTTTAAATACTAATAAAACTATACTATGATAATTAATAATACATATATAATATTATATATCTATTAAATTAAGGAGTTATTAAGAAAGCTATTACTAATGAGTTAGAAGTTAAGAGATAAGAAGACAAAAGATAAAGATATTTCAAGCGAAAAAAATGTTTTCTTTTTAAGAAATATTAAAAGAAGGCAGGGTTTTTGAACGCTTAATTTCTACAGTAAGTAAATTCCAGAGTCGAGTTGCTTGGACACAAAAAGATTTATCATCAAAATCTGTAGAGTGCATGCGTGGCATGTACGAGTAGTTCAGACCTAGAATATGTATCACAAACGTAATTCAAACTGTTGCTTAAGGTATAAACTGTCAGATTCAACAAAATATTGTAAAGGGGATAAAGCATGTGAGAATTACGACGAAGTCGGATTGTTAAGCATAGGACGCTTTTAACTAAATTTCAGAAACGTCATCGTATTGAGTCCAAATACGAATCTAATATAGAAGTTTTGGAGAATTTTCTGTAATTTCAAGATAACTGGCAGCAGCGTAGTTAAGCTAAATACTTAAACGAAAAATAGAATAATTACACTAGAATTTTCTCTTTTGCTCGGTGAAGCAGTAAAACCTTCTACGCTAAATGTAAACGACAGAGAGCAAAAAAATCTCATGATTATGGTAAGATGTTATAAGTTCCTTCATGAAATATTCCAGACTTATAGTTCTATCCAGATGCTATTTTACATGTTTCTAAAAATGACGTCAATTATAATTCAGAACTCTGATTACCTACCACACGTTTCTCCCACCATAATTCTTCGTTACTAACATAAGTAAGAATTCGTTGCTTAATTTTTTTACGAATGAAGCCTCATAGCTCTCACTGGGCCGTAGGTAAGTGATCGGCGAGGTTAAGCAGCTCGGCTCGCGGTCAGTCCAAAGTGGTTTTATTCAAGGGCACGTTAAGCTGTCGGTCCCGGTTGTAGTCATTAGACAACAGTCGTTGAGCCATGTCAGAAGCCTACTGGGCGGCTTGAACAACTCTGACACTAGGGTAACCACTGCCCATACTATAAGTAAGTAAGTAAGCCTTATTTCTCTATTTACTCCGTTCTTCTTCTTCTTCTTAGCGTGTCGATGGCAATCTAAATTAAGTCAGCCCAGAATTCAGCTACGCGTTGAGCGTTGTCAGTAGCGTCCATTAGATCTTGTAACGTGCAGGCATTAGGGCACGCAGGACATTTTAACATTATGGGCACTACTTAATATATTCCTCAGTGGGTTTTCGTTGAACTTAGCCGTCGTAATTGCAATTCATCTAGGAGAACAATAATTATTTTTGAAATGACCAGGATAGTGGTTTGGAGGAGTTGGCACCGCTGGCGCCGGCGGGCCCCGCAGCCACTCCAGTATGTGTGAAACAAGAGAGGGCAGAGACTCCGCCCACTCTGGAGACTTTGGAGTCGGCACCGCAACATGTCAAGGTAAGAACTGGCAAGAAATAAGCTATTACATGTATTATTATACTAACGACAAAAAGTAGTAGGATACTTAATAATAACATTAACAATTTAATGTTGGGTTTCTGAGTGTGAGTAAGCTCGCTAGAGCTCATAGGAGTGGGTGGGAGTGGGGCTCAGCATACGCTGGAGGAGTTCCCGGCCTGGGAGGCCGAGAGGTGTGGCACAGTCCCTATGCCGGACTGGCAGGAGCCGGCAATAGGGGAGGGCAATCCCAAGCCCTCCCAGGGTGCGTGTCCCGACCATCTGGGACATGGCGCAAAAGGGGAGCACCGGAGCAGCATACCTGCGTTCCCGGGGCTCCTCCCATCAGGCGCCAAGATAAGTCCACGGCAGGTAGGTTTAGCCGGTGCAAGTCCGACATACCCACCCGCAGACACTTTTTGCGGGTGGCAGCGTAGGCTTTCCCCCTGCCGTAACGAAAAAAAAAAAAGAAAGGGCCAGCAACAAATTGTTGCGGACTCTTTTAAAGGCCGGCAACGCACCCGCGACTTCTTGGTGTTACGAGTGCCTATGGGCGGTAGTGATCACTTACCATCAGATGACCCACTTGCTAGTTTGTCGCCCTCTTATATAAAAAAAAAATAGCGTCCGCCAATTCCGCCCGTATAAACTAAAGAGTACGGACTAAGTATCGATTCAGTTTGGCTTTAGCTGTTATTTTCGAATGCACGGATGACGGAGCTAAAGGGAATCTTCTTGTAAAACGTTGGTTCCGCCCTATCATATTAACTCTTCGAAGCAACTTTACTGGAATACAGTACTTGTTGAATAATGTCTAAATATTATGAATGAATAAATCTCAAAAAAGCAACTAAGTATTCAATGATATATAGCGATGTTGTTTATATTATGCATGGCACATGACATTCATATGAAATTACATTGGTTTTGTTATAGAGCACATCGCTTCTGGACAGACACTTAGAGTTAATGACTCCCAGAGACGTGGCAGAAACGACAGACTTTATGCCATTGTTATCAGTCAAGGATGAGCCATCGTCCGAAGGTGGTAAGTTCTACGAGTAGATATAAGTTCAATTTGTATGTTTAGACTTTTTTTTTAATGTTTATGTGATAATGATGCTCAGCTCACCCTAAGAGGGTGGCCTCGGGTATTAATTCTTTAATTTAAGCTACTGGTTAAGAGCCTTCTGCGCTAGCATTTGGCTCATTGCGTTCAATTCTTTAGTTTTAATATTGTACAACTAAATTTCAAAATAATAGATTAATTTTTTAGACTAATTATATTTTTGTAATTTTTATACTGTATTCGACTATGTTTATGTACTCCATTGTGAACTTGACAAGTACAAGTGTATGTTAATACCCAAGTACTGAATAAATTTCATTATTTCATTTCATTCATTATTTCATTTCATTTCAGTGGCGGATTTGCCTTAAGGCCCAGTAGGCCCGGGCCTAGGGCGGCCAGATACTAGGGGCGGCAAATCGTAAAAAAAATTACAGATGATAGCAAGAAATAACTCAAATGCAACGTACCAAAATATTATGGCGGCCGTACTGCACCGTCTGCACCGCAGCGTATAGCATTAATCTTAAAAATAAAACATAAAGATAAAATTTTGCAAAAAAGTAAATTCATTATGTACCTAGTCTATATGATGGATGCTGGGAAAGGGCGGTACATAACCTGGGGCCTAGAGCGGCCAAAACTGCAAATCCGCCACTGAGATGCCTGAAAACACAAACCGTTCATACTGTTCATTTGTACTTAGGATATCTATATGATACCCATCCTCGAAATGAAGCCATTAAAAATACAAGAGATATTAAGAATAATTATCTATCCCATGAACTTTACTCAGATATTACTCGCATCAGGACCTCAAATCTCACTAGGTCCTTGCTCCTTATATTTTGCTGTAATATGCAGTTTCATCTAATTGTATATTTGTTTGTTTCCGTTTTGTTTTCAACGACATTGTTGCCAATAATTCAAATTGCCACAGACTGTGGTATAGGCCTGAAAAATATAATTCTTTTATGGAACTATGTACGCTGCGAGGTGCCGTGTACGCATCGTTCACATCTACCCACCGCACTCATCAGAATCTAGTAGACAAGAATGGATGGACCTTGTTTAATTGCTTTATTTATGAAAAATTGTGTGGGTGCCAATTTGTTAAACAATAATATATTTTTATCTTGTAGTAGATAGGTATGTAAGCCACGCTTGGTGTCTTATATTATCTAAATATTAGTTTTACTCTGTAAGTGAATGTAAATTCTTATGAGAAATAAAACATCTCTAACCGTATATCACCCATACTCATATTAACCTCGCTCTATATAACATAACCCAGACCTTAGTAGGAGCATCACGACGTAACAGTCTGCTGTCTCTTCTAAAGTCCGCAAGTAACAAATCGGTTGAAATGTCCAAAATACTGTAACCGGTCCCTAAGGGTTTCGAGGACATTAGAAGTTGTTCTATTCATTTTGTTAGCTAGCTGTGAGCCATCCCCTATATAATTAACAAAAAAAAACAGAGAAAAATAAGACTATCTGTAAAATATAGTTACCTTTTGAGAGCACAACTAAAGATTTCGGAAATCAAGTATAAATCAAATCAATTAAGTGAAAATTAAAAGAGAAAGTGAGTATTGTTTGAATATGCATGTTTACTATGCCTTTTTAAAATGGACAGGGCTGTTTACTCATGCACGCCATTTTAGAATGCTAAAAGTAGCTTTTCCCTTGGCGTGCATATTTTTGAATAGACACGGTTTTATATTGAAACGCTCGATATACAGGCAAAACTATTTATTTACGCAAGTTACGTGGTTTGATAGGAATTAGTAGAAGTTATGGAGATCAAAAAGAAGAAATGTGACGCTTGGTATCTGATTTAAGCAAGGTTAATTGCTTAAATCAGATACCAAGCGTCACATTTCTTCTTTTTGATCTCCATAACTTCCGATAGAATCCACTTTGTCACCTTTAAATTAAGGACAGTACAATCGCAGCAAGCCTTTTCCATAGAAAATATTTTTGATACAGAACAGCACCATCTCAGCGAAGACGACACTAGTGACTCCTGCGGGAGACAGACATCGCCAGCACTGCGACAAAGCCCCAAAAGTTGGACCCAGCAGGATATGGACCAAGCCCTTGACGCACTTAGAAGACATCAGATGAGTCTTACCAAGGTACTAATTTGTAAAGCTTTTAATTTATATGAGTCAAACAGACCTTTAATACTTTTGTTAAAGATCCGGTCACAAAGTCATTCCAGCTCCAGCTTTTCTTTGTTTAGTTTTGATTTGCTGCGTGGTGACGGCATAGAATATCATCACCCCATCTCATCCCGTGGGGGACGTAGAAATCGACCGAGGGAATACCTACCAGAAAACGGGCATCAGGGTTTTTCTGTGAACTATGACCATCAAACTGCGATCGCTAACCCGTCTGCCAAGCATGGCGATTATGGCATATCCCCCCATTCTTTGTGGAAGCTTTTGTCTAGCAGTGGACGTACTTTGGCTTACATGATGGTATGAAATAGTATTTGTTTGTATTTGTGTTTTCATTAATATTGTTTTCTCTTTGCAGGCATCAGCAACATATGGCATTCCGTCCACAACACTCTGGCAACGAGCCCATCGGCTCGGCATCGACACCCCCAAGAAAGAAGGCGCTGCCAAGTCCTGGAGCGACGCTGACCTGCGGGCTGCACTGCACGCTTTGCGAACTGGTGCTATTTCAGCTAACAAAGCCAGCAAGGCTTATGGTAACATATGTTTTTTTATTTTTTATTACTTTAACTAATAATAGCTTTACGAATAATAGAAATACATTCTGATAAATACAAACCTATATCCTAAATAAACGGTTGCATAATGTTAGGTGTATTTAAATAAAAAAAAATATATTTGACCCAACACATTACCTTGAGGAACTCCATAGAGTAAAAGCAAAGTTAATAATAACAATACTAAACTTTTATTTTTTTACTTACAATTTTTCATCGCTTACGTACAGACGCCAGCACATCAAGCTACCCCAATCTGTCAAATTTCTCAAATTGAAAGTGAACCTTATGATTTTGTGATAAAGTAGAAAATCTATAAAAGAAATTTGACAGATGGGAGTAGCTTGATGTGCTGGCGTCTGTACGTAACGCCGTCATTATATTTATACACATACCTATATATCACCAAATTATTTGAATCAATAGGATACCTTGATACCAAATGCATCGAATGCCTCAAATAAATTTATTTAATTATCTCGGAAAATCTGCAGGCACTAATTTACTTGTGGCAAATTGCATTATATTGAAATTACCAATTTCCTTATATTGTTTCTTAATAGACACTAGTTAAGCTACACCATCCTACTTTTATCTGTAGGTATTCCTAGCAGTACTTTATACAAGATAGCCCGTCGGGAGGGTATTCGCCTCGCAGCACCGTTCAACGCGGCGCCAACGGCGTGGCGGCGCGCGGATTTGGCACGCGCACTCGCGTCTATCCGCGCCGGGGACTCCTCCGTGCAGCGCGCCGCCGCTCTCTATGGAATACCCACTGGTACTTTGCACTCCCTGACCATTACATTATATCTTCTTAGCGTGGCGATGACAAACTCATTATATTTTTGTGGTCCAGAACGAGGCCACACTGATTGCCCTGCTTATGGCATTCCTAAGATCCTACCATGAACATGTATCAGGGCAGGCTGGGCACGATGTTAGGTGGATTGGACCGATGCTCCGCAAATACAGTCTATTTTGGGGATTCTCGACAGTCCTCACCTAGACGTGTTTTCTTTGTTTCGGCCCACCTGAGTCCGAAGTCTATTTAGGAAATTCCAGATCGGCCACCAGGCATGCGACTTTCGGAATGCGTGACAATGCTGCATCTCGCTGTTGAGGGATCGGTCGTCAGCGGAGCGGTGCATTTAGCAAAGCTCTTCCGGCTTAAGCCTTAGCGACGGTAGCCTGTGAACAGAGAGGGGGTGCCGGGCATGTCAGCTTGCCACAGTCCTGCGAACCTTTGGAGGCGCTATGCCAGGCAGTGTATGCAGCAATGTTACCGCGGTTGGCTTCAAACACCCAGTGATTATCAAGCACAATTCGTTTAAGGCTGTATCCATTCACCTTCCATGCGAAGAGAAAACACATTGTATGTGCTCTAGTTACATCCGCGCCGGGGACTCCTCCGTGCAGCGCACTAACCATTACATTATATTAACATTTTTGTAAATAACATTTTTATCATTTCATAACTAACGAAGAAATCGAATATTTCCAGGAACTCTTTACGGGCGATGTAAACGGGAAGGCATCGAGTTATCGCGGTCTAATCCTACTCCATGGTCGGAAGATGCTATGAGAGAAGCTTTAGAGGCAGTCAGGTCAGAACCCTTTACTTTTTATACTTACCCAATGATTATTTATTTCTGGGTGCCTTCAACTTGAGTGATAACTTTTTGGTGCTGTCAGTAGTTTTGATTTTTTTTAACATGACTAAGTTAAGCCCAGTAGTCAAGCCGTCTACCTGCCCACGCAGCAGGATCCCTTGGAGTTCGAAACTCAGGTGAAGGCGGTCACTGACGTGTACATGAAATGGTCCTATTTGCTTAAGGAATAGTTTGGATAATATTTTTATTACTTTTTGCGATGAATAATTTATCCGCGAAATGTTAGTCTGAAGCATGTCTAGCATAATCGATTAAGGACTTTTGACCCGGAGGCCCGTTATTGTAGGTGTAAAGTTGTATAAAGACCAAATGGATCGTCGTGCGCACTGAAAAACCTATCTGTCTGAGAAAAGTCGCGAGTAAAGGCATCAGCTCATCGCGTTTTGTTCAAGCTCAGCTTTTCGGTCCTCCTCGAAAATGGGTATACCTCTTGACCAGTCTGCGTAATTCTAGTAGCTGTGCAGCCAATCTATCCCACTTAAAGGGCTCGATATTACATCTTTTCATATGCCTTTACGAGCATCTTTATATCTGGGGTGTTCGCCACCATGTTTTCGCCTACCCTCAAGTTCAGAATAAAAGATGCGCTTCGTCACACCCTCTTTGAAATGCGTGAGACATATCCGTACCACCGAAGTTAAGATTAAATACAAAAATGCCGCCAACAGTAGCTCGTCGCTCGTAGTGGCATACCTACCACTAACGCGTTACATATTTTTGTCTATGCCTCGAGCGAATGTCAAAGACATACTACACATTGTTTTTATTTATAGTAAAACAAAACTACGAATAGAAATAATGCTTTAAGTTATTTTAGGTACATATGCTCAATTACTATAGGTACCTTTAACATTAATTTCAAGAATTTGTAACAATATTGTGATGGCAAGGAAAATAGGCAATAGTTAGAGCCTACCTTTTTTTTTTTTTTTTTTTTTTTTTTTTTAACATGACGCTACAGTTAGCCTAGGAGGCTTTCACTGCTTCACCGGACTATAGAGGCGAGCAGAGGGCTCGAGCCGTCTAGAAATTAAGTAACCCGCGCCGGAGGGCACCCCCTGTGGGGTTCGAACCTCGACTCTGGGCGATTACTGGCGGGGAGAGGGCAGAGATCATCATTTTAGGGAGTTTTGTGCAACTTTCGCTCTACGTTAATGACATGACGCGGCCCCCCGTCCGCGTTGAGGGGGGCTTTTTATCGGTACGATATGCAAACTAAGGGTCATGGAGGGCGTTGGAGGTCGCGACGCGATCGCGGTCGTACTCTCGTCCGACGAGTACGAATTATCGGTCTGTGTGGAGTGTCACGGGAGTCTCTAATGGTTTTAATCTGAGCTAGGTAAGTAGTAATCTCGTCGTCCGGTTCGTCCAAGACGGACCTGGGATTAGAGCCTACCGTATTATTATTTCTATAAAGGAAATTACAAGTTGTGATGTTTTCCTTTTAGAATCATTAAATAAAATAAATAACTATCTTGGGACAATCAACACACTGCCATCTGATCCCAAACTAGGCTGAGCCAATGACAAGTTTGGTAACTGAGTCATGGCGTTCGTAAAAAGCAATTAAACAAATAAATCGAGCTATATATAGCTATAAATTATAAACAAACCTGCTTTTTCTTATTTGACGTATCACTTTAAATATGATTTAAGACCCATTGGTACTTAATTAAATTTGACGGTCACCATAGCCTAGTTGGTAGTGCTCCTGCCTACGAAGCTGGTGGTCCTGGGTTCGAATCCCGGTAAGTGCAAATATTTGTGTGATGAGCACGAATATTTGTTTCTGAGTCATGGATGTTTTCTATGTATATATGTATTTATCTATCTATATAAGTATGTATATCGTCGCCTGGTACCCATAGTACAAGCTTTGCTTAGTTTGGGGCTAGGATGATCTGTGTGACATTGCCCCCAGATATTATTTTAATCGTAATTTGCACGCAGGATACATAACCGACGGAATATAATATGAATGTCCTACTAAAAGTTTTAATCTTTGTGATCAAGATGTTTGAATCTTTCTCGCAATAACTACGGGACAGATTTTGATGAAACTTTGTAGTAATTTAGCTTATATATTCGAATAACATATAAAGTTTATAAAGTTTAACGCGGGTGAAACCGTGGGCCAGAGCTAGTTAACAAATGTCCTGTGTCTCAATCACTCACTATGTATATGGAGAAAATCTCCATATTTACCATGACATTTTTCAAACATTTTCTTTTATACAAGCTGATTTAAAGTAAAAGCTAGACTGTATTTTAAGTATAAGTATAATTGTATTTTATTTTTCTAGAACCAATAAACATTATTATTATTATAATTTACAAATAAGTTAAAAAATCCATAAAAAATCCAATTTAGTTATAGTTAGGTACTATATTTATTATTTCATTTCAACGTAGGAAATTAAAACGTTGTATATGTTCTTAGGATTTTGTACCCAAAGCACAGAATAAAAAGCCCAAAGGCTAAAAACGGTACGGTAATACCTACTAAGCGTCCGCGTTACGTCTGTCTGTCAGCAAGCTGTATCACATGAACAGCTCATGACTGTTACAGATGCACAGTCTTCAATAAAGGAAAAATAAATGGTAACTCCGGAAGATTAGGTTACGAGCATTGTCCACAAATAACCTGATCTTTCGATGTTTTTGCTCCATGCAGACAATCTTGGTCAATAATTAATGGAATCCTTCGTGTAACAAATCCGAGCTTTTTCTTTAAAATAGATGAATTTTGAGAAAAACTAAGTGTAATTAATTACTTCCAGAGTGGGCCAAATGTCAATTAACCAGGCAGCCATACACTATAACTTGCCATACTCGTCCTTGTACGGCAGGTTTAAGAGATGCAAGTACCAGATGCAGGTAAGTCACATGAGATACTAAAATATTTAAAACGCCGCCTTAAGGTAGCATAATTAAAAACTGCCCGCTTGAGTATGTTTCGCCGAACCGTCTCAACTGGGCCGTATTGAAACCGGTAGTAGATGAACCTGCGGAGTTTGTTTCGCTGGGTCTTCTCAGTTGGGGCGCATTGGAGCGGTGGTAGCATTAAAGCGCGACCGTCGTTTTAAACACTAGGTCCGTTATAATAAAAATACTGAATTCATACCTTAATATAGACAGAACCATTCAGACAATATGTAGTAAAATATAAATTTCAATAATTAAACCTAAACATAATCTCCTTGACAATAACTTAATACAAGCTTGCTAGATATCACTACTATTATAAAATAAATTGTATAAATGTTTTAACATTCCGTGTACCTCAATATCTGTAATAAGTAACTAGAAATAATAACTGTATTACTACAAACATGTTCTGATTATTTACAAACGCTTTTTTAAAGTCGACATGTGTAAAAACCTTTTTATTTTATTTATATAATTTCTCTTTTTCGCCAGGTGCTTCCACAAAATCAGCAACAACCTCAACAAGAACTTGAAAAAGAAGTTCTGGAGCCAAACCCAGAACTTCAATACTACCAGCAATTGCCCCAACACGAACCTCACACATACACGCAAATGTCGGACTACACGCACGACACACACATGCAGGACATTCAGTACGGGTACTTCCAGAACTTTAGTAGTGCTGTCACAAGCTGAGGTTACGCGAACACCTCTTATAATGAGGGACTATGACACTGAATCGATTGTAAATACCCTAACTTACTTAACCAAATACACTCTTGTCGAAGTACAAAAGGGACTGCATCTTTTAACAGTATGAATTTTTATAAAACTAACTGATAGCTGGTTTTTAGATGACAAAAATGTATTGAAATCGGCCCATTTGTTTGAGAACTATGAAGCTACAAATGGATTAGAGCCTTACCACTTCAACACACTTCTATTTATGCTGATAAGTGGTAAAACAAAGACCTGCCCTTTATTACAAAAATAAATAATTATGTAATCGTCTGCTGATTCTAGTTCCAACCTAGAAAGGGAGCGGTTAACTGTAGTTAAAATTTAAGAGTTGGTTTTTTTTTTAATAAACGGTATAGATTAGTAATGGAATTCATCGTCCATAGTAACGTCTAATGAGGCTCATATGCGGCAATTAATGTGTCATGTTAAATAATTTGATAACATTGACTAAATCAATCACATTGAACGCATGACGAGTTACCATCCCTCGAGCGTTCAAATGCGGACTAACTTTTTCGTTATTTATCAGTATTAAAACTGGTAATAAATAAATCCAGTAAAAACAGAATTCAATATGCATTAAAACTAAGGAAGTTATGTGTATTTGTTGTAACATCATATTATGACACCACTGATACATTTCGCCACAATAGCATCTCGATACTGTTCATGTTGTAATTTCAAAAGTTAGTATCATATTATCTTTGGTATCAGCTAAGAGTTTTGAGAATCATGTTTATCGCCAATATATTTTGGGGTAGTATTATTAAAAGTTGCAAATCGACCAAATATTTTTTTAAGCTTGTTAAAGAAAGGAGCTTATAACGCCCGTAAATAAAACAACAATGCCGTTGCAGTTCTATGATATTGGCGCAACAAAAACTCCTAAGAGTTTTAACTAATTATAATAAAAATCTACATACATGTTTTCTGTTGCATGTAGATAATAAGCATTGTGGCAATTTTAGTACAAGTAGCGACATCTCTTAGCTTAAGGTAGTAAACTGCTAGATCAATAAAATTAGAAACACAGCTGCCCCGCGACATTAAATACGTAATAATATTATGGGAAATAGACTTTCATATTGCATTTTTATATAATTCTTTATCAAGAATATTTTACACTTTTATTGAATTGTCGAAAAGGTCTTTAATGACCAAAAGTGTTGTAAATAGGTATATTATACTGAAAAATGATAGATACATGATGCTGGATTGTTTTTATGTGCAATGAATTGAAAATGTGTGAAATCCCACGAAATAATTAAGAAAGACATGAAATACGGACCGAACGTCATTATAATATTATATTGACTAGCCAAGTAGGTACCATACCACTGTTTGGAAAATACCAATGTATTTTTAAAAATCAACGAATATGACTTTAGGTAGTGCTAAGAAATGGTAAAGCGATATTTAGTGATGATTGCAGCAATATTAAGCCATGCGTAGTACTTATATTGTATCTAATATTAGGTAAAAGCCGAGTATGGAATGTGTGAATTTCTTTAATTATATACGTAACGTACAGAAGGGAAGTAAATAAGGGATTCTATTTCTTATGATGTATAATGAACGGGAATATGGTAATTATACGAAAATGTTCTGTCCAGATGAAATACGTAATTTTATGTGATAGATTTTAGAAATAAGGATATAATTTCGTCCGTTATTTTGTTTGTAATGTTATTCTAAGCTTTAGACTTATTTTTTGGTAGGTACAATAAGCAAGGAGTTTAAGCTTAGCATAGTGCATAGATATAGTTCTTCCAGTGATTCATAGATGGTGTATTTTGGATATTATTGGCAAAACGGGGCGAATAGAGACAGGTATGATATCCATAAATTTCGTAAACTTTACCCGTTTCGATACACCCCACTTTACAGCAGGCATTTTAACAAAAATGTGTCGGTCTCAAAAAAAAACTTGTGTGTACTTATGTACACGCGTTAGAAGTTATACTTCTTAATATACAACTTGAACATAGTTATCAATTTTCATACCACCTAGAACTAACTTCATCATATATCAGCCGAAAGACGTCCACTGCTGGACAAAGGCCTCCCCCAAAGATCTCCACAATTGCCGGTCTTGTGCTATTCGCATCCAGCAGTTTCCAGCGACCCGCACAAGATCATCGGTCCATCTTGTAGGGGGCCTGCCCACGCTGCGTCTAGAACTAACTTCATGCTGTTAAATTTTTGGTGTCGGTGTGCGCGCGCATCGTAAAAATTCACTCTCATCATTTTTCTCCATCGCGCCAAAAGAAGTATAACTTCAAAAAAATACAGTTTTTAATCAGTTTTTACTGTCATTTTGGGTAATGTATCATACATTATAATCATTTATTATTTTATTCGTAGCTGTGCCTCGTAGCAAATAATAAAAGAAAGGAAGGAAAAGGAAAAAACGAGATGATTTCTATATTCGTCAGTTTTTATTAACGCGTATAAAATGTTAAGGAAGCTACTTCTTCTGAACAATACTTTTTCTTTTGTCAAGGTACAAATACAAATACAAATACAAATTTATTTATTGCGAACACAGGTAGATAATGTACATTTAAGGGTGGTAGTAAAATGTTGGTCCGCTATGTCCAGCCTGTTAGAGCATGCAACTGGATTTTATTTTGTTATATTTTTTGCTTAAGATTAGAAGCAATGCAAATACAAATTTAAAAATAAAATTAAATAAAAGTAAAAATGTCACACAATTAAATTAGAAAATATACACATGTCAATATCGCGCAATGTATAGACGTCAATCATATAATATGTCAATTAACAAACAAATAAATAAAGTAACCTAAGTCGTCAAGATAGTTACATCAATACACAAATTATCAATTTACATAGATGAGCCATTATTATAATTTACATTACATACCATTATCTAATAAATATTCACTTATGGTGTAATAAACCTTATTAATTAAAAACTCCGTCAAAAGCTTTTTGAATTTCATATTGTTACATTCTAATATTATATGTTGTGGCAATTTATTGTAAATTTTAGGTGCCATGCCTATAAAGTTATTGTTAAATACGGCTTTTTTGTGGGGTCTAAAACGTATTTTATGTCTGTGTCTTATACCGTTGAGGGTGTCAAACAGAAAAAGGTTACTTTTTACAAATGTGGCAACTGGTTCTTTTATTCTATTAATTTGCCTGCCTTCTTCAACGCCATCTATCTACTTTTTCGTGTGTCATCCTATTGGTATATTTTGCTGTCAGTTTTTACCTGTTGAGTATTTTGGTAGGCACATGTTCTCAAGATGTTGCGATTTGTAAAACCACCAGACAATGGTCACGCTCTATTGCATGTTGAACTCAAACTTCTTCCCGTGGCGTAAAGAGTGGTTACTGTCTTCCTACTGAGCCAACATACTTCAAGAGAACTTTTCTTTGAATCGCACTGAGTTTCTTTTATTTATATTGTTTAATGTCCACATTTACAGTAAGGGTTGTGACACATGATATTGTAGGTACTAATATTTTTGAACCTTGAGAAGTATTAAATATTATTATTTTATTAATTCAATAAAATAACTACTCAATACAGCTACTTGAATTAAATAAGATGGGTTAACAATAAATACAGAAAGTACATGGCACCGGACGACAACAAAGCATGAAGGTAGCAAAATTGTAATGGATAACTTCCAAACGGACCTACATATTTCTTATTGTTTCGAAATGTACCTCCTTAAAGTTATTAATTTAATTAAACCTATTGATTATCAGGATGTCTTAAAATCATACATTCACAATTTACAAACGTGGAGTTATAGAGATAAATTATGTACCTAATATCGAAGCAAAGTTAAAATATTAGTGTATTTTCATAGGCATATTCTTATTTTATGTCTATAACCTTTATAATTCTGATTGTTACTCTACCGAGGAGTGCACGACGTGGTGACTACGGAGAAACACTGCCATAAATTTAATAGTAATTTTAATTGCGTTGATTTAAAGTATCTGAATGCTAAGTATTTTTGACGCGTACACCGTCGTTATATAAAAATATGTTTATTGACAATTGCCCGAAATTATCGGGAAGTATGTTCTAGAAAAAGCGCCTACTTGAGTTTTTGTATTTGTTTCATTACAAAAACTATAACGTACTAGCGGCCCGGTACGTGCTTCGCTACGCTTTTAAGTATTAGTACAAATTGTTTGTATATGGGAGTAAAGAAAGATGTTGATTTTACACTTTGCAAGAATTTTTTTAAACTTCCTCTACGTACAAACCTTCCCTGGACTTCCACGAATAATTCAAGACCAAAATTAGCCAAATCGGTAAAGGCGTTGTTGAGTTATAACATTACAACGAAAAGTGGCATTGATTTTTATATAAATAGATTTGCAATTCTGTTCATTTTTTAATGGAATAAATGAATATAAATCTTGAAATGAATTTGAATCTAAAAAATAAACAACGAATTTGATGCCTAGTAAGTTACACGCACGTGTTGCGACTTACTTGAAAAGGTGTATCAAATGTATATAGAACACACCCAAAAGCGTAGGTAAATAAAAATAAACATTTTTGTAAAAATGCCTGTGTCCCTCAGAATCATAGTCCGGGACATCTTGAAGAAATAAGTTAACATTACAATAAGTTTTACAATTATATTAGTCGACAAACTAGCAATAAAATATTTTTTAAATAATACGATAACACCCACCTTATCTAGTACCTACAGTTTACATTAAACATAATAGACTGACTTTTGTTGTTTTATTTGCAGTACGCCCGAACTCATTTGACCCATAGTTTTGTACAGACACCAGCACATCAAGCTACTCCAATCTGTCAAATTTATTTTATAGATTTTCAACTTTATCACATAAGCATAAGGTTTACTTTAAATTGGGGAAATATGACAGATTGGGGTAGCTTGATGTGCTGGCGTCTGTACCCTAGCAGATTGCGGTACCTTGATCCCAGGACTGTGGCGCAAAATTATCATAGCCAGATGCCCTCTTTGGTTCGTGAACCTGAATACAAGGGTATGCATTCATGTGCGTACATATATATTAGTTCATAAACCGCCTACTTAAGTTATTGATATCTAAGCACGTGTATGCTTAATGATACAATAGTTGTAGTCAACAACATTCATTAAACCACGTTACAGACCTATTGGCTGGCTTGTATAACTCTGACACAAGAGTGACTATCATCCACACGGATAAAGTTAGATGTACCTATTATGCAGAGTACCCTTCATATTGTACAGATTTTTATTTATTAAAAGGAAACAAATTATCACGCATTGTGACTTGGGTGATAGCATACACAACGTGTGCGTGTACATAATATTTTTTATGCTTCGAAAAAGGGAGTATAATCTTTGAAAATTGTGTTTCATAATTACATAAAATGGAGTGACCACGCTACCGCTAGACCAACGAGGCAGTCACTATCTGAATACATGATCATTTAATCCGGTGTATTAGCTCCTATAATAAGAACCGATCTCAAGCAGTTTCTATGCACTGGGTAATGTGTCAAAATTTTTGAAGTTTCCCTCAGGAATTCGTTAGTGCTCGCACGCAGGTAGTGGCGCTAGCTTTTTATTCTGAATATTAATGACATTGGAAAAATATAAATAACTCATACTTTCTACTATATGCCGATGATGTAAAAATTTTCAAGAACGTTCAAACATCGATGATTGTTTTGAACTGCAATCTGATCTCGAACGAATATCAGAGTATTGCTCATCTAATCAACCATATATAAACATTGAAAAGTGTTTTATTTTATCTTTTACCCGTATCTAAGCAGAAACCTGTGATTATAAATTTAACCATCAATCACTTAGTCGAGTTACGCCTGTGCACGATCTACGTATATCCATGTATACATACTCTAACTTATCCTTTAATTTAGATACATATAGATCATAATAATATAGTCAATAGAGCCTTCCGCCAATATGGATTTATTCTGAGTATCTCGAAACCTTTTTAACAACCTAATACTCTGTAAGTATTATACTTAAGTTTTATTTGATCTGTCGTGGATTTTGCTTGTATTTCTTTCCAAATATGGAGTTTTTTATGCTTGCCATATTTCACGTATTGAAAGCGTTCAAAAAACTTATGAAGCCCTTAGATTACCGTAGAAATCATGAACACATATCATACAATGATTCGCTTAACCGTTACTCATTAACAACACTTGCCAACCGGCGAACAATATTTGACCAAGAATTTCTTTTTAAAATTTTAATAATTACATTGTTGCCCACACATTTCCGAAAAAATTGCCACAAAAGGGAATGGTCTACAGACGATCAAATTTTCTGTACTGCTATACAAGAATCTTAAGACCAACAATAATTTCTGTAAACGTAGTGTTGTTGTGTACAATTATAAATTTAAGTATGTATCTACATACAACTAAACCAAACAGCAACTAAAATTGTACAAGATTGTGCGCGCGTTGCTACGGCAATAGGTAATATAAAATTCATTGGAATGATAATGGCGTCATCTGTGAAAATTGGTTGTATCATCTCAGAAACCTTAGTAGTTAACACTTTGCTGACGATCATACATGATCAAATGCATAGTTTAGGATTCTATAAAGAACATACAGACAAACATTCATTTTTATATATTTAATCATGTTGAAAAAGATAAGCGAAACTTTATTGGCAACGGCGGCAACTTAGGGACTCTCATTTAATAGGTACTCTTAGAGTCAATTACGGGGCAACTTATTTTAGATGTACATATATGCTACGGCTCGCCTGTGTGTGCTGATAGCGCTACCATCATGGCTGCTCGCCGTAAATTGCTATAAAGCCAAAGGTTGGCGTGGATATTGTTGAGTAACGCCTATAGAACAGTAAGTAGACGGCCACCGTAGCCTAGTTGGTAGTGCTCCTGCCTACGAAGCTGTTGGTCCTGGGTTCGAATCCCGGTAAGTGCAAATATTTGTGTGATGAGCACGAATATTTGTTTCTGAGTCATGGATGTTTTCTATGTATATAAGTATTTATCTATAAATATAAGTATGTATATCGTCGCCTGGTACCCATAGTACAAGCTTGGCTTAGTTTGGGGCTAGGATGATCTGTGTGACATTATCGCGAGATATTAATTAATTAATAGTACAGAGGCCCGGCCGGTAATAGCGGGTGTTCCAAGTAATCTTGAAATTCAAAGACATGAAACTTCTACACGCGAAAACTTAGAAAAAGATATCATTACGCGACCGTGCTAAAATTTCCAAGTTATTTATGCTAGCCGCCGAGCGGGAGCGAGAGAGAGCTGATCCTGCTCGCAGACGGAGGAGGCGTCGGGGCGGCGGCGGTAGCCGGTAGCCCAACTCGCCCTCGGGGCTGCGGCGGCAGTCGGAGAAGTGTCCTCTATTGCCGCCACGTACACGCAGCTTCGGAAGACAGCGTACTGTTTGTGGCGCAGCCGCTGTGCCGTACTGGCAGGAAGCGGCAATAGGGGAGGGCGATTCTGAGCCCTCCCGGGGTACGTGTCCCGACCATCTGGGACATGGCGCAAAAAGGGGGGCACCGGAGCAGCATACCCGCGTTCCCGGGGCTCCCCCATAAGGCGCCAAGATAAGTCCACGGCAGGTAGGTTTAGTCGGTGCGAGTCCGACATACCCACCCGTAGACACTTTTTGCGGGTGGCATGCGTAGGCATTCCCCCTGCCTTAACAAAAAAAAAGGCTATTTATGCCAATAGCTAACTAAATGGCGAACTGATAAATGAATGGTAATGTAGATGGTAAACCTCAATCAAGGTTCGCCACCTACAGTAGTTCTTTCCGGACGTTCGCGAACGGTTACATAAAACTTGGTTAATCATTTACAATTACTTACCGGGCACGGACATTTTAAATGTAAATTGTTTAGTTTCAAATTAGTATCTTCACCTTAGTGTCTTTGCTCTTTCCTATAGCAAATATGAACAAACCGCCCACCAGATACTTTGGGAGTGTGATCTCTGGCAAATACGTGTGATACCTACTATGTTAAATAGCATGCAACCAATATCTGGAGTACTTCATTATCCGGAACTTGTAGCAACAAGGAACAACTTCCGTGCGTTTAAGCGCCTTTGTCATACCTACTATTGTAATATAACAGCTCACTTAGGACGCTTACAATTGATCCTCGGTGCTTTTGCAGCTGGCTTTTTTTTAGTTTCTCTGATGAGGCTCCAGCCTCTTTATGTTATTCTGTCTCCTGCTTTGCTCTGGAGGGAAGTGGAACTATTCATTTTCTAACTCCTCCTTTTTTCTTCCTGATTAAATTCGTTGCGGGATCCAAGACAGTTAAAGCGATACCCCGGGACATGCCTCAGCCTCACCGCTCAGTGACTTTTCATTGTGTGCCACTGGCTGAACCTGGCTTATAGGAGTTGCAGTGGTGGATAAGAGGTAGGGACTAGACTGCCAGTGAACCAACTCTGTCATGTCCGTTGAATATTATGTCTCTGTTAGGGTCAATTCATACCTACTAGCCTAGAGTCGAAGCGTCAATTGCAACTTAACATAGAAAATTCACCCTTATCTCGACAACATAATAAACACATTTCTTCTAGAATGAAATAAAAGCGCGCATTCATCACAATTGACAACATTTCATATTTTTAACAGGCATGTATTATTGCGTCATTTAAAAGTAAATCCAAAACTGGGGCACCCATATTTTTCCTTTTTGCGAAATTATGAACTTTTCATTCATAATTTCAACTTTGAAATTCGATGTATTCTAAAAAGACGTAAGCGGCAAATGACGTCATACATACGGTGGAATAGACATCGATCTTTGCTTTAATGTATCCCGTCAAAAAATATCACTGTCTTGTCAAACTCGTTGGCGCCTAAACTTGTGGAGTTTTGGCGCCAACGCGGAAAAGGACGCATCGAGGCTATGTTTTATTTTCAAAAATTGGTGTAAATTCGAGTTTTTATGTGTGTAATATGGTGGATTTTTAGACATAACATCTTCGACAACGTACACAAGTGGAGGAAAGTGCAATATTGCCGTGAATTGTGATTTTCCGTGTTGAAACCAAAACTCCATAGAAGCCTCAAGTAAAGTCTCCACTGCTTTACTGGCGCAGGACTATGACTTGACTGTGACGGACGTGACGGACATGACTGTGACGGACGTGACGGACATGACTGACTTTGAAATTTATATATTACAACTGAAGACGAGGCGGTATGGTCACAGACCTTAGCCTGCCCCAACTTGTGTGTACTTATGTACAGACGCCAGCACATCCAGCTATCCCAATCTGTCAAATTTATTTTATAGATTTTCAACTTTATCACAAAAACATAAGGTTCACTTTCATTTGGGGAAATTTGACAGATTGGGTTAGCTAGATTTGCTGGCGTCTGTACACGCGTTAGAAGTTATACTTCTTAATATACAACTTGAACATAGTTATCAATTTTCATACCACCTAGAACTAACTTCATGCTGTTATTTTTACGATGCGCGCGCACCCTAAAAATTCACTGTCATACCACCTAGAACTAACTTCATGTTGTTAAATTTTTTGGTGTCGGTGTGCGCGCGCATCGTAAAAATTCACTCTCATCATTTTTCTCCATCGCGCCAAAAGAAGTATAACTTCAAAAACTAAACTTGTTTACGTTTGTTAAATGTTTTCAATTTCAAATTAAATTAAAATCGTCAATATTAAATTCGTTTCCAGTGTTATTATCCTTATTATGTTTCATTATATAAGTCACCATGAAAGTTTCGAAATTTAAAACCGTGAGTGACAATTGTCAATTTGAAATGTCTTGTTTGACATTAATGTTTTCGTTTAAAACATTGGAATGCTTAGGCAAAGGAAACTACCTCGTCCACCATATAAGGGACGTCATCACACCTTTTTTAGTTTTTATTTTTGCCTCAGAAATGAAGAAATAAAAAAATATATTTGAACACAGGATACAACAATAAAGAAATGGTATTTTTGTTTTAAGGTTGTGTCAGTTTTGAAATGTTGTCAATTCGGGCGCTGTGCAACAAACGCTGATTAGTGCGCGCGATTTCGCGCGAACATACCGTGCTTACTACGCGAATCAACGTATCGACACTCGTCAGTCGTCATCGGGCACTAGTCTGTGGTAACTGACATCCATCACTGCAAATGTACAAGCGTACGAATGTTTCGTAGAACTTCGCTTTACTTGTGAAGAATTTGAAGCTTCGATGCGCTTCGACTCTGAGCTAGTTTGAATTGACCCTTAGTGCTATGAACACCTTAGTAGTTAGTTCCTGCTTTACACAACTAAGTCGCTGCATCAACCCCAACTTGTACTTGTAGGTTACAGAAAGCTAGATCTCCTTTATGTAATCATAAAGGATCTGAATGCGTCTTTGAAACGGCTATGATACTGTTACTGCAGTTTCGTCGCTTGCGGTCAAATTCACAATCGGTCAAGAGACTGAAAAAGCGACAAAATCGCGATCGATCAAAATATCGAGTTGTCCATATCTTGAACCGTCAAAATAGCTAACAACGAGCAGCTTATTGTCAACCGACACTGGTTAAAAAAAAAGATTTTTAGATAGTTATCTGCTTCCATTGCATCCACGTTTACTTCAAAATTTAAAGACAAAATTGAGAGAATTCATTCATCATTTTAATTGGTGCTCGTAATTTAATAATAATCTTTTTTTTTATTGGACCATAGCGTCGCGGCAGCGGCCGCTTAGCGCCAGATACCCTATATTGTTGGTGAAGAAGTCACGAGGAACAGTTAGTATATACTAAATTATATTGATTTGCAATTTTGACGGTTCGCTATTTTGATGTTTTACTATTTGACGGTTTGCTATGTTGCCGTTTTTCATACTGCGACAAAATGCTACTTAGTCCGGTCAAATTAGACTAAAAAATAGGGGTAAGGTTACAATAATTCCCATTAGGATGAAAATTGGTAGGATCATTCATTATACTATTATAAAGTGTTTGTGTTACAACGTGTTATGCTGAAAATAGCGAAAAACCAGTTTTTTGTGACCTTTGACCTCGAATATTTTTGCACGTGTCTGATCGTAGAGGACTTTTCAAATTTCCTTTATAATAGTGTAATGACCGACCCTACCAATTTTCAGTCAAATGGGAATTATTGTAACCTTAGATGTCTAAATTGACCGGACTATACTGCAGTATATCAGCTGATTCAGATCACATTTATCTCTTATGTTAGTGCCGTATATATATGAGAACGGAAAAACGGAGGTATATTAAAGAAATAATTTCTAGTTGATGGCATATCACCTAGAAACTATTACTTCAACGTCTTTTATATCTCTGTGAATAATTATGAAATTAAACGAAGGTAAATATACATAAAAAAGTCACTTTATTTGTTATCTACAGTTAGATATAAAATAAATTACATAATGATTTTCATGTGGTTTCGACTGCGGCGTCCGTGCCTACAATATACAAGTTTTCCATACATCTTATTCACATTACAATCAGGGTAGAATACATTATTACCATTGCACTAATGAGCCATTTGAAATCATACCGAGCTATCTCAATCCGGATAAAATTGAACTATAACGGCAGTATTTTTTATATATAATTCACAATAACGTACAGACCTAGTTATTCAAAAACGGGGTCTTATTGTATCAGGTGGTTTGTGCCATTTTAATATGCATAGCGACATCTGTCTTCGGTTGTTATAAATGTCAAAGAGAGCAAAACAACGTCGCTATGAGCAAAAAGAATAAGGCCACGAGCAAAATATCAATGCAACTCACTTTATTAAGAAGCCGCATTGAATACTCTTAAATACTACAATAATTGGGTGAAGTGGAGATAGCTAGGTTTGATTTCATATGCCTCAAATAATAATATTATCGACACAACTTCTCCTATCCTTCCTAAATATTCAGCATGTAGTCAAAATAATTAATTTATCACTATTTACAAAATGTTACTTCTATTTGAATGTAGATGGCGTTGTACGGGATTAGAGTTGTGATGTCAGACTATTATTGTTTCGCCGCCTAACGCCATCTATGAACAAATAGTACGAAGCTTACACAGTACAATTGTTTTTTAATTTATTTGTATTATTGGTATTTTCACTAGGATTGTCTTTTCTACAAATGTTCAATAACATAAACGAAGCTAAAGAAATAAGTAGGATGATTTACCAAATAGCATCTTACTAGTACTACCTATAGGGATGAAAATGATATGAGGTTATTTACAAATGACATCAGAGATCATAACTATAGATGTAAAATGTTCAAAATGCGGCACTCGCACTTCGTTACGCTATATATCGGCACAAATGACAAAGACTCATCAATATTAACACTTGTATGGAGATACATGAATAATAATGGGATCGTTGAATAATGATAAGCCCTCGCTATTCGCGCAACATTTCGGTCAAGGTGTTCTCACAATGAGTCGCCACGGAACAGTAAACTACTTCAATGTTGTAAATTATAACAACATGGAAATTGGCAGTGATCAGTGAGGTAATCGTTCGAGCTCAAACATTAAAGCACTTTACTGAACCGTTCGTATTCACACAGTTCACAGAGGCGCGGAACTCGGGGCGCGGCCGCACCGCCGGACTTACGGACTATTTACGTATATTTGTTGCGTCGCGCGCGGTACACTAGGACTAGACGCACGCGACGCGTCCACTCCAGCAATGTCACTATCACAGGCGCTCACACGGGCCCGTAGTCCGACAGCGGCTGGGCGGAGCGCGCGGAGGGCGCGGGGGCGGGCGCGGGGGCGGGCGCGGGCGCGGGGGCGGACAGTAGCGGCGCGGGCGGCGCCGCGGGCGCGCGTCACACGGCGCCCTTGACGAGCGCGCGCGCGGCGGGCTGCGGCTCGCGCCCGCCGCGCCACACGCGGCGCCACGACTCCAGCGTCTTGCCCGACCAGATCCACACGCCCGACGTGATGCCCACGGCCAGCGCCATGAAGTACTTGAGCATGAGCGCCGAGTACAGCGGCCGCGGGCCGCACGTGGGCCCGCACGCCACGCGCCGCACCCACTGCTCGTGGCCGCCCGCCTCGTACGCCAGGCAGCCGATCACCACGCCCGCCGGCACCGCGTACAGCACGCTGAACACCCCGATCCGAATCATCAGCTTCTCCAGTTTGTCCGCCTTCGAGCCCGCGCCGATGCCTCCCTGGCGCTTGATCACCGACCGGATGCGAAACAGCGACACGAAGCCGGCGAGCAGGAACGTCGCCCCGAGCGCGAAGTAGACGATCAGCGGCGCGAGCACGTAGCGTTTGAGGTTCTCCGGCGAGGTGTTGCCCACGTAGCAGATGCCGGCCACGGGGTCGCCGTCCACCGCGCCCGCCAGCAACACCGCCACCGTTTTCGCCGCGGGGATGAGCCACGCGGCTAGGTGGTAGTACTGCGCGTGGCCGGCGATCGCCTCGTTGCCCCATTTGAGCCCGGCGGCGAGGAACCACGTGAACGACAGCACCACCCACCAGATCGACGACGCCATCCCGAAGAAGTAGACGAGCACGAAGACGAGCGTGCAGGCGCCCGGCCCGTTGGCGGAGGTGCGCAGCAGCGCGCCCTCGCACGCCACCTCGTCGTGGCCGATGGCGAGCCGCGTCAGGTAGCCGAGCGACACCATGAAGTAGCACACGGACAGGTAGACGATGGGCCGCTCGGGGTACTTAAAGCGCTGGGAGTCGATGAGGAAGGTGGTGAGCGTCATGAGCGTGGACAGCGCGCACAGGCCGCCCCACAGCGCCACCCACACGGCCGCGAACTCCTTTTCGTCGCGCGAGAAGAAGGCGCCGCGGCACGGCAGCGCGCACGCGGCCACGCCCGCCGCGCTGGCGTTGTGCGCGCGCACGAGCGGCGCCCGGCACGCGCACGCGCAGGCGGCGGCGCCCGACTCGGGCGCGGCAGGCGCGCCGCCGGGGCAGTTTTTTGGATCGGAGCAGGGCGCGGGCGGGCGCGGCGGCCGGCGCGGCGGCGGCGCGGGCTCGCGGGCCCGCTTGGTCTCCTCCATGCACAGCTGCTCGGGGTCGTCGGCGCGCGGCAGGCGCTCGCACGCCATGCGCTCGGGCCACTGGAAGCCGTACTTCTGCATGAGCGGCGCGCAGCCCGCGCGCGCGCGCTCGCACACGCTGCGGCACGCGGGCAGCGGCTTGGCGTAGTCCTCGATGCAGATGGGCGTGTACACCGAGCACAGGAAGAACTTCAGGTCCGCGGAGCACTTGATCTCCACTAGCGGCCAGTACTGGTGGACCTGGAACGTTGAAAACGTATTTAGCAATCTTATGCAATACTCGAGAGAGAGTATTCATAGTGATCCCTCTTCGCTAGTGGTAAACTCTTCTTTTCGTTAGCGTCGGCGGCACAGTTTCAACCTGACTTTGCCAATACTTTGTCGCTTTGCATTCTCATTTGCATTTGAAGTGAGAGTATGAAACTAACTATTGCGCCAGAATGATTTACTCGTAATCAACAGATTGCTGATATAGGATGTCCATCGAAGTCAATCTAACTAGATTGACTCGACGTACCCTGAGAAGCACAGGAAATTTGACTCGACACTCTGAGGCGATAGTATCTCACTGAACGCCTAACAACAGTAACTGTTACTGATTAAGAAAGCCACAAGGTTTTTTATAAAATTAAATTTATATATTTATGATGTACTTATGAGTTTCTATTCTGCTTCGACGACATCCAAGTTTACTTCAGAATTGAATGACAAAAAAAATAAGAATTTCATACGTCATTTCGAATGGCATTCGTATTTTATGAATTCTTCAAAAACCTAATTATCCCGGGATAAAAAGTGAAAGACCAAGTTTAAGTGTCTCCGCACACGAGCCACGGGCCACAGCCACAAACGCCGCCACGAGAAGCTAGACAGTAGAAGTAGTTAGAAGAGTGTGGCGGCCACGCGCGTCAATGGTGTGCGGCGAGTCCATACAAAATGTACGAAAACTATAGGAAATATGCCAGTGGCGGCGTTTTGTGGTTGTGGCAAGTGGCTCGTGTGCGGGAGCCCTAAAACTGTTTTCCAGATATCGTCCATAAACAGTTCCACAAGAAATTGCTACACAGTACACACCTCAAGACCGGCCTCTTCTTGCGTATCATGGTCGAGTGCGTTGGGGAAGGACGTCAAGTTGTAGCCGATGCCGCGGCACATGGGGATGGTGATCTCCTGGCAGCGCGGCTGCTGCAGCGCGCCGGACCGCGCCACCAGCGCCGCCAGCGCCGCCACGGCGCACAACCACATCATGCTGAACTAATGTAACCGCATCTGGAAATAATGAAACAGAAATGTTATATAACGTGTATTCTGCTACCAAAGCAAGGATAGACTGTCCTTTTATAAGAAGACTAGCTGGGCCCCGCGGTTTTACCCGCTTAGATTTTATATACCTCTTAGTAATATTCATGCAAAATTTCAAGTAAATCCATGCAGTACTTTTTGAGTTTAGCCCGGACATACATACAGACAAAAAGACACACAGACAAAAATTCAAAAACTATATTTTTGTCTTCTATATCGATTGTAGATCACGCCCCAAGTATCCTTTTAAAAAAATATTCAATGTACAGTTTTGACTTTCCTACGATTTTATTATATGTATAGATGATGCGAAATGCATGTTGCAGCGACCAAAATCAAATAACTATTATATTTTATTAGTAACACTTAGACTAAGTTTTACTAACAATTATGAGTTGTAAACTTGAAATAAACGTTTTGTTATTATCCTACTAATCTTACAAACGCAAAAGTTTGTAAGTATGGATGGATGTTTGTTACTCGTTCACGTAAAAACTACTGAATAGATTTTAATATTATAGGAAGCAGAATAACATATAGGCTATAATTTATAAAGATTAACGCGGGCGAAACCGCGGGGCACAGCTAGTTTTTATTAAAGCAAGTAAGAGCTCTCAGGATCAAAGTGATGATTCATGACTACGCAAGTTGGAAATATTCAACAGTCACTCATGAAATTGCTGATGAAAACCAAACACTTATTACATTAATTAAATTAAAGTCCAATAAATTAAATATAATAACAGAGATATACTAATACAGAGACATGTTGTACTATCATGTAAGTACATTGGTTATTTATTGCTAATTGACAGCAGCCGGGAATAATTAAGATAAACAGACGATTTTATAGACTCAATGATGTCGTATCTAGTATAATATGTTTATATACATACGTAAGTACGTACCTACGTATTTAATTATACCAAAAAGTGTAACATGCCTGTCATCGTTATTATATAATGTTTCTTTTGTTAACTGATGTTTTAATTTATTGGTTCTTCGAGCCGGATAAACATAGTAGTGGTAGCATATGCTTATATTTAGGTCTATAGGCAAATTATTAGCTGTATACCGCCCCCTGCATCCACCAAGAAAATAGGCTAACCTGGGGCTCTACCGGCTAAGGCGCCGAAGATCGATTTCTTAAATGGCGTTCAAATAAATAAAGGTTAAAAATGACTTAATCAGTCGATAAATCGGCTTCAACGTTGACAATCGATTCCGGATCATTTATGACGTCACATGTGTTCCTGGAAGCCGATTTAACGATTGATTAAGTAATTTTTAACCTTTATTTATTTGAACGCCATTTGAGAAATCGATGTTCAGTGACTTAGCCGGTAGAGCCCCTGACCGTTGGTTCTAAGATGATTATGAAATCTGCGTGAATAGGTCAGGTGAATCTACAAAATGATGAATATCTTTTGACCTATTGTAAAATCTGTTTAAGATTTCCGATTGTTTTGAGATAGAGTTAAATTACACTACGAACAAAATACCCGCCGCAATAAAAAGAAAATGGCCGCTAATAATGAGTGTTTAAGTTGTCAAACATTAACGTACTACAAGCGTATGTACATACGTCATCACATCAAGCTACCCCAATCTATCAAATTTCCGCAATTGAAAGTGAACCTTATGCTCTTGTGATAAAGTTGAAAATCTATAAAAGAAATTTGACAGATTGGGGTAGCTGGATGTGCTGGCGTCTGTACTATGTAGAGTATCGACAATCTGTAGTATATCGCGGGTTTATCGGCCGCTATCAGTACACGCTGATTACATAATACCTGTGAGCAGATTATGCGACTACCGTGCAACCTCGTTCATTGCTTGATAACTACCCGATAAATGTTCCAAATCGTTTGGGAAAGCCCTCATATTCTGTTCGACAATGAAAACGTCATAAAGTGTAATCAAACATGAAGCTATTATTATATTCGTAACCAGTGATTGGGCTACTAGACGGCTTGAGCTCTCACTCGCCTATATTGTCTAGTGCAGTAGTGAAAGTCTTCTACGTAATAAAAAACGATTGTGCTTTAGACCACACGACTGAAGTTTAGGTTACATATACGAACCGTTACTGGGTATGAGAGAAAGCGAGGAAGAAAATTTGTACTCGCACCTATCTCTCTTGCCCCTTCAATAATATACGAAAGGTAACCCCCTCTCTTTCTATCGTCACTAACTTATATTTCCCTCTCATCTTCCGTTCGCAATCACACTTTTCGTACCGCTCCCGTCACGCATTCACAGCTTACTCCCAAAGTCAAAATGTTTTGATTTATTGAATTCAGGATGTAGGTTCGGTAGGTTGTCGCCTATATAATATAATATAATATCCTGGGACATTATTTACCCACGGCTATCTGATTTCAAACTAAGCAAAGCTAATAATATATCGATAATACGTATATTTAGACGAGTCTTTGATTTTTTCTCGTTCAGATGAGATCGGGTGCGAATTATGAACCAAGTTATAAACTCTATTACCATCTATAATCTGCGAACAAAACTTCATAGGTCGGTGGGAGTTGGGCTTAACATACACATATTATTACATACCAACTCCAATTCGACCTCAGCTCTCCTAGTCAATATAATCTTTGCAAGTAATACTCTTAAGTATGTATAAACAACATTAATGAAAACCACTTGCTGATAAAACTCTTATTTATGATTATTAACCTTCCACACTAAGTTTGAGGTCAGCTTTTTGTAGATTGTATCAACAAACACACATTATTATATGATAAATTAAAATTACTTACTATATAAAGAACTAGAGTTCAACATTAATAATAGCTAGCGTCAATTTGAAATAATTATACAATAAATAATGAAAATTGTCTTCGTATTTTGACAAAATAATATCAATAAAATCCGCAACACAAAGAATAGTTTAACAATATAATTGTAATATGCTCCTGGCCCATATTCGGGTATGGTGGTCAATCTTAACGGAGACTAGCCAATCACGAAAGATATTATAATGCCGCTGTGTGCACAAACATTGGTGCATTCACAATTTTCTCACTCTCATAATCCGGGTGTACTATGCCAAATCGAATGCCAATTAATCTAATATCAATTGATCGACCACTAGAAATCGAATGTCAACTCGAACGCTAATGATATCCAATGTTTAATAAATTGAACATTCGCTACTAGAAAAGAAGCTTAGGTTAGAACTGGGACCATATAACGCCAGAACGCCTTTCTCTAAAGGATACATTCGATCGAATGTTCGATGTATTATTAATACTAGCTTCTGCTCGCGATTTCACCCACGTGTATTTAGATAAAGAGTAGACTATGTCTTTCTGATGTCTAAGGTCTATCCATATCGATCACAAACGCACGCTAAGATCAAATCAAAGTAGTTTTTGCGTGAATTAGCGTAAGAAACATCCATCTATACATATAATATAGTATACTTAATATACTCTTAAACGCATCTATACATATAATAAAATCGTAGGAAAGTCAAAACTGTACGTTGAATATTTTTTTTAAATGATACTTGGGGCGTGATCTACTATGGAAATCGAAGGCAAAAATATAGTTTTTTGTCTGTTTGTCTGCATGTATGTCCGGGCTAATCTCAAAAAGTACTGCATGGATTTACTTCAAATTTTGCATGAATAATACTGAGAGGTCGGGTCAACATACAGGCTAAATATTATACGGGGGAGGTGCTGTGATAATTTATATAGTTTAACGCGGGTAAAACCGCGGGGCACAGCTAGTTTATAATATAGGTAACAAGTAGGATACGATTATGGGCATTCGATTTAGCATACACGTTATGCTCCGGGCTATTAGACGTTTTTCAACATCTATTGATATTATATATACCAGGATCAGGCAATTTAACAATTAAATATACTATCAAATGCCCAATAAAGTTGGTATTCAACTGAATAAAAACAATAAAAATCAAGTCCAACTATCGGATGCATGTTTAAAAGGTTCGAATTAGAGAAGTTAAATAGTTTTATTTATTTCTGGAGTAACATATGCTTCAGTCAACGGCGCCGAGATTAGACACCCGGCGAAGGCAAGGGGTTTGTGATCGGGAACCCGTGAGATGCCTACCGCGGTGTTTCTCTATGAGTTCACATTATACTAACAGTAGGAGAATTTTGGTTCGCAACATATAATACTGTTTCTATCATAGGAAGCAATTAACTATTCGTAATACATAGCGTAAATTTAATAGTTGTGGTGATGTCAACGTGATATGGTCTTTCATATGCAACTGTGAATTTAACAATAGGCCCAGTAGGATAGCACCCACATGGTCCGGATGGGTGATGGGCAAGGGAATCCTAAATTTGATCTGCCGGTGTGTATTGATCGTAGCTTGACAGCAGAGTGTCTACCCCGGATTGGTAGAGGATGCTGGATCAAACGAAACCGGTCGGAACAGTAAAATTTATAATATCCCATTTTTGAGATACTATTCAATTGGTTCTTTAATGTTTTAAGTATGATTTTTAACCATTATTTATTTACTGGCTACATTTTGATGTCACTGCAATAATGGGTTTCAATTTCACCAACTGTACGATTGTTTAATCCTACTGGCTAAATTTCGTTGTTGCTTGGCAAAATACAAAATATAAATATTTATGTATGTCGAAAAGAGACAACGAAAATTTTCCAACATGCTGATATTTCGTACATCTTTGCGATTGTCATTACGCAAATACTGCTATAGCTTGGCTTTTGCCATGGGTGGATTTTGGTTGGATACTAAGATCTCATTGGTATTAACCGGATACTAGGACCATCAAGATGTAACCTCTTACTTGTCCGCTTTATGACGTGCAGTAAGCGCGTTTAAGTAATAATATGAAGTAATACTAGGTATATTTAAAACCGGAACCTGTATTGTAACTAAGCAGTAAGAAATGATTGATTACACTGGATTGTAGCCAACGAGCGGAGACGTAAACTGAGTAGTGGCATGAACCGAACTGAATAGGCAGTTAGGCAGTAACATAAATGTGTCTACCACAAATAGTCTATGTTCTCCGCGTCGCCGGTCGCGACCAAATCCTCGGTTAATGCGCTTTTAACGACACGCCGTATCGACACATGGCTGCTACAGAACTGATTCCGCCGTTAAAATTAAATTAGCCGTGAGCTATTTAAAATTCTGTGGTTACACCGACTTAATTGTATCTCTGCCGTGTAATGGTGGGTTTTAAGCTAATAAAACGATTGGGGGGTATTGAAGTTGTAGATTTGGTACTTCTTTTTAACCGGCTGCTAAAGAAGGAGGTTATTATTGACATATTTCGTTGCAACGTTGTAAATGAACAGATTGTAAAATTATTTTGTACTTGTTCGTATCTTGAGTTCGATCCCCGCCAAAGTCAACTAAGTATATTGTGTGTGATCCATGTATAGTTGTTCTAAGTCTGAATGACTGTTAGATCATAACTTGAAATTTAGAAAACATTAACTGTAGAATTACAGTTAATGTTTTCTAAATTTCAAGTCATTCGTTATAAAAATCCAAGTCCGTTACATGTTTTTTAAACAGTATCTACTTATATTTCAAGAATACAGCGAATAAGTTATTAACAGTCATTCAGACTTAGAACAACTATACATGGATCACACTCAATATACTTAGTTGACTTTTGCGGGGATCGAACCCAAGATACGAAGACGCTGTGGCGATTACCTGAACCAATACGATACATGTACATTCAGCCATTAACAGGAATATATTCTGTAAACTGATTCAAAATTTATTAAACCTTAATCCAAAAGCTAAATTGTGTTGCAGTTCATATCAGAAATATTCCGATTATCTAAATTACAAATACTTAGGATTGAGGCGCTTTTACAACACAGTAAATTGTTTTAAAATTTTCCTATGGCTTTTATTGCTGTAATATTTAGTAGTTCTGTACTGCACGATCCCACCAAAAACATTTTGGAAAAAATATCCAAGTCTCGATGGAGCTGCTTGTTTATCTCTAAAAAGTAATGAAATCTCTGTACAAAGTTGAGCCAAGTCTAAGGTGCCTTATTGCAATTTCTTTATTATTATTTGGACGGTCACCGTAGCCTAGTTGGTAGTGCTCCTACCTACGAAGCTGGTGGTCCTGGGTTCAAATCCCGGTAAGTGCAAATATTGATGGATGAGCACGAATATTTGTTTCTGAGTCATGGATGTTTTCTATGTATATAAGTATTTATCTATCTATATAAATATATATATCGTCACCCATAGTACAAGCTTTCCTTAGTTTGGGGCTAGGATGATCTGTGTGACATTGTCCCCAGAAAAAAAAGTATTTAATGTTATGTGACTTGGCTGGTAACCTGTACTCAACTACTGTACTGTAACCTTTTTTTACACGTTAGTGGGTCGTTTTTACACGTTACTGCCGTGCCCCCAGATAGGAGAACAATTAAAAACACCAAAATAAAATTTCACTGAATGTACCATGTATGACTTAGAACTTACTCTCTGCCTCTCCTAAATGTTGCTGCCGGAAAGGGAACACGTCTACGGCTACTAAAGCCCTTCCTTGCTTATCGTATGGGCAGTGGTAACCCTGGTGTCAGAGTTGCTCAAGCCGCCCAGTAGGCCTCTGACATGGCTTAACGACTGTTGTCTAATGACTACAACCGGGACCGACAGCTTAACATGCCCTCCGAAGCACGGAGACGCTCAGAAATTAAACCACTTTGGCGGTCACCCATCTATGGGCTGACCGCGAGCCTAGTTGCTTAACCTCGCCGATCGCTTACAGACCGGTGAGAGCATCTAGCTATGAGCGCCTACTTAAGCCACTACTACTAAAGCCCTAACGTGATATTATTTTACCCCCAAAGATACTGCGTAGTGCGTACGTAGTTAAATGCTCACTGTACCCGTTTCTCAGTCATTTATCAATACAGAACATTAATAAGTTTATCGCAGAGGTTTGCATATCGTAAATTTAGACTCAATCATATATAGCTCCAGCAATTTATACTGTGTGCGAACGGGTTACGTGCTCAAATCGTGTGGCAGCTACTATTTCAGACACTGGCGACACTGTATTGAATTGTAATTAAATTGCAGTTCAATTACGCACGTAGTAATTGTGCAAGCAGGATCTTATGTATTGAAGGTCAGAGGGGAAGAAAACAACACAGTAACACACTGGCCTGTTGGTTTGCCAGAGGTCTTGAGTTGGTCCCGTGATGAGCACGATCATTTGTTCTGGGTGTAATTTTTATCTATAATATGTATGTATTTAGAAATATAGTATGTTTATCAACGTCCCGGTTGGGGTGGTTGGTAAATGCTGGCCTTTCACTTCGGAGGTCGTGGGTTCTATTCCCATCCAGGACAGACATTTGTGTGCAGGAACATTTCAGTTTGTCCTGAGTCTGGGTGAATAATCTATACAAGTATGTATTTACAAAAGCAAAGAATATGTCAGTTGTCTGGTTTCCATAGTACAAGCTCTGCTTAGTTTGGAATCAGATGGCAGTGTGTTAATTGTCCCAAGATAAAAAAAAATACAATACCATTGCAATAATAGTGTTGATGTCTCGTTGGTCTAGTGTTCAATCGAAGATAATGGGTTGAAACTAGTTCGTTTTTGAACTCAGGATTTCATTTTATACGCCTGTCGATTCCCACCCAGGACAGATCTTTGTGTGTATATGAACATGTCAAAGAATTGCCAAACTGAAGTGGCAGTGGGCGGGGCACATAGCTCGTAGAACCGACGGCCGCTGGGGCAGAAAGGTTCTCGAGTGGCGACCGCGAACCGGAAGACGCAGAGTGAGCAGGCCCCCTACAAGGTGGAACGAGGAATCTTGCAGGGTCGCGGGAAGCCGCTGGATGCGGGCAGAGCAGGACCAGCTATTGTGGAAAGCCTTGGGAGTGGCCTTTGTCCTGCAGTGGACGTCTTTCGGCTGATATAATGATGATGATGAACATATAAATATTTATTTACGAAAGAACATACATGTAATAATATATCAGTTATCTTGTTTCCATCGTACAAGCTATGTTTGTTGGTATCAGATGGCTGTGTGTGAATAAAGTTATTAGTTTGTTTAATTAATTATAATTATTGCAGATAAGTTTAACAGTTTACGTTTGCAGCAAGACGTGCGTCATGTTCCCGCCATTATGATGTATAATGAGTTCGAGCCAGGATCTTGTCATCTAGAATAATCAAGAAAAACGCAGTGCATCCGTTTCAACTGTTCCGGAGTACGGCTTTCTTAGTACTCATAAACGTACATGTAGTTCCGCCCATTAGCAACCAGTGCTTTTTTACAATAATATAATGTATAAAAAAACGCACAACTGACTTTACTTCATATCGTTTTAATTTCATTTGAACTAAAATGTATACAGGACGATCTTAATAATATTCCCAATAGAATAAAAGAACAAATTTTAAAACCGGCTATAAGACAAGCGTAGTATTTACAAGGTGTAACTTAAATAGTAACTTTTGAATTTGATTTCTCATTTACGCCCGGGTAAGTTTGATTGAATATCAAATTGACCCGGGCGTAACTGAGAATGTTATTGGGCTACTGGAAAAGTAGGTTAGGTTAGAACTACGACCATACAATGCAGGAGTCGAGCGAGCGGCCGGCGACAATATACAAATATATTTACACAAAACACTTTTAAATAAAAAGTAATGCGCCGCTGACGAATATCGCTGCTAAGATTATAATGTTTTGTGATAACTATTTTGGTGAGCAATCAGTATTTTTGCTTAGAATACGGATTGTTTTGTAATACAAACGAAAGTTCATTGATTTGCACTTAAATACTACATACATCATGCTGCACGTGTGGTGCAGCGGCTAAGACAGTCGCCGCGGCTCTTCGTGTCGCGGGTTCGAGTCCCGCGCCGGACAACTATTTGTAAAAGCCATAAATTATTGTTCTGAGTCTGGATGTAATTTGTGTCAGTCTATTATATGTTTGTAAAGTACCCCGCGAGACAGGGATTAGATTCTCTAAAGCGGGCGTGGTCTTTTTCTAGAAGAATAAAAGAAAAAAAAAATATATATATAATGCTATCCCTAAGAGTAGACTGAGCGTATTCGGTGCATAACGGTCAGCTCTCTAATGAGGCGTAAATACGCATAATGGGCTTAATAAAGCTGTGATTTGAATTGAATGAAATGGAATCGGCTCAGAACGGATCGCGTATAAACAAACGCGCTTGATCGTAAAACCGAGACCGGGTTCCCGGTACGAACCCCGTGGGAGAAGGCAGGTGCTAAGAGCGGGGAAGTTGCGTTTGAAAATTAATTACTTGTATAGCGATATTTTTTTTTATTAGCACTTGAGTCGAAAAATTGAAGCGAGTATAAACCGCCTTTTAATTTTCTTACGCCAATTTAATCCTACTAATATTATAAATGCGAAAGTTTGTGAGTGTGTGACTGTGTATGTTTGTTACTTCTTCACATCCAAACGGCTGGAGCGATTTTAATTAAATTGGGTATGGAGTTAGCCGACACCCTGGATTAACACATAGGCGATAATTTATAAAGTTTAATGCGGGTAAAACCGCAGGGCACAGCTAGTAGTTAGATAATACAGACAATCCTTTTGTTTTCACTACTAAAATAATTTACTATCTACTTTAATCTCTCTAATATACTAGACTCATCCCCGTTTCCCAGAGGGGCAGGATTGTCACGATCTTTGCACACCTCTTTTGCCTCGTTTCATCATCATCATCATATCAGCCGAAAGACATCCACTGCTGGACAAAGGCCTCCCCCAAAGATCTCCACAATTGCCGGTCTTGCGCTATCCAGCGATTTCCAGCGACCCGCAGAAGATCATCGGTCCATCTTGTAGGGGGCCTGCCCTTGCCTCGTTTACTGTTATTATATTCTTTATACACCGGTTTAGGGTACTTCTCTCTATCTCGCATGAAAATAACAGGAATACACAGAATTGTCCAATTACTAAATATGTTACTACTACGTTCACCAATTATATATATACTTCAGGTTCCAAAGTGCCATTTATTTTCCCTTTGTATTTCGCGAAAACTAAATTGACACAACTGAAGAAGCTCTGTCTGTATATGTATACATCACTGAAACCTAACTACTTTAAATAATATCATTTAAAAATATACAGGAACTATTATTATTTCACGCCTATCATTCTTATTTTTTTTGAAACCAACCGTGACTATATTAGACCAATTAAATAAATGCATTTATCATTTGTGAGGCAGAAAACTGGTTTTTTTTTATATCGTCAGATATTTATACTTAAATAAGATACAGAAAAATATTCGGTTATTTAATTTATATATAATTAAATAACCGAATAATTAATAATATTTGATTAACTATTTAATTCCAAATTAAACTGTTATATCATCGTTGAAAATTACGGTAAAATTTACATATTTCTAACGATTAATTTGCTTATTTATAACGCAGATACAAAAACATTTTACATAATTCTAATTTGCTATTACACTTTTTGATATCAATTGCAAATTTACGATAATTTTTTGCATCCCATTTCTGATATGCGTTAAGCCACACAGGAGATTCAAAACATGCTTCTTACTGCATTAAGTGACGGCGCCAAATAACATTCAAAGTTGAATAACACAATCAAATCCACGAGATATTGCTATAGCTCTGCGTTCAATATAAAATTAGCATGAAAATTGCGTTCAGTTAATGGTTTTTTAATTTTCTAGTTGGAGTAGATGTCCGCTGTCGGTGGGACCGAGCCCTAGCCTTTATTACAGTCGCACGTTTATTCCGGTTCACTGGAAATAGTAATAGTTGGCGTCGCCAGTTAGCAACGACACCTTATGGTCGGAACGTGTTGCGGACCTACTACGCACGGGCCCGGCGTGTTTGCTTTAAACCTCATTTTATTGAGTTATCCAGAACTGGGCTATTTCTATTAGTTCCGTGTCCTGGTCTTTCAGATCTTAAGTCTGTGGACGCGCGGATTTCAACCTTTGAATATAATATGAACAGACCGTATCGTGTGCTATTTCTAACTGCCGATTTCCTATATATGTCCATAGATGGGTGATTGCCAAAGTAGTTTAATTTATGAGCATCTCCGTGCTTCGGAGGGCACGTTAAGCTGTCGGTCCCGGTTGTAGGCAATAGATCGTTAAGCCATGTCAATGGCCTACTGCGCGGCTTGAACAACTCTAACACCAGGGTAATCACTGCCCTTACGATAAGTAATAACCTGGATTTTAAAGACTAGGCCAATATATTTTGGACCAGATAGACTATAGAGTTAACAGGCATCTTATGGGTACGCGCGGTCCACCTTAGACCTCATTTTCACTTACCATCAGATGAGATAGTTGTCACGCGCAAACCCATCAATCATTAAAACAGATCAGCGTGGACTGCATAAGTTTTAGATATAGAGAGAGATTTAGTCATTTTATTTTCTATAACTGAAAATAAATATCAAAATATTTTTTGGGACAACTAATACACTTCCATTTGATCCCAAACTAGCCAGAGTCTGTACTACACGAGTGAGTACATACTTATGTATGTATTTCTAAATAAATAGGTACATATTGTAGATAAATTACACTGTTATATTTTTTTGATAAGGCAGGGGGAATGCCTTCGCATGCCACCCGCAAAAAGTGTCTGCGGGTGAGTATGTCGGACTCGCGCCGACTAAGATAAATTATACCCAGACACAGTAAAAATAATCATGCTGATCACACAAATATTTGTCCTGGGTGGGACATAGACCCCCGACCTCTGGCTTGGCAGACAAGTTCACTAACCAGTAGAACCAACAGGCAACAATCTGAACGAAACATAATTCATGGCATGTTGTTACGAACTTTGACAGTTTTCTAACATTATTTAGCTATTAGGAATGTCTTTGACTTCAGATAAATGAGCTTCTTCCTGTCTCAACTGGCATATCGCCATAAAAATTTGAGTTTTGTCATAAAAGAAATACTTCAGGTGTCATTTTACTTAGTGTTTGTCATCTGGATGGTAGATTAGGTTCGAAATTGGCATATATTTGTGGTGCTCAGAGGTTGATGCCCGATCGTCTGGCGGGCTGCCAAACTGTTTAAAAGCTTATAGACTCCTGTTTTGGGACAATATGCAAACGGGAGCGAGTCGTATGTATAGTACTAGGATAATACCTCTATAATATAGACTAACATAGTAGTTAGTGAATGGTTTATTTTAGGTCAAGGGTAAATTATCATATTATGTAAGTCGAATGTCATCCACTGAACAAAAACCTTCCCTGAAAATGCACGCTTAGCAGATGGGTTGCTATTGCAGGATAATGGTCAGTGTTTTGACGCTGCTGTCCGTTCTTTAGTAGGTATTCCCTCGGGGCGAGTTTCACCAACCCGACGTAATGAGATGGGGAGGTGATATTTGTCGCTTTCACCATACATCACTAACTAGTAGCTAATTATAATGGACGAAAACAAATGTCCTTTGATTAATTCTTCTCAATTACTCCTAAGTTAATGCTGTACCTACTGTACACGTATGTCCCTTTCCGATCCACATATGGATACTCTTTGCGTATTAACATTTACGGCAGAGGCAGATAACGTCCCTAAAAACCGATCCTCATATTACTCGAAGCGTCTGTGGCGTAATCTACATACTTTGTGTTTACGTCGCTCTTTTTTCTCCACATTGTGTTGTGGCAATATAACATCATCTCTGTCTTCTCCCTCACGTAAAGAAATGTGCCGCGTACTTAAAATTTTACTGTAAATTCTCCTCCACTTATCGATTATCGAATCGCCGTAAATTCACTTGAAACGATACCAAACTCTTCCTGGTACACCAGAAATTGAAAATTAATTACTAAAGAGTTATTATGATTATGGCGGTTTTACGTTTTATCGCTATGTGTGCTGAACCAAAAAGTTTTCAACGCTCCTACAGAAGTTTTTATTCAAATAATAGTGTTGCATTGTACCTTTCGTCCAAAGTCTGAGTATACCCCGTCTATTTGAACAAGTGTCTGTATTCAAGTTGCCAGCAACCCGCTGCCTCTCCTAACACGCGTCACCCATTTCTATGTTTGCTACTAATGAAAATGCGTACGAACAACGCACGTGCTCAAATGTTCGCAATCGATACGCTGACTTTACGAGCACCAGTCATCGCCACGATATATGAATATTGCAAGATCGTCTAATGTAACGCCAACGAAATGATACAACCAGACACTCGCTGCTAATAACTAATGAATAAAATTAGCGCATGAAGTTTTCTAGGGTTTCCAATTAACGTTATGTCGCAGGTTGTTAGGATTATTATGCAGACATCATCACATATCAGGATTTCCATAATTTCCGTATTTAATTAGATATGAGAAATTTCTGGGTTTGATCCAGACCGCTACTTTTGGGAAGTATTACACTGACAAACTGAGTGTCAGAATTGAGAACCGATTATTATTATTAATCTTTAATGTTTATAGTCTTTTACAATAGAACCTTCATAGCCGAATTTCGAACAAGTTCGTATTCACAGTTATATAGTATATTTATCAGTTGTCTGGTTCCTATAGTTTAGGCTCAGATGGCGGTGTTAGTGGTCCCGATGATATTTCCTAAGAAAAAACAAACTTTCATGGCCAAAGGCGATGTGCTCTATGAATCAATATTTTTGGTATCAAATAAACAAATGAGGTAAACGTTTCCATAAACTGAGTTAACCATAACCGCCTCCGTAGTACAATAAAACTATTATTGCTTTAATTTTATAGTTATTTTTATTTACGACACTTGCACAATGGACTTTGCCCACATCTCGCGACCACGCTGCCCGCGGTCACCGCGGTCGCGTCGTAAAAACGCTGCGACTTTTACGTCGCGTCCGACGTCGTCGAACGCTATTTTACGACCTATCGCTTCCTGTGAACGTTTGAGAATATTGCATAGGTACATGTATGTACTACATAAACTAAATATTCCATGTGTTACGTTTCGTACATATGTGAGGAAATATGACGGCTACTAAGGTAGCGAGACTTGTAAAGTTGGGCAGTTTTATGTTAAGGTATGACAAATGGGCTTCCGCGCACCTGATGGCCAAACTTACGAGTTAGGAATACTTAGGTAACATTGACGCTTTTAAGTTAACGATGCAAACAGCGCCCAGGAGACACCTGCAGATGTCCAAAACTCGGGGAACATAAATGTGACATCCCGTTGGACCTGTGAGGAATTGCTATGCTGAGAATATCTCTTTTTATGCTTACATGCAAAAGAGACAGCAACGCTGTATTTCGTCAAAACCTACGTTTCCTAATCTCCTATTTACTAATTTATGATATAAGCGTTATCAAACACAACCTAATATTCTGAGGCAACTGATACACTACCATCTGAACTAAATAGCATAAGTTTAAGAAATACTTAGGGAGAGATTCAGTCATTTCATTTTCTATAACTTAAAATAAATATCTAAATATCTTCTTAGGACAACTAACTGCTATTTGATCCCCAACTAGGCAAAGCCTGTACTATGGCAATCAGACAACTAATAAACATACTTATATATTTCTAATTACATATATATTATACATAAATTCCACCCAGCAAAATTGATAATCGTGCTAATCACACAAAGATCTGTCTTCCGGTGTGGATCGAACCCACACTTTATGTTTCTGTGTTTCTCTGTTTTACTTTTATCTACATTTAAATGTTTATTTTTAGGTTAAGTTTAATTAGCATTAGTAGTATAGTATTTAGATATTGTTTCTTTATTTGTGTTTAGTATATTTAGTGACTTTTTTCTTACGAATGTTGTACATATCTGTAGAGATTTAACACCTTGTCTTAAACTCAATAGCTTGTCATCTTCAATTGTTTAGTGCTAAGTTGATGATGTATCTATTATAATCCTAACTTCCTAACTAATATTATAAATGCGAAAGTAACTCTGTCTGTCTGTCCGTCTGTTACTCTTTCACGCCAAAACTACTGAACGGATTTGAATGAAATTTGGTATACAGATGGTCTAGACCCTGAGAAAGAACATAGGCTAATTGTTATAGTTAGGATACAACAGGCCATATTTTATAAAGTTTAACGCGGGTAAAACCGCGGGGCACAGCTAGTTATAAATAAACCCACGACCTCTGACTTAGTAGTAGGCCAGTATATAGGTTTAATCATATAATCCAGAGAGAATAATAAGAAACACGTTTTTATAGGCATTGGCAGCTAGGATAGACTTTAGGATTAATAAACTTTGCAAGTAACAAGCTCGACCACATAATAAACATTATTAAATTAAATTACTTCACAAGGTATTTATACCTATCTACATATTCATAGGCAATCTAAATAGCTCCATACATTCTGCAGCCGAAGGACAACTTCGTCTCAGTATACATAATATATGCACAGTATGGAAACTACGTTACAAACGCTCGAAACGGCACACTCACACTAACATACGTATCGACAAGACCCCTAAGCGGTTGTCGCGGTGCTGTCAGTAGTGAGTGCCGAGACGAGTGGTCACGTATAAGTTTTATCCGCGATCTTTTTAAAAATGCCACGAGTGTATTGCGTAGCATATATTTCAATATCAAAAACAATTCAATTTTAAAAGACAAAGCCTGCACAAGGGAATCTAATCTCTGTGTTGCGGGGTACTTTACAAACATGTAATAGACAGACACAAATTACGTCCAGACTCAGAACAACTATTTATGGGTCACACAGATAGTTGTCCGGCGGGGGACTAGAACCCGCGACACGAAGCGGCTTAGCGACTGTCTTAGCCGCTGCGCCACACGTGCAGTCTTATAGTCATTAAATGTTACAACCCTATTGATTTTATGGAGCGTAGACCACGTTAATTATATCATCAACTAGACTTAGGGCCAGCGCAGACCGGGAGGAGCGCAGCGGAGAGGATCTTATTAAGGCACTAGAAAATCAACTTTAGAATTATAGGAATAAAGTGCATATATGCTTGAACCTGACATAAAATGCTCGCGCGGTCTCCGGCATATAATGTTCAAGCATACATGCACTTAATTTAAATAATTTTAAAGTTGATTTTCTAGTGCCTTAATAAAATTCTCGGTCACCGTAGCCTAGTTGGTAGTGCTCCTGCCTACGAAGCTGGTGGTCCTGGGTTCGAATCCCGGTAAGTGCAAATATTTGTGTGATGAGCACGAATATTTGTTTCTGAGTCATGGATGTTTTCTATGTATTTAAGTATCTATCTATCTATATAAGTATGTATATCGTCGCCTGGTACCCATAGTACAAGCTTTGCTTAGTTTGGTGCTGGGATGATCTGTGTGACATTGTCCCTAGATATTATGTTATATTATATTCTCTCTCTCTGTCTGTGCTGGCCCTTAGTTTCCTTACTGTACACTGTATACTGTGGCTTCGTGTAGCAGCGCCGTACCTCAGATACACAATAATATGCAAAGTGACATCAACATAATTTACGAGCGGTGCACCGGGGCCATAAAGTTGGCGATGGGGCAGCAGCCAGCCTGTTCCGTGCTCACCGCCTATAAAGCAAACACGAACTGACATGGCCACAACCACATACCGCGCTGTGGGGAAGGAATTTTACATGTACAACGGAATGGACAGAGGAATCTGCTGACGGGTTCCGTTTAGACAGATAACATAGCTACATACAACACTATTCAGATACGTTTATACAGTGCACAAAAACTTTATAAAAGGTAGTTGTTGATAGACAGTATTTCTAAACCTTAGCTGCCTCGTCTGTCTAACAGTATGGTGTTCAAAACCCGAGTGATAACACAAAAATCGCTGTAGCCTAGTTGGTAGTGCTCCTGCCTACGAAGCTGGTGGTCCTGGGTTCGAATCCCGGTAAGTGCAAATATTTTGTGATGAGCACGAATATTTGTTTCCGAGTCATGGATGTTTTCTATGTATTTAAGTATTTATCTATCTATATAAGTATGTATATCGCCGTCTGGTACCCATTGCTAGCTTTGCTTAGTTTGGGGCTAGGATGATCTGTGTGATAATGTCCCTAGACATTTAAATATTAAAAATTATTGGAATTTTTCGGACAAAAAAACATACACCTACATTCTGTAAGTTGTCGGTTAGAACGTGAAACCACTGCAACTCTTGTATGTCACAATGAATTTTTTATTTTATTTATCTAGGGGCAATTTCACACAGATCATCCTAGCCCCAAACTAAGCAAAGCTTGTACTATGGGTACCAGGCGACGATATACATACTTATATAGATAGATACATACTTATATACATAGAAAACATCCATGACTCAGAAACAAATATTCGTGCTCATCACACAAATATTTGCACTTACCGGGATTCGAGCCCAGGACCACCAGCTTCGTAGGCAGGAGAACTACCAACTAGGCTACGGTGACCGTCAATGACACTGAGTGATGAGGCTCAAGCATGTCCTGCAGATTGCTCAGACAGTCTTGGATCCCGCAACAAAAGAACCAAGGATCCCATCAAGTGAGCTGTTATACTCAATTCCAAGGTATGGCAAAAGCACTTAAATGCACGGAAGTTGTTCCTTATTGCTACAAGATCTGAATAATAAACTAGGTACTCCAGATATTGATTGTAAGCTATTTAACATAATATTATGCTCCATATGCATAAGCATAAGAAAATCTCTGGTATAAGGACCGAGTGACAAAGTAGAGATTGCACCTGTGTTTGCGAGCGCACTCTTATATTGATGTCCTGGTCTAATTTAGGCCACGGCGGCCAACCTCAAGGGGACTAGCCATCTCCTCAGACAAGTGTGTGCGCAAGCACAGGAGTATTTTCTATTCCATCTCTCTCATCATCATAGGACGCCTAGCTAACCGAAAGGAGGTCAGGAACAGGACCAACAGCTTTACGTGCTCTCCGAGGCACGGGAGTATAATACAAATACAAAAATATTTATTTTGAATTCAATTATCCATTTTAGCGAGTTAACAATGAGATCCTCACTAGGCAGAGCCTGTATCGAGGCTATCAATAGACTATTTCATTTTATCATTAGGACTAGGTCACAATTCATGTCATAAAGATTTAAGTTAGTACATATTACATAAACAATTTGATTATTATTAATAAAATACAATTTGGTTTAGGGAAATTCAGATAAAGATCGTACTAATTATAATACTGCCAGCTACCAGACTTCACTTTTAGGTCCGACCGAATTGAACCCAGGACCTCATTATCTGCTGATGAACTCGCTACCGCTAGACCAATGAGGCAGTCACTCATATATTATATATTCTGTACCTAGTCTACTTTGAGACTGCCTTTGAAACCGCCATTCGGCCAGCCTTTTATAGAAATCTTAATTTTTTTTTCTCTAATTTTGCTCCGGTATATTTAGTTTAAACTGGAACATTACTACAGTTCCATTATATATTTCTTTTAGTTCTTCGATAATAGTATTGGTCACCAAGCGTCGGTAACAAGGCTATCGTTTTTATATTTAAAGTAAAACCAGATAACCTGTGACTTGTCAAATTAACACAAACCAAACTACGTTTTATCTTTGCCGAAAGACGTTGAGATAAACTAAATAATAATAAACACAACCAACACACTGCCATCTGATCCCAAATAAGACACAAGTACTACGGCAAACAGAAAACTGATAAACATACTTACATATTATTTACTAGTTGTACCCCGCGGTTTTACCCGCGTAAAACTTTATAATTTATAGCCTTTTTTTGATAAGGCCTACGCATGCCTCCCGCATAAAGTGTCTGCGGGTGGGTATGTTGGACTCGCCCCGACTAAACCTAACCTGCCGTGGACTTCTCTTGACGCCTGACGGGAGGAGCCCGGGGAACGCGGTGCCCCCCTTTTGCGCCATGTCCCAGATGGTCGGGACACGTACCCTGGGAGGGCTCGAAATTGCCCTCCCCTATTGTCGACTCCGGCCAGTCCGGCACAGCGACTGCGCCACAAACAGATCGCTGTTTTCTCGGAGCTGCTTGTACGTGGTGGCAGTGGAGGACACTCCTCACACTGCCGCCGCAGCATAATTTATAGCCTATGTGTTATTCCGATATATAAGCTATATTACTACAAAGTTTCATCGAAATTCATTCGGTAGTTTTTGCTTGAAAGAATAACAAACATCCATACATCCATCCATACTCACAAACTTTCGCATCTATACATATAATAAAATCGTAGGAAAGTCAAAACTGTACATTGAATATTTTTTAAAAAGGATACTTGGGGCGTGATCTACAATCGATATCGAAGCCAAAAATATAGTTTTTAGAATTTTTGTCTGAGTGTCTGTTTTTCTGTATGTATGTCCGAGGTAAACTCAAAAAGTACTGCATGGATTTACTTCAAATTTTGCATGAATATTACTAAGAGGTCGGGTCAACATATAGGCTACGTATTATCACGCTATCACCTACGGGGGAGGACATGTGATAATTTATAAAATTTTACGCGGGTAAATCCGCGGGGCGCAGCTAGTTTATAATATTAGTAGGATAGTTAACTTAAACCTAGACACTGGACAAATAATCTTGTTCATCACACAAAGATTTGTCCCGGGTGGGAATCGAAGCCACGACCTCTGGCTTAGCAGTCCACTAGACCACCAGGCCAGTCTATAACTAATAATGTTAATCGATCAGAGTACACCTACAACACAACATTTCGTGCAATCTAAAATTTATGCATATTGATCAGTTCCCATCGCTATACCCCGTCATGGTACACTGTACAATGGAACATGGCAGTTTTTGCCCAGTACTTAAGGCTGTGACATCAGTGGGCAGTTACCTCGCTCTCGCATTTATCTTCTATATACATTCAAAACTGCACATTAAATTTTTTTTAAAGGATACTTGGGGCGTGTTCTACATTCGATATCGAAACCAAAAATTAGATTTTAGAATTTTTGCCTGTTTGTTTGTATGTATGTCCGGGCTAAACTCAACAAGTACTGCATGGCTTTACTTCAAATTTTGCATGAATATTACCAAGAGGTCGGGTCAACATATAGGCTACATATTATCCCGCTATCGCCTACGGGGGAGGAGCTGTGATAATTTATAAAATTTAACGCAGGGCACAGTCAGATTGTATATAAAAAATTTGTGTATGGCTGGCTATGAGACTTTTTTGGACAGTGTTCAAAAAGTCTCATTGCCGGTTTCACTCAACAGTTCGTAAGTTATCGGCAAACACATAGGCATGCAGTCAGTCCATAGATGGGTCACCGTCAATGTGGCTTAATTTCTGCTTCAGGGGGCACGCTAGCTGTCGGTGCCGAAAACTGTTGTTAAAAGATAATTGTTAAGCCATGTCAGAGGCCTACTGAGCGGCTTGAGCAGCTGTGACACCAGGGTGGTTACCCTGGTGTCCGGACTGCCCATACGATAAAGAAAGGAAGAAATATACGAAAACAAGATTTTTTTAAGTTATCCTCAAAAAATGATCGACGTCCAATTCAACCTAACAATCATAATGTAATAACCTACAATAATTACATTTTTTATTCAAATGCTAGAGCGAGATAGCTTCGTGTTGATGTCCGGGCCTTAAATAAATAAAAACTGCTTTTATTCACACACAACTTTTAACAAGCGCTTGTATTTACAAGCGGCAACGTACTTTCAGACGCTCAGATGACTCAGGTTAATAATAAAAATAAAATTGCCAACCCAGGACCCTACCGCTAGACCAACAGGGAGTCAAATCAAAGTCTTACATATGATCTGGCCAAACACAAACCTGATTCAGAAGATTAACCTCGTATATTAAACTCGACACGCCTCGTTAGGATTCGCGGGTTTTTTATTCACTTTTTGCTTGTTTGCATGATTGATGTATGCAGTGATATGATCATATTTCCACGTTATATTTTGGCAGGGTTTAGTCTTGTTATTTTTTGTTAATGTTAACGAGAATATAGTTTGATGGATAGGAATTGGTGGATGCGCAGCCGGCGCACAGTGGGCTGGAATTGAACTTTCATAGACATTTACATTTAATTTTGTGAGTGGCTGTTTTTTTGCATGGATGAATAATTATAATCTACACGGGACTTAGGTACTTAATATTATGTTTTTAACCTTTACATAAGATCAAAATTGTAGTACAAAAAAAAATATTTAAGTAAGGATTAAAAAAAAAAATTACGCCAGTGCCCGGGTTATGTAGTAGGTATACCAAAAAATCCTAAATAAATTGAGGTAAAATCACCTGCAAGCAAAGAAGGCGAAATCGTGCGATAGCTGAGTTATCGCCCATTTTAATGTCAACTCCATACAAAATTTAAAAAAAGCTTGTGGGCCGATTGCCATATTTTTTTTCTACTTTGTCATCCGAAACACATCCAGGCAAAATAACAGCCACTCAAAAAATTTAATGGAAATGTCTATGAAAGTTCAATTCCAGCCCACTGTGCGGCGTTCACAAGATTAACGGTCGTATAAATACGAAATGTGTGTTGCGCGCCTCTTGACATCTGAAGAATTTGCCGCCCAAATGTATTAGATGGATGATAAAGAATGTACATTGGTACCTAGTTTGACTGACAAAAATAAACTCACGAACACAAATAAGATGTAACTTATAAATTACATTAAAAGTTCACAATACCACGCTAATGTCACCCGTAAAACCTATCATGTACGGTTCAAAATGGAGTGAACAGAAACCTATGATAACAAATTAAACAAGAGGGTGGAATTTAACAAAAAACATTATCTTCTCGCAAAATATATGGGTAACAAGTTTTCCTCATCATATAATGCACTGGCGGTCATAGCACTCCCGGTGAGTGCTATGACCGCCAGTGCATTATATGATGAGGAAAACTTCGTAAGTGATCTGCGAGGTTAAGCAGCTAGGCTCGCGGTCAGTCCAAAGATGGGTGACCGCCAAATTGGTTTAATTGATGAGCGTCTCCGTGCTTCGAAGGGCACATTTAGCTGTCGGGCCCAGTTATAGTTATAAGTCAACCGTAGATCAACCATGTCAGACGCCTACTGGGCGACTTAAACAACTCTGACACTAGGGTAACCACTGCCCATACGATAAGTAATGCACTGCATATTAAATAACAATTAAAATTGAGTTATAATTAATTTACATTTGATTTTTTTCTACCGAGGAATAGTAGATCAATCGTGTTTAGGATTCAATGCAGTTTTAAAATTTATATTTTTATTTGACACATGTCTGCCGATTGATGTCCAATGCTGGAGAAGAGCCCATCTCAAGAATGTAGAAAATAAGAAAGTAATTATGTCATAATCGCCACGCTTGGTATAGGGGCTGGGATCGCAGTATGATGGTAATATTCACAGGGAGAGGTTGCTAACTGTTCTGTGGGAGGTGTTCCCTGAACGATTTCTACGTCCCACGGGATGAGAGTATAATTTTTCCATAAGCTTATAATAAGTGGCACTTTCACTAAGTATATTGGCGAACCAGTTGTGCCCCGGGTTAAACTTTATAAATTATCACTGCTCCTCCCCCGTAGGTTATAGCGTGATAATATGTACCCTATATGTTGACCCGACCTCTTAGTAATATTTATGCAAAATTTAAGTAAATCCATGCGCTACTTTTTGAGTTTAGCCCGGACATACAATCAGACAAACAGACAAAAATTCTAAAAACTATATTTTTAGCTTCGATATCGATTGCAGATTAAGTCCCAAGTATCCTTTAAAAAAATATTCAATGTACAGTTTTGACTTTCCTACGATTTTATTATATGTATAGATAACTCGCGACAAATTTGACGGGCCTGTTGGCGTGGTTGGCAAATGCTTGCTTTCACGCTGTGGTCGTGGGTTCGATTCCCACCCAAAACATATATTTGTGTGCATGAACATGTCTGTTTGTCCTGAGTCTGGGTGTAATTATCTATATAAGTATGTATTTACAAAAGAAAAGTAGTATATCAGTTATCTGGTTTCTATAGTACAGGCTCTGCTTTGTTTGGGATCAGATGGTCGTCTGTAAATAATGTCCCAGGATATTTTTATTATTAAATACTAATTTGGCTGTTGTCAGTCCTTTAAGATTAATGTTATTTATTTTCTGGTCATGATTCAAACGAGACGAATGCAAAGCCTTTTTCGCCAACATTGCGGTGACACAAATTTAAATCGCCCAGTGAGAAATTCTCGCGGTTTCAAAAGGAGGTCGCATAACAATAAAAATGTAACAAGAGATAATTCACCCGCGACAGTGGATTGCCTGCATAAAGTATCTGTCAAAGTCTGAAAGTGATAAGTTGTCGCCATTATTATATAGTGGTGTGCTCATATTCACTGAGTGGGTCAGATCGTGAAGTGTTATTGCATTCTAACGAGGTTTATACACAATAGCTGGGTTTAAACTTTATTGTAGAAAGGTGAATGCATAATCAACATTCTGGCGTCACCCGTTTTATATTATGCTCCAGTTTTGTTATGGGTATAATTCTAGTATCCATTATAGTCCTTATACCCTTAGTGCTTCTGCAGCTTTTTCTAGATTTTATGATGCTTTATCCTAGATACAGCATTCTGTCTCCCGTTCTGCTCTAGAACGGAGTGCTACTACTTCTTTGTTATTCCGCCCTATTTCTATCTGGTTAACATCCAAGACAGTTGCCGGGAGGTGCCTGGGTCTCACCGCTCAGTCATGTCGTTGTGCCCCACGGTTAATCCTGGCTTAGCAGTAGAAGTTAGAGGGTTGGTTTAGAGAGTGGGACTAGTAGTGTTGGTGGATGTTTGTGCTGGCCAAATAAGCTCTTTAGGCTTTCCAGTACTGGTGTTTCAAGTCAATAAAGTACTGAGCTAATACCCGGTACCCGCACTTAATTAGGATAGAGCGAGGTCAATATGAGGATGGGTAGTCGCTCATCAGACACTGTTAAGTTAACCAGCTTACTACTACTGCTCGTCATAAAGGTCTGGTGACAGTTTACATATCGTAGTATCTGGTTTAGATGTTCCGGAAAAGGGACCTGCATTAATAACATAAATTTAAACATGTCTTAATAAAATCTTTACTTTTTCCTAAAATAAGTTTTAATCGCTGTTAATTCTTTTTAAAAAGCATCTACATTATGGTTATAATTTTCAAGAATGTATATATTTTTATTTATGTATGTATATATTTATATGTATATAGTTATATATAGTATAGATGGTATGTAATATGTAAGTTAAGTATAAGTTTGTAGCGTAAGTTCACTGTTTTAGTCATGGTACCAGTGCGTACCATGTCATCATTTTTGTACACTGACAACTACCGCAACTCTTTTATTCCATACTCCAATCCTTGCCTCGGTTGTCTGGAAGAGATCACATTTAGTGATAAGGCCGCCAATTGTACATTTCTGTAATGTATCCTTGTTCTTATGTTTTATTTTACTTGGTGTACAACAAAGAGTTATCATCTATCTATCTACATTATTTCTCTACATACTAGGACGGAAATAGTGAGTAACAGCTACTAGGTCTTAGAGGCATAAGACCCATTGTAACTTTATCACTAATGAGTGAGTCACAGACTTCTCCAGTATGCTAAATGCGTACGGTGCTACGTGATCAATGGGCCGTACGCCAATAGTAAGATGGCTACCCCCAATAGAAAAAGCATAGCGTATTACAAGCTAATAAAGTGCATCGACCTTCAGTCACGATGCGAAAAACTGACAATACCTGAAGCGTCCTGCTAATTATTCTCCGTTGCAGGATGGATGAAAGTACTACTTCCTGATTACACAGCAGAATAATAATGCACTTGGAAGAAATGAACAAACACAGCACTTCTGTTGGTCTGATCCTTTCATCTGCCAAGTAAGTTACTATCAGAACAGGCAGCGCTACATACTTTGTATTTCATCGTAGTTGGAGGCAAAATCATAAAGATAAATTTTATTTGCAAGTTCCATCTTTTCTTTCTTATCAACAGCAAAGTTCAAGTCCATGATTCAATACAATTCCATTTACGCACAATACCTACACGGAAAATATACCTAAGCAATAGGGTCACGATATCAATAGCTGACCATAGCAGAAATTTGAAGGATTCTGTTAATTATTGTCTATTGGATGAAGTAGATAAAATGTTGTTTGAAAAGTGAACAAAAGTGAGCACGTTTGGCAGAGTAATCTAATCATAATCGCTACTTCATTCTTCTTCATTCTTAAAACCAACGCTAATTGAGCCGGGAATAGCAGCCAAAATGGGAAATTGAGTATTTAATTGCTCCACCCCTTGACTTATCTATCTTTTCCACAATAACAACTGCATGGTTAAATTCAAAACTCCTTAAAGGCACCTGAAAGTGTGGTGCAGTTCCAGGTGGTTTGCATATAAGACGTGCCGCCGACATGACTAAAGGCTCCCCTGGGAAATCACATGAACCTTCGTTCATGATGGACGTTAAATATAAATGGCAAGACGACATTCCTACATGATTTGGGAGGTCCAAAGGTTAAACGAATCTGTATTTGTTAAGTTGTGGTGAAAATTGACGTTTCGTGAAATTTAACAGTATTTTTTGTTGTTGCTGACACTTCACTCCTCTCTGACGAGCTCTGGAAACCTTACTCTCATCCTGAACATTAACATTAAAAGGCAATCTGGAGTGTATTTTGCAAGGTAGAGGAATTTTCTTTGTTGAGTTGAGAGTTCGTTGATCAAGCGGTAGCGTTCAAGCGTAGATAACTATAATTAAAGTATATTACTATCATCTTAACTGAGCAGTATTACAATTAGTTTGCGGTACCACACCCCCCGTTTTGACCACTTTCCGCTCATGTTAGCACTTGTCACATTGGATCATGAGAGGTGAGTGAAGGAATAGAAAATGGCCGTGTTTACGCTCACACACGTATATGTCCCGCTCAGATGACTAGTCTCCATTGAGACTAGTCCTCCAGGTCGAATGACAGTCATGCCGGCCAACATTACACCAGGAGGACAGTAAACTCTTTTCAATAAAATGATCCTCCAAGGTGCCGATAGAATGGCACCTAGTTGTGTATCGATAACAACGAGAGTCATTTTAGCAGTGCTACGGTGTATTTATACTGTTACTTCCAAACAATTGTCCGTATCTCCTTTGTTTGATGTTGTGTCTGTTTACGTTTTTGTTTCAACCTTTTATCTGTACGTGTCATTTGACGTCACTAAGTTCAGCAGTATTCCAAGGTTCGTGATAATATGGCATATTTCTGAAGATTATTGAATATGAGATTGTTACATTTTCGTGCTTATTGTTTCCAAGTTTTATTCTACTTTCCCTTTAATTGACTAATGTCTAGTTCTGTCCTAATTCCTAGATATTCTCTGAAAAATTCAATTCTTTCAATGAATTCTGTTCTATTTGGTAATTTGTTAGTATAATATACGTAGTACCTAGTAAGTGTATTTAATTTATTTATTTAACATTTAGCATAAAGAACGTATTACATAGGCGGACTTAATGCCATAGGCATTATCTACCAGTCCACCATTGGTGATGCGGAGACAACGGTGGGTGCACTAGCTGTCGAATATTTAACTTAGTTTCTTTTAAAGGTTTAGTTATATACATAAATACTATAGGTACATATCATAATAATACATAGTCGTACTACATATATACATGCTATATACAGACATACATAAATACAACATATACATCATACCAATATTATATAGGCGAAAGTTTGTGAGTGTGTATGTTTGTTACTTCTTCACGTCTAAACGGCTGGAGCGATTTTAATAAAATTTGGTATGGAGTTAGCTGACACCCTAGATTAACACATAGGCTATAATTTATAAAGTTAAACGCGGATAAAACCGCGGAGCACAGTTAGTAATATATAATACACATACGGATACAATAGTTTTCCAATTGATTAGATGAAGTACGTTCTGCCTTAAGTTGGACGTATCCATTAATGGTATACATTAATGTACGAATCTCTTATTGTTTAGCAAAACTAATTATGTAGAATAATGCTATCTGCGTAGTATTATGATTAATAGAACAATTTGCATATTTCGGCACACTCACAAGCTGTTCCTAAATTAACAAGGATTATGTTAACAGTTGTAATTACCATTTCCGCAAACACGACTACTGTGTTAGTATAAACTGGCACTAATTCAACCGTTACCAGCTTATCAATGAACTAGAATATCAACCTGTCTCTGTAATTTCGTAATACATTGCCGTTTTGGGACTATACATGGAATTGATTATGTAGTAAGTGAGCAGTGGATAGGGACGTACGTATTATTGTCGTAGATAGTAGGTCGTAACTAATCAACTAGACGGGTCAACGTTTTCTCATTCCGCGCAATTTTCCGCTTGACAAATCAAAATTATATTACTGCGGGCTGAAGTTATGATCGATAGCGGATTATAAGTATTACTTTTTATCGTTTATAGTTGGAGAAGAGGATTTCACTGCTTTACCAGCCATTGGACACGAGACGGTAGAGGGCGCCCTTTTTGGATACGAATCTTGAGTTCGGGCAGTTACTGCCGGATAGTGGACAAGAAGGTTCCTTAATACAATCCTCATCCGATTGTGGATCTGGAAGGGCATGTTGTCGACAGGAGTGCACTATTAGGCCGATTTAGAATATTTGGACACGTCTATTCTACTTTCATCTTCCTTAAATAGGCTGTGGACTATACGAGATTCCATCAACTTCAACCTTATCACTTACAAATAAGGTCCAAAATCTATCTATCTAAAATCCAAAACCTTCGCACTACAACTAGAAAAAACCCTTAAATCTTACAATATACAGATCAACATGGAATGATAGCCGATGTCATATATGGGCACTTGACCAGTTGAGTGGTTAATTAAAGTCTGAGAGAGCTTAACGTGCCATTGGAAGCGCGGTGATGCTCCGAATATGAACCACTTTGGCGGTCATCAGAAGACTGACCGCAACCAAGTTGCTTAACCTCTCACATCACTTACGGTCTGCAGTAACTGGCTATATTACCATGATAGCGAAAGGGTCAGTCAATCTGCATTACCGCCTGTCCGCTTAGAGTGCCCAGTTTGCGCCGGACGCATAGGAAATATTAATGCGGGGAGGCTCCTTTTGTGCACTCTATAGTACGGCCCTTTTGTCTGTCTGACCCTCCTGGCCAGTCTTCTGCTCCCTCCAGGAGTTGTATGACACTTCAAACAATGCTGTCAGCGTTGCTCAATTCAGGGCAGGGTAAATATCAATTTTACCATCGACACGATAAGAAGAAACAATTTAGCTTACCTACTATTGTCCATATACAAAATATTTATCGTCAAAAATGGGAAATAATAAATTATACCGTCCGGCAGGTCTCGAACCAGTACCTTCTATCGATTCGGGGTAGGCGTTCTGCTTTAAGCTACGAGCGATACACACTGGCAGATCAAAATTAGGATTCCATTGCTAACACCCGTTTTGCATTGAAAATAATACTAAAACTAATAAATTTAATATTTATCGCATTTAAAAACCTGTTTTTTTAATTTGATTAGTTTCATGGGTGGGCACAGACGCCAGCACATCAAGCTACCCCAATCTGTCAAATTTCCCCAAATGAAAGTGAACCTTATGCATATGTGATTATGGCATATCCCCTCATTCTTTGGGGAGGCTTTTGTCCAGCAGTGGACGTACTTTGGCTGACATGATGCATCCTAATATTTCGATACTGTAAACCCCATACCATTAGTTCCTTGGAAGTTCGACAGTTTATTGGCATTTAAGTAACCCATGCCCGGCACCGCTTCTCAACTGCGCCACCACCGCCCTCTCGATGTTGCCAATTTAAACTTTTTAATGACTTATTACCCAAAATTCAATGGCCGTTTTGGACAACAACATTTTGGAATTTTGAGGACATGTTTTGCGAGAGCCATTTTTAAATCGTTTGAAAACAGTTACTTTAACATAGCCGTGTTGTCTATTATTCAGATGCGGTAGTAAAGTACATCTAAATCTATAAATATTGACAATTTGTCATGACTTAAATTAGCTATAAGTGAAGGGATTAGATTTGTTGTATGTTTGTTTGTGATGCACGAACACAAAAATTCCTAAATTCGGAGGTATAGGCAGAGACAACATATTTCTATTTGTCACGATTCTTTCACGCCTCTTTTGCCTCGTGTACTCTCATTATATTCTTCTTACATGCTAGTCTGTTTAGGGTACTTCTGACCTGGCCTTTCTTGAGAACATCTCTGACTTGAACTGAGACTTGACTCTGGTCTGAGAATAAAACTCCTAAATAGAACGTAGAACCTAATTCTTTACTCAAAGAAAGCTTCAGGCATGTTGGTCTAGTGTTGAGTGACCGTGACTGCTATCTTTCCTGCGGCGTGAGAGGCAAGTGACAAAGCCGGGACATGAAGTGGCGATGGTACTGTCTAAAGCTTCTTATACCAATCCAATTGCACACGTGTGGCGCCTAAAGCCATTTTTATTCAAAATGTCTATAGTCAATTTCAATAAAAACAGATGTATTTTTAATTTTTGGGTTTGTCCTTCAAAAACAGAGATTACTAATAATAGGTCTTTACCTATGAAATTGCCGTTTTGTATGAAAAAAATTAAACGAATTTTTTTCATGATTTTTTTTATTTGTATTAATCGAAGTAATCACCCATGCAATCAATGCATCTTTGCCATCGCAGTGGCAGTTTATTGATGCCCTTCTTAAAGAAATCAGCTGGACGGGAGGCAACAAATTCTTCAAAGGCATTTTGTACTGCCTCTCGGGTATTGAATTTTTTTCCCGCCAAGAAGTTATCCAAATTCTGGAAAAAGTAGTAGTCTGTAGGCGCAAGGTCTGGTGAGTAGGGCGGATGACGGAGAGCTTCCAACCCCAGTTCTTGCAACTTGGAGACCGTCTGCTGTGCAGTATGAGGTCGCGCGTTGTCGTGCAGGAGCAGCGGAGACGAGCGATTGACCAATGCTGGTTGGAGATGCGCCAGCTTCTCCATCATTGTGCTCAGTTCTTCACAGTACACATCTGCAGTAATGCTCACCCCGTTTGGTAAGAAGCTGTGATGAATCACACCGGCGCTAGACCACCAAACAGTGACCATCACTTTTCTAGGGGTAAGTTTTCGTTTAGGGCATTGTTTAGGTGCTGAACCAGGATCCAACCAACTTGCTGAGCGCTTGCGGTTATCAAACAGAATCCATTTTTCATCGCAGGTAACAATGCGGTTCAAAATTCCTTCATTTGTGTGTCTGTTGAGCAGTGCAAGGCACGTCTCGACGCGTACTTCGCGCTGGCGATCATTGAGTTCGTGGGGCACCCATTTGTCAAGCTTTTTTACCTTGCCAATTTGACGCAAATGGACCAATATTGTTTTGACGCTAACGTCGAAAGCTGCTGCTAATTCAGCCGTAGATTGTGTATCATCAGCTTCCACAACCGCCTTTAATTCGTCATTGTCGACCAAAGTCTTCGGACGACCGCGAGGTTCATTTTTCAGGTCGAAATTTCCAGAACGGAAGCGAGCAAACCAATAACAGGTGGTGCGTTGGTTTGTAGTGTTAGCTCCGTAAACGTCGTTGATGTTGCGTGCCGCTTGTGCCGCGTTGCTGCCACGACGGTACTCATATTCCATAATTACTCGAATTTTTAACGTATCCATGATGACGAAAAAGATTGAAATGCGATGAAAATGTAACACTAATCAATAAAGAAATGACTACTTTTGGAAAAAAGAATCCATGTTTTTAAAATAAAATTAATTTGAAATTAGAATTCTTAGCCAAACAAAAATTATTTTGATTTGAAATGGCCAGTACTGCAGAACGGCAATTTCATAGGTAAAGACCTAATATCATACTTTTGAGAAAATAAGTGTGAATGATCGTTTGCAAATATATATTTCTATCAGAGGGCTTGAGAAGTTGAAAGTACTGAAATCCACCAACAGATGGCGCGCTGAGGGTGACCGGACAAATGTCTCCCAACCGGCTTTATGGCATTTTATGTAAATATTAGCCGGCCGCCGCTATCCCGCATTTTTGCGACGCCATCACAACTTATTAAACTTGTTTCATTTGATTGCCGACTTTTATTGGGATTACTTCTAGTTCTTGTTTAGTGAGTAAAAACTTTATATATATGTCTATTTAAATCACTATTTAATCATTATTATTTTTAAGTTAAATATAAGTTTGTAGCGTATTACGTTCACTGTTTTAGTCATGGTACCAGTGCGTACCATTTCATCATTCTTATACACTGACAACTACCCTAACTATTTTATTCCATACTCCCATCACTGCCTAGGTGATCTGGAAGAGATCACATTTAGTGATAAGGCCGCCATTGTACAATTCTGTAATGCATCCTTGTTTATTATATTTTATTTTATTTGGTGTACACACGGCTACATATTAAGCTATACATCACCAATATAAGCTGACCTCTCATTGTATGGAAATCCTATACAACGCGAGATCAGCTTATACTGGAAATGTATAGCTTAATGTGTAGCCGTGTGTACAGACGCCAGCACATCAAGCTACCGCAATCTGTCAAATTTCCACAATTGAAAGTGAACCTTATACTTTTGTGATATTGTTGAAAATGGGTAAAAGAAATTTGACAGATTGGGCTAGGTGGATGTGCTGTCGTCTGTACAATAAAGAGTTATCTATAGATAGATAGATACATAGATAGATAGATAGATAGATATCTATCTTGAGTTATCTATCTTGAGTTATCTATCTATTTAAATCATAAATATTTAACATTTGATTAGACCTTTTTTTAACGTTATACCTATAACGGAATTTGGCTAGTGGCACTATTAAGTGCGCAAGTACTTAATAGCGCTCCTTGAATACATTCGGATACGGCGACCAATCTCAACAGAGACTAGCCAACAACGCCGGACATATAACAATGAACGACTGTGTGCCCAATCACAGTTGCATTATGTACGCCTCATACTCATAACGTCATGGGATTGTTTTAGGAAAAAAACTAAATTGAAATCGGTTACACTTATAACACCCCGTCATTTTGACATCGGGTGTTAAAAACCATTTTTATTTTATTTCATTCGATGCTAATAATAATGTTCAACACATTGTTACATTCTTCATGTAATTTATATGCTCTTGGCAGACGATCTAATGTTCTAAATACCTATTTACAACAAAAAAAACTTGGCACACAAACGAGGTAGTACTCAGTACTCAGGTAGCATCTCATTAGGACGAGATGTTTGTCGTTTGTGTCCGATATTGACGAGACTGGATGCTAAGATATACGGATTTCCGTAAAGTGATATGTGTGGAATGGATAACTGTTGGACTGCTATCTAGCCTATGTCAGAACACCTTTGGGGGAAGCCTATGCCTTATTACCCTTGTGTCAGAGTTGTTCAAGCCGCCTAGGAGGCCACTGGCATGGCTTGAAGAATGTTGCCTCATTGCGCAGCAACTACAGCGTCTCCGTGCTTCGGAGGGCATGTTAAGCTGTAGTTCCCGGTTTTAGTCATAACTACAGCGTCTCCGTGCTTCGGAGGGCATGTTAAGCTGTAGTACGGATACGCTCAGAAATTAAACCATCTATGGACTGACCGTAAGCCTAGTTGCTTAACCAAGCCGATCACTTACCGAACGGTGAGAGCATCTAGTTATAATAGCTATGATGATGATTATGATGAGGGCTAGTTTGTTGTTCCGTAGATATCTACGAAACAATAATAGTGGATATATTCTCCTGTAATTTTAGTGAACTCGTAAAGATCCTATTAAAGGTTAGTTAGTTCGATGAATAATTAGTTAAAAAATTTAGTTCAATAAGTTGTTTATAATCTTAATACTAACACTATCGCATTAGGTCAAGACCTGTAATGGTAGGTGTTAAGGAGAGAAATAAATAAATAATGTGAAATTTTATTTTTGGAGACCTTGTAGTTATGCGTACTGTTTAAAAATGTCTACAGAAGTGGCCAAGCTAATTTAAATTCTAAAGAGACTGGAAACAAAAGTTATCGGCAATTTATTTCAGTAGCTTGTCAAAAGTAGGTCTTCTGCTATTCTTTGAGCAATAACTTTTTGTTGTAACTAATGCTGACATTAGTCAAAGGCAACTAGATCCATAAAGCTGCGAACAATGAGACGGGAACGACTAATGAGCACTAATTTTGGCATTTACCATCTATTTGAATAAGCAGAGTAATTTGGGTCAATAAAAATTGAAGGACATCGAGAAAATGACTTCGTACCTGGATGGAATGGTTGCGAATATTTCATTGTATTTTAGGGTTCTGTATCCAAAGGGTAAAACGGGACCCTATTACTAAGACTTCACAGTCTGTCTGTCCGTCTGTAACCAGGCTGTATCTCATGAACCGTGGTAGTTAGACAGTTGCAATTGTCACAGATGATGTATTTATGTTGCCGCTATAACAACAAATACCTACTAAAAAATAAAATAGATATTGTAGGGGGCTCCCATACAACAAACGTGAATTTTTTGCTCGTTTTTATAGATAATGATACGGATACATTCGTGCGCGAGTCCGACTCGCACTTGGGCGGTTTTTTCTGTTTTATGTGTCTCCAAATGGCAAGGACGTATTACTCCTGACAATGGTCGTGTAACGGTGTTTGGGAGCATGGGCCCAAACAAAGGAGCATCTACGGCGCGGCGTCGCCAAATGAAGATGTTGTTTGCAAATTTTATGAGCTTGGAAGAAAAGAGATTTCGTCCTCATTATTATGAGAATATCTTATGTTTATTTATTTTCTCTTTACATAATAATACCAGCTTCCACAATTTGTAAGATCATGTTGTGGTACAATACTAATTTTTATTTAGGTGTAGTAAAGGAGGCATTCGCAGCTTAATAGACGTATTTAGACGATTGAAGACTGATCCAAACCACAGATTCCTCCATAGGGTCAGCGCAGACCGAGAGGAGCGCAGCGGAGAGGATTTTATTAAGGCACTAGAAACTCAACTTTAGAGCTATAGGAATAAAGTGCATATATGCTTGAACCTGACAAAATGCTCGCACAGTCTCGCGCATTATAATGTTCAAGCATACATACACTTTATTTCAATAATTTTAAAGTTGATTTTCTAGTGCCTTAATTAAAACCCCTCCGCTACGCTTCTCTCGGTCTGCGCTGACCCTTAGGGTTAGTACATCGGCTAAGGGCGGATAATGTTATAACGTACTACGTCAAATTTCGGCCACGGTGGCCAGCCTCAATGGAGAGTAGACATCTGCATGCGACATATTATAGTGCACAAGTGTGAGCAAACACAGAGGCTCTTTTTATCTCATCGCTCTCATGATCCGATGAGAAGACTAGCGACACGACCAGAAAGAGGTTAGGTACAGGACCACTGGCTTTACGAGCTCTCCGAGTCACGGGCGTACTATGCCGCAGAGTCCCAGCCTTCCCATCCTAAAATCACTGGCCCGGCCTGGGATTAGAACCTAAGACCTCATTATGTGCAGTTGAATACGCTACGATTAGACCAAAGAGACTGTCAGGGCGGTTACCAGAGATAATCGGTTTTAGGGTCAGTATAAAAACAATAATACAAAGTTGTCCAAAATGTTCTTAACTTAATTCATTCATACATTTCAATTATTTTACAATTTTTTTTTAAATTATTGAATACAATTTAACTGAAAATCTAAATATAAAATTAAAATAGGTACAATAGAAATCATAAAATTACAATAGAAACTCATGAATAAAACTAACCGAAATAAAGATTGTTAAAAATAGTAAAACATTTTCAACATTACAATTAGTTTCAAAAGTGTAAAAGTATAATGGCATGAGAAGTCTGCCAACTCGCAATAGGCCAGCGTCCGCGTCGTGGACTATGGCCTATCCCCTCTCATTGTGAGAGGAGCTCCTTTTCCTGCAGTGGCACAGTAATAAGCTGCACTATCATTATAATTATATCTGGACTATATGATGTAATATGGAAAATATAAATAGTTTAAATTCTGCTCGACAGACAAAAAATGTAAAGTAGGCTCTAATTAGTAGGTACCTACCCTTTTCCTTTGTATCATATTATAATAACGACGAAGTTGAAATATTATGTTAAAATATAGTAAATGAGCACATCTAATGTTACTTACCAAAATAATTAATTTAAGTCATAACGTACTTCCGTTTATTTTTTATTAATTAAAATGTTGTTTTCGTAATTCGCGCGCCTTATTATAGTCATCTCAGAACACACGTTCATAAAGTACTTAATTATACCATCCCGCTCCGGTCGTACGAAAGGACATACAAATACGTTTTAAGGTAATTAATCCCTTAAAATCTAAATCTACAAAGATACCTAGTATATATAAATGTATATTATAGTAAGTAGAATACTGTTTATTTATAGAGAAACTTTGAAGCACCTAGTTAGCATTTAGCATCTACAGAAATAATTAACATACTCTCGACAATTTCATCTTTGATCTGCTGGAGTGTATTATGAGTACGGGCACTGAAGCGTTCGTCTTCGCTCCAAATGTCACTCACTCCCTTTTGTTTCAAAAAGGGGCTTTTTTCGTATCGATCCCTTGCAGGTAACTGGGAGCGGATGATTTATTGCTCGGCTTGTTTGTTCAAATAATCGATCCCCTGGCGAAAATTACGCGGCACACGAAATGCGATCGTAAAATAAGCTTATCAAATATCATTTCCGAGTGACACGGACTGGACGCATCTCGATTTAATGGGTCTAAAACGAAAATACGCCGCATGCAGTGTTGGCTCGCGGTAATATTTGGACAATACAGTGTGCTTGCTAAATTTCCATGCGAATTTATAGCAGCACTAAATCGACGAGTCATCGCGCCGCCGGCAATATGTTTATAATAAAACATTATAATTTTACTTGCGCTAACGTAAACAGTCGTATATTATGGCCGTACATCATGTTTGATATACGATAAAAGTTTTAGCTTATTACTAGGCAGTTTTTATTTGCGAGATGCTCTCGCCTATATTCTGACTAGAAGCGAAGATGACGGCGCCATTAATATCGATTTTAAGACATCTAGTAGACCTAGCGCTGTAAGTTCACAGCACTACGGACACAATAGTTACACAATAGCGTCTGCTATATTCTGGCAGATTCGTAGTTGAAGGGCTCGCAATGGAATTTTAATTACACATATACCTATTGAAGTAATACTACACCGATTTTTGTGTCACCTATTTTTTTTGGAATATTATAAAACACGTAAATATTGCTCCATGCTACGTCTTAAATAAAACACAAATATAACATCGCTTAGTAACTAATAGACTACAAATAATATTTCGGAAAATTATGAAATATAATAATATATAATAAAAATATATATTCTCTTTTCTTTTCAGAAACTATTCTCATTAATAATTAATGACTACAAACAAAATTGAATATAAATGTTTCCTGAATATTGGAGTAAATTCCTTTTACCTTGTTATGTATCGTGAAGCCGTCACCGACGGCTTCACGATACATAACAAGGTAAGTAAATGTATATGAATAAGCAAGACGGTGTATTAGGGATTTGGTAACTGTCTTAATTTATATATTTTCGTAATAAATAATTGACACCTTGAAATTGTTTGCGTTTACAAGCTATATTTTGACAAATTCACCAAGTTTAGTGAATCAAATACTTAAGATTAAAAAATTATCACTTAAGATAGGAGAGGTGCGCGATAATACGGCGGGACTGTTATTGATATTGGTTTTGTCAAATAAACGTGTTGTATGGTTGTAATAGGCCTTCGTTACAAGGTATACTGTGTACTCAGATTGCGGGATAACATCGATAAGAAGTAGTATCAAATGGTATAGAAAAGTTTCTTATCGCTAACGTGGACTGCGAAACTATGTTTGTCTTTAGTCTGCGCTCTAGTTGTACAGCCGTTGGGAAAGTGATTCATACTTGGCAAACGCCGGTATCCATAATATGGAAATTAAGGATGATAAAGATGAAAACAGACTTCTAAAGTTGGAGGTTATCCATGTAGACGCCAGCACATTCAGCTACCCCGATCTGTCAAATTTATTTTATCGATTTTCAACTTTATCACAAAAGCATAATAAGGTTCACTTTCAATTGGGGAAATTTGACAGTTTGGGGTAGCTAGATGTGCTGGCGTGTGTACTAGGGTTTATTTTTTATCGTGTTTAATTAATTTGAAGGTATGTCCTCGTGTTCATCTATCTCTTCTTTTTCTATCAACTTTTTGACAATTCGCACCATATCTTTCTTTTCTTTCTAGAATCATGTACGTTTCATACCCGTTTTGCCAGCTATCCTACCTACTTTTTATTTAGATTTTTTTTTATTCTTTATAATATGTTCTTTTTCTATTAGTTTTAAGTATTCATCTGTTTAAATACCGTCTCCCGTCATGTACCGTTTAGCTTAAAATATAGTTTAATTTCACTAGGTATAAACTGGGGAGTGGGCACTGGTGACCTGTAATACAGGTTTTCTTCTAAACCTACAATAGGCACCAGCTCTCACAAAGCTAGTTACTTATTCTAAGTGACGTAATATGTATTACCACCTTGTACTTGATCTTTGTGAGAGAAATAAATTTATTTATTATTATTATCCTTTTTCTTTCTCTCAAAATATCGTTAAAGGCACCAAAACCTTTACTGTGACTCTAGCACGAGTTCCTGCAGTTTACTTACTCGATCACACGTACAGTTTCGTCCCATACATTGATCACCAGAGTTTTAGTTCTTAATAGTTTCCGCGAGAGGCGCTGGTGCTCAATGTATGGGAGGAAACTGTACGTGTGATCGAGTAAGTAAACTGCAGGAACTCGTGCTAGAGGCGCTGGTACTGGATCGTACCTCGAACGTGACAGTATGTTATAAGATTGAGTTATTTGCGCACTGATTTTGAGACTATCTTTTAAAAGGATAGAGAATTCTTTTGGAATGTCCCATATATTTGTTTATTCCAAGTGATTGTCAAAAGAGAAGTTGAAATTGGTTTTGTGTTGAATAAATTATAATTTTTGAAGGAAATGTGTACGCCTTATCACAAAGGTGGACACTTACGGCGAGGCCTCGTTTGTCTATAATCATTTGAGTGTGTATTTATCCCTCGAATCAGAAACATCATATTCGTAGTTCTCTATTCCTTCGATGAATTTTTAAAACATAAAAAGGCTAATTAATTCTTGAACTTATTTACTAGTAAGATCTATTAATTTAATAATTCTTACTTATTTCTGTTACAATTGACGTTAGACGACAACATGAATTTCTTATTTATTGTTATGCTGACATCCTAATCCACTTAAATGTTTTATTTTTACTTATTATTGATGTGTTATATTATTATGTATTTATGAGTTGTGTTATATTATATGAAATTGTTAATAAGAATGTGGCATGTAAACCTGTTTACGAATAAATAAACTATCGTTTGATAAGCTTGGGTACAACTATGTTTTTGTTTATTTTGCTTGGACCTCTTAATCATAACTTCATATTCGGTACTTTCAAATATAGCCGTAATTTTACAGCCACTGAAGTGTAAACCCGGACTTTTCGAGCGATAACTTCGAATACAGTATTTGTGTAACTATCCCCAGGTAGTTTATCTGTAACACATGTAGTGTGTACACCACCGGACGATAGTGGTCGACACATCGATATCTATGATCGATCACTAGTGCTGTTTAATTACGACGGACGCGATATCGAGTCGCATGATTTATTGATATTGCTACTATCGCGATAACGGGTGACACAGAAATAAACGTTGTAAGTCAGTTGTGCTTCTTGTAATGGTTTGTTGTAGTACTATATTATCTTTTGAGCTTGTACATAACCTCGACTGGCGTGTGGTCTAGTGGTAAGTGAGCCTGACTGCTCAGCCAGGGGTTCGATTCCCACGCAGGATAAACTTTTGTGTGATGAGCTCAGTTATTTGTTTTATGTCAAGGTATAATTTATATATAAGTAATATGTACAGACGCCAGCACATCCAGCTACCCCAATCTATCTAGTTTATTTTATAGATTTTCAACTTTATTACAAATGCATAAGGTTCACTTTCAATTGAGGAAATTTGACAGATTGGAGTAGCTTGATGTGCTGGCGTCTGTACATAGGTATGTAGAAAAGTTGTCTGGTTGTCATTAATTAAAGTTTGTCACATGAAATCCGAAACTTAGCTTAAGTTTGGGATTTGATGGCAGTGTTTTAGTTAGCCCAAAGATATTTATTTATTTACCTAATTTACTTCAATATTTTCTCAATAAAAGTATCGAGATAGAGGAGACGAGCATTGTGCGCGCCGGTTGTATAACCTCAACACTGAACGCCTAGAAGTTTTGTTAACTGATTTGTTATTATATTTAATCACTAGCTGTGCCCCGCGCTTTTACCCGCGTTAACCCTTATAAATTATCACAGCTCCTCCCCCGTAGGTGATAGCGTGATAATATGTAGCCTATATGTTGACGCAACCTCTAAGTAATATTCATGCAAAATTTGAAGTAAATCCATGCAGTACTTTTTGAGTTTAGCCCGGACATACATACAGACAAACAGACAAAAATTCTAAAAACTATATTTTTGGCTTCGATATCGTTTAAAGATCACACCCCAAAAATCTTTAAAAAAATATTTGATGTACAGTTTTGACTTTCCTACGATTTTATTATATGTATAGATATATGGTTTAAATTGGCCCTGATTCTATGCAGTACTAACTTAAATAATATTAATATCATTGCATTTGTTTCTAAAAAAATGGTTCCTATGAAGGAGCAGGGCAGCTTTCGTTATGCCAATGTAAACCACTAGAAACTAAAATTTCCTTCTGCATCCGCCAACTGCTAGGTGTCTTCAATTTTTAATATAAAAAATAGTACCTACTTAATTTAAAAGTAGTAGCTGAGTAACATGTTATTTATGTAAGGACAAAAATCACGGACAGACTAGTATAATTTAATATTGTATATGACTATTATATGATTTGTGAGTTTGATAAGTACAAGTGTATGTAAATACCAAAGTGCTGAATAAAGGAGAAGGTAATGACTCCATACATTCCTGGGCCCATGTGTTAACTGAATCAAACTAGCCTTATTTGTGAGAGGATATAATAACTTTTCATAACTTTTTTCATAACTTAATTTAAGTTTTCTCGCTTCCTAGATAGAAACATGATACGATATTTTTTGATTTCCTTTAGAAAAATATAACGATTTTTGTAATCTACATTTGAACCAGTTAACTGCTGGGCCCAGAAGTTTCATTCTCCTTTAATTATTTCATAAAGTCATAGTTGCTATAGTTTCGTTTACTCGCGAGTGGTTTAAGGGTGTCGAAAGCGGCTATGGATGGGCCGTATGATTGTTTAATAAAACAGGAAATAAGCGATGTTCTCCGTACAAAATACTTAGGTATAAATCTTCATGGTAACTTTATAAGTTGTTCTAGTCCATGTATCCGAAGTTTCTTGGTGCGTTTCAAAGTAGCTTTCAAAGTAGTGAAGTTTCGTTTTGTTAAAGTTACGATTGTTTACTGTAGGTAAAGTACACATTTCTTTTAATTTCTAACAAAATCACTACCTTCTTGCCGGTAAGAAGAAAGAAGCTGTCACATGGATATCGTACATTAGGAATAATAATAATATTGAATAGTTATTTATTAAATATTAAGTTAACAAATGGTAGATGATTATATTACATTAAGGGTTACATATAATATTTAGTGCCTGACTAGCTACATAAAGGTTTATTGGAACGTTAAATGAAAATAATATTTAAAGAAAAATGTCATTCATACCCTTCATGCATCATATAACTTTTAAATATTTGTAAAAGACCGGATAACGGCCAAGTAATAAAAAAATGCTTTTATTCTTAATTTTTGTTGGGACTCGCTACCATAACGGACACCATACCTCAATATTTCAGTAAGTAAAATTAATCAAAACGATTATAATAAATACTTTGCTTGAGCTTGCGCGCACCCTAACAATGTTTCCAATAAAAAATATCAATGTAGAACTAGAAAAAGAAAATACCCAGGAGAACATCCGACGGGTAGACGAAGAATTAAATGTCTGTGTGCGAGCAACCAATGGCCAAGCTCACAGTCTTCTCGTGCGATCTTTTCCTAGACATGTTAGCTACGCCGCTGGTAACTTTTATAGTAAGTATCTAGTATTTTATCGCAATAGTAACCGGATCCACACTTCATTCATTTGATGACATATATTAACCAAATAAAATAATAGTCACTATCTTGAACTTCCCTTTTAGATTTTGTTAGATAGCGTATAATCGAATTATATCGATTAGATATTGTAATTTAAACTACCTAATTAACTCCTAATGAAAACATAGCACGAAGCCTTGCATAGTAAACAGATACATAATTGCCAGGAAAGTAGTCTAAAAGAAGAATAACACGAGTATATTGGCGTAAATTAACACTTATCACTAGATTATATATAACATAGAGATTAATCATTAATAATCCGCTTTATCATATTTTTTCTGTAACGTTACTTACAAGAAGCAGCTTAATTTACCTTGTGCATTATTTTCTGCTTTTTTTCTTCGAGGGTAGTTGTATAGTGCACATTGCTGTTAATTAGCTCTATATTTAAAAATAGTTTTAAATAAGAATAACTCATAATTTTACACATTTAATGATATTAATTGAAAGTTAATACAGTTTACCTACCGGAATAGCATTATCTCCAGTACACAATGGAATCTATAAAGCAGTCCATGAGTGAAATGAGGGAGGAGTTCACAAGGCTTAACACACGTATGGGTGCCATTGCTGCTGAATTACAGAAGTCCCCAAGCATCAGTGGATCTGCAAGCACCTCAGGAATGGCCACAGAATTCCAAACTTTCCGGAACAATGTTGTTGACATCATGAACAATCTACAGCGGCAGGTTGATCTACTTGCTCAAGATGCTGATCGCCTTGAGATGCGTGGTCGCCGGAAGATTCTCTTGCTACATGGTGTCACAGAAAATCCCAAGGAAAACATTGAAGAAGTTGTTGCAGGTATTGTTCAGGACCAATTACATATGCCATCATTCTCAACTGGGGACATCAAAAGGTGTCACAGGATGGGGAGTTCATCGACTAAGAAGTCTCGCCCAATACTATTTAAGCTGCATGATAGAACACTTCGCGATAAGATCTGGTTTGGAAAGGCAAAGCTCAAAGGTTCCGGTATCACATTATCGGAGTTTCTGACGAAGATGCGGCACGATCTTTTCATGAAGGTACGTGACAGATATGGAGTAAATCGCTCGTTTACTAAGCAGGGTGAAATCTTCTATGTCTCGGAAACGAATGGGGCGCGTAAGAAAATTACATGTCTCGCCGACTTGAATTGTATTCCTTTGGATAATACTCTGTCGCAAGAAACTGCCAAGCCGGTCGTATGCACCAAAACCACCAAGCCCAAACGTACAGCTGCGACAAGTAAAAAATGAGATTTTTTCTAATGTAGCTTCATTCAGTCAAAGTGTGTTCTTCTTGTTTTTTAGTTAACATTCCAGTTACGTACAAGCTATACGTATGTCACGTTTATAGTTACTTCGAAACTCAAACACCCACATTGTGAGTATTATGAATAATCAAAATAGTGCATTTAAACAGGGTAATCATCACAAATTAAAATAATATCTGAGTTACAAATCACCTACTACTTGTAATTAATTGTTTGTCTACTTTTAATGTCAGGCAAAGAGTATGTAAGCATACTGTAGCCACGTTTTTTTCGGTCTTTTTAGTTCTTTATCGTCATAATTTCGACATCTTAGTCCAAATTGAATTTAAATTGAATTTTGTAAATGAACCATAGTATTTTATATTATATATAATTAAATAGCATTTTAGTACCTTTTCATCAAACTTCACATAATAGCTATAATACAGACAGCGTTACTCATGATGACACACTATTTTGATTACTTATATTTTTTATTTTTATTTGCTTGTACTTAGCTGCACTGCTTATATGTATGTAAATAGTTTTAACATTGTAAATGTGATACCTTACAATGCAGCCGGTGGGTGGACTGTGTGACTTTAGTATAAATTGTTTTATTGTAAATATTTTGACATTATTATAGGTATATATATATTTATTTTATTTTATATAGGTATTTTATATTATATTTTATTATGTCAGACTGTAGTGATAAAGATAGCTTTTACTCAGCCAGTAGTAATGGTGATAGCTTCTCGAGTATACCTTCACTAACGGACACTCTGACACAGAAATTTTTCGATGTTCCCCGTAATTTCAATGTAGTTCACATAAATGCCCAAAGCATTCCGGCTCACTTCCCCGATATGCTGGCCACCTTCGACTGTAAAAATATCCATGCTATCCTTGTCTCAGAATCTTGGTTGAAACCTTGTCTCCCTTCATTAGCTTACTCACTTCCAGGATTTGAGCTCATTCGTAATGATCGTGTGAAAGGAAACGGTGGAGGCGTGGCAATCTATCTGCGTTCTAATATTTCCTTCTCTGTAGTCGACGTCTCTGAGCAACCACCACCTGCAAATGGCGGTGAGCACCTTTTCCTGGAAGTGCATCTTCACCATACAAAGCTTTTGCTTGGAGTCTATTACTGTCCTTCTCTCCGTATTAACTATTTCTCGTCATTAGAAAACCTTCTTGAAAAACTTGTACCTTCTTACAGTCACGCAATTATCATGGGCGACTTTAATACCTGTCTACTCAAAAATGATTTCCGCTCCTCATCGTTAACTGCAATTTCCGATTCTCTTAACTTATCAATCCTACCCCTTAATGCTACCCATAATTTTCCTAATTCTACTCCATCGCTTCTTGATCTTATCTTTATTTCTTCTCCTCAACACATCCATAAGCACGGACAGTGCTCTGCTGACGCCTTTTCCTATCACGACCTTATATTCTTGTCCTATAAAGTTCGCCCACCGAAAGCGAAGCCTAAAATCATCCTGCAACGTAATTTTGGTGGCATCGATCTGGAGAATCTTCGGGAGGATGCTGGTAGCATCGATTGGACACCTGTGTATACTGCTACATCTGTCGACGCTATGGTCACAGTATTTAACAACGAGCTCCTACAGTTATACGACAAGCGTGCTCCAATACGGCCTATTAAATTGAAACACCTACCTGCTCCTTGGCTATCTGATGAAATTAAAGCTCTCCAAAACAAAAAAATCGCGGCAAAATCAAAATACAAAGGTCGGCCAACGGATTTGAACCGCGACAAATATATCTTTTTACGAAATCACTGCAACAAGGTGTGTAGGAATGCACAACGCCAGCACATTCACAACTCTGTACAAAACGGTGATCCCGCTAAAGTATGGAAATTTCTAAACTCAATGGGGATTGGAAAGTCTCGCCAAAATGCAATTCCTAAAGACTTAGATGTCAATTTACTCAATAAACATTTTACTGCGTCGTCCAATTTTGATAGGGCACTTAAAATTAATACATTAAATTATCTTTCATCGCTACCTATCCCCAAATACTCTCAGTTCGTCTTTAATCAATTGTCGGCTTGTGATGTCAGGAAGAGTATACTGTCAATATCATCCAATGCTGTAGGAACTGACACTATCAGTCGTAATATGATCATTCCCATCCTTAATGAAATCCTTCCTGTCTTATGCCATATCCTTAATTTTTCCCTATCCCATGGGGTCTTTCCATCAGCATGGAAAGACGGCCAAATAACCCCGTTACCAAAAAAATCCAATCCAAGTTCCTTTTCCGAGTACCGTCCTATCTCCATACTGCCATTCCTCTCCAAAGTCCTAGAACGCCTTATTCATAACCAATTGAACTCCTTTCTATGCAAAAATAATCTCCTGAATCCTGTCCAATCCGGCTTCCGTCCTGGTCATAGTACCACGACTGCCTTGATTCATATTACGGAGGATATTAGGTCGGGCATGGAGGAGGGTGATCTGACGGTGTTAGCATTACTTGATTTCAGTAATGCATTTAACACCGTCGATCACGATATCTTGACAGGTATACTCTGCTCTATTAACATATCTCCAACGGCAATTGACTGGTTTCGTAATTACCTGTCTGGCCGCCGGCAACGTATACGTATTGATGACAGCTACTCTTCGTGGTGCAATACAAATGTTGGTGTGCCTCAGGGTGGCGTTCTATCTCCGTTACTTTTTGCAATTTTCATAAATTCCATATCCAATCAACTTATTTCATCCTACCACCTTTACGCAGATGATCTTCAAATATATGCAAAAGCACCACTTGAAGAGCTTCACGAAGCCATTCATAATATTAATACCGACTTATGTCAGATAAGCAGCTGGGCAAGGTCATATGGACTGCAAATAAATACATCAAAAACGCAAGTCATTGTTGTTGGTAGCTCCAGAAAGATTTCTATGGTAGACTGGTCGCTTGTACCACAGGTGCGCTTTAATGGTTCAGTCATACCGCTCTCGAAGACGGTAAAAAACCTTGGTATACATATTGATACCACGTTATCCTGGGGCCCACAGGTTAAAGAAGTTAGTCGAAAAATGTTTGCTTCCGCTGGGTCACTTAGACGACTTCGTAATTTTTTGCCGACCACCACCAAGATTGCGCTAGCCCATTCCCTTCTCCTACCGATTTTAGACTACGCTGATGCCAGCTATCTCGATATCACGGAGGACCAATTAAACAAACTTGAGAGGCTCCAAAATTTTTGTATTCGTTTCATATTTGGTTTGCGTAAATATGATCATGTTTCCGAATTTCGTGCAAAACTCAAGTGGTTACCTATACGACTTCGCCGGAATGCTCACATTGTTTCTCTTCTATATAGTATATTGTTCAATCCAGCTACTCCGACTTACTTAAAGGAACGTTTTGAGTTCCTCCACGAGACACATTCGAGGTTGCTGAGATCATCGAAAAATTTACGAATCAAGATACCAATGCACTCCACAAAATTTTTAGACCATTCCTTTTCCGTACAAGCTGCCCGATTGTGGAATGCTTTGCCAGAGACAGTGAGAGGTGCTCAGTCACTGGACATTTTTAAGAAAATGGTGAAGAGTTACTATCTTTCTCTTTAACGTTAAATTACTGTATATCTTATTCTCCTATGACCTGCCGTATATATATATATATATATGTATGTATTTATTTATTTATTGTTAAAAGTACCCATGGTACAAAAAACCACAAAAAAATCACAAAAAAAGAAAATAATCAAAAAAAAAAAAAATCCTTTCTGCTAATTATGCCAACAAATACCCAAATGCCTTTTCTTTACTCCTGGTCCATTCAACGGTTGCCTGGAAGAGATCGCACTTAGCGATAAGGCCGCCATTTGTACAATCTTAACATACTCAAAGTTCCTATTATATGTATTATTTTTTGGTGTACAATAAAGAGTTACTTACTTACTTACTTACTTGTGTTAAGTAATCTTTTGGATTTATTTTCTTCTTCTAATAATAAATTTCTTGTCTAGACATAAATACACGTTTTAGTAAAGTTCATCATCCTTACTTATCGTATGGGCAGTGGTTAACCTATTGTCAGAGCTGTGCAAGCCGCCCAGTAGGCCTCTGACATAACTTAATCCGAGACCGATTTAATAAAACGAATCCTATGCTGTAAATAGTAGACTGAAACATCCGATCTGTATCTATATCTTATAAAAGCAAAGTTGAACACCATTTACAAGAGTTTTAAAAGTTAAAAGTAAACAAAAAGCATTTTTATCCACATCACGTTTGTTATGTAAGTACCTAACTGTAGAACTTATTAATTCAAGTGTTTTCATTATTCTCTGTGATAATCATTGGTATACCTTCTGCGGGTAGATCAAATATTTTCTAAACACTCATTGTACCACGTGTCGTGACGTGTACCGGCCACTTGTTCAATAGCCACTGTTATCGTTATGAATGGATTGTTGATACACTAAACTTACAGTAGCTCGCCATTACCTCAGACTAATAAGTATGTAGGTAATATGAGCATGTTGTCTATGGAGTACCATTGACGACGGAAAGAAGTCTGCCTTCTTGCTCAAAGTGTATTAAAAAATAAAAATATGTTCCATTTCTTTTTTTTTAAATAAACCAGAGAGAAGTTATTTTTATTTGTTAGTCTGGTGTCCATGTACCGGCTACTTGTTCAATAGCCACTGTTATCGTTATGAATGGATTGTTGATACACTTACGAACACTATCTAAACTTACAGTAGCTCGCCATTACCTCAGACTAATAAGTATGTAGGTAATATGAACATGTTTTCTATGGAGAACCATATACGACGGAAAGAACTCCGCCTTCTTGCTCAAAGTGTATTAAAAAATAAAAAGACATTCTATTTCTGTTTTTTAAATATACCAAAGAGAAGTTATGTTATTTTTATATGTTAGTCTGGTGTCCATGTACCGGCCAATTGTTCAATAGGCAGTGTTATGGTTATGAATGGATTGTTGATACACTTACAAGCACTATCTAAACTTACAGTAGCTCACCATTACCTCAGAGTACTTAATAAGTAGGTAATATGAGCATGCTGTCTATGGACGACGGAAAGAAGTCCGCCTTCTTGCACAAAGTGTATTAAAAAATAAAAAGATGTTCCATTTCTTTTTTTAAAATAAACCAGAGAGAAGTTATATTATTTTTATTTGTTAGTCTGGTGTCTAGACGATAGTGTAAATACTATTTCCTTTTGCACGCGTCTCTTGGACTCGCAGGATTCCCAAGCGTACTAATACGTGATTGCAACCGTTTTTACCTACGTATCCGAGTAGTTTATTACATTGGCGACGTTTTTTCTGTACAGGCTGCAGTAAATAAATAGTGTGTTAACTAGTAAAGGCGCGATTCCTATCTAAATAGCAGTGTTCATAAGGAATTTCTTCATCAAATTTCGCTGTAAAACAACAAAAACGTACCCAGATCATCATAATATTGTAGACGTGAAAAAAGGACTAAAACGTCCCTTTTTTGGTGGAGCTTGTAAAGCAATGGGTGGGCTGCGGTTCAGCTTATATATATAAAAATAATTTGATAAATGGCGGGACGGTAGCCCAGCGGGCGTGCGTCGCTCGTTAATATTGTTAATAGTTGTACGTCTCTCGACATGAGCATCTAGACACATTACATGTCGCTAGGCGAGTCTGCGCGCTGCTAAGTGCAACCTGAACATATTGTCGTTACTCAATCATTCCTTATGTATTCTTATCGATGAAATGCATCGACCTTCAATGATATATAAAATTTCTATAGTTTAATAAATAATATATTACCAAAATTATACTACTACTAGATTCTTTGTTATTAAAATAATTATTGAGGTATTTTACAGCAAAGTCAGTAGAAACTGTTACATTGAAAACTAAACATGTTGATGTGTGTGTGGGTTTGCGCTGAAAGTCTTTATGAACTATGACATAAACAAAATATAGATATTTAAAACTTCAAATAACTTTGTTGGCATCTAGACACATTACATGTGGCTAGGCGAGTTGCGCGCTGCTAAGTGCAACTTAAACATATTGTCGTTAAGGCTATGCTAATGGAACATTTTAATATAAAGATAATGTATGACTCGACATCTCTTGTGGTTCAGCGGTGTAAGCCATCTTTGTTAAAACCTGCCTCTAGCCCGGTCTAACGGTAGCGTGTTACTGCAGATAATAATCCCGGGTTCAATACCCAGGTCAAGCCAAAAAGTGACAAGTTAGCGGAGTTGAGCCTGTTTCCGGTCGTGTCCGCTAGCTAGCTAGTTGAGAACGAGGGTTAAATTTACTTGTATTCGCCCACACACTTATGCACTATAATATACCCTGCGCAGATGGCTATTCTCCATAGAGACTGGTCGTAACGACCGAATTACGTTCAAAAGGACATTAAGCGCAGCGCCAATAAAGAATATACCTATCAAAGCTGACAAAATGGCCGACATATAGAGATTTTTTTATTATGCATCTGCGCGAAAGAGACGTCAATGTCTATTTTCATTGACCTTGTTTATTTATGCAAGTTTAATTAAGCGATAAGATTGGCCCACAAATAGATAGTGACGCTCACAACATTGTTTTAGCTTTTGTTTACATATTTATAAAAGTAATTTTTCAATGATTTTTATTTTGAAAGAGTCGCACGTGTTGTGCGCTCACTAGCTAGCTGCTTTTGCAATTGCGTAAGTGACCGGAGAGGTTAAGGCCCCTAAAGGCGGCCAGTCTATAGATGGTAGACCGCGGGTGAATTGATTTCTGATTCATTTGCTAGATTGATTCACATGCTGTGTGGTGACGGCATAGAATATCATCACCCCATCTCATCCCGTGGGGGGCGTAGAAATCGTCCGAGGGAATACCTACCAGAAAACGGGCGGCGGCGTTTTTCTGTGAACTATGACCGTCAAACTGCGCGAACCCGTCTGCCAAGCGTGGCGATTGTGGCATATCCCCCCATTCTTTAGCGAGGCTTGTGTCCAGCAGTGGACGTACTTTGGCTGGCATGATGACTTGATTTCTGAACGTTTCCGTGCTTCAAAGGGCACGTTTAACTATTGGTCGCCGTCGTAGATATTGGAACGCGGTTAATAATCTTTGTCAGAAACCTACTTAATGCTGAATGGAATTAATATTAATGACGATCCAATGACATTCTTTACACTATAGTAATATTTTTTTAATATTGAGACCACCATTGTAGTCTAATTTAAAGTTAAATAAATAAATAAAAAAGAAATGGAACATCAATCGCGTGTGTGTTACGCTAAGCGAAAGCAAATTGCTTGTTTATTCAACAGAATTCCTTAATCAATTCCCTTCGTCCAAAACGGCACGGTAACAGGTTGTGGAGCGGAGGATGTATAACGAGCTAATCAAATATGCCGCGGTGTAATCCTACTGTAATTTATGCGAGCTCAAATTTGTAAAGCTTCATAGCTCGGAAACAAACAACGCATTGTTGGACGCGTGAATCGTGCGTGTGATCCCGCCGTGTTTGCTCCGGCGGCCATCGAACCGCGCCTTTATATCCATTCAAATAAGCACTAATTATATTTAATGCGTTTTACCTGTAATTAGGAGGTGTTAGAGTATGTGAAACAGTGTTTAACAGTTTCGACAGAGTTTTGGGGCGTGTTTACACTGTTGCGACTGCTTTATGAGCTGCATTTACCATCGCCCACGCGACGCGACTACAAACACCCATGGGCTGGGTAATGATTATAGTAAACATCACTCTCTATGTTATCCCCTTGTTTGTGGCTCTCACTTACTGCTACATCAGGGACAAATTTGCAGACAAATCTATCAAAGGACACGTACAAGCCAAGTATCCCGCGGCAGCCTTCGTCTTAAGTGTCGCCGGTGACATTTTTTTAACGATGATTATGAGTTTTTCTTGACTAAGAATCCCAAGAACACTTTAAAACCCGAGCCGAGAATTAAACCTAGGACATCATTATCTGCGGTTGGACCCCCTGCCGCTAAACCAACAAAGCAGTCGATGAAGTCTTAAGAAGTTTAAAGTCCATCTTATACCGTCGCTAGTCTCTAGCCAAAAGTCTCTGTATAATAAGAGGATAAAATATACTTATAAAAAGTACTTTCTGTAATATCAATTATGTTAATTCTTCGTACTCAGAAACTAAATTAAAATACTGCCTCTTGAGATTGTTGGATATTTTTGACTAAGTAATACTCAGAATTTAAACAAGTTCTTTGTAAAAAAACAAAGCACCCATATTATTGATCCCAACAATATATCAAGAATCATTCCTTATGTATCCATTGGTATCGATGAAATGCATCCTTCGATGTTCAATGATTCTAATATTTCTATTATTTACACGTTCGTTTTTTGTTCTTGTATTGCAAGAACAAAAAACGAACGTGTAAAGATTGAAGTATTTTTCAGGAAATTCAGTAGAAACTGTTACATTGAAAACTAAACATGTTGATGTGTGAGTGGGTTTGCGCTGTAAGTCTTTATTAACTATGACATAAACAAAATATAGATATTTAAAACTTCAAATAACTTTGATTTGGAAAGACACACCACATCACGTTCGTTTTACGCAGTAAGATCGTTATCTAGAAGAATGTGTCCAACTATTCTAGTAATCACAATAACAGGTTATTTTGTGGATTAATTAATTTATCTTTGTGTCTATGTATACCCGTGCGAAACGTCAATATAGGTCATAATCAAGGCCAACTATGGTATACCACCCGCTATGGTGTTTGTAACGTGTTGCGTCGAAAAATGGGATTGGCGTTTAAAATCGAACGCAACTTGTCTTTAAAAATCTATTTACCACTAGCTGTGCCCCGCGGTTTTACCCGCGTTAAATTTTATAAACTATCACAGCTCCTCCCACGTAGGTGATAGTGTGATAATATGTAGCCTATATGTTGAACCGACCTCTTAGTAATATTCATGCAAAATTTGAAGTAAATCCATGCAGCACTTTTTGAGTTTAGCCCGGACATACATAAGAAACAGACAAAAAGACAAAAATTCTAAAAACTATATTTTGGGCTTCGATATCGATTGTAGATAACGCCCCAAGTATCCTTTTAAAAAAATATTCTATGTACAGTTTTGACTTTCCTACGATTTTATTATATGTATAGATTAAGGGTACAGAGTTTCTTTCAGAACCCAGTGGAAGGAGCTCCGAATATGTTAGTGCATATAAAGGGCAGCCACATGTTAGCTGATCCCGAATAGATTCGCGTACACTTAGCAAAGCACTTAACAGTTATTACTCCCTTCGGCAGGAAGATGGGCGAGGAAAGCGGTGGGTAGTCGTAAATAAAGGCGTGAGTCAGGCAGGCCGGTGGCTCGCTCGTGCTATTTTCGACTTGCAAATGAGAAAGTGCATCGACAGTGCAACCTCATTATAGATAGGTTTTACAGTTACCATTTAGATGTACTGCCAACTCTATCTATACAAATAAATAAAATTGGAGTGTCTGTTTGTAATATTGAAATAACCGTTTTTTTCTACATAAATATGAATATATATACGGTACCTACACCCAATTTTTTTTTTACAATTTTTGTCTGTCTGTCTGTCTGTTTGTTCCGGCTAATCTCTGAAGTGGCTGGACCGATTTTGACGGGACTTTTATTGGCAGGTAGCTGATGTAATAAGGAGTAACTTAGGCTACTTTTATTTTAGAAAAAAACATTTATTTTAGAAAAAACAAAAAAAAACAAAATAAACTAATTAACACGCGAACGAAGTCGCGGGCACAGCTAGTTTGTTATAAATTACGTAGGAAATTGCTGTCTCGGTGATGTTGTGGTGACATGTTCAAATGCACCGCGGATAATAACGCCCAGGGCGGTGGACAACGACTTATTAAGATTCTTATTTTGCTGGGACTAATCCCTCCCTCTTACCCACTACTGCAACTCCTGTAAGCCAGGATCAACAGTGGCACACAATGAAATGACACTGAGCGGTGAGGCTCAGGCATGTCCCGTGGAATCGCTTTAACTGCCTTGGATCCCGCAACGAATTTAACCAGAAAGAAAAAAGGTGGAGTTAGTAAATAAATAGTTCCACTTCCTCCAGAACAAAGCGGGAGACAGAATGGTGTAACGAGGCTATAGCCTCATAAAACGAGAGATTGCAACTAGAGCCAAGCTAAGCCAGCTGCAAAAGCACCGTGGATCAATTTAAGGGTGATAAGTGAGCTGTTATATTTGATTCCAATAGTAGGTATGACAAAAGCGCTTATTAAGATATCTAGAAACAAGAATCCTGAATAGCCCAGGGTCAATAGAGTACGATAGTATACCTACGTAAGTATAATACCGTTTTAAAGACCATTGCAAGTAAACTTTATAGGCGCCGGTCTTACGCCGTATCTTTCTCCGGTCATAAATCAATAAATAAATATCCTGGGTCAACTAACACACTGTGGTCTGATCTCAAATCCAATCAGAACCAATAGGAACCAGAGAAATTATAGACATACTAATATATGTATTTATAAATACATACATATGCTTAATCTCTTGCTTACTGAACGTATTCACAACGGCTGCCTATTGCGTTTGCAGTAGCTAGATTTTTATTTTTTTTTAAGTTATTTTTTTAAACAACGCCCGCACTAGGGAATCAAATCCCTGTGTCGCGGGGTACTTTACAAACATATAATAAACGTACACAAATTACATCCAGACTCGGAACAACTATTTATGGGTCACACAAATATTTGTCCGGCGCGGGACTCGAACCCGCGACACGAAGAGGCGAGGCAACTGTCTTAGCCAGTTTAAGTTATCTTAGTTTGTAGGGAAAATAATGTAAGATTAGGTACGTAAGTATTATATAGATATAAGTTTAACTACTCTGGCGCATTATTACTCACCTGTAATGATAGAATAAGTTTTATGGTAAATGGTAAATAAATACTATGCCTGCCTTTAAAATTTGACATTAAATAAATTATAATAGGCCTCCTGCCTGAATTTTTTAATGCACGAAAATTAAAAAGGAAACGTTTTAGGGTCTAAGACAATATTTTACTAAGATTTTGGTAGATTACTATTCTAAATTATTATTATCAATTTATTATAAATATTATTATCATATTTTAAATCGAAATTGTTCTAAGTAATGTATTCTATTGCTAGTCTTTTATTTAAGATGTAGGTAGAAGGATGTTGTCTAAAATTTTAGAAAACTATTAGGTAGGTATTTGAAATAATAAAGTAGTATTTTGAATACCTACTAACATAATTAAGAAAATATTGCAAATTGACACATAGTATGGATTTTGGCTAGATATTTCCTATAGTACCTATCTACCTAGTAGAGTAAAAACAAGTATATTTCGTTCGTTATGCCCTTTGTACTTCTTAATATATTTGTACATAATGTTTTTTATCGGGGTAAAATAGCGATTTAGCCAGAGGGTTATCACATCAAGATATCATCCATGGCTTTGGATATTATATTTTTTCTGCCCCGACTCCAGCCCCAAATATTAATTGGTATTTTATCAGTTTACAATTTAATACTGAGGCATGTCAACTAAGACGTCTGTGATAATTACTGGTAAGATTTTCAACAGATTTCAAAAAACCATATTAATTAAAAATATAGTTGAATTGAATTACTCGTAAACTGTATGTTTTTTTTTCTTATTTTATACCTACTAATGTTACCTACGTGATTTCTCCTTCACATGTCTTAAATTTTAATATGTTTTTATATCTCAGGGAAGGATTTACAGATGGTACTAAATTTTTATCGAATTATTTACTTCCTACTAATATTATAATGCGAAATATTGTGAGTATAGATGTATGGATGTTTGTTACTCTTTCACGGAAAAAATACCGAACGGATTTTGATAAAAAATTGTAGTAATATACACATAGGCTATAATTTATAAACTTTAAAGCTTATAAAACTACGGGACACAACTAGTTATTTATAAATAGTGTAGTCTCTGGTATGTCGTTTTTATTGTAATTATTTTCAAATTCATAGTTAGCTATGATATGATGTGTCCAATCTGCTACATGATTAGGATTGCAAATCTCATCTTGATCGCACTGCTTTGAGTGTGGAACCTTCATCTACTCCTCGGTTTTAAGATATTGGCGGCAAAGGTAAAAAAGTTAAGTTACAAACTAAGCTTACACATATATGGAATAACTTGTTTTATCTACGAACTAATGATATCTAAACGTGGGTAGCTATATTGACAAACCGTGGATCGAAACTGCAGCAAGTATAGATGTAACGAGGCCCATATCTCATAAACGGACACTTATCGCTTCAAAACAAATCCCAAACGCGTTATCTCAAATATCTACATACGTAAATACATCGACATAGAATCAATATTAGATAGGTTACCTACCGCTGAACACCGAGCGGGCGCCGACAGTCACATACACACACAATACACACTATTTACTTCACCGTCTTCTTAAATATCACCTAATTGAATCCATGTTATCATTTAAAATATCGATCAGTCACACGCGGTGCGACGGGTCTCAGGCGACGCCGTATATTTTTACATTCAACGTTGAGATATTTTCGATAGCAGTCCGGTTTTAAGTTAGCACACACGCGAGTTCACAGCTTTGTTTCTTGTTTTTGTTGTCGTTGCCGCTGTAGAAACTTATTGTCACAGATCAGCTGAGCGTATGTTTGAAACAATATCGGTGTTTACGTAAATTGAGCACGAATTGAACACGTATCAACACCACGACGCGCGGAGCGGGACTGATGAGTGAATGAACGGAGCGCAGCTCTATGCGGAGGGGCGAGACGTCGCGGGGAGGAATGTTACTATAATCCAGCGCTAGATGGCGTTAGAAGGATTTCGTCTAACCAGTTTTGCACGCGCGTTAAAATAATCACGTGGGCGCGAGCTGGGCGGGCTAAACACCCGCCCGCCTCCTTATAAATTAGGAAAACGTTTTCAAATTATTTCCCGTCAAACATTTACTCTTCAATCCGCCGTATTCCTTCGATGTCCGGAATCAATTTACGCGAATCCACTTTAGACATTTTAAATTTTTCCACCTCCTGTTTGCCGTTCCCAACGTGACGGAAATTAATGTGTGCATTGCGTTCCGTTAACGTTGTGGAAAAATTGTTCCGTTTCCTAAACGAAGCGTAGAGAGTTGAGTAAATGTAAAAATTCTATTAAGTACTTAAATCTCGGATTGGGCTTGTAATCGCGAATGGAAATCGATTAAAGTTTGCGGAGCTACGGGATGGATTCTATCGGAGGGCCGATCGGCGTAGATGAACTCATTCTCGATTCTTCATTCCTCGAGAATAAAGGAAAATGTTCGGGTCCTTGAGACATAAACGAGTTTTAAAGGAAATTATGGAATTAAGATGGTATCTGTCAATTTATTTCGGATGAAAACTTTCTTGAACATTTACTCGAATGTACATTTTTAGGAATGGAATCGTTATTTGCGTTTGCGATTGGTCTGAGCCGTTAAGACACCTAGATTAGGTCATGTACGAATGTCTAAACTGGCTCAACGCCAGATTTATAAGGACGAGACAAAGCCGCCTTCCAGTGTCGTTAAGATAATTCATTTAGGTCCGTATTGAGGGATACAACTCAGTTAGGAGTCGTGCTCAGACTTAAAATCAGCTCATTGGGATTGTGCTTAGCCACGAATGTAATGTAGTCATGGGTTAAAGGAGCTGAGAACAGACAAATTTCTTAATTTTTCTAACTCTGTATTTTTTTAATTATAGTATACATTTTCACAATGTTTTTTTTTAAATGTTATTTATAATATTATTTAATTTTATTTATTAATTTGGATAGTAATGAAATTTAATTCGTATTTATTTTGTTTTTAATGTGTTTGTATTGAATGTTTTTTTTATTCATTTGAGTGGTCACTTTTTTATACAAATTTAAGTATAAGTAATACTCAAATTTTTTATTTATGTAATTGTTGTAAATAGCAGTAAATTGATGCCATATTAGGGCTGATATCTGTCTACAGCGTCTCAACAAGAAATCAAACGAAAACACATGTCAATGAATGCGAGCATGGGCATTGGTCGAACATTGTAGGTAGTGAGTCATAACACTTCGATCCCATTCCCTTTCACCAGAAGACTGTCTGACAGCATTACCTGTTGAATAGCAATGCTAATTTCTTGACATAGACCAGCCTTAAAATTGAATAGCTCGTAAAGTTCGCTTGTAAAGTGGCGACCGCGAACCGGAAGACGCATTGTAGGCAGGCCCTCTACAAGATAGACCGACGATCTTGTAAGGGCCGCTGAGACCTTGCATGAAGGCGCTTGATGGTAGCGCAAGATCCGCATTAGTGCAGATCTTTGAGGGAGGCCTAAGTCCAGCTGTGTACGTCTTTCGGCTGATATGGTAAAATAGCGCGGGAGCTCCAGCAATGTATACTCGTAGATGATGTTTCTTTCCTTTAGGGTGATTGAATTGGCCCCAGAAGCACGGGGTTCAGCAAGGAGTGCCTTCAAGTCGTCGGATGACCAGAAAATTGGTTTGTACCTAGCTCCGCCCTATAACGAGGCCAGTTTTAAATAAATAAAAAAGGTTTTTATTCACGTAGACTTTAAAAAAGCGCTTGTGAATAGTCAGAACATGTTTGTAGTAATACAGTTATTATTTCTAGTTGCATATTACAGATATTTGGGTACACGGAATGTTAAAACATTTATACAATTTATTTTATAATAGTAGTGATAATTAGCTAGCTTGTATTAAGTTATTGTCAAGAAGATTATGTTTAGGTTTTCTAAAGGTTGTACAGCGTACGCAGTTTTTTTATAGGTATGTTGAATAAGTATGTTGTAAGAAATAGGTATGTTGAAGGCACTTGTCGTAAGACACTTCGAATATATGTACCTAACACGTACCTACTTATTAAAAAAAATATAATGTTCTCCTCGCCGAATTTAAATAGAGATTAGCCATCGGTGCGGGACATATTATAGTGCACAAGTGTGTGCGTGTTGCGGGAGCACTTTCTATTACATCACTCTCATGATCCGATGGGACACCTAGAGACACGACCGGATAGAGGTCAGGTACAGGACCTACGGCTTTACGTGCTCCCCGAGGCACGGGGTTATAATACCGCCAACTCCCAGACTTCGATCTGATGCTGAAATTACCCTTTTTAACAGAAAAGTCCCAAAATCACTTTTGGCCCTACCCGGGATTTGAACCCAGGGCCTCTTTCTCTGCGGGTGAACACGCTACCGCTAGACCAACGAGGGAGTCAATAAATATAGTATGTATCGCACCTATGTGTAATCTAATATCTAAATATAATAATTCTGAATTACTTGGACAATAATTTTGACGGAAATTAATTATAACTAATTAATTTAGATTTCGGTAAAACATCAGTTTACACAACAGCGTAATAAAACAACTTAATTAATAAATGGTGATCGGCGATAGTGGTATCGATAAGTTTAGTCTATGGTGTATGACAGATGATAGGCACTACCATAAACAATGGAATGGGCGCGATAAGGCCAGATAAAGTCTGATTTATTGTGTGTCGAGCGCCTTAAATCAATTATAGCGACGGCCGATATAGAAATATTGGGTGAAAGAACCGCGCCTAAAAATGCTGTCTGATATTATTTTTATATTTAATGGTTTTTGTGAACTGTTGTATCATGTTGGAGGTCCCGATATCTACTCAAGGGGAGTTTCTTTTTGAAGATACTAGGTTTGATACTAACATTATTATGTCTTTTGTAAAAGATCCATTTACAACCCAACTTCGGATACCAGTTTTCTAGAAATATTTGGTACGGTTCTGAAGTGAAATATAAAAAATTCAACTGTATTATAAATCAGATGACATTGTAGATATTAGAAATCAGAATACAAGATGGACCGATGAGAGTCGCTGGAGTCGCTGGATGCGGATAGCGCAAGACCGGCAATTGTGGAGATCTTTGTCCAACAGTGGGCGTCTTTCGGCTGATATGGTGATGATGATAATAAATCAGTATTCGGTGAGCCTTCGTGAGCCAAAATAGTAGACCAGTCCCTCATGCACTCCGAAGTTTCTAAATAGTCACTTTTCACTTTAAAAAAAAGCACTTCTCTCTCCAATTAGGTACATATTCTTTTAATTGTCCATTTGGTAGTTGATAATTACTAAAACGCAAATTACTTAAGTATTATACAAATTATATTGAGGGTATAGTATGCAACTATAGGGTAGACTGATGAATGATTTATCTTCCTAAGTGTACTAATGGGGGTCGAGAGGAAACTAAAACTTTACTGGAAAATAAAATCCATTCTCGACCCCTGGGGGTCGAGAGTAAACTATAGTTAGGGGTCCAGTGGACACATTATGACGGTCACCGTAGCCTAGTTGGTAGTGCTCCTGCCTACGAAGCTGGTGGTCCTGGTTTCGAATCCCGGTAAGTGCAAACATTTGTGTGATGAGCACGAATATTGTTTCTGAGTCATGGATGTTTTGTATGTATTTAAGTCTATATAAGTATGTATATCGTCGCCTGGTACCCATAGTACAAGCTTTGCTTAGTTTGGGGCTAGGATGATCTGGGTAACATTGTCCCGAGATATTATTATATGATTATTATTATTTAATGGGGGTCGAGGGGTCGAGAGTGAACTAAACGGTTTATATTGAATCTATTTTGACCAGTACTTTTAAGCAGAAAAGTCAAACAATCTGTGAATTAAACAAATGGCTCCAGGAAAATTTTATTAAGACTTTTTGCCCCAACCCGTGATTTGAACTAATAACACCTTTAACTGGGTTTGAACAAGCTACTGCCTATATAATAATACGGCATCTAATACTAATAAACAGAACCATTCAGACAATATGTAGTAAAAATATAGCTAAAGCTATAAATTTCGATGGTTAAACTTAAACAGAATCTCTGTGACAATAACTTAATAAACGCTAGCTAAATATAATTGCTATTATAAAATAAATTTTATAAATGTTTTCATACAATCCGTGTACCTAAATATCTATGTAAATAGAAATAATTATGTTTCATACATGTTCTGACTATTTACAAGCGCTTTTTTAAAGTCTACGTGAATGAAAATATTTTTATTGTTTTTTTAATTTAAAAAATGTTTTTAAAATAATGTATATTAACTACTAATAATGTGTACTACAAATTCTGCTTATTTTATTTTTATTTTATTTTATTTATTAAGGAATATCAACATTACATACACAGAGATATTTATGACAGTAAGTTATTTAAATATACATTCCTTGTGTTGTAACAATTACAGATATCCACAGCATTTAGATAGTAAGTTATACAAGTTTATAAATACGTAGAATAAGAAAAAAAAAATCGGACTGAAATTTTAAAACATTACTGGACACATAATTTCTTAAAAATTTAGTTTAAAGTAAAGTCAGAGTTACAATAGTATCATTTCCAATGTGGGTAGGTATATTGTTACAGAGCAAGTAAGTAGTAGACATTTGAGTTAGGTATGTATTGGAAATCTATCTATTTCAAATACTTGGTACCTAGATATGGTTTTAACAAGAAAGGAGAATGAATATAAAGTCGTCCATTTCAAAGGAGCCCACAAAGCGTCTATGGATTATAGACGAAAAGGTTTTAGACCTTCGGCCGTGTCATCACGATGGTTAAATCCCCTTCTTAGTCTAGACTAAATCGGACCATTTTGTGGCGAAAAAGTAAACCCGAGGTTTATTTTGATGAAATGAAATGGAATGAAATGAAATGAAATAATTTTATTGTGGTACATAGGTGTTATAGATGTTACAGAATGAGTTGTGCCGCTATGACCCGCCAAATTGGCATACAATAGGTTAGATACCAATAATACACAAATTTATAATAAAAAATAATACACAAATCACTTCTCTACTAATTAGAATCATTTAGATATTCCTGCAAGCTATAGTAACATTTGTCAATAAGAAAATTATACAAAGCTTTTTTAAAATTATAAATGTCACTTAAACCTAAAATACTGTTGGGTAATTTATTATAAATGTCAGGGATAACATAAAATATACTCTTATGGAATAAAGTTGTCTTATGTTGTACTCGTCTCATCTTATCTTTATGTCTAGCTCGGTTACTGAACTTGAATAAAATACAATTAGACTTGGCAAAAATGGCAAATTCATAAATATACATAGATGGTAGCGGTAGTATAGTTAACTCTTTGAAATGAGGCCTGCAAGATTCTGTTGATTTAATATTCACCATAGATCGTATACATCTTTTTTGAGCTTTAAAAGCCAAATCTTTGTTAGTGGAGTTACCCCAGAACATCAAGCCATACCTCAAGATGGAGGCAACGTGGCCGTGGTAAGCAGTCATAACAGCAGTCCTATCAGATATCTTGCCGAGTTTATAAAGTGCGTATGATTGCTGGTTTAGTCGCTTACAAATAAAATCTATATGGTTTTTCCAGTCTAATCTCCGGTCTATGTGCAAGCCGAGAAATTTTATGGATTCTAATTCTTTAATAGCGATGTTCTCTAAATCTACATTAAAATCTGAAATTGGTTGATTTCTTTGTCTGAATTTCATAATGTATGTCTTATCTAAGTTTAATTTTAGGTTGTTACTAGAGAGCCAGTTCTGTGCATTAGTTAAAAAAGCGTTAATGTCCTCGATCTCTCTATTTGAATATTTTCTGTAAAGCTACTGACCTGAAATATATTATATGACCTTCGTTGACTGTACATACTTACCTACACTATGTAGGTACAGGCAACAGATAAAATAATATAATGGTAATATCCTGGGACATTATTCACACACGGCCATCTGGTCCAAGCAGAGCTTGTACTATGGTAACCAGAAATGAAATAATGAAATTTATTCAGCACTTGGGTATTTACATACACTTGTAGGTACTTGTCAAGCTCACAATGCAGTAGGTACATAAACATAGTAGAAACAGTATAAAAGTAACAAAAAAATATATATTAGTCCGTCCGTGCGGTCTGTCATATCACATATTTTTTAAATCATTCAATAAATAACAAGTTTAAATTTAGTACTACTATATTAAAATAAAATGAAAGAATTGAAGACAACGAGCAGTTGGCTAGCGTAGAAGGCTCTCAACCAGTAGCTTAATTTAAGCGACTAATACCAGATAACTGATATATTACATTTACTATTCATATACTATTTTCTTTTGTAAATACAAACTTATATAAAGAATTACATCTAGACCCAGGACAAACAGACATGTTCATGCACACAAATATCTGTCCTGGGTGGGAATCGAGCCCGCGACCTGCCACCACTCCAACCGGCCCGTAACATGCTTTTTTATATTCTGGGTTACAAGCTACGCTACGATTGTATTGTGCTATATAATGCACTACGAATTATAGTTGTACATACACCAGCACATTAAGCTACTCTACTATCGGTCAAATTTTTTTATAGACTTTCAACTTCATCACATAAGCACAAGGTTCACCTTCAATTGGGGAAATTTGACAGATTGGGATAGCTTGATGTGCTGGCGTCTGTACATGAGCTACATGAATATTAGAAACATTTTAAACCGACTTCAGATGAAAGAGTGTTGTCAATTAGACTGTTGGTTGGTATTTGTGTGTTATGCGATTACTTTACTATTTGTACTCCGATTTGTTAAATCCCCTATTAGTTTTTTTGAAATCTTAATTCTTATTATTTTAAGATTTGGAATTTTACCTAATATCAACCTGCGGTATGTTAACATCAGATTGTTTTTATAAATAAATATTATGTTACGTATTGATACTATAATATGTTTTGTATCAATAGAGAAGAGTTTCTAGGTGTATAAGTATTATATAGCGTACCACTATAGTACTGAGATATCTCTAACTTAAGATTGGTTTCTACTGTAATCCGTAACTACGTCACATTCAATTATATTCAAAATTCATTTATTCTGTTAAGCTTTTCCATTTATGTGATGTCGTCAATTTATTTTTACCCTCCGTGAAGTGCATGACGTGGCATCGACTGAGAAACACTGCCAGAAAACTCAGTAAGCATCCTTTTAAAAATATTTATTAAGATAAAATTACATTGTATTTAAATGTGTAATTTTAGAGCAACTCAATCACATACAATAGTAAGCCCTGCTTAACAATTTAGCTTTTATAGTGGTTTTAAACTTATTCATATCATTCGTTGTACATACTTCATACTTCTAATAGCTTTCCTAAAGGTAGCCATTTTGTCTTGTTGTTTTACCTCGTGGCGACGTCAGTATTTTATCTGACGCGTGTCTTTTGTCACAAAATATAAGTAAGTATTTTGACCTAAAACTGAACAAGCAAGTTATCAGTAGGACAAAAATAAATTCGTTCGACATTACATACATTGTATTTGCATACATCCACTGATAACTTAAACTACCCACACGAAGATAAAAAAGGAATACAGGGTTCAATAAAAACATTAGACATGTCAATCAAATCAAATTACTTTACGATATCATTGGGCCATGCACCAACAAACTCATTACGCTTATCTATGCGTTATTTTTATTTAAATAGCCATATATAATGACCGCTATATACTACGTTTATAACAGCAATCAATTTAATATTAAAATAATTATGCCTAGCGATTACAGATACAAGTGGACCGGCGAGATTCTATTTATTAAATTATGATACGGTTGTGGCGAAATAGATAGTATAATTCATTCATATTTAGTGGACCCATTTGATTACAGATAAGTTAGAAGTTATTACTGCTTATTGTTATTAAAGAACTAAGTCATAGTGAGTGCCTCGGTGGTATAGTGATAGTATGTTCTTATAAATATGGTTAATTAAATAAAATAAAAAAAGGTTTTTATTCACGTAGACTTTAAAAAAGCTCTTGTAAATAGTCAGAACATGTCTGTCGTAATATAGTTGAATACATTATTATTTCTAGTAACATAGATATTTAGGTACACATTGTATGAAAACATTTATAAAATTTATTTTATTATAGCATTGATATTTAGCTCGCTCGTATCAAGTTATTGTCAAGAGATTATGTTTAATTATCTAGTTTAAGTCTAAAATTTTTAATGTTGTATATTGTAAGTCTAATATTTGTATTGTGGTGTTAATAACATCACAATAATATTATAAAGGCGAAAGTTTGTGAGTGTGTGACTGTGTATGTTTATTACTTCTTCAAGTCTAAACGGCTGGAGCGATTTTAATAAAATTTGGTACGGAGTTAGCTGACACCCTGGATTAACACAGAGGCTACAATTTATAAAGTTTAACGCGGGTAAAACCGCGGGGCACAGCTAGTTATATTATAAAAATAATTAAAATAAGCCTTTCTTTCTTGTGTCAACATCTGTTAGTCGAGTTTTTGAACACTTATTTTGACATACTACCCGTTGTCACAAAATAAGTAACTCTTTTATGGGACAATGTATAAGATTCTATAACAAGCATCCCAATTATATTAGAGAATTATCTACGAATAAGTTTAGAAGAATTATTAAAGCTCAATTGTGTAGCAGGGTGTATTACAAAATTTATGATTATTTAAGCGACAAAAGTGTCTAAGTCAAGACACATAATATGTACACTTAACATTAATGTTAAGAAAAAGCTTTTGTAAAAAAACACTACTGAGTTTTCTGGTAGTTTTTCTCGTGTACGGCAGTGCACGGTAGGGCAATAAAAATACGATTCCACATAAATGTAATTTTCACGGGGTAAAATTAATTTTGAATTTGAACATATTCCACCATTGACGCTACACGGAGTACCTATAAACCGTGTTGCAAAGTTTAAATACCTGGGGCATATAATCTCAAAGGACTTAAAAGATGAGCTGGATATTGAGAGGGAACGGAGGGTATTGGCAGTGCGAGGCAATATGTTGGCCCATAGATTCACACGCTGTAATGCTCAGGTAAAATGAACACTCTTCAGAGCGTTCTGCCAAAGTTTTTATACGTGTGCTCTATGGACAAACTTTACATCTAGGTCATTTAACGCACTTAGAGTCTAGTATAACAATGCCATCAGGGCTGTGTTGAGTCTTCCTCACTGCTGTAGCGCTTCAGGCATGTTTGCAGATGCTGGCATAGATGATTTTTATGCCATCATACGCAAAAAGTCAGCTTCTTTAGTGCGTAGGATGATAGGGAGCTGCAATGGAGTTCTCAAGATGATTGTAGGGGCTCTACCGGCTAAGTCGCCGAACATAAAATTCTTAAATGGCGTTCAAATAAATAAAGGTTAAAAATGACTTAATCAATCGTTAAATCGGCTTCCATGAGCACATGTGACGTCATAAATGGTCCGGAATCTATTGTAAACGTTGAAGCCGATTTAACGATTGATTAAGTCATTTTTAACCTTTATTTATTTGAACGCCATTTAAGAAAACGATGTTCGGCGACTTAGCCGGTAGAGCCCCTGAGCGGATGGATACAGATGTTTTAAAAAGATTTGCTGATCTTCATGTCAATACTAACATAGTTTATAAGTCTAAATAATGTACTAACACTAGCTTGTCAATTATCACTATTATTATCGTTATTTATTAATTATTATTATTCAATTGTGATCTCCATATGGACTAATATGTCTGAAATAAAAGGTTTTTATTTTATTTTATTTATTTATATGCCGTAGAACATTAATTGCTTGATAGTTCATCAATTTGCGGGCGACCATGTTTTTTCGATACTTCATATTCTGATATTTCCTCCTCCAAACCTGAACCGGTTTAACTTCAGTATTTAGACGACATAATGATGGACTACGCTTGCTCTTTTACGCCAGATTTGTTTGATAGACTTCCTTTATTTTCCGCGGATTGAAATAGGCTTTTGAAAGGGACGAAACAAGAATCAAGGGAGGAAAATGTAAATAAGGTTCTATGGAAAAATGTCTCTCTAGCTCTAGCTAGTCTATAGGTCGGTCGGATAAGGTGGTTTAATTTCTTTGCGTCTTCGTGCTTCGAAGGTCATATTAAGCTGGCGGTCTCGGCTGCTATGGGACAAAAGTTTTTAGTCATGCCACAGGGCTAATGGGCAACTTAAACAACTCTAACATTCGGGTAACCACTGCCTATAAGCTTAAATAAAATACCAGCGTTTTAGCCCTGAATCAAATTAATTAGGATTTAGCAATAAGCTTAGACTTACTGGAACTTTACTATTCGTTAATCCTAAATAGTTTCGCTAAGTATTTAATCTGGACTACTAAGATTACGAAATAGATTAAATAAGAAATAGAATTTATGTATCTTGTATCTTAAGAAATTGGTAAGTTTGTTTGTGTAACTCGAAACTCAGTACATGTGAAGCATAAAATAGAAGATGTTTTAGTAACCTCTTCATAACTATCATTATATGAATTTAAAGATTTGCAATAACGTAAATGTTTTTCAGCTGACTAAAAAAGATTTTTATTCACGTAGACTTTAAAAAAGCGCTCGTAAATAGTCAAGTCAGTAGTTAATATAATTAATTTATAATTATTTCTAGGTACATATAGATATTTAGGTATACGGATTGTAGGAAATAATTTATAATATTAAAAAAATACGTTAAGGTATGAATGAAAAATTAAGTTGAAATTTAATATTTTGTTCAAAGAATCAGTATTGCCATCCAATGATGCCATGCTGCTGGGCGCGTTTGCCGACAACGATGAGGAGGAATATCATAATATGTAGGTTTAATGTAGTTATTAATTTTCACTTATATAGTTATATCGAATATGTGTACTTTTGGTTCTTTTTTTAGGTTTAAGACATATATTTTCTCAAAAGATTACAAAAATCACTTGCAGAGAAAATAAAATATAACTTTAAAGTACTTACATGATTTTTTATATTGGCACAGCGTATACAATTTTATAACTTAGACTAATACAAAATATAAAAACAGGGTAATTAGTGAAAATGCATTCAAACAAAAAATAGTCCAATACCTACACGCATCGGTCATAATCAGTAGTGCGTACAAGATTTAAAAGGTGTTTGTTAAGGTAGGTGATACAGTGTGTGTTTCTATAATAATAAAATTAATTATTATTGAAATAATCTATGTATAATTATCATCATCATCATATCTGCCGAAAGACGCCCACCGCTGGACAAAAGCCAAAGATCTCCGCAATTGACGGGCATGGTCTTGATATAATATGTATAAAATATACTAATAATAATAAAATACAAATTATTTAAACGAGTTGCAATTGTATCAAACAGAACTAGCGACAGTAAAAATGTCCTCTGTCGAATAAACAAGACGTTGCGTTGTCAAGGTCGAATTACCTGGAATAATCAAGTAAATGAGTTACTAAGAATTTCAATTTATTGACTATTCCAGTTTATTCGATGGTGAACATTTATACTATCTGTAGGTATTCGATATACTTTTAACATAAGTTTCATTTCATTAATTTTTAATATTTTTAATTTTGTCTTTTTTGAATTTTTTATTTTTTAATATTTATAATTTTGTCTTTTTGAGAGTTATTCACGATACTGGCTCGGTCTTCATGCATACTTTAATAACAACGAAGAGAAATGACAATAGTAAAATCGATATGATCATGATTTTAAACTGTCCTGTTATATTAAAAAAAGTAAAATCGTTAGTTTCATTTTTGGTTAGTTTCAAGTAGCCGCATTTAATGGTAGGTACATTTATTTTCGTAAGGAATATGAGTTATTTATTCATGATTTCCTCTTTATATAATAGTAGGTTTATCCCCAAAAATTAAACAATATGAAGCCGAGCGGACTCGTGATACATGAACATTTCGCCTCTGCCGCTTAGTAGCTTTCCGTAAAACACCGTGCCTACACTGGAAGGCAAACAAAACGCCCATTCTGTACACATACATACATACGCGCCACACAATAGGAAGGTGAGCGGTCCGCGCCACCACGATACGCTACTTGATTAAAATAGGACAAGAAATGAATTGCGTTAATCTGTTTAATGGTTTGTACTATTCCTCGATCGATTCTATTCGATTTCCTTGACAATAACTTAATATAAGCTAGCTAAATATCATTACTAATATAAAATTTATTTATTTATTTTATTTGGGACAAAAAACAGTTAAACGTTACAATTAGTTACAGTTTTTCATAATTACATTTGTTTAACGTATAACCCACACTATTGTCCACGTGTTAAATAATTAATGTTGGGTGGAGCGTGACGGAAGGTTAATACAATTGGTAGAAAAAAAACAAAATAACAAAAGAAAATAAAATTAAGGAAGTTGCGATAAGTATTACGAAGTATTAGATGCAGTATAGTAAGCAAAATAAATCTTATAGTAATTTTTTTCATACAATCCGTGTACCTAAATATCTATATGTAGGTACCTAGAAATAAATATAAATTGATTAATTAGTTATATACTGCAAACATGTTCCGACTATTTACTTTATTAACGCCTTTTTAAAGTCTACGTGAATAAAAAAAGAAGAGAAAAATTAGGTTTAATTTATTAATGCTTAGCTGTTTGCTTCTATGGGCAACATATCGCCAATTCGTTTAGACTAGCAACACCGACCAATACGCAAAACCAAAGGTTTTGGCGCCAACACGGAAAACGACGCATCGAGGCTATGTTTTATTTAATAAAACTGGTGTAAATTCGAGTTTTTATGTGTAAATATGGTGGACTTTTAGACATTACATCTTCGACAACGTATACAAGTGGAGGAAAGTGCGATATTGCCGTGAATTGTGATTTTCCGTGTTGTAACCAAAACTCCATAAAAGCCTCTAGTAAAGTCTCCACTGCTTTACTGGGGTTGGACAAGGACTATGTATGACTTGACTGTGACGGAGTTTACTTGACAATGACGGAAATAAATGATATAACCGGATACAGAGGGGATCGTGGGCTCCAACTGCCTAGCAATAAACCGTGGTGGGTAGATGCTTGCCTTCCCCATCTAGGACAGATATTTGTGTGCATGAACATGTCTGTTTCAAAGTTGAAAAGTCATTTATTCCAATATTCCACACAAATATCACATTTGTCTGGAATCGTAAATTTCTTACCCTTCCGGGCAGTGCATGACGTGGCAGCTACTGAGAAACACTGCCAGAAAACTCAGTAGGAATCCTTTCTTTTTAATATTTATTTCTTAATATAAAATTAAATTGTACTTAAATGTGTTAATCTAGAGCGACTCACCCCCAAGCCGTTTTGTCACTTAAATAATCAGAAGTTTTTTAGTAAGCCCTGCTACACAATTTGGTTTTTATTGTCCTTTTAAACTTATTCGTAGACATATTTCTGATATCAATGGGAAGTTTGTTATAGAATCTTATACATTGCCCCATTAAAGAGTTAAAATAAAATAAATAATAATGAATAAAATAAAAAAGGTTTTTATTCACGTAGACTTTAAAAAAGCGCTTGTAAATAATCAGAACATGTTCGCAGTAATATATATTAATTTATAATTATTTCTAGGTACATATACATATTTAGGTACACGGATTGTAGGAAATAATTTACAATAAGATTTATTTTATAACAGTAACGATATTTAGCTAACTTAAATTAAGTTATTGTCAAGGATCATGTGTAGGTTTAATTATCTAAATTTTAGCTATATTTTTACTACTATAGTTACTTATTTTGTATGTAATGGTAACACAAGGTTATGCTTATATAGGTTATATCAAGTATTTATGTTATGAGTATCAGTCTTTTTACAGATGGAGTCTTTATTTTTATGCACATACATGCAGTCATATATATATACTGATATGCTATAGTCAGAATGTTAATCTCTTTAAACTTTTCTCTTGCACATCAGCCTACCCAATACTGTCAAATTTCCCCAATTGAAAGTGAACCTTATGCGTATGTGATAAAGTTGAAAATCTATAAAAGAAATTTGCCAGATTGAGGTAGCTGTATGTGCTGGCGTCAGTACGATCGAGTAAAAAGATACAAGGGAAAGATACTCGCGGACCAAGTTTATACATGGCTCTTACAGCTCTTTTCTGCAATACAAATATGGTGTTAATGTCCGCAGTGCTACCCCAGAGAAGAATTCCATAGGACATGTATCTGGCTTGTTTATGACTTGTATCTGGGTTTAATTATCTATATAAGTGTGTATTTACATAAGAAAAGTTGTGTAGGTATCAGTTATCTAATTTCCTTAGTACAAGCTCTGCTTATTTAGGGATCAGATGGCCGTTTGTGAATTGTGTCCCAGGATATTATTATCTTAGTAATTAGAAGTAAAGTGACAACGTGCTATATAGTGCGTGCGTGCGAGACCTTCTTCCAGGGTAGTCATAAATTTTACTATTTATAAAATTCCTCGAGAAACATAGAACCCAAAATGTTTTTGTCTACTTAATCTCCAAACAAAATGGAAGACAAAAAGTCTCCCTTTATGCGTATGTTCGATATTTATCAAAAGCCGCAGGATTAAAGATACAGATGTTAAATCCTTGTAAATCGGGTTCCGGATATAACCGGTTCCAGCCACTTGGAGCTCGCTCGTTATTCACGTACAATATGGTTTCAATAAGCCATTAGCGCTGTGTTCCTTCCGAGAGTTATTGCGCGCAGCGCCCGGTGCGCGGACTAGTTAAATATGATTTGTTACAATTTTAATAGCACTTAATTGTTGGGGTTACATCTATTTTGGACTAATGTAACGTTTTTGTTGAGAGTTCCAAACTTAATTATTGCATTCTATTTGTTTATGGATTTAATTCTAAATTCGAATAATAATTATTTTATACTCGACTAGACGGCTTCTGCGTCCGATCGGTCTAAGCCGTCGACCCATAAATTCAAATTCAAAATAAATACATTCCGTTAAAATGTTACATTTATGTGGAATTTAATTTATTTATTTTAATTTACATGCAGTGCAAGACGCATTAAAGAGTATTATATCAATCAATCCAGGCGAAGCACGGAAATTAATCGCTCCTTTGGGTGAAGCGGTTCTTTGGGTATAACAGCAAATCAACCCCCATGTGCCCATTTACGGTTTGAACCCCTACTCTTTGTCTTGATCTTTCACTTTGGTTCTACGTAATACCCAAAGGAACTCTTTACGTACCGTCCGAAGCACAGAGACTAAGAAATTACCGGCTGAATGCAGTGGTTACTTTCGATGAGATAGCTTAGTTTGTAGTTATATTTGGCTGGACGGCTGTGTGGTGACGGCACAGAATATAATCACCCCATCTCATCCCGTGGGAGGCGTAGAAATCGCCCGAAGAAATACCTACCAAAGAACAGTCAGCAGCGTTTTTCTGTGAACTATGACCATCAAACTGCGATCGCCAACCTGTTTGCCAAGCGTGGCGATTATGGCATATCCCCCCCTTCTTTGGGGAGGCTTCTGTCCAGCAGTGGACGTACTTTGGCTGACTTGATGATGATGATATTTGGCTGGAAGGCTTTACGTGCTTTCCGAGGTAAGGAGTTGTTTTTACGCCACCTTCATAATTTTTTCTTCACGGAATTTTCCAAAATCTCTTTTTGACCTGATCCGGGATTTGAACCCAGGACCTAATTATCCGCGGTTGTAAACCCTACCGCTCGACCAAAGAGGATATCAATCCATAATTCATAACCATTAATCATACAATCCAAAACTATAAGCTTAATATCAAGTTAAACATTTAAATATCTACGTGTAAATGACTGCCTTTAAGTCGCCGCCGACGGTAATTTATTCGTCAAGGTTCAAACCCTTTAGGGTGTGCCTTCCGGCGCGGCTACTTAGCATGTATTAATATTTGCCTATGCTGGAGCTCTGAGCTCATGCTCATATCTAATGTCTGGTAAAGTAGTGGAAGCCTCATGTGGAGAGAAAAAGGGCAATTGTTATTTAATTGGTTTTTGTTAATCAAAATACAAATTCAATATGTAGTGTTAATTCCGCTAATTGTCAGTTTAATCATGCCGGGATGCAATTTGCACCGCCCTCCCGCCCGCATAAATGTGCACATGCAAGAAGGACAATAAAAAAGCAAATTACATGCGCCAGTACGATACCCAACACGTGTTTCAGTCCTCCACGGACCTTTCTCAAGGGCTGCTAACTCGTCGAGTGCTCCAAGGAGACTGAGATTTTGATTGTTATGGATTTCCGCAAAGTAACGCCTGATTCCATTACTTGGTTTTTGTTATTATATAATCAAGGTTTGAAATAGCATCTTGTGGGGGCGTAGAAGTTGTCCCAAAGGAATGTCTACCAGATAACGACCAACAGCATCTCTCTGAGTACTATGACCGACATACTGCGACTGACAATCAGTCTGCCAAATGCTTATGGCATATCCCCCAAATTATTGACGCAATTCCTTAGAGGATATCCTCTGGGAGGCCTTTGACTACTTTCGGCTGATATGGTCAATGGTATTATCATAACTAAAGTTGCTATAAAGGCTTTATGTACAGACGCCAGCACAACAAGCTACCCAAATCTGTCAAATTTCCTCAATTGAAAGTGAACCTTATGTTTATGTGATAAAGTTGAAAATCTATAAACGAAATTTGACAGATTGGGGTAGCTGGATGTGCTGGCGTCTGTACATATAAGAGAGAATATCTCCTTGGTTAAGCGGTAGCGTATTCATATATATATATAATAAGGTCCTGGATTCAAATCCCAGGGCGGGCCAAAAAGTGATTTAAGGATTTTTATGTAATAAAATAATTCTCAGTTCGAAGTTTAGGAGTTGGCGGTATTACACCCCTGTGCCTCTGGGAGCACGTTAAGCCTACCCCTGTACCTGACCTCTTTCCGGACATGTTGCTAGTCGTTCCATCGGATCATGAGAGTGGTGGAATAAAAGTGCCCCTGTGTTTGCGCACACACTTATGCACTATAATATGTCCCGCGCAGATGGTTAAATAAATAAAAATAAAAAAGGTTTTTATTCACGTAGACTTTAAAAAAGCGCTTGTAAATAGTCAGAACATTTTTGTAGCAATATATAATTGATTTATAATTATTTCTAGGTACATATAGATATTTGGGTACACGGATTGTAGGAAATAATTTACAATAAGATTTATTTTATAACAGTAACGATATTTAACTAACTTAAATTAAGTTATTGTCAAGGGTCATCATCATTACAGCTGAATAAGTCCACAGCTGGATAAGCCTCCCTCAAGAATCGTCTTGGGGGATATGCCATAATCGCCACGCTTGGCAGGCGGGTTGGCGATCGCAGTAAGATGGTCATAGTACTCAGAGAGACGCTGCTGCCCATCCTCTGGTAGATATTCCCTCGGGTCGACTTCTACGCCCCCCACGGGATGAGATGGGGTGATGATATTCTGATTCTGATATTTGTCGCCGTCACCACACAGCAGATCAAGGTCAAGGATCATGTGTAAATTTTAAGTTAGACTAAATTTTAAGTTAGTCTTTGAGACTAACGAAATTCGGCAAAGACGACATTATTATTAACGAGAAGAGAACCTGTCAGGTATAATTTGGCATCCCAAAACAAGCCACGCTTAGGCATGCGGGCAGACCGCCATAAATATGCGTTAGACAGGAGTTAATCTCTCCACCGTTAGCCGAATAACCGCGGTAGATATATGGCTGTATTGTTCGCCTAATATCGGCTCCGTTAATCAGTTCGGAAGCTTCTGATATTATAATGAATTGTTGTTAATACCGCTCGTCTTAATGCGATGTTGGGGATTGGGAGAGGTTGGAGAGACTTAAACTACCATAGGGGTATATTCTATTATTACTATTATACAAATATTATTAACTAGCTGTGCCCCGCGGTTTTACCCGCGTAAAATTTTATAAATTATCATAGCTCCTCCCCCGTAGGTGATAGCGTGATAATAGCCTATATGTTGACCCGACCTCTTAGTAATATTCATGCAAAATTTGAAGTAAATTTATGCAGTACTTTTTGAGTTTATTCCGGACATACATACAGACAAACAGACACACAGACAAAAATTCTAAAAACTATATTTTTGGCTTCGACTTCGATTGCATATCCTTTTTAAAAATATTCAATGTACAGTTTTGACTTTCCTACGATTTTATTATATGTATAGATATGAAAGGTTGTATGTTTGGATGTTTGTGGGCACAGTCCGTCTACGCGGTCTGTTTTATAACAATTATATCCTGGGACATTGTTCACACACGTCCTTCTGATCCCAAATTAAACAGATCTTGTACTATGGAAACCAGATAACTGAAATACTACTTATACTTACTAATTTTCTTTTGTAACTACACTTATATACTTATATAGATAATTACACTCAGACTCAAGACAAACAAACATGCACCCAAATATCTGTCCTGCGCAGAAATCGAACCCACGATCTACGGCGTGAAGGACAAGTATCTACCAACATTTATCACTTAGTCGTTGTGAAATATTTAAATAAACATAAATCATTAATAATATAATAATAATCAATAATAAGGTAATTTGGTAACTAGGTTTTCTGAAGTTTAATATTTTCTTGTAAATTTGGAGAAACTGAGTAAGTGGCGAGTATATATACTCTACGACTACATGCTTTAACCCTGCTTGCCCTATAGGGCTCGTAGATCGTACCATCAAGCGCATAGGGTTTTAATTTAGGCTACCCCTGTGGCAGAGCAGTTAAAACAGTAGCTCGTTGTCCCGGAATCAATTCCAGGACAAGAATGTATTTGACCAATAAGTACCTAGTTGTTCTGAGTCTGATTCTCAAACATAATAGAAATCTTTTTTTTTTAAGAAACATTTATTTCTGGGAAACATGTGTGAGTCAATATATGACTCACACCTGTTTCCCAGAGAGGTGGAATTCAACTTTATTCTTTCACAGTCGCGTTGCAAAAAATGTCTATGGGCCCTAAGTATTTTTTATGGAATAAAACAATATTTAACAAACTCAACAACACAGACTACATTATAACGATCTCCATTTTGTAGTCGGTTCAAAAAACATCACTAGAAATTAATACCCAACCGAAAGGACACCTACAATATATATAATCCTCACATCCACCACCTGCCTCTCTTATCAGAAATCCGATCTCCACTTGAACTATCAAAGTATTCTACGAACGATTATATTTTACGTGCATATTTTAATAATTTGAATGTCCTCAGTTTACGAGTACATGGCTACATATCAAGCTATACATCTATCTATACATATAATAAAATCGTAGGAAAGTCAAAACTGTACATTGAATATTTTTTAAGTATCCTTCATACTTGAGGCGTGATCTGCAATCGATATCGAAGCCAAAAATATAGTTTTTAGAATTTTTGTCTGTGTGTCTGTTTGTCTGTATGTATGTCCGGGATAAACTCAAAAAGTACTGCATGGATTTACTTCAATTTTGAATGAATATTACTAAGAGGTCGGGTCAACATACAAGCTACATATTATCACGCTATCACCTACGGGAGAGGAGCTGTGATAATGTATAAAATTTAACGCGGGTAAAACCGCGGGGCACAGCTAGTTTCCAATATAAGCTGACCCCTCGTTGTATGGAAATCCCATACAACGCGAGATCAGCTTACACTGGAAATGTATAGCTTGATATGTAGCCGTGTGTACCTGAGTAGTGTATTAATCCTTTTTGTGAAGTGGTGTGGCAGATAGGTGCTAGCGATATGACGGCCTAAGCTGATGACGACTTAATCCTGAGTCCTGGGTATTTATAAGCCCTGACGGGAAATTCTCGGTATTTCGTATTTTTAAGGTGACATTGGCGTTTTGGTATTTAAGCCTTCTAAAAATGTGCATGTCATAAGCTCCTTTATACTGGCTTGTTCGTTTAGTGGTTAGTTACTCTGATTGGTAAGTCAGAAGTCGTGGGTTCGATGCCCAACCACGACAAATCTTTCTGTGATGAGCACGATTGTTTGTTCTGTGTGTAATTTACATATCTATAATATGTACCTATGTATGTATTTAGAAATATGTAACTCTTATTTCCATTGTCTGGTTGCCATAGTACGGGCTCTGCCTCGTTTGGGATCAGATGGGAGTGTGTTAGTTCTCCCAAGATATTTTTAAATTTACTAAAAAAAAAATATGTTTTTGTTGTTCCAATTTATTAGCTAATTATATACTTGCACTTGTAGTTTTTGTCTGTCTGGTTGCATCAGTACTATACTGATGATAATTGATGATGATGATAATTTAATAAAAATTAAAAAATGTTTTCGTTGTGCCAAATTATTAGCTAATTATATACTTGCACCGCAATATTTGAATAAGTATTTTTTGTCTGTCTGGTTGCAGTACTGCCTAGTTTAGGATCAGATGGCAGTGTGTAAGTTGTCCCACGTTATTTTTTAATTGAATAAAAAATGTTTTCGTTGTACTAAAGTATTATCTAATATATACTAGCATCCCAATATTGAAATAGGTATGTTTGGTTGCCACAGTACGCATGAACATGTCTGTTTGTCCTGAGTCTGGGTGTAATTATCTATATAAGTATGTACCTTTTTACAAAAGAAAATTAGTATATGTAGTATATCAGTTATCTGTTTTCCATAGTACAAGCGCTGCTTAGTTTGGGATCAGATGGCCGTGTGTAAATAATGTCCCAGGATATTATTATTATTATATAACTTAAATCTTAGTTACACATAAACGCACGCTCTTACGGCGCCAGCCAATGTTGCAAGAATTTATTTGTCTTCATGTTTTATTGCAACAGCTTGCTCTAGCAATATTTAAACAAATTTACAACAATTCTCTCAAATCACAGCAATCGATAGGACCACCCTTTCGATATCACATTGTACTCCTACAGTTCCTGGCCTACAACAAAGGCTGTTTACGTACAAAAGTAAAAGGCTTGCTTCCACCAGTTGTTGGTTACAAGTCGCTGCGATATCTGACGGCCAGACCACCCCAATGTCACAGCGAGCGGCCCGGCCCGGCTACGCGACAGTTACACAAAGATACAAACAAAAAACACAAATATCACGTTACTGTAACGAATACTCGTGAGCGAGAATCGAACCCGTTAGTCGACCGCAGGAGGCAAACATTATTATACGAGGAGTGTTATGTGAGATTGTCTCTTCAAATACTCTTACTTTATTAAGATACTAAGTCTAATATTTCTTTACCTTCTGTGCCCCGCGGTTTCACCCGCGTTAAAGTTTATAAATGGTCACAGCTCCTCCCCCGTAAGTGATAGCGTGATAATATGTAGCCTATATGTTGACCCGACCTCTTAGTAATATTCATGCAAAATTTTAAGTAAATCCATGCAGTAATTTTTGAGTTTAGCCCGGACATACATACAGATAAACAGACAAAAATTCTAAAACTATATTTTTGGCTTCGATATCGACTGTAGATCACGTCCCAAGTATCCTTTTAAAAAAATATTCAATGTACAGTTTTGACTTATCTACGATTTTATAATATGTAGGTATAGATTGTATAGTTGACGTCTCCTTAGATACATTGACTTTACGAAAATCGTCCATATTGCTTATAGAATAGAGACGCTGACAATGTCAAAATGTAGCCTAAACTCAGGTAAACGCAACTTTCTTAAAACCAGAAAGGGAATAATTCTTGCTTCGTTTCAGTCATAAGTCATTGATTTCATTACAAATTACATTGTGTTGTAATTTTAAAACCTAAAATTACAAATTAAAATACTACATTATTATTGTAGTGCGTCTGGGTTGTTTGTGGAGGCTCGGACGGACGGCTTTTCTGCAATTATACGCTAGAAAGTAGCCTCCTTACTACAGCGTGTGAGAGGTAGCAGCAACAGTATCCTGCAGATGATTGTTACTCGTGTGGATTGCCCAATCCAACACAAATGGATGCCTCTTACGTTGGGTGTTGACTAACATAGTTTATAAGATTTTACTAACGCAATTATACATGATTTAATTTATTTATTGGTATTTTATGATTAATTGTATTGTGAAATTAATTTTTATTTGTACTTATGGATTATTAAAATCTGAAATAAATTGATTAATAATAATAATTATTATTATCATATGTAAATATATCATACCAGTTCATTATATAAGTCATTTGTCATTGATAAATACTTCTACACTATAATAGCTTTTCTTCAATAAATACGTTTTTATTTGTTCCTAAATATATTGTATCTACACAGAACATATATTAGCCTGTTGATTGCGGGTTCGATCCCTGGACGACTATATGTGAGCTGGATGGGGATCCACGATTTCTGGCTTAGCAGTCAACGTAACTAATCACTGGACCAAGAGGCTAGCCAGCCAGTCAGTAATAATAATAATAATATCTCGGGACAATGTCACACAGATCATCCTAGCCCCAAACTAAGCAAAGCTTGTACTATGGGTACCGGGCGACGATATATATACTTATATAGATAGATAAATACTTATATACATAGAAAAACATCCATGACTCAGAAACAAATATTCGTGCTCATCACACAAATATTTGCACTTACCGGGATTCGAATCCAGGACCACCAGCTTCGTAGGCAGGAGCACTACCAACTAGGCTACGGTGACCGTCTAAAAGGATTACTTTACTAAGCTATATTTCAAGCAAAGAGGTATTAGTAGACGTATTATTATACAGACCTTAGCAGACCGTGGGGATTAGTGGATGAGACCTTTTCTTAGTATGGAATTAGCTTTTGAAGGATAAGGGTTAGGTACGGGTCGTCATTTGACGAAAATGTCCTCAAAGATGGTTTACAACTCGGTAATGGTAAAGTTTCACAAAGTCAAAGTCAAAAATCATTTATTCCGTAAAAAAATTACATTTATGTGGAATCGTCATTTTTTTACCCTACCGTGCAGCTACTGAGAAACACTGCCAGAAAACTCAGTAGGAATCCTTTTTTTAAAATAAAATATACTTAAGATTAATAACAATCATGTGCGTTGCCTCAGAACAACTCAATCCCAAGCACTTTTGTCACTTAAATAATCAAAAATTTTGTAATATGCCCTGCTACACAATTTGGCTTTAATAATTCTTTTAAACTTATTCGCAGACAATTCTCTAATATCATTGGGAAGTTTGTTTAGAATCTTATACATTGCCTCCTAAAATAGTTACTTATTTAAAAAAAAGTTACATATTATACACATGTAACTCAAGTACTTTTAACCAACGTTTAAAAAAGTGGAGGTTATCAATTCGATTTAGGGTACAAAGATAATGTCCTCCTAATTGAATTTCAGCCACGGGGTGGCAACGGGGACTGTCTGCGCGGGACATATTACAGTGCATAAGTCTGTGTGCAAATACAGGAGAACTTTCTATTCCATCACTTTCGTAATTCTATGGGATGACTAGCAACACGACCGGAAAGAGGTCACGAACAGGATCGACGGCTACACGTGATATCAGAGGCACAGCGGAGTAAATACCGCACACTCCCTAGACTTCGGGCTGATGCTGAGAAATTTCTGTTAAAGAAACATCCCAAAATCACTTATTGACGCGTCCCGAGATTTGAACCCAGGACCTCACTATCTAGACCAAAGAGTCAGTCGAATTTTACTGTGTATAATAGGTGTAATACGAGAGCGGAAACCCAAGGAGCGGGATCTACCCATGAAACCAGTTAGTAAAAAGCAAAATGAAGTTTGTGTTGGAGGTTAACCGAGAGGAAAAAAATTACGAAATCGTAGAAACACTAGAAACGCACCCTCTTTATAGGTATCTGACACTCTTGTACGCTCTAGGAAGGCAAGGTACTTTGTAAAGTCTCACTCGAAGTTATGTTACTTCGAATGAGTTGTAAGTCGTTTCCCTATTTTGTAGTTGATGCCTTGTCTCCTAACTCTAACCCCGACATCAGAATTGCTGGTAAACACATGTCGCGTTATTACAAAACACACCATATTAGTATCATCGACCTAAATACCGCTCCACATAAACGAAAACGATTAGTAATTATACCATATTGTGTAACAACTTGTTTATTGTCTTGCTGTAGTGAATATAGCACATTATAGACATGCTATATATATAATCATAGAAACTGCGTGCATAATCAAACGAAGCCGTTATGTGTGTGTGTTCTGCTTATAAAGCTCTTAGCTTAATTACTGCTACGCTGGCTAATTTCAACGGAGACAATTTTTTTTAAAACATAATAGGATGGCAAACGAGCAAGTGGGTCACCTGATGGTAAGTGATCACCGCCGCCCATGGACACTCGCAACACCTGAGGAGCTGCAAGTGCGTTGCCGGCCTTTAAGAAAAGAATAGGCTCGCTTTGAAGGTTGCCATGTCATACCGGATCGGAAATACCTCCGCAGCTAATTGATTCCACAGAGCGGTAGTGCGCGGCAAAAAGTTTCTTGTGAAACGCACAGTGGTAGATGACCATTCATCCAGGTGATAAGGATGAAATTTCCACTTTTGGCGAGAGGGTCTGTGGCGGAATGTGGCGGCAGGTATAAGCTCGAACAATTCCTCTGAACACTCCCAGTGATAAATGCGGTAGAGGACACATAGCGACGCCACGTCTCTCCGCAGGGTAAGAGGATCAAGCCAAATAGTGGGACTCCCGTCGTCAACGACTATTCGAGCTGCACGATGCTGTATACGATCAAAAGGAAGAAGTTGATACTACTTACTAGCCAACTAGAAAGGAAATATGATAGTGTTTGACACTATAATGTTTCCTTTCTAGTCGGCCAGTCTCCGTCGATATTGGCCTATGTTTATAATATTATGGTGTTTGACACTATAATATTTCTTTTCTAGAATTTTTGAATAGTCTTCGTTGATATTGGTCGGCGTAATAGTTCTTAAGCTAGAAGCTTTATAGGAAGAACACACGCACACATTTGCTTTTTCACATTAGCTTCGTTTGACTAGCCAACTAAAGGCAATATTACAGTGTTTAGGTGTCTGCACAAACACAGGCACACTCTCTACTCCCTCACTCTCATATTTCGATAGGATGGCTATCTGAAACGATCGAGATGAAGACGCGGGATGGCTTTACCTGATCTTGGAAGTATTTTCTTATTAGGACTAGTCCTTCCCTCTTTACAGCACTGCAACTCCCGTAAGCCATGGATCAACAGTCGCACACAAATCACACTAAGCGCTGTGGCATGTCCTGGGGAATTAATTTGGGCTGTCTTGGATCCCGCAACGAATTAATCAGAAAGAAGCAAGGAGGATAGGAATAAAAGTCCACTTCCCTCCACAGCAAGCCTGGAGACAGAACGATATAATGAGGCTAGAGCCTCATTAAACAAGAGAAGTATATGGGTGTCACACCGCCAACTTCCAGGATACTACCGTGTGTTTCCTAAAACATTACAGTGTTATTTTTTCTTCAGACCTTTAGATTTTTATCCAAGACCAAATTTATTCCAATAAAATATAGGCAGATCTAAACTCTCACTTTCAAATACCAAACTAATTGACAAAAACCATTTCTTTTGAAGCTCACAGAGGAATCATAGAACATTACAATAGTGTGTCGAAACACTATTGCTGTAGAAGGCAATAGATCCGACCAAATTAGCGAGTCCACTGCATTCTTACGCGCAACCTTGAACCATTTGCTGGTGCACCCATTATGCGTAGGGCTGCGATTTATGGTTCGTTTGGTTTGTAATTTATTTATTTGTAAACATCGTATTTATGATACGGTTACATTTAAGAATAACTTTATTTCTCATAAAGAATTGTATACATAATTCACTTACTGAGAAACAAATTTTAAAACTAAGATTATTAATTAGGGCGCACAAAGGTACGTATATAAATAAACAAAACAATATTCTTAAGAAAAACATAAATGTGGGTAAGTAAATAACATAGCCGGTAAGAAACTCAATCATCAAACTGGGATACCAATTCATTGCTGTTTGGTCTGATTTAAGTAGAGATCTTTGTTCTCTTACTCTATGAGTTGCTGGCTCTTATAAAGTGCGGTCGCAGTGCAGAAAAATAATTCATTAATACATGTATGATCTATCCTGGATGGGGATCGTACCCACTACCTCTGGTTTCACACAGACCAAAACAAAATAAATACAATACAGATATACTTTTGTATCATGTAGTCATGTATTATTGTGAAAATTAAATAATAAAGCAACTTACTTATCGTATGGGCAGTGGTTACCCTAGTGTCAGACTTGCTCAGACCGCCCAGTAGGCTTCTGACTACAACCGGGGCCGACAGCTTAACATGCACTCCAAAGCACGGAGACGGTCATAAATTAAACCACTTTGGCGGTCACCCATCTATGGGCTGACCACGAACCTAGATGCTTAACCTCGCCGATCACTTACGTACCGGTGAGAGCATCTAGCTATAAAGCAACAATAAATCTAAATTAAATATTATGATTGTCATTGGTTGGCACCAACAGCTCCAATTATTCATTTAAACTTTCATATGACCAATATATTCTATTATAAATCGTTTAATAAATTACCCATATACTGAAAATCCTTTGAATTATTAATTTGCGAATGTAATATCATTATTGTGTCCAGATATAAGCTGATATCCATTAAAATGATTTATGTACAAATGGAAGCCCTATTGAGCTTGTAAAATATATTCTATCCGAGCAAAGCATTTCTATATCAGTTTATGTATTTACGTAATATACATTGCTAGAATTATTATATCTTTATGTGAATCTAAATTGTGGACTAAATAGCATTGAGGCTTATCTAAAATATTTAATTTGTTGGTTACATTATTATTTAGTTTACATAATAAGCGGTAATGAATTACGTTGTTATTTTGTCATTATAAACATACACTACAATTCTATTTGTTTATAGATTTGACTTCTACAGAAATAACGTTTATAATTTTTGATGATGAGAGTTGCCATGTACATTTTTTATGTAAAAATCAAATATACTTACTAAATATATTGTCGTAATGAATAGTGATCTGCCCGACTTCACACGGGGATAGGTAGAAAGATAAAAAGACTCATCATTAAAAAAAATCTTATGGCCTAACTGTAATATTTAAGCATATAACCTTATTTATTAGTAAGATCATATATATATATCTTAGTAAGATCAACAGCTTTCAGTGACATGTTAGGTTTTTATGTTAGATATGACAAATAGCCATTAATAGGTCTCCACGTATAAAAAACTAGGTATAAATAATTTCTGAGTAATGTTGAATGCTATCAACATGTAGTATATATTATTGTATGTATCAGAATCAGAAATTTTATTTGTGAATAAACGGTATCATTAATAGTTATCGTAGTGCACGACAAATAATGACTTTTAAGGCAACATTTTGATATTTTTGTTTACATTAATAATATAATTCCGACTGTCCGGAAGTCATGGGTCCGATTGATACAATTAATGAGTTGGTACAATTAATTATATTAATAATATATTTGCTCCTACTTATACTTTTTTTTATTTAATACCGATGTTTTTATTATAAAAGTGTGAAGACAACCAAGTGCTACAAATGCTCTGAGGCTACAGCCCTAACAGCAGACGTATACGGGTGCTACATGAGCGTGCGCACGAGTGCCCTGCGCAACATTTCGCAAACAATCCAGTTGTCCCACACGTCCGGTGTATGTGGGCTAGATTTGGCCACCTTAATGCAAAGGTATGTTAAGAGGATGTCAATTCCCAAATTTACCGTTGCAGCCAATCTGCGCGCATGGAACAAAATCATTATTTATAGGTTAAATACATATATTATGACAGAACATGGTCTAAAGCACACTCTTTCTATTTGGCTATGTAGCATTTAATTAATTAAAAACTAGAATATTTATCTTCCATATAAGTAAACAAATCCATTAAAATGTTGTTTAAAAGGACTAATGAGCAGAATAACGTTAAGGCGCTATACGAGGCTAAATTTTACATTGAACGTGTATTTGAATTAGCGTGTGGTTAAACGGAAATTAAGAGGAGATTAAATAAATAATACTTGAACGAATACATTAACAATTAATTGATTTCATAGGTATCTCTACATTCTTACTTTTACTATACATCTAAGAAGTTTATGTCTTGGAAGTTTTAGATATTTGTATATTTGATATTCAAAATGTGACAATCGGTTAAATAATAATAATATCCTGAGATATTATTTATACACGGCCGTGTGATCCCGAACTAAGCAGAGCTTCTACTATGTAAACCAGATAAGTGATGTGCACACGACTGCATATCAAGCTACACATTTCCAATATAAGCCGACCTATCATGCTGAATATACTACGACATTTTATTAAGTACATATTTTTGCTTTGCTCTGGAGGGTAGTGCAACTATTCACTTTCTAACTCCTCTTTTTTATTTCTGATTAAATTCGTTGCGGGATCCAAGACAGTTAAAGCAAGCGATTCCCCGGGATATGCCTGAGCCTCGCCGCTCAGTGTTATTTCATTGTGTGCAGCTGTTGATCCTAGCTTACAGGAGTTGCAGGGATGGGAAAGAGGGAGGTACTAGTCCCGACATACATATATAATTTCATATAATTGGAGGACAACCTGAGAAAAATTTAAACATCCTTGAATATTTAACTCTAATCTCAAAATTGTTTAGTGGAAATAATATTGTTCGGGTACAGCGCCTTAACATTCACTTGGTTCTAATTAACGAGATTTGCATGAGTAGGCAAGCGTTTTGGAAGCACCAAGGCTACCTTTAACTCTTTTAGATCATAGATAATTACTATGAGAATTCATATTAGTCTAGTCATCCTACTTAATATCCTACTAATATTATAAATGTGAAAGTTTGTGAGTATGGATGTCTGAATGTACTCTTTCACGCAAAAACTATGGAAAGGATTTTGATGAAACTTTAAAGTAATAAAGCTTATACATCCGCATATTTTTTTTGATAAAATTTAACACGGGTTAAATGCCAGGAGCACTCTCCCGGCCAATTTCAATGGAAGCAAGTACTATCTATTCGCTCCAACCCATAATGGGTCAACGCGACGATAGAGATGTATTAGACGTGTTTGTCGCATAGTGTCCTCCATATAGGACACTCCGCGACAAGTACTATAAATACAGCCAATGTATTCTATATGGATTCAAACACAATGCAAATTGTTAATGAATAAATAAATAAATTTCCGGACTTTTCCGGAATGTTATACCAGTATAATTCCAACACGCACATGCACGTGTGGCGCAGCGGTTTAGACAGTCGCCTCGCCGCTTCGTGTCGGCTCGAGCGTTCGGTTCGAGTCCCGCGCCGGACAACTATTTGTGTGACCTATAAATAGTTGTTCTGAGTCTGGATGTCATTTGTGTCCGTCTATTATATGTTTGTAAAGTACCCCGCGACACAGTGATTAAATTCCCTAATGCGGGCGTTGTCTTTTTAAATAAATAAATAAACAACAGCACATTTTGGCCAGACCTGGGATTTGAAACCAGAACCTTATTAATTGCGGTTGAACACGTTACCGTTACACCAGCGTGGCAGACAATGCTATTAAACGTATAAGTATCTCGTAAAAAATCAAGATTTATATTTTATATTCTGTTCTATGGCCATTTAGAAAACTGTTATATAGTTAATTCCTTATTCACCAAATAGGTATTCATTGGATTTGTTATTTATTACTGCTGTAAATTTATAATGGTCTTAGATGTGATTGGGTCGTCCAGCGACCTTAGGCTGTTTCGGCTTAAGGGCTAAATGAAAACTAGCGACTTCGTAATAGACTATTAAAGGTCTTAATTGCCTCAAAACTTAAAGTACATTTTCTGTTTAAATACATTTTGTGTTATTTTATCGTAGCCCGGTGGATTGGCGTTACTCAACGACATCTTCATGAAGCTCGGGTCTTAATTTACTTTATTATTTATTGAAAATAATAAGAAAAGATAGCGGAAGCGTTGAAACGATGACTTGGTCGCTACAAACAAAAACAAATTGACATATTCAAGAAATATATTGAAAATCGTGGGAGAATTAGTCTTTGTACGACATGGGGCAGTATAGACTAAGGCTGAGTTCTATAGAAAGTACTTAGACTTTGCTCAAACTTTACTTACGTAAAACTTTGCTAAATGTATGCTAAGCTAATACTTTGATTTGATATTTATAGACTTTTTGAAGTTAAGATTATGCTTAGCATAAGCTAAGACAGACAAAGTCAAAACACCAATTGTAATTTCGTTACATGCATTAACTTCTGTCTAAGTAAAGTCTGAGCAAAGTCTAAGTACGCTCTGTAGATCTCAGCCTAAGTGATTTGTTTATTTTATTAGAAATACCAACCAAATTTAAAAACACATTGCTCAAGATGTACACAAGCAACAGCAAGCCAATAGCAGGTCACGAGTTAGTTTCTCCAGGAATTTCAGGAGAGAATTTCATTTTAGAATATTCTGTTGCAAAAAAGGAAATGTAACAGTTAAATACTGTCCAAAAGAAGCCGGTTATTAATTCGACCATATTCGTTAAGTATGTGTGCAATTTCACCGTTAAAATAATAATTATGTTTTAGAAAAAAAACTTTAAATTTATATGCTCCCATATATTTGTTTTTAAAAGTCGGTCGTAAGTTATGTCGGAAAACAGTAAAAGAAAGAATGGAAAGAAAAAAAAAGGTTTATTCTCAACGATAATCCTTAACTTTACTGAATTTATATTAAAGAGAATATGACAAACTACGTTTAGTTTACAGAGGTGTTGATTTGGAAGCATGTGACATTATCTGTACAAGTTACGAAAAGGCGTCTACATCACCAAATGCTACAGTAAAATAATTACTGTAACGCTGATCTTACGATAGCGCCAAAAAGACAACGACTAATGTGAGAATGATTGTATGGGTACTTATTGCTCAGTAAACTCTGTAGAGACATGCTGTTACTATTCCAGTAGAAGACAATCAGGATTATTCAGGATGCCATACTGTAAGTGCAGACGCAATCAAACTGATATTATAAAGACAAGAGTGTGTATGTTTGTTATTTCATCACGTCTAAATGGCTGGAGCGATTTAAATAAAATTTGGTATGGAGTTAGCTGACACCCTGGATTAAAACATAGGCTATAATTTATAAAGTATAACTTGGGTAAAACTGCGGGGCACAGCTATTCAGATTGGAGTCAGAACTATGCAAGTGGACGTAACCCGATCCAATAGTTAGCACTGATTGGAATGCACTGGTCTCGCGTGTCTAGACAATTATAAACAATAAAACCGCAGTCTAGCTACAACAGTCTGATAAATTAGTTATCATAGAAGTAACATCAGGTCTGTCATAATAATAATATGGAATTTTTAATGGAATAATATGAATGGAATAATATGAAATTTTAACTTTATACAGACAGAACCATTCAAAGTCAAAGATTTAGTTGCAAGTAAAGCAGACAAGATGGAATGGACTAACCGATACACAACAGGCCAGGGGCTCTACCGGCTAAGTCACCGAACATCAATTTTTTAAATGGCGTTCAAATAAATAAAGGTTAAAAATTACTTAATCAATCGTTAAATCGGCTTCCATGAGCACATGTGACGTCATAAATGATCCGGAATCAATTGTCAACGTTGAAGCCGATTTAACGATTGATTAAGTCATTTTTAACATTTATTTATTTGAACGCCATTTAGGAAATCGATGTTCGGTGACTTAGCCGGTAGAGGCCCAGGTCCTGGACTCACGAATTACGTGCTCCGAGTAACAGAGGACAACTTCCAGTCTCCGAGCTGATACCAAAAAATTATTTTAAGAAAAATCCCAACACCATTATTGTCTGGATCCGGGATTTGTACCCAGGGCCTCATTGTATACCGCTAGACCAATGAACATCCTATATTATAAATGCGAAAATTTTTGAGAATGGATGTATGGATGTTTGGTAGTCTTTCACGCAAAAACTACCGATACCGACACATATATAATTTATAAAGTTTAACGTGGGAAACAGCGGGGCACAGCTAGTATCTAATAACCGTAAATATGTTTATAACTTTACTTGTAACATCCCGCGGTGTTACCCGTGGCTAAACATTTATTTATACCTATAATATTACTTACTTAGTTTACAGACAAATAAGTTTAAATAAATTTAAAATGTTAAATTATTTATAAAATTCCATATCTTGTTTATTTAAACATAGGCGATCGGACCTCGACTTAGGGGGGTTACTGACATGAAGATGCATGAGTGACGGTTTGTGCAATCATTACTACGGAACGGACTACTAGGCGGGCAGGGTCGGAGAAGGAATTACATCATTAAGAATACGAAGCGCAAGCGCAAGTCTTGGACTGAAAATCTACGGAATATTTTAGAATTGAAAGAACGATACGAATCCATGGATGCCATTAAATTGAGTCATTTTATACCAAATATCTCTCTCATTATCTGTGTCAAGTTGAGTATGTCTTAATTTACTAATAGCTATATTCTGTACATGCAAAACCTAGATTGACTAATCATTTAGAAGTAACTGAGATCCGGCACGTGCAATAACAACATCTTACTATACTTTTTATACTATAACAAAGTGCACTAGGTGGGCGTTTGATTCATTGCGCGCGCGCATGTTTGCCCCCTCCGCTAGTCTACATGTAAATTATCGCCTGATATTTTGCATAAATCATTTGTATAAACGGCTACGAATGAGATTTGCAGGATTAATATTTGACTTACATACCAAATGGTTTATAGCTTTCATAATATATGAGGGGTAGACACGACTGTAGGAGGAGTAAAAGGAAGACTTTAGCGATGACGTGGTGAATGAAGATGCGGCTCCTACTAATATTATGAATGTAAGAGATTGACTGATTGGAAATCGCTGGATGCGGATAGCGCAAGACCGGCAATTGTGGAGATCTTTGAGGACGTCTTTCGGCTGATATGATGAAGAGATTGACATTTGACCATGTCAATCCAAAACTTAAAGAATATCTTGGGACAACTAACATATTGACATCTGATCCCAAATTAAGCAAAACCTATAACATGGCAATCAGACACCTGATAAACATACTAAGATATTATTAAATAAGTATATGTATATTTTAGAACCGACGGCCGCTGGAGCAGAAAGGTTCTAGAGTGGCGACCACGAACCGGAAGACGCAGCGTGGGTAGGCCCGCTACAAGGTGGACCGAGGATCTTGCAAGGATCGCGGGAAGCCGCTGGATGCGGGCAGCGCAGGACCGGCTATTGTGGAGATCCTTGGGGGAGGCCTTTGTCCAGGAGTGGACGTCTTTCAGCTGATATGATGATGATGATATTATAGATAAATTTTACTCAGATACAACTAATCGACCTATCCGTAGAATAAAGTTACTAATGCATAATCGTTACTTTAGGGGGGAGCGACTTGAAATTTGTCTAGTACAAAATCAGGTATAACATTTTACATAATTTTATTAATTTTTCTAGCAATTTGATTATTGTTCTATAAATAATCAAATATTTATGTAAAATATTATAGCTGATTTTGTACTATGATTTAAATAATTAACAACTAAAAAACTTCAAATATAATTCACAACTGGTATACGTTTGTCATATATGGGATTGTCCCTTCCTTTTGCCGTCCCTTCCTTTTGCCGTCCCTTCCTTTTGCCGTCCACTGCAATTCCTATGCCAGAATCAACAGTGGCAGGCAATAAAAAGATACTGAGCGGTGAGGCTCAGGCATGTCCCGGGGAATCGCTTTAACTGTCTTGGATCCGCAACGAATTTAATCAGAAAGAATCAAGGATTTAGAAAAAAAAATCTACATTTCATATATCATAATTAGAAAAATAATACTTTTAAATTAAACTATATTACATTTGTTTCTTACTTGTGGGTACGGGACTCAAAAAAAAGTTTGGGTGTATGTATAACACACCCAAACTTTTTTGAGTCCCGTACCCACAAGTAAGAAACAAATGTCATACCAAAAGATACCTATATTATATCTAATTTCGCATCACTAAGCTCCATGCGTACGCGCAGGTATTAAGTTAAACTTTACCTTTTTAAGGGTTCCGGACACGAAGGGCGGTATCACACGTACAACACGTAGCGTGTGAGTCGGACTCGCACTTGGCCGTTTTTTTTCATCCATTATCATACAAATAGTATGAACACGAAATTGAATTATTTAACGATGCAATGGCTCCAACGACGATAATTTAATTTATTTATTTTCACAATTTTATCATAAATTACGAGATGCTTTTATACAATCCGACCAATATGGAAAGCCTTTTGCGATCAATCATCGCGATTAATTGAGTTAGTTTGTAAATTGATAGCGTAACCGCAGGTTAATTAATGCTCTGGAAGTATTTTGTTTTGCTATTTTCCGTTTAATATTATAACTAATACGGACACTCATTAATTAGGAAGGAAGATGAATTATTAAATGATGAATTATTAATTGATTATCCCCGTACTAAGGGCCTCCTCTTATAATGAGAGGGCAGAAGCCATAGTCCACCGCGCTGGACTAGGGCAGGTTGGCAGACTTTACATCCTATCAAAATCAACTTTTGGGTAATCCTCAAGCATGAAGGTTTCCTCACGATGTATCCTTTTACCGATTTAAGTTCAAGATAATTAATTTCTAATCGATAAGTTGCGTTTCAACTCGACATCACTGACTCCAAAGTTCAACGTTTTAATTACTATATCTCGACTTGTTGAATGTAGCAGCTTAAAAAGATTAAGAAGTGGAACTTTACATTTTCTGACTCCTTCATGTTTCTTTCTGATAAAATTCGTTGCGGGATCCGGGACAGTTAAATCGATTCCCGGAACGTACCTGAGCCTCACTGCTCAGTGTCACAGATAATTATATATTTCTAAACACATACATATTACAGATAAATTACAGCCAGATACAGGACATATAATTGTGCTCATCACACAAAGATTTGTCCTGGGTGGGTATAGAACCAAGACCTCTGGCTTAGCAGTCACGTAAATACTTTTAACTCTCGATATGTATACATTTTTAAAGTCTACAGGTTTAATATAAATATTGACAATTAAAAGTATTTACGTTACGTTAAAGCTCGCATGAATAACGATTAGGAACATAACTTAATCTAATGTGTTTTTAATTTAATGTGAATTCAAAAAGATTAGATACAAACAGCTGATTTAAATATCGACAAATACATTCCTAGAAATCATTAGGTAAATATAGTTAAATATATTTCGACAAAACACGTACTGACTATTTTTTTTTTATATTAGCCTGTAATAGTGTCCCACTGCTGAGCAAAGGCCTCTCCCTTGGTTTTCCAGATTTCCCTGTCTTTTGCAATTTCAGGCCAGTTGTTACAAAACGAGTTGAGGTCATCACACCATCTCCGTTTGGGCCTACCGCGTCGACGTCGGCCATTTTGAGGAACCCAATTGGTTCGGATCTGCACCCATCTGTCTGGGTACATACGTAAAGCATGTCCAGCCCAGTCTCACTTCAGCCTGGCGGTCTTTTTTGCCAACATCAGATATTCGAGTTATTCTGACTATCTATCTAATATAAAATATAATTTAAAATATAAATAATATCTAAATCTCGTGTATATGCCCCCATTGAGTATGTTTCGCCGGAGCGTCTCAATTGGGCCGTGTTGAAACCGGTAGTAGACACACCCGCTGAGTTTGTTGCGCTGGGTCTTCTCAGTTGGGGCGCATTGGATCCGGTGGTAGCATTAAAGCGCGACCGTTGTTATAAACACAAGGTCCGCCATAATAATAACATTTAATTCGTACCTTAATATAGACAGAACCATTCAGACAATATGTAGTAAAAATATAGCTAAAATTTAGATAATTAAACCTACACATGCTCCTTGACAATAACTTAATTTTAGTTAGCTAAATATAGATACTGTTATAAAATAAATCTTATTGTAAATTATTTCCTACAATCCGTGTACCTAAATATCTATATGTACCTAGAAATAATTATAAATTAATTATATATTACTGCGAACATGTTCTGACTATTTACAAGTGCTTTTTTAAAGTCTACGTGAATAAAAACCTTTTTTATTTTATTTTATTTACAAGAACTTTCTGAGTCTACGTATATAAGAAACTTTTGAATTCATTAATTAATTAACGCTATTCTGTAGGTCTGTTAAAAGTTAAACTCGTTTCTTCGCAACAAGAAAATCGTGTTCCAGTCGTGGTCGTAACGTTTCATATAACTAGTATCGACCCGAAGCTCCTCACCAGGGGGTAAAGTAAGGCGTTGTACTAACCGAGAGAAGGTAATCGATATACACGGGCGTTATTTACGACACGCGTATGAACATTCGTTAGACTTTTATTTGCACTCCTACGCAATGATATGAGCTATTATTGTATGACAAGCGGGCAGTGTAGGCTATTTGTTTGATCGCGGCATAGTTTATTTGTTATCCCTATGTGTTTATGGTAGGTAGCTAGATCGGACCTTGATCAGACCGCAAATTGAGTATGTCGTGTGGGTAGATTACTACATGGTTTTCGAAATTGCGATGTCGGATATCAACTATTTTTTTAAATTATGTAACATACCTTTTGAAGTTACTTAATTATCATGTAGACAGCGGTTACCCTGTTGTCAGGGTTGTTGAAGTCACCCAGCAGGCCGCGGACAGGGCTTAACGACTGTTGTCTAATAACTACAATCAGCACCAGTCATCATCATCAGTAGAAGCGCTCATAGCTAGATGCTCTGTCTAGATGTGGCTGTCTTAACCGCAGCGCCACACGTGTAATAAAATTAATAATAATAATATCCAGGGACATTATTTACACACGAACATCTGATCCCAAACTAAGCAGAGCTTGTAATATGGAAACCAGATAACTGATATAATTATGTTCTCCATATACTACCTTCCTTTTGTAAATACATGCTTATAAAGATAATTACACCCAGACTCAGGACAAACAGACGTGTTCATGCACACAAATATCTGTTCTGGGTGGGAAACGAACCCACGACCTGCGTGTAAAGCAAGCATTTTCCAACCACGCCAACAGGCCCTTCGAATTATTAATAAAATAAATAATTAATTATATAGGTATGAATGTTGTTGGCTCATTATCAATAGAGACTATATCAGAGCTCAAAAACTTCGTTACGTAAGAGAGATTATAGGTACAATATAAATAAACAAAGCATGCATTTATATTGACGCTTAATATTAAGATTATTAAGAGGCGGGCGGCACTAATATGTAAAATACACAAACAAGAAGTAGAGCCTCCTAACGAGCTTTACCGAGGCGAGGTGAATGCTCGGTTGGTATTGAATTAATATGTTAATACAACCTCTTACAAACACCTCTGACACCTTTGCAGTATTGCACATGGAGCACTCTAGCTAGAGACAGCTTTTCATCTCTATCAAAAATTATATAGGATTCCCACAATATTTTCATTGAATATATAAATTAGAAACTTCATTTATGAGTTAATGAATGATAGTAATTGGTAACTCAGGTAATTCATTTTATGTTGGATTCGGCCAACATTTTTTCAGACAACTTCCTGAAGAAGTTGAAACTGTTGGTCGAATCCAACTTAAAATGAATTACGTGAGTTACTCGTATCTTTCATAATATTAGCTCCTCATATTAGATACTAATATTTGCACCTTGACTATATGCTCTAGTATCACCAGAAAGTGAACACAGTGGCTTGAAACACATCGATAAGATTAGGCTTTAATTGTTTTCCTTTTTTCTGGTTATTATAATATTGATTATGTTAAAAGCAGATTCAGGAAAAGAGGCATATTTCCATTTGTGATATGGTTTATATTTTATAAATAAAATTTTACTTTCGTGACTCGCGCGTTCAATTCGTGCATTAAACATTCGTGGTGTACCGACGTAGATTTGTTTGAGAGTTTGGTTGGCTGTGGGATTAGCCTCCAGGCCTCGAAGAGTAGGTTAAGCCATCAATCCTGGTTTGCCATGCAAACATCTAGGAAAATTGTTCTAGCAGTCAAGAATCTAATATAATCTACCTACTAGACCTGGTCTAACCATCCTGGTTACTCGATTTGGCATACACTTGATTAATTCTGGTAGCTACCCGCGTAATGTTCAACTCAGAACCGACCATCGGGGAATAAGGACATCGTCTTCTTAGCCTTTTTCTATTATTATTTAAATTAGAAGTGGGTAAAGGGTAAGGTTGAAAAAGTTTTGATTTCTCAAGCGTGTCACTTACACATGGATATTATTAGACGTCTAAAATTCCTTGTCTGTGTCTTTTACGACACAATGCAGATAACATCTCTTTCCTTATAAATGTAAACAGTCTGGGCTCTTATTGGCCCTGTGGTCGTTTGGTGTAAGTGTTCATGTCTTGTTCCATGTACAGCCACAGGTTTAGGGCCCTTGACTCCATAAGACCTGTAGGGATGGTATTGTACAGATCGTTGTTGTTCGTTTCGACAAGATGACAGTATTACTTAAATAAGGCCCTTTGTTTGCTTGTATTTATGGGCGCAGTGTATCTAACGGAACACACATACCTAAAGAAGTACTTGGTTCAAATCTTGGGTCAGCCTAAAACGTGTTATTAGGGCTTTTTTGCAAGAAAGGCACCTAGTAGGAGCCCGGAGCCTGGAATTTGACGGTGAATTCGCCTCGGACAGCACGTAGGCCCGACCTATTCCTGGGGCTCTACCGGCTAAATCACCGAACATCGATTTCTTAAATGGCGTTCAAATAAATAAAGGTTAAAAATGACTTAGTCAATCGTTAAATCCCCGTCATGATGGTAACGGCATCATCGAATTATGAGAGTGATGGAAGAGAGAAGACACCTATCTTTTGCGCACGCGCCAGCGCTCTATAATATGTCTTGCTTATTTGGTAAGTATTTGTTGAGTAATAATAAAAAAAGCGGCCAATTGCGAGTTGGACTCGCCCATGGAGGGTTCCGTAGCAGCAAGTATTAAAGTTGATTGAATGAAAGGTAAATTGCGGTTTACGATTTATGACGTATTAAAAAATAACTACTTGCTAGATCTCGTTCAAACCAATTGAATGATGCTCGTAATGACTTCAGACTTTTCAAAAACTTATTAATTTCCTTCAGTTTCTTAGACACGAAGGGAAAAAACAGTGCACAACATCACAAAGCAAAACTTATAACGAGATATTAGTTGTAAATAAACTAATTGCGAGACCTGCTACGGCAGGTCGGTGTACGCACCGTGCAAATGATTATATTAATATTTATTCTCTCCATCGTCCACATCTTGAGCGTAGTTAACTTCAAACTTTCCAAAAACTTATCGAATTCCTTCAGTTTCTCCGATACGAATTTTCTCTAAAATTAGCGCCGAAAACCGTTTAAGCGAGTACATAGTCTCGACGTTTCTTACTATACCGCCAGTGCGAAGCTTAAGTTTGGTTAATAAAGTAGCGAAGCAATTAGCTGGAAACTCCGCGGCGATGTTTATAGAGGCTCCTGTTACGGCCCGATATCAAATGAACGCAAAATATCTACTTACTAATCTAATAATTATCATTTTTGAAGTAAGAGACTAAGAAGAAATGCGGCGAGTTTACTTTATACGCGCAAATGTTCGCTGAAGTTCAACTTTAGGTCCAGAGTTAGACTTTCTTCTCTAGAGGGATGGGCTCGCCGAACATTTGGATTTGGTTAATTGAAGGAAGGAGGTTCGGGAAACGAACATGGCGACAGGCTTTATGAGTGAACCATACTTCCTAAGGTGTTGGTGGAAGACTGGAAATGGTCGTAAATGGCAGGCAGAATCGTTGTTTTCTATTTTAATACGCGAAGACGGTCCGTTTTCAGTTTTTAGACATTATATTCTTCATACATTCAACTGCACGTGTGGCGCAGCGGCTAAGACAGTCGCCTCGCCGCTTCGTGTCACAGGTTCAAATCCCGCGCCGGACAACTATTTGTGTGACTCACAAATAGGTGTTCTGAGTCTGGATGTAATTTGTGTCCGTCTATTATATGTTTGTAAAGTACCCCGCGACGACACACAATCACAAGTGCGGGCATTTTCTTAAAAAAAAAACTTGTGTGTACTTATGTACACGCGTTAGAAGTTATACTTCTTAATATACAACTTGAACATAGTTATCAATTTTCATACCACCTAGAACTAACTTCATGCTGTTAAATTTTTTGGTGTCGGTGTGCACGCGCATCGTAAAAATTCACTCTCATCATTTTTCTCCATCGCACCAAAAAAAGTATAACTTCAAAAAATTGCTCCCCATCATGACGAGATTCATTTCATTTCTTAAAATATTATTTAAATACCAACCTTAGAAATGATTTGAATAACTACGCATTGACGTGTGAAATCTCCTAACTTGCAAATATGTTTACAACTATTTTATTATAGGCCTGCAAATTATACTTAGCTGTAGTATCGAAATGTATTTTGCATATTATTTTATTGAATAATTTATTAGCTAGCTGCGGATTGGGCAATAGAATTATTAAGCGGCGAGATGAATAACGGAAGTGGATACCTACTTACTTATACGAGCTTATGTCATCATCTAACGTACATTCCAATACAAAAACAAAACAAACATCTTTATTGATCAAAATAAAGGCATAAGGCCAATAATATGACATTCATTAAATAACATGTTAATCTTTGTAGAAAAATCTTAAGGTATAAAATCGATTGCACGTGTGGCACAGCGGCTTAGACAGTCGCCGGACAATTATTTGTGTGACCCATAAATAGTTGTTCTGAGTCTGGATGTAATTTGTGTCCGTCGATAATATGTTTGTAAAGTACCCCGCGACACAGGAATGAGATTCCCTAGTGCGGGATTTGTCTTTAAAAGATAACGAGAGCGAGAGAAAGAGTGAGTTACTTTTAGAGGACATCACGATTTACTCTTACGTGACGATTGTACCAGTTAACTTCTGCCGCAAGCTACGGTCAGGATCTTCGTTCCAAAACTTTATTAAAATTCGTACAGTCCTATATATACCTTACAACTTCCCACTTTTTGTGTCGGGGGGCTAAACTAAAAGGTTAGGTACGCCTGGGATGGGTCACTAGCGGCCCTCTTTGCAGTTTTTAGTCATGATTAATTTATACTTGTCTTTGTTTGTCCTCCCTTCACTATTTCCCTCTGTAGGGTGCCCGGAGTTCAGGACAATTAAACTACTGCTACATCAAAATAAACGTTAACTCATTGATAATGTATGCAGGCACATAAAACCTTTTAATCCTGCCTTTGACGGCATCCAGTTCGAAATTCAAATGTGGTGTTCTCAATTTTTGAACCCAAAACTCCGCCAATATCGACTAGAACTGTCGAACACACATCAGTAGATACACAGCACTTCAAAACCAGCTCTTAATGTCTAATACATAAAGTCGCTGTCAAAGTCAAAGTGTATCCAGTAACTAGTAGAACTGACCATAGTGATGAATAATGCAAGACTCGTTCTCACTGTAAATACTAGACGTATCTACTTATCGATGTATCGATACGTATTCGGAATAGATATTCGATATTTTTGCCAATTATTCGCATTGATATGGGAACAGGAAGCTGACGTGTCACTGTGATTTACGGCGGAGTTACAATGTTGTGTTTCTTAAATTTTTATTACATTTAAATTAGGGATCCTGTATGCTTACCAAGTAATAGCATTATCTATATATTTTTTTTATTTAGGCCCGCAAACTGTCCGTTACGGCAAAACATACATTATTGCATTATACATATGAATAAAAGACAGCCAAACAGCCTTCTAAGTGCGAACACAGCATGCTAGACTGCCAGACTATCTATATTTTACTACATATAATAAAATCGTAGGAAAGTCAAAACTGTACATTGAATATTTTTTTAAAGGATACTTGGGACGTGATCTACAATATATATTAATATTAAAGCTAAAAGTATAAGTTTTTAGAATTTTTGTCTGTTTGTGTACATATGTCCGGGCCGAACACAAAAAGTACTGCATGGATTTAATTCAAATTTTACGTGAATATTACTAAGAGGTCGGGTCAACATATAGGCTACATATTATCATGCTATCATCTACGGGGGAGGAGCTCTGATAATTGATAAAATGTTACGCGGGTAAAACCGCGGGGCCCAGCTAGTAATAGTAATATTGTGGTCCTGGGCGTAAGTTTGATTTATTAAAAAAAAAGGTTTTTATTCACGTAGACTGCGCTTGTAAATAGTCAGAACATGATAAAATAAAAATAAAATCAAAAAGGTTTTTATTCACGTAGACCTCAAAAAGCGCTTGTAAATAGTCAGAACATGTTTGTAGTAATACAGTTATTATTTCTAGTTACTTATTACAGATATTTAGGTACACGGAATGTTAAAACATTTATACAATTTATTTTATAATGGTAGTGACATTTCGCTAGCTTGTATTAAGTTATTGTCACGGAGATTATGTTTAGTTGAAGTTTTTAATATTATGTATGTTTGTAGTAATATAGTTGTATACATTATTATTTCTAGTAACATAGATATTTCGGTAAGTTAGGATTAGTGTGTTAAGCCATTATCTACCCGAACCATTTTAGTTCCGTTCAGAAGTCGAAGAGACCTTGAAAGCTGGGCTTGAGTGGCTCCTGCCGCGGGTTGGATTGTTCAGGAACTTTGTCTGTTGGCTCTTGGAGTGTAGAGGATGCTGATCGTGTGCTGGATTTTCTCCATTTTAATGCATCCTCTGCACAAGGAGCTCTAGATGGGTGACAGTCAAAGTGGTTTAATTTTTGAGCGTCTCCGTTCTTCGGAGGGCACGTTAAGTAGTCGGTCGCGGTTGTTGTCGTTAGAAGGTTAGGTTCGAATCCCGGTAAGTGCAAATATTTGTGTGATGAGCACGAATATTTGTTTCTGAGTCATGGATGTTTTCTATGTATTTATCTATCTATATAAGTATGTATGTCGTCGCCTGGTACCCATAGCTTTGCTTAGTTTGGGGCTAAGATGATCTGTGTGACATTGTCCCTAGATATTATTATTATTATAGTCGTTAAGCTATGTAAGAAGCCTTCTGGGCAGCTTGATCTACTCTGAAACCAGGGTAACTTTTATTTTAAAGACAACGCCCGCATTAGGGAATCTAATCCCTGTGTTGCGGGGTACTTAACAAACATTTAATAAACGGACACAAATTACGTCCACACTCAGAACAACTATTTATGGGTCACACATTTAATTGTCCGGCGCGGGACTCGAACCCGCGACACGAAGCGGCGAGGCGACTTTCTTAGCCGCTGCGCCACACGTGCAGCTGCTACTGCCTATATGATAAAGAAGAAGATTCGAGAACCTCCTCCTTCTTAAAAGTTGGTTTCAACGATTTATTTTTGCACGAGAACAATAGGCATATACAATAAGTAATTCATTTGTGTCAGTTTCAACGTATATGGGTAGTTTGACTGCCTTGTTGGTTTAACGGTACCCTGTTCACCCGCAGAGGACGATGTCCTGGGTTCAAATCCCAGGTCGGGCCAAAAAGTGATTTTGAGACTTTTCTGTATAAAGAAAAAAATCACAGCATCAGCCCGAAGTCTGGGAGTTGGCGGTATTATACCCCGTGCCTCGGAGAGCACGTAAAGCCGTCGGTCCTGTGCCTGACCTCTTTCCGGTCGTGTCGCCTAAGCGTACCATCGGATCATGAGAGTGATGGAATAGAAAGTGCTCCTGTGTTTGCGCATACACTTGAGCACTAAAATATGTCCCGCGCAGATGGCTAATCTCTGTTGAGACTGGCCGCCGTGGCCGAAATTCGGCTAGGAGGAAATTATTATTATTATATGGGTAGTAAGAAACAATTTCATACCCATTATTCGCAACACTATGCCTGTACTTACATATACATATTATTGCCAAACACATTCATTAAGGTACTATGTTTCAACAGTTGACATTGAACTTGAGACAACGACTTGGAATTCATTCTTATCTTAGTGCGTAAATCCGAGATACCCCCGCTGGGTAATGGGTGTGAAGCGAATCAGTGGCGCGTGCGACATTTAGGTCGCGCGATGTGTCGCGTCGCGTCGTTGGTCGCGGCGCATACCGCGCGCTTAATTTCCGCGCGATCGGCTTGCGAACGACCTTTGTACACCCTTCGTAGATTAGTTTCAAAATTGTCACTTTTTTGCTGAAAAAAGTATTGCCATGTATTTTCTAGCTCTGTGGAGTTTTCTATTTCGGGTATCAGATGAAAAACGGATTTTTATTCCCGCTTCGTTTGTGGGTTTGGATTTGAATTTTGTTGAAAAGCGGCGGTTTAGAAGGATTTTGTTAATCTGGGAAGAGTATGAATTTTCTATATATAGATCACTAGCTGTGCCCCGCGGTTTTGCCCTCGTTAAACTTTATAAATTGTATGTGTTAACCCAGGTTGCCAGCTAACTCCATACCAAATTTTATTAAAATCGTTCCAGTCCTTTAGACGTGAAGAAGTAACAAACATACACACTCACGTATTCACACACTCACAAACTTTCGCCTTTATAATATTAGTGTGATTGCCAATACATTTTTTGGAAGTCAGCAATACTGTATTAATTACTTAATGAATAGGATTTCAAATATGGAATGTGAAACAGAAAGAGATAACCATTTATTCTCTCGTATGGGCAGTGGATACTGTAATGATATTACCTGCCCTCCTATAGAATAAAACCTCTTTCGAGAAGATAGCTAACTCTGGTCATTTTATTAAAATAGCTGGACATAGCCTTTAAAGTGAGAATAGAATTCGAATTAAATAAAAAGTATATTTTTTTTTACCTTTGAGTGATGTTTGTCAACAGTTATAAAAATGAAGTGCTAAAGAATACATTGTGAAATCTAGTTTTAGTATTTTTTCAATAAAATAAGTGATTGGTGTTTAATACGTGTGTTATCATTGTGAAGGTCTTTCCCTAGATCCCGTTACAGAATACCTCTTGCTGCTGCGAGTGTTCTACAATACCTTAGTGTCAGGTCGTTCAAGCCGCCTTGTTGGCCTCTGACTTAGCTTATAGACTGCAGTCTAATGACTACAATGGGAACCGACAGCTTAGCGTTCCCTCCGAATCACCCTCAGACATTAAACAAATTTTGAGGGCACCCATCTTTAACAAGACCGCGCACCTATTGGTTAACTTTGTCGATTATATTTTTCTCAAACAATACATATGATGATTGAGAGGCTCATAGTCAATAGGTACCATCGACAAGGTAAGCAAAGAAGCGCGTAGTCAGTCTATAGATGAGTTCGATTCCCTCCCAGGACAGATATTTGGGTGCATGAACATGTCTGTTGGTCCTGAGTCTGGGTGTATTTATCTATGTACATATGTAAGTAAGCATTTACAAAAGAAAAGTAGTATATGTAGTATATCAGTTATGTGGTTTCCATAGTACAAGCTCTACAAAGTCATAGCCAAAGTCTAAACTTCTTTATTCCGTAAAAAAATTACATTTATGTGGAATCGTCCTATTTTTTTTTACCCTTCCGTGCAGTGCATGACGTGGCAGCTACTGAGAAACACTGCCAGAAAACTCAGTAGGAAAACTTTTTTAAAATAAAATATACTTAAGATTAACAATCATGTGTGTTGACTCAGAACAACTCAATCCCAAGCACTTTTATCACTTAAATAATCAGAAATTTTGTAATATGCCCTGCTACACAATTTGGCTTTAATAATTATTTTAAACTTATAAGACAATACTCTAATATCATTGGGAAGTTTGTTATAGAATCTTATACATTACCCCATAAAAGAGTTACTTATTTTGTGGAGACAGTACTACTACTACTTAGTTATGCATCAGATGGCCCTGTGTAAATAATGTCCCAGGATATTATTATTATATTGTTAAAGTAAGTCTTGAAGTTGATCCTCCATCTAAGTTCATAAAAATAAATCATGGCACACTTAGCGCAGGTAATTCTCCAACAAATTGTAGGTCCCGGTAGCCGTCCGGTGATAATTTATGCCGTAATTAAACCGGTTATTGTCGTACGGAGACGCTCCGCCAGGAAAATGTACGAGTAAGTACATTAAAGTTTGGAATTTTCGCAATGTTTGCATACGCGCTACTTAATTAAGTGACTACAAAAAGGAGGTAGGTTTTCTTTTTGCGCAAAGGGCAACGCTAACGTATCGCGGGGCACATTACAAACATGCTGTTCAAGGATACACAGCTAGACTCAAAACAAATTTAAAAGGTTACACAAATAGTTGTATTGTCCGGGAAACGAACCTAAAACATATTCGACGGTCACCGTAGCCTAGTTGGTAGTGCTCCTGCCTACGAAGCTGGTGGTCCTGGGTTTGAATCCCGGTAATTGCAAATATTTGTGTGACGAGCACGAATATTTGTTTCTGAGTCATGGATGTTTTCTATGTGTATAAGTATTTATCTATATATATAAGTATGTATATCTTTGCCTGGTACCCATAGTACAAGCTTTGCTTAATTTGGGGCTAGGATGATCTGTGTGATATTGTCCCTAAATATTATTATTATTTTTATTATATACTGGCTGGTTCTCAATTCGATTAGTTTTTTTTCGTGTATGTGCACCGATTCCCCCGAAATTGTATATGCGAAAGCTTGTTATTAGCAATTTTTTGTTAAAATATGTTTGTTAAATTATTAGTCTGTAAGCTTTCCTTAAAAAAATTAAGTGGTAATAATCTGAATAAATAGAAAATTTAACAAGTAGTAGTTATAATTAAACAAATCAAAAGGCAAATTAAAACAATAATTATCGTATGTAAGATCTACCTATGTACAGACGCAAGCACATCCGGCTACCCCAATCTGTCAAATATTTTATAGATTTTCAAACACATTCACAAAAGCATAACGTTCATTTTCAATTGGGGAAATTTGATAGATTGGGATAGCTGGATGTGCCGGCGTCTGTACTATAACATAACACAATGTATTATTTGATATTATTATGATTTTGTCTCCCATATAAATGACATCAGCTAATCGATATTTTTGTTTGAGAAGTTAAGTAAAAATTTTTACTTTTTTAAGTTAATGTTCTACTCGCTATTCAGCTTCATATGCAAATCAAGCGCCTACGCGACGTTTCGATTGATATTTATGTTGCATATTGTACATATTAATGTACAAGGTGTAACATAATTTATTGTACACATTGTACATTAATTTAAAAATACTACCAATTTATAAACGTTGGTGTATTTTTATTACTACTCTACGTGGATCGTGTTTCTCAATGCAAAGCTTCTCCAGTACAATATTGTGGATTTTCTCAGCTCAATTTAGAAATGTTATAATGGCTGTGTTAATGTTGCACATATTTCAATATAATAGAAAACTTTCCAATTAAAAGAAACAAAACTCGATCCAAACAACAATATCCAAGACCGGCTTGACTCGACATTAAAATTCATATTTTGTGGGAATTGAGAGAGAGATTTACAACTCTTTAAATTACATAAATTATTGGCAATTCCAAAACTTGATCTACACAATATATAAATAATGCATAAGCCATTTAAAATTTGTATATTTGTTATAAATAAATGGTTTATTGGCCGCATAATAAGCGTTAAGAAACATTTAAAATTTTATTTGTCATATATTTCTATACGATGTCTGTTTGGAAATATCGGCGCTTAAATACCAATTAATTGAGGCCAGTTGCACTCACAGGGCTGTAAACGTTCGGCGAGGAAAAAGACCTAGGCACCCGGAACAACTAAAACCTGGGTAACCAATGCCTATACGATAAAGAAAGACTAATTATTGATGGGCGATGGCAATGATACTCACGGCTAAGCAGTGGAACACCCTCCCAACGAAGTGTTTCCAAACTCACACAACATGGGTTTTGTTAAGGCTAGAGTGAACAGGCATCTTACGCGGTCCACCTTCGTCCACATCTTCACTTACTATCAGGTGAGATCGTGGTCAAGTGCCAAAACCGACCCAGCATAAAATAAAAGTGGGTGATGTAGTTTATAAAACAGTTATTATAATATCAAGATCATCTCGTCAGTCAAAAGACTTCCAATGCAACTGCAAAGTTCAAAGTTTATTATTGGTAAAAGGTATTTTACAGGTCTATTTAGCGTAGGGTATGAGTGCCTTAGTGTAATTACGCAAAGATCGATCAACAGTCGATCACAACAACATTTAGTTATTAATACATTCCGATGTCAATAAAATAACATTCAATAAAATAATAAGCTGTACAGATGTCACAAAAAATAATAAATATAAATTAAATCTTTAGTTTAAGAAACTCGTCCATGAATAAAACGACTGCTCGATTAATCAGGTTTTCAGCTTATACTTAAAACTCGGTGTGTCCAATACCTTAGTTGGTAGTCTGTTGTAAACTGTAGGCCCCATTACGTGAGAGAGTACTACATCATCTTGTTTGCCAAAAGACTTCTAATGTAACATCATCATTATCTATCTATCATCATTATATCGCCCCCCCCCCCAAATTCACAACACACAAAAGCTTTTCTACACAAATTGTTGAATTCACAAACACAACATTCATTTTGAAACCACATTGAGTCAGAAATAACAAGGCATACACCAAGGTAACCAATCAAAGCTATGCACTGTTCAAACTTGGGAGCCATGCATGTGTCTGTCTGTTTGTTCAGTCGTGTGCCCATATCAACTGATTAAACAAATATGTACTTATTACTGTTGGAGAGATGATACTTTTGAGATTTCATATTTAATTTGGAACCTGGTATTTTGTTTGAATGGGAGTAACACGCCACACTTGTCGGTGCCGAGACAGGTAAACATTACTAGAAATTGTTATTTCGATATATTCTTACAGTTATGGGTGGATGACAATCAACATTAGGCTTACAAATGAATACGTAAATACATTCTTACAAATCTATACATACAAATAAATAAAATTAAAGTGTCTGTTTGTAATATTGAAATAGCCGGTTTTTACTACATAAATATGAATATATATACGGTACATACACCAAAATAATTTTTTTTACAATTTTTGTCTGTCTGTTTGTTCCGGCTAATCTCTGAAATGGCTGGACTGATTTTGACGGGACTTTTATTGGCAGGTAGCTGATGTAATAAGGCTTAACTTAGGCTACTTTTATTTTAGAAAAAGTTTACTAAAAAACTAAATCAACTAATTAACACGCGGACGAAGTCGCGGGCACAGCTAGTGACCAATAAAATTGAAGTGTCTGTTGTAATGTTAAAATAACCGATTTTAACCGAATGCATATTAAAGTATATATAGTACCAAACTTATCGCTCTTATCATATCTATCAAACATTTCGTCCATCTGTTTATTCCGGCTAATCCCCAAAACGAAGTTTTATTTTACTCTTTTAATAATTAGTAATAATCATTAAAAAGTAAATCTAAAAGCCTCGATCGAAGCCTTAATTACCTTATATTGGATACTATATTATTTATAAATAATTAAAATGGGACCTCGTCGCAAATAGAGAAATTCAAATAAAATCGGTTCATAAATTGATTTCGTATTAATTAGTGAATAGAAATAATGAGATACCCGAATGAATAGAAATCCCGGGTAAATAGAAATCCCGAGTTATCAGAAATCCCGGGTTAACAGAATGCGGGGTGAATAGGGACAATATTTATTCAGTGCGAAATTTATTCACGTCTCTAGTTACCCCGTTTTAAGGTTATAGCGGAAATGCAAATTTACATACAAAATAATCTGAGGCTAATAAAACCGAAACAAAAATATTACATAATAATATCCTGGGACATTATTCACATACGGCCATCAGATCCAAAAAGTAAGCAAAGCTTGAACTATGAATACCAGACAACTGACATACTACTTTTCTTTTGTAAATACATGACTATATACATAACTAGCTGCTGTGCCCCGCGGTTTTACCCGCGTAAATTTTTTTTAATTATCACTTCTCCCCATAGGTGATAGCGTGATAATATGTAGTCTATATGTTGACCCGACCTCTTAGTAAGATTCATGCAAAATTTGAGGTAAATGCATGCAGTACTGTTTGAGTTTAGCCCGGACATTCATACAGAGAAACAGACAAAAATTCATAAAGCTATATTTTTAGCTTCGATATCGATTGTAGATAACGCCGCAAGCATACTTTAAAAAAAATATTCTATGTAAAGTTTTGACTTTCCTACGATTTATTATATGTATAGATAAAATCGAATCAGGACAAACAGACATGTCCATGCACACAAATATCTGTTTCGGTTGGGAATCGAACCCACAACCTGTGGCATGAAAGGCAAGTATTTACCAACCGGCCCGCCTTACATAACTTGCTACGAAACCTATACCTCGTAGTAGCTTCTTATATTTGCCATATCCATTATATGAACAACACGTTCCTGCGTCTAGTTTATAAATAACTCACGGTATATTCACTCATAATCGCCATTATCTCATCGTATCGAACGGGAAGCTGAACACACAATTATTCACATTCGACACGCATGCTTCATTCACTTTCGCGTTTATAACGAGTTTCGTAGTAAAATACATATGCGTACGATCTTGGCTAGCAATCTATCCAGCCAGGATCGCCTGACCCATCCTGTGTGGAGTTTAAAGGAGACATGCTTGGGGAATACTTGTTCGTATGGTTCAAGAGATATTGGTTGTTGATTATGCACACGACAAATGAATAATTCACTTATATGATATTAATTAGTATGCGATGCGAGGTTCCGTACGTGTGGTGTGCAAGCGATTGTTCGCGACAATCTATAACGTAACGCTAAGTAAATAATGTGATTTTTATGTTTAGTTGTGATTGAAGCAGTTCCTAAATATGTATTTACAAAAGAAAAGTAGTATATCAGTTATCTGGTTTCCAAAATTCTGCTAATTTGAGATTACATGTGTGTGAGTAATGTCCTACGCAAAAAATCTACATGCCCAAAACCAGTTGATTTTTCTATGGTACTTATATATGCATACTAAGTACTTGAGCTATGTGAATTTTTGTTGTCCCAAGATATTTATTTAATGCCATCTAATTCACCATTACTATTACTGTATATTAATTGCCATTGCCAATTCTAAACCTTCGAATACCTCGTTAACCAACTGTCACATTGAGTCCAAATACTCTTGCTAAAACGCTTCTGGCTGACGAGCCCCGGACGTCTACTAAGCTAGGACAGTGATAGATAAGATTATATGGGTACGCTAATTGGTGGTGAAGCGTACTTTACCTATAGATGTTATTAAAATGTGTTGTCGTGAGTTACCGGATATTACGATGAGGTTTTGCTATAGCTGCAGTTGGATTGCTCGTGTCGATAAAATGCCTCCCGATCCTCAATCGGTTAAAAGGATGAACGGCTTCGTATCTTCTTGGTTAATGTATAGCGAAAGTTGCACAAAAAGCCCCTTAAAAACGATCCTATCTGGCATCAACGCTAAATCCTCTAAGGTTAAATTAAATTTTAAAAAAAGATGTTGAAAAGTTCGATAGCTACAAAAAAATAAATTACGCATAAGAAAAACGAATTTTTATCGCTTTTATACATTACCATTCATTATTTTTTTAATATAATGTGTCACATGATGGTAAGACATAATCTTAGTTAATGGTTTCCTATGGGCTTCGAGTGTACATCGCATACGCTCATTGAATTCTGGTAGATAGCCACAAAAGTTAATCTGGGAGGACACTAATAAGGAGTAAGGAGAGATTTTCAACTTTATCACATAAGAATAAGGTTCACTTTCAATTGGGGGAATTAGACAGATTGGGGTAGCTTGATGTGCTGGCGTCTGTACTAGAGGAAGACTTCTAATGGACTCTATTTTGGAATGAGCTTTGTCTTCTTGATACGACTCCTCCACTTTCTATTTCATTTCATCGATGTAAGTTATTATTCTATGGTATTTAATTGTAATTAAGTGTTACTTTCCTCTTCTAATCTTTATGGCGCTTAAAACATAATTTTTTCATCTACTATTTTATTTCTTCATTTGTTTTTCGCTCTCCAACTAAATTGTCGTGCCAGAAATTCTTTATAGAGTTGGAATAATAGTTACGTTTAGGTGTGCGAATTTTTTGCAACGAAACGTTATTCAATGATATAACATGTCTGTTGTCTGTATTATAATAGTAGTAAATATTATTATACAAGTTTATAGCACCGTAAATCTGTGAGATACGATTGTACACATCTTATGGAAACAATGCGTAGGCAGAAGGCAGAACATATCCAATCCAGACACAAAACGAAATATAATAATAATATAATAATATCTTGGACAATGTCACACAGATCATCCTAGCCCCAAACTAAGCAAAGCTTGTACTATGGGTACCAGGCGACGATATACATACTTATATAGATAGATAAATACTTATATACATAGAAAACATCCATGACTCAGAATCAAATATTCGTTGCTCATCACACAAATATTTGCACTTACCGGGATTCGAACCCAGGACCACCAGCTTCATATACATAAGTTACAAAAAAGCTTCAACAGAATCTAAACATTTAACCGGTCTTTAAATTATCAGTATGGTTAAACACCTTGACGTGCGATTTTAGAAGTGTAATTTTTTTAAAGAGTTTAGTGCAAGTGGCCGGCCACACACACATAACTTTTTAACAACGGCCCCCACACCTACATTTATATGATAATGGAGTCATAAAAGCTTCAAAAGAAATATGTTTCCTAATGTTTGCGAAAACAGAACTTTATCGGAACATTTACGATGTTACTTAATTTTAAAAGGAATATAAATTTTTATAGTAGCGTCGGTGGAGGTCTGTCCCCGTCTCGCGTCTGTTTCTTAAGGACAATACTGCATGACAACAAAAGCACAGCGAGAAATGTTGACTTAGGAAGTCGAGTCCGGGAACTCCGGGAGCGTCCGAGATAGGGACCACCTACGCTTGGCGACTTTATAAAATGGCTGGGTGTCAGGAGGGGAAATAATGGAGTATGTCGTATCGTCCGAGGTAACGAGAGAGATGGCATCGACAAGATTGAGCGAACGGCCACGTTTATGATCGAACGACATGTCATGCTGTGCGACGTGCAACAACATCCTTAATGGTATACAAAAGTTCGTTATTTTCGTCTGTTCAGTTAGTATTGTTAGCGCGATGAGTTCCTGCAGTCGCTGCAATTAAATATTGGAAATTTGAAATTTATTGGTCTACAGGTCTTAGATACAAGTTTTGTGGTTATAGGCATTGCTAATTACAATACTTAAAAGTGTTTAAATTATTGAATATTTTATAAGTTAATTTATTTACGTATTTCTATTCAAATATTTGATATATTATTTTAATATGTAATGAGGGTTAATTCTCCGTGGTTCTCACCGGTGGGCACCATTAGAATATAAATTTTCAGGTGAATGCGTTATTTATTTCGGTTTTTTAACATACTACACTAATTGGCGTTTTTGCGCCATTTATAAGAAAACCTACAGATTTTCACGTTTATAATTATAATATTATTCTTTTTATAGAATCTATAATATCATTTATAATCTCTCAGACCAATTATAATCTATACTTTAAATCATATTCGTGGAGACCTATAAATGGCTAATTGTTATGTACACCTAATTTAATCAGTTATCGTAAGTTGTTCGTCTTCATAAGAACGCTAAAAAGCTGTGCCCGGCGGTTAAACTTTGTAAATTATAGCCTATGTGTTATTCTGATACATATAAGGTATCCACAAAGTTTCTCTGACGTTATTCCTCGAGAAACTTATTTTTGGATGAAATGTAACCATGTCCAAAACCTGTACTTATGACAACTTCGGTGTAAAATTTCATGATGTTCGGTTGAGTAGTTACGGCGTCAAAGCGTAACAAACAATCTCATATCCGCATCTGTAGTGACTGGGCCTCTTGATTTCCTATCTGATGATATATGAGGCCCTGGGTTCAAATCCCAAGTCTGGCCATAACGTTTTGTGATTTTTCTGTAAAGAAAACAAATCTCAGTATCAGCCTGGTGTCTGGGATTTGGCGGTATTTATATTTACAAAGACATAGCTCCTAATTCTCTAATCTCCCCCTATCATTTCCCACTTATGGATGTTCAGCCTGCAGCGGCCCACTTACACTTGGAGTCCGTTTAAGGTTTTCCACACTAGACAAGCTAAGGCATGATGAGTTTCTGTAATTTATGGGTTCAAAAGATGTTTCTGTCTTCAGGCGTTCATGAGATTTCCGCTCTAGAGAGTAAAATCGATGTGGGTAGTTTAGAGTGAAATAATATAATATGAATATTTTGGTCTTCTACCTCAGTTGTTGTGATAATTGTTAACATAGCGACTTTCTCACAGGCCCTGGTTATCACAGTTAGCTAGGTTTTGCTTACTTTTTCTTTGATTATTCGTTCTGCTCAAACACGGGGAAAACTTAAACCACTATTATATAGCTACAAATCATACGTCGTCTTTTTCATCTATGTTTATTAGGACACTGTTACAGATATAGATGAAAAAAAATTGGTGGTAGCGTCTCCACAACTTGAAAAAGAAAGTGAAGTGAATAAACTGCCTAAATAAATAAACAATATACTCGCCATGTCACAGACCATTTGCTAACTTAATTGTATAAAAAAATGATTGAGATTTGAAACTAGACGATTCATTTAATCTACAATCAATTCCCGTCTTAAAGAACGTGTAGTACCTAGAGTTCGTGACAGATTCAAAATCGATTACGACCGGTTCGTGCGCTCTCGATACATTAATTGGAACGAAAACACTGCGCCTTCGACAAATATCTTAAATAAGATGCAGTTATTTTTTTTTGTGGCAAGGGACATGGCTCGTTAGGCCGCCACGCCTCGTGTCAGGCGCCGTGCGTGCGACCTGTCAGTATCAACGCATCTTCTCATTACTAACGAAATGGATGGGGAACACCGCGAGCGACTGACACGGCGCAGCTATGGCGTGCCAACTTCGCACCAAAAATAGTGTGACATTTATCATATGCTCATATTTAATTTTAATATTTAAAAGATAAGTGTGAGACCATTTATTTAAAGTATATTAAACTGTGACACCATTTAACAAAAGTGTCATCTCTATTATTATTATTTTATTTTATAATATTATAAACGCGAAAGTTTGTAAGTATGGATGTGATGTTTGTATGTGATGATTTGTTACTCTTTCACGTTAAAACTACTGAATATATTTTACATCAGAATAACACATAGGCTACAATTTATAACGATATTGTGAGAATTGTCCAAAATATGACGATAAGTGTCAAGTAAGTAGGAACAAATCTATCATTTGCGAGCTATTCTGGCCTGCCGTTAGAGGTACACATTCTACTAATATTATAAATGCGAAAGTTTGTGAGTATAGATGTATGTATGTATGTTTGTTACTCTTTTACGCTAAAACTACTTTAACGCGGGTAAAACCGCGGGGCGCAGCTCATTATTTTATACACAGCAATGGCTCGAAGGTGCCCTGCGAGATCGAATCAGAATGATTTCCATGCCCTATTTTCAAACTTTAGTAGCTTAGAACGTACTTTGGTGATAGAACGAAGGCCGCTGGGACACAAAGGTCAAAAAGGACTGGCGAATACGAACCGGAATACACAACGTGGGTAATCCTTCCACAAGGTAGACCGACTATCGTGCAACACTCGGGGGAAGCTGCTGTATGTGGACACCGCAAGATCGGCCATTGTGAAGATCCTCTCGGAGAAGGCATTTGCCCAGCAGTTTGCCTTTGATGATGATGTAGTCATATATATGATTTTACGGTAGGGTTTTATAGTAGTTTTATATATTTCATTTCATATAATTTATTTATTCATAAACAAGTTAGGTACTTGTATTTAAATGTACACAAAATTCCACCTTAATGACACTAAGCTTAAGTAAATTAAATTTGAACTACATCAACAAGATAAAAACAATAATAAATTTACATAATTTCTTATGTTAAATTTTTTTAATAAAATACCTACTATTAATTTTTCAATAACAATGAAATTATTAATTTATTTATATTGAATATATGTTTATAGATATAAATGCGATAGTATGTTGTTTGTGTTTAAACCACTTCAAAAGAAAGAGGTTATCAATTCTTCTGTATTTATTTTATTACATACAAAACAAGTACAGGAGAATTTCTGACTGTATTTCTCCGTTATTAGTTCTGATTTTTTTTATTTCTAAAAAAGTTCCAACTGCCTTTAACATTAAACCTGCAAAAGTAAATTTGTTTGCATTAAGTTTTAAAACAAATCAATAATTGTCGAGTGTTTTCTAAAATGTCAAACTGGCGGCGCGTCGCAACAGGTGTGTCGTGTAACATGATATTTAGAAACGTAATAAGCGGGAGGAATGAAAAATGTTGGAGCGGATAAAAGTGACAGGATCGCTGGTGACAAAAAAACGGCCAAGTGCGTGTCGGACACGTCCAAACACGAGAGCTCCATACGAGACTTTTAAAGATAAAGATACATTTATTTGTATGAAACATGTGTTACATTTTGACATGTGGTGTTACAATAATAGTAGTGGTATCAACATGTCCTGCCGAATCAGGCGTACAAATGACTTAGAATTTATATAAAATAGTTTGCCGTAATTTAAAACACAATAATTTCACATATTTGGCACCTATTATGCCACACTTATCTAGTAAAAAAATATTCACCCTTTTTTACAAAGCAATTCTTTAAATTTATTTTTGTATAGATTTTCTGTTAAAAAGGCGTTTTTTGAATAGAGGCCCTATATTATAGAAATACACACACTCTGGAAATTTAATTGTCTACGTATTACAGTTCTTGAGATAGAGCCCACTGACAGATAAACGGATCTGCGGAAAGTAGGGGCTCAGTAATACGGTTTCGTTCACACTTTGGGTACAGAATCCCAAAAACGTCTGATTTTTCGTAGAATCGGTAGCGAGGACGTGAGATATTTGTAGTAATAATATTAGTTCTATAGCGACTGGTGGCGCACTTCCATGAAGCTTAGCTCTTCTGGGAGGAGCTCAGCGGTGACATATTCATTGCTAATAATAATATCGAATTTCGGCCACGGCGGCCAGTCTTAATGGAGACTAGCCAATTGCGCAGGACATATAATAGTGCACATGTGTGTGCGCAAACACAGGCTCACTTTCTATTCCATCACTCTCATGATCCGATTGGACGACTAGATACACACCCGGAAAGAGTTCAGGTACAGGACCGACGGCTTTACGTGCTCTCCGAGGCACGGGGGTGTAATACCGCCAACTTCTAGACTTCGGGCTGACACTGAGAAATTTCTTTTTACGGAAACATCCCAAAATCACTTTTTGGGCTCAGACGGTCACCGTAGCCTAGTTGGTAGTGCTCCTGCCTACGAAGCTGGTGGCCCTGGGTTCGAATCCCGGTAAGTGCAAATATTTGTGTGATGAGCACGAATATTTGTTTCTTAGTCATGGATATTTTCTATGTATATAAGTATTTATCTATCTATATAAGTATGTATATCGTCGCCTGGTACCCATAGTACAAGCTTTGCTTAGTTTGGGGCTAGGATGATCTGTGTGACATTGTCCCTAGATATTATTATTATTATCTGGAATTTGAACCCTCACGGTCTGCGGTTGAACACGCTACTGCTAGACCCACGAGGCAGTCAATTAATTGCTAATAGAGCAATATAAGTAAAGCTAATAATATCGTATAAGTGTCACGCAACGTGCAGAGTGCGTGAGATTGGGTCTCCTTGCACGCGGCGTATGTACAACACTGGTATACTGTTCCCTCCATTATTCACGATAAACTTGTAAATGTCTGCTGCATGTCTGAATAAATAAATATTACAGTAAAATCTATTTAGAATTCGCTAGCTTGTCTATTTAAAGCGATTACCTAATATGGTTTCTTAAATTCCATTCCCTCGGAGATATAAAACTCTCGAATAATCGAATTCATTGAATTAATTCGTACGACATTTTACGACTTACATGGCTATGAGTATGTCTCCAGTTACACTAGCGTGTTCGGAATTTGAATTCGAAAAAATCCCATTCGATTTGACATCTTTGCGTAACGTCGATAAAATTGTCAAAGCAATCAATATGGCTGAGCTGAATCCATTTTGTCGACATTTTATTGTCATACGATGTTGAATATTCATTCTTCATTTAGATGGTTTGAATAAAATAGAGATACGCATGTCATGAGCCTAAAGCATTTTAAATAAACATGCGTCGCATTATTTTAATTGCGTAAGTTTTTTGTAAACAAAGATCCTGCAAAAGTCTATTACTGATTGACCAGTCAACTGATTTTTGTTCAGATTGTTTATTTTTTTAAAAGACAAACCGCACTAGTGAATTTAATCCCTGTGTCGCGGGGTACTTTTTAAACATATAATTGACGAACACAAAGTACATCCAGACTCAGAACAACTATGTATGGGTCACACAAATAGTTCTCCTGCGCGGGATTCGAACCCGGGACACGAAGCGGCGAGGCGACTGTCTTAGCCGCTGCGCCACACGTGCAGCTGTTGGTCCAGTGGCCCTGACTGTTAAGCTAGAGATCTTCGGTTCGATTCCCACACGGGACAAATATTTGTGTTCATGAACATATCTGTTCGTCATGAGTCTGGTTGTAATTATTTATATAAGTATGTATTTACAAAAGCAAAGTAGTATATGTAGTCTATCAGTTATCTGGCTTCCCTGATAAGCGCTGCTTAGTTTGGGATCAGATGGCCGTGTGTAAATAATGTCCCAGGATATTATTAACTAGACGGTCCCATAGACCCGCGTACTATTTCTTTTTACATGACATAGAACGTTGTAAGTCGTGGTAAATAAATAGACAGAAAACGGTTATGATAGTTAAGTATACATAATTTATTTGATGAAAAAGTCGAAATTTAGATATGTTTACGGTTTTTATCAATTCAATAAATAATAAATAAATATCTCGGAACAACTAATACATTGACATCTGATCCTAAACTGAACCTGTAATCAGATAACAGATAAACAAAGATACTTACATATAGGTAACTAAATACATAATTACATATTTTAGATAAATTACACCCTATATAGAACAAATAATCGTCCCATCACTCAAAGATTTGTCCTGGTTGGGGATCGAAACTGGGAACCCTGGCTTAGCAGTCAGAGACCTCGCTCGCCTATATGGTTCGGTGAAGCAGTGAAAGTCTACTAGGCTAATTTTAAACATCATGTTAAAACAATGGCTTCACCAGGTATAACTTTCCATTATAATCCCCAGAAGTACCCTTTCCTTTCCACCAGAAGATGGACGTGTATATTCATAGCTAATTTACCTAAATCAACCTAATTTACCAAAGTGACTCCATCAATCACCTATCTGTACTTATTTGTCGCAAAAGCTTCCAGAAATTGAATTGTTACACGACAAAGCGTCCTCACAATGACAGAAGCGATTCGTCAAATTGGCAGGTAAAATGTTTACTTAAGGACAATTACAGTTAAAAGCCCATGCCAAATTCCATCATAAAGGCCTACGAGGCGTGCCGTATCGCGGCCACGGCGTGCCATGAAATTGACTTTGTCACTGCCCATAAATCTTCTCGACAAAAAAAGGCATCCAGCGAATGCGTTAGGATTCACCCAGAGGATGTTTACACAACAAGAGATGCTTAAGGATTTTTTTTGCGACATTCTTTAGAAATCTTTATTACATGGATAGGCGCTTTCGCAAATTCTTTTGTTTGTAATTATGTAATAGAGATGTCAAAACTTTGCAGGTTTTTTATGTTTTAAATGGATGTTAAACCATAAATAATATTATTATGCCAACTTTTTTTTAAACTTGTATCTTATAATTTCCTTATGAGGCTTGGTTCTGATTCTTGTGCAAAACCCAAATTTAATAAATCAATAGGTATGTCATGCCTTCTGGATTGGAAAGTTAGCGTTGTAATTTAGAAAATATCTTAAAAGCCGCCGGATGATTTATATAATCCGTACACTGTCAGATACATCACGTAGTTTATCAGTGAAATCGATTTTAATTCCAGTAATATAATTTTATTTTCAAATCTGAACGGAGGATCGGAATCACAACTATATTTCTAAAAAGAAAAGCGATAAAATATAAAATTGCATTCCATTTGCAGCACACATCGGCTACTTTAAGAAACATTGGAAGATATAACGGCGGCGATGGTATCATAATTTTATTTCGCATACGAGCATCGTTGCCGCTCCGGCTCCAAGACATGCCCATTATTGGAAAAATATGATGTTTTTGGCTGAGCAATGAATGAATTAATATCGGCTGTGTAGTCAACGCTTTCTCTTGGAATGGTGCCAATAAATAGTAGAAGGCGAACTTTCCGCGAGTCGTGGTGCCATAACTCATGGCCCCGGATGGCTATAAACGTCACGGGACGCACTACCTAGCACTATCAATCCGGTTTTGCATCCACTATCGCGCGTCTCCATCTCCGGCGCCGCGCCATTTTGTGGTGTCGCGCCAAATAACTGAATATGCCGTAAATTTTTCGCATATCTACACTTTAGAGTAAAGAGGATTTGTAACCGCGTCAATTTATTCCAACTATTTGACATATAGACTTATCATCTGTCGGTTTTTAATGGAAATTCCCGATCATTGTTCGAATTCAAATTAGTTAATTAATAAGTATAACGTAAATAGTCATAGATGTAACGTACAAGAGTTTAATTTCCCTGTGAAGCTAAGCAAAGTGTAGCACACCAACATGCTAAAAAATCCCATAGAAGAATAACTACCAGCTAGTGTATATTGTATTGTATGGGGAACCAAATTTTTTTTCGTATTAACAAAATGGTTTTAATGGGTAGATGGCGCTCTATAGGTTCTATTCTCTATCTATGTTATAAATTGTATGTATATATATTATATATGCCTATCGAATTTCTTGTTAAATTAATCCAAAACAACCAGTCCTGTAACATGAATCCTAAATATCTATTAGTAAATCTCGATAATTTTAATCTCATAAAGTCTGTAGTCAAATTAAAGCAATAATCAATGCCATCATAATTAAAATGTTAATATTTTTACATCCTAACTTTACGCTTTTAACAATCATATCAAAAAATATTTGCTGCAGCGCACATGCATAGATTGAAATCTCCTGTCATTTTTTTAACTTCCTTTCCAAAAGGGAAAAGTAAGCAGATGGTACATTTCATTCTCTGCACTCAGTTCCATATAGAAAGACAAAACACAGTTTTAAAAAATAAATACGTTCACGGCAAAAGACAGTGTTGCCATATGAAAAAAATACAACAGGGCCGGGGTTGTCTGGGCAAAAAATGGAATCCGTATGGCGACTGGCAAACGGACTCTGCGGTTGGTTAGTTAAATTCATTTTACGATTGGCTGCAGGTTTGATATTGTTAGCTTAATAATGTGTTGGGTTTATTTGCGGCCGAAAAGCAATTAATTAACTAATTAGTAGCTAACTTTATTGGGCGATTGGATGTTTATAATATAAACTAGCTATTTAGTTGATTGTGTGCATCGATTTGGTTGCAAGAATAGATTTAATGCATTGTTATAGCTATCTCAAGAGCTCCTTAAATCGAACGATTAAAGTTGTTTAACAAATGGAGTTGCGACACTAAAATTCACATTATTAGGTCGTAAAATAAGAGAGGTTATTTGGCTATTCTATTTGTTTGAAATTATCTAACAGTTTTAATTACAGGACCAATCCAGTTCGATAAACTAATGAGCTAATAATTATAATAATTAATTGCAGTTTCAACTTCGGGTTTGAAATTCAAACAACACAAGTCTTTCAAACAGCATAAGACTTGTTAACCGAATTCAAAATGAGGCGGACTTTTTTGGCTTTTAAAGTTAATAATTATTCATCAGGTTAGCCGAATGATGCCTGCTGGAGAAATGTCAAATGTAATTTACCTTTCCTTAAACATTTCACATCAAATAAAAAATTAATAAACTCAATCGGTTTAAAAAATTGCGTCATAAATACTCGTAGTCGCCATAAATATAACTAGTAGAATTAATAAACGCCTTATTTTAAAGTCGATTAAAATATACAACTGACTTCAACTTTTGTATAAAACAAATGATTTGTATCGAGTGATAAAATATTATCGAAATCTGATAAAAATATAAGATAGATTGGAGATAAATCAGACGTTGAAAAAAAAACATGCCCTAGAAAGATAACGTCCTCCTTTTCTGAAGTTAGTCAAATGTAGTTGTTACTCTATCATAATGGCTACGTGCTCAATTAGTGTATGTCTAAATGACACAGCATCTCACACAAAAATCTTAAATTTTTTACATCTCATTAAATAAACACAACAGTGACTTACAATCGAAAGCTAAAAATACAAACGTCACAAAACATGTCCTCGATGATTTATTTAACACGATATTTATGTACACCCGACAGGACGTGAATGGTGTCTGCTCCTTTTAGTTTACATTACATGCCAAGTTTAAGACCACCATATAGACTATCTTTATCGGCACGCAATAGAGTTGAAAACCGAGAAATTATTGTTAAACATTAAAATTGTCTTTTAAGAGTCAACAAACTTAAATTTGCGGCTGAGTTTTCTAGTAAACAGCAAGTTTTATAACTGGTCTCACTTTTTAAGTGATACACGTTAAGATTGTCAAGTTTATCTGGGAGTGGGTGGTTACAATAGGTGCGCGTGGGCACACGGGTGCGCGTCTCTTGGAGTCTCACCTCTGTTTTATGACGTACATTATGCATGCAGATTTCATTATAGATTAAAAATTATAAATAGTCGAAACGATCGTAACAACGCCTTGGAGCCGATTAGTGGAACTTTGATGAACGATTTGTGGGTATTTTTTAATAATCGTCTGCCATGTGATATTTTATCAGTAATGGAGGTTGTAAATATTAAACAGGCAATTTATTCGGTGTGTCCAGTTTATGGAAGTACAAGCTTCATGCTTGCTTGTGGCTATGTACTTTAAAAACTTTTTCTATATGTTTTTCTTTTGGTAAGATAAGGGAGTACACTATAAATTATGTAGTTAACAGAACAGGGTTGCATGTTAACGTGTTTGTAGATCTTGTAGATAGTAAATTTAACTTTATTTTGCATTTGGATTTACCAATCCAAGAACTGCAATTTTGGGTTGGTTTAACACCAATAGCGACTTTTGTTCGTTGTATGATCTTGTTTTCTCTTTATATAGAAAGAAAGAAAGAAAGAAAAAAGTTTATTAGACACAAGGTATAATGTGAATTTGGCGTTTTGAAGCAGCCTATAACAGCCACCGCTTTAGGAAGTGATAAGATCTAATAGAATAGAAAAACGTTTATTTCAAATGCTCATATTTAGTTATTATGTTACAACAATATTATCTTATAACTGTGCTGGTAGTGTGAGTCTCTTACAATTATTATTATATTACTTATAATATATTATGTGTTTTAGCATAGGGCAGTCAAACCTCGAAGCAATGACTTTCAGAATGATGTTGCTGGCATCCCGCAGACGCAGCAGCTAATGATCTGCATAGTTAATATCACATAACACAAGTCGTTTTAACTAATTATTTATTTAATTTGTTTATTTTGTCGTAATAATTCAACAGCTAAAATCTGCTAATTTGGCATTTTTCAAAGTTTGTAACGCGACTTGTTTCCATGAAGACAGGCCGCCGAGGCCGAAATTCGGCTAGGAGGACATTATTATTGTCATTACAGCTAGATGAAGTGAAGTTAATATATTTATTAACTTCACTTCATCTAGCTGTAATGATACTAAATACTAAAATAAGCGCATGCTTTCGCGCGTACATTCCAAGAGTGAACCTGTCTGTCTCATTAGTCTTTACTATCTTTGAAACAAAAACAAATTTCTATATCCACATTTATAATTGTACACCAACAGAGCGCGGAGCTAGAACTTTCCTATGTGTCTTTTTACGTAAAGAAAATGATTCAACAGACAAGAATTTGAACACAATAATATTTTGTACATGTGTAGGTACGCTGTGCAGTGGGTGGCGCATCATGGTCTGTTTCTATAAGCAAACAAACTGCGCCTGCGCAGCCCTTCAGAAATTGATTGTCATCGTTGATGGTTAGTGGTCTATCTACTATTGTTTTGTGTTGCAATGAACTCACGTGGGTTGTGTCTCTACCTGAGATAATATTCCTTTTCAATTTATTCGGTATCTAATGGAAAATATGCGGAAGGAGAATAGGCGGTGTTTTATACTGCTGAAATTATTAATATTACACATTATAATAATTGTAATTATTCTTCATTATTAAAAGTATATGCGCTTTTAACCAGTTGCATTCAGCGGTGCTTATGTGATCGGTGGAGTAAAGCACCTAGACACTCGGTCAGTCCATAGATTACACAAAACAAAACAATATAATACCGACCTGTTAACATAAACAATAATGTTGAATATAATCTAATCTAAACTAACTGGATCCGTTCTACTATGTCAAAATATCTTTGTATTATTATTAATATAATAACTAATAAGTTATTATATTAATAGTTGTTTCAAACATTCAAAATTTCTACTTTACGCTGACGATTTAAAAGTTTATAAAACGATTAAAAATTATGCCGATTGTCATCTACTTCAAGAGGATCTAGACCGATATTTAAGTATTTCCAAGTGTGTTAGCATTTCTTTTACAAAAAATAAAGTAATAATTCCTTCTCGACATAATATAAATAATGTAATTTTAGTCAAATCATGCACTGTACGCGATCTTGGGGTAACACTGGATGATAAACTGCACCTTGATCAACACATTGAGTCAATAACGAAAAATGCATACCGAATGTACGGCTTTGTAATGCGGTCCACCTTAGAATTTAAGAAGGCGAGCACCTACACCTATCTTTACAAATCATTGGTAAGACCTCAACTTGAATATGCAGTCATTGCATTTGCCAACCACGCCAAAAGGAAATGATCATATAGGTGGCACAAATTAAACGAAATTATACCCTGATGAAGTCCAAACGTATTCCCACACATTTGTAACATTTAAAATATAATGTCCGTCCGACCCGCATCCTCGACATAGTTGGAAAACAAAATGCCGTGTGTTTGTTTTTGTTGTCCTAAACGCATTCGTCATGGCTCTGAGTGATGCCACCCCTTTCTTATGGGCTTAAGGTTCGTTTACATTCGATCGCTTGTATTTGTTAGTATTATTGCTCGGTTTAAATTCTCTTTAGGCCAATTGCGGTCTCTTTTTTACACAATTTAGCTAGTTATAACATTTGACCGGCCTAGCTAGATTAGTAACTAAATAATTACTAACATAGATTAAATATTTATTCCAAATGATTTAATACAAACCGACTAAGTCCATGCCGAATATCTGAATAGTCAAATGTAGCTAGGATTATGGATTATGTATATGTGATTTTGCCAGCGTTAAACTTTATAAATGATGGCCTATGTGTTATTCGGATATATAAGCTATTTTATTACAAAGTTTCAAAATCCGTCTGGTAGGTTTTGCGTGAATGAGTAGGTAACAAACTTTCGCTTTTATTATATTGGTATGATGTGATAAGTGCACTCAAAAGGTATAAATTCATATCATAAATTGAATCGTTCGGCGGGGATTGAACCACCACAATGTAGCATTCCATGATAGGCGTTCTGCCGATAAGTAACGCAGGATACACACAAGCAGATCAATTTGACCGGCCTGTTCGTCTAGTGTTTAGTGACCTTGACTGCTGCTGCTGCCCCGCCCAGGACAAATCTTTCTGTAATGAGCACGATTATTTGTTCTGTGTGTAATGTATCTCTAATATTTAGAAATATATGAGTCAGTATGTTTATCAGTAGCTTGCTTACCATAGTAGAGGTTAAATAATAAATAAATAAATAATATATAGGGACAATGTCACACAGATCATCCTAGCCCCAAACTAAGCAAAGCTTGTACTATGGGTACCAGGCGACGATATACATACTTATATAGATAGATAAATACTTAAATACATAGAAAACATCCATGACTCAGAAACAAATATTCGTGCTCATCACACAAATATTTGCACTTACCGGGATTCGAACCCAGGACCACCAGCTTCGTAGGCAGGAGCACTACCAACTAGGCTGCGGTGATCGTCGTGAGGTTCTGCGTAGTTAGGGATCAGATGGCTGTCTGTTAGTTGTCCCAACATATTTATTTATTATTATACAGTGGCCATCATTTTAACAGCTATAACTTGAACTTCAGTCGTTTTTTAACATGATGATTGCTGGTAGCCTAGGAGGATTTTGCCGCTTCACGAGACAATAGAGGATCCAGCCGTGTCACAATTCAATGTATAAACTAAGTAACCTGTACCAGAGGACACCAACTTTGGGATTCAAACCTCAGGATCTCAGGGTGGATGAGAGGGTTGGTATCCATGGTAATTTCAAGTCATAGAGAAAGATGTTTGGAGCGGCGTTAATTGTCGTACTTATGGCCAATGAGGACCTAAGATATATCGAAATAATTATTAAGCTCAATTATTAGATCAGATTAAGCTCAATGGTTTTTCAATAGACTGGATCGAGGATTGTAGCCATATTGTAATTGAATTCCTACTTAATTAGGTTTAAACTTAAAATTAAAATATAATTTTGAATGCAAAACGTTTAAAGTATCGAAATAGTTATGCAACATTCAACTAGGTCCCTACAATTGCATTCACGCAAGCTCGCCACGGTCAATTGACTTTTAAACTTCCAGGAATTTCGTACTTTTGGCATTATACGGTGCAATGGAATGCTACTAGTAAACTATTGGCTTTCTCAAGGGTAAAATACTAATGTAAAATAAACTTTACACACCCATTGTGAACAAAGATTGAAGATAATCGAACGAAATCGGATATTCACGTAGGAGTTAAGTTTAGGACTCCATTTTGTCAACGTCACGTTGAGTTGACAAGTTGGGACCTTCTAAAGTAACGTTGTTATGTGTCATTGTTGGCTTGTAAGTTTTATTAATTCGTTTTGTTTGGTTGAGAAACCTTTCGGTGTCCATTATTATTATAATTATGTTTATATTCTAACAAAAGAAACAATTACTTGATCAAATATAAGTCATGTTTGAATACACTACTTGTACCTAGAATTAAATATATGCATAGTTAATTTGTAATACCTAGTATACATGATAAAGATAAAGATGCATTTATTTGTATGAAACATGTGTTACATTTTTTACATGTGGTGTTACAATGATAGTTATAGTGGTATCAACATGTCCTGCCGAATCAGGCGTACAAATGGCTTAAAATTTATATATGTAAAATACTTTGCCGCAATTTAAAACACAATAATTTCACATATTTGGCACAATAGACTTATCTAGTAAAAAATCATTCACACTATAGTACCCTTTTTTACAAAGTGTTCCGACTATTTAAAAGCAAATTAAATATATAGTTAGTTTGGAATACTATACATGTTCAGACTATTTACAAGCGCTCTTTAAAGTCTATGTGGGTAAAAACCGTTTTTATTAATTATATAATCAGTCTACAGTTTAATATTTTTTATTATTTTCAAAAGAAAAGTAGTATATGTTGAATTACAGTTACGTGGTTTCCACAGTACAAGCTCTGCTTAGGTTGGGATCAGATGACAGTATGAGTATAATGACCCTGGATATATTTTTTATAAACTAATAACAAACAAGTAACATTTGCAAACCAATATGGTAAAATGTGAACAGAACATTAATGTAAAACTACCACCACAATGTACACATAATTAACAAAGAAAATTTATTAAAATTTATTTAACAATAAATAATTAAATATTTTATTTCTCTTTTCAAAGTTTATACAATGTGTTGCTTTAGGAACAATTTCTCAACTTAATAAAAACTAAACTAAACTAGGCGCGAGACTTGTATGACAAATGCCTAGTAACCAATTTGTGTGTGCACATTCAGCATAATATATCCTGCGTATTTTCTCCTGAAGCACCTTTATTATTTTTATTGTGTCTGTGTTTAGAAGAAACCAAAACAAACAAAACTAAAGTTATGACATGACAAAATCACTTAATATTTTCTGTGACAACTTAAGAATTCCGTTTCCAAAACAATAAAAAATGCTGTATACAAAGGGTGCACTAAATCAAACGCGCTGGCTGTACAGGTAGAGACGAGAGTTATTAGTGAAAGGTACAGGACGTTATAAATTTGAAGAGGCTCCGGGTGACGTTTAATAGATTCATTAATACCCCACTCAGGGGAAGCACCTACCATCGACGCACGTCTTGTTAGGCAAGCAAGTACAGCCTCGGCCGAAGGTTACCCTATTGATGATTCTATTATACGTGTTCAGGTATTCCTTGGGCTTGTTAAATAGCGTTAAGATAGATAAATATTCATCAATTACTAAGCTATTTGCTATCGAGGAGATGTAGGTTGTGTTTGTAAATGAATACGTCTTATTGAAATGTAATTGACTATAAACTAATCTACGAAGGTTAATGGAAATAGTTAAATTAAAGGAGGTTGTCATTATTGTACTCGATTTCTCAGTTGTTTGTGAACTAAACTTGATAATTCTTCATTCAGTAAGGGGGTTATACGGGCGGGAGGATGGCGCTAATTAGAATACAGCTTAAATAAACTGATATTTAGCGGAATTAATACAGCATATTAGAGGCATTGGTTAAAATTAACGTATTCAAAATTCACTAACTTTTGGTACCAAAATCAGCGATATTAATCAAAAATGTAAACAATGGGCACATTTTCCGTTCTTCTTTGTAAGCAGACGCAAAGACACGTGTTAATATTGTAATCTATATCATTCTCTCGCAGACTAAATCCTATTAATGTTGACATTTCTTATTGTTGCTTTTCCATTTCACCAAATTTTCAAATCACAAGGCACCAAAAAAGTTACACTTCAATAAAAAAATGAACAAAAATACACTCGAATTGGTAACCTCTCTTTCCTGAAGTAAGTTAATACGGATGGGTGTTTGTATTTTTTTCTGTTTAGGTGCAAATGTCAATACCGAATATGTCCCTAATTTATTCCTATAACTTCAGTGTCATGGCAATATCCAGTCCCGTACTAAATTGAACTCAACGCGATCCATAGTAGCGGATCTATTAGTTTTGCCGGCATCAATTTACATGGAAATTAAAGTGTTCCCGTAACGAGATTTTATTAATTGAGTCAAAGGTGAGGCTAACGAACTACCCGCGTTTGTCTGCAACTGGAATTATGAACGATAGTTGTTATTACATCTATTAATTAGAGTTAAGTAATGCATAATGTTTAGGAAAAGTTGGGGTAGTTAAACAATATGTGTTTAGAACTTTCCTAGCTATCATATGCCCATAATCATACACAAACGCAGGTAATAAGAATCTCGGCTCGGACCTAAAAGTGATTTTGGAGACTTCTGTAAAGAACATTTCTCTGTATCCGAGGAGAAATTAAACCACGTTGGCGGTCACCATTTCAGCAGATAGCCGTGAGCGATTTTAACATAGTTAAATAATGTATACGTTTAAATTTCAATGTTTTTGTTAAATATGATGGTTGTTGCACGGTAGCTTGATATCAATAAAATAAGCCCACATTTATTGAAGGTTTGGATTTGAATTTAGCCAGCAACAGTTCCAGTTTCTCGATTTTTAGTATTGTTTTCCTTTTCACACGTATCCTTGCAAAAAGAGACAATCTCGAACGTAGGTCCCCACGATACAGGGATTAAATTCCCTAGTGCAGGCGATTACCTTTAAAAGAAATAAATATATAGCAGAAAATTTTATAATTAAATTAATAAATGTTATTGTAATTCATAACGTTTTTTTAAAACTTGGGATCATTATGTCCAGGATCACAGCACTGACCACATAATGTTTTATGCAGCTACTGAATACGTGCGTAGTCTGTTAATTAAAGATACTTCATAATTACATTTTGACTTTATTACCAAGTACCTACTCCGACATTTATAACAATTAAACATCGACTAGAAAACAAGTCATAATATTCGAGTTTTCTTGAATGGAGTAACTTTATTAAAACATACTTTATTCAAGCAAATGCAGCGTAGTGCGTGAGATACTACTCAGTTACCGAGTACTAACGTTACTTGTAAGTATCTCCGTCTGTATAGAAAAACACGCACAGTCCAACACACAGAACATGCATCTGCATGAACGCGCGTGGATGCAGTTTCTGTGTGTTGAACTGTGCGTGTTTTCTATACAGACGGAGATACTTACAAGCAACGTTAGAACACGCACTCACGCACTCGCTGCATCATGTGGGGCAGTGTGCCAATCGCCAAACAGTACAATTCGTTTAACTTGTTTGAGGCTATGTGAGATGACATCATATTCAGGTTTCCTTACAATGCTTGCCTCACTGTTATAAGTACGAGGTAATTAATTTCTAATGGACACATAATCTGAAGTCAGTGGTGAACCCACTGACTTCAGATGACTGAATTTGAGTTTGTCTTCACAGTGCAATAGACCCATCACTATGCTATCTCGTACTAAAAAAATATCACTTATATTCTTAACTAGCTGTGCCCGCGACTTTGTCCGCGTGTTAATTAGTTGATTTAGTTTTTTAGTAAAATACAATACTTTTTCTAAAATAAAAGTAGCCTAAGTTACGCCTTATTACATCAGCTACCTGCCAATAAAAGTCCCGTCAAAATCGGTCCAGCCATTTCAGAGATTAGCCGGAACAAACAGACAGACAGACAGACAAAAATTGTAAAAAATTTTATTTTGGTGTATGTACCGTATATATATTCATATTTATGTAGTAAAAACCGGCTATTTCAATATAACAAACAGACACTTAAATTTTATTTATTTGTATAGATATGTGGAGAACGTGGCAAATATCACAATATTATCCCGTGGGGGGTGTAGAGGTCTTCTTCGAATATCTATTTCTGAGGACTATGATGATCATACTGCGATCGCCAACAAAAGAAATCCCCCAAAGATAATTCTTGGGGGAGGATTTTGTTCAGCAGTGGACTTTTAGCTGTTATGATGATTATTCTAAATATTTGTTATTGTTATGTAATATAAGAAGAAACATTCTCGAGGGGCGACCACGAAGACAACGAAGACGTAGCGTGAGCTCTCCCCCTACAAAAGGGACTGATGATCTTGTGAGGATCGCTGGAAATCGCTGGATGCGGATAGTGCATGACCGGCATTTTTTGGGGATTTGTAGGGGAAGCCTTTTTCCACCAGTGGTCGGCTTCCGACTGATATGATAATACAATAAAAATATACTAATTTAATAACTATAACCACCATATAATAACAAAGATGTTACTTACATTTTTAATGGCGGCTAAAGACGAAAAGCAGTTTGCGACCTGTGAACAAATAAAAATAATTTAATTAAGTATTGTACATTTATAACACATTTTATGGTTTGTATGACACTATCCAATTAGAGGTATACAGGTTAATCGCTCACATTAAATGCTTACATAATGTACGTAATGTAATTTTAGAATTGCAAATGAATATGGTTCATCAAGGTTGAATGAACATTATGTTAAGGGATAATAATTAAATAGATGTTTGTATTATTATTTCTATATTCATTTAATATCCTAACGTTTCAATAAATCTTATAAGTACATATGGTAATGGTCAGTAGGACAATTATTGTAAACTAAATCACGAATATATTTTTTGGCCCAGTGGCTAAGACGGCTTGGCGCTTTGGGTCCCGGATTCGATTTCCGAGCAGGACAACTATGTGACACATAAATAGTTGTTCTGAGTCTGGATGTACTTTGTGTCCATCTATTATATGTTTGTAAAATACCCCGCGTCACAGGGATTAATTTACCTACCCTACCTATATTTTTTTAAAGACAACGTCCGTAAGTCTTTTATTTTAAGTATTCTAATTTCATAAAGGAATTACATACCTAAATCGGCGGCAGAAACTCATAACTATATAGGATTACAATAAACTTTATATCTCCAATCTCAAATATTGAAACATTATCCTCAACCGATTAAACTGTCATAAATACGCCGTAATCGTTACTCTATAAATTCCTAAACGTGTACTTTATGATTGTCGATTCCAAGTGCGTCGTTGGACGTCAAAAACATAATTTTAGAGGTCTTCCATTATCCCCCGGCTCGAGCAGCTGTCCCGCAGCGGGACGCCATTTTTTCGACCATAAATATCAATTCTCACAAGCCAACAAAACGCATTCGTATTTATTTAGGCGTCACAACTCGTGGTGTCTCGCAGGGCACGCATTTGGGACCACTTCCTTTTCCTTTTGCAAATAATCTATTATGTTCATGAATGAGTCGTAAAGGTGTGATTTATAATGTATTTAACTCGTAATGTTGCTATATTTATTATTCGCGTTGAAGAATCAAATGATTTTATTTTATGGTGCAAATTGATGTTACCGTGAATGCAAATTAAAAATATATATATATAAGTACAGCTGTAAAATATAATAAAATTGTGTTTTATTTTTGTGATTACTTGCTAAATGTGTCTGTTGAAGGTAGATATTGCTGGATAATACTAGAACAGATTTAATAAACGAGTTTTTTATATTCTCGAAATAAAATGGTTGACTCGACTATAAAAACTTAATAGTCAATCTTAAGGAGAAGTTCAAAAATAGAATTTTATTGTTGTTGGAACGGTGATATAACTCGGGCATTTAACTGTGGCCGTTCGGTAGTACATAATATTAATGACTTAGTTAAAGTTTTAAGTGTCGGAGCAAGTTGGCCGGTCGGCGAGTGGTAAGTAATTGCTGAAGTAACGCCGGCTATAGGACCGATTCACCACTTAGCTGAGCTAACACAATTAGCTTTAAATCTATTGAATGGCCACGGAGTTATGTCTTTAATGGCTTTAACTTTATAAACTTTCAAGTGATTTATTTTTCTTGCGAACAACTTATTGTTTTCTTTGAGATATTTATATCAAGTCGTAAAGATGTTACCCTAATTGCTTGTTTTACTTTCATCTTTAATTTATGTTTTTCTTAATTTTCTTTGGTCTTTAGCTGAACATTGACAAGAGATATACGGAAAGAAATTAATTATTGATAAAAATGTGATGTAGGCCATTCTAAGTGAGCTGGTACTCAAGTTCTAAGACATGTGAATCATGCACTTGCTTTAAGTTAGAATCTATGCGGCCAGTACGTCCTTGTATATTAGAAATAGTTTTTAAATGCACCGATTATCTTTCCCCTCGTACAGTTTTGGCCCTGTTATTTTACGTGCCTACTGCTTAAGGTCTATTAACTTAATGTTTTAATAATGAATATAATTTGTTTAGTCGTTTGTTTATCTTTGTTTTTACTTAATTGTACGTTTACTCATTCCCTTGTATGTGAATGATCTGAAAGTAAAACAATGCTAAGTATTTGAAATAGGCTTCTGGCGTGATGCTTATTGCCGAGGTTTGTAACGGTACGTAAGAACTCGGCGAGATTAAGCATATAGATGGGTTTTCCTATAAGTAAACTTTTATGGTATCCAGGCAACAGAGCTAATAAAGCTATCGTTCCTTGTTGTAGTCATGTAAGAGGTTTACAATTACAATAATCATAATCCCAGTATCATAGTTGTTGAAGCCGCCCAACAACTATGATACTGGGATTATGATTATTGTGATTTAATGTATAATTGATTTAATTTTAAGTTATGTTAATGAAGTGTATGTAACCGTAATTAAAATCGAGGGATGATCGATAAAAAATTAAAATTAATCGTCATAAATCGCTAGTAGCGATCGTTCCATATATACAACTCTTGTCCTTCTACATTAGTAGTTTTAAAACACATATTAAACGTATACTTAGTGCTAGGGGTTATTACACCACTAAAGAGTACATCGATGACAAAGACGTCTGGCTCTCACTTCCTACCTGCACATTGCTCGCTGGAGATCTTGTAGCCATATAGACATGACTGATCTGCTGTGTTACGTGAACTATCTGTAAATGATTGCTATCATATACTTAATTTAAAATTATTGACTCTGTCTCAAAATGAATAATGTTATCGTTTCGAAGTTTTTCTTTTGTATACCTAAATATAATCTAAAATAATAAGCATTCAGACAACCGATCGAGCATATATCGTGTTTGCCTACTAAATAATTACTCTAATTGGAGCAAATCCCGTGTTCATGCCCGCTTGAGTATGTTTCGCCGGACCGTCTCAACTGGGTCGTGTTGAAACCGGTAGTAGATGAACCCACTGAATTTGTTTCGCTGGGTCTTCTCAGTTGGGGCACATCGGATCCGGTGGTAGCATTAAAGCGCGACCGTCGTTATTAACACAAGGTCCGTCATAATAATAATACCTTTAATATAGACTGAACCATTGACAATATGAAGTAAAAATATTAGACTTAAACTAGATAATTAAACATAATCTCTTGACAATAACTTGATACGAGCTAGCTAAATATCATTTCAATAATAAAATAAATTTTGTAAATGTTTTCATACAAGATGTAAGTACCTAAATATCTATGTTACTAGAAATAATATCTAATGTATACAACTATATTACTACAAACATGTTCTGACTATTTACAAGCGCTTTTTTAAAGTCTACGTGAATAAAAACCTTTTTTATTTTATTTATTTATTTTACATAATATGTTAAAATCCTGATGATATACAAGGATATATATTATTATATATACAAGGTAAACCAAAAAGATGTAGGATTTTAAAACCACTGGTTGGAACTGTATGCAAAAGCGGTGCGCAGTATGTGCATGGGGTTAATTCTTGGTCATGTTATGAGATATTGTCTGTCCGGAACGTTACTTTAAATTTGACGGTTGTAAACGAGATGCTAGTAAGGGTCCACCTAGAGCTCCAGATCTAACACTATACGACTTTGTCTGTAGGGGTACAAGACTAATCGAGTATACTGCAATAATCTAACCACGATTGCCTAGTTGTAGACCAATATCTAAGAAGTTATGAACGCTATTCCGTGCCCTGGCACATTAGACAAATTTAACTAATTTGAAGTTCGTATTTAAGAGCCATTTCACGTTTTCGCGCGATATTCTAAGATTTTGGGCTCCTATATTACCATCTTAAGTAATACCCAGAAATTATTGAATACATGTTAAATATGGAAAAATCGTTTTTGTTGACGTTTAATGTATCACATTTACCAAAAATAATTTGCTTGTTCTGTAGTGATTCATCTCCCACAACCATTTTAATGTAAAATCGCCGCAGAGTCAATTTCGAAGTCCTGTATCTAGCAATAATACTTATAAACTAAGCTAAAAAAATACATTCAGCATGAGACATATATTTTATTCGTCGTTTAATGTAACAGATTCTTGAATTTTGTTACCATTAATTAGTAAAAAAATAAATCCTTACACCAATTTTAAGTTTATTTTTTAAATTTCATATTGATTTTTGGTTTAAATAAAGCGTAATTACTAAAATAAAATTATACCAAAATAAACTATGTTCTTTGTAGAATTGAATTCTACAGTTTTTTTTTTAAATATTTGCAATTAATTTGTCATAATATCGATTTGAACATCAGTTTAAACTACAATAAATTACGATACACGAGCGAGTGGGCGCCGATTAGTACGGCGCGCGGCGCGAGCGTAATCATTTTGTGAAATGGCTCTTAAGCCGTCTGTAGCGTAACGTATCTGGATGATGCTTTTAAATCCTAGATTATTTTAATCTAAATATAGTTTGTATACTAATATTGCTTTTTTAATGAAATATTCATATCCATTTTGATTGATTCACAGAAGTAAGTCTGCGACATAGTATGACCGCTTACCTATACAAAGTCACTTGCTTTCTGCCGCCATATAGAATTTTATGCAGCGATTTGCAACTCGTCTGCCAAGCGTGGCGATTATGAAATTTAATTATCCTTCTATATATCTCGTTCTATATATTCCTATATATAGAACGAGTTTTATAATAGATAGGCATTTTTGCAATAAATTGTCTACAGTCCCAGACAGTAATAAAATTTAATAAAATTGTGATAGTTATGAATACAAAGCGATGCGAACCATGTTCGACTTAAATAACTGGAATGTCTACCACTAAATAAATATTCGTTTTCTTTATAAGTAATGAGTAAGTAGTAATTTAACTGGCCTGTTGTTAAGTGGTTAGTTACCCTTCACGCTAAGACAGAGGTCATGGATTCGATCCCCACCGAGAACAAATCTTTGTGTGATTAGCACGATTATTTGTATTGTGTCTGGGTGTAATTTATCTATAACATGTATTATGAATTCTTATGTATGTTTATCAGTTGTCTGCTTGCCATAATACAGGGTCTGCCTAGTTTGGGATTATATAGCAGTGTGATAGTTGTCCCAAGGTATTTTGAAGTTATACTTCTTTTGGCGCGATGGAGAAAAATGATGAGAGTGAATTTTTACGATGCGCGCGCACACCGACACCAAAAAAATTAACAGCATGAAGTTAGTTCTAGGTGGTATGAAAATGTATGAGAGAGAATTTTTACGATGCGCGCGCATCGTGCGCGCGCATCGTAAAAATAACAGCATGACGTTAGTTCTAGGTGGTATGAAAATTGATAACTATGTTCAAGTTGTATATTAAGAAGTATAACTTCTAACGCGAGTACATAAGTACACACAAGTTGTTTTTTTTTTTAGCCTCGCTTTCGGTCTCTATAAACTGCAGAGTATATTTAAGAGTTATAATGTCACACACACTCTCCTATAAAAAAAAAACAATTTTTTTGAACCTTCAACCAAGTCTTCGGCGGTACTGAGATGGTAAGCCTAGTGCGGGAGTTGTTTTTTCATTTAAATATGTATACATAAGTAAAGACTTCAGTTGTACATAGAAGTAAATAGTTCAGTATAACTTTAGCCCATACACTGCCGGTAGTCTGCACCAGAGTGTACAGCAATACCCGCAAATCCTTTGCACGATCCTTGACGTACAAAATATACATTTATATGTTCGTAGTTTGACCCATTCACCCGTGTAGATAGTATGACCACAGTATTATGAGTTAACGAACAGTAAAATACGTGACACATAATTAAATGTCATATCTTTAACTGGTTCATAACAATACAATATATTGCACAAAATTGCAATTGAAGAGCGATTATTAATCAGCTGGTTGTGGTCGTAAGTTTCGTGACATGACATGTAGATATACATCTAAAGTATAAATATTTTTTTTCTTATATTAAGCCTATATCTGTGTCCCACTGCTGAGCAAAGGCCTCTCCCTTGGTTTTTCAGATTTCCCATTCTTTCGCAATTTTAGGCCAGTGATTACAAAATCAAGCCATCTTCTTTTGAGCCTAACACGTGACAGGCCGGTGACACAGTATTACGAACTAAAAATATTAATTTAAGGCTTGAGTTGTTTTTAAATGTAGTTTTGCTACATATTTAATGGATGGCCCCTTAATTGCAGCTGCCTAAATAGAGAAATACTATACTGTATTCTAGCTTGCTATGGTTACACAGTTTCAGCATTCTAGCTTAAGTTGTACAGTTCCTCTACTGGTTGATCTCTTTTTCTCTGTGGTACGTACGTCTAGCCACAGTAGGTATCCTACATAGCCGGGGGACGAGGCTGGTTATCGCTTGCCCGGCGCCTCGGCTACAGATAACAGTATAAATAACGTTTGTATAACACAGTTTTGTTATAGACAATGATTATTAATTATACCTCTAGTCTAAGATGAGAAAATCACAGTGACTGAGAAAGTACATCTTACAAATACTAAGCTACACAACTACTTACTAAAACTAAACAAACAAACTTATTGGCTTTGTCTAAAAATGAATTATATAAAAAATAAAATAATAATAAAATAAAATAATAGTTTATTTCTCTCTTAAGGGTACATGCATTGGCTTTAACAGTTTCATCATCATCATCATATCAGCCGAAAGACGTCCACTGCTGGACAAAGGCCTCCCCCAAAGATCTCCACAATTGCCGGTCTTGTGCTATTCGCATCCAGCAGTTTCCAGCGACCCGCACAAGATCATCGGTCCATCTTGTAGGGGCCTGCCCACGCTGCGTCTTCCGGTTCGTGGTCGCCACTCGAGAACCTTTCTGCCCCAACGGCCGTCGTTTAACAGTTTAGGATATAAAAATTGAGCTTATGTTAGACCTTTGAGAGAGCTGGAGTCTGTACTAGGCTCGAGACCTGTATGTCAAATCTCCAGGCTTTCTCCAACTTGCATAGGTACAAACTAGTAGCTGTTAACAGTTAGACAGTGCCACAAGTACAATTAATAACGGTGGTGAATAAAGTGTATGAATGAGATTTATGTTGTCTTGAGTGTATGTTTTATATTAATATATACGTATAATTATAATTGTTTGATGTATTTTCCTAAAAATAAGAAATAATAATAAATCTATCTTTAATAAAAAGATCGAGCAGATATTGTATTCACCTACTAAATAATTGTATTAAGTGGATGGATCACTTTATTATGTTTCTCCAGACAGTCGTTTGGGCCAAGTTGAAACCGGTAGTTAATGAACCCACTGAGTTTGTTTCGCTGGGTCTTCTCAGTTGGGGCGCATTGGATCCAGTCACAGATTACTCATATTTAGATCAGCAGATATCAGATATTAAGGGTAATCTGTGGATCCATTGGAAGCATTAAAGCGCAACCATGCATGCAAGGACTGTCATAATAATAATGTCGAATTCTTACCTCAATATAGACAGAACCATTCTGAAAGGATGTAGTTAAATATACCTATCTAAAACTATAGGTTGGCTAAATCAGTTGGTACTAAAAACATTAAATAACCTGTTAAAGGTAGTTAGTTTTTTTTTTTTTTTTTAGTTTAGTTTAGTTGCATGAATAATTTGTTAAACATTTAGTTGGATAAGGATTTTCTAATTTTAATACCAACACTATCGCATTAGGTCAAGACCTGTAATGATAGATGTTAAAGAGAGAAATAAAATAAAAATAAATAAATTTTGACATTAACTTCAGTTTTGCTATTTAACAAAACTAGAGATAGCACTTGCTCAAAATTCGACCATTAATAGTCATCATAGTCATAGTAAGTAATTAAATATTTTATTCAGTAAAAATTCTTTATTTTTTTTTAATGATCACAATTTTTTTACCCTACCGGTATGGTTCTATTTTCAAAGACTATAAACATTAAAGAGAATTAATATCAATTCGCAATGTTGATTCATTGACTCAAAAAAGCCAGTTAAAATAATGATTTGACGGGCCTGTTAGTGTGGTTGGTATATTTTTGCCTTTCACGTCGTGGGTTTGATTCCCACCCAGGATAGATATTTGTGTGCATGAACATGTCTGTTTGTCCTGAGTCTGGATGGAGATTCCTTATTATATATAACAATGTATCAAATTAGCCCATCGGATTATAGGTCAAGCCTTCATTTGGCCAGCAACGACATGGATTTGCAATTAGTCCCAACTTGTGTTAGGATTAATAGGCTTCATAGAGATGGGCCAGATTAAATCGACTGATTAGTTGCTTTGTTATCTAATATACATAAGAATGGACGCCGCGACCACCATCGGCCTTTATGGACTTAATTTTGCATTCGTGTCGATGTAATGCCGCCAATCTTCTATAGGTTGAATAATCCGCATCTTTACGTCATCATCATCATAAGATAAGATGAGATAAGATAAGATATATAGGAAACATTGAAAGCAAATTGTACAATAGGCGATCTTATCTCGAGAAACTTTCTGCCCCATCGTAAATAAATAAATAAAATAAAAAAGGTTTTTATTCACATAGACTTTAAAAAAGCGCTTGTAAATAGTCAGAACATGTTTGTAGTAATATAATGAAGTAAACATTATTATTTCTAGTTACATATAGATATTTAGGTACACGAATTGTAAGAAAACATTTAAACAATTAATTTTATAATAGCAACGATATTTAGCTAGCTTGTATTAAGTTATTAAGGTACGAAAATCATATATATTAAACCTTACTTTGACTACTCATTCGCAAATCGCATATGATCCAAATAAATTTTCAAGTCTACGACGCAAACATACTGACTGTCCCCCAGTACTCGTTAATACTGCACTAGCTCAGCGATGTTACTGCTTTCTTGGTAGCTTCATGTATAACATGATTAACAAATTCATTGATATATACCCAATGCGTAAGGGACAATGTAAACACGCAATAACTGAATGGTTATCTCAACTTAGTTACGACGAAACAGAAACTTTACTTCACACAGTACAATAAAATATTACATTACATACCAACACACACATACTTTACCATATGCTTATAAACACATAAAGACCTTCAAACTCAATTTTTATCATTATTATTTTATTTTTATTTAATTTTCTCTTTATAGTAGTAACATTATTTTTGTCTCTCAACCTTTTTTGTATGCAACTCAGTTTTAGAGTTTAATTAAAGTTTGATTATTATTATAAAATTCTTGCGCGACATGAAAGATTGGAGAATGCCTGGAGATCTATCATACAGGTTTAGAGCCTAGTACAGACTCCAGCTCTCTCTAAAGTTCTAATTAAGCAAGAATTGTTTATACATCGCAATGTCATTTATATATGAATTTTTACGAGAGAAATAAACCATATTTTTATGTTTATTTTTATTTATTGTCAAAGAGATTATGATTAAGTTTAATTAGCGAAATTTATAGTTCTGGCTATATTTTTACTACATATTGTCTGAATGGTTAATTTCATTTATCGTCATCGTCATATCCGCCGAAAGACGCCCAATGCTGCACTGCACAATTGACTGCACGTGTGGCGCAGCGGCTAAGACAGTCGCCTCGCCGCTTCATCTCGTGGGTTCGAATCCCGCGCCGGACCACTATTTATGTGACCCATAAACGGTTGTTCTGAGACTGGATGTTATTTGTGTCCGTCTATTATATGTTTGTAAAGTACACCGCGACACAGGAACTAGATTGTAGGGCGGCTCCCCACGCTGCGTCTTCCGCTTCGTGGTCGCCACTCGAAAAACTTGCTTCGCCAACAGCCGTCGTTTCTACGAATAAGTAGTAACAGACTTCTACTTTGATATTTAAAGAATGATTGAAATTGGTTCAGAAACGTTAAAATAATACCATCCACTGATAACCTCCTTGTTTTAAAGTCGGTTAGTAGTTGTCGTATTTAATGGTATCCCTATAATTAGCGTGTGGCCATATCTCAGGGGCTGTACTTTGTATCCGTAAAATATATGTTTCTTAAATACCCTCACAAGGATTCATTTACCTAGTGCTCGAAGAAAAAGAAATAGAAAACATACATAATATACAACATGAAACTTAATTAACGCACATCCTGAAAATAGTTTTTTCAGAATCATTTACTGAATCGATTTATATCAGTTTTAATACAGGTAATTTTTTATTCCAAAATAATTAAAACTACGGAAATTATTGTCATATTAACCCTGTACAGTCAAAGCAAATTAAAATGGACCGTAACTCAAAGTAATAAGACTTTTAAAATCGCAGGTTTATTTGTATTCATACAAATTCCATCATACAATACAAAATAAATAAAAATAAACTTTATCCTAAGAAACTAATTTAGTAAATAACATTGCATACACGTGTTAAATTAAAAATGCAGTGTAAGTATTATGATGACAACATAATATTCTAATTGGGATGTTTGAGGGTGTGCGTTAATTACGTTACATGTTGTATGTAAAAATCTATCTAAAAATATTACAAGAGCACACAGAACAAAAATAATAAAATAAAAACTATGAATAAGTGCTAATGTCTTCTATAAGTTACGGAGTTTCACGCTGCGCTGGACCATCATACGACCACACGATATCGGGTACGTGTTACATCTGTACTAATTGGCTTCCCGCAAACTCCTTACACGAGAAGCCAGCTAGCCACATTAGTACATGGTGTCTGATACATGAAACAATTAGTAGTAACCGGTATCGATACGCATACATACATAATTTTAGCAGGGGCAGGCAGAGACAACGGATTTCCATTTTCACGGTCCTTGAACATCTAGGAGTACACATCTGAGTAAACTCTCAATCACCAACACTATTTTTATTACACTTTATCTAACTTATATGTTTGGTCTAACCGTTAATGTAAGTTGGTTGATAAATAAATAAATAAAAAAAACTTTGTATGGGTATACAATTTCTTGTGGTATTTTTTTGTTATATCCTGGATCTCCGAGTCAGTCAGACTCTCACAAATTAGCCATCGCTTATAATACGTTTATTGTTACTTTCCTTTAATCTTTATTTCATTTTCTTAGTATACTTTGACCAGGCAATTACAAACTTTTGCCACCACAAAACCTAATCCTTCAAGCCACTTAGATAAATTGCTTCTAAACAAACTTTTAACCGACAAATTCAATTAAGACAGTAAAAAACAAGCGCCCAACATTCTCTATAACTCAACCGAACATAGGAAAACGTCACTTAACTAATATAAAAATATTAATAAAATATACACGATGTACCACCGCTTGATCTTATCTCGTGATATATAGCGACAGGCGGCTGACTAATGTTGTTCTACACACTAAAAAAACATTAAACCCATACTAGATACCTCCAGGAATCACCGCCTTAAAACTTTATTTAACGACCATTACTGTTTTTATATAAGACTCCTTTATTAAAGCCTGTGGTAATACGGTAATGGATAAGAAAAATATGAGATGCATCGTATATTTTTCGTAGTATGAGTGGTAAAATGACACTCAGTGATGTCCAGTAGTATGAGCTTCGATCAAACGATAAATATCGACATACGATCGGCTGCGCCGGAGTTTTTATTGACCATTTTGTTTTAAGTCTTACCGGTCAAGTTGTTTTGACAGGCTCGTTAAACTTAAAGCCGTTTTATAACACGTACAGACCAATGGAAGGTTTTATTTTACGAAAGTATCGATGTCAACTAGCATTCAGATTTTAAAATAGTTGCTTGAACTTTAAACAGCCATAAAATTAACTGTAAATAAGAAAGTTAATGTTGTAGATAAACTTTATATTTCCTTATGTAACTTTTAATGTTGTACAGAAAATTCAATTTGTAACGACCAGATTAGCACGTGTAGAAATTGTATAATTTGAATTTGAATTGTCTAAATGTTTAAGGTGCTATTCAGACCATGGCTAGCGATAGCAGCCTGATGATTTTCAAGTAATAATGATAATATCCTGGGACATTATTTACACACGACCATCTAAACCCAAACCAAGCAGATACATATACTACTTTTCTTTTGTAAATACATACTTATATAGATAAATTACACCCAGACTCAGGACAAACAAACATGTTCGTGCACACAAATATTCGCCCCGGGTGGGAATCGAACCCACGACCTCCGGCGTGAAAAGCAAGCATTTGGCAACCACGCCAACAGGGCCATCAAATTAATTAATTTCATATCAAGGTCGAACCATCAAAATGCTTCATCATCATCATCATCATATCAGCCGAAAGACGTCCAATGCTTCATGCATTAAATATTTTTTAAACATGGTCTTTTTGAAACTTTTTAAAGTGTGTATATCTTTTGGCTGATATCATGACATGACTTTTGGCTGATGCTGACGTTCTAAAAATGTACAGACACCAGCACATCCAGCTACCCCAATCCGTCAAATTTCTTTTATAGTTTTTCAACTTTAAGCATAAGGTTCACTTTCAATTGGGGAAATTTGACAGATTGGGGTAGCTTGATGTGCTAGCGTCTGTACTTTAGCCATCATTTGATATTAATATTACAAAATATTCAGACCAAGTGAGCAGTATACAGTCATTTTAACTGGATTCCATCCCATACCATTCCGTGGGTGTCGTAAAAGGTGACTAAGAGATACACCACGTAGTCGGTCAGCAGCGCCATCTGTGTGTCATAATATTTACCTAAAATCTCAATATACTTTAATATTCACCTACACTGCCTGTTACGTTTAGTAAATTTACATTTGACATTATTAAATAGATAGTTCTGCTAATATATAATATATATATATAGGGACAATGTCACACAGATCATCCTAGCCCCAAACTAAGCAAAGCTTGTACTATGGGTACCAGGCGACGATATACATATACTTATATGTATATCGTCGCCTGGTGGCCGGCCTGTTGGCGTGGTTGGCAAATGCTTGCTTTTCACGCCGGAGGTCGTGGGTTCGACTCCCACCCAGGACAGATATTTGTGTGCATGAACATGTCTGTTTGTCCTGAGTCTGGGTGTAATTATCTATATAAGTATGTATTTACAAAAGAAAAGTAGTATATGTAGTATATCAGTTATCTGATTTCCATAGTACAAGCTCTGCTTAGTTTGGAATCAGATGGCCGTGTGTAAATAATGTCCCAGGATATTATTATTATTATATAGATAGATAAATACATAGAAAACATCCATGACTCAGAAACAAATATTCGCGTTCATCACACAAATATGTGCACTTACCGGGATTCAAACCCAGGACCACCAGCTTCGTAGGCAGGAGCACTACCAACTAGGCTACGGTGACCGTCAATAATTAACCGAAGTGAAAATCATTTAAAAGTTTATCTGCGGTCCCGAACTGGCATGCCAAACGCGGTGACTTCGGCAAACCCCTTTAATGGCAAGCCCATGGGGGAAGCTCATGTCCAGTAGTGGATGAAATCGAGCTGATGTTAATAAAATAAGAAAAAAGAGATGGCCGCGCGCTGTAGGATGTCATGGAATTTTTGTAATTATGAAAATATTTTATCACGTACCAATTATTTAATGTACAGTCAACAGCAAAAGTAGATGAACAAAGTCGGATATTCAATACTAATTATCATAAATTGCGACAAAATAGTGTGGTGGTGAAGAGTATCTAGTTGAAGGTGTGCGTGAGTGTTAATTGTAAAAAATATTAACTAGTGAAAACTGCCGCCCAATAGCATCATAAACTCAAAACTCAGGTCCGATTTTGATCATCTACTTATGCTGTTGACTGTACCTACTTATCTTAATCTTGAGATATGATCTTCTGTACATAGTATTATTTGTAACTACAATCACTTTTTATGCAAATAAAGATATTATTATTATTATAAACTTGTAGGAAAGTCAAAACTGTACATTTAATATTTTGTTTAAAAGATACTTGGGGCGTGATCTACAATCGATATCGAAGCCAAAAATATCGTTTTTAGTTTTTTGTCTGTTTATCTGTTTGTCTGCATGTATGTCCGGGCTAAACTCAAAAAGTACTTGATGGATTTACTTCAAATTTTGTATAAATATTAATAAAAAGAGGTCGGGTCAACATAAAGGCTACATATTATCACGCTATCACCTACGGGGGAGGAGCTGTGATAATTTATAAAGTTTAACGCGGGTAAAACCGCAGGGCATAGCTAGTTATTAAAATAAATAAAGAGCACATGTAATTAATAGCACATAGAATTTAATCTTGTCGTCCTTGGAATTCCGCTAAGGATTCAGCTTTCTTTTTTTACTCATGCCGATGTTATAAAAGTGTTCCTAGCCAATTTGGTCTACAGCGGCCTAAAGTAATGGAAACTAGACTACTAAGCAGGACATATGCAGTGTACAAGTATGTGCGCAAGCTCAGGTGCCACAGCTAGTAATAAATATTTAAAAAATAAGCTATTGTATAAATGACGGGGAATAATAATATATATCCGGGACATATAAAAACGCCCAAAAATATTAAATAAATAAACGGATTTTATTCCCATGGATTTTAAAGAAACGCTTGTAAATAATCAGAACATGTAATAATTGTAGTATTACAAATTAAACTGCACGAGTGGCGCAGCGGCTTTTTTGAACAACCTCCACTTCATGTCAATGAATCTCTATGGCGCGGGGTACTGTACAAAACATAAAATTGACGGACACAAATTACATCCAGACTCAAAACAACTGAGTCACCCAAATAGTTGGCCTGCGCGGTAATCAACGCGGGACACGAAGAGGCAAGGTCACTGGTTTAACCACTGCGCCACGCAGCATTATTTCTTACCTCTTATAATCCGTTGGTCGATCAACAGGGGCTCTACCGGCTAAGTCGCTGAACATCGATTTCATAAATGGCGTTCAATTAAATAAAGTTTAAAAATTACTTAATCAATCGTTAAATCGGCTTCAACGTTGACAATCGATTCCAGACCATTAATGACGTCACATGTGCTCATGGAAGCCGATTTAACGATTGATTAAGTCATTTTAACCCATATTCATCTTGACAATAACTTGATACGAGCTAGCTAAATGTCATTGCTGTTTTAAAATAAATTTTATTAATGTTTTAATACTATCAATACAATGTGTACCTAAATATCTATGTTACAAGAAATAATAATGTATACAACTATAATACTACAAACATGTTCTGACTATTTACAAGCGCTTTTTTAAAGTCTACGTGAATAAAAACCTTTTTTATTTTATTTTATATTTATTTGAACGCCATTTAAGAAATCGATGTTCGGCGACATAGCCGGTAGAGCCCCAGGTACGATGTAGGAGAGCTCAAGTACAGGACCGAAAGCTATATACTCCGTAAGATAGGCGTAACAAAATACCTTATAAAACAAATATTTATTAGGTATCAATTAAATTAATCAATACATTGAATACAGTTCGATGATATACAGAGGGTTCCGTCATTAATTAGAAATAGTACCTACGAGCGCCCAATTAAGGCGAATATTAATGAGTATTGAGTCCCTTGAGGCACACCTCTAATTACTGGCGACTTCAGACGGAGGAAAATTATTTCAACCACCTCTTATATCATTATTCTAATCATTAATTTTCATAACTAGGAATAAGAAAAAGTTGAATTAAACCAGTGGAATTAATGACTGAAAAAAATATCAATGGAAAGCAAAAAATACAATGTGCGTTTATAAAAAAAAAACATTTGCGCACTTAACACTTGTATCTCTTACATTTTTAAAGCATATTTTTTTATCTTAATACCTTAGGCCATTATTCACATACTGACATCATTCTGATCCCAAACTAAGCAGAGCTTATGCTATGGAAACCAGATAACTGATATATTACATATACTTCTTTTGTAAAAGCATACTCATATAGATAATTACACCCAAAGCAGCAATGTAACTGATTTAGTATATTAGTTAAATTGTTAAGAAATAAGATTCATTGCCCTGAGTTGTTACAAAGGATACAATTTAGAGTTACGTTTCATAATTCAGGGAAATTTCTTGACTCGAACTCTCTCTTTGCCGAATGATATAATTATATAATGAATGCAGTGACAAGGCTGATGTCCACCACGATACATTAGGACTGTTTCGGAAAATTATCAAATGTCTTAAGTTAAGTTACTCATTGAAAAATAATTTATATACAATGTTAAGCGTAGCTAATTATAATGTTCAATGTAGTGTAACTAGACATTTAGATGCGAATGTTAAAGGTAGTATTTATTTTAAGATGAATGGCAATTTATGAGTTGTTTTAAAACCAAATATATATTAAAAATTTAAAAGCTAGATCTGATTTTTTATATATGAATAAGTATATTTATTGAGACAATATACTTAACAGTTTTCAACTAAATTAAACTTGCAAACCTTTGCAATTCAAGACGTTTGTCCCCTATTCCCTACAACCTGGAATTTCAAAGTGGACAGACATCAACACGAACGTGCTGGTACTTCATACACATCTTCATATTTACATAATTGACAATTGTGTCAAACCTGACATAAGGGTTACTACTGTCCGTATGAGAAAGTTATTCTGTTTTGTCATTAGTACAATAATCAATCATAAAAACGGAAAAATACATAGACTAATTAGGTATACAAAAAGTAAATTAAAAAGTAAGTGTCGTGGAGATGCTCACCATAAGAATCCATATGACATGATATGTTACGTAAACAATTTGTACAAAGGGCAGCCTTATCGTATAGAGCCATCTCTTCCAGACAACATTAGGATGGATAGGAACTGAACATTAACTATAGCAGTAGGTGTGCAACACGTCTTATAACGATAGGCAAGACATATCATAGTCGAGTACATTGAACGCTGTTATAGGTTTAAGGTTCAACGTTGCTTGTAGGAGTTCTGGGTAATAGAAATACGTGTTTTCTCAATGCTGGTTTATTTGCTACTGTCTTTAAATGATAATTTCTTGTTAATTATTAGCTTACACACACATGCATATACACTTACACACACAGTTAAGTTTCTAACACAACAAACGCATTTCCAAACAAATACACATTTGGGCTCTGGGATATGAAATTTCAAATTTCCTTATATCAATTTGATTTGGACTTTATTCAACTCGCATTATAAAAACGCAGTTTAATAAATACTGATCTTTTCATAAGTAAGGTTTTTCAAAGTTAAATCAAGTTCTATAAAAGCCTTAGGTCTGAAAAAGAAAATGATTCAAAAGACCTGTATAAAAAGAAGTCAAAAGTCTGGACGGCGCATCAGCAAAGACACACATGCCGAGTGAATACTTCTACATAATTAGGCAAAACATTTAGTTCGTTTTATCACTAAGCCCCTCTAACTAATGAGCTTCTAGTTATTAAACTGGCCCTTTCATACCGACTTTATGAAGGACCTACGGTAGGGCTGAAAGATTTAAGAAAAGTTATAAAATATTGGTAAACTTTTTTCTTGTTTTAACTTTGCGAATTCAATTCCCGAATTCCGTAATGTCTTTTATATGAAATGAAATAAATGTTATTTATTCAGCACTTGGGTAACCATACATATGTATATACTAACATCACTTTGTATTATTAGTATATATCGTAGATATTTTTAGTATAATACTTACTTTTGTGACACATATTTGTGGCTATTGAGTGCCGTCACGGCAATTAGGTTGGTTACTATTTTTAAGTTAATTTTAATTTTTAATTTAAGTTTTTTGGTGGCACTGAAAAGTAGTCACTGCTGGTGATGACGTAACAATGTCTATCGCAATGCGACGCACACACTATAATTATACTAAACTTATAATAAAAATCCCAATTACAAATTCTTTATTAAAACTTTATTAAAACTTTTTAGTTTATTTATGTCCTTATTTGTATTCATGTGTACACATGAATACAAATAAGGACATAAATAAACTAAAAAGTTTATTATTAGTATACATTAATAGTACATAGTTGTTTGCTTATGTTTTGGTATCAACATAGAATCTAGGGCTTATAATATATTATTTAATCATGTTTCGTGATATGCCTAGTTTTTGTATTGTAATATGCCTAGATTGGTTAAGAGCAGTGTTTTTCAATCTCTTTCATGGCACGGCCCCTTTAGTATGAATAAATATTTCGCGACCCCCTAACCGTTGCTTTTTATTCATATATTTTATTTTCTGACAAATATAACCGTCCCTATAGAAGCTTCGCGACCCCCCTAAACAGGCTGCGCGACCCCCCAGGGGGTCGCGACCCACACGTTGAAAAACACTGGTTAAGAGGATCTCATTACATGCCAATCTAAAATGTGTCGATTTGAAGTAGAAATAAATAGTATTTGTTTATGTAGAAATTGAATCTAAGCATTATAATAAACAAATAATATAAAAATAAACATTTGTTTAAATAGACAACCAACTTCCTCAATCTGTCAGATAAATTAACAAATATCTTGGGACTTGGTAATAATTTGTACTGTATTAATAACAATTAATTATATTTATTGCAATTGCCAAGTGGTAAGACAGAAAGGCCTCAAGCGGTAGTTTCACTTTCATTTCCGTCTTCGCATCGTTCACACCTACCCGCCGCAATCACCATAATCTAGTAGGCAAGATGTTCGACTTTTTGTAATTGTGTTATTTGTCAAAATTGTATGTGTCAATTTGTTAAACAAAAATTATATTGTAATTATGTATTATTACGCACTCGGAGGTTCTGCACATTAAAACTCCGAGATATTTACGAACCGAGTAACGTTCTCATCTACCGTCATACAAATAATGCCTCTTAAATAATTCTCCTACCCTATTTATATTTTTATCAGTGACAACCATTTGAAAGTCTACTATCGATTATTAATAGTTTTAAGATGTAAAATTATTATAGAATTATTATAGTAATTAATAAAATGATAATCACTAATCAAATAAATAATCACAGTGTAAAAATATTATTATAACATAGCAGCTACGTCATAACCGTTGCGCGTCTATTGAGTACTAGATAACAGTATGTAAGCCACGCTTGGCATTCTATATTATGTAATTATTAATTTTCTCTGTAAGTGCTCTTGCGACAATTTAAGAATGTTAACCGTATTTCAGGGTATACCTACACTTATATGTATAAATGATGGAATAGAAAGTGCCCCTGTGTCTGCGCACACACTTGTGCACTATAATATGTCCTGCGCAATTGGCTAATGTCCATTGAGAATGGCCCCCGTAGCGTAAAGTATATACAGTACTTACTTATAACAAAACATAATTTTTTCATTGGTGTTTGTGTCACCGCAGGCAGATAGCAGATGTAGTAATATACCTTTCATCCAGGAAAAATATTGTTCCCATGGTACACGGACGCAACGAACGCAACCAACGCTTTGAAGGAATACACGGACGCAACGAACGCAATCAACGCTTTGATTGAAGGAATACACGGACGCAACGAACGCAACCAACGCTTTGAAGGAATACACGGACGCAACGAACGCAATCAACGCTTTGATTGAAGGAATACACGGACGCAACGAACGCAATCAACGCTTTGAAGGAATACACGGACGCAACGAACGCAAACAACGCTTTGATTGAAGGAATACACGGACGCAACGAACGCAAACAACGCTTTGATTGAAGGAATACACGGACGCAACGAACGCAATCAACGCTTTGAAGGAATACACGGACGCAACGAACGCAATCAACGCTTTGATTGAAGGAATACACGGACGCAACGAACGCAAACAACGCTTTGATTGAAGGAATACACGGACGCAACGAACGCAATCAACGCTTTGAAGGAATACACGGACGTAACGAACGCAAGCAACGCTTTGAAGGAATACACGGACGCAACGAACGCAAGCAACGCTTTGAAGGAATACACGGACGCAACGAACGCAAGAAACGCTTTGAAGAAATACACGGACGCAACGAACGCAAGCAACGCTTTGAAGGAATACACGGACTTTTAGATAAAACAATTAAGGCGGGCGAAGCCTCGGGTGGAACCTAGTTTTCATTTATGTTAGTCAGTGGGACCGGATTATTAGTTGCGGTTGAATCGGTTATTCACTATTTAGATATGTATTATTAGTCACTCGGATGATTTCAGAGAACTTATAACTATCCGGGTGACTAATTTATAGATGTGGCTTTATTTTGGTTTCTAATCCTGAATGGAAAACAAATGATACATACATATTTAATATCTTGCGGCTGAATTGGTTCAAGAGTGAAACATTCTATATTCATGCCTATCATTTAAGGATTTTAAAACACAAATCAGAGAGAGAGTTGTCTACATCTGAACACGTTGCATTATACTTCACATTTGACTAAATCATTTGCTCAATCGGCTTCGTGACGTCCTAAATAGTCCAGAATTCTGGACCGGACTAATGAGGCGGTAGCCCCACATGTCTCCCATCAAGTCAGGTCAGATTGGGCTGTTTCAACCACTCTAGACTTATTTATTTAAGTAGTACCTAACAATAAAGTAACAAATATGTTATAGTATATTAAGTATATGTTATACTAAATAGTATATTAAGTTATAACTAACCATAAAGTAACAAATATGTTTTCAAAGATTGTTTTTCTTCGTTCTGTGTATGTGGCATCCCTAGTTAACCGTGTTTAGACTGAGCCAAGAATTTTATTTTTCTCGCGCGGCACGGTAGCTTTCCCGACTGGGGTGAAATACTTTTCTAAATCCTTAATTAATAAAACAAGGTAGGAATTTTATTGTGGATAAAGGTATAGCCGTAGATTAAAGGCTGTTGATTCTTTTTATTTTAGCAGTAAAGGCTCTTATTACGTTTGTAGGAAATAAGGAAACGTGCTTATAAAATGTCTTGCTTGGGATAGTGGAGAGTTACCGCATCCGTATGATTCAGCTCCATTGACTCTTCACCGCGTTGCCCCCTTAACACGTGATCGGTAATCCAGTGCAAGTGATCTGACCCCCATTTCGAATTCCATCTTTTTACTTCAGCGGCCGCCTGAGCTGTGGCCCGAACCCCATAAGGGTGCCCTCAGGTATTAGTCGCTTAAATTAAGCTGCCGGTTGACAGCCTTTTGAGCTAGCCAACTGCTTGTTAAAACTCTTTAATTTTAATATACTATTGCTAAATGTAACAATAATATCTTAGTAACTGGCTATTCATATTTTATTTAAGGATATTAAAAATATATGTGACGAAACAGACCGCATGGACGGACTATTTTAAAATATTTTGTTGCTTTAATTACTGTTATGTCCTGTCTTTACGTACTGCACTGTGAGCTTGACAAGTACAAGTGTATCATGTAAATACCCAAGTGCTGAATAAGTTTCATTTAATTATTTCATTACGTAGCAGTGGCAACATTAAAAAGTGGTCAAGTATAGCGTCCTTTCGTTTTACCAGCACCTCGTATGGGGAAACTCTTCTACCGTAGAGAATACCTTCCAGTTGATATTATTATTATGTTAATATTGTGGTTTTCTGTGTCAAAAGCATCATAGGCTACATATAGTGCATACGGCTAAGCTGTGGAACAACCTCCCAAACGACGTGTTTCCAGACTCATATAACATGGGTTTATTCAAGGTTAGAGTGAACAGGCATCTTATGGGTACGCGCGGTCCACCTTCCACCACATCGTCACTTACCATCAGGTGAGATCGTGGTCCAGGGCAAACACATTTTTCATCAAAAAAAAACCTATGTCTATAATTTAATATGGACATATGGGCAGGCAACGGCCTCCATTGTTGAAATTCGATCAAGAGGGCATTACTAAAATTACCTAAAGTCTTCTTTATATAATATTTTTGCTTATTATCTAAAAACAAGAAAACATATGAACATTTTTCGATTACCTTCATCGAGAAGTGACGGCAAGAAACTGTAATTTTTTGGGGTCAAATATAAAGTTTATAATTTATTTCATTATAGAGTTTATTTACAAGAATCATAATTAATGTAGTATTTATGTTTATTGTTAATACGACGATTTTTTGTAATCACCTCTCCTTAGTTTTTTAACACTAATTTCTTATTATTTATATCTACATATATATAATTGATTACAAAGGTCTACATTGGGCTTCTCAATACACAGTGACCTATTATTACGTACGCATTATTACGTACAATGATCGGTGTAATTGCATAGCAGACAAGCTATGGATTGACTAGAAGCAGAGAAAAAATATAACAAGAGAAGAGTACTGCAAAGTCAAGAAATTTAAATAGTAATTTAAATATTAACTGACAGACTAATAATAGCACTGACTTAATCGTAATACTACCATTTATAATATTAATAAACTACATACATATATACTCAAATATAACAATGATGTAAAAGTTGTCTTTGGGGTGAGGATGCAGTATATAAAAAAATTAAACACGAGGAGTTCTACGTGCTGTTTATTATACAGGAAAAGCCTCACGCTAAAAAGCCTCTTCTACACGGCATCAGCAATCCCATTTCTTCGACCGTCTCCCAGTGTGTCGAATTCACGTGGCCACCCGGCGCGTCTCCACTGCGCAACGTGTAACGCCATATTATGCCATCAGATAACACCACCAGTATTAGAATATCAATAAAGTGCCCGTATTAATGAGCTTTGTTCCGATATATATATGTTTACACACCAGGTACAACCATAAATGACATAATTACATTTAAATCATAGGTGTTTAATGTTGATACAGCTCAAGATCCACGAAAACCGTGTATCTGCGTTAATGCACTATAAAACAGTTTTATTGGTGCAGCGCGAGATACTGCGATGAATCACCATTCGCCAGGGAAGGACGGAGGTACAAGTAGGTATCTATTGTACGAAATGCTACCGGTTGTGTTCTCGTGTAGAGGTAGCTGCATTTATCTTTATTCACATCTATTGCCGGTATAATATATTGTTTGTAATAATGTGCGACTTAAAACATTTGGTTTGTGTAGGAGTTATGTGTGAGAGTGTGAAATAGCGGCTGATCAGTGCCTACAGATTACTATAAATTATCATGGAAAAAAGCAAGTCTGGAGATTTTTATCTAACTTTTTTTTTCTCCGGGATCAAGGCTCCCTGAGTCTTGGTCCGAATTCCATGAGGGTGTCATCAGGTGATTGTCGCTTAAATTAAGAAACTAGTCTTTTGAGTTAGCCAATATTCTTTCCCAATAACAATTTTTGGTATGACTAGAGACCCATGAAACCCAGAACCTAATTATCAGCAGTTCAAATTCAAATTAAAAATTCATTTATTCTGTTATAATATTAGGTCTTTACCTATGAAATTGCCGTTCTGCAGTACTGGCCATTTCAAATCAAAATAATTTTTGTTTGGCTAAGAATTCTAATTTCAAATTAATTTTATTTTAAAAACATGGATTCTTTTTTCCAAAAGTAGTCATTTCTTTATTGATTAGTGTTACATTTTCATCGCATTTCAATCTTTTTCGTCATCATGGATACGTTAAAAATTCGAGTAATTATGGAATATGAGTACCGTCGTGGCAGCAACGCGGCACAAGCGGCACGCAACATCAACGACGTTTACGGAGCTAACACTACAAACCAACGCACCACCTGTTATTGGTTTGCTCGCTTCCGTTCTGGAAATTTCGACCTGAAAAATGAACCTCGCGGTCGTCCGAAGACTTTGGTCGACAATGACGAATTAAAGGCGGTTGTGGAAGCTGATGATACACAATCTACGGCTGAATTAGCAGCAGCTTTCGACGTTAGCGTCAAAACAATATTGGTCCATTTGCGTCAAATTGGCAAGGTAAAAAAGCTTGACAAATGGGTGCCCCACGAACTCAATGATCGCCAGCGCGAAGTACGCGTCGAGACGTGCCTTGCACTGCTCAACAGACACACAAATGAAGGAATTTTGAACCGCATTGTTACCTGCGATGAAAAATGGATTCTGTTTGATAACCGCAAGCGCTCAGCAAGTTGGTTGGATCCTGGTTCAGCACCTAAACAATGCCCTAAACGAAAACTTACCCCTAGAAAAGTGATGGTCACTGTTTGGTGGTCTAGCGCCGGTGTGATTCATCACAGCTTCTTACCAAACGGGGTGAGCATTACTGCAGATGTGTACTGTGAAGAACTGAGCACAATGATGGAGAAGCTGGCGCATCTCCAACCAGCATTGGTCAATCGCTCGTCTCCGCTGCTCCTGCACGACAACGCGCGACCTCATACTGCACAGCAGACGGTCTCCAAGTTGCAAGAACTGGGGTTGGAAGCTCTCCGTCATCCGCCCTACTCACCAGACCTTGCGCCTACAGACTACTACTTTTTCCAGAATTTGGATAACTTCTTGGCGGGAAAAAAATTCAATACCCGAGAGGCAGTACAAAATGCCTTTGAAGAATTTGTTGCCTCCCGTCCAGCTGATTTCTTTAAGAAGGGCATCAATAAACTGCCACTGCGATGGCAAAGATGCATTGATTGCATGGGTGATTACTTCGATTAATACAAATAAAAAAATTCATGAAAAAAATTCGTTTAAATTTTTTCATACAAAACGGCAATTTCATAGGTAAAGACCTATTATTACATTTGTGTGGAATCGTCTATATTTTTACACTACCGTGCAGTGCATGATGTGGCAGCTACGGAGTAATACTGCCAAAAACTCAGCAGGAATCCTTTTTTAAAACATTTATTTCTTAACATAAATTGCATTGTACAGACGCCAGCACATCCAGCTAACCCAATCTGTCAAATTTCTTTTATAGATTTTCAACTTTATCATATAAGCATAAGGAGATTGAGGTAGCTTGATGTGCTGGCGTCTGTACATAAATGTGTTAATTTAGAGCGACTCGATACCATATCTATTTGTTGCCCTGCTCCACCATTTGGCTTTTATAGTTCTTTTAAGAACAAGATACCACGAGAATAACATACCATTGAGCTATATATTGTCATCAATAACCACATAATATTTATACTACCTACTATCAACTACGTTTTATATCCTCTCAGTTTTATAGGCTCACCCAAGTGTTGCAACTTATTCTAACTGGGCGGTCCAACTAAACTCACTCTAAAATCTTTGGAACGACGGCGCAATGTTATCTTAATCTTGGACATTCTTGGGATGTAATGCACGGATTTAAACCTTAGTTTAGCGTATTATTCTTAGAGTATTATCATTGGGCAAAATAGGGTTTACCCTTCCTATGAGGTTACTTTGTTGGGCTTAGTTTGTAGGTTAAAAGGGTGAGTTATGTTTAAATCTTCACGAGTAGATTGCACTGGGATTTGAGTAGACGTTTCCTCGCCCATAATTACAGTCTCTATTCAAAATATACGTTGAACATATATATAACTAAGTATGTCAGATACTTAGTTATATATATGTTATTTTATAAGCGTGTAGATTTAACAAGTTATCTTTCGGTGAGCTTAGAGTAAAATAGGCAATGGAAAAATCTAGGTAGAGATTATTTTAAGTGAAATGTCTTTAGAACCGTTGTGATTTGAAAATGCGATGAAATGAAAAAGCGCCACTAAAGAGAAATATTCATAAATTATGGCCAGCGAGAGTATGGGATAGTTTACAATGCTATCACGTGTCTTTGCGCCTGCGTAGGTACATTGAAGCATTCAGAAAATGTGGCATGTCATAAATCATGTGGTGTATCATTCACATGTTTTATTTTATTGCATTTGCATATTTAAATTCGTTGGTTAATTAATTAATATTAATTTTAAACACATCTGTTTTCATTTGACCGCTATTTTATTTATACATAATTTAAAATAATTTTAGTTTGGTATACATATTATAAAAATAATAAACCTTTTAATTATCCTAATACTCGTGATACTCAATGTTTTTCTCATTCTCTTGTAGGCTACTTTTTTGAAGTTTCACTTCTGTCGTGTGTGAATTGAACACACACACACACACACATACCTTTTATATCCATTAATCGGCTATTCAATAAAAAATTACGATCCTGAATAGAATCTTCAACTTACTGTGCATTGGCATGGGAGCTACTGCCAGACACCTATCGACTAAAAACCACATCATGCCCAGCGGGCGCCTCCGCGATCGATTCCGACAACTAATAGCCATTTCCATCTATTATTCAGAGTTTAGTTGCACACAGTTCATAGAACAATTCAATAGCAAACAACCAACAATATCCACTTAAATAGATATCCGCTAACTTAGTATTCATGTAAGGCTATTGCACAATTACCTGTGTTCGCACACAAGAGGCAGTGAACGATGTATTCAATGTCATCGTTAATTAGTAAAAAAATTCTCATCAACAATTTTATAATAGTGTCAAATTAACAGGTTTTTGAAAGACTGAAAGCAACAATCGTGTTTCCCATCTGCAGCATATTTTGTTAAACGAAGAATCTCAGATTTGCTTTGGCCTTTGTTCTACTCTTGAAGAATGTTTTATAAAAAACCTGAGTAAATTTCTAATGTAGGTATATCAAAATTTATAGCGAAAATTATAAATTAAGAGTCAGCATTTCAACCTGCATTATAAAATTTTGTATGTACTAGTATATTAAAAAAACGATTTTTCTAAAAGATTGTAAGGGAAATATTGGCCATCTAAAAATATATTGAAATGTTTATAAAAAAATTGACATATTAGAATGTCACACGCAGACCTACAACACACAATATGTCACATTAAATATGTTTCTTAAATAGATAGATACTACTATCATCATTTTTCTTTCGATTTGTGTGAATTTCGATTTATAACTTAATTCTTAATATCCGCCACAGTTAGAAACCGTCTCGGGAACAGAACTTTTTTCTGGATTAATCTATGTCCTTTTCTGCAGCACTGGCTGCGGGCTTACAAAATTTAGGGATCGTCGGTCGAGTAATAAAGACATCCTTGTTACTCGCTCATAATGTGGCTTTCTAGTGGTGAAATAATTATAAAAATCTCTTTAGTGGTTTTTGAATTTATCCATTACAAACGAACATAAATTTTTTTTAAAGTAAATATTTAATTTAAAAGTTAAATTACTACTTATTGGTAAATGTAAATGGTTAACTACCTCTTGGTCTACTAAGCATTGCATAAGGGTATGACTAAACGCATATCTTTGTGTGCTATTTTTAGGGCCTGAAGTAGAAAGTAGTATACTTCCTCGGCCCATGAATCATCTGTAAATGGAACACCATTCGATGTGGGCTGTAAATTGTGCTGGATGTGTCGAGTCAGATAAGGTCTCGCATTGTACGGAAATATGCACAGGCTTTCCATGATTTATTGTACTTAAGACTAAAGTTTAACTATACTTAGGTATTGTCGGTGAAAGTCTAAGGTACCTATTTATTTAGGAGTAGCCTGTTGGTCTAGAGGAGCCCTTGCTAAGCCAGAGGTCGTAGATTCGATCCCCCATTTAGGACTAATCTTTGTGTGATGATCACGATTATAATTTGTTCTGTATCTGGGTGTAATCAGCCGAAAGACTTCTACTGCTGGACAAAGGCCTTCCATCTGATCTCAAACTAGACAGAGTCTGTACAATAGCAACCAGACAACTGATTAACATACTTATGTATTTTAACTAATTTTAACTTATTTGTCAAATAGAAATAAATAACTATGATTATCAGTTGTCTGGTAGTACAGGCTCTACTTAGTTTGGGATCAGATGGAGGTGATCTGTACATAAGTCTGTCTTAGCCACCAGATAACATACCTTTGTTGATGATATTCTAATGTAGCTTGCTTATGGACATCCTCCGCTAAAGTAGGATACATAAGCCAATTGAGAGCAAAATATCTATGCTCTTAGAAGTCTAACCGCCGTAAACGAAATCGTTTATGCGACTATTATTAGTTCTATACCTACATATAATAAAATCGTAGGAAAGTCAAAACTGTACATTAAATATTTTTTTAAAAGGATACTTGGGGCGTGATCTACTTTCGATTACGAAGTCAAAAATATAGTTTTTAGAATTTTTGTCTGTTTGTATGTATGTCCGGGCTAAACTCAGAAAGTACTGCATGGATTTACTTCAAATTTTGCATGAATATTACTAAGAGGTCGGGTCAAGGCTACATATTATCACGCTATCACCTTCGGGGGAGGAGCTGTGATAATTTATAAAGTTTAACGCGGGTGAAACCGCGGGGCACAGCTAGTTGCTAATATAACAAAAATGCAGAATCTATACTAATATCACAATCTGTCTGCACCCAAAAACATAAACCATATTTAGGAGGATCGATTTATCTAGAAATCGATAAGGATTCCCCTCAGGGTAGGCAACGACTGATTTATATTCAATGTGCCTTCCAAGTTCCGTACATTTGTTTTTTGTTTACAAAGTCAGTTGGAAGGCGGACTTCTAATGAAGACAACGAAGAGGTACAGAGGATGCCACGACTCATGATATTATAACAACCATACATAGGTACGTACTACATAGCATAGGGACTATAAAGGATGGGTTGTTTATTCATGACAGATAATGTATTAAAATGACGCTAATGTGTATAGAAATGTGAAAAGTATAGAAATTAGTAACCGCTAAAGTGTATAGAAATGTAAAAAGTATAGAAATTAGTAGCCACTAAGGTGTATAGAAATGTAAAAGGTAAAGCAATTAGTAGCCGCTAAGGTGTATAGAAATGTAAAGAGTATAGAAATTAGTAACCGCTTAGGTATAGACATATAAAAAGTTTAGAAATCTTGTAACATATTTATTACTAGCTGTGCCCCGCGTAAAACTTTATAAATTATAACCTATCTGTTAATCCAAAGTGTCAGCTATCTCCATACCAAATTTTATTAAAATCGCTCGAGCCGTTTAGACGTGAAGAAGTAAAAAACATACACACTCACAAACTTTCACCTTTATAATATTAGTGTGATATTAAGATAAGATTTTTTTTCTTGACTGTGGACAATGAAGGTCTTAATTCCAAGTAACTTAATACGTACATAGTTAGCTTCACAGCCTATCCATATCGGATATGCAATATATGAGGCAATAGAAATGGGTTCTCATATGTAGATTAAATGAATAACAATATAAAAAACGTGTATTTAATAATACTATGAATATTTCTTACGTAAAAAAAATGAATGCATTATCATTAATTTTTTGTTGTGTTTTAAAAATCTTTCTACTTAATTCCTGCATAACTGTGAGTTCAGGGCGTTCCCTAACATTCTTGGCAAACACTTTATTTAATACATATAGTTGTGACGTTCCATCTTAATAATATCCAAGGCATCCTCTGACCTTAGGGTGGTACACAAACCTGTACATAACTACTAAAGGAGAATGTGTAAGGAAAACAAAAATCTATTACAAACAAATTTATTAGCCAAATGTAAATTGAATTGTAAAATATAATGCATTCTGTTTCTTTTCATTGGCTTATTATTTATTATGTCTGTTCGCTGACTTGATTGATAATTAAATATTCTGGCACAAATATTGTAGGTTATGAACACACTGTAGGCAGTTTGGGATCTCTAGGGAAATTTCATTCCATGCATCTGTTGTAAAATATCTAATGGGACGTTCTGCACAACAGTGGCGATGTGACACAACTCTCATCGGCTTGCATTTTTGAAAACATGACCAATGTAGATTAGACATTCTGTCTCCAACTAGCGTATACAATGAATCTTGAGAGAAGGAGTGTACTCTTACACGTATACTTAAGAAAATTCTTATTTTCCACTGGGACGCTGATTTAATGATTATTTTGATGAACTCTGTTAAAGGTATCTTTGCTTTTCATAGTCTCTTGGAAATTTTTAGTATTTTTCGGGATTAGATTTATGCTTTCCATTAAGAAATATGTATCTGTGAGCATGTTAGTTGTCTATAACAAAGCCCATAGATGGCACATACATTTCCCTTAAGGTGTTAGAATGGGGAAACCCTTAATAAAATCAGCCGGTGTATATATAATAATGTCCTCCTAGCCGAATTTCGGCCACGACGGCGCGCGGCGGCCAGCCTCAATGGAGACAAGCCTGCGCGGGACATATTATAGTGCACAGGGGGTACTATTCCATCCGATGGGACGACTAACGACACGACTGACAAGAGGACATGTACAGGACCGGCGACTTTACGTGCTCTACGAGATATAATACCGCCAACTCCCCGGACTTCGGGCTGATACAAAGTAATTTTTCATTTTACAGAAAAATCTTAAAATCACTTTTAGCCCGACCACGGATTTGAACCCGGGACCTTGTTGACTGCGGATGAATACGCTACCACTAGACCAACGAGGCAGTCAATAGTGTATACATGGATAGCTAACTACTAGATTTTTTTACACGTTTTTGTTTTCTGCCGGTTAACTTTACACAATCACCATACTGCTTACTTAATGCTTAATGCTCCGCCTAGTCCTATACAACATCTTGATCAGGATGCTTATAGGACTGCTACGTCACGTGCAGTGTTTCTACAATGTTCATTATTGTGTATAAGCAATGTGTGTTCAAAGGAGTCCCAAGAGCATCTTGAGCACCTTCGTGCACCGGTGAGACAGCCCCTTACTGGAATATTGGATGCACTTACTTATGTACTCTAGCCGTGTGATTTTCAATGGGTAGTTTAAGTTGGTTATGGTTCTAACTTACATTATACAATCTGTTGTTATCTGAATGAAAAAATAAAACCAAAATATAAAATAAAAAATGTGAGCCGTCACGGGACGCCTGGCAGATGTGAAACATCGACATTATTTTGTAAAAGTAATATGCAGAAGTCGAAGTCGAAGTATAAGTCGAAGTCGATGTATAAGTCGCAGTCGAAGTCGAAGTCGAAGTATAAGTCGCAGTCAAAGTCAAAGTCGAAGTCATGTCGAAGTCGAAGACGAAGTCGAAGACGAAGTCGAAGTCGAAGTATAAGTCGCAGACGAAGTCGAAGTCGAAGGATAAGTCGCAGTCGAAGTCGAAGTCGAAAAGAACATATTGTGATAGGAACTAAAAAAAAAAAAAAACCACGGCATGCGTCGCCACGCCAGAAATCTGTTTTACGTGCGGCTATAGATGTTTCACATCAATAACAAAGTTCGGAGAAAAATTATGACATTCCATTATTGAGTATTTGTACGGTGTGTTCTCTATATATTTAGTAGTCTATCATGTTGCGGACGAGAGACTCAGCATCTTACCAAGCCTATATTACGTGGCAACTACAGATTTGGTGATAGCTCTAACAAGATACCTTCAGTGTCCAATTGGCTCTGTTTTTGTTTAGCGTAGATATTTCTACATTTTTCTTTCAAGATGATCTGAATTTGTGATAAGATAAGTTGCCAATTTCTCTCTTGGGGCTCGTGAGAAATGTGTCTTAGACGGAAGGTGTTAAAAGTACCGCTGCTTTCAGATGAGTTTTTGTTTTTGGGTTGTTTATTACGTAAATCTTTTGCGAATTCAATTAAATGAAACTTAAATTATACATAAAAGATGTAAGACTTATTTATTTAGAGATAAACACTGGTGCAATATGGACAAGATGGACCGATGATCTTGTGCGGGTCGCTGGAAATCACTGGATGAGGATAGCGCAAGACCGGCAATTGTGGAGATCTTTGGGGGAGGCCTTTGTCCAGCAGTGGACGTCTTTCGGCTGATATAATGATGATGACTGGTGCAATTATTGTTCATCCGTTCTATATATCAACTGAATTCTGATGCAACTTGATGAGAAAAGGTACAGTGTTCTCTTGCCCCTGGGTACGAAGATATCACTACCACGTTCTGACTTTCTTTCTTCGAAGTCTTTTAAGTAGTCCTTTCCTATATTATAATTGTGTAAGTTTGAATGGGATACTTTTGTTACTTAATCAAGTAAAAGAGCCTGTGCGAAATTGGTTGAAATTTGCAATGGATTTACATATAATTGTCCTGTCCTGTCACTTTAATTATATGGTGTTATATAATTAAAGTGACAGGTTGACACCCAATGCGTTAATTATTTATAACATCACTAATCTAAAACATATCATATAATTAAAAAAGAAGATTAATTAAATTACACATGATTACATTGAAGATACATTATTTTTATACATTATAATTAAGTGTTATTATAAAATTATTAAATAACAAATCCTTACATAATACTTCGGGTGCAACTAGTAGTAGTAGTAGATACACTGAACGAAGCTTGTGCTTTGGGTACTAGACTACAGATAGAAATAATAATATACTTTTTTCTAAATATATACATATATTACACATATAAATACCAATCACTTGGTTGGTCAAATCCCTATTAGTCTTATTCATCATCATCATGAGGTCATGACAAGAGCACAGTATAAATATCGACAGTAAGTTAACTAAGCCTTGTTAATGAAATAATTACCTAGGATAGCCTTGAATGTTTTTGATTTATTATTTTTTAATAAAAATATTTGTTTTATAAATCAGCAGGATTGTTAAAATACGATAGCTCCCGTTTTGGTGAAGCCGATTTCAAACAGCCGTATACTACGCAATCCGCGCGTAGGTTTTTAATAAGATTGCGGTAATAAACTTATACGCGACCACTCGTTGTGACGCGGCACTCACTACTGACAGCACCGCGACAACCGCTTAGTCTCTGGTCGATGCGCATGTTTGTGTGAGTGTGCCATTTCGACCGATTGTAGGTAGTTTCCGTACATTCTAATACTGAAACAAGAGCCTCCCCCAAGAATGTACGGATATACAATGATGACCACGCTCGGCAGACGGGTTGGCGATCGTAGTATGTTGTTCATAGTACACAGACACTGTTGCCCGTTCCCTGGTAGATATTCCCTTGGATCGACTTCAACGCCTACATCTGGATGATATGGTGAGATGATATTCATGCCGTCAGCAACACAGCAACCAGATCTTATTACTTATAGTTTAACACGCTTGCTAGATCAACATTTATACACAACTAGCTGTGTCCCGCGGTTTTACCAGCGTTAATGCTTATAATTATAATAATATCTAGGGACAATGTCACACAGATCATCCTAGCCCCAAACTAAGCAAAGCTTGTACTATGGGTACTAGGCGACGATATACATACTTATATAGATAGATAAATACTTAAATACATAGAAAACATCCATGACTCAGTAACAAATATTCGTTGCTCATCACACAAATATTTGCACTTACCGGGATTCGACACCCAGGACCACCAGCTTCGTAGGCAGGAGCACTACCAACTAGGCTACGGTGACCGTCAAAATTATAGCCTATTCGTGCTATTCGGATATATAAGCTATATTACTACAAAGTTTCATAAAAATCCGTTCGGTAGTTTTAGCACGAAGAAGTAACTAACATACACACTCACAAACTTTCGTCTTTATAATATTAGTGTGATTCAGCCATTTGGTCATTTAATCGGCATTTCTGCAATAACAAGGATATATTTCAAAATTTATTTGTTATTGCTAGATACAATGAATTGCAAAAATTATTTCCACTTGTCATATTACAAATCTACCAATTACAATTAACATTAATATATCTTGCGCGGGCGCAAACGTCCTCTATAACATTTGTTACAATATATCGCGACACTCCGACGCTGTCAAAATGTTATTTATATCAATACTTGAGTGGCGGATGGTCGTCGTGATAAGAGCTAGCGGGATTATAAAAATTAATAAAAAAATAATAGTATATAGGGACAATGTCACACAGATCATCCTTGCCCCAAACTAAGCAAAGCTTGTACTATGGGTACCAGTAGACGATATACATACTTATATAGATAGATAAATACTTATATACATAGAAAACATCCATGACTCAGAAACAAATATTCGTGCTCATCACACAAATATTTGCACTTACCGGGATTCGAACCCAGGACCACCAAACCAATAAATATTTGTATGGGCATAAATATTTGTGTGGGCTACTAGACCATTTTCAGTTAAAAGGAGTCCAAAACTGGACAAAGGCCTCCCCAAAGATCTGCACAATTGCCGGACTTGCCCTACCTAGCGGAGTTATTTGAGATCGCCCATTATTGTTCTACATGTTCTCTTAGTCTGCCTCGTTAGTCTAGCGCTCGCTTATTCAACCGTAGATAATGAGGTCCTGGGTTCAAATCCCGGGTCGGGCCAAAAAGTGATTTTGGGACTTATCCGTAAAAAGAAATTTCTGAATTTCAGCCCGAAGACTGGGAGTTGGCGGTATTACACCCCGTGTTTCGAGGAGCATGTAAAGCCGTCGGTCCTGTACCTGACCTCTTTCCGGTCGTGTCGAGCGCACACAAGTATAAACATGTGTTTATTTTTCAGTCTTATTCCCTTTCGTAACGAGGAGTACATACATTTATTCTCCTCACAGAAGAATCCGCTAGCCGCTTCCTCCTTGTACCGCAACAGTTTGCCTTCCCTACATCCAATAAATAAGTAATTAATAACAATATCACACAGACAGGCAGTAACTCAATCAGTACCGGGTCACCTTGCTCTGTGCTCATATATTAACTTTGATTCAATTATACGCCGAGCTCTTACATTTTAAATTGAATCCTAAGTTCCTGCATTATAGGTTCAAATTTGTTCTTGATCGCTATTGGATTTATACACGCAAATACAATTTAAGTACTATAGAATCTGAACTTTATCAACTTCTATTCATAATTGAATACTTATTACGAACATACCGCGAAGTTATCAGTCAGCGATGTTTATAGAACCAATGCCGTTGAATGCCCCCTACATCCTCAGTAAGGTTATTAATATATTTATCATTTAATTGTTAATTTATCATTTAAGTATTCATTTATCGTGTAATTAGCCTTATTTATAAGTATTTGTTTTAGATTAATTATGAATTTAGTATCTCTGTTTTAATTTTTTATAGAATTTGAAATTTTATTATATATTTTGATTGACATTACATTAGGACTGTTTGAGTGTAGTGTAATTCGGGAATTGGGTAACATTAACATATTCTTGTGTCTAAGTGAACGACGCGGCGACGATTCAAATTATTGTGTTTAACTGCTCGTGTTGTTAAGAATACTTTGTATTTCCTAACAAACTTGCATTGAAATTTATTAAATACCTACTCGTAGTCCATTTAGTCGGATTGTATTAAATAATTTTGAATTAGTATTTAATGTATGTTAGTAATTGTTTCGTTTATAACCGAGCTTATTTATTTTATTGGAAAATTAAGTTTTGTTAGTCGTTGAAATAATAATCAACCCGTCTATTTGATAATAAGTAAGTATTATATGTTTATTAGTATAGACCGTGATTATCTTTGGTCAATGCGCCCCGGAGGCCTCTGGCATGGATAAACAATTTTTCTTAAACGACTATAGTCGGAACCCACAGAATAACTTACCGTCTGAAGTACGGAGACGGTCAAAGATTGAACTACGTTTTTTTCCACCCACCTACAGAAGTACCGCATGCCTAGGTGCTGAACTTCACCGATTACTTATAAAACGAAGAGCGCAACTAGCCACGAGCATCTTAGATGTTGTACTAATAACTTACTTAATAATCGCGTAAAATTAAAAACATCAATCTTCACATTCACAAAATATCTATACATATAATAAAATCGTAGGAAAGTCAAAACTGTACATTGAATATTTTTTAAACCGATACTTGGGGCGTGATCTACAATCGATATCGAAGCCAAAAATATAGTTTTTAGAATATTTGTCTGTTTGTCTGTATGTATGTCCGGGCTAAACTCAAAAAGTACTGCATGGATTTACTTCAAATTTTGTTTGAATATTACTAAGAGGTCGGGTCAACATATAGGCTACATATTATTACGCTATCACCTACGGGGGATGAGCTGTGATAAATTATAAAGTTTAACGCGGGTAAAACCGCAGGGCACAGTTAGTTAATAAAAAAAACAGTCAAGGTAATCAGCTAAGGAACAATATATATTAATATAAATAGTAAAAATATTAAACTTAAACTAGATAATTAAACATAATCTCTTGACAATAACTTGATACGAGCTAGCTAAATATAATTTCTGTAATAAAATAAATTTTATAAATGTTTTCATACAAGATGTACCTAAATATCTATGTTACTAGAAATAATATCTAATGTATACAACTATATTACTACAAACATGTTCTGACTATTTACAAGCGCTTTTTTAAAATCGACGTGAATAAAAAAAAAAAAAAAATCTCTTAAATATGTTGTGACAACTAACACACTGTCATCGGATCCCAAACTAGGCAGGCGTACTATGGCAATCAGATAACTGATAAACATAACTGTAAAATTCAACTTATAGTGGGGCAAACATAATTTAAAAAATTATCCAGTCCCACGTGGACAAAGGCTTCCCCAAGTATTTCTACAACGTTAGTATATCCATCATTAGGGGGAATATATCATAATCACCAAGTATGGTAGACGGTTAGGCTATTGCAGTATGGTGCTCAGAGTACTCACAGAGATAGATCTGGTAGATATTGTCTTAGAACGATTCCTACGCCCCCCACAGGGTGAGTCAGTCACGCAGCTTTTGTTGTTGGAACGAAGTTCATTATCGCGCGTTGTGAAAGGGGGCTAGACGGAAAAAATTCTTACGAAAAGTTGTCACGACACTTTTTGCAGCTGTGCGGCGTGCGCATGTTTCTCTGTCTGTCTCTCTCTCTCTCTCTCTCCCTTATAGAAAGCAAGCCAGATATTTTCATTTCTATTTCGCATTGAACAGTGTGGCGTCGCGACGATTATTTTTGTTGAGTGTATACAGGGTTTTGTACATAATAAATAATAATAAATAACTTCGTTCCATCCGGGTGTCCCTTGACACCTCTCAAGTTTTTTTTCAAGTAAAACGACATTACGCGTGCTTGACTTGAGGACTAAGGTGATCGGGCATGGCGAACGGAAGTTGAGAGAGATATAAGTTATCGAAGATAGAAAGAGACAAAGGTACGTTTTGTATATTACTAAAAGGTCATAGAGATTATAGATTTAGTTCCACAATTTTTTAGTTTTACTTCAGTCGTGTGGTTGGAAAAACACTCGTGTTTTTCGAAACAAAATGTATCCTGTAACAATAGAAGTAACTTAATAATTATCCAAATTACCAGTCGCCAAGAATAGCGCAAGATAAATCGCTGCACATTTACAAGCACAACTGTGACTAAAGAACTGGTACATTTATTCTGGGACACCGTACACTTTTCAGGGCATTGTTTACGCGGTAATTATCGCGTGTTGAGATGGATGTTGTGTTTTTCGTGTTTGTGTATTATTTGTTTTTTTTCTTGTATATTTGAGATGTGAACTCATTTATTTATTTTTAACAACACATATAATTGTTTTCACAATCAATATAGGAGTTGTAGAGTGAATGAGAGGGGACCTAACCGATTTCTTCTGAAACTTGTTAAGGGTGGTTAAGAAGTGAACATACTAGTCCTGACACCTAGGGTGAGCCGGAGTTAAGTTACAAAGGTACCACTTTCGGTTTTTTTAATTCGTTATTCGTTAACTGAACTATTACAGTAGACAATTTTAAGGGCAAACATATACAATTCTGTGGGAAGTCTCTTTAACATAGGTATGTCTTTTAATTTGTGGACAGCATGTCTGGTGCAGCAGTTAATTGACTCTCCACTTTGTATCCCGGATTCAACCATTTGTGTAACCCATAACTAGTTGATGGGTCGGTTGGAGTGGTTGGTAGATACTTGCTTTTCACGCCGCAGGTCGTGGGTTCCATTCCCACCCAGGACAGATTTTTGTGTGTTTCATGCACATGCCTCATGTCTGTATGTCCTGAGTCTGGGTGTAATTATCTATATAAGTATGTATTTACAAAGGAAAGTAGTATATGTAGTATATCAGTTATCTGGTTTCCATAGTACATGCTGGACATGCACATGATCCACAATTAAGCAGAGCTGCTTAATTGTGGATCAGATGGCCGTGTCTGATTAATGTCCCAGGGTATTATTATTAGTTTCGAGTCCGCGTGTACTTGGTGTCTGACAATTATATGATTGTAAAGAACCCATTCAGGGATTCCTTTGGGAAGGAGAAAAATTAAGCTATAAATTTGTGAGATTGTATCTTGACTAAAATTAGAAATTTAAATTAGAAGAATATCACCAAAAAGAAACCATTTATACTTAGCTTGAAATTATCCGTAACATTACAATATTGTTACGTACGAGTTGATTATTGTGCTTGACGTATATTAAATGGGCATATTAAATTTAAAAAAAGATCATAAAGTTGTTATTCATCTAACCGATTCGGAAATTTATGTGTCCCGCAAATAGTTGTCCTATAACACGAGGTCACTAAGATAGAATGAAATGACGACCTTGACCACTTCGGAACACGTGCAGACCTTAAACATTCAGACTGCTCAGGTGCGAATATGTGATTAGTGCTTTTATAATGAGATTAGTTCGGTGTAACCTGTGGGTGGCCCTGTTTGTTAAACGTTATCGCAAGCCGGGAGCCTGACACCGATTCATTACAGTGTCAATTACATAGGTATTCTAATTACATACATAACTATTCGCATGGATAACGGTAGGTTTCTGTAATCGCTTACAAGCAGGTGGGCTGTATGCTTGATGGTTGACTTTGGCGTATTACAAAACGGGTCTGTATGTGGATACGATTTCGATATCTTATACTACTACAATTTATCTTACATAGGGGTCTCCTTTTAAGTATATTAAATACTTGTGATAGGAGGCCCCGCACACGATAGAAGTGAGAAATTTTCTCTGTCTTTGTCGGACATTAAATGCGATTCAGTAACCCCAGATTTAGCTTAAACTATGTGTGAGAGCCCTGGTACCCATAACTCAAGTTAAATCTTATCATGGGTACCAGAGTTCAATTCTATTTTTTGTCACCATTTAAAAGCTGTAATGTATGTGTAAATTGTGCACTTCTTTGTGGGAAATAAATTATTCTTATTCTTATTTGATGTCGAATGGAGCCGAGTAAACCCAATTCAGCGTCACCAACACAATATGACGGTTTATTTGCGTTAACCTATCCTTAGTTCAACAATCACGAAAAATTGGTTATTTTCTTCTTGTCATACGTCGGCATTGTCTACACGTCTGCGCTTGGCAGACGTGTTGGCAATTGCAGTTAGATGGTCATAGTTCACAGACAAACCGCTGAGTTTGTTTCGCTGGGTCTTCTCAGTTGGGGCGCATTGGATCCGGTGGTAGCATTAAAGCGCGACCGTCGTTATTAACACAAGGTCCGTCATAATAATATCACCTTAATATAGACAGAACCATTGCCAATATGTATCACAAATATTAGACTTAAACTAGATAATTAGACTTAAACTAGATAATTAAATCTTGACAATAACTTGATTCGAGCTAGCTAAATATCATTGCTGTTATAAAATATATTTTATTAATGTTTTAATACTATCAATACATGTGTACCTAATATCTATGTTACTAGAAATAATAATGTATACAACTATAATACTACAAACATGTTCTGACTATTTACAAGCGCTTTTTTGAAGTCTACGTGAATAAAAACCTTTTTTATTTTATTTTATTTATTTAAAAACGCTGCTGCCCGTTCTCTGGTAGGTATTCCCTCGGGACAATTCTACGCCCCCCACAGGATGAGATTGCGGCGTGATGATATTCTTCGCCGTCACCACACACAGCGTAAAATTGATTATTATTATACTCAATTTTAGGCTGTGTGGTGCCGGCGAAGAATTTCATCACCATAATACATGCAAATAAATGGTCCTATATCCAAATATTTGGAAACAAATCTAGAATTAAGTGTTTTCTCTTTAAACAATTTTTTTTCTTAAAAAGATAACGCCCGCATTAGGGAAATTAATACCTGTGTCGCGGGGTGCTTTACAAAAATATAATAGACGGACACAAATTACATCCAGACTCAGAATAACTATTTATGGGTCACACAAATATATAAATTATCCGGCGCGGGACTTGAAACCGCGATACGAAGCGGCGGAGGACTGTCTTAGTCTTAGCCGCTGCGCCACGCGTGTAGTCAATTTGCTCTAAATTCTTTAAGAGAGCCTTTAATCCATCTGAAGTAAGATCTTTAGAGTAAGAATATCTGGACTAGAGCACAGGAACAGATAACGGCCATAATACTCACAACAATACCTTAAATATATCAGTAGGTACAGTTAACACCGTTTTATGGTTCTCAGTAATGTATGATTTTAAAAGCCAAATAAAAGTACAGATGGTGTACGTGCCAGAATCCTATAATGTCGTACAAAAAGATCGCATTCACCATTACTCGTCTTCGATTTATGCATGCGTTCCAGGAAAAAATCTTTAATTTTTAATGCACAGCAAATCGGATAACTTGCGTCACAGCTTTTAATAATAATATTGACTATCTGACCTGAATGTGGTTTTCGCACCTATTTGTAGTTTCAGTGTTGTGTTTTATTAAGTGTTTCATAATTGTTCGTATAATTCTTTCATATTATTTTTATCTTAGGTGTGTGGCTGACGGCAATGAAGATCGCCACCCCATTTCCACGTTGCGGGGCGAAGAAGTGGTCCCGAGGAAATATCTCCTAGAGATATAGCAGCAGCACCTCTCTGTGTACTTTTACCATCACGCTGTGATCACAACTCGTCTGCATGGACACAACTCTTTTGGGAAGAACTTTGTCCAGGTCTAGATGTCATTTGGCTGATATGGTGATAATGTATATGGTATATGGTGATAATAATTAAACCTAAACATAATCTCCTTGACAATAACTTAATACAAGCTAGCTAAATATCACTACCATTATAAAATAAATTGTATTAATGTTTTAACATTCCGTGTACCTAAATATCTGTCATAAGTAACTAGAAATAATAACTGTATTACTACAAACATGTTCTGAATATTTACAAACGCTTTTTTAATTCAACGTGAATAAAAACCTTTTTTATTTTATTTTTATTTTATTTTAAATGATGATATTTTTAGCTTCAAAAAGAAACAGGTTATGATTTAGACTCTGTATTTTTTGTTAGTACATATGTTACGCAATTACTCCGTCGTAATGTTAATTGATTTTGATAAATCTGTTTTTATTCGATGGAAAATGCTTTTGAAATAAAATGCGTTCATGTAAAAATATAATGCACACTTCTTGTCAATATTTTCGTTTCTTCTCCAAGAAAATGCGCTATGATACGACGTTCTTCTAGAGCAATTATTTCAACATATTTAACGATGTCTTCGGTCACTGCAGTCGCAGGGCGTGCCGTGCGCGGTTTTATATTCAGCGCACGAAATTGCAACTAACGAATAAAAAGTTCACCACTAACGTTATCCCGTAAATCTTCATTAACATATTGCGTAGTGAAATTTTTCAAGCATAGAATATTTTATAGACTTTTTTAGTTTTTGCCAACACGCTAATCCTAAACAGAAAAATGGCTTGCCGTCAGCTTCAGGACAAGATATATCTGTACTCTTAACCCACTGGTTACTACAGTTTATAAGGGACAACCTAATTCTTTTTTGTTCTTTTTATTTAAGGAATTTTTATACATGAAGTATCACACATCACATAAATATTAACCTACATCTATCTTTATAACTATATCTTACATATATTTGAAAATACGTGTATCTATATTCACTTAACAGTACAAAGATTATTTAATTTGATAAGTTCATAGGAATCTAAAATTGTAACACAGGCTCACCATTTGTAATTCTTTTATGTATTAGATGACCAGCAATGTTGAGTTTACTGTAAGTAATATTGTATAATTTAAGCTTTATTTTATGATGACTGTAAACTCGTTTGTGGTTTCAAATAAATAAATAAAAAATGTCAATTCCATCGTAACCTACCTTATACTAAAATACATCTGCTTACTAGTTATGGCTTACAACTAAATAGCATAAACAGTGCTTTAGAGGCTTCAGACACAGGAGGGGACAACATCTCGTGGAACATACCCACATTAGTTCTACTTAAGTATAAAGATTTTCATAATATATGGGTTATGTAAGATGAAGCAAGATCCATATGAAGATGGATGGTGGCTCGTTACAGACACTTGTTATTTCAGCACTTTATAAGGATTAGCTGACTAGTAAGATGTAGGTAAAGTTCCTATGCTCCTAATCGGTAATTAAACTCAGATCAAAGCAAGCATTAATAATACTATTAAATGCTTTAGGTGTTGACATTTACATAACACGACTATTATGTTAACCTTTGCTGTATCATGATATCTACAATCCGGGGTCACAATAGATCAGATTTCATTCAAACCCATTCACTAGGCCCTCATGAATGAGATATACATTTAAAATTAAGTACAACGATATATAACTGCTAGGAATTCTGCTTGCAAATATTGTGCTGACTATAGTTAAGCAGATGTCAAAATTTTTACATTGATTTTTTTAAAGATAAATCGAATCGCAGTGTCGCACGAAACTTTACAAACATTTAATAGTAGGAGACAAATTACATCCAGACTCAAAACCACTATTTATGAGTCACACAAATAGTAAGTTGCCCGGCGCGGGACTCGAACCCGCGACACGAAGCGGCGAGGTGACTGTCTTAGCCGCTGCGCCACTCGTTTCAATGGGACATTTGTTGAATTCGGTGACTATTTCTCCTAGCTCATTCAAATCTATACACTCACTAGTATGGCCACTACCAAACTGTGTCATGATTATATGTCATTGTTATACTAAGGTATTTCCGATAAAGATTGTCACAAAGATTGAAAAAGGTATGCTGGGATGATATGGGCATTTAGAAAGGATGGATGAAAGAAGATTGGCAAAAGAATACCTGGCATGTTGGAATGGTACAACCGGAAGGGGAAGACCTCGTGGAAAATTATCTGAATAAATCGGAGACGTTCTCAAGAAAGGCCAGGACAGAAGTACCCTAAGCCGGCGTACATGAATGAAGAATATAATGACAGTAAAGGCAATGAGGCAAATGAGGTGTGTAAATATCGTGATACGTGGAAATCCGTTGTCTCTGCCTACCCCTCTGGGAAACAGTCGTAAAAGTGTAAAGTGTAAAGTTTCACTAATGTAATAAATGAGAAAGTACCTGTCTATCTATCACACTTCCACGCCACAATTACAGAACCAATTGAAATGAAATTTTGGTACACAAATAGTCTATAGTCTGAGAAAGAATATAGGCTACTTTTTAAGGCCATACCTAAATGGGTTGTAAGGGGTTGAAAAGGGGGATTAAAAGTTGAAGTATTGTGATTTTTAGAGCTAGAAGCATGCAACTTATTTTAAGCTGTTGATTCGATATAAATAAATATGACATTAAATGTTTGTAAAAGTATTACCCTAAAGTGTGTAAAATAATGTGCGGTCGAAGTTGTGGGCACAGCTAGTGTATGTATATATGTATTTGTGATCTATGCCGCTTAATGTTATATTTTCAACCACAACTTTTCTAATGCGAACAGTAATTTTATTACTATTTGTTTTTTTTTTGTTTATTGTGATCTAATTACGACATATCATGATATATAATCACGACATATCATATATAAATAAAATAGATATACTATTAAAATAGTGTTTCTGTTTGCCTCTTATTCCTCATCAACAAACATTCGATATTAAAACACACGTCAATAACTTCGAAATCCTATATCATCTAATTCCCGTTCGTGACGAAACACATTAAGACAATCGGAGCAAAAATTTTTTCCAAGAACTCCCTTATATGTAAGTTTATTCTACACAAGTATACACTCACGCACACACATACATTTTTTAAAAGTATAGAAGTATTCATTCAGGAAGCCCAAACCTGCCCCCAAGTATGTAATCGTACGTATTTGAAAACAGACTTCAAAAAGCAGGAAGGTTCTCAGTTCTCGAAAACACAATTGTGTATCATATATAAAAATCATTGACTTTAGCGGAGAAGTTCTTAAATTATCTCCTATATTATGAATAATTTTGGTTTAAGGGCCTACTACATTTATGAAATTTACGTGTTTTTTATTTCGATAAGTAGGAGAAACTGCCGAGGTATGTCATAAAAATATTTACATAATTTTAGTACTTAATATAATTTCCAAATAGCTAAACGACATTCAAAAAGAAAATCGATACATCGATTAAAATATTTTCTACAATAACTTATCACGGAGACAAAACGTAAATAAAAAGTAATATATTAGTCATGTTTATAGCTTATTAATTACTTTGATTGTTTCGTTCTGCCTTGTGGTTTTAGTTTGGCTTACTTAAAAAGATTGGTTCAGCCGTTCAGGATCAAAATGCGTCACCTAAGAAAGAGCTTCGTTTATACTAAGCTCAATAATATTATGGTATAAGTAAATTCTAATTGTCAGTTTTATAATTCGTTTGTAAACACGTAAATATTTCAAAGGCATATTACAAATGTGTTTTTTGCTACACTTAAACTATCTACAACAGATCATATCTTATGATAAGGCCGCCTTTGTTTTTCTTGATTGTACTCTTTATTAATTTTCCATGGTGTATATTTTATAAGCACTTCAGTTTACGTTAAAATTGACCGCAAAGACATTATAAAAGGTATCAAAACTTTACAGCACAGAAAAGTGCATTGGTGTAAACGGCGATAAATCTAAGAACACGTTAAGTGGCGTAACTTGTAGGTGATAATTGTGCAGTGCAGTTGGTCTCTTTATCGCCAAGTTTTAACTGCGTGTGAAACTACAAGTAGTGGCGAATTGAGACGTTTAATTGTTACTATCTTTTTAATACTTCCCACTAATATCCTATTTATTCTTAGCGTGTCGATGGCAAACTAGTTAAATTTTTGTAGCCCTGAACGTGGCCACACTGACTGCCCTGCTTGTGGCATTCTTAAGATCCTGCCATGAACATGTGGCAGGGCAGGCCGGCCACGATGTTAGGTGGATGGATTGGACCAAATCTTCACAAATACAGTCCATTTTGCGGTTACTCGACAGTCCCCACGTGGAAATGTTTTCTTTGCTTCGGCCCACCTGAGTCCGGAATCTGTTTTGAGACTTTACTTTAACATCCTACTAATAAAAATATAAATGCGAAAGTTTTTGAGAATGGATGTATGTTCCTCTTTCACGCAAAAACTACGGAACGGATTTTGATGAAACTTTATAGCAATATGGCTTAAACATTCGAATAGTATATGAAACATAAATTAGTATTAGTATTGGGCTTTAGAAGTAAATAATTAATAATCAACTTCAACTTCAACTCTTATTTGTGGCACTTGTGGGTTCACCACCACAATTTCGCCAATGTCAAGTTATGATAGCCAACAAACGAAGGAAAATATTAATCGGTAATAAATGGCCAAGTAATATTTTGAGTTTAAGTAGATGAGTAGACCGACGTCGAATCAGCAACAAACAAAATAGACACACATAATTAATAATAAAAACATCATTGAACACAGTACCATGCTTTTGACAGACAGTGAAGAGATGTCAAACTGAGTGTCAAAACTGAGAACATATTTATATTATTTGTATTTAAAGTCTACTCTTTGACAATAGAAACTTAACGGTAAAATTTCGAACAAGTGCGATCTCTAGTTCATAATTAACGAAGAAAAGATTCCTGTTTGTATTGTACAAAAATAGGTACTGAAATGTACATTACGTACAAATGCAGTGTTGCGTTTCACCCCACGCAGAATAAACAGCAGCTACGTAAGTAATGCGTGTAGCTCAATACTGCGCTGATGCAGTACATCGCCGGCATTTGGTGTCCTAAATATAACAGTTTGGGGAAGAAGATGGTTTTATTTATTGAGTCTGCGTTACTGTATAAATATGCCGAGTAATTTATTGGGCGAGAAGTGTACGTGTTCTAATTGCGTGATTATTCATAGATAATTGCATCTTTTGGTGGTATGTTTAATTTTGTTTGATTTATCCACTTACGTAGAAAAGGTACTGTTTATTGCACGTCAAACATAAACGAACAAAAATATAATATAATATAACCCAACATAACGCGAAGAATTGCCAAGCTGAAGTGGCAGTGGGCGGGCAGCTCATAGAACCGCTGGGGCAGAAAGCAACTTATTATTACCTATATAATAGGAAATGGGACAAAACATTTTTTGTCCCCCCTTTAATGTACCACCACCTATTATACCTGAAAGGTGGTGGCTCTTCGGCCCCGGGTTCGTCCTCTATTTGCAATACCTCAAACTAGCACAGTTACCTTAATTACAAGCCCATTGAGGTTAGCTCTCACTTCTAAAGTTTTAGAATATGACCCATCCTTGGACTTATTTACATGCACGGAACCGAGATTTCTAGCTACAGCCAATCTTTATTTAGAATTAATGCTACTCCTAGCTCAATAACCGGGTGATTGTTTTCGGATAGTGATACTTATGTGATACCGTTACCGCAAAATGTTTATTTAAATATTAAATATTATTCTATTCTCATGTTAAAAATATAACTATTAATTATATTATAAGTTGTAAATGTTAGTAACATTTGCTTAATATGTAACCTATAAGTCATATGTTTGGTCTAACCGTTAATGTAAGTTGGTTAATAAATAAATTAAAAGAAATTTAGGGCCTCATACTCAATGCATTCACTGACTGTTTTTCTTGAATGAGGATGTTTTAAAATGTATTTTGCATGTTGAACATCGTGTAGCAAAGAAGTTGTACACTTCCAAATATAATTTATAAAACTTTAGTTACGTCCACTACTTATGTTACACCTTGTATATACAGATATACTATATTTCAGTTAGTAAAATTAGTAAATTTTATTTAAGGGATTTTTAGTTATTACTTTACTAAGTTGGCATGGAAACGGTAGCACGATAAGAAGTTAAATAGTTTAACGAGTTAACGCACTCTAACTTTGGACACAGCCTGTGTTAATACCATACCATAAGAATATAATACCATACTCTTTATTGTACACAATTATATATAGAAATAACGCATCGAAGACGAAATGCTTCTACAATATGAAAGACATGACATATATGATATAAAATTATAAATCAAATACTAAATTATTAATATATATTGAATAAGTGAATTTATAATATTTTGAATTCTATATACCTATATATATTTTAAATTTGTAAAGCCTAAATATTTGCATGCCGTTAAATAGGCAAAACATGCTGTACTTTATATTAAGATGTACCATCCTGTAACCATGTTTTATCGCAAATAAATGATCTTATCTTATCTTATCTTACGAACCACTGCTGTCCGGTGAAGCAGTGAAAGCCTCCTAGGCTAAGTGTAAACTTCAAATGGAAACGACTCCATAATCTTCTACAATGGTTGGCCTTACCACATAAGCGACTACATGCAGCCAAATTTTGGATGGATAGGAGCGAAATGTGTTGGAAATAGTGGTACCATCATGTCAGCCGAATGACATGTCCACAGCTGGATATATGCCTCTCCAAAAATGTGTTTGTATATTCTAGTGGCACTGGTATCGAATGCGCAGATAAATGTTAACAAAAATGTATTTATCAATATAATTCCAGAATGTCAGAGGTATAAAGACCAAAACTCTAGATATTTTTAATACGGTATTATCTTACAATTATGATATTATTTGTTTTACTGAAACATGGCTGGACGATTCTGTTATTTCCTCTGAATTATTCGACGACAGATACTGTGTGTTGCGTCGAGATCGCGATTCCAAATTTCGTGCGAGATATAAAAAGAATCATGGTGGAGGTGTGCTGGTTGCTTATTCGAAATAACTCAACATTCTGTTTAGACGAGATTGGGAAACTGAATATTTAGAAGATCTATGGCTAGAAATTAAGTTAAACGAATCTCTTACTGTCAGTTTGTGTGTTGCATATATACCTGATTATTTACCTACTAACGTATTTCGTGAGTTCCTGACTAATTGTAATGATCGACTAATAACTACAACTAGGCATTTTACTTGTATTGTGGGTGACTTCAACCTGGGTGATATAACTTGGTCTGCTGAAACAGGTTGTCCTCTGGGCTGTAACTGCGAGAAGTCAAAATCTCTCCATAATCTATTTCAATCTAACACGATACGTCAATTAAACTATAACTTAAACCAAAATGACCGCCTTCTAGACTTAGTTATAACTGATGCATCAGATTTGATCACTGTCACTCAGACCACCCCCATAAGCCGTCTTGATAACCATCATCCACCGTTTGAAATATCGTTTAAAACTGGTACTACCTCATTATTAAAAAATGCATGTCTAGAAAAACTATGTTATTATAAAACTGATTTTGAAAGCTGTAAACGAGAGATAGCACTAATAAATTGGGATCTATATGCAGCAAGTATGAAATGTAATGAGTTTGTCCAATTTTTTTACAATAGTATTTACACAATAATAGAGAGATTTACTCCAAAGTCTAAAATATGTAATAACAGATATCCGTCGTGGTTTTCAAAAAGGCTTATAAAATTACTAGCTACAAAATATAAAGCACACATTAGATTTAAACGATATGGAAATCCAAGGGATTACGATATGTTTTCAATGCTCAGAACTCGGGCGAAAGCATTAGCTTGTGAATGTTTTAAAATCTACATCGATCGAATTGAGGAAGATCTCAAGTTCAACCTAAAAGCTTTTTGGCGCTATACTAAAAGTAAACGTTTAAATAATAACATGCCCAGTCGTATGTACTATAAAGACAAGATCGGCAGCTCAGGTGAAGATATTGTTAACCTGTTTTCTGAATACTTCTCGTCAGTTTACAGTTCCAGTACTACAAGTAGTTACTACCCTGATTTTGTATTCTCTAATCTATCGATTACTAACATTCACATTGACAAGAAAGGTCTATTGATTAAACTTCAAGATATTGATGTCTCAAAAAACGGTGGTTATGATGGTATTCCCCCTATCTTTATTCGTATGTGTTCAACTGCATTGGTTACTCCACTGCACATAATATTTATCAAATCATTACAGGAGGGTACTTTCCCTGAGCTATGGACGATAGCCAAAGTTACTCCGATATATAAATCGGGGGATAAATCAGATGTCTCTAATTATCGCCCTATCTGTGTTCTTAACTGTTTTGCCAAAATATTTGAAAGTTATATTTACAAACATGTATATAACTATGTCAAGCCCATGTTAAGTACAAAGCAACATGGGTTTGTCACAGGACGATCTACCAACTCTAATCTGCTTTATTACTGCAACTATATATGTGAATCTTTTAACTTCAAAGGCCAAGTAGACTCGATCTACACTGATTTTTCAAAAGCTTTTGATCACGTGGATCATTTGGCACTGCTAGCAAAACTTCAAAGTATAGGAATACATGGAAACTGGTATAGATGGCTCAAGTCTTACCTAGAAAATCGCTCACAGCTTGTCACACTAAACGGATATGACTCTATTCCATATATAGCATCATCTGGCGTTCCTCAGGGCTCTAATTTAGGTCCCCTTTTGTTTTTAATATTTGTCAACGATTTACTGAATAGTCTCAAATGTGAATGTTTGGCTTTTGCTGGCGACATAAAAATATTTAAACGAATATCGGATCATAAAGACTGCGAACACCTTCAAACTGACATGAACACAATTTTAAATTGGTGTAACGAAAATCACATGTCATTAAATATAAAAAAGTGTCAGGTGATCACGTTTACTAAAAAGAAGCAAAATGTTCTGAAATATAATTACCATATTGACAATACTATAATTACGAGAGTTACAGAGGTTCGCGACCTGGGAGTGATGTTCGACTCTTGTTTATCTTTTAGACCACACTATGACAATATTTGTAATAGAGCTAATCGTATGCTCTCATTTATACTCCGAACCACTCGCCCATTTAAAAAAACCAGCTCCGTAATTATAGTATACTGTTCTTTGGTAAGAAGCATTCTGGAATACTGTTCTCCTGTATGGTCTCCAATCTACAGCACACATATTGATCGTATAGAGGCAGTACAGAGACGGTTTGTAAGAGCTCTCTGCTCAAAATATGGGCTAAGGCGCAAAATTCCAGACTATAGTGACCGGCTTCATAAATTTTCTTTGCCAACGCTACAAAGTAGAAGATGGATAAGCGACCTAAGCACACTCCACAAAATTATAAATGGTTCATTGGATAGTTGTCTCATTGAAAAGGTAAACATTAAAATACCATTGCGATCTGTTCGTATTCCACAACTGTTCAATGTACCCTCGAGTAACAATAATGTATCACAAAATAACCCACTTAATAGAATGTGTAGAAATTATAATACTATTTGCTCACACACAGACATATTTCACGACAACTTCAGCAGATTCAAATATTTTTTACTTCAATTTAACAAAATGTAATAGTAATTAACTTACATCTAATTGTACTTTTTAACTTAACTTAAGATTAACTCTAATTTAACTTACCAAGAAATATTGTCTACTACAAGTGTTGTGTACAGCTGTAACTGGATTTCAGATTCACTCACAATGTATTAATATAGTTGTATACTTTATATTATATAATCTGATATCTGTAACTGTACCTTCTAAATAAAATAAAAAATAAAATAAAATACTTCCACAATGGAGTTCTGTCCATCGTATCGGGGGATATGCCATAATCGCCACGCTTGGTTGGGTTAGAGATCACAGAATGATAGTCAGAGTACACAGAGAGACGCTGCTACCGGTTCTCTGGGAGATATTCCCTCGGGTTGACTTCTACGCTCCCCACGGGATGAAATAGGGTGGTGATATTCTTTGCTGTCAGCCACACAGTAAAAGAAATAGTAGTAGGTGTACAATAAATATGATGTGAAGACTATTTCTCAGGAACGATCTAAGTTTAGCATAATATTTTACCATACCATTTGTTAAGTAAACATTACCCTTCGGATTTTATGGTACGATACAGTAAATTTTACTGGCCATTCAAGTAAAATAATACAAAAGATAATAACATGAAACAACTTATCCAAATAAATAACATTCCTTTTACCGCACATTTTCCAATCGTAAATAAAGGCATTATCACAAAATGGCCGGAGACATATATTTTGGCGCGAAACATTGCACAAAATGGCGACGCATTGTCGGCCGAAATGGTGGACAGTTACAATGCTCGCTGGCCGGCTTCCAACAGGACTTGAAAGTAGTTGAAAGCCAGGAAATAAGGCCACTCGCTACTTTCTCTAAAACATCCTAGTATTTTCTTTACTGCTTATTTTTATAAGAAAGCAATATCCCTTGTGATTCATCAACAACTGTAAAGCGAGTAGTATTGTGCACGATTGAAGATGAAATATCTTAACCAATACGTACGTACGATCTTGTACTGTTTTCATCGTCGCAGTTTTCATAGAAGAATTTGCCGATAGTAAAGAAAACTGGACAGGACTGGCAATTGTAGAGATATTGGTCCAGCAGTTAGTAGACGTCTTTAAGCTGATATAATTATGAAGAAAGAAAACTTTCGTTACAACAATACCGGTATTGAAATTTTTAAGGACTTCACTATATAACTATATTTTTTCAGTGTGACTGAAAATAATAATATCTGGGGACAATGTCACACAGATCATCCTAGCCCCAAACTAAGCAAAGCTTGTACTATGGGTACCAGGCGACGATATACATACTTATATAGATAGATAAATACTTAAATACATAGAAAACATCCATGACTCAGAAACAAATATTCGTGCTCATCACACAAATATTTGCACTTACCGGGATTCGAACCCAGGACCACCAGCTTCGTAGGCAGGAGCACTACCAACTAGGCTATGGTGACCGTCAAAAAAAAAATGACGTACCTAAGAACAAAAGCTAAAAGGCAACCAACTAAATCCAGCCTGAAATGTTAAAATAACCTCTACAAATATGTATTTATCGTGTTCTAAAAGTTATAAAATCATAAGCTTATCGAAGCAAACTTTCTTGCTGTTGACTCGATCCTTAAGAGATTTGATTGAGTTAGCCGACAGCTATTCGTTAGTTGATTGATACTGTTTGCCTACAATTTCGTTACTTTCCCAAAAGTTTGTTGTTGACAAACATTTGAAAGAAACGCAAAAGTTAGGTAAACTTGATTTTCTTATTTACAAGGCAATATTATTATTATGTTACGATAGATTTACTTGCTTTTTGGTGAACAACTGAATGTCATCTTTAATAATGGACATCAAAAAACAAAATTAGCGACTACTCACTGACTTAAGGATTTTGTACCATTATATCTCTACATTGTACTTCCTCTTCCAGCTGCATTCACATTTGCAACAGAAATAAAATTATAATAAAATATGTTTGTTGTGGCTCGTACAGTACAGAACAAATCATATCGAGGCAGCCCCATTCAGTGACTAAAAGTGCTTGTGTTGGGTTTGTCTCGCTACTTACCTGATTTCTTGGTATCATTTTTTGAGACAATTTAGGAATAATGTATAAGATTCTATTAAAAACTTCCCAGTGTATCAGAGAAATTTCTACAAATAGGTTTAAAAGAAGTATATAATCTCCAAATTGTGTAGCATGGCTTACTACAAATCTTGTGAATATTTAAGTGATGAAACGGCTTGGCATTGAGTCGCTCTAAATTAAAACATTTAAATTTAATGTAATTGTATATTAAAAAAGGATTTCTACTGAGTTCTCTGGCTCACTTAGAGCCGTCGGTGCTGCACTTAATCTTTTTCCGGTCGTGTCACTAGTACTCCCATCGGATCATGAGAATGATGGAACTGAAAGCACCCCGAGTTTTTGCACACATTTGTGCACTATAATATGTCTCGCACAATTCTCTAGCCTCCATTGAGTCTGGCCGACGTGGCCGAAATTAGACCAGTTTTAAATTTTCCTACATACATAAATAATAATGTTCTTAGTATGTTTGTATGTAGAAAAATTTTATGATTATTAGAATGTGTATATATATTATAGATATGAGTAATTAATTAGTTATGAACAAATATGTAATTGAACAAACTCTGATTAGTATTTGTTCAGTTTCCTCATGGAAAATAATACATTTATTTGTATTACAAGTTTTACATTTAGTGGTACAATTCATATAGGATGGTTAGGTAGGTTATAATATGTTCAGACATGTTTCACGTGAAGTGACGGATTGCAAATGTTAAAAATTTGTCAAATGAACATTATGAAATGTATAATTAAATATATACTTTACAATTACGAAAAGTCAATAATACACATTTATTGTAGCAAGCTAGCTAAATATCATTACTATTATAAAATACATTTTATAAATGTTTTCATACAATCCGTGTACCTAAATATCTATGTAACTAGAAATAATAATGTAAATATATTACTAGAAACATGTTCTGACTATTTACAAGCGCTTTTTTAAAGTCTACGTGAATGAAAACCTTTATTATTATTTTTATTATTAATAGTGAAATCATAAAGTCAGAATGAATCTTATACTTAAGTCAAATACAATGTCACTAATAAGTCAAATACATGTCATTAATTATATATAGAGAATTGTCTACGAATAAGTTTAAAAGAATTATTAAAGCCAAATTGTGTAGCAGGGCATATTACAAAATTTCTGATTATTTAAGTGATAAAAGTGCTTGGGATGGAGTTGTTCTGAGTCAACACACATGATTGTAATTAATCTTAAGTATATTTTATTTTAAAAAAGGATTCCTACTGAGTTTTCTGGCAGTGTTTCTCAGTAGCTGCCACGTCATGCACTGCACGGTAGGGTAAAAAAAAATATGACGATTCCACATAAATGTAAAATTTTTACGGAATAAAGTTACTAAAAAAAAAAAAAAAAAAATAAGTCAAATACAACGTCATATCATAGGTCAAAGTAATTATCGGTTATACTTGTTTTACATTGTGCTCAATGTATTATTGTGAGTAATGTGTACTCGTATCGTTAACCTTCTTTCCTCCATTCTCTCCACGTGTCGGAATCATGCTTGCATTCCTTCCTTTTCAGTGGTGATAACATCCTCTTTAACACCATGCCGTTTATTTAATTTAAACATAAAATTAACAATTTAAGCTGAATGGTGGTGGCCGGCCCAGAAAGAATATATAAATAATAATAATAATTTATTTCAGATAAAATAAAATAAAAAAAGTTTTTATTCACGTAGACTTTAAAAAAGCGCTTGTAAATAGTCAGAACATGTTTGTAGTAATATAGTTGTATACATTATTATTTCTAGTAACATAGATATTTAGGTACATATTGTATGAAAACATTTATAAAATTTATTATATTATAGCAATGATATTTAGCTAGCTCGTATCAAGTTATTGTCAAGAAATTATGTTTAATTATCTAGTTTAAGTCTAATACTTTTACTACAAATTGTCAATGGTTCTGTCTATATTAAGGTATTATTATTATGGCGGACCTTGTGTTAATAACGACGGTCGCGCTTTAATGCTACCACCGGATCCAATGTGCCCCAACTGAGAAGACCCAGTGAAACAAACTCAGTGGGTTAATAATTTACCAATAATGAGATAAAATTCTTAACAACTAAAACATAAAATAAAACTACAAATACAATTTTTCTTAATTCATAACAAATTAGATAATTAAGAATAACAGTGCTACCCTATACCATCCCGTGGGTGTGGTGCGACTAAGGGATACACCAGGTAGTCGAGCTGCAGCGCCACCTGTGTACTAGATAACCATTTCACTTCGGTCGCCAATTCGCACGCCAAGCGCGGTGCCTACGGCAAACCCCCCCAAATAGGAAACGTTGTAGGTACCTTTGGGGGAGGCCTATGTCCAGCAGTGGACGATGTGAGGCTGACGATGATCATGATGATGACGGTGGTTCTCCCCGACTAATATTATAGTTCACAAGTATGAGGTGTGAGGCACGGGTGTACAACACCGCCAACTTGACGGTCACCGTAGCCTAGTTGGTAGTGCTCCTGCCTACGAAGCTGGTGATCCTGGGTTCGAATCCCGGTAAGTGCAAATATTTGTGTGATGAGCACGAGAATATTTGTTTCTGAGTCATGGATGTTTTCTATGTATATAAGTATTTATCTATCTATATAAGTATGTATATCGTCGTCTGGTACCCATAGTACAAGCTTTGCTTAGTTTGGGGCTTGGAAGATCTGTGTGACATTGTCCCTAGATATTATTATTATTATTATAAAAAACTTCCAGACTGTGGGCCGCTATTGGGTGTTTACCTTACCAGAAAAAACCCCATGGCACTTTTTTTCTCTGGGATTCGAGTCCGGGATCTCAACACATGAGATTGAATACACCACCGCTAGGTCACATGGCCAGTTAGATGTCATTTGAGGTAACTTGCAAGATCGTATACTCACGCTGCGCCTACTAGTACGTGGTCACCAGTAGAGAACCTTCTACCCCAGCGGCCATGAATCAGTTTGGCAGGGGCAACAATAATAAAAACGTTTGAATGGTATTTCTTTTTTATTATTAGTAGTAGAGATACGTTCATTGCTAGATGCTCTCTCCGATCCATAAGGGATCGGTGAGGTTAAGTAACTAGGCTCGCGGTCAGTCCATAGATGGGTGACCACCAAAGTGGTTTAATTTCTGAGCGTCTCCGTGCTTCGGAGGGCACGTTAAGCTGTCGGTCCCGGTTGTAGTCATTAGACAACAGTCGTTAAACCATGTCAGAGGCCTACTGGACGGCTTGCGCAACTCTGACACTAGGGTTACCACTACCCATACGATAAGCAAGCATTTATTGGTAAATATAAAAATATTTAATAATAAATAAATAAAATAAAAAAGGTTTTTATTCACGTAGACTTTAAAAAAAGCGCTTGTAAATAGTCAGAACATGTTCGCAGTAATATATAATTAATTTATAATTTATGTAGTAGATAAAAACATTGTTAGATATGTACCTATGTAAGGATTTCCTAACGCACGGAAGGACTAGTTCTAAAATCTAGTTACTTTAATATTGTATTAGACTTTACTGCAATATTGTAAGCTTGATAAGTACAAGTGTATGTTACACAAGTGCTGAATACATTTCATTATTTCATTTCATTAGTGCCTGCTAAAGTAGTTAACTACTTAAGGCTTACGAAATAGACTTGAAACTAATTTTGTACGTAAGTTAAGTAGGGTATATTTAATAGAAGCTAAATTTTGTTATATATACTTGTTAATATACCTAAGTGTTTAGTTAGTTATATTTGTTTGAAATCAATTACATATTAACTATCTATATTTTTTTTATCTGTATAAATAACAACTATTGACCCTAGTATATTTTTTTCTGTAAGAGCTATACTTTCCAAAAAAAGAACTGCATACAATAGAGTATGAGATGTCTTGTAAACTGTTTGTAAATAATTGTGACAGTACTTTTTTCGTACGTACAATTTTCACAGATTGGCTCATGAATGTTGAATTTCGGCCATGACCAGACTTAATGGAGATTAGCCATCTGCGTATACTAACCGAAGTGTGTGCAATTACAGATGAACTTTCTATTCTATCACTCTTATGGTCCAATGGGACGACTAGCGGCACAATCAGAAAGAGGTCATGTATAAAACTGACGGTTTTGTGAGCTCTCCGAGACACAGAGTAGTAAGTGTAATACCTCTTATATCCACACTTTCAGGCTGATATAGTGTGTCCCTTTGTTTGCGCACTCACTTGTGCACTATAATATGTCCCGCGCAGAAAGCTAATATCCCTTGAGACTTGGCGTCAAGAGGACATTATTATTATTTATTGTTGTATTATGTATAGCGTATTTCCGAATATATAACGTATATCATATAACATATAGTATTAGATAATATCCTGGGACATTATTTAGACACGGCCATCTGATCCCAAACTAAGCATACATTGTAGTATGGAAACCAGATAACTGATATACTACATATCAGTTATGACAGATAGACAGATATGACTGCCTCGTTGGTCTAGCGGTAGCGTGTTCAACCGCAGAAAATGAGGTCCTGGGTTCAAATCCCGGGTCGGGCCGAAAAGTGATTTTGGGATTTTTAAGTAAAAATAAATTGGCAGTATTACACCCCCGTGCCTCGGAGAGCACGTAAAGCCTTCGGTCCTGTACCTGATCTCTTTCCGGTCGTGTCGTCCCATCGGATCATGAGAGTGATGGAATAGAAAGTGCCCCTGTGTTTGCGCACACACTTGTGCACTATAATATCTTGTGCACTATAATAAACTCCATTGAGAACGGCCGCCGTGGCCGAAATTCGGCCGGGAAGACATCGTCATCATCATCATACTACATATACTACTTTTCTTTTCTAAATACATACTTATATAGATAATTACACCCAGACTCAGAATAAACAGACATGTTCATTCATGCACACAAATATATGTCCTGGGTGGGAATAGATCCCACGACTTCCGGCGTGAAAAGCAAGCATTTGCCCACGTTCGTATATACGTAATTATCTTCTACTAATCATACTTAACTTAAGTAGAATATTTCATCAGCTCGACAATAAGTATTAATTGTAACGTCCATATTCCTTTATCGTTACTCAAAGCTCCAAGTCACGACAATGGCAAGAGAACGTACAAAGCTATACGAAATCACATCTCGCTGACAATATCCACAAATCGGATTATATCGAGATTAGAATTGAGTCATTCGTATCGTTATTAAATCGATAACGAGGTGAATACATGTGGCTAGGGCGTAGGGTTGCCAATTGTTAAAGGTGATTGACGAAAGTATGTGGATTATAAAAACCAGCCAAGTGCGTATCGGCAGAGCGCACGAAAGTTTCTGTACCAACGAACAGATATTAGTTACTAGCCGTGCCCCGCGGTTTTACCCGCGTTAAATTTATAAATTATAGCCTATGTGTTATTCGGATGTATAAGCTATATTACTACAAAGTGTCATCATAATCCGTTTGGTAGTTTATGAGTGAAAGAGTAAAAAAACATCCACACATCCATATTCACAAACTTTCACATTTATATTATTAGTAGGATTTCTATAGTCTCTCACTCAAATTTTAAATGTCTTTTCAATACGGTTCAAATGGTGAAAGCGTTATTTACTGGCCTATTGGTTTAATTCGATTCTATTGATTTAATATTTCGCCGGACCGTCTCAACTGGGTCGTGTTGAAACCGGTAGTAGATGAACCCACTGAGTTTGTTTCGCTGGGTCGTCTCAATTGGGGCGCATTGGATCCGGTGGTAGCATTAAAGCGCGACCGTCGTTATTAACACAAGGTCCTTCATAATAATAATACCTTAATATAGACAGAACCATTGACAATATGTAGTAAAAATATTAGACTTAAACTAGATAATTAAACATAATTTCTTAACAATAACTTGATACGAGCTAGCTAAATATCATTGCTATAATATAATAAATTTTATAAATGTTTTCATACAATATGTACCTAAATATCTATGTTACTAGAAATAATAATGTATACAACTATATTACTACAAACATGTTCTGACTATTTACAAGCGCTTTTTTAAAGTCTACGTGAATAAAAACCTTTTTAATTTATTTTATTTTATTTAAAATGAGTAGTGATTCTGACTGCTGAGCCAGAGGTTGTGGGTTCGATCCCCACGAACCCCCCCACTCACTCAAATCTTTGTGTGATGAACTCGATTTCCGTGTCTTGGTGTAATTTATCTATAACATGTTGGTAATTAGAAATATATAAAAGCGAGTTTATCAATTGTCTGGTTGCCATAGTGCCGACACTGCCTAGTTTGGGATTAGATGGTAGTGTGTTAGTCTTGAGATTTAGATAGAGCCAATACAAAAGTTTATTGTATACGGACTCATTTTTATTGTGAGTTAAGCTATAGCAATTGAAATACAGACTTGGGGAACTTTTCATCTGCCTGCAGATTACGGTTCTTGAGATACAGGCCGCTGACAAATACGGATAGCGGCAGCTTAGTAATAACCCTTTGAATACGGAACCCTAACAGCAATATTTTGGCGACAGGTAAAGCATACCGCCTTTTCAATCTATGTATTAACAGCTCAACTTCCCCAGTTAAGTTGAATACACTGCCAAGTACAGGAATTTTTATATCTAACTAGCTGTGCCCCGCGGTTTTACCCGCGTTAAACTTTATAAAATATGGCCTATGTGTTATCCTAACTATAAAAATTAGCCTATGTTCTGTCTCAGGGTCTAGACCATCTGTATACCAAATTTCATTCAAATCCGTTCTGTAGTTTTGGCGTGAAAGAGTTACAGACAGACAGACAGAGTTACCTTCGCATTTATAATATTAGTTAGGATTGTTGTAGCTCTGAGTGTGAGTAAGATCGCTAGGCCTCATTGCGGTTAGGGAAAGAATAGTACCAAGGGCATTGCAAGCATCATAGGCCACGGTATACTTGTTAACCTCATCATTTTATTAGTTTCGTCTGTCTGTTTCTTCGATCAGTAGATAAAACCACCGATACAATTAAACACAAGCGTTAAAGAGAAATAAATTTGCTGTAACGCTTGTCATTTGGCGTCTACTCTGGTAGCTACACATATTAAATTTTATCTCGGTAAAACGGGAGCCGTCGATAAAGGGTAGGTAGTCCTTTATCGCCCACTCGCGTTCGTTTCGACCTTGTGCGTAAGGTCGCGGGCAATTACTAGTTTATATTATTACTAACTTATACTTCCTTTTCACTTACAATCCTGGCCTATTCATTGGACGGAAGAAATCGCTTTGAGAAAAAAGACTAAACTAAGTTAATGTGCTAAAGAGTTATTATTAGTTTATATTTTTTTACCAACTTTAAAGGAAAGTAGTTGCAAATTTGGCGCGATTTCTTCGTTGATTCTGAACCGAATTTTATAATACATCTATACATACAAATAAATAAAATTGGAGTGTCTGTTTGTATTATTGAAATAACCGGTTTTTACTACATTAATATGAATATATATACGGTACATACACCAAAATGACAATTTTTAAAATTTTTGTCTGTCTGTCTGTCTGTTTGTTCCGGCTAATCTCTGTAATGGCTGGACCGATTTTGACGGGACTTTTATTGGCATGTAGCTGATGTAATAAGGAGTAACTTTTATTTTAATAAAAGTATTTTTTTTTACTAAAAATTCAATAAACTAATTAACACGCGGACGAAGTCGCGGGCACAGCTAGTTTAATATATAACTATACATTTTTAATCGATAGGTAATGATTTCGGTACGGTTTATATAAGTTTTGTTCAAATCGGTGGTTAAATAGAAAGGTAAAGTCTAGTCTATGTTTTATTACAGAATTCTAAAGAATACTGTCAAATTGATAGTCTCCTTATCGATTTGACTGTATTTTTTTCATATATGTTTGTATGTTACGTGATTTCTCCGTTCTTAAGAACCTATTTAGAAAATATTTCTTGTTATTTCATAGGTAATGCTTTCGGAATGTTTCCATTTATCATCATCATATCAGCCGAAAGAATTCTGGGAGACTGGGGGAGGCTTTACTCCGGCAGGGGGCACCCAAAGATCTCCACAATTGCCGGTCTCGCGCTATCCGCATCCAGCGACTTCCAGCAACCCTCACAAGATCATCGGTCCATTTTGTAGGGGGCCTGCCCACGCTGCGTCTTCCGTCTTTCCATTTATATTTTGTTTACGTTAATTAAAACGGCATTTATTTAGATACGAATAGCGATTTTAAATGATTAAATTCAGCTCATAAAATGATTAGTAATTTATTATCTTGATTTTTCGATATTATAATTTGTCATGTATTTGTTTATGATGTATTAGATATTATATAGCCGGAATAGTCATCTTTCTTTGTCACAAAATTTGGCCTTAACGACATACACAGCAAATCGGTGTCAAAAGACAAAATTTTGATACTTTAAGTAAGTATCAAAATTTTGTCTTTTGACACCGATTTGCTGTGTATTGCTCATCGTATTGGTAGTGGTTACCCTAGTGTCAGAATTGTTCAAGCCGTCTATTAGGCCTCTAACATGGCATAACGATTGTTGCCTATGGGCTACAACCGGGACCGACAGCGTAACGTGCCCTCCGAAGCACGAAGACGCTCAGACATTAAACCACTTTGGCGGTCACCCATCTATGGACTGACCGTGAGCCTAGTTGCTTAAGCTCGCCAATCAATCACTTACAGACCGGTGGGAGCATCTGTCTATGAGCGAAGATTTGATTTGAGGCATGTTTGTTTTGTTAGTTTATAGAGTTTTCTATAGATGGATTCTTTTTATTTAGTTGCTTTAAAAATCCTTGAAACTATAAAAAGCTACATTTTCTTCGAGGAACATGACCTGATTTTAGGGTTCAGTAGCCAAATGGCGAAAAACGGAACCCTTATAGACTCGTTATGTCTGTCTGTCCGTCCGTATGGCACAGCCACTTTTTTCCGAAACTATAAGAGCTGTACTGTTGAAACTTGGTAAGTAGATGTATTATGTAAACCGCATTAAGATTTTCACACAAAAATAGAAAAATAATAATAATTTTGGGGGTTCCCCATACATAGAACTAAAACTCAAAACATTTTTTTTTGTCGTACCCATACATGTGGGGTATCTATAGATAGGTCTTTAAAAATGATATTGAGGTTCCTAATATAATATTTTTCTAAACTGAATAGTTTGCGCGAGAGACACTTCCAAAGTGGAAAAATGAGTGTCCCCCCCCCCCCCCCCCCTGTAACTTCTAAGGAATAAGAGAATGATAAAACTAAAAAATATATATGATGTACATTGTCACTTAAACTAACAACAAAAATTGGTTTGAACGAGATCTAGTTAGTAGTTTCTTTTTAATGCGTCATAAATCGTAAGCCGCAATTTACCTTTCATTTAATCAAATGAAATACTTGCTGCTGCGGAACCCTTCATGGGCAAGTCCGACTCGCACTTGGCCGGTTTTTTACTTTCAATAAAATTAAAGATATCTGATCTACGAAAACTACAAGAAAAATTGCCTATAAATCACATATTTGGCGTAAAATACTAATTTATCGTTCTATCTACCCCTACGGAGTATGAATAGATGTGTATGGGACGCTTGAACTTTACATAAGATATAAAAGTTAAGCTATGATCCATAAAAGCTGAAGATGAAAAATATTTTGCCTCATTGAGCTATAATAGAAATTCCAAGGCAATAACTTTAATCAATTTTACATCATACCTACGTTAAATCAATTTGCAACACCCTAGCCTCGTATCCCTTTTCTGTCATATCGGCAAAAACCTTAGTAAAACACCGTATTTTCATATCACTCATTCCCAATATTCTTCCAATCTTTTTACCTTGTTACCTTTCATAAATTCCCGTCTCAGGGACATGATAATGCCGTCAAACCGAATAAAGAAATTCTTCAGGTAAAAAATCTGTGTGACACGAGGACTCGTCAAAGCAACAATTATATGCTAATGTAAGCGGATTATGGCGACGCCTCGCGACACGTGGCGCAAGTCAAGTTAAAGTGGAGATGGATTGTTGAAGATGGTGTAACAAAGTTAAAATTTTCTTCGTTTATGTTATTATCTATATATAAAGTCTTCTTAGCCGAATTTCTATATTTCCTGTATTATAAATGTTCCTATATGTATATTTAAATTTTCTGAATTAATGAAAGATATAGACGGGCCTGTTGGCGTGGTTGGTAAATACGCTGCCTTTCACGCCGCAGGTCGTGGGTTCGATTCCCACCCGGGACACATACTATATATATACAAAAGTAGTATAGGTAGTATATCAGTTATCTGGTTTCCATAGTACAAGTTCTGCTTAGTTTGGGATCAGATGGCCGTGTGTAAATAATGTCCCAGGATATTATTATTTGTGTGCATGAACATGTCTGTTTGTCCTGAGTCTGGGTGTAAATTATCTATATAAGTATGTATTTACAAAAGAAAAATAGTATATGTGGTATATCAGTTATCTGCTTTCCATAGTACAAGCTCTGCTTAGTTCGGGATCAGATGGCCGTGTCCAATAAAATAAATCAAATTTAATGTCTTATTAATATATATATTAGAATTGTCCAAATTAAGTGACGGGGCACATAGCTCGTAGAACCAACGGCCGCTGGGGCAGAAAGGTTCTCAAGTGGTGACAATGAACCGGAAGACGCAGCGTGGGCAGGCCCACTACAAACTGGATCGACGATCTTGCAAGCATCGCGGAAGTCCGCTGGATGTGGCGACGCAAAACCGGCCATTGTGGAGATCCTTGGAGGAGTCTTTTGTCCAGCTTTGGACGTCTTTCGCCTGATATGATGATGATGATTTTTTTATGTACATTCTACGCCACTAGTGTGTATGTTTTGATAACGAAAATGTTTTCATTTATACTAAGGGCACTTTCCAACCAACTTACAGACTGTGGACTGATTCTTAACGGAAACATCCCAATAAGGTTTTTTGGCCCACGCGGGATTTGGACCCAGGACTTCATTATCTATGGTAGACTACGTTACCATTAGACTAATAAGGTAGTTACATTATTCAAATCATTTACCAGTCTTTAGTCTTAAATTATATGTTATGTCTATCACCACCTTAACAGAAACGTTGAAAGCGCATTTGGGTGTCACTTGCGGAGTGACACGGCACGATTTATATCGCTATAAGTCGCTATGGTGTTGTTACCGGCGATGTCGATTTAAGATTAGTCAGCCAGATTTAAATATTTATCAAATTTATTAGCTAGCTTTTATTTATTTATTTAAAAACTTTTTGCACAGAATTGTACAAAGGCGGACTTAATGCCAAAGGCATTCTCTAACAGTCAACCTTGGGGTGATGCAGAGAAAACATGGTAGGTGCACTAAAGTTTTAATACTTATTAAAATAAACTTTTAATACTTATTCAATTTTAAACTGTAAAGTTTAAATTTAATAAGGATACTTCAATAAGGATATTTCAATATACTTCAAACTAGCTAATAGTTTGAAGTATGAAAAAAAAATATCAATGAGCTCACTATATTTATTTGATTGCTTTATTTGCTATATTTTATTGAATTTGTAATTCATCAGTGAGCTCTAAATATTTATACGATTATAATTAATAAGCGTGCTCTAAATATTTATTAAATTGCAAATTGATAAGCTATCTCTAAACATTCATGAAATTTATTAGCTAGCACTAAATATTACGACAATTATATTTGTGTGACCCACTAAATTAAATAGTGATCAATGATAGTGATTAATGAGTGACCAGAGGAACTTTATTATTTACAACGATCTCTATTTTACTGTTTATAATGTTTTTGCTTTTTAATTAATTTTATTTTGTCATAAATTCTGAGATCCGAGAAGAAGAGTCCACATGCCAATCCAATTATAATCGAAGTTTGACTAGCCGGTTGGCATGGTTGGTAGATACGGCAAGTTCACACCGCAAGTTGTGGGTTCGATTCTCACCCAAGACAAATATTTGTGTACATGAACATGCCTGTTTGTCTTGAATCTGGGTGTAATTATTTTTATCAGTATGTATTTACATAAGAAAATTAGTATATGCAGTATGATGTTCTCTCGACCAAATTTCGGTCACGGCGGCCAGTCTTAATGGAGACTAGCCAATTACGCAGGACATATTATAGTGCACAAGTGTGTGCGCAAACACAGGGGCACTTTCTATTCCATCACTCTCATGATCCGATGGGACGCCTAGCGACATGACCGGAAAGAGTTCAGGTACAGGAGCTACGGCTTTACGTGCTCTCTGCGGCACGGGGGTGTAATACCGCCAACTTCCAGACTTCGGGCTGATACGCTACCGCTAGAACAACGAGGCAGTCAGTATATCAGTTTTTTGGATGACATAGTACAAGCTATGCTTAGTTTTGGATGAGAGGGCCGCCGTGTGTGTATGTACTGGGATATTATTATAATCGGTTTATAATCGCCGAAGAAATCAGCATACCCACAAAATACGCATTGATTTAAGAACTTTGCTTCTTTTTAGTCGGTTAAAAAGCCAACACGACAGGGCTCCAAGAATATCTGGATTCTTAGGAAATGTATCGGCATTCAGCCGAGTACTTGCGTTTTATAGAGTCGTTTACTTAAAGATAAGATCGGTGTAGTTTATGTCTCAGTTAAAATAACAACTATCGTGTTACTTTGTCGCCATGAAGGCGCTCGTTTTATTCCTATTCAATAATTAAAGTCTTGTTTCACATGTTGCGCGTACGCAATCTAAATATATAATGATATCATAATATGTATAAGGTAAAGTTGAATCTTCGATTTTTCCAGTGTGGCTGACGGCATAGAATATTACCACACCATCTCAACCCGTGGGAGGTACAGAAGTACCAAGACAATATCTCTCAGATATAATAATAATAATATCTCGGGACAATGTCACACAGATCATCCTAGCCCCAAAATAAGCAAAGCTTGTACTATGGGTACCAGGCGATGATATACATACTTATATAGATAGATAAATACTTAAATACATAGAAAACATCCATGACTCAGAAACAAATATTCGTGCTCATCACACAAATATTTGCACTTACCGGGATTGGAACCCAGGACCACCAGCTTCGTAGGCAGGAGCACTACCAACTAGGCTGCGGTGACCGTCAGCGTCAGATAACGGGCATCAGCGTTTCTCTGATTACTATGACCATCAGACTGAGATCGCCAACCCGTCTGCCAAGCGCGGCGGTTATGCCATATCCCTCCAAATGATGGATGTAATTCACAATTGAAATCTTCTAGGGAGGCCTTTGTCCAGCAGTGGACGTACCAGCATTCAGCTGACTAAGATCTTTATATAGATCTTAACACGCACATGGCGGACACAACTATATCTACTAGTTAATTGCTCAGTGTTAGATATCTGTAGTTAATTGTAATGGGCTTTTTTCTCAGGTTTATTGTAAACCTACATCAGGCACCAGTCTCTCATAAAGTCGGGTTCCAGCTTGGCAGTATTTTTATATCATTATTAAATTGTCACTAGATTCTAGATAACCCTATCCTTGGTGAAGAGAAAATAAATATATTTTGAATTTTCTCAGTAATTTGATTTTTAAACTTATATCAAACTGGATAATCATAAATTTAATTGTTTGGCGGGGTTCGAACCTGCACCCTCTTACAATCCGGGGCAGGGACAGGTGTTAGTAGGAGTTAAAGTGTTAGTAGAAGGAAGGCAAATGTGGAGGTGTACCGCTTGCAGTTTAACTGCAGATCACCTACCCTGCATTGGCAAATGGGGCTGGTTCAATCCCCAGACGATTAAATTTATGATTTCCTAGTTTTAAGTTTAGATTTACGCATAGTATTGTTAATATTGCTATAAATAAATTAAATATAAATGTATGGTGGTAAAAAGGTGAATCTTGATGTATTTTCAAAAAACTTGCTCCTTTAGCCCCTATACCCGTATAAGTGCTAAACAACTGCACTGCAAAGCGTGTAAAACCGCAGATAATAAGGTCCTGGGTTCAATTCCCGGATCGGGCCAAAATGGATTTACGTTATTTACTATAAAGAAAATTATCACAGTATCAGCCAAGAGTCTGGGAGTTGGCGATCTTAACAGCCCCGTGCTTCGGAAAACAGTGCCGTCGGTTCTGTACCTGACCTCATTCCGGTCGTATATCGTCATATAGATAACGATCGGAAAGAGGGCAGGTATCATGAGAGTGATGGAATAGAAAGTGCTCATGTGTATCCGCACACACTAGAGCACTATAATATGTCCCGCGCAGATGGATAGTCTCCATTAGGACTGGCCGCCGTGGTTGAAATTCGACCAGGGGATCTACCGGCTAAGTCGCCGAACATCGATTTCTTAAATGGCGTTCAAATAAATAAAGGTTAAAAATTACTTAATCAATCGTTAAATCGGCTTCCATGAGCACATGTGACGTCAGAAATGGTCCGGTATCGATTGTCAACGTTGAAGCCAATTTAACGATTGATTAAGTCATTTTTATTTTTTAGTTAGCCGGTAGAGCCCCTAGATGACTTTTGCCCAAGCGCTGAAAATAATATTTTTTGCATTTTTGGCAATAATCCGTTAACTTTAATATGAAGCTACCAACATTTACAAGGTAATATTTAAACGTTCATCGAGAATGTCACGATGCCAAGTAGAGTATGACATAAGTACAAGTGAACCCAAAATCGCAAAGATAGCAAGTAATCGTGCGTCGTCGAGTCGGTCAGATATCTACATCTTAATGGTGAGCCCCGGGACTGTGACCTGATGCTCGGCCGCCGATAACAGAGAGAGCTGCCACAGACCAACACCTTACACAACACTTAAAAACAGACGAGACTTGTTTCTGCTTTAGGTAATTGTAGAGTGAATTCAGCGGCCCCCTGTGCTAGGGCCCGACCCCCAAAAGGGTGGCCTCGGGTATTAATCGTTTAATTTAAGCTACTGGTTAAGAGCCTTCTGCGCTAGCCAAATGCTCATTGCCTTCAATTCTTTAATTTTAATATTGTACAACTAAATTTCAAAATAATAGATTAATTTTTTTAGACTAATTATATTTAGGTAATTTTTATACTGTATTCGACTATGTTTATGTACTGCATTGTGAACTTGACAAGTACAAGTGTATGTTAATACCCAAGTGCTGAATAAGTTTCATTATTTCATTTCATTTCAATTAAAAAAATAATAAGAAGTTTGATATATGACAAAGACTCTGGATTCTGTACAACGAAACCTGCCTCGTTCTCAACGTCCAAATGAAACTAACAAAATCGACTCGTATTTTACAATTTTATCCTCCAAAATTGAATCTGATTACCTACGTATTTTTCAGTAGACTAACGACAAGAAAATGGAGATTACTTTGATCTTTTGTTTTGTCGTAACATTTGTTTCCTATTAATAGAATTTTGGAGATTAGATATAATACTTAAGATGGTAGGTCAGAGCATTCGCTCAAAGAGCAGCCCAGCTGGGGAAGCACCTCCACCTTACAGAAGATATTCCTTAATAATAACTATGTATAAGTATGTATTTACATAAGAAAATTAGTAAATGTAATATATCATTTATCTGGTTTCCATAGTAAAAGCTCTGCTTAGTTTGGGATCAGATGGCTGTGTGTATATAATGTCCCAGAATATATATCCCAGGATATATATTTGTTTTGAAAACTCCCTGGTGTTGTTGGTGTACATGGGCGGCGGTGATCCCTTACCATCAGGTGAAAAATATTAGTAAAAATATATGAGTGCGGGTAGTTTAATGAGAATAAAACGATGGCCACGTGCTAAGTAACTTTTATCGGAAGTAATTATGTACTATGGACCTGGCGGGCGTCTTGCTTAACCTTAGTTACCTGTTATAGTTTATTCGTTTTTATTTCCTGGCTTGAAATGTACTCTAAAGCAATGTTCGAGTCTATAGGTTTCTTTGAAATAAGATCACGTGGATATTAACGATTATTATAACGATCAGGTTATAGAAAAGCTGCTCCTTACCTTCTTTAAATGCAGCAACTTTATTCGGCTTCCACTAATACGTTAATCTGAAACAAGGCATAATTTAATCAATTAGTATTATTCAATTTATATTGTCGTGTATCTTAATAATTCTACATTCATTTTCTGGTCCACGATACAAAAGTATCGTGGTTTTAAAGGTGAGTATAGACTACAGCATTTTCTCGAGCATTTCTGTGTAATGTAACGTTCTTACGAATGGTACAATACAGGCAAAACTCAGTTTCCTAAGCATTTCCATGTAATGTAACGTTCCTGCGAATGCTCGGCGTTGTTATGGGTAAATGCTCACAGCGAGATGTAATGAAATGAAATGAAATTTATTCAGCACTTGGGTATTATATAACATACACTCGTACTTGTCAAGGTCACAATGCAGTACATAAACAGGATTTCAGAAAATATATGCGATAAAACAAACCGGACGGACTAATTAATTTTTTTGTAACTTTTATACCACTAGAATAGTATAAAAGTTTTATCGCACATATTTTGTGAAATCCTTAAATAAATAACAAGTTACTAATCTAATATTTTGAAATTTAGTTCTACTATATTAAAATTAAAGAATGGAAGACTAAAGCAAAAAGACGAAATTCTAAATGAGGGTGTGATCACATGCACGGGATCACCGATCACGCGTTAATGGGCCAAAGCGATCCTCGCCGCTGAGGAACCTACCCTAGCTAGCCTGCGGCTTTCTCTAGCTACCTAGGTGGACGACCCGGAAAAGAAAGCCACAAAGAAACGAGTTACACCAATATGCTCGGTGGTTTGTACAATAGGCTGTAACAAACAGGCGAGCGTGCTCGACGTTTAGTTCGTAAAAGGATGGTACACTAGAACATATCATAGAGCAACTCGTTGTTCTGTTACAAGTAAATGTTGTAGTCTATACTCACCTTAAGGTAAATAATAAAAGTATAATATAAGTCGCTTCTGTGACATAATCTTTGCAAGTTAGGCTCAGCACAGTGGCCGTTGTCGGTTATCTGCTGAAACGATCACTCCCGCTGGCTGCACCCGTCCACACTACGGCCTCTACATATACTGAACTAGCTGGTGCCCGCGACTTTGTCCGCGACAATTTTGAATGATGACCAATGTTACTACTTACTTCTTAATCAAAAAAAATATAACTTTACAAACAAATAAGCAATATACATTGAATAAAACCTAACCTATAAATAATCTTACTAAGAAATAAATGAAAGACTACTTTGCTACTGTTATTTACAAAAAGGACCCGATATCATCTAGCAAAAATCAAAGAATACATATCAATTGTCCTTAAGTATAGTCAGTAAGTTAAATAAAGTAAAATAATAATCAACGATGCATTAATCACAAAGGTAACTCCAATTAGATTAGGTTGCGACATTTTGTGAACGAAACCATAGCGCGATCTAAAACGATGATTACGCCATCTACTAACAAAAATATAAACTTGTAAAGCGGTAAAATTAAGATGTGTGCATATATTTTGGGTGAGATTTAGGCGATCATCTATTGATTCAGTTTTGGACTACCTTTTATTTCAAGCATTTATTTATTTTAACCGATATGCCAATTAAGTTCCGCGATCTGAAACGACATTAACGCCATCTAGTTACAAAATTATGAACTTGTAGATTAGTAAAATTACGATGATGTTTTTTGGATGCGATCATCTCGACACCAACAATTTATACTACGCTAACTCGAATTTTAGATAAATTCGTTTTTTATCCCAATTTGATTAAAATGTCGTTTTTTTAATTTGTTAATAGGTCACCGTAGCCTAGTTGGTAGTGCTCCTGCCTACGAAGCTGGTGGTCCTGGGTTCGAATCCCGGTAAGTGCAAATATTTGTGTGATGAGCACAAATATTTGTTTCTGAGTCATGGATGTTTTCTATGTATATATAAGTATTCATCTATCTATATAAGTATGTATATCGTCGCCTGGTACCCATAGTACAAGCTCTGCTTAGTTTGGGGCTAGGATGATCTGTGTGACATTGTCCCTAGATATTATTATTATTATAAAATTTACCAAATAAAGAAGTTACAAATCTTATAAAACGCCAAATCTTTACTTAGACGACAACGACCACGACATTTTAAGCTACTTGGCATAAGAAACTAATTTTTTAACATTTGAGTTTGCTTAAATTGTTGGTGGCGATCTATTGAATCAGTTTTGGATTACCTTTTTTTAACAACAAATTATTCCCTGGATTGCTTTATTTTAACTGAAAGACCATATACCAATTTACATGCGTTTAACTAAAAAAATACAGACTTTCATACAAACTTACATCGCCTATTCTAGTCGTCCTTAGGGGTGGAATTTCCAAAAATCCTGAAATCTATATTTATTATTTTTAAATGAAAGGCCATATACCTACCAATTTTCATGCGTTTACCTAAAAATTGTCACATTTTTATACAAACTTACATCCCCTATTTGTCACCCTTAGGGGTGGAATTCTCGGAAATCCTAAAATAAATATTTTTTATTTTTAACTGAAAGGCCAAATACCAATTTTCATGGGTTTAACTTCAAAAATGTCACATTTTTCATACAAACTTACATCCCCTATATTACGCCCTAAGGGGTGGAATTCCCAAAAATCCTGAAATATATATTTTTAATTTTAACTGAAATGCCCAATAATAATTTTCATGCGTTTAACTTAAAACTTTTCACATTTTTCATACAAACTTACATACCCAATTTTACGCCCTTAGGGGTGGAATTGTCAAAAACCCTTCTTTAGTGGATGCCTACGTCATAAAAGGTACCTTCTGTCAATATTTCAAGGTTTAACTCCAGCCGTTTAGGCTGTGCGTTGATATGTCAGTCAGTCAGTATAAACTTACATCACCTATTTTATGCCCTTCGGGGCGGAATTTTCAAAAATCCTGGAATACATATTTTTATTTTTAACTGAAACGCCTAATACCAATTTTCATGCGTTTAACTTAAAAATTGTCACATTTTTCATACAAACTTACACCCCCTATTTTACGCTCTTGGGGCTGGAATTTCCAAAAATGCTGAAATACATATTTTTTATTTTTAACTAAAAGGCCAAATACCAATTTTCATGCGTTTAACTTAAAAATTGACACATTTTCCATACAAACTTACATCCCCTATTTTTCGCCCTTGGGGGTGGAATTTCCAAAAACCCTGAAATACGTGACTTTTGATTTTTAACTGGAAGGCCAAATACCAATTTTTATGCGTTTAACTTAAAAATTGACACATTTTCCATACAAACTTACATCCCCTATTTTTCGCTCTTGGGGGTGGAATTTCCAAAAACCCTGAAATACATGACTTTTTATTTTTAACTGAAAGGCCAAATACCAATTTTTATGCCTTAAACTTCAAAAACGGCAAAGTTTCATACTAACTTATCGCCCCTGTTTTACCCCCTTAGGGGTTGAATTTCGAAAAAAGCTTCCTTATTCCTTGTCTACATTATAAAGCAAACATTTGTGCAAAATTTCAGCTTTCTAGGTCCAAGGGTTTGGGCTGGGCGTTGATGAGTCAGTCAGTCAGTCAGGACTTGTCTTTTTATTTATATAGATAACTTCATTTTTGAGACATTATTTATATAAATGACATTATATGAAAATTATTCATATCGAGAAAGTTTCATAACGTTTTGCTTGCCGTTTGGGGTCGGCTCCTAGCTTAACTTAATACGGAGCCGATCAGTACTTTTTGAACTGAATATTAACTAGCCTATTGGTCTAGTAGTTAATAACCCTGACTGCCAAGCTAGAGGTCGTGAGTTTGATTCCCACTTAGTACAAACTTTTGTGTGATAGACACGATTATTTGTTCGGTGTCTAGGTGTAATTTATTGGTCTTAAGGTTAGTGACCCTGACTGCTAAGCCAAAGGTCGTGGGTTCGATCCCCACACAGGACAAATATTAACAGAACGAATATTGTGATCATAGCATGAGTACGATATTTGTTCTGTGACTGGGCTGTGTTGAAACCGGTAGTAGAGACACCCGCTGAGTTTGTTTCGCTGGGGCTTCTCAGTTGGGGCGCATTGGATCCGGTGGTAGCATTAAAGCGCGACCGTCGTTATAAACACAAGGTCCGCCATAATAATAACATTTAATTCGTACCTTAATATAGAAAGAACCATTCGACAATATGTAGTAAAAATATAGCTAAAATTTAAAATTTTGATAATTAAACCTACACATGCCTTGACAATAACTTAATTTAAGTTAGTTAAATATCGTTACTGTTATACCATAAATCTTATTGTAAATTATTTCCTACAATCCGGGTACCTAAATATCTATATGTACCTAGAAATAATTATAAATTAATTATATATTACTACGAATATGATGTTCTGACTATTTACAAGCGCTTTTTTAAAGTCTACGTGAATAAAAACCTTTTTTATTTTATTTTATTTTATTTTATCTGGATGTAATTTATCTATAATACGAGGATGAGTGTATTTAGAAATATATAAGTATGTTTGTCAGTTGTGTGGTTAACATAGTACAGGTTATGCCTAGTTTGGGATCCGATAGCAGTGTGGAAGTTGTCCTAAGATTTTTTTTATTCACCTTCAAGTTACTAGCTTTGTTTAGGTACCAAACATACTCTCGGCTGGTTGACATAAGTTTGACTGTTAAGTTTTAGAAGGTCTTCTCATACCACTGAAGGTTTATCCAAAAAACGAAACCGGTATAGCCGCGGCGCGGTTACAAATATATCGGTATCGTTTAAATATTGAGGGAAGCAAATTAGGAATGCGTTTGTATAGGAAAACCTCAGGTAGTTACGGGGTTTCCATAAAGAAAATCCAATAATAGGTTTAAACAATCTCTACACAAATTGCTTGATTAGTCAAATTCGTTCTGCATAAATTGTTACTCATAAACTAAAAGAGGCCGTTCGCAAATAAAAGTTAGTTGCCAAAACATTTCAATGGCCCTAATTTGTATGTTAATTAGTTTTACTGAAATTATTTGATTGAAAACGGGATTTCGGGAGTCTCCTCACCTTCTGTAGAAACAAAAGGAAGGTATTTATCTATTTAGTGACAGTTCAGGTTAAAGAGAAATTGTATTTTGTCACTAGATGGTGTTGAACAAATTTCTGAATCTCGCTAGTGAGACTTCCCACCGTTGGTATTACCTACTCCCTGTATGATCAAATTTGTTCTTCAGAATAAAATCTATTAAAACGAGAACAGTCAATACATTGGAAAACTGCTAGGGCAAGAACATTGGAAGAAGAGAGTACAAATGATATTTGTAATTTATAGATAGATAGATAGATAACACTTTATTGTACCAAATCGGAACATACATTGAAACATATGTAAGTTAACTTATATTATGAGGTACAAACGGCGGTCTTATCGCTAATACAGCAATCTCTTCCAGACAACCGATTGGATGAACCAAAGCAATGCAGGGAGACAAAGTGGTAGTTGGCAGTGCATCTACTTATATTAATTTACATATATATGTACCTATGTACGAATATTTATATATAAACATATAATATATACATATATATAAATATATATATATAAATATATACATACTTTTTAATATACTATAATAAATATTAATACTAACTATTAAGACTAAGGAAGTTTTTGAGGAAGGTGGAAGATCGCAAGCTGAGAGAATTACAGTGATAAATAATGATTCTTTAAAAGTGTTTTAAAAGATGTCAAAGTTTGTGCGCGTCTGATATGCAGAGGGAGTGAATTCCACAATCGAGCAGCCTGTACAGTGAATGATTTGTCCAAGAAATTAGTGGAATGTGTGGGCAACTGGAGTTCTAGATTCTCTGATGATCTCAAGGACCTGAAATGTGTATCACATAGGAATTCAAACCTAACTTTCAGGTAAGAGGGAGCCGTCGGATTAAATAAAATACTGTAAAGAAGAGAGAGTATATGAGTATTTCGGCGAAGGCGAATGGGTAACCACTCGAGTTTTCTACGAAATTCGGAAACGTGATCATATTTGCGGAGCCCAAATATGAACCTTATGCAGAAGTTTTGAAGCCGCTCGAGTTTATCTAGTTTGTCCTCCGTAAGGTCAAGATAGCTGGCGTCAGCATAGTCAAGGATTGGAAGAAGGAGGGATTGTGCTAGTGCAATTTTAGTGGCAGTTGGGAGAAAATTACGTAACCTCCTTAATGATCCGGCTGCAGCATATAGTTTACGACTGGTCTGTTCTATTTGAGGACCCCAAGACAGTGTTTGATCAAAGTATACCCCCAAGTTTTTAACCCTATCACTGAATGGTATTACTGTTTTGTTAAATATTACTCGAGGGGTATGGATCCAGTCAACTTTTCTGAGCATGCGAGAACTGCCTATCACAATAACCTGTGTTTTAGAGGGATTTACTGTAAGACCGTGGTCTGTGCTCCACTTGTTGATAATTGTCATGTCACTGTTAATGATACCAATACCATCGCTAAGGTGCTCTACCGGTGTCTGGGTGTATATTTGCAAGTCGTCGGCATAAAGGTGGTAGGAAGAAGTTAACCGAGAGGTAATCGAATTGATAAATACAGTAAAGAGTAGTGGAGATAAAACGCCACCCTGTGGCACGCCAGCGCTGGTGAAACACCACGACGAGTAGGTATCGTCAATGCGAATCCGCTGCCGACGGCCAAACAGGTAACTACGAAACCAATCAATTGCCATTGGAGATATGTTAAGTGAGCGTAGTATGCCAAGCAGAATGTCAAAGTCCACAGTGTTGAACGCGTTGCTAAAATCAAGCAGCGTAAGCACTGTCAACTTTCCACACTCCATGCCTAGTCGAATATCATCCGTAATATTTACAAGAGCGGTGACTGTGCTGTGACCTGGACGGAAACCGGACTGGGAAGGATTAAGTAGGACATTCTTAGAGAGGAAGGAGCTTAGTTGATTGTGGATGAGGCGTTCCAGAACTTTGGAAAGGAATGGTAGTATGGAGATGGGGCGATAATCGGAAAAGGATGATGGATTTCGTTTTTTAGGTAGTGGGATTATATGAGCACTTTTCCATGTTGATGGAAAAGTAGCGGTAGAAATGGAGAAATTGAGGAGGTGGGTGAGAACCGGTAGGATTTCGTCGAGGATAGGAAGGATCATATTACGACTGATACAATCACTTCCAACAGAATTGGACGTAATTAATAATACGCTCTTCTTAACATCACAAGTGGAGAACTGATTAAAGACAAACTGAGAATGATCAGGGGTAGGAATTGATGAAAGATACTGTAAGGTATTTAATTTGGTTGTCCTATCAAAATTGGACGAAGTTGAGAAATGACCATTGAGTGAATTTATATCTAAATTATTGGGAGTGTCAATTTGGCGTGATTTTCCTATCCCCATTGATCTCAAATATTTCCAGACTTTTGCATTTTGTACAGAGCTATGAATGTGTTGGCGTTGAGCATTCCTACACACCTTATGACATTGGTTCCTGGCCGAGATGTATTTATCTTTGTTCTCAGCGGATGGATGGGATTTATATTTTGACTTAGTCGCAGCTTTCTTATCAATCCACTTCCTAATGTCCTGCGTGAGCCAAGGCGCTGGAGAATGTTTCATTTTTACCGCTTTTAACGGTGCGTGGACGTCGTATAGCTGGATCATGTACGTTTCAAACATGTAAACCTTTTCATCGATAGTTTCCGAAGCAAAGAGTGCAGTCCAGTCTATGTTACTCGCGTCTATTTTGAGATTGGTAACGTTCATTCCACTAAAATTGCGCTGAATAAGGATTTTAGGTTTTGCCTTAGGAGGGCGAATTTTGTAAGATAAATAAAGAAGGTCGTGATAAGAGAAAGAATCCGCTGAGCACTGGCCGTGTTTGGCTACGTGCTCTTTGGAGGAAACAAAAATGAGATCAAGGAGCGAAGGGGTGCAGTGAGGAAAGTTATGAGTAGCAGTTAAAGGTAAAAGAGAAAGGTTGCTCGACTCAATGAGTGAACGGAGTGAAGAAGAACGTGAATTATTTCGAAGAAGACAGGTGTTGAAGTCTCCCATGACTATTGTATGACTGTAAGAAGGAACTAAGTTTGCTAAGAGAGTTTCCAAAGAGGAGAAGAAGTTGATATGTGACGAAGGACAGTAATAAACCCCAAGGAGAACTTTTGCGTGATGCAGCTCTACTTCCAGGAAAAGATGTTCGCCGGCGTTAGACGGTGGGGGCTGGGCCGACATATTAATGACGCGGAAAGGAATATGTGGTCTAAGGTATATGGCAACACCACCACCACCACCGTTAATCCGGTCGTTTCTGATCAATTGAAAACCGGGCAATGAATATGAAGTAGAGGGCAGGCATGGTTTAAGCCACGATTCCGAGACAAGAATGGCGTGGATATTCTTACAGTCAAAACTGGCCAGCATATCAGGATAGTGTGCCGGAATACTCTGTGCATTAATGTGAACAACGTTAAAGTTCCTTGATTCATCAGAGAACTGAGATATTAAGGTTTCACTTAAAGACGGGATACTGAGAAAACTCACGTCATCACTACAAGCTGAGACGAAATCTTCGATATCGCTTCCAAAATCAGACATAGTAATATATAAATAACTAATATATAATAAATACTATACAATAAAATAACTACCTAATATTTTCTAAACCTAATTAAAATAAATATGTTCTATTACTTTGGTCCACCCACCAGCTGAGCGTTAAAGTAAAACATAAAAAAGGAAGTAGATAAACACATTGTAAAAAAAAATAAAAAATAATTAACAAAATTATCGATGCTAACAGATACAAGACACAAAATACACAACAACAACTAAACAAGATAGAAGTTAGACAAAATAGTAGTCTGGGGAGTATACATTCAAAGAAATACCCAACTAATTCAAAATTTGTATCAATGCGGTCGGAGAGTATAGACACAGTTAAAAGTAATAATAGGTTATAGGGTTGTTATATAGTCTCTGGTCGCAGTATCAACCAAGCTTTAGAAAATTAAACGTAATTATTATATCCTCTTTGAAAGTATTCCAAAATATTGCCATAGTTGATTACATACTCTATGAAAGTATTCTACAGTGTCACATTATATACTCTTTGGTCCGTACGTGTCAATAAAACAAATTTAGGTTAGACTTACAAATACAAACAGTGTAGTAAAATAATTATGTTAAAAAGTTGGGGTACCTGCTTAAATAATGAAAGTAAATGTTTACTTACTACCCAGACTACCATAAAATTAATAAGATCATTTCTTAGCGCCGGCAGCAGCTCGTCTGGATCGAGTTGATGTCGGTTTCGATGCATCTGGTTCAGCCGGCTTGTTGATGCCCTGTTTCTCGACCTTGTTTAGGTCCGAGACGGAAAGAATCCTTTGCCATGAGTTGTTTTGCCCAAGAACATAAACAGTGCCCATATTGGTCCACGATCTCGAAATTCCACACCGTTCACGGGCTAACATAAATAAGTCATGCCTTGACTTTGTCAAAAACTCCGAGAGTGTGATACCGGAGCCTTTCAGGCTAGTTTTGGCGTTCCAGATTTTAGAGCGGATATCCATGTCACGGACTTTGAATAGAATTGGGCGCGGTTTATCTGGCTTAGTGGTTTTACCCAACCTTTGGCACCGCTTGATGGCACTGACATCGAAGTCCTGTAACTTAAGACGATCTTTCACAACACTCACAACCGCCTGCGCCGTGTCGACTTTATCATCTTCAGTCACTCCATGCAATAAAAGAATCTTGCGTCTGTTATGCATTTCCAAGTTATCAGTTGTTTGTGCAATCAGCCTGACCTGCTGCTGGAGATTTGACAGCAACTGAAGTATGAGCGTACGGAATGCTGAGAACTCTGCTGCCAGATCAGTGGGCTGTAGACTGCTGCTCTGTTGACTGCTGGCCTGCTGCTTGCTGTTGTGTAATATTTGGGCTTCAATATCAGCTACTTTAGTGTTGAAGAGGTCCATCATGCTGTCAATGGAGCTTACAATTGTGTCCATGGTGATTAGTAATGTTTGTGGAATTGTGCTTGTGCTTGGATGGAGAAAACACTTAACTGGTAGGTAGACAATATTACCTACTGGTTTTACTCATAAATGTGTAATAATATGGCTAATAAATAATTAAATTTGAATTTTAAATGCAGAGCTAAATTTTTCGTGCTACTGCTTCAACTACCCCCACACTAAAAATACTACCATATAATAATTTAATTACCAAAGAGATCTTATTTTACAAACGCTATAATTGAGAAGATTAAATATCTGCTGCTGAATAATAATCAAAACGCAATCATGCGGGGCGGCAGTCTTTGGGGACTACCGATAGAAGTGAAAGCTATTTTTCAAATTACCAATATACATAGTACCTACACATATAGCTCATGAGAAGCGTGACGCGAGTTTCACACTTTTTGTTCACCCGAAAAGTACACTTATATACATAAAGCTCATGGAATGCGTTCGGTGACGATGATTCAACGCGCCTAAAGAAGTTTTAACTTCAAAAAGAAAATTATCACAATCGCCGCAGTGATAGGTGTTCATACACGCATTGAGAACCGCTATATTTTTGAAGTTGATTCTAATTACGATCTCTGGTGTATTTCATATGACATATCGCAAAAATTATTCAGTTTTCCAGCACCAATTAGTATGCAGGCATAAGTTAGTAAATTGTTAAAATGTCTTCATATCATTACTATTTACTAACATGACATTAATGGAGACAACCGTATCAATTAGCGATGTAAATGTCGTATCTTAACGAGTGGTCCGATGGGTCGATACTCTTAATGGATGCTTTAATTACGGGGCGTCGCGCTAAGTGTGTTTACAGCACAACTTTAGATAAATTGAGCTGATACCAAAGTTTGCGTTGATTCTGTCTGTTCTTGACTTTATTTTAAGTCTAGGATTAAAACTTGAACTTTGTTATAATAAAGCTTTTATACAGTTCTGATGCAGCGCAGCTGTAAATACTACTGATGATTGCAGTTGAAATAGTGTAACGTATGTACTGGCTGTTTGGCATAATGACATGGGACCTTTGCCTGTACATGATTGACATGAATAAACGTCAGTGCGATAATGTCCGCTCGCCGTTTTATTTGTATTCAAATACATATAATATTTCAAAGTTTGCATTGATTCTGTCTGTTCTTGACTTTATTTTAAGACTAGGATTAAAACTTGAACTTTGTTATAATAAAGCTTTTATACAGTTCTGATGCAGCGGAGCTGTAATACTACTGATGATTGAAGTTGTAATAGGATTTAAAAAAAGGCTATGAAATAAATAATCATGTTTTAAGGCAATAGCGGAAAATATCAAATAATAATAATATTAGTGTGTAATATTATAAAAAATCATCAAAGTTTGTGAGTGTGTGAGTACGTATGTTGGTTACTTCTTCACGTATAAACGACTGTAGCGATTTTTATAAAATTTGGTATGGAGTTAGGTGACAACCTGGATTTAACACATAAGCTATAATTTATAAAGTTTACCGCGGGTAAAACCACGGGGCACAGCTAGTTGTAAATAAAAATTATAGTAGACTAGCTGTGCCCCGCGGTTAACTTTATAAATTACTAACTGTGCCCCGCGGTTTTACCCGCGTTAAACTTTATGAATTATCACAGCTCCTCCCCCGTATGTGATAGCGTGATAATATGTTGAAGTAAATCCATGCCGTACTTTTTGAGTTTAGCCTGGACATACATACAGACAAACAGATATACAGAAAAAATAAATTAAACTATATTTTTGGCTTTGAAGTCAATTGTAGATCACGCCCCAAGTATCCTTTAAAAAAAATATTCAATGTATAGTTTTGACTCTTCTACGATTTTATTGTATGTATAGATAGCCTATAGATGTTAATTCAGGGTGTCAGCTAAGTCGATACCAAATTTTATTAAAATCGCTCCAACCGTTTAGTCGTGAAGAAGTAACAAACATACACACTCACAAACTTTCGCCTTTATATTAGTGTGATTTCAATTGGTGACGGAGATGAATATTCCCATTTCATCTACGCGAAGGCGTAGTTGACATACCGAGGTATTGTGACACTGACCCTGAGGAATAGACCAACAGGCCAGCTAAGACAGGACCACCATCCGAGAAAAATCTTTGTGTGATGAGTACGCATTTATTCTGTGTCTGGATGTAATTTATCTTATCTATACATATAATAAAATCGCAGCAAAGTCAAAACTGTATTGAATATTTTTTTTAAAGGTTACTTGGGGCGTGATTTACATTCGATATCGAAGCCAAACATATAGTTTTTAGAATTTTTGTCTGTGTATCTGTTTGTCTGTATGTATGTCCGGGCTAAACTCAAAAAGTACTGCATGGATTTACTTAAAATTTTGCATGAATATTACTATGAGGTCGGGTCAACATATAGGCTAGATACATATTATCAGGCTATCATCTACGTGGGAGGAGCTGTGATAATTTATAAAATTTAACGCGGGTAAAACCGCAGGGCACAGCTAGTTTTATCAAGTATCTGGTGGGCATAGTACAAGCTCCGCCTGCTTTGGGAACAGATGGCAGTGCGTTAGTTGTCCCGAGATATTTATTTATTATTTAACTGCTACAAGAGGAAAGTGCTACGTTTCTCGGAGTCAGCGCATCATATGCGATCACCAACCCGTCTGCCATGCATGCCGAATATGGAAGTGTCCCCTCATTTAAGCCCTGGGGGAAGCCTTTGGCGACCAGTGTACGTCTATATCTTATTTATATCTTACTTCATTTTATTACAGATGAATCATACCTAAAGCCACGGTACAGTCAACTCCATGACGTATGTGGGTACACATTTTACGTAGGCAGTAAAGGGTGTTTTGTGCGGCGAGCACAATAGTTCATCACTGGACGCAGTGTTACCAGGACCTCTGGGGACTGGAAATAGTCGCCACTAGAGGAATAAGAATAAGAATAAATGGTGTTTTCTTAGTGCAGATGTATCTATTAAAAGCAGTTTCAATGTGTTCCACGTCAGTTACCGCCAGGAGCCGTGGTTCGTTCATTGGTTTGCAGTCTTATTTGTTAGACGGCTTGTTGGATTGAGGTCTCGCTCTCATCTGTTGTCCAGCAACGTAGTGATCTTATCTTATCTTATTTTGGTTGGGGTGTACTTACGTACCTACAGCACTTTTAGGTTTAGGTTTAAAGAACATTTAATCTCAAAAGAACAATTACAGTTCACTTATATGAGAATTGCAAAGAATTACAAATGCTTGTCGTCTTGTGATAAAGCATACATAAAATAAATGTAAACATAAATATAACTAACTAAAATACCACACAAAAACTTAACAATTGTTGATTACAAACTAATTAATGTTGTAGGCAGAACTAAAAACTTTTACCTTTCAGGATCTTTTGTACTGTAGATGTCATAACGTAGTGATCACCTCCTGTTTTGTTTTATCTTTTACAGGTCCTCATCGTTTAGGGAGAGGACGGGTTATGTGGAAGTCCACAGGGTTACCCACTAAAACCACCACGGCAGCCAAGCGTCTTGATGCTTTGAATGACGGTTCTGGGAACTCGAACCGATTTCCTTCTGGAACCACAGCCATTGCTCATATGATGTTTTTTAAAAAAACTGGTGTTTTAGGAGACTAAAATACCATTTTTTGATAAGACAGGGAAAGGCGTAGACATGCCACCCGCAAAAAGTTTTTGCGCCAAGTGAAGTCCCCGGCAGGTTAGGTTCAGTATGGATATAGTAAACCTAACCTACCATGGCATAATGGGGGACCCTGGTAACGAGGTTATGCTGCCCCGGTGCCCCACTTTTGCGGCAAAATTCAAATAATTAATTATATCCTGATATAAGTAATAATATAATTATAATATCCTGGGACATTAATAATAATAATAATAGGTTTCCTGTCTCTAGAGTCGTAACCTCCGGTAGCATAGACCCTGTTCCTGCTGCCGGTTGCAAATCCTATTTTTTATATTTTAAAATGTATATTTCTGTTTTTTATATATTTTAAAATGTATTTAATAAGAAATATATATGAATAAATGATAATAATAATAATATCTGGGGACAATGTCACACAGATCATCCTAGCCCCAAACTAAGCAAAGCTTGTACTATGGGTACCAGGCAACGATATACATACTTATATAGATAGATAAATACTTAAATACATAGAAAAACATCCATGACTCAGAAACAAATATTCGTGCTCATCACACAAATTAATCACTATATCACACGCCCCGTCTGATCAGAAACTAAGCAGAGTTTATACTATGGACACCAGATGACTGATTTGTATCTGACATATTTGACATTTTGTATTTACTAAAGAAAAGTGTATGTAGTATACATACACGTTTCTTTTTAAATACAAAATGTGTATTCTATTGTGAGGTCGACTGTACATTAAATTTGTTCATTCATGTCATGTGCCAACTGCGACTTTAAACATGAGCAAAATACAGACAGTGACATGAGCTTGTAACTCGGTAATTCGTGTTTGCACAATCACGATTTATCAGTTTGTTTTTAATTATGGTCCATTTGTTATGGGTTTCTTCGTTTTGCTTATATTTTTGATATTGCTAAATATCCTGAGTTTCAATTGGAATAAAGATTATATATCGTTATTACATAGTACGAACATAACTAACTAGGACTGCAAGGTATTCTGCTGCTAAGTGTAGCTAAGCAGATAATTCTATTCTGATTGAGTGATTTCAATGTGACAATTGATTTTTTTCTGTGATAATGTTTGTGAATTCAGATATATGTAGGTACTCACAAGTATGGTCACTACAACTGTGTAAAATTTTAAGAAGACCGGTTCAGCCGCTGAAGTGGATTACGATCAGGATCGAACTACATGAGTCGCCTAAGCTTCGTTTACACTCAGCTCAATAACTTAGTGGGAACTCTATGATAATTTGCCTACCTTCGCTCCAGACCATTCTTTAACGATGTAAGATATACATTGAATGATGTTAACTGATACGGGTTGATTTTTAACACCCCCTTACATTAAATAAGATATATGAATTCGGACATAGCTCGTAGAAGTGACGGCTGCTGGCAGAAAGGGTCTAAACTGGCGACCATGAAGCGGAAGACGCAGCATGGGTAGGCCCTCTACGAGGTGGACGGACGAACTTACAAGGGTGGTGGGATGCCGTTGGATGCAAGCATCGCTAGGCCGGCACTTAATACCGTAAATAATGATAACACTTTAAGCAGCACTACAAGTGAATGATTGTATGCCGTAAACCGTTAAATGTGAGAACTTTTTTTTTTTTTTTTTTTTTTTTTTTTTTTATATACTAGGTTGGCAACCGAGCAAGTGGGTCACCTGATGGCAAGTGATCATCACTGAACTATTATTATGTTAACTTCTTTGTACTTACCACATTTACACTATTCAATAATCGTTCATCAATCTTCGTCTTATAATGTTAGAGGGAAATAGTAATATTCGCAATTTTTGTTTTAGTATCCATCATTCCTAAAATTATAAATACTAGCTGTTGCTAGCGGGTGCAACCGCTTTAAACTGAATAAATGTTATTCAGATATATAAGCTATAATACTAAAGTTTCATCAAAATCAGTTCCGTAGATTTTGCGTGAAAAAGTAACAAACAACCATTCATCCAATAGATTATTACCTACATAAGTAGGATGAAATCCCGTTTATTTGTTACATTATTAATATTTTTCAAAACACAACAGTGTTTCTTAGGTATTGTTGAAAAAACCTTTGGAACGAAAATGTGTCTATATAAACTTATAAAGGCCTCCCCAAACATAACTAGAGTGCTAATCGAAAGGCTACGCGCGGTCTTATAATCTTAGCAAAAGAAAGTTACTTATTTAAAACAAACAATTTGAAGCTAGGAGACAAATTCATTATATTATACGCTACATAAGTTATTTTTCATTAGAGTTAAAACAAACCCTGGAGTTTACCTTTAGCACGCCATACGACAACATTGGTCCACAAGTAAACAATACAATGATAAGAATCAAAACACTAAATGCTTAATTTTAACCCATTCTTTCTACAAAGAGACTATTCACAATGCCATTCTTTCTCACAATACACGCATTAAGTCCTCGATTATCTAAATCTAAAATGAAACAGATATTATCCTATACTCAACAAAGGAATGTCACAACTATTTTGTTTTACAATAGAAATGTCATCCGATTGTCAGGGGACTAAACCGTTTGAAATGTCAAAACATTTGACACATTCTGACTTACCTGAAACCCTTGTATTATTTATTTGTGTTGAATGGATTCTACTTAAATATCGAGAAATAGTTATGGGGTTTGGTTCCCCGGGAATTGCGATTTTGGCATGAATAGGCAAACGTTGTTCCCGGATTGTAATATTTTTTGCAGGATTTTGACTCCCGACTGCGCTAATAGCAAACAAGGGTAATACTTTTCTCGTGTATCCGGAACATGCATATTGCACACGTTATTTATTGTGATAAATAACGCATACGCAACGCCGGATATTCCGGATCAAAAATTCTTTAATGAGATAAGTAAGATTATATAAAAAGCCTTCCCAGTGATACTTGACGGGCTTGTTGGCGTGGTTGGCAAATGCTTGCTTTTCACGCTGGAGGTCGTGGGTTCGATTCCCACCCATGACAGATATTTGTGTCCATGAACATGTCTGTTTCTCCTGAGTCTGGGTGTAATTATCTATATAAGTATATATTTATAAAAAAGTAGTATATTTAGTATATCAGTTATCTGGTTTCCATAGTACAAGCTTTGCTTAGTTTGGGATCAGATGGCCGTGTGTAAATAATGTCCCAGGATATTATTATTAATATATATTGACATTGACACAGTCGTTTTGTAACTTAATATTATAATGCTTTTTAATCTATATATTTAACATAAATTTATATAAGTTATATGTTTAACCTATATATAGTATTTATAATGTTAATTATTGTTAATTTGATACGCATGCTGTGCCTATAAGTGATTATTACACGAAAAACTGTAACGTTTAGCTAATAACTCTTGCATTAAATGTGTAAATAATCGTTGGTTAACCTATTAGAAATGAATAAATAAATATCAGAGAAATGTCTACGAAGAAGTTGAAAAGAACTATAAAAGCCAAATTGCATAGCAGGGCTCACTACAACAATTCTGATTATTAAGTGAAAAAAAGGGCTTGTTTAAAATTAACACATTTAATATTCATGTAATTTTATATTGAGAATAACATATTTAAAAAAAGTATTCTTATTTCTCAGAAACTCAGTAGTTACGTCACGCATTGCACGATGGTTAAAAAAATGACGATTCCACACATATAACATTTTAACGGAATAAATTAATTTTGAATTTAAATTGGACAGGCGAATTGATTTTAACCAATGACGTGTCTATCAATATTATTTTACCGTGCGTATGTTATGTTTATATATGTATAGGTTAAGTTTTATTTCTATAAAACCAAAATGACGACCGTAAAAAACCTAAACGGGATAATATAGTAAAGATATAGATAAATCTTACGGGAGCCTATACCTCGGCTCCCGTAAGATTTCACGTTACAGGAACTTCATGGACGATCCGGGTGATGAAGATAGATTAAGTATGTGCCATCGCTATCCAAGCTCATTAGTTTATATTTGTATCAATGAAATTCTTTCTTTCAATGAGATTCTCGACAGGATGAGTGGTCGCGACTTGGTAGAGCGACTGTTGCACTAAACGTCCCTGACTCACCCATACATCTACCCGTCAGTAACTGCCATGAGTCCTGGACCTCAATTCGAACTCTAAGAGGATACCCTCGGTTACATAGTTAGAGCTAGGCTTTTGCTTTCACTCGCCTTTACTTTCCGTTGAAGCACCTTCAGTATCTGGAACTCTTATTGTCTGTGCCTATTTAAATTTGACACGACTCTTTATGAAATATGTTAGTAAGTATATATAAATTAGAAACCTATACAACATGTAATACATTACATACATTAACGCACACCCTCAAACACCCCAGTTAGAATATTATGTTGTAATCATAATACATACACCGAATTTGTAATTTAACATGTATATGCATTGTTATTCACTAAATTAGTTTCTTGAAATAAAGTTTATATTTCTTTATTTTGTATTGAATGGTGGAATTTTTATTAATTGTATATTGTAATTTGTATTAAAACAAATAAAACTACGATTTATAAGTCTTATTACTTTGACTTACGGTACATTTCAATTTGTTTTGACTGTACAGGGTTAATATGACAATAATTTCCGTAGTTTTAATTATTTTGGAATAAAAAATTACCTATATTAAAATGATATAAATCGATTCAGTAAAAGATTCTGAACAAACTATTTTCATGATGTGCGTTAATTAAGTTACATGTTGTATATTTAATAAGACATTACAATAATACAAGTCACAAACCAAACACTCCATAAGGACACTGCAGAATCCATTAGCTCGATTGAGTTCTTATTAATAAATATTTTGCTGGGTCCTCTTATTTACGTCTCAGTCTGACAAAGGTTTGCTGGAAGTAAATGTATCTTGAACTCGAATCTCTACAGAATAATCCTACCTCCAAAATGAAGGAGCGGGATTATATGATTACTTTATGAACGCGTTTTGTTAAATTTCAATTATGGTTAACTAGAAAATTTTCAACGTATACGGGATACATCGAAAATATTGAAAAAATATTTTCGATGTTATTATATTGAATATTTGGGAGGTTTTCCATTCATTCGTATTACTATAATTTATAAATATAATTTGTGAGTGTAATATAGAATATATTCCACACAAATATATTATTTTAACTTAACAAGTAAATATTAAGTTAAAAAATTATATTTGTGTGGAATCGTCATTTTTTTACCCTCTCGTGCAGTGCATATGTCAGCTACTGAGAAACACTCACTGAAAACTAAGTAGTAATCCTTTTTTTAAAATATGATGAGTTCTTGTAAGTTTCCAATTAATAAGAAAACATTTTCTTAGTCCTTGCTTGCCACTCTCGGACATAAATGACACCCAAACGCAGAAGTACTGTGTAGTTGTAGGGGCGTAGAAGTCGCCCCGAGGAAATATCTACCAGAAAATGGGCAGCAGCGTCTCTCTGTCTTCTATGTGACCATCATACTGCGATCGCCAACCCACCCGCCATGGGTGGTGATCATGGTCTATCCCTCCAAATGATGGACATAACTCCATTGTTGTCTTCTTCCGACAAACTAATAAAATTTTCGTAGCCCAGAACGTGGCCACACTGTTTGCCCTGCTTGTGTCATTCCTAAGATCCTGGCGTGAACATGTGGCAGGGCAAGCTGGACATGATATTAGGTGGACTTGGATTGGACTGATGCTCCACAAATACATTCCATTTTGGGGTTGCTCGACAGTCCCTACCTAGACATGTTTTCTTTGCGTCGGCCCGTATGAGTATTTAAAGACTTCCAGTTCGGCCACGGCATTTGATGTCCAGGGCATAGTGGAAATCTTTTGGGGAGCTTTTGTCCAACAGTGGACATCATTCGGCTGACATGATGATGACACGTCCAGTCAATCTTGCTCCATTTGCAGTTGCTTTTAGTAATCACCATATCCTTTGTTTCTATAATGTCTCATGTCAAAATAGAACTTTAAAGAGGCCTACCGTCTCGGTTTTTGGCAGAAAGCCGTAGTTGGTAAACTATTAGTTATCTGTGGTAATTAAACTTGCTTCAAATTATTGCCAAGTTTGTTAAATAAGCGAGTTTTGCGTCGGAAGTAAGTTTGGGCCAAATTAATATGAGAGCCATCTATTTTGTCTGGCCTAATTCTAAGTTATGGCAGTATTCCTAATAAGATTACTTCGTAGCTTCAGTAATACTGTGCTGTATGTTTGGTCTGCCTCTTTGCCTAGCGATAACGTCTATAACGATGTTAATGAGGTTCTGGGATCAAATCTCGAGTCGGGCGAAAAGTTGTTATAGGGATTTGCGGCACCGAAATTTCTAATAATTATAATGTTTATTTGTGGCCGTAAATTGCATGTTTATAAAGTACGTTGCGATATAGGGACTTAAATGCCTAGTGCGAACGAGTTTTTTTTTGTCGCGTGGTTAGTGACCCTGATTGCTAAGCGAGTAGTCGCGGGTTCCATCCTAGACAGGACAAATCTTTTTATGAATAGTACGATTATTGGTTTTGTGTGGATGTATTTTATTATCATTTGGTCACCACACGAAGCGAAATATAAATTAATGATTGAACGGATTCAAAATAAATTTGATAGATTCATGTATTTAAAACAGTATGGTACATATCCGGGTTATCCACTATTATATCCTACTCTGTTTATAATAGGCATGATAGGGTATTATAAACTAGAAGTAAGAAGGGAAGTCGCTCACACCATTTATCTTTTTAAATTATTAAGAGGAAAAATATATGATCCAGGTGTTCTAGAGACGGTCCGGTTGTTTGTCCCTGATGAGTACGTGGGACGGCGGCGGCGACCGCCTTCATTATGGGTGCCGCCAGCGCGCACTAACCTGTTGCAGAAGGCACCCCTGACACGAGCGCTGCACGCGGTCAACGCGGTGTCCTAACATACTGATATATTTACGTGTACTCTGAGGGAATTCACACAGGCAGCTTATTATGTAACAACACTATTGAATTAGGTGTACTTAACCTGTAATGATAGTTGTTGGTTGTTAATAAATAAATTATTTTAAGAGAGGTAGGGCACAGCGGTAATTTGCTCAAAGAGCAGCCCGACTGGGGAAGTACCTCCACCTTACGGAAGACATTCTTTAATAATAACATTAATAACTTTAATGTTGTGTTTCTGCGTGTGAGTAAGGTCGCCAGAGCTCATTGAGGTGGGGGGGAGGGTGAGCAACACTTGTTTGCTAACTCTTAAAGGCCAGCACCTCTGGTGTTCCGAGTGTCCATCTACAATCGCAATCGAAGCTAAAAATATAGTTTTTATAATTTTTGTCTGTTTGTCTGTATGTATGTCCGGGCTGATATGATTTTGCATGAATATTATTATATTACATATAGGCTACATATTATCACGCTATCGCCTACGGGGGAGGAGTTATGATAATTTATAAAATTTAATGCGGGTAAAACCGCGGGGCATAGCTAGTTTATAATAATATGTATGTATTCTGTTCGGTGTTCGTATGTTTACCAGTTGTCAGGTTGCCATAGTACAAGCTCTGCTTAGTTTCAGATGGCAGTGTATTAGTTCTCCCAAGATACTTACTTCTTTGTTGTCACCAATAAATAGGTATGCTGAGGCCATTCAATGTAACGAAGTCTGTCCCAAGTGTTATCCATGGCTAGATAATCTCCTGACACTCAAGTGTTCGACCGGAATCTGCTTATCGTTAAACTTTTTGTTATATTTTTTGTGTCCGAATATATCAGTCGACTGTATTTGACTAATAGTTAGACTTCTTTGGCCTTTCCACATCCGGATTAAAGTTTTTGCGATAAAATGGTGTATCGATAAGGTTTTGGTTTATTTGCTTAGGTTGGGTGTAAAACGTTCGAATTTTGATAATGCAAGATATTTATACAAGTATTTAACTTAACTTAATAACAAAGAAAAACTAAATCTACGAAAAAGTAAATTATATACATAAATAAATTAAAACTAACTACAGATGGCGTCGTAGTATTCCTCCGCATCGAGGCCATGAGAAAATGTGACCAGAAGACTGGCTGCATTACCACGTTGTATAGCTAAACTAATTCTTTGGCCAAAGAAAAAGCCAGCCCTCTGGTCACGGGAAGCGTCAACCAAACGCTTCGAAATCTGGCGATAGAGACCACGGGCACTCAGACCACACGTTCCAAGCGTTTCGACCCCAAACGGCTCAAATATGTAATTTCCTATCAAATTACTTACATACCATAATAAAGGACTGGGCAAAAACTGGAAAATTGTTTTAACACGGCCAAAAATATATAAGTCGACGCCATTGTTATATGATTGTCTGTAATGTGTGCTTAACGTTTTAATGACCACAGTCACGCATAGATGACAAACCACGGCACGACTACGTTGGCAGATTTGGTTAACGTATATGACCGCTTGTTATTACTGTACCTACTACTGGTAATCGCGGTATGTGGGAGATAGCAAGGTTAGTATGAGGATCGGTCTGCGCTCCGACATTTCCCGCTTGCTACTACTAGTTGTAGAGGACAACATATTAGTGCGGCCTAACACCGAATTTGCTAGATGGTTTGAGCCCCCCTCGTCTCTTTTATCCGGAATCCGTAAAAGATTAAAAAAAAGATAACCCATACTTCTGCCAAACTGTGTAACAGTTTATTTGTAGATCTAACTAGAACAGGTATAGTAGACATCATGTTAAAAAAAAAATCACCTATATTAATAATAGTAACAATATCCTGGGACATTATTCACACACGGCCATCTGATCCCAAACTAAGCAGGGCTTGTAGGAATTATATGGAAACCAGATAACTAATATACTACATTATATAATAATAATATAATATAATAATAATATCTGGGGACAATGTCACACAGATCATCCTAGCCCCAAACTAACAAAGCTGTACTATGGGTACCAGGCGACGATATACATACTTATATAGATAGATTAATACTTATATACATAGAAAACATCCATGACTCAGCAACAAATATTCGTGCTCATCACACAAATATTTGCACTTACCGGGATTCGAACCCAGGACCACCAGCTTCGTAGGCAGGAGCACTACCAACTAGGCTACGGTGACATATACTACTTTTCTTTTGTAAATACATACTTATATAGATAATTACACCCAGACTCAGGACAGATAGACATGTTCATGCACACAAATATATGTCCTGGGTGGGAATCAAACCCACGACCTCCGGTGTGAATAGCAATCATTTGCCAACCACGCCAACAGGCTCGTCATTTAATCAATATTATGATTGTTTGTATTTTTTGTTGTTGTGTTTTGTTTGTATGTGTGACCACTCTTTTGAGATCCGTTGAATTTAATTAATTTGTCAACTACACATAGTCCTTGTCTGTTTTATTGATATAAAAACGGTGGATTGGATATTTGCCTAAACCGAGGCAGAGAGATCTAGGCGTTGCAATGTGTCTACCGTCTAGACGGAATGTGCTAATATGTGCTCACGTACATACTATATTATGTATGTGGCTACTGGGCGCCAATAATGTATATAAACTGCATACATGAATACCGAAATGGCCTACAAATAGGAACTGGATTTTATTTTAGATAAATAAGAGAACAAATGATTGTATAAGCACTGAATTTGATTGGTTTGTTGGTATAGTATCGCCCTCCTGGTCCAATTTTGGCCATGACGACCAGCCTCAATAGAGTCTAGCCATCTGTACGAGACATATAGTGCACAAATGTGTGCGCAAACACAGCGGCACTTGACACATGACTGAAAAGAGGTCGGGTACAGGACCTATGGCTTAAGGTGCGAGAAGTTGGTAAAGTAGTAGCATGTTCAACTGCAAGAAATGAGGTCCTAGGTCAAATACCGGGCAGAGCCAAAAAGTAATGTTGGGATTTTTCTAGAGGTTTCCCTCTAGAAAAATCCCAACAATACTTTTTGGCTCTGAATATTCTTTTGAATATTCTGATAAGATAATAATAATAATATCCTGGGACATTATTTACACACGGCCATCCGATTCCAAAATAAGCAAAGCTTGTACTATGGAAACCAGATAACTGATATAATACATATACTAATTTTGTAAATACATACATATATAGATAGTTACACCCAGACTCAGGACAAACAGACATGTTCATGCACACAAATATCTGTCCTGGGTGGGAATCGAACCCACGACTACGTGAAAAGCAAGCATTTGCCAACCACGCCAACAGGTCCGTCAAATTAATATTTTTTTTTTGTACATATAAGATGTTTATTTGTACAAATATGAGTCTTAATTAGTATGCAATTGGCATGCAACAAAGTACGATTAAAATATAATAGTCATATTTGACGTAGCTATGTGCGCACAAATGTTGCTCAGATTGGTAGACCATCCTTTATATAAAATAATAAAATCAATGAAAACATTATAAAACAGAAAAATATACAATAACGATAAATTAAAGGTAATGAAAGTTGCCGTCGGTTCCGCAACTGACCTCTTCCCAGTCGGGTCTGTTTGTCCGTTTGATCGGTGAGGATAGAGAGTGTATTTATGTATGTGCACACAATTGTGTAGATAACACGGCCCCCGATTATGAATAGTATGCGTTGAGTTTTGGTATTTGATATATAATTGTTTTACATAGCTACCGGCGAGTAATTTTCTGTGTTAATTCTTGGTCTGACCAATCTCCGTTCCGAAACTTATCCGAAAAGGTTAAGCCATTTTAGCGAGATTTATTAACAAACATCTAAACAAAAAAACTTTCAGACTTATAATGTTAGTAGAACATTCCTGGTCGTATATTATCCCATTATTTTTTTATCCCAGAGCTTGTTCGTAACAAAGAGGGTAACAAATCGTGATTTTCTGTAAGAACAACCAAACAATTTACATTCCACTTCATAAATACTCCGTCTTTACGATTTCACCGTCAAACTTCATTTATCTTGCGCATGCCGAGAGAAATCTTCCCCACTGACGACCAATAAATTACACCCAAAAAGGGGAAAAAAGAGAATATAAGTGTGGTTATGATCTGCATGTATGTAGCGATTCCTATGAAAATGTAGTAGGATGGAGCTCATTGAAACATTCCCCGGAAATGAGGGAATATATCACCTTATATGGCCGTGTTATGTGCACTGCGCCTACTCGTATATAGGGCATCAAATATAAAGAGGAACATTTTATACCTGCAGCATTTCACTAAAGTTATCACGGAATCTTTATAATAATGTCCTTCTAGCCGAATTTTTGCCACGGCAGCCAGTCTCGTTAGCCTAGCAGTTCACCCGTAGATAACAAGGTCCTAGGTTAACATCCCAGGTCGGACCAAGAAGTGGTATCGGGGCTCTTCTGTAAAAAGAAAAATTTCTCAGCCTCAGCCGGAAGTCTGGGAGTTGGCGATATTATACCCTCGTGCCTCGGAGAGCACGTAAAGCCGTCGGCCCTGTACCTGACCTCTTTCCGATCGTGTCGCTAGGCGTCCCATCGGATCATGAGAGTGATAGAATAGAAAATGCTCCATACACTTGTGCACAATAATATGTCCCGCGCAGATGGCTAATCTTTCTGGAGAATGGCTGCCGTGGCCGAAATTCGGCTAGGAGGACATTATTTATTATTGTTTTTGGGTGTGATTCTGGGAAAGGAACGGACATTTGTTACAGGGAACCGGGAAAATTGCTATTTGATTTGACCAATGAGCGCACGCGGTAATGACATAGTAACCGTTGCTATGGTAGCAGTTATCACATCAACAGGAGCGAGAGAAAGAAGTATGAACATTTGTAAAGGATAGGGTTACCAAAAAATGCGTTCTAAGTGTCCATACCTTGAACAGAGTATGCCAAATTTCAAGTCATTCGGAAGGATAGTTTTAGAGACATCGTGGTGAGTCAGTGTTATTTAGCTTTTTTCGCTAGAATGAATATACAGATTACAGCGCTAAGGCTATTTGTTCCTCTGTACAATTCTACGATCTACTCAAATGCGGTTTCTATAGCGCAACGTAGATGTACGAGGTCATAACTCGGAATATTCGACTGTTCCAGGTTTAAGATGACGCTCGTGAATCTTTGAACGAGGTATTGTGAGTACGTATCTAGTACGTATTGTTAACGGAGAGGTACCTCTGTACATTGTATGGTTTATTGTTAGCCGAGAATGCACAGATATGAAACTTACACAAATACTAACAATTTCAAATATTTGTTTGCATTATATCGTAAATAGAAAAATATCTATCAAATTATTTATTTGGATGATCAGTAGTTGTTTGTTTCTTAGGTCCTTGTTAGGTATAATAATAAATATCTTGTGACAACTAACACATTGCCATCTGATCCAAACTAGGTGGAGCCTGTGCTACGGCAACCAAACAAGAGATAAACGTTCTTAGTTTTATTTTGAAATAACTACGAGTACATAGATACATATCACACTAATATTATAAAGGCGAAAGTTTGTGAGTGTGTATATTTGTTACTTGTTCACGTCTAAATGGCTGGATCTATTTTAATTTTGACGGTCACCGTAGCCTAGTTGGTAGTTCTCCTGCCTACGAAGCTGGTGGTCCTGGGTTCGAATCCCGGTAAGTGCAAATATTTGTGAAGATGACGAATATTTGTTTCTGAGTCATGGATGTTTTCTATGTATATAAGTATCTATCTATCTTTATAAGTATGTATAACGTCGTCTGGTACACATAGTACAAGCTTTGCGTAGTTTGGAGCTAGGATGAACTGTGTGACAGTGTCCCTAAAAAAAAAACAATGTAGAAGTAAAAAAGACATCTACATCTAGACTGACTCGTTGGTCTAGCGGTAGCGTGTTCAACCGCAGATGATAATGAGCGCGCGTGGTGTTAAAATCCCGGGTCGGGCCAAAAAGTGATTTTGGAATTTTTGCGTAAACATAAATTTCTCAGTATCAGCCTGAAGTCTGTGAGTTGGCGGTACTACACCCCCGTCCCGGAGAGCACATAAACCCGTCGGTCCTGTACCTGACCTCTTTCCGGTCGTGTCGCTAGTCGTCCCATCGGTTCTTGAGAGCACACACGTGTGCACTCTAATATGTCTTACGCAATTGGCTAATCTCCATTGAGACTGGCCGCCGTGTTCGAAATTCGGTCGGAGGACATTATTATAGACATCTGCTTACTACATTACATTGCACTCAGCTCAATATTTGCAAGACTTGCAGACCTAGTTAATTAGTCTGTTTTGGCTGGAACCGATAAAAACTTAAATTCCGCTGCCTCCATTGAAAATGTTATCTGAAATGGTAGTTTCTTATTACCAATACCTAACAACACCTAGATACCTGTTAGGAGATGGTGCAAAATACCTACATTAATTAAAATTCAACGACGCAGTGTCGCCTCTCAGGTACGGAGAACTAGTGCGCAAGAGCCGATTTTATAGGGTTGCCTATATGCGTTAAGTATTTAATATTAGTTATAACTAAATTACTGTACTTACGTGTAAGTTTTCAATATTGCTGTGATCCAAAATTCCAAATCAACGAACGTACTAGGGGTGATTTACATACTTATATTAGACGGACACAAATTTGGATGTAATTTGTGTGACTCAGAACAACTATTGATGGGTCACACAAATAGTTGTATTGGAATTTTAATTGGATTATTATTTTTTTTTCTTACTACGTAGTAGGCAAACAAGCATACAGCCCACCTGATGGTAAGTGGTCACCGTAGCCTACGAACGCTTGTAACACCAGGGGCATCATCAGCGCGTTGCCGACTCTTTAGAAACCTTATAACTCCTTTTCTGTTATAATTTTGTCGATTCCAATTAAAATGGATTTTAATTGGAATCGAACCCGTGATGCGAAGCGGCGAGGCGACTGTCTTAGCCGCTGCGCCACACGTGCAGTCCGTAGTATTTAATGGTTTAATAATTTTTTTCGTCAAATTATGCGATATGTCTATATAACTGGTAACTGAAGATGCGGCGAGAGCAGTCCCTCCACGAGGAGGACCGTTAATCTTGTGTGGGTCGCTGGATGCCGGAAGTGCAAGACCGGTCATTGAGTAGATCCTTGAGGGCGGCCTTTGTCCAACAGTAAAGTAAACGTCGTAAGAGTTGGGGACGTAGGCGAATGTACAGTTTTTTATTTAATGTACTTTAGTTGTATCAACTGATGGCAAGGAAAGAGGTAAGTAAGACATATAAATAAATAATAAAATAATAAATATCTAGCCCCAAACTAAGCAAAGCTTGTACTATGGGTAACAGGCGACGATATACATACTCATATAGATAGATAAATACTTAAATACATAGAAAACATCCATGACTCAGAAACAAATATTCGTGCTCATCACACAAATATTTGCACTTACCGGGTTTCGAACCCAGGACCACCAGCTTCGTAGGCAGGAGCACTACCAACTAGGCTACGGTGACTGTCAATATAAGATGCCTTCTCACATATACCCTGAATAAATCCATGCTGTCTGGCAGATGGCAAAGAATATCAGCAGTAAAAGGAATATCCTACAAGAGAACTAGCTTCAGCGTCTCATTGCGCAGGTACTACATCATACTGCGATCACGAACCTGTCTGCCAAGCGTGGCGATTATGGCATATTCCTCCAAATGATGGACCGAGATCTTTTGGGGAGGCTTTTGTCCAGCAGTAGACGCTTTTTGGCTTACTTACTTATCGTATGGGCAGTGGTTACACTAAGTTTAACGTTAAACATTTAATACACACGATAGTACACTTACAACTACCGCCTTTTCCATCTTAATTCTTCTTGTCCACCTAACAGTTGTCTGGAAGAGATCGCTATAAAGCGATAAGACCGCCGATTGTACCTGTATTTTCTTTATTAAGATATTGTGTATTGTGTTTTCTGGTGTAATAAAGTGTACTCTATCTATCTAAGTTCAGAGTTGTACAAGCCGCATTTTAGGCCTCTGACATGGCTTAACGACGGTTGCCTAATGGCTTCAACCAGGACCGACAGCTTAACGTGCCCTCGGAAACACGGAGACGCTCAGAAATTAAACCACTTTGGCGGTCACCCATCTATGGACTGACCGTGGGCCTAGTTGCTTAACCTCGCCAATCACTTACCGACCGGTGGGAGCATCTAGCCATGAGCAAATGCTAAAAAAGCTGATATGATGAAATCATCTGGAACGGGAATCGGCGAGCACGACATCGCATCCACCCTCGCACAGAATGATGCTAAATGATCTCCTGAACAGATTGCAACATAAAATTAATTACTTGAGTTACCAGTTACAGTTTTCCCTATGTTATATAAATTGTTATTTTGAAGGCATCCTTACCAAGAAATGTAAACATTTTAACTGAGACAGTTTTTAGGGTTCCGTAGCCAAATGGCAAAATACGGAACCCTTATAGATTCGTCATGTCTGTCTGTCCGTCCGTCCGTATGTCACAGCCACTTTTTTCCGAAACTATAAGAGCTGTGCTGCTGAAACTTGGTAAGTAGGTGTATTCTGTGAACCGCATTAAGGTTTTTACACGAAAATAGAAAACGAACAATAATTTTGGGGGGTTACCATACATAGAACTGAAACTCAAAAAATTGTTTTTGATCGTATCCATACATGTAGGATGTCTATGGATAGGTCTTCAAAAATCATATTGAGGTTCTTAATATCATTTTTGGCAAAACTGAATAGTTTGCGCGAGAGACACTTCCAAAGTGGTAAAATGAGTGTGGGGGACACTCATTTTACCACTTTGGAAGTGTCTCTGTAACTTCTAAAATAAGAGAATAATAAAACTTAAAATAATATATGATGTACATTACCATAGAAACTAACAACGAAAATTGGTTTGAACGAGATCTAGCAAGTAGTTTTTTTTAATACGTTTTTAAACAGCAATTTGCTTTCATTTAATCAAATGAAATACTTACTGCTACGGAACCCTTTATGTGCGAGTCCAACGCGCACTTGGCCGGTTTTTTATTATAGACGCACAAATGAATTTTGATTTCACGTTTATTGAAATAAAGTGTTTTATGTATGATGCTGTCATCCATCACACTCATCGCTTACATACCCTCTATAAAAACAGGTACCTACAAATGACACAAACAATGCTCTCAGAAGTAAAACAACACGTGTAGTAAACAGGGTGCCCCAGAAATAGACACATGTATAGGTTTTAGGTATAGTTGGAGTTCCTCCTTCAAGATGCTGATCTTTACTGTTGTCCCACAGCAGGGCAAGGTAAGGCATCTTCCCATATTGCCACGCTCGCCAAGTTCGGGTTGGCGTACTTCACATGCTGTCAAGATTGTTTTTGGAAAACTGGCCGGTTGGAGTTTTTGTAAGATACTTGCCTTCCACGCCGCAGGTTGTGGTTACGATTGCCATCCAGGACAGATTTTTGTGTGCATGAACATGTCGCTTTGTCCTGAGTTTGGGTGTAATTGTCTATTTATGTATGTATTTACAAAATAAAAGTAGTAAATGTAATATAGTTATCTGGTTTCCATAGTAGTTACAAGCTCTGCTTAGTTTGAGATCAGATGGGTGTGTGTGAATAATCTCCTATGATATTATTATTATTATTTCTCTCAGTCATGCCATTCACGATGTTTTCCTTCATTGTATGAATTTTATTTAATTTCTTAGAAATTAATTATAATTCTTTCCATGAGTTTGAACTGAAGACCACCGACTCCAAAGTCCAACGGTCTAAACACTAGGCTATTTCGTACGTTTTTGCATTGGTGATTAGATCATAGTAATCATAAAAAATATCGAAGTATTCCTATAATTGTCGATTGCAATGTTGATAACCTGAACGAGCCTGAAATATTTTCTTCTAAGATCTTTCTATTACCCTATTGCCTATAACTATCCAATAGTGGTTCTTAACGAATTATCATTTACTTGTAGATTGCGTTTAAATTATCATCATCGTCATCCAATGATGATGATGATTTAAGCGCTTGATATCGGCCGCTGGATAAAGGCCTCCCTCAAAGATCTCCACCCTCATCACAGTGCTGGACCAGTTCAGAGACTCTGGAACATTCGTGAAAGGCGCTCGTGCTTGTCAGTATACAATGGTAGATATTGATCTTATTATTAATTACTCTTAAATATTTAGAATTATCTGTTACAAAATTTTGAAGACTTAATTCGTCCTCGATAACTTAAATAAAAGTTTAGTTTTTTTTCAAGAAGAGTTTTGATATCTTTACTCCGTTAATGTTAACCAATCACGTAAAGCTATAACCGAAAGTATGTTAAAGAATTAAAATCAGGTTCGAATAGGTATCTCATAATTAAATCTGATCGGAGCGTAATTACACAATTACCCCATTTCTGTGGCAGCCTGTATTGACCAAGTGTAATGAGCTCGAGAGAATAACGAAAACCAACACTTCTTTATCATAGTAGTCGTTAATACTGCTTACCCCTTTTAGAGTTAAGGGATATGGTATGCTGTTTTTGTGTAGAAGTTTATGTAAATGGGTATAAACCGTGTTGGGTCGGTTCGAGACAGGTGACGATTATAACGACACTGTAGATTCGTTTCATACATTCGTAAGGTATTTGTTGACTGCCCTGTTGGTTTAGCGGTAGCGTATTCAACCGTAGATAAAGAGGTCGTGGGTTCAAATCTTGGGTCAGGCCGAAATAAACCTAATATTTAGTTTTTCCGGTGAGTAAAACTCGCAGTGTAGGACCGATATCTCGAAGTTGACGGTGTTACACTCCCGTGCCGTTGAGAGCACGTAAAGTTCTCGGTTTTGTACCTGACCTCTTTCCGAACGTCCTAGCTGTCTTCTGTATAACTTGCCACGTATGTGTGTGGTCAATGATACTAAAACCTTTTCATAAACTAATAAAAACAAAATAAAAACACTGAATGTACAGTACCAGTTTGTGAAATACGGAAAATATTATTTTTGGCTGCCTGTATAATACCTCAGCTAATCGTTATTCTTGTATTGGGATACATATATTTCTTGTGTATTTTGCATGGTGTTATACTAGATATTGTTTAATTTCATAGGCATATCAAGTTCTATAAATACGTCCATTATATATGTATGTTACACGTTGTAAAACTGCCGTTACATAAAATTCTCATTCAATGTCACGCAGCCAGGACGACTACAGTTCGAGATATTTTATGAATGCTCAGCAAACAGAGGAACATTATATAGTTTATAGTATAAATACAAAAAAATATGATTTTAGAATTTTTGTTTTCAAAAATTCTAAAATCATATTTTTTTATATATAATAATATATAAAGTTAGGGCTAAACTCAAAAAGTAATGCATGGATTTACTTCAAATTTTGGATGAACATTACTAAGAGGTCGGGTCAACATACATATTATCACGCTATCACCTACGGGGGAGGTGTGTGGAGGAGCTGTGATAAATTATAAAATTTAACGCGGGTAAAACCGCGGGCCCCAGCTAGTACAGTAGATACTTATTTATGTTAGATGCAACATTTTACTACGTCCCATTGATAATGTTCGTGGAAATCAGTAAGTGGTCACCAGGGGTCACAGGGAGATAACCTTAATACTATGTTAAACTCCGTATTGTAGGAGGAAATAAAATGCGCGATAGGTAGTCGGCCGGCTATATCTGCTGCATTAATAGGTATATAATATACCTATTTACTAAATAAATTAAAAAATAAATTAAATATCTTCGGTCGACAAACACTCAGTCATCTTCATTCATAGTTCATGTTTAGTTAGTTTAGTTTTAATTATGTTATTTTAGTGCTTAATTTATTTTTGATTTAATTTATGAAGAAGAGCGAATCCCTCCAATACAGACATTTCTTCTTAAAGGAAGGATTCCTCCCCATGTATTAAGTTTACTTTTATGGCTCAATAAACTTTTTATTATTATTTATTATCTTGACTGGCCTGTAGTTCAGTGGTTAGTAACCAGAGTTCGTGGGTTTGATTCCCACCTGGGATAAATCTTTGTGGGAATCGATTATTGGGTTGCACGTGTGGCGCAGTGGTTAAGACATTGCCTCGCCACTTTGTGTTCGAGTTCGATTCTCGCGGACTCCTACTTGTGTGACTCTTAAATAGTGGTTCTGAGTCTGGATGTATTTGTATACGTCAATTATATGTTTGTAAAGTACCGCGGCACAGCGAGTAATGTTCTAACTGCGGGCGTTGTCTTTAAAAAATAATTTGTTCTGGTTCACTAATAAACCCACTTATATAAGTATGTTTATTAGTTGTCTGGTTGTCATAGTACAGGCTCTCTCTAGTTTGGGATATGTCCAGGGTGGGGATCAAACCCATGACCTCTGGCTTAGAAGTGAGGGTCACTAATCATTAGATCAACAGTCCAGTCATTTGTTGTTTATACTAAAATACACATACATTTAAAAATATAGAGCTTCTGGCCAAATTTTGGGTTCAACCATAGGAGACTTGCCAACATGGACTAACTGGTTTATAGAACTTTATTTCTTTAGAACTTTTTAACTTTACAGCTCGCTTTACAATGCATATCTTTTAGAAATTGGACGGTATGCCTGCTTTCTTTAAGTAATTTTGTATAATATGTATATAAAGTAGTACAGACTAGGGATGAGATATACCTGCTACTTTCTATACCCGGCCTCAAAGGTATAGGTATGGCCGTATACCCGGTACTTAAACCCAGTATGAAAATACCTACGGGTATATATGATCAGACCTAGTTATACGGTCGCCTGTTGGAGACTCGATCGAAGATGACTTTTTTTTTAATGAACGTGAACCTTTCGAAGTTTATAATATGCAGAAAAGCAGGAGGGTAAAGTTTTTGATTTTGAGTTATGTTTCGTATTTATTTATTTAGTCTGAAATGAAATCTTTCCTTCCTACTTTACCAGGCTTAGGACTGTAAACTATGAGTTTTTTTAATATCTACTTGACATAAAAAACTGACATAAAATCAAAAAAAGTTAAAAATAATTTATTATTGTCGACGGAATTACAAATTTTATTATATATTTCAAAATATTATCATACACTCTTAAATCACCTCAATCTTTATTAAAATAAACACCCTTTATCTGGAAGAAAGTAATTCAAAATAAATAATCCTCTTTATCATTATTACGTAATAAGGAAGCTGATAGAAATAAAGAACAAATTTGTATCAATGAAATATCAGGTATGCCTAAAATTACGTTTCAATACGGGCTCGGTCGGAAGTATTCGGGAGGCGCTAGGCGCCATAACCCGTCGGACTTCGTATTCCGGCGGGCGGTCGAATGAACTACTGCGCCGCCGCGCCGTACTGGGTATGACGTCATACCCGATGCGGCCAGTGTTCGGCGCGTAGCTCGACATTGTACCTATCGGGTACGAACCGGGTCTCTGCTGTACGTACCCGGTCTGCGTACTGGTAAACTCGTACTGGGTTTTTATACCTGTGCCAGTATATACGCACCATCCCTAGTACAGACGCCAGCACATCGAGCTTCCCCAATCTTTCAAATTTCCCCAATTCAATGTGAACTTTATGCTTATGTGATAAAGTTGAAAATCTATAAAAGACATTTGAGAGACTGGGGTCGTTCGATGTGCTGGCGTTTGTACATACAAAGGGCTTTTAAGTAGCACTTTTAATCAAAAACAATCAAATCGAAATTAGTTGTTGAGTGCTCTCAACAAATAATTTTGATCGGAAGATCTTGAGTGAGGGAGAATACAGATTTTTCAATAGCTTGTAATCTTGGCGTGACTGGTCAAAACCCAATGTTGTGGCTCAGCGTTGAAATGCTTCAACAGGAGGTTCTGGCCTGACCAGCACCTGTGCAGTTAACAAAGCGTCGAAGACATGTCTGACTATAGACTTTGATCAATCTCCATACTTGTCTTGTCTCCATAGCAGTCAAAGAATCATGTATTTATTAGAATAATAATAATAATATCTAGGGACAACGTCACACAAATCATCCTAGCCCCAAACTAAGCAAAGCTTGTACTATGCGTACCAGGCGACGATATACATACTTATATATAAATACTTATATACATAGAAAACATCCATGACTCAGAAACAAATATTCGAGCTCATCACACAAATATTTGCACTTACCGGGATTCGAACCCAGGACCACCAGCTTCATAGGCAGGAGAAGAATAATACATACATTCTCTTAAATTTTGTATGGAATTCCTTTTTAGATGATATCTGGAGAATAGGTGTTTAAATTTTTGCACATATTTGAGAAGTCCATCGATAGTTAAAATTCACGACTCTACCCGGGAGTTGGCGCTATAATAGTATTCTAGGTTTTTAAATATGATATAAGTAAAAATCGTTGCGTGTGTTTTAGTGGGTCTCTGGGTAGTTTGGATTTGAAATCCGATAATTGGGCCCGATGGGTTCCTCTGTGATCAACTGGGCCGTGTTGAAACCGGTAGTAGAGACACCCGCTGAGTTTGTTGCGCTGGGTCTTCTCAGTTGGGGCGCATTGGATCCGGTGGTAGCATTAAAGCGCGACCGTCGTTACAAACACAAGGTCCGTCATAATGATAACATCTAATTCGTACCTTAATATAGACAGAACCATTCAGACAATATGTAGTAAAAATATAGCTAAAATTTAGATAGTTAAACCTACACATGATCCTTGACAATAACTTAATTTTAGTTAGCTAAATATCGTTACTGTTATAAAATAAATCTTATTGTAAATTATTTCCTACAATCCGTGTACCTTAATATCCATATGTACCTAGAAATAATTATAAATTAATTATATATTACTGCGAACATGTTCTGACTATTTACAAGCGCTTTTTTAAAGTCTACGTGAATAAAAACCTTGTTTTATTTTTTATTTTATTTGTATTGTGATCGGATATCAATACACTAAGATTCTTTGTTTCTCAACCCGTTATTGATAAAAATCGTTGTGTGTGTGTATTTCAGTGGGTCGCTGGGTTGATTGGATTTGAAATTAGATAATTGGATGCCGATGGGTTGCGCTGTGAGCGTTGTGATCGATATATTGGCAGCGATTGGCAGACTGAATGGCGATCGCAGAATGTTGCTCATATTACACGGAGAGATTCCTGTCGCCCGTTCTTTGGGAGAAATTCTCAGCCACCAGCCACACAACAGGTATTAGAGTCGCTGGTATAATCCAATTAATACGGAACTTGAATACATAGAAAAATTAGTGACTCACTGGCTCCTTACGCTGAATTATAACCAAACCGAAGAATTTATCGAAATTCTAGAGTAAGTAATGCAGACACGCACACCAACACACACACACACACACACAGACATACACTTAACAGCACACACACCACACTACACACACACTCCACACACACGCACACACCATACACACACACACATACTCAAATTACGTTGATTGTTCTAGTTTAGGTTTTAAGTTCTAGAATTAAGTTTTTGTAAACTGATCGGAGCCTAGGTCCTACAACACAGGGAATCCTAGTGTAGGATCTAGAGCATAACCAATAATGTAAAAATTTCTGGAAATAAACTTTCATTTTCATTATCAAAAAAAAAAATATACTCACGCCCGTTTCCCATAGTTGTAGGCAGTGACAACGGACTTCCATTTGTCATGATCATTGCACTCCTCTTTCACCTAATTTACTGTCATTATATTCTAAATTCATGCTCGTCAGTTTAGGGTACTTCTGACCTGGCCTTTCTTGAGAACATCTCCAATTCGGTCAGAAATTGTTCTGTTGTTGCTTGAAATAATGTAATTGAATATTGAGGCACATTTTGATTGTGTCATTCAAAATTAATTTTACATTGGAGGAAATGAGACATACTAACAGATGATCAGTGTCACAATATTTGTAACATTAAGGAGTCCAATAGATCCGAATCTATCAATAAGTGGTAGATATATAAATATTTCTTAAACAAGTTTTAAATAATGAATCAAGCTCTTAAAATAGGATTCCAATTCATTGAAAATTTAACAAGAATTTTATGCAAAAATTTGCAGCTATATATTTTAAATACAAATAGCTATTAAATATTTCTTATTAAAAGCTTCGCAAAAAGTTTGCGTATTATTTTTAAAGTCAGGTCTGACAGTGAGTGACATTAGGAGATAATCACTCGACCTCCCGTGGCTTAATACATGTGATAGGAATGTTAGCGAATTATTCACGAATAATGCCGTAATTTGGCATTGAGATGAGTCGCTCTTGAAATAGACACGCCTGATTAAATATACATAATGTGTTTATTAAAAAACGAACAAGTGCGAGTTGGGCTCGCACACGAAGGGTTCCGAATCATACATATAAAATTAAAAAAATCTAACTAATTTGTTTACTTTAGTTACAATATCTCAATTTTACTGTCTTTTTTTTTTAAATCAGGGGGCCGCCCTCTGATATAAAAAAATAATAATTATTTATTTATTTAAAAACGAGCGAGTGGGTCATTATTTTAATGTAAGGTCGCCAGAGCTCATTGGGGGGGGGGGAGGGTCAGCAACACTTGTTTGCTGACTTTTAAAGGCCGGCAACGCACCCGCGATGCCTTTGGTGTTGCCAGTGTCCATGGGCAGCGGTGATCAATTACCATCATGATCACCGCTGCCCATAAAAATAATGTTATTATTAAGGAATGTCTTCTTTAAGGTGGAGGTACGTCCTCAGTCGGGCTGCTCTTTGAGCGAATGATCTCTACGCCCTACCTCTCTTAATATATAAATTAAATGTTTAATTTTGTACTTAATTTAATTACATATAACGGTTAAATGTGAAGATTATTACGTACGCCGTGCCGTTATTGTCATATGCATCAGTGACCATTATTCTAATATTTTCTCAGTGAATTGTTAATGTTTATGATGTGGCTGTACTCAATATCAAAAACAGTAACTGAAATGATTATTAAAAGTTTTTTTCATATACATTGAATTAAAAATTATACTGACAGATGGTCGATTTTCAGTCAATGATTAAACACATGGAAATGTTTCGTTACATGTATGGGAGCACCGTTTTTTTAAGCTTATTTAATTTTTATTATTTGACTTTAAAAGCTGCTGTATGCAGATAGCGCAAGACCGGAATTTAAGATCTATGGGGAAGGCCTTTGTCCAGCTGTGGACGTATTTCGACTGATATGATATCTACAATAGAAATTCACTCCGTGGAACATCTAAACTGGGTACTTATTACGGTTCATGAGATACAACTCGCTGATAGACAGACAGATAGGCAAGGAAGATTTTGTGGTAAGGTTCCGATGGCTCCCTTCGGGTACGTAACCCTATAAAGAAAATTAAATTCATTTAATTAAAGTTTTATTGTGTGTTGTTGGAACGGAAATAGATATATAGACCGAGAAAATATTAACCTATTACGGTTCCTGAGATACAGCCCGCTGACAGATAGATGGACGGACAGCGGAAGCTTGGATATAGGATTCCGTTGACACTTTTTGGGTACGAGACCCTAAAAAGCTGCGTGTGGGTGGTGGTTAATTTATTATTATTCTTTATTGAACACAGAAATACATATTTATATAACAGACTAGCTGTGCCCCGTGGTTTTACCCGCGTTAAACTTAATAAATTATAGCCTATATTCCTATATATAAGCTTTATGACTACAAAGTATCATCAAAATCCATTGGGTAGTTTTAGTAACAAACATCTATGTAATATAAATTGTAGTAGTATAAGATACCGAAATAAACTATTTTTATTTTTTTAAACATACACACTCACAAACTTTCGCCTTTATAATATTAGTGTGATTACATATATCATGTATACAGGCGAGCTTAACTCAACTATGAGTTCTCTTCCAGCAAACATTTGTCAGAGCGAGAGCTTATAAATGCAATGGGTTACAAATAGTTCTTCATGTTTGCCTTAACACATATTAGACGTTAACACGTTGTTTCCAATAACGCCAATTTTTGCGCAATAATGGCTCAACTGGAAATTTGTAAAGCGTATCAGCGATACAGAATTATTAAACAAACAGCTAACAATATTATGCAACTGGCTGCCTTATCACTAGAAGCGATCTCTTCCAGACAATCTACATATTTGCGTTGCAAGGACCAGAATTTATTATCAAAGGAAGGTAGCAAAAGGTGTACCAATCTATAGTAGAAAAAAAAAGATAGCTTGCGTATATAAACAACTAGCAGCCCGGTACGTGCTTCGCTACGTATAAGGCATAGTAATAAAAAAATGATTATTAAGTTCATTTATTCAAACAAAATAATATTTTAAATTGCTAAAAGATATTGATTTTACACGTTTTCAAGACTTTTTTTAAAATTTTCTCTACGTACAAACCTTCCCTGGACTTCCACGAATAATTCAAGACCAAAATTAGCCAAATCGGTAAAGGCGTTGTTGAGTTATAACATTACAACGAAAAGTGGCATTGATTTTTATATATATAGATAATACAATGTATACCTAGGTACTAACCTACATATATACTCACGTAAAAACCTTATATCTGAACTAAGATACCAAAAATTTCAGTTGAAGCGAGATAGTGCATAGCGTCATTTCGATTACAGCTAGAGAAATACCTACACATTGTAGAATGCACTTACGTACCAAAAAAGGTTAGGCAAAGCGTGTGTTGCAAGCGTCATAGGTTATGGTAACTGATTAGGATCCGTTGGGTCGCATGCCTGTTTGGATAAGCCCTTAACGTCATGATTAATTTTGGTTTCGTACCAAAATAAAGACTAAGGTTCCAAGACTTGAACTACATTATTATCATCATCCATCTTTGTCAAACTAAAATATAACATGGAGATTTGTTAAAGTTTTTGTTTTGTACTTGACTTTGTATATCTATGTGGAGCGTGCGCAGACGCAGTGATGACAATTTAAGGTGCACACCCGCATTCGGCAGTATTTATTTTGTCCGCTGATTTGGAATACTTACTCGTACATTCATGATGAAGTTACCCGTTCTTAAAATAAAAAAAGATGTTCTTTTTTTAATGATGTATACAGTTACCTAGCCTAGAATAATTTCACTGCTTCAACGGACAATATAGGCGAGTGTGACCTCAAGCCATGTAGCAAATAAAATCCCTGTTCCTTTATAGAATTCATTATATTTTAAAAGCGACGGTACTACAGATACCCAAGTTTAAATTGTTTTTCTTATTACTCAAACAATTTTCAAACACTCAATTTACATCCAGACTCAGAACAACTATTTATGGGTCACACAAATAGTTGTCCTGAACTTAGGGAGGCCTATATCCAGCAGTGGACATCTTTCAGCTGATATAATGAAGAGCAAAAGAAGTCGAGATAGCCTATGACCGTTAGACAGTGGAGTCAATCACGTCCGTCTTAGAATCTAATCGTCTCGTACTCAAACGGTATCACATCATGAGGCAGTGTGAGAGTTCTCCAAATTGTTATTGAAGGCATGTGAAGTTAACCAACCCCCGCACAAGGCCAGTGTGGTGCACTATGGCCTATTCTCTTTCACCGTTAGAGTAGATTCTTTTTATTCAGTGAGACAGCAATGATGCAGCTCATTACGGTCTCAGTGCAGAAAAGAGTTCATCAAGATAAATTTTTATTTTGCGCTCGTTTAATGAGACGCTCATAGCTAGATGCTCTCACGAGTCCATAAGCGATTGGCGAGGTTAAGCAACTAGGCACGCGGTCAGTCCATTGATGGGTGATCGCCAAAGTGGTTCAATTTCTGAGCGTTTCCGTGCTTCGGAGGGCACGTTAAGCTGTCGGTCCCGGCTGTAGTCATAAGACAACAGTCGTCAAGCCATGTCAGAGGCCTACTGGGCGGCTTGAGCAACTCTGACACTACGGTAACCACTACCCATAGGATAAGCAAGCAAGCAATGGTACCTATTTGAGCACAAAGCCCACCAACTTATTAAATATAAACCTTCGTCAGTTCTCCTTATTTGTGAACATTAAAAGTGTATTTTACGTTTAAATATATCATTCATGAAGCTCAGAATATCTTGAGAGATATGTTTTTTGTTGAGGCGCATCGCATGCGCAGTGCTGACACGTTTAGCTGCGCGCGCATAACAATTTGTTGCGTCGTGTTGTTGGCTGCGCGGTGACAGATTTACCGTGGGATGCCTCGATTGTTTTTACGTGGTGTTCATATGGTAAGAAGTGAATCGACAATTTCTTGGAATGCCTTTACGAGTATTATCTTTGGTTTATCTTTGAAGGAAAGCTTCTAACTGACGTGTGGAGTGATAAATGACGATAGGGGGTCTTAGACAACTTAGGCATCACGAACTGGGCAGCAATATTGACTCAATCTTAATTAACTAATTCCGCAGTTTTTGTAAGAATTTCACGTAATTCAGTTGATAAGGCTGCACAGGTAGCGCAGCGGCTAAGACAGTCACCTCGCCTCTTCGTGTCGCGGGTTCGAGTCCCGCGCTGGACAACTATTTGTGTCACTAATAAACAGTTGTTCTGAGTCTGGATGTAATTTGTGTCCGTCTATTATATGTCTGTAAAGTACCCCGCGACACATGGATTAGATTCCCTAGTACGGACGTTGTATTAAAAAGAAGGCCCAGCTTGGTCATGTGATTTAACACCGCTGGATTATTTTTGACACATGATCTTGTCAAAAAGTCATCCAAAACTTTGTTAAAGGAATCTACATCTGTAACCGTGGTCGTAGTGGACATTTATCAGATATCATTATTCATGCTTATTTGCCAAACCTTACTTGTTTTAATGCAATAAACATTTGAATCAATGTCATATAAATTAAATGTTTATTTTCACGGGGTTCTTCAACAAAGTTCTTCTCTAAAAACCCGTCACAATCTAATATATGTTTGTACTTAGAATTAAAAATATGTATAGTTAACTTGTAATACTGCACTCATGATTTACAATCATTTTAGTTTTATTTTATAATGTTAAATAAAGCTTTATTATGATTATTATTCTTCTGATAGAGAACTAAAATATAGCTTGCCAAATAGCAAGGCAATTTTACAACATTACTCACACACAAGTACGCAAGTCAATGCTCTTTCAGGCTCCGGCACGACGGAACACCGTAACTAATTACTTTAAAAGCTTTTATGTATTTACTTCATCAATTTAATAGTAATGTTGTGTTCACTGAAGCTTCTTCTATTTGGCACTAGTCTTTGCCCTCCTGTCTTCTTGATACGAGTACGTATATTATATCTAGAAGTCAGGCTAAAGTTGTCCACAGATTTCTTCGTTTAGCGGTAACATGTTCAACCGCAAACAATAAAGTCCTGGGTTGAAATTCTGGGCTGGGCCCAAAGTGTATTAGGATTGTTTGACAAGTAAAACAGCTAGTTTGAATATTGATGATATTTTGCGCCCGTGACTCGGAGAGCATGTATGTTTATAAAGAATTGACATACTTCGTTTCAAAAATGCATTATGCTTGTAGTTTGTTCATTCAATAAAAACCCCTGTCAAAAGGTAAGGTGCGTAAGATTAACTCTGATAAGAGCTCAGGACTGGTAATTGATAAATTTGCAATGTTGACTAAAACACAGTTGTCGTTAATTTAAAGTTTTAAAAGTGTCTGGTAAAAAGAAATATCTCTTACAACTGTCATAATAATTTATCGAATTATTCTTGGCCTTAACGTCCAGATATTGCAAAAAAAATTGCAGGCTGCATTTCTAATTATAAAACGTAGAGTCTTAAATAGCTTATTTCGTATGTTATTGATATATTGATGCAACAGAAGCTTACTGCCTTGTGTTATTCCTAAATCCTTAATGGAAGAAACCTTTCTGACGTAGTATCAACAATCAACAATCCTTTTATTTCTTGTGAAATTTATATGACAAAATATAGAAACATTTAACTGTAGTTTATTGCGATGTCAACAAGTTTCAAATCTATTGAAGTTCGCTTCCAGTTAATGAGCATCGGATATATCTTGGACCAACTTATAAAACTTCATGTTTTTGGCATAAAGAACAATTTAGGAATTCTGGAAACACTTATTAGTATCAGCAATAAATAATTTAAATAATAGAGGACCTAATGTTGAACCTCGAGGAACTAAAGAGTGGTCAGAATATCAAGTTGATTTAAAACCAAGAAGTATAACAGCTTGAGTGCGATTGTCTACATACGATTTAAACCATCGATAGAGGCGATCTATGTGTGTATGCCGGCCGCTAGTAGTTTTTGTAACAATGCCTTGTGATCTATCAGATCAGAATATTTACTATAATCAGTAAACGCTATTTCAACCTGCTACACTCTCCGTTATCTGTCGTTCTATTACGTCATCTCAAACCAAGTATACTAATATATTCTTACTTTACTTTCTAAAGATTGTACTTCTTTTTTGTTCACCAGATATTCTTTAATTTCCTCTGTACTAAACTGGTTTTTTTCCTTCATTTCTTCTACAGCGTCCCTTACCACATTAATATCACAGTCAGCAAGATATATTTAAAGCGTTGAAATAAAGAACTGCTTGGAGCCACTGGATTTATATTAAGTGTGCGAAGATCTTGAAGAATATTAAAACTTCTCAGATACAGCATTAATGGCGATGATAACCTTTAGGTATATTTTTCTCTCCAAGCCATAATCTATTGTGTTTCAATACGAAAACGCGCGTGAGAGAGAACGGAGTTGGAATTTTCCTACAGAATTGAATCCAGTCGGAAGATCCCAACTTTGAACTGAGACAAAGTTGAGATTTTCAGACTCTCTCACGCTCGGTTCGGAATATAATTATATCAAGAACGTAATTATGCAGAAATTATGCAGAAATTATAAAGTCAGACAGTGTTTCATAGATTTTAAATATCGATGTGAATCAGCTTTTTAGAAAGAAAGAAAGAAATTTCATTTCTCTCTTCCATAAATATGGGTAAAGTGTTCGACATATTAATTATTATTATTTATAAATTTCTTTCATAGCAACAAGAATATCAGCTTGTCCTTTCCCATACGTTGTTATGTCTCTTCATAATATATCTGTCAACTCTTCAAATGGTGTGGTGTACATCTGGATGCTGACATATTTTAATATAATTCTATGTTCTTTTTTATTATTACACATTATCCCCATGAGGCATTAGAACTTATTGTCCATCGATTTGTATATAATTCTAATTACACCCAGATACAGAATAAATAATTGTGCTCACCACAAGAAGATTTGTCATGGGTGGGGATCAAACCAACGACCTCTTGTTTACTAGTGTGGTAGTAGTTAGAGACCCACACTAGTAAATATGGCCCCGATAGGCCCGTCAATAATAATGAAAATAAATAATGAAATTTAATCAGCACTTCGGTATTTACATACACTTGTACTTGTCAAGCTCACAATGCAGTAGGTACATAAACATAGTGGTACAGTTAGACGGTCACCGTAGCCTAGTTGGTAGTGCTCCTGCCTACGAAGCTGGTGGTCCTGGGTTCGAATCCCGGTAAGTGCAAATATTTGTGTGATGTGCACGAATCTTTGTTGTCTTAGTCATGTTGTTTTCTAGGTATATAAGTATTTATTTATATAAGTATTTATTTATATATGTATATCGTCGCTTGGTACCTATAGTACAAGTTTTGCTTAGTTTGGGGCTAGGATAATCTGTGTGACATTGTCCCGAGATATGATTATTATTAGTATAAAATTAACAAAAAATAATTATATTAGTCCGTCCGTGCGCCTGTCTTATCACATATTTTTTGTATTATTCAGTAAACAACAAGTTTCTAAGCTATTATTTTTAAATTTAGTACTACTATATTAAAATTAAAGAATTGAAGACAGTGAGCAGTTGGCTAGCGTAGAAGGCTCTCAACGAGTAGCTTAATTTAAGCGAATATTTTGATATATGATCCGGTACCTGCAATTAAAACTTCTCTATTGAAATCTATTTCTTTAATTCTTCATAAAGGCACCCTTATGCGTATGTCATCTAGATTTATAATCCTTAGCGTAAGGTTGTGAGCCAGTCGCCAGTTTGGTCGGCCTCTCATTGTAATGTAAAAACCCTCAATGGGATGAAGCATTGAAATTGGCTAAGCTTATCACGCTATCACGGCATGGGACATACAAATAGTTGTCCGGCGCGGGACTCGAACCCACGACACGAAGCGGCGAGGCGACTGTCTTAGCCGCTGCGCCACACGTGCAGTCAGTTTCGCCCGTGGCGGCCAATCTCAATAGGGACTAGCCATTCGCGCCGTACATATTATAGTGTACAAGTGTGTGCGACTTTAAGATGGCTCGAGGCCAAGCCTGAGGCTTCTACTGTCCGGCTAAACAGTGAAAGCCTTAAAAAACAAAAGAAAAAGTGTGTGCGCAAAAATGGACCGATGGGACTACTAGTGTCACGACCGGAAAGAGGTGAGGTCCACATCCGCAGTATACTAAGGTCTAACAAGTTAGTTGAGGCCATTTTCAACATAACTAAGTAAGAGAAGATAAGCATAATTTTCTGTTCCTATGGAAACCTTAAGATTTAATCTACTTTTGTCTTAAAAATTAACTTCAAAAACGTTGTCATCTGATTTTTTAAATAAGTATATTATATATTATACTTGTTTATGTTTTGTTTTTTATGAAATGCCGTGTCGCGGACACGCTCTTGGCTTCATAATAAGAATGCGCATAAATAGATAAAGATTCTCGGTAAGCGAATTATAAAAACAAATGCCTTGTGACTAATTACTGCGACCTCTGGACAGACCTTACAGATTCTTCGAAAGGCCAAAAGGGTAATAAATAAAGTGGATAAGACACATTTGATTTGGTGTGTGTTTTGTATCTATATCTGTGCCCATTTATTAACCGATTGTGTGGACATTAAAAGTATGTTAGTTCATCAGATTGATAATAAACGAAGCGAACGAGTGATACTGTTTTCAAGTTTGGAAACGTAGGTTCTGGATTCAAATCCAAATCCAAGAAAAACTGACAGCTTGCTTTACACGTCGCAGATTGTGGCTTTGATTCCCACCCAGGACATACATTTGTGTGCATGAACATGTCTCTTTGTATATAATAGTATATGTATTAGTTATTTGGTTTCCATAGTACAAGCTCTGCTTAGTTTGGGATCAGATGACCGTGTGTAAATAATGTACTAAGATATTATAGACATAAGTATGAGTGCGGAAATCGGTAGTTCGTGATGGTCCTAGATTGAAAAGTATTATGGGACGAAACTCATACATAACTGAATTTGGAGGGTGGCGGTGTTAGACATAGTGCTTTAGTGATACAAATTATACATTTAACACATGATTATTATTCATCTGTTTTTCTAATTATCGCAGCCTCTATTAGTTTACCACACTTTAATTACATCACTTGTAACCACAGATCAAGGATAAAATTATGCGTGGGCGCAAAATATGTGTGTTTCAAACACACTCGTAGGTCGAACGGCAACTTGTTCAACAGCATATAATGAGGTCTTGGGTTCAAAACCCGGTAGGACAAAAGTGATTGTGGGATTTACCAGTAAAGAAAAGTTCTAAGTATCAGCCCGAAGTCTATAAGTTGACGGTATTTCCACCTGTGCCTCGCTGAGCCTGTAAAGCTGTCGGTCCTTTATTTGACCTCTTTCCGGTCGTGTAGCTAGTAGTCCCATCGCATCATGCATCGAGTAATGGAATAGAAAGTGACCCCGTATATCCGCACACACTTGTGCACTATAATATGACCCGCGCATAGTCGGATAGTTTCGATTTAGATTGGCCGCCATGGCCGAAATTCGACCAGGAGGACATTACTCGGCCTAATTGCCCTATTTTATTGCGACATTGCCAACAACGATAATATTGTCAGGCTCTCGCTGCCTCGGCAACAACACCTAGATGAATTGATAACCCTTATTAATTTCATACTACGAGTAGTTTCTAATTATTACCCAGCTATTTGTATTTATGTTTTTAAACATATTTAGCATAGCTCAAAGATATCGTCGGTCGAATCACGAAAAGGCTTATCTGTGTTTTGGTAAATTTTACAGCAGAGCTATTTTTATGAAATCGTCACGTTATGTACTGTCATAACTTTATGTCTTAAGATCTAATGTGCTTGGTATGATATTTATGTAAATATGTAGCTAAGACTGATTATATATTCAAATATGGTTTCAGTGTACTGTAGTTAGTTGTAAGGATATTCATATTTTTTTGAAAAAAGTTTCACTTACGCCTTTTCGTGATGTACCCCTAATATCAGTCATTTGACTTACGCCCAGGTTGCTATTGCTATAAATGAAATGGAAAACATCGGTATGCATAAAAAATTAACTTTATTTAAAGATACCTGAAAATAACTGAAAAAGAATCACCAAATACTCGTAATATTAATACAAGAACTTAAATAATATTCTGTTTTCATTAATTTGTGTTCATTTTCTGTTTAATCGTGAGGAAGATTTTCATAGTAAATAACATGTTCTCGATTTCTTATTATCGGTGTATCTCCGCTGCACATTTTCATCAGGTCTTCATATTTTTCTTTGGAAATTTTATTCAAAGATTGGTTTATTTGTTTGACGTTTGTCTTCAGCCATTGAGTGTTTCCTCGCCTAAGTGATATAGATCTGTATTGTGTTTCCATGTGACTTGTTTTAAAAAATAACATAGTTGGATTGTTTCGCACTACCCGGAATTCCATTACTGTCCACTTAAATGGCTCACCGCTCTGGTCATCTTTTTTTAGCATTAGTAACTTTAATTTTGATGCGAGTTCTTTGAAATGTTTAAAATCATCATATTCAAGGAATTTAACCTCATATGGCTTTTTGCGTGCCAATCGAATGATGGGTTTCAATTGGCAGGGAACAAAAACTTGTCCTGCTTGTTCCATTGCAAATGCTATCGCGCTATGAACAGAATCGCCTTCGCTTTGGCCATGAAAGGAACAAAAATAACGTAAACTGATTTCTTCTATAGATCCACAGTTATTTATTAGATGTAAAAGCATTGCAGCCATCGTGGAGTTTTTATTCTGGCCGACACAGCCGTCGCTAAATAGGAATATTTCTTTTATCCCCTTTCTATCACAGTTTGATAAGAAATCATAGAGACAAGTAGATATTTCAGATGCACCTCTTTTACTGATCGTCTCATTCCATACATTGCACACACAATCTCTGGAGGCTATATCATAAATCGTGAAGTTATAGTTTGCTAAACGTCTCTTATAAAAAATACTACTTTCTTTACTTTGCGGCAAATAAATGACTTGTTGTAAATCGAATGAAGCGCAACAAATTTTAGTATTTTCCATTGCCCGAATTTTACACTCATTTTTTATTTGTCGTACTTCTTCTTTCTCCTTTATGTGTCTCTCATATCTATCTTTTAAGTTCTCTTTTATTTCGCTTGTACCTTCCCTGTACGTATTACACAAACTGCATTGGTCTTTTTTTGGATTATGAAATGATAAATTCATGGTATTGAATACGTTTCTATAAAGTGTAATACTAACTTTTTGGTTATAGTCCTTCAAAAACATTTCGTACATTTTCCTCAATGATAGATCATGGTTTAGATATTCTTTTTTACTATCTTTTCTACAATAATGTGATTCCATACGTGGAAATCTGTTAATATATTCAGTAATAAGTGCTCGCATCTGAGTGTCCTTTTCATGATAGACTTCTTGCCTTCCACCACGTTTGTCTTTTTCTATTATACCAGTGGGTTGTAATTTCTCCATAGCCGTGCGAAAAGTCTCTTCTGAAATACCTAAAGTTTTCAAAAACATTGTTCGACAAACTTTTTCTTTCTGTCCATTTAGTGGCAAGTAAAAGCAATGAGAAAATTTACGCCGAGATTCTGTGGCAGTAGTTTTCCATGCTACCGGCTTTCTTTCAGCAAATCGAGTGATGTATTCTCTATGCAAAGTTAGATCACCTAACGAATAAAAATCCATAAATATATTTTCCCTTTCATTTTCATCAAAACGGTAGCAATACAAGCCTTGCTTTGCGCAGTTCTCTAGATTGCACAAAGAACCAACCTTCTTCCCAGGTACATTTTTTTTGGTATATGGCGAAATGTGCTCTTTACCTGTATGTAGCAAAGACTTGGCTTCCTTGTATTTGTTTTTTCTTTGCGATTGTGACCTTTCTGTTTCTCTGGAGGCGCCATCTACTACGTAATCTTCGGGGGCTAAATCGGCTTGTTGTTGTACCGGTTCTAAAATACTGGGCGATGGATTGCGTGAATCAGATAACGTCATGGTTGCATCAGAATCGTAGGAAACATTTTCCATACCATGAATATTGAAATCAGACAACGAGTAATTTATCGGGTTTGCACTTCTTATAGCATAATCAGCACAAGATTGCACTTTTAGCAACGACTCAAAATGAACATCGCACAATAAACAGGCACATTCAAAGCAGGTAGTCAAAACAGGGTTATTGCAGTCGGCAAATTCACATGTCTGGTCTACATCATTTAGGATACTTTCAAGCAAAGCAGGATATGTTATAGCAGCTTCAGAGGTTAGATGTTTTTCACAGGTAGAAGAATCGTTGACAAAATGGTCATAGCAAAGTAGGCACGAACAGCGATGGCAGGCACTAAACACCTCCTCCGAGCAAATTGAAAACTGACAGTATTTCTGGTAGTCATGCCTTGTGGCTATATCCACCTCATCAATGTATGTGTCAAAAGGATTATATTCTACGCCATTCAAAGCTGTTTCGTAGCGGTTGTGCTCACTTTCTGGCAAAGAGGTCTTACAAGCCAAATGATTAGAACAGGGAGCTTCATTTTCGTAATGTTCAGTGCACAAGAAAGAAGCACATTTGGTACAGGTGCTCAAAATAGGATTATGACAATTAATATACTCACAGCAACTTTTTACATCCTTTATGCGGTTTTCAGAGGTATGAAATGAAAGTGGTTCATCTTCAGATGAAGAGGGTTCTAATGCTTCTATAACAGTCACTGTACCATACCACCATTTTCGTTCATATAACATTTTTACCTTTGTACCAACCGTAATCTTTTGACTTTTCGAACTGGCAATAATTCCAATGTATTGACAACATTTTGAGTTCCATCCTTTCATTTCACCAATACGTCCATTATTTACGATTTTCGCCCTCCGAAAAGCAGCCAAAAATGAGGCAGGTAACTGTAAAAATAACAATTATTTATTGTTATAAAATATGTTATTTATTCATACAAACCGAGTAAACACAACTATCTAGTAATCATACTATCACTACAACAATTTTTTTTATAAATAATATAGTCAATAAAATAATTTAGAAACAAAAAAGTTAACTTTTGTCAAAATTGTAACCTAAAATTTTCTTTTTTACGTAAATGCAGCATAATATATCAAACAAATTACTTTACCTTATGACTTGCACAAAAAATACTTTATTTTAACTACCCGTAAACAAACACTGCAGCTTAGTATTTACACGGCGACGAATGACAGTAAACGAGTTTCGACAGGTCTTGGTTTCATTCGCGCCAAATTATGTTACGCCTCTTCGTGAAAAAATATTATTATGCATGAACAGGCGTAACTAGCGATATGTCCCTTCGTGATTTTTTGAATTAGAAGGAATAGTAGGTAGGGCTTTTCGTAACGGTTTATAAATGCGGTTCCATTGCAGTTTTGGTTACGCCTTTTCGTGACATGCTGAAACTTGACCTATAAATGTCGATGGTGCTAATATCTCAAAATCTAAAATTTTGTTGGATACGCCCTTTCGTTATTCGACCGACGATATATATAGCTCGTAGAATGAACGGCCACTGATGCAGAAAGGTTCTCGACTGGCCACCTCGAACCGGAAGGAAATAAGTAAATTTGATTTGCTAGTGGGTATCGTTCATAACTTAACGTAGAGTTGTCAGAGGGTGCTGCTTCGAGACCCACCGGATCATTATATTTATAATTTCCTCCCATTTTTGAGATTAGATCATCGCTTTGCATTGTGAATTTTGCTGTGCGGTGACGGAATAGAATATCATCACCCCATCTCATCCTGTGGGGGGCGTAGAAATCGTTCTGAGGGAATACCTACCAGAGAACAGGCAGCGTTTTTCTGTGAACTATGACTATCAAACACATGGTGACGATCGCATCGTCACCCCGTCTGCCAAGCCTGGCGATTATGGCATATCCCCCGTTCTTGGGGGAGGCTTTTGTCCAGCAGTGGATGTAATTTGGCTGACATGATGATGGCTAATAATGCTTTAAAACTAATATTTAACAGTGAGTTATTATTCAAATCAGGATTCCACACCGGCAAAGCGACAGAAACCAGTAACTTCATAAATATAAATTAATAAATTAACATAGATAACAGTGTTATTAATTACCTACAATCTGCCATTTCCATATCTGTGCTAACAACCTCATTTGCACATAAAGTTTAAAGTTACGACTTAACGATACCATAAAGTAGCGGTCGGAATCGATTGATAATTTATTGACATTATAAATAATATCTAATTAGTTGTGTTTGAGGACAGTCGGTGGCAAGGTGTGGTGTAGACGGGCAACTAAGCAACGACAGCGACAATCGCCCAAGCTATATTAGTTAGGCTTTATACATAAGCAAATATATTAAATTCTTAGTTGGTCTAGCTGTAACGTGTTTTACCGTACACAATTAGTACCTGGGTTTATTCCCAGATGAGCCCTAAAATAATTATTGAAAAGAAAGAAACAGACCCACTGACATCACGGAGTATGAAAGCTGGTGGTGTTAGGCTCTGTGCTTCGCAGAACACGTACTGCTGTCGGGCCTGCGCTAGATTTCTCCTCCGTCGTGTCGCATAGCTCTCTTATCGGAATATGAGTGTGAGATACATAATTTTTACAGTTAGCCTACTAGGCTTTCACTGCTTTACCAGACACGGAGATAGTATGAACACCGAAACACTTCTACTCTGTGATGTTGTGTTCTTTATGGTTGATTAAGTTCCATTGAGATTGGCTGCCTTGTCAAAATTAAACAATTAACACTTTTATTAATCTGCTTTAATATTTTATAGAAAACGAATGCAAAACGCAACCCAAAAAGTATACGCATAACACGTTTTCACATTAAAAAAATGTAAAACGATTAGCAATATTTTATATACAACGTGTAACAGAAAGAGTGAACGTAACTTAAGGGGCATATACGGTCTCCTTAAGCCTACCTATACACAAAATCTCATACGGAAAAACCATCATTTTAATCTTGATCGTAAAATAATATACCATTCAATATATCGACAAGTATTTTTATCGATATAACGAACATCCGTACTAACACAGCACAGCTGATTCTGATTTACGCTAGAAATTGTTTGACATACCTCTGTGTTTCTATGCACGCCTGGTAGTTTGATTCCGATTGCACTCACTACACATATTTTGTTTTATTTTCGAGTTATGTTTTTATTTATAGCACTGCTGAATAGCTATTGGATACTTTACATCGTATAAGTACGTGATACACAAACACATTACGAGAATCTTTTTATAGTTTAACTTCTAGTTGAAGTTGTTTTCAGTACTGATGGAAGAATTTCATTATTTCACGTTCACTAAAATCTGCACCGACACAGAAAGCTTGACTCTAAGACTTGCCAACTAACACGAGTCTCTCTCATGTACAACATATTCATAGCATCGTAAAGCTTTCATGTTTCTTAGTTATAAAGAGGCGTGGCCTGCATCGCGACACTGTACCCTTCACAACATAGGTTCCTCGTAATTAAACAGCCTTAAATTCTGTGACCTATGAATCCTCATCATCACAAAGTGCACGTCTGAGGCTATTCTTTCATAGATGAATGCACGAAATGTTCAAAATTATTACGATCACTAAACGACATAGTTAAGGATTTCGCGGAACACTTTACTCATTACTAAACGACATTTTAGACGATTTAGTAACTAAACACGACCTAAATAGACAACAGTTTACGAACAACTGATGATTTTAATATTTTTATTAAATAAATGAATTTGCACAATATTTGATGAATTTGGCGGCTTTCATCGAACGCGGCCCCTTTGGCGGCGTCTTTGAGTCCACTCAAAAGAGCCGCCTAGGTATCTACGACGCGCGCGGCTCGCTTCCATGAATATTAAAAGATATTTAACCATTTATTATTTACCTACATCAACTCTTTGATTTTGCCGTCGTATTAGTGTAACTTTGGATATAATCAGGACGGAATTTGAAATGTCCCCAACTGTTCATATGAGCCTAGTACATTATTCATATTTTTTAATTTGTATGTATTGTATGAATGATTAATACAGGGAACCTTTAAAATTTAGAGTGTATCACTCTAAATTTTAAAGGTAGAATTGAAAGTGCCCCTGCACTTTCTATTCCATCACTCTCATGATCCGATGGGACGACTAGCGTTACGACCGGAAAGAGGTCAGGCACAGGAACGACGGCTTTACGTGCTCTCCGAGGCACGGGGGTGTAAAATTGTCAACTCCCAGACTTCGGGCTGATACTGATAAATTTCTTTTTACGGAAAAATCCCATAATCACTTTTTGGCCCGACCCGGGAATTGAACCCAGGACTTCATTATTCCCATAATCACTTTTTGGCCCGACCCGGGATTTGAACCCAGGACTTTATTATCTGCAGTTGAACACGCTACCGCTAGACCAATGAGTTATACACGAATACATTCAAATGTCGCGGCGCGGGGCCCGCTTTGATGAATATAAAAAAATATTTAACCATTTATTATTTACCTACATCAATCCTTTGTATTCGCCGCCGTATTAGAGTTCCTTGCGACAAAATCAGGACGGAAGTCGAAATGTCCCCTAATGTTCATATGAGCTTAGTCCATTATTCATATTTTTTCGTAATTTATACTGATAAATTCACGCGTACACGCGGTACTGAGTCGTACCGCGTGTGTTTATCTGGTTAGTTTGTATAGTTTGTATTAAAAATTAAGTACCTATTCGTTTCTGGTCAGATTAAATTCACATACTGAAAGAAAAATTTAATATTCTTACTATTTATTTAACACACAAAAGAATATCTGCAGTTACATAAGTCAATTAAATTATTTATTTCTCCTAGATCCAACATCTTGCGGAATATCAATTTAAATTAAATTAAGTGATTTTTCCTAGTTATCAAATTTGTATGAATGATTAAAATGTCGTTACTTTAAAAATTAGAGCAAAAATTCAGTTAAACATTTGATTGAATCTTAAAATAAACACGTGTAATAAATTATGTGACTGTACAGAACCACACTTTTTATTTACAGTCTAAGTAGTAGGTACCCAAAGAGTTCACGGTAAGGTTCATTACCCTTGCGGCTGAGTTTTTAGTGTTGTTCATAATGTCGGTAATCTTACTTGCTGATTAAGGTTGTCGATAGAAAAATAAATTACTAGTTGAATAAAAAATGATTATTTCTGTTTGAAGTTTCGTCCATAGGTAGCCGTCCTGATACCCTATAACCCCCTTAAGTTACGTTCACACTTTCTGTTACACGTTGTATAATAATTATGATAATATAAAAATATTTAAGGTCATAATCAGAATGAGTTTAATAAAATACATATTATTGAAACCTATACTTACTATACACAGTACGATATAAATAATACCTGAAGTGTATTCTGTAAGGTGAAAGTCGAGCGGTTCATACATGTAAAACACGCCTTGCTCTATTTGTAGTAAATGTTGACTATGCCCCATTTGACGTCCAAAAGAAGTGTGTTATTGAAAGAAGAAAAGCTGATAGTGTTCAAATATATTTCATGGAACTATTAAAAGAAAATCTAGTAAATGACTGCGATCCAATGCAATATCAACAAAATTATTTTTTAAATTATTTCTTAGTAAAATAGTCCTTACGAGTAGAACAGGGCATCTTTAATTTTTCTTCTTTCTTTGTCAATATAGTTTTGTCGCAAAATACGCAATACGTTAGTGATAAGAAAACACGTTATTCAGCAACCATATACGTATATTCAACTCCTCAGGATTGCTCCATTACAACACTTATCCAACTTAAACTAAACCAATTCACTTCAGCATTATAATAAATGAAGGTACACACAAAACACGATACTTGTTAACAACGTTTCGGTTTCAGCGCTCTGTGTGATCTGCCGAATTAGGCGAGCATGCTGAATGGCATGAACGGGAATGAACTGAATGCATCGGCCATTCCGCTCATTCATCTCTTTTAGGCAGATTATATCCTTTTAATAAATATTAAATTAAATACAAAGCAAAATCATACCTTTTTATGTAAACAAATCACCAAAAATGTTACCAATTATTTGGAAATCATAACATTAGAAGCTATAGTGCGCGTAATTTATGCAGTTTTAATAATTTGGCTGTCCTATGCATTCTCAGTTCATTTCATTCGAGCTATGTTAGAGAGAGATGTAATGACATTTAAATTAATTTATTTGTGTAAAAGGTAGAATCGCCAGCAATGTCGCCCGTCTGCAGCTAAAATAAGTTATGAGAACCAGTTTGTAACGAAATATGGGTCGAGTTGAGTTAGAGCTATTTAATTATGAGTGTGAAGTTATTATGTTGGTTATAACTTGCAACATTTGTTGCCACTGTTGCCAGCGCACTGGCGGATATGGACTTATTGGTTGCTAGGCGCTATTGGTTAAGACATTGGAGGCGAAAGCTTAATAAATAAGTCATTTCTAGTTACGTAAATGATTCGACATTGGTAAAGGGTAAACGACGATTATTATATTGTTTAAATACATTATAAGATGGACTGATGATCTTATGAGGGTCGCTGAAAACCGCTGATGGAAGCGGACAGCGCAGGAACGGCAATTGTGAATTTTTTTGGGGAAACCTAAAAGCATGAAAATAGGAGCTGAACATTTTCTTAGAAAGTAAGTTATTTATGAAAAATTATGCTTTTACCGGTTCGTAAGTGATTGGCGAGGTTAAGGCTATGCTCGCGGTCAGTTCATAGATGGTTGACCGCCAAAGTGGTTCAATTTCTTAGAGACTCCGTGCTTCGGAGTGCACGTTAGTCTGTCAATCCCGGTTGTAGTCAGTCGACAACAGTCGTAAAGCCATGTCAAAGGCCTACTGGGTGGCTTGAATAACTCTGACACTAGGGTAACCACTGCCCATACAATAAGTAAGTACGTATGGAAAAATAACTTCAAATCTAAGCGACGGAACAAAGAGAAGCGGTAGTTGATTTATATTATGTATTTAATAAAATAGTGTTGTTTACATTCTATTGTAGAGTAACAATGGTTATAACATCATCATAAACGGTGTTGCAAGTAACGGTAAGCTACAAGAACTGTTGTATGACTAGTACGGACAGGCAATGTCAGATTAGTGTAAACACTTCCTCTACGATAACAGCCCTCTCTGTCTATGTCGCATTTTCCTACTAGTCAAGAACAAAAAGGCATGTCATTGTATATGAAAATTACACCCTTTAGTGTGATATATAGCCGATGAAATGATATCCTTAGCAAAATAAAAGGTATGAAAAGTATATAAGTTGTTGTATATAAGTATATGAACGTTAAAGTTTTTAAAATAGGGTTTTAGCAGAACTAGACACATCGAGGCCGTGTTTAATTTTCTAAAACTGGAGTAAATTCGAGTTTTTATGTGTTAATATGGTGGATTATTTAAAATAACGTCTTCGACAATGTACACAAGTGTAGGAAAGTGGCCTGTTTCCGTGAATTTTCCGTGTTGATTCCAACATACCACAGAAGTCTCTAGCAAAGTGTCCACGACTTTATTGGGTAGGGCTTTGACTTGACTATGACGGACTTTACATAATGAAATAATGAAATTTATTCAGTACTTGGATATTTACATACACCTGTACTTGACAAGCTCACAATGAATTACATAAACATATACAGTAATTAAAGCAACAAAATTATTTTGTATTAGTCCGTCCGTGCAGTCGGTTTCGTCACATATATTTTTATTAAATTTTTAAATAAATAATAAATAGCAAGTTACTAAGCTATTATTGTTACATTTAGCAATAGCATAATTGAAAATAACGAGCAGTTGGCTAGCGCAACTGCGTTGGCTTTGACAATGAAAAACCTGTGCATAATGTTCAATTCATAAGGAAGTAACTTGATTTATCAAATTACTTGTCACTGGCAAACACTCTAAACGAAATTCTTTTCGTAATAGACCATGACACAATAAGTTTTTTTTTAATCCCATACCTAACACTGAGACAAAAATGTATCATCATCATCATATGAGCCGAAAGAGGTCCACTGCTGGACAAAGGCCTCCCCCAAAGATCTCCACAATTGCCGGTCTTGCGCTATTCGCATCCAGCAGTTTCCAGCGACCCGCGCAAGATAATCGGTCCAAAAAAATGTATATTTAATGTAAATTTTAATGTTTGAATAATGAAGCTGAAAAGTCCGTAATCTTAGCGGACGAACTTGCGGGCGATGAGTTAGTTGATTTACCTCTATATTATGCGTGTATGAATATTAATAAAATAATTTTGTTTACATTCTATTGTAGAGTCACAATGGTCGTTACATCATAATGAGTGGTGTTGCCACTAACGATAGGCACAATAGCTGCAGGATGACTTGTATCTACAGCCAGCGTCACGTGGGTGTACACACTTGGGCTAGGAAAACCACCCTAATTATGTAGGTAATAAACACGTTGAAAAGGTTAAAAATGTATCCACCTAAGTAGAGTAGACTCTACCTACTAGTTCGAAAGAAATGACGGTATAATGTTTTTAAACTTTCGCGATTTGTACACATTTTTATATACTGTGGACACGGGTCTCATCGCGATAAATATTTAGGTAAATCATTACCTTGTTTACCCGACGTTTCGGCATGGATTGCACCAGCCGTGGTCACGCGTCGACTGGTGTGGCTCGGCAGCGTCGTCTCCGTGAAGCTCGGGTTTCGGTATCTACCCTCGCATGGTCTTGATATTTTTCATTTCCCACCACCAGTCGACCCGCGACCACGGCTGGTGTAATCCATGCCGAAACGTCGGGTAAACAAGGCAATGATTTACCTAAATATTTATCGCGATGAGACCCGTGTCCACAGTATATAAAAATGATGGTATACACGATGAAGGCGTTAGTTTGTATCGTTTTTGACTGACGTTAAAAGAAGAGGCTTATTAATAAACTTCGGTTGGTTTATTGGTTAGTACCAGAGGTCATGGGTTCGATTCTCACCCAAGACAAAACTTTGTGTGAAGAGAACGATTATTTTGTGTCTAGGTGTAATGTATCTATAATATGGACTTGGAAATATATGAGAATGTTTACCAGTTGTCTGGTAGCAATTTACATAATACTTGATTTGATTAGGATGTATTGATTTTGTGTTAAAAATCCGTATTGTAACTATCAGTTAAAAGTTAGCAATAATAATATTGAATTCGTACCTTAATATAGACAGAACCATGCAGACAATATGTAGTAAAAATATAGCTAAACCTTTAAATTGCTATAATTAAACCTATACCTACATAATTTCTTTGACAATTACTGATTTATTTTATAATAGTGATGATATTTAGCTATCTTATAGTAAGCTATAAGATAGCTAAATATCATCACTATTATTAAATAAATCTTATTATAAACTAGCTGTGCCCCGCGGTTTTACCCGCGTTAAGTTTTATAAATTATCACAGCTCCTCCACCGCAGGTGATAGCGTGATAATAATTATGTAGCCTATATGTTGACCCGACCTCTTAGTAATATTCATGCAAAATTTAAAGTAAATCCATGCAGTACTTTTTGAGTTTAGTCCAGACATACATACAGATAAACGGACAAAAATTCTAAAAACTATATTTTTGGCTTCGATATTGATTGTAGATCACGCCTCAAGTATCCTTTAAATAAAATATTCAATGTACAGTTTTGAATTTCCTACGATTTTATTATATGTATAGAAATATATAGATAGATGTTTTCATACAATCCGTGTATCTAAATATCTATACCTATGTACCTAGAAATAATGATATATTACTACAAACATGTTTTGACTATTTACAAGCGCTTTTTTAAAGTCTACGTGAATAAAAACCTTTTTTATTTATTTATTTATAGCACAACATGGAAATAATACTGGATGAAATATATTTATAATTTATTTTTATTCTATTTTACTTAATCGTAAGCAAAAAGTTGTCTACAGCAGGACAAGATCCCTCAAGGAACTTGGGGATATGACGTATTCTCTCCGTTTGGAAGACGATTTGGTGATCACAGTATGATGTTCATAGTACTAAGAGAGACGCTGCTGCCCATTCTATGGTAGATATGCACTCGGGACCACTTCTATGGATATACTTCTATGATACCACGGGATGAGATAGGGTGGTGATATTCGTTGCCTTTACTACGTAGCACTATTTATTTAAAGCACTTAAAATAAAAAATTATAGAATTTAAAAAGAAGAATTTAGTAAGACCTATAGTTTGTTAAGAATCCGCAATAAAGTAAAGTTTTGGCGACATCCGATTTGCAATAAAAATAGCTTGGTGCAAGTATAAATAATAAATACTTTACATTTTCCACTTCGCGCCCCGGCTATAGAATAGGATACTTGTCTATTTTTAGATAGTAAATAACTATTGTGTCCTGTTAATAATAACTTTATTGTAAATAAAGATCTTCATCTTAGGGTCCTCTACCAAAAAGTTCGAAGATACCTTATGTTACGCATCCTTGTTGTTGATCAGTGATCTGATCACTTACATCGTTATATTGCACTATTGATTAATTTTTTATCTAATTCGGATGTAGTATAGATTGAAGATAGCAGGCATTATCTATACATATAATAAAATCGTAGGAAACTCAAAACTGTACATTGAATATTTTTAAAAAAGGATACTTGGGGCGTGATCTACAATGGATATCAAAGCCAAAAATATAGTTTTTAGAATTTTTGTCTGTGTGTCTGTTTGTTTGTATGTCCGGGCTAAACTCAAAAAGTACTGTATGGATTTACTTAAAATTTTGCATGAATATTACTAAGAGGTCGGGTCAACATATAGGCTACATATTATCACGCTATCACCTACGGGGGAAGAGCTGTGATAATTTATAAAGTTTAACGTGGGTAAAACCGCGGGGTACAGTAAGAAACAATGAGTTGGAAAAAAGTAGTTCCACTGGAGGTTAACGAATAACTAAATATAGTTTTAAGGTTACAGGTACGGAACGACTTGTGTGCAAGTCCAGGCGGCACTTAGTCCGATTTATTTGATATACCCAATATCCATGTTCCGTATTTGACAACTGTACAAAAATGGACGCGTCTAAACTTTTCTGCGCACACGCTGGGAACATAAACAACTTAAGATATTTTGACAGGCCGACGGTTTTATTCGCTATTGCTGATAAAATTCAATATGGCATAGCTGATTCATAATCTTTTTCACTACTGTATAGAAACCCTAAGTAAACCTTATTATATACCAAGTAAGGTTTACATTAATTTAGCAAAAGTAATATGAATGTAAATATGAGTTAGTAGGTAAGTATGTTTGAGTTCATAAATCAAGTGCCAGTCGTAAGGCATTCGGTTAAGGTGTGTACATACTTTGAGATACTATAATTTACTGCATAATATAATCATTTAGGTACTAACTTTCAATGTACAAACGCCAACACATCAAGCTACCCCAATCTGTCAAATTTACCTAATTAAAAGTGAACCCTATGCTTATATGATAACGTTGAAAATCGATAAAAGTATATTTTTTTATTTATTTATTAACTCTTTCCAATATAACATGAAAATTAGACATTGTCTCACAAAACCGTATAAACGGTTTGTCTGTAAGAACCATCGAGTCACAAGTTTTGACTGGTATACAGTAGACCATACAAAATACAGGGAAAGTAATCAAATCCATACATCTTATGTCAGATAAACTTAATTTTTATATTCATTTGTACATTTAGAGACTTTCTAGTAAATAATATCTTAGAGTTTTCATAAATTTTCTTTTTATTGGTTCATTCCTTATACTCATTGGTAAGGTGTTAAGAAGGTAAGGTATACGTTTCTGTAAGGTTCTATCTCCATAGTAATTACCTGCTTTAGGAACCTCGAACTGACGTTGACTTATTGACCTAGTGCCTTTGTTGTGTGCCATTACTGGGTAACGCTCCCAACTGCCATGACTAGTAGTGATTGGAAAGATTGGGGTAGCTGGAGGTGCTGGCGTTTGTACTACCCGTGCGCGGCAAGTTAAGACCTGAGCGCGGGACGTTGTAGGAGAAAGACAAGGAATGTTTTTTCCTTTACATAAGTGTACATTAAATAAGCGCCCTTTCTGTTAAAGTTAATTTAGATTAAATTATTCAAAACGCCATAAGAAAAATATTCTCATTTATTCCTGCATTCAGAGTTTATCCAAAGAATTCTTCTTTTGTGTCGATGTTTGAGAACAATTTAAAGCCATAAAGTTTATATAAATGATATAAAACTACTTTTATTTCATTTATAGAAACTTTCATCAGTTCTTTCATCAGGGGATGAAGAACACCCCAACACATGCGACATAGACTGTGACGGGCACCAGTGGCACTGCATTTCACCAACCATTTCCCACTTGAGAACATTTTACGACGGTAAAACATTAGAAGCAACAAATGTAACTCGTTCGAGGAAGGAATCAGAGCTAACTTGTCTCATATTTCTCGTCATACAATTTGTCGGCATTACTCTTAAACGTTGACATTATAAACAGACGCTGCAAAGGATAACTCGGGCTTCATCGAGCTGTCACTAATTCCGACAGTGACTGAGTGTACTCTCCGGTATACTGAACAATCCGAGCGCGTGACAATTTGACGTTGTGACAAAGTTAGTTTAATCTGCATCAATCTAAAGTGGCTTGTAACGTTATTACCTTGAGGCTAGGACCACACTAATAGGAGCCTCAACCGTGCTGAGAGCTTAGAGTGATTATGTACAGACGTCAGCACATCAAGCAACCCCAATCTGTCAAATTTCTCCAATTGAAAGTGAACGTTATGCTTTTGTAACAAAGTTGAAAATTTAGAAAAGAAAATTGATAGATTAGGGTAGCTGGGTGTGCTGGCGTCTGTACATCGTGGCAACTTTTACATTAGTTACACTGCAAAGTGCCTACATATTCACTAAGTCTATCCAAAGACCCTTTAGAATTCAGTCTAACAACTGACTTACCATTGAAGAATATAAAGATACGCAGACCGGTTTGGTCTGGACCGTTGGTTGATAAAAATATTACAATAGTAAGAATCTTAGCTCGATAAATTTGCTATTATTTTTTGTATTATTATCTGTTTTTTTAATTATTTTATTCGTCTCGCCTAATGTGTTTAAGGTTTCTTTATTTTTGTTTTGCAAGTTTTTAATGTATTTATTTTAATAAACTTTGTAAATGTAAAGTTGTGGATTTTTTAAGTGTAGTAGTACTATTATTTTTATGTATGTATGTGTCCACATAATTGCTTGAGTGATTGCAACGTCTTATCACACTAATATTATAAAGGCGAAAGTGTGTGTATGTTTGTTACTCTTTCACGCAAAAACGACCAGACTGATTTTGATGAAACTTTGCAGTAATATAGCCTACTAGCAGTGCCCCACGGTTTCACTCGAGTCAAACTTTATAAATCATAACCTTTGTGTTATATAAAGTTTATCAAAATCCGTTCAGTAGATTTGCGTGAAAGAGTAACTAACATCCATACATCCATCCATAGTCACAAGCTTTCGTATTTATAATATTAGTAGGATATATCCGAATAACACATAGGCTATAATTTATAAAATTTAACACGGGTAAAACCACAGGGCACAGCTAGTTGTAAATAAAATATAGCAACGGCTCAGTGTAGCCGGAGTCATCTTTTAATGTGCTCATTTCGTTTTGACGCTAACATATCACCAACATTTTGCATGCGTACAAACTCTTGTTTGAATACAAAGTTAAAATTGTTTTGTGTCGAGTTTCTTTGTAAGCTAGAGCTGAGTTATCGACTGCATTGTCCAGGGACATCTCGCTTTATAAACGTACTTTATGATACATTTATATCTAAGAGATAATATTATAATATTATTATTATAAAGATCTAATATTGTGAATTATCAAAATGATGTGACTTACATAGCCTTGTATGTAATTCGATTTCTTATTGTAATCCAATGTTCGTGCAGACACCAATCGGTCTTGCTAATACGCGAGCGAATAGCTAAATAGAGCGAATGGCGTTGAACTAGGGTCAAGAGTTATGTTTTAACTTTCTTAAAAATAGAGCCGGACACATATATCAACTTTTTAATACTATTAGATACGCTTTTTACAATTTAATTACTACAAAACTCAAACAGCAAGCTCACTAACACACCTAACAACTCTCTGTTTTCATTTTGGATTTTGTAATATTTTTTATTCTCTATATTTTTTTCTTTCTACTTGTTTCCAATATTGTACTATTCTGTTTAAGTCCCGTCTCACGTCCTGCATCGTTAAGCACAAAATATTTATTTATCTGAGTGTAATTATCTGTATTGGTATGTATTTACAAAAAAAGTAGTATAATATGTAATATATTAGTTACCTGGTTTCCATAGTACAAGATTTTATTTATTATTATCTAAGTTATCTATATTGTATTGCTACTTTTACTTTTGAACTTTGTGAGAGAAATAAACATTTTTTTAACTTAACTTTACTTGGTTAAGAGCTTCTGAGAGGTAACTTTTTCAAAGTTATGTCCGATATCTTTCTATGACTATATTCGTAGTTACATGCTGACAAATTTTGCTTTTGACTCTTTTTCTATATTTTGCGGTTACCTTACTCTTAGCATATAAAAAGCTATGCAAACGGTAAAGAAATAAAACTTTTATGTTTTATTACGCATATTGAATACAGTGCTTACAACATAGTTGCAACACTTTGCTACCTTGTACAGAATCCCACCCATGAGTTCAAGTTTTAGCGGTTATACAGGATTCGCAAACTGTAATATTATAAATCAGAGTTGTACTTTAGATACTGTAAAAAGATATTATGAAAGTTGAATTTAATATGTACATAAATTTCTATTAAATTATTTTTGCCATGTCTTAATAAATCAATACTACAAAATATTGAAAAGGAGGCAGATCGTACTATGGAATCGGGTCTGCTGAGTGCCTACGTATTTATTTTTGAATGTCTTTTAAAATCCAAAAAAAAGTATATCTCATGCGTCGTAAAATTAACGTTCGTTATATTTACGTATTCGACTGATTTCCAGAATTGTCGAAATTAATATTTTTGATATTTAATATATAATTTTTATTCTGAGAGGACAAATTGTGTTCGGCCTTATCTTAGGGTTAAGTGATGAGCGTCGGTGTCATATATTTCAATCTCATACAACTTAAGCATGTATTGACATTAATAATAGCTTTTGAGTTAACCTCATCGCATAAAATGATCTCATGGTTACCCTAAGTACAATAATTTACAGTCTGAAGATGCGTGTGCGCCTGTTAACCGGTAGTGTTTACTCTGCATACAGTTTCCACAACCCAAGAATAACGGCGGTGGTCTTAATTAGTTGCTAGCTTGAGATGAATGGATAGAGATGTACATAGCTCTAAGGTTTTGTTTAGTTCATAAACGTTAACTATGGAGTATTGAGTTCCTTTTACTTCGCTTAAATATTGCATAAGTTTCAAAAGCTTAAAGGCCTGAAAACGGGTCAAATTGGTTCTCTTCCATTTGTAGCCAATTCTACTCATTTACTGCTGTGTGGTGACGGCAACAAATATCAGAATCAGAATATCATCACCCCGTCTCATCCCGTGGGGGGCGTAGAAGTCGACCCGAGGGAATATTTACCAGAGGACGGGCAGCAGCTTCCTTTTGATTACTATTACCATCTTACTGCGATCGCCAACCCGCCTGCCAAGCGTAGCGATTATGGCATATCCCCCCAAGACGATTCTTGAGGGAGGCTTGTCCAGCAGTGAACTTATTTAGCTGTAATGATGATGATGATGATGATGCCTTACGGAAAATAATAATGTTGACCATATTTGAGCGGGTGCTGTTTTCGGTGTTTGAGTGTCTTGCTGTCGGGGTTCTTATTAAAATACTAACTACTTAATAATAAGATTAATAATTTTAATGTTGTGTTTCCGAGTGTGAGTAAGGTCGCCAGACCTCATTGGGGTGGGGGGAAGGGTTAGCAACACTTGTTTGCTGACTTTTAAAGCCCGGCAACGCACCCGCGGCACCTCTGGTGTTGCGAGTGTCCATGGGTGGCGGTGATCACTTAACATCAGGTGACCCACTTGCTCGTTTGTCTGATATAAAAAAAAAAGAAAAAAAAACATTTTTAATTTATAGAGTCGTTGCTTTGATTGATTTCCTGGGAGTTGATAATTTCGTAAATGTGCGCGGATACACTAACTGTTTGTTTATATCGTAGAAGGTAGTAGTCTATTCCCTGAGTGGAAATAAACGTTTGAGATTACCACATCACTCAGGTTTGCTAAAGATATGTCCGTCTCATTATATAACTGCTATAACATAATAACTTAACTATCGGATCACAATCTTAAACATTAGTAGGTACGTAATATTAATAAATATCCCAACAACATAAAACGAAACTAGAGCCCAGAGTTTCCTTAACAACTTTTAACGCTTTTCGCAAATTGTTTTCCTTAACAATTAAGCTCCCTGCGTAATAAGATAGCTACATGTCATCTGTCATCAATATTGACTCGAGGAGTATCCCACAATTGGAGTAAAATGGGGTTCGATGATCAGGGGGTAAGGTAGCGGGCGAGGTAAGTGCCAGAAATTGACGGTTCTCATGTTTCAGCAATTCACGGTGACGCCTCCATGGTGGGCGTAGGGCTGTGCGGAGCCGTAGAAAATTATATTTTTTTTTGCGAGTAGTGATATTACCTGTTTTAAATAATTACTGTTCAAAAAAGATAAGCCCAAATTTAACTTTTCTTCTAGTTAGACAACTGATTGGAACAAAATTTATATGGGATAAATATATAATAATATTCTAAAAACAGCATTGCCTATTGATATCGGTTTACAAATAATGGAAAGGTAACGTAACCTACCAAAAAAAACCCTATATACACTGTGTAAATATGGTAACAAAATTTAAGAGAATTAAAGCATAACATGCTTTTGCTAAAGACACTCCAGGTGTAAGGTCGCCAGAGTGAGCACCGGGAAGAGGCGGCAGGGAAGGTTAGTCCATAGATCACCCATCTACCACAGTGGTTTAATTTTTGACCATCTCCACGTTTCCGGATGGACCTTAAGCTGTCGGTCTCGGTTTTATCCATAAGGCAACAGTCTTTAACCCATGTCATGGGTGGCTTGAACAACTCTGATTCTAGGGTAACCACTGTACATAATAATAATAATTTATTATCTCACTACAATATACAGGTACAATTTTTACATAATGATTACATTTCATAGGTATACATATTTCAGTAGACATACATATATATTGCAGGAGACTGGTGCCTTAGCTAGGCTCGAGGTCTGTGTTTCAGGACACCAGGTCCCCTCCACTTACATTATTACATTTTATATGTATTAGCGAGCTGACAAAGTGAAATATACGCAGCAAGATAATTATAACTAGTTGGTAAAATGGCACATACAATAAGTAAACGAATGCAACGAAGTTTTAATGATGGTATAAGAAAATCAGTAATTGTCCTGAACAAGACAGAACCATTCGACAATATGTAGTACTTAAAAATATAGCTAAATTTTAAAATTTAGATAAATAAAACTACACATGAACCTTGACAATAACTTAATTTAAGTTAGTTAAATATCGTTGCTGTTGTAAAATAAATCTTGTTGTAAATTATTTCCTACAATCCGTGTACCTAAATATCTATATGTACCTAGAAATAATTATAAATTAATTATATATTACTACGAATATGTTCTGACTATTTACAAGCGCTTTTTTAAAGTCTACGTGAAATAAATAAATAATAAATAAAAAAGGTTTTTACCTTTTTTATTTATTACTAGCTGTGCCCGCGACTTCGTTCGCGTGTTAATTAGTTTATTTTCATGTTGTTGTTTTTTTTTTAAAAAAAGTAGCCTAAGTTACTCCTTATTACATCAGCTACCTGCCAATAAAAGTCCCGTCAAAATCGGTCCAGCCATTTCAGAGATTAGCCGGAACAAACAGACAGACAGACAGACAAAAATTTAAAAAAATGTTATTTTGGTGTAGGGACCATATATTCATATTATGTAGAGAAAAAACGGTTATTTCAATATTACAAACAGACACTCCAATTTTATTTATTTGTATAGATTTATTTTTTTTTATATTTAAGAAGGCAACATAGTTCTAATGATGGTATAAGAAAATCAGTAATTGTCCTGAACAAGTAGTAGACACCCCTGCCGCCGTGTCATGTTCGCACGTCGTAGCGCGCCAAGTTAATGTTCTCGTGCTTGCTCAGCTGCACTTGTCAGAACCGTTTTTGTTGACTCATATTGGTTAACAACAACGGCTTGAATTAATTATAAAATGCCGTGTGGTTGTCGGCCCAGAAATAATATCAGGGCCACTCCATACCATCCCATGAGTGTCTTAAGCGACTAAGGGATACACCAGGTAGTCGGTCAGTCAGTTCCATTTTTGTCACGTTCATGTCGCCTTTGGTTAGTGTGATTGGTAGATACTTGCCTTTCACTTTTTAGGGTTCAGTAGCCAAATGGAAACAAACGGAACCCTTATAGATTCGTCATGTCTGTCTGTCCGTCCGTATGTCACAGCCACTTTTTTCCGAAACTATAAGAGCTGTACTGTTCAAACTTGGTAAGTAGATGTATTCTGTAAACCGCATTAAGATTTTCACACAAAAATAGAAAAAAGAACAATAATTGTGTGGTAAATACATAGACCTGAAACTCAAAAAAAATTTTTTCATTGTAGCCATACATGGATCATATAAGGATAGGTCTTCAAAAATGATATTAAATGATAATTGTATTCTGTAAACCGCATTAAGATTTTCACACAAAAATAGAAAAAAGAACAATAATTGTGTGGTAAATACATAGACCTGAAACTCAAAAAAAATTTTTTCATTGTAGCCATACATGGATCATATAAGGATAGGTCTTCAAAAATGATATTAAGGTTTCTAATATAATTTTTTTCTAAACTGAATAGTTTGCGCGAGGGACACTTCCAAAGTGGTAAAATGAGTGTCCCCCCACTCTCTGTAACTTCTAAAATAAGAGAATGATAAAACTAAAAAAAAAATATGATGTACATTACCATGTAAACTAACAACGAAAATTGGTTTGACCGAGATCTAGAGAGTAGTTTTTTTTTATACGGCATAAATCGTAAACCGTAATTTACCTTTCATTTAATCAACTGAAATACTTGCAGCTACGGAACCCTTCATGGGCGAGTCCGACTCGCACTTGGCCGGTTTTTTTTTTAATTTAAATGTTGGTTTGTCATTTTTCTATTTTTGGGTGAAAATTATAATCCGGTTCACAGAATACATCTACTTACCACGTCTCAACAGTATTATAGTTCTTATATTTTCGGATATAAGTGCCTGTGACATATGGACGGACAGACAGACATGACGAATCCATAAGGGTTCCGTTTTTTGCCATTTGGCTACGGAACCCTAAAAACAAGAAAGCATTCTATTCTGTACTATAACTTTATTCCTTTAAATCTCATTATTGATATCCGTTTGTAGTTGCAAAAACAAAATGTTACGTTTTTACCCCACTAAATAGTTACCTACTTAATCTGTACAAAATTAAATATTCGGGGTCACCTTCCAATCTTTTTTGCCAAGTGCGGTACATCTTATTATTCTACCGACGTGTTTCCCAGACTGGCAAGCGATCAATCATTGTCAACTTTGATTCGCATATTTCCTTTCATTGTTTTAGGATTAAGCTTATTGAATTATATAATCACGTGGTGCTTTACTGATATCATAAATGCAAAATTTATGAGTATGGATGTTTGTTACTCATTCACGCAAAAACTACCGAATGGATTTTGATGGAACTTTGTTAATATAATTATCTGAATAACACATAGGCTATAATTAATAAAGTTTAATGCGGGCGAATTCGCGTTGCACAGCTAGTATCTTATATGTATAAAACAAATTCGGGCTAGGTACACCATTTATACATAACTCAAGAACGGCTGAACCTTGAAAATTAATTTACTCATACATTTTCTATGGAATTGCTTGTTTATTGTTCCGGCCTAGAGAAGTTAAGATAATGAAAGGTAAGAAAAACAGAACTATTATTACATCTCTGATACATATGACAGTTTAGCTCTGACTGCATTCCTTCTAAACGGCTAAACCAACTTTGATGATACCTTATGTGTGTGTTTGAACTTGTCTTTACCGAAGCTACGACGTTTCATCAGGCATCCTTTCATCGCTTAAGTTGTTAAACCTTCAATTCGTAACAAATAAACACATGCATTAGCAGAATTAAAATATTACATAAAAATATATTTACCAATTAAAAGCATTTAAGTGTGTGTTTGCGTCTGTTCATTGTATTAATTATGGGTTAATCGTGTATTTGATTTTTACTAACAAATAAAATAAGCACACAATACATTATCGTTTTAAAAATCATAGAACCGACTCAACTTTTCTTGACTACAACCGATATACTACCAAATTGATATGGGTATTTCTAAAGCATTCCATATCGAATAAACAAATACGTAGTTTCATAATCGCACACAACTGTTAAAAAAAATACACTTAAATTGATAACCTGCTTCTTTTGAACACAGTTAAAAATAATCAGTACTCTAACTACAATCAATTTTGATATTGAAAAAAATGGTACCAATTTAAAAGTATACTCCTCCTAAGAGCCTCCTGAGCTCACCTAAGCTAAGACTATTGCAACATTGCACTACTTTTATTTATAAAATTGTTTATATACTGTGCACCAATTTAATTATTAACTTAATTTATTGTTTGTTATTTTATACCATTAGTAGTAATTAATTTTAATTTTAGTTTGTAAATTACTTTAACTTTTCTTCTGTATACTCTTCGCATGCTGTGATTTCGTGTAAGTGAAGATGCACACGATCTTTTTACCGTAGCAATGTAATTTGTATATATAGTGTAATCTTTGTTGGAAATCCTAATAAAAAAAATAGAAAAAATATATTTTAAATTGGTTTATAAATAACGGAGTAAATAAGTAACAAACAAAAGGGACCAACATTCTCCATATTTTGAAGTCGTTTAAAAATACTAAGTATTCAATATGCAAGGGACAATATAAAGCTGAATATAAATATTTTTTTTTATAATAAAATAAATGATGATTCACAAAACATGAATTAAACAAATCAAACCCGATCGACCATCAATTGATAGGACCGACGTGATCGGCACTCCATATAGTCTGGCCTCTTTTGTATGCAAACAGCATCCACCAATTGTCTTTGTCATTCTCGGAGAACCGTGATTTTTGACATATCTTATTTTAAAAGGTATTGATTGTGGTTTTCATGTTCGATAGGTAAAAGTTTACTTAATTCATAATAATAATATCCTGGGACATTATTAACACACGGCCATATGATCCCAAACTAAGCAGAGCTTGTACTATGGAAACCAGATCACTGATATAATACATATACTACTTTTCTTTCGTAAATACATACTTCTATAGATAATTACACCCAGACTCAGGACAAACAGACATGTTCATGCACACAAATATCTGTCCTGGGTGGGAATCGAACCCACGACCTCCAGCGTGAAAGGCAAGCATTTGCCAACCACGCCAACAGGCCCGTCAAATTCATTCGTATTGAATCAGTGGTTACCTTAGTGACAGAGTTATGTCGAGTCACTTACGGACCGGTGAGAGCTTCTGGTTATGGACTTGAACTATGAATTTAAATTAAAAAAAAAACCTGTGTGTACTTATGTACACGCGTTAGAAGTTATACTTCTTAATATACAACTTGAACATAGTTATCAATTTTCATACCACCTAGAACTAACGTCATGCTGTTATTGTTACGATGCGCGCGCACGTTGCGCGCGCATCGTAAAAATTCACTCTCATACCACCTAGAACTAACTTCATGCTGTTAAATTTTTTGGTGTCGGTGTGCGCGCGCATCGTTAAAATTCACTCTCATCATTTTTCTCCATCGCGCCAAAAGAAGTATAACTTCAAAAATACATTTAAATAAATAGTCTTTTTACCTGTAGGTACCTTAATTAAAACTCTTGGCGAGTATAATGATCTATTCTACATATAACATTGAATAGCGAAGTTAGCAAGGCGCATGCGCGGGTGGCGCGGGCGCAGTTAACTCATGTCGGAATACAAACAACAAGAACAGAATAATAAACTTAATGAAGCAAAGTGACTGTTGAGAAATATTTAAAAGTATTCTCGGCAAAGGAATTGTAGTAGATATTCAGTGTACTTACATATCACAATTCTTACAGTAAATGTACAAAGATATTTCGTCATCTTAGCATGGAACTATCCATATTGCTACAATTTAGTTTTCGCAAATCAAAGCGTAAATCTAATCTTATAATTAGGAAATCACATTGAATCGTCCGGATGGTCTCAAACTAGCACCTTTTATCAATCCAACAAACATTGATATGTTTGTTGGATTGATAAACCGTACTGACAAGTACGGTCAGTACGAGTATAATGTAATAATACGATATAGTTAATAGTTAAGAACAATAAAATTTGCACGCCATAATTATGTGGCAGAATATGTGGATGTATTAAATTATGTAAAATCTATTTTTGTACCACGTTCTTGCAAATAAAAGATTGATTATATGCTCGTAGTATTTAAGTTGACAACTTTAGTTTAGAAAACATAGGAGACAGAAGATGTTAAGTTAAACGATCAGCGAGGATAAGCACTTAGGAGCGCGGTCAGGATACTATAAAAGTGGTTATATTCTGAGCATATCCATGCTTCACAGGCTCCCCAAAGAACGTGGGGATGTGCCATAATCGCCACGCTTGGCAGACGGGTTGGCGATCGCAGTTTGATGGTCATAGTTCACAGAAAAACGCTGCTGCCCGTTCTCTGGTAGGTATTCCCTCGGTCGATTTCTACGCTCCTCCCTCGATGAGATGGAGTGATGATATTCTACGCCATCACCACACAGCAGTAATATTACGGTTCGTGGTCACCACTCGAGGACCTTTCTGCCCCATCGGCCGTCGTCTGACCCATCGGCTGACGGCCATAAAGATTATCGTGTGGGGGGGGGGGGGGTAGAAGTCCTCCCGAGGGAATGTATAGCCAGAGAACTTCTAGGTGTGACTTGCCAGAGAACGGGCAGCAGCGTTCTCCTGAGTTCCGTGTTCATCTTACTGCGATCGCCAACCCTTCTGACAAGTCACACCTAAACCACGGCCCCCAGGCTAGCATGGAAATTCTTAAAAATATAAGGCTCCTATTTAATACGTAATTGAAATACAAACAACAAGTGTGCTTAAGACCATACGACTGAAGTAAAGCTTAGACATACGAAAATTAACTGGCTGTGAGAGAAAGAAAATGTGTTCAATATACGAAAAGTAACTCTCTCTCTTTATATCTTCACCAACTTATCAACTTCCGTTCGCCTCCCCCAGTCACACTTTTTAGGGTTCCGTAGCCAAATGGCAAAAAACGGAACCCATATAAATTCGTCATGTCTGTCTGTCTGTCCGTCCGTATGTCACAGCCACTTTTTTCGGAAACTATAAGAGCTGTACTATTGAAACTTGGTAAGTAGATGTACCTATTCGGTGAACCGAATATTGATTTTTACACAAAAATAGAAAAACAACAATAATTTTGGGGGGTCCCCATACATAGAACTGAAACTCAATTTTTTTTTTCATTTTACCCATACATGTGGGGTGTCTATAGATAGGTCTTCAAAAATGATATTGAGGTTTCTAATTAATCTAAAAGTGTTTCTCACGCAAACTATTCAGTTTAGAAAAAAAATATTTCTAAACTGAATAGTTTGCGCGAGAAACACTTCCAAAGTGGAAAAATGAGTGTCCCCCCCTGTAACTACTAAAATAAGAGAATGATAAATTTAAAAAAAATATTTGATGTACATTACAATGCAAACTAACAACGAAAATTGGTGTGAACGAGATCTAGCAAGTAGTTTTTTTTTAATACGTCATAAATCGTAAACCGCAATTTGCTTTCATTTAATCAACTGAAATACTTGCTGCTACGGAACCCTTCATGGGCGAGTCCGACTCGCACTTGGCAGGTTTTTTTGTAACGCTCTCGTCACGCATTCACCAGCTTACTCCCCAACTCAAGCGTACATAAAGGAGTTTGGCTTCATAAACAAATTTAAGCTTGTGTTGTTACAATGTTGCGTAAGTATTGCGTATGCACATTACACGCGAGTGCACAATATGAATACACTGGAGTGCACCTTCTGGTACATTAGTTACGTTACTCACCCACGCTCCGACGCCGGCGCCCGCGCATGTTGCTAACTTGGCTATTGTCACATCGATTATAATAATATAGAGCAGATATAGCATAGACGTGACAAAACGTACACTCAAATAATTCTCATAATCATCACCGTAGCCTAGCTGGTAGTGCTCCTGTCTACGAAGCTGGTGGTCCTCGGTTCGAATCCCGGTAAGTGCAAATATTAGTGTGATGAGCACGAATATTTGTTTCTGAGTCATGGATGTTTTCTATGTATTTAAATATTTATCTATCTATATAAGTATGTATATCGTCGCCTGGTACCCATAGTACAAGCTTTGCTTATTTTAGGGCTAGGATGATCTGTGTGACATTGTCCCTAGATATTATATTATTTCAATTTTTTTTATATTTTTATATTTTAAACATATTGATTCTTATAAAATTTATGTATAAAACAATAATACACAAATAAATACGTAAAAAACAGTGCTCCCCCAGCGGCGGGGTTATACGCCCTAGGCCGCCGGTGGTCAGGGCGACAGAGTGAGGAACCTCCTCACGAGGCGTGTGTTATTATTATCCCAAATTATTTATTTATAGTTCTTATTTTTAACATATTTATATCTATAAAATTGAAACATAAAAGAAAACAATAATATATAAATAAATATGAAAAAAATAGAGGTCCTCCAGCGGGGCGGTTTGACGCCCTAGGCCGCCGGTGGTCAGGGCGACAGAGTAAGGAACCTCCTCACAATGCGTGCCGTTCCCATTATTGCCGCCTTTTGTATCCGACCCTTGACCCAGTGATCTAGCGAAAGCCTCTTAAGATGTTGATCGAGGCTCTTCACTATTATTCTTATTATTATAATCAATATTCAATAATAAATCTTCATAATCAAAGAGATTTGTATTGTAATAAAAAAAAGCTGCAAAGGCGCTCATAGCCGGTTGCCTTCACGATCCTGTAACGTTAAGCTATAAGGCACGCGGTAAATCTTTAGATGTGGGTGACCGTAGAAAATCAACAGCCGTTATGCTATTATTTAAGCACTAGGGTAACCACTCGGTAAGTTTCAGATCGAACATTATAATAATTCTTCCAGGAGCATAGAAATTCTTCTGCTTCGACCACAGAAGTACATTGTCGTTAAGATCAAAGACCTGATTAAAAATATGGATAGCAGATGGAGTGTGATAGTCCAAGGTTATAAAACACTGAACAGAAAACTTCTAACTAATGAAACATATTTATTATCATCAAGAATCCGATTCTAATTACGAAAGCAGACAGTAACAAATGAAAGTCAAGATGAAAGCCCAGATCCTCGCGTGTCCATTATTCTTGCCATATCTATACATTCTTGGTGACATAATCTACGCTGCAGTGTATACGCGCCTACGCACTGTCACCTCTAAACTTAACAATCTCCTTGCAAATGATTGCGTGTGGCCCGCAGTAATTAACGACGTTTATTGTAATCGCCTTTATTCTAAGGACTTAGAGGTTATTATTGAGTAACAACTAATTAACGTATGATTATTAATATCCTAAGTTCTTAGGACGAGTTTACACGATGAGAGTTTTTATGCTTTTCGTTGTTATATGGTGTTCCAGAGTAATTAAGGTTATGGCAACAATCAATATTATTATAATCATGCTTTCACTTGAGTTTAGTCATACCTATATAGATAGCTCTCTTTATTGCACACCAATGGAATATAAAATAAACATTAGTAGATATGAAAGGCAAAAACATAAAATATGATCTTAAGGGTCAGTATATTTATCATATTAAAAAATCCTAACTGTATTGTCAAGCTTCACGCCAGTAAGAAAAAGCCAAACTTTAAAGCTCATGGAGAGTTTGTGCACATTCACTGCTATAGGTCTGCCTATTCTGCATTCCATAATTAAACACTTCGTACACATCCTAAATGATTTCTAAGAAAGTTAATAGAATGCGCCAGCATTTTTAGCTTGAAATATGCCGATGACATCAGGAATCTTGAATATGTCTCATGAAAGAATTAAAACTGTTTTTAAGGAGTGAATGAAGCAAACAAAATATTGAGTATTGATAGAAGAGAAAGAGTATGATACATTCTGGCAAAACCGTACGTAAATATAGCCATTAGAAATAAGTAAAAAATTGGAAATATTGATCATTTTAAGGGAACCCAATATGAATCCTATACGTCCTACACGATCTGGAGATGATTAAGTTTAGTAAACTGTGCCTAAGTGAAATTAAGATAGATGACATCTGCATGACTTTTTTGTATTAGGAGAAGAAGGGATTGTGCATGTTTAGGTTTAGTGGTTTGTTCTGTGTCTGGGTGTAATTTATCTACAATATGATGATATGAATATACATATTTATAAATATATAAGTATGTTTATCAATTGCCCGGATGCCCTAAATGTACATATTTATAAATATATATGTAAGTATACCAGTTGTCCGATTGCCATACTACAGGCTCTTCCTAGTTTGAGATCAGATGGCAGTGTATTAGTTGCCCCAAGATATTTATTTATTTAGAAAAAATCTAAGATTTCTTCATTTGCATATTCCAGAATAGGTAACAGTCGATATACTTAAGTTCTTGACTTATCAGTCAAGGGAGTATGTTATCATCACAATTAAGCTATTGGTTGTGACGTTGGTAAATGGCGATCACCTTAGAGCTGTCGACCACCTTGAGCATAACTAGTGGGTCACTTACTCCAGCTACTTGCCATACATATGGCCATAAGTATATTAATTTATTTTAAGGCAAATATTTAATAAAAAATATGAAATACAACTGATTATTTGCAACGGTGGGTGTGTTGAGAACATACTCAAACTTAATATATTTTTTTTATCAGTCAATTGTAATGTATGGAAAGGAAGTAAATTTCGCTCCCATTTCATACTTCCCAATTGATAGAAATAAACAAATGGAGTTTACGAGAGTTTACTAAATAGCGAGAGGTATGAATAAAATATTTAGTTAAAAAGTTAAGAATTTGTGCGGAAACGTTACAATAGAAGGTCATGAAAGCTTCCCCTTTACGTGTGCTGTCTAGAACAGACCTAATAAGGCATGAGACAAACTTACCGAGTTGATTTCGTGACGTGCTCGTTTATCTGAAAGAAGACATTAGTTGATTAGTAAACATATAACGGTGTTATGTTAAACTTAAGTTGATAATGTAGGTAGATTTAGGTTAATTTGGTTGAACACATTTTTAAGTTTATCGCCCACCCAGTTAATTACTTGTCCCATGAATCTTATACAAAAACTATTTGTAAGAACAGATGTTTCATTGCCTATAGTATTTTTAATAATAAGCATATCGTGTCACGGATTAACTATTTAGGGGAAATACATGTATCTGACGTTAAAGCGAAAGAAAGTCTATCGCTGAGGCGTTTTCCTTCTTCCTCGAATGCCTTCTCATATTTCCAGCCGTTACGAGGTCTCTTTTACACGGCCCGCTTGTGGAAATCGCGTTGCGAATTCAATGCGTACTATTTTATCCAGCGACATTTTGGAAGAAGAACAAAGAATTGTATTTTTTTTTTATTCTGTGGTATATGTGTAATTTTCACGTGCAATGGTATCAGTCAGCCATTTTTCTAGAAAATAACCACGGAAGGATGATCAATGGAATCCTAAACTTGATCTGCCAGTGAGTATCGTTCGTAGCTTAACGCAGAGCGCCTACCCCGGATTGGTAGAAGGTGCTTGTTCGAGACCGCCAGACGATTAAATTTATGATTTCCCATTTTTGAGATTAAATTTACGCTTTGCATTGCGAATAATGCTATAAAATTCAAAATTTAATAATTTGGAAGATGCTATCAATATGATATGATCTTTCACATGCAACTGTGAACATATCAATCGGACATGTTTCTAGAAAAAAAAGCCGATGGATAATACCTATATCCTCCTCCACCGAATCCTAAATTTGATCTGCCAGTGTGTATCGTTCGTAGCTTAACGCAGAGCGCCTACCAGCGGATTGGTAGATGATGCTGGGTCGAAACCTCCGGACGATTTATGATAAATAAAATAAATAAATAAAATAAAAAAGGTTTTTATTCACGTAGACTTCAAAAAAGCGCTTGTAAATAGTCAGAACATGTTTGTAGTATTATAGTTGTATACATTATTATTTCTAGTAACATAGATTCACATTGATTTCACATTTTGGAGAAAAAAATACATAGATATTCACGGTGTTAAATAGCTAGAGGACAATTACGGAGCGCCTGTACCTGAACAAATTAAACTAAACTAAAAACTTCTGTAGTATAAAACATTTTTATGGTTCCTCATACAAAAGAAAAACAAGTGTGCTTTACTGCTTTGTACTAACAATATATGGAGAATGTTTTATCCGAATTAAACGATTATTATTATTATTATTTACACCCCACGGCTGAAATAAACCTTAAACAGACGCAACATAACTGTCTATGACATTAAGATAATTGCAGGTTAGCTAGGGTAGGCTCCTCAGCGGCGAGGATCGCTTTGGCCCCTTAACACGTCATTGGTGATCCCGTGCAACTGATCACACCCTCTCTTAGAATTCTGTCCTTTGCTTCAGCGGCGCGGCCCCTGAGCTGTGGCCCGAACCCTAAAAGGGTGGCCTCGGGTATTAATCGTTTAATATAAGCTACTGGTTAAGAGCCTTCTGCGCTAGCCAAATGCTCATTGCCTTCAATTCTTTAATTTTAATATTGTACAACTAAATTTCAAAATAATAGATTATTTTTTAAAGTTATACTTCTTTTGGCGCGATGGAGAAAAATGATGAGAGTGAATTTTTACGATGCGCGCGCACAGCGACATCAAAAAAATTAACAGCATGAAGTTAGTTCTAGGTGGTATGAAAATTGATAACTATGTTCAAGTTGTATATTAAGAAGTATAACTTCTAACGCGTGTACATAAGTACACACAAGTTTTTTTTTTAGACTAATTATATTTTTGTAATTTTTATACTGTGTTCGACTATGTTTGTGTACTGCATTTTGAACTTGACAAGTACAAGTGTATGTTAATACCCAAGTGCTGAATAAATTTCATTATTTCATTTCAATGTGTGCTCGCACGAAACGTCTATAAATCTATCTATCTTCACTAACTTATATCTCACTCTCAACTTCCTTTAGCCTCCCCCGATCACTCCTTTCGTAACGCTCTCGTCACGCATCCACCAGCTTACTATACACAATATGTAGTAAAAATATTAGACTTAAACTAGATAATTAAACTCAATCTCTTGACAATAACTTGATACGAGCTAGCTAAATATCAATGCTATAATAAAATAAATTTTATAAATGTTTTCATACAATGTGTACCTAAATATCTATGTTACTAGGAATACTAATTTATACAACTATATTACTAAAACCATGTTCTGACTATTTACAAGCGCTTTTTTAAAGTCAACGTGAGTAAAAACCGGTTTTATTTTATTTTTATTTATTTTATACTCCTCTAGTCAAGCGTGTCTAAAGGAGTCCAACTACAAAAAGAAAGAAGAAAAACTATTTATATACCTATAGGAAGTTTATCTTTTGGTGTATAACCATGCTTTTTTTAAAATATCGCCCGCCCTAGGGAATCTACTCCCTATGTCCCGGGATATTTTATAAATATATAATAGACGGACAAAAATTACATCCAGACTCAGAACAGCTATTTACGGGTCACAAATAGTTGTCCGGCGCGGGACTCGAACCTGTGACATGAAGCGGCGAGGCGACTGACGTAGCCGCTGCGCCACACGTGCAGTCAAAGATTGAGTCAGTAAGTTAGTGTTGTTATACTAAACTTTGTTTAGGCAACTAAGTAACTATATATTATATTATTATTATATTAGATAAAGTCCATATTTATGATACACCGTGTATAGCATCGTCTTCATAAAGTACATCGATCTTTTGTTGGGTTAGGCCCTCAATTTTATAATAAAATACCAACGCATGTAATTCAAATGCCTCTAGACAAATTTAAGTTTAAGAACAAATTTAAGAAGATAAAGAAATGTTTATTGAAAAAAGCATATTATACAATCAAAGAATGTATTGACGATAAAACCCCTTGGTAGCTTATTTAGAGCTAGAGCTAGACAAATTACATTAACCAATATTTTTATTTTTTTAAAATTACTTTTATAGTTATTACATTTTTGTATTTATATAGCCCATTTCTTTTATTTCTAATGTTTTTTTTTTAATTTTATTTGACATGTTTGTAATTTAATTTGGTATGTAGTTTAATTATATTGTATTTTTTTTCTATTGACGTGCATAAGTGTATGTAATGTACCTAAGTGCAATAAATATTTTTGATTTGATTTGTACCATTTTATGATCCGAGCTCAATGTTGGGCAATAACTTATTTCACTCTGAAATCGATCGCGTATTTCGGAACCATATCTATTATGAATAACTCATGGTACTGTTACTGAATATTCCGTCAAAGTCGGTGGTCCAGTATAGTTACATTTATGACATCCTGCGCACGCGACGAACCGCGGTGTTTACCTTACGTGTAACGAGTTTACTTGTTATTTACTACAGTTTATACTAAACGCAATAATTGGACGGCAGTGCGGATGTGGGGAACTTTTGTACCCACCGGGGGTTGGAGGTATCATAATACATTTACTCGTATATCAGCCTTACCAGCTTTATAGTAGTTCAAACGCATACTGGCTTATCTCACTAATATTATAAAGGCGAAAGTTTCCGAGTGTGTGAGTGTGTATGTTTGTTACTCCTTAACGTGTAAACGGCTGGATCGATTTTAATAAAATTTGGTACAGAGTTAGCTGAAGCCCTGGATTAACACAAGCTATAATTATATAAAAACCGCGAGGCACAGCTAGTCTAAAGTAATATTAGATAGAGAAAAGGTTTGACGGGCCTTTTGCCGTGGTTGGAAAAATCCTTGCCTTTCACGCCGCAGGTCTTAAATTCGACTCCCACCCAGGACAGGTGTGCATGAACATGTCTGTTTGTCCTGAGTCTGGGTATAATAATATATATTAATATGTATTAACAAAAGAAAAAAGCGGCCAAGTGCGAGTCGGACTCAACCGTCCGTAGCAGTAAGTAACACAATATATTTTGATGAGAACAGATTCCTGGCGTGGCGACGCATGTCGTGGTATTTTTTTTTTTTTGTTTCTATTACAATATGTTCTTTTCGACTTCGACTTCGACTTCTACTTGGACTTCGACTTGACTTCGACTTTGACTTCGACTGCGACTTATACTTCGACTTCGACTGCGACTTATACTTCGACTTCCACTGCGACTTATACTTCGACTTCGACTTCGTCTTCGACTTCGACTTCAACGTCGACATGACTTCGACTGCGACTTATACTTCGACTTCAACATCGACTTCGACTTCGACTGCGACTTATACTTCGACTTCGACTGCGACTTACTTCGACTTCTGCATATTACTTTTACAAAATAATGTAGATGTTTCACATCTGCCAGGCGTCCCGTGACGGCTCACATTTATTTTATTTATTATTAAATTTGAGTTGATTGAATGAAAAGTAAATTTCGGTTTGAGACTTATTAAAAAAAAAGAATAAAAAAACTATTAACTAGATCTCGTTCTAACCAATTTTTGGTGGAAGTTTGCATGGTAATGTTTATATCATATATTTTTAGGTTTTATCATTCTCTTATTTTAGAAGTTACAGGGGGGACATTCAATTTACTACTTTGGAAGTGTCACTTGCGCAAACTATTCAGTTAAGAAAAAAAATATATCAGAAGAATAAAAGATAGATAAAAATAAAAAACTTAAAATAATAGATTATACTTTAAACATAATTATTTCCTTTTGCATATCCGATTTGCCTTGTATTGCATATGCGATTCGGGTAGACTGTGAATCTTAACCTAGAAATAAGACCTAACATGTACACAGTTTTGGAATAAATAAATCTTAAATCTTCAACTAATTTTGTAATACAAATAAAATGTAACAAATAGACTTACTTTACATTTTTTTATCGGTATATTTGTAAGTCATCATTATTCTTACATCTCGAATCAATCAAGTACCTAATCTAAAAATTAAAATAAATATGATGAATGGAAGTCTCATACAATTATCAATGTGGGATACATTACAAATCACAAAGTAACACTCAAGTCTTAACCCTTCAGCGACCCCCGGCTACAGATCACGTCAACTGACTGTATGACAGGCTATATGTGCGGTCGACATATAGCCTGTCATACAGTCACCGCCACAGAGATCGTTAACAAAACTTAATTGGTCGCGTGGACCACATCCTACATACAGCTACAGCCCTGCAGTTCCGGGTTAACTGTCTCTGTATATTTTATGACTTCGCCAACAATATACCTCATAATTTATGTACTTTCCTAACTGGAATCCGCATGTTCAGTCAACACCATATCAGTGAACACTTGCAATACAAAAACCGCCCTTAAACCTTACATAATAAAGTCAAAGTGTATCCAACTGTTCTGACCAGTAAATTATACTATGCGTAGCGTAGTAAATCTATACTAAATAATATGTTCAATTAGGTATATATTTTTTTGTTAAAGAAAAGATTCCTCCTATGATTAGACGATTAGCTTTGGCCATAGTATGCAAATAGCTAATTAATGTGGTAACTCTCCCAGACTTCTGGGCACTATATCTTCAGCCTTGATTGGGAGCAAAACTTTGACGCCCTCCGTATTTAAATGTAATGTTTCATATTATTATATGTAATTGATTCAGTACTTGTGAATAACATTCACTTGTACAGACGCCAGCACATCCATTCCCCAATTGAAAGTGAACCTTATGCTTTTGTGATAAAGTTGAATATCTATAAAAGAAATTTGACAGATTGGGGTAGCTGGATGTGCTGGCGTCTGTATTGGTCAAGATCACAACTAAGCAGTAAAGTCTAGTACAATATTGAGGTTACGTTATGAGTAACAGATTTATGGGGATGGCATCGCCCGCAGGTAGTCCGTCCTCACATGAATGTAGTAACAAAGTATCACGTTTTATAATGAATACTACTTTATGTAGACCTTATTAAAAGGCTGAGGGTCACCCAAAGAGCAATGAAGAGGGCTATGCTCGGAGTTTCCCTGCGAGAGAATCAATAATTTTGAAACCCACTGGCAAACTAAAGCAACCAACATAGCCCGAAGAATTACCAAGTTTAAGTGGTAGTTAGCAGGACACATAGTTCGTAGAACCGACGGCTGCTGATGTAGAAAGGTTTCTAGTAGCGACCACGAACCGAAACACAGCGTGGCCAGGCTCCTTACAAAATGAACCGATGATCTTGTGAGGGTCGCTGCATGTCGCTGGATGCAAGTAGTGTAGGCCGATCATAGCGGAGATATTGGGGGAGGCCTTTGTTTAGAAATGGAGGTCTTTCAACTGATACTGCATTTCTACTTGTTATATTATTATGTACAGACGCCAGCACATCCAGCTTTCCTAATCTGTCAAATTTCTTTTATAGATTCTCAACTTTATCACAAATGCATAAGATTGACTTTCAATTGGGGAAATTTTACAGATTGGGGTAGCTTGATGTGCTGGTGTCTGTACAGCAATGAGCTGTTTAGTGGTACTATTTAGGAATTCAGTTTCATTGACATTTATTCTACGATTGTATGGGTGTCGCTTTTGATATATCGACTCCAATTTAGCTCCGTTTAGTTCAAATGGTTCGGTTTGACAATAAGACAAACAAATTACAAATGAATGTTTCTATTGGTAGATTTCGTCCTTGAAACTAAAGGATGTTTCAATTTCAAAGGTAAAAAAGTAAGATTTGTTTGATTGCACAATTTTCGTAACTAAGGGCGGCTTGCACCATAGCACTAAATACTATTTAAATCCAATTAAAATTAAAATTTAGTCATTCCAACGCCTTGCACCATGCTAAATAAGTCGCTAAACGTGTTTAAAGAACTGTCAAAGTTGAATATCCATTAACGAGCATTTAGCGCCGCTAAATGCGTTTAGCGAAGCTTGACATTAATTTTGAGAGGTTATTTTTATATGACGTGGTGGATTGTTTTGAATTAAAATAATAGATGTATGGGGTTAGAAGTCGGATGATGATGAAGAAATAATAATTTATAAGCAGTAAAGAGATTTTTTTATTATTGTTTTTAAGGGAAGGTTACAGACTAATGACAAAACATAAGAAGATATAGATTTTAACAAAAATTTCTAACAACAAGCTTCCACATAAAGACGGACAGATTATTCTATTGAATAATTTAAGTAGTACTCAAACAAAACTCATGTGTTGAACACCTAATCACTGATTGGGAACAACTAAGTATCTGTATCTACAAAGAATGCTTTGTTTAATTGTTTTCTTACTGAGGTTGCGCTACTGCAGAACAAAACACAAGAACAAATTTATTGAACCCTGCGTAATAAAAAGAAGTGAATTTGCGATAGTTCAAAATAATGACAACAAATAGCCAAAAAGCAAACAAATTATAAGTAACTTGCACATGTTACTTTTTGTCAATAATAATAGCATTGGTTCCCATTCACGCATACTTCAGTCATCGAAAAAAGTAATTTTGTTTAAATAAATGGCGTCATCTGTTACTTACGTATAGCGAAACGTGGGAGAACTGCTATACCGACACGATAAACGCGTTTAGTAAAATGTTACGAAACAGCTTCGTGCAATAGATCATTAAACGTAATCCTGTTAAACACATTTATCGATTTAAACGTTTTTATTTAAATTTGTTTTAGATATATTTAAACGAAATTTCGTGCAAGTCGCCCTTAACGTTTGTTTTCTATGTGTTAGTCGACAGTAACCGATGCCAATATCCATCTGGTTGCACAGTTACATGACTGCAAAATGACGCCAATTTATCAATTGGTTCCACAATTAGGTACGTAGACTAACTGACTCCAAATTTCAGCTTAACCTTAACTTAAAATATACATATGTGCTCTTATGAACATAAATAGAAACATCAGTTTCGCAAATCTGCGGCATTTGTTTAATGTATGTTAAATACGTTTAACTGCTACCCGACCCAACCCGACCTTTGCTAATTGTGTCATTAAGTTTAGATGTGGCCCTACGTACATATATACCTATATGTATGTATGTATGTATGTGTGTGTGAACTTTGGGTCTTTAGTTGAGACCATAGATATATGATAAATAGATCCGCTGACAGTTCAAATCAGATTTGGCTAACGCTTAAATAATTTGTATGCGTTTTCGCATATTGCGATTATAATTCTTAACATTTTGAATGTATATTGTTCTACCATATTATCTCTGCATCACCCAAAGGTTGCAGGCAGAGAATGCCTTTGGCATTAAGTCCGCATTGGGTCAGTTTTGGGCAATATGACGCACAATTTGGGACGCACTTTTTGATAGGGTTTTCAGTTCCTTCAGCGGTTTGATCTGTGTCTCCTATGTTTGAAAAGTATCTGCCTTTCATAGTTCTTTTCCTCGTCTTTGGGAAAAGGAAAGAAAAAGGTATACTAATAACCTTTACCTTTCCTTTGTCTTTGATTCTATTTGTTAGATATGGTGCCAAGTCCGACAAATACGGTGCCTTGTGCGGTCTGAATTATTAGCGTTTCGCTATGTACAGTCATACTAAACCACCAGGAGCAATCACCAAATGCATACCCATATTATAATATTTTTTATACAACTAAGTTTTGTAAATCAATAAAATATAATATTATAGATTCTTTGCTCGAGAAGATGCTCATGGAGCGATTACTGCCATGAATCGTGATCTGGACTCAATTAATCGATGGGCAAGGTCTCACGGTCTACTAATAAATCCTGCCAAATCCCAGGCCATAGTCATTGGTAGTACTTATATGCGAAATTGCCTTGACTTCGCATCCCTCCCTACGGTATGCTTAAATAGCCATCCAATAGCATACACAGACATTGCGAAAAATCTGGGCATTTCCTTTGATAGTACTTTGTCTTGGAAAGCTCAGGTATCGGAAGTTATCCGAAAGATCCACTTTACTTTCCACTCATTAAAATGTCTTCAAAACTTCTTACCCCTGAAAACGAAAATCTCGCTAGCTCAGACACTCTTACAACCCATTCTGGACTATGCGGACTGCTGTTATCTTGATGCTACTCAGGAGCTGCTAAACAAACTTGAGCGATTGCAAAACTTATGCATTCGTTTTATATTTGGTCTCAAAAAATATGATCATGTCTCCAACTTTCGCAAGGATCTCAAGTGGCTCCCTATCCATCTTCGTAGGAATGCTCGCGTATTGTATCTTTTATTCAATGTCCTTCACAATCCCTCATACCCCGCCTACCTACGGGAGCTCTTTCCTTTATTCCTGATGCCTCCTGTAGGTCACACCTCAGATCCCTCCTTAAATTTCCTATCCAAAAAACCAATTTTTATTCCTACTCCTTTACGGTGCAGGCCGTGAGGTTGTGGAATTCTCTTCCGCCTAACATCCGTAACATTAATACCATCACTTTATTTAAAAAACGAGTGAAAGAACATTATCTCTTATCTTCATCCTAATATTTGTGTACATTGTATATGTAGTATATTATATAGTCTTTATATATATAGCCCCTCCCCTATTTACGTATTAATAGTATGTAGTGTATAAATACACTTAGTAGTGTATAGTTGTCTACATACGGTATGGTCTTTTTCTGATTAGTTTCTCCTCTCGCGGGTCTGCTGGAAGAGATTTCTATTGAAATAAGCAGTACCTTTGTGCAGTGTTTTCCTTTTTGGTAATTTATTGTTATTTTGTTTTTTCTGTGTGTACATAAATTATTAAATAAATAAAATAATATATAATGTAAAATATCTTGACCAACGCAAGTCTAGGGATTGAATCAGTTGAAGGAAAGAAATGAACAATTTGTTGTAGTATAATTATTTCAATATTAGTGTGGATCTTTATATAATCTATACATATAATTAAATTGTAGGAAAGTCAAAACTGTACATTGAATATTTTTTTAAAAGGATACTTGGGGTGTTATCTGCTATCGATATCGAAGCCAAAAATATAGTTTTTAAAATTTTTGTCTGTGTTTCTGTTTGTCTGTATGTATGTCCGGGCTAAACTCAAAAAGTACTGCATGGATTTACTTAAAATTATGCATGAATATTACTAAGAGGTCGGGTCAACATATGGGCTACATATTATCACGCTATCACCTACGGGGGAGGAGCTGTGATAATTTATAAAGTTTAACGCGGGTAAAACCGCGGGGCACAGCTAGTGTAAAAATAAAATCAATGAACTGTTCGCCTATCTATCCACATTCGTTTTGTTGTAAAATTAATTTAATATAAAACTTTTCGTACTAAAATTACAGCATGGCATATTCGGACCTTCTGTTAAGATATTAAGTCAGAAAAAGAGTTCCATGGCATACTCTTCCATGGCATACTGACAAGTCAAATAAGGGCACATGCAAGAAGCTAAGCTGGCGAACATTTGTCACGCCTTCCGAAAGCCTTCCTCATTGACATCAATTACCGTGGCTAATCTGGAAGTCCCTAAATAGTATCCGTGTAAGCCGGACCAAAGAAAATATGTCTAGATGGGGACTGTCGAGCAACCCCAAAATGGAATATATTTGTGGAACATCAGTCCAATCCAAGGCCCACCTAACATCGTGCCCAGCCTGCCCTGCCACATGTTCATGGCAGGATCTTAGGAATGCCACAAGCAGAGCAATCAGTTTGGCCACATTCTGGGCCACACAATTTTTATGAGTTTGCGACACACTAAGAAGATTAGCTAAAATCCTGTTATGTTTGCGGTTATAGGTACAGTTTCTAACGCACAATCAGAATCATTTATTTAACAAAAATAGGGTACATATAGGTCTTAATCAAGAAAGTGCATGCTGCTTATCTTGTCTGTGTTAGAAGACATGTGAAATCATTACACATTTTTAATTTCAATATTACTGAACAACACACACAAATACAATAAAACTTAACAAAAAACTACTACAATAAAAATGAACACATAAAATACAATAATTAAAAAGATATTAAATTAAAGCTAAAACAATGTCAAGAGATATATATAATAAATAAAATATAGTTTAAAGTAAATTTTTCTTTCTTTGTCCAGAAAAAATATGTTTTTTTCTAAAAGCCATCTTTTAAGTTTTTGTTTGAACTTATTTAGCGGAAGATTTTAAAGCCCATGCCACCAAAAGTAATTCCCTTTTTATTTCCACACATTCCATGCTTTTCACGAGTTTCTTCGTATTTACCAGCCCGTGGATAGCTGAACACTCGTATGTCTGAAACGTAGGTACATTTCAAAGGTAATTTGACCCTTAGTTAACCCTTACTTAATTAATTTACCCCGCGACCGACCGACATATTTAATTACATTTTAGCATCATTTTAATTCTATTTAATGCTGCGCTACGTTTTGAGGGTTAATCTTTTTATATCAGAAAATAATAAAGAGCGCAGAATTAAATTAAATGGACTTGGGAGGCAATGGCGGATTGTTATCTCATTACAAAATGGAGTTCTATTATGTTGGCGCCGTGTAAACATGCGCTTGTAGATGAAGGAAATGTAGTAATTGAGTGAAGAACTTAGCACTGCCTTTGGTTCGTTTAGTATTTAGTTGCACAAGGTCTAACTTAATACATTAGATTATAGCTAGATGCTCTCACCGTTCCGTAACTGATCGGCAAGGTTTAGCAACTAGGCTCGCAGTCAGTCCATAGATCGGTGACCACGAAATGGTTTTATTTCTGAGCATCTCCGTGCTTCGGAGGGCGCGTTAAGCTGTTGGTCCCGGTTGTAGTCATTAGACAACAGTCGTTAAGCCATGTCAGTAACCGACTGGGCGGCTTGAACAACTCTGACACTAGGGTAACCACTGCCCATACAATAAGTAAGTAATACATTAGGTGGGTACGTTTTACCGTAAGACAGCTTATTACGAGCAGCTGGTGAGTGGCACAATCGTGCAACCGTCGCTTCAATAGAGTTAGTTCTGTAGCAAAACCTAACTGGGTATTATATTATATTTTATTATAGTATCAACAAGTTTTACTATACATAGAGACGAAAACGAGTCAATACTTTATTGACTATACTCAGTTAATACAAGATATTAAGCTCGGGAACCTTGAAGAACTCCCGGAAAAAATGCATAAAAGATTGCCATAACTCGCTAAGAGGCTGACAACCCCGAATGTTATTGTATAATACAAGTCTCGCCCGTAGTAGCTACTAAGAATAGAAAATAGAAACAACAGAAAACTATGAAAACACGCAAGAAAACAAATATCAGAAAAAATAACAAAGAATTATGAATGGCTCACTAAAGGCTTGCTTGCCCAAAATGAGAAGATTTGGACCGTTTCCGTCGCGACGCGTTAAATAACAAAAATAAGTGAACAAAGGCACCATCTGTAAAAATGCGTACTTCGATCATTGTTCATCTGTTTTGGTGCGAACGGCCATTGAACACAAGCTAGATGGTACCGGGTTTCAAAATCAAAAAAAAACTTGTGTGTACTTATGTACACGCGTTAGAAGTTTATACTTCTTAATATACAACTTGAACATAGTTATCAATTTTCATACCACCTAGAACTAACTTCATGCTGTTAAATTTTTTGGTGTCGGTGTGCGCGCGCATCGTAAAAATTCACTCTCATCATTTTTCTCCATCGTGCTAAAAGAAGTATATCTTCAAAAATTTCAAACTTTATAAAATCTTATAATTTAGAGTTATCCATTCCGAATATTTAAATAGTGATAGGAGCTAAATATTTACTAATAAATTGTAGCTAACTTTTGCTTACTTTTTACCTTTATATATCTGTAAAATAAAAAAGAATTACTAACTAAAAACAATACATGAAACAACTGAAAAGCAGACAACAAAAAATAGGTATGTTCACTATGTGTAACATTTGAACATACATATAAATAAGTATAAAAATAAAGCGTTTAAGCAGACGAGTCAACATCAAAAATAAATGAAAATATAAATATCCGGGACATAATATCATCACCACCATCTAGCCCAAACTAAATAAAACCTGTAGGTAGGTACTATGTATACTAGATAACGGATAGAACTACTTATATAGTTTTTTTTGTAAATGTATAAATACATACAATACACAAAAATCACCCTAACCTAGACAAATAAACATGTTCATGACCACAAATATGTCTTACCCGAGGATCGAACGCGTATCCTTTGGATCAGAAGGTCGGTTAACTAATGATTTAATATCATCACCTTGTATGTCAAAATCAATATTTCCTTTAATATTATGTGAGTAATAAATGATCATCCCATCACACTGCATTACAACATAATCAAATGTGTCTAATGTTAATGCTTCCCATTAACATTAGAATGAACAATTGAATGATGTTCATCGAATGAATGATGATTGCAGGATGATCGGCAAAGGGATTTCGACAAATCGTGATGAAATTCGATAATTCGTATAAGCGCGAGGCTTTTACGCGCGTGTCCCTTGACGCGGAAGTCATTGTACACAAATTGTTCCTTTCATTCGTTCACACTCAATTAAATGTTCAAAATCTATAATGTATACGGTTCTTAATTCAGGGGTGTCACTCGTTACGTTTAAAAAATACACGAAACCTATTTTTTTTCGCATCTGGTATTTGACGGCCGGTTGTGGTGGTTGGTAAATGCTTGCCTTTCGCGCCGTAGGTCGTGGGTTCGATGCCCACCCAGGACAGATATGATTATGTGCATGAACAAGTCTGTTTGTCCTGAGTCTGGGTGTTATTATCTAAATAAGTATGTTTTTACAAAAGAAAAGTAGGTAGTATCAGTATTTTGGTTTTCATAGTACTAGCTCTGCTTAGTTTGGGATCAGATGGCCATGTGTGAATAATGGCCCAGGATATTTATTTAATTTTTATTTTCATACACATTATGTTATTATGATTAATGGGCAAATGACATTGACTTGAATATTAACATAGACTTATCAGAATGTTGATATTGAATAATATAAAGTAATATAAATTAATAGATGCTGACAAAAATATTTGATCTGACTAATATACTAGTCAAAAAGGTTCTCGAGTCCCCTACAAGATGGACCGATGATCTTGTGCGGGTCGCTGGAAATCGCTGGATGCGGATAGCACAAGACCGGCAATTGTGGAGATCTTTGGGGGAGGCCTTTTTCCAGCAGTGGACGTCTTTCGGCTGATCTGAGGATGATGATGAATATACTAGTTATTCCGTCTCGCATGTGCATTCGCATTGACTAATTAACTTGTATACGCAGTAATTTACCGTGTGAATTTTATGAGGAGCTATAAAAGAAAAATAAATATTTAGCACAATACACAAGACATTCAGTGAGTTAAAAATAGCATACATAAAACATAAAAAAAGAGAATTATCAATCTATACAACTGGTGAGTGACTAAAACCCTACTCGCAAATAGTTTTAAAATCTGGTGAGGAAAATTGTGGATGTAAATAATATGGGAAAACATCATCTGGGTATGGTTAAATTTAATCATCATCATATCAGCCGAAAGACATCCACTGCTGGACAAAGGGGCCTGCCCACGCTACGTCTTCCGGTTCGTGGTCGCCACTCGAGAACCTTTCTGCCCCTACCACCGGCGGTTCTATAAGCTATGTGCCCATCCCACTAGCATTTTACCTTTGTTAAGTTTATAAGAATGTAATTATGCTCCTGACAGCCCTATGATAATAGTTGCAGTTGGGACTCAATCAATAGTCGTCACAACATTATGACGGTATATCGGCAAACAATTGGCGCGTTAAGGCGTCCCGTTCTCGCGCGACTCGCTGCTACTGTATTCAGTTTCTTTGTGATTTCATTTTTGTGAGTGTTTCCATTGGAGAGGGCTATGCTATGGAGAGGGCTATGCTCGGAGTTTCCCTGCGGGATCGAATCAGAAATGTCGAAATCCGCAGGCGAACCAAAGTCACCGACATAGCCCGAAGAATTGCCAAGCTGAAGTGGCAGTGAGCAGGGCACATAGCTCGTAGAGCCGACGGCCGTTGGGGCAGAAAGGTTCTCGAGTGGCGACCACGAACCGGAAGACGCAGCGTGGGCAGGCCCCCTACTAGATGGACCGATGATCTTGTGCGGGTCGCTGGAAACTGCTGGATGCGAATAGCACAAGACCGGCAATTGTGGAGATCTTTGGGGGAGGCCTTTGTCCAGCAGTGGACGTCTTTCGGCTGATATGATGATGATGATGATTCCATTGTTATTGTGGCACTTAAGTATCTGTGAACGCAAGAGAGGAGGTCGAAGTGATTTTAGTGTGTGTGCTATACCTTACTTTACTACTTTATGTGTATTCATCGATATTCTGGCACCATCTGACAATAAAGATAACATTATACGTCTCGTTATGGTGACGCGTTGTGCGGCAACTTGATTTCGACACGCTGTTTAATTTCACTTATCAGAAGTATGTCCGTTCAAGTAAAAGACAGATATATGAAAAAAAATCTTTTCTAGCGGGCATCCTTCCTTTGCTGTAGCTCAAGTGACGCCTGTACTATGTTCTGATATGAATCAGATAGCTGACATACTACATATACCACTTGTAAATATATACTTATTTTCATAGCACAAACTGTGCTTAGTTTGGGATCAGATGGCCGTGTGTGAATAATGTCTCAAGATATATTAATATAATTTAACTTATTTTTAAAACGGTTTCGCTTTCAGAAGGCTACATAATAAGCAAGTAACAGAAGTTTTTATTATTTTAAAAAAAATATAAATCCCTAGAAAATTACAATAATTTATACCAATGCAGGCCCCCTACACCACCTCTACCTTTTTCCGGCAGAGGGTGTTTTCGGCTGGTATGATGATGAAATTTTTAAGCGTTAAGCACTAATTAAACATTATAGTGTATTTCTAATCTACCAAAGCGAAGCCGGGATGGGTCACTAGTGTACTAATAAATCGATGCACGTCACAAAAAATCACCTATAAGCTTGTATGCAATGGAAACATACCAAGACGCGTTTAACGACATTTTTTCGTCGCATCAAGTTACATCTCAAAAGTTCCTTATGACTAGTCATTCCGTCTGTCTCGTATAAATCCGCTGAGGATTTGAGACATTAAATATAATCTTTGGCACACAATGGACTTGAAGTGATGGGGTGACGCGCTACATTGTGTGGACGATTCTCGCAGATGTCACAAAGATGCTTTTCTTTACAGTTAATCGAGGAGGCGTTTTAATTCTTCAATTGTTGTGGTTAGCAGATGTGTGAACAAAGCGAGTACTATATAAATAAACATTTTATACTTCTTATTGCATTAAGCTTGATCATTTTACTGTACTCAAAAGCAATGAAAGCTTTTAAATAAAGAACACTGATGTATAATTAAACAAGTAAATTGTTTGGTACACAACTGGCAATGGAATTCTAACTCAGAATGAGAAAATGTGATATTTTCTATGAAAATGTGCGAGAATGTTGTATATGTAAAAAATTAAGAAAATGTATGTAATACCTACCCTAATTTTTATCTTGCACTGTAACTTATTTTCTTATCTAATGACAAAAGTTTGCACACCTTGTAGAACACGGTACACATTTTTATAGTACATTGAATATTGTATTTTCTATGTAGTTTATATCCATTCAAGAAGCGAGTTTATTCTTTTCTTAAAGGCCGGCAACTCACTTGCAGCTCCTCAGGTGTTGCGAGTGTCCATGGGCGGCGGTGATCACTTACCATCAGCCACTTGCTCGTTTGCCATCCTATTATATAAAAAAAAATCCTGTGTGATGATAATCAACAAAGTTTCCATACGAACTCGGGCCCATATCTTGTTGGTAATATAAATTACTTAAATCTGTACTAGTTAGACACAAATGCACGTGTGGCGCAGCGGCAGTGACGGTCGCCTCTTCGTGTCGCGGGTTCGAGTCCCGCGCCAGACAGCTGTGTGTGTGACCCATAAATAGTTGTTCTGAGTCTGGATGTAGTCTGTGTCCGTCTATTAGATGTTTGTAAAGTACCCCGCGACACAGGGGTTATACTCCCTACAGCGGGCGTTGCTATTTAAAAAAAGAAACAACCTTGAATTATAATTTAGTGTATTATTTGCTTAGTTTGGGGCTAGGATGATCTGTGTGACATTGTCCCCCCCCCCCCAGATATTTTGTATGTTATGTATTTATATTATGTTTCAATTTATCCGTTGTTCGTGAATCAGTTTTGTTAATTCTGTTTTGACATTTTGTTCAAATCGCTAGTATAATATATTATAGGGACACAAAACAGTTACACAGTAAAATGTATTGTAATTACAAGTACAGGAACAATGTAGTGAACATATAACCCGCAACAGTGACCGCTAAAAATAGATGTGGTATCTTTAATGCACGCGCGCTTTATCAAGGTACGACAAGATAATCTCGAGCGTCATTTCAATAGTTCACAGCCAATTTCTTATTAAGCTTCATCATGGCAGCCAAAGTACGTCCACTGCTGGACAAAATCATTCCTAAACTCTAGTGCTTAACTAATGCCATAATCGCTACGCTTGGCAGACGGGTTGGCGCAGTTTGATGGTCATAGTTCACAGAAAAACGCTGCTGCTCGGTCTCTGGTAGGTATTCCCTCGATTTCTACGCCCCCCACGAGATGAGATGGGGTGATGATATTCTATGCCGTCACCAAACAGCAATTATTCAGCTTACTGACACTATTTGGCCGAAAACACAATTCATTGTAGTTATTCTAGAATCTAATAGTAATATTGATTCTAGTTCATTTTCAGTTTCATTATTTGAAACAGATATCACATGCAAACAGTATTAAGTCAATCCATGCTAACATTGCATCTTGAAATAAAACCGGTCACTAAATAACGTTCGCTCATTAAAACATCATCAGGAGACATTACTAATTTTGTTGAGTGTGTACCGAAATAACTCCGATTACGGCATGCAACGAGAATTCCCAATTCCGGCATCCGCGGGATTTGCTGGGATATGGGACAAAAAGCCAACTAAAACACAGAGGCGACTAAATAAAGTTTGTGTTTCTATCTGTACTTCTATTTTTCTCTATTAAATGTGAACTTTGGAAAATTAACTATCATCATCATATACCTCATCCTCCAAAGATCTTCACAATTACGGGCCTTGTGCTTAAATTAACTGAGACTTAGTGGTCACCAAGGTCACCCAAAGAGAAATTGAGAGGGCTATGCTTCGAGTTTCCCTGCGAGATCGAATCAGAAATGCTGAGATCCGCAGGCGAACCAAAGTAACCGAGATAGCCCGAAGAATTACCAAACTAAAGTGGCAGTGTGCAGGGCAAATAGCTCGTAGAGGCGACGGCCGCTGGGGCAGGAAGGTTCTTGAGTGTCGACCATAAATCGGAAGACGCAGCGTGGGCAGGTCCCTTACTAGATGGACCGACGATCTTGTAAAGGTCGCTGGAAGTCGCTGGATGCGGATGGCGTAAGACCGGCAATTGTGGAGATCTTGGGGAGGGGGGGATCTTGGTCCAGCAGTGAGCGTCTTTCTGCTGATATGATAGCGGTCGCCAATCTATGTACTAACCTACTTACTTAATCTCGTCAATCACTTTCGGACCGATGACAACAACTGCAAATAACCGATAATAAATAATAAATGTGCTTAGTATAAAAAATAAAAATAGATGTGTTCAATTCAGTCCCGGACGAAATCGTTTAAATTCCCAGCCTTTCAAGGCTGGGAATTTAAACGATTTCGCATCCCTAGCTGTGATTAATATGAACTGGGTGGTAGATATTAGTTAGGCGTAATATTTACGCTGTCAGGCACACGCTCGCCAGAATTAAAACTAAATCCCTGTAAGTAAGTTGGTATGCGTGAATCATTGGTGGACTTATTCTGGATTGGATTGTGGATCGTAACGTTAAAAATCAGAAGATATTTTTGTGTCTCAAATTCCACTTAGAGCTATTATGACAATCACTGTAGCCTAGTTGGTAGTGCTCCTGCCTACGAAGCTGGTGGTCCTGGGTTCGAATCCCGTAAGTGCAAATATTTGTGTGATGAGCACGAATATTTGTTTCTGAGTCATGGATGTTTTCTATGTATATAAGTATTTATCTATCTATATAAGTATGTATATCGTCGCCTGGTACCCATAGTACAAGCTTTGCTTAGTTTGGGGCTAGGATGATCTGTGTGACATTGTATTAGATATTATTATAAATTGTTATGAGCATGTAATTATGCGTCTTTGTATAAGCCATTTGTAGAATAAAACTAACCTTTCTCACGGTCTAAACCCAGCTTTTGATAGTTTAACAATCCAACACTTAGCGAATATTGCTCAGGAATGAGAGGAAGCGCCGACATTCCGTTATACACTAAATCAAAACATTAATTCATGTCGATTAAGAAGAACTAGAATATCAATGCTTTTAATACACGCATTTTGTGCTTATAAGGCTGTAAACATTTTATTTTTATATTGTATTGGTTGTCTGTAAGTTGTTTATTAGCTATTCTACTGGATCTTATAAAATACTTCAACATGATAAGATAAGATAAGATAAATACACTTTCTTGCACACCATTTACGGAGCATAATTTTAATAGATTAAATTAATTATATTCAAAAGGCACAATAGGCGATCTTACAGCGGTTTCTTACAGACATATTTCAGATGGACTATATTGTGAAGAATTTGGAGTAAGGCTGTATATGGTGTAAGAAAAGTAGGAGATAATTTCATCATAGAGATTTATAATTTAATTTTCATAGTGAATTTTAGTTAAATAGCAAATTCTTGAAATTATAGTCAAAATTATTATTAAAGGTTAATATAAGGGTAATATAAATAATTGTTAATAGTTATAGTTTATGATATATTTTACTAGGTACATCTTGTTTGAATGGCAGTCTATATTTCAATATTATTACTACGACGGAACTTTTGTCTAAAGCTATGGTCCAATTTAAATGCACCACCAGTTAATTTGGGGACCGTCCATAATTTAGTCTTGCAGTAAATATATTATCCTCAAGTTCCAGAATACGCCCGTCTCGATTTCACACTTGCGTTAACGATCAGCACTAAACAGCGTGTCAACGACGCTAATAACTTAATCTGTGCCATTATATTTATACGTTCTGCGAGCCGTTCCTCTTGAAGGAAATGCCTGCGATCGAGAGCTAACCCGGCGGCGCCTGCGCGTCGTTCCGTTCTGTTTGTGTCACATTGGGATGTAAATTAAAATATCGAAAAGAAATATTTATTTTTTCTGTCTCTATATAACCGCTCAATTGCTTCAAAATATTATTTTTTTGCCCTCGAGTGCTAGCTGCTCTCGGTGCACGGCGAGCGTTCAACCCGCCTTAACTAAAACTTGATTTATGGTTTTCCTAAAAAGCGCATTTTAAAAGTTTTGACTGTTCTGTATAGCCAGTAAAATAAGGTACGAAAGTGTTTATGTTAGGTTATGTAAGCTCAATTAAATAATATTCCATTAGCGTTAAAACTAGAGGTGCGAGTAAATGTTAGTGTGTGAGTTCTAAATCAAAATTACAGAAAATTTAATTTAAAAAGTGCATAAATATTTAATATATCCATAAACTAGATGAATTACTTGATATGATCGTGCACATTTGAATATTGTTAATGTGGAAAAATGACAAAAAAACACGGAACGAAAAGAATACACAAATTTTAAAAGTCGCTCACTGAGATTTAACTACCAATATTAGAATATTTTTGTTCCGTGAAGTTGGTAATAATACGTTTTGTCTATGCTCTTAGTATTAGAATTGTTTTGGATACGTTTGAATAGAGCTCTAAGCCATTGTAATAAGGATCATAATGATTTTAAAATAAAATGTCAAAATGCAACCACGGTTGCAGCGAGCACGGTAGGCATTTGAAATTTTGCAACTGTGGTTGCAGAAAGCAATCGAGCGGATAAGCCAGTAGTAAGACAGAAAAAACTACTACTATAATGCTTGTAAGGCTAAGTGGCTGACGGCCATAAAGAATATCGTCACCCCATGTCTTAAGTCAATAAGTTTAAAAGAATTATTAAAGCCAAATTGTGTAGGATAGGTAGAGGGGTGATCCAAAAGTAATGATAATCAATAATAAACACAATGAATAAAATAAAAAAATAAATTTATTTCTCAACATAGTCTCCTAGCAAGTCTATACATTTAGTCCATCTCTTTTCTAAACCTAAAATTCCCTTAGAAAAAAAATCTTTATCTTGACTCTCAAAAAAGTCCTCAACCGCGGCCATCACGTCGCTATCATCGTCAAATTTCTTGCCTCGGAGGTGTTCCTTGAGTCGTGGAAAGAGATAGAAGTCACTGGGGGCTAGATCTGGTGAATAGGGGGGGTGTTCCACCAGCTCAAAGCCCGCTTCCTGAATGGCAGCCATGGCAATTGCAGCTTTGTGAACCGGTGCGTTGTCTTGATGGAACAGTACTCCAGCCCGCAGTTTGCCTCGCCTTTTCTCCTTAATAGCCTCCCGCAATCTTCTTATTTGTTCTGCATAATAGGAGCCTGTAATAGTGGCCCCCTTTTCCAAGTAGTCCACCATGATTATTCCTTCAGCATCCCAAAAAACAGACGCCATAACCTTCCCTGCTGAGCTTGACACTTTGAATTTCTTCGGCGTCGGTTCATCGGGTCGTTTCCATGTCATCGATTGTTGTTTTGTTTCAGGATCAAAATGGTGGATCCAGGTCTCGTCCATGGTCACAAAACGTGACAAAAAATTATCCTTGTCTGCCTGGAACTTTTCGAGATTTGCTCTTGACATGTCGACTCGTTTCTTCTTTTGCTCGTCGTTTAACATTTTCGGTACCCAACGCGCGGAGACCTTTCTCATATGCAATTCGTTCGCAAGGATTCTTTGAATGCTGCCATATGAGAGCCCTGTGACCTCAGCTACATGCCTGATAGTCATTCTTCGATCTTCCAATACAACTTCTTCAACTTTTTTCACATTTTCTTCAGTGAGGGACGTCGATGGGCGTCCTTCGCGGTGTTCGTCTTCCGTCGATGTTCTTCCCAGCTTAAACTCCTTAGCCCAGCGTGCAACTGTGGAATATGGAGGAGAAGAGTCCCCTAATGTTTCCACCAAGTCGCTGTGTATGTCTTTGGTAGACATTTTTTTCAAGCAGAGGTATTTAATGACAGCTCTGATTTCGTTTTTTTCCATTTTGATGTTCACTCCTTGACAGTCTGTATTCAAATGAATGTAGCTCCCGGGAATCGTGGCCTATTTATATGATTTTTTTTTCCTAAACTAGTGGGTAACTGAACAAGTGACTGATATTTTTTTTTTATTTTTGTGTGCACTAGAAATAACTGATTATCATTACTTTTGGATCACCCCTAGTATATTACAAAATTTCTGTGACAAAAGTGCTTGGGATTGAGTTGTTCTGCGTCAACACACATGTTTGTAATTAATCTTAAGTATATTTTATTTTAAAAAGGATTTCTACTGAGTTTTATGGCAGTGTTTCTCAGTAGCTGCCACGTTATACACTGCACGGTAGGGTAAAAAAAATTATGATTCCACAAAAATGAAAAATTTTACGGAATAAATGATTTTTGACTTTTACTTTGACTTTGTCCTGACCTGTTTGTATGTCATCCCGTGGGGTAGATGTAGTCCCGAGGAAATATATGTATACCAGAGAATGGGCAGCAGCGTTCTCCTGAGTACCATTACTGCGATCGTCAATCAGTCCGGTGGTAGCATTAAAGCGCGACCGTCGTTATTAACACAAGGTCCGTCATAATAATACCTTAATATAGACAGAACCATTGACAATATGTAGTAAAAATATTAGACTTACTAGATAATTAAACATAATCTCTTGACAATAACTTGATACGAGCTAGCTAAATATCAATGCTATAATAAAATAAATTTTATAAATGTTTTCATACAATGTGTACCTAAATATCTATGTTACTAGAAATAATAATGTATACAACTATATTACTACAAACATGTTCTGACTATTTACAAGCGCTTTTTTAAAGTCTACGTGAATAAAAACCTTTTTTATTTTTTATTTTATTTTAGTCTGTCAAGCGTGGCGATTATGGCATATCCCGCCATTCTTTGGGGAGGCTTTTGTCCAGCAGTGGACGTACCTCGGCAGGTCCTACATAAATTTAATCGTTCATCCAGATGAACGATTAAATTTATGTAGGACCTGACCTGATGGTTCGAGACCAGTCTCGAACCAGCACCCTCTTCCAATCGGAGGTAGGCGCGGTCAGTAAAGCTACGAACGATACACACTGGCAGATCATATTTTAGGATGCTCTTAAATACACCTTTTCGGAGGATATAGGAGTTAAGGTAAATCTATATCTATACATCTATACATCTATACAAATAAATAAAATTGAAGTGTCTGTTTGTAATATTGAAATAACCGATTTTTACTATATGTATATGAATATATATACGGTACATACCCCAAAATATTTTTTTTTACAATTTTTGTCTGTCTGTCTGTCTGTTTGTTCCGGCTAATCTCTGAAATGGCTGGACCGATTTTGACGGGACTTTTTTTGGCAGGTAGCTGATGTAATAAGGAGTAACTTAGGCTACGTTTATTTTAGAAAAATTGTTTTACTTTAGAAAATCCATAAAAAAAACTTAATAAGCTAATTAACACGCGGACGAAGTCGCGGGCACAGCTAGTCTTCTATAAATTGTAATTGTTATGTTCATATGTAGTTCACAGAAAAACGCTGAGGCCCGTTCTCTGGTAGGTATCCCCTCAGTCGATTTCTACGCCCCGCACGGGGTGAGATGGGGTGATGATATACTATGCCGTCACCACACAGCAATTTATGTAGGTATGTAATCCCATTTGTGAGATTAAATTATCTTAACTTGATCTCATTTTATTGTATGACAAAATGTAATATTAGGTACTTGTTATCTGATAGAATGACATACATACCTATGAAGGTGGTGTTTACTGCGTCTTATTGCGTTGTTGACAAAACGTGTACATGTATAATGACTGGCAAGTCACTCACATTAGAATTTATAACGACCCGTTGTAACAATTCTGAAGACAGCTTCCGGTGTTGAGAAAACATTCTCTGTTTACTTTACATACATGTATAGGAATTTATATCAAACTAGCTGTGGCCGCGGTTCCACCCGTGTTTAGCTTTACAAATTATAGCTTATGCGTTATTCGGATATATAAGCTATATTACTACAAAGTTTCATCACAATCTTTGCCGTACATTTTACGTGAATGACTTGCAAATATTTATACTTCCATACTCACAATCTATCCCACGTATGATATTAGTAATAATAATAAAAATGATTTATTAACTTTTCACAAGGAACAACAAGTATACTATGTATATAAATAGTATAGCTATTTGTAAATTTTGAATAAATTTTACAGTAATGGATAATCTTTGTGAAAGTCTGGAGTCTGAACTAGGTCGAAACCTGTACTACAGAACTCCAGGCTCTCCGGATTCTTTGTGGGGTGTATTTATGAACGTGTAAGTGTGTGGGATGCGAAAACGTGTATTTATTTATTTATTTGGAAATGCAATGTGGATAGTTTGAAAATCGATGTGTTAACTAAAAACTTATTATAAGATTTTCATATGTTATTATGTTATAATTATTTAAAGGGTACTAATAATTAGTTTTCTGTGTCATCGTATGATAGAGTAAGTAGCCATTTAATTAATTTAGATTTAACTCATATTTTTATTTTTGGGTAGATACATAAAAGCTTGTTTGCTATATTATATACATAGGACCCTGGAAAACCATAGAAATTATGTGAAAACGATGTATGAAAGTTACGAAATTGGTTGCAAATATTATAAAATATACGTTTAGTTAATAAAGAAGGGTCAAATTTTAGTTCGGCATGTTGTCTAAGTGTTATGTTTAAGATAAAGAGTTGCCGAATGGTTAAAACTTCACAATTTTGGTACAGTAATTTCGTCGGGTATAAGAATGGATTAAAGTGTGATACTTTTAGTAATGCTCTTTGTGCAATTTCTACAGATTTTATTGTAGTTTTCGGCGAACCACCCCATATGAGTACGCCGTAGTTGCAAATAGATTGACATAATTAGTAGGATTATAATATTAGTAAAAGAACTATGATCTGCTTATCCGATTAGAATATGCAATTCAAATTATAAATTATTATAAATTTACATTCCGTTTTACATAAGTATTTTAAATTTATTCAAGTTAAAATATATACATAATTATAATATATTAATTATATATTAAAAATAATGCTATAGACAGTGGGTGAGTGTACTAGGTTAAACCTGTACCACAGGTGTTTTAATGACGTGATATACTTATTTTTTTAATTATTAAAACAATATAAAATTTACTGTTTAAAAATTAATTCATTTTAGAATACAAAATATCTCTCAGTCTCATTATAGGTCAACTTTGGTAAGAAATTACAAACTATTCTTTAACAATTTATATCGTTAAGGTTATATATAGATAATGACTTAGGTATTTATTTTATTGTACAGTTAAGGCCATATAAAAAGGTAAAACCAGTTTGTATAAATAATAAATAAACTTTGACTCGGATATAAAGTGCACATAATATCTTTTCATCTCTATGTGAGTTTTTATTCGCTACTCTTCAGAAACTTTTGATTTGAATCAACATCAGGAATGAAGTTCGAAGTCAACTTTAAATTGCTCAATGACGCCTAAACACGATCCGACACGAGCTTAAAAAGAGTGTGTCTCAATTGTGATCAATCACGTCTTGTTACTCCGGCCGCTGAGTGCGATCCATCATTTAACACTTGTTCGCGTCAGACACACTGAAGCCGTCACTCCATGTCCTTATTTGAATGATTCTGTTCAAATTGTATGAATTGAAGGATACTATGTGTTGTACAGACGCCAGCACATCAAGCTAACCCACTCTGTCAAATTTCCCTTATTGAAAGTGAACCTTATGCTTTTCACCTATCTATGGACTTGGTCACTTATCTATGCTCCGACCGCGAGCCAAGTTTATGATGATATATATTATTATAGAAAAAATCGAATACTTACACAAATTGTATAAATTAAAGGATACTATGTGTTGTACAGTCAACAGCAAAAGTAGATGATCAAAGTGGGATATTCAATACTAATTATCATAAATTGCGACAAAATAGTGTGGTGGTGAAGGGTATCTAGTTGAAGGTGTGCGTGAGTGTTAAGTGTAAAAAATATTAACTAGTGAAAACTGCCGCCCAATAGCATTATAAACTCAAAACTCAGGTCCGATTTTGATCATCTACTTATGCTGTTGACTGTACATCAGAAACTTTTTATTTAATATTTGAAAAAAAAGGCTGTTTTGTGCTTAATCTAATGTATTCATGAAAAGGATATAATTTGCAGTCTATTTAGATACAATCATAATGTATTTCAACCATGTATTAAGGCATAACTATGAACTGGTGCTCGTTAGCGCTATCCATCATGTAACACTTGTCCGCGTCAGATTAACTCATTTGAATGATCGGGTGTTTCTGTTGAAATGTTGGACGGAACTAATGATGGGGAAACAAAGGATATTGTGTCAAATGCACTTACTCTCGTCCAATAAAAGTATAATATAATGATGCATCTCATCGGGCTGGATAGTCGCTGACTGGCGAGTGCGATCCATCATAAATGTCACTTATACGAGTGATTGGTAAATTTGGTAACTTGAGTGGGAATTGGGTTGGTCTTCATGCACTAGGAATAATGGATTATTTTTTTCTAGTCTATTCATCAATATGGCGGTTTGTGATTAATACAGGGTTCTACTCTGTTGCAGTAATTTTTTACCGTAGTGTATTATATTATGTTTTATATATAATACTTAGTGGAGAAGTTATCATGGATTGAGTCTATGGTGTACCGTAAGATCTTACCTGTCCAGTCTGTCTCTGACATTATTAATCCTAAAATTATATTTTACAAAGTAATTTTGATATCGTTTACAATTTCCATGTTAACATAGTTATGCGGTGTTACATTGTGGTGTTTTAAATGATTATGTATACTTAATTATATTACTACAAACATGTTCTGACTATTTACAAGCGCTTTTTTAAAGTCTATGTGAATAAAACCTTTTTTATTTTCATTTTATTTACGTTATTTCAGATTATTAGGGATATAATATTAACCAAATTAAATTACATACCTTTAAAGTTCGGCACAAAGAAACCCTTGAAGGACGAGCACTCAGCCGATATTCTTATATTAGGTAAACTGTACAAAAAACTTATACCGATTTAGTACGTCAGATATTGTAAAAAAGTTTACTTAAACCTACGAATGGAGACGAGTTAAATAAAATTACTTTATTTAACTCATCTTCTTTCGTCTTTGTTTCGCTGGGTCTTCTCAGTTGGGGCGCATTGGATCCGGTGGTAGCATTAAAGCGCGACCGTCTTTATTAACACAAAGTCCGTCATAATAATAATACCTTAATATAGACAGAACCATTGACAATATGAAGTAAAAATATTAGACTTAAACTAGATAATTAAACATAATATCTTGAAAATAACTTGATACGAGCTAGCTAAATATCATTGCTATAATAAAATAAATTTTATAAATGTTTTCATACAATGTGTACCTAAATATCTATGTTACTAGAAATAATAATGTATACAACTATATTACTACAAACATGTTCTGACTATTTACAAGCGCTTTTTTAAAGTCTACGTGAATAAAAACCTTTTTTATTTTATTTATTTATTTTAGCCAAATCTAAATCTTTAGATACAGTAGCCAAAGCTACTTACATTATTACTTGAAATACAAATAAAAACACACACAAACTCGCACATTATTCACAACCATCGAATTTATCATATTTACGTAACCATCATCTTGACAGCCGAATGCGCGTGAGCATCCAAACACATATCGGCGCCCGTTACCTTACTTCAAAACAAACACACGAACTTACAAGCCAATTTAGACTTTGATGTATACTTATATAGTTGCTATTTGACTAGATATTCAGAAGGTTACAGTTAACATTATTATTCAAATGATATTTAAAATATTCCTATATTTTTTTCTTAATAATAATGCCCGACCTCTGGAATCAATTTATAATCTTGTTACTATCTATTTTGTGATTTAGGGTCTTTGACTTAAAGCTGTTTTTGGATTGTTTAAACACGAATCTACGAGAACGGAAGCCGCGGTGAGGGTAGGAGTATATTTAGACTACGCTCGCGCTCCGGATGCGTGCGTGTATTGCAACTATTCGCGTTTTAATTTTATTGCTAATATGTTTATGTTGGTATGTTATTGGCCCGTAAATTCTTGCGAAAATATAATTTGTATTTTAACACAAGTTTATAAGTTAGTGTTAGTGATGTTAGTGTTGCTTTGCATGCGTTTTGTTTACCTCATAGAGATTAAAGCGTAATCTCTATGAAGTAAACAAAACACATGCGAAGCTTATTTACGTTCGTAACTACTACGGCTAGTAAATAGTTACTTTGACTAGGCAATACATTCAAATGTAATTCTGAGCATTATACATTTCGATCCCGCATTTTCTGGGTGAAACAGTAACTTAACGATAACTAGAAAAGTTCACTAGTTTAAGAGTTCTACAATTCCGTTTCGTAACCATTTAAAGATTCTCTTGGTTTGGTGGCGAAATCCATACAACTCCATTAAAAGTGCAACGCGAGTTATAGGTAATTAAGACGTGGTAGTAACTAAATGCAAACGACTTCCGTGGCGGAGTAATGTATCCGGCTCGAAGGACCAAAAAGAATTAGTACAGTTTGCCGGAAACATATCTTTTGTAATTGGCTTAAGACACATATACTGCCTTAAAACACTTATGAATTGTAATGAAGGTGACTATACAGGTTTAAAATACACAGCTTTTGGAAGCTTGAAGTTGTTCTTCGCTATTGATCTTAAGGTAACCCTTGAGAAATACTAACTACACGGCTTCATTGGTGGAGTAACGCGAGCTGTATAAGTAATTGAGTCTAGGTAGGAACTTAGTACCAGCGAATTCCGTGGCGGACTGTTGTATCTGGTTTTACTTCAGTCGTGTGGTCTAAAACACAGTCGTTTGTTTTTTATTTGACGTTTATACTTAGCCTTGTAACTTGCACTGCGTCACCGGACAATTGAGGAGAGCTCCGTCCGGAGAGTCTAATTTGCTAGGCAGCTAGCAAATTAGACTACCAATGCGTTAGAGGGCTTCCTTTGGGGTTTGAACCTCAATTTAGGGCGCTTACTGACGTGGCGTCAGGAAGCGCATGACCGAGTCAAGGAGCTCAAAGTACAAACCAAAATAAGGGCGATGTTGAAGGAATATTCCATATCAAAGCTTTTCAAGTCGACTGTATTTAATCTGGCTTCGCTGACTTACACACCAAGCCAATGTTTAGCGAGGATCACTTTGTGCAGTGCGCTCCTAAACGATACAATTACAGTGAGGTGGTACAAGTACATTGTACAAAGGTAGAATGACCATGTACGGTACAAATGGCAGTCGACGTGTAAACACATGTATCTTCTACAAATAGATCGCTCCCGTATCGGACATCTATTTCATTGTAGATGCAAAAAGACTTAGAGGAGCACCCAACCAGCAATTTATTTCTCTAGAACATAAATTGCTATATTATGCACGACAACATTATATTTTTTTTATAATATCTTTTATAATAATATCTGGAGACATTGTCACACAGATCATCCTAGCCCCAAACTAAGCAAAGCTTGTACTATGGGTACCAGGCGACGATATACATACTTATATAGATAGATAAATACTTATATACATAGAAATCATCTATAACTCAAAAATAAATATTCGTGCTCATCACACAAATATTTGCACTTACCGGGATTCGAACCCAGGACCACCAGCTTCGTAGGCAGGATCACTACCAATTAGGCTACGGTGACCGTCAAAATTATATGAGTCACAAGCATTTGACATGCTATTTTCAAACTTATTAACATGTTATATGGTGGAACTCGTGGAACACTTCACATGTGTGTTCAGTGGTTAAGGTTGTCACATCGGTACTACCCGGGGCGTGTTAAGGATTTAATCCCCGCACAGGTCAACTATTTGAGTGACCGATACAGTATATAGACAAATTGAAAAAAAAATTGGCGGCCATTTAAATCATAAGAAGCATAACATAAGTTTGTACTCGAAATTACATACCTAACTGCAAAATTTGCTAAATTTTTCTGACACCACACTGAACTGTGTCTGAGCGTTGTAAGCCTTCTAGTCGAATATTAACTTCAGGGAGGTCGTGGGCTCAATTAAAAACGAGAAGTGTCCCCAAGTCTAGTTGATGTAGGGACTTCGGAATATGCCTGTACTTTACTGTCCCTGTCGATATAAGGACATCTATGATAATCGTAACACCAATTGATTAATCTGACACCTATTGATTACTAGTCACACTTTGGTTATGATTAATTGTGGTAGGTCACATGTAGCCTGGCAGACGATAGTTGACAATCATGCATTAATTTATATTGAATTTTAAATTTTAATTTCATAGTAATATTCACAATGCAAAGCGCAACTCCAAAATCAAAAATGGGAATTCATAAATTTTGTCATCCGTCCTCTACCAATCCAAAGTGGATTTTCGTGGAGTGAAGTGAAGTGTGAGTGAAGTGCGTTACTCTACAAACTGGCAGATCAAGTTTAGGATTGCCGTGCTAACTGCTAACACCCTTTCGGAGGATGTTCATTCTCTCAATGATATCCCATTTTTGAGAGTATATCATCCTTTTTATATTAAGCTATCCAAATTGTATTAGTTATAAAAAAAAATACCCGAATTACATTTTTCCTTTCTATGATTTCATTAGTCTGTACCACCACCCCGATTCAGAAGCCAACGTTTTGATTGAGTCCACAGTTTATATACAACATCGGATCGCTAGTTATTTCCACACCTTCGACTTCCATGCACGACTGCCAAAACGACATAACATTCACCTACCTTCAACAAAAATCTGAACTTTATTACCGAGGCAGAACATTGGTTTCCGCATGAAGGGTTATTGTTGTTTAATCAACCAGCCGTCCAGTTATATTTGACAGGTTTATCGACTGTATGCTAGGAAAATGAACTGCAATGGTACGGTGTGATACGGATGTGTGATTAATACGGTTCGTTCTCGTAAACTTCCTATACAAGGGAATTTTAATACAATTTTATGTGTACCAATACAATGTTTATTTGCGAGTGAACGTTCTTTTATAAATTCTAAATATGATTACTTTTGTTTTTACTCATACCGTACTTACCGTGGGAGGATATTCCAGATACTTATATAGATGGTATATCTTATCTCAAAATTGGAATTCCATAAATTTAATCGTCCAACGGGATTCGATCGAGCACCCTCTTTATTAATTTTCCTTTGCATTATGAAAAATGCTATAAAACTAGAATTTAATAGGATGATATCAATATAGATTGTGGCATAATTTTCAACTATCGCCTGCCAGTCAGTACAGGCTGTAAAGTAGACTAGTATCAATACATATAATAAAATCGTAGGAAAGTCAAAACTGTACATAGAATATTTTTAAAAAAGGATACTTGGGGCGTGATCTACAATCGATTTCGAAGCCAAAAATATAGTTTTTACAATTTTTGTCTGTGTGTCTGTTTGTCTGTATGTATGTCTGGGCTAAACTCAAAAAATACTGCATGGATTTAGTTCAAATTTTGCATGAATATTACTAAGAGGTCGGGTCAACATATAGGCTACATATTATCATGCTATCACCTACGGGGGGAGCTATGATGATTTATAAAATTTAACGCGGGTAAAACCGCGGGGGGTATAAAAAAATACTTTTGCCTGGTTGGTATGGCAAAAGGTGTTCAACCGCACAAAATGAGGCTTGGGGTTTTTTGTCGCGCCAACAGTTACAAGTGGAATTACTGGCAAGTAAGATTTATAGTACCAGCCCAGAGTGTGGAAGTTGGTAACACCTGTGTGCCTCGGAGAACACGTAAAGGAATCTGCCTTTTGCGTTTGCGCTTGACCACGATCTTAGCTAATGGTCAGTGAAGATATGTTTGGAGATGGACCGCGCGTATCCATAAGATGCCCGTTCACTCTAGCTGTAAATAAGCCCATGTTATACAGTCTGGAAACACTACGTTCGGGAGGTTGTTTCACAGCTTAGTCGTGCGTATGATGAAAGAGGAAGCAATGTGCTTCGTACGGCATGCTGGGATGTCAACAACAAAGCGGTGGAGACCCTCTCGACGCCTGGTAGTCCGATGAAAAAATGTCGAATAATTGTTCCAGACTTAACTACGTTTAAGAGACTGAGAGAATAAAGGTTACTAGAGATCAGGTCAGTGGATAAACTTGCTCAACCAAAAACCGCCCTTTCTATCTATGTATTAAAGTCGCTATCAATGTCAAAATATATTCAGCTTCGGGGCATCATGGCACATGGAGCGTCATAGTCTTTAGGCTGAGAGGCTGAGTGGGATAATTTACTGCAAATATATATTTCCATGATTCGATTCTGATTAACTTCTGGAAGCTCGTATGCTTGCACCTCTCTAACACTTGCCCCTTCATTAATATCTATACATATAATAAAATCGTAGGAAAGTCAAAACTGTACATTGAATATTTTTTTAAAGGATACTTGGGGCGTAATCTACAATGATATCGAAGCCAAAAATATAGTTTTTAGAATCCTTGTCTGTGTGTCTGTTTGTCTGCATGTATGTCCGGGCTAAACTCAAAAAGTACTGCATGGATTTACTTCAAATTTTGCATGAATATTACTAAAAGGTCGGGTCAACATATAGGCTACATATTATCACGCTATCACATACGGGGGAGGAACTATTATAATTTATAAAATTTAACGCGGGTAAAACCGCGGGGAACAGCTAGTATGAAATATAACGTTCCCATAAGTTCCGTTCGCCTCACCTGATTAAACTTTTCGTAACACTCGATACGCATTCATCAGCTTACTCTCCAAGTTAAGCATGCGTAAAGAAGATTTACTTCTAAAATATGTCCTGAATAACGTCGGTGTATAATATTTAGCTGGAAGTGTAGTGTAGTAGCAGTGGCGGGTGTCGCTCACATCCGCGCGATCGATCCTCATCCATCACCCTGACACCAAGTTATTGAGTAATTGTGGGAGCAGCCGCGGTGGACTACATAGGCACCTACAGTATGGCCATCATATCATTTATGTCATATATATAGCAAGCTGTACGATTACCACATAGACCGGGCATGATTTTGATTTTCTTATACGATTGACATGTCGCTGTAGGACAGTAACGCAAACTCCATAGTGACATATAAAAGGCTGAAAATGTTTTTGCTTTTATTTATTTATTTCCTCTTACACCTATAAGTATAAGTCCAATGCGATAGAGTGCTTATCTATAATAATAATAATAATAATAATAATATAGCCTTTTATTCAGATCCATAATATGATAAAAATACAAAGAAAACTTAAATTTAATGTAAACCTAACCTAGTCTCTTATTTGAGTTTTACATATTTTCTGTGGATCTGTTTGCCAGTCGACAAAGGCCTCCTCCAACCTTTTCCATTCATGTCTTTCTTGGGCCACTCTGTTCCATGTGACGCCTGCCACTTGTCTTATGTCGGCATCCCATCTTTTTTGCGGTCTACCTCTTTTCCGTTTACCTTCTCTAGGATACCATCGTGTCACAATTTTGCTCCATTTGTCTTTACCTCTTACCATATGCCCCGCCCATCGCCATTTAAGCCGTCTAATTTTGCACATTACATCTACAACCTTTGTTTTGCTTCTTATGGCACTGTTTCTCAATCGGTCTGACTTTTTCACATTCATCATGCTCCTTTCCATTGCATATTGACATGAGGCAAGTTTGCTAGTCGTTTTTTGTGATAAGGTCCATGTTTGACTGCCGTATATGAGAACTGGTAGTATGCAAGTGTTAAATAGTTTGCATTTGATATTCATATGAAGATTTTTATCTTTCATAATCTCTTTTAAACCCCAGTACCTTCTCCAACCATTGGTTATTCTTCTTTCAACCTCTTTGCGCATCGGATTATAATCGGTTATTAGCTGCCCGAGATAAATATATTGATCTGCGTATTCAATTTGATTGTTTCTTAAGTTTATGTTTATTCTCTCTCCGTTTGTCATTATTCTTGTTTTTTCGGGGTTCAGTTTTAACCTTACCTTCTCACTTTCCGTTGCCAGTTCGTTTATCATTTTTGTTATTATTATTATTTTGCAAATAACAAAATATCGTCTGCGAATCTCAAGTGAGTCAATGAGACACCATCTATATTTATACCGAGATTTTCCCAATTAAAACGTCTGAATATTGTTTCTATTACCGCTGAGAATATTTTTGGTGACAGGGGATCTCCTTGTCGTACACCTTTGCTTACTCTGAAAGGTTCACCTTTCTTTTCTAATTGTATTCTCGCAGTACTCTGGCTGTAAACATTCTTTATTAAGCGAATGTATTTGTGTTCGATTCCTTGTTCTTTTAATGACTCCCATATCTTGTGGTGAAACAGAGAATCGAATGCTTTGCTATAGTCGATAAATGCGATGTAGTAGGTACATTGGTATTCTTTATATTTCTCCATAACTTGCCGTACTACATGAATGTGGTCGATCGTTGAGTAGTCTTTCCGAAAACCCGCCTGCTCGATGGGTTGGTGTTCATCTAATATTTTTTCAATCCGGTGAAGTATGATCTTAGCAAATACCTTGTATATGTTGGACATAAGACTGATAGGGCGGTAGTTCCCGATGTCATATTTGTCTCCTTTCTTATATAGAAGAATTATGTTTGATTCTGTCCATTGCCGTGGAATAATTTCGGTATTTAATATCTCGTTAAACATGTCAGTTAGGGCTGGTGTAATAACTTCTATGCTCTCTTTAAGGATTTCGTTGTTTATGCCGTCGGGTCCTGGTGCTTTGTCTCTCTTTTGACTGTCTATAGCTTTGATTACCTCATTTTGAAGTATGTTAGAGACATTTGAGGTTTCAGTTAGATCGTTGTTGTCCCAAGAGGTAGTGTGTTGGTACAAGTTTTTGTAATAGGATGTGGCGATTCCTAGTATATTTTTTCTGTGATGATTCGATTCTCCGCAGTCGTTTTTAATTTTTGTAATCCAGTCTTTTGAATTTGTTAATTCTTTATGAGCTTTTTTAACACCTCCCGTTTTGGCTACATATTTCTCGATAATTTCCATTCTATTCTTGTACCTGTCCATTCTTATACTTTCTTTGATGTCTTTACTAATTTTTGCTAAATGCCTTCTTCTGTCTTTTACTTCTTTTGCGTTGATGAGCTGGTTTCTTTGCTCTAGTAATTTGATGGTATTAGTTGTTAGGCATTTTCTCGGTTCAGATCTGGTCTTAGCAATGTGTTGTAATTGAACTTTAATAGTATTCTCTATCCAGTTGTATTTTTCCCGAGTTTCCAAGGTCTTTGTGTTCTCCTTGAAGTCTGTGAATTTATCTCTTAGAGTGACTACTAGTTGTTCCATTTGATGCTTGCTGAGCTTATCAATTGTTAGTTTCTGTCTCGGTCTAGGTTTCTTGGGTTGTTCTGATTTTATTTCAGCCCTTATCAGTTTATGGTTCGTATTGAAGTTAAATTTGTTGATGACGTCAAAATTTGTGAAGCAGATTTTTGTATTGGTCATTATAAAATCGATTTCATTCTTTGTTTTCTCATCTGGTGAAATCCATGTCCACATTTTCTTTGTGCTCTTTTTGTATACTGAGTTTAAAATGGTTAAGTTATTTTCTAGTGCGAAGTTTATAAGTTTTTCTCCATTTCTACTTCTACTTTTATTACTGTAGGTGAATGGCCCTAGTACTGTCTGTTCTTCTGGGCACTTAGCTCCAATTTGGCCATTGAAATCTCCCATAACTATTAGGTTTTTGTGGGCATGTTCTTGGATAGTGTTATTTAAGTCAAGGTAGAATTTCTCAATGGTGTCCAGGTCCGATTGTTCTGTTGGTGAGTATATTTGTAAAATAGACCATGAATCTTTATATCCCGGTAGCTTTATGTTCATCATTGCTATACGTTCTGAGATTCCAATAAATCCCTCTATAAATTTTTCAAGATCTTTTTTGACGATGAAACCAACGCCATGGTGGCCTGGCGTCGTTCCAAAATGGTACAGTAAGAAGTCTGGTTGAGAAATAATTCTTTCTCCCATTCGTCTTACTTCACTGAGGCCGACAATATCCCATTTAATTTGTTTTAACGCATTTATTAGTTCTATAAGATTTTCTTCGTTTTTTAGCGTGAGTACGTTAAGGGCGGCGACGTATAATTTTGTTTCTTTGCACTTGTTTCTCTCTGTTGTTGGAGGGTTGTGGTCTTCATCCCCCACGAGGACCAGTCGGCTTGGGGGAAAACGTATTTCTTCTGTTTGTTTAGTTGCGTAGTTTGTTTCGAATTCCCGTTTATCGGTTAGTTGCTATTGTTTATTGGGTGTAGACTTGTTGGTAAAAGACTTCGATTTGGGTCTCATAGCGTCGAAGGCGTTAATCCTGTTAACATTGTCAGAGTATAGGGTTTGCTGTTTTCTGGGTTGACTTTTAGAGGGTGACGGTGAGGTAGTTGGGTTCCTTTTCCTTTTATTTTCAGTGTTAGAACCTTTGACTACTAGTTTGTCGTAAACCAGAAAAGCTGTATTTCCCTTTTCTCTCTCTTCCTTCAACTGTGGTAGCAGTGCTTTCCTTTTCTCCAAAACTTCCTTAGAGTAATCCTCCGATACATAGATGTTCTTAAATCCCTTTTTTTTCTTCATAATTTCGTCTTTTCTCCATGCATTTGTAAAGGAACATAACACCGGTCTTGATTTATTATCAACTATATTTTTTCCCAAGCGGTATAATTTGTTTATTTCGTATTGCTCTATATTAACGTTTAAGTCTTCTTTGAAGGTCACCTTGACACTTTTAAATAGTTCCGATGTTGATTTTTCGCCTTCTTCCATCCCGAATATAATTATGTTGTTACTTTTCTTATCATTTTTTAAATATTCCATCTCTTTTTCTAGATCACTAACTTTTTGTTTTAGTTGTAAATTTTCTTCAATAATAGGGATAAGTTTTTCATCCATCCTATCCATTAAGTTTTTAGTAAGTGATTCAGTAAGTTCAGCTGTTTGCTTCTGCATTTCTATCTTCATATTGTCGAATAATAGTTGAAATTGTTCCTCCATATTTTTGTACAAAGTAACGTGGAATGGATCGCACTATAGATATTGGATATTTTTCCACATAAACTAGCAACACTGGGGTTAATGCCAACCTAACAAAGTGACATTAAGTAATCTATTTGGCAGAATGTTTTGTTTGTACTTGAATGTTCTAACCTCAAATTAATGTTGTTGTGAGTTTTCTTCTGCACTTTTACTGGATGGATCCTGTTGATATCCCAAAAGTTTTTTTCTTCTGCGTCCACCGAAGTACTAATTATGTGGTTTTTAATAGTGTTGATGACAGAAGCAACTTGTAACTATTTTTTATAAACGATTTGTTATGGATAGAATCACAGTGATGTTTACTCTCCAACGACCGGAAACGGAAGAATAATTGTATTATGCTTATCTAAGTATAATACAATTATATACACCCAAATAAATTTTACTTATAACTGTTTATGAACAATGCGCTTCTCGTGAACTCAGCAGAGATCATACAAATCGGTCAAACTCAGCTGCTATAAGGTTAAGAGTAGGGGGGGCACACATCAGAGGTGCCTCATGTACAAGGTTAGTCTAGTGTTCTAGTGTAGAACAAACTAAAAAATACATTCTGGGAACAACACACAACGCCACGGTTTTAGAACTATCGTCACACAAAACATCCTTAAAAAGTAACTCACATGCCCCTCCCCGTGAATAACCACCCAGAGTCGAGGTTTGAATCCCAAAGGGGTTGCTCTCCTGCCTTTTCTGTCTTACTTTTTGCTCTGTCCACCCAATGGTTATCTGGAAGAGATTGCTACCAAGCGATAAGACCACCGATTGTACATGTATTTGCTTACCTTTGCTTGCCTTTGGTATGGGACGCGACATGCGTCGACACCCTTGACAATGGCATGCGTCGGCTCTGCTGCTGCATCAGCTGAGGCCACTAAGCGGCTCAAATATACAAACCTTGAAAGAGATTATATATTTGAGCCGTTTGGAGTGGAGACGCTTGGGCCATGGGGTCTGAGAGCGCGGATTTTTTTCCGCGAATTATCCAAACGCTTGGTGGACGCTACACGCGACCAGAGGGCTGGCCAATATTTTGGTCAGCGTTTAAGCATTGCCATCCAGCGTGGCAATGCGGCCAGCATTCTGGGCACATGCTCAAAGGCAGCGATACCGAAGCTTTTTTCGACGCCCAAAGATGAGACCTTTATATAATAATATGTATATATTTAATTTTAATTGAAATATAAGTATATATTTTTAGTACTTAGTTTTACGTTTCTTTAGTTGATAATTTAAGTTATTTTAATAATAATTGTCATTCATTCATAAACCGTTATAATATATTTGTAAAGTAAATAAATTCATAAAATTTTTGCTTATTTGTAAGTCATGTATTGTTTCTTTTGATGCAATAGAGTGTACTCTATCTATCTATCTATTCGGCGCGGGCACTTACTTTGTAGTTTTATTCGCCTTTACTGTCCGGTGAAGCAGTGAAAGCCTGTATACGTCGTCTTAATAAAAGTCAATACGTATAAGTTGATACTAGTAATGTTTGGAGAACACTTCGGTGGTCCCTGGTCCCACGGTCGCGTTTCTCTAGCCTGCCTCACACCTTTCTATTCTATGTACTTATTTGATTTATCAACATTGGAGAATTACATCTAAGTAAGCTTGTTAGCTAATACTTAGCAGCTCACTCGGAGTACAACACTCAAGAGTGATCAGGGGCTACAACATTGGCGTAAGATATCTACTAGAATTCAAAATCGTCGTAACATGAATTCTCACTTGACAAAAAGCACATGCAAACATGGAGTCAAAGTAATTTATTAGTTGAACATAGGTACATAGTATAAAAATTGAGTTGTACCACAATGTTTTGCCTTGCGTAGGCGTACAAATTTATTAAAGAGCAAGCTAAATAAAAACGTTTCATAAGTAGGGTAGAGTCAGAACTAGATCGGACATTTCTTATTTTATGTTTTTGTTATCTATAAACTCATTGATAGAGTAGTAAGCGTCATCAATAAATTTTTCTTAAGTTGCCATTTGAAATGGTTAATGTTGCTAATGTTTTTAACGTTATTGATTGAAAATTTTTGGAGCCATGCCGACACAACTCTTCGAAGAAATAAGCACAAGTCTGTCAATGCACATCCTCATCCTCCTGTGGAGCGCTAATGCATTGAAGAAGTAGAAAGTACAGTTAATTATATTTAGGACACCACATCACATAACCGGAAGAGATACAAACAGTCCCTACGCAAAAATTTGGAAATCTGATGCTATTGGTCCTCAATCTTTGACAGGCCGGTTGGCAAGGTCAATTCCCATGGACTGATATCTGTGTCCATGAATATGTCTGTTTATCCTGAGTCTGCCTTTAATTATCTATATAAGTTTGTATTTACAAAAGAAAAGTAGTAGGTACATGTAGTATATCGGTTATGTGGTTTCCATAGAACAAGCACTCCTGTTGGGACCAGACAGCCGTGTGTGAATAATGTCTAACGATATTTTTTATTTTAGAGTTTCATTCATAAGTGATGCGAGATTTTGTGGTATAAAACTACCACCGTCTTGTCATCTCTGTTCATGGCATGAGCGGTTACCTCAGACTATATCGCTTGCAACACACATGGCATTATTGACACGTTGCCAACTTTTTCCTATTCCAATCTTATTCACGCCCAGGGCAATTAATGTTAGCTATGAAAAGATGATATACCCCATCTCAATTTTACAACCCAAGGTCACGTGTTAGGGTCACTAGAGCTAAATGTAGCATTCGACTTCCATTGTGTGTAGTAAGCTACTGTGTAGCCTTTAGCAGCCTCTTATGATCACGTGGGCCGTAGGTTCACTTAGCTAGTTACTAGTGCAAAAGAAAACAGTGAAAGAATTCGTTAATGTCATGGCGAGCTCTTATTGCAAGCTTGAGTCGAGTATACCCGGTGTTAGTGAAGTAACGCCTTGTTCACAGCTTGGAGAGCTTTTGAGGCGACGGTGACCACGCAGAATGTTTGCTTAACATTCTATACGAAATAATAGTATTAATGATGTTGAAATTTCTATCTAAGTGGGGCAGGCCAAGGGTGTAACGATCTATACGAGCACATCTGCTAAGGTTATATGAGTAACTCTACCATTCAAAAGATGCCTCACGTAAATACACTATGATGGGCCGGTTGGCGTAGTTGCCTTTCACGCCGCGGGTCGTGGGTTCGATTCCCACCCAGGACAGATTTTTATGAGCATGAAAATATCTGTTTGTCCTGAGTCTCGATGTATGTATATAAGTATATATTTACAAAGGAAAGGAGTATATGAAATATATCAGTTATCTGGTTTCCATAGTACAAGCTCTGTTAACATCTGGACGTGTGTGAATAATGTATGCCTATATATATTTTTTTTTTTTTAATAATAATAATATCTGGGGACAATGTCACACAGATCATCCTAGCCCCGAACTAAGCAAAGCTTGTACTATGGGTACCAGGCGAATATATACATACTTATATAGATAGATAATACTTATATACATAGAAAACATCCATGACTCAGAACCAAATATTCGTGCTCATCACACAAATATTTGCACTTACCGGCATTCGAACCCAGGACCACCAGCTTCGTAGGCAGGAGCACTACCAACTAGGCTACGGTGACCGTCCGATATATCGTCCTATATCATTATGTTAATGTTCTGACCTTAGGTTACCACTGCCCAGCACCGAAGGGGTAAGTTGACTGTGGTAACAGCGTGCTTAAGGTACTGACTTGCCTACATGCGTTTTAGTAAAACTTAAAAGAGTAACAACGAACGAGTTACTTACTTCTACCGCAAACATCACTGCCAAAGTTACTGCTAACGCCATCTCTTAGCGATTGATAGAATCAGAATTCTAGAACACAGTGACAAGCGACGGCGGGTATTAAGATGTGTTTGCATCATTAATAACTATAATCAAAAGTTCATCTCAGTTAATATTATATACCAATAGTTTTTTACTACTTATATTTTGATTTATTTTAATTTAGATAACTTAATTTATAGAAGAAGGTAAAATCTTCCCGTGTAGTGCAAATCCGGAATCCAGCAATTCAGTCAATTAAATCAAATTAATGTGTAAAATAATAATAAAAAAACATATCTTAACTTAAATACTTACAATATAAAGGGTCGAAAATGTTTTCAGGAACTTGTCGAGAATACTACAACCGGAAACAAAGAAAAAAAAAATACATAAAAATTTACATTTTTTATGTATTAAATAATGTTATTACATTGAATAATTATGTCCAAAGCCTAATTTTCTTGAAGTACTTCCGAGAAAATCCATGCGTTACATTTTTTTTTTTAAAGCAACATTCGCACTGTTTGTGGGATAGTTTACAAACATATTATTATAATCGCCGGATACAAAGTACACCCAGACTCAGAACAACTATTTATGGGTCACACAAATAGTTGTCCTGCGCGGCAATCAAACCCGGGACACAAAGTGGTGAGACGACTGTATTTACCGTTCCGCCACACCTGCACAGTAAATTACAGTGCACAAGTCTCTATCCCCTTGATCAGATGATTAAAAGCGGTCTGGTTTAGCTAATCAGAGCGAAAAGAGGTCAGGTACTGTGTGGTTGAACGAATGGGTTTACGTTACGATTTTAAATAAAAATAAATAAACTGATTGACAGCTCTTGCGTCTGCATGTCAAGGAACGTCAGCTGCCCATCCATCTTTAGTTCTCACTAATAAACTTCTAAACATAACAATCGCCCTAATTTTACGTGACGGTATAAAAACAAGTCCAAATAGAGCTGTAGGAAAACAAACAAGCGAACGCAAACATTGGACTCAAATATAGCACGCGACTTCTTTGACATTACCACCAGTTTAGTGATCTCTGGGAAAATGTTGGGTTTTTTAACATGACGCTTAAGATGTTTTCAATGCTTCACCAGACAATGGAGGCGACTATGGGGTGAAGCCGTCTAGTACATAAATACAAACTTAGTACTCGCACCGGAGGCCACCTCCCTTTCGGTATCGAACTTTGACTCTAGGTGGCTATTGACGGGAGATGCATCAGAGTAATTACTGATTAAGGACGTTTTAAACACAAGGTCCGTTATAATAATAATACTGAATTCATACCTTAATATAGACAGAACCATTCAGACAATATGTCTGAATGGTTTAAATGTGTTGTAAATTTAAATTTCAATACATAATATTAAAAACTTCAACTAAACAGAATCTCTTTGACAATAACTTAATACAAGCTAGCTAAATGTCACTACCATTATAAAATAAATTGTATAAATGTTTTAACATTCCATGTACCTAAATATATGTAATACGTTACTAGAAATATTAACTGTATTACTACAAACATGTTCTGACTATCGCTTTTTTAAAGTCTACGTGTATAAAAACCTTTTTTATTTTATTTTATTTTGTACAACTATACGTTATATGTTTGTTCGACGGCTTGAACCCTTGTTCGCCTCTGTTATGAAACAGTGAAACTCTCCTAATCATAAACATAATATTCAAAAAACGTAATCTCTAGGTACTTACTATAAAATAATATTATATTTTTAAACGTAACGTTCATGTTTAAAATACAGTAAAATTCATGTAGAGCTCGTCGAAAAACCAACAGAGCCTCAAGTACAAACATTGAACACAAATATAGCACGCGACCACTCATTGTCACCGGCAGTTTAAATAGTAGTAGTAGCCTACTGCTTACTACCCACCATTATGTAGAGAAATGTGTGTGGCTCTTTTATAAGGCTGCGTTTCCACCTGAGATGCGGACGAGATGAGAGGTTCGCGAGCAAAAAAATCACACTTATACGTTAATTCATCCGTATGATGACGAAGCTTATTACTCTTCTACAGCTTTGACGGGCCCGTTGGCGTGACGAGTTGGACCTGAACCCATATTAATTTATCCTTCATACTCCACTGAACAGCCTTTTTGAAAAGAGCCTTTAGCAGTAATGGTTCTATATTCGAGATCAAACTAACGTAATTTTATGGATGCAATCACACTAATATTATAAAGAGCGCTCACAGCTTGATGCTCTCAACGGTCCGTTAGTGATCAGCGAGGTTAAGCAACTAGGCTCGCGGTCAGTCCATAGATGGGTGACCGCTAAATTGGTTTAATATCTGAGCGTCTCCGTGCTTCGCAGAGCACGTTAAGCTGTCGGTCCCGGTTGTAGTCATTAGACAATAGTCGTTAAGCCATGTCACAGGCCTACTGAGCGGCTTGAACAACTCTGACACTAGGGTAACCACTGCCCATACGATAAGTAAGTAAGGCGAAAGTTTGTGTGTGTGTGAGTGTGTATGTTTGTTATTTCTTTACGTCTAAACGGATCTTAGGGATTTTAATAAAATTTGGTATGAAATTAGCTGATACCCTGGATTAACACATAGGCTATAATTTGTAAAGATTAAACCGCAAACCGCGGGTATAACCGCAGGGCGCAGCTAGTCATTGATAAAAATATGTCTGATCGTTTGATTCGTTAATCTATCTAGCAGGAGTGCTTAACGGCGAATAATGAGGACCTGAGTTCAAAACCCTAATTTGACTACTAAGAGTTATTAGGATTTCTATGACGAGAAAACGTGGAATGGTTGTGATGTGAGACAGCAGTCCCATAGTTTCACCAATAGGCTATTCCGGGTATGTAGTGTCAGAGTTGTTTTAGTTACTGAGTAGACTCTGACATGAATGATCGACTATCTAATGTTGGAACCGACAGCTTAACCTGTCCTGAAAAGCATGGAGACGATTCGATATAAAATTCTTTAGCAGTCATTTATGTAGATAATTCTAAGGCTAGAATCTCATCTATCTCATTTGGATTCTCGCATACTAATAGTATCACTTTTTTTTCTTAGCCTCATTCGGAGCAGCTCCGGTGAAATAGTAATGATAATGTCAAGTACAATGACGGGCCTGTTGGCGTGGTTGGCTAATGCTTGCTTTTCACGCCGGAGGTCGTGGGTTCGATTGCCACCCGGGACAAATATTTGTGTGCATGAACATGTCTGTTTGTCCTGAGTCTGGGCGTAATTATCTATATAGGTATGTATTTACAAAAGAAAAGTAGTATGTGTAGTATATGTATATGAGCTTGTACTATGGAATAATATAATATAATAATATAATAATAATATCCTGGGACATTATTCGCACACGGCCATCTGATCCCAAACTAAGCAGAGCTTGTACTATGGACACCAAATAACTGATATATTACATATACTATTTTTTCTTTTGTAAATACATACTTATATAGATAATTTACACGCAGACTCAGGACAAACAGACATGTTCATGCACACAAATATTTGTCCCGGGTGGGAATCGAACCCACGACCTGCGGCGTGGAAGGCAGCGTATCTACCAACCACGCCAACAGGCCCGTCATATATCCCAGGATATTATTATTTATATTTAAGTAAGAAAGCCATGAATGTAAGTCGCTACTGAGACTACCTGCGTAGTACCTATCGTAGTCCACATATGTGCGTGTGTCCAAATGTGTTAGTAAATAGTTGCACTCTCCCTTCTTTCATGATCATGACTGAGTCAAGACAGGTCAGGTGTGGGATAGATGCGTGTGTACGGTGGAGCATAATTCTTTCTTTCTAATTTTGATTTGATTTGATATGTGTGACAAATACCAGCGCAAAGTGTGAGAAAGGGATGCAACGGAGGAATCTGTTTTAGGGATATATGCGAGGTGCAGCGAGTTATAGGTACAAGTCTACAAATCAATAAACAAACAATATTTTCTCTTTGTAATATTAGTTCAGAATATTTTAAATTTTATAGCATTATTCGCAATGCAAAGCGTTTATCTAATCCCAAAAATGGGAAATCATAAATTTAATCGTCCGGCGGGTCTCAAACCTGCACCATACTAATCCGGGGTAGGCGCTCTGCGTTAAGCTACGAACGATACACGCTGGCAGATCAAATTTAGGATTCCCTTGCTAACACCCTTCCGGAGGATGTAGGTATTATCTATCGGTTTTGTTTTCTAGAAACATGGCCGACTGAAATTTATGATTTCCAATTTTTGAGATTAGTTCAGAATACTGTCCAAAATACCTTGGACAGTTGCGATGTAACAGTAGTAATCTTGGCAGTACAGGATGGCCCAGATACTTGAGACTAGCGAAACCGAAAACTACGTCTTTGTCTTTGACGGTCCGAGGGTTCTGATACATGAAAGCCAACAATACAGGTTACGGGCACAGAGTCTCAACGGGCCGGATAATGGATTGGGTAAATATTATGAAATATAATGGTTTTTAGCTCTTGTGGATATAATCTTTATTGGCGAAGTATAAGCGACCTTAAACTTCTTTATTTCTTATTGGTAGTAGGTTGTGTTTCAACTTCGTGTTGTTAATATAACGAATATTGATGCATTGATGCAGTTGTCACCATCAGTACGATATTTTTATTTAAACCTAATAAAATTTTAATATTTTATATTAAAAATGGGAATTCATTAATTTAATCGTCCTCGCCTATGTCTTAACTATTTTATTTATTTTTTATCGCCCGCATTAGTGAAACTAATCCCTGTGTCGCGGGGTACTTTACAAACATATAATAGACGGACACAAATTACATCCAGACTCAGAACAACTATTTATGGGTCACACAAAAAGTTGTCCAGCGCGGGACTAGACCCCGCGACACAAAGTGGCAAGGCGACTGTCTTAGCCACTGGGCCACACGTGCAGCTTTTTTTACTTGTTTTATTTGTTTACCATTAAATATTTTGTACGTGGTTTTATTTGTTTACCATTTAATATTTTTGTGCAGTTTGTTATAGTCATTTTTATTGATTTTTAGTCAAAACTCTTATAAAAATAGGCTTATTCGCATAAGCTAAAACGGGCAGGCGTAAGGGTAGCAAATATATGTATTTCATTAACAAAATATTGGTCTTATCTCAAAACTTTAGGATTGGAAGATAATTGGATATGTTTGTATAAAATACTGCATCTAAGAATATTAACAAGAGCCAAGTTGAAATGGAAACTATAAAGTCATAGATTGGCATAAAATCTCCTAGAAACACTACGGTGCAAAGCTATTTTGTGAAGTCACTCTCAAAGCCTACACAGTCACAGTGCCTGCCCCGATAAACGGCGTAGAGTCAATAAAGATGGTAGTGCTACAGGTACGTGTGTGGACAGAGGAGATTATTGAATACTAGCTATGTATCTACATAATATCTTCTATTAATTTTTATATCAGAGGGCAACAATCGAGCAAGTGGGTCACCTGATGGTAAGTGATCACCGCCGCCCATGGACACTCGCAACAGCAGAGGGGTCTCGGGTGCGTTGCCGTCCTTTAATAGTCGGCGAACAAGTGTTGCTGACCCTTCCCCTCATGGTGAGCTCTGGCGACCTTACTCACACGCAGAAACACAACATTAAAGTTATTATTAAGGAATGTCTTAAGCAAAATACATAATAAAGTATATCAAGTCGAAAGTCTTCGAACTGTGTGTGTTGCGAGTGATGAGTTATTTATTTATTTAGGACAACTTACAAAACATACACTAATACATTGAATATATACATGTTCTAAAATTACGCGCCAAATGTTGCTTTACTTACAATTCGCCACGGCATGACTTATGGAACAGAGACGTAATCGCTTCCTGGTCTCATAAGAATGCTCAAGTACACCCAAACAGCAATGGAGAGGGCTCTGCTAAGTATCCCTGCACGAACGAATCAAAAATGTTGAAATTCGAAGGCAAACCAAAGTAGCCGATATAGCCCAAAGAATTGACAAACTGTAGTGGCAGTAGGCGGAACACATAGCTCGTAGAACCGACGGCTGCTGGGTCAGAAAGGTTCTTGAGTAGGTAGCACCACGAACCGGAACACGCAGCGTGGGGACGCCTCACACGATCTTGCAAGGGTCGCGGGCAGCCTCTGGATGCGGGTAGCAGAAGACCGACCATTGTGAAGAACCTTGGAGGAGGCCTTTGTCCAGCAGTGGACCTCTTTCGGCTGATATGTCAAGTTGCCAAAGTCAAAAATCATTTATTGCGTAACAATATATACTGAGATGGTACAGTTAGAATATTAACCTCTTTGAACTTTTCTCTTAGAGACACTCTCGGGTCAAGATTATAGATAGCTCTTACAGCTCTTTTTTTGCAATATAAATATGGTGTTAATGTCAGCAGAGCTACCCCGGAGTAGAATTCCATAGGACATTACACTATGAAAATAACTGAAATAAACCATTCTAGCTGTGTCAACATGGTGATGATAATCATCTAATATTCGTGCCTTTATTTTAAGGAAACCTCTGCATTATTTCATTGTCTACACGACAGTACTGATAGCTGGCACTCATCGCAAGTGGTACATGACAACGATGATCAACATTCATCACTTGAGAGTAACTCTGGCACTCGATGGCGAGCCGCGGTCACTCGTGTTGGCTCTAGAACTCAACGCGAAGGAAAATATTATTGAACATAAGTTAAACTTAAGTGTGTCATGTTAAAGTTGGACAGTCACACTTACAAGTGTCACGTGAGAAAAAATATGTTAGTTTTTAAGATAAGAATTGAATAAGTGAATGGGTGGGTGCAATTTAAGACAATTTTATTTGTATCATTACATGATGCTAAATGAAGAAATAAAACGTATTTTTGAAACTTAACGTAGCCTGTCGAAATTTAATAATATTTATTGGATATATATCCTTTTAAGAGACAACGCCCAAGTCGCAGCGTACTTTACAAACAACACTATTACAACTATAATATGGACACAGAACAAATAAACAAGGTGCAACAAAAAGAGTGGAGGAAACTTAGAGAGCGATTGTTGTCATTAAACTGGTACAGTTTAATGACAACAATCGCTCTCTAACAAAATAATCTTAGACCTCGATTCTAGGCGGTTACTGACGGGGATATGGGAGGGTCATTACAAATTAGAGACGTTTTTTTTATTATTAGGTTTATTGTAAAAGCATTGAGAAAGAAGGTAAAAGTGTTGTTAACATATAATTGTAGTATAGAACGCCTCATCTCATGAATATAAGTTACACCTTCACATGAATGTCGATACCATCCAGATGCTTGATACTACCGAGCTAGTGAAAATAACAAGACCGTGTGAACTAGTGTCGAGATTAGTGAATTTAGTGTTAAGATATAGAAACATTCTAAAATAATACATAGTTACATTCTATGACTGCACGTGTGGCACAGCGGCTAAGACAGTCGCCTCGCCGCTTCGTGTTGCAGGTTCGAATTCCGCGCCGGACAACTATTTGTGTGAACCATAAATAGATGTTCTGAGTCTGAATGTAATTGGTATCCGTCTATTATATGTTTGTAAAGTACCCCGCGACACAGGGATTAGATACCTAATTCGGGCGTTGTCTTTAAAAAAATAAAAAAGCAATACGCGGGCCTTGCGTCCGATTGAGTATCGAAAAGGAATGCCCTTTTCGATACTCAATCGGACGCAAGCACGGAGCTATTAGCTCCATGGACGCAAGGCATCAATACGAATGCAAAAAAAGGGTCATGGAGGACACTGATCGTACTCTCGTCCAGCGAGTATGATGTATCTGTTGGTGTGTGTCTCAAGAATCTCTAATCGACTTGCTCTAGTGGAGGGCAATCCAGAGCCCTCCCAGGGTACGCGTCCCGATCATCTGGGACATGGCGCAAAAGGGGGGCACCGGAGCAGCATACCCATTCCCGGGGCTTCCCCCATCAGGCGCCAAGAGAAGTCCACGGCAGGTAGGTTTAGTCGATGCGAGTCCCACATACCCACCCGTAGACACTTTTTGGGGGTGTAATGCGCAGGCATTAAATAAAATAAAAAAGGTTTTTATTCACGTAGACTTTAAAAAAGCACTTGTAAATAGTCAGAACATGTTTGCAGTAATTTATAATTATTTCTAGGTACATATAGATATTTAGGTACACTGAATGTAGGAAATAATTTACAATAAGATTTATTTTATAACAGTAACGATATTTAGCTAACTAAAATTAAGTTATTGTCAAGGCTCATGTGTAGGTTTAATTATCTAAATTTTAGCTATATTTTTGTTACATATTGTCTGAATGGTTCTGCCTATTGTTCTGGCCTGCCCATTCCCCCTGCCATAACAAAAAAATAAATAAAAGTAAGTGGTGATGTCGTCATCCGGATCGTCTAGGACAAATCTATTCTGTTCTATCGAAACGTGTATTAATTAATACGAGACATCCATTTGTATAAACGTGTAGCAAGGAGCGCCTTCCACAAATACATACATTTGTGTACGGACAGCGGGTTCACTGTTCTTCGTTCCTCCGGATACTGCAGGGCTGACTCTTGGGCATTATAATTCCATGTTTTTGACAAGTTTTCAATTGTACCAGTGCCTCTAGCACGAGTTCCTGCAGTTTACTTACTCGATCACACGTACAGTTTCCTCCCATACATTGAGCACCAGAGTTTTAGTTCTTAATAGTTTCCGCGAGAGCCGCTGGTGCTCAATGTATGGGAGGAAACTGTATGTGTGATCGAGTAAGTAAACTGCACGAACTCGTGCTAGAGGCTCGGAATACAATGCGCTAGCGCACACCCAGGGCTTTGTTACGTATTACGTATATTTTTTTTCAAGTAAAACTTCTTTAAACACGCTTTATTGGGGGAGTAAGCTGGTGAATGCGTGAGGAGAGCGTTACGAAAAGTGTGATCGGGCGAGGTGTAAGAAACATGAGAGGATAAAAAGTGAGAGAGAGTTAAGTTTCGTAGATGACAGTACTACTACTGTAGGGACATTTTCTTTCTCTCTTTCTCTCATTGCCAGTTACGTTTGAAGTTTTACTTCAGCCGTGTGGTCTAAAGCACGCTTGTTTTGCTATAATCACAATATAATATCACACTAATATTGTAAAGGTGAAAGTTTGTGTGAGAGTCTGTATGATTGTTACTTCTTCACGTCTAAACGGCTGGAGCGATTTTAATAACATTTGGTATGGAGTTAGCTGACACCCTGGATTAACACATAGGCTATAATTTATAAAGTTTAAAGTGGGTAAAACCACGTGGCACAGCCAGTCAATCATAAATAGTAGCACCGGCAGTTCACTTCCCTCAGTTCGCTCATTTTAATTTATCAATATGTTGCCTTTACGCGAATATTTTATGTGTTTTCACTCAACTTACCTAAACCTTTTCAATTTTAATCCATGTCCTCGGCTTTTAAATATTATCGCAGAGCGTGAAGCGCCGATAAGCTGATAACAACAAAAGCGCGGGTGTCTACTTTGGACTACTTATCACTGCAGATTTTTTAGCAGGTATCATAAAGTGTAGGGCAAATTGATTTATTGCTTTATCAGAAGGAGGGGTGAGTGGGACGTGTACTTAAATCCTACTAGCCTATTCAAACTTATATAATATTATAAATGTGAAAGTTTGTCAGTGAAAGCCTATTTTTTGCCAAACAAAGCATGCAAATACCTAAGCTTGTACTATGGAAACCAGATATTTGATATACATACATATACTACTGTTCTTTTGTAAATACATACTTATATAGATAATTACACCCAGACTCGGGACGATCACCGATGACCGATGACGGTCACCGTAGCCTAGTTGGTAGTACTCCTGCCTACGAAGCTGGTGGTCCTGGGTTCGAATCTCGGTAAGTGCAAATGTTTGTGATGAGTACGAATATTTGTTTCTGAGTCATGGATGTTTTCTATGAATATAAGTATTTATCTATCTATATAAGTATGTATATCGTCGCTTGGTACCCATAGTACAAGCTTAACTTAGTTATAAAAAAATTAATAAAAAACAACAGTCATGTTCATGCACAAAAATATCTGTCCTGGGTGGGAATCGAACCCTCGAGTTGCGGCGAGAAAGGCAAGCATTTTCCAACCTTGCCAACCAGCCCGTCAAACATAACCTTATGTATCGTTTAATAAAATTAAATCTGTTTAGTTTTGGAGGAGACAAGAGGAGGATAAGACATCAATTTTTTGACGATTAAGTACCTTTTACGAAAGAAAGTTCCGGCACAAACATTTTATTAGCAATCCGTAAATGCCACGACGGATGATCCCTGGATCTCCGATTGACCAGCCCTAAGCAATTCGTGCTGATTGCTGATTGCTCGTTAGGTCGCCATGTAGTTCGCCGTGTGTCGACTCGTGTCGCACGTAATTAGCAAGTTAGCAAGTTCAATTGATTGCTAAGCGTCTAATTGATTGCAAATTTTAGTGATTTGGGATTTAGGAATTGAGGTTTGGCAAATCGGGCTTCGTAGATAAAGTTCGCAAAGGATTATGTACCTTCCTTTTCCGCTCACCGCCTCAAGGGTCTAATAGTAACATGCTCAACGGGACCTGGTTACAAGGGTTGGCAAGAAAATTCGTTACCACTCTGCTCCTGGGCTCCCCATTCACGCGCAGGAGAATTATTTGTGTGTACCATAAATAGTTGTTCTGAGTCTCGATGAACCATCAATAGTAGGAACTTAGATGAGGCTTTATTATCGTCGAAAGAAACCCAAAACCAAATAACCTTTGTCCCTGACCTAAGATATTGTCATTTAACTAAATGGGTCAATATTCAAAGTCAGTACAATAAACAGAAATGATGCCCCCATAATTGAAACTCAAACTTTATTCTATTTAATCAAACGGCCACTCTTGGCCTAAATTCCTTATCTCTTGCCTTACAAAACTGAGCGCTATTGCTTCGTAATTAGGTTGATAATATAAGGAACTAACATTCTCCAGTAAGGGTCAAGTAATTGTCACATAAACAAAGATCTAAATCTCGCTGTGTCGCCTTGTGGTTGCTAATGTGGTGAAATCACAGATATGTAATACATAGATCAGTAAAGAGTATTAATCAGATTAGTTTTTTTTATATCAGATGGCGATAAACATGCAACTGGGTCACCTGATGGTAAGTGATCACCACCACCCATGGACACTCGCAACACCAGAGGTGTCGCGGGTGTATTGCCGGCATTTCAAAGTCAGCATAAAAGTGTTGCTGACCCTATCCCCACTCCCTGATGCGCTCTGACGACCTTGCTCACACGCAGAAACACAACATTATTGATGTTGTTATTAAGGAATGTCTTCTGTAAGGTGGAGGTACTTCCCCAGTCGGGCTGCTCTTTGAGCGAATGAACGCTGTGCCCTACCTCTCTTGATGGTAATCAGATATGTTAGTGGATCAATATTTTTGTGCAAGAAGTTAATAGATTTTCCTACTTTTTTGCAAGTGAATGGTTACAAATTGTGAAGTTTCTTACGCAAATTGAGCTCTTTAATTAAGTTTTAGAATTAAAAGCTTGGCTACCTTTAACAATGATAGTATATACTCTTTCGTTTTCGAGATAAATTAAACAAATGTTGTTTTAATTTGTAGTCTAAATGTCACAGCTCATTAGAGCCACCCGGCACCCATCCCGCACCGCCTCGCCTGCTGCGGTTAGTATTCTTTATAAGGACTTGTATGGGTATGCGCTCACTATCGCTGGGCCTCGCCCTTAGGGGCGTCTCACCTGGTGTGGCCGGACCGCTCGACAACACGTCAGATTAGTGGATGGAAGGACAGGGACGCCCAGAAGCCAAGAATCAGAGGACACGGCAAACAAGCTAAGACCCACCCCCCCCCCTTAAAAAAGGAGGGTATCATGCCATAGTATCTTCTCCCTTGGGATACGAACACAACGACCGTCGCGTACTGACACTTCCGGCAGAGGGCAAAACTCCTTGGGACGGAGTCCTCCGCCCCCGTTGAGGGGGTGCGAGATGACCTCGAATTTGCGCTCACCACATCAACTCCGTAGCGTCACCGGATCACCTCGGTCGTCAGCCGTCCAGGCGCGGACGGCCGGTGGACCACTCGGTGCCAACTCGCTGCTCGCTTGCTTGCCTTGCATTGACTGCGCATTGCCCACGCGCCGGTCCCGTGTGGACCGCGCGCTGTCCGCGAGTGGTTCCAAGAGGACGATACTTGGCGATGTGCCGCTCCGCTCCCACCTCTAGAAAATTCGTGGACCAAGCGACGTCCACTCGTAGTGGTCAACGAGTGGACGTCGCTTGGTTCACTCGTTGACCGCGTGGGGTCCACTGGTTGAACGCGTGACGTTTATTGGTGATAACGCGGCGTCCACCCGTGGACCACTCATGTAGCTGTGACCTTAAAGTACCCTGCGACATATGGACTCATTTCCCAAATGTGGGCGTTGTCTTTAAAAAAATAAAAATTAACGGAATATATTTTCCACAAAACCTTATTAAGTACCTATTCCAAAATATATTGGTCTAACTTATCCTGGACAGAACAGTAAACATAGCACCGAGTAATGAATCTTAGATGATCCGAGACATCTACATATTAATACGAAGGTTAAATATATATAACGTTTAGAAAGCCGTAACTGATCCATTTCTTAATTACAACCGACCGAAATCTAAAACTGTCCAATAACTGACGCAAAACAAACAGTATCTAATAATAAACCCGTGTTAAACGAACGGACAGACGTCGTCTAATTAGTTCCGAGACCTGATATCTGACATTTCGTTTTCTTTTTGGAGTTTATCTTCTGGTTATTAATTTGCTGTGCCGCGGAAGTGTGAAGTGTGTTTGGTAAGGACGTGAAATAAATGGCTGATTTTTAAGGTGAATTAATATTATGTATTAGATTGTTAATGGAATTCTAACACTCTCTTTTTGTATCGGGTGTTAAATGATTTGATGTAATGAGTTCGATCCCCAGCCAGGATAAATCTTTGTGTGATGAACACGATTATTTGTTTTGTGTCTGAGTTTTTTTTTTGACTTGACGCTATAGTTAGCCTAGTAGGCTTTCACTACTTCACCGGACTATAGAGGCGAGCAGAGGGCTCAAGCCGTCTAGCAATTAAGTAACCCGCGCCGTAGGGCACCCCCTGTGGGGTTCGAACCTCGACTCTGGGCGATTACTGGCGGAGAGAGGGCAAGATCATAATTTTAGGGAGTTTTGTGCAACTTTCGCTCTACGTTAATGACATGACGTGGCCCCGCGTTGAGGGGTTGTGTCTGAGTGAAATTTATGTATAATATGTAAGTATTTTAACATTAAGAGAGGTAGGGCCCAGCGTTCATTCACTCAAAGAGCAGCCCGTCTGGGGAAGTGCCTCCACCTTACAGAAAATATTCCTTGATAATAACATTCATAATTTTAATGTTGTGTAACGCCAGAGCTCACCGAGGTGTGGGGAAGGGTCAGCAACACTTTTGCTGACTCTTAAAGACCGGCAACGCACCGGCGACTCCTCAGGTGTTCCGAATGTAAATAAATGGGGGGCGGTGATATTACCACCCACTTGCTCGTTTGACGCCCTCTGATATAATATAATATGTATATATATATATACAAGTAGCGAACCAAAGTAACCGACATAGCCCAAAGAATTGCCAAATTGAAGTGGCAGTGGGCAGGGCACATAGCTAGTAGAACTGACGGCCGTAGAACTGATGAGGCAGAAAAGTTCTTGGCGACCACGAACCGAAAGACGCAGCGTGGGCAGGCCCCCTACAAGATGGACCGACGATCTTGTGCGGATCGCGGGAAGCCGCTGGGTGCGGGCAGCGCAGGACCGGCTATTGTGGAGATCCTTGGGGGAGGCCTTTGTCCAGCAGTGGACGTCTTTCGGCTGATATGATGATGATATAAAAGTATGTTTATATTCAATAAGTCAATTGAAATGCTAAACAAAACACCAAACGCATTATTTTCATTCATGATTTGACCTACCTACCTAGCATAATAATCGTTGCTTAAATTAACACCTACACTAGATAACAACTAAAAGCACTTCTATAAATGTTTAATAAATTAGGAAATAAAAAACAAATAAGCTCCCAATTTGCATACTTATCTTTATGAGTATCATACTTTAAATATAAATGGGTACTAGCTTCGGACACTTTGTCCATGTTAATTAATTAGTGTCGTACCGATAGCGGTGTGTGGCGGCGACTCGATGACCAGCTGACACCATCGGATTGAATCGAATCGCTTATAAATGAGGCTGCTAACGTCATTTATAAGTATTGCTATATCAGAAAAATATAAGTCAAATAGTGTTGCTGTAATTGAATACGCCTTGTTGGAATAGCGGTCCTGGGTTCAAATCTCAGATCAAGCTTCTCTCTCTTCAAACCTCAACTAAAGTAAACTCAACCTTCATGCCCTCTAAGTGTTTATGCCCGCTTGAGTATGTTTCGCCGGACCGTCTCAACTGGGTCGTGTTGAAACCGGTAGTAGATGAACCCACTGAGTTTGTTTCGCTGGGTCTTCTCAGTTGGGGCGCATTGGATCCGGTGGTAGCATTAAAGTGCGACCGGCGTTATTAACACAAGGTCCGTCATAATAATAATACCTTTAATATAGACAGAACCATTGACAATATGTAGCAACAATATTAGACTTAAACTAGATAATTAAACGATATCTCTTGACAATAACTTGATACGGGCTAGCTAAATATCATTTCTGTAATAAAATAAATTTTATAAATGTTTTCATACAAGATGTACCTAAATATCTATGTTACTAGAAATAATATCTAATGTATACAACTATATTACTACAAACATGTTCTGACTATTTACAAGCGCTTTTTTAAAGTCTACGTGAATAAAAACCTTTTTTATTTTTATTTATTTTAAGGGTAGATATGTCGGGAACCAATATTATGTACCTAACACCTTATGTAACCATGTCTTAAGCGAATAAAGTTCTTATCTTCTTATCTTATCTAAACCTCTACATGATACTGAAGTAGAGATATTATTATTATTATCTGTGTCAGTTTACTGAATAAATGTATTTTCATTCTTTCTTTAGATGTGTAAGAGGGTCAGTTCTAAGGGATATTTGGGTCGTAAGTGTCGTCCTATTTTAATGCGCAAAGAGGGGGCTTTTCACATAAATATTGTTATGAGTAGCTTCCTAACGTGATTTTCAATAATATCAAATTCAATTTTGAGATTCATCATAATCTTAGTATCAGCCGAAAGATGTTTACAATAGCCGGTCTTGCGCTATCCACCTCTATCAGTTTCCAGGGACCCTCACCAGATCACCGGTCCATCTTAAATCTTGTGATTAAAATGTCCGGTCTCTTATAAAAAATGTATTCATTTAAAAACGGCTCCCGTTTTGACACCATAAGCGTCTCTCGGCGTTACCGGCTCCACCGTCATTAGTTAATTAAAATAATTAATTATAACAGATATCTCGTAACCCAAATAGGATTGCCCCGACTAATTTGTAACAACTAATTTGAGGAGATACCGTAGTGAGATGTCACAGGTTTGTGTGTCGAACAAGGTTGTTAAGATTTCTGAAAATTAATTTAATTAAATGGTATCTGTAAAATGACATTACAAGCTGTGTGTTGAGGGCGAAGAATATCATCACCCTATCTCATCCCGTGGGCGGCATAAAGTCGACCCGAGGGAATACCTAGCAGAGAACGGGCAGCAGCGTATTTCTGTGAACTATAACTATCAAATTACGATCGCCAACCCGTCTACCAAGCGTGGCGATTATGGCATATCTCCCCCATTCTTTGCGGAGGCTTTTGTCCAGCAGTGGACGTGTATTAGCTGAAGTGATGATTAAGATACCTGTTATATCGGGAATGAGGTCTATGATTCTTTATTGCTAACGTCTTAATAAATCTCTAGTAATTAATCGGTATTATTAATTACAGGTCAACAAAATTCACAATTCCAATAATTAAAATATCGTTAAAAATAAAATAACTAATGAGTTGACTAATACAAGTCATTGACAATAAAGTTAATAAGTAAGAATGTCAAGGAAAACAATTGACAGATAATATTTATAGTCTGTCTGTATCTATCCAATTTAAGAGTTTCTACTTTATTTTCATCCATGTAAATTATCATGGGTTGCTCTGACTTATCCTTCTCTTTACTTAACCCTCCATGATCTTGTTCCAATATCGAATTTCTCTCTGTTCTCTCTATCTTCACTGGTTATTCCCTCTTGTTATTCTCTCCAACCAATTCTCTAAAGTCTTATTGTTTAAATGTCTACGTGTCAAAGCCGTAAAGGTCAATACTCTAGATATAAGTTGATTTTTGTTGTTAAATGTGTAGATATATCATCTGTGGATGGTTCAAAATAATAAATTCCTTTCTAACCGAGTTCAATGAGGAGGATATCAATTCTACTGCATGTTTTTTCCATTATATTTGTGTATACGAATAAGCGAATTGTTAAAATTTACAAACTCCAGAGATTGTTAAACGATTTTAATAGTTATTTGATTTCCAAATCTATCTCTATTTGACGGGCCTGTTGGTGTGGTTGGTAGATACGCTGCCTTTCACGCCGGAGGTCGTGGGTTCGATTCCCACCCGGGACAAATATTTGTGTGCATGAACATGTCTGTTTGTCCTGAGTCTGGGTGTAAATTATCTATACAAGTATGTATATACAAAAAAAAAGTAGTATATGTAGTATATCAGTTGTCTGGTTTCCATAGTACAAGCTCTGCTTAGTTTGGGATCAGCTGGCCGTGTGTGAATAATGTCCCAGGATATTATTATTTATTTAAGAACACTTGTATGGGGCCATCTGGAGGTGGCATGGTTTGGATTATTGTTACTATTTCATGCAGAACCTAGTAGTATAGTAATAACATATAAGCTATAGTTTATAAAATTTTACGCGGGTATAACCTCAGGGCACTTCAAGTGATGCATAATATAAGTACACCTAGACTCGGAATTACTGTCGTCTTAATTTAAAGTGGTCCTGTCCTGTGTGACTGAACTTGCAACACGTGGGGGTCAGAATTAAAATGAGACCACCCCAAGCGTACTGCTTGTGAGGTAGTCATATCATTAACTGGCGAATGGAAAATATATGGCACAGGCTATTGATTTACTTTGATGTGTGCATGGTAATATTAATATTGCGAAGTCGTAGAGACCGCGTTTATATTGAAATGGCGAAAACAAATGCGTGCATCGGCTAATTATGCATAGCTTTATTTTATTTATTTAATAATTAATGCACTAACAAAAAAAAACTATAAAAAGAAGAAAAAGATTGCACAAAGCTACTGCTTTATTCAATAAAAATCTATTCCAGATCGCGAAAGATCCGCAAAAGTAGAAACTAATTAGAAAATAACATAGCGTATACAGATTTATATATATATAGTACATACTATCAATACATAAAATCAATACATAAATAGATATGAGGTAGATATATATATAAACTAAATTTTATATATAGTATACAAACACAATGTATACAATTATCAGAATGAAGTCGAGACATAGTGTTCTTTTTTGGATCATCATCATCATCATATCAGCCGAAAGACGTCCACTGCTGGACAAAGGCCTCCCCCAAAGATCTCGACAATTGCTGGTCTTGCTCTATTCGCATCCTGCAGTTTCCAGCGACCCGCACAAGATCATCGGCCCATCTTGTGGGGGTCTTCTTCTTTTTGGATAAAGTGATGTTATTAATATTCCAGATGTTAGGCGGAAGAGAATTCCGCAACCTGACCCATGTTCCGTGTAAGATGAGGAGTAAAGATATAGGTAATCCCTATTATTTTCCATTCTTTGGTTGTCTGGAAGAGATCACATTTTAGTGATAAGACCGCCAATTGTATACTTTTTATTTACATGCTCCTGTAATGTAAGATCTTAATATTGGTGTACAATAAAGAGTTAATCTATCTATCTATCTAATCTTTGTGTGATGAGGTGTATTTTATCTATAATATGCTTGTATATTTATCAAATGTCTGGCTGCCATAGTACTAGCTCCGCCTAGTTTGGGGTTCGATGGCAATGTGTTAGTTTGGGGTTCGATGGCAATGTGTTAGTTTGGGGTTCGATGGCAATGTGTTAGTTTGGGGTTCGATGGCAATGTGTTAGTTTGGGGTTCGATGGCAATGTGTTAGTTTGGGGTTCGATGGCAATGTGTTAGTTTGGGGTTCGATGGCAATGTGTTAGTTTGGGGTTCGATGGCAATGTGTTAGTTTTCTCAGGACAGTTATTTATTAATTTACGTCATTATTTAAAGTATTTTAAATAGTACTTACGTACGAGTGCATAAATAAAAAATATCCTGGGACATTATTCACACACGGCCATCTGATCCCAATCTAAGCAGAGCTTGTACTATGGAAACCAGATAACCGTTATACTAATTTTCTTTTTTAAATACATATATACACTATATAGATAATTACACCCCGACTCAGGACATGCACACAAATATCTGTGATGGGTGGGAATTGAACCCACGACCTGCGTCGTGAAAGGCAAGCATTTACCAACCACACCAACCAGTTTTCCAGATAAAATGAAAATCTATGAATTACCAAATATATTTTCATAAATCTGAAAGTATTTGAAGTGCTATAAGCCAATTTTCAATATTTTCCTATTCATAACCGAAATATCTGCAAAAATCTGAAAAGATTCTTTTTTCTACTACTTTCACGCGTACCCTCCTAATACGTTTGGGCAAAAACGCTACAAATTTTCCCAACACACGTGGCCAGTACCCGCGTGCGTCCAATGGACACCACTTCTCAGTTGGCATTTCGACATTTCCAATCTTGTTGAAGATTGATCCGTATTATTATTAGTTTAAAACTCAATTTCGCAGAGAAGTAAGTAGTTCATATGCGATCGTCGAAATTGAGCGAAGATTGCTTTATGGGTTTATCATGACTCGATATATCACGGGGTTCACTTTGATACCATTATGGAACTTTTGGATGAAATATCCGCGTGACATCGGCGTGTTATGAGATGGTATATGTGAGATTTAAAGCTTTAGTTTTATAAGTTATTTTATTTGTATAAGTAATTATTTGACTGCACGTGTAGCGCAGCGGTTAGGACAGTCGCCTCGCTGCTTCGTGTTGTGTTCGAGTCCCGCGCCGGACAACTATTTGTGTGACCCATAAAGAGTTGTTCTGAGTCTGAATGTAATTTGTGTCCGTCTATTATAATTTTGTAAAGTACCCCGTGACACAGGGATTAGATTCACTAGTGCGAGCGTTGTCTGTACTATGGCAGCTTATATACATACATATTATATATAAATTACACCCAGACACCGAACCCAGGTATGGATGGAACCCAGGACCTCCAGCTCAGCAATCAGGGTCAACTACCCACTAGACCAACAGGTCAGTCAAGCACAAAAGATATTATTTGAATAGTACCTACCCCCGGTGTAATTTTAGGTTCAATATATTTATGTTTAAGGTGTTTAAGAGTCTAATGAAAAATACATTCACAATTAGTTCGTATTTTGCGTATTGTTTTTATTTGTATCAAGCAAACGAGCAAGCGGGTTACCTGATGGTAAGTGATCACCGCCGCCTGTGTACATACGCCAGCACATCCAGCTACACCAATCTCTCAAATTTCTTTTATCGATTTTCAACTTTATCACATAAGCATAAGGTTCACTTTCAATTGGGGAAATTGGACATATTGGGGTTGCTTATGTGCTGGCGTCTGTACACTCGCAATACCAGAGGGACAGCTAGAGCGTTGCCAGCTTTTAAGAATGGAATATGCTCGCTTCTTGGAGGGCGTCATGTCATACTGGATCAAAAAGACCTCCGTAGTTAAAATTAGTCCTCACGTTATTTACAGGGCACCCTGTAATGGCATGTAGGTTGCAAGTCACACGTTAAAGTACACAATGACTGACCCAAACAAAACGTAGGTATAAGAGATAAATAACTCATCTTACGATCTTCATAATGATATCCTGGGACATTATTTACACACGGCCACCTGATCCCAAACTAAACAGAGCTTGTACCATGAAAACAAAATAACTGATATACTACACATAATATTTTTCTTCTGTAAATACATACTTATATAGATAACTAGCGGCCCGGTACGTGCTTCGCTACGTATAAGGCATAGTAATAAAAAAAAATATTATTAAGTTCATTTATTCAAACAAAAAAATATTAAAAAATTGCTAAAAGATGTTGAAACTTTTTCAAAATTATTTTTAAATTTTCTCTACGTACAAACCTTTCCTGGACTTCCACGAATAATTCAAGAACAAAATTAGCCAAATCGGTAAAGGCGTTGTTGAGTTATAACATTACAACGAAAAGTGGCATTGATTTTTATATATATAGATAGATTTACACTCAGACTCGGGACAAACAGACATGTTCATGCACACACTCCGGCGTGAAAAGCAAGCATTCGCCAACCACGCCAACAGGCCCGATACGGCAATAATTCGACATTGTTTTATAGTTTGCTCAAAAAACTGCAAATCGCCGCTTGACTTTCCCGCAACGGCCATGAAGGCTTTGAGTCGTGTGTAACGCGGCCATTCCACCTGGGGCCGGGTCGTGCCAATGGCTTTATTATCCGGAACACCCGGGTAAGCTGTGCCATTAGGTTTATGGGCCACCTGTACGGTAATATTCGATTGTAACGGGTGCTGCTTTCTTTTGGTAAGTAAAAAGGTAAGTGAAGAGCACAGTATTTTTTTACGCATAAGCGGGGGACAGGGGTTGTAGGTAGATCCCACGGTACAGAATGGGTTGCGTTACATAAATTATTATAATTTATATACAGATTGTAACTAAAGAGGCCCTGCCCAATGAAATAGATTTTTACTTATATGGCCTCTTTACAAGAATAATGTGGTATTTCTTAAACCACAACTTTACACACATTATAAACATTGAAATGTTTATAAATTCTCAAATATTGATAATTTTAACGTGGAAAAACAATTAAATTATTGCATATATTAATGATCTTTATAAAAATAAGAAAAAAAAACAGTTTAATATCAAATAGGTAAAATAAACTGGTTTAAAAAAAACACAGAATCACATGTCACGTTTTTAATGAAAATATGTCACAAAATGCTTGTAACATATTAATATATCACATTGAAGATGTTAAATATAGGTGTAAGGCTATGTAATAAGTTAAATAAAACACACTTTCAAAATAAAGATATTGTATTTTTAAAAATACAAATTTACCAAAACAATGGTTTTTAAACATCATGAAATTAGTTTAAGGCACAATTATCAACATGAGATCACAATCAATCACATAGAGTACTAAGTACTCGCTTTTATTAAAATTATTAACTAACAAATTACTTCAAATATTAAAAAAAAACAAAAATTGAACTGCTTAAAATTATATAATAGTCATAAATGACTTCTAATACAATTATGGCACCGAGTTTTATAGTACCTAAACCATTCTTTTGCTAAATATATATTTTTTTAAATACAAATTTACCAAAACAATGGTTTAGTTACACCATAAAATTAGTTTAAGGCACAATTATCAACATGAGATCACAATCAATCACATAGAGTACTAAGTACTCGCTTTTATTAAAATTATAAACTAACAAATTACTTCAAATATTTAAAAAAAGCAAAAATTTAACTGCTTAAAATTATATAATAGTCATAAATGACTTCTAATACAATTATGGCACCGAGTTTTATAGTACCTAAACCATTCTTTGTCTAAATATATATTTTTTTAAATACAAATTTACCAAAACAATGGTTTAGTTACACCATAAAATTAGTTTAAGGCACAAAAATCAACATGAGATCACAATCAATCACAAAGAGTACTAAGTACTCGCTTTTATTAAAATTAATAACTAAAAAATTACTTCAAATATAAAGAAAAAATATAAAAATTAAATGCTTAAAGTTATATAATAGTCGTAAATGACTTCTAACACAATTATGGCACTGAGTGTTATTGTGCTTATTAGAAATTCTAAATAGGAACATTGCCATTACTCTACTCTTCATAATCATAGAATCAAAAAATCTCTTAAGACCAATAAAACACAATGTCTAAAAAAATACAATTCAAAAAATCTTTATACTTAATCAGTCTTATCACAAGGATTCGTAAAATGGCTTGTGGTATCTAGGAATGAGGTTTTTATTGACCAAATCCATGAGATCAGTTTTTTTTCTCTCGGCTAGTCCAGGTTTCTGAAGATAGGCTTTTTGCAAATGTAAATTAATGCTTTGGTTATTATGATTTCGCTTTTTCTTCACCACTATAGCTTTCTTGAATAATTCATCAGCGTACGATTCTTTGAAAAATATGGCATCGGGATCAGACCTTTGAACTTTTATTATCGTTAGTGCAGCCAGTTTTACAGTAATATTGTCTTCATCTTTCGTTATAGCAAAGTTCATTTGAGTGCATATACTTTTCCAATCAAAAAAATCATCGAAACACATTTCATTAACATGAAATGGCTCACTTGTTTTCCTTGCCGCCTTTATAGCCCCGATAAATGCGTCAGGTGTATACAAGGGTCCTGATTTCAGTTGCCTTTTAACTTCTCTCTCGATTTGAGAGTGAGCTGAATCCCCCTCGTTTTGCGTATGACCTTTAATGAGGTATTTGTGTGTGATTGAATTGAGATTTGGCAGAGTTTTGACTGCGTAAGTGTACATAGAGATCATATACTTATTTTTCTGCTGCCCGGCACAATTATCCGAATAAAAGACAACATCGAGGTCTTTAGCTGTTGCAGAAATTTTCTCCAGATATTTGTAAACGCAGGTACCAATTTCGTTGACACCTCTATTGGCATTAGACTCATCCCATACGTAACTCTCAACTGAATTAGTTTGTAAGTTATAAATAGTTAAATTAAGTACATTTAATTTGGACTTATAGTAGAAAACTGAGACGTCTCCTTTGGGGCATTGGAACACTGCTTGAAGATCATAGACCGCTACTAAAATATTTTTATTGTTCTTATCTTTTTCTTTTTCAATACGCGACAAATTCTTTTCTTTAATATGTAATTCATAATCTTGCTTCTTAGATTCTTTCTCTTCGTTCGGGCTGTTTTTATAGGCTTCACATACATCGCATAGATCTTTTTTAGGAGTGAAAAACGAAATGTTAAAATCTTGTGTGAAAATACGATAAAACGTAATGTAATGTAATAATTTTGAGTTTTGCATTTTTCCACATAATCTCTATGAAGATCTGTGACTGCTTTGCTACCATCAATATAGTGTCGTCTTGAGTTAGCTCTGATGTAGTGTGACTCAATCTTTGGTATAGACTCAATAAACAATTTGATGTAATTTTTAATGCTTTCGTTCACTGAATGATGATTTGAATGAGTACCTCGGTTATCTTTCATGAAAGAAATATTAGTGTTGCCATTTTTCTTTTTCAAAGCTGTTTCTATTGGTCGATTATTAATCCCCAAAGTGTTTTTGAAGAATAATTTACAAACTCTTGTTTTTTCACCAGAAATAGTCAGAAAGAAAGCATTGTTGTTGTTTCGAATACATGCCACATTTCCATCTGAATCAACTTTAACGTAACGTTGTTTTGGGATGACTATGTCTACACTAGTAGCTATAAATGTCCATTGTTTTTCTATTGCACCTAAGTTCCAGTAATCATTTAAAATGGTCTGTCTTTGCTCCTCTGTAAATTTAGAGCCGCATTTAAATTTACAGTTGTCTTTACAAGCAGGTTTCAATTCACGACTTGGTATGTTTTTTTTGATTTGGTAGATTGATAAGGCTTCCCACTATTTCTGAGTCGTTTAGCTACATTAACTTTCCAGTTTGCTTCATTTAATTTTCTTTTTTTACCAGTTTTAGTTGGACTACAATTATAGACTATTGGAATTGCAGCATTCTCGTTACTTACGTTTTCAAACGGAAAATAGTCGCTGTTCTCTGTCACTCCGAGATCGTAGTATACCATTGCAGCTTTTGTGTTTACAGATGAATGTGGTTCTTCTGATTCCATATTAGATGTTAAAAAATGTTGATAATCCAAAATGTTATTACAGTTAGTAGTGACATCTTGTTCCATGTCATTATCAGAAGAACATTCAGCATGTCTTGTTTGTTGTACTACATAATCAGGATCCTTTACTGAGTCATCGCTGTCTGAAACATTAAAATTGCAATACATTTTTGAAGTGTAGAAGTTTAGATATCTAAACCTATTCTCACAAAACTCAAAGACAAAAACTAAAAAGGGCTGCTTCTTGTATTATAAAATTGAGGTGAATAAAAACAAACACATTGTTTACTTACAGTTTCTAAAGCGAAAATTTGCAATTATACAGGTTTGTGTTGATTAATATAATTAACAGTTTTCGTAGCCCTTTATATAAATGGTTATTAATTAAACAAATACACTCCTACACTCAAAATTTAAACTAACTTACTATGATATATTGATGGACCACTGCTTGAAGAACTGCTAGAATTTGAAGAACTGCTTGAACTAGAGGAACTGCTGCTACTAGTTGAATTACTAGTATATAGTAGTATCCCTAAAACGATTTATCAACATCATCGTTACAATCAAATATATCACACAGGAAAGTTCTGACTTTTTCATCAATAATGTGACAATATAAATTATCTCATTCTCAATGCACACGAGTTTTACAACAAAAACGAGTTAAATAACAATATCACACTATAAAAGTTAAAATAAATAACAAATAGAAACATACCTTTGCACTAAAAACGTGGTATACTCGTGATGTCACGTTTTTTGTGAAAAGCGGGAGAAATTCACTCGTCGCGCGTGCGGGACTAACTGACGCGTCGCGTTGTCGAAGTCAAGCGCCACACCGAAAGAGACAACGTGACAAGGCCATTTGCCGCGGCCGTGCCATCTCTTTCACTCATAACTTCTCGAATATTCACTTTAAAAATGCCGCGTTTTTGTAGAAAATAAAATTCGACATCGCGGTTTTGAATATCAAATAATAAAAAAATCACGTTTGATGAGATGTCACGTTATTCTTGTAAAGAAGCGATATATATCCTGGGACATTATTTACACACGGCCATCTGATCCCAAACTAACCAAAACTTGTACTATGGAAACCAGATAACTGATATAGGTTTTCTTTGTAAATACAATATACTTATATAGATAATTTACATCCAGACTCAGAACAAACAGACATATTCATGCACAAAAATAGTTGTCCTGGGTGGTAATCGAACCCACGAACCACGGCGTGAAAAGCAGCGTATCTACCTACCAACCACGCCAACGTGCCCTATATAAATTTGGATTGGATCTTTATAAAAATGGGGGGCAATATCTGTGTTACGTAACTGACGGATAGACTTGGTTATCCATTAAAGTTTCCTTTAATAAGATATTTACCTATTTGTTTGTGTTACTTATATTCATTACATCTTCTCGTACCAAATGCCACAATGTCTCAAGTCAAATATCTTCGAATCATTTGTCTGGTTACCATAGTACAGGCTCTGCCTATTTTGGGATCAGTAAGCAGTGTGTTAGTTGAACAAAGATGTTTATAATTATATTATTTATTTATCAAATTTGCTAACAGTGTTAAAGCCGTTTAGGATGGATTACGCCAAAGAATCAGACCTACATATACTACACTCGCGAGCAACCAAATCGACTCAAGCCTTGTCGGCGCACACATACATTGATACAACTAAAATCATGAATGGAAATTATTAAAATGATATGTCATTCGAAAGCTTAAGATGTCAGCTTTAATTTGATATCATTATCATTGAAATCCATCCATCACTTTTGAAATAAATGATGTCTGAATGCAAGAGTAGGAAAAACGGGAATTTAGGAAAAAGGGTATGTGTCTCGTATTTGACAAATTAAACAAAAAAAATTAAAAATAAAATTATTTTATTTAAATCAGTATTTCGTATTGCCCCCTCTAGCCCTAATTACATCCCGCAGTCTGTTTTTCATGGACCTTATCAATTTTTTGACATTTTCTTGAGGAATGCCGTCCCACTCCTCTAATAATGCTGTCTTTAGCTCGTCTACGCTTGAAGGGACTGGATTTCTGGCCCGAACTCTTCTTTTAAGCTCGTCCCATAAGTGCTCGATGGGATTCATGTCAGGACTGAGCGCAGGCCAGTCCATCGTGCGTAATTCGACCTCTTGCAGAAACTGTCGAGTGACTCGTGCCGTGTGGCAGCGGGCATTGTCGTGCATTAACACGAAGTCTTCACCGACAAACCCTGCGTAGGGCACAACATGATCCAGTAGAATGTCGGTGATGTACCGATCAGCTGTTAGCCCGCCTCCTCGGCCGCCCCCAGGCACGAAAACAAGTTCGGTTTTTCCCTCTAAAGAGATACCAGCCCACATCATGCAGGAACCGCCGCCATATGCCACTGTTTCAGCGAAACAACATTGGGCAAATCGTTCTCCCGGACGCCTGTAGACTCGGCCTCTCCTGTCACTGCCATGCAGACACATTCTGCACTCATCAGTAAACAGGACCGATCGCCATTGCGCAACGCTCCAATTGAGATGCTCTCGAGCAAATTGAAGGCGCGCTTGTCGGTGGCCTGCAGTCAACTTAGGGCCCGTCGCAGGTCTTTTTGGCGTCAAGTTGGCTTCCTTCAAGCGTCTTCTCACTGTCCACTCGCTGACAGCCACTTGTCGTACACGTCTCAGTTCTTGCTGCACATCAACGCCCGTAAGGTGTCGATTGCGCAGCGAGGTTGAGACAATGAAGCGGTCGTCTCTCTCTGAAGTGCACCGGTGGCGGCTCGTTCTTGGTCTCCGATTGAAGGCACCAGTCTCTTGGAACCGTCTGTATACTCGGGATACAGAAGACTGGCTCAAGTGGAGCTGGGCAGCGATTGCTCGCTGACTTAACCCTTGTTGCAACAAGGCAACAACTTGAGCGGCTTCTTCTGGTGTGGTATCCATGGGTTAGCGAAAACAAGGAATGCAATTTACGGAGATGTGTACCGGTCAACCTGTAACAAGCAACTGATAAGATAAACCGGAAGTGGGGGGTTTTATAGCGGGAGCAGGTAGCGCAAGTCGTGGATTCCTAAAGAGGTAATTTACGCTGACGGCCAATTAAAATGTGTCAATAAATCAGCGCTTAGTTTTTTTTAAGGTATTGATGTTAATTGAAAGCCTAATTCTTCAGCTTTCGAATGACATATCACTTTTGTAATTACCATTTATCGTTTTAGGAAAATCAATGTATATGTGCGCCGTCTAGGCTTGAGTCGATTTGGTTGCTCGCGAGTGTAGACAAATATTTCCAAATATGGATAGATAAACCGACATGTATAAAATAATGTATTCATTCTAAATAGCAATAATAATATTGGCACTCATTCTCCTATCTACCGAATGTGAAAAGGTTTTAAGTGTTAAAGGTTTTGCAATGCCATCCAAAATTATATTGATATTTTCAATTGTTCTTTTGTCTCACTTAAGCATAAACTGAAAATATTATTGTAGTATTTTTGCTAATCTAACTATAGGTAATAGTTTTGTTTAAACTTAGAATAAGTACTTACCCCTTAAGATAAGTTAAGGTTTTGTCTACTTATGCAAGCTGTGTCTACATCAGAGTAGGGTATAGACTTTATTTTTTAATAAATCGATGTTGTCTTATCCAATATAGTCTATATTCAGTTTTGTAGACCAATAAACGAAAAAATTAATAATAGAAAAAATAGAGCATAAAGAAGTAACGAACACATTATTTTATACATGTTGTTTATCTATCTATGTCGGTGTTACCTGCTTATTCTATTCGGTTCTTACATTTATAAAGCCATGTTGAATTGCATATGAATATTATTATATCTATTTTATATTTCTAGAATTAGTATTAAATTAATTATTCCATTTCAATTAAATGCATACAAATAATTTCATCCAGTAATGAAACAAATTAAAATCGTGTCGCTACTCGTCCCATCGGATCATGAGAGTGATAGAATAAAAAGTGCCTCGTTTGCGCACTTGCTTGCTTGTGCACTATATTATGTCCCGCGTAAATGGCTAGTCTCCATTGAGACTGAGCGCCGTGGCCGAAATTCTACCAGGAATATATTATCAAGTGTTTTTGTTGAGGCATGGATTTACATATATATCATCATCATGTCAGCCAAAGTACGTCCACTGCTGGGCAAAAGCCTTGGCAGACGGGCTGGCGATCGCAGTTTGATGGTCATAGTTCACAGAAAAACGCTACTGCCCGTTCTCTGGTAGGTATTCCCTCGGTCGATTTCGACGCCCCCCACGTGTTGATATGGAGTGATGATATTCGATGCCATCTTTATATAATAATAATAAATAATATCTAGGGACAATGTCACACAGATCATCCTAGCCCCAAACTAAGCAAAGCTTGTACTATGGGTACCAGGCGACGATATACATACTTATATAGATAGATAATTTTTTTTTGTGTGGGTAGTTGACAAGTGTACATCATAATTTTTTCTCTCCACTTATTTTTATTCAAATTAATTATAATCTATAAATATTTTTGAAGTTAAATGTTTAAAAATAGAAGCTAGTTGAGTGTACCTACCGGTCAAGTGTTTTTATCATAGTCACATCCAACTAAGCACCAATAAACAACTTTATAACCACATTGATTCACAATGGACCATATCAAGGGCACTATGGAGCAGATGAAGAAGATGTTTGAGACCAAGATGGCCGAATTTGCATCACAGCTTGAGAAGTCTCCAAGTTCTCCACTCACAGGCCTTGCAGCAGAATTTTCAGCCTTCCGGACCATGGTTTTTGAATTGCTTAAAAATCTACAGCTGCAGGTCGATAACATTGAGATCCAAGCCCGTGCCATAGACCGTCTGGAGATGCAGCGGAGACGGAAGATCCTGTTGCTTCATGGGGTGGCCGAAGACAAGACAGAAGACACCGTGCAAGTGGTCACAAACATTATTAAAGACCATTTAAAAATCGGTGACTTTCCTCCGGGTGGCATCAAGCGGTGCCATAGACTTGGAAAACCTTCAAGTCCGACTAGACCACGCCCAATTCTCTTCAAGTTGGCTGAAGTTGGAACCCGGGACAAAATCTGGTTCGCCAAGTCTCAACTTAAAGGCTCCGGCATAACCTTATCAGAATTCCTGACCAAAGCCAGACACGATACCTTCATGCTCGCTCGCGAACGCCTTGGAATCCAAAATACTTTCACACAATCGGGAAATGTATACGTAATGTCCAATAAAACGCGCCATAAAGTTCAATTTCTCGGCGATTTGGATAAGTTTTTAACTCAAGAAACTGAAAAGTCAGTTCCTGCACAACCAGCACCGCCGAAGGCTACTACAACCTCAGCGAGGACCAGCAAACGCACCGCCAAGACCAAATGAATTTGTTATCATTGTGATTGATATGATAACACTGGGTGATACATAAGTATTGGTTTGTTTTATCTATGTCTACTGCATGTATACCCTCTTTCACTTATACTACTTTTATTTTTCTTACAATATCGGAGGTTTATCGTAAACAAACAACTATCACTGTCACCAAAGCAAGAGTATCAAATCAAAATAAAACATTTTGATTTGATACTCTTGCTAAATATGTACGTTCTAATTTTGTAGGGGAAGGGTGCCTTAGGACGGAGTACCTACAGCATTGTTTTTGAAATAATCGTTTCTTATTTATGTAGCTTTTAAATTTCGTTTAGTTTTTATGTATAGTATTGTTTAACTGATTCGTTGCCCTGACTTTGAGACTCTGTGTGCCCAAATCACATGCTTGAATACCCCATATTATTGAGTGTTGTTTTATTTTATTTCAGTTATTATTTTTTATGTTTTTTCACCTGATACTCAGTGGCAAAACTATATCTTTTGATGTTGTTATTTGGGACAGTCGCATCACCACTTCGTGTCCTGGGTTCGGTTCCCGCACACGAAAACTATTCGTGCGACTAATATATATATATTTTTTTTGTTGTTTACTTTATTCGTCAGCTATGTTTAAATGTAATAAAAAAAAAACTTTTTAGACCTGTTTCCCAGCACTTGATTTTTCTAATATAGGTACTATCTATCTAACTATGTATCACCCAGTGTTGCCAGTGCGTCCCAGTTCCCTTCTTTTTGGGGATTTTCTTTTTGCGTTTTAGTTTAGTTGTTTATTTACTTTCTATGTAAACACTCAACCGGTGGGTGGACTTGAATTTTTTTTTTTTTTTTAAGTTTTTTTTCTCTTATTTATTTTTTATATTTATATATTTATTTTATTAATATTTATTTAAAATCACCATGTCTGAAAGTGATGATAGTAGCGAATATCAAGACTGTATTTCTTCGTCTAGCGATGACCTGAGCTTTTGCAGTATTCCATCTATATCGGAAATTCTTGAAATGCAGTTTTCTGGTGTCTCTCGGAACTTTAATGTGATTCATATCAACGCGCAGAGTATTCCGGCTCATTTTCCTGATATGCTGGTTTCTTTTGACTGTAAGAACGTCCATGCCATACTCATTTCCGAATCATGGCTAAAGCCATGCCTACCCTCTGCTTCGTATGTTCTTCCCGGATTCCAATTAATCAGAAATGATCGGACTGGCAGTGGCGGTGGTGGTGTTGCTATATACTTGCGTAATAACATTCCTTTCTCTGTCATCAACGTATCAGCACAACCTCCGCCCCCAAATGCAGGTGAACATCTTTTCATCGAAGTAGAGGTAAATCACGCGAAATTACTCTTAGGCGTTTACTACTGTCCTTCAATGCGCATTGATTTCTTCTCCTCATTGGAAAATCTTCTTGAAAACTTAGTACCTTCTTACAGTCACACGATAGTCATGGGTGACTTCAATACCTGCTTATTAAAAAAAGACTTCCGAGCATCGAAGCTAGAATATCTCGTAGAAGCCAATAATCTTAACATCCTACCTCTGAATGCCACCCATAATTTTCCTAACTGCAATCCATCCCTCCTTGACCTCATCTTCGTTTCTTCCATGGAACACGTCTCTAAGCATGGTCAGTGCTCAGCGGACGCATTTTCATACCATGACCTTATTTTCCTGTCCTATAAATTTCGCCCCGTTAAGGCAAAACCTAAAATCCTAATGCAGCGTAATTTTGGTGGAATGGACCTCACTAAACTGCGGGAAGATGCTGGTAGTATTGACTGGGCTCCTCTACTTGATAGTGACTCGATGGACAACAAACTACATCATTTTAATACCAAACTTGTCCAATTATATGATGTGCATGCTCCGATTCGCGCCGTCAAAATGAAGCACCTTCCATCACCCTGGCTAACAGAAGAAATTAAAATCCTAATAAACAAAAAAGTAATAGCCAAATCAAAACTAAAATCTCGACCCAATGACAGTAACAAACAGAAGTACATAGACATTAGGAATCGCTGCAATAAAGTATGTAGGAAAGCGCAACGCCAGCATATTCATGAATCTGTACAGAACGGAGATCCAGCTCGGGTCTGGAAATTTCTTCAATCAATGGGGGTTGGTAGACAACGCCAAACTGGTATTCCCAAAGATATAGATATTAACGAACTAAATAAACATTTCTCGACTTCGTCCAATTTCGATGGGACTATCAAAGCTACCACGCTACGTCACCTTTCTTCTCTGCCTACCCCTAACTATCCCGCATTTGTCTTTAGTCAATTTTCCGCTTGTGATGTTGAGAAGAGTGTACTATCTATAACATCCAACTCTGTTGGATGTGACTATATCAGCCGTAATATGATAATTCCTATCCTCGTTGAAATCCTACCTATTCTGTGTCATATCCTTAATTTTTCCATATCCACTAGCGTCTTTCCATCCACTTGGAAAGATGCTCAAATTACTCCTCTGCCCAAGAAACCAAACCCAGCATCCTTTTCAGAATTTCGGCCCATTTCCATACTTCCTTTTCTCTCCAAAGTCCTAGAACGCCTAATCCACAACCAACTGAATTCCTACCTTTGTTCTAATAACCTCCTACCAATCCGGATTCCGTCCCGGTCACAGTACCACCACAGCTCTAGTCAATATTACGGATGATATCAGGCAAGGTATGGAGTGTGGAAAATTAACGGTACTAGCGTTGCTTGATTTTAGCAATGCATTTAATACCGTTGATTTTGATATTCTTCTTGGCATACTACGCTCTCTTAACATATCTCCTACGGCAATTGACTGGTTTCGCAGTTACCTGGATGGTCGCCGGCAACGTATTCGCATTGATAATACTATGTCATCCTGGTGCAGTACGACCGCTGGCGTGCCTCAGGGTGGCGTTCTGTCTCCGCTACTATTTTCAATATTTATTAATTCTATTTCCTGTCAGTTAGATTCTTCCTACCACCTTTATGCAGACGACCTCCAAGTATACACACAAGCTTCATTAGAAACCATCTCAAATGGTGTGGCTATAGTAAATAAGGACTTGGAACATATTTCTTATTGGAGCAAAGCCTATGGACTTCACGTAAACCCATCAAAAAGTCAGGTAATTGTTATTGGCAGTCCGCGAAAAATCACCTCACTTGACTGGTCGCAACTTCCACCAGTAGTTTTTGACAATACTGTTATACCGTACAGTACCACAGTGAGAAACTTGGGGATCTATTTTGACACATCTCTTTCTTGGGGTCCTCAACTGCAACAGGCAAGCCGCAGGTTATATGCAACTGCAGGAGTACTGCGTAGACTGCGGAACTTTCTCCCTACCACCACTAAAATTGCGCTTGCTCAATCCCTCCTTCTCCCAGTACTCGACTACGCAGATGCCAGCTATCTAGATCTCACGGAAGACAAACTTGATAAACTTGAGCGTCTCCAAAACTTCTGCATAAGATTCATATTTGGCCTACGCAAATATGATCATGTATCCGAATTCCGTAAAAAACTCAAGTGGCTCCCTATAAGACTCCGCCGAAATACTCATATTCTCTCCCTGCTTTACAATATTTTGTTCAATCCCGCTAGTCCCCACTATCTTAAGTAAAGATTTGAGTTCCTATGTGATTCACATTTGAGGCCCTTAAGATCATCGGAGAATCTGCAACTTAGAATACCGGGACATTCCACAGATTTCCTCGATAAATCATTTACGGTTCAAGCAGCTCGTCTGTGGAATGCCCTGCCATTGCCTATAAAACGCGCTCAGACTATTACCACTTTTAAAAATTCAGTAAAGAATCATTACCTGTCTCTTTAGATCATAAACCTGCTACTGTTTCTTTTCTTTTTATTATTATTCTCAAATCCTTACATTTGGTGTACCTTTTATTATTTATTTATAGTATGAATATTTATATATATTATAATATATTATTATTTATGTATTTTATTAACATATATATTTATATTTATATATATATATTTAGTCTATGTATTTGAGTATCTATTTAAATCGCATTTAAAGTTATTTTACAGTACATTGCTAGCCACTTTTCTCAATTGCTAATCTAGTCCATCCAACGGTTGTCTGGAAGAAATCGCTCTTATGCGATAAGACCGCCAATTGTACATACATTGAAACTATGTCTATACTTACATCTAAATTTTATTCTGTGATGTGCAATAAAGTGTACCTATCTATCTATCTATAAATACTTAAATACATAGAAAACATCCATGACTCAGAAACACCAGCTTCGTAGGCAGGAGCAGTACCAACTAGGCTACGGTCACCGTCATATAGATAGATAATAATACTATTAATTACAGGATATTTTAAATGTGGATTTTTCACAACTAAGTTGGTAACAGAGAAAAAAAATGCTGTGCTCTACTTCTTTCAAAAATATGTTATTACTAACTGCGCCCCGCGGTTTTACCCGCGTTAAATTTTATAAATTATCACAGCGCCTCCCCTGTAGGTGATCGCGTGATAATATGTAGCCTATATGTTGACCCGACCTCTTAGTAATATTCATGCAAAATTTGAGCAATGCAAATCCATGGAGTACTTTTAGAGTCTAGCCCGGACATACATACAGACAAACAGACATACAATTCATAAAACTATATTTTTGGCTTCGATATTGATTGTAGATCACGGCAACGGTATCCTTTTTAAAAAATAATCAATGTACAGTTTTGACTTTTTTACGATTTTATTATATGTATAGATAAACTCAAATAACAAGTTGTATATACTACAAGAGCAGTGACATAGTTGGTGCTAAGCCCTAAATGCGCAAACACTTCACTGAACTCCTTCAGTTGGAGGGCCATGAAAATTTCACCGGCGCGCGTTACAGGTGGGCGGTAAATACCGGAGCGGACCGGGTAATGCGGTGAACTGCCTCACTGCCCCAACTGCGGCCAGATATTTTACTGTACTTATATAGACGGGTCTGTTGGCGTGGTAGGTAGATACGCTGCCTTTCACGCCGGAGGTCGTGGGTTCGATTCCCACCCGGGACAAATATTTGTGTGCATGAACATGTCTGTTTGTCCTGAGTATGGGTGTAAATCTATACATATAATAAAATCGTAGGAAAGTCAAAACTGTACATTGAATATTTTTTATAAAGGATACTTGGGGCGTGATCTACAATCGATTTCGTATCCAAAAATATAGTATTTAAAATTTTTGTCTGTTTGTCTGTATGTATGTCCGGTCTAAACTTAAAAAGTACTGCATGGATTTACTTAAAATTTTGCATGAATATTACTTAGACTTCGGGTCAACATATAGGCTACGTATTATCACGCTATCACTTACGGGGGAGGAGCTATGACAATTTATAAAATTTAACGCGGGTAAACCCGCGGGGCACAGCTAGTTTACATTAAAATAAAAAAAGTTTATTCTGGTCTTTGTCTCATAAATGAGTAGTCATCTCAAGATAATAATGAAACACGGGTCTGTTGGCGTGGTTCGCAAATGCTCGCTTTTCACGCCGGAGGTCGTGAGTTCGATTCGCACCCGGGACAAATATTTGTGCGCATGAACATGTCTGTTTGTCCTGTACTGAGTATGGGTATAAATCTATATATATAAAATCAATGCCACTTTTCGTTGTAATGTTATAACTCAACAACGCCTTTACCGATTTGGCTAATTTTGGCCTTGAATTATATTCGTGGAAGTCCAGGGAAGGTTAGTACGTAGAGAAAATTTAAAAAACGTCTTGATAATGTGTAAAATCAACATCTTATAGCAATTTAAAATATTTTTTGTTTGAATAAATGAACTTAATAATCATTTTTTTTATTACTAAGTATGCCTCAAACGTAGCGAAGCACGTACCGGGCCGCTAGTTATCTATATAAGTATGTATTTACAAAAGAAAAATAGTATATGTAGTATATCAGTTATCTGGTTTCCATAGTACAAACTCTGCTTAGTTTGGGATCATATGACCGTGTGTGAATAATGTCTCAGGATATTATTTCATCCCGCTTTCTTGTTATAATTTACATTACAATACAAAGTTTTCTTTAGGTCTTTGTCTCATAAATGAGTAGTCATCTCAAGATAATAATGAACGACAAGCCTATTATCGTGGTTGGCAAATGCTTGCTTTTCACGCCGGAGGTCGTGGGTTCGATTCCCACTCAGGACAGATATTTGTGTGCATGAATATGTCTGTTTGTCCTGTGTCTGGTGTATATCTAGATAAGTATGTATTTACAAGGGAAAAGTAGTATATGCTCTAAGCTCTGATTTCCAATCAGATGGCCGTCTGTAAAATAATGTCCCACGATATTATATTCTTATTATTCTAGTGGTCTTTGTCTCATAAATTGGTAGTCATCTCAAGATAATAATACAAAACGTTTTTACACCCCTAAGTAGTACATATTATAATTTAAATATTTTTTAGTTTTGATGTGAAACATCTATAGCCGCACGTAAAACAGATTTCTGGCGTGCCGTGACGCATGCGCAATGGACTTTTTATTTTATCATTATGACACAATATTTAGTTCCTATCACAATATGTTCTTTTTATTTACAAAATAATGTCGATGTTTCACATCTGCCAGGCGTCCCGTGACGGCTCACATTTTTTTATTGGTACATATAGATAGATATCTCTTCAAATGATGGACACAACTCTATTGCGGAAATCTTTTGGGGAAGCCTTTCTCCAGCTAAGGGCGTGATTCGGTTGATAAAATGAAGACTTAAAAATAAGCTGAGCTTATATGAGGCTCTCTTTATTTCTCGCGCCACGATATTTATATAATTTTCTGTGAACATTGTGTTCAATAATAAAAAAAATACGTAACTATAAGGTTAGACACAATCCAGCGTACAGCGAGTGCGAGTGCCATGTATTATACTAAAAATAGTGTTTGTAACATGCGCCATTTAACATAGGTATAATATTACAAAATAATGTTTATCGCTTCGTTTTCCTATACCAACACGTGTACTTATATAATTATAATATCTAGGGACAATGTCACACAGATCAATCCTAGCCCCAAACCTAAGCAAAGCTTGTACTATGGGTACCAGGCGACGATATACATACTTATATAGATAGATAAATACTTAAATACATAGAAAACATCCATGACTCAGAAACAAATATTCTTGCTCATCACACAAATATTTGCACTTACCGGGATTCGAACCCAGGACCACCAGCTTCGTAGGCAGGAGCACTACCAACTAGGCTACGGTGTACAGTGACCGTCATAATAAAGTAATATTTCTTCTTCGTCGTAGGGAGAGTCGCTACCGTGGTGTTAGAGTCAAACCACCCAATAGGCATCTACCATGGTTTAACGACTTTTATATTACGACTACAATTGGGACCAACAGCTAGACGTGGCCTCCGAAGTACGGAAATGTTCAGAAATTAAACAAATTTCGCAATCAACCATCTTTATTTAGACAGACCACTATGAGTACCTCTAAAATAATTATAACATTATATTTAGATCACTCGCGAAAACATACACTTTCATTATCGAGGAACGCCTTTAATCTGTGGGCGTGTGCGTGGTTGAGATATCAATATAGTGAAATATTAAAGTGCTGGTTCTTAAGAGAATGGAGGTTTATCGTCACGCGAAACACGTATTATTGTGCCGCGAACCGTTTTTCTACTAAAGCGTTGGGCGGGTAACAACGAAAACACGCAATATGTAGTACGAAGAGAAGGAAAGAAATGTTTCATTGTTTCTTTTATTTTTGGAGAACATTTCTGTTTTAGTTCGCAATATGTTTGATCATTTGCCTCGTTAGTCTAGAGATCTTGGGTTCAAATCCTGTGTGCGGTCAAACAGTGATTATCGATTAAGAAAATTTCTTAGTATCAGTCCGAAGTCAGGAAGAATTTATTACTTTCGTTGGTGTTTTTCCAAAGGTCTTTCAGTGAGTATACAGATCCAAACATGAACCCCGATAGGGCACAGCTGATACAAAATGTATAGATAAGTATTAATATTAAATCACATTCTTATGATAATACAATTTAGTAAGTATTCTTTAATATTGTGTAATGTGCATTGGTAGGGTTATGTGGTAGAGTATATGGCGCGTGTGTGTGAGTGTCTGTACCTGTTCGCTGTGTGTAGGTAGGTACTATCTGTAATAATATTATTTATTTGTTTTATTGCCGACATATTGAATGGTTAATATAACAATATTTTGGCAAGTAAGTATTTTATGTCTGGAAGAAATTGCAACTAGCGATTAGACCGCCCTTTGTACATAATTATAATAAATTATAAAAAAAAAATTGTAATTACTTTTTAATTCTGGTGTACAACAAAGAGTTTAATAGCAATAGCAAAAAAAATACAATACGTACAATACGTACTGGTTAATTTGTCATTTGAATATTATTATTTTCAGTAGTACCTCTTATTTATTAGAAGGTTTTTGGGCTTTTTGTGAAGTATGGGTTTTTCCGCAATGTTACCAAATTGACATGGGGACCAGAAGCGAGAGATTACTATTCTAGTCCCCTTGACAGATTTCATATTTCCCATGACGAAGTGTGAAATAGTTAAATGCACTACTGCCGCGGCGCCTTCTTGTTCGAGGTTTGATCCCCGAACATGAACTTTTGTAAACCATAAATCATATTTCTGAATCTGGGTGTGTTTTGTGTCCGTATATCATAAGTTAGCAAATTTCGAAGGGCGAAAGTCTTTAAAAAAAGTTGTATTGTTTGGGAATCGAACTCGAAACATTTAACTACTGCTGTCGGTGGACACGATATACTCATACTGTAGGAAATTGTTGTACAGAGTACGCAGGTGAACCTATGTTATTATATAGTCTACTATATAAAAATAAGTCGGGTTTTCCTTCCTGACGCTATAACTCCAGAACGCACGAACCGATTTCCACGGTTTTACATTCGTTGGAAAGGTCTCGGGCTCCGTGAGGTTTATAGCCAAGAAAATTTATAAAATTTAACGCGAGTAACACCGCGGGGCACAGCTAGTTTTATATAAAACACACATTACAGTCAAGACAGTTTTATTCACTTTTAAGGAATGACAACCAACAAGTCAAAACACACTTAATGTGGCAGATTATTATTTATATATGGAATGCTGCCAGTGCAGTGATATGGAACCTCCAACACATACAATGCTCTTTATCCATGGTACGTTAACAAGTACTGTCTGTACCTCAACCAGCTGCACCCAAATCTCATGATAATGTTTTAAAACTAATCGGCGGCACTTAATCGCGTTGAGCCGGGTTGGACCCTCGTCGGCCCTAGTCACGGGACCTCCGTCACGAAGGCTATATTGCAGTCACGTAGCGCCGAGTGCCTGTCGATGTGAAACTAGCCTGTTTTAAGGGTGTGACGCCATTTCGGTAGAGAACAAGTGTGAAAATATGGGATCTAAAAATTATATATATGTAAAGTTATCGGGTTTCCATAGTAGAAGCTCTGCTTAGTTTGGGATCAGATGGCCGTGTGTAAATAAGATAAGATAAGATAAATACACTTTATAGCACACCATTTACAGAAAATCGTTACAAGATTAAAATAATATTTCATAAGAAGGTACAAAAGGTTGTCTTATCGCTTACAGCAATCTCTTCCAGACAACCTTCAGTTGGACTATATTGTATGTAAATTATGAGTGGGGGTAGCGTATGGTGTAAGAAATGTGGGATATGATTTCTTACTGTCCCGAATAATGTCCCAGGTTATTATTATTACTTTTTTCAATTTTTTTTTATGTAAACCTTTTTTCTTTAATACTGATACTCACGGGCTTACGCCAAGTCAGTATCAAGTTCCTTTTGGGACTTATAATACGGTGTAACGTCCTACAAAAATTTTCTAACGATTCTACAGGTGTTCAAAATCCCAGCTTTTTGCATATTTATGTAGGTGCTTGGCGATAAGTCTAAAATACGTAGGGCCACTCCCTACGTATTACACCGTATTATAAGTCCCAAAAGGAACTTGATACTGACTTGGCGTAAGCCCGTGAGTATCAGTAGTTGTAGTTATGTACTTTGGAATAATACCAGTAGTGGAGAGCACAAGTGGCACAATATATACTTTTTATTATTATGTACTCTTATGGACAGTAGGTACGTACTATGGTAGAGGCAATATTAGAGTAATACTACGACGCTACTTCAGAGATTACTCTAGCGTTAGCGATGTTAGTACTACAATATTATTTTCAATTCATAAACCGACCGATTGGCGTGGTTGGTAAATGCTTGCATTTCATGCCGCAGGTCGTGGGTTCGACTCCCACCAAGGACAGATATTTGTGTGCATGAACATGCCTGTTTCACCTGAGTCAGGGTGTAATTATCTATATAAGTATGTATTTATTAATGGAAAATAGTATATGTAATATAGCAGAGACAGAGAGAGCAGAGCTTGTACTATGGAAACCAGATAACTGACCTGGTTTCCAGTACAAGTTCTGCGTTTGGGATCAGATGGGTCGTGTGTAAATAATGTCCAAGGATATTATTTAATATTATTTATTGCTAGTTCATAAACATATTACAATGCGAAGTTGCATCTAAATAATAATAATATTTACACAAAATGCTATAAATTTTCTTCCTCTCGTTGAAATGCAACCGCGCAAGCACGCGAACCTTAGGTATTGTCCAGAGTTCTATTATATGCGCTAAGTGCGCACTCGTGAAGTACTCGGTGCAACAATATCCGGGGTCCGTCCGACCTCTTTGTTCATCTCTTAAAGACACATCCTTGCTTTCTGAGGTTTAAGAGAGCAAACTTTCATTTGCGCAGCAGGCATGACCACAAGGCAAGATGGCGGAAACAGTATCGTTGTACTAATTATCGGAATTTATATTTTAGTGCCTTATGCCGTTATGCCTTTAGTTAGCCTCGGTTCTACGTCATGTTATTTTATTATGATTATATATGTCGCATTTTAATTGAGTCCAAATAGATTGTATTAAAGAAAAGTTGTCAAAAAGAAAGTGAATAGTCGATTTTATGTTGTTTAACACATTAATTATTACTTCTTAAGTATAACTGGTAAAATCAGCACGCCATGTACCAAACATCTCGTCTTCCACTACTTCAGGATGTAACCTCTAAGCCATTGATCCTGTAACTAGCGTCCATCTTGATTTATTCTCTCAAACTCTACTGAATATCCTTGTTAAAAGTCTTTAACAGTAATAGTAGTTTATTTCCACGAAACAGCACGGAGTTTAAACTCGTCAAGACAAACGTCAAATCCACGGCGCTTAACCGACGCAGACACCATGGCTTGTCTGCGGGTCGAGCGGCACACGTAATTTAGTTTTACATGTAGATTTGTGCACTATTAGTTGAAGTGTAGGTAAGCACTTATTTACTTTACACTTTACTCTTACATTCTATTGATCAAACTCATCTTTTCTTGTGTATTTCTAAATTGTATATCTTTATTAATGTTATTTCTTTATTTAAAAAAATCCAGATTATAAAACATTCCATTTTTCTTTCCTAAGTCCAGTCTTCGATAACGGCGGACGTGGATGCAACGGAGGGCCGCTTTCCGACACCTGTATTAATGAGCCGTATCTCTCACCCGCAGGCTTAACTACCCTTTTACCTAAGACAGGGTTCGTGATATATATAACTCTCTCTATATATATGAAAAACTGCCTCGTTGGTTTAGCGATAGCATGCTAAACCACTATAAGGTCCTTAAGGTCGGCCCAAAAATTCTAATTGAGATTTATAAATGTATGCCAGAGCCCGGAGTTAGAAAGTTGGTGGTGTACACCCTATGTCTCGGAAATCTAGTAAAACCATCGGTCACTTCTCTCTGACCGTGTTGGTTTACCCAGGGTGGGAGTCGGAGAATAATTTTTTTAGACAAAAACACCCAGACTAAGTCAAATAAACATGTTCGTGAACATAAATATGTGTCAGGTGCGTGGATAGAACCCGCAACCTTTGGAGGTTCATGCCTGAGAGTTCTCTGAGATTAATGGCAAATGGAGTCTGCCAACCCGCACTAGGCTAGAGTGAGGTGGACTATGGACTAATTCCTCTCATTGTTAGAGGAGGCCGTTAAGTTGTAAGAGTTCTTACATTACAGCAATACCTGTTTATAATCATCTACCACTTGATATTAAACAATGTGAAGGTAAAATGTTTAAATCCTTACTAAAACGATGGGTAATTAGTAATTTATTGATCTCAAAGAGGGTCTATGACAAAACTACCAATTAATAATTTTATTTAGTATGAAGATAGGCCAAGAATAAATATTGCATGCCCGATATGAGTGACTTTTGGTCAATAATGTGTTATCTTCATTCTGTACACAGTTCTGGGAATTTGATGGCATATGTCTATATTTTCCTTCTACGGTTTTATAAGCAGCGTGGTGAGGAAGTATTGTAGTTCAATCATTTAATTTCAATCACACAGACAATTTCTGCCGTCTTTTCTTTACTATGTCAGAACGCAACACACACAAACTCTGTCTTGTCTTTGGTAGACAGCCATAAATAATTTATACCGGTCTCGCAATCCGTCGGCTTTAAACTTATCAGACATAAGTACATAAGTCGGAACATCCAACTTTTATATAAAAACAACTTGTAAACTTTCGAAGCCAATGCCAAACCCTTTGAAAAAATTGCCCATCCCCGGATCGCCACAATTTGTAGCAGTAGGTACCGATCGAGCATCACATCGTGACAAAGTTCTTGAACATCCAACCGTCCCCTACAAACCAAAAATGACGCCTATTCATAGACATATACGGCTCAATTTAAAACTGTATTAAAATGGTAGAATGGTCCTTTAAGAACAAGGGTAGCGGAATACAAGTTCACCTCGTGAAAAATAACGGTTGCAGACTTGATTTAGCATCGTGCCGTAACTTATGGATTTGTGTTTTTAGATTTGTGTCCGCGGCTGTGCTTAAAAAGCCTTTTTGTTAGAATAATAAATTTTACTTCGCAAGTCGTAACTTTAATTCGATGGACCCGTGAACCTTTTCCCATTATTGCCTAAGTACTTATCGTTGGCCTATTATAAGAAGATTCAGGATCTTAGACGTATGAGCCAGCCTGTAATATGGTATTGGCTTCAATGTTTGCAGAGTTTTTATGTTTGCCACTTTCTATCCAGGCTTTCTGTAGTGTAATCGGATAGCCAATTGGAATCGTTCATAGACAGTCAAACTCACCGATCCGTAAGTGAAATGAAATAATGAGATAATTGATTCAGTACTTTGGTATTAATATACACTTGTACTTGTCAAGCGCATAATGCAAATACAAAACTTTTTATTGTGGTCCATCGGTCAAAAGTTGTTACAGTCACAAATATTTATTATGTTCAGCTATGTCCAGCCATTTAGGCGTACAATATTTGGTTAGTAAAAAATATTTTATACAATTACGCTAATACAATTATTTTAACCCAAATTAATACATGTCATTTAATTACCAATAATTATTTCTTATTCTAAAGTCAAGTGAAGTACATTAATTCTTATCTTAATTATAAAACATATTTTACTTAGCAGTCATTCTTAAACATGTTTGAATTTATCAAGGAGGAAATCATTTAATGTATAATAAGATTTGTGAACCAGAAAATCATGAAGGTTCTTTTTATAAATCTGGTTATCTGAAATGCACCTGATTGACCTTGGGATGTTGTTGTATATGCGTAAGGCAACGCAAAAAACACTTTCATGAAGTAGGTGTGTCTTACTGGGCACTACGTGTAATTTATCCTTATGACGTGCTCGTTCACGATGGACAAACATCTCAATATTCAACTTAACAAATACTGCACATTCGTATATATACAAGCAGGGAAGTGTAAGAATTTTTAAATTTATGAAGGACGATTGGCAGGAGTCTGTTTGTTTTAAGTTACACATTGACCTAATACAACGTTTCTGGGCTATAAATGCGCGATTTTTATCGGTTGAATTACCCCAAAATATTATTCCATATCTTAGTGTTGAATTGACATAACCATGATATGCTGTTAATAAAGCCGATTGGTTTGAAATTTTTGTAAGTCTATACAGGGCATATGAAAATTGGTTAAGTTTTTTGCAGATATGGTCTATGTGTACTTTCCAGTTTATTTTACTATCTATATATAGTCCTAAAAATTTTGTATCCGTCCTTTCTTCAATGTTATTTTCTAGATATCTTATGTTAAGTGGTTTTATTTTGTTAGGTCTTTGTTTGAATAGCATGCAGTATGTAAATTTAGTCGAATGCAATATTAAAGTAGTTAGATTTTTCAAATCAAATTTCGAAACTAATCCTATTTATATTATAAATGCAAAATTTTGTGAGTTTGGATGTGTAGGTGTATGGATGTTTGTTACTCTTTCACGCAAAAACACCGAACAGATTTTGATGAAACTTTGTAGTAGTAGCGTATATATTCGCATAACACATATGCTATAATTCATAAAGTTGACGTGGGTAAAATTGTGAGCCATAAGGGCAATCATAAAATTATGATTATTATAATAATGTTAACGTTGTAAGTCCTCTAGTACGACAATGGTCTTCCACTTCCAACTGTGCCATTTTTACCATGCCGTGTTTCTTTTCATCTATAATCGCATCATAATTTACAATTTAATTCGTCATTAAAAAGCAGAATGTGGTCTCTTGAACGGTCAGCAAGCACTGGATCTCTTTAAACTAGATATAACTAAAACATTTACTAGTATTTCGCTATAACAAAACTTAATTTTACATTTTTTTTCATCAGATATTGTTTCTTATATTCGTAAGCTGATAGCCATCCATTTGTACGAAGGCTTCACAAATATATTAGGTAAAAGCTAGTGCACCGGAAGTAGCGCTGCCGGAAGCGTCGGTCTGCCGGATGTACACCTCATTTCCTGTTGCTGTAGCAAATGATGTAGATAGGCTTTCTTAAGGATGTTGTTTAAGAGGCAAACAATACAACGTTGTAGGTAATTGTTTGTGTAAGTCGAGTTCTTACCAAGTGTACCGAAACAAAACGTTTTCATTTTCATTAGTATTTTTGGTTAGTGGTTTTAATGATTTTGTTTTTAAAACTAAGAAACTGAAAGTTTCATTGAATACCGGTTTTTATTTTTAATTAATAGTTGACTTGCCTGTTGGTCTATTGGTAAGTGAGGCTGAGGCTGAGTTAGAGTTCGTGGGTTCAATCCACACCCATGACAAAGCTTTGTGTGCTGATTATTTGTTCTGTGAGTTAGATTATATATCGGCACGGGGGGGGGGGGGGGGGGGGTACCTTCATGGGCGCATAAAGAAGATCACTTTACTTCACAGATAATTCAACATACATACATAGACTCACGCCTGTTTCCCAGAGGGTTAGGCAGAGACAACGGATTTCCATTTGTCACGATCTTTGCATACTTCTTTTGCCTCGATTACTGTCATTATATTCTTCATACATGCTCGCCGGTTTAGGGTACTTCTGACCTGCCCTTTCTTGAGAACATCTCCAATTTGGTCAGAGAAGTCCCCTTCCGGTTGTCCCATTCACACAGGCCAGGTATACTTCTTTTGTCAATCTTCTTTCATTCATCCTTTCTAAATGGCCAAACGATCTCAGCATGCCTTTTTCAATCTTTGTGACTACATCCTCTTTCACACCACAACGCTCTCCTACATAAGTATTTCGAATTCTGTCTCTCAAAGTCACACCATAGTTCAAATTACAACTAAAATAGTCACTTTAGGAATTAATCACAATTAGCATTATCGTGTGATTACGCGGAACAAAAGCGATCCGTCGATAACGTGGTGCGCTCTCAACGACCATTCTAGATAGAGAGAATCCAACATGGCCGCGCCGACCATCGACACGACGTTCTGCTAGAAATGACATCTGTCAAATCTAGTTCCGTCATAATCCGACAGGTGACATTTCGAATGCGCCGTCATATATTATATCGGTATGTTTATTAGTTGTCTGAATGCCATATTACAGGCTCTAGTTTGGGATCAGATTATCAGATCATATATTAATAAATCTTCTTTTAAAATTATATTAGGCCATCTAACACACTGCCAGCGTTAGTTGTCCCAAGATATTTATTATTATTATTTATTTAATAGTTATTATGGTGCCCAACTTGATGTTCCATAAAATAAAGATGTTTTGGTATATATGTATGTATATTACGTTATGTCTTTGTAGTTGCTGAGCTGACCGATACGGTTGGAATTGTCCCATAGGTATATAAATTTGGTTCAAATTAGTTGTTGGAATGATCATTTGAACGTATATTGATTAAAACAGTAATTAGAGCCTGATTCTGAGGAGAGGCTTAGCCTCCTCATAAGTGGCCTCCATCCCAACAGCAGGCTGGAAATTATATAAGGTGTTGTTTGCGTCCATAACATGCGGTGTCTTTCAACGGACCGTTAGTTAAATAAAAAAAAACTGATTGAATTGAATGATTTTGTGCAACCTATGCGAACGAATGCTACCCTCTCCGTAGGTTTTGTTTAAACCCATAAATGAGCACTCAGTAGCGCATCACGGTACCACCTTCTTAATTCACGCCCATCGCGTCGCAATATTTAAAAAAGCTATTTATAGTAGTGCATTCTATATTTAAATGTCATTTGAAAACTTGCAACTGGACAGCAATAAAATTTATTGCTAAAATCAAAAGTAGAATGAATTTAAAAAAGAGCTTAGGTTTTATTAGAACGATTGTGTTATTTTTATTACTTCGTTGTATGTTTTTGGGACTAGGCTCTTCTTAGCCATCACTGCAGCTCTTGAAAGCCAGGATTAACAGCGCCACGCAGCTGACACTGAGTGGAGAGGTCCAGACATTTCCCAGGGAATCGCTTCAACTGATGATCAATCGATCCCATATTATGTTAGTAACGTAAGTGTTTTAAACATAGTGTTTCGCTGTCTGATAGTAGAAGGAGTACTTTTACAAATAATAACGAGTTTTATTGAATTCTATTTTTGGTTCCCGCTTTTATATTATACGCTACGTCAGTTAAAAGTAAGACCGCTTAGCGCAGGTCTTATGTCGAGAGTCAGTAACCATGTGTAGTGGTTAGTGACCCTGACTGCTAAGCTGGAGATCGAGGGTTCGATTCCAGTCCGGATCTTTGTGTGATTGATGAGTATGGATATTTGTTCTGTCTGAATCTGTTTATTCTATTTATAATATGTATATGTTTAGAAAATCTATACATATAATAAAATCGTAGGAAAGTCAAAACTGTACATTGAATATTTTTTGAAAAGGATACCTGGGGCGTGATGTTTAATCGACATCGAAGCCAAAAATATAGTTTTTAGAATTTTTGTCTGTTTGTTTGTATGTATGTCCGGGCTAAACTCAAAAAGTACTGCATGGATTTACTTAAAATTTTGCATGATTATTACTAAGAGGTCGGGTCAACATATAGGCTACATATTATTACGCTATTACCTACGGGGGAGGAGCCGTGATAATTAATAAAATTTAACGCGGGTAAAACCGCGGGGCACAGCTAGTACGTAATATATAAGTACGTTTATTTGTTGTCTGCTTATAAGTACAGGCTCTGGCTAGTTTGCGATCAAATGGTTGTGTGTTATTGTCCCAAGATATTTACGTTTTATTTATTTATTCCTTTTAGTAGGGTGTCGTTGCATAAGTCTTTCATAATGTTATGGGTCTGTGAATAGGTGATCACTAATTTTTTAAGCAGGTTGCTTTAAACTATCGATTCTAGCTGCATTCATTAAACAACAATCATTATCCCATATCACAATTTAAAAAATCTCTGAAATACAGTTTGCAAGCTCAGTCATCCAAAAAGCTTCTTAATTTGGTCCAACATAAGAAAAGACTTTTTATCAACGTCAGGCTATGCAATGTCCGTTAATGTGAATAGATGGATTGTGCCTAAATACAGCAATAAAGCAGTTCTTCAGAACTGAAGTTTCCCTCGACTTCCTGAGGCGGATGCTCACTTTGAGATTCAATCACGCGTGAACAGTTAAAACTTCTTAGACAGTTGGAATCCGCCAAAATACTGCCGAGTTTTGTCCAATAGTTCCGGGGGCTGCTATGGGTCTTTGTGCAGTACTTTCTTAACCTACCTGTAAAAAGGAGGTAGTTATCAATCCGATCATAGGTTTTTTTAAAGTACATGTGAAGCTCAATTGTTTATGAACCGGACTGTTTTATGATTATTTTTTTACCTATAGAGAGTGCTTTATACATGGTCTTATTTACAACTAGTTTAAATGGCTTTAAAATTTCTTAGCTAACCTGCAGCTTTCTCCAAGTACACTTTCTAGATATGTGGAAATGGAAGTGTATAATAATAATAATAATGATAAAAAAGACGAGATATATATATAATAAACATATTATATAGATAGATAACTACATACATATTTTAAAGATTTTAGGTGGAAAGCAAGAACACAGTAATGTCAAGCCTAACTGAATTTGCTTAGATATTTTCTATCACATTATCGATATGGACTTCCCACATGCTTTTATTGAGAGTTCAGAATTCTCGACTCGTTCAAATATAGTTTATTGTTATATTATTTCGTGGAATTGGCGCAAATAACGCCCACCTCACACTAAACCGCCATAAAACTGAAAAGGCTCAATAATATGACCAAACAAAACGACCACGAAACCAATATCACATTACCAACAATAAATTATTATATGCACCTCTGAATATATACCATTTCAATATACTGCCTCTCATTTCACACGGGTGGAAACCAACTTATTTATACATTACGAAATTACAGTTTTCGACTTTAATACAATGTGGAAAGAGTTTATAAGAGCGAAATATTGACGTTGTTATCAAGTATTGAGCTGTATTTTATCATGAAGTTTACGATTGGATATAGTGTTACCTACAAAAAAGAGGAAAATAAGGTAGTGTTTTACTTTATGGTCTAAGTTGTAAGGATAGCGTTTAACACTCTTATTTAAAATAATTCCGTGATCCGCCGCTTAACCATGTCTCTGCTAAACCCTGCTCAACCACTTAAACCCCGCTCAACTATTTTTTTATTTAAAAACCCTACCTAAAGGTTTCTCAGCTAAGTAAGGTCATTTTATTTCACACTGTCAACATTTCTGGGATTGGTATAGAGCTTGACCAAAATTAATCGACTAAATCGGATTATGTATCAAAACTTTATGACTTTTGCTCTATGGTAGACATGGAATGATAGATTTATGATCGTAACAATGCATTTTCAAGGACTATTGATTTACTTCGGTGGATTTTGAAGTTTGTGATAAGATTCCAACTGGAATTCAGTATTTATTTAAAAATTAAAACGGTTAGTAATTTCAATAAAACCTCCATTCACAAACAAACGTCAAAACGTCAGTTGATGCAAATAAAATCCACCATATTTGAGCAAGGTATAAACCAGGGGCCGCCGTGGTTTAAATTTTGACATGGCTTAACCGCGGGTCAAAGTTAAATCGTGTTATAAATGAAAAATTTGATAAACCATGGTTGAGCGGCCGGCTTAAATTTAAGTGGCGTTTTTAAATAAGACTGTTACACTCTTATTTAAAATAATTCCGTGATCCGCCGCTTAACCATGTCTCAGCTAAACCTTGCTCAACCACTTAAACCCCGCTCAACTATTTCTTTATTTAAAAACCCTACTTAAAGGTTTCTCAACTAAGTAACGTCATTTTATTTTACACTGTCAACATTTCTGGGACTGGTATAGAGCTTGACCAAAATTAATCGACTAAATCGGATTATGTATCAAAACTTTATGATTTTTGCTCTATGGTAGACATGGAATGATAGATTTATGATCGTAACAGTGCATTTTCAAGGACTATTGATTTTCTTCGGTGGATTTTGAAGTTTGTGATAAGATTTCAACTGGAATTCAGTATTTATTTAAAAATTAAAATGGTTAGTAACTTCAATAAAACCTCCATTCACAAACAAACGTCAAACAAAACGTCAGCTGATGCAAATGAAATCCGCCATATTTGAGCAAGCTTTAAACCAGGGGCCGACGTAGTTTAAATTTTGACATGCCTTAACCGCGGGTGAAAGTTAAATCGGTGTTATTAAATGAATAAATTGATAAACCATGGTTGAGCGCCCGGCTTAAATTTAGGTAGCGTTTTTAAATAAGACTGTTAAAGTTTAACTATAGCCTAATTATTTAGACATAGAGATTTGCTTTTGTAAAAGAAAAATATTAATACAATATGCCTTTTGCACAGCTTCTACTAGTACCTACAGTTAACGTTCACGAAATTGATCCTTGAAACAGATTTCCCCAAATAATGGTCGAGTTTCTGTTACCGCGGCCACGCTCAATGGTGTTTAGCTAACTATGAGTAGCTGGACACATAACTGACATTGAGTACGACATATGGCTGACGTGTTATTATATATATACATAATGGTTGCTCTCTATTCTCTAACTACGACACTACCACGAGGATTACCGACATCAACTTTGTATAATTACTGATTGTATATCATACAGACTTTAACTTTAACCTCAACTTCTAGCTTTTGATTTGTAATTTTCCCTTTAATATTTTGATATGACTTGTACATTTTTGTTATAACTATTATTTGTTGTAGTAGTAAATGAATCAATAAGATAAAATTATTTGTAAATATTTTAATAAAAAAAAACTCAAATATACAGATTTAAATATGTTAATAAAAAGTTAATCCCTGTCCAAAAACATTTCTAAATCTGGCGTCAGTCTCAAGCACTATAAACCTAATACTACTAGTAAAATTGAAGTAAGTAGTATATTCTAGAATAAACTATGATGTAAGATTTTACACTTTACATCTTAGTTTTTTTTTATTAATACAACTGGATTACTCAATCGCCATTCGCGTTCGCTTTAACCCACACCCCGTAATTGTTGTCGCCAATCGGCCGGCAACGGAATTAAAACTGCAACGACGATACGGGCAACATTATTAGAAAACGAGTATATTAACGCGTATATCAACCAGTTATACCTTATGTGTGCTAAGTTACACTAAGTGAATTACATATGGAGAAGGCATTGATTTTTCTTAGAACACTTTATTGGATTCACACCAGACAAATGTATTTGTAAAGATATCGTTTATAATTGCTCATGTATAATTGGCGGTCTTATCGCGTAAATGCGAATGTCTTTCAGACAACCGGTAGATAAGAAAGTTTGCTAGTAATGTACCGTAAAATAAGTCAATTCTTAATTTAATAAATGCTAAAAACAACTATACTAACTATATCAAAATATATAATAAAATACATATTTAAAAAATAATATGTATTCAATTACATACTACACGAAGAAGTACACTTTATTGCACAACCGGCTATCCCGGCGGCTTTATCTACGGCTAACCAATTTAAATGGCAACGTTATATAAACCTTTGGGGGAGGTCTATGTCTAGCAGTGGACGATATCAAGCTGATGATGTAAATAATACTTTAATAGCTAGGTAGTTATATTATATCTAGGGACAATGTCACACAGATCATCCTAGCCCCAAACTAAGCAAAGCTTGTACTATGGGTACCAGGCGACGATATACATACTTATATAGATAGATAAATACTTATATACATAGAAAACATCCATGACTCAGAAACAAATATTCGTGCTCATCACACAAATATTTGCACTTACCGGGATTCGAACCCAGGACCACCAGCTTCGTAGGCAGGAGCACTACCAACTAGGCTACGGTATTATTTTTATAATATTTATTTGTTTAAAAATTATGCATAAAGAAATAGCTGCACGTTCCCGGAATGATGGCTTATATTTTGCCCAATAAACATATTGCCATACAGCGTGGTAATTCTGCCAGTATTTTGGGAACATTACCTATATAAGAACATTTAGAATACCTTTAATTTAACGTTTGTTTAAACATGTGTTGTAATAATACATAAAATGATGCATAGATAAAGAACATGACAATTTCAATCAACATGCTTCATCATTACCGGTAAATACTGTCGAGAAATAAAAACTTCTAGAATTACACAATATAAAACAAGATTTATAAGTTTAATTATTGAAAATTAGAGTATATATTAATTACTTTTAGTAATGAATACCTCGTTCAATAAACCGATATTAACGAGGTGTTATTTTAACATTTTAAATATGGATTACTCTATTAAAATGTTTATAATATAAGATTTGTAAATTTGTGTGGCGTTATGAATTTAATAAAAACATCCTCATGTACTGTTGATGCACTAGGCAAGCGGGTCAGCAATTGCAGTATGATGGTCATAGTACACAGAGAGACGCTGCTGCCCGTTCTTTAGGTGATATTCTCTTTGTAGGACTTCTACGCACCCCAGATGGGGTGGAGATATTCTTCGCCGTCAACCACACAGCATAATGTGAGGAAACCTGCATGACTAAGAGTTCTCCTAAATGAGCTAAACGCTGCTGCTCGTGTTCTGGTAGATGTTACCTGAAGACTACTTTTACGCCCCGCACGGGATGAAATGATGAAATAATTATACATTGCGTATGTCTAATTATGGTGTCTGTTACAGAATCCTACTTAAGTATATTTATTTTATACTATTTATAAGCTTGTAGGTTTGGTATTCAAACGCGGAAATTGAGGTCCTGGTTTCAAATCCCACGCTGGCCAAAAAGTGATATTGCGATTTTTCTGTCAAGAAACTAAAAAAGAATATAGAAGTTCCCATCGGACTATGAGAGTGAGGTTATAAAAAGTGCCATGTGTTTACGTTCTTTAGACTGCCAGTTTACAAAAACCAACTTAAAGTAGGCTTAACTAACATAAATGCTCTAAAATGAATTATTCTTCTAATCTATCCAATTTTGCCCTTATTGGTGGAGTTTCCTCAATTCTTCCCTATTTTCTTAATGCACTTTACCTTCTTCAAATATTTGCAGTTAATTTTATAACACGTCCGTAGACATATGCACTTTATTTTATGGTGTTTTACACTCAAATAAGAGATCCTTAAAAGTAAGTTAAATAACAACTTTATTAAAAGATAACTTCAACATTTTATCTTCTCTTAGGTATTGTAACTTAGCACTTGCGCGCGCCGCACACGAGATAAGATATATGTTGTGTATCCTAAGATAAAGGATAGTGCTAACTATCAGGGAATATAACTTATTATTGCACAACCAGTAAACATCTTAATACTGTTGGACGGGCTATTCGACGGGCCTGTTGGCGTGGTTGGTAGATACGCTGCCTTTCACGCCGGAGGTCGTGGGTTCGATTCCCACCCGGGACAAATATTTGTGTCCATGAACATGTCTGTTTGTCCTAAGTCTGGGTGTAAATTTATATAAGTATGTATTTACAAAAGAAAAATAGTATATGTAGTATATCAGTTAACTGGTTTCCATAGTACAAGCTCTGCTTAGTTTGGGATCAGATGACCGTGTGTGAATAATGTCCCAGGATATTATTACTGTGGTTGAACACTCCGCCGTAACTCTTTAATAATATGTTGTTACATGCTTCACTGGGCACTAAAGTCAAGCCGTCTAGCTAATAGAACTATAGACTAAGTACTCTCTAACATTATTTGACCGTGCCTCGAAAGATACGTCTCCGTGTTATTGGAAAAATATAAGATATAAAGTTATATACTCTTTATAAACACACTAAAGATATGATACACGATAGCAACAATAAAAAGACGTACAATAGGGGGTCTTATTGCAGTCTTTGAACTTTTCCAGACAACCTTTGGATGGAGTAGAGATGATGAGTATATTAGAGAAAAGAGGGTAGTAAAATGCATGGAAAAAAGTGGGTGGAATAATAAGATGTGTAAAAGGAATCAATACTACTACTTACTAGTAGTTCTACCATTGTGTCTCTAGCTATAAATTATGAAATATACTACTATATATTTATTGTGAAATATACATTAATCCATATCTCTATATATAAATAAATAAATATACACTTTAATATGTACATGTTATACGTACATATTCCTTGTAACAATGTAGCACGGAATTATGTAGTAACTAAGAAGACGGGCCTGATGGCGTGGTTGGTAGATAAGCTGCCTTTCACTCCGGAGGTCGTGGGTTCGATTCCCACCTGGGACAAATATTTGTGGGCATGAACATGTCTGTTTGTCCTGAGTCTGGGTGTAAATATCTATACAAGTATGTATTTACAAAAGAAAAATAGTATATGTAGTATATCAGTTATCTGGTTTCCATAGTACAAGCTCTGCTTAGTTTGGGATCAGATGACCGTGTGTGATTAATGTCCCAGGATATTTTTATTATTATTATTACATTCGTAACTATTGTAGGACAGGTAGTGTTTCTTCACAAGGGCTTTACAAATATTAGGTAGTAGATGAACCCACTGAGTTTGTTTCGCTGGGTCTTCTCAGTTGGGGCGCATTGGACCCGGTGGTAGCATTAAAGCGCGACCGTCCTTATTAACACAAGGTCCGTCATAATAATAATACCTTAATATAGACAGAACCATTGACATTATATAAGTAAAAATATAAGACTTAAACTAGATAATAATTAAACATAATCTCTTGACAATAATTTGATACGAGCTAGGTAACTATCATTGCTATAATAAAATAAATTTTATAAATGTTTTCATATAATGTGTACCTAAATATCTATGTTACTAGAAATAATAATGTATACAACTATATTAGTACATACATGTTCTGACTATTTACAAGCACTTTTTTAAAGTCTACGTGAATAAAATCCTTTTTTATTTTATTTATTTTATTCAAAGATTTTCATATTGATAATGACATTGAACTCCAGAGACAGCGGATGGTAAAAGATTTGCTATATACTTTGGTGTAATGCAGTGTAAATAAAACTTTGATGACTTCTATTGATCTCAATGATGTCATATGCGTGTAATGGAAGAATATCAATATTAGCCATTATTGACTCTGCAGACACAATTTATCAAAATAAAATAAAATAAAAAAGGTTTTTAATCACGTAGACTTTAAAAAAGCGCTTGTAAATAGTCAGAACATGTTTGTAGTAATATAGTTGTATACACCATTATTTCTAGTAACATAGATATTTAGGTACACATTGTATTGATTGTATGAAAACATTTATAAAATTTATTTTATTTTATTAATTTATAAAATTATTAATCTATATATATAAAAATCAATGCCACTTTTAGTTGTAATGTTATAACTCAACAACGCCTTTACCGATTTGGCTAATTTTGGTCTTGAATTATTTGTGGAAGTCCAGGGAAGGTTTGTACGTAGAGAAAATTTAAAAAAAGTCTTGAAATAGTGTAAAATCAACATCTTTTAGCAATTTTAAATATTTTTTTGTTTGAATAAATGAACTTTATAATCATTTTTTTAATACTATGCCTTATACGTAGCGAAGCACGTACCGGGCCGCTTGTATTTTATAAAATTATTAGAATCTACTAATTTGATTCTTAGCCTTTATAAAGCTTAACACAAATTGTATTATTGTGTTGTCATAAGACGGATTGTATATATTACGGCACATATTACAAACACAATAGTAATATAATGGTGTCTGCTTTTCGTTTGCGTGGTCGCAGCTTTCTTTTTATAACTGCAAAGAAAAAGTAAACACGTCAGACAATTACTCTCATTAGTAATAATAATGCTCGGGCTGAATTTTGGCTACTGTGGCTAATCTAAACGGAGACCATCCAACTATGGAGAGTGCACTTGTGTCTGCAAAAACACACGTTAGCGAAACATGGGCTTCAAAAAACTCATGAACAAAAACACACGTACAATCTGTTCCCTTCAAGTCGTAGGTACACATCCGATACCATAACTATCTACACCACCCGGGAGAGATCCGACGCAGGTGAAGCTATATGTTTTTCGAGGTACAGGCGACTAACATCGCTAACTTTCAAATTTTGGAAATCTTCTTGGTGTTTATTATTGCTTGGTGACTTTTTGATCTGGCCCAGAATTTAGAGTGAAGATACCTACGAGAGAGTCAATCACCTCTCATTAGTAGAGTTATATAGCCTAAGCTACTGTACACCTAAATATTATTAAAGCTCGTGAAATATTAAAAGACGCTTTTTTAGTTATACAACATTATTACTTAGTGCTTTTCCTTGTTAAAGCCGGTTTGTTAGCCCAGACGACAACGCGACGAAAATGTCCAAAATATTCCGCCGAAAATTCTTCATCCATTCTCGGTTTTATTCCAATTAAAATATATGCTAGCACTTGTCAGCGCGCAATGGAGTACAAATTAAATAAATGTGAAGTAGCTGACGTTTTGCCGAATTGGATTGGACCGTAGCAACTTGACGCGAATTGAGGAGAGTGGTTCCGTTGTTGAACGATACGGGAACGAAAAATAAGAGATATTAATTATATATGTAAGTAATTTATTAGTAAAGCAAGTTAGATTTTAATAGACTCCCTTAAAGTAATGTGACAATACTTAACAATTTATTTATTAAAGAATGATTTATTTAAAACCAACGCTCGCATTATGATTTACATAATGCGAACGTTGGTTTTAAATAAAACATTCTTTAATAAATAAATTGTTAAGTATTATAATTCCTGTGTCGCGGAGTATTTTACACAAATATAAAATTTATGGACACAGAGTTAATATAGTATCATGCATGTCACGTTCGCTGACGCGGCCAGTCTATAGATGGAGGACCGCTAAGCTGGTTTAATTTCGGAGAGTCTTCGTGCTTTGGAGGGCACGTTAAGCTGTCGGTTCCGGTTGTAATCAATAGACAGCATTCGATACGCCATGTCAGACAAACAAGCCTACTCACAAAGCGGCTAGAACAGCTGTAACAAATAACTTTAAGGACTAGTCCCTCCCTCTTACCCACCACTGCATCTCCTGTGTGTGTGTGGAACAACAGTGGCACACAATGAATTGACACTGAGCGATGAGGCTCAGTCCTGGGGAATCGCTTTAACTGTCTTGGATCCCGAAACGAATTTAATCAGAAAGAAACAAGAAGGAGTTAGAAAATGAATAGTTCCACTTAAACACTCCACGATAAAGTAAAGTGGACCGACATACACCCTAGACCACAACTTTAACATTATAATGTTAGTATTCTTCAGTCAAGTTGCTTCTAGTGGAAAAGTCCTCTAAACATACACAAGGTTCAAAGACAAGCTATTTTTCTAACTTAAACTTAACGCGCTTTCATTAAACTACAAACTAAATTAATTGCAAACAAACTATAATTGATCCACACTACATCACAAGTTGCAGCTCTTATTAATTAAGGGCGTAGTTAGCAAGTCCTCTGTTCAATCCGGTTATCTGTGAGGTAATTAATGCCGATTGTAATTTGAGTATCATTGTGGATGAGGAAGTACATTAAAGGATTATCTACTTGCTTCGGGATAGCGGAGATAATAATCATCATTTGATGGCTCTTTACGTGGATTATGAATATTTTGCGACAATTAACAGTTTGCTTTGTAATCGCAGACTAGGCAGTGCCTGTACAAAGTTCAAAGTTTAAAGTTTTTTATTGGTAAAAGGTATTTTACAGGTCTATTTAGCGTAGGGTATGAGTGCCTTAGTGTAATTACGGAATGATCAATGAACAGTCGATCACAACATTTAGTTATTAATACATTTCGATGTCAATACAATAATATTCAATAAAATAATAAATTATACAGATGTCAAATAAAAAAAATAGTAATAAATATAAATTAAATCTTTAGTTTAATAAACTCGTCAAAGGAATAAAACGACTGCTCGATCAACCAGGATTTCAGCTTATACTTAAAACTCTTAAAACGTACTATGGCATGGTTGCCATAGTGCAGGCAACTGATAAACATTCATTGACGGGCCTGTTGGCGTGGTTGGCAAATGCTTGCTTTTCACACCGGAGGTCGTGGGTTCAATTCCCACCCAGTACAGATGTCTGTTTGTCCTGAGTCTGGGTGTAATTATCTATATAAGCATGTATTTACTAAAGAAAAGTATTATATGTAGTATATCAGTTATCTGGTTTTCACAGTACAAGCTCCACTTAGTTTGGGATCAGATATCCATGTGTGAATAATGCCTCAGGATATTATTATTCTAATATATTTATAAATATATACATATTATTTATAAATTACATCAAGAACTTTGCGTTTGGATGTTCTATTATACTTTTTGAAGTTATACTTCTTTTGGCGCGATGGATAAAAATTATGAGAGTGAATTTTTACGATGCGCGCGCACACCGACACCAAAAAATTTAACAGCATGACGTTAGTTCTAGGTGGTATGAAAATTGATAACTATGTTCAAGTTGTATATTAAGAAGTATAACTTCTAACGCGTGTACATAAGTACACACAAGTTTTTTTTTTTACTTTCTACTATTATACTTTCTTTTCTTATACGTATTTGACATCTAGCTTCCATACAGGCAAATAAATAACAGCTTAAAAACCTTATGTATATACTGTAAAGGGTTGTTCCACCAATATTAATATTCATCTAGTGACTACGATGATGACATGGGTACTAAGGTAGATGAAATTATTATTAATTTTTTTATATTATATTATTTATAAACAATGTATTAGAATTCATATTATAAAAAATGTTAGCTGTACATGATTTGATAAAATTTCTTATGTCATGGTAGACAAAATATATGAAACTGTAAATGTGATGACCATAAAATCTTGTCTGTACCATATTTTGTGCAAAATAACGATTGCTTACTTACCAAATTTCTCTGAATGCTTCCTTCTCTAATAATAGGTCTTTACCTATGAAATTGCCGTTTTGTATGAAAAAATTTAAACGAATTTTTTTCATGAATTTTTTTATTTGTATTAATCGAAGTAATCACCCATGCAATCAATGCATCTTTGCCATCGCAGTGGCAGTTTATTGATGCCCTTCTTAAAGAAATCAGCTGGACGGGAGGCAACAAATTCTTCAAAGGCATTTTGTACTGCCTCTCGGGTATTGAATTTTTTTCCCGCCAAGAAGTTATCCAAATTCTGGAAAAAGTAGTAGTCTGTAGGCGCAAGGTCTGGTGAGTAGGGCGGATGACGGAGAGCTTCCAACCCCAGTTCTTGCAACTTGGAGACCGTCTGCTGTGCAGTATGAGGTCGCGCGTTGTCGTGCAGGAGCAGCGGAGACGAGCGATTAACCAATGCCGGTTGGAGATGCGCCAGCTTCTCCATCATTGTGCTCAGTTCTTCACAGTACACATCTGCAGTAATGCTCACCCCGTTTGGTAAGAAGCTGTGATGAATCACACCGGCGCTAGACCACCAAACAGTGACCATCACTTTTCTAGGGGTAAGTTTTCGTTTAGGGCATTGTTTAGGTGCTGAACCAGGATCCAACCAACTTGCTGAGCGCTTGCGGTTATCAAACAGAATCCATTTTTCATCGCAGGTAACAATGCGGTTCAAAATTCCTTCATTTGTGTGTCTGTTGAGCAGTGCAAGGCACGTCTCGACGCCTACTTCGCGCTGGCGATCATTGAGTTCGTGGGGCACCCATTTGTCAAGCTTTTTTACCTTGCCAATTTGACGCAAATGGACCAATATTGTTTTGACGCTAACGTCGAAAGCTGCTGCTAATTCAGCCGTAGATTGTGTATCATCAGCTTCCACAACCGCCTTTAATTCGTCATTGTCGACCAAAGTCTTCGGACGACCGCGAGGTTCATTTTTCAGGTCGAAATTTCCAGAACGGAAGCGAGCAAACCAATAACAGGTGGTGCGTTGGTTTGTAGTGTTAGCTCCGTAAACGTCGTTGATGTTGCGTGCCGCTTGTGCCGCGTTGCTGCCACGACGGTACTCATATTCCATAATTACTCGAATTTTTAACGTATCCATGATGACGAAAAAGATTGAAATGCGATGAAAATGTAACACTAATCAATAAAGAAATGACTACTTTTGGAAAAAAGAATCCATGTTTTTAAAATAAAATTAATTTGAAATTAGAATTCTTAGCCAAACAAAAATTATTTTGATTTGAAATGGCCAGTACTGCAGAACGGCAATTTCATAGGTAAAGACCTAATATATTCCTTTTAACTGTGAAGGTTTTTGAATAAATCTCTTCACTTGATTTCTTTATGCCAATTTGTTTCTCCAATAAAACACGCAACAAATCAATGTTCACAAAACCGTGTACCACAATGGAGCCGCGCCCAAATCACGGGAGCACTTAAAACGTTTGACTGATTGCTCATTTACTTACGAGACCCTCTTGGAAGACACAATTCGACATTAATGGAGGCCTAGTCTTCTGCCTGTATTTGCTAACACTGGCATATGTAGAGTTGCCTCAACATGTCGACAAGGGACCTTGATTTCAAAATAAATAAATAAATATATTGGGACTGTCTTCTGATCCGAAATGGGGCAGAGCCTCTTCTATGGCAACCAAACAGCATATAACATAAAATAAAAAAGAGTTTTATTTTATTTTATTACTTAAGGAAAACTTACAGCTGGAATACAAATGACACACAGAATAGAAGATGAAGGCCAATTAAAAGTTTTTGCAGATTTTCACGTAGAATTTAAAAAAGCGCCCATAAATAGTTAGAACATGTTTGTAGGTATATAATTAAGGATACATAATTATTTCTAGTTACATAGATTTTTACTAACTATAGGTATTTACAACTGATAGGTAAACATACTCATATATTTCTAAATTTATACGTATGATGAATAAATAGCACCCAGACACAACAATTAATCGTGCTCATGTCCTGGGTGGGGATCGAACCCACGACCTAAGACTTATCAGTCAGGATTACTAACCACTAGACCTACAAGCCAGTCATTATAAAATCGAAAGACAAACTTAGATTTAGTTCTATGTAACTTTGAAAGTTCTATCAGATTGTAATTTTACTTGATGGCTGGATATCACTTTAGAGGTCGACTGTATGCTACCGTGTCTGTTGGCTTTAGCCAGAGGTCATATTTCCGATTCCCCACCCAGAATAAATCTTTGTGCTATGAGCACGGTTATTTGTTCTGTGTCTGGGTGACATTTATCCATTTTACGTGTGGATTTAGAAATATATAATATGTTTATCAGTTGTAGCAGTGTTACTTAGTTTGTACTTTTAGTTTGCTAGGCGTTCGCCCTTATAGCCCGGTGAAGAAGTGAAAGCTTTCAAACAAACTGTAAACATGATGATAAAAATTGTCTTCAAACAGTTCAAACAGCAGCCGAACACAAAATGACCCGCGCCACACGAAAAAGATCATACGACGCACCTTATATTAAGTGGTTAGCATATTCTATGACGCTTGCTACACTCATGGCGGCACTAACACATCACCGATCCTTCCCTCCACCCGATGACCTCTGGCAACCTTACTAAAGACCACAATTGTCACATAATAATATATGGTGCTATCTGTATTCTGCAAGGCGAAGTTAATTTCCCAGCTAACCCAATGCTTTCAATCACTTAAGCGTCGCTACTATTTATAGCTGTTTCATAACCATCATATCAGCCGAAAGATGCCCACTGCTGGACAAAGGCCTTCACCAAAGATACCCACAATTGCTGGTCTTACGCTATCCTCATCCAGCGACTCTCACAAGATCATAGGATATAGCTATTTGATCTTTAGTAAATGATATGTAACTTTTCAGAACTTCCCCATAAAGGAATTATGTGACTACTTTTTATCAATACGGCTACATGCGTGTTTACTTCAGAACTGCCAACTGCCCCACATACTAAATACATACAATAAATAGCAAAGCAGCAAACAATATTGTCCCCAAATAAATACATTATAATTTACAAGGGTACCAATATAAGAACATCGTGAATAGATCTGTTGGCGTTATCGTATTTTATTGCGAAACTTAGAACATATTTCTACTGTCGTCCGCCTTTTTAAATGGAAAATAGGAAGCTTAAGGGTCGTTATTTTTCCATGTTATTGGCGAATACCCTTTTGAGAATTATATCTTTTTGCTGTTTAGTTTTGCTTTTGCTTAGCTTTTCACAGCAAAAATAATCTTCGAAATAGAGTTATTTTTATACGTCTCTTTTTATATTTATGAATACTGGTGACATAGCTAGTTTTTAATTTTCTGGGCCATTACACAACTTACTTAAGTTTCGTATGGGCAGTGGTTAGCATAGTATCCGAGTTGTTCAAGTCATCCAGTAAGTCTCTAACTTGGTTAAAACCGTTTTCTAATGACAACAATCGAGACCTACAAATAAACTTGCACTTCTAAGCTCGAATATACTCATCAATTAAAAAATGTTGATGGTTACCCATCTTTGGACGCACCGCGAGCCTAGTAGCTTAACTTTGCTAATCACTTACGGACTGGTTAGAACATCTGGATATGAGCGCCATTGCACAACTTTTGTCCCGCAACAGATCTGATTGCCAATGGAGAGTGTCCGGGACATCGACTGGAGTGAGATAACCAGTGTTATTAAATTTAAACATTCTTTATTCTATCTCAAGATCTAACAGGTTCTTCGTAGCTTGGCAATTGGCAAAACATTGGAGGCTATATGGACGCAGGTTCAAAATCTGTCGGTATTCTAAATTTGTTAATCACAGAATAAAAAAATTGTTATTTCATAAATTAATCTTCTGAGTCTCGTTTTTATCCGCTTTTAATCCGTTAATTAATTTTTTATACAGTTTCGCGTAATATACGTATATACTTTCCAGGTGCGGGCGTAGTGTAAAAAAATTAATGACATTGCAAAGAGAAGAAAGATTTGTATAATTAGTACTCTTTGTCACACATCACCATATGTAACAATGAGCATAGACGTCGATTAATTGCTAATGGATACTGATATAGGTCTGACGCCAATACTTCCGTAAAATTTTTTTAGAAAAGGGAATAACAAATTTCGACGATCTATCAGGATCATAATTGGAGGGCTTTACCCACAGAAAGTAGATATAAACCAATTCGATGATTTAACTTTATTATTCGCACAATAGAAAAAATACCACACAGTGTGACATAGTAAAACGTACAATTGACGCATAAAAAGCAAATTCAGAACAACCATTTATTGTTATAGTATAATAGTTGTAGGTACTCACCGGAGTAAAGATGACATATACAACATGTAACGTAATTAACGCACACCCTGAAACACCCCAATTAGATTATTTAGTTGTAATTATAATACATACACTGAATTTTTAATTTAAAATGTATATACATTGTAATTTACTAAATTAGTTTCTTGGAATAAAGTTTATTTTTCTTTATTTTGTGTTGAATGATGGAATTTATATGAATACAAATAAAACTGCGATTTTAAAAGTCTTGTTACCTTGTCTTACGGTACATTTCAATTTATTTTGACTGTACAGGGTTAATATGACAATAATTTCCGTAGTTATAATTAATTTGGAATAAAAAATTACCTATATAAAAAATGATATAAATCGATTCAGGAAACGATTCTAAACAAACTATTTTCAGGGTGTGCGTTAATTATGTTACATGTTGTATAGGTCTATATAATGTTTATCGTCATTGGATCTGACACCTGAGCTAACCGCACCCTTTTATCCACTACCTACTGCAACTCCTTTAAACCATAATAAGGAGAAGACAAATAAAGAATCAAACGTGGTGCTCAATAATAAGACACTAAGCGGTGAGGCCCAGGAATGTTCCAGGGCATCGCTATCTTGGATCCCGCAACAAATTAATGAGAATGAAACAAGGACAAGTAAAAAAAGTAATTCCACCGTGAAGAAAAGAGCATCACGGGTATATTTTAATTTCTAGTTCATCTTAGGTTCGCTAAGAGTTTTGGTGTAGAAGTTCGGTGTTAGGCGTTACTGGGATAGGCGTTAAAGCCACCCCAAACCAAAATAAAGATGAACTGCACTATATGCACGGAGGGCACTGGCAGTGCGAGCGAACATGATAGCTCGCAGGTTCGCACGTTGTTCGACAGAAGTCAAAATTACACTTTTTAGGTCTTATTGTACATCATTCTACACATGCAGCCTGTGGGCTAACTATACTCAAAAATCTTACAGTGCCCTCCGAGTTCAATTTAATAATACGTTCAGGATGCTGATGGGGCTGCGGCCATTCTGTAGTGCACCAGGGATGTTTGCTGAGCATCGCGTAGATTGTTTCTACGCTACGATGCGTAAGAGATGCGCATCTCTGGTGCGCAGAATACGTGGCAGCACCAACAGCATCCTTCGCATGATCACTAGTCGGCTAGACTGTATTTACGTCAATCATTGCTGCGCCATTTCGCATGGAATGACGCAGCAATGAATGGTAAAATTTGTTACATATTTTAAAATACTTATATATATTACTAACACTAGTTTATAAGAAAGTTGTTACTTACTTATTGGACACTAATTTGGTCTGAAAATAAAGTCTTATTATTATTATTATATTATTCTGAAGAAATAGATATCACTTCAATAATTTATAAACTAAATATTCATGGCTGAATCATATTAGCTTTTATTATTAGCCAGCTGTATCTAGTCGCAGGACAAAAAGAGCAGCATGTTATTAATGAAAGCTTTCGATATTAATATTTCGCCATATCAAAAATACTTATTGAGTCACACAGAAGTGAAAAGTATACTCACAAAAGCCTTAAGACTGGATGGCTTTAAGGCTTTATCTTATAGACCCCCAAAGAAGTGTCACTTTAAAAGATCAACATTAAACGACACATACAGTTCTCACAAAATAGCTATAATGCATTAGTGCTTATCGTCCAACTTATCTGCAGACGTCACGAATTCGCATGGCGCCATACCAACACGCTAGTTTTAAAAAACAACAAGATCGACCAGTGTTATTTAACACGTGCCGAAACTTGTATCAAATATTGAGACTCAATATAAACCATAAAATACGAGGATCCGATGAATGAAACTTAATTTAAAAATCAAGATTAATATAAAGGAGTATCTGGTAAGTCAACAATGAATTTTATAATTGTATTTACTTGATTTATTTGGAATTAGCGTTGTTGTACATCAGTGCATGCGGGTCAACTTATAGTGGATGTGCAGAATTGATAAGAGTGAAGTATCGCCAGAATACCTTGGGACTGTGTGCTCTTCAGATAACTTTGAGGAATACCAGAGGTGTTGCAGGTAGTATGAGACGGCAATGTTTTTTGTGTGGTTTATTGAGTTGTTTGTTATTGTGACAATATTCCATTCATCATTGGTAAAGCAGCATGACTTAACCCAGAGAATGCACGTTCAAATGCTGTCAGTGATTCAAATTGATAATTAACAAAATAAAAACAATTTCAGTGCTATTAAATATTATATAGGGACCTTTGACTTAGATTCTGACTTCAAGTTTTACCTAATCCTTGGTCAAGGTATATTTTGCCTATATTTTAATGAAAGCCATATTATATCAAAATATAGGAACATTTTACCGCTTTAACAAAGTCATGACTCAATGCTTATGACAGGCGATCAATCTGGCTCGTTCATTCAAGCTCCGGTGAACATTGCTTTTGATTGGTACCAGGCCTTAACTGTACTTTCTAGCCGTTTGTATTGTTGCCAATTAACCAGTCTACTTAACGAACTGTTCTGCAACCTCATAATTATATTAGCGATATATCTACTAAGAGCATAATGTGCGTTCGTCAGCAGTATAAAAAATATAATCAGACAAGCAAGATCGCAGATACATACTAATTATAGCTGGAGATTCTCTCTCTCTCTTTCTCTCTCAAATATACGTCGTATGAAAAGAACAGGACATACATAGAACTATCAAAACACTAAATATGCGATATCAACGCGTAACAAATTACTTTTCAGTATTATAATAATAAATACTTTATTTCAGCAATAAAAATCGCCATATTATGCTAATACAAATACTTAAAACTACCTAAATTAGTTCTACTAGGATCTATTTTTGATATCTAGCAGGATTTGAACATCGGGTTAACACGTGGAGCCGTGACCAATGTTCAAGGAATGGACTATCCATTTTCCCTGCTAGTATAATTCGAATTCCGTTGGTGATTTTAAGCCGACCTTAAATAATTAAAAATAAAATAAATTAATATCTTGAGTCAACTAACATATCGCTATCTGATCCTAAACTAGGCAGAGTCATACTTCTATATTTTTAATAAGTACATATTATAGATAAATTACACCCTGACACATAATCGCGTTCATCATACAATCATTGTGTTCGAACTCACGACCTCTGACTTAGCTGCCAGGGCACTAACGTAAGCAATAGGCCACTCAATAAATCCTAATAGTAAAAAAAAAATATTGACCGAAAACCACAGATATGATGTATACCTATTATTAAATGTCATATGATAGGATTGTGCGTTATTTTTCTAACATAGCTACCATACACATGACCTCAGAAAACCAGTTTTAGTTTTTAATTATTTGGATGATTCATGCTTACTTTCTTGTTTTATTAATATTATGTTAGGTGTAATTTAGGAAAATAAACCTTAATTTAAAGCGGCGCCGCGCGGCGTCGGATTTCCCACAACACTAAAAAATTTATGAAATCTTTCAAGCATGTTTTGTAAATTATAGTGACAGCGAAATTTTTGTAGCACTAATGCTGCCAATAGGAGTGCAGGTTTTACACTTTATTGCACTAAATAAACAATGTTAAATTAAATTTCAATACATAATATTAAAAACTTCAACTAAACATAATCTCCTTAACAATAACTTAATACAAGCTAGCCAAATGTCACTACCATTATAAAATAAATTGTATAAATGTTTTAACATTCCATGTACCTAAATATCTGTAATAAATAACTAGAAATATTAACTGTATTACTACAAACATGTTCTGACTATTTACAAGCGCTTTTTTAAATTCTACGTGAATAAAAACCTTTTTTTTTATTTTTATTTCTAAAAATACATATATAATGTTAAAACTATTAGTAAAATCGACCACGTCCCTGTTCCCTAAGTCATCGCTGGCAACACACACTGGTCAAAAGCCCTTCGCGGAGTTTTGGCGCCAACGCGGAAAAAGACGCATCGGGGCATTGTTTCATTTTCAAAAACTGGTGTAAATTCAAGTTTTTATGTGTAAATATTGTGGATTTTCAGACATGGGACGTAGACAAGGACAACGTACACCAGTGTGTGCGTTATTGCCATATTGCCGTGAATTGCGATTTTCAGCCTCTAGTAAGTCTTCACTGCTTTACTGGGACTATGTATGACTTGACTGTGACTTTACTTGACATTGACCAATGACGAAAATAAATGATATCAAAATATATTTACTGAAGGTTCATAAGGCCGAAGAACCCAGAGCCTTAAAACTGATTTAAAAATAATGACTTTCGGCTTGAGACACAGCCATGGTATTTGGGACGATCAGATGTAACGTAGCTTCCCGAACGGTGCAGCCGATATCAATGTTTACTAATAACAATATCACGAATGGAAGGACAGACGAGTGAGTCAACAAATAGCAATTTTTACTAGAAAAGATAAGGGATGTAGATGACGTAGTCCTGTGTCACTTTATATCGCTTGGTGTACATTTCGCAGCGAGATGGCATCTTCTGAGAACTGCGGATGTTGTCTGGTGCAGGTAGTTGTGTTATCGACATTGCTCAGGAATAAAGCGGAGATTTATTGGTTTGTAACGTGATAGTTTGTTATCGAAGTCACTGGGGATTCAAGCAAAAGCAATTTGCTTTCCGGTAGGTCTCACACTTAAGGGGCTGACGAGAGCCAATTTTATCGTATGACGCCAATCCCGCCGTATAAACTAAATACTAAATGCCAAAATAGAGTGCACACTGTTAAAATGAGTTTATAATATTACTAGCTGTGCCCCGCGGTTTTACCCGCGTTAAACTTTATAAATTATCACATTTCCTCCCCCGTAGGTGATAATGTGATAATATGTTCCCTATATGTTGACCCGACCTTTTAGTAATATTCATGCAAAATTTGAAGTTAATCCGTGCAGTACTTTTTGAGTTTAGCCCGGACATACATACAGACAAAAATCTAAATACTATGTTTTTGGCATCGATATCGATTGTATACCACGCCACAAGTATCCCTTTTAAAAAATATTCAATGTACAGTTTTGACTTTCCTACGATTTTATTATTTGTATAGATGGTGATATTGTACAAGGGTAATAAATAAAATTGGGAAAAATATGATCTGTACAACAAACCTAAGACAATAATCCTAAAATAACGCTTTAAATTAAGATTTTGTTTTATGCATATTTGGAAATGATTTATTTCTATATCTAGGAAAACTTGTTGTATCGGGTTTTGGGATCAATGTAAGATCTTGCTGTGTGGCTGACGGCATAGAATATCATCACCCCATCTCATCCCGTGGGTTGCGTAGAAGGTATCCCGAGGGAATATCTTAGTAGGGCTTATTTGTGTACTATACAGGCATCATACTGCGTTCGCCAACCCGTCTGGCAAGCATGGCGATTACCGATACCTCCAAATTATAGACACAACTCTATCATGGTAATCCTTTGAGGAGGCCTTTGTATATGTCCACTGTACTTAAAAATCAGTCAGGAACAGTATAATTGCTATACATTTTAACTTAATATAAAGGGCATAGACCTCACAAAACATGTGTTGACCATTCTTAGGTAGTTATACTAAAATAAAAGATACTCCATTATCATTCAACAGCTAACGAATCAATTGGTACAAATTCTGTCCCAAGTGTTATAAAAAAGGAACATGGCGACATTTGCTCGCCATGTTGGCGACGCCAAGTGCGTGTGCGCAGGTAGCGACCGATGTGAGTGGGATCAGTAGTGTTGAGTACAATGGAATAATTATCGATAATAGCATTAAAATAAATATGTTAAACTCTTGAATAAAAGTAGAGTTACAGTTCTGCATCCTATGTTTGTGAGTCTGGCTGGGCCGTTGTAGCTCCCAAACGGGTGCTCCAAATTCAATACGGCTTTTTTATCTGATAGCCAGTTTAGCAGTTTAGTTTGAAAACTATGTCTAATATGAATCTGTTACAAACAGCTCTGGGGTTTTTTTATGTTGTTATGAAGTAAAATTTTGTTTGGAGTTTTGTTAGCAATTGTCATAAGATTGTATAAAGTATGAGATTTTTATTAATTTAATACTAGCTACTGCACCGTAGCGAATAGTGGTTCAATAATTACGTGAGTGACGCGGTATACGAAACTATAAAATCAGATATTTTCCACTGAAGTAATGATAAAAAAGTGATGTTTCGTTGAATACAAATTTATTATGAAAGCCTCGTCAAAAGCGGTTCAGTCGATTCGGAGATTAGCCGGAACAAATAAACAGACTAACATAATTTTCTATGGGATTTTTTATGCTTGTTTAGTTTGTCAAAAGCTATTAATTCGACATTACAAAAAGACACTTCAATCTAATGTATGCGTTTGTATTTATGCGTCTGTGTCTACTTTTTCATATATAAAGGTTGACCAGAATATGTAATAATGTAGTCATCCTAACAGTAACATTTTAGGGGCTATAGAAGGTGTATCATAAAAAGAAAGGAAAGAAATGGTATCACCACAGTCTACCCATGACATTCAAGAATTTACTTTATTTTATGTATTTTGCTAGTTAATGTTCTAAATGAATCAATATCATAGGCTAATTAAGTTTAGTCCAATATTTAAGTTAGACATTGCAAGACAAACCTTGAAGGATTACAATGGAAAGAAAAGAGACAAAACAGCTACCTGTCTATATTCCCATCTTTAAACGATTATATCTCACAAGTTTATTCTTCAATTTCAATTGTTTATTCATATTGACTTTACGTAAATTAAATTTCATTAATAATCCTTAATTTAGTGTAGCTATTAGTCATTTTTGGACGTGTGGGAACTGAACAACGGGTTTTTACTTTTAGTCATGTATCGATATAATGGAGTTACATCCCTAACGTTATCTAAACTATGGTTTCCAAAGTTTTAGGTACCATAATATATCAAACACTTGAGATACTTATCTCCACATTAGGTGGCCTCTCGAAACGACCCTGAAGTAAAAAAGTTTGCCACAAAAAATATATTTACCGATATTTTGTTTATCTGAATTTTTTACAGATTCGGTGTATGGGAAATGTCTTTTAGTTTGGTGAATTGCGAAGTGTTGCAGGATAGAAAACAAGAGATTGTTGCAGAATTGAGAAGTTAACGAAGTACAGTCATCTATAGCTAGAAGATCATGAAAAGAATAGGTTAGTATTTGTAAATCACTAACTGTCCGAGTCCTGTTGGGCAAAAAATAAGCTGACCGGAACGAGTTTTCAAAACTTCGAATTATGACTCACCCCTGAACCACTTTTTTTGGCATAGTGATTGAGAAGCCAAAGCGAGAAGAGGTACAAAATATAAATACGCTTTTGGGATTTATTAATTTATTTGTTTATTTAGTAAAATAAAATGAAAAGGAATAATTAAAGGAATGAAACAAACAAAACAATAATCTAAATTGGGTTGAACACCTAGAAAAGTAAAAACAAATAGCTCAACCATTAAATATAGTAAAGCAATCAAGCAAGAGAATCACCTGATGGTAAGTGATCACAATCGCTAATGGACACTCGCAACACCAGAGGCGATGCAAGTGCGAAAGTGAGCGAAGTGCCAAAAAAGGAATAGAGCGCTACTTGAAGGTTGCCAAGTCATACCGGATCGGGAATAGCTCCGCAGTTGGTTGATTCTACAAAGTAGTCGTGTGCAGTAAGAATTTTTAGAGAAATGCATCATGGTGGTAGACGACCATTTATCCAGGTGATACGGATGAAATTTCCTCGTCTGTCGAGTCTGTAACGGAACGTGGCGGCATGGAGGTATAAGTTAGTAAAATTCCTCAGAAAATGCCGTCACAACTCTGGAGAAGCGTATTTTTCATATTAGTAGATTACAGTGATAACAGCTTCGTTTCAAATTCAACCTGAGAACAAAGGAATAAGCCCCCCAAAAGAACGCGCCCGTAGACTAATCGGTGCAAACATCAATGAAAGGTATAATACGTTATGTTATTTCGTTCTATGATCAGCTCGACTGAAGCGTCGCCTTACATAGTACACTCCAGGTAATATGACTACGACTTATTGCATTTGCGGTGTAGGCGACGAATATTATCAACCCATTTCGTACCATCGGGAGCGTTAAAGTCTTCTCGAATGTAAGTATGTCTTGAGATAATGAACAGCTGCGTCTCTCTGTGTTCGATGAGCACCACACTGCGAACGCCAACGCAGACGGGTTTGGCAGGCGATTATGGCGATTATGCTATATCCTCCAAAATTGTGGACACTAGTCCATTGAGATCCTTATGAGCCTTTGTCTTGTTTAAGCTTATTGTTTGGCAATGTTGTCGTTCTGGTCAAAACTAAAATATTGGTTGGGCAAAAAGGAATAATTGGCAACGTATTAGTGATACCATGTGTAAACGGTTGCCAATAAGTAGGCATAAATACAAAAATAGGTCTTTGCATAAATAGAATAAACATACATAGTTTTAAGTGTACGCAAGTATTTACAACATAACAAATGAACAGTATCATGTAGAACGGAAGTGAGACAGGACCATCACATCTCAAGTTATATTCTATAATTTCCTCTGTAAATACATTAGATATAACCATAACTATAATGCTTCTTCTGTTTCTCGTTAAGTACTATCAGCTAGGACACGGGTAAGTTTCAAAGAGCGCTCTGTGTGATCCAGTTTCATGCGCGTGCGATATCGGTCAAATTCATAGTCCAGTTACAGTTTTAAGAACATTTGCTACATATTTCTGAATGTTTTTGAATAAAATGCTGATATTTAAACATGTACTTTTTTTATTTACATTTAACAATCCATTGTTCAAACCATACATTGATTGGCTTTATCATTCGACTTAATACTATTTTTCAATTAATAATTCCTATCGTATAGCAATAATTGTATAACACATGGTTATAAGTATTTTTTTTATAACTTGGATATCTACTTGTGTGGACCATAAATAGATTGAGTGTTCTTTGCATCCGCGAATTACATATTTAGGAAGTCCCCTGCGATATTTTGTTATTACCAAACTGAGGCGTTGGCTTTAAGAAAATAAAAAAGAATAGTCCATTTTAGTACGAATATAATAAAGAAACATTAAATTCTATTCTACACCTATTAAGTAGGTGCTGAAATTACTTCTAAAGTCGCCTCACAAAATGTGACGTACCTCTAAGAATGTCGTTACTAGCGAATGAAAGGACAGGATGGCCGTTATTACAAACCCCTCTTTATTATCTTTTATTATCTCTAAGGTCGTAAAATTGCTGAATGAATAATAAAAATACGTCTCCACCAATTAAATTCTCCTCGTTCTTTTTTGTGTTTTATAGAATAAAGGTATAATAGAATATAAAATACATTTGTGTAAATATAATTAATTCAATGAGTTTGAATAAATAATTAGTGGTAGATAAAGTTATTTTGTTGAAGACTACAGAATACTAGTCATTATGTGGCGTTATTAGGGTCATCGTAATGGAAGCTACTAGCTAGAGTTGAGTAGCAAGTTCAGACGGAGTTTATGGTATTTAAGTTAAATAGAGTAGTACCTATGTATGTATTGGTAGCATACATGGTCACTTTATTATTCTTAAATCATAAGGTACAATAAACGTCTAACCGCGAAAAACTGATTCGACTACCGAGTTCTTATTTAACCGACGACGAAAAACAAGGAAGGTTTTCGATTCGATTAGCTTTTATTTCATGTACATACATGAAATGTTACGGCGTTTGTGTAGAGGTATTCATGCTTATTTATTCGAAAGAGCAGACTTGCAAGTTAGTTCCAAATTAATTTGACTAAAATAATTCATCATCATTAAACTTATATAAAGGAAAATATTGTGAGGAAATCTGCATGCCTCAGAGTTCTCCAAAAATGTTATTGATGGCATGTGTAGTCTGCCGACTCGCACTAGGCCAGCATGGTGAGCTAGGGCTCTCATGGCGAGAGGGGGGCCTTGTCCTACAGGTGGGCAGTAATGAAAAAACAATGTTCTAGCAGCCATTTGCGTAATTTTACTCCAAAGTGTTTGAGTGGAGTTTCTCTTAAGTTCTTTGGCAGTTTGTTAAAAATGCTAATACACATATGATGTATAAAATAAATGAATAAAAAAAAATTCACTCTCATCATTTTTCTCCATCGCGCCAAAAGAAGTATAACTTCAATAACATACAATAAAAAAATATATATGAAGTACTATTAAATCTGCTTTATTTGCGATTTCATCAAATTTTATCATGAATGCGCTTGCGCCTGTGACTTCCGGATTAACGAGCTATTTTCACACAATCTGGACTATGAATAAAACACTCAACACGTGGTTTCACTCACCGCGTAGGATGAAGGTATTACGATGACTTAACATTGGATCATTTGGGACAGTGGCTCCAATTCAAATAATAATAATAGTGCTCTTAAGCAAATAGAAGCTACAGCAGCCAATGTTAATGGAGACTCGCCAAGTGGGAAATCTATACATATAATAAAATCATAGGAAAGTCAAAACAGTACATTGGCTATTTATTTAAAAGGATACTTGGCATGGTCATGATCTACATTCGATATCGAAACCAAAAATTCAGGTTTTAGATTTTTTGTCTGTTTGTCTGTATATTGTCCGGGCTAAACTCAAAAAGCACTGCATGGATTTACTTCAAATTTTGCATGGATATCACTAAGAAGTCGGGACAACATATAGACTACATATTATCACGTTGTCACCTCCGGGGGAGGAGCTGTGATAATTTATAATATTTAACGCGTGTAAAACCGCGGGGCACAGCTAGTATTATAATATAGCTGTAGGTGATTGAAATCTGATAAAACGACAGTCTAACATGACACGTACTCTTCGAGGAACTGAAGTGTGGAAGTGCTAACTTTCAGAGTCCAGTATCAAGATTATCTTACGGTAAGTTTTTTTATGAATCCCCAAGTCAATCGTCAACTTTACCTTTCCTTGTTGCACAAACATCTATTTATTCGCGTGACAAACATTTCATCATACATTCACTTATTTTGGCACTCTCAATGATAACACCAGCCTTCTGGACATGTTTTTTCAGTGAAGAAGTTTTTTTAGCATCTATTTGGAGCACCACTTGACTGCACGTGAGGCGCAGTGGAAAAGACAGTCGTCTCTCCAGTCCATGTCCCTGGAGAATGGATGGATTCCCGCAGAGGTCAACTATTTGTGTTAGTTGTATGTTTTTTGTGTACCCCGTCACACAGGGAATCAAATACTTGGACGCCGCCCGTAATATGTTATAATTTATCTTTGTATGTATAATGTTATATGATTTTCCAAATTCCTGTAATATGATTTATGGGGGAGTCCTTGTCTCGCAGCGGACGCCTTTCGGCGGATGTGATGATGATGATATACTTATAGTAATTTAGTTTAAATTTTTATATCTAACGTCAAATCGTTATAGTAAACATGTACATAGTTTTCGTATTCATTGTAATATTAATATTCGCTGTGTGTTATATGGTAAATTAACTTCATAATAATGTCTTTAAACTATAAAAACTGTTCCACGATATAATTACTTAACTATCACTTTACCGCTTAATACTTCTCTACAAAGTATAAAACTTGACTTGGAGATGTCATCAATCAAACTTTAATGCGGGCTCCAGAGACAAAAGATAAAAATCAGTTACTCCGCCAACAGTTTAAGAAATTTAAGTCAATATTACTTTTAAAAGTTCTTCTGCAATTAAGTCTTTTATCTTTTTATTCAAAAATGTGTCCAATTGATGGTGTAGCAAGATATAATTTCGCTTGTGATAATTTTAAGACAATGTTGCAAAGGTGAGGTGTGAAGAGAATGACCACCCAAGTTGTCAGTTGAACAAGTCAGGCAATCAAATTTGCATGTGTTTGTATAGTTACAAATACGACTTCCAGTACTTTAGAAGATCTTTGAGAGGAAATGTGGATTCCAACGTTCGGTAAGGTAATATTCTTGAGCATTTTAAATTCTTCTATTCATTATTTCAATCTCAATTCATGGAGTACTGAATCACGTATTGAGTATCGTTCTGATGCATATACATACATGATCACCTTGATATCACCATTACGGAAAGCTCGCATAATCTTCATTCCCAGTGTTAAGAGTACCTACAGGCAAAACTGCCAATAGACTTTTTAATAAGCTCTCTTGTGAATATGATTTGGACCTATTTAATACCAGTGTTTCCAAGCTTAAACATACATTAACGAAAGTTTATTTCTCGTAATTTCGCATTTTGCTAACCGACCTTTAACTTAATTTATTAATGAACTAGCTGTGCCCCGCGGTTTTACCGGCGTTGAATTTTATAATTTATCATAGCTCCTCCCCCGTATGTGATAGCGTGATAATATGAAGCCTATATGTTGACCCGGCCTCTTAGTAATATTCATGCAAAATTTGAAGTAAATCCATCCAGTACTTTTTGAGTTTAGCCCGGACATACATACAGACAAATAGACCCACAGACAAACATTCTAAAAACTTTATTTTTGGCTTCGATATCGATTGTAGATCACGCCCCAAGTATCCGTTTTTAAAAAATATTCAATGTACAGTTTTGACTTTCCTACGATTTTATTATATGTATAGATTATCTATCAGTGGAAACTTGTTAATGGCTTTCAGATTTCTATAAGTTATGTTTGACGTACCTGCTAGCTGTAAGTATCCCAAAAAATGTAAAATAAAATAAATATCATTTACTGCTGGACACAGCCCTCTTCAAAGGTTTTTATAACGTTGCCATTTGGAGGGATTTGCCGTATTCACTGCACTTGGCATGAGAGTTGGCGACCGCAATTGGGTGGTAGCTAGTACACAGGTAGCTGCTGCTGCCCGACTACCTGGTGTATACTTTAGTCGCCTTTTACACTCACGACCTTGGTAAAGTCCCTCGTATAACAGGGGCATAACCTTTCTGACCTAAACCTTAGCAACACTGGATCTACTACATTTACTCTACCCGACCCAAAGTTAACTGAGCCAGAATACCCATTAATGCATCTATGTACAACTGATGTGTTAAAGTTTTAAGTTAATAAATAAAATGTGTATATTGCGTGTGCTGTGGGGATTGCCCCACAGCACGATATAAGATAATTAACATATATAATTATAAACGCCTATCATATCCCCCAATAGCAATTTAAATTTGCGAACTCAATTTTCTCATTAAAACTAATACAACTCAATCCAATCCCACTCCCAAAGTTACTCCATAACATAAATAACTATCCCACATTCCCACGAAATAATTAATCAGTAACATCCTATGCGCTTGCGCTTACGATGATAGCAAAACGCGCGCGCCGATCGATTTATTGCGCCTGTGTTTCCGTTTCCTGCTTGTGTGCTTGTTTGTATGAGAGTCCATTGAAGCTTTTGAGTGATATTATTATACTTGTGTGTTCTAAGAATACGTTCATAAGTTCTCATAACATCAGAATGTAGAATGTAATTAATAGTATTTTACTGTTTAAATCAACACAACGTATTCCGAATGAGTCTAGAATATAATAATATATTATGTCCATAAGAGAAGTGTGTCAGTTCTCTCAGTGTGGAACTTAAAGATTCTTAGAACACACAAGTATAATAATATCACACAAAAGCTTCAATTGACTCTCCATGAAACAAGAGTTATGTATATTTGTCCGACCCGGAATTTGAACATGGGATCTAGTTTAAAAAAACTTAATATCTGTTGTAACATGCTACCGCTAGCCCAACGGGGTAGTCAGATAGTCAGAGATATTTCAGCATACTCTACTTTTTTCTGTGTGACTGTGAATGATGTGATGAGCACGAATATTTGTTTCTGAGTCATGGATGTTTTCTATGTATATAAGTATTTATCTATCTATATAAGTATGTATATCGTCGCCTGGTACCCATAGTACAAGCTATGCTTAGTTTGGGGCTAGGATGATCTGTGTGACATTGTCCCTAGATATTATTATAATAAAATAAATAAAATGTTATATCCCCGTTTGTTATATCGTCACAGCTATTTTAATTTCATTAGCGATCAAATGACTTGTTTTCATGACGTTACAAATGTCCTAAAAGAGAATAAACAAAAAGTGCATTCAAATTTCATTCGTTTTAAGTACTTCGTAGATTAATATTAAGTTATAATAATATCAAGAAGTTTTTATATTTTCTAGAATCAAAAATATCACATATATACATTTAATTTTGTTGAAAGTATATAGTACTAAGGTCTGCAAGAGATAGTTAAGCTGATATCTATACTTTTACATTGATTTAAATAGGACATTTGGTTTTTTTCGGTGATTATTCCTCAGTGGCGTGTCCGATTTTTATGAATTTAGATATATGGTATGGTGACTATCGCTATGTAATATTTGAAGACGATCGATTTTGCCTTTCAGGAGAAGTATGTACAGGACCGAACAACATAAGTTACCTAAGATAAAGCTTCGGTAAGACTCAGCGCTATAATAAAATATTGCAGTTATTTTTCTTACCTTTCTATGTAGACCACAAATGTGACGACTCACGAAAACCTGGGAACAAAGAGTTTAGTTCAAATGTTTTGTATTTTTAGTATTTACTGAAAACATTGCGTGTGACTGAAAGGCACATTAAGTTCAGGTTACATTCGTGATAACAATCTCTTAAGCAAATGGTCTAATTAGTCTGGTTCTTGTATGTTGCCTTTCGTGGAATTGTGAATTTTGATGAAAATATATTTGTAACTAGCTGTGCACCGCGATTTTACCCGCGTTAAACTTTATAAATTATAATACCCTATGTGTTAATCCAGGGTGTCAGCTAAATCACTTTTTGGCACGACCCGGGATTTGAACCCAGAACCTCATTATCTGCGGTTTAACACGCTTCCGCTAGACCAACGACACAGACATCTTAGTGCATAATATAACAAGCAGCACGGTGATAAGTCCTAGTAGACAGAGAGACACTGACGCCCCCCACCGGATGAGATGGGGTGACGAAATTCTATGCCATCAGTCACATAGCAGGTTACCTCCAAGGTGAAATCCAAGTACAAATTTTACGGTTATTTTTATTTGATTTCGGCTGTTAATTGACTGCACGTGCAGCAGTTAAGACAGTCGCTTCGCCAGATTGTGTCCCGGGTTCGGTCCCATGCAGGGCACCTATGGGTTTGACCCATAAATAGTTGTTCTAAGTCTGGCTGTATTTTGTGTCCGTCACTTATTTTTGTAAAAAACCCCCCAACACATGAAGACATTCACAAGCTGGGGCGTTGTCTTTACAAAAAAAAATGACATTAATTTTAAATTGACATTTGTACGCTATTCAAATTAATTATTATGTCACTGTATTTGGTATTATTAACGTTTCTATTAATTATTCAACATGTAACGTAATTAACGCACACCCTCAAACACCCCAATTAGAATATTATGTTATAATCATAATCCATACACTAAATTTTTTATTTAACATGTATATGCATTCTTATTTACAAATTTAGTTTCTTGTAATAAAGTTTATTTTTCTTTATTTTGTGTTGAATGATGGAATTTGTATGAATACAAATAAAACTGCGATTTAAAAGTCTTATTACTTTGACTTACGGTCCATTTCAATTTTTTTTGACTGTACAGGGTTTAATATGACAATAATTTCCGTTGTTTTATTTATTTTGGAATAAAAAAGTATCTATATTAAAAATCGATTCAGTAAACAATTCTGAACAAACTATTTTCAGGATGTGCGTTAATTAAGTTACATGTTGTATAATTGTATTCTCTATTGACATTATCTGTAACTTCTAAAATGTTCTGTTATGAATAAATGAATATGAATATAACATCTCCCCAAGTGTACGCAAAAGCAAACATTTGTAAATCAGTGCTCATAGCAAACCTCAAACTTTGATCATCGATGTTTTAAGAAATTAAGCAAGCAATAGTAACTCGTAAACTGAGTTAGTGATGTTGGCGCAAATAGTCAAAGTCAAATACTAAGAACGATTGAAACATTGGACTGAGTTAACTAGTTCTGTATGAATATGGATTATTAACACAGGTGCAGGAGAATGTTTGGAAGGTTATATTTAGTCATCATCATAGGCCTGGATTAAGCGTATGACAGCCAGCATAATCAAACTTAATACTTACTTATAAGATAAGATAACTCTTTATTGTACGCCAAAACATTACATTACAGCAGTGTTTTTCAACCTTTTTCATCACGCGACCCCCCTTCCCCTTTTTCACCCCCATTTTTTTCATGTTTCTTTTATTTTGTGACACATATCCAAAATTTTTATTTATTTTCATAGGGTTCGGATAAATAAATTATTAAAATTTGTGAAGAATTGAAATAGAAAGCGCTCCACCGAAATTTAATTTAGCATTCAGAGGTTAGGTGGGTGTCAAGAAACAAAGTACTAGCCAGAGTTTTGAAACTTCGCGCTAAACTTTTAATGTATTTGCAGCAGGCCTAATTATAATACCCTAAATTCATTTGACTAGCTTTCCCAACTTCCCTATAGAAGTTTCACGACCTCACTATAGGGGCTTCGTGACCCCCCGGGGGGTCGCGACCCACAGGTTGAAAAATACTGCATTACAGAATACAATAATACAATAACATACATTACAAAATTGTATAATTGGCGCCCTTATCACAAAATATCTCTAATCTCTTCTAGGCAACCTAGGCAAGGATTTGAGTATGGAGTAACAGGGACAGTATAGTCCTCAGTGTACACAAGTATAGAAACGGTATAGCTATCAATGCAAAAAGAGAAAATGGTTTTCAATATTAAATATGATTTGATTAGTTTAGTTTGTTATCAACTTTTAAAAATAAAACTTATTATATTAGTTCATCTAATAGAAGTTTGGGTCTTTGTAACATTTTGATGAAAATAAATTATTATTAATATTATATATTATAAGCGTTGACCACGCTTATAACCAGTTCCTTTCACCGGTCCGTAACAGGTCGATGCGGTAAAACGGCAAGGCTCGCAGTCGGTCTATAGATGGGTGTCCGCCAAGTGGGTTAATTTCTAAGCGCTTTCGTGCTACGGAGAGCACGTTAAGCTATCAGCTTCGGTTGTAGTCGTTAGACGACAGTCGATTGGCTGGCTTGAGTTACTCTGACGCGAATTGAAAATTTACAGCTTGCACAGTTGCATAGACATTATATAATCTGTATTCTTGAAAAAAAAATTACGCTTACGAATCTGATGTGAATATTTTTAAGCACCTTTTACTAAAGTTTTCAAAAAGTAACTTTCTATCACACATTAAAAAACATACTACATGTCCGCAAAGCGTCCTAGTAGATACTTCTGGTTAATAATTAGCATCTCCTCTAATTACGGCCACTAGCCAACTAAACGCATAATTGGCGCAGTCGGTAGTCGTGTAATTTAGGCCCGCGACCCTTCCGCGTGAGAGCCTCACCCCATTATGCTAATCACGTTAGGTGGCGGTAGTATCTACTTGAACGTCACTAAAAATTGTTTAAAGTTTTTAGTGGCGAACATTGAAGTATATTAACATATACTCGTACCATCAGGCATCAACTTAGGTACACCTAGGTTGTGTAACAGTCGTTCAATTTGTCCATAAGGGATCATATTCATCATTGTAATGTGATGTGCATTATCAACAACTAAATTAGGTTCAAAATAACTTTACGTCATCTTTTTGTTTTCTTTTATATGTTCGATACTTTAAATGCAAATAACTTCACGAAATCAATATGGATGCAAATAGTACTAAAAATACGCTGCTGCCCGTTCTTTGATACATACATAAATCCTACGGACGACTTCTACGCTCTCTGCTTGATATTTGACGCCGTCTATGTTACTAGAAATAATAATGTATACAACTATATTACTACAAACATGTTCTGACTATTTACAAGCGCTTTTTTAAAGTCTACTTGAATAAAAACCTTTTTTTATTTATTTTATTTATTATCAGTATGTAAAGTGCAAGAAGTGTCGTATTTACAAGTATCACACTAATATTATAAAGGCGAAAGTTCAAGTCTAAACGGCTGGAGCAATTTGAATAAAATTTGGTATGGAGTTAACTGACATCTTGGATTAACACATAGGCTATAATTTATAAAGTTTAACGCGGGTGAAACCGTGGGGCACAGCTAGTTTTAAATAATATCATATCTGTACATATTCTTTATTATTATACTAGTGTATTTGACCGCCTCGTTGGTCTAGCGGTAGCTTCTTCAACCACACATAATGAATGCCCTGGGATCGAATCCCGACAAAAAGTGATTCTGGAGTATTTTCTGTATAGAAAAATTTCTCAATATCAGCCCGAAATCTGGAAGTTGGCGGTTTTTACACCCCGGAGAGCACGTAAACCCGACCGTCCTGTATCTGGCCTGGCCTCTTTCCGGTTGTATCAGTAATCGTCCTAACAGATCATAAGTGATAGAATAACAAGTGTCCCTGTGTTTGCGCACACACCTGTGCACTATAATATATCCCGCGCAGATGGCTATTCTCTTCTGAAACTGGCCGCCCCACATTATAATAATATTTAACTAAAGATATTATGTAGAAATTTAAATAATATCGGTATACCTTTACAGCACAATCTATTAGAACTGAGCTTCAATAACAACATGAAGGAGCCTTTTGATAACCTTGTGGTGGAATCTTATTTGCAATGAATCTGGGTGGCTTAGGTGCAAATTAAATTGTAGAGCTCAGTAAACGCAAGCTCTGGATGTCTGTTTTCCTGTTTTCTGATATTATTTACTTATTTAAGTGAAATTATGGATCCCGGTAACGCAGAACCGGCAATTGTGGAGATCTTTGGAGGAAGCCTTTGTCCAGCAGTGGACGTATTCGGCTGATATATGCTGAAGTAAAATTATTATAGATGTCCCTTGAGTAAAAATGAACTAGAAGGTAAAAATAAAAAGATATTCCCTATCAAAGGAATATAATGTAGATAGGACAATCATGCATTTTAAACTTTTGCATCATAATGTTGACTTGTAATTGTGTCAATCCGTCTGTCACAGCGGTATATTTTTACCTCGTAGCGCAGTATTTTTTTTTAAAGACAACGCCCGCACTAGCGAATATAATCTCTGTGTCCTTTACAAACATATAATAGACAGACACAACTCACAAAAATAGTTTTCCTGCGCGGGACTCAAACCCGCGATACGAAGCGGCGAGGCGACTCTCTTAGCCGCTACGTCACACGTGCGTCAGTTAATATTGTCGCTTCCGTATTACCTCATCGCCATGGTGTATGGCCAAAACATAATTAGTCTGGTTATGCTTTGTGACTGTTATTTGTGTATATGTAAAATTCCTCACGATACACAAATTTCTTTATACGAGTACTGTCTCATATATTATCCAGTTAAAATTATAAAAAAACATTGATTAGCTCAATACTATTGTCTTGTATTCACTGTTTATCTAGTTCTTTAAAAAATATCGATATTAAGTATCTATACATATAATAAAATCGTAGGAAAGTCAAAACTGTACATTGAATATTTTAAAAAAAAATAATTGGGGCGTCATCTAAAATCGATATCGAAGCCAAAAATATAGTTTTTAGAATTTTTGTCTGTGTGTCTGTTTGTCTGTGTGTATGTCCGGGCTAAACTCAAAAAGTACTGTATGGATTTACTTCAAATTTTGCATGAATATTACTAAGAGGTCGGGTCAACATATAGGCTACATATTATCACGCTATCACCTACGGGGGAGGAGCTATGATAATTTATAAAATTTAACGCGGGTAAAACCGCGGGGCACAGCTAGTTTGTTATAAAAAAGCAAGCCCGTAGCTTCTTTCTGACTGCATGTTAGCTACCGGGGTATGCTCACCGCGTGCTGGCGGGGACCACGTCGGGCCAAAAGGGTTGTTTTACGAATCCAACCATTTTTGGAACACTTTACAGTCAAAATTCTTGAGCTATTGTAAATTTGATAGTGTGACATTTTCAGTTCACAAGTTTGCCCATTTAAATAAACTATATTTTTTTTGATAAGGCAGGGGTAATGCCTTCGCATGCAACCCGCAAAAAGTGTCTGCGGGTGGGTATGTCGGACTTGCACCGACTAAACCTACCTGCCGTGGACTTCTCTTGGCGCCTGATGGGGGAGTCCCGGGAACGCGGGTATGCTGCTCCGGAACCCCCCTTTTGCACCATGTCCCAGATGGTCGGGACACGTAATTTAAATAAACCATAGTTTCTTCTGACAGTAATCGAGGCAAAAGACATGTGCAAAGGTCGTGACAAATGGAAATCCGTTGTCTCTGCCTACCCGTCTGGGAAACAGGCGTGAGTCTATGTATGTATGTATAGTTTCTTCTTTTACCAGTTAATTTTTATTTATTATGTTTAATTTCCTTCCGATATTTAACAGGTAGGTAGCAGAATTAGACACTGTGTATAATTCAGCTGTCTATATACGGACCCTGAGATACAGCTCGCCGACAGACCGACGGACGGACAGACATACTCAGTAATTGGGGTTCCTTTAACAAGACCCTAAAAACGATCACCATTCAGTAAGTATAATTCATTTTAATAACGTGTCACGTAAAAAGATTTTCCTATTATTTTTATCCTCATTCTGAGTGAAACTCCATGTAATATTAGGGAAAATCATTACTCCTCATTCCCCTTGTCTCTGGCTCAAGAGGATAATAAATATAAGGTTAAAGGTCAAAGGTCGAGTGGACAGTGACGATAACTTCTCCTTTATAGACGTGCACATATTTTAAATAATTTGGACCAATAAATTTATAATCAGGGGTTATTATTAGCTTAAAATATTCAGGGGTAGAAAGGGTAGCAGTAACAATATTGTCGTGGATGCTGCCTAATGTATGCCTGAAAATTTTCTATACAGTATTATGGTAGCAAATTTGTTTGATTTTGAACTTCTCTTATCTCCTACCTTGAAAGTTCAGTTTTTTATTATTGAAGTAAAACTTCTTTACAAACGCCTTACGAAAATTGTGATCGTGCGAGGCGAACGGAAGTTGAGAGGGCGATATAAGTTGGTTAATAATTAGCTACTTCACTATCTAGCCAGTGATACTTCATAAAGAAGTTCAATAATTATAGTAGGAATACTACTATAATTATTGAACTTTTTTATTGTATACAGCAACAGAAAATATAAAAAGATACGATTAAAACAAGTGTAGTCACGAAAGTATTTTACGAAGTCTAGCTGATTCGTTGAGGTGGTTTTTTCCAGCAAACGATACCGAACGAAATATTTGACGAGGAAGGGTAAATGTACCTAATGCACAAAAATAAATAAAAGAGAAGTTATTAATAATACAATAAATCCATAAATTTATTATTTATTTCGGGTTACTGTTGTAGTAATAATAAATAAAAAATAAAATGTATAAATTAGAAATAATAATAAAATAAATATAAGGACAATAATTGACATTAAAGCCTTATATACTACCAGCTGGTATAAAAAGCTATATGTCTAAATACTAATACTCACTAACAAAAATAGCATACTATACTCACTTCATACATACATATATGTAACTATATAAAACTCCTAATTATTAATATAATAATAAAATCTGTTATTAAAATAGTAGATAACAGGGATTATGGCAAAAAGTGCTCCCTTTTTCTTCTTTTAAAGACCTCTAAACATGTGCTAGTAATCTCTATTTATACTAGCTCATCTTTAGACAACGTAACGACGGAATGTGAGGGTCTACTTAAAAATGAAATTATAAGTAATAAGCTCTAGTATAAAATAGCAGCAAAAACATGGGACTTTTACTAAAACTTCCAATAGACTTTAGACTCCTCATTCGGTCTAGTACCAAAATCTGTAAACGAAGTAGTTAGTGAGTCTATGAACAACTGTTCGCTTTGTAACCGACTTCAAAAGCTTTGACTTTTTGTGATGAAGTAACGCAAATTTCCGTTGTGTGTGAACCGTGTTTACGCAATTTTTGTAACTGTTTTTTTATCGATGTGGAAAGCTTTCCGTAAGCTTTTGTTCAAATCGGTTGTCATAAGGTAAAATTTAAGTTGATGCTTACGTTTTTGTAATATTACGTTTTTGATATTTCGCATACGCATATCCAACTTGCAACTAAATAAATAGTAGGAACTATTAAACAACTAGCAACGTAGTTTTATGTAATATGTAAAAAAACATCTATTACGGGTAGTGCAAGCGTCTAAATAGTCCTATATTGACCCCTTGGTATCAGATGGGCCGTAAACTTCTTAGTTGAGTTAAGTGTAGAAAAACTCCTACTTTCTATTTAAAAGGTTTGAAATAAATATTATATCACTTTAAAATCGATTCTTTCATTTCAGAACTACGACGTGACAGACGGAAAGATACGCTCCTACTTTTTTCTTTGAAAACTCAAAATATACATATCGCATTGAAATCGATTCGTCCTTTTCAGGGCATATATATACAGACAGAAAAATGCACTTCTAATGTACCTATAACACCCTCCTTTTTGCGTCAAAGATAAAAAACAAATACAAATTGCCATAGATCACATAAAACCAAACAAAATGTAGTCCATTTTTTCCTGAACTAAAATGTGAAACAATTTGGTCGGATCCCCAGTATGAAGCGGCCCCCTCACAATCAGAAGCGATGTAAAATTGCTTTCAATTGATGTTATGCCGTGACCGAAATCATTAACTACCCTGTATCGAAGTGTATTTGTCTGTACGGCTTCATAATGTATTGATAGAGATGCGTAGGAAATGTTATTATTATATTTAGGCATTGGACTGTTTATTCATATTAAAGGTGGCGAAGAAAGATATCCACAGCCATTTTTGTTTCGGTTTCCTTCTAGAATAAATTTATATTTGCAGAGGTAACAGTAATAGTATCTCTATATTTTATATTTTACAGATTTTATTACAGTAAATATCATATATATTATTATTATTATATATGATATAATTAACATTTTTGATAATATACATTTGCTATACAAAGATAGCTTGAAACGAGATAAGCTATCTTTAATATTGACCCGAACATCCTGTTAAAGTTGTCAGTGGATCGCGATAGGTGGAGGAAAACTTTGTTTTAAGGTTTGGTCGTGCATGATAACTCATGGTTCGACCTTCCTTCCCGAAAGCGTGAATTACGCCATCAGCGCTCTTTGCTTCCCGCAGCTTCACCACAATGTAGCTATCGCTCTCGGATTGGCTTTTCTAGTTATCTGCGTAAATGCCAAATCACACAAATGGATGCTGCTTAAATAATCTATACATATAATAAAATCAAAACTGTACATTGAATATTTTTTAAAAAGAATACGTGGGGCGTGATCTACAATAGATAACGAAGCCAAAAATATAGTTTATAGAATTTTTGTCTGTTTGTCTGTATTATGTTTGGGCTAAACTCAAAAAGTACTGCATGGATTTTGCTTCAAAGTTTGCATGAATATTACTAAGGGGTCGGGTCAACATATAGGCTACATATTATTACGCTATTACATACGGGGGAGGAGCTGTGATAATTTTATAAAATTTAACGCGGGTAAAACCACGAATCACATCTTATATAAATATCGAGGGCATAATAATAAATGATGTTGATATAAAAATTAAACCGGAGCAAAACTTTTGACTTAAGTGATCACAGACGGTATTTTAAACAATAATATCATGTATTTTTTCAATTCTGGTCCATGGGTATTTGGTTTAATTCATCACGAAACTATGGGAATAGAAGTACACCTGTGCACTATAATTGTCCTGCGCTGTTGGCTAGTCTCCATTGAGACTGGTCGAGTTTAGTTTTCCTCGCTTTGATTTGAAAAAGTTAACTTTTGAGGCTATCTGCGTATCGATGACATTGTCAATATATATAATTTGTTGCCTAAATCACAACGCATCAGAGCCTAGCCACCCGTTCTCTGTTTATAAGTTGTCTGATCGCCAAGCTCTGCTTAGTTTAGCATATAGGATTTGCCAACGGCCAGGCTTGCTTTTCACGCTGGAGGTAGTGAGTTCGATTCCCGCCCAGGACAGATATTTGAGTGCATGAACATGTCTGTTTTTCCTGAGGCTTGGTGTAATTATCTATATTAGTATGTATTAACAAAAAAAAATTAGTATATGTATGTAGTATATCTGTTATCTGGTTTCCATAGTACAAGCTCTGCTTAGTTTGGGATCAGATGTCCGTGTGTAAATAATGTCAATAAATGTTAGTATTTAGATATCTTCATTAATGGTCAAAACTTTCTGTATTGTTGTTCCTGACTTAGTGAAAGTGAAGTATCCTAAAAAAAATTAAAACAATTTTGGAATTATCTATAAAATTCCTTCATTTTCAGGTACCCTCTACTGGTCATTTAAAATTCCGATCAGCTCAGAAAAGGCAAATGTGCATCAAGTCTATAAAAGTAACGGGGACGGTTAAATAAAAGCACGAATCGCTAATTTCTAATGCGATTGTGTTGAGAGCTCCAAGAGGGCGCATATGTTTCAAGGATGTTATTGAATCTCGTTTTGTCGATATCGATATTATATGATTTGTATCGATAAAACTTATATAAAACTTGGAATAAAATACATATATATACAATATATTATCGTCCTTAAAAACCAGTATTGTTACCAGTAGTGTTATTGTAATTAAAAAAAGATTATCATTGATGCACCACTTATATCACTAAGATCAAGTTAAGGCTTAGCTTAGCTCTTTAATTTTAATTTCTTTTCAATAATTTAATAAATTAAATCATTATCATATCAGCCGAAACATGATGGATAATATGAATGATGGTAAATGTGATGAATATGATGGTGTTGAAACAGGTAGTAGAGACACCCGCTGAGTTTGTTTCGCTGGGTCTTCTCAGTTGGGGCGCATTGGATCCGGTGGTAGCATTAAAGCGCGACCGTCGTTATAAACACAAGGTCCGCCATAATGATAACATTTAATTCGTACCTTAATATGGACAGAACCATTCAGACAATATGTAGTAAAAATATAGCTTAAATTTAAAATTTTAATAATTAAACCTACACATGATCCTTGACAATAACTTAATTTAAGTTAGTTAAATATCGTTACTGTTATAAAATAAATTTTACTGTAAATTATTTCCTACAATCCGTGTACCTAAATATCTATATGTACCTAGAAATAATTATAAATTAATTATATATTACTGCGAACATGTTCTGACTATTTACAAGCGCTTTTTTAAAGTCTACGTGAATAAAAACCTTTTTATTTTCTTTATTTTTATTTTATATGGATCGTCACTTTACAATTATAGTTTATTACCTGCACCAATGTTTTTAAAGTATTAACCGAGTGCAGACACCAATGATATAATATATAGTTACCACGCTAGCTGCAACAACATTCTAACAATTAATTTATTAGATAACACTTTAAATAATTATAATCTGCTAAATAATGAGATATTACCGCTAACTAATTCATAAAGGACAAACATTAATTTATGAAAATCATAAGTTTCCTCCAGGTTTTATTACCATAACTTGGTATACTTCTTCAAATATAACAAAGATTTATAATAATGTGGACGGGAACGAAAATATTGAAATTCAATATTCACTTACATAATTTAAATAATGACAGTGCATTAGTAAAACCCTGTTTATTCATTAAACCAACGTAAAAGAAAACAGCAAGTCACAATTATAAATCCATTACCGAAATAATAGCTATCAATTCCTGCACCACTCCACCTACAAACAATCAGATCTTATCGAGGCAATTTCCAGAAGCAACTTTATCGATAACTAGTATCGATAACGGTCACCGCCCTAGCGCCCCTTCGGTGCTTGTCATTAAGGGTGATCCATCAACGTCCGCCAGGATTTAGGGTGTTCGACGCCTGCGCGGTGCCCTCGGGGAGCGCTAGGGGGTAAGAGGGGGTAACAAACAAAATTAGATATTCGTGCGGTGTCCCCGCAAAGCGGTGCGAGTGCACCCTGATTGATTGCTTTGGTTAACATATACATATATTTTGATATAAGAAAATACTTCATGTTTGTATAGTCATGGCATGTATAAGGTTGTTGCCTCCAATAGTTTTTGGAAATTATTATTCAAATAGCATTAAATATATATTTGTATTACAAAATTCCACCGCATTACACATAACAAATTCACAAATAAATATTTTCAAAGAAAGTTATGGAGTATTTTAACAAAGTTATCAAAGCTTAGCTATAAAAAAACTATTCTCGTTTCTGCTAGTAATCCATACAAATGTTATTACAAAAGGTACATTGACACAAGTGTAATTTGAAAAAAATAATATTTCTTCTAAAATTAATATTAGATTTGCATTTAATTACACAGAGCAAACAAAATGAACACTAAAAGTTTCGCAAAGAAATCTTATCAACGAATGCTTTAATATCAAAACAAAGAGTTTTCAAAGGAGAATTTGTTCCACGCTTTGTTTTTCAAACTTGGAAATAGTTGCCCCCAGTCTGATACTTATAACATTAATTTATACAAAACTCCCACGAACTTAGTGCTTCGTTGAAATAAACAATACGAAAGCAAAGGCGAGCCAATGCTCGGAGAAGCGCAATCGAGAGTAAGTCTCACAACTGCCTTCGTTTGTAAACGAAACAAAGGCAAATAAACTACTTAAGTATTGAAATATTAACGTGCTATGAGCATTCACAATTTTCAATAACAATGCTACACTGATTTTAATACTCCTCTCGTCGGGAAAAATAATAAGTGGAAAAATACGCTGGGCTGTGTAAGCATTTGATTAAAATTATTGATTCAATATTTATCCTATTAATGTTCCAAAATTACTTTTTATCATAGTCTGTGTTGCGTGTATTATTGATTGAACTTTGTGTTGTACTTAAACTCAGAAGCAAAGACTTACAGAATTATTTTGTGTTTAGTTTTGTATCTATTACTCAACTCTACTTTTACCGTGTCTCATTCTTACCTAACTTAATGGTAACAACAAATGACATACCTTACTAACAGACTTATTTTCTACGGTTCTACCTAGTTACTTAGACAGAACCATTGACAATATGTAGTAAAAATATTAGACTTAAACTAGATAATTAAACATAATATCTTGACAATAACTTGATAGCTAACTCGTATCAAGTTATTGTCAAGAGATTATGTTTAATTATCTAGTTTAAGTCTAATATTTTTATCATTGCTATAATAAAATAAATTTTATAAATGTTTTCATACAATGTGTACCTAAATATCTATGTTACTAGAAATAATAATGTGTACAACTTTATTACTACAAACATGTTCTGACTATTTACAAGCGCTTTTTTAAAGTCTACGTAAATAAAAACCTTTTTTATTTATTTATTTTTTATTTACTTCTTTACAGTAGAAAATAAGTTTGTTAGTAGCTAGCTTAGTTGGCTGGAATAAGTAGCTCGCATCGTCCAACCAGTGTTGATCCATTTTATTGATCACATTTTTCTAGCGTACACTAAAGAATCATATTGTATATTATTAAGTCCTATCATGGGCGAAATAATAATATCTAACTTCTAAAATCATAAGTATAGATAGAGATGTATCTAAGCTCGCGCCCTGCGGCACTCCTCCGTCTGTGCGCCTTCATATCGCTGTACACTTGTCTAATGAAGGCTTTGACGCTTTCCCTAAGGACTGAAAGAAGCGATATATAACATCCAGCGATATTCAATCGTCAACTCTATTGTTCAAACAGTAGGGTGGAAATTTCAATGTAGTGTACCGTATCGAATGGGTACGTACGGACCGTAGCTGATACTCTGTAATCATGGGAAGTTATCCCTGTTATTTGTTATGGAATTAAATTGTTCCGAACAATTATGCTCCTATTGTATTGATGAAGCTTAATAGTCTGGATTCAAGAGTGAGACACTAGTTATGGATATCAATATAATTAACAGTAGTATTGTAATTATTTTCTAATGTACAAATTGATTAGACATGTTGAAAGCAGTATCTGTGGCAAACATTACCGATATACATTATTTAAGTAGCCTAATAAAAATTACTTAGATGTAAATATTATCTCTGTCTCAAATTTCAAACATTTTCTTTAATAGACTTATATCCATATTACACTCTAAGAACATAATTTTGTTTTACAAATTATTCATAATTTACTTACTTAAAAACTTACTTATAAAGTTGACTAATACCTAACACGATATAAAATTTATATAATTTAAATCTTACAAGAGACTAAATCTAGTTAAATATTGCTTTAGCTACCTATTTGACTCGTTTGTTTCTGTTTACTTTTATATTACTTTAAGTGTACAATTTTACTTAATTTCCAAAATTTTAATGTCCACAAAGCATAATCTTATATTTACTAACACCTATTTTTATTAGAATTAAGCGCAATTCCATTGAAAATAAAAGTGTGGGATCACAAAGGATTTATGTCCATCATTTGGAGGTATTTGCCATAATTTGACGGGACTGTCGGCGTGGTTGGCAAATGCTTGCTTTTCACGCCAGAGGTCGTGGGTTCGATTCCCACCCAGGACAGATATTTGTGTGCATGAACATTATCTATATAAATATTGATTTACAAAAAGTTAGTAGTATATGTAGTATATCAGTTTTCTGGTTTATTCAGGTTGGATCTGATGGCCGTGTCTAAATATTGTCCGGATATTATATATTATATAATAACCACGTATGGAAGACTGGTTGGCAATCGCAGTATGATGCTAATAGAACTAAGAGAGACGCTGCTGCCCTTATTCTGGTAGATATGAACTCTTGTACACTGCTCACCAGATGAGATGAGGTGGCAATATTCGTTGCAGTCATCCACATGGCACTGAATCACTTATAAGCTTATCTATTCTATACATATAATAAAATCGTAGGAAAGTCAAAACTGTACATTGAATATTTTTTTATAAGGACAATCGAGGCGTGATGTACAATCGATATCGAAGCCAAAAATATAGTTTTTAGGATTTTTGTCTCTTTATCTGTTTGTCTGTATGTATGTCCGGGTGAAACTCAAAAATTACTGCATGGATTTACTTCAAATTTTGCATGAATATTACTAAGAGGTCGGGTCAACGTATAGGCTACATATTATCGGCATGTGACGATGCACAGCATCTGTGAGAGTGCGTTGTATACTTCCCTTTGTATTTACACCAATTGCAACAACTTCCGGTTCCGACAGCGCCATCTTGGTTACGATTTAAGCGCCATCTATAGCGAGTTGTCACCAGGGGCCGTGTACGCCATTTTGCCTTCATAGCGTCGTTACTTCTCAAACGAGCAACACCTCTCTAAGTGAATTTCTTTTAAACTCAAACAGTGCACGTTTATAATAGTTCATAATTCGAGTGTTAAGATATCGCGTGTTTCGCCTAGTCAACTATGCGTGATAGTGAAGTGGAAAATGTGCGTTCCGGAATGGCGGATTGCCCGGTCGTCGGTGGCGGCGATGGACCACCGGCGACTGCGCGCTCGCTTGCGAGCCGCGCAAGCGCTTCCAAACGAAGCCACTCGAGTGGCGATTCGGGATCATCCTATTCGGACTCGTCGGCCATAGAGGTAAAACGGAGAAGGCGCGGTGAGTCTGATTTAAATTATCGTGACCTAGTTAATGAAGTTAGAACAAATACTTTGCTACACAATGTTGGTCTACCGTCTCAAGTAGATAATGTTAGCACGATGTATCCTGTAACGTCCGTGGCACCCGGTCGGCACCCGAACCGACGCCGGGTCCTAGCAGCCACTCATCTGCTTTTTGTTTGCAACGCCCCGCGGCCCCCGTCGCTTCGTGCGTGGTTGAGCCGCGGCTTTTAAGTCTTGGTCACGTAGGGACTGCACTGAAGACCCCTTTTTAGATGTTAATGCTAGTGACGAATTATATAGTGAATTAAGTCAACATCATGATCACGTACGGGAGTTAACCGAGATTCGGTTAACTGCCGAACTTTAGTGTTTGAAATTTATACAAAAATAAAGGAACCTTCAGTTCCTAAAACATCTATCGAAAAATTACAGATATTAAAAGATATTCAGTATTTGGCAACAGTGAATGGTGTGAAGTGCATTATGCAGACACACAAAATCTTTATAATTCGTCACCGGGATTTTTTGAGCTGGACATTAATGACGAATTGAAGACGTATGACTTATCACGTTATCTAGCTCACTCGGATAAAGCATACGCTGCGTTAACGTCATGTGTGCTTAAACAACGCGACGTTTTGCAAAGTTCCCTTCGTTCCCTATTACAATAGGCTCGGGAATGTGACGTATCATATGACAGTTTACGTGAGAAAATTGAAGAGTTATTCATTAAGGGTGATATATTTAACGTCTCTTCCGAACTACTTCAGCTTATTTGTGGTCACCGAGCTGAAATCATTCAGTTGAGGCGAGATGCCGTAATCAACTATGTACGAGACCCTCTTACAAAGGTGGCTATGCGTAAAATTCCACCCTCTTGTCAACACCTTTTTAATGCTCAGTCACTGACTGCAGTACTCGAAAAGGCTGGGGGTGTTAGAAAAGTTTTCTTTCCTTTGAATAAAGGAGGCTCATGTGCTCCAGCTGCGCAAGCTGTCCTGAGCAAGCCCACACGCCGCCCCCCGCAGGGGCAAGCATTTTACCACGCTCCCTCCCAGGGACGTGCGTGTCAATACGTACCCGCGCAGGGTACCTCGCATGGCTGTTGTACGTCAACAAATATTTCATACGTTAATAAACCCTCACTAAGTGCTTACCAGTCAAGACCTCCGCACAAGCGTGGGTCTAGTGGATTATCCCGTGGGAAGCAAGCATCCGAGTGGCACCTTCTTCGGTCCGCACTGATAGAAGTTTTTCAGATATTTGGGACTCCTCAAATCGATCTATTGGCCACAATAGATACGAGGGTTGTACAGAAGTATGTCTCCAACGATTGTCGAGACAACTCGGCGCAATTTTGCAACGCCTTCAGTGGCCAATGGCAGTTTCAACTAGCTTCGGTGTACCCACCACCGAGCTTACTGCCACGAATACTGCACCACTTGAACGGGGAACAGGGTGTATACCTGGTGGTACCACCAATGTGGAAGCGAGCGTTCTGGCTTTCCGACCTCCGTCATCGAGCACTTTGCAAATGCATAAGGATAAAGAATTTACGCTCGATGCTTATCGATCAGAGCACGGGCCTCCCACCAGTGCAAGTTCAAGATATGGAGCTGTTTGTCTGGAAAATTAGGGGTGGAGTGAAATCATAGACTCCTGGACCGACGCAGAGAGAGCCTTGCTCCGATCTAGCTGGAGAGAATCCACCCTGAAGACCTACAAGCCCGCCTGGGCAAGGTGGACCAGGTGGTGCAGTGAAAATAATTTTGTAACGGATTAATAGCGCAGCGTGACTTATTGATGAGAATCGCAGGGATCGTATCCTTAGCGAGCTGCCCAATAATAATCTACGAGAGGGTTTGCGTAAAATTCCTCCTAGTTCTAAACATCTCTTTGATGAGAATCGCAGGGAGCGTATCCTTAGCGAGCTGCCCAATAATAATCTACGTGAGGGTTTGCGTAAAATTCCTCATAGTTCTAAACACCTCTTTGATGGGAATCGCAGGGAGCGTATCCTTAGCGAGCTGCCCAATAATAATCTACGCGAGGGTTTGCGTAAAATTCCTCCTAGTTCTAAACATCTCTTTGATGAGAATCGCAGGGAGCGTATCCTTAGGGAGCTGCCCAATAATAATCTACGAGAGGGTTTGCGTAAAATTCCTCATAGTTCTAAACACCTCTTTGATGGGAATCGCAGGGAGCGTATCCTTAGTGAGCTGCCCAATAATAATCTACGCGAGGGTTTGCGTAAAATTCCTCCTAGTTCTAAAAATCTCTTTGATGAGAATCGCAGGGAGCGTATCCTTAGGGAGCTGCCCAATAATAATCTACGAGAGGGTTTGCGTAAAATTCCTCCTAGTTCTAAACATCTCTTTGATGAAAATCAGTTTAGAATTTTTATTTAAAACACTGGGGGTATGGACAAATGGGTGCGGCCATGGTTTCATGCTGAGGAAGGTCTATCGAACGGTCCAACCGAAGTTTTACGGGGGCTGTCTCCGAGCGTATCGGAGGCAGTGGCAGGCGCTGCGGGCTCCGCAGGCCCTTCTCGGTATAATCACGGGAATGCGCCTACCATTCACCTCCAAACCTGTGCTCGTCTATCCATCGACACAGGTTCTCCGTCGTTTCGAGACTCCTCAATCCCCAAATATGACTCAACAGATCCACATGCTGTTGGAACAAGGTATGCTGGAGAAACCGGATCAACGGTGGCTCGGAGTCAGTTATTTCTCCACAATGTTTTTAACGAGGAAGAGCGACGGATCGTTCAGACCCATTTTCAACCTAAAGCGGCTGAACCAATATATTGTACCAAAACTTCGAATAACATTGACTTAAATTCAAATTTTTTAGTAAAACATATTTTAAAAGCAATTTCTCTTCGAAATGCTAGAGCAGAGAAGCCACCGTTTTGGGGTCCGAGTGACGTGGTCATCTGGTTTCAGAATAACCCACCTGCCAATGAAACTTTGTTTGAAGCCTCACGTAGGTTAGCTTGCATTCTACTCTTGGCTTCAGGCCGCCGGGTCCATGATCTTACCTTGCTCAAAATTTCACCGTCACATTATATCGATGTCGGGGACCACGTCATTTTACGTCCAGCCTTTGGTTCCTAGGCCGATACGGCCACACATAGGCAGTCGGGTTGAAGTTATTGCAACATATCAATATTAACATATGTCCCGTCTTTTGGGTTGAGAAAAGTTTTGCATTTGGGAACACTGAGTCGGACGGCTGAGTGTAATAATGCCCTTGTTATTACTATCAGAGGCCGAGTACAAGCAGCCTCGAGAACGATTATCGGTAATTAGGTTAAGACAGTTCTTAGAGATGCAGGTATAACTGCCACGCCAGGCACTGTTCGCTCGGCCGTCGCTTCTTTGAACTGGCATGAGAACTTTCCAATAGAGGATATTTTACGCCGTGGCAATTGGCGCAGAGAAAATACCTTTGCCAAGTTCTATTGCAAACAAATTATTGGGACATCTTAGTCACAGACAAACTTATCTGCGAATTTTGAACCTATGTAAAGTAGGTATATTAATAGGTTATCTGCATAGTCACAAATTATAGATTATGTGATAATAGATTAAGAATTTTTTTTTGGAGAATCATTCTGTTTTCTTTAAGTGCAGTTGATATGTTTACTAATATAATATGATTTGATTTCCATAAACAAATTGTTACAGATCGTTTTAATTGATGTTTATCTGTATCATCCATCTCACATAGCGTCGTTGCCATTCACCAGGAGTTATAAACACGTCTCTCACAGATGCTGTGCATCGTCACATGCCGATAATAGTGCAAGTTTTACATAAAAATAAAACTTGTATTATTGAGCAGAGACGATGCACAGCATCCCAATAAGGGCTCCTGGTGAGAGACTTCTATGAAGGCAAAATGGCGTACACGGCCCCTGGTGACAACTCGCTATAGATGGCGCTTAAATCGTAACCAAGATGGCGCTGTCGGAACCGGAAGTTGTTGCAATTGGTGTAAATACAAAGGGAAGTATACAACGCACTCTCACAGATGCTGTGCATCGTCTCTGCTCAATAATACAAGTTTTATTTTTATGTAAAACTTGCACTATTATCACGCTATCACCTACGGGGGAGGAGCTGTGATAATTTATAAAATTTAACGCGGGTAAAACCGCAGGGCACAGCTAGTTTATAAATATTTATAATGCCTAGTTAGTACAAATATTTATTTTTATAAGTACTATACCAATTTTAATCTTATCATGTTAAGACTATTGGAGACGTCCAAATAAATATGGAAGGCTGTATCGAGCGAAATGTGATTGTTTCCCTCATTTCAATGAGTGCGCTCTAATTTTTTTGTCCATTCCATCGATCTGAGTCACCACATGACCCGCCCAGTACTTCCGGGCGTTCACCGATACGAGACACGGTGAGACTGCCTGACATCAAAATGTGTATTGGAAACTGAGGTGATAAGCTTATGTACTTCCAAAATTGGTCAGCAGTTTACTAGTTTAGTAATAAAAATTATTTTTGATAAAAAATTAAATAAATCATGGATATACAACAGTTACATAGATAATGAAATAATGAAATTTATTCAGCACTTGTGCATTAACATAAACTTGTGCTTGTCAAGCACACAATGCAGTAGGTACTTAAATTTAGTCATATATATGTATAATATAGTCATATTCAATGTGCGTCCGGCCTGTTTAAACATTATCTTAATTTCATTATATTTTTTAAAAAATTAAAAAATATTTAATAACAAGTTATATAGCTACCATTTAAACCGTTGGCGAGCGCAGAAAGCTCTCAACCAGTAGCTTACTTAACTAAAGCAACTAATACCTGAAGACTTACGAGGTTCGAGCCACAGCTCAGGGGGGCGCTGAAATAAAAATATGGAATTCTAAAAGAGGGTCTGATCACTGGCATGGACAACCGGTACGGGATCACCGACCTGGGGTTAGGGGGCCAACGCAATCCTCGCCGGTGTGGACCCTACCCTAGCTTAAGCTTTAAAGGATTAGTCCAAATAACACCAGAATGTGACCAATAATAAAAACGTTTAAAAAATGTGCAAGTTCTTTTGCAATATACTTTTATTAGTTCCAAGTTAATGTTCGTTCCAATGATACCATTTCCTAATGTAATAGGCTTTTAATTAAATAATATTGGAAATATCTACAGTTGAAATTACTCAGTTTAAGATGTAGATTATGTTTAAAAATTCTTCATTATTTATTAAATATTGCTTCACCTCATAGCCAAAGCTTTTGGATTGTTCAAAATTTCACACTACATGGTGTCAAACTGTATGGAGGGCTAGAAGTTTAACTTAACTTTATAACTCATCTCGGGCTGAGCAGAATTTTGTTCTATTATGGGTGTGTGTGCATAATTGTTCATGTTCTTCTTTTGTCTATGCATCAGTTTAAAAGAGAGTGGCAGATGAAAAACGTCCACTGCTGGCAGAAAGCCTTTCCCAAGGATCATCACATTCACCTGAATGCAATTCGTGGTCGCTATTCGTGAATAACAATAAATTAAAAGTGGTGGACTCCGTGTCAGATCGGAGTAATCCAGCTTGAGTCATCGTTTTCACTGGCTACAGTCCAATGGATCCTCCGTGAGCCTTTGAAGACTGGGACCATACGGTGACAATTTATAATAGGGATTTTTAATTTAACTGACATCGGATAAAATGACGACTAAGCAAATAACAAGAACACATTCTAATAACATCTATAGAAACGTTTATGCAGAGCTGTTTGCTTTTATCTATTTTCATCATACATTTTTCTTTAGCATTATATTTAATAATATTTACTCGATGTCTGTATATAGAAGAGAGAGCTATTACAGTGTTTTTATGTGGTCATAAATTTTTAAGATTCCGTAGTCAAATGGCAAAAAACGGAACCCTTGTAGATTCGTCATGTCTGTCTGTCTGTCTGTCCGTCCGTATGTCACAGCCACTTTTTTCCGAACCTATAAGAGCTGTACTTTTGAAACTTGGTAAGTAGATGTATCCGGTGAACCGCATTAAGATTTTTACACAAAAATAGAAAAAGAACAATCATTTTGGGGGGTCCCCATACATAGAACTGAAACTCATAAATTTTGTTTTTATCGTACCCATACATGTGGGGTGTCTATGGATAGGTCTTCAAAAATGATATTGAGGTTCCTAATATCATTTTTTTCTAAACTAAATAGTTTGCTCTAAAAACACTTCCAAAGTGTTAATATGAGTGCCCCCCCCCCTGTAACTTCTAAAATAAGAAAACGATAAAACTAAAAAAATATATGATGTACAAACCCATGCAAACTAACAACGAAAATTGGTTTGAACGAGATCTAGCAAGTAGTTTTTTTTAATACGTCATAAATCGTAAACCGCAACTTGCTTTCATTTAATCAAATGAAATAATTGCTGCTACGGAACCCTTCATGAGCGAGTCCGACTCGCACTTGGCCGATTTTTTTTATTATATTTTAGTTATCTATTCGTTTCATAAATATTACTATATTTCCTTATGTTTTAAATTAATTGCATCACATTAAAACACACACAGAATGTACAAATGTACGTCATAAATTTCCTATATCCTGACATGTCCTAAATATAATGTTACCCTACATTTCACGTGCTGTGGTTATGCTGCTACGCTACGCTCTGCGAGTCCATTGTGCTACGGCGTAGTATCTACGATATATTGCTACAGCGGTAAATCGGACGAAAATTTTCTGTTCACCGCGCATTGTCCGAGCGAGGTAGAAACTTGAATTTCAGGATTTTTGCTCCATATTTTCTTTTTTATTTACCTCCGACGGTGTTATGTTCAGCCTTCAGGAAAAAATATGATTTTATTGATGTTCAGGCAGTTGCATAGGTTCAATTATGATGAGTTTTTAAGAATATAAACAAAATAAGAACACAACAACAACATAAGGAGATAAACTAAACATGCTAATTGAATAATTAACAACCATTTAAATTATCACCACTTATATTATTTTGATACAAAAATTTACATTTTAATGAATCTGCATACTGTAAATATTGAACTAGCTGTGCCCCGCGGTTTTACCGGCGTTAAACTTTATGAATTATAGCCTATGTGTTAATCCAGGGTGTCAGCTAAAAACATACCAAATTTTATTAAAATCTCTCCAGCCGTTTATACATGAAGAAGTAACAAACATACACATTCACCAACTTTCGCCTTTATAATATTATGTGACTAGGTGTGCCCGCGACTTTGTCCGTCTGTTAATTAGCTTATTTAGTTTTTCCTAATATAAAACTATTTTTCTAAAATAAACGTAGCCTAAGTTACTCCTTATTACATCAGCTACCTGCCAATAAAAATCCCGTCAAAATCGGTCCAGCCATTTCAGAGATTAGCCGGAACAAACAGACAGACAGACAGACAAAAAATTTAAAAATGTTATTTTGGTTTATGTTCCGTATAAATATAAAATTTAGTAAGAAACGGTTATTTTAAACAGACATTTCAATTTGATTTATTTGTATAGATATGTATAGATATAGATAAAGAGAAAAGTAAATAAATTAAAAGAAAAGAACGTTCATCTTGTGCCCATCCATCTGCATAAAATACCCCACAAAAAGATATCTTAAATCTAAAAGGCAAAGACAATTTTTCCAGCTGTCTCACAGAAGGGTGTCTACATTGCATGGGAATCGATCGGGCTACCAGACACGCGTATATATTGGCCTGTCTGTGAAGCTGAATGGATACGGTGATACGATTAATTATGGGGCTGGAGCTGGGGTTACGGCTACTGGAGCTAATGTCAAGCCAGTTAGGTTTCTGTGTGTAATATAATACTGAGTTATTTTACTCTTTTTTTTCTTTATCTCTTGGTGCCATATTTCAAAATTGTAGGCCAATGAAACATCATTTAAAAATTATACTTATGTGTTAATTAGTGAGTCAGTGAAATCTTTATTATGAAAATATGCTTTAAAAGGTCGTGTTTTTTTCTGTTGTGTTAATTATTTTTTCTGAGTGTTGAACTTAAAACATATTTTGATACTATGAGCCTGTAGACTTTAGTATCACTATTCATTTTAATTGGATCATTTCGCAAACCATTTCTGACGGAAACAGCATACAGAATTTTAATGAACGGCCTCTTTCATTATTTGATTACATTCATTTTACAGTTTCTAAAAGTGACTCTTTCACGTATGTTAGGACTTTTTGTCGTAGGTTCCATTGGTCACCATTCAATACTGTCGCGGACGAAGTCACGGGTAACAGCTAGTACTGAGATATAAAGTGAGTTAAAATTTTGTAGGGGGTATGTATTAAAATTTAAGTGGCTAGATCGAATTGATTTCTGCATGCTCAAAAAAGCCAATGTAGCATATGGCAGCTAAAGTTGTAGAAAACTATCTTTTTAACGTAAATGAGCCGTGTTGGAGCGCTCTCGGCGCTATCACCAATAGGATTGAAATAAGTAGATAAAAAATTAACGATTTACTTTATTTAATACTTTAATAAGTGATGTTTAAATTATCGTAGCCTAGTTGGTAGTGCTCCTGCCTACAAAGCTGGTGGTCCTGGGTTCGAATCCCGGTAAGTGCAAATATTTGTGTGATAAGCACGAATCTTTGTTTCTGAGTCATGGATGTTTTCTATGTATTTAAGAATTTATCTATATAAGTATGTATATCGTCGCCTGGTACCCATAGTACAAGCTTTGCTTAGTTTGGGGCTAGGATGATCTGTGAGACATTGTCCCTAGATATTATTGTCCCCTAGATATTAATTATGCCTGGAGTCAAGATTGTTGTAATAAGGGAAAAATAACAGCCGTTGTTTAACTTGCTACCTGAGGCACGCACCCCTAACAGTGTCATCTGCTGCTACAAAGTGTTTTCTAGTCCGAAATATTCCAATAAAATATGTTTAGCTCGGCGCCGGATATGAACTTAGGACTCCAAATCTGCGGTTGAATTCGCCCACGCTATTCAACCTAGGCAGTACATTTTCTTAAAGGGATAGTAAGAGAACCACTATTATCAGTACTTACCACATGTAGGTACAGGCGCCAGCACATCCAGCTACCCCAATCTGTCAAATTACTTTTATAGATTTTCAAGTTTATCACATAAGCATAAAGTTCACTTTCAATTGGGTACATTTGACAGATTGGGGTAGCTTGATGTGCTGGCGTCTGTACCTGTAGATATAGCAATTTATTTTAACTATTTATGTATGATACACAACTTTACACTCAGAAGCCACAAAATAGAGTACATTATTAATCAGGCGTCTAACCTTGACAGTCATAGGGTAGGTGAGGATTAAGGGCTTCAGGCGAGGGAGGGTTGAAAGGATCGCACATGTGAATATTCACACGAAACGGGAATATTGATTGGTAATCTTCAGATACTTACTCTACGATTAGTAAACAGTTTTAAACATGGAATCGAACTTCCGATATCAAGATTTATGTATGTATATAAGTACATTTACATAATGTTATATAATAAAAATATTTTTTTTTACTCCATGCACAAATTTAAACCAACATTTGGTTACACAATTAGGATTTTTAGTTTGACATTCGTATACTAGCAAGAAAATTTATCAAGTATTAGTGAAAAAAAATATAAGTTACTAGCGGCCCGGTACGTGCTTCGCTACGTATAAGGAATAGTAATAAAAAATATTATTAATAAGTAAATTTATTCAAACAAAAAAAAAAAAATTGCTAAAATATGTTGATTTTACACTTTTTCAAGACTTTTTTAAAATTTTCTCAACGTACAAACCTTCCCTGGACTTCCACAAATAATTCAAGACCAAAATTAGCCAAATCGGTAAAGGCGTTGTTGAGTTATAACATTACAACGAACAGTGGCATTGATTTTTATATATATAGCTTACTATATTGCTAATAGTTAGGTAAATATATTAATGATTTCAAAGTTTCTCTTTCATTTTTCTCTTTCGTCTGCCAAGCGTGGCGATTATAATAATAATAATAAAGTTATTTATTAAAGTAACTAAACGACTCAAAATTGTTAGAAATACATAAGACTTATTCTATGTAAATAAAAATATAGCTAAGATTATGTTTAGTGGAATACATGAATCACTGATTCATGTATTCCACTAAACATAATTCCCCATTCCGTGAGAAAGAGCGCAGCAGTGATTCATGTATTGGCAGTCAAATCTTCCTGCGATCATGGCCAGAATGCTGTTAGAGTGGCCACGAATCCTGCTCACCAGGGATGCACACCGTTTGCGCATTGTGGCGTATAAACAGTTCACTCTGGCTTCAGCAAACATGCCCGATGCGCTACAGAAACGCGGCAGACCCAACAGCACCCTGAACGCGTTGTTGTATTGTATTATGACGTGTCCCTCCAAATTATGGACACAACCCCATTGTGGAAATCTTTAGGGGAGCCCTTTGTCCAGCAGTGGACGTTATTCGGCTGACATGATGGTCATAATTCACCACAACGAGGACTTCGTTTATTGTATTTTTACAAATATATTTCAGACATCTTTAAAGAGAATAAATTTACAAATAATTATAGTAACGTTATTTATAAAACTGTAATGCTCTCAACATGGCTACGTTAGCACGAATCATATTGATTTGTCGAACAACCTGCATAAGTTGTTGAATGTTGTATGACATACTTGCGCCAGGCACGCTCCGGAATTGGATATCAATTTATGATATTTTTGTTGTCTCAATAAAATATTGAGTGACATACTCACAAAACATGTACGCTCGACCCATGTCAGTTGAAACACTTGCTATCCGAAAACCGCTATTACTTATATTTATATTAAGATATTGACATAGTCAAAATATATGTTTAATATACTTACATCAAGGAACCCTTTTTCACATATCAAGTTATATAGATATATAGTATTGTATAGTATAGTATTGTGTTGTCCAGTTCTTACTATTTTAGAAGTCGCTTAAATTCCTACTTTTTGATAATTGTATGATCCGTGCTACTTTTTTTATTTTTTGATAAGGCCGGGGAATGCCTTCTCATGCCACCCGCAAAAAGTGACTGCGGGTGGGTATGTCGGACTTGCACCGACTAAACCTACCTGCCGTGGACTTCTCTTGGCGCCTGATGGGGGAGTCCCGGGAACGCGGGTTTGCTGCTCCGGTACCCCCCTTTTGCGCCAAGTCCCAGATGGTCGAGACACGTACCCTGGGAGGGCTCCTTTGGATTGCCCTCCCCTATTGCCGACTCCTGTCTGTACGGCACAGCGACTGCGCCACAAACAGATCGCTGTCATACCGGAGCCGACGATCCGTCCACCTACCTATCTCTGCAATCTCTCTCTCTCTGAATATGCCTAGGGCATTAAGTCCGCCTTTGTACTATTTTATGTGCATTAAGTTAGCAATAAATAATAATAAGTTGATAAGTACAACAGGATATTTGATGTATTTGCAAAACTATTTCTCCCCGTGTGGTGCAGTGGTATCAGGTTGTCCTCGCTACGACCTCGTGGCTCTCATGTTCCAGGGTCAGTTTCCACACATGTCAACTCTTTGTGTAACCCATGACAGTTAATTTGATTCTGGATATGTTTTATGTCCGTGAATTTTAAATCGGTAATTTTATGTCCGTGTTGGTAAAGTCCCCTGAAAAACGGGAATTAATTTGACATGGGTGCGTATTATCTTAAATAATATATATGCAGTTATGCTACGACAGCTAGGAAAGTATCTAATGAAAGTAAATAAAATACAAAAGATAATCTCAATCTTTTCATTTTTAGTGATCGAGCCAGACTTCGAGATAAAATGACGCGTGTGCAACACAAAACTACTTTATTTCACAAAAGTGTGTTTTACCTAATTCCTGCCATATACAATAAACTGCCTAAGACTATTAGAGAATTTAGTGACATGAAACAATAACAGTCATTGTATAAATTTTTAAATGAAAAATTATATTATAATATAACTGAATACCTAAATGACATTATTATGTAAGAAAATGTATTATAAATTTGACATGTTTAATAATATTATTGTAATTTGTATTTAATGACATATTATTTCCAATTCAATATTGTATGCCAGTATGGCGGGTCATAGTTTGACTACACTTGTAACATAACATCCGTATATAACCTATGTGCCACACTAAAATTCATTTCATTTCATTTCAGTTAAGCCATGTTTATATTGATCTTATCAGTTAAAACTTAGTAAGTAAACGAACTTACTACCAAGCCTTCTTTAATAATACTAAGGAGATGTTAGAAAGTAAACAGCATTAGGTCTAGTTTTTAGTAGCCCTGACTGCTATGCTAGAGGCTTCGATCCCCCCCTCCCCAGGATCTTTGTGTGATGAGCGCGATTATTTATTCTGTGCCTGGGTGTATTTCATCTAAAATATTGATGTATTTAGTAATATGGGTTGCCACAACTCTGCCTAATTTGGAATGAAATGTCAGCGCGTTAGTTGTCCCATTCCATTTATTTATCTATTTTATTGTTATTTATTTATCCTTGGGGGATGCCTTTGTCCAGCAGTGGACATCTTTTGGCTGATATGATGATGAAGTAGTTAATTATTTGATTTATTTAGTAATAATAAATGTTTATGTGCCAATTTTAAAGAAGCGTGTGAAATTGTTCATTTTATTACCGATATTGTCTTTACCATATACGTACATATTAATACCGTTTATTTATCCAACAATAGGGCTTGCAATGAGGAGGCAATAAAACTCATGTATGATTTCAATCACAAGCCAAACATAATAACAAATACTGTTCATGCAGTCAATATTTAGGTTACAAAACCAGTCACACAAATGTTTGTCTGTTTGAATCTCCATACACATACACTTAAGATGAAGAGAGAGAGTGATTCGCATGTAAAGGGCTGAACGCTTTTAAAAACATGCGCCTCCCATCTTGTCAAGCAATTACATATTATTTTTAATAAGTCCCTAAGATGTGGTGTGTTTCCTGTAAAATGGAAAATAGCCCATATTACACCAATCCACAAAAAAGATGACAAGAACGATATATCAAACTATCGACCTATCTCCATATTATCAGCCACAGGAAAACTATTTGAATCAATGGTACAGAAAATTATATTCTTTCATGTGAAACCAATTATCAACTGTGGACAACATGGCTTTCTCCCTAAAAGATCTACCACATCAAACTTAGTTGGGTACGTCAATGACATAGTCGAGGCAATGGATGATAGAACAGAAGTGCATGCAATATATACAGACTTCTCTAAAGCCTTTGACGTCGTTGACCATGATTTTCTTATTCAAAAACTTGGTCATGCTGGCATATGCGGCACACTTCTAAGATGGTGTGAATCCTATCTCCGTAATCGCTCTCAAATCGTAACAATTCGTGGTTGCAAATCCCCAGCCGTAATGATTCCTTCCGGTGTACCGCAAGGTTCGCATCTCGGACCTTTATTTTTCCTTTTATTTATTAACGACCTTGGCTCCACCATAACCTCTAGCTTTAAAATGTATGCTGACGATTTAAAAATTTATAAAGTGATCAACGGTAATGACGATATCAAATGTCTACAAAAGGATCTTAATATCATAAGTGACTGGTGTTATAGGAATAAAATGATACTAAATCCGGCGAAATGTTTATATATAAAATTTACCCGAAAAATAAACTCACCCAGTGTCACATATCACATAAACGATACACCCTTGAATGAAGTTACGAGCACCCGTGACTTAGGAGTAATTGTAGACCAAAAAATGGACTTCCACGAGCATATTGATCACATTATTAAAAAGGGGACAAGACTATCAGGCTTTGTAATCAGGAAAACCAAGACTTTTAGAGACCCAATAATTCCCATCATCCTTTTCAACTGCTATGTTCGCAGTTTATTGGAATACTGCAGCCCAATCTGGAACCCATCTTATGCAGTTCATATCAATAGAATCGAAGGGCTTCAAAAGAAATTTCTAAACCACCTAACTTACGCAAATAATCTCTGTCGCAAGTTAAATTGCTATGAAGCTAGGCTAGAACACTTCAAAGTACTGCCTCTTGCCCATAGACGCAAGATAGCTGATGTTGTTCTATTGTTTAATATCCTTAATGGTGCAATAGATAGTCCGGATTTGTTGGGAAAACTACAATTACATATACCACGAACTGGAAGCCGCTTACACAATCGTAAATTGTTTAACCTACCATCATGTCACACTAACTACGCTCAGCATTCGTCATTTTATCGAATGTGCTCCACCCTTAACGAAATTTATCAGGAACTCGATCCGTTCTATGTGTCTGTCAATACTATCAAGACATTCCTTCACACTAAATTATAAATTAATTTAACATGTAGTAGTAATATAGATTCAATTATTATTGTTATTAAATTATTATAAAATTGTTAATATTAAAATTAAGTTTGTAAAGTGAGATATTCGTGAGCATGCTGTGTTCGCACTTAGAAGGCTGTTTGGCTATCATTTACTCGTATGTATAATGCAATAATGTATGTTTTGCCGTAACGGCCAGTTTGCGAACCTATACTAAAAAAAAAAAAAAAAAAAAAAAACGCTTTTTTATTGTGTGATGATTTCGCACGTCTACTCCTACTGCTAGCCGCGTTAAGTAACTTAATTCCAAAAAATAGTAGGAGAGTATTATAGACACCCCCGTATAGTATAGTATATATATATATATACGTATCCATGCGTGTGTCTTAGTATTATTATCCCTAAAAACGTGCCCTACAACGCAATCACCACAATTAACAGAAGCTATGCAATTTAAACGAAACTACTCATAAATATTACACTTAAAACTCATCTCTACTGCTCTTATAATAAAGTCGTACATGCAACTAACATGTATTAAATAATGCAGGTAAAAAGGTGGTGTATAAATCACGAACGGAGAATAATTTCTCACATGAATTAACTTTCCGCAGAATGAATGCCTCGAACAAGCTACCGATTTTATTGTTTTAGTTTATGTAAGCAACCAAATTAAAATTAGGTAGGTGAAGGGGCGTAGCATATAGAGTGAGCATGTAAATAAACCTGTAACGATGTGTACTCCACGCTAAACATCTTGCCGATTTGTCCGGACTGTTACGTTATATATCTCGCTAAGATAGTCTACGACATTCCAAAAAGTTTAGATGTCATGCACTTTGAATTCACATAATTTCTGTATAACTAATAATAATCCTGAATATATACTGATAAACTTTTAAGTTCAGAGCGCCCACTTAAATACCTATATTATGGCAACGTTGTGGCTGTGTATTCACTTTTATATCGTTAAATTAAACTTTCTTGGCATATTTAATTATTACAAACCATAAACAAGCCTTAGAAGGACAAAATTATCAAACAGAAATCTTTAGAAGCCTAGGTTATCTGATACTTAGGCTATTATATTGGTTTTTCATAGGGTGATAGCTCGCTGGCATGTTCATCTATGTTGCTAACGCCAAAAGTCGAAATTTGTCGAATAATTGTGTTATCAACACAATTATTATTCAGCGAAATATAATATTTTATAATTGTAGATAATTTTTCTAATTAATATTGCTATAACTTGAGGTCTGCATGATACACACTAATCTTATAAATTTTGGGTGGCTATTCTATGACTTTCTCTCTGGTGGATTGCTTGCTTTGTGTAATAGCGTAGTAAATCAAGGAAAGCTTGTAAGGGGTGAACGTACGGGAGGTTGTAATTAAAGCTTTGTTTCACTTGTACTAAGTTTCCTCACGAAATCGTATTTCCTTGTTGTGGAGAGGAACTTTCCCATTTCGTTTATGTGTTAATGTGTAACAGATTGATAAAGGGGGACATAGCTTAACAAAAGATAGTACAGCACGTCTGGCTATGACCTGCCTGGGGAACCTGCAATCGACTACATGTTTAAGAATTGGACACAATAAGCCTATTGGAAATTATAAAGAGAACCAATTAATTACTTGAAATTATTAACTATTTTTTTATAGATATGACATTTTTTTATAGTAAATAAAAATGTCATATACAACATGTAACGTAATTAATGCACACCCTCAAACACCCCAATTAGAATATTATCTTGTAATCACAATACATACACTGAATTTTTATTTTAACATGTATATGCATTGTTATTTACTAAATTAGCTTCTTGGAATAAAGTTTATTTTTCTTTATTTTGTATTGAATGATGGAATTTGTATTAATACTAATAAAACTGCGATTTAAAAGTCTTATTACTTTGACTTACGGTCCATTTCAATTGTTTTTACTGTACAGGGTTAATATGAAAATAATTTCCGTGGTTTTAATTATGTTTGGAATAAAAAAATTACGTATATTAAAAATGATATCAATCGATTTAGTAAACGATTCTGAACAAACTATTTTCAGGATGTGTGTTAATTAAGTTACATGTTGTATATAATAATTTATTTTGGGGTGCTCATAGTGCCTTCGACGGGCCTGTTGGCGTGGTTTGCAAATGCTTACTTTTCACGCCGTCGTATGTTCGATTCCCACCCAGGACAGATATTTGTGTGCACGAACATGTCTGTTTGTCGTGAGTCTGGATGTAATAATAATTTTTTGCCACTATTTAAAAGCTATAACTATGTGTAAATTGTTCACATTCTTGTGGGAAATAAATTATTATTATTTTAATTATCTATATAAGTATGTATTAGACAGAAGAAAAGAAAAGTAGTAAATGTAGTATATCAGTTATCTGGTTATATAGTACAGGCTCTGCTTAGTTTGGAATTGTGTGGACGGCAGTGTGTTAGTTGTTAAGAAATATTATTATATTATAGGCTGTTTGTCTCCACTGATTTGAAATCAATCGGCGAAACGAAACAACTAGATGCACGGCCACTCTATAGACTGGTGGTCGCTACAGTTGTGATTACAATAGCCGTTAAATTATGTTAGTGGGCTGCTTAACGGCATAATCAACTAGTCTGATTTGATTTTCGATTATGATGATGTTTATTTATTTCAATGAATTTTATTCTAACCTAGTATACTCTATGATAGTGTCTACTAGTTTATTCTATATTCATTATTTATATAATGATATAAAAGTATATTTTTTTTATTCGGGACTAGTCCCTCCCTCTTACCCACCACTGCAACTCCTGTAAGCCAGGATCAACAGTGGCACACAATGAAATGACACTGAGCGGTGAGGCTCAGGCATGTCCGGGGAATCGCTTTAACTGTCTTGGATCCCGCAACGAATTTAATCAGAAAGAGAAAAAAGCAGGAGTTAGAAAATGAATAGTTCCACTTTCCGATATAATAGTATAATATTATTATTTTATTTTTCATGATAGATGTGGTACCGTGATTACGGTAGTCACATCGCTAATACTTGTTTTCGGGTTCGATTTCCATACAGGGCAACGGGTTGTACTGAGATGTGCTTTGTATCTTTGGGTAACATGTTTGTAAAGTATCAGCGATCCAGGAAAAGAATCCATAGTTTTTTTTATACTTTGTAACAATGTAGCCCGCACTATGAAAACACAAATTATTGTATATAGAAATAAAAGTCACTCAAAATTTAATGAGTCGATCCGATTTAGAGCTACAATACCACAGACACGTTCACAGATGGGCAAAGACTTCTAATTCGCAACATGCCTTTACATCGAGAAGCAAGAATAAAAAAGGCTTAACTGACAAATCTTATCCCTTTCTTTACACTCTATCCAAACTCCTTATCATCTTCCAGACGAATAAAAAAGTAGGAGCATGTTATCAAAATCGACCAAACTTCATTCCGTTCCCTTTTCCAACCACTGAAACAGAAAGCGACGCGGCTTCATTTTTTAACCGAAAGCCCACTTAAATTATTCACACGCCTTACTCAACGTAAAAAAAAGTGAAAACGTGGCATATTTTACCCCCTAAAGTGCTACGGTGCTACGAACTACCCCGGATGACAAACGACTTGACCTAACCCGCAACGCTATACGGATTATATTTTAGTAAGGATTATAAAATGGGAAGATTTTTCATAATTTTCATGGTTTGTACGTTTTCTTTTATACTTAATAACTCCTTTCTTAAGTGAATGCGGAGGGATAATAGTCCGGTTTAACTTGAGTTACTGAGTTTGTATAAGATGACTGTTACTTTATTTCAAAGTAAAAAGTTATTTTATTTGGAGTTTTCATGTAGAATGTTGTTAATTTTTATGTACAGCCTCAAAATCGCACTAATGTTATTAAGGCGAAAGTTTATGAGTGTGTATGTTTCTTACTTCTTTAAGTGTTAACGGCTGGAGCGATTTTAATAAAATTTGGTAAATAATTTATAAAGTTTCACACAGGTAAAACCGCTGAATATAGCTAATAATGCATATCACTTGATCTGCAAGGCATTCTGCTGCTTGTAAATATTGAGCTGAGTCTAGTTAAGAAGATGTATACTAACTATACTTTTACTTTGATTTCAATGGGACATTTGTTTTTGTCGGTGATTATTCCTCCGTGGCTTATTCGATTTTTATGAATTTAGATATATGCTCTATACTCACGAGTATCACTAGCTCTGTGTCAAATTTGAAGATGATCTGTTCAGCCGTTCAGAAAGAATACGTTCAGGAACGAACTCCATGAGACGCCTAAAATAGAGCTTCGTTTACACTCAACTGAATAGGTCGTAAGTCTATGTGTCTGCCGGGTTAACTGGTTTTAATGCGATGTGTGAAGTATATCTACATCATGGGAAGACAACTGTAAAAGCATAGAACCGTATTAAACTTTTATTAATGACTATGATTTGAACAATATGTGTATGTACCATATAGATAACATTTCGAAATGATTTCGTTTTTGTAGATCGACTCAATAACGCAGTGACAAACAAAAGATCTTCTTTCTTTTTAAGATGGTTATAACACATTAGGGCAGTTTTACACCGGCCGATAACGATATATGTTCCTAAGCATATCAATAAGATAAGATAACTCTTAACTGTACACCAAGTAAAAAAAGGACAAAGAGACATGTTCATGGACACAAATATCTGTCCTGGGTGGAAATCGAACCCACGACCTCCGGCATGAAAAGCAAGCATTTGCCAACCACGCCACAGGCTACATCTATACAGAAATATATTCTGAATATATCTCTGTATAATATTTCGTAAACTTCTTTTCAACACAAACGCTTCGCAAAGCCTATACCGAGTAAATGAACCAAATCCACGACTCATCATACCCTAACAGACCCAAATACACGCTTAGATACCCGAAACGTATTCCACGTAGGTACGTTATTAATGATGGCACCTAAGTGAAAACCAATGGGCTGCCTAAGGTAAATAGCCACTCTTACCGAACTAAGCATGACTTGTACAATTTTATAAGGTAAGTGTACCTTCGCAGGAGCCTCCACTTCCTTGGTTTCAGTTTTATTGAGTCATCGTTATCTAAAGACTTTTTACATTTGGATAAGTACGAAATATTTAACGTTCTCTTTCAGTTTTACGGACTTGTATGAAAGTGAAAGGAAAGCTTTAACTTAACAATTGTATATCTGAATAACATTTTAGATTTCAACGATAATAAACGATATTATTCGCAGTATTGCTTATACAAAATAATCGAGACTTTGACGATCACCGTAGCCTAGTTGGTAGTGCTCCTGCCTACGAAGCTGGTGGTCCTGGGTTCGAATCCCGGTAAGTGCAAATATTTGTGTGATGAGCACGAATATTTGTTTCTGAGTCATGGATGTTTTCTATGTATATAAGTATTTATCTATCTATTTAAGTATGTATATCGTCGCCTGGTACCCATAGTACAAGCTTTGCTTAATTTGAGGCTAGGATGATCTGTGTGACATTGTAAAATAAAAAATGAAAATAAAAAAAGAGGATATTTTTGAGGCACTAGTGATGTAAACTAAATGATGTAGACTAATATAACATTAAATTTGACCATTGCTATTACCAATAGCATAGTCAATATTCTTTTTTTATGATGTCGTTGCAGTTAGCCTAGGAGGCTTTCACTGCTTCACCGGACACTAGAGGTGAGCGAGGGCTCAAGCCGTCTAGCAAATAAAACGGCATAATAAATACCCGGAAGGCACCCGGAAGGCACCCTTTGAGATTCAAACCTCGACTCTGGGCGGTTACTGAAGGGGTTATGCGTGAGAGGGTCGTTTTAGGGATGTTTCGTGCAACTTTCGCTCTACGTTAATAAGCTACGCGGCTCTTTCGTCCGCTTTAGGTTCGGATTACATCGATACGCATGCAAACATGGAGGAGTAAATATACTACGTAGACCAAATAATTTTTTATGTTTATATCAGAGGGCGACAAACGAGCAAGTGGGTCACCTGATGGTAAGTGATCACTGCCGCCCATGGACGTTCGCAACACCAGAGGAGTCGCGGGTGCGTTTCCGGCCTTTAAGAGTCAGCAAACAAGTATTGCTGACCTTTCCCCCCACCCCTATGAGTTCGGGCGACCGTCCTCGCACTAGGAAACACACCATTAAATTATTAAATTAAGGAATGTCTTCTGTAAGGTGGAGGTACATCCCCAGTCGGGCCAGCCTACCTCTCTTAAACATATGGTTTACTGGATTAATATATCTAACATACAATATATTCTGATATATATACTCAGATGACACCGTTAGTATATTTAGTTCTTTAAACAAAGTTCGCAAAGATTCGCGACTACCTAACCCATAAATGGCTCTGACTGCACTTTTTTGTAAAATGAAAATAGTACTTATGTCAGCTGCCGAACCCCACAGCAGAATGCCATAGGACATAATACTATGGAAGTACGCGAAATATACCAATCTAGCAGTTTGTTCATCTGACAATGGTCTTATTTTCCAAACGGCATAGGAAGCCGAACTCAATTTAGCTGCTAGCTTTTCTATCTGAGGAGCCCATTGCAATTTTGCGTCACGTGTCAATCCCAGAACTACGGTCGACGGAACTAAATCTAAAATTTCCTCATTTAATGCAACTGTTGGTATAACCTGTAAACTGTAGTTTATTCTGCTGTAGTACAACATTATTGACGAATTCATTATGAAATACGTTTGTCTCTTTCTCTCACTCTACATCTCAGGTGATATTGTAACTAATACCTGCTATATCACTCATCTATTCTAACGTTAATAGCTGTAACATGATCAATATAAAACATTTTCATGCAGCTACTGAAATATATATACTATCTTTAATACCATTTAAACATGAGTGTGTTGAGTGAATTGGAATCATATAAATAAGATTGTGTGAAATACATAAATTACGTTGATGATATTTATTCAGCCTTTGGATATTCAGATTGATGTAATGTACTTGTGCTTTTACTTCTTAAAAGCAAAATTAAATTTAAGCAATACGAATAAATATCGAGGCTACTTACTTCAAATACATGTTTCAAGGGATAACCCAGTACGTCCGTCAGTTACCATTTATACGGACAATAGCGAGCTTAATCACACTTTTCATCCATTCACAAGCCGCCAACGAGCGATCAATATCACAACACAGTAACTGAAACAGCGACTCTCGTAAAAGTGCTACAATACGACACAAAGTGCTACAAAACGAGTAGGTAACAATATAAAAGCAATGAAACAAAGCTAAAACAAAACGCGAGCAAAATGTAAACTGATTGTAAAGACAACACGCACCAATAACGCGCGCACGGGTGAACTGATATTTCATGTATTGTGTGTAAACGGTGAATTATTTTGCCTTTGTATGTCACAGGTTAGAAATCCGTAAAAAATGCCTTTGACATATTTTAAACCAGTTATTACCTGAATACTGTTGTTCAATGACTGTCACCGGGAGTCGCATAGTTAAAAGAAGCTTAGAAAAACGTTATATACCGATATCAACATCCGTTCGTCGCACTGGTGAGATTTCTAATGATATTTTTTTAGAATTCTAGACTGCTACGCCGTAGCGTATCCAGTGGGAATTAAAGGATTGTTTCTGGCGTAGCTAGCATGGCAACGAGGACTCATGGCCCGCTACAGCATTTTATTATTCCTGTTGCTCATAGTCATAGACCCGTGCATTAATTTGTAAGCGACACGAATCTCCGTCGTCATGCTATCTCGCCACCGGAAGTGCTACGGTGTACAGGATTAATTATATAGATTATTCTGGGAAAAACACTCTCACCCCTGTGCAGTGGTGATAATTGAAAGCTGTCGGTCTTGCGCCTGATCTCTTACTGATCATCAAATTCAGTGTGAGCGTATAAAGCGTGTGTTTGTATATATTTTGACGGGCCTGTTGGCGTGGTTTGCTTTTCACGCTGGAGGTCGTGAGTTCGATTCCCACCCAGGACAGATATTGACATGATACAGTGCATGAACATATCTGTTAGTCCTGAGGCTGGGTGTAATTATCTATATATGTATGTATTTACAAAACAAAAGTAGTATATGTAGTACATCAGTTATCTGGTTTCCATAGTATATATAGCTTTGCTTAGTTTGGGATCAGATGGCCGTGTATAAATAATGTCTCAGGATATTATTATATGCACGCTTATACAGCCAGGGACACTGTTATTTAAACTGGCGGAATTTATTAAGAAATAATAGCATTTTAAGATGCTCTGTGCAGTTTTTCCCGGAATACTCTAGGGGGTATCTACCTAATGGCATTTAAGAGGTCAGTAAGCAAACCCTTGAAGGACCACGACGACCGCTTGAATATTATTATTGCGTTTATTCAGCCGCACTGAATAAAATTGGATGTCAGCCTAATGGGAAAAGGTTGACAAGAATAATGTGAGGACAAAAATCCAAAGGATTACTATTAAAATAATCCCTTTCAAGGAATAAGTCAAATTTCTATTAGTGTCCACTGTTGGTCGCCAAGTTAGTAGTTTGAATTTGTTCCCGTCAGCTAAGTTGCCCATTTTTGAGTGTATATGTGAAAGTTGATTATTTTAGATGATTTTATGCAACTGTCGCTCGACGTTGATACGCAAGACGCGGAAAGCCTGTGAAAGAAAAGTATAGACAATAAAGGATTTATTATTATTATTCTTTATAGATTCCTATATGTTGCTGCAACATAGAAGAATCGAGTTAGTATCCAAATTTTATTTAGAACTTGTTAAAATAAGCGACAAAATTCTTCACAAATAAAATAAAATAAAAATATTTTATTATTAGAATCCTAGACCATGGTGCAAACGCCACACTACCGTGACTTCAGGTGGATTTATTGAATAATAAATTTGAAACGATTTCAATTACCCTGACGTAAAGAGTATGAACGAACGGTAGACGAAGATATTCATTCCTGTACATAATTTGAAATATTTGGAAGATTTTAAGGAGTAAACAGGATCTAAAGCAGGAAATACAAAAAATTCTAGGTACCTACTCGTAGAATTTGTCAAAGTAGGACAAAGTTTTATATCAGTCTTTTATATCAGTCTTTTTATGTGAAGAAAATATTTTCGTGTAACGAAAATAGAAATTAGGTATCCCAAGTTATATCCTCAAAGCTTAGGCAAACTTCCAATTTGTGCGAATAGATATTCCGCTATCATTTACAAGGAAAACGTGAGGTACATACAATATCGATATAATTTGAGTTCCAGCCTCAGGGCCTAATCTCCTAATACCTTCTTAAAGCAGGAAAAGGTATCAGAGAAACCCGGAAATTACGCGCTGCTCGGTGGAAAAAAGGAGGGTTCTAAATTAAGTGATTCTGCAAGTCTACGTACGGTCTATCGGCTCTGTCTTATGAAAGTAATCTTCTGACTTGTCCGTATAATTGATTTATAAAATTGTGTCCAGAAAGTGTTAATAAGCAACGTTTTGTGTGGCTATTGTGTAGAGGAAACGGCAGTACAGTACAGTAACTGTAGAATTGAGTAAGCAGACAGTAGGGAAATACAATACATAAAGTATTAACTTAATTTTAAAAGTAAGTAGGTACTAAGTAAAATACAAGGTGTTTTAATAATTGTACAAGCTCGTTTAATTTGCTAGTAAAATTGGCGAACGAAATTAACCTACGGATTGTATTTCGTCTTATAATGATGTTAAACAGCTTACTGATGTCGAGCCTTGGCAGTAATTACCTAAAATCATAAAAACTATGATACAGTCAAATGTCTAGACTACAGAAAAACATCAAAGGCATTCAGGGGCTAATTGTATCAATAGCAATTTGGTACAATTGTCAAACGATGAGTATATTTTTATGTAGTCTCAATACTTAAAAGCCTATTTTTTTGCTCTATGACTGTCTGATCATTTGACGTTAGCTTATATAAAGTAGCTTACTTCGGATGTGTGTCTTACAAAATTGACGAGCGAAAACACGCTTTCTCATAAATATTATACTTAATACCCTGCTCGAGAAATGTAGTACGTATCGTCATTGACAAACACGCCGAAACGAACACAAACAAGGTCAACAACAACGTAATAGGTAATTCCCGGCAAACCAAACCTCATTAGATAAGATATTTTAAATCGTTTAAAGAATCCAAGGGACAAAAAAAATATTGCATACTACCCGTCTCCACAAAATAAGTAACTCTTTTATGGGGCAATGTATAAGATTCTATAACAAACTTCCCAATGATATTAGAGAATTGTCTACGAGTAGTTTAAAAGAATTATTAAAGCCAAATTATGTAGCAGGGCATATTACAAAATTTCTGATTATTTAAATGATAAAAGTGCTTGGGATTGAGTTGTTCTGAGTCAACACACATGATTATAATTAATCTTAAGTATATTTTATTTTAAAAAAGGGATTCCTACTGAGTTTTCTGGCAGTGTTTCTCAGTAGCTGCCATGTCATGCACTGCACGGTAGGGTAAAAAAAATATGACGATTCCACATAAATGTAAAATTTTTATGGAATAAATGAATTTGAATCTTTGAATCTAAACGGGAAAGTAAGACTTGCGCTCAATAACAAAAGAGAATACTCCGCCTCCAATCTCCTCCAACTCTGATCGATCCTCCAATGTAATTCGGAGGAAAAAGCAATTTACTACAAAATCGAGTAAAGTTGTAGCACCCATCGTATCAGAGGAAACCACTCCTTGGTCTACCCCAACGATTGGCAAGACACAGAATAGCCATCCTAGGGCTGGCATATCCAGAACCAGGAGACTACAAGGATCTACCCCTAACAAGCGTACTGAAGTATGTGTAGCCTGCATTCAGGGCTTTAGGGATAGAATAAAAGTAATAGGGGTTAGTACACAAGATCTTGAATGGTGGAAGTGCTGTACGCAAGTACACTGCCACCAAGACAAGAAAAGAAAAGACCCCAACGAGTAGTATCTTGCAAACTCACATCTTCCCACCGTAATGGATCATACACCGGACGAGTCCTTTATGATAACCGACAAAACATTATCATGAAGTGGACTAAACTATCATTGAATTGCTAGTTGTAACTTAATACATTGGTTGCCTCGTTGGTCTAGCGGTAGCGTGTTTAACCGCAGATAACGAGGTCCTGGGTTCAAATCCTGGGTCGGGCCGAAAGTGATTTTGGGATTTTTTTGTAAAACTAAATAATCTTAACATCAGCCCGAAGTCTGGGAGTTGGCGGTATTATACCCCCGTGCCTCGGAGAGCACGTAAAGCCGTCGGTCCTATACCTGACCTCTTTCCGGTCGTGTTGCTAGTCGTCCCATCGGATCATGAGAGTGATGGAATAGAAAGTGCTCCTGTGTTTGCGCACACACTTGAGCACTATAGTATGTCCCGCGCAGATAGCTAGTCTCCTTTAAGACTGGCCGCCGTGGCCGGATCTCGGCTAGGAGGACATTATTATTAATACAAGCTAGCTAAATATCATTACTATTATAAAATCAATTTTATAAATGTTTTAACAATCTGTGTACCTAAATATCTATAATATATAACTAGAAATATTATGTGTACTTAACTGTATTGTTACTACAAACATGTTCTGACTATTTACAAGCGCTTTTTTAAAGTCTTCGTGAATAAAAACCGTTTTTATTTTATTTATTATTCATTTTAGTCATTAGACAACAGTCGTTAAGCCATGCCAGAGACCTACTGGGCGGCTTAAACAACTCGGACTCTACATACGATAAATAATAATGTCCTCCTAACCGAATTTCGGCCACGGCGGCCAGTCTCAACAGAGATTAGCCATCTGCGCGGGACATATTATAGTGCTCAGGTGTGTGCGCAAACACAGGAGCACTTTCTATTCCATCACTCTCATGATCCGATGGGACTCCTAGGCGACACGACCGGAAAGAGGTCAGGCACGATAAATAAGTAAGTACCTAACATAGTAGATTTCCGCCCGTTTTAAAGCTAGATAGACTAAATTACAATATTAAATAAGCACTTTACGCCAATAATGACTTTTACGGGCAAACTTTTAATGCTTTGGGTCACATTACTGCAATTTTCGCCGGGACCCATAAAAGTTCAAAATTAGTGACACAAATCGGTCGAAAATCACCTTATTGTATATAGGATCAAGTGAGTATGTAAATTTTTTTTACGTATCTGTAAAGATCTATGACTAAAAGATTTTTTTTACTAAAATATTAAAACGTAGAAAACATGTATGACCATAGTATGTTTCTTTTAACTGATTCCTTGACTGGCATGTTGTTGGGCTAGTGGACCTGACTGCTAAGCCAGAAGTCGTGGGTTCGATTCCCACCCGGGACAAATCTTTATATGATGAACACGATTATTTGTTATTGTATGTGTCTGGGTGTAATTTAATTAACAATTATTTAATATACCAGACAATTCTGGTTGCCATAGCACACGCTCTGCCTAGTTTGGGATTAGATGGCAGTATGTTAGTTTTCCCAAGATATTTATTTAATCCAACATAGTAGATATCTATAAAAAAATGTAATAGTATATTTCTATTAGAAATTTAAATTTAATTGATAGTAAACATGAAGCGGTTTTAACTAACCTGATATAAAGAATATGACTAAAAAGTAGACGAAAATATTCAATCCTGGATATCATCATCATCATCATCATATCAGCCGAAAGACGTCCACTGCTGGACAAAGGCCTCCCCAAAGATCTCCACAATTGCCGGTCTTGCGCCATCCCCATCCAGCGATTTCCAGCGACCCGCACAAGATCATCGGTCCATCTTGTAGGAGGCCTGCCCTGTATATCCTGGATATACCTACTTAATTTGAATTATTAGGCGATAATAATTGTTTTTTTAATACAATACAGTCATTTTACTTTATTATATATACTATAATACTAATTTTAATATTAACTATACTAAATAAGTAATGGAATCAGGCGTTACTTTGCGGAAATCCATGACAATCAAAATACAAAATCAATATGTAGTGTTAATTCCGCTAATTGTCAATTTAATCATGCCGGGATGCAATTTGCACCGCCCTCCCGCCCGCAAAAACGTGCACATGCAAGAAGGACAATATTAAAAAGCAAATTACATGCGCCAGTACGATACCCAACACGTGTTTCGGTCCTCCACGGACCATTCTCAAGGGCTGCTAACTCGTCGAGTGCTCGAAGGAGACTAAAAGTCAACGAGCCGAGCGCTCTTTTATATACTACCAACCGCATGGACAATTATTTCTAACTACCCCCCAAATATTCGTAGTAAAGGAGATGAAACTAAATTTGTTTGGTCATTCAACAATGCAAAACTATTACTGCTATGTTTTAATATTTCTAATTGTTCCAACACACATAACCGGAAACTTTTATTACAACTATGTAAAATATTATACGTATTATTGTCACCCAAGGAATGGCCAGTTTCGATTAAATGTTTGGCGTAATGAGATTTATCAGGATGGCCACTCCTATAAGCAGCTACATGCTCTTTATACCGTATTTCAAAATTTCGGCCTGTCTGACCTATATATACCGCGTCACAATCATCGCAGACCAACCTATACACGCCGGATTTCTTGTAATTTTCCAAATTATCTTTTCCATTACAAAGACGTGGCATGCATTGCATGCCCCCCTGACCGTATTAATAAATATGTCGGTAGTCTGACCTATATGGGCCCAATTTCAGATAGAATTGCCAATTTACTCCGTAAAAATAATATTCACGTTGCATTTCGGACGGACCAAACTATACGACGTCTTTGTAATGGAAAAGATAATTTGGAAAATTACAAGAAATCCGGCGTGTACAGGTTGGTCTGCGATGATTGTGACGCGGTATATATAGGTCAGACAGGCCGAAATTTTGAAATACGGTATAAAGAGCATGTAGCTGCTTATAGGAGTGGCCATCCTGATAAATCTCATTACGCCAAACATTTAATCGAAACTGGCCATTCCTTGGGTGACAATAATACGTATAATATTTTCCATAGTTGTAATAAAAGTTTCCGGTTATGTGTGTTGGAACAATTAGAAATATTAAAACATAGCAGTAATAGTTTTGCATTGTTGAATGACCAAACAAATTTAGTTTCATCTCCTTTACTACGAATATTTGGGGGTAGTTAGAAATAATTGTCCATGCGGTTGGTAGTATATAAAAGAGCGCTCGGCTCGTTGACTTTTAGTCTCCTTCGAGCACTCGACGAGTTAGCAGCCCTTGAGAATGGTCCGTGGAGGACCGAAATACGTGTTGGGTATCGTACTGGCGCATGTAATTTGCTTTTTAATATTGTCCTTCTTGCATGTGCACGTTTTTGCGGGCGGGAGGGCGGTGCAAATTGCATCCCGGCATGATTAAATTGACAATTAGCGGAATTAACACTACATATTGATTTTGTATTTTGATTAACTATACTATTAAATATTCTGTTATGGGGCGTTTTTTACTTCGGCAACAAAAATGAGAATACCTTAATGATATTCATCGCAATATATTCGGTTAACGTAAATATTTAAAATGCCTGCAGATGTTCCCTGAGTAGCGCTAAGCCTAATTACCACGATGTGACGTTTGGTTGTTTGCTAAGAAGAAATTTGAATTCAATACATTTTTCTTGATCACGCATTATGTTTAGTCCCCATGGCTGTTTAAACATAATACCGCGTGTTACCTTCAATCAATATAACATGGAAATCGGCGGAACATGGAGAAAACACGTATTGAAATGAATGGGCTTCATCCACTTGCGACGGGGATGGTAAATAATTCGGTTCTCATGAATATCTTCTAAAGCACATTCTTCAAAGACGGAAAATCATGTATTGCATACGAATTTAATGGGTGTTTTCTTTATGGGATATGTTCACCCATTGGAGCAAACATAGACTATTTAATGAAGCTCGTAGCTACTTGCTGTCACTAGTCTCTAAAGTTACGACCTACGTAGGCGGTTCAAAGCGAACACGATTATGAAGCAGTGACACGCGAATTCAATGCGATGCGGTGCTATGTCCTACGTGCACGCGAATCATCTCGCGAAGCCGCCACCGACGCCGCAGAAACACGACGGCACCACATCCAGTTCGCGCGCAAATATCAAGCCAACTGATCGCGTTCGCTTCATGTCGCGCCGCTCCGCACCGCACCGCACACGCGTTTGGTCACGTAGGACACTTCAATAGGTTTCGACTGTTTGTTGTTTTCGCGCTGCACCGCGCCGCTTCACGTTCGCATCTAGATCGCTCACGCAGGACGTCGCGTAAGGCGATTGGCACACTGCCCCCATGATGCAGCGTAGTGCGTGAGTGCGTGTTCTAACGTTGCTTGTAAGTATCTCCGTTCCTTTGTATAGAAAACAAGCACAGTCCAACACACTGAAACTGCATCCACGCGCGTATATGCAGATGCGTGTTCTGTGTGATGGACTGTGCATTGTAAGTATCTCCGTTCCTTTGTATAGAAAACAAGCACAGTCCAACACACTGAAACTGCATCCACGCGCGTATATGCAGATGCGTGTTCTGTGTGATGGACTGTGCATTGTAAGTATCTCCGTTCCTTTGTATAGAAAACAAGCACAGTCCAACACACTGAAACTGCATCCACGCGCGTATATGCAGATGCGTGTTCTGTGTGATGGACTGTGCATGTTTAAAAAGGTAAAAGGGTGTCGTAAAAGGCAACTAAGCGGGCAGCAGCGCCACCTTTGTACTAGTTACCACCTAATTGCGGTCGCCAACTCGCATACCAAGCGCGGTGACAAAATCAGACCCCTCCAAATGTCAACGTTTTAGAAACCTTTGGAGCAGACCTATGTCCAGCAGTGGAGTGGAGGAGGAGATGATGACGCGGTGAGTATATAGTCAAAGTCAAATTTGCAAATTATTAGTCGGACAGCAGCGCCCCCTGTGTGCTAGCTAACACCTAATTGCGGTCGCCAACTCGTATGCCAAGCGCGGTGATAAAGGCAAACCCCTCTAAATGTCAACGTTTTAGAAACTTTTGGAGGAGCCCTATATCCAGCAGTGGAGTGGAGGAGGAGGTGGTCAAGATGATGACGCAGTCAGTATATAGTCAAAGTCAAAGATTTATTTGCAAATAATTAGTCGGGCATCAGCGCCACCTGTGTACTAGCTTACACCTAATGGCGGTCGCCAAAGGCAAACCCCTCCAAATGCCAATGTTTTAGAATTTTTTGGAGGAAGCCTATATCCAGCAGTGGAGGATATGAGACTGATTAAGATGATGACGCGGTCAGTATGTAAAGTCCAAGATTAATTTGAAAATAAAAAATATGGTTATGACGGCGCTTACATTGATAGTTTACTATATTTAATGATTTAAAGATAATGACATACTAATTTTTGGAACGAAGTTCCTTATCGCGCGTTGTGAAAGGGGGCTAGACGGAAAAAATTCTTACGAAAAGTTGCCACGACACTTTTTGCAGCTGTGCAGCGTGCGCATGTTTCTCTGTCTGTCTCTCTCTCTCTTATAGAAAGCAAGCCAGATATTTTCATTTATATTTCGCATTGAACAGTGTGGTGTCGCGACGATTATTTTTGTTGAGTGTATACAGGTTTTTTTGTACATAATAAGAAATAACTTCGTTCCATCCGGGTGTCCCTTGACATCTCTCAAGTTTTTGTACACAATTATGTCATTTAGATTTCTTTTACAGTGTAGGAAGAATTTTCAATTAACCATTTGCATGAAGCCTTTTTGAATTGGACCGTTGGAAGTTCTTTATTTGGCGAGGAATCTCGTTATAAATCCGAGCACACACAGGATAGCAACTTAGTCTATATAGTTTTGTACTCATTCTAGCAATAATTAATTTATTAGGATATTTAGTTTTGAACTTAATTGTCTCTCAGCTTTGCAAATATATCTGGGTGAGATTTAGTTCATTTACATATTCCTCAAATACCTACGAGTTAATGTGAATGTGTGTAATCATAATATTAATACTTGAAGAAAAATGTTTGTAACTCTTTTTACGAAAATTGCGCGGACCGAGGAGTATGAGATTTGGAATATTTAAAAATCATATGGAAAAGGATTACAGACAGCTCTGAGTTAAATTATTTTAATAAAAAAACATAAGCCTCACCGGCCTCCTCGACCTCGCCCTGTCACACTTTTCGTAACGCTCTCATCGCGCAATCACCAGCTTACTCCCCAAGGCATTAGTGGGTTAAAAAGTTTCACTTCAAAAAGTTCTTAACAGTCAACCTTCTCATGGATCTCCACGTCAGTAACCACCCAGAGCCGAGTTTCCAACCACAAAAGGATTATTTAGTTTTATTTGCTAGATGGTTTGGATCTCCGCTTACCCCCGATTGTCCGAAGGAGCAGGCTCTGGGGCTAACTGTAAACGTTATGTTACAAAATGAACCTTGGAAGTCTGCGTGGTTTGGGCTTTCCGCAGCAAATAGAAATATGATGATCACAGCCTTCAGACTGCGAGCTGGTCACATTCCGCTTAATAAATTTGCTTTTTTAATGAAAAAGGTTCCATCACCACTGTACTCAGAATTTGGAATAGTAGAGGATGTCTTGCATATTATGACGGAATGTGACCGGAAGGCGGATGTTAGATACGAAATATTATTAAAAGGATTAGAGTTAAAAGATGTTGGTTGTTGTAATAGTGTTCTGGCATACCCTCTATCTGTAAAAGCAAAGTCACTATATAAAATTGTTGAAGTTGGGTTGCAACGACGTTCACAGTGATTGGAAGAAGAATAATACGAAGTGCATTGTATACTTGTCTATTATAATTGTTGTGTGATATGTTGATTTATGGCCCAAAAGAGCGGCATTGTCATGTTTGACAAAGCTCTTTAAATAAAGATTTAAAAAAAAGTTATGCTAAAATAAAGCAACTGTCGAATAAATTTCATTATTTTATAATTACTACTTTAAGTATTTATATGTCACACGTAAAATCTACCAGTTAGCACGTGTCTAAACTCTAAATGATTCACAAAGTTAGAGTCATGCGTAAGGAGCTCGGCCTAAATTTCTCGTAAGTGTTGTACGGCACTTAAGGGCCGCCACTTATGGCGCGCTTTATTCAGCCTTTCACAGACAACATCCGTATTTACGACGGGATTTATTCGTAAGCAAATATTACACGATATTCATTTACTTCCCGATTATATTAGAAACGACACTTGCACATGGCAAACAGAAAATATCTATCTATACATATAATTAAATCGTAGGAAAGTCAAAACTGTACACTGCACATTGAATATTTTTTAAAAGTATACTTGGGCGTGATCTACAATAGATGTCGAAGCCAAAAATATAGTTTTTAGAATTTTTGTTTGTTTGTCTGTATGTATGTCCGGGCTAAACTCAAAAAGTACTGCATGGATTTACTTCAAATTTTGCATGTATATTACTAAGAGGTCGGGTCAACATATAGGCTACATATTATCACGCTATCACCTTCGGGGGAGGAACTGTGATAATTTGTAAAGTTTAACGCGGGTGAAACCGCGGGACACAGCTAGTTAATAATATATTATATTATAATTTTATACTGTGTCCGTCCATTATATGTTTGTAAAGAACTCGCGACACAGGTATTAGATTACCTAGTACGGGCGTTGTTTTTTAAAAATTATACCCTTATAAATTATACAATCTAAACCTATTGTCAAGTACAGAGTTGAGCTTAACTCAACACGAGTTTTCTTTCAGCAAAACTTCGTCAGAGCCTTGTGTGAAAGGGCATGAATAGTACATAATAAATAAAGACATTAAAACTAAACCGGCCAAATGCAAGTCCGACTCGCGCACGAAGGGTTCCGTACCCTTATATATATATAAAAACGAGCAAACAATTCACGTATTTAGTTTTTTAGTATTTGTTGCTATAGCGGCAACAGAAATACATCATCTGTGTAAAATTTCAACTGTCTAACTATCACGGTTCATGAGATACAGCCTGGTAACAGACGGACAGACAGACAGACAGCGAAGTCTTAGTAATAGGGTCCTGTTTTACCCTTTGGGTACGGAGCCCTAAAAGCCAGTATTATTTAAAGAAGACCGAAGATGAAATATATAAACCAATCAATTTGTGTGAAATTTGTAATGGAGATCCATTACAAACACACAAATTGATTGGTATATTTTTGCCTGATTTTAACTATACCATACATTGAAATGACAATGAATTGCTAAGCAAAAATAATTTAGCATTCAACGCTAAATTGTTTCTAACTACCCCAGCAGTTTACATTTAACTCTAATTCATGCTCAAAGCCAGGAAGAAATATGTTTGTTGCGTAAAATAAAGATGAACAGTGCTTATAAATAACAAGGGAATGGTAAATTGTGGCGCCATGAATATCAGTTAGGAGCTCCGACAATAACTCACGGATAATTATTGTCAACCGTACTTATGGCCACTGCTGTGCCGTTCTTTGAAGCAGATGTTTTAAGAAATTTACTGTAATGGGATTTCAATGAGATCTTGAAGAAGTTACGTAAGTTTCAAAACGCTTTTGGAGGTCAATTGCTATTGCGTCTTTAGTTTTAGCTTTAGGAGTTCTGCACGGGACTACTGGGCACCTCTTGCTGGTAGTTGTGCGATCCATGGCCCTTTACGAGGCGCCCGTCTGGTCTGAACTTCTGTAGGGCGCCTCCCGCTGCAGAGCTATTCTAAATAGCCTGCAGCATATGTTGGGATGTGGGCATACGGATCACACGAGGATACCGTACGGTATTTTTTGAGGCGGCGAACCTCCTGGTGCTCGTCCCACCATTCGCTCAACTGGCGACAGACGAACGAAATACGCGTCCGTCAGGAGATCAGGGGGGCACCAGACCAGACGCTTATTGAGTTTAGACGGGATGCACACCGGCGCGTACGCACGGATAGGCCGAGAAACGAGGACACATTGTCACCATTGTGGAAGTGACCAGTATACACTGGAGGAGTGCCTGGCCTAGGAAGCTGAGAGGCGAGTCCTGGTTGCTGAGATCGGACGAAATCTTTCGCCACTAGCAGTCGTGTATGCGATACTGGCTGGCGACTCCACGACATGAGACGCCGTGGTTTCCTTCTGTGAGGCAGTCATGGTCCAGGAGGATGCCATCGAGCGGGATCGGGAACGAACCAATCCCGCTCGACGATCCAAAGATGTCTGAAACTTGTTTGTTTTCAGATTAGCATGTTTAAAATACCGCAGTGTCTCAAGTCGAAAGTCTTCGACCAGTGTGTGTTGCTAGTGATGACTTACGGAACAGAGACGTGGTCGCTCACTATGGGCCTTATCAGGCGGCTCAAGGTCACCCAAAGAGCAATGGAAAGGGCTATGCTTGGAGGTTCCCTGCGAGATCGAATCAGAAATGTTGAGATCCGCAGGCGAACCAAAGTAACGGACATAGCCGTAAGAATTGCCAAGCTGATGTGGCAGTGGGCAGGGCACATAGCTCGTAGAGCCGACGGCCGCTGGGGCAGAAAGGTTCTCGAGTGGCGACCACGAACCGGAAGGCGCAGCGTGGGTAGGCCCCCTACAAGATGGACCGATGATCTTGTGCGGGTCGATGGAAATCGCTGGATGCGGATAGCGCAAGACCGGCAATTGTGGAGATCTTTAGGGGAGGCCTTTGTCCAGCAGTGGACGTCTTTCGGCTGATATGATGATGATGATGATGTTTAAAATGTTAAAATTAATAAATTAAATATTGTCTAGTTGCACTAATGTCCATTTGTACACATTATCTGGAAGTAAGCCACCCGTACTATAGCCGTAGGTAACTTGCCGTTGCTGCCTTGTTGGTCAAGCGGTAGCGCCTTTAACCGCAGATAATGGGTTCAAATTGAGGGTCGGGCCAAAAATTACTCCGTATCAGCCCGAAGTCGAAGGGATTGGGCGTTATTACAACCCAATGCCTCAGATGCGGTCAAGTCGTTAGTCATCCCATCGAATCATGAGAATGATGGAATAGTAAGTGCCCCTGTAATATGTGTGATTCGTCCCGCACAGATTACTTACTAGTCTACATTGAGTTTGGTCACCATGGCCGTAATTTGACCAGGGACTCTACCGGCTAAGTCGCCGAACTTCGATTTCTTAAATGGCGTTCAAATAAAAAAAGGTTAAAAATGACTAAATCAATCGTTAAATCGACTTCCATGACCACATCTGACGTCATAAATGGTCCGGAATCGATTATCAACGTTGAAGCCTATTTAACGATTGATTAAGTCATTTTTAACCTGTATTTATTTGAATGCCATTTAAGAAATCGATATTCGGCGGCTTAGCCGGTAGAGCCCCAGGGTCCTATTATTGCCCTTATGTAGGATGAGGGGAATAAAATTATTTCTAATATTTGATCGAAATGGATGAAACAATTCACAATAATGATTATTTGACTTCAAACAATGAGAGTAATTTCAAAAAACTCAAGAGCAAAAATGTAATAATAAAAGGTACAATTGTGAGCCGCCACCTTACTTCAAGATAATTGTGTCGCTCTCTATAAATATTTATTATCATTTCTTTGTTCAATTTCATCCTTACTTCCAATGGAAGACATTTCCTTTTGATAATGTCGAGCATTAATGAAATCACTTGTTTCATCACTTGACATAATGAAAGGTATTTTATTTTTGAAGATAGTCCATATTGACTTGAATGAACACAGTTCTAAATGTACGAATATGGATAAAATTCGTATTTTTTTATATCAGAGAGATCGGCGCTAAACGAGCCAGTGTGGTAAGTGATCACCGCCGCCCATGGACACTCGCAACACCGGAGGAGTTACGGGTGCGTTGCGGCCTTTAAGAATCAGCAAACAAGTGTTGCTGACCCTCCCTCCAACCCAATGAGCTCTGGCGACCTTACTCACACTCGGAATCACAACATTAAATTATTAATGTTATTATTAAGGAATGTCTTCTATAAGGAGGAGGTACTTCCCCAGTCGGGCTGCTCTTTGAGCGAATGAACGCTGTGCCCTACCTCTCTTAAAACTGAATATTTAGAACTGTGTTAATTTCGTTACTTCCTTTTTGTAATTTTGGTAACGCACAATTGATTTAGATTATAGCTATGTTTTTTTTTTTTTTTTTTTTTTCAATACTCAAGGTAAGCAAATACATATGAGATTAGGATCCGGTAACTAGGACCGTGGTCCGAGTTAGTTTGCGGGTCCATTTGCCGGTCAATTTCATAAAAAAATATTTTTCTTTACACGACTGGGAGCATTCATACACAAATATAAACACATGGTGCAAGCCACAATCAAGACAGCCAAACGAAGAAAAATATAGTAATAATTAAATAATAATAATTTCGTTAAACCGTAATAATATTATCCTGGGACATTATGCAAACACGGCCACCTGATTCCAAACTAAGCAGAACTTGTACTATGGAAACCAGATATACTAAATATTCAATATATTTTTTGTAAATACATATTATATAAGTAGATGGCCTATAACGCACTCCGTATTCAATACAATAACGCGCTGAGGGTGCTATTGAGGCTTCAAAGATTTTGCAGCGCGTCAGGTATGCATGCGGAGGCGACGACTGATAGTATCGAGGATAATATATATATATTTGGATGATACTATCAGTAACTGATAGTAACTGATAGTATCATCCGCAAGAGGACCGCCTCCCTGATGCGTCGCATACGAGGGAGCACCAATAGCATCCTTCGCATCATTTGCGAGAGATCTGACTGTCCACTACTGGGGCATTGGACACGTTTGCACTGCTGCATGTCAGGTGTACAACGTCGCGGACGGAAATGTTTAAATTAATTTCTAATAAGTACACTAACATAGTTTTAAGTTATTATAATACTAATAATGATATGGATGTTTATTGTCTGAAAAAAATAAATAATAATTATAATATTATATAGATAATTACACCCAGACTTAGGATAAATGTTCAGCCACATATATTGTACACGCCTATCGTGTGCATGTCTCTTAACAATTATTTTTAAGTTAGTCGATTTAAATGTATAACTTTGTGGCAACTTTTTTTTATTGTCTATGACTTTATTGTATAAAATGTCGTCCCTTCCCTTTGTCTTTCTCTATGGATCAAGCCAAGTGGGATGTAGACTGTGAATATCAAATAAAAGTCTTGAAGAAACCTATTGAAGTTCTTTATTGGAATTGCATATGTCCACCGCGAGACATATATATCTGTCCTCGGTGGGAATCGAACCCACGATCTACCACCACGCCAATAGAACTTTGACTTGAACAATAAATAATTTATTCATCTTTTCTTTTATAAATCCGAATTTTTAAACTCGACACCCTCGGCACCATCGAAAACGCATTCATTAATCGGTAAAATCTAATAAGAACTAAATAAATCGATAATGTTTATATAAGAACCGGCGCCTTTTATAAAGTCGGTCAAAGTACACTTATTTACATAAAAAAATTGCTGAAAGAAATGTATGTTTTTATTGCAAGAGCTTTCCAAATAGCCGCGCTCCATATTGCCGGTTAGGTCAATATAAGTTATTGATTATTACTACGAAGTCGTTACTTGTATGAACGTCCAGGCATTTAGGCACGTGTCCTACGTAATAGCTTCATAGTAATCATTTTAGTGTTTGACATTTGACATCTGTCTTTAATACTGACATTACCGGCCATATGTACCCGTCCCGACCCGGCCTGGCCTTAACGCTTAGAGTTAACGCTGACGTATGACCGTATATAAATTGACATACCTATGTCGTCTGGTCAATTTATAATAATAATAATAATGTCCTCCTAGCCAAATTCGGCCACGGCGGCCAGTCTTAACAGAGATTGGCCATCTGCGCGGGACATATCAATAGTGCTCAAGTGTGTGCGCAAACACAGGAGCACTTTATATTCCATCACTCTCATGATCCGATGGGACGCCTTAGTGACACGACCGGAAAGAGGTCAGGCACAGGACCGACTGCTTTACGTGCTCTCCGAGACACGGGGGTATAAAACCGCCAACTCCCAGACTTCGGGCTGATGCTGAGAATTTTTTCTATTTACAGAAAAGTCCCAAAAACACTTTTGGCCCGACCCGGGATTTGAACCACTAGACCAACCACCGCTAGACCAACGAGGCAATTTATATAAAGGAGCCGGCTGGCAGTGTGAGTAGGCCGACTTAAAAGGGAAGTGGCTGAGCGACAGAGTTTACCTCGAAGGACCAAATACTCAAGATGTTCATGGGAGCATTACAGTTACTAAGAGTAGCATAGAAAAAGGAGCGAACATGATGATCTAGGTGAATAGGTAACCATTTCAACGATGACCGAAAGCCTGATATATATAATGTTTCCGGAGACCGAAGATGAATCTGCTGGCCTTCAGCCTTGCTGCGAAGTTCTTCTAGCGTCAAGGAAACAGATATTAGCATAGTAGTAGATATGATATGATATAAGATGAGTAGAAGCTTTTATGTAATTCTACATGAACGTCGTCTACTTAGTCGACGTTCATGTAGAATTCAAATAGCCAGAGAAAAAAAAATTTACGAAAAATTTTAATCTGGCCACGAATCTATGGAAATATTCACTACCTTCAAGAAGCGTAATACCCTCGGGCCACCTCCACTTCATTCAAAATTAATTCACCCAAAACCAAATGCATTCCAAAAATAAGCCGTGCTTTTCCATAGCTTCCCCTTACCAATATGCCGTGGGGACAAACCTTTATTAAACTACACCCAAGAAAACTGCTCCAAAACAGATCCAACTTATTATAATATAAATGGAAAATTTGGCATGCCGTGACTGACGGGCATTCAGGCTGGCAATTAAAAGGGGTGGACGGGACATCCATCACAGAGGATTAACAGGACACTATTATTATTAGCTCCCGAATACTGCCGATAACCGGTTTAATCCGCTTCAATCCGGTTTTTGTTCGTCAATTTTCTGCAGAAGTCGGTTTTCGATATTGGAGGGTGTTGATGTTGAATGTTTTCTTTTGTGTTACGTTGACAGTTTTGTTATCTTGGTATTTCTGCTTGATTTAATATTGCCTGAAGGGTCCTTGTGGCTTTAGTTAACGCACATACTGCTGGGAGCGGGGCTTGCGATATGAAAAAATATTTGTTTTGTTTGAAGCGTTGAACACTCTACTACAAGACCAACAAGAATTTCACAAAAATCACGTCTTAGATTAGATCAAAAATTATATCAGGTTTTTCGTCGGGAAGAAATTTCTCACGCTATCAGCGGATAAGCAAGTTGCCGGTTTTATACCTCTGTATCACGAAAAGTCTGTAAAGAGGTCGACTTACCTTGATTGAGCCTTTTCATCGGGTTATAGAACGTCGGAATATAGAATACATCTATGTTTGTGCAGTACCCACGTGTAATTTGCGTGCAATTTGATATAGTCAGCGTAGTAAACTAGTCTTCGTTGAAATGCTGCCAGAAGCGCTATTAGAATTTAGCTATGAGCATATAAACAAGCAGTTCAAAATTAGTTAAATCAATTAATTATGTTGATAATATAACTATGTGCTACTTACGAGCGCTTTCGAGTCCCGTCTTTATGTAATTTAATTTCCTTAGACTTTGAGCAAGGTGCAATTTTCCGAAAGCTGATTAAATATGATGCTGGTTTCATAAAATATGAACTTTGTATTAAAAAAACTGGATAAATTCGCGTCGGACTCACTCATGGAGAGTTTTGGACAAATGTGTATGTACATATTACAAATAGTTCAGTCATAATCGATTCCTGAACTATCCGAATTTAAGAGATGAAATTAAAAATATTACTGTTTTTACTAACTAGCTGTGCCCCGCGGTTTTACCCGCATTCAACTTTATAAATAAAAACCTCTGTGTCCATCCAGGGTGCCAGCTAACTCCATACCAAATTTTATTAAAGTCGTTCCAGCCGTTTGGACGTGAAGGAGTAACAAACATACACACTCACACAGTCACACACTCACAATCTTTCGCTTTTATAATATTAGTAGGATTTGACAAGTAGATAATAAAAACCATTTTATAGGTACTATAATAAGATGGTATTTATTACCTACTTGTCAAATTAGTAGTCATAGTTCTAGGTCAACGGAACATATCCTATTTATTTTAATTGCCTTGAGAGAACTGTTTTGACTTTAATTTTGTATATTTAAATTAGAATTTTGTATTTGTAAATTTATATTGTTTTTGTAAACTTAGATGGTATACCAAATAAGAAGGTGTGATTTGTACACCATTCTCATGGTAGAACATAGTGCACATAACCTAATTTAAGACCAGTCATTGTATTCTTACCTGTGCTTCACAAATAAATGATGATTATGATTATGAGAGAATATCTTTATGTCTGGCAAAAACGCCGTATCTATTTTTACGTTAACTTAGAAGTTGCATTTTTATGGCTTCAAGGGACTGTAGAACTTAGTATATAGTTTGTATTTCAACTCGATACCTCCACGCATTCCCGGGATAAAGGGCCTTGACAGATAGACTGAGGTACAGACAACAAAGTGATCCATCCGTAGTAGATAAGTTTGTCTTTTTCTTTGGAGGTATGGAGCCCTAAAAATGCCGTGGAATTTATAACGAAACCCGGACAAGCCGGAGCGTAGAATAATTTCCTTGAAGCGGATTAAGCAGCTTCCAATCATAACATTTATTGATTTGCATCATTTTTGTACATTAAAACTGAGAGAAAGATTTATTAGTTATTGGATTTTTTTCATTTAGGATCAGTTGTAGTAATTTATATTAATAATAATATATAGGGACAAACTAAGCAAAGCTTGTACTATTGGTACCAGGCGACGATATACATACTTATACAGATAGATAAAAACTTAAATACATAAAAAACATACATGACTCGGAAACAAATATTCATGCTCATCACACAAATATTTGCACTTACCCAATTAATTTATACTTTCTTTTTTAATCTATTTAAAGTTTAGCTGCATAACATAGTCTGTTATATAAAGAATTTTCATTTGACATTTGAATTTATTCTTATACGGTTGTCATGAAGGGTAAAAGTAATGATGTCGCTAATTGTGATCTATTTTGTTTTTTTAAACCGATAAAAAAAATAGAAGAAGGTAATTAATCCATTTGGTTTTAGTATCATGATTACAGCATTTCTTTTTAATAAGGTGAGTTTATTTTCGTTGTAATGTTATAAAAAAATTAATTTATAAGGAATGTCAATGAAAATATATCATAATATATAAATAACAATCCAAATTCAAAATTCATGTATTCCGTAAAAAAAATACATTTGTGGAATCGTCATTTTTTACCATACCAGGCGCTACTGAGAAACCCTGCCAGTAAACTCAATAGGATTTTTTTTTTTTAGAATAAACTATACTTAAGAATAATTACAATTATGTGTGTTGACTCAGAACAACTCAATCCCAAGCACTTAAATGATCAGAAATTTTGTAATATGTCCGGCTGCACAATTTGGCTTTAATAATTCTTTTAAACTTATTCGTAGACAATAGTAAGTAACAGTAAAGTATAGGAGGATCAATAGAAATACTAAGATGGACAGAGACAGGGACAATATCCATATATAAATTGCAATCGAATAGTTATGTGTGATTATACTATTCACACGGGGGCACTTTCTATTTTATCGCTCATGATCCGATTGGATGACTAACTTTGTGTCGACTTGAAAAGTTCAGGTACCTCCACTGCCACGCAATTTATAAACGCAGTAAATAACATGTGAACGACATGTTCTTTACTGCGTTAATTGTGCAGCAGTACAGGACGTCGGTCCTGTACCTGACTTTCCCAGAGTTAGGACTGATACTGAGAAATTTTCCTTTACAGAAAAATCTCAAAAGTCACAAGGACAGAGATTTGCACCCAGGACCTCATTTGCAGCGCACCAATGAGGCAGCCATTCGTAATAAGGTTGTGTGACAAAAGGAAATAATTAGATCCTACTTTACATTTAACATTGTTAAGTAGGATCTATTTATTACCTATTAAGTCTATATTTACTTTCCCTTTTGGCGATACCATTAAGTTACATCGGCCGTAAGATGAGATATGTCGTTCTTCATTATGATTTGTATTTTATATAATAATGTCCTCCTAGCCGAATTTCAGCCACGGCGACCAGTCTCAATAGAGATTAGCCATCTGCGCAGGATATATTATAGTGCACAAGTGTGTGCACAAACACAGGAGCACTTTCAATTCCATCACTCTCATGATCGATGATTGGACGCCTAGTGACACGACCGCAAAGAGGTCAGGTACAGGACCGAGGGGTTTACGTGCTCTCAGAGCCACAGGGGTATAATACCGCCAACTCCCAGACCTCGGGCTGATGTTGCGAAAATTTTTCTTTCTACAGCAAAAGTCCCAAAATCACTTTTGATCTGACCCGGGATTTAAACCCTGGACCTCGTTTTCTGCGGGTGATCAGCTAGTACTAGACCAACGAGGCATTCAAGTGAGTTTTATATTATAGGCAACAACAAGGAAAAGTGAATATCAATAAGAAATTCATAAATAAGCTTAATAATAATAAGCTTCAGTCTTCAATTAATATTATATACAGGCTGGCCGAGGAGTTGCCGTTCAAACGCAAAATTTAGATACTTTATGATGAGGAGTATCCGAATCACCCCCATGTATGTACTACAATTTGCGTTTTTTTGTTACTTTCAAAATTAAAGAGTCCTGAGCTCAGACCCTAATTTTGAACTTTCGAATAAATTCTAAGTCAGTTCTGCAGTGATGAGATCAACCATTCTTTTTAGGGTGTTAAGTTTAAATATGCTAATTAGTTATCACAAAAAAACTGAACCAGAAATGTTCAACAGAAGGAGAAAACAATCTAAAATGTATGTAAGGTGAAATTTACGAAAAATTCATTAAAAACAATTATATCTCGAAAACTACGCAAAATCGTAGAACATACATTCGGGTGATTCGGATACTCCTCATCATAAAGTATCTAAATTTTGCGTTTGAACGCCAATTCCTCGGCCAGCCTGTATATTATTACCGTAAATTCCCCTACATCTTTCAAAAACCAATGCAGAAAATCTGTTCCCTATCCGACTCCCATCACCGCTTTATTTTTTGCTAGTCTCAAATACGCGGATAAGCAATAGTACATGCTCTTTATTTCCATTTTCATCAAGCTGTATCGCAATGACTCGTCATTACCGATCATCAATCATCGATACCGCACGATCGACGTTCGCGAACAGCTGTGCCCGACCAGCTAATACATCATTTTGCAGACTGTACTTGCAAGAGCACAAACAAAAATACACTTTAGTTACTTAGGATAGGATACTTTTTAGTTTGGACAGTGATGTTAATTTATCATCTGAAGCTGACATTATTAACGTGCAGTTGTTATGAATCTTATTCAGCCGGCATAGAGGTGATTTTCTTTTGGATTTGGTATGTTAGTTGTGTGTATTGTACCGGTTGCAGATGTGTTGACAATATCGATTGTGTGCGAAGATATTATATTAGTGTAAATATTAAATGCAGTACAATGGTTCTTTTGATTGTGTAGCGCATATGGCGTGTGTGGCGAATTGCTCATATTGTCGCCAGATTTATATAAAACGGTGGCAAATGTTTAGTTTAGTTATTTATTTATAAGTTGAAAGATCACCTTGTCAACAGTCATGCTATACATTATTAATGAATAGTGGACTTAACTTAGGAGCAAACCCATGAAGCTGAACTATTTAAATAAAAACAAATAGTGATATACGAAAAACCTACATACGAGGCAGATTCCCGATAGAAATGATAATTATTTTGCACACTTCTAATGAACAATGTAATAGTTAGACATATAGCCTATGGGAAGCGTGACGTGACGATGACGCAAGTTTCACGATTTTTGTGCACCCAAAAAGTACACATATAGCTCATGGGAAGCATGACGTGACGATGGCGCGAGTGTCACGACATTAGTGCACCCAAAAAGTACACATATAGCTCATGGGAAGCATGACGTGACGATGGCGCGAGTGTCACGACATTAGTGCACCCAAAAAGTACACATATAGCTCATGGGAAGCATGACGTGACGATGGCGCGAGTTTCACGACATTAGTGCACCCAAAAAGTACACATATAGCTCATGGGAAGCGTGACGTGACGATGGCGCGAGTGTCACGACATTAGTGCACCCAAAAAGTACACATATAGCTCATGGGAAGCGTGACGTGACGATGGCGCGAGTGTCACGACATTAGTGCACCCAAAAAGTACACATATAGCTCATGGGAAGCGTGACGGGACGATGGCGCGAGTGTCACGACATTAGTGCACCCAAAAAGTACACATATAGCTCATGGGAAGCATGACGTGACGATGGCGCGAGTGTCACGACATTAGTGCACCCAAAAAGTACACATATAGCTCATGGGAAGCATGACGTGACGATGGCGCGAGTTTCACGACATTAGTGCACCCAAAAAGTACACATATAGCTCATGGGAAGCGTGACGTGACGATGGCGCGAGTGTCACGACATTAGTGCACCCAAAAAGTACACATATAGCTCATGGGAAGCGTGACGAGACGATGACGCGACTTTCACGGTTACAGGGCACCCAAAAAGTACATATATATACATGACGATTACGCGAGTTCCATAATTTTTGCTCAACCAAAGAGTGCTCGACGCACACATAAAGTCTTCACTTCAAAATAATGTTAACGCCAGTATCAAATGCACCAGCTTAGCTTAGCGTTATTCATGTTTGGTGAGTTGATAATGTTTATTTTTTTACTAGCTGTGCCCCGCGGTTTTACCCGCGTTAAGCTTTATAAATTATCACAGTTCCTTTCCCGTAGATGAAGCGTGATATGTAGCCTATATGTTGACCCGACCTCTTAGTAATATTCATGCAAAATTTTATGTAAATCCATGCAGTACTTTTTGAGTTTAGCCCGGACATACATAAAGACAAACAGACACACAGACAACAATGATAAAAACTATATTTTTGGCTTGGATGTCGATTTTAGATCACGCCCCAAGTATCCACTTAAAAAAATATTCAATTTATAGGTCAGGTAAACCTATAGGCTACATATTATCACGCTATCACCTACGGGGGAAGAGCTGTGATCATTTATAAAGTTTAACGCGGGTAAAACCGCGGGGCACAGCTAGTAGATAATAAAGCTCCTTAATTGTTCGATTTAATAACCATTCGATACTAGAATATTCGAGTATTTAAACATCAATTGTTATTCGATTATTGAGCATTCGATTTGACATCGTACACCGCAGCGTAATACGGGCTAGCACCAAAGCAAAACATCGCTGAATAGAAATTGATTTATCTATCTTCTTATATAGATGTGTTCAAATAAGAAAGTTTGATTTGGTATCGAAGCCTCAGTCGATTTATGATAGTAACTTGGTAAACAAGTTGGGGCACGTATTAAGGAAAGTCATAAGGGGCACCTTTACCTTTACGAAGTTTAGTTGAAAGTAATGCCAACTTTTTTAAGTTATTAGCTTAGATTCTGAGTATTATATGAATATCGATGAGTTTAATAATAACTTTAGAGATTAGCATATTAAAAACCTAGAAGGATCTATGGAGTATTTCTGTATAGCAACGGTTCTTGTTCCTCCTTGTCTTTTCTCGGGTCTCTATCTAAGTGATTTAACCTAGCGACCAGATTTAAACGAGCGGCTACCATCAGACCTTGGACACGTAGGAATCAAGCACCAAGAATTAATATAATAATATCTCGGGACCATGTCACACAGGTCATCCTAGCCCCAAACTAAGCAAAGCTTGTACTATGGGTACCAGGCGACGATGTACATACTTATATAGATAGATAAATACTTATATACATAGAAAACATCCATGAATCAGAAATAAATATTCGTGCTCACAAACATTTGCACTTACCGGGATTCGAACCCAGGACCAACGGCTTCGTAGGCAGGAGCACTACCAACTAGGCTACGGTGACCGTCAAATATGGTTGGGCCATGTATCACATTCTATAAATTTCCTGACACTTAGGGTGACTCAAATTTTTATAAAAGATTGCTTGGTACGGGAATCAAACCAGTGATTTCCCAAACACAAAGGGCCGACCGGTATTACCAAGACCTCTTGGACGCGTCATAGACCATGAAATTAGACTAGCTAAGCTAGAGGTCGTGGGTTTGTTGAAAGATTTTAGCTGGGTGGAGAACAGAACAAATCTTTGTGTGACGAGAACGATTACTCGTTCTCTATCTGGGTGTAATTTATCTATACTATGTATTTGCTCGTAGAACTGACTGCCGTTGGGGCAGAAAGGTTCTCTTCAGGCCCCCTACAAGATGGACCGATGATCTTGTGCGGGTCGCGGGAAATTGCTGGATGCGAATAGCGCAAGACCGGCAATTGTGGAGATCTTTGGGGGAGGCCTTGGTGGGCTGATATGATGATGCTGATGTGTTTAGAAATATAAAAGTACGTTTATCAATTGTGCAGTAGCCATAGTAGGCTCTGCCTAGTTTGGGATCAGTTGGCAGTGTTGTCCCAAGATTTAAATATTTACTATATTTATACCGGCAACCATCAAACCAAAAAAATCGGCCAAGTGCGAGTCGAACTCGCGCTCGAAGGGTTCCGTATTATCTATAAAAATGAGCAAAAATTCACGTTTATTCTATCCCCTTAAATATTAATTATATTTCGTTTTTATTTTATTTGTTGTTATAACGGCAACAGAAATACATCATATGTAAAAATTTCAACTGTCTAACTATAACGGTTCATAAGATACAGCCTGGTGACAGACGAACAGACATACAGCGAAGTCTTAGGAATAGGGTCCCGTTTTACCCTTTGCGTACGGAACCCTAAAAAAAAGCCTATGCCAATGAGTTTCTCCAAATGTAAGGTATAATTGAGTGTTATTATTATTATTTCCTAGAAAATCAGGCTTTTAAATCTGTGTTTTTCTACTTGTTATGTATCTATAGTCAGTATACACAATCCTGGCCACACGCGCGCCAGTAACTGAGCAACAATGCCGCGAGTACGTGCGGAACCCGCGTAATTTAATTGCGGTGTCCACGCACAATGGCGCGTGATTGGACCGCTGCGTACGGAATTCTAATGTGACCGTCTTTAATGTTGAGTAGTGGGTGTGTGTTCAATTTGTATTAGATGCATTGTATGAGTTGAGAGTTTTGGGGTCCAAGAATTAGGGAGCTCTTTTGGAACTAGAGTAGGTGTTGGAAATATTGGAATCTATTTGATTTCTGACTACCTATAATGATTGCCATATATATATATGTTCTTGTAATCATCGGGACCCGTGGTGTAAAGTACTCTCCGGGCCACCATAACTGATCATATTCTTAAACCAAATCTATGTTTAATAATAATAATCAAAATCATCTCCACAATTGCCGGTATTGCGCTATCCAGCGACTTCCATCCATATAATAATAATAAGTAAACTATATTGTGTCAGTAAAATTATCTATCTATCAAACAAACTTTTAGGAAAATGTTTTTATAGTGTGTCTGAGTTTGTAAATTGTGAGATTTCTTAATTGAGTATTGACTACGGTTGGTTTTTTGTGTGTTGTAAAATTAACGATATATCTGTTTCCTGTTTTTATTATTTTTTTTAATTATGTGATTTGATTTCTGTTTTACTCTTTTTATTATTTTTATTTATGTTAAACGTTTAATTTTAATTATGTTATGTTTCTTGATTATTTTGTTTCCCAATTATTATTCTTATTGTTTTGGTTTGATTTTTAAATTATGCTTTTATTTAAGGAATTGTATTGTAAAATTCATACACAATGAAAACTGTTACTGAATAAATAAATAAATAAACAAAAAACAGAAATATAAACAACAGTAATGTTAATGCAAAAATCTATTTTATCGCGGTATAACAATCGAGCCGGCGCTAAGACTCATCTCTCGGTTTACACCTCTCGGACACAAATATCGTCGTCAGTTGCAAACTCTGACAACATCGCCTGTAAAACAACACAATTTATCTCCATCTTTTCATAGATTATACAACCAACGCGTTAATTTCTAACTCCTCCTTTTTTCTTTCTGATTAAATTCGTTGCGGGATCCAAGACAGTTAAATCGATTCCCAGGGACATGCCTGAGCCTCACCGCTCAGTGTCATTTCATTGTGTGCCACTGTTGATCATCCTGATGATACAAGAGTTGCAGGTGTGGGTAAGAGGGAGGGACTAGTCCCGACAAACCAACGCGTGTGCGTGACTTATGTCAGACGTCTGAGCATATTATGATGTGCATTCTAACGGAAACGATTAGCAGTTCTGCTCATGTTCGGACCTATACCTGCCACTAACTAATCGGTGAGAACTAAGCGGTCCATTATGAATAATTATCTAAATGGTTTCATTTCTAAACGTCTCCGAGCTTCAGAAGATAATCACATGGCATTCGTTTACTCAGCGGTTTCAGTAGAGGCAGGGCATAGCGTTCATTCGCTCAAAGAGCAGCCCGACTGGGGAAGTACCTTCACCTTACAGAAGACACTTCTTAATAATAACATTAATAATTTTAATGTTGTGTTTCTGAGAGTGAGTAAGGTCGCCAGAGCTCATTGGGGTGTGGGGAAGGGTCAGCAACACTTGTTTGCTGACTTTTAAAGGCCGGCAACGCACCCGCGACACCTCTGGTGTTGCGAGTGTCCATGGGCGGCGGTGGTCACTTACCATCAGGTGACCCACTTGCTCGTTTGTCGCCCTATGTTAAAAAAAATGCCTGTGAGATCATGGTAGTCACTGGCCAACTCGAGACAGAAGAAAAACTGCAGATGACTGGTTAATGTGCACTCTATCTAATTGATTCACAAATTTAAAAAAAACTTTCATCATCGCAATGTCAGCCAAATAACGTCCACTGCTGGACAAAAGCCTCCCCAAATGAATTCCACAATGGAGTACGATAATTACTCATAAGCGATCGGTGTATATGGCCATAGTACATAGAGAGACGCAGCTGCCCGATCTCTAGGAGATATCCCTTTGGGTCAATGTCTACGAGCCGCACGGGGATGAAATGGGGGGGGGGGGGGGGTTTCTTTGCCGTCAGCTTGACAGGTTTATATACACGCTTATATACAGTAAACGGTCTTATCGCTTTTACTGATTTTTCCAGGCAACCTTTTACGGGAACGATGCAATAAAGTGTGTATACCAAATAAAAGTAAGTACAACAAAACATAAACACACAAATAAGACTCAACTCCTCTATGCTAAAACATCGACATAAATACTCGATGTGACGTTGCAGCACGCTAGTACATAACTACTGCATGCCGCCGAGATGCCAATAGCCAATGATTGGAAGTTCATAGCGTTTCACAAATCACACCAAAATTATTGGCGCGAATCATATAACATATCTGTGGTCAAACTATTGTGAATGGAGGGGACGCGACGCTTAACTAGTAGTGTACAGACGCCAGCACATCCAGGTAGCCCAATCTGTCTTTCTTTAGTAGATTTTCAAATTTATCACAAAAGCATAAGGTTCACTTTCAACCGGGGAAATTTGAGAGATTGGAGTAGCTTGATATGCTGGCATCTGTACCTATAAGCTGGCTGAAGTGACGAAATTCTTCTACGTAGAAGGTAAAAATAACCAGTGTTCGATACTAAACAGTCAGTATATAAACTATGAATCGCAATATATATTCTTTGGTTTTTTTTAAGAGGATACCGGTTGATTTATTTGTTTAGTGTGAGTGTCGATAACAAATCTTATTATGCGAGTATTATTGTTGTCGCGATCAATTTTTTCTCAACCAAGCCGTAATGCAATTAAACTTCGCAACTTTTCAAAGCTACTTTTCGCTGAAAAACTATTTGTGACATGATAGATGTTTGACAATCACACTAATATTATAAAGGCGGAAGTTTGTGAGTGTGTGAATGTGTATGTTTGTTACTTCTTCACGTCTAAACGGCTGAAGCGATTTTAATAAAATTTGGTATGAAGTTAGCTGACACCCTGGATTAACTTTAATTATAATTTATAAAGTTTAACGCGCGTAAAACCGAGGGGCACAGCTAGTAAACTATAAATCGCAAAATATATTATTTGGTTTTTTTAAGAGAATACTGGTTGATTTGTTTGCTTAGTGTGAGTGTTGATAAAAAAACTTATTATAAACTAAAATACGGTGAAGCGCCTTAGATTCTTGAAATTTGTTCTAGTGCCAACTCATTCCACGGGAAAAGTTGGCGACATTTATCGTTACCACTAAGCAATTACTCGATTATCATGCCCACAGTGCATGTGGAAGTTCATATCAAGTGACAATGCCGCCCAAATAAAGAATTCCTTTAAGATAATAACAAATCCAGAGTAGAGGTTCTGATCCTATCAGTCATCTAAACTAAAAATAATAATTATCATCGCAACTAAACGCTATTACAGGTACACATAGGTACGTAATCTAAGTTACCTATTCTAATTTACAGTCTCACTTAGTCGTAGTCGTCGTCTTCTTGGCGCTATCGGAAGATCAGCGTTACAGTAATTATTTACTGTAGCATTTGCTGAGGTAGACACCTTTTCCTCGCTTGTATAAATAATGTTGCAACATTATCTATCCATAACATTATGCTTCAAGTGAATACCTGTGTAAACTTAACGTAGTTGGTTTGTTAGAGGTATATCTTTTTGAAGTTAACTAATATAGTTAAGATTATCTGTACTTGTTACTAACTTATCGTATAGGCAGTGGTTACGTAGTGACAGAGTTGTTCAAGCCGCCCAGTAGGCCTTTGTCATGGCTTAACGACTATTGTCTAATGACTACAACCTGGACCGACAGCTTAACGTGCCCTCTGAAGCACGGAGACGCTCAGAAATTAATCCACTATGGTGGTCACCCATCTATGGACTGACCACGAGCCTTGCTTAACCTCGCCAATCACTTACGGAACGATGAGAACATCGGGCTATGAGCGCCTCCTTCTTCTTGAAGTAAACTAGGTTAAGTTATGGATTATCTGTGCATGTTGAGATAAAACCTTTTTTATTTCTAAATTCATTATTTTCACCATTTAATTTGTATTAAAACTAACAATATTATACAATTTATCTCGCCACCTTCTTTCGTATGGAAGTAGGCTGTTAAGGTTGTACTGGCTATAAGGTTGTATTTGCTGCTTGTGCATTCTGCAGATGCCATCATCTTGTCACGGGTTTTGGGTTATATATACCCGACAGTTTCAAGATGCTACGATAATACGATGTAAATTAGCTACTAGATTCAATGGAAACGAAAATAATGAAGACGCCAAAATAACTTTGCAGCTTTTTCAGACCATAATTAGGATAGAATACCTAATCATCTTGATAGCTATACAATTATGCTTGCAAAGGTCTGGCCTGCATATGCAATAACGAGAAGTATATAGATATACATAACGCAAAAACATAAGTGAATCTCCTTTCATTTTAAACCTAAATCTTGTTTGTTAAATATAATATGCTGGGACACGCGGCCGATTTTATCTCAAATTAAGCACAGCTTGTCTGGAAACCAGATAACTGATATACTGTATAGACTACGCTTTTTTTGTAAATTCATAGTTATTATACTTACGTGAGTTACCCGTTACTATCTTTCATTATGTTAGCACCTGACGTCAGTTTTAATAATAATACTAATTGTACTTATAAAGACACTCAAATATTAGGTCTTTACCTATGAAATTGCCGTTCTGCAGTACTGGCCATTTCAAATCAAAATAATTTTTGTTTGGCTAAGAATTCTAATTTCAAATTAATTTTATTTTAAAAACATGGATTCTTTTTTCCAAAAGTAGTCATTTCTTTATTGATTAGTGTTACATTTTCATCGCATTTCAATCTTTTTCGTCATCATGGATACGTTAAAAATTCGAGTAATTATGGAATATGAGTACCGTCGTGGCAGCAACGCGGCACAAGCGGCACGCAACATCAACGACGTTTACGGAGCTAACACTACAAACCAACGCACCACCTGTTATTGGTTTGCTCGCTTCCGTTCTGGAAATTTCGACCTGAAAAATGAACCTCGCGGTCGTCCGAAGACTTTGGTCGACAATGACGAATTAAAGGCGGTTGTGGAAGCTGATGATACACAATCTACGGCTGAATTAGCAGCAGCTTTCGACGTTAGCGTCAAAACAATATTGGTCCATTTGCGTCAAATTGGCAAGGTAAAAAAGCTTGACAAATGGGTGCCCCACGAACTCAATGATCGCCAGCGCGAAGTACGCGTCGAGACGTGCCTTGCACTGCTCAACAGACACACAAATGAAGGAATTTTGAACCGCATTGTTACCTGCGATGAAAAATGGATTCTGTTTGATAACCGCAAGCGCTCAGCAAGTTGGTTGGATCCTGGTTCAGCACCTAAACAATGCCCTAAACGAAAACTTACCCCTAGAAAAGTGATGGTCACTGTTTGGTGGTCTAGCGCCGGTGTGATTCATCACAGCTTCTTACCAAACGGGGTGAGCATTACTGCAGATGTGTACTGTGAAGAACTGAGCACAATGATGGAGAAGCTGGCGCATCTCCAACCAGCATTGGTCAATCGCTCGTCTCCGCTGCTCCTGCACGACAACGCGCGACCTCATACTGCACAGCAGACGGTCTCCAAGTTGCAAGAACTGGGGTTGGAAGCTCTCCGTCATCCGCCCTACTCACCAGACCTTGCGCCTACAGACTACTACTTTTTCCAGAATTTGGATAACTTCTTGGCGGGAAAAAAATTCAATACCCGAGAGGCAGTACAAAATGCCTTTGAAGAATTTGTTGCCTCCCGTCCAGCTGATTTCTTTAAGAAGGGCATCAATAAACTGCCACTGCGATGGCAAAGATGCATTGATTGCATGGGTGATTACTTCGATTAATACAAATAAAAAAATTCATGAAAAAAATTCGTTTAAATTTTTTCATACAAAACGGCAATTTCATAGGTAAAGACCTATTATTTAATATTGACTGCACGTGTGACGCAACGACTAAGACAGTCGCCTCGCCGCTTCGTGTCCCGGGTTCGAATCCTGCGCAGGACACCTATTTTTGTGACCCATAAATAGTTGTTCTGAGTCTGTATGTACTTTGCGTCCATCAATTATGTTTGTAAAGTACCCCGCGAGACCGGGATTAAATTCCGACCGGGATTGTAAAAAAAATCTGCCCTGGGTTGTAATCAAACCCACAACCTACGGCGTGAAAGGCAAGGCCAAACCACGCCAACCGGCCCGTCAAATATATTTTAAGCCATATTTTTGCGTTATTGTTATGTTTCCATAACAATAAGGTACAAAGGAACTCTAAGGGTCTACCGCAGCATACTTCTTTATACATCCGGGGAGATTTTAATGTTTGCGAGGGCTTTACGAATGATAAAAAACCGGCCAAGTGCGAGTTGGACTCGCACATAAAGGGTTCCGGTAGCAGCAAGTATTTCAGTTGATTAAATGAAAACAAATTGCGGTTAACGTTTATGACGTATTAAAAAAAAACTACTTGCTAGATCTCGTTCAAACTAATTTTCGTTGTTAGTTTGCATGATAATGTACATCATATATTTTTTCTAGTTTTATCATTCTCTTATTTTACAAGTTACAGGACACTCATTTTACCACTTTGGAAGTTTCTCTCACGCAAACTATTCAGTTTGGAAAAAAATGATATAAGAAACCTCAATATCATTTTTGAAGACCTATCCATAAATACCCCACGTGTATGGGTACAATGAAAAAAAAAAATTCAGTTTCATTTCTATGTATGGGGACCCCCCAAAATTATTGTTCTTTTTCTATTTTTGTGTAAAAATCTAAATGCGGTTCACCGAATACATCTACTTACCAAGTTTCAACAGTACAGCTCTTATAGTTTCGGATAAAAGTGGCTGTGACATCCGTACAGACAGACAGACAGACATGGCGAATCTATAAGGGTTCCGTTTTTTTGCTGTTTGGCTACGGAACCCTAAAAAGGTGCACGAACACAGGGGAATTCAGAACGTTCCCCTTTTGAAATTTGCAAAAAAATAATTATAAACCAGTTCTCAAACACAGGAGTAAAAAAAACCAACAACAAAAAATATAGTGTTGAATTTAGAACCACCGGCAAGTTAGAATATGTTTAAATTATAGTGTTAAAAATAAAAAGAATATACCATCCAACTGAGATCTTACTCCGCTTTTGAAGTGGGGTTAAATATTTTTTATTTCATTTGAAGTTGAGGGTTGTAATTTAAAATAATGGCTAATAATTAAATTAATGTTGCGCTTACTTATTAAGTAAGTATTTATATAATTACATTTCTTGTAATTTTGTAATATTTTTAGGGATTAGTTACCTGAAATAAACGTTTATTACTGAATCTATCCCTGTGTCGCGGGGTACTTAACAAACATATAATAGACGGACACAAATTATATCCAGACTCAGAACAACTATTTGTGGGTCACACAAATAGTTGTCCGGCGCGGGACTCGAACCCGCGACACGAAGCGGCGAGGCGACTGTCTTAGCCGCTGCGCCACACATGCATAATATTAAACCAACACCATGTTTTACACGTTTAATATATATTTATTGATACGGAAAGATCAGTATTAAAATAACACAAAGTGTTCACTCTACTATTACCGATAAAAACCAGCCAAGTGCGAGTCGGACTCGCACATGAAGGGTTCCGTAGCAGCAAGTATTTCGTTGATTAAATGAAAGCAAATTGCGGTTTATAACGTATTAAAAAAAAACTACTTGCTAGATCTCGTTTAAACCAATTTTCGTTGTTAGTTTCTATGGTAATGTACAACATATATTTTTTTTAGTTTTATCATTCTTTTATTTTAGAAGTTACAGGGGGGGGGCACTCATTTTACCACTTTGGAAGAGTTTCTCGCGCAAACTATTCAGTTTAGACAAAAATAATATTCGGAACCTGGATTTTGGAAGACCTATCCATAGACCCCCACTTGTATGGGTACGATGAAAATTTTTTTTTTGAGTTTCAGTTCTATGTAAGGCGACCTCCCAGAATTATTGTTCTTTTTCTATTTTTGTGTAAAAATCTCAATGCGGTTTCACAGAATACACCTACTTACCAAGTTTCAGCAGTACAGCTCTTATAGTTTCGGAAAGATGTGGCTGTGACATACGGACGGACAGACAGACAGACATAGAGACATAACGAATCTATAAGGGTTCCGTTTTTTGCCATTTGGCTACGGAACCCTAAAAAGGTACCACATTTGTTGAGTTGTGTATGATTTCTAAATAAATTTCATTGATTAGAAATAATATGTGGGGTTAATATATAACATTTTGACGTGGATAAAGCTTAACAATACAATCGCAAATGTTCAGTCTTATTTCAATAACGCTAAAGTATTAGAATCGGATAGGTGTTCTCGCCGAAAAGTTTGCGAATATTGACACGATCAGCCTATAGATGCATTGCTGCTAAGTAGATATTGTCTTTATCAAGCTTGATTAAGTTTAAGTACAGATTTCCGTTGCAATCATAAGTCGTCAGGCCTTATCAAGCCAACTTAAACAATTCTAGACGGTAAAAATATGTTTTAGCCTTCAGATAACTTCATCCATCAATATAATTTCTCAGTAACAGTCTCTTAGTATTACACTGACACGGAGATAACGATCACGTATGGTACTATTTCAGTTAAACTTCCTCCCGTGTACTGTAGAGGTATTCCCAAGGTACTACAACATTAGCCGTTCAAAAAGGAGTACCATTAAAGTTTCTAAAGGATTGGCAACTCGTCTCGAAATCCTTAGACTACGGTGACCGCTTATCATCAGGTCGGTAGTAATATTAAGGCCAGCTTAGCAGTATTATAAAGCATATACATAATTCATTTAGATAAAACACATTGAGGGGCAAACCATCTCTTTTATTTCACAAGAAACACAATATAAGTTATTAATACCAGTACGCTTTACAACTTTTCTTTCAATCGCGCAATCGATATGGTGGCAGCATCAAAGCGCGACCGTCATTATAAAAACAAGGTTCGCTATACTAATAATATTAAATTCTTAACATAATATAGGCAGAAAATATAAACATATTTGAACTAATAAATTTCGATAAATAATCTCTTCGACATTAACTTAAAACTAAGCTAGCTAAGTAACTAATTCATTACTATTATAAATTAAATGTTATTTCTAGATCTTTTCATATAATCCGTGTACCTGAATATCTGTATGGACCTAGAAATAATAATGTATGCTTAACTATATCACTACAAAAAGAATATACAACTGATTTTTTAAAGTCTACCGTATAAAAACCTTTTTTATTTATATTTGTGAATCAAATTACAGGTTTTAAAAGTTCAATGTACGGTCCTACTTAGACGAAGAAGTCCAAAATATCGATGTCATGATCATCATTGAAAAAACTGTGTGAATCCGAAACGCTGATTAAAATATTTATTTATTTCATATAAATTATATATATACCATATTAATATACTATATTACTATACTATACTACTTATTACTACACTCGCGAGCAACCAAATCGACTCAAGCCTTGTCGGCGCACACATACATTGATACAACTAAAATCATGAATGGAAATTATTAAAATGATATGTCATTCGAAAGCTTAAGATGTCAGCTTTAATTTGATATCATTATCATTGAAATCCATCCATCATTTTTGAAATAAATGATGTCTGAATGCAAGAGTAGGAAAAACGGGAATTTAGGAAAAAGGGTATGTGTCTCGTATTTGACAAATTAAACAAAAAAAATTAAAAATAAAATTATTTTATTTAAATCAGTATTTCGTATTGCCCCCTCTAGCCCTAATTACATCCCGCAGTCTGTTTTTCATGGACCTTATCAATTTTTTGACATTTTCTTGAGGAATGCCGTCCCACTCCTCTAATAATGCTGTCTTTAGCTCGTCTACGCTTGAAGGGACTGGATTTCTGGCCCGAACTCTTCTTTTAAGCTCGTCCCATAAGTGCTCGATGGGATTCATGTCAGGACTGAGCGCAGGCCAGTCCATCGTGCGTAATTCGACCTCTTGCAGAAACTGTCGAGTGACTCGTGCCGTGTGGCAGCGGGCATTGTCGTGCATTAACACGAAGTCTTCACCGACAAACCCTGCGTAGGGCACAACATGATCCAGTAGAATGTCGGTGATGTACCGATCAGCTGTTAGCCCGCCTCCTCGGCCGCCCCCAGGCACGAAAACAAGTTCGGTTTTTCCCTCTAAAGAGATACCAGCCCACATCATGCAGGAACCGCCGCCATATGCCACTGTTTCAGCGAAACAACATTGGGCAAATCGTTCTCCCGGACGCCTGTAGACTCGGCCTCTCCTGTCACTGCCATGCAGACACATTCTGCACTCATCAGTAAACAGGACCGATCGCCATTGCGCAACGCTCCAATTGAGATGCTCTCGAGCAAATTGAAGGCGCGCTTGTCGGTGGCCTGCAGTCAACTTAGGGCCCGTCGCAGGTCTTTTTGGCGTCAAGTTGGCTTCCTTCAAGCGTCTTCTCACTGTCCACTCGCTGACAGCCACTTGTCGTACACGTCTCAGTTCTTGCTGCACATCAACGCCCGTAAGGTGTCGATTGCGCAGCGAGGTTGAGACAATGAAGCGGTCGTCTCTCTCTGAAGTGCACCGGTGGCGGCTCGTTCTTGGTCTCCGATTGAAGGCACCAGTCTCTTGGAACCGTCTGTATACTCGGGATACAGAAGACTGGCTCAAGTGGAGCTGGGCAGCGATTGCTCGCTGACTTAACCCTTGTTGCAACAAGGCAACAACTTGAGCGGCTTCTTCTGGTGTGGTATCCATGGGTTAGCGAAAACAAGGAATGCAATTTACGGAGATGTGTACCGGTCAACCTGTAACAAGCAACTGATAAGATAAACCGGAAGTGGGGGGTTTTATAGCGGGAGCAGGTAGCGCAAGTCGTGGATTCCTAAAGAGGTAATTTACGCTGACGGCCAATTAAAATGTGTCAATAAATCAGCGCTTAGTTTTTTTTTAAGGTATTGATGTTAATTGAAAGCCTAATTCTTCAGCTTTCGAATGACATATCACTTTTGTAATTACCATTTATCGTTTTAGGAAAATCAATGTATATGTGCGCCGTCTAGGCTTGAGTCGATTTGGTTGCTCGCGAGTGTAGTAATTGGAACAACTAATTATAGTATAACAGACTTTAAAAGTGAAATAAACACCCCTATTTACACGAAACAGTCTCAACTATCGATATATTATTATTGCGAAACTATAAACTTACCTGCTACCGTCGATTCACTGCCTAACAGCAGTAGTACTCTATCGTAAATATTTACCGTTACAATCACCTTACCAAATATAAGCAACACCACTCTAATACACACCTTAGCTTTCTGAAGATAAAGTCTGATTTCCAATGACGTATAAAAGTCGTAAGTCCGTTAGCACACAGTTTGTTTGCCTTACACACGCCGTGTTAAGAACTACCGAACTATTGTTTTACATGATAGTTATTTTTATCGCTCAACGGTTAGTTTTAAAACGTTATTTTTATGATTATTATTGTATACAACATTCAAGTTAGTGTTCTTTGATTTTTTTAAAACTATTTTTGTATTAAAACTACATGACTAAGATAAAGTATTCTACATATTGATAAGCTTCTCACAATCTAAAACACATATTCTAATAGTAATGTTCGTTTTAAGTTCGTATTAGACTGCGTATTTCGTATCGGAGTCGGTAGAACGCGCGCGTAGGGCGGGCGGGCGCCGGTGTAGCTGGGCGGAGAGTGAGGCCGCGACTCACGGCCCGCGCTTTAAATCCTATTCCACTATTGTACCTACATAGTTATGGTTAGTAATTTGATGTCCTTTGTGAGATCTTCTATAGAGAGTAACTAGTTTTGTGAATAACGTATTTTTTTCATATTTTTAATGACACGGTATGCTGACTAAATGAAGGCGCTATACTTTGAGTTATACTCAAATTTAATCATACAATATTTTGTACGAACAAATTTGTTTATATATTTTCTGTATTATTTATCGCTAAATAGCTTACTTTTAGAGTAGCCATGTAACTACTTAGGACATAACTGACCTGTTGGTCTGGTGGTAGTGACCCTGTCTGCTAAGGCAGAGGTCGTGGGCTCGAAACTTTGTGTGATGAACACGATTATTTGTTCTGTCTCTCTCATGTCTGGGTGTAATTCGTTATCTATAATATGTATGTATTTAGAAATATATAAGTAGATATGTTTATCAGTTGTCTGGTTGCCATAGTCCAGGCTCTGCCTAGGTTTGGATCAGATATAATACTAATATCCAGGTACATTATTCACACACGGCCTTCTGATCTCAAATTAAGCAGAGCTTGTACTATGGAAATCTAATATACTTCATGTAATCCTTTTCTTTAAATACATTATTATATAGATAATTACACCCAGAGACATGACAAACAGACATTTTCATGCACACAAATAACTGTCCTGGGTGGGAATTCAACCACGCCAACTGGCCCGTTAAATGACAGTCTGTTAGTTGTGATGTATATTTATTTATAACAAAGTGTACTATTGTATATGCGAACACAGGTACACTTTCATTACCTGAGGGACTATCTTGATAATAAGCAGTATGACCGGGGAGAGATCAGGCGCAAGATCGGCTCTTCGAGGCATGGCGGTGCAAGTTCATTTTCAAATAGCGGGCTTCTTTAATGTTGAGTTTGTTCCGGCGAAAAACCCAAAACCTCATTTTCAGCGGTTGACCATGCTACCAATGAGCCGAAAAATTGCCTGATACTAAGCTTTGACTGTAGCCTATGGACACTTGCAAAACCTTAGGCATCAGTCGCGCTTTGCTCATACTGACTGATCCTTCTTCCTCGATTTGATTGACATTTATATTAAAGACTACTTTGTAGTAATAATAATATTTTTTTATGTTTTATAGGCCCAAAGGGTTTGAGGCCCAAAGGGTTCTCCTCAAGGTCGCTGCTGGCCTACCCTTCCGTCACCCGACAGATTCGCTCTACAATGAGTGGGACATACTTTCAATCAGGAAAACCTTCATCCTTAGAGTCATAGTCATGAAACACCCTGAAACCGAGTATAACCCCATCAAAAATGAAGGAAAACGACGAAAGGGTACGGTTTGTACGCATCAACCCAGAAGAACAGCATTCTCACAACATTTCTACTGTTTTCTTGGGGACTACCTGTATAACAAGATGAATGCAGTCATAAATATCTACCCACTTGTTAAGTACAAGTGCAAGCAAGCTGTTATCCTGCATTTAAAATCGCTAAACTATGAGAGCACCGAACAAGCACTCCATCCACCACAGTAAACCTACATACCTCACCTACATCCACCTTCATACACCTACCCTTACTCTCACATCAACCCGAACACAGCTATCACTTAACACACATACCAGTTCACTGCCACACATACAGACCCATTTTAACACGTACATTCACACACCTTGCCATATACATACTTATTTGCATCCTTTCTTTTAATAGTAATAAAACTGTAAGCTTCAATTATGCACGTACTTACTTTTGCATGAGGGGGGCCTGGTGACCTGTGGCACAGGTTTTTGCAACCTATTTCAGGCACCAGTCCTTCACAAATGAAAATAGTATCTAAGTATAATTATAAGCTAGCCTTAAGTTCCAATTTGTGAAAGGAAAATAAACGTATTTTTTTTTTTTTTTATATGTAATAAATCTTTCTACTTACAAGCAATCAGATTCTATATCTAAGTATAAATATAACTGTAGCTTGTATCTGAAAATATCTTCTTTCTAAATATATTTTCTCCCATCGTTTGGACGCAACTCTCTCCGTGTAGACGAAAATCCCCTTGATTCCTATTCCCCTGGGAAGCTTGAAAATTCCGGCCTGATTGTTTGTCTTCATCGTACAAACGACGCTACCGCGTTTGGCCTCTGGGTAGCGCTAAATTGTAGCAACATTTAAGTGAGATAGTGTTCAACTTTCCGTGGCTCGTTGCTTGAGCCGCTTGACATAGTAAATCCACCTTACAGTATATGCTTTAGGTAATATAATGTCTTCCTGGTCGAATTTCGGCCACGACGACCATCTCCACGGGAGATATAATACTGCACAAGTTTGTACTCAAACACAGGTGCACTCTCTATTGCATATTTCTCATGAACCGAGGGGACGACTAGCCACACGATAGGAAATAGGGCGGATACAGGACCGACGGCTTTACGTGCTTTCTGAGGCACGGGGGTTTTATACCACCAACCCACCGACTTGATATTGAGAAATTTTCTTTATAGAACAATCACTTTTTGGGCCCAGTACTATAGCAATCTGCTACTGCAGATGCCTTCGGGATCTTTTTATCTATACATATAATAAATCTGTAGAAAAATATTTTTTGTACATCAAAAGAAAATCCAAAAAAAATAGCCAGGGTATTAAAGAACAACCAATAGAACCCATTTCCAGCATTTTTAGAATTTTTGTCTGTTTGTCTGTGTGTCTGTTTGTCTGTTTATATGTTCGGGTATCACGTAAAATATACGAAAGCAATGTAGATAACTTTTATACACAACGATTGAGCGTAACTTGAGGTAACATTTAGTTTTTGTTTTATTGCAATCGGTTCAGTCTATCAAAAGATATTATATTTTAAAGTAATCATGAAGAAAAATAACACACATTTCGTTACTTCAAGATGAACTAATGTTTATAGTTGAGCTACCTAACTGTCCGATAGATGTCATTGTGATATGACATCTCTTTTCTGAATGAACTAGGTTGATAGTTGCTTTTAATTTCGATAGATGTAAAAAATAAATCTTAACACCGCGAGTCAAAAGAAATGCACAACGCATTTCTTTTGACTCGCGGTGTTAAGATTTGCCCGTGTTTACTGATTGCATGATTACGTAGGGTTTTGAATGTTCTGAATTGTTTCGAAATAAGGTCTTGGTTGCCTAGAAGTATGTCGTTGTCCAAAATTAGTTATTAAAAAGATCTGTTTTCTTTGGGCAAATTGAATTACGTAGAAGGTTGGATTTGTTATAATTTAATTTTAAATTATTGATAGTTGATTTTTATTTCGATAGATGTCGTTGTGCATTGCTTTTGACTCGCGGTATTAAGATTAGGGCTTTGAATGTTCCGAATTGTTTCGAAATAAGGTTGGCTAGAAGTATGTCGTTGTCCAAAATCGGTTATTAAAATATTCTGTTTTCTTTGGGCAAATTGAATTATGTACAAGGTTGACATCGAAAGTTTGTGGAGTCGATTCGTTTGTAACCCGAATGTACAGACGATTTGAATTTTATTGAGCCTGTCCGATTGAATGTATTTGAATGTAGTAAATTAACCCTGTCTCTCATAATTTTCTCAGCACAAATCTATATACCTACCTATGTAAAAGAGGAAACTGACTGGCTGACATATCAACGCACAGCCTGAACGGCTGGGATTAGAGACTTGAAATTTTGCCGGTAAGTACTTTTTATGACGTATGCGTTCATTAAGGAAGGGTTTTTGGAAATACTAACCCTAAGGGGGTAAAATAGAGAATGAAAGATTGTATGAAAATCCGTCATTTTTGAAGTTAAAGGCATTGAAACTTATAGTACTTAGTTCAGCTAAAAATAAAAATAAATATTTTAGAATTTTTGGAAATTCCACCCCAAGGGCGTAAATTAGGGTGTGTGTAATAATGTAAGTTTGTATGAAAAGTGTGTAATTTTTTAAGTGAAATGCATGAAAATTGGTATTTGGCCTTTCCGTTAAAAATACAAATATGTATTTCAGGATTTTAGGAATTTCCACCCCTAAAGGCGTATAATAGGGGATGTATGCTGCGTGTGGGTATACCTATGATGGTTCTGAGGAATTTGAAGCCACCAAAACTGTGCAACGGCACTAGGCTTCAAGTCAAAACTTTGCATCGTGTTATAGAGGCTACTATTATGCCTGGATCCGCCCAGGGAGAAACAGTGTTCGTGTCACGTATTCCGTTAGTGCCAAATGATCTCCCTTTTCAGTTTAAAATACTGTAGTTCCCTATAAAAGTGTGTGTCGCGATAACCATCAACAAATCGCAAAGTCCAACTCTCAAGTTAGCTGGAATTGACTTAAGGAAGGCGGGCAGGTTCACGTGGCGTGCTCATGTTAGAGTTCACCCCAAGTCTGGTCCATGTAGTGCGAGGACCTACGTCTTTTGCTGAGCTCCGTAAAGTGGATGATATTGAACATCCCACATACCAGACCGCTTGCCGAGCACGCCATTTATTAGATGGAGGTCAGCATTGCATGACGCTCTAGCGGAAGCATGCGTGAGCGATAGTCCACATCGCTTGCGACATTTGTTTGCCATCTTATTGACCTTTTGTGCGTTACCAGGTGCTAACCAGTTATGTTAAAAGTACCATGACAAGTTTGCTGAAGATTTTATGAGACATGTACAACTAAATACTGATGGAGAAATTCCTGACAGGGTACGTTAAATTTGTCACAACAGGTCCTTATTGGCTATTCATGAGATAGTTATAAGTATAGGAGGGAACCCGATCAGTCAGAGGCTGCGAAAATGCACAGGAGTTTGCCAATTTATTGTAAAAAATAGGCGATGGCACATACCCCGTACAAGAAGATGGAAAAGTTATTTTGATTGGTATTCTCTGCTCTCAAGTTACATCACAGCAGGAGCTAATTTCTTCTGTGTACGGAGATACCACAAACAAGGGAAGGGAAATCAAGCTGGTTCTTGGCTATGTCAGCGAGCTATTTTGACTCCCCGCAATGACCAAGCTGCGACAATTAATTTCAAAATATTGACTCATGCGTCCGGAAATAGTAGAGCGAGTTTATATGGCTCAATAAATACAGTTATGGAAGAAGATGACGCCACGCACTACCCGGTAGAATTTTTGGATTCCCTCAGCACACCCGGACTTCCAACCCACAAAATAGTTTTCAAAATCGGTGTACCAATAATTCTCCTCAGAAATTTATGTCCTCCCAAACTTTGTAACGGCACTCGGCTCAAAATCACAAATCTGCAGCAAAACATTATCGAAGCTGACATATTAACAGGTTGCGGCGCCGGTGATATTGTTTTTATTCCAAGGTACCTATAATTTCTAAAAACATTCCTTTCTCTTTCAAACCAGTGCAATTCCCAGTCAGTCTCTGTTATGCCATGACGATTAATAAAACTCAGAGCCAGACATTATCCGTTGCGGGGATGGACCTAAGTATTGGATGCTTTTCCCATGGTCAACTATACGTAGCACTTTCACGCGTAAACAACCCCAATAACGTTTTTGTGTACGCTCCAGATGGTTCCACAGGTAAAATAAAGCACTAAATTAAATAAAAACTAAATGTATCGGTATCCTCCCACAGCGCTTTACACTAAAAAATACATTGTTAAGTTCCGACATCCACGCGAACGAAGTCGCGGGCACAGCTAGTATTGGAATAAAATACTCGGGTTTAGATTTAGACTGGATATGTATTTTCTTCACTTTTCACTATAGTATGTTACAATGCCAGGATTCTGTCGTAGACTGACTGTAAAAAAGAATTTTGTTTTCGTTTGAAATATTTTCAAACGATTTCTTTTTAAAACGTTTGTTTGGACGAACGAAGGTGTGCAACCAAGAAGGTCGTCACATCTTCCCCGTCTCTCTTAAAAAAATATTTTATTCTATTATTAGAATGAATATTATGCTAGCTTACTTACCTACCTAGTGGATAATTACAATGCATGACGGCCTTTAAGAATAGACTGGCAGTTTCAATTTTATCCTCATATTATGGATAACTCTTGAAAGTGCCTTGTGGAAGCAAAACCTCCAAAAAACTTTCCACACATCATGTGTGATTCTAAGCCAAAATGTTACAAAGGTCTTATTAATAAGTTTTTGATTAATTCTATTTATACTCTTTTCTCCTAGTTGTATTAATGCCTACTTTAAACCATGTTTGACACTTTCAAAAATAATACCACATATGGAAGGGTCATAAATTATGTCACAGATAATACAATACATGGGAGTGTCACAACAGGTTTTGATTGACATCATTGACCATAACGTAGTATATGGGGTGATCATATACCACATTTTGTCGACATCAAATACAACCTATATATGGTACAACCATACACTGAGTATATCGGACTATTCAACAACTTCCAGGCTAGCCGAGGCTATTTCGTAGCGTCTTAAGGAAAGACTTTCAGATGGTGGGAAATGGTGTAGGCAGTTTGGTATTGTTGTCTATTTCACTCGTATGCATGGAGAGCAAGATGGTCTCGGCGATTCCTTTAAGGCGCGGTAAACTTTTATTCTTTGGTTAATTTCACTTCAATGATCTTGTTCCCAATCAACACGGCTATTAGCAAACAAATAAAACACCAATAAAACTAACCCTCCTTAGTTTTATCATCTACAATCATGTCTAACTTGCCCCTTGACTTCGCTTACTTAACTTTATGGCGAATAAAAATTTTATGACCATATTCACTGGATTACAAATCGCTTTAAATAGTAAGGGTGGTTACTGGGGGTAGTTTTATGGGATAATAATTAATTGTTGTATTACATTTTTGTAGTAGTTGTAAGTTTAAGGGTTGTTTAGGATAAACGCGACAGTTTTTATTGCTTGTATTAGTTGCAATGGGATTATATATTATTTAAGAACGTTTTTGCAATATTCGAGTCCCGCGCCGGACAACTATATGTGTGACCCATAAATAGTTGTTCTGAGTCTGGAGTAATAAGTGTCCGTCTATTATATGTTTGTAAAGTACCTCGCGACACAGGGATTAAATCCCTAGTGCGGGCGTTGTCTTTTTTTTACATTACGTTTAAAAGTTACGAGTATTTTGACGTTTCACTTGCAAATTGAAAACGTTTTCCTTTGAAGTGGTAACTATACTTACAATGTTGCATTTCGTAGGTATCTTATAAAACGTTCGTTTGCCATTTTCTCATAAAAATAAAGTTTTTCTCACTTCAGTCTTCATTGGGATATAAAATTTATTGCCCAATGTTTTAAGAGGCGTCACGTCTATCTACTCATTATTCGAAGAGCACGATAGCTTCTAAAGTTTCTTTATTGAAGTTTAGAATTACCGAACAAATGTAGGTAGGTACGTTAGATTTTATTTTCGAAGCTTTAATTCGCTTACAATGGGCCACATAAATAAAAGATGTACAATACTTTAATGACTAGCGAATTCATGATTATATTCCTAAAATAGATTTCGTTACTTTAGTTAGTTATTGCGAAAAAATATATTCGCTAAAATTATTTTTGGATAATTTTCATGTGGTCATTTTTGAGGCCTTATCAAAAATCCTGTAAAATCGCTCGCATTCGCTTTCACACACTAATATTATAAACGTGAAAGTTTGTAAGTGTGTGAGTGTGTAGGTTTGTTACTTCTTCACGTCTAAACAGCTGGAGCGATTTTAATAAAATTTGGTATATAGTTAGTTGACACCCTGATTAACACATAGTACACAGCTAGTATTTAATATATTGTAAACAGTTTGCGTGTTTAGGTCCCCTAGGTCGCGTCTTAATAATAATAATAAAACATTTATTTCAGGTTGTAAATTAATCCATATTTTGTTAGTAAGCGGTCTTATATCCTATGTTAGTAAATATTAATAATCTAAAATCAAATCAAGCAGTGCCTATTACTTTAGCCACCCAGTGGCTTAGTATAGGGCTGTCACACCGCTCAGAAAATGTTTTCAGAATGCTATTGTGACTATTTCGTGTTCTGTGCAGTATTGAAGCCACTCTCTTTCGGATGATTGCGTGGAATCCATCTGTATAGGCCTCCGCAAACATTCCGGACGCACTACAGCGCCTCGATAGTCCCAACAGCACTCTGAAACCATTATTATATTGAACTCGGAGGGCGTTATAAGCTCGGAGCGTATACCTTATCCATAGGCCGCAGGTGTAGAAGGATTGGCAATAGGCTTTGAATAGTGTTATTTTAGCCTCCTTGCTACACCGTGTTAATCTACGGGCCAACATATTGCTCTTCACTGCCAGCGCCATCCGTTCCCTTTCAATATCATAATTCTCCTTAAGGTCTGAAGTTATAATATGTCGTAGGTACTTAAAGGTGTTAACTCTCCATGTGATGTTCCAGTAATATGTCTTAAGGTTGCAACAAATTTCAACAGCGTTTATCGTTCTCAAATGTCTAAAAGTTTTGAAGGCAGCAATAAGCTACCACTCCTACCTGTAATCGTAAGAAAGGAACGCCACATCCCCCATGCAGTGTTAGGTTCAGTAACCGCTTATGTCAAACCCCCCTTTTTGCCAGAAGGTTAGAGCCCTCGCTCGTCACTAGTGTCTGGTGATTCAGTGAAAGTCTCCTGGGCTAACATAAATCGCAATGGAAATTTGAAGAGTGCTATTAAGTGGTATCCTGAAAACATTTTTTTTAAATACGGGGTTCCTTTTTAATATGGTTAATATAAAATTGTGTATGAATATAAATCAAGAAATCAGAGATTCGCTGTCTGTTAGATCCTGATTCATTCTGATATCATATCACAAGTGTCTAGGGATCACGTACATTTCAACAAAAAAAATATCCAATTAATATTTACCAAATCTAATAATATCTGGGGACATATCTAGGGACAATGTTATACAGATCATCCTAGCCCCTAACTAAGCAAAGCTTGTACAATGGGTACCAGGCGACGATATGCATACTTATATAGATAGATACATACTTAAATACATAGAAAACATCCATGACTCAGAAACAAATATTCGTGCTCGTCACACAAATATTTGCACTTACCGGGATTCGAACCCAGGACCACGAGCTTCGTAGGCAGGAGCACTACCAACTAGGCTACGGTGACCGTAAAATCTAGTTTTCTTACTTTGATTCCTACGTTAAAGTTATCAACTTATCGAAATATATTGTTGGGCCTGTTGGCGTGCTTGCTTTTCACGCCGGAGGTTCGATTCCCACCTAGGACAGATATTTGTGTGCATAAACATATCTGCCTGTCCTAAGTCTGGGTGTAATTATCTATATAAGTATGTATTTACAAAAAAAAAAAGTCGTATATACAACATGTAACGTAATTAACGCACACCCTCAAACACCCCAATTAGAATATTATGTTGTAATCATTATACATACACTGAATTTTTAATTTAACATGTATAAGCATTGTTATTTACTAAATTAGTTTCTTGGAATAAAGTTTATTTTTCTTAATTTTGGATTGAATGATGGAATTTGTATGAAAACAAATAAAACTGCGATGTTAAAAGGCTTATTACTTTGACTTACGGTCCATTTCAATTTGTTTTGACTGTATAGGGTTAATATGACAATAATTTCCGTAGTTTTAATTATTTTGAAATAAAAAATTACCTATATTAGAAATGATATAAATCGATTCAGTAAACGATTCTGATGAAACTATTTTCAGGATGTGCGTTAATTAAGTTACATGTTGTATATGTAGTAAATCAGTTATCTGATTTCCATAGTAGAAGCTTCTCTTAGTTTGGGACCTGATAGATGACCGTGTGTAAATAATGTCCAAGGATATTATTATTATAGGCTAATATCGTCTATTAACTGGCATATTAGTTTAATAGCTAGGATCACCACGAACACAGCGAAACTTAACAATAGAATATTATAAAGTACATTTTTTTCTATTTCTCTTCTATTGATTGCGAGAAGAAGAGTTTTATACGAAGCCTTTGGCACACTGTACAGCCACGCCAGCACGTCAAACTACCCCAACCTGGCAAATTTTCCCAATTGAAAGTGAACCTTAGGTTTTTCTGATAAAGTTGAAAATCTATAGAAGAAAATTGACAGATTGGGGTAGCTGGATGTGCTGGCGTCTGTACATAGTCTCAATAAAACTTAGTGAAATCCGCTCGTACCGCAATAAATTCCGGCTGCCGATACATCCCGCAGCTCGTAATCAATCAGCTGCGGATCTGCGGATCTCTTTGTGCGGATTACGACACAAGACGTTAATCGCGGTATCGGCTGTGGGTGGTATAATGGTAGGTATTATGTAGTCTTGTGAGGAATTACTTGTATATTATAGGTATACAATATGTCTGTTAGATGTATACAAAAACATTAATAAAAAATAAAATGAAATAAAAATAAATAAGCCTTTTATCCCATGCACATATTTAAAAACCATTTGGTTACACAATTAGGATTTTTACTTTGACATTCGTATACTAGCCAGGAAATTTATCAAGTGTTAGTGAAAAAAGGTATAATGAGTTATTAATAATATTGCTAATAGCTAGGTATGTATATTCATTATTTAAAAGTTTTTGCATAGACCTCTCTCAGGTAAAGGCCTCCTCCAAGGATTTCCATTTTTCTCTATTCTTGACAGTTAGAATCCAGGTAATTCCTGCGTTCTGCTTTCTATCATCCTCCCATCTCATACAGGGTCGCCCTGCTCGGCGTTTGCCTGGCGTTAACAAAACCATTAACTTAACTTTAATTTCATCCATTTATTTTTAACCCGCCATTTAGGGGGAACTCCCAAACTTCCGTCTTCTTCTAAATAAATAAAAACTGTTTTTATTGACATAGACTGTAAAATAATATATATTTATTAAAATTAAAGTCTGTATATATTGACTTGTAAACTTACTTATCGTATAGGATAACCGCTGCCCTTGCGATAAACTTAAGTAACAAGTAAGTAAGACCAAGTCCATTAATTAAGTTAGACTACACAATAATAATTATTATGGTTGGCAAATGTTTGCTTTCACGCCGGAGGTCGTGGGTTCGATTCCCACCCAGGACAGATATTTGTGTGCATCAACATGTCTGTTTGTCCTGAGTCTGGGTGTAGTATGTATTTACAAAAGAAAAGTAGTATATGTAATATATCAGTTATCTGGTGTCCATAGTCCCAAACAAGCTCTGCTTAGTTTGGGTTCAGATGGCCGTGTAAATGATGTCCCTGGATATTATTAATATTATATATAAAAACAGGATATTATATATAAAAAAGGGATTTTTGCATATCAATGGATTTATAAGAATTATTTATGTGACTACATGAAGCGGGCAATTTCGACTGTGTGTCCTACCTTTCTATTCTCCATTAACACTAGAGTGCACGCGCGGGCTACATATGTAACCCAGCGTGTAATATTGTCGCATATAATTTTTGTTTGGCGCGCTACAGCGCAATCGTCTAATGTATTCCTCAAGCATTACCCTCCGCTCCCGCCAGTAGCGTGCCGAATCCAGCAGCTCACGGACATCTGCAAAAATCGTCCTTGAAGGTGGTGGGCTACGCCTGTAGCCCGCGCGAGCGTTGGAGGAAATTAAGTGTTTAGTGTGCAAGTGGTGAAATTGAGGTAAATATGAAACATTTGTTGCAGTATTACTACAAAACGTACTGTTAATTATTTTTTAAGTGTTTTTTGTTTGTATTTATGGGTTTTTCATGGATCTTTATTCTGTTTTGTTCACTTTTTAGATGGCGGGTAACTCAAACAGATTGTGCGACCAAATACAAAGATGGCTGCTGGAGGATAATGAAAACGACGACATTTCGAGCGAAATTTTGTAAACATGGCGGACATAAATGGCCTGGTGATATATCAGATGAATAACCCTAAAATGAAAGTGATCCGTCGTCAATACCTCCTACAAGTCGGATTTAATCATGCAAGACCTTCTATTGAGCGTTGTATATCCCAACAAAATATACCCAGAGGTATTAAATTGAAAGGCAGACTACTTCTAGGATTGGCAGAACAACCCTTGCAACAAAATATGCCTATTCGGGGAGGAGTTGGTCGATGTGCTTTTTGCAGTAGGGCTCGCGACCGTAGCACGCGCAAGCAATGCAGCAAATGTATGAGGCGTATTTGTAGCGAACATCAGGCAGTCGTGTGTCCGGAATGTATGCCAATAGACTGATTTATTACCTGTTACTTTGATAATAGATTCAATTAGATTAAAATAAACGCCTTTTGTAATAAATATTACGTTCCTAAATGAAAATAAGACTAAGAGAACTCAACCTTCCAAATATTTGTTGATTTTTAAGAAGTTTATGTTTAAGTTTCAAATTATAATAAATAATCAAAATTTTGTTGATTTTATGAGCCATTTTGATAAAAATAAATATGCTTAGTAATTATATGCTGTGTTTTACTATTTTTTTGCCTTATTCAGAGAAATAATTGACCCATAAGTGGCCTACACCTGTAGCCCGCGCGTGCGCTTAAGGACTATTTATGGGCGCGTGCACTCTAGTGTTAAGTGTACTAACTAATAAAGATAGTAGGTTTCTCTTATTATGGAGGGCTATTCCTACATATAATAGACTACCAGATTCACGTATAAGCGTAAATTATTTTAATTGTAAATTTGTTTTATTTAGAAGTGGAAATTATCTTGACGACAATAGCTTGTAATAGCGAATACAAAATATTATTACGCCAGTAGTGAATATATACGATACTATTCTTATATGTAACCACTTATTACATATATTGTATTATATTCTGACAAATAAAGGTTAAAATGTGTATTTAACGGACGGGTAATGAAGGATGCATAGCAATCCACTTTCAGACGGCAGGATTAGGCACTCACTCCCTTGCACCCGTTCTTATTCGGTTCGAGTGCATCCTGGTGTGAAATATTCGCATCAGATATTTTGTAGCGCGAATTTATATTTTATCGAAAGCTTTTAGAAGATCGTAATTTATTGATGTTTATTTGTGTTATGATAATACCCTTGAAATGACATGTCTGGCTGGTATTCATTGGGAGAATTTAATATATTCTCTAATACTCTTGTTAAATTTCTTTTACGATATTTTGCTTAGGTTACGTCAATAACTTCGTTTTTCAATCACCATATTTATTTTAGCTTGTGAATTTATAGAACTTGATTTGTGAGTATTTTTATTATTGTGAGTAGTTTTGGTATCGAAATCTTTAAAATACTTTGCACTTTTGTAAGAATTCACCTTGAATATACCTCACAAATATTTACCTGTTATGAAAAATATATTGATCCCATGATGCATATTCAGACACGTTTCTAGAAGTTTAGCTGATATACTACATATGCTACTTTTCTTTAGTAAATACATACTTATATAGATAATTACTCCCAAACTTAGGACAAACAGACATGTAGAATATTTGTCCTGGGTGGGAATTCACGATCTCCAATAAAAGTTTTTTAATTATCTCGTTTAATATCTTTATTTCCTGCATAATACATAAATATTTTGTCAGCTCAACAAATTATAATCTGAAAACATTCGAAAAATCCCTTTACAGAACTTAATAATTCACAAACTTCGGTAAACTGAACAATTTTCCCACGTTCTCTCAAACAATCGGCATTTCCATTCAATCCCAGAATAAAAGTCGAACTCAATGTGAAACACGTTTGAGATTTCCAACACAAAAACATTATTTTTCACGAAACCAACCGAAACATTTTGCCGTGGACATAATGTGGCAAAAAATAACGAATCACCCCTCCCACATAACTTGAACAAAGAATAAAAAAACATTACGGAATGAGCGCGGCCGCATTGTGCGCCGCGACTCAACGCGCCGACTTTTTATTCTAAATCCACTTAAAAATTTACCAGTACCTACCTACCACGCTTTCAAAGTGTCGCTCTCGAGGCGCCACTGTGGCGACACTGAATACCATGACTTGTGATGAAATAAAAACATTAGTATTGAATTCAATTGCTGTGAGTATCATGGTAGCTAGTGGCGAAAGTTTGTTTTTACTGTTTTTGACTGACAATTAGAGTTGACGCGTTCTTGAATAGCAACTGCGTGAAAAGGGGTTACAGCCTTGATAGCAATGAAATCAGTGTACTATGCTAAATTGAATGGCAAATATCAATTGAACTACTGCTATAAATCGAATGTCTAACGAACGCCTATAGTACCGAATACTTAATAAATCGAACATTCACTTCTATAAAAGTAAGTTAGGTACCTAAGGTTAAAACTGCAACTAGGTACACAATGCCAGAAACATAAAAATAATAATAAATCATTTATTTTGGATAATAATGTGAAATAAATCATTTAATAACTAAGCTTTTAAAAAAATTGAAATTAAAATTAATAAACATTTGGTTCCAATATTGTATGTTCTCAGTTTTTGTTATCACCAACTTTAACTGTTACAAGTTTGTGTAGGTATGGATGAGATTATTTTGGAACTTTTAATTAATTTTGAAGTCTGTGTTTTGTTAATTGGGCACAGTAATGGATATAAAATGTGTTACATATCAGTTAGAGAAAGATTTCACAATCAATATAACTGCCCGGTGTTACAAAGTCGGCGATTACCCCCCGTGACTCAGAAACCACGTAAAGTCATCGCAACTGAACTCGTTCTCGCTACAATTGTATCGGCTAGCTCTTTCCATCAGTTCTGTCTGAGTGAGAGTGCGCCTATGTTCGCGTACTTTATGCACTATATTATACTCTTCGAAGGCTACCATGCTCTAAATTCGACCATGAGGATAATTTTACAACGTAGTAGTAACTATCACGAGATCCGGCACAGACATAAAATATAGATTTTGATTTAAAATAGTAAAATAACTACTCTTATAAGGATTTGATTTTTATTGAATTTAATCCTACTTCTTACTAATATGATAAATGCTAAAGTTTATGAGTGTGCATGGATGTATGTTAATCATTCACGCAAAAACTACGGAACGGATATTGATGCAACTTTGTAGTAATATTCTACTAGTATTATAAATGTGAAAGTTTATGAGTATGGATGTAAAGATGTATGTTAATCATTCACGCAAAAACTACGGAACGGATATTCATGCAATTTTGTAGTAATATCCTACTAGTATTATAAATGTGAAAGTTTATGAGTATGGATGTAAAGATGTATGTTAATCATTCACGCAAAAACTACGGAACGGATATTCATGCAATTTTGTAGTAATATCCTACTAGTATTATAAATGTGAAAGTTTATGAGTATGGATGTAAAGATGTATGTTAATCATTCACGCAAAAACTACGGAACGGATATTCATGCAATTTTGTAGTAATATCCTACTAGTATTATAAATGTGAAAGTTTATGAGTATGGATGTAAAGATATATGTTAATCATTCACGCAAAAACTACGGAACGGATATTCATGCAATTTTGTAGTAATATCCTACTAGTATTATAAATGTGAAAGTTTATGAATATGGATGTAAAGATATATGTTAATCATTCACGCAAAAACTACGGAACGGATATTCATGCAATTTTGTAGTAATATCCTACTAGTATTATAAATGTGAAAGTTTATGAGTATGGATGTAAAGATGTATGTTAATCATTCACGCAAAAACTACGGAACGGATATTCATGCAATTTTGTAGTAATATCCTACTAGTATTATAAATGTGAAAGTTTATGAGTATGGATGTAAAGATATATGTTAATCATTCACGCAAAAACTACGGAACGGATATTCATGCAATTTTGTAGTAATATCCTACTAGTATTATAAATGTGAAAGTTTATGAGTATGGATGTAAAGATGTATGTTAATCATTCACGCAAAAACTACGGAACGGATATTGATGCAACTTTGTAGTAATACCCTACTAGTATTATATGTAAATGTGAAAGTTTATGAGTATGGATGTATGTTAATCATTCACGCAAATCTACTGAATAGATTTTGATAGAACTTTGTAGTAATTAAGTTTACATATCCAAATAACAATAGTCTATAAATTTATAAAGATTAACGCGGGTCCAACCGCGGGGTACAGCTAGTTATAATATAAGGCTCAAGTTTACATGCTCAACTGTACCTACTCTAGTAAAAATATTACACTAAAACTACAATTATCAGTATTAATTATGTACTCCAATTACTTCACCATAAAACGCCGTACAGTCACACCCTGACACCCCCGCACAGCACAATAACAAATAGGCGCGTTAATTTATAGCAGTCCCATACACGTGATAAAGCATGAGTTTCTATGCCTGTGGGGTGCGGTTATGGCGATACAATGATGGGTGGAAAAATAACACGTTTTGCTATCCAATTGCGGGGAGCTTGATACTCATAGAGCGATTTTGTTTAAGTAACTACTTCTGCTATTGTTTTATGAAGCTCCAGCTTCGTTATATCATTCTGTTTCTTTATTTGCTCTGGAGGGAAGTGGAACTATTCGTTTTCTAACTACTTGTTTCTTTCTGATTAAATTCGTTTCGGAAGCCAAAAAAGTCGAAGTAAGTTTCTGAGAAAGACTGTGTGTCTCACCGCTCTGTCTCGTTTTATTGTGTGCCACTGTTGATCCTGGCTTACAGGAGTTGCAGTGGTGGGGCATTATAAACTAACTGCTTGTTAGATGAAATACGAGATGAGTCCTGAAATTAATTGATACCTCCCAATAGCGTAAATAGTTGTTCTGAGTTTGGGTGGGCATAGTCCCAATGATAGCCGCAATCCGGCCACGGCGGCCAGTCTCAATAGAGATTAGCCATCTGTGCGGGACATATTATAGTGCACAAGTGTGTGCGCAAACACAGGAGCACTTTCTATTCCATCACTCTCATGATCCGCTGGGATGCCTAGCGACACGACCGGAAAGAGTTCAGGTACAGGACCGACGGCTTTACGTGCTCTCCGAGGCACGGGGGTATAATACTACCAACTCCCAGACTTCGGGCTAGACTGAGATTTTTTTCTTTTTACAGAAAAGTCCCAAAATCACTTTTTGGCTCGATCCGGGAATTGAACCCAGGACCTCGTTCTCTGCGGGTGAACACGCTACCGCTAGACCAACGAGGCAGTCATTTTTAAAGTACCTACTGATAAAGTACCTAGATACAGGGAATTGCCTAGTGTGGGTGTTCCCTTTAAAAAATAAAGGAAAACATTACATTGCTATATTTCTTCGTCTAATAATGGTATCAAATAATAATTTTAAGCTACGTCACGTAAAATGAACAATAAAATCTAAATAAAAAAAGCAATTTATGATTAAGTTACTATACATGTTGTTTTTAGGGGTGTATTTGTTTATTTAAAAAAAACGGAGTTTTTCTGGCTAGTGCTTACATGGAGCAACACTATATTTTAAACCATGATGGGTTAAGGGTCTGAAGAAAAAATCCAGGCGATATGAAACGTCCTCGTTATCAATAGCAACGTCTAAGATCACGGAGTCCGTGTCACAATGTTAGTTGATTATTCTGGTTGGAATCAAATATATCGTATTGATACTACACGGATCACAGGCTACCACCATTCCCATGCGTTAATGGATATACAATAGATCATCAGTCCATCTTGTTGAGGGCCTGCCAATGTGTGGCAGGTAAAAAACTTGAGAGGTGTCAAGGGACACCCGGATGGAACGAAGTTATTTCTTATTATTTATTGTGTACAAAAACCTGTTTACACTCAACAAAAATAATCGCCGCGACACCACACTGTTCAATGCGAAATAGAAATGAAAATATCTGGCTTGCTTTCTATAAGAGAGAGAGAGAGAGACAGACAGAGAAACATGCGCACGCCGCACAGCTGCAAAAAGTGTCGTGACAACTTTTCGTAAGAATTTTTTCCGTCTAGCCACATTTTACACGCACGAACTTCGTTCCAAAAAATCAAAATGTAAGTAGTATATAATTTGACATATTGCGAAGCTTACAATTCGTATTTCATCGAATCAAAAGCAATATATTGTCACAGTGAAAACAGTAAAGGATACCTCACGTAATTGATTTTATGTTGCACTCGGCCAACGTAAAATTAATTACGTGAGTTACCCATATCAGTTTTCATAACAATAATAAATTGTAAATTCACAATAATATTCTTTTCAAATTTAATTTCATTATATTTTATGTCTCTAGCTATAGATTTTACCTACTTGGAACATAAACATAAACTCAACATACAATTTCGCATTCATGCTCGAAGATGTTTTTGAGATGTTTCTAAAATGTCACGTCAAATGTATTACAAAACAAAAGCCTATCTATGATTACTTGAATCTATGTAATGCTAAATCTATGCATGCGTCAGTCAAAGAACGTCCCAAAAATATTAAAAATACAATTTATTTGATAACAAAAGCAAGATGTGTAATAAACACATTAAAACCTCCCTCAAAACTGAGTTAATAACAGTCATGACCTACCCTCAATATGAGCAATTAATATCACATCGCTTTACTTAATCCCGGGATTATCTGCGCGTGCGTCCCGGGATAATCCCATGAGATCCCGTCTGCTATCCCTGGCTGTTTGCTCTGGATATTGAGCGGTGAGAATCTGAACACCCGGTGTTTGTTCCACAGTCGTGATTAAGTTCACTGCACCTTTAAAGGTCATGTTTATGCCTTGTAATTTCTTTTTTAAGTTGCACGAGAGCTGTGATATTTTATTTTATTTCGAGTATATATTTATAATATTCTAACTATAATAGTTACAATGAAATGCGACGATGTTATACGTAAAGTTTGACAGATCGGTTTTGAGTGGCTGTGACGTCGCAGGTCCTAGGTTCGATTCCCACCCGGGATATATTTGGTGTAATTTTTTTTATTTAATAATATCTTAGGACAATGCCACACAGATCATCCTAGCCCCAAACTAAGCAAAGCTTGTACTATGGGTACCAGGCGACGATATACATACTTATATAGATAAATAAATACTTAAATACATAGAAAACATCCATGACTCAGAAACAAATATTGGTGCTCATCACACAAATATTTGCACTTACTGGGATTCGAACCCAGGACCACCAGCTTCGTAGGCAGGAGCACTACCAACTAGGCTATGGTGACCTACACAAGTATATATTTACAAAAAATAAATAGTAAATGTAGTATATTAATTATCTGGTTTCCATAGTACAAGCTCTGGTTAGTTTGGGATATGATGACCGTGTGTGAACAATGTTCTAGGATATTATTATTAAGTATTAAAAATATACTTACTTAAAATTAAATACATTTGTTTATGCCCTTCTAAATGTAAGGTTTACAGATTCGGAAAGCACAGGAATAACGACTGCGGTGTTACGGTACGGTTTATCGTTGTAAGGTAAGGTTTTTCTTTCCCAAAAGAAATGTAATACAGTAATATATATAATTGACGGTCACCATAGCCTAGTTGGTAGTGTTCCTGCCTACGAAGCCTACGAAGCGGTGGTCCTGGGTTCGAATCCCGGTAAGTGCAAATATTTGTGTGATGACCACGAATATTTGTTCCTGAGTCATGGATGTTTTCTATATATACCTATATATATTTATCTATCTATATAAGTACGTATATCGTCGCCTGGTACCCATAGTACAAGCTTTGCTTAGTTTGGAGCTAGGATGATCTGTCCCCAGATATTATTATTATTTCTTTTATTTCGTGTCTTTCTTATTTCATACATTTACAAATATATAGTTACAAAAAAATATATATTTATAAATATAAAAAAAATATTATTATTATATGGAATGCCGATCTTCTTGACTCAATTGCAAGCCATTAATTTGCCATATGTTCTAGAAAACATACACATTTCTGTTGAAGTCAGTGAAAATAGTATAGAAGAAGAGAATAAAAAAATATAGAACTCCACTTTACCACCGGTACAGTGTTTTCATGTGTGTTAATATATATAACTGAGTCTCACGATCCCTAATGGTAGTACTCGCAGGAATATGCAAAGTTATATTGAAAAAAAAAACGGCTTATACAAACATTTTTCTATCACAATAATTACACGTTTTCTATTATTATCTCCTCTTATGGGTCTACTGAGCGTGTTTTTTAAGAACTAAGTGGTATCTTTGGGTCCTTATTCATATTTATTATTTTTCAAGTGTGTTATGTGGCTGACAATAAAAAGTCAACAATCCAGCTCATTGCCTGAGGGTGTATAACTCGTCCCGAGGGAATATCTCCCAGAGAACGAGCAGCAGGGTCTCTCGATGTATTTGACCATCATGACCATCATACTGCGATCGCGACCCCGTCTGCCAAACATGGCGATTATGGCATATGCCCTCCAAATAAAGGACACAACTCTATTGTGGAAATCTTTTGGGAAGACATTTGTACAGCAGTGGAAGTAATTAAACTGAAATGATGAAGCGTTTAATGTGTGTACATAAAATAAATATTAACTTTTGTTAGGTCTTATTAACTCGGATATACTTCATTAACATTTCCTTTGTTATATAATTTTGTCTTTTGTTTATATAATTATGGAACTTTATAATCATCTGTATATAGAGAAACATACACAGATAAATATAACTAAACTAAATTTAGACTTCCTCGCTGATAAATAGACCATTTTTCAGCGAGGAAGTCTAAATTTAGTGTGAATTTCAGTGAATTTGTCATGAGTCAATCGCTCATTAGGTGGGTAAGGTAGCGAATAATGTAGACCATTATACACTCTTATCTATCTATATATATAAAAATCAATGCCACGTTCGTTGTAATGTTATATATAACTCAACAACGCCTTTACCAATTTGGCTAATTTTGGTCTTGAATTATTCGTGGAAGTCCAGGGAAGGTTTACAAGTAGAGAAAATTTTAAAAAAAGTCTTGAAAAAGTGTAAAATCAAAATGTTTTAGTAATTTTAAATATTTTTTTGTTTAAATAAATGAACTTAATAATCATTTTTTTTATTACTATGCCTTATTATACGTAGCGAAGCACGTACCGGGCCGCTAGTACAATATATAATGGTCGTAATGAGGAATGGTTGGAGGAGGAATTATCGACAGCAAGAGAAGCCTGATTTCTGTCTGTCAATCACTAGGGAACGGCAACGACCGGTTTGGCTGATAAAGTTTATGTATGCAGTTCATAATCAAGTATGAACGATAACTAAAATATAAAAAGTTAACTTTTATGTATAATTTTACTGTAGGTAGGTACGTTTATTCTGGCTTAATCTAAATTGATAAAAAAATAATGTAATGGAATTATAAAATTCGAATTGTATATAACAGCATCGGTGGTTCAGTGGTAGAATGCTCGCCTGCCACGCGGGCGGCCCGGGTTCGATTCCCGGCCGATGCATCCTTTTTACTGATGCTCGTTTAAACACTCTACCGCTAGGCCCGCGAGCCATTTGGTGATTATCATTTTGAAGCTATCAGAAAAAGTTTTTTTTCAGAAAAGAATTAGAAAAGTTTAGTTTTACGATATTTAGTGGCCATCACAAAAAAAAAACAAATGAATACTTGTTCTGAATATTCTGGACTATTAATAGTGCTTACAATACATAACCAACGCACATTTTTCGAAAGTAAAAACTATTAGGTATTTATATCACGTAAAACATCTGTGCTAGCGAGATGGCTGCGCGCTTAAGCCTTGGCCTTAAGCAGGTTACTGTAGTCTACAATTTTAGCCAACAACAAACAAGAGTTTATATTTACTCCTAAAATCTATTACTCGTATTACTCGCGCTATATCTTCAATTTCTTTATCGCCGATGGCCGCATTTCGTTAATATAATGTTTGTAAACGTTGACCTAAAATGAGGTCATTCTTATCGACAATCAAATTCTCATAAGTTATAAACAGAATTCATTCCACTATTTTAACTTTACTGTTGTAGCATCGGTGGTTCAGTGGTAGAATGCTCGCCTGCCACGCGGGCGGCCCGGGTTCGATTCCCGGCCGATGCAAGAAGATTTTTGTTTTCATAATTATTTATATATTTTTTAATTATACAAATCATTAACAAAGAATATTTTTCAATATAATTATTGTAAAATAATTTTGTTGTATAATTTAATTTTATATGCAACGCCTGCCACTTTGTTGAGAGCAAGATACCTACCATCACAAACATTGCATTTCACTAAAACGTATACTTTAAACTAACTCCTTCACGCTTATTATCTTAAAGGAGTAGTCAAAAATATAAATAATGATATCTTTCTGAATTTCGGCTACGGTGGCGAACCTCAACGGAGACAGAAGTGCACTGTCTATTCCCTCATTCTCATTATCCGATGGGACACTATTCGACAAGCACCGCGCCGATAGCTTAACGTGCTCTCCAAGGTACAGACACAGCTAACTTTCAAACTACTTTTAACTTTAAAAACCCAATAATACTAGCCCTTCCCGGGGTATGAACCCAAGTAGTATCTGTGGTTGGACACGCTACTGCTAGACATAAGAATCACACTAATATTAGGTGTAATTAAGGTGAAAGTGTGTGAGTGTGTATGTTTGTTACTTCTCCACAATCATCTTCACGTCTAAACGGCTGGAGCGATTTAAATAGAATTTTGTATGGAGTTAGCTGACACCCTGGATTAATCACACTAATATTATGAAGGCGAAAGTTTGTGAGTGTGTATGTTCGTTACTTCTTCACGTCTAAATGGCTGGAGCGATTTAAATTGAATTTTGTATGGAGTTAGCTGACACCCTGGATTAACGCATACCTAGGCTAACATTTATAAAGATTAACGCGGGTAAAACCGCGGGGCACAGCTAGTCAAAAATAAATTACTTCACAGACATGCTACACAATGTAAAGGTGCGATTACATTAGCATGGGAGACAATGCCGCGGGATTTGCCACGCTCTGTGCCTAAGTGGCATTTAATTAAAAATATGTCAGGGGGTGCGTTTTGAGCGTCTTGCGGCAGGGGAGATAACTAATTGTTGTTTTGTGGATGCGACGCGTCTGTATATCGTGTTTTGCTTGAACAATTACTAAATGATCGATAAGTTTTCTTTAAATGTGTGGTAATAAAACTGGCCAAGTGCGAGTCGGAGACGTGCACGAAGGGTACCATTATAAAAACTAGCAAAAAAATCACGTTTTATTATATGGGAGGCCCCTTAAATTTTTTTAGTATTTGTTGTTATAGTGGCAACAGAAATACATCATCTGTGAAAATTTCAACTGCCTAATTATCACGGTTCATGAGATACACCCAGGTAGTTTCAGACGTTATTTGTACATTTTTATTTGAATCTTATGTTGCTATGTGTATATTTAGGAATTGTTATAAAAATATTAATTGACATTATTGTATAATTATATTTGCATGACCATGTATGGCTAACTGTTAAGGACCCTATTATATTTAAGATCTGCTTTGTACCAACACTTATTGCAAATAAATGATTATGATTATGACGGACAGGCAGACAGCGAAGTCTTAGTAATATGGTCCCGTTTTACCCTTTGGATACGGAACCCTAAAAAGTGTGAAAAGAATAGAATGAACACATTTAACTGGCCTGTTGTTCTACTGGATAGTGATTGACCACTAGAACAAGAGGCCTTCCTGACTGCTTAGCCAGAAGTTGTGAGTTCGATACCTATCTAGTAATAAGTAATACAATGTCACACAGATCGTCCTAGCCCCAAACTAAGCAAAGCTTGTACTATGGGTACCAGGCGACGATATACATACTTATATACATACATAAATACTTAAATACATAGAAAACATCCATGACTCAGAAACAAATATTCGTGCTCATCACACAAATATTTGCACTTACCGGGATTCGAACCCAGGACCACCAGCTTCGTAGGCAGGAGCACTACCAACTAGGCTCACTACCAACTAGGCTAGGCTACGGTCTAGGACAAACCTTTGTGTGATGAGCACGATTGTTTGTTCTGTGTCTGGGTGCAAAGTATCTGTAGTTATATATGTATTTAGAAATATATAAGTATGTTTATCAGTTGTCTGGTTGCCATATTACAAGGTCTGCCTATTTGATCAGAGGGCAGTGTGTTAGTTCACCAAGATCTCTATTTATTATTAAATCTAAAAACTGTTATCATCCCAAAGGATAAAGAGTTCTATTTTACTTACAAAGATCACATCCTGGATAAATAAGCTTGTACATTAAGTTCAAATAATGAAAATTAATAATTAAATTTTACAACACTGGATAAATTCCACAATTTAATTTTATTTTTGTTATTTAATATCCGGCCAGCAGTGTAATTAACTGATGTTTGCGTGTAACCTGCTAAATAGAGTTGAGATGCTTGTTAAGTCCGTTCTTAAACTGATTCACAGTTTGACCTGCATGGGTACCGCAAGTTCATGTAGTTAACTTCCTCGATAGTACTTTTTTCCTGTAGGTACATTAACTAGCACCGCCCCTAGCGGAAACTTCAGTCATGGTAGAGGTACTGGAATTTCGCCATCCGGTGGCCTAGACCATGCACTGACAATTTTGTCGCTAATAATTGGTTATTGGGTTGTTTTATGATAAGGTCGTTTGAAACTTCAGGTGGTGGCACTGGTGACCACTAAGTATAGTCATTTCTTACAAATATCTCATCAGCTATGAATGTTATAATACCCATTTTAGATCTTATGTTTCAACTAAATCCCCCCGGTCCTTGCGATGAAAAATAAAAAAAAAAACTAAATGGCTAGTAAAATAACATAATTTGTAAATAAGATGTAACGATTATTATTTAAACAATATATGTTAAACGTTCAGGACGTTTGGGTGAATAGACAGCAGGATCTAATAATAAATGCCAAGTGACTAATATACAGACGCCAGCATATCCAGCTACCCCAATCTGTCAAATTTATTTTATAGATTTTCAACTTTATTACAAAACCATAAGGTTCACTTTCAATTGGGGAACTTTGACAGATTGGGGTAGCTTTATGTGCTGGCGTCTGTACTTCAGCTAGTACAAATTGGCTGTTAAAATATCCATAGGTCATCCAAATTGTGAACGAAACCGAATAGCGATCTCTTTCGATAGTAACGCCATCTATGATATTATCTGAGAACTAACACAAATAAATCTAATTAAAAATTAGACTGGTCGTGAACTACATTAGTCAACGTTACCAAAAAATTCTATAAGTCCTTCATTTTGAATCAATTACGATAATTAGTATTGACTTTAATCATTTACTTTCGCATTTTCAGTTTTCTATCTATGCAGAGCTTTACAAAAGCCCTGAATTTTAAAAATTAATATGCAATATATGCCTTTATGTATCCAAAATGAGGGCTTGCTCTTCAACAAGGCAGATTAAAATTATATCGTGTTATCCGTGAGTCCAAATTGCTTTATTATTTAGAGCGCAACCAAAGCAGGGTTAACACGAAAATAATTATAAAAACCAACATTATGCTCACCGCTTAATAAATCAAATCAGTGTAATCTATGTTTGTTTATCTGCAATAAATTATCTGCAACGGCTGCATCAGATATGATATGTTTTGTAACAATAACAGCTCGTTTAGCAGCTAATCTAGTGGCAGCAGTGTGCAGGGCGTTATTATCTAGATAGCAGTAGACTGGACGTGACGGAAGTCCTGCGGAATGCCTTCTGCAGTCACCATTGCATAATTTACTTTACTGGAACTGACAATTGATATACTGAATAAACATAAGGGTCGTCATCTGCACCAGTACTTTCCGGACGTATGCGACCGGGTAAATAAAACTTGGCTAATCATAGGCCATTGTGTTGCACAATTTCTTACCGGACACAGCAATTTTAAAAGTAAATTGTTTAATTTCAAATTAGTATCTTCACCAATCTGTCTGTGCTCAACTTCCTGTAACGAATATGAACAAACCGCTCGCCGCATGCTTTGGGAATGTGATCTCTGGCAAAATCAGCGTGATATTTTGTTAAATAGCTTGCAACCAATGTCAGGAGTAGTTTATTATACGGATCTTGAAGGAACAAGGAACAACTTCCGTGCGTTTAAGCCCTTTTGCCATACCTACTATTGGAATCAAATGTAACAGCTCACTTAGGACCCTTAAATTGATCCTCGGTGCTTTTGCAGCTGGCTTCTCTAGTTGCGTTTCTCTCGTTTTATGTGGCTATAGCCTCTTTACATCATTCTGTCTCCTGCTTTGCTCTGGAGGGAAGTGGAACAACTCCTCCTTTTATTTATTTCTGATTAAATTCGTTGCGGGATCCAAGACAGTTAAAGTGATTCCCCGGGACATGCCTGAGCCTCACCGCTCAGTGTCATTTCATTGTGTGCCACTGTTGATCCTGGCTTACAGGAGTTGCAGTGGTGGGTAATAGAGAGAGACTGGTACCAAAAAAAAAAAAAAAACACTTCTCTGGTGTTGCGAGTGTCCATGGCGGCGCTTACCACGGACCCACTTGCTCGTTTGCCGTTATATGTTATGTCAAAATGGTCTAGTCTCATTAGACCTAAGTCTGATCTAGTACCTACTCTTGAGCATTGTATCTAGTCTGCGTGAACACATCGTGATAGGGATCATAATGAAGACATAACTTATGCCCGCGACGACGCCTGTTTTGTGTATGTAGTCACTTGTTACTTTGTTATGAATTTGTAATAGCATTGTGAAATTGTCTCATTGATTTGTTTGGCTACTAATATTGGGATATCAACAATAGTAGTCAGTGGACAATTGTGATGATAAAATGAATAAGAACAATTTTATCTGGAGTTTATTGATAATTTTTAATATATTGAATTGCTGAAGCTACACAGATGTTCCATATAATAAAAAGGAACCACTCAATTTACTCAGATATTAAATAAATATATATTATTAAAATGTCTAATATATATTAGACAATATGTAGTAGAAATATAGCTAAAATTTAAAATTTCGGTAATTAAACCTACATATGATCCTTGACAATAACTTAATTTAAGTTAGCTAAATATTGTTACTATTATAAAATAAATCTTATTGTAAATTATTTCCTACAATCCGTGTAACTAAATATCTATATGTACCTAGAAATAATTATAAATTAATCATATATTACTACAAACATGTTTTGACTATTTACAAGCGCTTTCTTAAAGTCTACGTGAATAAAAACCTTTTTTATTCTATTTATTTATTTTATTGTAAAGGTAAAATAATATATATATATATATATATATATATATATATATATATATATATAATTGTAAAAAATTATAATAATTTTTTTAAGTAAATCAGGGCATTTATTCACGGGGACACACAGAGGGACCTAAAACCCGACCCTCTATTACACGCAAAGACGCCAAACCACTCTTTGAGATTCGGAGAAGGCCATTTTATCACTACCAAAAACAAGATTTGTTGTGAAATTTGTACTCGTTTCCTGTCTATAGTTCTCATCTTCATGTCAGCTGATTGACGTCCACTGCTGGACAAATGCAAATGGTTTCAATAATGGAACTATGTCCATCATTTGAGGGGATTTGCCATAATCGCCACGCTTGGCAGACGGGTTGGCGATCGCAGTAAGGTGGACATGGTACTCAGGAGAACGCTGCTGCCCGTTCTCTGGTGTATATATTTACCTCGGGACGACTTTTACGTCCCCCCACGGGATGAGAGAGGGTGGCGATATTCTTAGGCCGTCACCACACAGCCATTATTGTAAAGGTTAAATAATTTATAAATTGAAAAAAAAAAAAAATCAGGGCGTTTACTCACGGACACACTACACTGTGTGTCCATGCAGAGGGACCTAAAACCCGACCCTCTGTTACACGCAAAGACGCCAAACCGCTTCTTTGAGATTCGGAGAAGGCCATTTTATCACTACCAAAAACAAGATTTGTTGTGAATTGTTTGCCATTGACCTATATGTATTCTAGACGCGCAATCCCATATTGAGAATGTGCTCACTGAGTTGCACGCGCCCCTCACCTCGCGCGCCGGACTGGGACAGAGTTTTTATTCGAAACAGCGTGTCTAGTTATACATATAAGTCAATGGGGTATGCCATAATCTCCACGCTTGGCAGACGGGTTGGTGATCGCAGTAGGATGGGAATTGTACACAGAGAGACGCTGCTGCCCATTCTTTGGGAGATATTCCCACGGGTCGACTTCTGCGAATGAAGGTTGAAATGGAGTGGTGATATTCTTCGCCATCAACTACCCAACAATAGTTCTCATCAGTCTATGTTAAATCTTATTCAGATGAAATAAGGGCTATACTTTTACGATTTCAAAAACAATTTCGTTCCTGTACCTCTAGCACGAGATCCTGTAGTTTACTTACTCGATCACACGTACAGTTTCGTCCCATACATTGAGCACCAGCGCCTCTCGCGGAAACTACTAAGAACTAAAACTCGCACCACGAGTTTTTTTAATGGAACTGATCGAATAGAGAAACTGGCGGTTTGATGGTTTTCGAGTCTGACATGCAATTTTGGCACCACGAGTAGCACATTTGACAGTTAGTTGGACGTGAACGTAAACGGAAACTATAATCTTGAAAGTATTTTCACTCACCAAGAATTTTACAGTGAGAGCATATTTGTTGTCATGAAAGTCTTCAATTATTTTATTGTAAAGACTTAATTTTGCGTAATTATGTATTGAAGATACTGTGTGGAACCAAGAAATGGAGAGATTATAACTAAAACGCACTTTTTTACGACTCGTATCTAAAATCTACCTAAATAAATCTGTAACTAATATAACTATTGATACGATGATAGAACGCAAAGTGAGTTGACTTGTACTCTAAATAATATAAGTGTTAGCATGTTATTTCGGTGCTTTATCTTTGTTAAATTAATACTTAATATCATTTTAAAATAGGCCAAGGAAAGTTGAAATCTATATTGGCAGATCATAACGTGTTTTCTTTCTGTTTAAGGTTACCATTAATCAATTAAAAGATCAGAATGATCCAGAACAGTACATGCAGATGTAATATCAACATAAATTCAATAAATTGAGAAGCCTTCAATAAATGAAGAAGCAGTAATCGGCCATTGGAAAAATGTTAATCCTCAACCTAAATAAATAAAAACAAGTAGACATACACTTTTCACCAATGTTATAATATCAAACTCATAATTTAGACAACAATCAAGAGCTAGATCTAAGTTCTAAAAACAACAATGTTCCCTATACTTGTCAAATTATTTGGAACAAATCCACATCATTTATATGCATGTTTAGCTGCTTCTTTTACTTATTGACATATTTTACCGACCAAAGTATGATTGAGTTCAACAACTATCTCATAAGCCCTTAAAGTATAACTTTGGTACCAAGTTTGCTCAATACCAAACTTCATTCAAATTCTTATTCAACTTTAGTGTGACTGCATAACAAACATTACTAACCCACTCACAGACAAACATTTCTATTTAAAATAGTTTTTTATATCCTTCATTAAATTTCTGGCTATATGCTAACTCCATATCAAAGCTGATTAGCCATTTTAGTGTAATAGAGTAACAACAAAGTAACTCTGGCACATACACAAACATAATAAAAGTTTTATAAAATAAGCTCTGGGTAAGCTAATAAGTAGTAGGTATGTAATATCAATTTTTAAATATTATTTAAGCAAATTATGTACCTACTACTACTAATAAAAAGATATCATGTCAAAGAGATGTTAAGTCTTTATTAAATTCAGAAAAAATATATGTATATGTTTTAATTAATACAACACCTAACCTTTGTGAGTCTGGGAGTTAATAGAAATGGATATTCCTAGTGGAAGCGGCTCACTCTCACCTTTTCTGGCTGGTTGCTGAACTGAACAATGCCATTTGACCAGAGAACCCAGACAACTAGTTGTTACTTTTATGGTTTTACTGTAAAGTATTATGCTTCTGATTAACCCTTCGAGCATTTGTCTATGCTCCAAGAATTAACCTGTTATGTTTATTTAAATTTATGGTTCACATAATAATACCTAATTTATAAAATAAAATACTAAGGTTGATATAATATAATATTATTAGAAATAAAACAAACATAGGCGGCATCATTTATTTTCATAGTCTCACAGTTAATTATTTGTTAATACTAGTGAATCTTCAGTATTTATTTTATTTACCGACCAATGTACCTTATGATTGGGTTTCACAGCTATCTCATAAGCCCTTGAAGCCTAACTTTGGTATCAAGTTTGCTCAATACCAAACTTCATCCAAATTCTTATTCTACTTTAGTGAGACGGCATAACAAACATTACTAACCCACTCACAGACAAACATTTCTATTTATAATAGTTTTTCATATCCTACATAAAATTTCTGGCTAAATGCTAACTCCATATGTCAGCTCATTAGCCATTTTAGTGTAATAGAGTAACAGCATAGTAACTCTGGCATATACACAAAAAGATTTATAAAATAAGCTCTTAATAAGTAGTATGTAATATCAATTTTTGAATATTATTTAATCAAATTACTACCTACTACTAATTAAAAGATAGCATGTCTAACAGATGTTAAGTCTGTATTAAATACAGAAAATATATGTATTTGTTTTATTTAATACTTTAATTAATATAACACCTAGCCTTTGTGAGTCTAGGAGACTGGGAGTCAATAGAAATAGGATATTCCTAGTCGGCTCACTCACCTTTTCTGGCTAGTTGCTGAACTGAACAATGCCATTCCACCAGAGAACCCATACACAACTACTTGTTATTTTTATCGTTTCACTGTATAGTATTATGCTTCTGATGAACCCTTCGAGCATTTGTCTATACTCAAAGGATTAACCTGTTATGTTTATCTAAAGTTATGGTTCATATATTAAATAAAACCTGATTTATAAAATAAAACACTAAGGTTGATATAATGTTATTAGAAATGAAACAAAGATCATAGGCATCATCATTTATTTTCAAATTCTCACAGTTAATTATTTGTTAACACTAGTGAATCTTGAGTATTTCATAACATCATTTTAGTAGGATGCATGCATTTAAAGTGTCACCAAGCTTTTGTTTAATTTGTAAGTTCAGTGTATGTGGGAGTATCCTGAAACAGAAAATATATGTCAATAACGTTGAATTACAATTATTATATTTAAATGGATGATATAGTTGACTTCTGAGCAATGCTGTTTCTGGCCTATAATGAATAAAAGAACCACCTTATAACATCACAACATTATGTAAAAGGTGACTAATGGATAAACCATGTAGTCAGGCAGCAACACCACCTATCAACAAACTACTTCATACTCTCAATCCTTCATATTCCAATGTTGTGGAATGTGAAGTCTTGTCTGGTCAAAATGATATTTGAGTATTCCTGGAGAGAAATATTTAAGTATAGTAGCAGAGTAAATATTCATAGCTGCATATTTTAAGTAGTTTTGATTCTTGAAAGATTACAATGAGATATTATATAAAGACAGTCAGTATAGTACAAGTTACTGCAATAGTTTAAGACCTCGAGAAAATTAAAAAACAAATATTTTCGGTTTAAAGGTATTTTTCATAAATAATAGTTTAGATTTAATAGAACTTTTCTTACCAAAATTTTAATTGATATCAATCATATTTTTAGGATATAACAAGTCATACTTATAGAGCGTTAGAAATATGGATTATATTGCAGTCAATTAACTATCGTCACTTTGTTATATAATCGATATTCATCATAAAGAGATATTATAAGGTAACCTTGGCACTATCACGGTACATTTTGTAATTCACATAGATTATTAATAAACTATATAAAAAACTGAGTCACCACAATGGAATTTACTTTTTGATTTCGTCAATAATAAACATTATTCTACATTTCATTGAAATATTCTTTTCTCTAACCTAAAAATAAAAACAGTAAATACCAAAACAGTGGAAGTGTTCTCGTTTCTAATTATTTCTTACCCTAAAATATTTTGAAATAAATAAAACTTACCTGTTTTGAATGATATCTAGGAACTATTAAGCGACTTTCTGGATTTTTTTTGTTTGAATTCATTGAATAACATGAACAAAGACGACTATGTGATGAAAATATAACACTGAACATTTTTTATTTGAACTTATCTTCAATTTATTTACCCTTCTCTGTCAATTTGATCTTAACTTGGAAACATTGAATCAATACGATCATCGAATCTGACTCGTATCTGACAGAAAACTATGATAGTATAAACTATAACTCGATATATGAACTTGTGGTACCGATCGTGAAGGAAACTGTAGGTATGATCGAGCGTACTACATCGAGTTTGGTGAGCTCGAAATCAAGTTTCCGTTTCATACGGAGGTAACTCGTGCTAGTGCTACTGAAATGATTTCGCAGCGGAAATTAATCACAATGCTTTAAATTTTCTACGAATAAAGATACGGAGGTTCGACTGAAAAGGGGATCCATTTATTCATTTACATACGTCGGTCAGCCCTTTTATAATTAAATAATTTTCCAGAGAGACACAGGAGCGGCCAACATTATTTTGTTGCGGTAAAATATTGATGCAATAAGCGAAAATTAAAGTCTAAATACAAAGCTTAGTAACTTTGGATTTCGTGATACGGCTGTTTTAAAAGACTTTTTCCACTCGTCTTGTTTGTTGTAGGATTTGAACAGATTTTTGTAAATTGATTTGAGAAAGCATTTCCCACCGGAAATCGGTTCACCGACCACGGTGAATTGAATTACAGTTTGTTTAAATTTTAAGTTTCGTTGCACACTTAAATACACACAGTAATGAGTTTAAAATCAAAGACTGCCGCGGCGCCGTGACTCAGTTGATAGTAAATCTACCAACCAAAGGTAGCTTTAGCGCTTAGCTAAGGTTCAATCTTCACACATGACAAATATTTGTGTTCATGAAAATGTATTTTGGTCTGGGTGTTTTCTATGTATATTATATTTACAAAAATTTTATATACAACCATTGTTCTGTTATTATACAAGCTTTGTTTAGTATGGGATAGATGGCGCTGTGGGTTGTCCTGTATATTTATTCTTTTAAATTAATGTTATTAGTATACGTTGCAACATACGTACTAACATAGTATAGACGCCAGCACATCAAGCTACCCCAATCTGTCAAATTTCATCGATTTTCAACTTTATCACATAAGCATAATAATAAGCATAAGGTTTACTTTCAATTGAGGAAATTTGACAGATTGGGGTAGCTTGATGTGCTGGCGTCTGTACATTTAAAAATCTTATCTCTTATCGGAAAACGTAGGAACAGATATTTTAGTAGATAATTAGTATATTCTTTAGTAGATAATTAAACAATTTCTCCCCTCTCTTGTGGTAGCTCTGACAATTTCAAGTCTGTATTTTCCCTTATAAATCAATCTAGACACAAAGGGAAATACAGTCGATGCCACTTCAATAGATGCACATGCAATACCAAATTCGCCCCTACTGCCTACGTAATAAAAACGTTGTCAAGGTCAAAGTGTATCTACTGACTTGGCGCCGACAGTGCTAATTTAAACTAATTTACAATCCTTTACCACCTCTGTAGCTCTGGGCACATCTGTACCTTGCGAAGTCCTCTGACACATAGACTAGGAAAATAATTAGAAGTGTCATGTCTTTATGCCCTTATACAGAATTGAATCACGATTTATGGAGTAAAAGCCTTACATCCGTATTCTATAACCGTACGCAGCCGTATATACACTCGGAAAATCTTCAAATTATTCTAACCACGGATTATTTCTTACTATAAAGGAGAAGGATGTATCGAATTAGACACTTACTTCTTCTATACAGCAAGTAATAATCGTTTCTTCGTTTGTACCTTAAACAGAAAATCAAAACTAAATCTATGTTCAGGAGTTCAAATGTGGAACGTTATAATATTGACACAGTTATAAAACTGACATTAATAATAATATCCCAGGACATTATTCAAACACGACGATCTGATCCCAAATTAAGCAGAGCTTGTACTATGGAAATTAGATAGCTAATATACTACTATTTCTTTTGTAAATACATACTTATATAGATAAGTGCACCCTTACAATTTCACATTTATATTATGATTGGTAGATTATTGATGTAACCAATCTATTTTTTTTTTATTGTATTTACAAGTTTATGGGCAATTTGCCTATAGGAACGTTAAGTATCATTTCTACATTATACATTTCTATGAGCCAACGGTCCACAAAGACACTGTACTCTGCAGCAATTTTCACTCAATAAAACCGTTAAATTCAATCACCGGTACGTTCCGGGTGCATAAGCGAGTTACCCCCTCCCCTCGGCGGAGGGGACATACACTTAATGCATCGCTGCCGTAATTTGTAAGTGAATCGGAAATAAATGGCTTCGTAACAATTGTAAAGCCAAAATTGCGGAAATAATAGTCTGATTGTTTAGAAAAACCTATGGCTTGGTTGGTGGTGCGAAAGTTTAACTATTTCTAAATTGATTTTAGGGTTCCGTAGCCAAATGGCAAAAAACGGAAACCTTATAGATTCGTCATGTCTGTCTGTCTGTCCATACGTATTTCACAGCCACTTTTATCCGAAATTCTAAGAACTGTACTGTTGAAACTTGGTAAGTAGATCAGATGTATTATGTGAACCGCATCAAAATTTCACATAAAAATAGAAAAACAAAACATAAAATTTAGGGGTTTCCCAATACTTAGTAATAAAAAAAAAAAAAAAAAAATTAGGTCTTCAACAATTATATTTTCTCGTTTCTAACATTATTTTTTTCTAATCTGAATAGTTTGCATGAGAGACACTTTCAAAGTGGAAACATGAGTGCCCCCCCGCCCTGTATCTTCTAAAATAAGAGAATGATAAAACTGAATAAAAATATGATGTACATTACCATCCGAACGAGAACAAGATCTAGTAAGTAGTTCTTTCTAATACGTCATAAATCGTAAACCGCAATTTACCTTTCATTCAATCAAATAAAATACTTGCTGCTACGGAACCCTTCATAGGCGAGTTCGACTTCCACTTGGCCGCTTTTTATATATTTATTCTCCCAAGTCAATAAATATTCATACGACCTACTTAATGATGAGCGGTTATTTAAGCCTATGACGCTTGCAACACACGTGGGATTATTTAAGCGTTACCGATCCTATGAAGAGCTCTGTTGACTTTACTCACACGCAGCACAACAACAACATAAGCATAATAATATATTTGTGAACGCGACCGTGCTCGTTACAAACCCTATCAAAACAGTTAAACACGAAAGTACAGACACACATAGAATAGATACACAGACGAACATAGCCATTAAAAATCCACTTTTACCTCAGACACTTCAATTCTAAATGCAATCACGCCATCTAGTGTGTAAATAGTAAACCAATCGCTGTGCAAGTCAGTAGGGTTAGCACGCGCGTTATTTTTCAGTTACACTTTTAAGGCATTTTGTTTTGGACAGCAATAACTAAGTGATTCCGTATCCTATAACGCTAACGCCCCATATGGTGTCACTGAAACCTAGCTGAACTTTTACCTGTCCCCTGAAGAGCTCTGGCAATCATGATCTCTTAAAACTTACTCTCTGTCAACAATGCTGGTAATAATAATTATAAGACTAGACATTTTCAATAAAGAGATTACTGGAGAAGAATTAAAAACATTGAGGTGTTTCTAAAAATACATAGGTAGGTAATAATTTCGCAATTTAAAAAAATCGCTCGTTCATTCGTATAAGCAATGGTTACACTAATATCACAGTAATCCTGTTGTCTAATGAGTATAGTCAAGGACGACAACAGGACGTGCACCTCAAAGCACGATGCGCTCAGGAACTAAATCACGTTTTCCACTTGAACATCAATAGACTGACCACGCGTTATGATGCTTAAGCATATACAGACCATTCGATTGAAGAGCTGAATGAGATAATTAATCTAAATTATTTCTAAATGTGATTCCTAATTCTTTGAACATTTAGTGTTAAACACATATATTACTTTATATTTGAAATCTACAAAGACCACTGTAGATATAATTTATTTAGTGAAGCCTTACTTCACTTTGATGTGGCATTCCCGATGTGGCAACTACTGAGAAACAATAAAATATATACACACAGTACTGTGTATAAATAAAAATGAAAAACCTACATAATGTAATAATTTACATTATGTAGTTATTTCAATTTATTCTTTAAAATACGAAATCTTTAAGCTCTTAGAGAGGCAACCCTACGGCGCTAGCAGTAACGCGCGGCGGCGACGCGGCGTGTGGACACTCTCTTTAATTCCGTCACAGATTCTATTCCCTTACTACCTATTACCTATCGATGTTGGGTAGATAATAGGAAGCCAGGGAACTGACTATTCTGTCGACTGTTTCAATTACCTCTGTCGGGGATTTAACAATCTTGTATCGTTCTTCTACCGTAGTTGTATTCGTGTCTTCTCATTAGAAGATTGCGTGCGTAGTTTATTAAATATCAATTCCAATATTCTTTATTTTATGAATAATTTTGTATTAAAATTATATTCGAAACGAAAAAAAAGCAATTTAATAGATAGCAAGCTTGTTTGATTGAAAATGAGTAGCAAGATTTAAATTTTGTTTAGCTGAAAAACATTCATTATATAACCTGTATTACAGACATTGGTAAATGTAGTAGTGTTGATATTATAAACTTGAATTAATGATAATTATAATATTACCTATCGTACCAATATATATTTATATACTTTCTATGTACTTGAAAAATAAATCGAGTGGGATATAGACCACGTGATTGAAATAAAACTTAGATAAACGAAACGTAAGTGGTGATACGAGCTAGCTAAATATCATTTCTGTAATAAAATAAATTTTATAAATGTTTTCATACAAGATGTACCTAAATATCTATGTTACTAGAAATAATATCTAATGTATACAACTATATTACTACAAACATGTTCTGACTATTTACAAGCGCTTTTTTAAAGTCTACGTGAATAAAAAACCTTTTTTATTTATTTTATTTATTTATGCGAGACAGCGATTAATAAATTGTGTGGTCACACCTCTCTCTCTTGGCCCTACAGTATAATATACGAACCGTAACTGTCTCTCCATTTCATCTTCTTTTGGAAAACCTTGTTTTGGTATCGAACCTACGACCTCTGACTTAGCTTCTGACTAACCACAAGCCTAACACTATCGATTATACGTGAGAAAATATAGCCACAATGGTTATATTTAACTCGCTTGCCAATTTGGTAGATAATAATATGTTTACCGACATTATATTTTGTATGAATAGTGATTCCAGTCAGTACAAAATCACCCAGCACTTGATCAACTCGCTGTCTCCTGAGACTCACCTATCTTTGCACGTGTAATTCAGGTGTGCTTGCGTTGGCACCTCGCTCTGATGCCGATTGCATTTCCCCTGATCTACGTTTGTTTGCATTCAACCCGATCTACCGTTTGTTTGCACTTCAACAGCTTGGATTAAGCACGGAACTGATTCAGTTAACGGGCAGAGACGAGTGAAATTAAGCTATGAAATAGTAACATATATATAACCCGTATATTAAAACATTAGACTAATGTTAAACGACTTCAAAAGAAAGAGGCTATAATCTATTCTATTGTGTCATTTGTGTGACACATTTGTAACCGAATTTAAAAGGAGGAGGCTCTCAATTTTATTGCGTGTTGTTTGTATACGAGAAGATTACTAATTTATTTAAGAACCAATTTTGATAATTCTTATTTGTAACCGAATTCAAAAGGAGGAGGCTATCAATTCGGCTGCGTGTTATTTATGTGTTCATAAAAAAAAGCCTTTTATTTCGATCCTTAAAAATTTACATTTTAAATGTTGTTAGTATTTAATTTTTAGTATTCTGCTTTTTAATTTAGTGTTAGTACGGGTTAGTTCTTATGTTAGATAGCCTTCACCTGAGGAGGGGTCCCCTCCTCAGGTGAAGGCCTCCTCCAGTCTTTTCCACTCGTCTCTGTCCCTACCAATTGTTTGCCAGTCATCTCCAGCTATTTCTTTTAAGTCGTCAGCCCACTTTCTTTTTGGCCTTCCTACTCTTCTTTTTCCAATTGGCACTTTCCACCTTATAGTTTTGATTGTCCACCTATTGTCTGTGTACCGTGATACATGACCAGTCCACTGCCATTTTAATTTTAGGGCTTGTGTTACATTTCTTTTTGTCTGCTAAAAGTCACTTCTGACTTTGTGTATTTTCCTTTATGTGTTTACGATTGCCAATTTATTTGTGCACTGATTTTATTATTCTTATTTTTAACCGACATCAAAAGAAGGAGGCTTTCACTTCGACTGTGTGTGTGTGTGTTTTTGTGTGACACGATTATGCATTTATTGTGAAATTTCTTAATGATAATATTTTTAACCGACATCAAAAGATGAATATTGTCAATTCAGCCGTATGTTAATTGTTTTGTTTGTATGTGACGTGGCTTCTACTTTATTTGTACTTGCTAATTATCGTATGAGCAGTGGTAACCATAGTGACAGAGTTGTTGAAGCCGCTCAGTAAGCCTTTAACATATTTTAACGACTGTTGTTTGTGTTGTTCTAATGACTAAAAACTGGACCGACAGCTTAACGTGCCCTCAGAAGCACGGAGAATGTCAGAAATTAAACCACTTTTGTAACCCATCCATGGACCTACTGAGGGTAAGCAACTAACATTGCAAATCACTATCGGACTGGTGAGAGCATTTGGCTATGAGGTATGGCTTCTGATTTTGATAACTCTTCTTCTTATCGATTGGAATTGCTTTCGGAACAGAAGTTTTGGGGGATCTTCATACTATACTTTGACGGTCACTGTAGCCTAGTTGGTAGTGCTCCTGCCTACGAAGCTGGTGGTCCTGGGTTCGAATCCCGGTAAGTACAAATATTTGTGTGATGAGCACGAATATTTGTTTCTGAGTCATGGATGTTTTCTATGTATTTAAGTATATATCTATCTATATAAGTATGTATATCGTCGCCTGGTACCCATAGTACAAGCTTTGCTTAGTTTGGGGCTAGGATGATCTGTGTGACATTGTCCCTAGATATTATTATTATTATTTCTAATACAGTATATGTTAAAGTAACAAAGTAATTAACTTTTAGTATAACCATAAGTCGTTGAAAGCCGCTGGATGCGGGCAGCGCAAGACCGTCACTTGTGAAGATCTTTGGGGGAGGCCTAGGTATGTCTAGTAGTGGAAGTCTTTCGGCTGTTATGATAATGTATGTTTATCCTAAAAATTAAACTGCTTAGTTTAGGTCTTATTTTAGTCACTGAAGTTTAAAAGTTATATATTTAAAACTGTTAATGGGATTTTACCTTAAACCCTTATTAAGTATCAACTTCTGAAAATTTTAAGGAAATAAAAAAATCTAACTTATTTACCAGGTTCGAATAAGTACTTCTTAAGTTAAACTGCCGTCAACTTTATGCCAATCGTAAGTACTTTATAAATGTTCAAAATGATGAATGTAAAACTTGACATCCAAGTATTCCTACTTCAAGTACTAAGTATTGAAGTCACACCAAACTGCAATACCATTCCGCGGGAGTAATAAACTCAGGAAACTATATGTAAATTCCTAAGTTATACGCCGTAGCCGTCTCCAAAGAACTACGAACCGTAGTACCGATGCTACGAAATATAGGAGGGCTTGCTCACGAAATCTACCCTCAAGATTGTTGTAAGCGCAATTGTTAAAATAAATAAAATTGTTCATATTCGCACAATACAAGTAATTTTATAAGTTGTAGATTCTGATTCCTAAACTAAGTAGACTTATATTTTGGGAATCAGGGCAATTTCCTTAGGTACTAAATTAATAAAAATTTAATAAAATATTGCTACATAAAAAATTATTTTTAACCTAGCAGTAAAAAGACGATACCATTACTAACGTGTTTATGTGTGAGTGTGTGAATGTAAGTGTCGTGTGCGCTTGCGTGTCAGTAAGTAATACTAAAAAACTTGTGTGTACTTATGTACACGCGTTAGAAGTTATACTTCTTAATATACAACTTGAACATAGTTATCAATTTTCATACCACCTAGAACTAACGTCATGCTGTTATGTTTACGATGCGCGCGCATCGTGCGCGCGCATCGTGCGCGCGCATCGTAAAAATTCACTCTCATACATTTTCATACCACCTGGAACTAACTTCATGCCGTTATTTTTACGATGCGCGCGCACGATGCGCGCGCATCGTAAAAATTCACTCTCATACCACCTAGAACTAACTTCATGCTGTTAAATTTTTTGGTGTCGGTGTGCGCGCGCATCGTAAAAATTCACTCTCATCATTTTTCTCCATCGCGCCAAAAGAAGTATAACTTCAAAAATTGTTAGTATCAATAGCTGCTGTATTCAAAACATTGATAGTTAGCAGACGGTTCACTTAAATAATTTTTTCACGTCTAAGTTATGCCTAAAAAGTGTTTTTACTTCTTTTGACTTACCTTACCTTTTTTGTGCTTTGCTATAATTTTGCCGGTTAATAACCACATAAGGATTGTTTAGGCCCTAACGAGTGTTCTCAATAAAAGCAGTGGACTGTATAAATATGTATATTGGAAATAGTTGGTCAGGTCAGTTACATTACAAACAAAAAAGACGTGCCTGATCCCTAGCTCGCGTGGAAGGCTAGTAAGTGGAGCGGAGACGAATGCGGGCGCGACGTGAGGGCGGGCGCGGGGACGCAGATCACGGCCATTCCGCGCTGCTACAGGTAGCTTAGGCGACGACAAGGATCTAATCACTTTTTCACGCTCTCACATACATCAGATGGAACTATAAAACTGTTTAGCACATTGGTAGAATATAACATAAGCCAGCTAGATGTCACATACACTACAGAGATGTTAAATTTAAATTAAAGTCATTAACTTTTACTAAAAAGTGCAGCCTTGGGGACTTTCACGGACACAAAGTACAACCAGACTCAGGACAACTATAAATGGTTCACTCAGATAGTTGTCCTGTACGGCACTCGAACCCGAACGGCAGCTAGGTTAAATTGTAATTACCTTATACTGTGCCATAGGTAAAGTCATGCGGCACCCGAAACGTCCTAAAAACTGATAAATATCTTAAAAAAACTAACTAACTGCCATCTAATTCTAAACTAGATAATCTAGTTTGCAATCGGATGGCAGATCATTATAGTAAGCAGGCAACTAATAAACATACTTATATATATGTTTCTAAATATTAATTATGAATAAACTAGCTGTGCCCTGCGGTTTTACCAGCATTAAACTTTATAAATTATAGCCTGTGTGTTAATCCAGGGTGTCAGCTAACTCTATACCAAATTTTATTAAAATCATTCCAGCCGTTTGGACCTGTAGAAGTAACAAACACACACTCACACTCACACACATTCACATTTATAATATTAGTAGGATTATACCCAGACACAGAACAAATAATCGTGTTCAATACACAAAAATTTGTCCTGGGCGAATATACAATAAACCATGTGCATTCAAAATAAACCAATATTATATTGTTAGCATGACGATAATCCACAGCAAGGGAAAGACTTTGTAAGTCAATAATTCTATAAGAATGTACGGTATCCCGCGGATTTGAAAGAGATCTGAACATAGCTAAGAGTTGTTGAACACAATCGGAAAATTCTCGGAACTCGGTCCTACAAGTTCTTGATAAAATTTGATTACCACCAAGTTCGGTCCGTAACGCGATTTCAAATGGAAGAAAAATTAATAAGATCTAGTGGGTATTGAAATGAAGGCTGAGAGCCAGTTTAATTTATTTAGTACGTGGAAATGAAATCAATTGGATCACTTTCATTGCGAACCTTCAGTTCAACATTATCATACCTTTTTAGAAAAGAATTTCAAATACCCTAACTGAGAGCTTACCATTATTTTCATTGACGCATTTGTCGTATGTAAATTTAATGTATTTATAGTTTTCCATAATTAACCATATTTGGACATTTAGTTGCTTTTCAAAAAATACTTCTGTCACATAGATACGAGTATATACTTACATACGAGTGTTGTCTATCGACTACTATAGAAACCGATAGTTTAACGAAAGCCTCGAGAAAGTCAGATATTAAACCAATTTGATGATCACCATCTATAAACAGACCATATGCCTTGATACTCTTACCAGTTCGTAAGTGATTGAAGAAGTTAAGCACCCAGGTACGCGGTCACCCTGTTGTTTAGTGCCCGCAAAAGTGTTTTAATTTCTGAGTGTAAGTAATAGTGCTTCGGCGAGCACGTTGAGTGTCGGTTTCAGTTGAAGCCGTTAGCGGTAGAGGCCTTCAAAGTCAAAGTCAAAAATCATTTATTCCGTAAAAAAATTACATTTATGTGGAATCGTCATATTTATTTCCCTACCGTGCAGTGCATGACGTGGCAGCTACTGAGAAACACTGCCAGAAAACTCAGTAGGAATCCTTTTTTAAAATAAAATATACTTAAGATTAATTACAATCATGTGTGTTGACTCAGAACAATCAATCCCAAGCACTTTTATCACTTAAATAATCAGAAATTTTGTAATATGCCCTGCTAGACAATTTGGCTTTAATAATTCTTTTAAACTTATTCGTAGACATTTCTCTAATATCATTGGGAAGTTTGTTATAGAATCTTATACATTGCCCCATAAAAGAGTTACTTATTTTGTGGAGAAGGGTAGTATGCAATATGCCTTAAGGACAGCTTTAAAAAGTCACCACCAGGATCACCACAGCCCATACGATAATATATTAATAAAAATATATTTATAGCGTTATTTTCGAAGAGGTGAACATTTAAATAGGGTGCCCTCTTCTTGTAGTCGTTTAATAATACCTTTAAAAATTACAATTCAAAGTCCATTGAACATGTTACTGATAAAAATATTCATATCACTGATCCCTCTCGCAACAAATAAGATACGAGTTTATCATTGAAGCAGAACACACGGAAGCTCACAGTGACGCTGAAAATGTTCCAGCGGTAAAGTAGTGTGAAATCCGTATCGGATCAAATCGGTGCGCGGCGGAGCGATGCGACGCGATCGCCGACGTATCGCACCGATACGCCTCTGCTACGATATTCATTTCTGGGAATCACCCATATATTATGTCATGCCAATCAGTTTCTCATCTTTGTTAAATAATAATAATATCTCTGGACAATGTCACACAGATCATCCAGGCGACGATATACATACATAGATAGATAGATAAATAATTATATACATAGAAAACATCCATGAATCAGAAACAAATATTCGTGCTCATCACACAAATATTTGCACTTACCGGGATTCGAACCCAGGACCACCAGCTTCGTAGACAGGAGCAATACCAACTAGGCTACGGTGACCAACAATACAATAAATAACGACTGCCTTGTTGTTTTAGCGGTATCGTATTCGATCTGAACTGAAGGGTTTGAATCCGAGGTCGGGCCATAAAGTGATATAAAGAAATTTTTCTGAGAGTATAAATATAAAATAACAGCCTAGAATCTGAAGGTTGGAGGTGTTACACACCCAGACCTCGGCAGGCTCACAAATCTGCGCGTCCTCGTTCTTTCGTACTATGGGCAACTCGCTCATAGACCGGAAGAACCTTTTGCTCTTGTTCAATGAAATGTCACTTCCGTGTACCGTACTTAGCGGGCCTGTAGGGATATCAGCACTAAAGCCTACGGCCATGGCATCATTCAACTTCCAATCATATTTTAATTTCATTAAACCATGGATCCTGTACATGATTAGACCATCACAATGGTCGCTGAAAACCACTGGATGCAGATAGCCTAAGACCCGCAATTGTCGTAATCTTTTGGGGAGGACTTTATTCAGTAACTAGCTGTGCCCGCGATTTTACCCACGTTAAATTTTATAAATTATCATAGCTCCTCCCCCTGGAGTGATAGCGTAATGATATGTAGCCAATATGTTGACCCGACCTCTTAGTAATATTCATGCAAAATATGAAGTAAATCCATGCAGTACTTTTTGAGTTTAGCCCGGACATACATACAGACAAACAGACATCCAGACAAAAATTCTAAAAACTATAGTTCCGGCTTCGATATCCATTATAGATCACGCTCCAAGTATCCTTTCTTAAAAATATTCAATGTACAGTTTTGACTTTCCTACGATTTTATTATATGTATAGATGAAAGTTTTTTGGCTGATATGATGATAATGATAATGAATTCATGGCGTAATATATAGAAGATCCCCTACAGTAACTCGTATATTCGCATTTATGTCAACTTTTATTTGTTACAGACGATCACAGATGCATCACTGAGCACAGATAATGAATACAAGTCTACTTCCTACCAGCAACAACCAGTTACCTGTTATGTAGTTTCCACGCTTTTCACATTTAATTTTCCAATGAATTTCGTTTAATTAATTTTGTGGAATTTCCAATTGTGTTACTCTGATTTTGTTCCGCGTTTGTTTGTTATGGATCGGATTTTCGGATTTCAATTATATTGAGTTGTTAAGTGGTAAACAGACTGATGATGATAATTCAATAATACATGAAAATACTGCCTTCTTGAATGATGTAATGATATTACCGTGTAATGATGAAATGATGTAATGATATTACCTGCCCTCCTATAGAATAAAACCTCTTGTATCAAGATAGCTAACTCTGGTCATTATATTAAAATTGCTGGACATAGCTTTTAAAATAAGAGCGTGCGAATTCGAATCAAATAAAAAGCATGATTTTACGTTCGATTGATGTTTTGTCAAGAGTTATAAAAATGGTGTGTTAAAGAATACATTGTGAATCTAGTTTTATTATTTTATCTCAATAAAATAAGTGATTGGTGTTTAATACATGTGTTGTCATTGAGAAGGTCTCCCTAGATCCCGTTAAAGATTACCTCTTGCTGCTGCGAGTGTGCTACAGTATAATGAGGTCGTGGGTTCTCATCGCTACCAAAGAGGTTTTTTAGAATTTTACGGGTAATAAAATCACCCTTTAACAGCCCGGAATCTGAATGTTGGTGGCACGCCTGCACCACAAAATGCAGGTAATGCTGTGTAGGTCTTGTGCCTAATTTCCCACGGTCGAATTGTTATTCCGTTGGAGTATCAGTGTAAGGAAATAGAGTTCACCAGTGCATGCGCACACAATGCTGCTCTATAATATGACCTGTGTAGTTGGCTAATTACCAGATAGACCAAGAGCCTTGATATCTATATTTATCTATACATATAATAAAATCGTAGGACAGTGAAAACAGTACATTGAATTTTTTTTTATAGGATACCTGGGGCTTGATCTACAATCGAAATCGAAGCCAAAAATATAGTTTTTAGATTTTTTTTCTGTTTATCTGTTTGTCTGTATGCATGTCCGGGCTAAACTCAAAAAGGATTTTCTTCAAATTTTGCATGAATATTACTAAGAGGTCGGTTCAACATAAAGGCTACATATTATCACGCTATCACCTACGGGGGAGGAGCTGTGATAATTTATAAAGTATAACGCGGGTAAAACTGCAGGGCACAGCTAGTCAGTACATAAACGTATCGCACACACTCATTTCTGCCACAGAACCTCTCGGCAGTAGTGAACAATATGACTTGGATGAATGATATTGGGAGATATCATTCATCCAAGTCATATTGTTAAAAGTTTTACTACTGCTGAGTTCTGTGGCAATGCGTGCGTTCGAAAAAACCTTTTCACCACTAAAATCACTCTGTGGGGTTAATAAACTGCGGTGGTATTTCCGATCTGGTTGCTATCACCGTAGCCTAGTTGGTAGAGCTCCTGCCTACGAATCTGGTGGTCCTGGGTTCGAATCCCGGTAAGTGCAAATATTTGTGTGATGAGCACGAATATTTGTTTCTGAGTCATGGATGTTTTCTATGTATTTAAGTATTTATCTATCCATATAAGTATGTATATCGTCGCCTGGTACCCATAGTACAAGCTTTGCTTAGTTTGGGGCTAGGATGATCTGTGTGACATTGTCCCTAGATATTATTGTTATTATTATCAACGCACTTGCGGTCCTTCTGGTATTGTGAGTATCAATTTGCTTTACTAACCAAGAAAAAAGGAGATGCGGTGCAGTCTGGGGACTCCCGATAGAAGTGAAAATTATTTTTTACACTTCTAATTTAAATAACCTATAATATAATAACTACACATATAGCGTAAAACGCACACATAGGAAGCGTGACGTGACGATAACGTGAGTTTCACGCTTTTATTACCAGTTCACCCGCGAGTTCCAAATTGTGTTCAAACAAAAAGTACTCAACAACGTACGAAAAACAGCAATGAAATTAAAAAGAAAACATGGATATCTTAAGGGTTTCCTCCGTTGCCTGACAGAAGGAAGGTGACTGGGGGTTGAGAGTTGCCTCTCGTATCTGGCCTACTCAGTAGCGTCTACGTAATAAAGTACACGGTCATCCTAGGTGACTTACCTACTACTGGTGTCAACAGGATAACAGAGGTCTGCGGAGGCTCAACCTATCTAGCAAATAATCCCCTTTGAATAAAATAAAATATTAAAGAGGTTTATTCCCGACAAGCAGAGATAATCCTTAACTTAGTTTACATCTAAGACGATATAACTAATTGCGTTTAGTTTACATAATACTTATGAAGCATGCAACATTATAAGTACTAGCTAGGAAAGGCGTCTACCTCAGCAAATGTTACAGTGAATAATAATGATTTGGTGTTTGAATCTAAACACAGGGTGGTTACTGACGTGGAGATGCATGAGAGGATCGGTTCTTAGGGATATTTTAAGGACCCCGAAGAATCGCCAAGCTGAAGTGGCTGTGGGCAAGGCACATAGCTCGCAGAACCGACGGCCGCTGGGGTAAAAAGTTTATTGAGTGTCAACCACGTATCGGAAGACGCAGCGTGAGCAGACCCCTACAAGATGGAGCCATGATATCGTGAGAGTTGCTGAGAACCGCTATTTGCGGATACCGCAAGACCGGCAATAGTGGAGATTTCGAGGAAGGCCTTTGACCTGAAGTGGATGTCTATCAGCTGATATGATGATGAAAAAATCTATAAATATAAAAATCAATTTTCGTTGTAATGTTATAACTCAACATCGCCTTTACCGATTTGGCTAATTTTGGTCTTCAATTATTCGTGGAAGTCCAGGGAAGGTTTGTACGTAGAGAACATTTTAAAAAGTCTTGAAAAAGTGTAAAATCAACATCTTTTAGCAATTTTAAATATTTTTTTGTTTGAATAAATGAACTTAATAATATTTTTTTTATTACTATGCCTTATACGTAGCGAAGCACGTACCGGGCCGCTAGTACCAACGTTATAAATAAAAATAATGGCCCCAATACTAAACAAAATAACTAAACTAATTGTAATGTACTCACAATTAGTTTAGTTATTTTGTTTAGTATTGGGGCCATTATTTTTGTAACAATATTATATATTTGTGTTCTTGCACTTAAATTACACCTTTATTTAAAAACATACTATTTACCAACAAAATGTTTCATCTTTTGCTATTTCGTGAATTGCAGCAGAATTTATCTAAACTATTGGTATCAAATGTCAACTGATAGCTATATTAAAGTGCGTGTTGTTCAAATATTGACGTGATCGCATCCGTCGCGCTCTGACGCATGATATTACTAGGGGACCACCCTAGCGCAGAGACGACTGACACAGAGAGGAACTCATAGTTCAAACTTAAATTTGCAAGAAATTTTATGGTGTTTCTTAGAAAGTACAAGAAATTTAAAATTGGGCTTATTCATAGTCATGATGGATCATTAAAACGTTTAGTTCTGAAATACTATTTCAATATCACTGCGAATTGAAGTCACCAATAAACTTTCACTCAACAGTGCAAAGGTGGAATTTAATTGATCTAAAATTAAGGCAAGAATAAGAAAATCAACATAAACAAATTGTTAATTAAGGCGCACATACACAATTGCGTTCTCAATTAGAAAATAAGCAACAAGATAAAGCCAAATGATTGCTTACATTTTTCCAGACAGACATATTTCTCATCCCCTCCGTGTGGTGCCGCCTACTAGGGGGTAGAACAACTCTGACATTGAAATGAAATGTTATTTATTCAGCACATGGGTATTAACATACACTTGTACTTATCAAGCTCACCATGCAGTACATAAACATAATGGATAGTAAAAATGTTACAAAAAAAAATTAGATAGTCCGTCCGTGCGGTTTGTTTTATCGCATATATTTTCTGAAATCCTTAAATAAATAGAGTTACTAATTTATTATTTTGAAATTTAGTTCTACTAGATTAAAATTAAAGAATGGAAGACTAAAGCAAAAAGACGAAATTCTAAATGAGGGTGTGATCACATGCACGGGTCACCGATAACGCGTTAATGGGCCAGAGCGATCCTCGCCGCTGAGGAACCTACCCTAGGTAGCCTGCGGCTTTCTCTAGCTACCTAAGTGGACGACCCGGAGAAAAAAGCCATAACGAGCACATAACGAGGTTAAAACTTCATAAATCGATAGCGTTAGCCTCGTAACACAGGTGTTGTTGACTTATTCTTTATATTAAGTTTGTATATTATGTAAATAGCATCGTTTATAAAATACCACTCTAACCAAGGGGCAAGAATAGAAGTCTTAAGTTCTTTTTGAAAGTGTGTAATGCATGGGTTATAGACACGGGATCCCACATCAGCAACAAAAGGCCGTTGCAGTCCTTACCGGCAAGATTCCTATCCTATGCCAGTTTGCACTACCTAAGTCGACGACCCAGATAAGAAAATCGGAAATAAACTAAGGGCTTACTTTATTTTTATTTTGTTTGGACTGTTCTTGGTGTAAGCTCAAAGGTTGTTATTTTACTGGCTTCAGTGGTTATTAATAGCAGAGATTTATAGTCATTCCACTTCTCGTGCCTCAAATCTTTGAAGCAGTGTACTAGTGTTTAAGAATTTAATAACAAAAGTTTTTACCTTTCCTGATTCAGACCACCACCGTTAATTTATTATTCTCTATCGGAGTTTGTGAGTCGAAGTCCTGATAAACGACGCTTATTTTTACAATCTTTATAACTTTGGCCAGCCGTATTTCAGATGTTTAATTTTGAGCTTATATAGTCAAAGCTAAAGTCCCATGTGTATGAGCGATACTATCTAGACAACGTTATTGTTTAGTGTATGGTTTATTTATTCATAAATAAATTATTCATAATTAAATAAGTATTACATTACGCGGTTTCATAGCCACTACCACCATCTTAACTTAATATGTCGTAATTAGTTAGAGATTATTTTGTTATAAAAAAAAGAGAAATATACTTCCAGTATATCCCTCTTTTTTTTAAACACCGACATTTAGGATATTAATATCGCGAGGAACTTTACAAACTGCAATTTACGGACACAAAGCATAACCACAATCCGAAAACCATCTAAGGAGCAAATAGTTGGCTTGCGCCTGGTTCTAACCTGAGATACGAGGGCACCGAGGTGGTAGAGAGGCAACTATCTGAACTACTTGAGATCCTTACTTAAATTATGTTGTCAGTGCTATTCGGTTGTCACGGTAAATATATACGAAGTAGGAGTCAACTCCAAGATTTCTTATACGCTAGTTTACTACATCCTGTAAGTAGAACATTAATTTCAAATGTATTTGTATATAAAAATTTTGTGATTTGCAATAAACTGTACCTACCTCTCTGTAGATCATTTTGTCTGTGTCCCTACTTCTTACTATCAAATTTGAAGGCTTAAACGAAGGGGTAGGTAAGTGAACCAGCGCAGCGTAGACAGGGTACGTGTGGTTATGGGGTGTTCGGTGTAATTGCGATTTTTATTGCTGAACTCAAACTTATTTTGGGTCCTAATTTGATTTCATTCAAAATGGATTTATTATTTTGCGTTGACTTTTCGCATGGGTTAGTGTTATTTTTATAGTTTTATTTGATATTATGAAAACGAATAGTTATATATGAATTATTTCTGGAGATTTCATATTTGTACGACTAATAATACATATATTTTTTAGCGCAGAATTAATATAAAATCGGCTATCTTTTGTGCCGCTGTGTTGCTCTTCTATTTACATTTTATTTCTTAATTTATGCGAAAACTGTCAGCCATAAAAATGAATACAAAATGTCATCATCTAACAATAATTTAATTTTATTAGGTTTAATTTGAATTTTCACCTTAGTTTTCTTGCTAATACTTTATTTATCTCGATATAAAATTCTGAATGAACATCTGACGTCAAAATAGGAGAATAGACTCCTAATAAGTATTTATTTCTTTTTTCGAAAAGGTGTGCTTCCAAGCCCCACGTAAAGTTTCTTTAAATCAATAATAATATTAATCATCATCATCATATCAGCCGGAAGACGATCACTGCTGGACAAAGGCCTCCCCCAAAGTTCTTCACGATTTCCGTTCTTGCTCTATCTGCAGTCAACATCGAGTTCAGCACTAGTTTACTGTAATAAAATGTTAAAAGTATCAATTAAAAGCGAACTCAGCGATTTTGAATCAGCTTGCTAGTTCTTATCGACATATTTAGCTGCAGGTAAACTACCAAACTGTACTTAATCGAACTTAAACCTAAATTCTTACCACAATCAACATCTGGTAATAAGGAATATTATGAATAGGTACTCTGTATTGTGCGAGAGCCCGACACTTTCTCGTTTCATTTGAAGTACTCCTAACAATATGCAAAACAAATCTCTTTAAACCCTTGTCCAGACCGACTGCAGTGCACCGCTCCCCGTCTCTACAAAAGTTTGCCTCTACAGAATTGAATTGAAAGAAATCAGGGTGTTTCACAGAGACTACTGAATAGAACCGCGCTACAGCGGTGTCAGACTCTTGCGATACTTCGTAATGGAGGGATTGCACTAAGGATTTCGTAAGTTAAATATTTTATAAATAACACTTTTTAGCCGAATTAAAATAAAATTAAGCGAATGCAGTTTATTAAATGTAAGTTTTAGATTTTTTTCTTTATTTGATAGATTATAATTTGGTTTAAATCGGTTGTAAAAAGAGTAAGTAAAAATTCAAGACGGTTGTATGATTTTTGAATCATTAATTATTAAACTAAATAAAAAGTCTCTAATAGCCAGCTACGTAATATCTTCGTCCATAATACCGCAGTAGATCAAGTCTTCTACGAGTGTAACACACTGGTCGAACTGGACACGATTCCAGTAAAAGCCAGTGATGACTAACGTAACAGAGACGTCACTATGGTCTTCATTAGAATGCTTGGGGTCTCAGAGGTTCCCTGCGAGATCTAATCAGAAATGTCGAAATCCGCAGGCGAACCAAAGTAACCTACATTGCCACAGACAAAGCTGAAGTGGCAGTGGGCGGGGCACATAGCTCGTAGAACCGACGGCCGGCCTCTCAACATGTGATGCTCTGCAGTACGACAGTAATGGGCTACATCATCCTTGTTCCGGAAGGCACATTTAGCGTTGGGTCCTGATTGCTTAGTTGGACATCGGTCGTTAAATAATGACATAGTCCCACTGTAGGGCTTGAACAACTCTCACGCTACTGTCCACGAGGAAGAAAGAAATATCTTGGGACAACTAAAGGTCCAACCACACCAAACGGCCCGCATCGGCCCGCATCGAAACGAATTTTATAATCTTTAAACGAAATTAAATCTTGTATACAGTGTTTAAAGTTTATATTACCAAGTCAAGGGTAAACACAGTCGGTAACATGCCGCGACACGCGATCGGCTCCGTCCGCATGCGTTCGGATACCGGCGCATACGTTCGAATACCGCCGAATGCGCTCGGAGCCGTCCGCCTGCGTTCGGATTCCGCTGGGTGCGCTGGGGCTTAAAACTATGAAACTAAAAAAGAAGCGAAGGTAGTAGTATGTGACGACGCGAGGTCCGGCCGGACGCGGTCGGATGCCGTCGCATTCGACCGTATCCGACCGCATCCGTGCGGTGCGATACTGGCCGATGCGGGCCGTTTGGTGTGGTTGGGCCTTAAGACATTGCCATTTGATACCAATGGCAACCAGACTGATACAGATGAACAAACTGGTAAACATAGTTATATATTTCTAAATGTACACATATTATAGATTCATTTCAAACACACACACTAATATAAGAGCTTTCTATTAACATCTATTATCTAATATAAGTTTTTTTGTATTTTGTTCATATTATTACTTTTTCTCTTTATAATGATGGAACTATATAAACAAAGTTGGGCCTAGCACCTTTAATACAAGTTATCTCCGAATAACTTAGCTATGGTGCTAGCCACCACAAAGATTGCTAAATATATTGTAACAAACAAACAATTTTAATATGTAAAATGTATTGCATTTAACTGTACGCACCTATTATTGTTATAGTTTTATGTTATGTGGTGAAATAAACAATTATCTTATCTTATCTCACCCATACACAGAACAAATAATATAATAATATCTAGGGACAATGTCACACAGATCATCCTAGCCCCAAACTAAGCAAAGCTTCTACTATGGGTACCAGGCGACTATATACATACTTATATAGATAGATAAATCCTTATATACCTAGAAAACATCCATGACTCAGAAACAAATATTCGTGCTCATCACACAAATATTTGCACTTACCGGGATTCGAACCCAGGACCACCAGCTTCGTAGGCAGGATAACTACCAACTAGGCTACGTTGACATAATCAAGCTCATCATAAAGAGATTTGTTGTACGTGGGCATGGAACCTAAGGCCTCTGGCTTAGCAACCAGGATCACGAACCAATACCAGTCCAGTCAAAGAATTAAAGTAAATCATGAATATTTATCGAAAATATACACTGTATGTTATATCTGTGTAACTATTTGGTTATTGGACGAAATTGCAATTGAACAAAATAGTTATTAATCATAATATTATGTGTCTAGCTGTGCCCCGCGGTTTTACCCGCGTTAAATTTTATAAATTATCACAGCTCCTCCCCCGTAGGTGATAGCGTGATAATATGTAGCTTATATGCAAAATATGAAGTAAATCCGTGCAGTACTTTTTGAGTTTAGCCCATTTGTCTGACATACATTTGTCTGTATGTATGTCTGGGCTAAACTCGAAAGTCTCAGTCTCAGATAAAATTCTAATAACTATATTTTTGGCTAAAAATATCCTTTAAAAAAATATTCAATGTACAGTTTTGACTTTCCTACGATTTTATTACATGTATAGATGATGATAATATAGTACTATTTTAAATTTTGGAACATATTTCTAGGGTTATTTATGCCACCTGCCCTCATTATTCGTGATTAGGAGGGCAGTTGCCATAATTAATTACACCTGGCGTTATTATTAGAATATATTAATAATTGTTTAAAGTGAATAATCTAGCCTATTTCAACATCTGCTTGATACTGTCCATTGCTGGCCATAGGTTTCCTCATAGATTTCTACTAGGTTGCCACTTCGAAGGGTTTGCCGTGGCCAACGCGCTTTGGGTGCAAGTTGGCGACGGCAGTTAGGTGGTAGCTAACAGGTGACACTACTGCCCGACAACCTTCTGTATCCTTTAGTGGCCTATTACGACACCCAAGGGGTGTACTGGGGTGTCCTTGTTATTCTTTCCAGGTTGGGAACCACACACCATCCTTTTTAGGCAATAATAAAAATACTCGGTAGTACATCGTAGAAGATTAAAAAATATAATGTCCTCGAAGCCGAATTTCGGCCACGGCAGCCAGTCTCGATAGAGATTAGCCATCGGGATATATTATAGTGCACAAGTGTGTGCGCAAACACAGGAGCACTTTCTATTCCATCACTCTCATGATCCGATGAGACGCCTAGCAACACGACCGGAAAGAGGTCAGGCACAGGACCGACGGCTTTACGTGCTCTCCGAGGCACGGGGGTATAATACCGCCAACTCCCAGACTTCGGACTGATGCTGAGAATTTTTTCTTTTTACAGAAAAGTCCCAAAATCACTTTTGGCCCAACCCGGGATTTGAACCCAGGACCTCGTTATCTGCGGGTGAACACGCTACCGCAAGACCAACGAGGCAGTCAGCCAGTCAGTTAAAAAAATATTCACAAAATATAAAAAGAAAGGGTTGGTTTCATTTCAAAGAAAGTTCAATCCGTATAACCCGTCTTACACAACGAGTTTGGTCTCCGTCCCAGTGTGTCACCACCTCAATTTCCGAGTCAAGAAAATCAAGTCGGCTAAAGTTTTTCGGTATGGATAAACTTGTGCGGCGCTCCGCTATTTCCTATTACTGAAGCGGTAAATAAAAATATTGCAAACGACACGCCAGAATTGCTTCACAACTTTTATAAGTGCAAAAGTGGTTGTGCTTGCTGTTTATACTCTTAAAGTGGAATAGAGAGTAGAGAGCTGTGTTAAAGTTGGATATTCTACTTTTCAGTATCTCCTCTTAATGCGCTTAAATACCATTTTATATTTTTGAAAGCGGTGCAGCGGTGCCGGTATTATTCATGATTATTTTTTAGTATTGGCGATTTTATGTCATTAAGATCCAAATAGTAAATAACTGGAGATTATACGATGATAATACGTAATTACTACTAACTTGTTAAACATTATATTTTACAATTTTATTCTTTCTAAATAAATTAGAAGTGTAAAAAAATACTATTTTTAGTAAATAAATGATCGTGGCTGAATTTATGTGCAAATACAGTTGTACGCTTTTTATTTCCTCATTGGCGAAATCTGTAGAGTGGGCGAGCCGATATGACTCCGACCTCTTATTCGAACCCTGGTTGAAATAAAACTTTACGCACGCTTGACTTGGAGAGAAAGCTGTTGAATGCGTAACGAGAGCGTTACGAAAAGTGTGATTGGGTAAGGCGAACATAAGTTGAGAGGGAGATACAATTTAATGAAGATAGAAAGAGAGATAGTTACATTTCGTATATTACTGTAGGGGCACGAGAGAGAAGTGCGAGCACACATTTTGTTTCTCTCATAGCCCGCTAAGTCTGAACTTTTACTTCAGTCATGTGGTCTAAAGCACGCTTGATTTTTTGCCTAGCTATAGCGTTTATAAGATAAGATAGATAACCCTTTATTATACACCAAAACAATACAGGATACAATAATACAATAACATACATTATTTTTTTTACAATTGTCGGTCTTATCAGTAAATGTGATCTCTTCCAGGCCACCTATTTGTTTATACGTCTTATACGAGTAATAATTTGAACCCCAGACGAATTCAAATCATTACGTGTTCTTGAAAACACTACAGCTACACAAACAAGGTAGTTAACTAGGGGATCTGTAAATCACACCACCTATATGAGAGTAATATTTCTTCAAACGTCTCAATATTTTCGCGAGAAAACTGAGCTTTTGAGTCATATGAAACGTTATAAAAGTGTTTGAAACGTCGCGTCTAGCAATAGTGGCGTGTCTTATATCCCCAGTGCAAATACACATCTCATATGGGAAGCCCCCAGCGTGCCATCAATTGTACCGTCGGTACATATCAAATAAAGCGTCCGGCTTTGTGTGTCCAAGTCATATCAATTCTCTTTATGAAATATCATGTACCGTCTCGTCTTTTGAAGTAGCTGGTTCAGTTTCATAGATCATATTAAGTAATCCACCGCTTTAATATGTTATATGGGGAATGAATGAATATGAATATGAATAATGGGGATAGTTGGCCTTTGCCTATGCTGGATGTTTGTCTGCCACACAATTTAATTCTTATTCAACGACATAAGGAAAAGGTTCTTAATTTGTGACGATTTTTTACACGTATGTACATTAATTACCTCGGCGTTTATGAACATATTTTGATTCTATTGTTATTATTAGAAAGGGCACACTTGCATTGTGGTCCCAAAGGGCTTTTGTATAGATCAGATAATAATATTAATATTTATAGGTTAGACAATATTTTCAGTAGATCGGGCGCCGTTGAAATATTACGCTTAATAGATAGTAGTAAATAAAATCATTTTAAAACAAAACAGAGACTTCGAAATCAACTTAAAGCTACAAAAATACAATTTCCTATTAATCAATTTATAACATTTAAAGTTTATGCGAACAAAATTGTTTATTAGCTGTACCCCGCGTGTATATATTTATAAAGTGTAACACGCGTTAATCTTTATAAATTATAGGTTATGTGCTATTTGGATATAAAAGCTGTATTATTACAAAGTTTCATTAATATCTGTTCCGTAGATTTTGTGTGACAGAATAACAACATCATCCATACAAACATCAATACATCCATAATCACAAATTTATAATATTAGTAAGATTAAAAACTAATCGCAACTTAAACTTAACAATTAAGTTTATAACTGAAATTACTGTAATTATTTTATCGGTCATGTGTTTTTAATACAAAATATTTAATCTTATCTCTGGATCATAAAACCAAAGAACAAACCATGCAATTTAAAACCCTTCTATGAGTTCTATTCCTAAAATGATTATTTTATATTAATTTAAATTTTTATATATTATATACGTTTTTAACATTTATGATAATATGAGTTAATTCTGTCCATACTCATGTGAGCTGATATAATGTAGAGTATGTTTAACAAACACATGGTTTTGTCTGGATGAAAGGTTGATATTTGTGCTTAGTTGGAGGTTCTGCATAAACATCAATTTCACATAAAATCACCCGGAAGGATCTTAAGAGGTCTGCCGTTGGTAGTATACATGCAAAAGATGGGTTCTCAAGTCGCCAAACACTATTCGTGTAGAGCAAACATCGGCTGTGTACATTGGACCGGGTTCGGTTCCCGAGTGAGAAGCTCTTATGGTTGAAGTGTATCGAATATTTGTGTGCTTGGGTACAATAGTGTTGGGTAAAGTATACTGTAAGTATGTAGGATTCACAAACAACACTGACTTTGGTACACATGTTTACAGAAATCTTTCAGGAAATCTGGTTACTTGTAATAAGTTCGAGTGAAGTATAAACTGTACATAAGCAAACAAATATGTTATCCACCTTTACGCAGTGATTCATGATTAATTCGTAAAAAGATGAAAAAAAGTCACATTAAAGACCTACTATCAGTAAATATCCTATTATGACCTTTGCACTGATTTCTTCATAATTCCTTTTTCGTGCAATCTAATCTTATCTGGAATGCTCTACCACGGGAATATGGATGGCTAAGGTTTATATCTTTTTAAGAAACAAACAGGTAATCAAGCTTGTAATATAATGAAGGCTCTTTATGTAAAAAGTACCTATTAATATTTGGTATGTTATAAAAGTATGTATTGTTTAATATGTAGATATTTATATATCATTACATACATATTAATGTATTTCTGTTATATATATAGAGTTATAGTATACTGGTGCAGTATTTTAAATAATCAATACAATCCTTATCCTTTCTTCTCATGCAACTGTTAAATTACCCGTAGGTAAGTGTAATGTCATTAGGAAATGATTCATCAATGTTACGTATACTCTGCTCAAACTTAAAGTGAACTAAGTTATATAGTATAAATTAAATGTTCTATAGTCATATACAAAGCGCTTGGCTTCTTCTTTCATCATACGCACGGCTAACCCCCGAATGACAAGCTTCCAAACACATATACCATGGGTTCATTCAAGGCTAGGCATCTTACGGGCACCACAAGCCCCATCTTCACTTAAGGTCTTTACAGAAAATATCCCAATACCACTTATTGGACCAACCCGGAATTTGAACCCAACACCTCTTTATCGCGCTACCGTTTATAAATATTATAGTAGAAACTTAAATATTCCTCCGGATAAGCCATCAACCTTATGCTATCACACTCCAGGATTAATGAGCGAGAAACTGAACGAGAGACGCCTATAATCGTGTTACCGTAGCGAGCAAATTCAAGCACCTGCTCTTATTCGATTAGTTCGACGCGTACGTTTTAGGGACTGTGATCCGAAAAGTTTCTAATTAATATCATACTTTTTTTCTTTGAAGGTGCAACAATTATATTAATTTCGATTAGCATATTTAATACTGGATGGAGGCAGACAGACGCCAGCACATCAAGCTATCCTAATCTGTTAAATTTCCCCAATTGAAAGGGAACCTTATGCGTTTGTGATAAAGTTGGAAATCTATAAAAGAAATTAGACAGATTGAGGTAGCTGGATATGCTGGCGTCTGTACATCCTAAATATACGCATCAGCTATTATCGAAAGGATTCATTTCAAAGATAATATAGAGAAAACATGGACGACCCGGAGAACAAAGCCACAAAGAAAAACCGGGCTTATTTTTTTGTCTTCTATTTCGGTTTTTAATCTGTGTATATTTTAAAATGTGATTGGCTAGTATGTGGGCCAATGCATGCAAAGAACGGTTGGCACCTATTCATCAAAATAATTGTGAGGTAATAAACAATAACATTCAATTTCTTTCAAGCTATTAGAAGGACCTCTCACAAGATGAACAAACGGTGGTGCATCCACGCATATTTATAAAATTAACAAGTCACACGAATATTAGCAGAGGCGAAATTATGAGAGAACCCCAACAGTAAGTCGAGTTTTTTATATGTAAAAGAGAATTTATATACAATAGTTTTAAATGTTTCCTCTTTTCTAATATCATTTAGAACTAAACTTAGATACTAATGTTTTAACAACCTTTTTTTATAATGCAGGGGAAATTCTAACAGTAGTGGGCGAGAATGCGCAGTCAAGAGGACGATGGATAGACGTAGAGAACATGACAAAAACTTCTACTGATTTGTAGAGGTCGTAAGGTTTTGACTTAATGGTTTATATTAAATAACAGTAAGATTAAGTAAACAAGTTTAGTAATATGTTAAAGAATATAATTAAAAATATTTTGGTCTCTATACTTTTATTTTTCTTTAGCATTTTACTAAAACCTGTTTACTTAAACTGTCATTTAATAAGAACCATTAAGTTAAAACCTTACGACCTCTACAAATCAGTAGAAGTTTTTGTCATGTCCTCTACGTCTATCCACCGTCCTCTTGACTGCGCATTTTCGCCCACTACAGTTAAACTGTCCCCTGCATTATAAAGAAAGGTTGTTAAAACATTTCGCGCTCAGTTGCCTGTTATGAGAATGTCCAGTGTTTCTTTTACTTGAGAAGTTTAACTCAAGTTACAGTCGCTTGATTCTTTTATTTTCTTGTTCATTCTTTACTTTATGAACCGTTTTAACTTTGTATTGAATTTCGTTGCACAAAAAAAGGTTTTACTTTCGTTTGACATGAAGATGATATGATAAATAAAGTAAAAAAGGTTTTTATTCGCGTTGACATTAAAAAGCGCTTATAAATAAAGTTAAGTAGGTATACATAATTACTTCTAGTTACATATAGATATTTAGACATGCGGCTTGTATGGAAACATTTAACAGACGGGCCTGTTGGCGAGGTTAGCAGATGTTTGTTTTTTGGGTTCGATTCCCACCCAGGACAGATATTTGTGTGCATGAACATGTCTGCTTGTCCTGAGTCTGGGTGTAATTATCTATATGAGTATGTATTTACAAAAGAAAATTAATATAATATATGTGTTATCATTTATCTGGTTTCCATAGTACAAGCTCTGCTTAGTTCGGGGTCTTATGGCCGTGTGTAAACAATGTCGCAGGGTATTATAATTATTATGGTATATATTAGGTCTTTACCTATGAAATTGCCGTTCTGCAGTACTGGCCATTTCAAATCAAAATAATTTTTGTTTGGCTAAGAATTCTAATTTCAAATTAATTTTATTTTAAAAACATGGATTCTTTTTTCCAAAAGTAGTCATTTCTTTATTGATTAGTGTTACATTTTCATCGCATTTCAATCTTTTTCGTCATCATGGATACGTTAAAAATTCGAGTAATTATGGAATATGAGTACCGTCGTGGCAGCAACGCGGCACAAGCGGCACGCAACATCAACGACGTTTACGGAGCTAACACTACAAACCAACGCACCACCTGTTATTGGTTTGCTCGCTTCCGTTCTGGAAATTTCGACCTGAAAAATGAACCTCGCGGTCGTCCGAAGACTTTGGTCGACAATGACGAATTAAAGGCGGTTGTGGAAGCTGATGATACACAATCTACGGCTGAATTAGCAGCAGCTTTCGACGTTAGCGTCAAAACAATATTGGTCCATTTGCGTCAAATTGGCAAGGTAAAAAAGCTTGACAAATGGGTGCCCCACGAACTCAATGATTGCCAGCGCGAAGTACGCGTCGAGACGTGCCTTGCACTGCTCAACAGACACACAAATGAAGGAATTTTGAACCGCATTGTTACCTGCGATGAAAAATGGATTCTGTTTGATAACCGCAAGCGCTCAGCAAGTTGGTTGGATCCTGGTTCAGCACCTAAACAATGCCCTAAACGAAAACTTACCCCTAGAAAAGTGATGGTCACTGTTTGGTGGTCTAGCGCCGGTGTGATTCATCACAGCTTCTTACCAAACGGGTTGAGCATTACTGCAGATGTGTACTGTGAAAAACTGAGCACAATGATGGAGAAGCTGGCGCATCTCCAACCAGCATTGGTCAATCGCTCGTCTCCGCTGCTCCTGCACGACAACGCGCGACCTCATACTGCACAGCAGACGGTCTCCAAGTTGCAAGAACTGGGGTTGGAAGCTCTCCGTCATCCGCCCTACTCACCAGACCTTGCGCCTACAGACTACTACTTTTTCCAGAATTTGGATAACTTCTTGGCGGGAAAAAAATTCAATACCCGAGAGGCAGTACAAAATGCCTTTGAAGAATTTGTTGCCTCCCGTCCAGCTGATTTCTTTAAGAAGGGCATCAATAAACTGCCACTGCGATGGCAAAGATGCATTGATTGCATGGGTGATTACTTCGATTAATACAAATAAAAAAATTCATGAAAAAATTCGTTTAAATTTTTTCATACAAAACGGCAATTTCATAGGTAAAGACCTATTATTATTTAAAAATATTATTTTTTATTTTTTGGCAGTAATGATTTAGTTACTTAGCTAGCCTATTTAAATTATTATCAAATAAATTATTCGTAGGCTTAATTATCGAAATCGCTCAATCGGCATCAATCAACACTGCCTGTAGGTAATAACTTTTGACTCGTGTCGTGGTTTGAACTAGTCGTGGGTTCGATTCCAACCTAGGACATGTTTGTGTGCATGAACATGTCTGTTTGTCCTGAGTCTGGTAATTATCTATGTATGTTTTTACAAACGAAAAGTGCTACCCGTTTTCAGATGATATCATGAGCCTATCGCGTTCAAACAGATAGACAGCCGTGGCTGGGATATTTTTTTAATATATATTCGATAGATAATGCGCCATCCTGCCCGGTTTTGTACAGAGTTGATTAATACCTAAGTAGTGCGGAGTACACTTGGGCACCAACACTGCATACCAATTGTACAGAAATAATGTATCGTTTTTAAAGCAGAAATATTAACGAAGGCGAAATTGTGAGCAGAAGCTAGAATATATTATTTCCTCATATACAAAAGAAAGCAAAGGAATACAGTTCCTTGGATAGTTTTGGAATCAAACACCCATTGTTGTTGCAAATTTAATGGTTCGCTGCAAATTCCTTCCCATTCTACCTCAACCAACAAACGAGCGAAGACAAAAAGCGCGGTATGATAATATCCGTATTATATCCTGATCAAAATTTCACCCAACTCTGTCCGGAAGTCGCCTCCCGGATACGAAAGCGGCCGGCAGATGGCGCTGCTTCCTCTTATTGCTGACCACGGGACAAAGCCTGTCGCTTTGTATCATTTACAACCTTTCCACAACTCCCGAATATTCAAGAATCAACTTAATTTCACGGCAGTAAGGTTCAACTAAATTGCACTATAAAATTGGTATGCATTTTGAAATATTCAACTAGTTTACCAAGCCACTTTGGCACTTCAACCAAATTATATTAAAATGAGCTTTATGCCGTCGGTATAAATATAAATAGCCAGAGACAACGATATCTCTGGCTGGCTTATTCACATCAGAACCACAACGTTAACACAATATTACTATTATTTACATCCACCACTACTGGATCAAGGCTTCCCCAAAAGATTTCAACAATGTCCATTATATGGAGGGACATGCTATAATCGCCACGCTTGGAAGACTGGTTGACGATCGCAGCATAATAATAATGTCCTCCTAGTCGCATTCCGGCCACGGCGGCCAGTCTCAATAGAGATTAGCCATCTGCGCGGGACATATTATAGTGCACAAGTGTGTGCGCAAACACAGGAGCACTTTCTATTCCATCACTCTCATGATCCGATGGAATAGCGACACGACCGGAAAGTGATCAGGTACATGACCGACGTGCTCCCCGAGGCAAGGGGGTATAATACCGCCAACTCCCAGACTTCAAGCTGATGCTGAGAATGTTTTTTTTACAGAAACCAAAATCACTTTTTGGCCCGACCCGGGATTAGAACCTAGGACCTCGTTCTCTGCGGGCGAACACGCTACTGCTAGACCAACGAGGTCGATGCTCGTAGTACACAGACAGACACTGCTGCCCGTTCTCTGTGATATATTCCCTCGGGACGACTTCTATAACTCCCACGGGATGAGATGGGGTAATGATATTCTATGCCGTGAGCCTACCATCATACATCGCATAACATAAGTCAAATTAAAAACTTTTGTCAAACTCATCAGAGAGCGCTATTAAATCAACAAGAACTGCAAATTCGTCCGCCTTACAGCATATTTTATAAGCGTAATATCCATCTATATTTATATTTATACCGACGGCATAAAGCTCATTTTAATATAATTTGGTTGAAGTGCCAAAGTGGCTTGGTAAACTAGTTGAATATTTCAAAATGCATACCAATTTTATAGTGCAATTTAGTTGAACCTTACTGCCGTGAAATTAAGTTGATTCTTGAATATTCGGGAGTTGTGGAAAGGTTGTAAATGATACAAAGCGACAGGCTTTGTCCCGTGGTCAGCAATAAGAGGAAGCAGCGCCATCTGCCGGCCGCTTTCGTATCCGGGAGGCGACTTCCGGACAGAGTTGGGTGAAATTTTGATCAGGATATAATACGGATATTATCATACCGCGCTTTTTGTCTTCGCTCGTTTGTTGGTTGAGGTAGAATGGGAAGGAATTTGCAGCGAACCATTAAATTTGCAACAACAATGGGTGTTTGATTCCAAAACTATCCAAGGAACTGTATTCCTTTGCTTTCTTTTGTATATGAGGAAATAATATATTCTAGCTTCTGCTCACAATTTCGCCTTCGTTAATATTTCTGCTTTAAAAACGATACATTATTTCTGTACAATTGGTATGCAGTGTTGGTGCCCAAGTGTACTCCGCACTACTTAGGTATTAATCAACTCTGTACAAAACCGGGCAGGATGGCGCATTATCTATCGAATATATATTAAAAAAATATCCCAGCCACGGCTGTCTATCTGTTTGAACGCGATAGGCTCATGATATCATCTGAAAACGGGTAGCACTTTTCGTTTGTAAAAACATACATAGATAATTACCAGACTCAGGACAAACAGACATGTTCATGCACACAAACATGTCCTAGGTTGGAATCGAACCCACGACTAGTTCAAACCACGACACGAGTCAAAAGTTATTACCTACAGGCAGTGTTGATTGATGCCGATTGAGCGATTTCGATAATTAAGCCTACGAATAATTTATTTGATAATAATTTAAATAGGCTAGCTAAGTAACTAAATCATTACTGCCAAAAAATAAAAAATAATATTTTTAAATAATAATAGGTCTTTACCTATGAAATTGCCGTTTTGTATGAAAAAATTTAAACGAATTTTTTTCATGAATTTTTTTATTTGTATTAATCGAAGTAATCACCCATGCAATCAATGCATCTTTGCCATCGCAGTGGCAGTTTATTGATGCCCTTCTTAAAGAAATCAGCTGGACGGGAGGCAACAAATTCTTCAAAGGCATTTTGTACTGCCTCTCGGGTATTGAATTTTTTTCCCGCCAAGAAGTTATCCAAATTCTGGAAAAAGTAGTAGTCTGTAGGCGCAAGGTCTGGTGAGTAGGGCGGATGACGGAGAGCTTCCAACCCCAGTTCTTGCAACTTGGAGACCGTCTGCTGTGCAGTATGAGGTCGCGCGTTGTCGTGCAGGAGCAGCGGAGACGAGCGATTGACCAATGCTGGTTGGAGATGCGCCAGCTTCTCCATCATTGTGCTCAGTTTTTCACAGTACACATCTGCAGTAATGCTCAACCCGTTTGGTAAGAAGCTGTGATGAATCACACCGGCGCTAGACCACCAAACAGTGACCATCACTTTTCTAGGGGTAAGTTTTCGTTTAGGGCATTGTTTAGGTGCTGAACCAGGATCCAACCAACTTGCTGAGCGCTTGCGGTTATCAAACAGAATCCATTTTTCATCGCAGGTAACAATGCGGTTCAAAATTCCTTCATTTGTGTGTCTGTTGAGCAGTGCAAGGCACGTCTCGACGCGTACTTCGCGCTGGCAATCATTGAGTTCGTGGGGCACCCATTTGTCAAGCTTTTTTACCTTGCCAATTTGACGCAAATGGACCAATATTGTTTTGACGCTAACGTCGAAAGCTGCTGCTAATTCAGCCGTAGATTGTGTATCATCAGCTTCCACAACCGCCTTTAATTCGTCATTGTCGACCAAAGTCTTCGGACGACCGCGAGGTTCATTTTTCAGGTCGAAATTTCCAGAACGGAAGCGAGCAAACCAATAACAGGTGGTGCGTTGGTTTGTAGTGTTAGCTCCGTAAACGTCGTTGATGTTGCGTGCCGCTTGTGCCGCGTTGCTGCCACGACGGTACTCATATTCCATAATTACTCGAATTTTTAACGTATCCATGATGACGAAAAAGATTGAAATGCGATGAAAATGTAACACTAATCAATAAAGAAATGACTACTTTTGGAAAAAAGAATCCATGTTTTTAAAATAAAATTAATTTGAAATTAGAATTCTTAGCCAAACAAAAATTATTTTGATTTGAAATGGCCAGTACTGCAGAACGGCAATTTCATAGGTAAAGACCTAATATATACCATAATAATTATAATACCCTGCGACATTGTTTACACACGGCCATAAGACCCCGAACTAAGCAGAGCTTGTACTATGGAAACCAGATAAATGATAACACATATATTATATTAATTTTCTTTTGTAAATACATACTCATATAGATAATTACACCCAGACTCAGGACAAGCAGACATGTTCATGCACACAAATATCTGTCCTGGGTGGGAATCGAACCCAAAAAACAAACATCTGCTAACCTCGCCAACAGGCCCGTCTGTTAAATGTTTCCATACAAGCCGCATGTCTAAATATCTATAATATTTAAATATAATTATTTGGCCTGCAGGAATTCCTTGAGAGTATAGAAGGAATTCTCAATTAACCATTTGCGTAAAGCTTTTTTGAATCGACCCAATGGAAGAACCTTAATTTGGTCAGGAATCTTGTTATAAATCCGAACACACATTGGATAACAGCTTCGTCTATATAGTTCCGTTCTCATTCTAGGAATAATTAATTTCTTAGGATACCTAGTTTTGTACATACATTTATCTCCCAGATTTTCAAACATGTCCGGGTGAGATTTGGTAAATACATAAAACAATAGAATACTGTTCATTGTACTTACATCATAGAAGACACAATTTAAGAAATCTTTCTTAAAGTGTGTCTGAATGGGCGGCCTTTTTGCTAAAAGCGATCCGTTCCTGACAACCTTAGGATGGAAAAGAGTTGAATATTAAATATTAGTAGGAGGTGTTCAACCTTGTATCATGTACTAAAGTTTTGTATACTTATAAATAAAATCTTTTAAATTTAATGTATGGTATAGATATTTAATTACAACTATTTATATACACATAATATTCTAAATAGTATTATCTGATTAGCATTTTGAATGTCGATACTGTTTGAGCACGTATAATGTCCACAGTTGTGCTGCTTAGCTGCTTATACGCCAAATGGCTTTTTATTAGGTTATCCATTTTTTCTAGACTGTTGTTGTTTACATCATTACTGTTATTCTTCTTTTGAATTGTCAATAGGCTTGAGTAATAATCATTTTCTGGTTAATACCACATGTTCAAATTGAGTATACAAAGAAAAAAAAAATAAAGTACAATATTTAAACATAATTAAAACAAAACCAAAATTGAATAATAATATTCAACGAGGTGTACCATTTACTTTAAATACTTACATGTAATATAAATAAAATATTTTAGGAGATCTCAATTTTATCAAAATTATTAATGAAGTCTATCCTTACATGTTGAATTATGTATGTCAATAAGTATTTTTAGATTTTCTGATGATTTCAAGTTTCGCAAATGTGTATCACGAGTATAATTTTCAATAAAGAGATTCACAAATCCATTTTTTTTTAATTCAAGTCCTATCGGGTTCGGTTGCGAGAGTAATCTTTTGCGGCTGGTAGCCATACCATACGATAAATAAGACAAAATGAACGAACTAACTAAGTGTGTCAACTGACCTTGGAAGTAATGCTGAACGCAGGTGTTATATTCTTTCGTCGTCGTATCATAACAATCCCACGTGCTCTCCAAGGCACAAAAGCCCTCTTACCAACCAGACCCTGAAATAAATCTCAGTTACAAAGGCTTTTCGGTCTGGGAATTTCCTCAGACAAATAATTTCCATGATAAATATATTCCTACTAAGTATTTGAACCGACGGGTATTTAACATAATTCTATATAAGTCAATATTAAGAATCACTTAGTATAATATTTTGTTCCAATTTGTATAATTACTTGTAACTTATGTACATAATTTGTATATGAAATTTCTATCAAACACCTGGCATTATTTTATATACTAAGTTAACTATCCTATTTTGCTTTTTATGGGGTTTATAGGGAGGTGCCCTGCAGACAAACCTAGCAGAGCATCCGTCCGAGATTATGAGGGTACGTTTCCGCTGTATTCTTCAGCTTTCAAATGTTAAGTTATGTCAGAAACCTACTAGCCGGCTTGAACAACTATGACGCAAGGGTAACCACGAAAATATCGTGAGTGGAAAGCCTTCAGACACGTCATTAATCATTCAAATGAGTAAACCTTTTTTGTGTTTCCAAACAGCCAACACAACACAGCTGTTGGCGACAGTTTCTGATATAAAATATGACTTTCAAGTAGTGAAAAGCCGCAGAACCATATTATTATACCTAATATATCATAGTATACTATGGAAACCAGATAACTGATATATACTACATATACTACTTTTCTTTTGTAATTACATTCTGACTCAGGACAAACAGACATATTTTGCACACAAATATCTGTCCTGGGTGGGAATCGAACCCACGACCTGCGGCGTGCAAGACAAGCATTTTCCAACCGAACACAAACCGTAAATACTGTTTTGTGGGACAAAAACGTATTTATTGTCAATGATTTTTTGTGAACCAATTAATAAATAAAAAAAATCTAAAATTTATTCCGGCTGCACCCATTTACTGTACCACTTTACAGGGATGGAGTAATACTTTAGAAAGGGATGCTTTAGTTACTTACTCTATGGAAAATATATGTGTAAAGTTGTGCTAACTTTGAACGTTTCGTTATTGAATTTTAATGATATTATTATGTAGTGTATGTTCAATTCTGTGATTGCTTTATAAGAAGATGTGGGCCAAGGAACTTCTAGGGCAAACGTTCACGCTAGAAGTTAGTTGGATAGGAATGTAGATGTTGCAGGATAGGTTTGGCACTTCTTGGTATTACTTAATGATTATTATCTTTTTACTATATACTGCTGCTTTATTTAAATGCAGCAGACAATTGTCTATTAAGCTTGTAACAAAACTCCTGCAAACTGCTTTACCGATCGAAATTTTTGTGTATATTCGGTAGAACTGAGAATAGGTCGTAAACTATTAGTATGCCCCTAATTGTTGAGGTTGACCCTCCCCAAAAATAGTTTTTTTTTTTATTTTGTGTATAAAAAATGTTTTTATTTTTTATGATTTGGTATTAAAATAAATAAAATTATTAATTTACACCCTTCTACCAGCAACTAACAAATTTTTTAACAGTGTTATTAGTACTGAAATAATCTACAACTCTAAGTGGACGCTAACTGATTAATCATCAATTAATCAGTAATTACATTGAACAAGTCGTAGGAAAGCAAACATTGTCGTAGGACACACTATCTGCAATCAAACAAAGACACACACAAACACACATATGTATTACATTATATGTTATATATACAAATTATATAAAATACTAACGAATTTTGTTCATATTTTATATATACATTATATATCTTGTTATAGAAGAGCGGACCTTCCTAACACAAGCAAGATTATTTGCTTAAAAGGTGGCTCCAACCACTTGATACTGTTATAGACTAAGTTACTGAAATAAACAATAATAATTGAAAAAATAATACACGTATTTATATTCTCCAACTATTCTATTCATGGGGTATAATAAATGCCATAAAGAATATTACCTGACGCAAAACCGGTTTTGATTCAAATAATAATCAAACTATCAAAATTAATCTTATAACAGCATTATACTCGACGTTAATAACTCGGCGTGACTAATCTTCTAATCGGAGGGCAGAAAGCCTTTGTGTTGTCAAGAAGATGACTAAGTATGTAAATATAATATGGACCAGGTACTATGTTGAGGAGTATGGCACATTTAATTTTAGATTAATAGAAGTTAAGTAAAATGGTTCTCTAATATTTTTTGCACAGACAGATATAAATGGTCATACAGTTGCTTAACTAAAATTGACGCTCGTATCACCGCTGCGATTATTTGTAGGCAGCTACTCAATATGATAAAAACAACTTGAATATTCTCCCAAATAAACTTATATACAGTACCCACATTAATTATGTTTCGGATATTACTGAAGCTGAATATATATTTTGTAAAACGGCTTATAGATACCTATTGGTAATAATATACAGTACATCTATGTTCTAAAAAGAACTATGACTATTGGTTTCGAATAAACATATATTGTCAACGTATATTGTCATTTAGTAAATTTTACCTCTTAGTGTGTTAAAGGGATAAAACTTTGTGATTTTCAAATAAACGTAGTCAGTACTTTTAAACATCCCACCTCTAACAGCTTACAATAGCGACTGAAACTTGTTTACCAAGATACTGTATAGTATATTTGAAGAAATACGCTTAGAAATTCCGAAATATATACGGAAAAAGTAGGAAAAGAAGTGCTAGTCACTTCACATTCACAGCTTTGTATTGTGATAGCAATATTTTATAATAATATAACGTCGTGCACGGCAGACATAAAGTCTGGAGTTGTGGAGCACTCACTATCCTGTAGAGGACGCTGTGAATAGCGGCGAATAATTTATTCCCGAGTTATACAATACACGGTAATGGAGGACGTATAAAAGTTACACCCACAATTATATAGGCCCGGGGTAGGTATATGCGGACGTAGATAACACAAAAGCTATATGATAAGATGTTATATTTGATAACACTTATAGTTTTATCATCATGCCAGCCAAATGTCGTCCACTGCTGGACAAAGGCTTCTCCTAAATATTTCCACAATGGAGTGTCCATCATTTGAAAGGATTTGCTGTAATCGCCACGTTTGGCAGACCGGTTGATGATCGCAGTATGATGGTCGTAGTACACAGAGAGACGCTGCTGCCTGTTCTCTGGGAGGTATTCCCTCGGGTAGCTTTCTGCGCCCCCCACGGTATGAAATGGGGTGGTGATATTCTATGCGGTCAATTTCTACTCTTTAAGGGGTTATGTAAGAAGGGCCTCAGGAGTGTACGACTAAACGCCGACAGACATTACGCCGATGGACTGTACACCGACAAGACTTTTTTTTTTATACACCTACACCACCACACGTAGCCTATGAACGCTTGCAGTACCAGAGGCATCAGTAGCGCGTTGCCAACCCTTTAGAAACCTTACAACCCCCTTTTTGCAAGGGCCGTAGTCTCTTGGGAAAACCGTAACTTTACTTCGACTGTACTTTTCGCCGACAGAACACTTCAATCATACTCAGAGAGAAACATTTACCAAGTGTAAATGACCGATTTGTTGTGGTCACAGTTCTAACTTAGCCTAAACCAATAATTATGAATACTGATGGCGAAGTGTTCTGTCGGCGAAAAGTACAGACAAAATTAAAGTATTTTCGGTGTACAGTCTGTCGGCGTAATGTCTGTCGGCGTTTAGTCGTACAATGCGCCTCACAGCAGGATGTCTTCGTTTCTGCTAACTCTAACGGTTTGAATCTTAAATGGTTTCAAGATATATTTTGTTTATTGTAATGTTCATGAATTAATAAATTTAGCTGCATCATCATCATCAGCTAAAAGACCACTGCTGGACAAAGGCCAACCCAAAAGAACGATGGTGACCGTTGTAGAGCAAATTGGTACATCTTTTGTATAGCTGTCCAATAGGGCTGTCTAGCGGTACCGAGATCTACGACAGATAATTATTAGTTTCTGGGTTTAAACCTCAGGTTAGGTTAATGAGATATACAAAAGATGTACAAATTTGGTCAATCACGACGTAAAATTCACAGATCTGACATATTATGCCATTCTGAGCTAATGCTGCTAGCTTCAAGATTCAATAGGAGAAGCTGATCGCGTTATATTCTCACAAGTTTATCCGTACATAACTTTACGAAGGACGTCTATTTGTACACGTCTGTGGTCGCAACATATACAAAACGTTCACATTATTTATATTAGTTGGATTTATTGAGCAAATTTCTCTTGCTGTGTGAAAAGAGATGTGATCTTTGACCTTATTTGTGTATTTATTTGTCGATGTGTGGTGGAGCATGGAGTAAAAGTCGGAGGAGGGGGGATTTGGGCTAATGGAGTCATGGAAAAGTTGGGATTATATAAGATTTATTGTACCAAAGTATTTTAGGTAGTTTTCTGAATACCAAGTCAATAAATAATAATAATAATATCTGGGGACAATCTCACACAGATCATCCTAGCCCCAAACTAAGCAAAGCTTGTACTATGGGTACCAGGCGACGATATACATACTTATATAAATACTTATATACATAGAAAACATCCATGACTCAGAAACAAATATTCGTGCTCATCACACAAATATTTGCACTTACCGGGATTCGAACCCAGGACCACCAGCTTCGTAGGCAGGAGCACTACCAACTAGGCTATGGTGACCGTCATAAATAAGCATAATGGCCATTGTAATGGGTAAAAAACAGCAATGGACGACGACAGTAATCGCTTACCCTAACCTGAGGTTTAAACCCAGAAACTAATAATTATCTGTCGTAGATCTCGGTACCGCTAGACAGCCCTATTGGACAGCTATACAAAAGATGTACCAATTTGCTCTACAACGGTCACCATCGTTCTTTTGGGTTGGCCTTTGTCCAGCAGTGGTCTTTTAGCTGATGATGATGATGCAGCTAAATTTATTAATTCATGAACATTACAATAAACAAAATATATCTTGAAACCATTTAAGATTCAAACCGTTAGAGTTAGCAGAAACGAAGACATCCTGCTGTGAGGCGCATTGTACGACTAAACGCCGACAGACATTACGCCGACAGACTGTACACCGAAAATACTTTAATTTTGTCTGTACTTTTCGCCGACAGAACACTTCGCCATCAGTATTCATAATTATTGGTTTAGGCTAAGTTAGAACTGTGACCACAACAAATCGGTCATTTACACTTGGTAAATGTTTCTCTCTGAGTATGATTGAAGTGTTCTGTCGGCGAAAAGTACAGTCGAAGTAAAGTTACGGTTTTCCCAAGAGACTACGGCCCTTGCAAAAAGGGGGTTGTAAGGTTTCTAAAGGGTTGGCAACGCGCTACTGATGCCTCTGGTACTGCAAGCGTTCATAGGCTACGTGTGGTGGTGTAGGTGTATAAAAAAAAAAGTCTTGTCGGTGTACAGTCCATCGGCGTAATGTCTGTCGGCGTTTAGTCGTACACTCCTGAGGCCCTTCTTACATAACCCCTTAAAGAGTAGAAATTGACCGCATAGAATATCACCACCCCATTTCATACCGTGGGGGGCGCAGAAAGCTACCCGAGGGAATACCTCCCAGAGAACAGGCAGCAGCGTCTCTCTGTGTACTACGACCATCATACTGCGATCATCAACCGGTCTGCCAAACGTGGCGATTACAGCAAATCCTTTCAAATGATGGACACTCCATTGTGGAAATATTTAGGAGAAGCCTTTGTCCAGCAGTGGACGACATTTGGCTGGCATGATGATAAAACTATAAGTGTTATCAAATATAACATCTTATCATATAGCTTTTGTGTTATCTACGTCCGCATATACCTACCCCGGGCCTATATAATTGTGGGTGTAACTTTTATACGTCCTCCATTACCGTGTATTGTATAACTCGGGAATAAATTATTCGCCGCTATTCACAGCGTCCTCTACAGGATAGTGAGTGCTCCACAACTCCAGACTTTATGTCTGCCGTGCACGACGTTATATTATTATAAAATATTGCTATCACAATACAAAGCTGTGAATGTGAAGTGACTAGCACTTCTTTTCCTACTTTTTCCGTATATATTTCGGAATTTCTAAGCGTATTTCTTCAAATATACTATACAGTATCTTGGTAAACAAGTTTCAGTCGCTATTGTAAGCTGTTAGAGGTGGGATGTTTAAAAGTACTGACTACGTTTATTTGAAAATCACAAAGTTTTATCCCTTTAACACACTAAGAGGTAAAATTTACTAAATGACAATATACGTTGACAATATATGTTTATTCGAAACCAATAGTCATAGTTCTTTTTAGAACATAGATGTACTGTATATTATTACCAATAGGTATCTATAAGCCGTTTTACAAAATATATATTCAGCTTCAGTAATATCCGAAACATAATTAATGTGGGTACTGTATATAAGTTTATTTGGGAGAATATTCAAGTTGTTTTTATCATATTGAGTAGCTGCCTACAAATAATCGCAGCGGTGATACGAGCGTCAATTTTAGTTAAGCAACTGTATGACCATTTATATCTGTCTGTGCAAAAAATATTAGAGAACCATTTTACTTAACTTCTATTAATCTAAAATTAAATGTGCCATACTCCTCAACATAGTACCTGGTCCATATTATATTTACATACTTAGTCATCTTCTTGACAACACAAAGGCTTTCTGCCCTCCGATTAGAAGATTAGTCACGCCGAGTTATTAACGTCGAGTATAATGCTGTTATAAGATTAATTTTGATAGTTTGATTATTATTTGAATCAAAACCGGTTTTGCGTCAGGTAATATTCTTTATGGCATTTATTATACCCCATGAATAGAATAGTTGGAGAATATAAATACGTGTATTATTTTTTCAATTATTATTGTTTATTTCAGTAACTTAGTCTATAACAGTATCAAGTGGTTGGAGCCACCTTTTAAGCAAATAATCTTGCTTGTGTTAGGAAGGTCCGCTCTTCTATAACAAGATATATAATGTATATATAAAATATGAACAAAATTCGTTAGTATTTTATATAATTTGTATATATAACATATAATGTAATACATATGTGTGTTTGTGTGTGTCTTTGTTTGATTGCAGATAGTGTGTCCTACGACAATGTTTGCTTTCCTACGACTTGTTCAATGTAATTACTGATTAATTGATGATTAATCAGTTAGCGTCCACTTAGAGTTGTAGATTATTTCAGTACTAATAACACTGTTAAAAAATTTGTTAGTTGCTGGTAGAAGGGTGTAAATTAATAATTTTATTTATTTTAATACCAAATCATAAAAAATAAAAACATTTTTTATACACAAAATAAAAAAAAAAACTATTTTTGGGGAGGGTCAACCTCAACAATTAGGGGCATACTAATAGTTTACGACCTATTCTCAGTTCTACCGAATATACACAAAAATTTCGATCGGTAAAGCAGTTTGCAGGAGTTTTGTTACAAGCTTAATAGACAATTGTCTGCTGCATTTAAATAAAGCAGCAGTATATAGTAAAAAGATAATAATCATTAAGTAATACCAAGAAGTGCCAAACCTATCCTGCAACATCTACATTCCTATCCAACTAACTTCTAGCGTGAACGTTTGCCCTAAAAGTTCCTTGGCCCACATCTTCTTATAAAGCAATCACAGAATTGAACATACACTACATAATAATATCATTAAAATTCAATAACGAAACGTTCAAAGTTAGCACAACTTTACACATATATTTTCCATAGAGTAAGTAACTAAAGCATCCCTTTCTAAAGTATTACTCCATCCCTGTAAAGTGGTACAGTAAATGGGTGCAGCCGGAATAAATTTTAGATTTTTTTTATTTATTAATTGGTTCACAAAAAATCATTGACAATAAATACGTTTTTGTCCCACAAAACAGTATTTACGGTTTGTGTTCGGTTGGAAAATGCTTGTCTTGCACGCCGCAGGTCGTGGGTTCGATTCCCACCCAGGACAGATATTTGTGTGCAAAATATGTCTGTTTGTCCTGAGTCAGAATGTAATTACAAAAGAAAAGTAGTATATGTAGTATATATCAGTTATCTGGTTTCCATAGTATACTATGATATATTAGGTATAATAATATGGTTCTGCGGCTTTTCACTACTTGAAAGTCATATTTTATATCAGAAACTGTCGCCAACAGCTGTGTTGTGTTGGCTGTTTGGAAACACAAAAAAGGTTTACTCATTTGAATGATTAATGACGTGTCTGAAGGCTTTCCACTCACGATATTTTCGTGGTTACCCTTGCGTCATAGTTGTTCAAGCCGGCTAGTAGGTTTCTGACATAACTTAACATTTGAAAGCTGAAGAATACAGCGGAAACGTACCCTCATAATCTCGGACGGATGCTCTGCTAGGTTTGTCTGCAGGGCACCTCCCTATAAACCCCATAAAAAGCAAAATAGGATAGTTAACTTAGTATATAAAATAATGCCAGGTGTTTGATAGAAATTTCATATACAAATTATGTACATAAGTTACAAGTAATTATACAAATTGGAACAAAATATTATACTAAGTGATTCTTAATATTGACTAATATAGAATTATGTTAAATACCCGTCGGTTCAAATACTTAGTAGGAATATATTTATCATGGAAATTATTTGTCTGAGGAAATTCCCAGACCGAAAAGCCTTTGTAACTGAGATTTATTTCAGGGTCTGGTTGGTAAGAGGGCTTTTGTGCCTTGGAGAGCACGTGGGATTGTTATGATACGACGACGAAAGAATATAACACCTGCGTTCAGCATTACTTCCAAGGTCAGTTGACACACTTAGTTAGTTCGTTCATTTTGTCTTATTTATCGTATGGTATGGCTACCAGCCGCAAAAGATTACTCTCGCAACCGAACCCGATAGGACTTGAATTAAAAAAAAATGGATTTGTGAATCTCTTTATTGAAAATTATACTCGTGATACACATTTGCGAAACTTGAAATCATCAGAAAATCTAAAAATACTTATTGACATACATAATTCAACATGTAAGGATAGACTTCATTAATAATTTTGATAAAATTGAGATCTCCTAAAATATTTTATTTATATTACATGTAAGTATTTAAAGTAAATGGTACACCTCGTTGAATATTATTATTCAATTTTGGTTTTGTTTTAATTATGTTTAAATATTGTACTTTATTTTTTTTTTCTTTGTATACTCAATTTGAACATGTGGTATTAACCAGAAAATGATTATTACTCAAGCCTATTGACAATTCAAAAGAAGAATAACAGTAATGATGTAAACAACAACAGTCTAGAAAAAATGGATAACCTAATAAAAAGCCATTTGGCGTATAAGCAGCTAAGCAGCACAACTGTGGACATTATACGTGCTCAAACAGTATCGACATTCAAAATGCTAATCAGATAATACTATTTAGAATATTATGTGTATATAAATAGTTGTAATTAAATATCTATACCATACATTAAATTTAAAAGATTTTATTTATAAGTATACAAAACTTTAGTACATGATACAAGGTTGAACACCTCCTACTAATATTTAATATTCAACTCTTTTCCATCCTAAGGTTGTCAGGAACGGATCGCTTTTAGCAAAAAGGCCGCCCATTCAGACACACTTTAAGAAAGATTTCTTAAATTGTGTCTTCTATGATGTAAGTACAATGAACAGTATTCTATTGTTTTATGTATTTACCAAATCTCACCCGGACATGTTTGAAAATCTGGGAGATAAATGTATGTACAAAACTAGGTATCCTAAGAAATTAATTATTCCTAGAATGAGAACGGAACTATATAGACGAAGCTGTTATCCAATGTGTGTTCGGATTTATAACAAGATTCCTGACCAAATTAAGGTTCTTCCATTGGGTCGATTCAAAAAAGCTTTACGCAAATGGTTAATTGAGAATTTCTTCTATACTCTCAAGGAATTCCTGCAGGCCAAATAATTGTCTTCACAAATTTGCATGTCATAATTATATGATTATTATAATATATTAGATATTGTTAAGCTACTATTGTGCTACCAATGTAAGACCTTTTATAACCATATTTACTTGCAAATAAATCTTTGTCTTTGACTTTATGTCATTCTAGTAAACAAATAACAAAACCTTTACATTATTCTATATTATTATTGTAGTCATTCGCTATAAGAGCGACGTAGCCGTAGTCTCGCTACGCTATATTCGTAGACATGCTACGAACGAAAAGTGCGTTAGGTTAAAGAAAATAAATATGTAAAAACGTAACGTTAAATCTAAGTTACGAAATGTATATTGAAAAATAAATGTATGGTTTTCGATAGTCAGCGTAATTGTATAGTATATGAGCCGTTAGCAATACTCGTAATAAGCCATAGCAGAGAAAAGATAAATTAGTAAATAATATAATGTGCATAGGAATGGCATATCATTTAATTACCACTAACCATTTTTAGATATTACGCATATAATAACTACTAACCATTTTTAGATTTCCGTAGCCAAATGGCAAAAACGGAACCCTTATAGATTCGTCATGTCTGTCTGTCTGTCCGTCCGTATGTCACAGCCACTTTTTTCCGAAACTATGAAAGTTGCACTATTGAAACTTGGTAAGTAGATGTATTCGGTGAACCGCATTAAGATTTTTACACAAAAATAGAAAAAGAACAATAATTACGGGGGGTCCCCATACATAGAAATGAAACTCATTTTTTTTTTATCGTACTTATACATGTGGTGTGTTTATGGATAGGTCTACAAAAATGATATTGAGGTTTCTAATATCACTTGTTTATAAACTGAATTGATTGCGCGAGAGACACTTCCAACGTGGTAAAATGAGTGTCCCCCCCCCCCCCCTGTAACTTCTAAAATAAGAGAATGATAAAACTAAAAAAAATATGATGTACATAACCACACAAACTAACAACGAAAATTGGTTTGAACGAGATCTAGCAAGTAGTTATTTTTAATACGTCATAAATCGTAAACTGCAGTTTGCTTTCATTTAATCAACTGAAATACTTGCTGCTACGGAACCCTTCATGGGCGAGTCCGACTCGCACTTGGCCGGTTTTTCTTATACACAATTGATTGTTAAAAAAATAGTTTCTAGATATTATTGCCTCCTACTTAAGCATGCAAAACGCGCTATAATAATATGTGTTACACTGACATACATTCACCATTGAAGCTTGCCAAATGTATAATACCCTTATAACGTGTACTTAACTCACAAGAGAAGATACTTTTATACTGAAGCACTCAGCGCTGCATCACATTTTATTATTGCTCGAGACATCAACAAAAACGACGATATTATTCATACCGCTATAAGTATAAGAACCATCGTTCATACACGCAATATCTTCAAGGTTTTTCTCACGAAATCCTCCACAGACAAAGCGAGATGTAGACAACACAGCTTAGAACCAGGAAAATAAAACGGTTCAAATTAAATAAATCATAATCAAATATTTATTTAGCACTTCACTGACTTTACTAGACGTGTGGCGTGATTAAAGTAGTCAGCATCCCGGCGTTTCTAGTTAGGTTACACGTTACGCACAGAATAATTTTTGTGAGTTACATAAATGGTTGTTTGTGTGGGGGTACGCCTTGTGTTAAATTATACTGATAAAGCGATGCATACAGGCGGATCTGAAATAGTAGTTTTACAAATCTAGTCGCCATACACCAAATTATAACCTTATTAGATAAGGAAAACAACTCAGCTTGCTACACCGCTAAAGTGGAGAGACAGATTTTAATGAAATCGTAGGTGTGATCGCTAGCAAGGGCTTCAGGTGCAGGTTCTCAGATGAGAGATGGAGTGAGGCCGATGAGGATCCCGACTTAGGTAAGTTACCTGCAGTTTTCACTGATACTAAAGTGGACCATCTGAAGGAGAAAGAAGATAAAAATACGGGACCCGTTTATATCTGTGTATATGTAAAACATATACCAGGTGTACCAATATATCGTCATCAGTTTAGTGATCAGTGCATAAACTAAAGAATATAGACATTTTATATACTCGAAGTCAGATATGCGAGCTGGTCCTGGACTAGATCCTGGTTTGCAGATAACGGTGACCTCGTAGAACAAATGGCATACACAAAAATACCGCCTCTGTGTTTATCACTGGGTCCGAGTGTTGTCCAATCGGGTATACCGCCCGGGATATTTGCGCTCCACATCAGTACAAAGTTCAAAATGCTAGTCAAATATCACTGACTAGCATTTTGAACTTTGTGTAAAAACGACGATTTTTTTTCGGGATATAGTTGGTTGCAGGACTACTCTCTGTGCCTCGGAGAGCACGATACCGTTAGTCCCGGATGCCTCGAAAACATAATAGAACTTCTTAGTATCTGACTCGGGATGTGAAGATCTTAGTCACTGGTTGCAAATGGGATTTTTGAGTTTGCTGTCCTTCAAATAGAGCCGACCTAAATAGAAGTGGGAAAACGTGAAGCAAGTAAGAGGACAAAGTCAAATCTTCTACAACAAACAGTTGCTGTGTCTTATTCCATCCCCTGTCTGTGCTTTATGTTAGTAATGCGCCGACACTCAATCCATCAGACGCAACAATGGTAACCGACGCCTCCGCCCTCTTACGGGTATCATATGGCCCGACACCTCGTAAGAGCTTGCCTACATTTACTGTACTGGCAGGGACAGCCGCCATTGCTTATTTGGAAGTTTCATTTTTACATACGTAAATAAATTATGGAGTTTGGCTGATGATATTTTACAATTTTATGTGATCGTGCTTTATGGGAGTCCTGTGATATTATGATGCTTATAGATTGGGTTACTCTAAGTTAAAATGCTTTTGGATATTACGTTAGGTAATCAAAGCTCCCAAAAATCTGACTCTCTTAAACATCGGCAGTATACGTCCTGGACCGAAGTTCGAATCCCAAAGGAGGTATTCTCTGGAAAGAATATTTAGTTTGCAGTTTATTTGCTAGATACCTTCAGCCCCTAATCACTTCTATTATGTTACCTGCACGTATAGCGCAGCGCTTAAGACAGTTGCCTCGCCACGTCGTGTCCTGAGTTCGATTCCCGCACAGGACTACTGTTCGTGTGATTTATAAGTAGTTGTTCTAAATCTGAGTGTACTTTATGTCTCTCACTTTCCTCTATTTTTGTAGACTCCTCCGAAGTACTCCGCGACACAGAGATTTATTTTACTTTAGTCCTTTGGATGTGGTCACAATTCAAGGGGCTTATGATCTAGTCTCATATAAATCGTGAATAATCGTGACGTATGAGTAGTAAGTCTGGGAAAAAAATGTTATTGAGATTTTCTAAGCATAAAAAATTCTAGTAACAACCCGGACTCTAAATGAAAATGGTGTTACACCCCCGTATCATAGAGAGCTAGGAAAGGTAAGCTCTATAATACCTATATTTTATACGTAGTCAAGATATCGAAAGACCATTAAAGATAACCACTATCAAAGGTTTATTTTAAACTATATATTTATAATGCGCGCTAGAGACATATGCTTAAGACGTCTTAAAACTTCAATGTCAAGACATGATTAAAGATTAGAAGATATTTTATACTGTAAAATTATTATAGATAAAATATTTCGCAAAACGGCCAAAGTTCTGACTGAATTTCGTTACTCACACGCAAGTAATATATACCTGCACCAGAGCAGATTAATATATATACAGATAGAAGAAGGTAAAGAGAGAAAGTCACATACGCGACGATTTCTACCGGTGATCACCTGACGCAAACTACGTTAAGGAACTTCCTTCCTAAATAATCAAAGTATTTTCATTCTACTTTTACAATTGTATTGTTCGCGACTGTACGCGTTAAAAGTATTCCATCAGTGATATTGACGCGACACCTGAGCGCAACTGTACCAATGAAAAATATACCTAAATGGACAAGTTTTGAATACATTTAGTTCAATTTGCATAGTTAATTAAAGGAATGGTTTTCCGGCAATTAACTTATTTTTATGTATCGTAATATTAGGGAGAAACCTTCAAATGTACTGACTTATAATTATAGTCAATCGCTTCAAGTTTTTAGCATAAATATTTAATAAAATTGGGCTATAAGTAGAGTAAGTTGTTAATTGAGCATATTATGCCTTTCGTACTTCCGTTCATTTATTAATCAAATATTGTAATCATAAAGACTAAAAACTTTATTTAAGTTTACAATAAAATCTAATCAGATACATATATTGTTTAGTTCTGAAAATGACTATGACAAAAAAAACTAATATGTTATTACAGACATCCTCTTTTCATTTCTTGTTTTAAGTAAATTATTTTGTTATTTATGTATTTATAGCGATGGAATTTATTTTTGTATATTTATGGATGGAAATAATGTGCCCGAAAAATATCCAGATATATACTATGTATATAACTACAATGTAATAAAATAATAGTTATATTGGTAATTACGATTGAGTACAATCCAGTATGCCTACACGGAACCTTAATCGGATGGAATCCATAGGATATTCGCTTCTAATTGCTGGAGTGTTAGAGTTCTATACTTATGTATATTCCACGTTAATCGCGCAATTGCTTCGAGCATAGCATCTTACGAGCTTTGCTGTTCGCATTTTTGTGTTTGCATTTTAACTGACTTCTAAAGGGATGAAAGTTCAATATACAATTCTTGCAATCCACTTACGCGTAGCCACAATCTCACTTACTGGTAACCGACGATGTGGTCGAAGGTTTACCGCGGGACCCTTACGAAGCAGCCTTGAATTAAACCCATGTGTAGTATTCAAATATTTATTCAGGGAATTCTTGGATTCTTGGACATTAATAGGGCGAAAACTTAGTAATAATAGCAAAACAAAACAATACAGTATTTATTTTTTTATAATAGCAAGCCAAATGAGCATGCAGGTCACCTGATAATGAGTAATCAGCGCCGCCCATGAACATCCACAAGACTAAAGGGGCGGCACGTACGTTACCGACCTTAAGAAAGGAAAAGGCTCGCTTCTTGAAGGTTGCCATTTCCTACCAGGTCGGAACTATACCCGCAGTTAATTGATTCCATAAAGTGTTAGTGCTACATGTTTAATATGTCTATAAATACGTTATTTGGGATAGCATTCCACAGCTTGGTCATACGTATAAAAGAGAAGCGAGGTCTTATGCTTTGCTTTTAAGTTTTTTGGAACCACGTGTGGGTCGTACTGATATTAAAAGTTAAGTTATACATATAGGAAAAATAGAAAATATATACTATTTCCTATTTTTCCTATATGAATAATTTAATTTTTAGTAGTATAGTTTAGTTAGGTATAGTTAGTATAGTTTATATTCTATTTCATTATAAGTTGTAAAAAGGTCAGATAAATAAAGGATATCTTATTTTATTTTATTGTTAGTCGTATGATTTTTTGCTTTATGTAAGAGGTTACTCATCGATTTCGTCTACAACATGTTTTCTTTTTAGGTATTTCTACAAAATACATATTCAAGAGGCATTCAGTTTGATTCAGTGGCAGCTGACTTTTCATGGATTCCCGGCGACAAAGAAACACAAGTCCTGAAGCAAACCTCAAGGAATAAAGCATAAAAATGCTAAAATTATTCAAATTGTAAACGCTCGCAAAGTTGTGGGCAGAGATGGAATTAGACAGGAAATACTTTAATCAAAATCGCATTTAAATTTTGACATTGGTACAAGACTTTGATGAGATGATTTCGTCGACCGCAAATAAGGCGGCAAACAGGCAGCGACCACAATCGCCCTCCATGAGCCTTAGTTTGCATTTGGCCAAACCCCATCAGGTGCTTATTATCGCTTGTGGGTTTATTCACTAGATGGATGAAGATCCGCCCACCTCCATAGACCGGTGAAGCAGTGACAGACTAGTAAGATAACTGAAAGCATAATGTAAAAAAATTACAAACATTTTATTCAGCAAATGTACAACAAATGCAATGCGTTTAATATATTCCGCATTTCAATAAATAGATGACAGTTTGGCAACAGATGACCCATAAATAGTTGTACGGAGTCTGGATGTAATTATATGTTTGTAAAGTAACCCGTGACACAGGGATTAGATTCCCTAGTGCGGGCGTTGTTTAAAAAAATAATAATAAGATACCGGTTTAGTTCATCAGCTTATTTCTTTGTATTTAATACTCGTAGTATTAGATATATTTTACGACATCATGTCAGAATGGTTCCGTCTATATTGAGGTAAAAATTCAATTTTATTACTATAAAGGACCTTTTGTGTATAGCGACGGTCGCGCACCGGATTCAATGCGTCCAAACCGAGAAGACCAACCTAAACAAACTCAACGGGTATCAACACGGCCCAGTTGAGACGGTCCACTATAGAACATGGTAGAACAACTCCATATCATAAATCGTTTTAGCTTAGGTCGTTACTGACGCAGTTTAATTTTTTTTTATAGTTTCAGAGTGGAACTTTAGTTTTTTGCTTGAATTAAGTTTGGATTTGTTTTTTTTGATACTACAAAATGTCAATTCAAAAAAATTTGACTTCAGGTCTGTTCGCTTCAAAATTTTAAAATGGATTTCCTGGAAAAAATTGCGGTAATGGATATTTCTAAAGACCCATTGTATGTAGATTTTAAAACAATTATAATGTTGTATGTTTTATTATTAAATTTCTTTAAAAAAAACTTAACAGTAAGTGAGGGGAAAACATACAGTTTTTTAACTTCATCGAGACTTTTGTCAGTTACCGATGCCTCCCGATGCTTTACATTTGATGTTTTTTTGTAGCCTAGATATTCATAAATAAAATTAAAATAGAATCCATACGTTTACACGAGAGAGGAAAAATGTGAGAAAGAGTATGATTGACTTCGTGATTGTAGATGAAAGACTGAGAAAGAATGTTCTAGACACAAGAGTCTATCGTGGGACCGCAATCCATACAGACCACTTTCTGGTAATGATCCGAATAAGTGGTCTATTCAAAGGATGGCGCCACCGAAACCCTGAGACTAAAAGTGTACTAGAGAGAATAAAAGTAGAGGAACTGCAAGAGGAAGAAGTGGCAGATGAGTACAAAAGTAAGTTGGTTGAGAAGTTTGAGGGATCTGAAGACATAAGAGAAGTAGAAGAGCTATGGAAGGTAGTCAAAGAAGGTGTGGTGAGTGTAGCTGGTGAAGTATGTGGTGTAATAAAGAGAAGAAGAGGAAGAAAGATGAAGAATATTTGGTGGGATAAAAGTGTACAAAAAGTTGTATGTGAAAAGAAGAAAGCGTGGTTAGACTGGCTAGCCACCAGAGCAAACGAACGAATGCATAAGGCGACGAATGAGGACATAGAAAGGGCCTGGAAAGATTATAGGAAAATGAAAGGAATTGTAAAGGATGTGGTGAACGAAAAGAAAAATGAACAAAAGGATAATTTTGATAGAAGGTTGTCTAAGGATTTCCAGACGAACATTAAGTTTTTCTGGAAATCCGTTAGATCAGTAAGAGGCATAACTCAAACCTCAGAACTGAAATCCATACGAGACCAAGATGGAAATATAGTGAAAGGGGAAGAATGCATGTTAAAACGTTGGGAGGAGTATTTTGAATGTTTGTATGAAAGAGGTGTAACAGAGAGTGAATGTAGTTCACTAAGTATAGGCAAGAACAAATGTAAAGATGACATTGGTATGGATGAGATTGTGAAAGCTATTAAGGGTATAAAATCAGGTAAGTCACCAGGGTATGACAGGATAACTTCCGAGATGCTGAAGGCTGGACATGGCGTCATAGTGAGTCAGCTGTGCAGCCTTTTCAATTTATGATATACCACCGGCCAAGTGCCAAGTGATTGGTGCAAGGCTGTCATCGTACCTCTTTACAAAGGGAAAGGCTCACGGCAAGACTGTAAAAACTATAGGGGCATTAGTCTGCTCAGCATCGTTGGTAAGTTGTATGCAAAATTATTGGTTGAAAGAGTTGTGAAAGAAACCGATGCGAAAATATGGGATGCACAGGCGGGTTTTCGGAAAGGAATGGGATGCACGGATCAGGTCTTTTCTCTGCGAAGCATAGTAGAGAAGTTTTTGGGCAAAAACCAAAAGGTTTACTGTGCCTTCGTAGACTTAGAAAAGGCCTACGATAGAGTGTTGAACGACAACCTTGTTTAAGCACTGAAATCTCTTTATAGAGATTCCAGAGCTTGCGTGAGGATTAACGGGTCATAAACCGAGTGATTTAGCATCCAAAAGGGTGTTAGACAGGGATGTGTAGCGTCACCGTGGTTGTTTAACCTATTCATGGATAGCTGTTTAAAAGATTTGAAAGAAAGTGAATGCGGTGTAAGGATGAATGAGTTACTCATCAAATGTCTGCTTTACGCTGATGATCAAGTTTTACTTGCATCATCGGCGGACGAGTTGCAGGTGATGGTAACAAGTATGCATGAATCTTTTGAAAGGAAAGGGATGAAAATGAATGTAGGTAAGACGAAAGTAATGGTATTTGAGAGGGATGAATACACGACAGCGTGTGATATTGTGATTGGAGGAGAGAAAGTCGAACAGGTGAATGAGTTTGTATATTTGGGAACTTTGTTTACGAGAGATGGGAAATATGAAAAAGATATTGTTAGAAGAGTAAATGCGGGGAACAGAGTGAATAGGGCACTACACGCCTTTATGAGTAGCCGGCAAGTATCAAAGAAGGCTCGACTAGCCGTGCACGATGGAGTGTTAGTGCCAACTTTAATGTATGGAAGTGAAAGTTGGGTATGGCAGAAAAAGAATGAAAGTAAAATAAATGCTGTGGAAATGAGAGCTCTGAGAAGTATGTGTGGTGTGACTTTGAGAGACAGAATTCGAAATACTGATGTAAGAGAGCGTTGTGGTGTGAAAGAGGATGTAGTCACAAAGATTGAAAAAGGCATGCTGAGATGGTTTGGCCATTTAGAAAGGATGAATGAAAGAAGATTGACAAAAGAAGTATACCTGGCCTGTGTGAATGGGACAACCGGAAGGGGAAGACCACGTCGAACATTCTCTGACCAAATTGGAGATGTTCTCAAGAAAGGGCAGGTCAGAAGTACCCTAAACCGGCGAGCATGTATGAAGAATATCATCATCATCATCATCATCATTACAGCTTAATACGTCCACTGCTGGACAAGCCTCCCTCAAGAATCGTCTTGGGGGGATATTCCATAATCGCCACGCTTGGCAGGCGGGTTGGCGATCGCAGTAAGATGGTCATAGTAATCAGAAGGAAGCTGCTGCCCATCCTCTGGTAGATATTCCCTCAGGTCGACTTCTACGCCCCCCACGGGATGAGATGGGGTGATGATATTCTGATTCTGATATTTGTCACCGTCACCACACAGCAGAATGAAGAATATAATGACAGTAATCGAGGCAAAAGAAGTATGCAAAGATCGTGACAAATGAAAATCCGTTGTCTCTGCCTACCCCTCTGGGAAACAGGCGTGAGTCTATGTAAAATTATAAAAATTAGCTGCGGATACGTGCGGTTTCAGAAGTTATCGTGAAAAGTATGACAAAAGTCAGGGAACAGGAAAGGTGTCGTATCGTTTACGGTTGCTAATGTAAATAGTTCCATTAATTAGTTTGTAGTATATTTTATTTAAATATTAATTATTTAATGATAATAGGGTGTACTAGTTACAGTTTGCACTCAGTTTGCGGTTACAACTTCAATCAACAAAATGCACACTACCCTTATTTATCAAATAATGTATAAAGAGTGGATTCACTTAATATCGCTATTACAAGTTCGTAATAAAACTAAAAAGACGTCTGTTTTAATTCGATATGGAAATGATATTACATATTTCATACAACCTCTTTTTTAAAAATGGTCAGCCACGAGTGAAGAAAAGAAACGACAAAAACTAGAAAAGAAAACTCTAGTTCAACAACGTTTTCGTGACGAGCTAGAATTGATCATTGACAAACTACGACAAGTAAGTGGTAATACCAATGACGGTAATACTGCTAGAAGATTTTTTACAATGCAGAATGTTCTGCTGAAATCACAGGACTGATTAAGGATGTAATTAAACGGCGTTACATAATTTTACAAGCGCTTTTATCTGGCATAGTGGTAAATGTTGAAAAGTTTAGCAATTATGCCATGGAAACTGTCAGAATCTATGTGAACAATAATGATCAGGTACTACATGCCATCTTTAGTACATAAAATTTTAATTCGTAGTGAAAGTATCATTAAAGAGTGAAGTGATGGTGTTTCAGGCGGGTAATAAATCATACTCCAAAATCCCTTATTTGTATCTTGGTGGTGCCTGCCTAAACAAAGTAGATCGTTTTAAATATCTGGGTCACTGGGTTTCGGAAGATCTGAGTGACAATTTGGATGTAGAACGAGAACACAGAGCGCTTTCTGTGCGCTGTAATATGCTGGCTCGCAGGTTTGCATGGGGTACGGAACAGGTCAAAGTAACTTTGTTTAAAGCTTTTTACACATGCAGCCTGTGGACGAAGTACACCCAGCGCTCATATAGCGCTCTGCGAGTCCAGTATAACAACGCATTCAGGGTGATGTTCGGACTGCCGCGCTATTGCAGTGCCTCTGCCATGTTTGCAGAAAAGAGCGTAGATGGGTTTCATGCCATCATAAGGAAACGATGTGCCTCCATGATGCAACGCTTGCGATCCAATTCGAATAGCATCCTGAGTGTGTTGGGTGGTCGCTGGGACTCGCCTATGTTCCGGCACTGGACATCCCTACACTCTACAGGTGGTCGTGTTCTGGGCTTGGTTTAAGCTTGTGCCCTCCACCCATATTATACTTAAATTATTATTACTAACACTAGTTATTAAGATGTATTACTAACAAATAATATGGACTGTGTCTGAATTAAATGATTTATTATTATTATTATTAAGCATTTTGCTGTGCTTCCTATTGGTCAACTTTCCCGCAATAGGGATTATAAAAGATTTCGACTACAACATTAAGCGAGTGTACATTATGTTTCATTTAATTATGTAACAGAATTACATGTAATTTTTATAAGTAGTATTAATAATATTACTTAGAAATTACGTAACTTTAAATGTTTTACGAGATAAGTATTTGTAAACATAATTTTACTTATTTAAATACTGAAGAGCTATATTACTCTTGTTTTACAATAAACTAATGTAATTGTACATTTTAATTCACAATATAAATAGTGTTGTCCTCAAGGAAATAAATAAAGACCATTTGTAAAAGTTTTTATTTTATAATAATTTGTTAAGCAACCTATAGTTTAATACTAAAAAATACATTTTTATTTTTAATTACTTTTCTAATATTGTAAACTTGACATTTGACCATTAATGTATAATTATTGGGTTGTATATACTATGGAGATACTACGTGCCAAATTTCAGCTATTTACTTCAATCAACAAAAAAGTTACAGATTTTTGAGACGATAGGCACGGTTCTGTCCCATAGTGCGGTCCGGCGAAACATACACAAGTAGGCATGTACACAGGATTTGGTACACTTAAAGCAAATTTTTAGTAGACGAACATAATATCTCTGAAATGAAACATAGTGGGTGAATACTAGCTAAGAAGTGGCAATTAGCAGACATCGGAATTGTCCCATCAACCGAAATGAAATCACGTTAGTGGAGCGCTCCTAATTACAAATACCTCCCTGTAGTTTGTATGGAATTCTTAAGAGGCCGGCAGCTATCAGCCACTTTTTGTTAGTAATTCCAACTGAATATTTGCCACTTGGACTCGCAATGTTCAGAATTATTGCAATTTATTCTTTCTTTTTCCGTTACAATGTACTCTCCAGTGAAGCTTTAGGCAACTTTTTGTAACGCAAAAAGGCCATGACGTATTTCTTTCGCAACTTTTAAGTGTGAGATTGGCAGACAGAAACAACTGTGAGTAATATGATGTATTTTTGTAGCATAATGTAATCAATAATTTTTAAACAACTGCTTAAAAAGGCATTATGAAGTTATGTTTTTATTCTGTTTTTCAGTATTTGTTGTCCTAGCGGCAACAGTGAAAATCTAAACTGTCTAACTATCATAGTTTATGAGATACAGCCTGGTGACAGACGGACAGACACACAGCGGTATCTTAGTAATAGGGTCCCGTTTTACCCTTTGGGTACGGAACCCTATAAAAGGTAGAAGCTGGTGATTGGTTTGGTGTCTTGATACATGATGTTTTATAGTATTTTTATTAAACGTCATAGAAAAACAACATCAAGGCACCCCTAATCAGTAACTTCTACTAGACCTAGTAATAGGTGAAGTTACCGCAAAAGTGGTTATATTTCTAAGCTTCTCCGTGCATCGGAGGGCACGTTAAGCCGTCGTTTCCAGTAGTAGTCAAAAATGTTGAAATGTACACTTCGTTCATTTGAACTTTCTGACATCATTTAAAGTAAGAATTCATAATTTAATACCTATCTATACAAATAAATAAAATTGGGGTGTCTGTTTGTAATATTGAAATAACCGGTTTTTACTATATAAATATATATACGGTACATACACCAAAATAACATTTTTCACAATTTTTGTCTGTCTGTTTGTTCCGGCTAATCTCTGAAATGGCTGTACCGATTTTGACGGGACCTTTATTGGCAGGTAGCTGATGTAATAAGGAGTAACTTAGGCTACTTTTATTTTAGAAAACGTCTTTTATTTTACTAAAAAACGAAATAAACTAATTCACACGCGGACGAAGTCGCGGGCACAGCTAGTATACAATACAAATTACACCCAAACAAATAACAAGTATTCGTTTTCATTACAAATAGTCCTTGGTGGGGATCGAACCCACGACCTCTGGATAAGCAATCAGGGCCAGTAACCACTAGACAGATAGCCCAGTCATTGAGAAACCTTATAATCACTTAATTCATGATAATTAAGTTCAAAGATAAATATAGAAAGTAATTACTAAGCCAGGAACACACCACAGCTCATCAAAGAGGAACGGATCCAATATAATTTTATTTTTAATTACTTCAGAACTCTGGAACTTGACCAATTAGAGTTATGAAGAAATAAAAGAAGACACCGCTTTTAATTATGGTGGATGATGAGTCACTTGTTTGGTCTAAAGGTTGTTTATTACATGGATAAATTAAAAGGGATTTTTGTTTCAGCTCAGTTGGCTTTTTTCTGATAAGATAAGATAAGATATTTTATTTGTCCAAACATGAGTATACACACAATTTGCATGCAAGATAGTAGTAAACTTAAGATTTAACAGTCATGTTTGCCATATCCACATGGCGTAAATAAATTATTATATACTAATAAAAAAAAAATTAAAAGTCAGAAAAGAAAATGTCGCTAAAATAAATTAAATACAAAATTAAAAAATAGTACTTTTTGACTTATGTAGTGCAATTAGAGACTTACTTTTAAATATTCGTTAATGTCATAAAATGCTTTATCTATTAAAACAATTCTAATGGAAAAATTCTGGATTTCTATTGAGGAAGGCTCAAAGTCCAATGGTCTCTATCGGTGTTTCCTTATGAATACTATTATAAATTGTTTTGCATTTATATATCTATGTTCCCTTGGGGGTGGAAAGAGTGGCACACTGGAGCCCAGAAGCTCGGAATTTCGTCAAGGACTTGCCCGAGTGCTTTATCGAGTCGTCAGGAGATCAGAGAGGTGGTTTCTTTTCTCGCCATACAACGAGGTAATGTTGCCATCTTTCTACTTCTGAGCTAGCAAGGTGTTTCAGTGTGAACTGTAGTATTTAATTGAGAGAAAGAGCCCAGATTGATACTTACGTATCTACGTGCTCCGTGTTAGATCCTATCCTTAGATGCCGTCATTTAAACAAACCTTCTTCATAACAACCCAGTGACTTAAAACCGGTACATTTTTTTAAACATAATTAAATACTATCTCAGCCAAATAGCTTTTAAATTATAATTTACCAAAACCACATCAAACATCGGCCATGATAACAAAAACTGAAAGATACATGAAACTAAAATATTTCTCTTTTTCAAACATTTAAAATTACATATTTAATTCTGAAAATTATATACCACCAACAGGATTTGACACTGTTTTTTTGGGTAAAGCACCGTATGTTTTATCACATAACAACAGTGAAACAAAAATATAATTAAATAATGATTATAAAATGGTAATATGATTTACTGTAGCTTGATTGGCAAAACACTGTAGGTTCAAATCATATCGAAGGCCGACATTTTGATTCCCGAATTAAATTCCTCTTTTAAGGGTTAAAAGAAGCACTCAAACCCAAATGATTAATTCAATAAATAATCCAATGTACCCGGAGACTGCATTAAAAGCCTTCTGAATCCTTTCCCTCGACGTAATCCAAACATATTTTTACGTTAGCGGGTGATGAAAACAAACAGCCCGATACGACGCCGTCACGACGGGGCGACTACGACACGACGAAAATATATCACGAGGATACGTCAATTTGTCGTCATTACTTTACCTTTTATGTAGTCGTTAAGCTTATGGGATGGGTCAACATATTTTAATAGTTTTAGTGTTTTACTAGCTGTACTAGCTAAATTTTATAAATTATCACAGCTCCTCTCCCGTAGGTGATGGCGTGATAATATATAGCCTATATGTTACCCGTCATAGTAATATTCATGCAAAATTTGAAGTAAAGCCATGCAGTACTTTTTGAGTTTAGCCCGGACATACATACAGACAAACAGACACACAGACTTCTAATAACTATATTTTTGGCTTCGATATCGATTGTAGATGACGCCCCAAGTTTCCTTTTTAAAAAATATTCAAAGTACAGTTTTGACTTTCCTACGATTTTATTATATGTATATAGATAATGAATCTATTTATTTTATATTGCCTGCCTCATTGGTCTAGCGGGTCTAGCGGGCCTAGCGGGGTCTAGCTATTTTGGGACATTTCTGCAAAAAAGAAAATTTCTCAATATCAGCTCGAAGTCTGGGAGTTGGCGTTATTATACCACCGTGACTCGGAGAGGACGTTAAGCCGTCGGTCTAATGTTCATAACCCCGAGACTAAACTACAAATTCATCAAATCAAAAAAATATTAGCATTTGATCAAAAGCTCTACGTAACCTTTAAGTTATACTGCATACCTATTATTAAGGTAACATCAACGCCAAATCAGTAGATTCAGTTGCACCACAAAAACAGATCTTGCTGCTTTCGTAATAAAGATGGTGCCATGGTCAAAGTGTGTCCACCGACGTGTCGACGACTGTGCAAACACAAGGTGTCATGGCGGCGTTGTGTCATGCGCTCCAATCCTCAGTGGAAATCATCTGTCGCGTCGCATGAGCGATCACTGATGAACAAATCGTGGCCGTAATTAAAGTTTAGATTGATTGATGGCGAGAACTAGTTAATGAGATCGGGAGATATGTTACTTATTGATAGGCTGTCGTTGGTTACGTCATAGCTAGCTATAGCAAATTTAATGGTTTTAGGTGTTTGGGTTGCAAAATAAAACCATCAAAATAAGTTTAATAGCAACTTAATTCATAAACTATTTATCCCGACACAAATTTTGAATGCACTGTAGCGATTAAATTTAGACGGTCACCATAGCCTAGTTGGTAGTGCTCCTACCTACGAAGCTGGTGGTCCTGGGTTCGAATCCCAGTAAGTGCAAATATTTGTGTGATGAGCACGAATGTTTGTTTCTGAGTCATGGATGTTTTCTATGTATATAAGTATTTATCTATCTATATAAGTATGTATATCGTCGCCTGGTACCCATAGTACAAGCTTTGCTTAGTTTGGGGCTAGGATGATCTGTGTGACATTGTCCCTATATATTATTATTATTATTATTAATTGAGGTTCGATTCCTGCGCAGTACAACTTGTAATGTGGCCAATAAGTATTCTTTCTAAGTTTAGATGTGCTTTATATCCATATGTTTCTAACTAATTGTTTGACTGCACTGTACCTGTGGCGCAGCGGCTAAGATAGTCGCCTCGCCGCTTCGGGTCGCGGGTTCCCATTCCCGCGCCGGATAACTATTTGTGTGACCCATAAATAGTTGTTCTGAGTCTGGATGTAATTTTTGTCCGAATATTATATGTTTGTAAAGTACCTCGCCACACAGGTATTATATTCCCTAGTAAGGGCGTTGTCATTAAAAAAAAACAAGAAATGGCGGTCATTATTTATAACATTAAAAAAAATTGTATGTACGTCTCCTGTTCACTTTGAATATGGAATAAGTTACTGAATTTTGTGTTATAACTTTTCTGGTAGCATATCTTATATTTAAACAAGCAGTTACCCGGAGCACTGGCAGGAACAATGGTTACGGACAAATTATGTAAATTGGGTATTAAGAGAGTTGGAGCGATTCCGTTCTTACAAAAGTGCTGGTCTAATGTGCCACTCGCGGCGGAAAAGTGTGGTTTCTTTCATTGCATAGTGTTCCTACTGTGTGAGCTCATAATCAGAAACATTACATCAGTACATCAGGTTTCTTAATATTAGTAGGAAGTATGATACATTACATTTACGTAATAAAAGCGTTATCAATCGCAAAAATTAGATTCTTTATTCAAATCCCTGATCGGGCCATAAAAATCTACTAATATTATAAATGCAAAAGCTTGTGAGTATGGATGGATGTATGGATGTTTGTTACTCTTTCACGCAAAAACTACCGAACGGATTTTGATGAAACTTTGTAGTAATATAGCTTATTATATATCCGAATAACACGTAGGCTATAGTTTATTAAGTTTAACGCGGGTAAAACCGCCGAGCACAGCTAGTATTACTATAATTTTTCTGGCAAGGAACACAGTAGCATCTTAAAATCTAAAAATTGGCTGTATTATATCCTCGTAATCGGCGAGCACGTAAAACTTTCGGACCTGGCATTGCCCCGGTCGTGTTTAGATAACATCAAATCGGATTATGGGAGCAACGAAAATAAAGATTGCTTTCTACACTCAATTCTGCACGGTAATATCCTGCATAGTTTGATAGTCAACAATAATTATATTTAATATATTGGCTATTATAGGAGCACTATTATTATTGTTGAGTAAGTATAAGAAAACCATAGCAAAGATAAAATATATAAGCCAATGATTAATGAATAGATGAGTAGTTAATGATTAACTACTATGGGCAAATGTAAGTATATTGCTTATTATACGCCTTTTTGCTCTAGTATTCCACATTTTTATGTTTTTGATACATTCGTTGGTCAGAAAACTATTAGTGCGCAATTACTATCACAATAATTACACGTCGAAAACAGAGCATGTAACAATAATAACAAACTATTATCACGAACTACTAAGAACATTGAAGAAGAAATCAACATCATAATAGAAAAGCTTTCCACAGCCTAGTATTTAGGTTACTAAATAATTTAAAAACTTACCCGTAAGTTTTTAAATTATTCTAATCTAATAGTTTTATATATAGCTCATGGGAAGCGTGATGTGAAGTTGGCACAAGTTCCATGATTTTAGTTTAGTCAAAAAGTGATCAAGGCGCCTAAAGAAATTTTCACTTCATAGATATTTATTTCCAGAGAAATCCCAAAAAAATATTTGGCACGACCTAGGATTGGAACACTGGAGTTCACTATTAACGCTTGAACCTCGTTGCTCGGTATCAATAAAAGTTTATATTTGGCCTACGAAAATATGACCATGTTTCTCATTATCGCACTAAACTCAAGTCGCTTCCGATCCGCCTTCGCCGTAATACTCATATTTTAACTCTTCTCCATAACATATTGTTCAATCCCTCTTCACCAAATAAAAGAACGTTTTGAGTTCTTACATGAATCACACTCTAGATGTTTACGGTCTTTGGAGAACTTAAATCTAAAAACACCTACACAGGTAACTAACTTTTATTCAAAATCCGTTACTGCGCAAGGTGTTCGCCTCTGGAATGAATTACTATTAACTACAAGACGTGCGCAATACTTAGCGACTATTAAAGTAGAGGTGAAGAAGATTTCCTATGCTGAGGTCCATATCTTTCCAAATAAGTTTCCTAAACTAGTGTTTATTTATTTATTTATTGTTTGGAAAACCAACAGCTATACATAAAAATATTACTGCCATAATAGGAAACATAAAGCCAATTACAGGTTTTCACGGATAGCGACTGATACACACATACAATGCTTCCGATTTTACTCTTAAACAGAGTAGCTGAAGACATATTATTATCTTAAAAGTTATTGGAAAAAATTAAGGTTCAGTTGCCTGCGTGCCACCTCGCTCTTGGTATTAAATGGGTCAAAATCAAACTTTTTACATAATTTATTAAAATCCTTGCTCGCTCGTACTATATATGAATTTTGCCTATAATTAGTCGACGACAATGGAATAGATATAGGTGTATTAAATATAGACGATCTTTGGGGAACGTTAAAGTGCAGTTTCTGTAAAATATGGGGACAGTCAATCTCATTAGATAACAGCTTTAATAAAAACGTGCAATCAGCCAAACGCCTTCGATTTATTAGAGGTTGAAAGTGGAACTTCTTACATAGGTCTAAGTAATTCGTAGAACTGTAAGGGATTTTGAGACGATAACAAAGGAACTTCATAAAACGTTTTTGAATATTTTCAAGGCGATCAATATATTTATTGTAACAGGGATTCCATATTTGTGAGGCATATTCCAGATGACTTCTTACGAAAGTGCAATAAAGTATTTTAAATGTTTTAGCTTTTTTAAAGCACCTAGATATCCTCATTACAAATCCCAATGCTCTTGATGCTTTGGCGATAGTTTCCTCGATGTGTATGTCAAACTGTAGCTTCGAATCATGATATACACCAAGGTCACGTACACCGTCGCATCTTGGTAATACTTGGCCCTTAAGTTGGTACGATGTTGACAGTGGGAAGCGTTTCCTGCTAAAAGTGAGTACTGAGCATTTGGATGGGTTAAGGTCTAACTTATTTACTTGACAGTACTTGTCAAGCCGCGTCAGATCGGATTGAAGATCCACTACATCCTTTGGCGACGATATAATAGAATAAATCTTCATATCGTCAGCAAAACAGAGTAGATTAGAACTTTGAAGGCAAGAGTCGATGTCGTTTACATATAATATAAATAATAAGGGTCCCATTAAGGACCCCTGGGGTACACCACTAGGAATCAAAACCCAACTTGAGACATAATTAATGACAACAACCGCCTGAGTTCTATTTTCTAGGTAAGAAGAAAACCATCGGAGAAGATCTCAATTTATGCCATTTGTCAATAATTTCATTTTTAGGATGTTGTGATCTATCCTGTCAAAACATTTACTGTAGTCCGTGTAAACGACATCGACTTGTGCTCCACCATCCATTTCTTTCGTGACATAATCGTTAAGTAAAATGAGATTCGTAAGTGTGGACCTACCCTTTAAGAAGCCGTGTTGTGAAGGACTAAAAGTATTTTAAGCGTTGCGTAAACTTGATCGTAGACAATTCTTTCGAAAATTTTAGCAAGTATACATAGTTTGGAGATAGGCCTATAGTTGCCTATCTCATTTCTTGAGCCCTTCTTGTGAACGGGAGTTACATATGCTGACTTCCATACGTGAGGTACAGTGAATGTAGCGAGAGACTTCTCGAATAAGAGGCTTACCGGTAGCGCGATTGTTTCTGCACATCCTATGAGAAACTTTGGTGATAAGTGATCCGGACCAGCGGATTTACATGGATCAAGATTAGTAAGCAGTTTTCTCACACATTTAATGTCAATTTCAATTGAGTTTATATTGGACGAAACAATTAGTATTGATTGGGAAAAGCAAAGGCTTGAGTTTGGACATGTATTTATGTTGTTGTTATTAGGGTTTAGAAAAGAAGAGTAAAACTGTAAAGAGAATGCATCACAGATAGCCTCGGCAGAGGAAACCGTCGCATCACCATACTTAAGTTGACTGGGAATTGAGTTAGATTTCGACCGTTGCTTAACAAAACTCCAAAAGTACTTAGGGTTTTTCTCTATGGAAGCTTCAGTAGTTGCCAAATAATTACAGTAACACTCTGCTTCTAATTTTTTTGCCCTATCGCGCAGAAGTTTAAACTTGACCTCATCAGTGAGCCTGCCGTATACCCTAAATTTATGTAGGTACTTAAATTTCTCTTTTATCAATCGTTTAAGAGCCGGGGAGTACCAGATTGGGTATGAGTTATGGCATAATTCTTTAGATGGGACGTATTTCTCCCGAATGTTAGCTATAGTGTCGTAAAAATAAGTTACACATTCCTCGAGCGATGAGTTCATGAAGATATTACTCCAGTCTATAACGGATATATCTCTATTAATCGAATTAAAGTCCGCTTTATCATAAAAATACCGAATGTGCGGCGCAGGGGTTAAATAAGTATATTCAGCAAAGAAAACGTCGATTATAAGTGCCGGGTGATGTTTGTCAATGTTAATGTAATAATAGTATCTATGTCGTTATCATTTTCGTTTATTTATTTATTGTTTCTTAGTTACGCAATTACTGCTACAGTTTACGTTAGGTTTACAGGAATCAGTTGTTAATTACATAGGTATTCTTAATACAAATATTTATTATTATATATATTATAGGGAAATTAATATATTTATTTATTTATGTATGTATTTTTATATCTGTTGACTTTTGTTAGTTAGGTTAAGGTAAATTTATTCAAACACCTTCACTACCCAGTTTATTTTTGGATCCTTGGATTATATTTCCGTTTAAGGTTGTCTGGAAGAAATCGCAGCAGCGATAAGACCGTCCATTGTACTTTAATAACTTTATGTTAAATTATTATGTTATGTATTGGTGTACATAAAGAGTATTTTACTTTACTTTACTTCATATAGATGTGTTTTAATTTTCTGCTTATTTCTTCAAGGTTCCCTAAATCCTTAAGATGGCAAATCATTTTCTACCAATGAAAGCCCTAGTTACAATCCTCGCGCCCCAAACGTGACATGTCAAAAATGTACACTCGGCGACAAAATTGCAAGTCAGTTATAATTTTAATAATTTCCGGACAACCGACGTCATTTCGTGTCAACAAGGGACCAGGGGAGAGACCCCTGTAATTGTGACGTCATTTCTTATATGCTGTCAAATGGGATGTTACAAATAAGAAGGAATTATGATTTAATTTATTTTAAGAGTAATACTTATCTAATTGCAGGCAAACTAAAGTCACCGACATAGCCCAAAGAATTACATAACTGAAGTTGCAGTGGGCGGGGCACATAGCTCGTAAAACCGACGGCCGTTGGGGCAAAAAGGTTCTCGAGTGGCGACCACAAACCGGAAGACGCAGCGTGGGCCCCCCACAAGATGGACCGATGATCTTGTGTGGGTCGCTGGAATCCGCTGGATGCGAATAGCGCAAGACCGGCAATTGTGGAGATCTTTGGGGGAGGCCTTTGTCCAGCAGTGGACGTCTTTCGGCTGATATGACGATGATGATGACTTATTTATCTTATGGGCATAGTTTACCCTAGTGTCAGAGTTGTTCAAGTCGCCCATTACGGCCGTGGTTTATTATCTCTCGCGTCTCCTTGCTTCGGAGAGCACGTTAATCTGCCAGTGACGTTTGTAGCTTACTGGGCAGCTTGATCAACTCTGTCTTACCCTAGGGTAACCACTGCTTATTCGATACAGACAAAGTAATGGTCAGTTATGGACTTACCGATATTGAAATTATGATATAATTATATTATATCCAATTTTACACATACCATTTCTTGGAAATATGTTTGTGTTCAACCAAAATACTACGCTGGACGCACCCCGGTCTTATGATACGATATTATAGATACTTATTGCTAAGAATTTATTAAATATACTTGAAAAGTATAGCACGTGTCTACGCACAATGTTCGAATGATTAAAACAAGGTTTGCAAGACTTTGTACAACTTTATTCTAGTTTATAAAGTTTAAAAGCTTGAGAAATTCGTAAAATGTATACAATTTATCATTTTATATACTAATAATGTAAAAAATTCCAATTATAATTTGTCCATAGTAGGTATAAATAAGATTCGTAAGTTAATTTGTTGACATATTTATATGTAAGCCATAAAAACATAAACCGATAATACATGCTCACGCTTGACACAAGAAACTCAATATTTGTACTTAAAACAAAATACATCAAAATTTAGATATTGAAGTTAATTTTCACAGCTCACAATATCAATGTCACCATAAAAAATCACTCAAATAATAGCTTGAAAAACTTCTGACACATCGCGCAGTTAAATTTAAAACTACTATCATAATGTAGTGTCGCAGAATCAGGGGAGGTCAACCTTTAGTGGATTACGATGAGCTACAGGGGTGTCCGTCCGTGTTGTGCACGCGGCGCACATGCCTACCGATTTGAGGGGCTCGTAATGAAGGGTGACACCCCTAAGGGCTGTAGTCCGCGAAACTGATAGAGCGATAAATTTGAAGTAAAATAAATTGACATAATTTGTTAAGTGTGAGACGAATAGTAAGTGAGGAAGAGGTGGCATCATTAAAATAAAAATGGATGAGAATAAAATAAAGTCAATATTATTCTTGTACACATTTACTTTAATTTGTATTCTTTTACTAAACCAATCTTTTACTGGAGTACTTTATAAAGGACAGATGACTAGCAGAAATGCTGTAGCTGTGTCTTATTAAATATATGTGAACCATACTATGACAACACGTTACAAATCAATAAATAACTAGTGATACCCGCTCTGTATGGAATCAAAGATAAATATAGATTCTATTTTTTTTCACTCATCCTAAACTCCTGGCGACCGAAAGCTAGATAAGAGAGAGACACATATATTGAAAAAAACCCTTCTTTATTAAATATCATGTTTTAAAAAGATTAACGATTTCTTTCAATCTTTTAATCAGGAAACGTAAGCTTTTCGGTGTAAGTCTTATCGGTCTACAAAGCCAAACTATGACCAGGGTTATGACCAGTTTGGTCAGTTTACTGAGAAAGAAAGATTAATGCCAGTAGGTTCGTCCAGGATTTTGAAGCGTCAGCAGAGTAGAAAAAATGTTTAATGTCTCAGACTCTTCAGTCATCGAATATCCATAGTCAAGCTTTAAAGAAATTTGCTTATCTATATTGATTATAGCAGTAGCCACTTGTCTTCTCATAGCCACATAGTCAATAAAATTACTGTGTTCAAATAACACAAAAAAAATAATACAAAAAATCACAAGTGACGGTTAATCGATATGTTTGTGTGAGAAGTCACATCTCTGTCCTGTATGAAATTTAAAACAGTTTGCGTTTTATATACTGAAACTGTTTTAATTTATTTGTAGATTAATGACCCGCCGGGTAGTTAGATAGAAAGATTTATAAGAACTTTATTTCGACAAATAGAAGATAACAACAATACCTTACACTAAAATGTAATTATTTTTCCGTAAGCCGTGTTTTGTTTAAGTAATTTTAATAAAAAGTGGTTATTGTAACTATTACTATAATAGTAATATTATATTATAATCTCATTGATTTTAAGGTAACTTTGCCTTTGCGGCATAATACGGTTACATTATTTATTTTTATGACATGCAGCTTATTTTACTTGGCTTTTTATATGTAGTGTATTACTTTTTAGTTTACAAACAATCAAACAACGATCTAAAAATCAAAGCCTAATCTTAGTTTAGATTTTTATTTTATTTCCTAGCATATAGTATTTATGCTTCTCTTTGTGTATTAAAAACGTTGATAGATTAGAAGAACAGCAAAAGAAGACTCACCGTTATCCGCGTCGCGTATCGCGCAGTGGACGGTTCCCTTATGCAATCTGCAACAAGAGTGCAATTTGTTAGAACAGTATCGCGCATGACTGTACTCGTTATTTCACAATTAAGTTATGTGACTGGATGCTGTCATTATTTCTCATAAATATCCCACTATGCCATTTATTGTAAAATAAAATAAATAAATAAATAAAATAAAAAAACGTTTTTATTCTCGTAGACTTTAAAAAGCGCTTGTAAATGTAATTATTTCTAGGTACATATAGATATTTAGGTACACGGATTGTAGGAAATAATTTACAATAAGATTTATTTTATAACAGTAACGATATTTAACTAACTTAAATTAAGTTATTGTCAAGGATCATGTGTAGGTTTAATTATCAAAATTTTAAATTTTAACTATATTTTTACTACATATTGTCGAATGGTTCTGTCTTTATTAAGGTACGAATTAAATGTTATTATTATTATAAATATATAATAATATAATATATTAATATAAATATATAATAATATAATATATTAATATAAATATATAATAATATATTTGCCAAAGTAAATTGCCTACTCCCTTACTATACACAGTTGTTCCGTAGCTCATAGTTTTTGGAAATCTAATCTTATCGTCGCAATATTCCTTAAATTTCTACGAATAAATTGTACCTATGCAAAGGTCCACTGAGATAGACTGACACTAGACAATAATCTTACAGAAACTGCACTTTAAAAGTCCCACAAATATCGCCAATATTTAATACCACCTATATCATATATATTGACAATAACTTAATACAAGCTTGCTAAATATCACTACCATTATAAAATAAATTGTATAAATGTTTTAACATTCCGTGTACCTAAATATCTGTAATAAGTAACTAGAAATAATAACTGTATTACTACAAACATGTTCTGACTATTTACAAGCGCTTTTTTAAAGTCTACGTGACTAAAAACCTTTTTATTTTATTTTATCTATGCAATTTTGGTTGACCAATTCGTGGCGAATTAATATACCTTTTAATACCAAATACATGGTGGCATGCGGACACCGGAACCTTAATTTTTTCATATACTGCCTCCGACTATTTTGAATGAGTAAGTAGGTAAAAATATTCTCGGACGCATTATTATTATTTATATGTTTCCTTCTCTAGGAGTGATCATCATCATCATGTCAGCCAAATGACGTCCACTACTGGACAAGGGCCTCCCCTAATGATGGGGGGATGTGCCATTATCGCCACGCAGACGGGTTGGCGATCGCAGTCTGATGGTCGTACTTCACAGAGAGACTGCTACCTGTTTTCTGGTAGGTACGACTTCTAAACCCCCCATGTGATGAGACAGGAGGGTGATAATCTTTGCCATCAGTCATACAGCAGCATTGGTTTTCAAGATTTCATTAGTTTTTAAGAGAGGTAGGGCACAGCGTTCATTCGCTCGAAGAGCAGCCTGACTGGGGAAGTACCTTACAGAAGACATTCCTTAAGAATAACATTAATAATTTAATGTTGTGTTTCTGAGTGTGAGTAAGGTCGCCAGAGCTCATCGGCGTGGGGGGAGGGTCAGAAACACTTGTTTTCTGACTCTTAAAGGCCGGCAACGCACCCGCGACTCCTCTGGTGTTGCGAGTGTCCATGGGCGGCGGTGATCACTTACCATCAGGTGACCCACTTGCTCGTTTGTCGACCTCTGCCATAAAAAAAAAGAACTAAATAAACCTGTCTTAGTCACGAAAACGAGCAGAAACTCTCCAACTAGACAACAATGCAGATGTACTTCGTGCGTGCCTATTTTCGGTCGAGTTTGGCCATCTTCACCGAAATTCAACCCCTACATATCTATATGTAGGTATATAACCTGAAATGCTAAAGAAATGAGAATTGCCATTACAATTCCTGCCTCAACTCAGGTCTGAATAAATAATCTGCACTCGCTTCGTTTTACCAAAATGTCACAAAAAACACAATCGCACGACCTGTGCTATATCGCACAAAGCACATTACCTTATTTTATCAGTAGCGTTGACAAACTGTAAATTTGAAATAGAAAATAGGCTGGCAGTGAGCCAAATGACTGCGTGTCTTCGAGAAGGGTACAGAGACCATGATTGTATACTATAAAGAGGGATACTGTTGGTTACTTTGGAATTAGAAATAAAACGTATGTCTCAACGTATTTTTTTATTTCACCTTCAAAATCATCACTACTCCTGGACAAAGACGTCCTCCAAAGATCTCCATAACTTCCGGTCTTGTTCTATCCGCATCCAGCGGTTTCCAGAGACCCTCACAAGATCATGGGTCCAACTTGTAATGTTGTGAGATGCATTCTATGAGTATGTAACACTCACTTAACTCACTAAGTCCATGAAAATTACCAAAATGTTTTCGGTACCTAGAATAAAATTCCATTAATTTTTAAAACCTTAAGGAAGACTAAAATATTGGTATTCACACCAGGAGAGGCCTATCTCGTGGACACTGTACACAAAAAATAATATTTGTATACATCTATACATATAATAAAATCGTAGGAAAGTCAAAACTGTACATTGAATATTTTTTTAAAAGGATACTTGGGGCGTGATCTACAATCGATATCGAAGCAAAAACGATAGTTTTTAGAATTTTTGTCTGTGTGTCTGTATGTATGTCCGGGCTAAACTCAAAAAGTACTGCATGGATTTACTTCAAATTTTGCATGAATATTACTAAGAGGCCGGGTCAACATATAGGCTACACATTATCACGCTATCACTCATGGGGGAGGAGCTATGATAATTTATAAAATTTAACGCGGGTAAAACCGCGGGGCACAGCTATACATAAATATGAAAACTAAGAAAAATCTATAGGGGTACAAAATTGTCATAATCGATTCACAAACGCAGAAACCGATGTGATAATCTCCCTCTTTTTGTAGTCGGTGAAAGCGGCTCAGAATCAGAACCAGTTGAAATGAATTCAATTGCCGCATGCTTCACGCAGTTCTTGTCTCTGAACGAATAATAGGTACTTTTTTCAGACAGTCGCAGAGGCGGTACGTTTTTAATTGAATTTCGATTAGGTATATTTCAATTTTAAAATTAAATTTTCTTTCAGGAAACAGAGCATATTCTTTGAATTCTTGCAACGTTAATTGCGGCGATCCTTTTGGACATAAACTTGAATGTGAAACTGGGGACATTATTTTATGTGTCTTTACCATGACTTTTTATGGGACTAGTCCTGACTTGAAGAATATACAGTAGACAGACACGTCACAAGATAAGAACCCATCACTGCAACGATTTTAAGCCAGGTTCAACAATGGCACACAAAGAAAAGGCATTGAGCGTAGAAGCCCAGGCACGTACAGAAGAAGAAAGAAGAAAAAATACATTTATTCGACAATAGACATACAAGAAAACATAGTTAGTTATATAACATAGTTTAACACTACGCAATAGGTCCTGTATGACCTGCCGAAAAGGTCACCATCTCAGCATTTGCTGGGTTACACCCAGCGCTGCTGTTCCGTTGGTACCCGTGACGATTACGGTATGATAGTGCAAACTAGTGTGTGGGGGAGTTAATATAAATAACTAAATTAATAATAGTTATATATTGCAGGGAATTACATAAAGTAAGAAAATGTTATATAGTTCCATTACTCTTCACAGATAACGGGTAAATGGAAGCCAGAATGGTATAACAAGGTTAGAGTCTCATAAAACGAGAAATTGCAAGTAGAAACGGCAGCTCCAAACCACCAAGGTCCTATAAAAGCGCTCAAACTTTTTGGTACTGGTTGCTACTATCCAGGTATTGGATGCAAGCGATTAAACATAATATTACGATCATTTTGCCAACATCGGACCCAAAAATATTTATCTAAATAGGTGGACTTACAGTGCAGGAATCGAGTAACGTCTAAAAAACACACCATTTAATAAACAACCTCCGCATTTACTGAAGTCAGTTATACAAACTAAAAGTGAAATAATCTCGCAGACAGACTTAAAATGAAAACAAGCCATCATTTCCAAAAACCCAACAAAAACGTTACACCAAATTGTTTCCACTCTAACATAGTTAATAACAGTTGTAAACCGATTCTCTGCTTGTTGACTTCACTGTTTACCACTTCTGAACTATTTTATTGGCGTACGACGAAATTGCGTGAGAACTACCTACACCAATCAAAGTTTCCTTGTTAGTGAGATGGTGTTTTGAGTGAGAACTGATAAGTTTGGCGTGACGTAAACAGGCCGAAATGTTTGGGGTTATGTAAAATTACATAACAAAAACCGGAATATTTATTAGTTTATCTACATGATATTTACTTTAAACGAGTGAAAGCTACACTAAAATTACTTCTCTAATCACCAGAATAAACTATACATAACTCTACGTATATATATTTAGGCGAGAAGACCAATGGGTCCTCTCGCTTTTCTCTCGCTTGAAGTTTCGTGATTTTTCTTTGAAAATGACGGATTTCCATTCAACCCTAAACTTTACCCACTTGGGGGTGAAAATACCAAAAAAAACTTCGTTAGTGTGTGCTATCAATATAATAACATAAATGTCAACACTGTCACGAGTCAATCAAAATACATATAGATAGCTTAACTTTGAATATTTCATGCGGAACGCTGACTGAATTTGTTTTTATTATTATTATTTACACACGGCCATCTGAACCCAAAGTAAGCAGAGCTTATACTATGGAAACCTGATAACTGATATACTACTTATACTATTTTTCTTTTGTAAATACATACCTATATAGATAGTTACCCCAGACTCAGGACAAACAGACATGTTCATGCACACAAATATCTGTCCTTGGTGGGAATCGAACCCACGACCTGCGGCGTGAAAAGCAATCATTTGCCAACCACGCCAACAGGCCCGTATTATATTCCATTAATTTACAAACAAGAATAAGTTGCTATCTACGATGTCCATCTGCAAAACTGAAGTTTTTAATTCATCTAGTTAACGCACATCTGCTGCTTTTAAGGCATACAAAAACATAATTTAAAAGTTTATAAACAATATTCCCCTTAAAATTACCTAACATATTCCCCTTACATATTCCAAATATCTGCAGATATTTTCTCAGTAAAGAAAACTGTTGTAATAGCGTCGCACAAAAATGACAACCGCGCTCAATTTCCACAAAATTCTGCCCAAAACTGTGTAGGAGATGAAAATGGCCGCCTCTCGAAGGAGGTTGTATTGTGCGTGTCAAAATAAGCAAAATGAGCAAAAAGACAAGCTTATTGTGTCCTGCTCATTATTCTGTTATTGTTTCATTAACAGACCGGCGACAGAGAAAAGAGTTTTCTTAGTTTTTTTGCCTTGACTTTTCACTATTGTTTTGAGTTGCATAAATTACTTCAAACGGGAGGTTAATGTCAAATAAGTGGTATTATCGACTGTTTCAGCCAATAATAGAGTTTGGAATTAATTAAGTAATAAAAACGCGGAGTGAATACAATACAATATAGACAGAATCATTCAGAAAAGATGTAGTAAAATATGTCTAAAACTTAAATAACCATTTTGACTTAAGGAAATTAATTCAACTATACCATTAGTATCACAAATATGTATATAATTATATATGATCAAATTTAAGTCCCAATATAATAAACAATTATTATCTACTTCCTGACGCTATAACTCCAGAACGCACGAACCGATTTCCACGGTTTTGCATTCGTTGGAAAGGTCTCGGGCTCCGTGAGGTTTATAGCAAAGAAAATTTATAAAATTTTACGCGGGTAACACCGCGGGGCACAGCTAGTATGTTATACAATTCATGTTCCGACTATTTACCAGCGCTTTTTAAAGTATATGTGAACAAAAATGGTTGATTTTAATAGAAATAATGACAAGTTCCCGTCCCTATCCATCCCCTGGATAATTATTCACCCCATATTACGCACTTCATTCAATCATTTATGCGTGTGGGCCCACTGCCCATTACTCTAGTATTAGAGATTTTCAAGCCACCCAGTAATACTTCTGGCTTATTGACTGTTGTCTTAAGATTGACCCTGGCCGGGGACAACTATCTATAAGCGCCGCATACTCCTTCTCTTCTAATGGCTGAATGTTTCTATATATCTATAAAGATTTTGTAGACTCTTTCTCTCTTATTTGGCTGCGAGGCTGACGACAAACAACATCACCACCCCATCTCATCCCACGGGGGGTAGAATTAGTCCGAAGGAATATATACCAGGGCAGCAACATTTTTCTGAGCACTATGACCATCGTACTCGTCCACCAAGCGTGGCGATTATGGCATTTCCCCTGAAATTATGGACCTTTGAAGGGAGGCCTTTGTCCAACAGTGGACGTCTTTCAGCTGATATGATGATTATCTCTTATTTTTTTCATAATATAAGAATTAAAACATTCCTCCCTCATATCTTATAAAATATTCTAAAAACGTTTTTTTTTTATTCTTTTAATTTTATTCCCAGTGACGTGAATTGAAACTAATGATTCTCATTAGAGTGTACGAAACAGACTGACAAAAGAGTGATAGGTAGCCATTTGCAAAAAGTTAATATTGCCAATTTATTATTCGCACTTTATTTGTTGTTAAGAAAAATGTGGGAGATTTCTCTTGACCCTATTATTGCGTTTATTTCTGGTTTATTTATTTGCAGTTAATTAAATTACAATTTATGGCTTGCTAACAACTCGACTGAATAATTCCTAAATAACCTTTTTTGTTATTTACTCGCTATTGGCATTTTATTTTAAAATATCTTGTATCTGCTAGAGTTTTGTCTTTGTTTTGAGTCGGTTTTGAGAAACCTGAAAATGGTAGTTCTTAACTCCATATTAGCTACCTTAGTGTATGCGTCTTCCGCAGATTCTCAATCGTTGCATATTGCGTCCATACGCTATGAGGGACAGTCACTGACTGAATGTAGACTCAGTCAGTGACTGGCCTGTTGGTCTACTGGTTAGTGACACTGGGGGGCTACCGGCTAAGTCACCGAACATCGGGATTGTGATAAATCGGCTTACCGTTGAAAATCGATTCCGGACCATTTATGACGTCACATGTGCTCATGGAAGCCAATTTAATGATTGATTACATTGAGTCATTTTTAACCTTTATTTATTTATAAGCCGTTCACTATCTCGATATGCGGCGACTTACCCGTTTGCCCCCAGGAGAAATCTTTGTTAGATGAGCATGATTATTTGTTGGTCTGGGTGTATTTATCTATATTATATATGTATTTAGCAATATATATCTATCTTTATGAGTTATCTAGATGCCATAGTACAGGCTCTGCTTAGTTTCGGATCAGATGGCAGGGTATTGGTTGTCTCAAGACATTTATTTATTCAATAACATCTCGGCACCAATATTAACCTTCTGACAAAAATTAAACCAAGAAGAGTAAACGACGTCATAATCATCATCATCATATCAGCGAAAAGACGTCCACTGCTGGACAAAGGCCTCACCCTAAGATCTAGTTCTATAATCTTGTCTTTAAACAAAAATAGTTGAACTCTACCTACGCGCATAAGTTGTTATCTAGAGGAAACTACATAATTAATAAGCATGAAACTTGTTATTAAAAGTTCATGTCAGCAACACATCTAACCCAAGTCGTTTGTGCAAAACTTCAAACCTTAAGCGGGCATAAAGCGAACCTCTAGCAACTCGTTAAACTTACATTTACAAAGATTTACAGAACAACTTACGAACATTAATGCCTTCATGTTCATAACAAAACATAACCACAAATTTTCTTAATTAAAACGCTTTTTTCACTAAAGGCTAGTTTAGATCGGTGAGTAAGCCAAGCAGCAAGGCAGGCGAGGCATTCCAAAAGAAGCCTTTAATTAATGTCCTTAATTGCGATCCGACGTCGCTTTGATACGCCACCGCGTGACGGCTGACGCTTTCCTACTGGCTCCAGGAGCAAGATTAAACGATAATAAATTTAACCTGACACTATTATTAATAACCAGACATCGGATATTACGCATTTGGAAGAAATTTTGTGCCTCTTACAAAGGTGAGTACTAAAAATAACATTTTAATGAATCGTTATCTGTCTGAATAAAGTCGTAACCTGACCTACATACCTATGTGCAAAATGGGCTGAGAAAAGAACTTTCAAAATTCGGTTTATTAAATGAAAGATTGTTTATTATTTTCTTTAGTGGCGGCCATGATTGAATAGAGAATAAAGCAAACTTATACATCCGAATACACACTGGCACATAGGCTATAATGAAACAATAATCTACCAATCCGAGGTAGGCGCGCTGCGTTAAGCTACGAACGATACACACTGGCAGATCAAATTTAGGACTCCCTTTTGTTTTCAAGAAACATGACCGACACCAAAATTTGTGTTCTCTGAAGATTGGATCGATTGATTTACTGAGCTAGTTGTAATGGCAAGCAGACTATTGGATGTTTCTGAAAACAACTTGGGATATGTCATATTATGAATGCTTATTATTCGCAATGCAAAGCGTTTTCTAGAAACATGTCTGACTGATATGTTCACAGTTGCATGTGAAAGATCATATCATATTGAAAATAATTTGGAAGGTGTTATCAATATGATATGATCTTTCACATACAAATGTGAACATAACAGTCAGCCATGTTTCTAGAAAACACTATGCATTGCGAATAATGATATAAAATTTAAATTTAATAAAGTATTTACTGTGGTACAATCAACTCTATTGTCTCTTTTGCATACAATTGATTACATACAGGCCAGTTTAAATATACAATTGCAAACTAATGATATAACAAAGCATTAAACTGTTATTTTGAGTATTTATTAGTCCCTAAAAACTTCAAGTGAGTACAGTCACAATTGTTTTAAAATAACCGACAGCTGTTGGGGCAGAAATGTTCCGGTGAAATTGGCCATCGTAACCGTAAACTGGTTAGTAGTATTATAGTATAAATTATAGACAAGGCATTGTGGAGATCCTTGGAGGAGATCATTTGTCCAGCAGTGGACGTCTTCGACCAATAAGATGATGATCATATAGATATTTCACCACTTTACCACTCTTTTACACATTTTAGCCCGTTGGTTACATATTTAAATCAGCAATTTGATATTACATGTTATCCGATGTTTAGTAATATATTTTCTAAGCCTATTTCTAAGGAGCCTTGAATTATATTGGAACACTAGACACCAAAATTTGTCTTGTCTGAAGATTGGATCGATTGATTTACTGAGCTAGTTGTAATAGCAAGCAGGCTATTGAATGTTTGTGAAAACAACTTTGGGATATGTAATATTATGGATGCTTAATGAGCTTATTTTTTTGTAAGAAAATGAACAACTTCCAGAACTCAACTTTCATTGTGAGAATAACAAATTTAGTATTTCGATACAATATAAATTTAAAAAATGCCTGAATTTTTTTATTTATGACAGCAAGGTAACCTAATGGTATATGACCACAGCCGCCCATGGACGTGCTATATCATATCCCCCCAAATTATGGACACAACTCAATTGTGGAAATCTTATGGAGAGGCATTTGTCCAACAGTGAACGTCATTCGACTGTCATGATGATGATGGTGTATCGTTGTCTGACTAATCTTGATTAAAATTTATATTTAGATATCATATTTCATTTTTTTTTTATTTATATGGCTATATACCGTCAAACGACGCAAATACACCAACCTCGTTGGAAATTATGTATTTGAGCCTTTTGGGGTCGAAACGCTAGGGCCGTAGGAATTTCGAAACGTTTGATTGACGCTTCCCTTGATCAGAGAGCTGGCCTTTTTTTGGGTCAAAGAATCAGCATTGCTATACAGCGTGGCAATGCGGCCAGCCTTCTGGGCACCTTACCTCCCGACGATGCGGAGGAATTCTACGACGCCCTATAACTTAGTTATAGTAGTTAGTTATTATAGTTAATTTAGGTGATATTTTTCTGTTTCTTATAAGTTAAGTTAATTATTTAAATATGTATTTCTTTATTTTCACATAATAATTGAATAAAACTCTATGTCAATTTAGAACATACATCATATACTAGCAGTGCCCGCGGACTTCGTTCCGCGTTATAAATATTTTTGTCCCGCGTAATACTTTGGGTTAAAATTTCGGGACAAATAATAGGTCTTTACCTATGAAATTGCCGTTTTGTATGAAAAAATTTAAACGAATTTTTTTCATGAATTTTTTTATATGTATTAATCGAAGTAATCACCCATGCAATCAATGCATCTTTGCCATCGCAGTGGCAGTTTATTGATGCCCTTCTTAAAGAAATCAGCTGGACGGGAGGCAACAAATTCTTCAAAGGCATTTTGTACTGCCTCTCGGGTATTGAATTTTTTTCCCGCCAAGAAGTTATCCAAATTCTGGAAAAAGTAGTAGTCTGTAGGCGCAAGGTCTGGTGAGTAGGGCGGATGACGGAGAGCTTCCAACCCCAGTTCTTGCAACTTGGAGACCGTCTGCTGTGCAGTATGAGGTCGCGCGTTGTCGTGCAGGAGCAGCGGAGACGAGCGATTGACCAATGCTGGTTGGAGATGCGCCAGCTTCTCCATCATTGTGCTCAGTTCTTCACAGTACACATCTGCAGTAATGCTCACCCCGTTTGGTAAGAAGCTGTGATGAATCACACCGGCGCTAGACCACCAAACAGTGACCATCACTTTTCTAGGGGTAAGTTTTCGTTTAGGGCATTGTTTAGGTGCTGAACCAGGATCCAACCAACTTGCTGAGCGCTTGCGGTTATCAAACAGAATCCATTTTTCATCGCAGGTAACAATGCGGTTCAAAATTCCTTCATTTGTGTGTCTGTTGAGCAGTGCAAGGCACGTCTCGACGCGTACTTCGCGCTGGCGATCATTGAGTTCGTGGGGCACCCATTTGTCAAGCTTTTTTACCTTGCCAATTTGACGCAAATGGACCAATATTGTTTTGACGCTAACGTCGAAAGCTGCTGCTAATTCAGCCGTAGATTGTGTATCATCAGCTTCCACAACCGCCTTTAATTCGTCATTGTCGACCAAAGTCTTCGGACGACCGCGAGGTTCATTTTTCAGGTCGAAATTTCCAGAACGGAAGCGAGCAAACCAATAACAGGTGGTGCGTTGGTTTGTAGTGTTAGCTCCGTAAACGTCGTTGATGTTGCGTGCCGCTTGTGCCGCGTTGCTGCCACGACGGTACTCATATTCCATAATTACTCGAATTTTTAACGTATCCATGATGACGAAAAAGATTGAAATGCGATGAAAATGTAACACTAATCAATAAAGAAATGACTACTTTTGGAAAAAAGAATCCATGTTTTTAAAATAAAATTAATTTGAAATTAGAATTCTTAGCCAAACAAAAATTATTTTGATTTGAAATGGCCAGTACTGCAGAACGGCAATTTCATAGGTAAAGACCTAATATAAATTATGATGGTAAATCAGGCTATTGCCTGACACTCCACAATAACGTAGTTTTCTATTGGTGAAATAATTTTGATAATCGGTTCAGTAGATCTAGAGATGACCCCTTACAACCTCACAAACGTTACCTCTTAATAATATTAGAATAGATGATACTTAAACATCATGTACGTACATATATAGTAACGTGTTACAATACGCAAAGAAATCTACAGCCCACACAACCATGTCGATCAACTGAGGTAGTTTGCGTGAAAAGAGATACTAGCTTGCGTGAAAAGAGAGCTAATTGTTTAGTTTAGTATGTAGATAGATGGTAATACTGTATATGTTACAAGTTGTATAGTTTCACATTAATAACTATTGTAGTTAGTCATTAATTAGAAAATATAAAACATGTAACACATATAATGATAATAAACCCTTTATTTACGAATCATTTTTCTTAAGTAATAAATAAGAACTAAAACGAAACCTATGTTACTAATTTACAATAATATTAATAACTAAAACAAACGCTAGTAACAAATACTTTGTAACTGTAAGCTGTTTTACACAAGTACTTTAAATAGTACAAATAATATTTTCTCTATCTACACGCATTCTAAATGGGTTTATGCAAATAGTTCTTCTTTTATTTTTTCCTGACCTACAACGCAGGACAAATAATATTGCTCGAGTGTGATCGCAATACCTGTGCACTCTAAATTCCTTCATTTTCATAACCTGATGGGACAGCATGCCGAGCCGGAATGCATTTTTCATTTGCATTTTGTCTGAACAACAACAAAGGACAAATTAGCCAGCACATCAAGTTACCCCAATCTGTCAAATTTTCCCAATTGAAAGTGAACCTTATACTAATGTGATAAAGTTGAAAATCTACAAAATAAATTTGACAGATTGGTGTAGCTGGATGTGCTGGCGTCTGTACTACTCTAAACTCGTACACCTTTATAACCCAAGTCCACAGCATGCCGACAGACCTGGAATGCTTTTATTTTTAAATTTTTTGACGAACAATGTAGGTCACTTTATGGAGCCCGAGAGTGTTTAAAAATCCTGTGGCTTCATAAACCGATACGACAGCAACCCGATAAACCCGGAGAAATATCGGGCCCTGGACATATACAACTATCACCTATATTTAAATACTCATTTGTGTCATAATATCCGCTTACTCTTGGCTTACACCTACGTTTAAACTTCACCCTTGAAAAACTTGTTAAGGGTTTTTTGTGGCAAATCTCACTTCACACCTCGGCGACGGAGCCGAGGCGCAAATAAGCCCGTGTGTAATTAGGCTTACGTACAAGAAAATTAAAGCAACGTCGTTATACGTAGACTAAATAAAAATTAAAAGCTTTTAAAAGAGCTGTAATTTTGCATTTTCACGTAGTAAGTAGATTATTTTATGTGACGTGACGTCATAGGGGAATTTAGCTTTGGTAGTACATAATTTTTAGCTGGGCCTTTTTTTACTAGTAGGTCTATCGGTAGCTATTAATGTCCAGGGTTCAATATGCGTGACGCGCTATAACACAGTAGCCTCCTGAAGCTTTAAAGTTATCGATCCGGGCACATCTCGCCCCAATCGTAATAGTATTATGAAAGAGAGTGCACCGCCGGAAATTGGCCAGTATCTTTATTATTCCAAATATTTTGTGTAACTCACCAATTACTAACAAATTATATCTAATTTGGATTTGTCTGTTTGTTTCTTACCTCCTGATGTTCTCAACCTATTGATCCATTCTGCTTGAAAATTGAAACAAAGGTTATATGACTAACATAATTAAATTTTAACAAACTATATGAGTCACCAGAAAACGTAGCGTGAGCAGGCGCCCTCCGAGATGCGCCGATGATCTTGTGAATGTCGCTGGAAGATACTGGATGCGTGATGCGCCTAGCATTAGAATTGCCGTGGCAATTGAAATACCTTCCATAAAGATCTCCACAATAGAAGTCATTTCAGCAATGTGCCTTAAAAAAATATAGGTAAGGTATAAGCTGTTAACTTGAACAGGGGAATCTAAGTAAGAAGCCTGTCTGGAAGACTGGACTTGATGAATATCGATTGGATAATTTTGTACATTCAAAAATTTATTTAATATCTAAACACGTTTACGTTTTGTGGGTTTTTAACAAATCAAAAGTTTGTTACTTTTGAGATGATACCATAAAATAGGGATTAATGTAGTGTAAGTACTAAAGTCCATTTCCCCATTCTGATCGATTTGGGAACAAAACGAACTTTGTTAAATTGCAAACAAAAAGTTCTCCAGGCCTTTTTTATGAGTAAACTGAAACTAACTGTGCCCGGCATTCGTGGCAATATTTTTAGGTTGTGAAAAAAAAAATTGGGCTCGTGCTCCAAATCACCAATTTTTTTTCGCAAATGGATTAATGACTTAGAAATGCGAACGCATACAGACTGGCAGACTGACAGCCATTTAGTTATTAATATTTATGCGAGATAAGGTAATTTTCCTCTTTAATCTCACTTATTTATCAAACAACAAGTTAGATAAAGGAACATTATACAAACAAAAGCACACCGCCATGACGGATCGTTGCCGCCAAATATTTTGAATCTGTTCCATTTAATAATCCGTGGCGTTTTAATAAATGACGCGGCGACCATAGATTATAAATTTAATATTCATAGACTGTTTGAGAGCAAGTGGGGCTTACATTTGTATTCTGTGGACTTAGCTTGCCGCGCTGGTCGGTTCGCGTTTTGTTTTTACTGTAGTTTTATGGGATATTCAAGTTATGGCGCGTGTGCATACCATATGTGGGTAACCTTTGCGTCTGCAAGAATATATCGATTTATATTTCGTTTTATGGCAGTTATAAATTTTTGTGGGTATATTATCAGAAATATTGAGGGTACTTGGCTTCCATATGGTAATGTCTCACGAGTATCGTGGAACTGTGTATGGGAACGTATTATGGTAATGCGTGAGTTTGGCATCTATATCTTTGCTATCAACTAATATACATGAATACTTAACTTCTTATTTAAAGCGGGCTTGGGATGTCTTATTGACTATTTTTTGCGGATACAACTTACACCTGCTTTTGTCTGTGCCTGATCTGCGAATGTTGAGGTTCATTTAATTTATTTTAGTTTTCACCCTACCCTATTGTTTTGTTCAACAAAATTTGACTCTAATCAAAATCCGTGCAAATTAGAACCATTTCAAAATCGCATAAGTCTCTATCTGGATAGAGATTTTATTATAATAAGGATCAAAGATTACTGCCACTAACTAATTTAGAATTAGACATCACTTAACCAATAAGCTTGGCTTGTCTCTAACGAGTACACTTGTCTAATTTAATTATGACTATGTAGTATTACCAAATTGATTACGTTCAGGAATAGACAGACGCCACATCGTTGTACGGCTCGCATTGCTCTGAATATAATTTCCTGAAGAGGTTGAATAAGGTTTGCCAAGAGCAACATTAAATAGCCGTATGTTAGCTAAAGTCTTGAGTGGCGACCACCAACCGGAAGACGCAGCGTGGGCAGGCCTCCTAGAAGGTGGACCGATGATCTTGCAAGGGTCGCGGGAAGCCGCTTGATGCGGGCAGTGCAGGACCGGCTTTTGTGGAGATTCTTAGGGGAGGCCTTTGTCCAGCAGCAGCCTTTCGGCTGATATGATACTGATTATGATGGAATCAGGCATTACTTTGCGACAGTTATACAAAATTAATATGAAGTGTTAGCTCCGCTAAACATTAGTTTAATAGTATAATATTATTGAAACAATACGCACCGTCCTCTTGCACGCAAAAAATATGCACATGCAAGAATCTTGTTAAATTTTATTATTTATTTTATAAAGTACTGTGACGACCTTCTCGGTTGTACACCTTCGTGCGTCCAAGAAAACGTTTTAAAAAGAAATCGTTTGAAAATAATTCAAACGTAAATCAAATCCTTTTTGGCATTCAGTCTACGACAGAACTCTGGTAGCGTCGAGCCATGTAACATATATAGAAAAAGTGAACAGAACATAATTTCATGTCTAAACCAACGTATTTTATTCCTGAATATCCAAAAAGATCCCGAAGGCATCTGGAGTGCAGATCGCCATAGTACCGATTATCATCAATAAGTGATTCGTGTAATGACCTCACGTATACCTTGGTCAAGCAGTCATGTCCCCAACAACGCGTGTCCAGTGGTATGCCACTCGTGACCTGAGAGGTACATTACGGAGTCAGGTTACAATGGCACCGACAGCACAGTTAACCAATTGAACTCACCGCAATCAAGTAGCTACTTCATATACAAAACGGTTTAGCGTAATTGGTTGATGTGGATAATTGACTTGGGTAAATAAACATTGCACTTTAGCACATCTTGGAAGATAGATAATACTAGATAGGCCCCGCGGATTCACCCGCGTTAAAATGAATAATTATATGCCTATATGTTATTCGGATATATAAGCTATATTACTACAAAGTTTCATCAAATTTTTGTAGTAAAAACTTCAAAACAGGCAAACGCCTGAACGAGTTACGAGCATCCATACATGCATACTCACAAACTTTCGTATTTATAATAATATCTAATATCTTGGGACAATGTCACACAGATCATCCTAGCCCCAAACTAAGCAAAGCTTGTACTATGGGTACCAGGCGACGATATACCGTCCCCGTAGAGGGAAAATTAAATAACTCTGATTTTGTAGTTCTGAGATAAACGCGATTTAGTGTTTTTTTTTTAGTTAATGTACATTTGTAACAAAATGTGAGACAATTTTACCGTCGGTGTTTTTATATTTTGTGGACCTGATAACCTTTTACATTATGCCTTAACAAACTGAACACTATCTTTAACTATAACTAAATAACAAATTAAAAATCAAGTTGTTTAATTTTGCCACAACTGTTTTTATAACGTAACAACAATTAGCTACTTATTTCGGCTATTTATTTAGTTTTCCTACAACTAAATACATTTGGTAGAGTAAATTTTGGTGAAATAAATGGAGTTATTGAATTTATCAAGCACGAAATATTTTTAAATGGAAAACTTAGTGGTTTTGTACGTTATTATTACTTTGATATTTATTGTCTACTCATATGAAATAAAAGCTGAATTATGATATTAATAAAGTTATATTAAGGAATAAATAGAAAAGTAAACTAAAATTTACAAAAAATGTACTTATCTTGCCACAAACTTAAAAAATAAACATCATCATCATCATATCAGCCAAAAGGTCCACAGCTGGACAAAGGCCCACAATTGCCGGTTTTGCGCTATTCACATCCAACAGCGACCCGCACAAGATCATGGGTCCATCTTGTAGGGACCTGCCCACGCTGCATCTTCCAGTTCGTGGTTACCACTCGAGAACCTTTCTGCTCTAACGGCCGTGGGTTCTACGTTCTATGTGCCCGCCCACTGCTACTTCAGTTTTACAATTCTTTGGGCTATGTCAGTGACTTTGGTTCGCCTGCAGATTCCGACATTTCTGATTCGATATCGCAAGAAAACTCCGAGCATAGCCCTCTCCATTGCTCTTTGGGAGACCTTGAGCCTTCTAATAAGGCTCATAGTGAGCGACCACGTATCTGGTCTGTCATCAAGTCATCACTGGCAACACACACTGGTTGAAGACTTTCAACTTGAGACACTGCGGTGTTTTGGACGAGAAGATGTTACGTAGTTTCCCGAACGCTGCCCAGGCGAGTTGGATTCTACGATGGGCCACCTTCTCAAGTTAGAACGACCTAGTTAGATGGTCTGTCCTAGGTAAATATAGTTTTCTACAACTTCGCGTGCAGAGTCTCCAACCTTCAATTGAGTGGGGTTGGAGGTTTGACATGATTTTCGTCTTATCCATGTTCCTTTTCTGGCCCACTTGTTGAGAAACTCTACTGAGGTCATAGAGCATTGTACCGAAATCTTCCATGGTCTCAGCCATGACTACTATATCATCGGCAAATCGTAAGTGAGTGATATACTCGCCATTGACCAGAAGCTTGAAGACATCTTCCAATGCAGCGACGAACACTTTCGGATATGTAACATCTTCCTGTCTCACATCTCGCTGCAAGTGGATGGGTTTCGAGTTTTGGTCCTGGAGTCGCACTAACATTGTGGCGTTTTCTTACAAATACTTTAACACCTCGATTTACCGGTAGTAGATTTGGCACCTTAGGAGAGACCACAGCCCAGGTTTCGATAATCTAAGGCTTTCTCATAGTCCACAAACGCTAAGCACAGTGGCTTGTTATACTCTTCAACTTCTTATGTATAACTTGCCGCAGCGTATGTATATGGTCTATGGTGCTAAAGACTTTTCGGATACCGGCTTGTTCGGGAGGCTGAAAATCATCATATGGCTCAGCAGTGTGATGGGACAATAATTCTTCAATAGGGTTTTGTCGCCCTTTTTGAAGGAGAGCACTACCACACTTCTGTGCCATGCTTGTGGTGTTTGATTATCTAGTATGACGGAGTTAAATAACTTCTGAAAGGCCCGTAGGATTGCTGTACCATCCGCCTTCAGAAGCTCTGCTGAAACTCCATCATCACCAAGAGCCTTGTTGTTCTTAAGTTGTCTGAGGGCCATTTTAATCTCGTACAGGCTGACGTCCGGGTGTCTTCAGTGTAATGTCGGGTTGGTCGTGCTCCATCCAAGACATGACTTTTGGCAGGTGACTGCGTTGTCGTATATAACTGTCCATAGAATTCTCAATCACTCACAGCAACTCCGGTTTAGACGTGACGATTGCCGTGCATCCTCAGTCTTCAGTTTAGTCAGTTGGGTTTGTCCAACAGACAGATCTCTTACGAACACTTTAGAACCTTTGTTCCGCTCGATGGCGTCTTTAATACTACTTATATTAAATTGACGCGTGTCGCGACCCAAAGACTTTGAGATCTGTCTGTTGAGCAGCCGGTATAGAGTAGCATCATCTGAGGATGTCAGAACCATTTTCCATATTACTTCCATAAGTTGCAGGGCAAAGTCTGTTTGTACGCTGGGCCTTGAAGACCTTAAACTCAGCCTTATGGACAGCTTCTACGAGCCTGTCGTAGTATGAGTCCACTTCCTCGCAGTCTGCTAGGCATTCGAAACGGTTTCGCAGTTCGAGCTGAAATGGTGGGTTTTGGACGTGGATAGGTAAAGGTCGGCGCATAGACTTTACCAGTCTGGACCTCTGGAGCTTGACATTAGATTCAATGAGCCTCTCACCATTCTGTGGTCGCTCCCGGTTTAAACCGCATTGATCACAGAGACGTCATTAAACGTCTGTCGTCTCGTCGACAAGATAAAGTCTATCTCATTTTTGTTTTTGCCATCGGGGCTCACCCAGGTCCATTTGCGGTGATCCAGCTTCCTGAAGAAGGAATTCATCATAGAGTCCCTCCTTCTCCATGTTGGCCAACATTTGGCTCCGAGGGTTCCGGTCTCCAATTCCAAATTGCCCCACTCTCAGCTCATTCCCGAATCGTTTACCCAGCTTCGCGTTAAAGTCCCGCATGACCACAGTGAAATAAGTGTTAGAGGTATGTATGGCTCTAGACATATCCTCATACATGACCTCAACCTCATCGTCGGAGTGCGTTGAAGTCGGCACGTAAACCTGTATGACCTTCAACGAATACGTTTTAAGTTACGTTATAAGGTATGCCGCCCTAGTCGACACACTCTCGAGTTTCACTACGTTCCTTGTAGACGAGGGACTTTTGAACTATGAACCCGACATCACCTTGGAACAGTTGGTCGCCCTCGCGGAAATATAGCAGGTTCCCGGATTTTAGGATTATCGTGGGGAGGACACGATATTCCTAAAAACTCTCTTTGGACTTCAGACAAACCTATGATATCCCAATGTAACCTGCTCAGTTCCTTCTCCAGTTCAATGATATTCTCGTCGGTCCACTGTGTGTGAGTGTTATATGTTGCCAGGGCCAGACGTTGTCGGTTTTGGTTACACGGCGTCTGCCGGGGATTTTTAGCACCGCGGTTTCTTTTTCCTTATTTCCTGTTTCTATTCCTGAATCTGTTATCCCAGCGATTGTGATATTGTGTTCCATAATTCTTCTATCAGGGTGAGACTAATTGGCCAATAGGGATTTCAATAAAAGGGTTTATTCGTTCAAATCTCTTAACTCTTTTTTTCTTCTTAGCCAGTGAAATATTGATGTCTATTAAAGAACTAAGTTTCCTTTTTATTTTATTTTCTTCTTTTGTGTCCGGATTCCATGTAGATCCAGAATCAGAAAAAGATTCTACATTTGTAAAAGGCGGCATTGGTTCGATACCCAAAATGAGACTTGACCCTCTGATTACCTTTGATGACAACTTAATTTATTTAATTTTATTTGCCTATCATCTTATAATAAATCATTATCTAGTTGTAGAAGAAATAAATAACATCAAGTATTTATAAATTTGGTACGTTATATCAGAATTCCGAATCGCAGAATTAAATAAATAGAGTTATTTAGTTTTCCTAGAAATAAGTTAGTTTTGTGAAAGAATTTATAAATTGAGGGAAAATTCAACAACTTAAGTTATTTAATTTATTTGACATTCATCTTGCCATTGACCACAGTTATTGATTTATTTACTGAGTTATTTAGTTTTCCTTTAAAAAAATTGTGTTTGTCTGAAGATATTTATTATTCCATCTGTCATGACCTGTCTGACAAAAATGGCTATATCTTTGGAACGGAATAAGATACGAAAACTCCTGTAAGGCTCAAATATGCGGCAGGTTTGAGGTGTTTTGAAAATAGGATAAAGTCAATTTCGCCAAAATCGGAGTTATTTAATTTTCCAACTACGGGGACGATACATACTTATATAGATAGATAAATACTTATATACATAGAAAACATCCATGACTCAGAAACAAATATTCGTGCTCATCACACAAATATTTGCACTTACCGGGATTCGAACCCAGGACCACCAGCTTCGTAGGCAGGAGCACTTCCAACTAGGCTACGGTGACCGTCAATTTATTAGTTATGTGTAATATTATTAGAATCTTGCATCATTGGTCTAACTTTTATTAGGTGATATGCCATCAGGTCCGGCAGATTTAGTCAGGTCTAGTTTACGTATGTGTGACATAATCTCATTCTGATATAAGTGAATTAGGAATATGGCTGATGATTTACGGTTGTATCAGTAGAATTAGTATTAGGTTGATTGTTATCCGCGGAACTATGAGTAAGAAAGGTAGAGTGAAAGTAAGAGGAAAAAGCATTACAAATAGATACCCCAGAGTCTAGAACGGTACCGTTGTACTTTAAGGCACTGGGTATGACATTAGATTTGAAACGATTTTTTACAAAAGACCAGAACTTTTTTGGATCTTTTTTTATTGATAATTCAGTCCAATTCAAATAGTTTTTATAGCAATCTGATTCGACAACTTTTACTCGGTGTCGCAGTAATTTAAATGTAATTTCGTCTGAGTTGTTGCCATACGTTTTAATTTTTTTTTAATCATAATTCTCTTTTTTAAGTTTTACTAAAGGTTTTCTATACCAAACAGGATACAAATAAGATTTACAACGTTTTGTAGGTAAGTACTTGTTGTGCAAGTCATTTAAAGTTTTGTAAAAGCTAAAATAAAAATATTACTATTACTTCCATGACATATATACTAGATATAAACACAACCTGTTTATACTTTTAGAATTAACAAATTATAAATCATGGGAAATATGGTTAATAGGCAACACGCTTCAGAAAAACTTTTGTAACTTAGTAACTTGCCGGATGCAAGACGCACAAGTGCACTTTTTATGTCCTTCTATATCCTACTAATATTATAAATTCTCCTAATATTATAAATGTGGAAGTTTGTTAAATATTATGAATGTATGGATGTTTGTTACTGTTTCATGCCGAAACTACCGAACTGATTTTGATAAAATGGTGTCCTCATATAGGTTATATCCGAATAACACATAGACTATAATTTATAAAGATTAACGCGGGTAAAACTGAGGGGCAAAGCTAGTTGAAGATAAAAATGTATGGCCCTTGGCGCCTCAAATGTAGAATGCGCGGTATAAACCCTACTTAAGGGTATGTATCCGAATAACACATAGGCTATTATTTATAAAGTTTAACGCGAGTAAAACTACGGGGCAAAGCTAATTGAAGATAAAATTGTAGGTATGGCTCTCAACGCCTCAAATGCAGTATGTGCGGTAAAAAACCTACTTAAGCGTAATGTTACAATAAAAGCCTCTAATGTCTGAACTAAAAGTGGCTCAACCACAACAACACGGAACTAAAACAGTCAAACAAGCTAATAAAGCAGTTAAACAATGCGATTTCACGGTTAACCGACCAATTAGCCTGATACCCAGTTACACGAGCAGAAGCTTGACATTCAGTTACAGATAACTAGATTATTCTCACGTAATTTATAAAGGGAATGTCGGTAGCCATGATTGTGTATCGAATTTCATTGGATTAACTTGTTATAATTTGCGCTAAATACATGAGCTTTTCGCGTTGCATCACTTATTTATTTACAACTAGCTGTGCCTCGCGGTTTGACCCGCGTTAAACTTTATAAATTATAGCCTATGTGTTTTTAATAAAATTAGGTATGGAGTTAGACAGCCTGGGTCTAACTCCATACCTAATTTGATTAAAATCGCTCCATCCGTTTAGACGTGAAGAAGTAACAAAGATACACACTCACAAACTTTCGGCTTTATAATATTATAGTGTGATTTTTATTACAAACCAACAGAATTTATTTTATTTATTATCGCCACTGCATTTTTTTAAAGTTTAGGCAGTGGGACCAGTTAGAGATATATATATATATATATATATATATATATATATATATATAAATTTAATAGCTGACCCAGCAGACTTCGTACTGCCTCAATCGATAAATAAAAGACCTAAACATTTGTTTTATAAAACGTTTATATGGGAAAAAGAAAAGGGCTGTTTTGGGGGTTTTTTTGGCAATTATTCCAATTTTTCTCACCTTTTAAACCTTCCCTAGACCACCACAAATATTTCAAGACCAAGATAAGATAAATCAGTTCATCCGTTCTCATCTCTTCTTCAGTTTTAGCGAGACTAACGAACAGCAATTGATTTTTATAAATAGAGATTTTACCTAAATTGTCAAATAAGAAATATATATTTAATGTTTTTAAAAACACGCATTGTCAAATTAAAACCATCATTTTATTTCATTTCTACCTGTAGGAGCTAATAGTAGAAGTCAAAGTGACATTTATAAAAGGTCACAAATAGCGTCCGCGTTATCAAGTCGTATGAACTGCAGCGTGTGCGCCACGAGTGGTCGGGCACAATGTACATATAATTAATTAAATATTCTTGAAAATTGCTTTCGATAAAATTTTACAAGAATAGATCATTATTAGTAGTTAATATTATTTATCTTGATCTTCGGATTAAAACCTATCGCCGGTATAGCCTAAGTGACGTGTATTACTGATGGATTATAGTTAAGACTCCCACAAATATAATAAATAAACCGGCCAATTGCGAATTGGATTTCCAAATAAAGGGTTCTGTATAACATAAACTTTTCGATCTGTTGTTAGAAACATCTTAATATCACGTTCTTGTCATACTAATATTATAAAGACGAAAGTTTGTGAGTGAGTATGTTTATTACTTCTTCACGTCTAAACGGCTAAGGCGATTTTAATAAAATTTGGCATGGAGTTAGCTGACACCCTGGATTAACATATAGGTTATAATTTATAAAGTTTAACGCGGGTAAAACCGCGGGGCACAGCTTGTATGTAATAAATTTCAAATAAGTTGAGAAGAGGCAGATGAATAAAAATTGCGAGTACAACAGTAATAAAAGTGAAACTTCTTAAATAATAATAAAACACATGTGTGGTCTCAACTGAACAGTTGAGACCGTGTGTAGCTTCTGAGACGAACATTTATGATGTACCTATGCCCAACACTATTTTATTCTCTCGCTTTTCACGTTATGTAAACGTCATTTTATCTTCCTCCATGTCCGAGGCGATGGAATATATATATATATATACCTACTTCCAATTATCTTGCTAATCGCCGCCTAAGAGATATCACTTTAATAGTTTCCACAAATATCTCGATAATTATACATGATCCATTTGATAGGTATAACGCGTATGTGGAGATTAACTAGGGCTTATTTACGGATCAATTTTGGTTAATTAACCAACCACTCGTGGCAGGAATACACTCAAAATGTACTGCACGAGCTATTAATTGACCACAAACAGCCACACAGCCGAATTGTAGGTACTTTGTGTCATAAAAGCCCAGTAAATATACTAACTAACATGACATTAATTTATTTGGAAAGAAAGAAAGAAAATAGGTTTATAATTATTCCCAACAAGCAAAGTTAATTTTCACCTTAACTTACTAGGTGTTCATTTAGAAGCATACCATATGCAACAGCAAATGCTACATATACGTAAATAGTTAGTGTAACGCTGATCTTCCGATAGCACCAAAATGACGATGACTAATCTCTACTACCAACTAGGAAATCAAATAAGAAAATAGGTAAAAGATGACGACTACGACTATGTGAGACTGTAAAATTGGATTTGTACGTTGAAACGTATTTTGAAGTTTTCTAGATTTTATGAAACCTTACTCCAGAAACTATCTCGCGATACACGCTTCGCTATTTGTCCTGAGTGGGAATCGAACCCATGACCTCTGGCTTAGTAGTCAGGGTCACTGATCATTAGAACAATAAATCAGCCAACCGCTTCATTTCATGTATCCTGATTTTTTACCCAGACAATCTTTTTACCAGTTTGCAATGAGCTTATTAATCGATTTTTAGAGGTTTATCATAATATACTCAGGTTTTTTGGAACGAAGTTCCTTATCGCGCGTTGTGAAAGGGGGCTAGACGGAGAAAATTCTTACGAAAAGTTGTCACGACACTTTTTGCAGCTGTGCGGCGTGCGCATGTTTCTTTGTATGTCTCTCTCTCTCTCTCTCATATAGAAAGCAAGCCAGATATTTTCATTTCTATTTCGCATTGAACAGTGTGGTGTCGCGACGATTATTTTTGTTGAGTGTATACAGGTTTTTTGTACATAATAAATAATAAGAAATAACTTCGTTCCATCCGGGTGTCCCTTGACACCTCTCATTTTTTTTTCTAAATTGCTTCCTAATTTTTTCCTTGTTTTCAGAGGTTTCCGTTGACTTGGACGTCGTAGTTTGTTTACAGCGAGCTAGTGGATCTAAAAAATGGTAAAATTGGATATTGTAAGCCTCTTACGAGTCTTATCTTAAAATCATCATCAACTCTTACACCGTCCTGCTCTGTCCCTGCTTGGGTCCACACGTAGTAAGTCTAGTTGAAATTTTTAAAACTAATTCCCAAATACCAATTTTAAAAGGAATAGTTAAAGTGACTTCCCGTATTTATGTAGTAACCAAAGTGACACTCATAAAGCTATAAATTACTACAAGCTCATTAAAAAGCTTTTCAAAGAAATGTGTAACGAGCCGTGTCGCTTACCCATCTGCTTGTCACCGGACACCTTGGCGAGGTGTGAAGCTATAACGTGACACATTACACCCGTCACCCTCCGCGGTACGCTGTCACGCCCGTCTAAGGTTACATCTAGACCAGAAAACGGTAAATATAATTTAAAAACTAAATTTACTTTAAGTGTACTTTGATGGTGCTACCAAACAATTAAATTCAGTTAAATGAATTCAAAAGTATAATACCAATTAATGTATCATAAATATCTATATCTATACATATAATAAAATCGTAGGAAAGTCAAAACTGTACATTGAATCTCAAAAATGGGATATCATAAATTTAATCGACCGGCGGGTCTCGAACCTGCACCATCTACCTATCCGGGGTAGGCGCTCTGCGTTAAGCTACGAACTGTTATACCCTAGCATTGTACCCCTATTTGCTTACACAGCATAATCACCGCTAACTTAGCATTTCTCTGTCCTAGTCCCTCACTCGCCCATCCTCACACCTCAGTCGCTCTCCATCCTCCATCGCGTAAAGGCTGCTAAAAGATCTCGTGTCTAATTCTCTGATATTCAATAAAACTAATTAAATCAATTAAATTTCTTTTTTTAAAAAGGGATTATTTAAATCCCGTATAACATTGGTGGCAGCGGTGGGATCAGTAAAGATTCCCCGGTACGTCTTCGAAAAGTGAACCATAGTGTAAAAGTGCACAAATCTCTCCAGTGTCCAGTGTTTGTTGACTGTATCCTCACTGTGTCTATACTATAAACAAGACCAAACTCGCCTACGAGTGACTCGACTACTAATCACCATAAGCAGAACTGCGTATTACTTCTGCGCGACTCGCCGAGCTCCATTGTGCAGTAAGAGACTCCTGTCACCCCCAAGGTTGTGACCCGTCCAGCACCGAACTCCACTACTTGGCCCCAGACCTTCACATTAAGGTCATTCGCCGGGTACCTACAGCGTCGCCGCGTGAAGATGCGCGTTATCGCAGCCGCCTACGCGTTTTATTTCCTGTGAGTCTTTGTTATCGTACTTAATTATAATTCATTGTTTTAGAGATCCTTAGGGTATTATAGTAAACCGTATATTATTTTTATTTGTTTAGAAATATTATGTCAGTTGCTATTGTAGACGATAGCAAAAGCTCACTGAATAATCCCAAAGCGTCCATCATGCCGAAAGCTCAACCAGAACCTGAGAATGTAGACCTTAACATTCTGTTGAAATTTATAAAACCGTATGATGGTCGCAGAGAAACCCTAAATTCATTTATCACTAATTGTAGCAACGCCTACGACCTGGCTGACGAAAGCCAAAAGCCTATTTTGTTCAAGTTTATATTATGTCAATTACAAGGTAAGGCCGAAATCGCCTGTTCCATTAAGGAGTTCCAAACGTGGGAACAACTTAAAGAATTTTTAAAGACCCAATTTGCTGAACGTAAGCATTATGCTCATCTCTTAACGGATCTACAGGAAAGTAAACAAAATCCGCAAGAGAATGTTAACGAATTTTCATTGAGAGTGGAAACCTGCCTCTCAAAATTACTTACCGAAGTCACCTTATCCAATACCAAGGTCAAAGAACTTTCTGGCCGCACCGCAGCCATGGAGGATTTAGCCCTCCATCATTTCCTCATAGGACTCCACCCGCGAATTTCCAACATGGTGAGATGCAGGTCGCCAAAAACGCTAAATGAAGCTATCAATCTTGCTATATCCGAAGAAAGAATTCAACAAAGTCTATACAAGCGACCACAAAATGATAAAATACCTACAAAATACAAAACTCAAGGCCAAACTTCAAGGCCAAATTATCAAGTTCCACGCGTACATTCCAATACTCCTAACAAACCTAGTACATTATTCTGTAGATACTGCAAAAATCCAGGTCACGAAATCCAAGATTGTCGGAAACGTGAATACAATAATAACCAATTGCGGCAGAGTAACCAGCAGCAACCTTCTAGTTCGGGCTATAAGCCTCGTGTCCACTATATATCGGATACTCAAAATGACGATGAACATCCGGAAGCAGACGCAACCGAATGTGTTGAACCTAATTCCATAAACGACTATGACTCAAAAAACGAGTAGTCGTCTCGTCCCAGTGTCGTACGGGACGTGTCGTAATGAAAACCGACACTTCTATTCCTATTTCTATTTCTAAATCGACCCCGTTACATGGAGGTCACAAATCAATACCAATTCCTACTTCTAATTCTAAATCGACCCCGTTACATGGAGGTCATAAATCAATACCAATTCCTATTTCTAATTCTAAATCGACCCCGTTACATGGAGGTCATAAATCGATTCCAATTCCTATTTCTAAATCGACCCCGCAACGTACAGGTCAAATTCAAAACCTAACTACCAAATCCAATTCCTCTCAGACCAGAGTGTTTGAAATCACGAATAATCCTGCAATAATGCTATTGCCTCATGTCCTTGTCGACTCCGCCGTGTCAGACACACTACTGTCCTTGGTTGACTCAGGATCTTCGGTGTGTCTTCTGAAATACTCATCTATAAGTAAGCATCCCAAACTCACAAAAGAATCAATTCAACTGAAAGGCATTGACTCCTTAGAAGAATCCATCCAAACCCGTGGACATTTCCAATTAAAACTATTATTCCCCAAATCCAGCATTTCACACAAATTTCACGTAATAGACCAAATACATTTACCTTACGATGGCATTATAGGTTCTGACCTACTCAATGCCTATAATTGTAGTATAAACTACAACAACAACTTGCTACATTTTGCTAAATCACACATTAAACTGTACTTCCATGACCCCGCATATATAATCCCCGCTAGGACGGAAACAGTGATCGAGTGTTCAGTTTTAAACCCCGAAATAAAAGAAGGGTTAATTCTCGATAAAAAAATATCCGATAATTTACTAGTTGCGAACTGTCTCGTTCGTGTCAAGGAAAACAATCGAATAAATTTATCCGTAGTAAATATCTCTGAGGAACCAATAAGGTTAACCTCAAATCTTAATTTAAATCTCAGTCCTATTGACCCCACAGAATTTAATAAATCTAGTAATCTCGTAAACCAGATCATGTCTGCCGATAGTTTTAAACGTACAGACGAGGTACTAAAACAATTAAGACTGTCACATCTAAACAAAGAAGAAAGAGAAGCTGTTCTACAATTATGTTCAAACTATTCCGATATCTTCCACCTTCCTGGTGAAAATTTAACGTGCACAAATGCTATAGAGCACGAAATTAAAACCACAACTGATGTCCCCATACATACCAAATCTTATCGATTCCCGGAAGTACATAAAGCCGAAGTCCGAGATCAAATCAATAAGATGCTTCAACAAAATATAATTGAACCTTCCAGTTCCCCTTGGTCCTCACCCATATGGGTAGTCCCTAAAAAACTAGATGCCTCAAATGTTCGTAAATGGCGAGTTGTGATTGATTACAGGAAACTCAATGACGTCACAATCGGTGACACTTACCCTCTTCCACAAATCACTGAAATCCTTGACCAGCTGGGTAACAGCAAATACTTCTCCACCTTGGACCTGGCATCAGGATTCCATCAAATTCCTCTAAAAGAATCAGACAAACCGAAAACTAGCTTCACTGTTCCTGAGGGAAAGTACCAGTTTTTGAGGATGCCATTCGGAAGTAAGAACGCGCCATCTACATTTCAAAGATTAATGAATTGCACCCTTTCTGGCCTTCAGGGCATTCGATGCTTCGTATATCTTGATGACATAATATGTTATTCCCACGATCTTAATTCCCATATTACCAACCTAGAACTCATCTTCCAAAGACTTCGGGATAATAACCTGAAACTACAGCCCGATAAGTGCGAATTCCTACGTCATGAAGTCTGTTATCTTGGTCATGTAATAACAGAACATGGTGTCGAACCAAATCCTGAAAAGATTAAGGCAGTCACTGAATTTCCAATTCCAAAATCTCCTAAAGCCATAAAATCCTTCCTTGGGCTAGTTTCTTACTATCGTCGTTTCATACCTGATTTTTCAAAAACAGCAAAACCCTTGACCAGTCTGTTAAAAAAGGACACTCCGTTTGTTTGGGAAAACCAACAACAACTCGCTCTAGATACCCTGAAACATAATTTAACATCTGCTCCACTTCTTATCTATCCAGATTTCTCCAAACCCTTTATACTTACTTGCGATGCATCTAACTATGCCGTAGGCGCGGTTATATCACAGGGTCCGGTTGGCAAAGACCAACCTATAGCTTTTGCGTCGCGTACACTTAATAAAAGTGAGATAAATTATAGTACAACTGAAAAAGAGCTGTTAGCTATCCTATACGGATGTAAAACATTCCGTCCCTATCTTTATGGGCACTTTAAAATTATCACGGATCATAGACCCTTGAAATGTTTATTTAACCATAAGGACCCTAGTAGTAAATTACAACGCTGGCGATTAAAGCTAGAGGAGTATGAATACGAAATTGTTTATCGTAATGGTAAACAAAACTCTGCAGCCGATGCACTTTCTAGGTATCCTGTAAATCCTATTTATCCTAATACTAACCTTGATAATGAAGTTCCACTGCAACCATCACAGCCTTCTAACACGCCTGACGAATCTCCTACTGATCTACAAAGTATGTTGGTATCCCCACCATCCAACCTTGATCATGGGCTCATAAACCCTGAAATCGAAAATGAAGTAATGGATTACCTTACCTCTATAAATAATGATCTAGGTCCCGAACCGGAACCTCAGCCTTCAACCAGTAGGCACGTCCCTGAAACCTTACCTGTTACTTACCCTAATCCAGAACCCTCTCCTGAGATACCTGAAAACTTACCTTTGCCCGACGAAACCTATAAGTCATTCCTTAAGTCTACCGCTGAATCACATAACACTATCATTATAGAACACAATCAAACTCTCCTTAAGGGATCACAAAAATTAATAATAATTCCTACCTCTATAGACATGGACGAGTCCATGCCTTACGTCAAAGAAGTGCTAAGTAACTGCCCAAGCCCCGAGCGTGAAGAGTTTCTGAAATTAGAAAGATCGTTATTTACATTTTTACCTTTAAATATTGAAAACAAAACTTACCTTTTCCTTTTCACGAAAGTACATCATTTTGATGACTATTCATATCCCGATATATTTAAATCCCTAAAATATGCACGCGATCACATAATTATGTCGTATCCAACCATAAATGAGATAAGCACGTCTGATTTTAAAAACCCTTTTGATAAACACTCTTTTGTTAAAATATATAATATGTTGAGTTATCTATTCGATGGTATCAATATAACAATCCATATCTATCATAATCATATCATATATCCTTCTTTAAGCGAAATCCAAACAATTTTAAAAGAAAATCATGATATTCCCATAGCGGGACATTTAGGTTCTACAAGGATGCTGAATCGCATTAAAGAAAGGTTTTATTGGAAAAATATGCGCAGCGACATCGAAAGTTATGTTAAAAAGTGTAAATTATGTCAAACCAACAAAGCCCTGCGTAAAATAAATAGAGCCCCTATGGTTATCACATCCACTTCGACGTCGCCATTCGAGAGATTATCTCTCGATATCGTAGGACCACTACCAGAGTCCGGCACTGCCAAATTAAAATACATACTCACAATGCAAGATGATTTAACCAAATTCTCGTTAGCATATCCCATTCGCAGCACTACTGCCGAAGAGACCAGTGAATGTCTCCTTCACTTTATATCTTTATTTGGAATCCCAAAATATATTCTTACCGATCAGGGAACAAACTTTACAGCAGAACTCTTTAAAAAGACTTGTGAATTCTTAAAAATAAAACAGCTGTGGTGCTCGCCTTACCACCCACAGACACAAGGCGCCTTAGAACGATCTCACTCTACTCTCAAGGAGTACCTAAAATCATACGTCAACGATAATCAGGATAACTGGCCCCGCTATGTGTTCACTTCTATGTTAGCATATAATACCGCAGTGCACTCAACCACACACTATACTCCTTACGAATTATTATTCGGACACAAACCTTATATTCCCGACTCAGTTTACGATATCTCTAGCTCTACATACCCCGAGTATGTAAAAATGCTACAACACCGTATGAAATACGCGCGTGATAGGGCATTAGAATTTATTCGTAAATCAAAAGAAACATCTAAGACTTGTTATGATTCTCATACTCGTTCCGCATCATATAAAGTTGGTGATTATGTCCTGCTAAAAAATCACCTTAGGTTGCGTAAGGCCTTATCTCCCATGTGGAAGGGCCCGTACAAGGTTGTTAAGGTGCACGGTAATCACACCGTAACACTATTAATAAACAGGCGTCATGTGAAACACCACTTTGACGAGATAAAAATTGCAACAATTAATCCATCTTAATATTGTCACTATGATACAATATACGTATTTATATCTTTTTTCATTTATTTATTTCAGTTTCATCGTTGGAGTAAACTCTGACTTTATTGAACCGATTCAGACTGGATCCGGATTATATTCGGAGTTTGTAGGAAAAATGAAAATTAGAGACGGGAATTTAAATGTATTAATTCCCATAGATATTTCGTATATACAGCCTCATATAAATAATCTTAATATAGTTTTAGGTAGTTATAAGTTTTTATGTAGGCAGTCAGAAACCATAGATCCATCCGAATGTTCCAACACTATAGAACCGCTATCCATGAGATACCAAGACTTAGTAAATGAATTTGAATCCATATCCCATTTAATTGATAATAAACATAAACGGTCCGCTTGGATAGGCATTGGTGGTTCAATCCTAAAAACCATTTTTGGAACTTTAAGCGAAGAGGACGCCATAAAATACGATGAAGTTTTAACTTCTGTAAACCAGAACGAGAGAAAACTAGCTTCACTTATTAAGGAAAATATTTTACTGACATCATCAACTTTAGTTAGCTATAACCAAACAATACACAAAATTCGAATTAACGAAGATATTTTAAACTCCGCTATCGACGAGCTCTCTGTAAACATCAAAAATATAAGTAATGTTTCTAATGAGTTACTTATTAAAAATAAATTAAACAATATTCTAATCCGCCTTGAAACCTCTCTACTTACATTATCATTTCAATTAGAAGATATAACAACCGCCGTGTTGCTAAGTAGCAGAAACATCATACACCCATCTATAATAACACCAATAGAACTATACCGAGAACTCGCCGATAACCACTTGCACCTCCACGCAGGTGTTAGCCTACCTGTAAGTTTAGAATTAAGTAAAATGTATATTATTTTAAGTATGTCGCATGTAATTTCTTACTTTTATAATAATAAGATTGTGTTTGTGTTAAAAATACCTCTGGTTAATCCGGAAGAGTATTTCGTATACCGTAACTTACCCTTACCTATTCCGCATGACACCCTGAACCCTAATACCTATAGTGTAATCATACCTAGCAGTAATTTTATAGCAATGACCAAAGACAAAACACGCTATTGTACATTAAACGACCTAGATAAGTGTGAAAGTGGCAACCCTGAGAACTACATTTGTGACATCCCTAATGTGTTATCATCAGCGGAGAATCCAAACTGTGAAAGTGAACTTATCACACGTGTAGTTACATCCTTACTGAAACAATGTGAAACTAAATCTTTATTCGGAAATATAAACATTTGGACTGTCCTAAATCAAAATAAATGGATTTATGTACAATCGGAAACTACAAAATTAACAATAGAATGTGGAAATAAAATGTACAATAAAAACATCCTCGGTACCGGTATACTTACCTTAACTAATCATTGTTTAGCCTATAGTAGAAATATGAAGTTTGTACCAAAATTAGATAACAGTAACATAAGTCTCTCTTTAGTTAACAGAGACTTTAATATCATAAACGAATCATGTTGTAATATTGATAAGATAAGTAAGCTGATAAGTAATGTGTCCCCTGTTAAGTTAGATAATATAAATTTAGAAAATCTCGGCTCGAATGAAAAACTAATAAATAATCTAATAAACAATGCAGACGAAATTTTAAATAACCAATCGTTCATAAGCAAACACGGGACCCATTATGCTATAAATACCATATCTTTTATTTTAATTTTAATTCTTTTATTTTCTTTATATAAATTGTACGTTAAATATTATGTCAAATCTGGCCGCAGTCTCAGAATAAACATCGAATCGCAAACCTCCCGTAGACCTTCAGTTTCCCAATCTGCACACACTACCCCTGTCTCCTGTCCTCGACTTAGAGTTACATAAACTTCGGAACATCAACCCCGAAGTTTAGTCTCCCCGGGGAGGTGTTATACCCTAGCATTGCACCCCTATTTGCTTACACAGCATAATCACCGCTAACTTAGCATTTCTCTGTCCTAGTCCCTCACTCGCCCATCCTCACACCTCAGTCGCTCTCCATCCTCCATCGCGTAAAGGCTGCTAAAAGATCTCGTGTCTAATTCTCTGATATTCAATAAAACTAATTAAATCAATTAAATTTCTTTTTTTAAAAAGGGATTATTTAAATCCCGTATAACAGAACGATACACGCTGGCAGATCAAATTTAGGATTCCTATGCTAATACCCTTCCGGAGTAAAATTTAATGTACATTGAATATATTTTTAAAGGGTACTTGGGGCGTGATCTACAATCGATATCTGCGCTTGGGCCTTTAGGTGTCCAGTAGGCTATTTAAATTTCAAATCATACAATTAAATATGTAAGTATTATTAGTGACCCTCCAAGTTTTCGCACGGGTAGATATATAAGACAATGCTTTACGCTCAATAAAATATATTCTCTTTATAATATTAGTTTTGGATCAGGTTACTAAACAAACATGAGATAGAAGCTCATAACAATTTGGAAATGGAATTGGTCGTGGGTTTGATTCCGATCCAGAACAAATCTTTATGCACGATTATTTGTTCTATGTCTGGGTGTAATATATCTATAATACGTATACTATTTGTTTGGTTGCCATAGTGCAGGCTCGGTCAAGTTTGGGATCAGATGGCAGGGTGTTAGTTGTCCTAAGATATTTAATCATATTTTTTACAAAGAACTATATGAAAAAGACGCTTTGAATCTGGACGGCTCAATTTTTTTGAAAAGATATTTAAATAAATCTTAATATCCTAGTATTCATCTTAATTTTATAATATTAATGCCATTTATTAATTGTACATAGGTGTAACAATATTTATAACATTCTGTACACACCTATCGTGTGCATGTCTCTTAACAATTATTTTTAAGTTAGTCGATTTATTTGTATGCAACTTTTTTTTAATTGACTATGACTTTATTGTATAAAATGTCGTCCCTTTCCTTTGTCTTTCTCTTTCTCTATGGATCAAGCCATGTGGAATGTAGACTGTGAATGTCATATAAAAGCCTTGAAGAAACCTATTTAAGTAGCGTCCGCGTGTTAGTTAGTTTATTTCGTTTTTTCTTGTTTGTTCTAAAATAAAAGATATTTTCTAAAATAAACGTAGCCTAAGTTACTCCTTATTACATAAGCTACCTGCCAATAAAAGTCCCATCAAAATCGGTCCAGTCATTCCAGAGATTAGCCGGAACAAACAGACAGACAGACAAAAATTGTATAAAATGTTATTTTGGTGTGTGTACCGTATATATATTCATATTTATGTAGTAAACAACGGTTATTTCAATATTACAGACACTCCAATTTTATAGATATTTTATAGAATTGTATAGATACAAAATCATGAGAAACAAACTACGAATGAAACATTGCATTAAAGTTATCGTTGCCTAAATCCATTAGCATTGCACTCAATCCTCAGAGCGCGGGATAAACCTTTTCTAATACAAACTGAATGCAAATACAAAATAGAAGAACAAACAAAGGATCACGCTCGCCGTTAGATACCCTTTCAAGGAAATCTACATAGAATAACATGCGGGGTTTTAGTGAAAAACGCATCCGAAAAGCGGTCTTTAATATAAAATTGTAATAGGCAAGGAGGTATTAGTCGATAGGGTGTGAGCCTGGTCAGAGTCCCGGGTTTTATTATGATACATTAATTATAGATCAGAAACTTTGTTTAATCCTACTTCCTACTAATTTCTTATTTTTCTTTTTTTCTCTATATTAGTTTAGTTTAGTTTAGTTTAGTTTCTTTATTTGCATTCATGTGTACATAGTTGTTTATTATAAAGGCGAAAGTTTGTGAGTGTGTATGTTTCTTACTCTTTCACGCAATAACTACCAGGTATGGATAAAATAAAAAATAATAAAATAAAATACACTTTATTGTACACAAAAAAAAAGAAAAATAACATTAACAATGAAAATTATTTATAATGTACAATGGGCGGTCTTATCGCATAAAGCGATTTCTTCCAGACAACATTTGGATGGATAATACGGATTTTGATGAAACTTTGTAGTAATATAGCTTATATAAGCTTTAACGCGGCTAAAACCCCGGGGCACAGCTAGTATCACACTAATATTATAAAGGCAAAAGTATGTGAGTGTGTATGTTTGTTACTTCTACACGTCTAAACGGCTGGAGCGATTTTAATAAAATTTGTTATGGAGTTAGCTGACACTTTAGATTAACACGTAGGCTATAATTCATAAAGTTTAACTCGGGTAAAACCGCGGGGCACAGCTAGTATTATACATATATGCGAAAGTTTGTGAGTATGAATGTTTGTTACTCTTTCACGCAAAAACTACCCAACGGATTTTGATGAAACTTTGTTGTAAAATAACTTATATATATGAACAACACATAGGCTATAGTATATTACAATGCGAGAAGATGCATATTTAGCTTGAAGTTAAACCACGCAAAATAGTAATTGTAGATAAATTGTATGAATAAATTAATAATTAAATTTGCGATGGTTTAACTTTTAGCAAAACATGTATGTTTACGCAATAAACTGTAACAACAACTTTATATATCACGTATTGCGCAAATTTATATGTTATTATTATAACACGGGGTGCATAGTGCCAGAATTAACTGTATTCATACGTTTTTAAGATTTTAGTTGCCTCGTTGGCTTAGCGGTAGCAACCTGGCGTGAACTTCTTATGGAGCCTGGTGGGGGAAATCATGTCCTGGTTCAAGCTAAAATATGCTACATTACTTCTATGTACAGGCGGACAGACAGATTGGGATAGCTTGATGTGCTGCTGGCGTCTGCACATCAAAGTCATGTAGCATATTTTAACTTGCACAAGGAAGTGATTTCCCATGACACAGAACAAATAATCGTGTAATTCGTGACGTCTACCAACCGTTCCGATTATGTGATATCTCTCCAAACACACAGGACACAACTACAACTTTTGAAAATCTTTTGCGGAGGCTTCTCTCTAGCAGTAGATGTCAGCCGAATGCTGACATGATGAAACAAACATTCGTATTGTTAATCCCACCTGATGGTAAGTGATCACCTTGATCTATAGACGCTTCCTGATCTTATATAAACATTATCATTTTTTGAGCGGATTTTATTAGTTATTTGTTACATGAAATATTAGTAATAAATAAATCCCGGCGGCGCCGCGAAAGTTTGACATCGGTAGCTACCTTATTACGTAGGTAATAAGGGAGAATTTTGTAGTGCAAGTGTACTCATTCGATACGACTACGGTACTGTGCCTAACTTAAAACATTGAAAATACAATATGACTCTAAAAAATAACAAATATAACTGTATAATATTGCACACCTCATCCCGGACTCCAACCAATTCCCGTGAGACCCCATCACTATACAGAGTGAAGTGGGGAGCCGTGGATCGATCCCCGCGGGAATCCCTACACAGGTGGCGAGGTGTCCGAGTGTTCCTGCATTCGCACCTACCCTGTTACGACTACAACGTGGGGTGAAATAGGAGTATAGACAATCTTTTAACGGCGGTATTCCGAACTCGAAAATTTCAAATACAGCGGAATTTGTTTTTTCTTCACATCACGCCAAAATTCCCCTAAGAATAGACAGAAATGCACTGCTCTGCAAGGGCGATTACATAAAGTCATGTGGCTTGGTTCTTTAAATTTGGTTAGTCCGTAAAACATTGACGGCGTCCTTAATATTAAGGGGTGGTTTTCGTAAATTAAGTCTGTGTAACGCGTGATTGGTTGCATAGTGACCAATCAGACAGATAAAACACATCAAAATAAAGAAACCTATAATTTAATTATAGCACGTCAAACGGTGTATCTAAATAGTTAGTAGTTAATAGCTTTTTGTATGATACATACAAAAAACGTGCTCTACACCATGAACCTGAACAAATAAAGAAAATTAATTTGTAAAATACGATAATATTTTATTTTGATACACATTGCATTAGCCGATCGGTACACTTCCATCGGAAGTATTTTTTTTTGTGTATTCTGCTACACTATTTATGGTACACCTTGTATAATTCGAATGGGTAGCATTTATTAAGATTTTCAAAATAACTTTCAAACGTACCTTTCAGAAATGATGCTCTTTCTGCCACGGATGTTGCAATTGAGTTTAATGGTTATAAATCTATCGAATAGATAATATGAATTAAGGTTGCCTAGTTGTAACCAGGTACCTACTTAAGTGTTTTTTTTAATACATATGACAGCAAAGCAAACGAGCAACTTCACCGGGGTCCATGGGTGATTTGTTGTTCCTTTGAATAACATAACAGAAGATAACAGAACGATCGTAGAAAATAATTCAAGCAGTTTTAAACGTAATAAAAGCATCAAAAAGTTAAATGTCTTCTACCCGTTGCCTTCGTCTGGCTCCAATCGGAAAGCGATTGTAAATCACTGTTAAATGGACCGACAGACAATAAAGCAATAAAAGGGGTTAATTTTAACGCCCCTACACTGTTTTACTACTTAGAATTAGATAGATAAATACAATGAAGGCAGTTGTTTTGTACAGTGACGTTTAGAGTGAGCTAACATTCCGGGAGGCCTACACTGCTTCACCAGACTATGGAGCCGGGCGTAGGCTCAAACTATGTAACTGAAATAAAATAAAACTACAAATTAAGTAACTCCAGAGGGCGCTCCAGAGGGGAATGGTACCACCGGATCCAATGCACCCCAACTGAGAAGACCCAGCGAAACAAACTCAGCAGGTTCATCTACTACCGGTTTCAACACGGCCCAGTTGAGAAGGTCCGGCGAAACATACTCAATCGGGCATGAACACGGGATTTGGTCCACTTAAAGTAATTATTTAGTAGGCAAACACAATATATGCTCGATCGGTTGTCTGAATGAATATTAATTTAGATTATATTTAGGAAACAAAAGAAAAACCATCTAAACGCTTTGACTCTACAGTCCGCTTGACATGTACACTACATACTGTTCGCTGGGCACAGGGACGGGCCACGTAGAAGTAACTTATCTATTGTATTATATGAATTATCTGTAATAATGATTGATAATCTGTAAAATCGAGATATAGAAAGGCTAGAAGCATTAAAGACGTGGTGTTGGCGTCAAATAGAAAGAATCTCTTGGACTGAAAAAGTGCGAAAAACTTAAGTAGATTGCAAGAAGAACGACAAATACTAAAAGTTTATAGAGAGCAGACGAGGATGATTGGACATTTAATTCGACACGACCACTTCTCCTCCGCCTTGCCTTAGTTTCGCCTTCTATGATGTTGATGTTAAACTGGGGTTCTACCGGCGAAGTCGCCGGAGTTCGATTTCTTAAATGGCGTTCAAATAAATATAGGTTAAAAATGACTTAATCGATCGTTAAATCGGCTTCCATGACCACATGTGACGTCATAAATGGTTCAGAATCTATTGACAACGTTGAAGCTGATTTAACGATTGATTAAGTCATTTTTACCTATATTTATTTGAACGCCATTCACGAAATCGATGTTCGGCGACTTAGCCAGTAGAGCCCCAGTTCAACATCAACATCATAGAAGGCAAAACTAAGGCAAGGAGGAGGAGAAGCAGACCGAGACGTAAATCAAAAAGACCTGGTCCATATATATATATGGACCAGGTGAAGGAAATTGTGAAAATGGAGGCTTACAAAGAAGTCAAGGAGTAGGCTTACGACAGAGAAGGCTGGAAACTGCTACACCGACAAGTGCACAACACTTGAATTAATGATAATGAATCTGTAAAAAGGCCCACCCAACCTAGCATAGCGACGAAAACTGATGTCTCTTAATGGGGATTGCTCGAACTCTCTACAGATTTCGACCAATTTCCATTTTCGCAAACATAGACTCATGTATTGTACAGACGCCAGCACATCAAGCTATACCAATCTGTCAAACTTCCCCAATTAAAAGTGAACCTTATACTTATGTGATAAATATGAAAATCGGTAAAAGAAATTTGACAGATTGGGGTAGCTTGATGTGCGTGGTCGAAAGCTGTAAAAAGTCATAAGTCATCGCCACTAAGCTAGCCCCGGCAGCATTGATATACATGTGCAATATGAGCACACCACTATATTGGAAGGTTTAGGTGGCTCCGAGCAATCTTACACCATGATCCACCATCTCCCAAGAGGAACCGTACAGAGATAATTACGTGTTACCCGCGGCGCCCGCGACTTACCGATTTATTACTCCCTGGATGATATGTTTGAAACCATTCCGATTACATGAGAAAAATATGTTTTAAAATGTGCTTTCCACTGATATGTTTAATAAAAAGATTTAACTTGATTTTGACTGTCTTGTTCGTCTAAAGTTAGCGTGTTCATCGCCAGATAATGAAATCAGAACAAAAAGGCCATTATTGTGATAATTCTGACAAGAAAATTACAAAATATCTGCCTGAAGTCGGAAAGTTAGTGTTGATACAAGCTATATAAAAATAATATGTTAATTTTGTTTGACTTATATAGGCCTCTATCGGAAGATCAGCGCTGCAGTAATATACTTGTGTTGCCGTAGCTATTGCTAAGATAGGTCCCTTTTTTGACTCATTTTTGAAACTTTCATTCCCTATTCCCTAGTGATATTTTACACCCTTGAGGGTAAAACATTTACAAACTTTAAACGACATATTTGTTAACGAATCTACAGCCTAAAAAATAAGTTTCAAGAAAAAAACTGACAATGCTTCCATACAACTTTTAATCCCCTCTTTCAATCCCTTACAACCCCTTATCGCATTAAAAAGTAGCCGATGTCCTTTCTCAGTCTCTACACTAATCGTGTACTAAATTATCTAAATTGGTTCAGTAGTTTTGGCGTGAAAGCGCTACAGACATACAGACAAACAGGATAACTTTCGCATTTATAATATTAATAAGGATGTATGCCACATTTTAAGATTGAATTTAGAATACCTTCCCAAACGTATCATTTAAAAAGTTGTTAACAATTATATGAAAGAGCCCCAGTGGTCCTTCTGTGTATTGTTATTCTGTGGATAATACGAGCCGCTCATTTGACTGCTAAACGTATAAATGGAATGAGTATTACAAAGCACTTAGCACATTTAACCGAAGCTCACCCCTTGGTTATCAGCGATCAAATAGCACTCCAACAGTTTTACAGTCGAACGTTTAGCAGTCGTAAACCGACGACTGGAGCGTAACGACTTTATACCCGAACTTAACCATACGTGGAGTTGTTCCAGTCTACTCAATTTACTGATTGGTTTGAGGTCTATAAAATGTATGTTGATGATAACTACTACCACTAGTCTTTTAGTGGCATTTCTTTTATAGCGACCAGTCATCAAAACAGCGGTAATAAGTCCACTGCTGGAAAGAATCCAAAATTATCTTGGGGGATATGCAATGTGTGAGCTGTATCATATATATTTATGTATATATTAGCTATAGTATAATATGTATGTTTAAGTTGTATACTATATTATATATATATATATATATATATATATATTTATCTCCTAATACTCATATTCCAATTTTTTCTTCTATCGTACCTAACATATCTTATTTCGATCTACAATATATGTACCTAATGCACCTATCTAATTATCTCTGCTTAAGGTTGACTGGTAGAAAATGCCTTAGGCATTAAATCCGCCTTTGTAATTATTCGTGCAAAAATTTTTAATAAATATTTTTTGTAAATGTGCGCGTATGCACCCACCGTTTGTTCATCTTGCAAGAGGTTATTTTAATTGCTTGAGTTAAAAGGGAATGTTATTGTTTATTACCTCACAATTATTTTGATTAACTAGATGTATGTAAATACCCAAGTGCTGAATAAATTTCATTCTGCCATAATCGCCCGCCACACTTGGGAGACGGCGATCGCAGTATGATGGTTATAGTACACAGAGAAACGCTGCTGCCCGTCCTCTGGGAGATATTCCCTCGGTATGACTTCTACTCCCCCCACGGGATGAGATGGGGTGACGAAATTCTTCATGGCCGTGAAACACAAGCAATATTATGCCGAACTAGTATTTTACACTAAATTTGATATGCGTAGTGCATTGCTGCGTCAACGCAGGTTAATTATTGATGTCATGGTCTGTTAGAACTCCTTCGATTATCGATTAGAATCGTTCTAACAGACCATGACATCAATAATTAACCTGCGTTGACGCAGCAATGCACTACGCATATCAAATCTAGTGTAAAATGTGATAGTGTGCCACTACTCTACTAGAAAATAAATAATACGGATACTTGATGTCACTACTAAAAAGAGAAAGAAAGGAAGTAAAATATTTATTCAGAAATTTGCACAGACAACAAGAATATAAAAATAACATAACGAAAAATAAAATAAAAAGAGACACTGTCACTGGTGAAATGGCACCATCTCAGCATTAGCTAGAGCATTTTATTGTTCTAGCGCTGGTAATTCTGATGGTGCCTGAAAAGAGCTGATCAAATTATCAGCCTGATATCGTTCGCAGCCGAACATAGGCCTCCCTCAAAGGTTTCTATATCGTTGCTATATGGAGAGGTTTACCGTAGTCACCGCGCTTGGCATGCGTGTTGGCCACCGCAGTTATGTGGTAGCTATAGTATACAGGTGGTACTGCTGCCCGACTACCTGCTGCATCCCTCAGTCGCCTTTTACTACACCCACGAGATGGTAAAGTCAAAGTCAAAGTAACTTTATTCCGTAAAAAAATTACATTTATGTGGAATCGTCATATTTTTTTTAACCTACCGTGCAGTGCATGACGTGGCAGTTACTGAGAAACACTGCCAGAAAACTCAGTAGGAATCCTTTTTTAAAAAAAATATACTTAAGATTAATTACAATCATGTGTGTTGACTCAGAACAACTCCATCCCAAGCACTTTTATCACTCAAATAATCAGAAATTTTGTAATATGCCCTGCTACACAATTTGGCTTTAATAATTCTTTTAAACTTATTCGTAGACAATTCTCTAATATCATTGGGAAGTTTGTTATAGAATCTTGTACATTGCCCCATAAAAGAGTTACTTATTTTGTGGAGACGGGTAGTATGCAGTATGAGATTATTCTTATATCTAGTATTTACATTATGTGTATCGCTCCTTTTACAGAAGGAATCGATATTTTTATGCACATATAGTATGGCGTGGCTCTATTATTCTTTCTAGGCCGGAAACCACACGGCACACAAAAGAAGTGCTTCAATATTTCTATTGACTAGCCTGTTAGTCGAGTGGTTAGTTGCCTGACTACTAGGCCGAAATGGGTAGAGGTCGTGGGTTCGATTCCCACCCGGGACAAATCTTTGTGTGAACAACAGTACTTTGGCCTAACATGTCTGGTTTTGCCAAAATACTGTTTCGCCGTGAAGGTTACGTTAATGTTCCTACCAGTAGTGCCATCTAGGATAGCAGAATCACGTCACCACATGTAGTCAATTTATTACTGACGCCATCTCTTATCATGACAATTTTAACACACTCTGTATGGTAGAGGTTGTTCAATTACAAGTAATGGAAACATTTTTTTGAGTTCGATATAAGTGGTGATGCGGTTATTCATATGCCTGGTAGTCAAGCATAAAGAAAAACAACTTGCTAAGTGCGAGTCGGACTCGCACCCAAAGGCAAAAAAAATACGTTTGTTTTATGGCCCTCTTAAATATGTATTTTATTTTAATTTAATTATTAAATTTTAAAGTGAATATTTCAATCGTCTACCTGTTGCCATTATCAATATCAAGCAAAAACGAGCAAAAAACCACGTTTGTTGTATGGGAGCTCCCGTAAATATTTATCGTATTCAGTTTTTTAGTTCCTTTGTTATTATAGCAGCAAAAGAATTAAAATCATCTGTGAAATTTTCAACGATCTAACAACCATCACGATTCATGAGATACAGCCTGGTGACAGAGGGACAGACAAACAGAGGAAACTTAGTAATAGGGTCCCGTGTTACCCTTTAGGTACGGAATTCTAAAAAAAAAGCGGTAAGAATAATTAGAAGAGCGCGTATTCGGGATAATATTTAGAAAAGCGCTTATAACACCGACAGTTTCCAATGTAGCAGTGATGTCAGTATACATAGTAGGTAAATGTACCTGCTAAAGTTTTTTTCACGAAAAATTCCAACGCTTGGGTTCTCGGCCCATTGTGAAACACACTCCTTTCAATAGTAACTAAAGTTGACATTTAAGCCTACTTACATTGAACTATGACCCATTGACGTAACACCCTACACCACAGGCGTATTATCACACTTGGCTTTAGGCTTGTAACGACTCTAGTTTACCAAACTCCTGTACTTTTCAATGTATAGCTAGCTATCTTCAATAAGCCAATAAAACTGAGAACTAGTAACTATTCTTCTTCTTTCTTTACCGTATGAGCAGTGGTAACCCTAGTGTCAGAGTTGTTCGAGACGCCCAATAGGCCTCTGATATGGCTTAACGACCGTCATCTACAACAACTAATCACTTTAAGCTAGACCAAGGATTTGAAGTCTGGAACTTTTAATGTGCAGTTAAATACGATACCGCTAGACCAATGAATAATAGAAAAAATATAAAACACATTCAACAATAAAGCACCTTAATCCAACCAACCACCACCCAATCTATCATAAAACCCTTCTACAATATAAATATTCAAATACATCACGCGTATCAGTGTCCCGTAGGCAATCGTAGCGCCGCGCCGTAGCATCCGCGTAGCACATGGTCGCCGCCGTTACCATGCCAACAGGGGTCAACGACCCCCGCACTGCAACCTGCAGTCTTTCTCACTAGTCTCAACTCCTTACAATTGCTTTAATTTACATTTTAGAAAATGTAGAGTCAGATAACATTAGTTAATGAACACCATATAGTAAACAAAATACGTAAAATATTTAAAATTACCTTGTTTATTTGTGTTGAGTTTCTATGATGAACACTTAGTTAGACGAGTTACCTAATTAATTAAATTACTTTAACACTTATTTAATATTTTATTATTTTATATTCGTATGTAATATCTTAACTTATTTTCGTATACAAATCTCAGGCCACCGACTTCACACAACCGATATGTTTACCTACTACGCTACGTTATGTGACGTTTATTCACTATATCTACGTCACTGGCAGTTAACCAATAGATCCAGAGTCAAACGTCACATTTCGAAAAAAGAAATCAAATTTTAAAACACTGAAAATGGAACAAAAACGTTCGCGTGCCGGTACATGTCAACGAATGCGGCGGCCGGCGTGTTTGCAACGCACAAAGCGGCAAAATTATTTTGCACTTCTGAAACCATAACATCGAACCACACTCGAAGAAAAACATTGGACCCACCGGTAAACATAACTTGGTCGGACTATACATTCGAATTCTATTTTCAAAATTTGCCGCGGAAAACTGACTTTTCCACTGTTGATGTAAATGCCAATTTCCTTTTCACGCAGTTTTCGTAATCTAATATCGACCTTATTGCTCTTATGTTTAAGTTAGAATTGAATTCGCTCTTTATGCGCAGACAATGCGCCACGCAATGACGTTTGCATTGAAAGAGATGAAGATATACCTTTTAATGTGTGGGAAAGAGAAGTGGCATCCCGAGGGAAGGTAACATTGGGGTGCATGTGGGCCCAAAAGGAACGGGCTAACCATAAAGAATCGATCTTGAAGATGTTCGCTATTACTAGTGCCTATTTTATTGAAAATTGCCCGTGTGGGGATGTTTCAGTGCCTATTTATTATCATAATGTTTATTTGAGGAACTGAAGTAGATAAACTTCAGTCCTCAAATAAACAGTAACAGTACATTTCTGGCTTGCTATCTATTCATCACTCTCTTTTATAGTATGATGAGTGAGCGAGGCACTCATACTTAGGCACGCGGTAAATCTATAGATGGGTCAGCCTCAAAGCTGATTATTTTTGTGAGCGTCTCCGGGCTTCCGAGGGCAAGTTAAGCTGGCGTCCCGATTATTGTCATTAGATAATAGTCGTTGCTATGTCAGAGGTCTACTGGGCGGCCTGAACAATTTGACAAAAGGGTAACCACTACCCATACGATAAAAAAACGCGTGTGCTTTAAACCCAGGGACCGTCCGGATACTCTTTGAACGGGTTTTATACGGGTATTTTTAAGCGCTTAAAAAATAAACCCATGATGTGATACGAGTTACACCTTCGAACGGGTGTAATGAATCGCTTCCGAAGGGTTACCCTTTCAATACCCTGTAACACTGTAACAGGGTAAGCCATTCCAACCAAGACATTGTAATATGCACTCTTTCGCATCGAAATTGGTTTGGTAATTGCATAACCACCACCGCACGTGACATTTAGTCGTTATAATTTTGAATGTATGATTTTAAAGTGCAATTTTGCTTGTCGCTAAACACTGTAATATTAAATTTTTCGTGTCTGTTCTTGTTTATTGTCATCATTTCTTTTAATTTGGAATTCGGTAGGTTCTACGGAATTAAGTAAAAGTAATGTAGCAGTTCTTTTTTTAAAGTATGTGTAACACTTCGTTGGTCTAGTGGTAGCGTCTTCAAATTTAGATAACGAGGTCCTGGGTTAAAATCCCGGGTTGGGCCAAAAGTGTCTATGGTGATTTTTGTGTAAAAAGAAAAATTTCTTAGTGTCAGCCCGAAGTCTGGAAGTTGGCGGTATTATAGCCTCATGCCTCGGAGAGCACGTAAAGCCGTCGATCCTGTACCTGACCTTCCGGTCGTGCCGCTAGTAGTCCCATCGGATAATGAGAGTGATGGAATAGATAGTACCCCTGTGTTTGCACACACACTTGTGGTATGTCCCGCTCACATGCTGGGGCCGAAATTCGGCTAAGAGGACATAATTATATTACAACAAAGAATTTAATTTTCATTCTGTTAAAGTTAAACCGCGGAGGGGTGGTGGCGTACACCGTTATTTTTATTTTTATTTTATTTTATTTTTCAGTTTCGAAAACTTACAGCTAATTAAATAATAATAAGGTTGTATGTTTAAATTAAGGCCAATAACAAGTTTTCACTTATAGTATTTAAATAATTGGTAATTAAAGGCAGTACAGGCACACAAGAAAGTGGTGATGATTAATCATTACATTTTACGAAAAATATTTGTTACATAAGGCCTTTTTTACTTGTGAAGCACTCATATTAAAAGGATCGATGTCAATTCTCTGGCACTCGTCATTGTACAGATGGCAAGCCCTCAACAGAAACGAGTTTCTTCTATAGTTACTCTTTGCGGCAGGAGTATGAAGAAGGTGGTATCTTCGAAGTAACGCCGACGGTACGCGCAAACCTATCTTACTAACAAGTTCAGTAACATCGGTCGATCCGTTCATAATGTTATGTAAAAGAGAAATATCCGCTATTTTTTTCGCTCCTGAAGAGGAAGCAGGTGGAACTTTCTGCAACGACTAAAGTAATCGGGTAAATATGTTTTTGATTTGAACTGAATGTATCGTAGGATTTTTTTTTGAATATTTTCCAAACGTGATATATATATTTCATAGTTGGGGTTCCATACCTGTGAAGCATATTCTAAGTGGCTACGGACATATGCACAATACAAGATTTTAACAGTTTTAATGTTTTTAAATTCACTGGAAATTCTGAAAATGAAGCCTAGAGCTTTAGAAGCTCTATTGACTATGTTCTCAATGTGTGCATCAAATAAGAGCTTTGAGTCAAATGTCACTCCCAGATCTTTGATAGTACTAGCCCTAGCTATCACAGTATCCGATAGCTTGTATGGGTGAACTAAGGGATTAGGCTTTCTTGTAAAGGAACAAACATAGCACTTCGAGACATTCAGCTCAAGTTTGTTTTGCAAGCAGTATGTTTGGAAGCGATATAAATCAGCCTGTAGGCAAAGAGTATCCTCATGACACGTTATGTTTTGCATTATTTTCATGTCATCTGCATACAGTATGATCTTTGATGTATGAAAACAGTATGTGATGTCATAAGATAAGATAAGATAAATACTCTTTATTGCACACCAATTACAGATAAAAACATAGGAAATATTAATTAGCTATTGAAATCGTACAATAGGCGGTCTTATCGCAGTCAGCGATCTCTTCCAGACAACCTTTGGATGGATATGAACCAGAAATATAGACAGACAACACGATAAGGGTAGTGCAAGATAAAATAATTTAAGTAGGAATCTAAATACTTACAAACTAATAATGGCATTTACTTAATAGTAATACTACCATGTCATTAGATATAATACATACTTAATTACATAAACATAATAATATATACATAGATACATACATAATAAATAAAATAATATGCAAGGACAGTGGAAATGCATTCATAGTGACAAGTAGTAGTTTTTCACTAGTGTTTTGAACAAAACAAGGGATTGAGCACGTCTAATTGTTAAAGGCAACGCATTCCAGAGGCGAGCTGCCTCAACAGTAAAAGATTTACTAAAAAAGTTAGTGGAATGTGTTGGTAAAGACAAGTTTAGATTTTCTGATGATCTCAATGATCTCGCATGTGTATCACTTAGAAATTGAAATTGTTCTTTAAGATAATAGGGGGTAGAAGGATTAAAGATAATGCTGTATAAAAGGGACAAAATATGTGCATTCCGGCGAAGGCGTATAGGGAGCCACTTGAGTTTTGAACGAAATTCAGATACGTGGTCATACTTGCGGAGCCCAAATATGAACCTTATACAAAAATTTTGAAGTCGCTCAAGCTTGTCAAATTGCTCTTGGGTCAAATCGAGATAACTGGCATCAGCATAGTCGAGAATAGGAAGAAGGATGGATTGAGCAAGCGCAATCTTAGTGGTTACTGGCAAAAAATTTCGAAGCCTTCTCAGAGATCCCGCAGATGCAAAGACTCTGCGGCTAACCTCCTGTAATTGAGAAACCCAAGAGAGATCCTTGTCAATGTATATCCCCAAATTTTTCACTTTGTCACTTAAAGGTATAATTGCATTGTCAAACATTATGTTAGGGACTCGTGACCAATCAACTTTGGATCTCATTCTGGTACTGCCAACGATAATGGCCTGAGATTTGGACGGGTTTACTGTTAGCCCATAAGATTTACTCCATGTGCATATATGTAAAAGATCTGAATTAATAGATTCTATAGCTTCCGGTAGATTATCAGGAGAGGCTCGGCTGTAAATTTGAAGATCATCTTTTATAAATATATTAAATAAAAGGGGTCCCAACAACGATCCCTGTGGACCTCCTGAGGGAATATACCTTGGCTGAGACGAATAGCCCTTTAGCACGATAACTTGACTCCTATTCTCAACGTATGATGAGAACCATCTATATAAGTTACCTCTGATACCTATTTGTAGTAATTTACGTTTGAGTTCAAAATGGTCTATTCGGTCGAAACACTTGCTATAGTCAGTGTATATAACGTCTACTTGCGACCTCTTTGACATATGTTCCGATATAAAATCACTACAAACAACAAGGTTTAACGTCGTGGAGCGGCCTTTCAAAAATCCGTGCTGATTTTCGCTAAAGTTGAGCTTAATAGCAGAATAAAGTTGTTTGTGTACAATTTTTTCTAGTATTTTAGCGAACACGCAAAGTTTAGAGATTGGTCTATAATTCTCCACTTCATCTTTAGGTCCTTTTTTATGAATTGGAGTTACATACGCTGACTTCCAAACAGTGGGGACCACACCCTCCTCAAAGGAACGCTTGAATAAGATGGAAAGGGGTACAGAAAGACATTTAGCGAGATTGAAAACAAAAATTGGTGGAATGTTATCAGGACCCGCGGACTTCTTGAGGTCAACTTGTTTGAGTAGCTTGAACACTTCAGCTTCTCGTATCTCAATCGAGCTAATATCCGAACAGTTATTTTGACACTGTAGGCTGGTATTTTGTAAGTGCGCCAAAACATCACTGTTGTGGGGTCCAGTCGGAAGAAAATTCGAGTAAAAGTAGTCCCCAAACATGTTACAGATTTCCTCTCCATTACTCGATGACTGCTCTTTATATTTAAGTATAGAGGGATAAGAATTGGATTGCTGCCTTGACTTAACATATCGCCAGAATGCTTGGGGGTTTTTTGCGATATCCGATTCGATATTTTCTATGTAATTATCGAACATGACCCCTTCCATGTCCTTGGCTCGCTGTCGTAACGTCACAAAAGAGTTATAGTCCGATATGTTTCTATATTTTTTAAACTTTTTGTGAGACTTTGCCTTTTCTTTGATAATCTTAATAAGTGCACTCCTGTACCAAGGGGGATATCTATCCGCTGATTTTGATGTTCTTGTTGGCACGAAGTTATTTTTAAGTCTGTTCAGAGTATCATAGAAGTATACAATAGCGACCTCAAGTTGCCTATTATACAACTCGGTATGCCAGTCTATGCTGTCCATTTCGTTAGTGATGGTAATATAGTCAGCTTTAGTGTATTGAAAATGCACTCTAGGGTGAGTTGGTAAAGTGTGTAATTGAACAAAATCAGCAGAAACACATAAAGCTTTGTGATGTGCATCCTCGGGAACCAATGGACCGCCGCAGTGGTATACAACCACTTCGCTGTTAGATAAAACCCAATCCAATATCCTATTGTTGATGTTACTGTGAGAGTTGTACTGTGCTAGATTACAAGCAGCTAACGTATCTATAAAATTAATCTGAATTTGGCCTTGTACGTTGCTTGCAGTCATAATATTACAATCTGCGGGCTCCCAGTTAATATTAGGTTGGTTAAAATCACCAAATATAAAAAATGTATCAGCAGGATATTGAAGAATAATATTGGTCATGTTATTAAAGAAGTTAGTAAGTTGACCAGTTAAAGAATTACCTAAACCTTGAGCACATATATAAACAACGCATATATGCATTTTGTACGATATTCTAGGCTTCGATTGGTTTAAGGTTAATGACACCCACATATCTTCGGCAGAAGAACACCAATCACTCCGATCCACTGTTACTAAGTCCCTTCGCACAGCTATTAAAACTCCACCCCCCAAAGATTGAGCTGTATTTGCGTAGTTCCGATCCCTTCTCAAAATCATGTATCTGTCATCGAACAATTCGCTATTGCTGATACCGTCTAACAGCCATGTCTCCGTCAAACAAATAACATCATAGCTATTAATGCACACATTTCGAAAGAAAGTAGATGTTTTAGTCCGTAAACCACGTACGTTCTGATAATAGAAACTAATAGGCGCCATAATAAATCACAATAATTCTATTCATTAGAATAACAAAAATATAAGAAAAACACGGTACATTTAAAACGTGGATAAAACCTAAGTCTTTGCAAGATAGTTGTAATAGCGTATTAAAGCAAAATAGAACTTTGACTAATAATATATTAAGTTCAATATAGCACATTACAGCAAATAGAAAAAATAAATTGGAAATATATTTAGCGCTAATGAGCGTTGTCTTCGAAAACAAGCTAATTGGATCATTATAACCGCACACATAGCGTTTAACATTGGATTGGCAATATGAAGCGGACCGGCCGACATCTGGCGATAAGAGAACAAGAGGCTTGCGAGTAGTGAATAGGCATAAAAAACGGGTACCTGTGTTTCTCAACATTGGCGAAGCAAACTGCAAATACGTATTGCCAGAGAATTGACTTAATACCATAATTAAAAAAAAAATTTCAGATCTTGCTCCATTTTTATGTTTTTCGCAGGAATATTTTGCATCCCGTCACCCATACATACTCAAAACCTCGTTCTTTGGCAAATGATTTTGTTTTATTGAGCAATATTTTGTTCTCGATCGTCAAGTGGTCATTGATATAAATTCTCCCGTTTCCTTTGAGTTCCAGTGTACTTGCATTTATAGTTCCTTTATGTTTCTTCGCGGCGGCTACAAAATTATTTTTAATATAAAAATTATGTATTGAACATATTATGCTTTTATGCTGGCTATCACTTCGCATGGGTATTCTAGCAATATAATTAATTTGTTCTCTCGGGATGCGGTAATTAATAATATCCCCCAGCTTATCAACAATATCGAAGAGATTTTCACCTTCAGATGCTGGAACTCCTTTGATCTCAATATTGCTCATGCGAGACCTTTGCTCACTATCACGTTGAAACATTTCCAGTTGGTTACATCGGGTTTTTAAGACCGAGAGCTCCTCCTTTGTAGACTTAAGAGAATTCAATTCCACCTCAACGTTTGCGACTCGGTGAGTTAAGGTTTCGGTCGTACGATTCATATACTCTAACGAAGCTTTTAACTCCGAGAACTCAGTTCTGATGGTCTTAAGCTCTGCGAGTTCAGTTTGTATGGCCTTCATATTCTGTAACAGCGTAGGTAATGATTCCATTTGGCTAGATAGTCTCTTCAACTCGGTTAAGATAATGTCCGAGTCTGCTTTTCCAACACTAGTGTGCGGGCTGGATGCTGCCTGGTTCTTACACGCGCTGCACTTCCAAGCCTTTCTTTTCTCTTCTCCCATCTTTCTCCATCTTGATTCAGATACCCCGGCACAAGGGAAATCGAAACACCCATCGCAAAGCGAGCACGTAGCGCCGTCCATCACTTTCATATCGCAGCTTTTACAGGTAAACATATTGAATGACGCAGAGGTGCCAAACTTTGAGAAACCTTGATTAAACTTTGAGTAAATTTAAGGTGACACAAACAAGTATGCGTGCAGACCGTATGCCGACTACCGCCGTAATGAATTAATGCATCACACATATTGAATAAATGCATCATCATCATCACCATTATCATCATATCAGCCGAAAGTACTGCTGGGCCAAGTCCATTGCTTCCCAAAGATACTCCACAACTGCAGATCCTGCGTTGCGCACGCGCGATGTGGGCTGGTGTGTCCTAGGTATAGATATAGCTCTCCACAACCTCGAGTGCAGAGTCTCGTACCTTAACCTGAATGGGTGTAACCTGAATGTTCAACATGATATTCGTCTTATCCATGTTCATTTTCAGGCCCACTAGTAGAGAGACCCTTCTGAGGTCTTCGAGTATTGTACCGAGGTCTTACAATGTTTCAGCCATAACTACGAAGGTGAGGGATGTATTTGCCAGTGTCATTGATGTCAAAGCCTTTCAGCCCAGAAGCTTAAATACATCTTCCAATGAAGCGACATACTCGTACCGGTAGTTAATTTGGAATTTTGGAAAGATCAAAATATCCAGGTTTCGATACAATCAAACGCTAAGCATAATGGCTGGATATATCCTCGGTCTTCTGAATAACTTGCCGCTGCGTATGTTTGTGGTATATGGTACTAAAGCATTTTCGGCGACCGGCTTGTTTAGGAGGTTGACGTCAAACCTGCGCGTGAGACGATTCATAATGACTCTCGAAAACAACTTGTAAACATGGCTCAGTAACGTGATGGGTCTGTTATTTTTTCAAAGGGTTTTTATCGCACCAATATGTGCCATCCTTGTGACGTTTGACCTTTTAGTATAACGAAGTTAAATAACTTCTGAAAAGCTCGTAGGATTGGTATACCATCCGCCTTAAAAAGCTCTATTGTAACTCTGTTATCACCAGGAGCCTTATTGTTCTTAAATTGTTTAAGAACCATGCTAATCTAATATTAAAAGATCTTAAGTTAAGTTACAATATTTTAGACAAAGAACAACAAACAGGAGTTTTCCTAAAAGATTAGGTTTGAAAGGTGTAGAATTATTTTATAATAGCGATGCCTCATATATTCAATCACTAGTGACAATGGCAGTTATAATAAAAAAATGACAAGATTGTTGGTAGCTCATTGCTCTAGAATAATAGAAGATATTCATTGATCGACGACTAAAATGTTGGTGACTGAGAGATATGTAAATACTATTACTACTAATACAAATGTCCATATCTTTATTAATGAAATCAGAAATGAACACGCTGTTAAAGCTAATAGTAACCTTCTTTTTTAGAAAAACGTTATAACATCTCAATGTTATAACGTTTCTTTGCGAGTCTGACTCGCACTTGGCCTGCTTTTTTAGCAGGCCAAGTGCGAGTCAGACTCGCCCATGAAGGGTTCCATAGCAGCAAGTATTTCAGTTGATTAAATGAAAGGTAAATTGCGGTTTACGATTTATGACGTCTTAAAAACGGTCAAACCAATTATCAGTGGAAGTTTGCATGGTAATGTACATCATATATTTTTTTCAGTTTTGTCATTCTCCTATTTTAGAAGTTACAAGAGGGGGGCACTCATTTTACTACTTTGGAAGTGTCTCTTGCTCAAACTATTCAGTTTAGAAAAATATGATATTAGAAACCTCAATATAATTTAAGAAGAAAAGAATTTGCTTCAGTTCTATGTATGGGGAACCCCCAAAATTATTGTTCATTTTCTATTTTTGTGTGAAAATCATAATGCGGTTCACAGAATACATCTACCAAGTTTCAACAGTGCTGTACTTATAGTTTTGGAAAAACAGTGGCTGTGACATACGGACGGACAGACAGACAGACATGACGAATCTATAAGGGCTCCGTTTTTTGCCATTTGGCTACGGAAGCCTAAAAACCGTATAATTGATTGTCTTACTAGCTTGTCATCCATTTAACAAATTCTAAGGCCATTGGTTTCTGAAAAAGATATATGAGATAGCCACTTTGTCATTTTTTCAGACGACTTCTTGGCACAAAAACACAGGCAGTTGCCGTAAGCCAATTAATGAGGCCACAGGAGCCATATTTTTATTTCAACTATATTTGCAAATGAATTAATAACTAATATGAAATTACGGTAAAGAACTTTATTAAATACAGTATTAGTCTTGGAAAACTTATACCTAGGTGGTCGCCTAAATGTATTTTTATCAGACCAAGGTTGCTGCCTATATATGAAATATATAGACAGTTACATAGCCTAAGATTGCTTGACTCTGAAAATTCTTAAAGTATATCACTTTAAGAATTTTCAGAGTCAAGCATTCTTATTCTCATTTATTACGCAAGATTCTTATGATAATTAACATTTTAGTCACGTCAATGATGTTTTAGAATACCCATAATATATCAGTTCATTTTATACAATAATATAAATAATAATAATATCCAGGGACATTATTTACACACGGCCATCTGATCCCAAACTAAGCATAGCTTGTACTATGGAAACCAGATAACTGATATATTACATATACTAATTTTCTTTTGTAAATATAAATTACTTATATAGATAATTACACCCAGACTCAGGACAAACAGAAATGTGCATGCACACCAATATCTGTCCTAGGTGGGAGTCGAACCCACGACCTCCGGCGTGAAAAGCAAGCATTTGCCAACCATGCCAACAGGCCCGTCAATTATTTCATCGTCCTCATGTCAGCCAAAGTACGTCTACGTCAAAAGCCTCCTCAAAGAATGGGAGATATGCCAGACGGGTTGGCGAAAGAAAGTTTGATGGTCATAGTTCATAGATAAACGCTACTGCCGGTTCTCTGGTAGGTATGCCCTCGGTCGATTTCTACGCCCCCTACGGGATGAAATGGGGTGATGATATTCTATGCCATCACCACACAGCAAAATATTATAATAATTATTTAACAAAATATCACATCATACAGATTGTCACAATTTTAAGATTAAGGTAAGTTAGTTCTTTAAATAACACGGTAATTATTAGCTCGACTATTTGTAGTCACTAAACTTTCAAATTTAAAATATAAAAAGTCGTTCGTTCGTCAAATTTGTTGTACCTACCTAAAAGTAGTTAGGCAATGAGGCACCGCACGGGTGCGAGTATACCTACTCCCATCTACACGCTGCTAAGCTGATTGGGTAATTCAGGGTAACACGAATAAAACCTCTTCAAGAAGGTAAGCTATTCAAGGGCTTAAGTCATTGAAAGGGTTAACCCCTTCCCGTGGTTACCATAAAAAACGTGTTAACCCTTTCACTGGGTTTCGAGGCTGTAAGTCAATCAAAGGGTAACACTGCGATACGAGTTACCCAATGAACAGGTTACCCTATCAAACGGCTTAACTCAGAAGCGGGGTTGTCCGGTCCCTGTTTAAACCACACGACTGAAATAAAAGTTCTTTAACTCCATCTAAAAACCGTAACTATGATGAAAAAGAGAAAGAAAATCTGTGTTCGCACCTCTCTTTTATCCCTACAGTAATATACGAAACGTGGCTCTCTCTCTCTCTTTTATACTCACTAACTTATATCTCCCTGGCAATGATTACACTCTTAGTAATGCTCTCGTGACGCATCCACCAGCTTACTCCCCAAGTGAAGCGTGCTTAAAGAAGTTTTACTTCAAAAAGACAGAAGTGCAGAATATGGTAACATACTTGTACTCCCTCGTTGGTTTGGCGCTAGCGTATTCAACCGCAGATAATTATGTCCTGGGTTCGAATCACGGGCCAATATGTACTATAGAAGACCTTCTAACAGCAGGCCAGGGTCTGAGAGTTGCCTCGGAAAGCACCTAAAGCTGTCGGTCGTCCACAAAATAAGTAACTCTTTTATGGGGCGATGTATAAGATTTTATAACAAACTTCCCAATGATATTAGAGAATTGTCTACGAATAAGTTTAAAAGAATTATTAAAGCCAAATTGTGTAGCAGGGCATATTACAAAATTTCTGACTATTTAAGTGATAAAAGTGCTTGGGATGGAGTTGTTCTGAGTCAACACACATGATTGTAATTAATCTTATGTATATTTTATTTTAAAAAAGGATTCCTACTGAGTTTTCTGGCAGTGTTTCTCAGTAGCGGCCACGTCATGCACTGCACGGTAGGGTAAAAAAAAATATGACGATTCCACATAAATGTAAAATTTTTACGGATTAAAGTTACTTTGACTTTGACTTTGACTACCCCTGAACTCTTCCAGCCGTATCAGATATCCGTCCCGAATCGAATTATAGAGAATGCACTGTGCACTATAATATAATGCGAATAGTTTGCCAGTCTCCGTTATAAAGAAAGTTGAAAGTTATTAGATATTAGACCGCATTGGATCCAGTGGTAACATTAAAGCGCGACCGTCGTTTTAAAAACAAGGTCCGTTATAAATAATACTGAATTCATACCTTAATATAGACAGAACCATTCAGACAATATGTAGTAAAATATAAATTTCAATAATTAAACCTTAACATAATCTCCTTGACAATAACTTAATACAAGCTAGCTAAATATCACTAATTATAAAATAAATTGTATAAATGTTTTAACATTCCGTGTACCTAAATATCTGTAATAAGTAACTAGAAATAATAATTGTATTACTACAAACATTTTCTAACTATTTATTTACAAGCGCTTTTTTAAACTCTACGTGAGTAAAAACCTTTTTTATTTCATTTAAATGAAATGCCAAAATGTACAACAATTTTCATAAAATGTTTGACCTACTTCACTAACACCGGAGGTCATTAATTTTACAGTATGTTCTCTCTTGCGCATATGAAACATAATTACTCGGTTATTCGGGAACAGATCTTGACAATAATTGCAAATATCATTCAATGCAATCAAAACGCAATTGAATGAATTATTTAAGTTATGTAGTTGTTTTGTTATATTTTCCCTCATCATGTCAGCCAAAATACTTCCACAGCTGAACAAAAGCGTCCCCAAATAATGAGGGGATATGCCATAATCGCCACGCTTGGCAGACGGGTTGGCGATAGCAGTTTGATGGTCATAGTTCACACAAAAACGCTGCTGCCCGTTCCCTGGTAAGTATTCTCTCGGACGATTTCTACGCCCTCCACGGGATGAGATGGAGTGATGATATTCTATGCCGTCACCACACAGCTCATTTTCACTCTAGATACAAGAAAAGGAGACTGTCATCGTCTTGAAAGGCGCCTTCGTACTGCATTAAATGTTAATTTGGAAATCGACCTTTAACGAATGCTCTAAAAACACAAATCTGACTCGGTACAATAATCTAATAGAAATATTTTATACGCGATTACGTTTTTCTGTATTCATTTAAACGATTTTACCAGAATCACCTCAAACGATCGTACAAGAACTCTCTAAGACTTTTAGAAAATTGTTCAAAGTCGAGTGACACAGTTAGCGAGATAGCGAGTCAGTAAAGCTCCATATAAGTCGGACCGAAACTGCGACATTCGTCTAGTAACTCGCAGGAATCGCAAAGGTTGTTTGAGAGGGGCGCCAAAGGGAATCCGTGATGAGTGCTGCATCGGGCCCGAGTGCGCCAACTATCTACTTTTATGAACTTCGTATTGAAGATGCTTTCGGAGGGTTTCAAATTATCATTCAAGATATTTTTCTTTGAGATCCTAGTTATTAGATACGCGGCCAGAAAGATATCGCTGGATAATGTTGTGCTTTTTCTCACAAATAAAAATCAAATCATTCTTTATTTGCCATGAATGTAGGTAACAAAATAAAGGTGTTGCTGGCGTTAACAAATGGAATCCAATACATTCTACCATAACGGCATGCAAAATTACATAAACATAGTATATAAATCAGTAAAATTAAATTTCAAATTCAATATGTCATCTTGATATAGTCAAAACATATTACAATTGTGACAAGCAAAAGTAAAACATAAATTAAATTAATTACATTAAATTATAAATTAATACTTTCAGCAATAACTATGTTAACAATCAATAGTCCTACAAAGAATTATCGCTAAGGAAATCATTGACAGAATAGTAACACTTTTCCACCAGTAGTTGAGTCATTTTTTTTTTTAAATGTGTGTTTTACCATCTTTTAAATTTTGGGGTATTTTATTATATATAACGGGCCCCATTCGCAAAAGGTTCTTCCCTAATAGGGCCGTCTAAGTAAAGTCAAGTTAATCGGGTTTGGGGAGCTGTAACAAATTACCGTTTAGTTAGTGCCGAATTTCGATGATGTGAAGTCTCAATGGAGACTCTTGCTTGACATCATGAACCTATCACAGATGTGTGTGCAGAATTTCTTCCTATTCCGCGACCGGACTTTACTTCAACCACTGCGCCACGGGAGCCTACTGTAAATTATTAAATTTTTTGATATGAATAAGATTCTCATAAAGGGTAAATCATAAATTTCATCGTCCGGCGGTTCTCGAACCAGCACCATCTACCAATCCGTGCAAGACGCTTAAGCCACAAACGATACACTCTGGCAGATCAAATTTAGGATTCTCTTATAATTTAATTATTCTTAATTTGATTTGATTTGATTGAATTACTCTAATTGGACCAAATCCCGTGTTCATGCCCGCTTGAGTATGTTTCGCCGGACCGTCTCAACTGGGTCGTGTTGAAACCGGTAGTAGATGAACCCACTGAGTTTGTTTCGCTGGGTCTTCTCAGTTGGGGCGCATTGGATCCGGTGGTAGCATTAAAGCGCGACCATCGTTATTAACACGAGGTCCGTCATAATAATAATACCTTAATATAGACAGAACTATTGACAATATGTAGTAAAAATATTAGACTTAAACTAGATAATTTAACATAATCTCTTGACAATAACTAGCTATATCTTAGCTAAATATCATCTTAGCTAATATCTATGTTACTAGAAATAATAATGTATGCAACTATATTACTACAAAATGTTCTGACTATTTACAAGCGCTTTTTTAAAGTCTACGCGAATAAAAACCTTTTTTACTTTTTTTCCATTTTAGAGATTAGATTAACGCTTTGTATTGCGAATCGTCATCATATCAGCCGAATGACGTCCACTGCTGGACAAAGGCCTCTCCCAAAGATCTCCACAATTGCCGGTCTTGCGCTATTCGCATCCAGCAGTTTCCAGCGACCCGCACAAGATCATCGGTCCATCTTGTAGTGGGCCTGCCCTGGCTGCGTCTTCCGCTTCGTGGTCGCCACTCGAGAACCTTTCTGCTCCAACGGCCGTCGCATTGCGAATAATGCTATAAAATTCAAACTTAGCGAATTAGATTCTAAAGATAAGTGTTATAAACTAGTGACCCAAGAGCGAGTGTGGTGCGAAACGAATTGGCACCAATAAATAAATAATTTACTTAGCGTAACATAAACCAGCCATTACGACTTTTAACGCCATCTGTTGGTGCGGAGTCAAACTAAATTTAATTTCTGATGCTAGCTGTGTTTTCACTCGCACACGATAAATATTTCGTGATGTTAGACACATTTTTTTAAAAGACTTATTAGTTTTCCTATTATTCTGTCACTGCTTCATCGTACAGTGGGGTGAGCGTGGCCTAAAACCATCTAAGTCTAAGACAAATTAGTAGTCTAATTTGCATTAAACTTACGCCACAGGGCTTTTGTGATTCAATCAATGGGATTCACGATCGGAGGCGGTAACGATGCATTGTAACTTACATAGTTTTAGACATTAATTAACTATAATAATTATTTCTGACATGACATGACATTTAATGAGTACTTCACTCTAGCGAGACATTTTGTTTATTTTGTATTTAGAATTTCACTGTAACCCATTGAACTTTAATTTTGTATTTTTACTAGCTGTGCTCCGCGGTTTTACCCGCGTTAAATTTTATAAATTATCACACTCCCACGTAGGTGATAGCGTGATAATATGTAGCCTATATGTTGACCCGACCTCTTAGTAATATTCATGCAAAATTTTAAGTAAATCCATGCAGTACTTTTTGAGTTTAGCCCGGACATACATACAGACAAACTGATAAACAGACAAAAACTCTAAAAACTATATTTTTGGTTTCGATATCGATTGTAAATCACGCCTCGAGTATCCTTTTGAAAAAAAATTCAATGTACAGTTTTGACTTTCCTACGATTTTATTATATTTATTTTTATATTAGAATTTTGTATTTGTTAGATTGTTTTTGGAAACTTAGATGGTAATACCTAATAAGTAGATGTGATTTGTACACCATTCTCATGGTACGAGTAGAACATAGTGCATGTAACCTAATTTAAGACCAATCATTGTATTCATACCTTGTTTCACATATAAATGATGTTTATGATTATGACATAACCTAAAGAAATCCCTCATAACCAAAATCTAACCAAATCTACTTCATACATATCTATTACATACCTACATACGTTCCCATTATTATTACATATTGTTTACATATGTACAAATATTCCTCTGATAGTATAATATATCTAAAGTAACAACGTAAACAATATTTATTCAGGCCGATAAGGGCTGTTGACGTCACTGCGCATACGAATATGGACATGTTTCCAAACCAATGAGCAAGTTGAAGATTCCGGATCCATCGAAGCGACACGCGACACAGAGTTTGATGCTTTAGCGGACTGTTCGGTGGCTTAATGTTTTAGAAATGCCTTGTTGGAATATCGGTAGCATGTTCAACCGCAAATATTGTCCTGGGCCCTCGATTAATATCCCTGAGTGGGCTAAAATGTATTACTGAAGATGTTTAAAATAAAAATAAAATATATAAATAAAATAAAAAAAGTTTTTATTCACGTAGACTTTAAAAAAGCGCTTGTAAATATTCAGAACATGTTTGTAGTAATACAGTTATTATTTCTAGTTGCATATTACAGATATTTAGGTACACGGAATGTTAAAACATTTATACAATTTATTTTATAATAGTAGTGATAATTAGCTAGCTTGCATTAAGTTATTGTCAAGGAGATTATGTTTAGGTTTAATGATTGAAATTTCTATTTTACTACATATTGTCTGAATGTTTCTGTCTATATTAAGTAATGAATTCAGTATTATTATTATAACGGACCTTGTGTTTAAAACGATGGTTTAGGCAAGAAAGACGCCTAGCAGCAGTTTGGAGTAGGCGGTTCTATACGCCCGTAGCTTGGTAAACAGACCATCTCTTACCGGCCGTGTCCCATAACCATGGCATGCGATTAAGAGGGTGCACTATTATATAACATTCGTAGTTTTCCAGTCTATGTCAACAATCCTGTCCTTATAGGGCCATTGGTCTAGTGCTTAGTGACCCTGACTGCTAAGCTAGGGGTCGTAGGTTCGATCCCCACCTAGGCAAATCGTTGTGTGATGAGCATGATTATTTGTTCTGTATCTGGGCGTAATTTGGAAAATAAAGAATAGGCAAAACTATATAAAACTATTCTGAACTAAACTAAAAAATCTAAACTACAAGCCATTGGGAATAATGGTGCACCATGAAGAAGAAGCAAATCATTGGTCTAATGAAGCTTAATGAATATTGACGTAGCTCACTATAAGCACAAGACGTAGCTCACAATGGGGCGCATTGGATCCGGTGGTAGCATTAAAGCGCGACCGTCGTTTTAAACACAAGGTCCGTTATAATAATAATACTGAATTCATTACTTAATATAGACAGAAACATTCAGACAATATGGAGTAAAATATAAATTTCAATCATTAAACCTAAACATAATCTCCTTGACAATAACTTAATACAAGCTAGCTAAATATCACTACTATTATAAAATAAATTGTATAAATGTTTTAACATTCCGTGTACCTAAATATCTGTAATATGCAACTAGAAATAATAACTGTATTACTACAAACATGTTCTGACTATTTACAAGCGCTTTTTTAAAGTCTACGTGAATTAAAACCTTTTTTATTTTGTATCTTATTTTATTTTTTTATTTACTAGTAGGCACAATTTGCCATCAACTAGTAACTGTTCCATAATGGCAAACTGTTGCTGGTGAACTACACTGAAGTGACAATGGGTGAGGCACATTGCTCGTAGAAACAACGCGACGGCTGCTGGGACAGAGTTTCTCAATTGGCGATGATATATAAGAACCAGAAGTCGCAGCGTGAGCAGGCTGGACGAGTGATCTTTTGAGAGTCGCCGGAAGCAGCTGGATTCGTATAGTACAGACGCCAGCACATCCAGCTACTCCAATCTGTCAAATTTATTTTATAGATTTTCAACTTTATCACTCAAGCATAAGGTTCACTTTTAATTGGAGAAATTTGACAGATAAGGGTAGTTTGATCTTAGGGGATGCCTATGTCAATCCGTGTGCATCTTCCAGCTGATAAAATGATGATAATATTAGTATGTTATTTATTGTTATAAAATTAGTTTATTCAATTTTTCAAAAAAATGTTTATTACAGGTCTCTAAATTTGTTTATTTCAAGTCCTAAAATGTATTTAATAAATCATTACAAATAGATAAGTATACTTTTTAAGCCATTAGAACGCCTGTAAATTAAACCTAGTACAACAGACACCAAATGTCTATAGCTTGGCTTAGTTAGTAGATATCATTTTACACATTTTTACTCGAATACAATTTATTATTATTATTGAAATATCTATCCATGCGAGGAGAGGCCCCGTTCGCTGAAATACAAGTTTTATACCTAGTTTAGGGACGGATGCTCTGTGATCTTTATTTGTTACTAGCTGTGCCCCGCGGTTTTACCCGCGTTAAACTTTATAAATTATAGCCTATGTGTTAATCCAGCCGTTTAGTCGTGAAGAAGTAACAAACATACACACTCACACAGTCACAAACTTTCGCATTTAGTGGAATTTTATTTTTAACTAGCATACATTTGACGGTCACCGTAGCATAGTTGGTAGTGCTCCTGCCTACGAAGCTGGTGGTCCTGGGTTCGCATCCCGGTAAGTGCAAATATTTGTGTGATGAGCACGAATATTTGTTTCTGAGTCATGGATGTTTTCTATGTATATAAGTATTTATCTATCTATATAGGTATGTATATCATCGCCTGGTACCCATAGTACAAGCTTTGCTTAGTTTGGGGCTAGGATGATCTGTGTGACATTGTCCCCAGATATTATATGAATGAAAGTCATTTCACTTTTGAAAATAAATATAAAAATATATTCTATTTTGCTTCTTTTAAGGCCTTAAAACGGATCCATAGCAAGAAGTATAGTAATTTAAAACCATTTAATATACCACAGACAATTACGGTATAAAGAAAACTTTGAATTTGAGTTTGCAAACGATCCGAATCAGAATAGTTGAAAGGTTCCACATTGAGCATATGCATAGAGTACGTACTTATACTATTTGTATTGACAAGAGCGCTCAATGCAAATTGCAGAGGTGCTCATAATAATAATTGGAATACCTCTCCAAAGGCTCTCTATAACAGACAGGTTATACCCACGTAACACATACAAGTTGGGTTCTTATAATATACGCAAGCTTAAATTGATCTGGTGAGTGCGTTACGAAAAGTGTGATTGGGCGATTAGACCGGAAGTTGAGATGGAAATATAAGCTAGTGAAGATAAAGAGAGAGTTACGTTCCGTATGTATGTTGTTAGGAGAAAGGGATAGTGGTACGTGCACACATATTCTTTCTCTCTTTCTCTAATAGCCAGTAACGTTTTGTTTATCTAATATACTTCAGTGTGGTCTAAAGCACACTCGTTGTTTTTGTTATCATGCAAAATTAAATATATATCATATATATATCAATTATATTAAACAAGTAAAGTGTAATATTTGAAATTTTAGTGGATTTTCTGTGTTATATTAGTTTTTGTTTATAATTTCAATGTGTTGTTATACATTTATGTTACTTACATACTTGTATCTAATATTAACATCACGTCTATAGCATTCTATAGAATGTAATGTAAAATAGAAATTTAGTACAATTTTGTTCTTTTTTCTGTATAATTTAATTAAGTAAATTTACTTTGCTACTGCACTCATCGACTTATTGTTTGGGTTTTTCTGTGGATAATGTCGTGGGCTACAACATTACTTAATAATTTCGTAAATCCTATGTGTATGTATTATGTTGTAGCTGTTAATTATCCCTAAATAAATAAAATAAAATATCAACGCTGGTAAAGAAGAAACTTTGGTTTATTAACTAGGTAAAATTGTGCACTCACATTGACATTTAAAATTTTACAATAGCACAAGAATTTTGAACATAAATAATAATAATAATATCTTTATTCGCTTCAGCGCTTAAAGCGTTCCAAAAAAGGTTCGATTTGTAACAACAGCTCCTGGCCAAAATTAGGCGACAGTGGCTAATAATATCGGTGATTAGCCAACTATACTGGGCATTATATTATTAAAGTGAATGCACCAAAACACACCATCTATTCCTTCATTCTCATAATTTGGTGGGTAATAATGTAAAATACATGGTCTGATAAGTTTGGGTTAGCCGTAAATCCGACTAAGTGCCAAGCCATAATAGTTGGGAGCTCGCGCTCAGTGTCAAAGGTGGATTTACGGGATCTTCCACCAATAGTGTATAATGTTGGGAGCTTGCGCTCAGTGTCAAAGGTGGATTTACGGGGTCTTTCACCAATAGTGTATAATTTGACGAATATTCCTTTTAGCCAAAATGTCAGAAACCTGGGTTTATTCATTGACACGACACTAAGCTGGCAAAAACAAATGGCCAATGTCAGTCAAAGAGTCACGGGCGTATTGCGTTGTCTCTATCGGCTTAAAAATTTCCTTCCAGGTAAAACCAAGGCAATGCTCGTGAAGGCCCTTATATTCCCTATAGTCGACTATGGTGATGTATGCTACTTTGACCTGAATGCAGATCACCTCAATAAACTCGACAGACTTCTGAATAACTGCATTCGATTCGTTTTCAATCTTCGTAAGTATGACCACATATCTTCCCACCGTTACCAACTTAAGTGGTTACCGATACGGCAACGACGCACATTACGAGCACTAACCACCCTTTATTCTATATTAGACTCTTCTTCTACTCCATCTTACTTATCTTCCCACTTTCAATATCTCTCTACTAACCACAATAAAAATCTTCGCTCTTCTCACAATCGTCTCCTTCAATGTCCAACTCACCGCTCTGACTTCCTTCACTCTTCTTTCTTTGTAGAATCTATTCTTCAGTGGAACGCATTACCTCGAAAGTTCGAGAGCATATCCTTCGGAAATTCTTAGCAGAAACCCCTTGATGATAAATTTATGATTACATGATCGGATTCAATAGTATAGTATTATTATATAGTATAGTATCGTATGTATTGCCTTGTATAGTATTTTATAGTATTGTATATTCCCGTTTTTTACTAATAATGTTTAGCTTATGATATGTGCACCTACCATGCTCTCTCTGCACCACCCTAAGGTTGACTGGCAGAAAATACCTAGGGCATTAAGTCCGCCTTTGTACAATTTTTTTTTGTGCATATAGTGATAAATAAATACCCTTAATAACTAAGTTGGTATAATTATTGCCAAGGCCGCGCAGGACCGAAGCAAGGGGCTGTGACACCGCCAAACTATTGACTCCGCTCAAAACCCTAATTGAATCAAACTATTCAAAACCCTATTTATGGACATGAAAAGAAGGAAGAATGTAAGGCGTTTGACTTCGTCCTCCATGAACGCCTACTGATTTAATGATTTTCCATCTACCGTTAGCCAAGAATGCATTTTATTTGCCGCCGACACTACAGTTGTAATAAAGGCTACCAATAAAAATAACTATGAAAATGATCTAAACAGAGCGCTTCAGAATACTATTAATTGGTTGGAAACAAATAATTTAATAAATAAATAAAAAAGGTTTTTATTCACGTAGACTTTAATAAAGCGCTTGTAAATAGTCAGAACATGTTTGTAGTAATATAGTTGTATACATTATTATTTCTAGTAACATAGATATTAAGGTACACATTGTATGAAAACATTAATAAAATTTATTTTATTATAGCATTGATATTTAGCTAGCTCGTATGAAGTTATTGTCAAGAGATTATGTTTAATTATCTAGTTTAAGTCTAATATTTTTACTACATATTGTCAAAGGTTCTGTCTATATTAAGGTATTATTATTATGACGGACCTTGTGTTAATAACGACGGTCGCGCTTTAATGCTATCACCGGATCGGCACCCCAACTGAGAAGACCCAGCTAAACAAACTCAGTGGGTTCATCTACTACCGGTTTCAACACGACCCAGTTGAGACGGTCCGGCGAAACATACTCAAGCGGGCATAGTTAACTTATCAAAAACAACATTCATACAATTTCGAACCTATAAAACGAACTCCATAACAATAAAAATTCCATACAAAGGATCAAGTATACAGGAGACTGGATGGAGGACCTTTAAGTTTCTAGGTATTACAGTAGATACCTAGCTATTGTAACTGGAAAGAACATATAAACACTTTGTGTAGTAGAATAAACAAATTTATTTACCCTTTAAGGCAAATAAAACAAGACGTATCACAACAGGCAGCTATCACAGCATACCATGGCTATGTCTGTTCAATCTTAAGATATGGTATAGTTATGTGGGGTCGATCTGTAGATATAGATAGGGTATTAATCTTGCAATAAAGTGTTTGAGAACCATCTTTAATTTAAAACAAACAGATTCGTGTCGTCCTGATTTTAGGAAACATAAATTGTTAACTGTTCCATGTTTGTATATCCTGGAGTCATGTCTATTTGTAAAAAAACATACACATATTTTTCAACAAGCTACATACTATTATAATCCTAGAACGCTAAATATGAATAAACTGTTTCGCCCACGAACTAATCTGACAGCTACGAATAATAATAGTTTCATCATGTGCATTAAAATATATAATAATATTCCTTATTCGTTCAGAGATCTAGCATTAAATAAATTTAAAGTACAATTGACACAGTGGCTCTCTGATAAATATTTTTATAGCATTAATGTTTTTTTCAATATAAAATGTAATAAATAATATCTCATATCTGTATCCGAAATTTTTGAAGTTATACTTCTTTTGGCGCGATGGAGAAAAATGATGAGAGTGAATTTTTACGATGCGCGCGCACACCGACACCAAAAAATTTAACAGCATGAAGTTAGTTCTAGGTGGTATGAAAATGTATGAGAGTGATTTGTAATGTATTGTATTAATTGTGTATATAGTGATATTTCAACTTACATTTTAGATTTTTTAGTTTTTAAGATTTTGCATGTCATAACTTGTGACCAAACATGTGGAACATCATATGTTACATCAACATCTATTATTATGTACCATGTTTTATGAGCAAAATCAAAATTATTCTATTCTATTCTATTGAACTTTTTGGTTAAAACAGGACTTGAACCCAGGCCTTCATCACTCGCCCCAGTGGTTTAATTTCAGTGCTTCAGTACCAACTGCTTCGGAGGACATGCTAAGCTGTCGGTTCCGGTTTTAGTGATAGACCAGCTGTCATAGACCATGACATATAAAGGAAGCCCATCTCTTTGTTTAGAGAGGCAACTAAACATAAATCAAGGTACGAGACTGTTAATTATCCATATGCCTGTGATCTATTAAGACCAAAATCCTTGTTAACTATCCTAATTACGTCTGCTCTCTATAGTAAGAAGGTTAAAGGTATATTCGTCATACAACCAACGTAAAACCACTTCCTCACTACTTGCTCACAAGTAAATTTTCAGGAAATATTATGCATCAGTTCAAAAAGAGCGTAAGACGAAAAGTTTAGTTATACGGGAGCAAAATAAGGAAACTTTAGGCGATCTAGATAGCGACTATTTCTCCTTTCCGGGTAAAAGTTAATGTCATAATTAACTTTTACCCGGAAAGAAGAAATAGTCCCGTTTGTTTATAATCTATTTTTATCCTCATATGCAAAAAGTAGTGTCCTCAAAACTAATATTATAATGAGAAAATATTTGATTGTTTGTATGTTTGTTTGTAATAGATATACGCATAAACTACAAAACTGATATTAAAAATTTTAACAATAGAAACTTCATTATTAGCGAGTAACATGGGGTGCATTATAATGAATCATAATAAGTTCACCCTCGATATCAAAAAATCCCTGTAAAATCATTATTGAATCTGAAAATGAAAATCTGAAAATCATAAATAATATAGTGCGTGTTTATTTTACTTAATCGTCAATCCTCACAAAAGAACTGCGAGGTTACACGTATTATTACTGTAATTAGTTATTCGAAACATGGGTAACGAAAGATGATTGAATTTTAGTGTAAGAAATCTGATCTATCCAAATAAATTACTTAAATAATCCTTAATCGGTCACTTAAACGTCATTTATAATTAATTATTTTTGTCTCTTGTTACAATACACTATAGGTAAATGAAAATGAATTGGTAACTCTTATGTATGTCATTGTCCGATTAAAAGTTAAAATACTAATTATCTTTCTACCTGGTAGGATACGATGAAGATGCACTTTTATACACATATATACGAGTATATGAGTACATCTTTTGGTAGCACTGGAACATTCTGCAAACATTTATATGTTTGCAATAGCTGTGTGGTGACGGCAAAGAATATCATCACCCCATCTCACTTCGTGGAAATTAACTACCAGAGAGCGGCCATCAGCGTTTTTTTTGTGAACTATGACCATCAAACTGCAATCGTCAATCAACCCGCCTGCCAAGCGTGTTGATTATGGCATACCCCCATTCTTTGGGGAGGCTTTTTTATAGTGGTGGACGTAACTTGGCTGACATGATGATGATGAATAGCTGTAATTTCTTTATGTTATATCTCAGCCAAATTATACTGTGCAGCACCTTGTAAAAGTTGACGGGGACAAAATACCTAAATTAATTATTGTACAGACACCAGCACATCAAGCTACCCCAATCTGTCAAATTTCCCCAATTCGAAGTGAACCTTATATTTAAGGGATAAAGTTGAAAATCGAAAAAAGATTGGGGTAGCTGGATGTGCTGGCGTCTGTACAAAGTTTTAAATAAATTGCAATACAAATGACAACAGAATGTCTCAGCTCAGTTAAGCCAGTCAACACGGTAATAAGGAGGAGTTTTCGAAATAATGTAGCTTTCTACTTACGCCTTTATTGCTGTAGCTGTGGTGATATGACGTCACAAGCTCATCAAAGCTCCGGGCTAATTATCGCGGGTAGCACTCAATGTGAATATGAAGTGCTGTAAGAATGGAGTCTTTTATCTCTGGCACAGGAAATCATGTTTGGATGCGAATAGACAGGATTTCAGCAAAAACATGGCTTTTGCAATTTTAAGGGTATTGTGTATGCAGCCACTAGTAATCTTCAGACTACTAAAGCGAGGGTTCTATCTTGTTGTATTTGTTTTGACTGGCCTATCGGTCTAGTGGTTAGTGACCCTGACTGCTAAACCAGAGGTATTATTAGTGAACAGGCAAGCAGTTGATTCAACTGGTAAGTGCCTGTATCCAGTATTTGTATTTGTTCCGTGTCTGTATGTAAATTAATTATAATATGTATATATTTAGAAATATGTATATATAAATTGTTTATTAGTTGTCTGGCTGTTAAAGAACAGGTTCTACCTAATTTGGGATCTGATGGCAGTGTGTTCATTGTCTCAAGATGTTTACTATTTACTATTATTATTAATAAGCGTGAACAGTTGTCGTAGAACTATTTAACTGATACGTTGATAATAAAAATAAAAGCGGATTAAATCCATCTAGAAATATCTTTAAAAAATATTACTATCATCATTTTCACATCAGCCGCAGTAAGTGCACCGCAAGACAAAGGGATCTCCAAAGATCTCCACAATCTTGCGCATGTATATATATATATATATATGATGCAGCGAAATGAGGATATCAGAGATTTCACGAAATCCCCAGGGATATCACAAAATCCCGGTAGATGTTGAATATTCTTGTTTATGTCGTCTTCTTGCTAAAACTATCTAGTGATATGACAAAACACCAATATATCGTCAGTGATATGTCGTTTCACTAAACTAAATCTAGTAAAATGTCAGAAATGCGGGTACGAATATTCGATATCTACCGGGATTTTGTGATACCCCTAAGGATTTCGTGATATCCTCATTTCCCTGCGACATATATACAGTTAATTATTTATAATGATTTGTGTAATTATAATAAATATAAAGTTTTAGCTAACTTTCTCCCACGACGCTGAAGCGGTGGAATGTGCTCCCCGACTTTATCCGCAATACTTTAATGAGTTCCGCGTTGACTAATATCCCTTGAGATTGGCCATCGCAGCCGTAGTTAGGCCAGAAGCACCTAATACATCACATAATTCGTCAATTTAAACATCAAACTTCAAATTAACAAATTCAAAGGTTATCTTATGATACAAAATAAACTTAAAAGCTTGACGAACAAGGAAACTTTTTTTTCTCAATTTTATCCTTCCAACATCTATCTCCTATCGTGGCGCGTCCAACAATTCGCCCTAACTACTTGAACCCCCCCAGCTCACCCCACTAAAAAGCCATTACCGCGCCTTTGATCTGCGCCGCTCGCCTTTGATTGCACCGCTTCGACTAGCCACTTATAACTATCGCTGAAAAACTTGACGTGTTTTGTCTATAGTTTTTGTAGGGACTGGAACTAGGGGAGGGCGCAGTTAGGTAGCTAATCTTGTCTTTACTTAATACAAAGTTAATATAACTTGAAACTAATATAATATTCAAATCAATATTTAGCGTCTCAAGTAGTTTTACGGGTGACTGTAAGTATATTCTTGTTATGGACTGTCACTTTTATCTATCCCCGAGCGATCCCTATGAGGTCTTGGGTTCAAATTTTGATACGGGGCCAGAAATGTTATAAGGTGTTCTCTGGCCAGAAACCACTTTTCTGGTCAGAAAAATCCCACTAACAACAGCCGGAAAATTGGTAGGGATATACGCGCGTGCCTTGAAGAGCACGTAAAGTCATCGGTCCTAAGCGGATATTCGTCCCATTGGATAAGAGTCGAGTGTAAAGGAATAGAGAGCACCCTAATTAGGTCATATATTACTGCACTACAATACTGTCATGTGTATTTGGCTAGTCGCCGTTAAAGATAGCCGCCGTAGCTTAAATTCGAACAGACGAAGATTATTATTATTTGTGTTTCTGAGGGACAGACAAGTCGAACAGACTTCGTAGTAATATAGCTTATATAAACGAATAACACATAGGTTTATATTTCATAATGTTTAACGCGGGTGACACCGCGGGGCACACCTAGTTTAAAATAAAATATTTACTTGCTTACAACATTTTAAATGATCTTACTTGACCGCAATAGTCTCGACTAGAAAAGTCCCTATCCAAAGGCCTATGAAATCTCTGTCAAACCAGTTCCCATCCAAAGATATTAATGAATAAGCCCCTTAATTAAACAAAATAACTTTCGTATTTATTCAAAAAGTGCTTATGATTAAACTAAATTAGTTAACTACAAATTTCGTATTAATAAAGATGGTGATTGTCAAGCCAGACTTAAGATCAAATTGCAAGGTGAAGTTAGGTATACCTCCAAACTGAATTATGTTTTTAAAACAAAATAAGTTTCTTTAATGAACTGAATTTTAAAAAGCTCGTCGGAAAGTCTTTCTACAGAAGGCGGTCTCAACACAAATAAGCATGTATTTAGGTGTGTGTACGTCTGTGTACCGACGCTGTGTTTACGTCTGGAGATTAGCGTCGCGTCTTACTGACTTTCACAGTCTTTTAAGGGTTATTCTGACAACCAAGCTACGAAGAAAGAAAAGTATTCCAGTGCTTTCTGGTTTCGGTATTTTGAGGATTTCATTAAATTGAATCCTGAGCATAATAAGTTCAGTCAACCGACAGGTTTCACCTGCATTCTCTGGATAAATCCTCTGCCCATTGCCAATTAAGCTACGTGGAATGGTGTTAGATCATCAGAATAGTTTCTCTTGGGTGCGCTTTTTCTTGCATAACTTTTTAACTCTTATCATCGGAAGTCTGAAAAATTTTCTCATACCATTTCAAGCTATAATTATCGTTATTCATAAAACATATTACAAAACATAATCATTTAAATTCATAATATCATAAATCATACATTTTGTATTAACCACTATTTGTTTTCATATCTTTGTTTATACTAATAATCGAAATTCATAATCATTCGAATACATAACAATGATAATCGTAAACGTGTTTGATACTGATATTTGTTTTCATAAATTTCTTAATCATAAGTATTTTCATTATATTTACAATAAAAGTAGCATAAATAAAATAGAAGGTAAAGTTAAAAATGCGACTCTAGTGAAAATCTAATTGGTACCAGAAACGAGACGCTACCAGACAAGTAGGTTAGGTTAGTACGGTGACCACAACAACGCGCGAGCCGAGCGAGCGAAGCGAGCGTGCCGCGCCAGCGGCCGGCGAAGCGCCAGTATCATATATATATTTATTAATTAAAGCAATATGATAATAGAATGTTATGAAGAAAAAAGTTCTGAATAAAAAATATATGATTTCACACTTTTCTTGGTAGTAACGGCTATGAGTTCCGATGATATTAATAAGAATGTATGAATCAAAAAAGTATGAAAAATAAAATTATGAAGAGTGATGATTATGAACACAAAGCGGTAGTAAGAAAAAAAATACGATTAAAAATTTTATGTGAGCCAATATGGACCCGTTTCTCTTTCGACGGGGTTTCAGGGGCCATTAGACGGTCACCGTAGCCTAGTTGGTAGTGCTCCTGCCTACGAAGCTGGTGGTCCTGGGTTCGAATCCCGGTAAGTGCAAATACTTGTGAGATGAGCACGAATATTTGTTTCTGAGTCATGGATGTTTTCTATGTATAAGTATTTATCTATCTACATAAGTATGTATATCGTCGCCTGGTACCCATAGTACAAGCTTTGCTTAGTTTGGGGCTAGGATGATCTGTGTGACATTGTCCTAGATATTATTATTATTGATGCCATTTATCGACACCGTTTATAAATTTGTGAAGTAATTTATGTCTAACGCTTCTATAGATAATTTTAACGTAACATCCTCAGACTCCCCGTAAAAGGAGAGTTTTAATTTTGAACGGTATTTTAAATTACATGCTTCTTATCCACATTATAAGAAAATTTGTTAACAATTAATTTTATAAGAATAGGTCTAAAGAAAAGGGTAATTCATAAACACAGATGCACAATAAATTAAAGTAAATAAGACGTACGCATACAATTAATGAACAAGCAAGTCTAAGCAACTCCGAATGTGACCTGCTCACCTTTATAATAAAAATAATAATAATAATGTCCTCCAACCGAATTTCGACCACGGCGGCCGGTCTCAATAGAGATTAGCCATCTACGCGGGACATATTATAGTGCTCAAGTGTGTGCGCAAACACAGGAGCACTTTCTATTCCATCACTCTCATGATCCGATGGGACGCCTAGGCGACACGACCGGAAAGAGGTCAGGCACAGGACCGACGGCTTTACGTGCTCTCCGAGGCACGGGGGTATAATACCTCCAACTCCCAGACTTCGGGCTGATGCTGAGAAATTTTTTTTTTTACAGAAAAGTCCCAAAATCACTTTTTGTCCGACCCGGGATTTGAACCCAGGACCTCGTTCTCTGCGGGTGAACACGCTACCGCTAGACCAACGAGGCAGTCAAATTTTGTATTACACATGTGAAGCAGTGGTTATGTGATTCTGGGCGACAACTATTTGTGTGACTTATAAAACTGATTTTCTGCCTCTGGGAAACTTTTACATACGTTCATTGCTTTGGAAAACTCCCCCGCGATACACATACATGTGTATATGCATTTGTTAGAAATTAGCAGGTGTTGCATATAAATAAAAAAATACCCTAACATTGGATTGGTAAAGTTTAAATTGAGAGCGAAGTGAAGTGAAAATTAGTTACTTTGTAGCTCTTCTCAATGTTGCTGGCTCAATTCGCAACTGAACTGAAATAATGGACGTAGGACAAAATAAATAAATAACGAACACAACCAACAACCCAACAAAGTGGAAATTGGTAATAAATATTATTTTTACAATAGCATAGGTATTTCATCATCATCATCATATCAGCCGAAAGGCGTCCGCTGCTGGACAAAGGCCCCTCCCAAAGATCTCCACAATTTCCTATCTTGCGCTATCCGCATCCAGTGATTTCCAGCGACCCGCACAAGATCATCGGCCCATCTTGTAGAGGGCCTGCCCACGCAGCGTCTTCCGGTTCGTGGTTGCCACTCGAGAACCTTTCTGCCCCAGCGGCCGTCGGCTCTACGAGCTATGTGCCCTGCCCACTGACACTTCAGTTTGGCAATTCTTACGGCTATGTCGGTTACTTTGGTTCGCCTGCGGATCTCAACATTTCTGATTCGATCTCGCAGGGAAACTCCAAGCATAGCCCTTTCCATTGCTCTTTGGGTGACCTTGAGCCGCCTGATAAGGCCCATAGTGAGCGACCACGCCATAGGTATTTATGTATCTTTATTTACAAATTAATAATAAAAAGATATAAAATCTATTTGTGAGCTTATGATAATATATAAATTGAATTGCTACGTTGTGCGATGATTTAAGAGAGGTAGGGCACATTGTTCATTCGCTCAAAGAGCAGCCCGACTGGGGAAGTACCTCACCCTTACAGAAGCCATACCTTAATAATAATATTAATAGCTTTAATGTTCTGTTTCTGCGTGTGAGTAAGGTCGCTACAGCTCATCGGGTAGGGGGAAAGGGTTAGCAACACTTGTTTGATGACTTTTAATAGCCAGCAACGCATCCGTGACTCCTCAGGTGTTGCGAGTGTACATGGGCGGCGGTGATCGCTTACCATCAGGTGAGCCACTTGCTCATTTGTTGATGTATGTCATCTCTATGACATAAAAAAATACTATCGAACTGAAGCTTAACTTTTTGAAAAAACCGCCTTGTGTTCCTGTCGCTTGGTGGCTCCAGAATACGGTTAGGGCAGCGGCCGCGGGCGCGACCCATATCCTTTCATAGCATTTGTGCTATCTCTGTTTGACATCGCAATCGTCTTGAGACGCTGTCAAATGACGTAGGAAACGCGAGAGCTTTATGTACGGAGATAAAATTTTGTTCACTCACGATTATTTCCTCCTTAGCTCTTCAGAACTCTGATATTTCTTAAATTTTATTTTCATAGCATTATTTGCAATGCCAAGCGAGAATTTAAAGATAAGATAAAGAATAATAATAATGATAAGTACACTTTATTGAGTCATCTAATATACAGTTCAGTAAAATAAATAACAGTAATGTTCATGCAATAGGCGGCCTTATCGCTAAAAGCGATCTCTTCCAGGCAACCAATGATTTTTTTATATTATATATTATAATTAGTCATTGGGTAACTGTGTACAATAAGGTCTTATAAAGTAACAGTTTTTAGGATCAACAGTCTACCCATATCGGATATGCAATACAAACAAATGTATTTAATTTGTTTTAGGTCATAAATAACACATTATTTTTCGCCAAAAAACTCATGCAAACTTTACTTAAGATTCTCTAGTAACATGTTCTTTAATTTAGTTTAAACAATTTTCCATTTGATTGCTTTTCATCAGGTGGTAAGTGGTTATATACACGAATAGCAGATATATAAGTACTTTTATAGTAGATCGTGTTTTTTATACTGGGTAAATTTATGTCATATTTATAGTTAGTCTTTGAGTCTGATTTAATACCAAAAATGGAAAATCATGAATTTAAACGTGCGGGGGTAGATGGTCAATCCGGGGTAGGCGCTTTGCGTTATTGGTAATACCCTTTCGGATGCCGTAGGTAAATCGACTTTGTTTTCCAGGATGACGACCGACTGATATGTTCATAGTTACATGTGACAGATCATATTATATTCATTTCTATCCATCTATGTAAATGCTTCGAGTTTTGCGGCGAGGATCGCTTTGGCCCCTTTTTTATTTTATTTTTTCGTCGGGACTAGTCCCTCCCTCTTACCCACCACTGCAACTCCTGTAAGCCAGGATCAACAGTGGTACACAATAAAATGACACTGAGCGGTGAAGCTCAGGCATGGCCCGGGGAATCGCTTTAACTGTCTTGGATCCCGCAATGAATTTAATCAGAAAGTGAAAAAAGGAGGAGTTAGAAAATTAATAGTTCCACTTCCCTCCAGAGCAAAGCGGCAGAAAGAATGATGTAAAGAGGCTATAGCCTCATAAAATGAGAGATTTACAACTAGAGAAGCCAGCTGCAAAAGCACCGCGGATCAATTTAAGGGCCCCTTAACGTGTGATCGGTGATGCCGTGCAAGTGATCACACCCTCACTTAGAATTCCGTCTATTTGCTTCAGCGGCCGCCCCCCAACGTGGCCCGAACCCCAACAGGGTGCTCTTAGGTATTAGTCGCTTAAATTAAGCTACGAGCCACGAGTTAAGAGCCAACTGCGCTAGCCAACTGCTCATTGCCTTTTTTTTTCTTTCTTTCTGTATTTTAAATATAGTATAACTAAATTTCAAAATAATAATATCTAGGGACAATGTCACACAGATCATCCTAGCCCCAAACCAAGCAAAGCTTGTACTATGGATACCAGGCGACGATATACATACTTATATAGATAGATATATACTTATATACATAGAAAACATCCATGACTCAGAAACAAATATTCGTGCTCATCACACAAATATTTGCACTTACCGGGATTCGAACCCAGGACCACCAGCTTCGTAGGCAGGAGCACTACCAACTAGGCTACGGTGACCGTCCTATATTGTGTGGGTTAACTTAAAAATGTCTCTATTTTTAACATGACTTTACTTAACTTTTAAATGCAAAAACTAGTGGATTTTTAATGTAGAAGCCCTTGACAAGTAATCCAAATAATGTGTATGATTATTTTAATAGTTTAATATTTGGTTTATTTTAAGTTAAATGACAATAACAATAAAAAAAAGTAGTTAAATATGTTTGTATTACTCGGCCCAAAAGGTTATGGACAATATGTATAATTCCCGGTCAATTTAATCATTTGAATAATTCTTATCAAATTGCTCTCTCATATTGGGCATTTATCGTAATGATCGGGCATTATGTATAATGTCCAATTTCTCACTTGGCCCATAACATATTTACTACAAAACTTTTGGTGTATCTATAGATATTATGATATGACCCATGGCTGATGATGTACTACATATACTAATTTTCTTTTGTAAATACATACTTATATAGATAATTTCACCCAGATCCAGGACACACAGACATGTTCATGCACACAAATATCCGTCCTGGATGGGAATCGAACCCACGACCTCCGGCGTGAAAATTTATTAGTAATATTTAAAAACTAATTCCACAAAGTATTTGTCTCTTGGTTTTGCATGTTGTGGACATTTTAAATACTACGTGTAAAGTGTGTGTCGTGCTCAGGAAATTTGTATGATTAACTATGATTTTATGTATACAATGGCAAACTGCTTTTATCTATTAAGCATCATGCAAATCGACTGTTTACAGGTGGTTTGCAAACTGTGGTGGTCTAAGACGCGGTCGTATAAATCGCAATGAGAAATCACATGGCAAAGCTATATCAAACCCTGGACACTACACACTTCAGATGGTCGCGCCATCTGAAGTGTGTAATGAGCTCCAGCACTGAAACATAGGCAAGTCTCAAGCACTCAAGGTGCTAATTCAACTGCCTGATGTTGGCATGAAATCCGACTACGTTCTTCTCCACAACCATGGGCGAACTCTTACAATCGTGCAGGAGCCCGAATATTCCCCTGAATACGTTGTTATTGACTGCAAGTATGGTGCAGTGACGGTCGCCTCGCTACTAATTCAGCGCCCTCATGTTTCAGTCTCAAACCCCGTAGAATATAAATATTTGTATGACCTATATATAGTTGTTCAGAGTCTGGGTTTATTTTGTGTCCGTGAATAATATGTTCATTAAGTGCCCCGTGAACCAAAGTAACTGACATAGCCCGAAGAATTGCTACGCTGAAGTGCCAGTGGGTAGGGCACATAACTTCTCGAGTGGCGACATGACCCTTATGGATCGATGATGTTGTGAGGGGCGCTGGAAACCGCTGGATGCAAATAGCGCTAGACCGGCAATTGTGGAGATCTATAGGGGAGGCTTTCGGCTGATATGATGGTGATGATGAAGAAAGTCCCCGACGATATCGGATTAATTTCTCTAGTGAGAAAGTTGTCTTTCTTTATTGTTGTTCTAGGTGTACCCTGCGGTTTTACCCGCATTGAACTTTATAAATTATGTGTATATGTGTTAATCCAAGGTGTCAGCTATCTCCATACCAAATTTTATTAAAATCGCTCCAGCCGTTTAGACGTGAAGAAGAAACAAACATAGACACAAACGTTCGCCTTTATAATATTAGTGTGATATTGTTGATACTCCCAGTTCTTCGTCAACAGGCTTTATAAATACAAACTAAGATGAAACAGAGTCGATTTACTTATATTTTTATCGTAAAAATAGAATTAAGCTAAACGATTACCAAAAATAGCAAGGCTCGAGGAAAAGTCACCAATAAAAAAATATGGTGCGCGGCGTCAATCGAACGAGTGAGTGAACTAGAGAGCCAATTAGTTCCCTCGGAACGCATCGATAACCTCTGACCTTCGTACAGATAAGTGTGTAAGTAAAGAGAATGTTTTAAAGAAATATATCGCATCTAAATTCAGCTTGGCAGAATGTCATCACCCCATCTCTTCCTGTGGGGGGCGTAGAAGTTGACCCGAGGGAATACCAGAGGCCGGGCAGCAGCTTCTTTCTGAGCACTATGTCATGCGTGTCGATTATGGCATATCCCCCAACAATTCTTGGGGGAGGCTTTTGTTTAGCAGTGTATTTCTATCAGCTTTCTATCAGCGTTCGATAGTATGTACCAACTATAGTAATTAAGCAACAGTCAGTATGCCAAAAACAGCATGAACATAATTACAGAAAAACCCTCTTCTTCTCCAACTCGTCAATTAAAACTTCTACAATTGCATTTAGAAATAATATTTACACCAGAGTAGGCGAAATAGCAACTCAGATTTTACTACAACAACTAGGTATTGCTGGCAGCAGCGATATAAGTTTTCTGTCTGACTGTCTCGTTGGTCTAGCGGTAGCGTGTTCAACCGCAGAGAACGAGGTCCTGGGTTCAAATCCAGGGACGGGCCAAAAGTGATTTTGGGACTTTTCATAAAACTAAAAATTGCTCAGCATCAGCCCGAAGCCTGAAAGTTAGCGGTATTATACCCCCGTGCCTCGGAGAGCACGTTAAGCCGTAGGTGTCCTGTACCTGACCTGTTTTCGGTTGTGTCACTAGGCGTCCCATCGGATCATTAGAGTGATGGAGTAGAAAGTGCTCCTGTGTTTGTGCACACTTATGCACTATAGTATGTATGTCCCGCGCAGATGGCAAATCTCTATTGAGACTGGCTGCCGTGGCCGAAACTCGCCTAGGAGGACATTATTACTAAGTTTTCTCTATGGAGTTGACTTCTCTATAATATCGATTACGAAATAACCAAATAAAAAGCATATGATCGAAAAGAAAAACGAATGACGTATGAGAGAAAGATTTATTTTTAGAATTCCTAGATTCGTTTCGAGGTCTACGATTGCTGCAGTCGTATTAGTGTTGGCTGAAAATACTGGCTCTAAAAGTATCCTAGTCACTACTAGACAAAAATAAAATAAAAACCTTCAAACTTTTTGGACGTTTAGGGAATGATATGAAAATCGGGAACGGATTCTTAGAGAAAATTCGAAATATGGGAATTGCTATTTTAGATTGGCGTTTAGAGTTCAAATTCGTTTATTCCGTAGATAAATTATATTTATGGAATCGTATTATTTTTTACCTTACCGTGCAGTGCATGACGTTGCGGCTACAGAGAAACTAATTAGTAACCCTTTTTAAAAATAAAATTTACTTACGGTTAATTACCTATTTATATACGTGTTAACTAAGAACAAGTCAATCTAAAGCAATTAAATAATCAGCAATTATAATAATATGCCCTGCTTGCTACACAATTTGGCTTTAATAATTCTTTTAAACTTATTTGAATACAATTCTCTAATTGACTCTAATATCGTTTATTTTTCTCCAAAGACAATCTTTACATTTTTTTAAAGTATAATTAAGTGATGTAGATACTTAATACTATGTTGTGGAGACTGGAGCCAGTACTAGGTAAAACCTGTGTTACAAGTCTCCAGGTCTCCATCTCGGACAGATGACAGTAGTTTAGTTAAGAACAGTTATTATTACTTAATATTATTGTGCATAAAATAAACAATATTTTAAAATTAAAATAAACAATACTTAAAATTAATTAACCTAAAAGCTATCATAGGCAGTTTGTTATAGAATCTTATTCATTGCTACATTAAAGAGTAACTTATTTTGTGGAGACTAGGTACCTACAGTGTTTAAATGATGTATATCACTCCTTTTATAGAAGAACTCGATATTTTTATGCACATATAAATAAAAAGTTATTTGGTTATTTCTGTGTTTGCATTAATACTGGAAAGATTCTCAATAATAGATATGTAAGATGCTTGAGAACTGATAAGACGAAAACGTTTATATCAAGTAATACAAAGCATGTAGATAGTAATAATGTAGATTTTTTAAAGATACCAGTCTTAATATAGAACTAGATATCATTCAGGAAGCAAAACAAAATAACCCGCAAGTACAAGTTTGACTGCACGTGTGGCGCGGCTCTCAAGACAATTGCCTTGCCACTTCGTGTCCCGGGTTCGATTCCCGCGCAGGACATCTATTTCTGTGACCCACAAATACTTAGTTGTTCTGAGTCTGAATGTACTTTGTATCCGTCATTTAAATGTTTGTAAAGTACCCCGCGACACAGGGATTAATTTACTTAGTTCAGGCCTTGTTTTTTTTTTAAAAGAAAGAATAAAATGTAAACTCTTTAAACATAAACGTTTTCAGTACTTGGTGGGGGAAAGTGGGAATGCGATTAGTGGCCCCTGTATGGCTCGCTACAAGTGGCGACATCTGTTGGTAGAGTGCGTTATTAACAAGATTTTTTGAAGTGTTTACTGTAAGACTTTAATTATACATAGTCGGTCTAGATATTGAGGAACAAAAGTTCGCCCATACCTTTATTATATACTAGCTGTGCCCCGCGGTTTCATATGTGTTATTATGAGGTATCGTATTGGGGCAACAAACCGCTGCCATCTGATACGAAACTACTTATATATTTCTAAATATATACATACCTATTATACTTAGATAAATTACACCCAGACACAGAACAAATAATCGTGTTCATCACACAAATATTTGCCCCGGGTGGGAATCAAACTAGAGGGCTTAACACTCAGGGTCACTTACCATTACATAGCTACAATACTCGTTAACAGAATAGTAACACTTTTGATGTGAAACATCTATAGCCGCACGTAAAACAGATTTCTGGCGTGGCGACGCATGCCGTGGTTTTTTTTTGTAGTTCCAATCACAATATGTTCTTTTCGACTTCGACTTCTTCTTGGACTTCGACTTGACTTCGACTTTGACTTCGAATGCGACTTATACTTCGACTTCGACTGCGACTTATACTTCGACTTCGACTTCGACTGCGACTTATACTTCGACATCGACTTCGACTTCGACTGCGACTTATACTTCGACTTCGACTTCTGCATATTTATTTTACAAAATAATGTCGATGTTTCACATCTGCCAGGCGTCCCGTGACGGCTCACATTTTCTTCTTCAAGTTTTATTAATATGAAGCTTGAACAAAAGGGGCCATGCTAAATATAATTTTATTTAGTAATGCAAACATATTTATATAATAACATTTACGTAATAACACTACTTGTAGAAATGCCGTGGTTGGTACCTAAATGCTTGCCTTTCACGCCGCAGGTCGTGGGTTTGATTCCCACCTGGGACAGATATTTGTGTGCATGAACGTTTCTGTTTGTCCTGAGTCTGGATTGTCTACATAAGTATGTATTTACAAAAAAAAAGTAATACTTATTATGTAATATATCAGTTATCTGTAATGTAAATATTAAGTACATAGATACAAACATTATTACTGGAATTAACATTTGGCTCCAGAAGCATACAATTATTCCTGACCGGGTCGAATACCTAGTTTACATTTCAAGAGCCTACAAACAATAGTCACACCCAATAACAAAATCCATTATTAGTTCCACATATTAAACGCAGATACCAATATTTAGTTTGGTTCCCTCGCCCTAATGCCGAAATACCCGATAACTCGCCGAGAAGACAATCATACACAATTACAAACGAACACTATGGCTACAATATTATATACCAAGAATATATTCAAATGTAGCCCTTAACGTTGAAATAATAAGGTGTCGTTTAAGTGTATTTGAGTTGGACGTCTTCGACAGGGGTGCAGTTTGTACAATCGCTCCCGATATTGACAGAAGACACAATTTCCGGTTTCGAAGCAAACACGGGATTCCGCACAATTTGCTACTAATTGCAAACATGTTCGACTGTACCATTGACAGTCTTAGTGCTAATTCACTCTGCCAACTCGGTAAAATAATCACAATTTGTACCTACGATTGCAATTTGTAGAAATAAAAGAAATCTTATTATCTGTTTTCTACAAATCGCAATCATCTTTGCAAATTGTGATTTAATTATTTTTTTAAATAAAATAAATACTAATTTTATATTTCTACAAATATGCAAACACGTTGTGATTAAATTATTTTGGCACATTGAGTTTTTGTTATACGTAGTGTCGATTCCATATAAGTAACGCCATCTATGAAGACACATGTGAACTAGTATTTAAATAATGTTCAAGTAATATTGTTAATCTAATTCTTTACAAATAATATAGCTATGTGTTTGTTTAATGATTTTCTGAACCATGCCTCCACGCTTCGCAAGGGTTAATTCCATCTACAGAATATAACAATTTGGTGTAAAATTTCTGGCTTGTTATGTTACTCACATGGAAATGTTGTAACTTTAATTAAATGGCTTCCAAAATCGAAATCGCAACTAATTCTTTATTCTGAATTTCTTCAATTATCATTATATTTTCCTAATTTTTTAAGGAACATGAAAAGAGACTATACTCTTAGTACCTGCTTAAGTTAGTGCCATTCAAACCCAAGAGGTTTAAGTGGCACTTTTTTGAAATAAGGTTTTCTGAAATGTAATGTATTTTTTGAAATTCATAAAAAAAAAATTAAGTATACGTCGATAAAAATATTGTAAATCCATATTGCTCAACACCCGCTCTAATACTATAAAATTGTTTGAACCTCTATTGAATGACATTACTAAAAGTAGGCAATACAACTTTTACTTTTACAAAAAACCTTTAACTTGACTAACATCGAAATTTCCATAATTAACTATGAATTGTAACAAATTAACATAAACTTATATTATAGTAATAAAATACCCAAATTTCTTATATTTTTATATATGATTTTCAGATAATTCCTTGTAAAAATTACATAAATAATAATACAAGAACAGGCCGCTCCTTTTTTTAAGTCGGTCATAATAAAAAAAAACTATTTTAAATAAAAACATAATTATTCTATTCTTCTACAGAAAACTCAAAAAGTGTGCGTCGGCCGGGAATCGAACCCGGATCAACTGCTTGGAAGGCAACTATGCTGACCATTACACCACCGACGCCACATGATTAGCTTTCGAAATGACTCATCACATTGTCTGGTACTTTAAGTTTAAGAAAAGACAAATAAATAATAATAGCACAGCTAAAGTATAAAATATAAATATAAACAAAGATCTAATATTAACTTTGAATTCATTTAGGTTGAAATACAGATAATCTTTATTATCTTCTATACCTACATATAAATAAAATTAGAGTGTCTGATGGTAATATTGAAATAACCGTTTTTTACTACATGTATATGAATATATATACGGTACATACACCAACATATCTCTGAAATGGCTGGACTGATTTTGACGGGACTTTTATTGGCAGGTGGTATGTAATAATAATAAGTAACTTAGGCTGCGTTTATTTCAGAAACAAAAATATTAGATAAAACCTAAATAAACTAACTAACACGCGGATGAAGTGCGGGTAGAGCTATTGTCAATAAAAAAATTAACTTAATTTGAATAAATAAAACAAAAAAATGAAAGAATCGACTGTTAGGCGGAACGGCGTTCGCCGGGTCAGCTAGTAAGTGATATAATTATGTAGGAGTTATTATTACTTCGAAGCAGTATGAGCACATTGCTGACAAGAACTTCAGCCAAGTATCAAGACAAATGATAGAAATTAATATATTTATAACATACGATTACACCAATTAAAAGATGGATAAATTGTACGTAGGCGGATAAAATGGTTGGGATTGTTGGGAAGGGCTAATACAAGGAAATTATGTCGAATATAAGAATATACTGAAGACCCCAAATAAAATACGACAAGGACATACCTATAATGGATATAAGGACATATCCGAAAAACGGAAACGCTTTTAAATTAAATGGTACAGAGAACAGTTTTACAATCGTATTTGTATATTAACGAAACTTACATACTAGGCAGACAAAATAAAATAAAAAAGGGAAATTATATATTAAAAATAATAAAAGAGAATAACGAACTATGACGAAACAAAATTAATTAAGTCACTTTAAAATTTAAATTCATCTACTGAGTAGAAGTACCCTTCCAGCCAAAGCTTTTTTAATTTACTCTTAAATATTATGTTCGGACTATCGATAGTTTTAAGCTCAACCGGCAGGGAGTGAAATAATTTTACCGCTTTATAGTCTACAGCCATGCATCGCTACATTTAACCTTGGTTGCAAAGGAACCTCCAAATGCCATAAATCACAATCATACTCATATAATTAACCTACGTTCATACGGGTACAGCTTATTATAAAGTCGATAATTCATCTAGTTAAAGATTTCAACAAAAGCTGGGTGTAAATTTGACCCACTGGTAGTGACCATACTCATAAGTCATACTCGTATATCAGAATTCATAAAAATCGGACACGACACAGAGGAATCGTCTGAAAAAATAAATATTCAGATTTAAATCAATGTTCAAGTTTAGACATCTACTTAATTATACTCAGCTCATTATTTTAAGCAGTATGCCTAGCAGATCTAATTTTAAGCTTATTAGGATTTAAGGGGTGAGTTCTAGAGGATAAGTGGTGGCGCATTGAGGCAGGTAAATCGCAAAATGTAAGCACAAATATTCTTAATTTATTTTCAGTACAAAATTTAGGCTTCCAGCGCGTTCATCTTGTTTTAGCACTAACAGTCCTTACTTCATCCCGAGAATTAATTAAGTATAAGGGACTCAAACAGAATAGGGATAATTAACCTTTCATAAAATTAAACAGAAAAATATATGTGTGGAGATGGATTTAACCTTTGTCTTGCGGAAATTGATGACATCAATGAAGTCGCACTAAACAATGAGAATAATTTTAATGACGTCCATATCCTGAAGCAGTGCTTCTCCTAGAGACGTCAAAGTCGACTATCAAAGCTAATTAAAGTTGCAATGACACTACAACACATCTTAACCCGTCGGTGGTAGAGACAATGAGTACGAGGACGCGGCGAGGGGTCGGGGAGACCGACTCGAGTACGCTCTGTAATCAGGGCTAATAGAAGCGCGTATGCTTTGATCTGAGCTCAAAGCGACGAGGGCCAAACTCGCGAGACGAAACGCTAGCACGGAAAAATTTAGACGCGACGCGTTCATGCGTTACTGATTTTTGGATGCGTCAGTGAACTTAAAAGTATGTGGCGTAATGTTGTCTGAATTATACATACGAGAGGTGCCTCGGAAGTAAACATATAAGTATAAAAAAGATTAAACAAATGAAAGCAAGACAAACATTTTACAGTTTAGTACTATTTATTATTAAAAGCCCATATATGGTCCCAATGGTTTTTAGTTTTTACTGTATTTTGTCAGTCACTCTCCCTTTAATCTCCTGAGTTTTTGCAAAATTTAGGTTGGAATAGTTAAACAAAAAATATAAGTGGATACGTATTTAAAAACTTGGTTAATTTCGTTAAAGATTTTGAGATGATAATTAAATAATCTTTTTTTAAATAATGTATAATTAACTTGTAATATAACAACCCTTTTATGTCTACTATGTAAATAGTCAGAACATGGCTTATTACATATAAATTAATTGTTAGTTCAAAGTCTATACAAATAAAAACCATTTCTACTTTATTTAATGATGAACCAAAGCCTTGATTCGCAAATATTGTAGAGACTTGAACTCAAATTACTGAGTAATTTCAAAGAATAAGTCTAAAGGAAGGAGCTTTTCGTGAGATTGAGAAGTAAACTGAATTCCTTTTTGATCAAAAACTTATTGACGTACGCTTGACTTGGGGGGGGGGGGGGGGTAATTTGATGTATGCGTGACGAGAGCGTTACGAAAAGTGTGATCGGTGTAGGCCGACGGAAGTTGAGAAGGAGATATAAATTAGTAAAGATAAGAAGAGAGAGAGTTAAGGTTGTATACTCGTACTACTAAAGGGGCAAGAGACCACATGTTTTCTTTCCCTCTTTCTCTCATAACCAGTTACATTTAAAGTTTTACTTCGGTCGTGTGGTCTAAACCATACTCGTTTTTTATTCTTCTTACTCTTATTGTTTATTTTCTGCCTGATCTGCCGGCTCCTAACACTGTGTGATCATAAGGTAAGGCACAGAAACGGTGAAGAGTCTAAGCGTTGCATTGCAATATTGTTTTCTTTCCGCTTTGCGAGCGCGCGCTTGTAATTGATTCTTTTGTGGTATAATTGCGGGCAGATCGCATCGGCGGGTCCTCCCGGCCCGCCATTCATATTCAACGGTTAGGTGACGTTTAGTACTGCCTCTAATTGGTTTTCTTATTTGGGGACAATGGGGCCCCTCGTCAGTTGTCTTCGTTTTGTTTGCGTGGTTTTGATTTGATGGCCAGCGGTGTTAAGTGTTAATTATGATTCGTTTAGAGGTTAACAGCTATAATTTTTGCTTAGTTAAAATTAATTGGATAACCAATAGGTACCTATTCTATTTTATTCAGCGGCTTTCATGCTCTAGTGTGTTGGTTACCCTAGTGTCAGTTGAGAGTTGTGCAAATCAGTTAGTAGGTCTTTGACATGGTTAAACCACTGTTATCTAATGATTAGAAACGGGACCGGCAGCTTTACGTACATACCGAAGCACGGAGAACCTCAGTAATATAAACCACTTGAGACGGTCACCCATCATTGATAAACCTCGGTGATCACGTACGGACTGGTTAGGGCATTTTAGGGGCCTCATTCATTTGGCATAGTTTAATTCAATAATTACAATGTGTATATACACATTGTAATTATTGAATTAAACTATGCCAAAAAAAACTATGCCAAAAAACGGGGAATATATCTATATTCCCCGTTTTTAAGGTGATGATTTTAAATAACTTTAATGTTAAAATATTTTTTTTCACATAGTCTTAAAGCCCTTCTTTGATTTGAACTTTAATTGCTGACCGTTAAAGTGGTTTATTTTCTGAGAATCTCCGTGCCTCGGAGGGTACGATAGGCTGTTATCAAAGCCCCGGATGTTATCAATAGAGAGCAGTCGATAAGCCAAGTCAGAGATCTAATGGGCGGCTTGAACAACTCTGACACTAGCGTAACCTCTGACCATTATGCCCATACGGTAATTAAGTAACGTGTAATATGAATACAGATACACACTATACATAAGTTAGTTTTTTGATAATCATGAAACTGAACATCGTGTGCCAACCTACAATATCAACTTGCAAAATACAGAAATATACCTACATAAATAAATAATTGGTCAAATATACAAGACATATTTGACGGTCACCGTAGCCTAAGTTGTTAGTGCTCCCTACGAAGCTGGTGGTCCTGGGTTCGAATCCCGGTAAGTGCAAATATTTGTATGATGATCACGAATATTTGTTTCTGAGTCATGGATGTTTTCTATGTATTTAAGTATTTATCTATCTATATAAGTATGTATATCGTTGCCTGGTACCCATAGTACAAGCTTTGCTTAGTTTGGGACTAGGATGATCTGTGTGACATTGTCCCTAGATATTATTATTATTATATTTAATGTTCTTAAATGACATTTTAAATATTGTAGGTTCAAAACTCTGTTTGTTTTCTTGTTTCGAATATAACTATAAACATAAAAAGAAGCGTAGCAAAACTATCTGCGATGGTTCAAGTGTACAAAACGACGTATGTATTTGTAAGATTTAAAAGTACTTATTTATTGCAAATAAATGATATTCCATTACCAGGAGATTCAGTATTATTGTGATATTCGTGAAGCATTATCGTATAAGATGACATTGGCGACATTCCACCAGAAGGACATTATTTCTATCATCATCATCATATCAGCCGAAAGACGTTCACTGCTGGACGAAGGCCTCCCCCAAAGCTCTCCACAATAGCCAGTCCTGCGCTGCCCGCAACCAACGGCTTCCCGCGACCCTTGCAAGATCGTGGGTCCACCTTGTAGGAGGCCTGCCCACGCTGCCTTCGTGGAACCACTCAAGAACCTCTCTGCCCCATTTATATTATAGAATAACGACCTCTTATAAAATCGACAAAACATTTTTAGGTCAATTTCGCAATATACGAAACGTATAAACGTGTTTGATTCTTGAACAGGGGCTCTACTGGCTAAGTCACCGAACATCGTTTTCGTGAATGGCGTTCAAATAAATAAAGGTTAAAAATGTCTTAATCATTCGTTAGATCGGCTTCTGTGACCACATGTGAGCACATAAATGGTCCGGACGATTGCCAACGTTGAAGCCGATTTAACGATTGCAGCGCTGTAATCAGTTCTTAGTATCCATGGCCGCGTTTGAACAGGTGGTAGAGAGAACCCACTAACGTGCGAGCGAGGTAGCTGGACCCTGAAATCTTAAGGAAATTTATTCAAAAGATTCTATCTATAAACCACTTAATCAATTATACATAAATGGTGGAGGAAATTTTATGAGCTCTATCTACCCATAATAATGTACCTACAGATGAAAGAAAATCAATTGGAAATACGCAAATCATATTTTGCTTTAGTCCTTTTACAAAATGCATTACCTGCTCAACATATTTAGCGTGTAGCGTGTTCAAGCGCAGATAATGAGGTCCTAGGTTCCAATTCCGGGCCGGGACAAAAAGAGATTTTTCAGATTTTCTGTAAAGAATTTTTTTCATTATCAGCTCGAAGTCTGGGAGTACTACACCTCAGCGGTACTACACCTCTGTGTGTGCCTTGGAGAGTACATAAAGCCGTCGATCCTATGCCTAATCTCTTTCCGGTCGTATCACTAGGCGTCTTATTGGATCTTAAGAGTGGTGGAATAGAAAGTGCCCCTGTGTTTTCGCACACACTTGTGCACTATAATACATCTCGCGCAGTTGGGTAGTCTCAATTGAGGCCGCCGTGGCTGAAATTCGTCTTGTATACGTTAGAGGAAGCGTACCTTCTTCAACATCCACTTTACACTTCAAATATATTTTATCAGTAACCGTTTAATAATAAATGTGAACGTTATCTACAGCGACATAGTCACTAAGGAGCGCTATAAGCCTGAGTTATTCCCGAAGCATTATTGAGTGACCCTCCAACTGCAGTAGGTACACGTGTTAGCAAACATCGGATGTGCCGGTCAGAATAGACATAATCCACTTATTGACGAGCTTATCACATTAAACACCAATTTTATCGGCGCACGACAGTGATTGATATAATCGGGCACGTATTTATACAACCATTGATAAGAATCCGTTCAGATTAGTTTTTATTAAAGTTTTGTTGTTAGGGACGTGATTTTGGCCGTTATAAAATTATTTTTATGTAGGTAATCCTACTATTAATATTATACACGTGAAAGTTTGTAAGTATGGATGGATGGATGTTAGTTATTCTTTCACGTAAAAACTACTCAATATATTTTAATGAAACTTTACAATAATATAACTTATACATCAGAATAACACATAGGCTACAGTTTATAAAGATATTGTGTGAATATTCCAAGATATGACGATAAGTGCCACGAAGTAGGAAAAAATCTTCCATCTGCGAGCTATTCCGATGTGCACTGCCAAATCCGCTAGACCTGTGTACCTCATGCTAATATTATAAATGCGAAAGTTTGTGAGTATAGATGTATGGATGTATGTTTGTTATTGTTTTACGCTAAAACTACTTTAACTCGGGTGAAACCGCGGGGCATAGCTATTATTTGATATAAGCCATAATATTTCGATCATAAATTAAGAGACAATTAAAACGACAATTCAATAGGTGTAGTTATCTATATAATTCTGTATTTACAAAAGAAAAGTCGTAGGTATACATTCAGTCAAAAAAGTATCGGGAATTGATGATTTGTTTATGGTTCCAAATTCAAATTTTTATTTTTTTTGTTGTTGTTAGATTGGCACAACTGTTTTCTATTTTGGCGCGGAGTTTGAGTTGCATCTGTTATTTATATTAAATACGGTGCTGGTTTTAAGTTAAGTAAGTTAATATCATATAAAGTGTGTATTGCGAATTTCATAATGGACAAAAATATCGAACAAAGAGTTTGTATTAAATTTTGCATCGCTAATGGAATTTCGTGTTTGGAGTCACTGAAAATGTTACAGAAGGCTTACAGTGAATCGACTTTATCAAAAACTCGTGCTTATGAGTGGTTCAAATTGTTCAAAAGCGGTCGAGATGCGATGAAGGATTTGCCTCGCTCTGGTAGGCCATCAACGTCTGCAACTGAAGTTAACATCGCAAAAGTGAAGGAAATAGTGACTGAAAATCCTCATTCAACTCTGAGAGAGATAGCCGCCGAACTTTCTGTATCTCACGAGTCGATTCGTACCATTTTAACTAATCATTTGGGTATGAAACATGTTGCCGCTCGGCAAGGCAAAAGATCTGAATTTTCTCCAAAAACTCAATCGCATGAAAGTCGCTAAGGACATGGTAGAACGAGTCAATTCCGACCCAACATTCATGAAACGCATTGTTACTGGTGACGAGACGTAGGTTTACGAGTTTGACATGCAAACTAGTCAACAAGCTTCGGTAGTGGCGCCTTCCAACTGAACCGAAACCGAAAAAACCACGCCAAAGTCGATCAAAAGTCAAAGTCATGTTGACTGTTTTCTTTGACTATCGCGGTGTTGTGCACTCTGAATTCTTACCGGAAGGTCGAACGGTAAATAAAGAATATTATTTGAGCGTTATGCGGCGTTTAAGAGAGCAAATTCGACGAAAAAGGCCAGATTTGTGGAAAGAAAATTCTTGTATTTTGCACCACGATAATGCGCCTTCGCACAAGGCCATCATTGTGCATGAATTTTTGACCAAACACTCATTAAATACCATCCAGCAACCACCATATTCACTAGATATGGCTCCAGCTGACTTATTTCTTTTTCCCAAACTCAAATTTCCACTTCGTGGTACCCGTTTTCAATCGGTAGAAGACATAAAGGAGAATTCGCGGCGAGAACTGAACTCAAATCCGCAAGCAGCGTTTAAAAAATGTTTTGATGAATGGATTATTCGTTGGCGTAGTAAGTGTATCGTTTCTGAAGGAGCATACTTTGAAGGTGATAAAATAAATTCGGATCAATAACAAACATTTTGTATATTATTGATCTTTTCCCGGTACTTTCTTGACAGAGTAGTATGTAGTATACCAGTTATCTGGTTTCCATAGCACAAGCCTTGCTTAGTTTGGGATCAAATGGCCGTGTGTAAATAATGCGCGAAGTTTTATTACCTAATTAAGATTAGAGAATATTATACCTAAATTACACCCAGACAAATAAAAAAAAAGAAGGTTTTTATTCACGTAGACTTTAAAAAAGCGCTTGTAAATAGTCAGAACATGTTTGTAGTAATACAGTTATTATTTCTAGTTGCATATTACATATATTTAGGTACACGAAATGTTAAAACATTTATACAATTTATTTTATAATGGTAGTGACATTTAGCTAGCTTGTATTAAGTTATTGTCAAAGAGATTATGTTTAGTTGAAGTTTATAATATTATGTATTGAAATTTATATTTTACTACATATTGTCTGAATGGTTCTGTCTATATTAAGGTATGAATTCAGTATTATTATTATAACGGACCTTGTGTTTAAAACGACGGTCGCGCTTTAATGCTACCACCGGATCCAATGCGCCCCAACTGAGAAGACCCAGCGAAACAAACATAACAAATAATCTTACTCATTGCACAAGGATTTATCCTAGATGAGGATCGAACCCACGACCTCTGGCTTAACAATTAGGATCACCAACTTCTCGACCAACAAGCCAGTCGAATAAGGGAATAATATCCAATAAGAGACAAATATCCATTTCCAAACCTGTGATCAGAGCGACATCAACCATTGGAATGACATTAAGCCCACTATTGACTCAACACACCAATTGTTACAATAAAACTATTGCAGCCGAGCAAACATGTATTGTAACCCATCCGGCTTACCTTTCCGAACAAATATTATACGATTGAGAAACACCACCGTTTCCTACATTGTTACCATTCACGCTGTTTACTTTAAACACATTTTACATGTGGTTAAACATTCACCTTGACACCTTTAAAGCAAAGCTTTTAGCCAAATAAAAATACCGAAGTCATTAAGAACAGTAAAAAGTAAACAATTGTGAGCAGAACGACTTTCGAAAATTAGGTTGGTAAGTCTAGTCTTCAGCACGTCGCTGCGTCGCCATTTTTTTAGTAAGTTTAGATGTTTTACATCCAACAAAATCACTGTATACATTTTCTGAATATCTGGAAACTTCTCTTGTCGATTGTCGACAAATTTTATATGTATATGGCAGTTGCGTCTATTGCAGACGATTTACAGAGCATTGTATGGAGGACACTTCTTCTCACCAGCCTGGCAGGCTTTGTCCCTCTCGCATCGGTTTGTTGTTAGAAGTGTCTTTCAAATTGTATAAACATATACAATTTGAAAGACTATTATTCAAAAATATTTAGAACAAGTTTTCACATTGATATTTCTTGTGATAACCATAAAATGTGGGAAAAAAGCTGTCCAAATTCTTTTGGTGAGTAACAACAAATAAAAGTAAAAAATGTTTCTTAATATTTTGTAATATTGGTCACACATTTTTCAAAAGTGCTGACAATACTGACGAAAATACTAGATATAAGAATAATATTATGTAACAGTACACTACCCGTCTCCACAAAGTAAGTAATTCTTTTATGGGGCAATGTATAAGATTCTATAACAAACTTCCCAATGATATTAGAGAATGGCCTAAAAATAAGTTTATAATAATTATTAAACCCAAATTGTGTAGCATATTACAAAATTTCTGATTATTTAAGTGACAAAGGTGGATAAGGGCTTTAACTGGGCCGAAATGAAACTAGTAGCAGAGGAACCTGCAGAGTTTTTTTCACTAGGTCTTCACAATTGGGGCGCGTTAGACCCTAGATTGAGGTTCGCCTAGTAATAGAATATTTAATCCTAACCTTAACATACGCAGAAGTATTCAAACACAATATGTTTAAATATAAACTATAATAATGGCTCAAATACGTAAATTGATAATTTGTGTATTGATGTATCTTGACGACTTAGGCTACTTTATTTATTTATTTGTTAACTGACATATTCTATGATTGACGTCTATACATTTCGCGATATTGACATACCTAATTAATGGTGTGACTTTTATTTAATTTTAATTATAAATCTGTAATTGCGTTGCTTCTGTCTCAAATGTCACGAAAACAAAATTTATTGCTTTCAGAATAACAAAACGATCTGCTCCAAAAAAACCTTTGATAATAAAATTACATACTTGTCATAAACTAAACCATGACTACACTTCTTGTCAATGTAAACCTCTTGAACAAGTTCAAGCTTTAAAATACTTGATTGATGAACATCTCAATTGGAATAACCAAATAGACACCCTCTCAAAAAGGCTGAAAAAGATGTCATATATTTTTTAAAAAATGGAGCGCTGTCGCTGATCTTAACTTACTACAAATCGTATACAAGAGTCTATGCGAAGCCATTTTGGGATACTGTATAGTAGCATGGGGGGCAGCAAATAAAACACACCTTCTCAAATTAGAACGCGCACAAAGAGCTATATTAAAAATAATTTACAAAAAGCCATGGCGTTACCCTACCGACAAGCTTTATAGTGATTGTAAATATCCCCGAGTGCGTCAAATTTATATAATTTCTACAATTTTAAGATTTCATAAAAATGCAAAGCAAAAAGCTCGACAAGCTAGTAGAACTCTTAAATGGGATCGTCCAAAAGTGAACACTTCATTTGCACGTAGATCATACAAATTTCTAGGTCCCTATCTGTATGAAAAAGCATTTAAATTAAATAACAATTTGCTTGATATGACTAGGTCAAAGTGTCGATGGACTCTTAACAAATGGCTCCAGTCCAAAAATTATATTGAAACGGAGCAAATTATACAAATTGTACTATGAGTCTGCTGACACACACACACATACACAGACCCACACACCCCCACACTCACTCACACACACACACACTCACACACACACAAACAAACCACACATATCTTTTTCTTTTAAATTCTATTCTAATTCTATTTTTATATCTAAAAATGTAAATGTGCTATACAAATAATTATAATAAAGAAAATACCCTAACACAAACTAGATCCGGCCCTGCACATGTTCACGCAAAAATGTCATCATTAGGAAACTACCTACGTAGTCAAAATATAAACAAGTTATCCAAGTTTTAGTTATGGTAAATGCTTTGAATATGTAACAGATTTTAGAATAAGTACCAACATCAAATATGTATGTATAAAGGGCAATGTATGGGCAGGATTATCGTACTAAAGTTAAATTAGAATAATACAACATTGTATACTTTTATAAGGGAAGACACTAGTCTCCACGACACAGGGAATCCTAGTGTGGAGTCTAGTGGACTGCCAAAGTTTCAATTACCTATATTGTTACTGTTAAGTACTCGTAAATATGTTAAACTGAAATGTACTAAATTATTTGGATTCAATAAATAACTAACTAACTAACTTCTAATATTAAGCAAAAATTGTAACAAAATAAAATCCAGTTGCATGTTCTAACAGGCTGGACATAGCGGACTAAACATTTTACTAATCTACCTGTGTTTGCAATAAATAAAATTGGATTTGTATAAATATTTAAAACGTAATTTTATATTGGATTCCGCCAACTGTTTCCACCTCTTCAGATCGTCTTAAATAACAAATTAAAATAAATAAGCTATTTATTTTAATTTGTTAAAATTAAATTAAATTTAACAAAATCATAAATTAAATGATTAAATACAAATCACGGACTTACAGGCGCTTTTTAAAGTAAATGAGGATATAACCTACTATCATAAATCATAGATTCACCAAATGCTGACTTTTTACTAACGCTTTTTAAAGAATATGTGATTAAAAATCGTTTATATTTTATTTAAATGTCCGTGAGTGGAATGAGTTGTCTTCCCACGTGAACTAAGGTATGTAACACATTAGCGCATCATCGCGCCGGGGGCAGTTGGAACACAGCTCGCTTCTCAAAACAAACTGATGGAATTATTGTCGGAATAGCCTCTTATTTTACAATTATTTAGTAAATTGTATTAATGTATGGTGACGTTCACATTAACCAGAACGTTACGAGTAATATATCTGTCAGTGTGATCGTTGCTCTCCATGATATATCGGCAATTACGGTACATCTGTACAAATAAACGGATGCTAGAATTATGATGGTATTGTTTATGGTTTGTTATTATTGTACAATTATCTATGGTGCTCTTATTTTTAAGCTACTAATCCTATATAATCCAGGCCAGTGGTAGCTACCTACCTCAACATTTTATATTTAATTCCGTTTGGTTCTATTTGGTTCTGTTTGATTTGACTAGATTTAGCTAAAGGTTCAATTATTCAAATATCACAATATAATAAAGTCCTCCAGATCAAACACAGTTGTACTTTTTATACTCTTATTCTCAAGATCAAGCTCGCTGTCACTGCAATGAGGATAAGATACAGGTAGGTACAGGCCGGACGGTTTTATGTGCTGGCCTGGCGAAGCACTTGGGCCGCTAGATCTTGAAATAATTACAAAGATAGACAGTAGACAGTAGTAATATCTGGGGACAATGTCACACAGATCATCCTAGCCCCAAACTAAGCAAAGCTTGTACTATGGGTACCAGGCGACGATATACATACTTATATAGATAGATAAATACTTAAATACATAGAAAACATCCATAACTCAGAAACAAATATACGTGCTCATCACACAAATATTTGCACTTACCGGGATTCGAACCCAGGACCACCAGCTTCGTAGGCAGGAGCACTACCAACTAGGCTACGGTGACCGTCGAGATAGATTACACTTTATTGCACCAAATCGAAACATAACATTATAACATCAGTTAACTTATGTAATAAGGTACAAACGGCGGTCTTATTGCTAATAAAGCAATCTCTTCTAGACAATCGTTGGAAGAACCAAAGCAATGCAGGGAGACAAAGTGGTAGTTAGCAGTGCACTTACTTATATAAATTTCCATATATATGAACCTACCTAGGTACGAATATATATACAAATGTCTATAGGCGGCGGTGATCACTTAATTACTATCAGAACATCTATTTGCATTTGGTTTCCTATTAGAAAAAACACAACTTCCTCTCCAAGGCACGGGAACCCTCACTGAACAATTTTTCAATGACAAAAGTATCCGAAAATCACTTTTTACTCGACTGGTGATTCGAACCCATGGAGCTATAGCATCATGTTCAAACCCAATACCTAATTATCTGCGGTTCAATATACTGCCACTGTCTACGAGGCAGTCATACCATAATATATGTATAAGTGTAGGTACCTACTACACGATATTTTTATTTACAGTGTTATTTAATATAGTATAATGATTAATAATAATAATATTATTAATATATTGGGACAATGTCACACAGATCATCCTAGTGGGGCTAGGATGATCTGAACTAAGAGAGTCTGAGAACTAAGCAAAGCTTGTACTATGGGTACCAGGCGACGATATACATACTTATATAGATAGATATATACTTATATACATAGAAAACATCCATGACTCAGAAACAAATATTCGTGCTAATCACACAATTATTTGCACTTACCGGGATTCGAACCCAGGACCACCAGCTTCGTAGGCAGGAGCACTACCGACTAGGCTACGGTGACTGTCATTGATTTTCACTTCTATCATACTACTTCAGTGTAAAGGATATAATACACAATTGTAAAAATAATTTGTGGACGACGGGGCTGGTTCCACTGTAAGTTACTTTTAGCATTTAAGTTATTTATTATATACCCTCAGTGTAACTGCTTGATGTCCTAAAAAATAAATAAAAAAGTGTAGGTACCTACTACACCATAAATGACGGTAATGACAAACTTTTAAATACACACCAATATATGTAACCAATTTAACCAAACATAACTACAACAAATATAAATAGTAATAACAAATTCATATTTTATTGTATCCTTATTATTCTTTACCTATCATTTCTTACACCTTTATACCATTGACTTATAGTAGAATACATATACGAGTAGGTCAATGCTTTATACTACCCATTTTTCATTTCTCACTAGTTTTGTCAATCCCAAGGTTGTCTGGGAGAAATTGCAACTAGCGATAAGACCGCCCTTTGTACATAATTATTATAACTGTTTTTGTTTTGTTATTGTGATGCACAATGAAGAGTTTTATATACATATTTTGATAATTAAATCTAAACATAAACGCCTTGACAATAATAAAAATAATATCCTGGGACATTATTATAAATAATAAAAAATAAAATAAAAAAGGTTTTTATTCACGTAGACTTTAAAAAAGCGCTTGTAAAAGTCAGAACATGTAGTAACAGTGTAGTAATATGGTTATTATTTCTAGTTACTTATTACAGATATTTAGGTACACGGAATTTTAAAACATTTATTCAATTTATTTTATAATGAGTGATATAGCTAGCTTGTATTAAGTTATTGTCAAGGAGATTATGTTTAAGTTTAATTATTGAAATTTATATTTTACTACATAACCATCTGATCCCAAACTAAGCAGCTTGTAGGTACTATGGAAATCAGATAACTGATATACTACATATATATTTCTTTTGTAAATACATACTTATATAAATAATTTACACCCAGACTCAGGACAAACAGACGTGTTCATGCACACAAATATCTGTCCTGGGTGGGAATCGAACCCACGATCTGCGGCGTGAAAGGCAGGTTATCTACAATAATTTAATACAAGCTAGCTAAATATCATTACTATTATAAAATAAATTTTATAAATATTTTAACAATCCGTGCACCTAAATATCTATATGTAACTAGAAGTAGTTATGTATACTTAACTATATTACTACAAACATATATATACTATTTACAAGCGTTTTTTTTAAAGTCTAGTGAATAAAAACCTTTTGGAACGAAGTTCCTTATCGCGCGTTGCGAAAGGGGACTAGTAAGTAGTAGTACTGATTAAGTTTATATTACATTATATTTGTTAGTATTTAAAAAAATATATTATAATTTAAAAAATATATATTAACATTCCTTCACTAATTAATCAAAAGGAACTCCGTTCCATCCTGGTGTCCCTTGACATCTCTCAAGTCTTTTTTATTTTATTTTATTGTAATAACCATATTTTGAACAACTCAGTAAATCATCCATAAATGGACTAGGTAATAAAAAACCATGCGACAAGGCTGCCGTGCAGTAAGAAATCAATTATTCACTGCCAAATTTTTTACCCGAATTGAGCCCGTAATTATAATGGGCCAGCCACAGGTGTTCCCATAATATTTAGTTCGTTTATATCCGTATAATAATAGTATTGGTGGGTAGATCCACTACAGCGTTTGTTAGGTATGTACACAAGCGCGGCTGTCAGCAGACCGGCCGGTTTGAGGATTACTCTGGCCACGGTCACTCGATACTGGGATCGGTGAGCTGAAAGGTATTTAGGTAACATTTTGAAAGCAAATTGTAAAGTTTCTAGTTAGTAGCTTTATTAACTGTATGTCCTCCTCATCTTGTTGCGATTTTAAGAAATAACTATTGTTAATTTTATTATTTTGTTTGTTATGAATATACACACATCAACAAAGTCTAGGGATACGTTATTTTGAAATCAAACATGGCTTTATTGTTTAAAACCTATTTAGTTTCCTTAAAAAGTTTATTTACAGATTTAAACCTTGTCTATTCTTTATTCAAAATTTAAAAATTAAAATGAGAAACAAATGAAAACACGCAAAGCACAGCGCAATCTTGAGTTGTATCTAATTTCAAGAAGTTGCATTAAAATTTTTTTTGCGTGTTAATTGAAGAAAACCTGATAAATTGTTTTATTTTCTTTTCTCAATTGGTTGTGTAAGCTTTTTAGCGTCATGCCACGCCATCATTTGAGTCGAGATGAAATGTTACGGGCAGTTGGCATGTTACAAAACGGTGCTATTCAACGCGTCGTTGCTGAGTCTCTGGGCACAAGCCAAAATGTGGTATCCAGGCTGTGGTCACGTTATCGCGCTACTGGAGATGTGGCAGAACGGCACACAGGTAGATATCGTGTTACCACTCAGAGACAGGATCGATTTCTCCAAATGACCGCCAGAAGACTACCCAATATCACAGCGATGCAACTAGTGCAAAGGCTCCAGGAGGGTCAGCAGCTGCTGGTGAGCGACCAAACCGTGCGAAGGAGGCTGCATGAAGTTGGTCTTCATGCTCGCAGACCGCTACGAGTCCCAGCGCTGCGACGTGGCAATCGCGGTAGGCGACTTTTATGGGCTCAAGAACATTTGACATGGAGTGATCAACAATGGTCATTGGTGCTGTTCACTGATGAGTCCCGCTATGGATTTCATCCAGATTCGAGACGAACACGCGTTTGGAGAACTCCAGGCAGGGTCAGCCGTCTCCGACATCCACAGGAGGTCCACTCTTACCAAGGCGGGACAATTATGGTGTGGGCAGGAATACGAATCGGCGGACGAACCCAACTCATTTGGATTCAGGGCAGCATGACTGCCCATAGATACCGTGAGGAGGTAGTAGAACGTGTCATTGTCCCGCTCAGGGCCCTAACGGGGCAAGAATTTCAGCTCATGCATGACAATGCACCTTCCCATACAGCGCGGCTGGTGAGGGCCGCCCTTCGAGAACACGATGTTCAGGTATTAGATTGGCCTCCACAGTCGCCAGACTTAAACCCAATTGAACACGCCTGGGACATGTTACAGCGAAGAGCATTGAGGGATTTTCCGCCCAACTTGACAACAGAAGAACAACTTTTCGAACATTTAAAAAGAACTTGGGACTGCATACCCCAGCAAGACATTGACACCTTAATTTTAAGTATGGAAAATCGTTGCCGCTGTGTGATTAATGTTAGAGGAGGAAATACCGATTACTGATTATCAGATTTGGTAAGATTTTTATTCATTTAATTCGATTGAATAATTTTATAAGAATAAAATGTTTTTGTTCACTCAGTAATTTTCTATGGCTTAATTAATTTAAGACTTTTATTAATTAGAAAAACAAAATCGCATCGTGTTGTTAATGTTTAAATATCGGCCATGAAATTATCTTTAATTCTTCCATTTACAGTCATAACAAAATGTTTATAGTTTTCTAGATAATCAATGAAATGTTCAATATCCCTAGATTGTGTTGATGTGTGTATATTATGCTATTGTGACTTTATAAGCGTCTATCAGAAGGCCAACGTTGCCGTGACTTATGAAAAAAAAAATTTAATGAATCATAAAAATGGCGACGTAAAACATAAAAATGAATATAATACAAAATACTACAATGGCAGTATGTAGTATCTCCATTAATACTGAAATAGGGACATTTTGTCATTACTACTTTTATATAAATAAAAATAAAAATAAAATATGTTTATTTCGGGTAACTAATTGCGACCCATAGGCAGAAATATATAATTTTTGGAAAATATTTATTATGCATGTGTAGATCAACTTTGTCAAAATTAAATATGTTTTCTTTTTATGTTTCTGACATAATTCCAACTCTTCCTCTGGATGGGAATGAAACAACAGTCTTATCGAAATCCTTATTTTTCTTTCAGGATCCAAGATATTTTTAGAGATTCGACGTGCTTCACCATTTTTCATTGCTTTTTGGTATAACGTGCTCACAGAGTATAAAATAGATTTCATCAAAAGTTGCCTAATAAGGCGTTTGAAACATACAATAGTTAGTTAACACTTAGATAATAAACTACGATAGAATGTAAAAAAAATCAATAGAAATGTAATACTTGCTTAATAATAACAATATGTCAATTTGTTTTTGTTGGCATTGAAAGCCTTTTTCCTAAATGCAAATGTGCCTGATGACTTACGAGAGTCAGTAGTAGGATAATATAAGAGAGTGAAACTATTTGCATCAAGCTTACGGGCAGATAGAATCTCAAGGTTTTGCATAAGTGGTGTAATGACTTGTCGTGATTACTCACTTTGCTTGTTTAAACTTGGTACCTACCAGTAAAAAATAGTTACATGATAGTGGAATGGATGGTAAGAAAAAATATATTGAGACACAAATTATATGTAGATAAATATAGAAAGATATGAGGAGGCGAACCAATTGCCCAATATCAAGAATTAAAACCATCTCAGACTGTGGCTCCTGCAAAAATCACTCTATTCCATAAGTGATTTATTTAGTTAATTGTATTATTTGTGTAAAATTTTACATAAGTATAACAATCAAACATTTCGCATGCTGTTCATCAGTTAAATACATGAGACTAACCTAATACTAACACAATGAAATGAAGAATTCGTGTGTGATAGCCGCGGCCGTGTCTGTGTCGGTCCAGCTAACCCCGAGTCATCCCTTAGGCTACATTATTCACTGGCAAGCGACTCCATGGCTCCATGTGGCCACGTTGTTAGTTTACATAACATTTAGTGCGCCAATGAACAAACAGACTGCCTAATAAAGCAAAAACCCGTATTTGCATTCATAAAATACGAATTTTAAAATTCTAACCGATAAGCTGGACATTTTCATAAGATAAAACAATAGAATATTCATGAAGTAAAATTTGTCCCTGTGTGAATATTATGATTGTATAAATGGTATGTTTACTATCAAATAGTTTCGAAGTGTTTTCAAATTGAAATTGTAATTTTTATTTATTTGGACAAAATATGGTTTAGCTTTTTTAGTTGTAGGTACTACATGCAAATGTATCTTAAAAAATACAATATCATCATTATTTTATTCGAAGAGCTTTAAACTTAAAATATATTAATACGGTATCTTAGATGAGATTTAAAAAAGTTTTCATTTAAATGGTCCATTATTGCTGTTATGTAGGTGTATCTATGGACTTTGTTTTAAGAGTATGGCTGAGAAGTTCACAGTTGCATGTGAAAGGAGAGACTGAATGCTGTGAATGTGAGCATGTGTACGGCATGACACTTACCCGGCAATAGACGATGCCGTTTGCAAAATTAAATTCATGATTCTCTAGGAACATAAAAGTATGCCAAAATTGTGGAAATCATCATGAGAGAGGAAGATTACCCGAATAATATTGGAAAAGCAAGTGAATAATTGAGATGAAAAAAAAAGAGACCACAATAGTTCAGTACGAATCTGTTCCAAAAAACCACACAACAACCTACAAAGACAACAGATGTTAAACCAAATGATTTAGCGTAACGCACAATATATAGAATTAGTGTCATTATTATATTAATAACATGTAGAAAGCGACAAATACAATAATGAGTTTAGAGCTATGATTACTATTCAGTAAGTAATTTAATCTGTTACAATAAAATCCAAATATAACACATGTACAGACGCCAGCACATCCAGCCACCCCAATCTGTCAAATTCTTTTTATAGATTTTCAACTTAATCACTAAAGCATAATGTTCATTTCAATTGGGGAAATTTGACAGATTGTGGTAGCTTGATGTGCTGGCGTCTGTACATAGGTACGTCGGTAGAGACACTTTGACCTTAACAGAGGTTTTATTACGTAGGTAGTAAGATCGGTTTTCGCAGTGCAAAGACGCGGCGTCGACTGTACAAGTGTGACATGACACTATGTTAACGCAAGTTACAAATGGCACGCATGACGGGCTGCAATTTCCGATACGTCACAAAATGTCTGCCAAGTGCCAACTTGATACCTACACCTAACTTTTTATTTTTTGTTACTTCTTAGGGAATAATTATATTACTTTTACTCAGCAACTAGATTAGAGATATTGAGGACCGGTGTTCAAATCAAGGAACGAGTTAAAAAAAAACAGCATCAACCCGGAGTTCAGAAGTTGGTGGTGTTACAAGTTATACTCTGTGCCTCGGAGAGCCGTCATCTTTTTAACCGACTTCAAAAGGAGGAGGTTCTCAAGTTCACCGGTATTTTTTTTGATGTATGTACACCGATTACTCGGAGATTTATGATTCGATTTACGTGATTCTTTTTTAGTTTGATGAAAATAGTTGCCATTTGGTCCCATAAAAATTTTGTATAGTTTGGCCCAGTACTTTTAATTTTATGGACATTTATGTATGAAAATTTTAGTTTATGTGGACGATGTAATTGTATTTGTCACTTTGTTTTAAATCTTAGCCAGCTAAGCTAGACTCATACTGTTCAAATGTGTCCTGGCATGAACATAAAGAACAATTTCAGACGACTAGCATTTAATACGCGCGTACAAGCTCGTTTTTGGAAGCGCATGTAGGCGCACCTTTTAGCACAAGCGCACTTTTTTACCCATTACGCTGAGATTTATGAACCGATTTACGTGATTCTTCTTTAGTTTGATGCGGAATATCTGCCATTTCTAGTGTTCTTTAGCCAAATGCCAAAAATCGGAAACCTAATGGATTTGTCATGTCTGTCTGTCCGTCCGTATGTCACAGCCACTTTTTTCCGAAACTATAAGAACTATACTGTCGAAACTTGGTAAGCAGATGTATTGAACCGCATTAAGATTTACACATTTACCCACAAAAATAGAAAAACAAACAATAAAATTTGGGGGTACCCCATACTTAGGATAGAATTAAAAAAAAATAAACATCAAACCATACATGTGGGGATCTATGGATAGGTCTTCGAAAATGATATTGAGGTTTATAATATATTTTTGTTTTAACTGTATAGTTACTGCTGTTACGGAAAAAATCATTCCGCCTTTCACGGGCGAGTCCGACTCGAACTCTCTCGACTCGTTGTCTTGATCATCAATACGACCTAGTTTATGAGCCTTCTGCTCAGTACCCTAGATGGCTAATTGATCATGAATAAGACCTAGTCTAACAGCCCTCTGCTCAGCAGACTCATTAGCTAATCAATCATAGATAAGACCTAACCTATGAGCCCTTTGCTCAGTAGACTCATTGGCTAATCGATCATTAATAAGACCTAGTCTTCATAGACTCATGCCCTCTGCTCAGCAGAGTTGATGGCTATTCGATCATTAATAAGACCTAATCTATAAGCCCTCAGCACACAGACTCGTTAGCTAGATGGTCATAAATACGGCCTAACCTATGCGCTTGCTGTTCAGACTTTCATGAATCTTAGCGAGTCTAGACTCGTACTGTGTAAGTTTTCTTAGAGTGAACGTAATTTTATGTAGTTTTTCTTACTTTACAAACGGTCTTTTCGATCTTTCACTGTCTCACAAGAACGTGAAAAAGAGTTTCGAACAACATTTTTTCGGAGGATATTTCTTTTTCCGTTCTCGTTTGTTGGGAACTATAGTTTTGAGGCGCGCGGCACCTTTCGTAGTCCTACTCATAGCTAGATACTAAAAAGTAACAAATAAAAAAACTTCGTTTAAAAAAACCGACTTCAAAAACTAAAAAGTATAAAAAAAATATCTTAATAAAGATTTAATTTAATACATCTCTTAGAGGATATTTCTTTTTCCGTTCTCGTTTGTTGGGAACTATAGTTTTGAGGCGCGCGGCACCTTTCGTAGTCCTACTCATAGCTAGATACTAAAAAGTAACAAATAAAAAAACATCGTTAAAAAACCGACTTCAAAAACTAAAAAGTATAAAAAAAATATCTTAATAAAGATTTAATTTAATACATCTCTTATGTAAACGTAATACCTTTCATATTAATGAAATACTATAATTTGTATTAATAGGTTTGAAGTCGGTGCCAAGCCCTAAGCAAAATAAAAGTTAATATTACATACAGCCTTCATACTTTGTGATGAAATTCCTACACTAAAGATTAACCTACGTAAATAGACTTAAAGAACAATATGAATTAATATGGAACAGATGAAACCGTTTCATAAAAATATATTTAATATTAATACCTGAATGAGTTACTATAGTTATAATAAATCTATATTATGCGTTTATATGAATATTTTTGTGGCCCTGGAAAATAAACAGATAAATTATTAATTAGGAGACAACGCATCAAAATTTTACTATATTTCGAGACGACCGTCAACGACGCGTGTCCGCTTGGGTTGTTTGTGTAGAAATACGAAGCTATCCCGCTGAAAGTAACCCGCGGCGAGTGTGGTACCTACTATTACATTTGGCTTGGCACTGACATCAAACCTATCAATAGGTAGTACATACAAATTATAGTATTTCATTAATATTAAAGGTATTACGTTTGCATAAGAGATGTATTAAATTAAATCTTTATTAAGATATTTTTTTTATACTTTTTAGTTTTTGAAGTCGGTTTTTTTAAACGAAGTTTTTTTTGCCTGATCTCTTTCCAGTTGTATCAGCTCCTCGGCTCCTCCTATTACACCCCCGTGCCTCGGAGAGCACGTAAAGCCGTCGGTCCAGTACCTGAACTCTTTCCGGTCGTGTCGCTAGGCGTCCCATCGGATCATGAGAGTGATGGGATAGAAAGTGCCCCTGTGTTTGCGCACACACTTGTGCACTATAATATGTCCTGCGCAATTGGCTAGTCTCCATTAAGACTGGCCGCCGTGGCCGAAATTCGGTCGGGTGGACATCATCAGTATTAGGAGCATCTGGCGGTTGAGAAACACCTAATTTATTTAAAATAGCACTTTCACAGTTTATTAACTTTGTTAATACGACTCCATATTAGCATTGAGAGATAAAATAAACACAAGTGAGAAAGACACATGCTGTCTTTGGGGACTCCCAAATACTCCTGATAGAAGTGAAAACTATTTTGCACACTGCCAATATAAATAATCTTGGGAAGCGGGACGGACGATGACGCAAATTCCATGTTTTTTTTTACCAAAGAAAGAAGTTTTCACTTCAAAAGTAGCTTTAGTAAGGCCGAAAATGGAATGCGTTCCCAGCGCCTTATATTTAGCCAGATTTTTATAGATTTATAGATATATGGACGCCATTATTTACTCATTGTCAACCATTAACACACCAAAAAAAACCATTACAAATTACGTGACCACCACATAAACGCCAACAACAATCAAATGAAACTAACAAATTTCGAATCACAATTTCCAAATTCAAACTGGAATCATAATCCGTTTCTAAGTTTGACGGACACCGCCGACAAGTGCCGACATCCGCAGCACGAGGTGGCGTGGCGTGGCGTGGTGGCGCATGGCGGAGGGCAGCATCGCATCAGACGGTTAGCAATTTCCTAACTGTCGTTCTATCAGTTTGGCGCGCAGGACCCTATTTAGGCAATTTTGATTTTTTATTATAATCCCAAATTAACAATTCCAATTCGCGCTACAACATCTCTTGACGTATTTAAGAGAAAAATAAAGGAACACTTTCTTCAATCAATTAAGCAGGCAGGCAGCTAATATTTATGTTTATTATATATATGTTATATAATTAGGTATGTAGTTACGTAAGTAACTTAGTATGTAGTATTAGTAAGCAGGTTTATGTATATATTTATTTACCACTGGTAGACTCTGTTTTGTTTTTATTTTTGTATTATTTTCATTACCTTAGTTCATAGTTTAAATTGTTGTGCACTGTTTGTAACCCATTACATATAAGCTCTCACTCTAACAAAGGTTTGCTGGAAGAGAACTCATAGTTGAGTTAAGCTCGCCTGTGTACATGATATATCTAATCTTTTTTGTGAATATGTATTTCTGTGTGCATTAAAGTATATATAAAAAATAACCTTTTCCTTTGCTATTTGTAGGTGGCATAAAGTATTAACTCATTTTTATACATGACATTTACAATTTAATCTGGGACACTTTCACTGCTTCAGCGGGCTATAAAGGTCAGCGTGAGCTTATGCCTTCTAGTAATATAGACGTCAACTTGACAGACGGATGGACACAATTCCACTTATTTAATTTTATTTAATTTAATCTTTATTTCAGACAAATATGTGCAATGACAGATATAAGTCCATAATTTAACTACGAAACTAGGGTTAGTACGGGTTGTTAGTAGTACACAAAAATAAATACAAAAAAAGTGTTAGTAATTTGTTAGTAAACAAAACAGATTAACACAATTATTATTATCTTCTGGTGTACACCTGCCCAGTACACGATAAAAGGGCTGTCAATCTTGGACGCTAACGTTCTCAGGACAGCATTGGTGCTACCACGGACCCTACTCATCATCGATGCAGTTCTTTTCCTTATAATGGAAAAGAAGTCATCAATGGATGCATCCGCAAACATTTCGGAAGCACTGCAGTACCGTGGCTTCCTCAATAGTGCCCTCAGAGCGTCGTTGTACTGAACACGCAGGGCATTGTAAGCCCTTATGGAGATAAGGAAATCAGTTACGGATATCATTGGAGAGGACTTTGCCCAAGAGATTTTCTCAGTTGGGGCGCATAGGATCCGGTGGTAACATTAAAGCGTGACCATCGTTATAAATACAAGGTCCGTCATAATAATAATATTGAATTCGTACCTTAATATAGACAGAACCATTCAGACAATATGTAGTAAAATATAAATTTCGATAATTAAACTTAAACACAATCTCCTTGACAATAACTTAATACGAGCTAGCTAAATATCATTACTATTATAAAATATTTTTTATAAATGTTTTAACAATCTGTGTACCTAAATATCTATAATATGTAACTAGAAATATTATGTATACTTAACTGTATTACTACAAACATGTTCTGACTATTTACAAGCGTTTTTTTTATAGTCTACGTGAATACAAACCTTTTTTATTTTATCTATTTATTATAAAAGTGGACGTCTTGTTGCAGCTACGATGATCATGAAAGCATCTTCTGTTGGTTACCGTACATAGCATAGTGGACTTAAATAGTAAAGGAAGAGGTTACCGAATTAGTATATTATTTTTAAAAGACATAAAGATGATCATGTAAAGTATTGACCGAAGGTGTAATGGCAAGAACTGTACAACTCCAGCCATATTATTTGCTAATAAATCTGTTTTTTTTTTAATGGACAATGTCACACAGATCATCCTAGCCCCAAACTAAGCAAAGCTTGTATTATGGGTACCAGGCGACGATATACATACTTATATAGATAGATAAATACTTAAATACATAGAAAACATCCATGACTCAGAAACAAATATTCGTGCTCATCACACAAATATTTGCACTTACTGGGATTCGAACCCAGGACCACCAGCTTCGTAGGCAGGAGCACTACCAACTAGGCTATGGTGACCGTCATATTCAGGGTAGTTGGTGGTATTTCACATGATCCAGCTGTCATGAGATGAGACATACACATGTGATTCAGTTTTGAGCCCCGGACGAGTACAGGGGGCGGATGCGTCTCGTCAGTCAACGATGCCGATGCTTGATGTGCCCCGCGCGTGGAGCATTTTGTTGCAGCGGGTGCATTTGACGCGAGCCTTGTCCGCGCTTAATGCAGGAGTAGGCAGGAGCACTACCAACTAGGCTACGGTGACCGTCTGTTTTTGACAAAGCCGTGACTCGATTGAATTAATCGTGAATTAATTTAAATCTTTCGACTAAGATAATTTAGTAAAGTAACTTTTGACAAAAAAAATATTTGATAATTTAGAGCTGATTGCGTGGTAAAAGCCTCTTATGATTAGAGCTGTATACAACCTTGGTAGCAGAGTTTCTCTAAGAGAAAAGTTCAAATAAATAAACATTCTAACTGTTGCCTCTAAATATATACTTATATACGAGACTTTACTGTATGTGCATAAAAATAGTTATCAACTTAGAAAAAAAAGTGAAACTCTAATATAAATACTCAAAATAAGCATAACCTTGTCGTTCATGCTACTCGTCTCCGCAAATCAGTAATTATTTTATACGGTAGTCTATATTACGCTTCTACAACAACCTTCTCAATGACATCACAAGACTGTCGAACAACAAATTTAAAACAACAAAAATTAAAGCTAAATTGTGTATAAAGCTTAGCACAAAGTTTTATCAATCAATCATATCATCAATCATAATATTTATTTGCGTAAAACACGGTATACAAAGGTTTTATGACTTAGGATGAATGGACATGCGTGTTTTGCTAATTATATGTAGATAGCGTGCAAAAAGAAAAAGAATGGCTACAAACACCACAGCAATACAATGAAGAAATACAAGTACAATTTTCACCACAGCAATACAATGAAGAAATACAAGTACAATTTTACAGTTTCAGCTCTAGAAATTCTTTTACACTGTAGAAATTATAATTATTAAGCCATTTTTGTAAATTAATTTTAAATAAGTTGGTAGTATTTAACAATTTTAAATTACGAGGTATTTTATTATAAATACGCACACACATAGCTATGCAGCTTTTGTTGTACTTGGTTAGCCTGGGAGCGTCATCAAGCACTAATCGGTTGGGATCACGCCTATTTCTGGGATTTACTTTGTCTATAGTTTTAAACAGAGCATTGTGCTTCCGTACGAACATGCATATCTCTAAGATGTACAGTGATGGTAGCGGCAGCAAACCAAGTTTCCTAAATACTGGTTGGCATGACTCATCAGGCTGTAACCCGTATAGGGCTCTAATGCACTTTTTTTGTGCGACAAAGGCTCTGTTTTGATCAGTACTGTTTCCCCACATTATAAGTCCGTAACGGAGCGTTGACTCTACATAGGCTTGGTATGATAAAACGGCAGTTTTAATATTGGTGACATTTTTTACTTGTTTGAGAGCATAAACAAATTTATTTATTTTGCAAGAAATGTTATCTATGTGTGTTTTCCAATTCAGATCTTCATCTATTATTACACCTAAGAATTTAGTGTGTGTTACAGGTTTGACTTTAGGTATACATAAATTAATATTGTATCTACTATTATTACATTTATTGAATTGAATATATACAGATTGATCCAAATTAATTTTTGTAAATTGTGTATGTCAAGCCAGTCAATTAATATGTCAATAGTGTTGTTAATGTCATTTTGGTGGTCAATTATAGTATTATATTTTTTATTGGAAATCACAATTATAGAAATGTCGTCAGCAAATAGATAACATTTATGATTAGTAATGTCAAAAATGTCATTTATGTACAAAAGGAATAAAATTAGTCCCAGTATGGAGCCTTGTGGGACACCGCATTTATTATGTTTGTAATCAGATAAATAAGATACCACATCATTATTGTTATTGATATTTTCTATTACAACACTTTGTTGCCTATTTTTGAGATATGATTCGATCCACTGTAGATTTAGATTATGTTGATGATAAAATTGCTTGAGAATGAGTACATTTAAGTCAAGGTATTTAAATTTTAATTCAATGTTACCTGTGCGCAACGCACCTCCTTGTATATATAAACTCCTTGTATATATGTACAGACGCCAGCACATCAAGCTACCCCAATCTGTCAAATATCCCCAATTGAAAGTGAACCTTATGCTTTTGTGATAAAGTTGAAAATCTATAAAAGAAATTTGACAGATTGCGGTAGCTGGATGTGCTGGCGTCTGTACTTTTATATTTTTTCTAATTTTGACGTTTTGTAATAGTCATGTTTTGTTATGTCAGTTGACTATGTGAAGAGAAAATATTATATCATATTATATCTGAACCAGCTCTTTTTATAATTACCAGTCCCAGTCTCATACAGTTACCATTACCACGATTAAAAAAAAGGATTCCTACTGGGTTTTAAACAGACTTTCTCAGTTGCTACCACGATAAGCACTGCGCAGGTGGGTATAAAATAATGTAATTTCAAATGAATAAAATATACATAACTATGATAATGACCGTTACGTTTTAAATTAAACAAAATTATAAGTCAAATATATTTTGCCCCATAAATAGTAAGTCTATTGTTCCATGTATGTGTATTTGAGTTGTAGCTCAGGCCTAAGTGACCATACGTGTCCCGACCATCTGGGAAACGGAGCCAAGAGATGTCCACGGCAGGTAGGTTTAGTCGCAGACACTTTTTGCGGGTGGCATGCGTAGACAGTCCCCCTGCATAATAAAAAAAGGCTATAGTAACCATCTATACATAATAAAATCGTAGGAAAGTCAAAACTGTACATAGAATATTTTTTTAAAGGATACTTGGGGCGTGATCTACAATAGGTATCGAAGTCGAAAATATAGTTTTTAGAATTTTTATCTGTGTGTCTGTTTGTCTGTATGTATGTCCGGGCTAAACTCAAAAAGTACTGCATGGATTTACTTCAAATTTTCCATGAATAATATTCATGGAAAATATCGTCTAAGAGGTCGGGTCAACATATAGGCTACAAATTATTACGCTATCACATACGGGGGAGGAGCTATGATAAACCGCGGGGCAAAGCTAGTTCTCAATAATTATAGGTACTCAGTTTAGTTGCGGCCCTGTCTTATTTCTAAACATGGCCGCTTGTTGTGTTTTGGCAACGGCTGCCGTTAACGCTCGGCTAATGCAATGTTAGCGCGATTAGATTGCGGTGGACGCCGCCGCCGGTTCAATGTGAATATGTTTCAGACAGCTAACTTGTTTTATAATACAAGGTGTCACATAAATAGTAGAGCTTTCTACCAATTAAAATAAAATAAAATAAAAAAGGTTATTATTCACGTAGACTTTAAAAAAGCGCTTGTAAATAGTCAGCACATGTTTGTAGTAATATAGTAGTTGTATACATTATTATTTCTAGTAACATTGATATTTAGCTAGCTCGTATAAGTTATTGTCAAGAGATTATGTTTAATTATCTAGTTTAAGTCTAATATATTTACTAGATATTGTCAATGGTTCTGTCTATATTAAGGTATTATTATTATGACGGACCTTGTGTTAATAACGACGGTCGCGCTTTAATCCTACCACCGGATCCAATGCGCCCCAACTGAGAAGACCCAGCGAAACAAAATCAGTGGGTTCATCTACTACCGGTTTCAACACGACCCAGTTGAGACGTTAACTGAACAAAATAATGAAAACCAGTTTGAGAAATAAAAAAAATATATATTTTTGGTCCACATGCGTTATGCTTATCTTTATTTAATGTATAGGAAGTTAACACTAGCTTAAAAGAAATGGAATTTAATACTTGAGAAAAAAATTTAATAATTTTAGCGTAAGTTTATTTTGTCGAGATCCCACAGTCTAATAGTCTATACTGTTTTGTGGGACACGGTTCTAGTTCTTAAGATTACCTTATAATTATATAAATAATAAAAAAAAACTTTGTTTTTCTATATTTGATGTTAATTTAGTATACCAACCTTGTTCAGTTTTATAGGCAAATGTAATTAAATCCTCTATAGATTTATAACAATGTGGGATTTCCTTATTCCATTGTATTTAGTGATCTCATAATTAAATACAGATTGCAAAATTGCTGTTCTAATAACAATCAAAACATTGTTTCTCTGATGAATATGTACAAAAAGAAATCGCCCCCGGGTGGGCTCGAACCACCAACCTTTCGGTTAACAGCCGAACGCGCTAGCCAATTGCGCCACGGAGGCACGTGATCACAGTGTTGAAATAGTTATTTAATAATTACATTTCATTCTACTGAATGACAAAGATAGAAATATTTAAGAAACGTCTCACCGCAGTTTAATGAAAACCAGTTTTATACCTGCGCAAGCGACTTCAACCCGAAACACATTGAACACAGTGTTCTACAAACCGAGTAAGGTTTATAGAAAAAATACCTTGTTGGAATGCGTGTGTAAACTCCGATCTAAGTTATTTGAAGTTGAAGCTAAGCTGTGAGTGAGGTTATGTTGACAAGCAAGCTTAGTTTACGATTTGCAAATTAAATGTATCTAAAAATAAGTGAAGTGTTACTTGCACTGTGTTTGAACAGTAAATAGTGTTAGTTGCGTCATTTATTTCTGTAGACTTCTCTCATTTTCGTGCCAAACTGTGATTTCTTTTGCCTGTTTTTGTTTCGTCGCTAACATTTTTTACGAGTGAGATAACTGTAATACTGTTTGTGTTGTGGTTTACTGTTACATTGTGAAGTAAGGCTATCAAAATTTATCCTATCAAAAAGAAATTGTCAGTGCCGATGGCGAATCGATCAGGCACTTGTTGTACTGCATCAGTAGAACGGGCAGGCTTGCCCGGCCTCCTCCGGGATTTACAAAGGCTCTCGGAAGACCAAGATTCTGCAGATATCGTATTTATACTGGGAAATACGGAGGAAAAAGTCTACGCGCACAAAATTATATTGATCGCAAGGTAAGAAATACAAAAAGAATTTCCCGTACCGGGAATCGAACCCGAGCCTCCTGGGTGAAAGCCAGGTATCCTAGCCACTAGACCATACGGGAGGTGAAGGATGTGTTGAAATACTATTTCATTTATTTTTAACACTATATCTTTCACTTAGTCTGCTTGCAAGGTGTTTTTATTTTTATTGATTTAAATTTTTAGTTTTTTATAAACCTATTATATACTGGTATTTATTATAAATTGTTTTTTTACTCGAAAGTAAACAAATTAGTGAAAAAGTAAACATAAATTTTGACTTCCATACAAAATACATCAGCTGATCGACATCATGCTGATGCATGATGCATCAAGTTTTCCATGGAAAACTGTTTATTTTGTAAATTTTTTATTGTTCAGTTTTAAGGGCAAATCAAGTTTCTTAAGTTTCGGTCACCATGTTACTAGTTTTAATTTTTTAATTTTTTCTTTATTTTTACTTTATTGGGACATAAAATAGTTACACATTAGGTATAGTTAAATTATTTAAATATAAATTTTAAGAATAGGTAAACGTGTAACCCACACCAATGTCCGCGAATTAATGTTAAAAATAGGTAGTAATAAATGCGTGCATTAATTAAGCAGAGAAGTACTTATGTAGGTACTAGTGAGTAGGTATTAACTATAACTATTTTAGTTAATACCTAGTATGTAAGTAGTAGTTATGTATTAAACTTGTGTATCAGCGGCGCCCGACCTTTTGAAACTATTTTTCGTTATAAATTCTATGATTATTTTCCTTATAAATTTATATGGCACCGACTCGTAAAACCAAAATAGGTTCATAAATGCCGGAGCAATCGGTGGTCATACATGAAAAAAATACTCATCGAATTTAAAAACTTCCTTCTTTTTTAAGTCGGTTAAAAACAGTTTTTTAAAAACGTGAAATTGCTTTCGACGAATTTAAATTTTGCGTGCGTTATTTTCCTATCCTATCTTACCGTGGAAACCGATATACAGTTTGATGTGCCTTTAGAAGGCTTGAGACATAAATATAGACTGATCACTGGACTCCAGACCGGTGAGCCCACTGGTTATGACTCTATATGTACTGCCTTGGAAGTAATCACTTTTTTTTTAAAGGCAACATCCGCATTAGAAACTAATCCCTGTGTCGCGGGATACAAACATATAATAGACGGACACAAATTACATCCAGACTCGGAACAAATATTTATGGGTCACACAAATAGTTGTACGCCGCGGGACTCGAACCCGCGACACGAAGCGGCGAGGCGACTGTCTTAGCCGCTGCGCCACACGTGCAGTCAATCACTAATAAGTACTATTGTTCTTAATACTTTCATTAGTATATATCATAGCATCATCACAAACAAGCAATTATTTAAATGAATTTCATTTAAATTTACATGATCGTCGAAGTTTGTGTGCAAAATTGTTCCTAATTTAATCTTTATTTATGCGCGGGAAAATTACGGACGTTTCACGAATGCACCATTCATATTTCAAATGCAAATGAATTTTGAACCCCGAGATGTGAAGACGTAATTTGCTTGATGAGGCGCGTACAATAATGTTCTAAGAGGAAATATGACTACAGAAGTACAGAAATTAATATTCATCACAAACGACTTTGCATTTTCTATGAAGACACAGTATTAAGAATTTATGAGACTAATAACGCCATCTTGTGAAAAAGTTAAAAAAACTTAGTTTGAATGTGTACAACTAGGTGGCGTTTAAATCAACTTCAATGAGAAATGCATAAAAATATCTTTTTCAACGAGTCCATGTAATCCGAATTATTCCGAAGAAAAATCTCAATAGGGAACTAATAAAAAAGACCTCCGGCGTCCATTCCAAATGAATTATGTATAGTGACGAAAGTTATTCAGACCAGAAATAGGGATATCGAAAAGAAATCTGTCGACGTCGCGGTTAATTTGCATGGAAATAGGCCGGGTTCTGTAGCAGACATGTGGTCCGAAGTCCAGTTGGGGGAAATAGTCCCCAGGCTAAACTCCGACAAGTTATGCGTAAAGTTGGCGGACACCGCCACTGTGTTTGTTAAGAGTAAATTGGAAAATAACTCACTATTTGCCCACAGCCTTGCTTTAGTGAAAAGTTTTTAAATTACACACTTACATAATTTTATTTGTCTTTATATATGTTTCACGCTAAGTGATGTATTTTGATGACTTTATAATGTAGATAAAATTTGATTGGACATTCTATATATTCGTGTCGAGTCAAATTTAAAAAGTATGTACTGATTTGAACGCTAAAGCACAAATCCTACACAAAATACCATTGGTTTAGCCCTGAAAACGAGCGGTAAAACACACTCTACTGCTGACCTTATTGTTGCTTAAAATAAATAAATAAGTAGAATTACATAAAAAATATGTCAAACAGAATTAATCGGGACTAATATGGTCTATAGTTTGAACTTTACATACTCGACACTGACAGTAAAATATTTTTCTCAGACATAACTTGACAGATATAGATTGACGGGCCTTGGTTACGGGTATTGGTTAGCAAATCAACTTAAAATATTATATTTTACTCTGGTTGAGTCAAAGCTGAGGTACAGCATTAAATTATGGGGCAATAGTGATAATTACAATATCCAATCAGTTTTGGTTATCCAAAAAAGATCTATAAGGACGATGCTTCGTATAAAACAGACTGAGTCATGCAGAGACCATTTTATTAAATTAGATATTTTGACGGCACCATGTCTATATATTCTTGTATTATTGATTAGTTTTGTAAAAAAATTGCACAAACACGAGACTGATGAGGAACGACAGCTGAGAAAGAGTACTCGTAGGAATGACAAGACTTACCCTCTACAATTCAACTTAAATTGAATGTAGTTCAGCGTAGTCCCAGAGTACAATCTGTCCTCTTATATAACAAGCTGCCAATAGAATTTAAAATTATACACAGAGTTAATTTATTTTAAAACAAATTGAAGACATTTTTATTGAAGAAAGCGTATTATAGTATTTATGAGTTCATAAATGACAAACGACAAATGTAACAACGTATTCTTGACCATTATGTATGATAGTTTTTGTTAGTTTTATTTTGTATTTTAGATTTTAGATATGTATTGTACAACAAATGTTTCAACACAATGTAAATTGTTAAGAAATAAACGACTTATGACTTAAATGCTTGCTTTTCACGCCGGACTCATGAGTTCGATTCCCACAATGTCTGTTTGTGAGTCTCGGTGTAATTATCTATATAAGTATGTATTTACAAAAGAACAGTAATATACGTAGTATATCAGTTATCTGGTTTCCATAGTACAAGCTCTGCTTAGTTTGGGATCAAATGGCCGTGTGTAAATAATGTCCCAGGATATTATTATTATTATAAGACCCAACCAAATTGATAGTTTCTGTTGTTTTATCTACTATTTATATATATACTATCTATACAAATAAATAAAATTGAAGTGTCTGTTTGTAATAAGTATTGAAATAACCGATTTCTACTACATGTATATAAATATATATACGGTACATACCCCAAAATATTTTTTTTTACAATTTTATCTGTCTGTCTGTCTGTTTGTTCCGGTTAATCTCTGAAATGGCTGGACCGATTTTGACGGGACTTTTTTGGCAGGTAGCTGATGTAACTTAGGCTACGTTTATTTTAGAAAAATTGTTTTATTTTAGAAAATCCAATAAAAAAACTTAATAAGCTAATTAACACGCGGACGAAGTTGCGGGCACAGCTAGTGAATTATATATTTGTTTAAAATCTGTCCATTTACTACTACCTTTATTTAGGTATCTGGATTTTGTACACATTCATGTACAAATATCGCTCAATAATAGCATTATTATGAACTATGTTGTACTTTTCAGCATAATGACATAAATATGTAACTGAGTTGACTCACTAACCTACAGATCCCATAGCTCCATAATCCATAACACAAATTCCATCAATTTTCAAAACACTGCTTGTACACCGCGGTCTACCAGCTGCGCTCTCTGTATGATTGATGCAAAAAGTTGGCAACACCGGAGTCAGTGCAATCAATCACCCGATAAGCGGCATGTTTCTTAATCATCTTATACCGGAAAACAAAAGGGAGAATGTGAAATGAGCTGGAAGAACGGTAATGAGATTTAACTTACAATACTTACCTAAATGGCTGTACAGACGCCAGCACATCAACCTACCATTTGAATTATAACCAAACCGAAGATTTTATCAAAATTCTAGAGTAAGTAATGCAGACACGCACACAAACACACACACACACACACATACACACAGACATACACTCAACAGCACACACCACACCACACACACACTCCACACACACACGCACACATCATACACACACATATACTCAAATTATGTTGATTGTTCTAGTTTAGGTTTTAAGTTCTAGAATTAAGGATTTGTGAACGGATCGCAGAGCCTAGGTCCTACAACACAGGGAATCCTAGTGTAGGATCTAGGGCATAACCAATAATGTAAAAAAATTCTGGCAATAAACGATTTTTCATTTTCATTTTCATTTTCATTTCCCCAATTGAAAGTAAAACTTATGCGTTTGTGATAAAATAAAAGATATTATCTGAACAAGTGCATCAGAGTCAAAGCATAATTATACAAACAGGTTTTATCCTTTTCCATATCTTTATAATAAAATAAATAAGTCACTATCTATTTTAACCTTACCTAACTACATAAATTGTAAAAGAATAGTCAGTATTTTTTTTGCAAAAGTTGACCTATGATAAGACTGAAGGGTTATTTAGCATTCTAAAATAAGTTCATTTTAATTTTTTACTTTTTACACCCAGGGACAATGTCATACAGATCATCCTAGCCCCAACTAAGCAAAGCTTGTACTATGGGTACCAGGCGACGATATATATACTTATATAGATAGATAAAATGGTTTTCGGCAAATAATCTCTTGTGCAGGGAAAACTAAATGCATCAGGTTCTCATTGCCGAATGTGACTCAAATTGTACCAACAGTTGCACTTAATGCGAAAATATTAGATTTAGTCCCATCGACCGTATTTTTAGGATTGACACTTGATTCAAAATTGCAATGGGGTCCTCAGATTGAAAAGTTAGCAGGTAAATTAAGTTCGGCTTCCTATGCTGTCTGGAAAATAAGGCAATTGTCAGATGAACAAACTGCTAGATTAGTGTATTTCGCGTACTTTCATAGCATTATGTCGTATGGCATTCTGCTGTGGGGTTCGGCGGCTGACATAGGTACTATTTTTGTATTGCAGAAAAGAGCAGTCAGAGCCATTTATGGTTTAGGCAGTCGCGATTCTTTGCGAAATTTGTTTAAAGAAATAAATATACTTACTGTGCCATCGGAATATATATATCAGAATATAATGTTTGTTAGAAAAAATATTCATAATTATAAAAAGAAAAGTGAACTGCATAATATAAATACTAGGAATAAAAACAAACTAGCCATGCCAGGCTTTAGAGTAAGCAAAACTAATAAATCATTTTTAGGAAATTGTATTAGGTTTTATAACAAGCTTCCTACTCAAATTACTGTTCTGCCTGACACAAGTTTTAAAACACATATTAAACGTGTACTTATGGCTAGGGGTTATTACACCACTAAAGAGTACATCGATGACAAAGACGTCTGGCTCTCACTTCCTACCTGCACATTGCTCGCTGGAGATCTTGTAGCCATATAGACATGACTGATCTGCTGTGTTACGTGAACTATCTGTAAATGATTGCTATCATATACTTAATTTAAAATTATTGACTCTGTCTCAAAATGAATAATGTTATTGTTTCGAAGTTTTTCTTTTGTATACCTAAATATAATCTAAAATAATAAGCATTCAGACAACCGATCGAGCATATATTGTGTTTGCCTACTAAATAATTACTCTAATTGGACCAAATCCCGTGTTCATGCCCGCTTGAGTATGTTTCGCCGGACCGTCTCAACTGGGTCGTGTTGAAACCGGTAGTAGATGAACCCACTGAGTTTGTTTCGCTGGGTCTTCTCAGTTGGGGCGCATTGGATCCGGTGCGGTGGTAGCATTAAAGCGCGACCGTCGTTATTAACACAAGGTCCGTCATAATAATAATACCTTTAATATAGACAGAACCATTGACAATATGTAGTAAAAATATTAGACTTAAACTAGATAATTAAACATAATCTCTTGACAATAACTTGATACGAGCTAGCTAAATATCATTTCTGTAATAAAATAAATTTTATAAATGTTTTCATACAAGATGTACCTAAATATCTATGTTACTAGAAATAATATCTAATGTATACAACTATATTACTACAAACATGTTCTGACTATTTACAAGCGCTTTTTTAAAGTCTACGTGAATAAAAACCTTTTTTATTTTATTTTATTTTATTTATTTAAAAAAAAAAAGTGACTGAACACGAAATTCCATTAGCGATGCAAAATTTAAGACAAACTCTTTGTTCAATATTTTTGTCCATTATGAAATTCGCAATACACACTATATATGATATTACTAAAATCAGCACCGTATTTAATATAATTAACAGATGCAACTCAACCTCCGCGCCAAAATGGAAAACAGTTGTGCCTATCTAACAACAACAAAATAAAAACAAAAATTTGAATTTGGAACCATAAACAAATCATCCATTCCCGATACTTTTTTGACTGAATGTATTGTGTAAACATGGTGAAATTTTAGACGTTACGTCTTCGACAACGTGCACAAGTGTAGGGAAGTGGCATATAACCGTGAGTTATGATATTCCGTGTTGATTCTGAACTCCATAAAATCCTCTAGTAAAGTCTCCACTACTTTACTGTAGTAGGTAGGTTTTCGACTTGATTAAGAAGGATATTGCTTGACTAAATAAAGAAAGCGGTTCATAATGTTGGTATCAAATGAAAAACTTGACTGCACGTGTGGCGCAGCGGCTTAGACAGTCGCCTCGCCGCTTCGTGTCACAGGTTCTAGCCCCGCGCCGGACAACTATTTGTGTGACCCATAAATAGCTGTTCTGAGTCTGGATGTAATTTGTGTCCGTTTATTATATGTTTGTAAAGTACCCCGCGACACCGGGATTAAATTCCCTAATGCGTGCATTGTCTATAAAAATATTTAAAACTTGTATAAGTAATCAAATACAATAAATATTTGATTTTATAATACCTATAGGTAATATAATAATAATATATCCTGGGACATTATTACACGGCCCTCTGATCCCAAACTAAGCAGAGCTTGTACTATGGAAACCAGATAACTGATATACTACATATACTACTTTTATTTTGTAAATATATACTGACATAGATAATTACACCCAGACTTAGGACAAATAGACGTGTTCATGCACACAAATATCTGTCCTGGGTGGGAATCGAACCCACGACCTGCGGCGTGAAAGGCAAGTATCTTATGAACCACGACAGCCGACCCGTCATATTCTATAAAATCAATAGTTTTATATTTTAATTTGCCTTCAAAGTTAACCTACACTTGCATATGATTTTTAGAGTTCTATCGTAGAAATGATTTCGGAAAAGTTTTACTTCTAATAATAATCTCCACTTTGGTGTACCCATTATTTTAACTTGGTAAACTGCGGTCACTAATTATGTTTATAGTTATAGCACTTTTTGTTTACCCCCTCCTGGGTTTTAATCAATGTTTTGGAGTTTTTGTTTAATCTTGGGAAGTTTGCGGATAAGTGTATTTGTGAGGCGATTGATGGAACAAATTAAGGCAGCTTCCGAGTTTGTACCGGCTTACCATGATTGTAAGTTTGCACTTGATTTTGTACTATGCTCGAAACTTATATACTTACTTATATGTTTTGAGATGAATTTCACTTTGTAACCATGCTTGCCTTAACATTTGAGCAGCAGATTTTTAGGGTTCGGCACTCAAAGAATGCAAACCTATTATTAAGCAACACGTTGTAGTGCAGCATTGTGATCGCAAACACATGTGCAATCTCAATCCTCATAATCCAATGGGACGGCTATCAGACACGACCAGGGATAGATCAGGCGCAGTACCGACAGCTTTACGCGCTCTACAAGGCACGGGAAATTAGTACCACCTTACAAATTTCGGGCTGCTATTGACTTTATTTCTTGCCAGCAAAATCTTAAGATCACTTTGTCGTCTGACCCGATTTGAACTTCCATGGTGCCGTTGGGTGGCGGTGATCACTTACCTTACCGAATTACGAAGTTAATAGTATTTTAAATAGTTTTAACTAAAGAACGCTCTAACTCCACTACATGTACAGTCGCTAGCACATACAATTACCCCAATCTGTCAAATTTATTTCATCGATTTTCAACTTTATCACAAAAGCATAAGGTTCACTTTCAATTGGGGAAATTTGACAGATTGAGGTAGCTTGATGTGCTGGCGTCTGTACCTAACGTCATAAGTATAGCAACATAATATGACGTGTGGAGTAAGATAGAAATACATACATACATACTAAGAGTCAATTTGCCTGAAAGATACAGAGCATTGCCATTTTATCTCCGCCTAGAACTAGATTTAGGTATATTTAACTTTGGGCATGTGCTGTATTAAGTTTGGTGCGTTTAAAAAATTCGAGCCAATTAAGTAGCTATTAGAATGATTCATATTTTCTAAGATCGCATATATTACCGTGTGGTGTGTGCACGTGTGGCGCAGCGGCTTAGACAGTCGCCTCGCCGCTTCGTGTCGCGGGTTCGAGTCCCGCACCGGACAACTATTTGTGTGACCCATAAATAGTTGTTCTGAGTCTGGATGTAATTTGTGTCCGTCTATTATATGTTTGTAAAGTACCCCGCGACATAGGGATTAGATTCCATAGTGCGGGCGTTGTCCTAAAAGAAAAAAAAATACTAAACATTAGCTGTCTCATCTCATACATACAGCTCATACAAAAAGAAAAAAAAACCGGCCAAGTGCGAGTCGGACTCGCCCATGAAGGGTTCCGCAGCAGCAAGTATTTCAGTTGATTAAATGAAAGGTAAATTGCGGTTTACGATTTATGACGCATTAAAAAAACTACTTACTGGATCTCGTTCAAACCAATTTTTGTTGTTAGTTTACATGGTAATGTACATCATATTTTGTTTTATCGTTCTCTTATTTTAGAAGTTACAGGGGACACACTCATTTTTCCACTTTGGAAGTGTCTCAATATCATTTTTGAAGACCTATCCATAGAAACCCCACATGTATGGGTACGATGAAAAAAGAAATTTTGTGTTTCAATTTTATGTATGGGGAACCCCCAAAATTATTATTATTTTTCTATTTTTGTGTGAAATCTTAATGCGGTTCACAGAATCTACTTACCAAGTTTCAACAGTAGAGCTCTTATAGTGTCGGAAAACAGTGGCTGTGACATACGGATGGACAGACAGACATAAATGACGAATCTATAAGGGTTCCGTTTTTTGCCATTCGGCTACGGAACCCTAAAAAGGAATAGAACTTTCTTTCGTAAACTTGATATTGTATATCCAAGAGTCAAATATATGTATAGGAATCAGACGAATGATGTATTTGGTGACACAGGGTAGAGGGAAGGGTTTCCAGGTGTGCTTAATGGGGACAGCTACAGAATTAATCAGGTACTGGCCAAGTCACATTAATTTAGCATAGTGATGACACGCCGAATATTGAAATGAGGCTGAAATTCCAGTGTGGCCAGGAGGACATTATTATTACATCTAATACTAATAATATTGTTATTATATCTAATAATAATGTCCTCCTGGTGTAATTTCGGCCAAGGCGAACAATCTCAATTCTAGTATTTGTGCGGGACATATTATAGTGCATAAGTGTGTGCGTGCAAACATAGGGACACTTTCTAATCCGTCACTCTCATGATCCGATGGGATGACTAGCGACACGAACGGGAAGAGGCCAGATCCAGGACCAACGGATTTACGTGCTCTAGGAGAGACGAGGAAATTGATTTTTTTTTATGATATCCTTTCATTAACAATGGAGAAATCGCAAAAAACCATACAAAAAGAAAATAATATACAAACAACGTGTAACTTAAGGGGTTGTCTACCCATATAACTGAAATTATTAAACATAACCCATATAACATAACATAACATAATAAAAAACATAACATTAAAATAAATTTATAAGATAGATACGAAAAAAGCGGGTATTAATATTTTTGTATATTTTGCATGTCGGTATGCTACATGTTGGTCCGTTTGAAAGGCAAATTAAGCTGCTAACTTATGTCCATTACTAATGTTACACCTCGTATAATCGGATTGGAGACCTCGTTCCTTTTGTAGTTGGGTAATAAAATAACATATAAAGAATAACATCTAATATAATATCATTTTAATAGTACACTTCAATCATTCACTATTCACATTTACAATAGCAGTCTCCAAACCTGTACGCGTTAGATACCGCTTGACATTGCTTGTAAAGCACTTCCAGCTCGGCACAGGCCTCACCGCAGGTCACCCCACGGTTTTTGCTCACTTCAACTACATTGTACGATAGGATACTTCCTACCAACACCATAGAAATCAACAGCAACACCACACTTCTTGAATACATGACGAACTTGTCGCACAAAGATTCAATAGACGATATCTAGTTTCACACAAAACTATGGATCTGTCCTCACGGTGATGCTGTAACGTGGCTCTGTTTAGAATTGATTTGAACTAAGATGAATCCGAGTTCTTATATGCTTGCTTATGTTATCTGCACGGCGATAACCCTGCTGACTCAAGTGCATCACGACTGGTTCTTCCCCAGAACCCATTTAAAAACTAACGTTATTATCTTGAAGTTCTTCCCTGTCGACCTTGGTATCATGAGGAAATTTATTTCTTCAAAAACAAATTGTTGAGATCATTTTAACCGACTTTATAAAAGGGGGTTATTAAGTTGTCTGTATGTTTAGGTAGGTATTTTACACGATTTCTCCGTTACAATGTTCCCATATTTTATAGTTTTGTGCCTTAAATATTTCATGTGTCTCTATTACCTCTCCTCCTACCTCGTTGGTCTAGCGGTATTCACCCGCAGATAACGAGGCCCTGGGTTGAAATCCCGGGTCGGGTCATAAGTGATTTTGGAACTTTTCTGTCAGCATCAGCCCGAAGTCTGGGAGTTGGCGGTATTATACCCCCGTGCCTCGGAGAGCACGTAAAGCCATCGGTCCTGTGCCTGACCTCTTTCCGGTCGTGTCGCTAGGCGTCCCATCGGATCATGAGAGTGATGGAATAGAAAGTGCTCCTGTGTTTGCGCTCACACTTGAGCACTATAATATGTCCCGCGCAGATGGCTAATCTCTGTTGAGACTGGCCGCCGTGGCCGAAATTCGGCTAGGAGGACATTATTATTATATCTATTATAAAAAAATATGTGCCTACTGTGACACTTTAAAATGTCCATCCATGTTTAAAATGTCCTAGATCCAAGAACCAATGTAATAAACTGAAAAGAAACTATTTTTGAAGTGAACTTCGTCGCTTTACAAGAAGATGTGATTGAGTAAAGAGAACAACAGTTTTAAAAAGGCCCCTTCCCGCACATTTTTCTACATGAGATAGGAGTATAGAGAAACAAAAGAGACTGATGTATACATTAAAATACAAAGCGATAGAATAAGTTTGTATATCATCTCAGACGCTACACATGAACAGCTTAGGTACTACGCATCCTTTGCGTAATTTTTTGTATTTTTCTCTGTCTCTTACACTAAATCTCAAATATTATTAATTTTCTAACAAGTTCTATCAGGGTTATATATATATATATATATATATATATATATATATATCATTTAAGTCAGGGTTCCGCTATTTATATAGAAAGATATAGATATAGATATAGCTATAGATATAGAAAGAGCCTGGAATGACTATAAAAGGATGAAAGGAATAGTAAAGAACGTGGTGAACGAAAAGAAAAATGAACAAAAGGATAATTTTGATAGAAGGTTTTTAAGGAACATTAAGTTTTTCTGGAAATCCGTTAGATCAGTAAGAGGCATAACCCAAACCTCAGAACTGAGCTCCATCCGAGACTAAGATGGATATATAGTGAAAGGGGAAGAATGTGTGTTAAAACGTTGGAAGGAGTATTTTGAGAGTTTGTATGATAGAAGTGTAACAGAGAGTGAACGTAGTTCATTAGGTATAAACAAAAATAATTGTAAGGATGAAATTGGAATGGATGAGATTGTGAAAGCTATTAAGAGTATGAAATCGGGTAAATCACCAGGGTATGACAGGATAACTTCCGAAATGCTGAAGGCTGGACATGGCGTCATAGCGAGTCAGCTGTGCAGCCTTTTCAATCTGTGCTATAACACCGGCCAAGTGCCAAGTGATTGGTGCAAGGCTGTCATCGTACCTCTTTACAAAGGAAAAGGCTCACGGCAAGACTGTAAAAACTACAGGGGCATTAGTCTGCTCAGCGTCGTTGGTAAGTTGTATGCGAAAGTATTGGTTGAAAGAGTTCATCAGGTCTTTTCTCTGCGAAGACTTAGAAAAGGCCTACGATAGAGTGTTGAGGAATGAGCTTTGGTCGGTACTGTCCATGTATGGGTTAGACGACAACCTTGTTCAAAGCACTGAAATCTCTTTATAGGGATTCCAGAGCTTGCGTGAGGATTAACGGGTCATACACTGAGTGGTTTAGCATCCAAAAGGGTGTTAGACAGGGATGTGTAGCGTCACCGTGGTTGTTTAACCTATTAATGGATAGCTGTTTAAAAGACTTGAAAGAAAGTGAATGTGGTGTAAGGATGAATGAGTTACTCATCAAATGTCTGCTGTACGCTGATGATCAAGTTCTACTTGCATCATCTGCGGACGAGTTGCAGATGATGTTAACAAATATGCATGAAGCTTTTGAAAGGAAAGGGATGAAAATGAATGTTGGTAAGACGAAAGTAATGGTATTTGAGAGGGATGAATACACGACAGCTTGTGATATTGTGGTTGGAGGAGAGAAAGTCGAACAGGTGAAAGAGTTTGTATATTTGGGAACTTTGTTTACGAGAGATGGGAAATATGAGAAAGATATTGTTAGAAGAGTAAATGCGGGGAACAGAGTGAATGGGGCACTACACGCCTTTATGAGTAGCCGACAAGTCTCAAAGAAGGCTCGACTGGCCGTGCACGATGGAGTGTTTTAAAAAAATAAATAAAATAAAAATAAAAAAGGTTTTTATCTATATTATATTAGTCAGAACATGTTTGTAGTAATATAGTTGTATACATTAGATATTATTTCTAGTAACATAGATATTTAGGTACATCTTGTATGAAAACATTTATAAAATTTATTTTATTACAGAAATGATATTTAGCTAGCTCGTATCAAGTTATTGTCAAGAGATTATGTTTAATTATCTAGTTTAAGTCTAATATTTTTACTACATATTATCAATGGTTCTGTCTATATTAAAGGTATTATTATTATGACGGACCTTGTGTTAATAACGACGGTCGCGCTTTAATGCTACCACCGGATCCAATGCGCCCCAACTGAGAAGACCCAGCGAAACAAACTCAGTGGGTTCATCTACTACCGGTTTCAACACGACCCAGTTGAGACGGTCCGGCGAAACATACTCAAGCGGGCATGAACACGGGATTTGGTCCAATTAGAGTAATTATTTAGTAGGCAAACACAATATATGCTCGATCGGTTGTCTGAATGCTTATTATTTTAGATTATATTTAGGTATACAAAAGAAAAACTTCGAAACAATAACATTATTCATTTTGAGACAGAGTCAATAATTTTAAATTAAGTATATGATAGCAATCATTTACAGATAGTTCACGTAACACAGCAGATCAGTCATGTCTATATGGCTACAAGATCTCCAGCGAGCAATGTGCAACTTTAATGTATGGAAGTGAAAGTTGGGTATGGCAGAAAAAGAATGAAAGTAAAATAAATGCAGTGGAAATGAGAGCACTGAGAAGTATGTGTGGTGTGACTTTGACAGACAGAATTCGAAATACTGATATAAGAGAGCGTTGTGGTGTGAAAGAGGATGTAGTCACAAAGATTGAAAAAGGTATGCTGAGATGGTTTGGTCATTTAGAAAGGATGAATGAAAGAAGACTGACAAAAGAAGTATACCTGGCCTGTGTGAATGGTACAACCGGAAGGGGAAGACCTCGTAGAACATTCTCTGATCTTGATTCTCTGAAATTGGAGACGTACTTAGGAAAGGTCAGGTCAGAAGTACCCTAAACCGGCGAGCATGTATGAAGAATATAATGTCAGTAAACAAAGCGAAAGAGGTGTGCAAGGATCGTGACAAATGGAAGTCCGTTGTCTCTGCCTACCCCTCTGGGAGACAGGCGTGAGTCTATGTATGTATGTATGTATGTTCCGCTATTTAAGTTGACGATGAAATGAAATAATAAGTATGCTAACGTAATAATTGGGATTTGCAATGTATTATGAAAATTCTGTAATTTTCACGGCAAAATTTCACACAGAGCGCACAAGTCGCGAGTGCCTACGATATGAATACTAGCTAAATAATTCATTATTTTGCAGAAGTAAGCACGTTATGAGATGAAATGAAAAACATTTAATTCAGCAGAACACACAAGAAAATGAGGAGTACAAATATACAACACACAGTTCTACAAGACATTACATACATAGATTTGAGGAAAATGCACAAAACTACGATTCTTGCATGTTCTGCCGAAAGGGTCACCACCTCAGCACACGCTAGGTGGGTTACACCTAACGCTGGTTTTCAGTTGGCAACCCTGGTACTCACGCACGGACGGGGGTTGTACTAGTATTATACTAAATGTTTACTTAATCTATACATATAATACAATCGTAGGAAAGTCAAAACTGTACATTGAATATTTTTTTAAAAGGATACTTGGGGTGTAATCTACAATTGATATCGAAGCAAAAATATAGTATTTAGAATTTTTGTCTGTTTATCTGTTTGTCTGTATGTATGTCCGGACTAAACTTAAAAAGTACTGCATTAATTTAATCCAAATTTTGCATGAATATTACTATTTCATCTTAGTAATATTCATGCAAAATTTGGCCCGGCTGTGATAATTTATAAAATTTTACGCGGGTAAAACCGCGGGGCACAACTAGTATAATATAACGAACGACGAAAGGCAAGCAATTACCAACCACGCCAACCCGCCCGTTACGTATCAAGCCGGGCGGTTCAAGTGTGGTGTGGTTTTGCTATTTAAAGAGATTGACTGGGGAAGTACCTCCATGTCATGGAATACATGGTCCTTTGTTTGAGTTGGACACAGATCATCGGAAAGAACGCTCGACACCGGCGTGTTGAAATCGCCATCATGATCAGCCTGATGTCATTTACTGCTGGACATAGGCTTCCCACAAAGGTCTCCACGATGTTACTATTTGGAGGAGTTTGCAGTCACCGCGTTTGGCACCTAGTACACAGGTGGAGCTGTTTCACAAGTACCTGGTGTAACCCTTAGTTGCCTATTATTCTTTCTGGGGCGGTAGCCTCACGGGTGGACCACCGTGAAAGCGTCATAGGCAAGCTTAGCTAGCATAAGCTAGCTTACCATCAGATGGGAAGTATACTTGTTTAAGACTAGATAGTATTAAAACAATTGAATGCCAATTGAAATTGTGCGTTCAAATACCGTGGCGACCGATGCTCTTTTGGGATTTTTTCTGATGAGAAATAATAAAAAAAATAATATCTTAGAGCAACAAGCACACTGCCATCTGAACGCAAATTAGGGCCAGCACAGAAAGAGAGGAGCGCAGCGGAGAGGATTTTATTAAAGCACTAGGAAATCAACTTTAAAATTATAGAAATAAAGTGCATATATGCTTGAACCTAACATAAAATGCTCGCGCGGTCCCGGGCATATAATGTTTAAGCGTATATGAACTTTATTTTAAGAATTTTAAAGTTGATTTTCTGGTGGCTTAATAAAATCCTCTCCGCTGCGCTCCTCTCTGTCTGCGCTGGCCCTTAGACAGAACCTGTACTTTAGCAACCACACTACTGATATATATACTTATATATTTCTAAATACATACATATTAGAGATTAATTACACCCAAACACAGAACAAATAAAATAATGCTCAGAATTTGTCCAGGTTGGGATCGAACCTATGACCCCCGGCTTAACAGTCAGGGTCATTAGCCAATGCAGGCGATGTGTATCATCGCCTGCATTTAATGTATTGATTGCTCTTTCTTTGGAGAGCACGTAAAGCTGTAAGTCCTGCGCCTGATCTCTTTCTGGTCGTGACGCATACCTAGTTCGTTCCCTCGGATTATGAAAGTGAGAGAATAGATAGTACACTTGTGTTTATAATGATCCTGGTAGTAGAACACTATACTAGAAAAGAAAATGTTGGTTTCCAAAATAACCATTGGAGAAAATATTTTTTTTATAATGGAATGGGAATATCCATTAAATCTGGACTATCCCACATCCCCAGTTCTCCTGGTAACCCGGTACAGGAATAATTTGGGACTTAATTACGTCGCGTCGGGGAGTTGATTGATGAGTCAATGAGCCTCCCGCCGAATTTATCGCGTAAGCGCTACTCGTTCCGTCATTATACGAATACGTTGGACTGGTGTGGGTCATGAGTGGTTATTATACCATTGGAAATTGATTCTTGTGTGGTTGAAATAAGGCCGCTTAAACAGTTTATTGTTACCATGGAAACATTGCAAATGTAGGATAACTAGCGACTTATACGTAGTAACTAATTAGTTCCAATATGGTTGTTATTACGAGGTGTTATGGTGGTATATCGTTTCTCTCAATGTGCAGAGATAAAGCGAACTTCAATTTGGTGTAATGTATGGGTTTTTGAGTATTTCGTTCGTAGCGCTATGTTTGCTGGAATTTTAAGTAGTGTAATTATGAGAATAGTTAAATACCTGGCTCTTTAGTCTAGCAGTAGCATGTTTGACCGCAGATTATGCTAGGTTTAAACCCTGAGTGGGGCAAAAATTGTATAGGGATTTTTCTGGCAAAATAAAACGGTAGCGGTAGCGTATTGTACAGACGCCAGCACATCAAGCTACCCAAATCTGTCAAATGTCTTTTATAGATTTTCAACTTTATCACAAAAGTATAAGGTTCACTTTCATTTGGGGAAATTTGACAGATTGGGGTAGCTTGATGTGCTGTCGTCTATACAACTCGCAGCAGCATCGGTACGCTACCTAACTGGGATCAAGGGGAGTTCTTCACAATGATAACACACGTATTAAACACCAATCACTTATTTTATTGAATAATAATATACCAGTTTTACACAATGTATTCTGTAGCACTCCATTTTGGCAACTGTTGACAAACATCACTCGAACATAAAATTATACTTTTTTATTCATTCGAATTCTATTCTAACTTTAAAATTTACTAGAATAACTAACTCTGGTCGAGTTAGCTATCTTCTCAAAAGAGGTTTTATTCTATATTTATTTTATATTAACCCTCAAATAAAGAGATCCTGGAGATACAAATCCCGGGTCGGATCAAAACGTGATTTTGGAGTTTTGTGTTAAAAAACTCTGATTTTAGAAATTTACTTGACTTCCGAATCTCGTAGTCCAGAAGAATTGTTGGTTGGCGGCATTGCACCCCGTGCCTCAGAGAGCACGTTGAGCCGTAGGTCCTGTACCTGACCTCTTTCCGGCAGTGTCGCTCGTCATCCCACCGGATCATGAGAATGATGAAATAGAAAGCGCCCCTGTGTTTGCACACACTCGTACACTATAATAAGTTAATAAGTCCCACGCAGAACGTTGCAATATTTGTGGGATAACTAGTGACATATACCCACCTAGAATCTCTTTATTTCCAGTATGGTTGTTGTTATGAGGTGATAAGATGGTATATCGTTTCTCTCATCCATCAATCCATTGATGCAGGCCGCCGTGGCCGAAATTCGGCTAGGATAATTCGGATGCGCCTGGCAAACCGAACGCCAAGTAATTGAATGACTCAATACTCGCACGTTCATAATATCGAATAATAAAATACTTACGTTTATTTGTCCTTCCAAAAATTGTAACTTAAGGCTAGATTATAACTATGAATACTATTTACATTTGTGAAGGACTGGTGCCTGAAATATGTAAGTTGCGAAAACCTGTGCAACAGGTCACCAGTCCACCACCATCGAATGGTTAATAAATGGAACATTCGCTACTAGAAAAGCAGGTTAGGTTACGACTGCGACCATGAAGTGATAAACAAATGAATGGTACAAACGATTCATTTGTTTCTTTTTCGTTTAATTTATTAACCATTCGATATTATGAACGTTCGAGTATTTAGACATTCGATTATTTGGCGTTCGATTGGGCATAGTACACCAGAATAATCTACATAGACTCACGCCTGTTACCCAGAGGGGTAGGCAGAGACAACGGATTTTCATTTGTCACGATCTTTGCACACGTCTTTTGCCTCGATTACTGTCATTATATTCTTCATACATGCTCGCCGGTTTAGGGTACTTCTGACCTGTCCTTTCTTGAGAACGTCTCCGATTTGGTAAGAGAATGTACGACGAGGTCTTCCCCTTCCGGTTGTTCCATTCACACAGGCCAGGTATACTTCTTTTGTCAATCTTCTTTCATTCATCCTTTCTAAATGGCCAAACCATCTCAGCATGCCTTTTTCAATCTTTGTGACTACATCCTCTTTCACACCACAACGCTTTCTTACATCAGTATTTCGAATTCTGTCTCTCAAAGTCACACCACACATACATTCACTTCCATACATTAAAGTTGGCAATAACACTCCATCGTGCACGGCTAGTCGAGCCTTCTTTGATACTTGCCGGCTTCTCATAAAGGCGTTTAGTGCCCCATTCTCTCTGTTCCCCGCATTTACTCTTCTAACAATATCTTTTTGATATTTCCCATCTCTCGTAAACAAAGTTCCCAAATATACCAACTCTTTCACCTGTTCGACTTCTAATAAGTCATAAAACAGATTCGCTTCCTGTAAGAGATGAAATTATAAAATCTTCATCTATTCTAAAACCGACATAAGAACCTATACTTAATATAACTTCTTTAAAGCCAAGTTTCGTACAAACTCTAAATAACTTTGCAAAATGCGAAATTTTCAGAAACAATATGCCACCTGTGCGCACCAATTATGGAATCCAGTACAACATTGTTTCATACGTGTGCTGAATTCTATAAAACATTGTGTAAAGTTAAACCAGGGAAACACTAGACATATTTGTTGGAATAAATGAGAAAAGTTAGGCGCCGGTAAAAAACAATACGTGTTGAAAACAGTGCCATCTATCGCCAGGGTAAACAAACCGACACGAATCGTAATTACAACTTCGTTTTCCACACGGGTTTCAGGTGACCAGCTTTTGTTGAAATAAAAACTTGTCTGTCCTGTTTTTCAAGAAATAAGATAATAATGAAATGAAATAAAAAAATGTTTATTTTAGACAAAAAGAAATCTTACCATACATAGCTAAAATAATACAATAAACGTGGTTGTCTAAAAAGGCCCCTACCTCAGCATTGGCTACGGCAACACAGGTTTATTGCTGCAGCGCTGATCTTCCGATAGAAGCTTAAGTATATGAGCCACAATGGCATAGTAACATAAATAAAAAATAATATAAACATACATAAAAAAATTATTTAAATATTAAAAAATCGAATTAATTATTAGACCTATTATTAGAATTAAAATATTAGAATTCATTTAAATAACAGGTGTACAAACATACAGCCCATTATGGCCTTTTGGTCTATTGGTTAGCGACCCTGACTGAAGAGGTCGTGGGTTCGATTCTCACCCGGGACGAATGTTTGTGTGATGAACACGATTATATGTTCCGTGTCTGGTTGTAATTTATAATATGTATGTATTTAGAAGAATATAAGTATGTTTATCAGTTGTCTGGTTGCCATAGCACAGGTTCTGCCTAGTTTGGAATCAGATGGCAGTGTGCTACTTGTCCCAAGATATTATTTTTTTTATTACTTCTACATATATATATGTACTGTGGTCATGGGGGACTTTAACGCGAAGCTGGGCAAACGATTCGGTAATAAGCTGAGAGTGGGGCAATTTGGAACTGGTGACCGGAACCCCCGGGGCCAAATGTTGGCCGACTTCATGGAGAAGGAGGGACTCTTTATGATGAATTACTTCTTCAGGAAGCCGGATCACCGCAAATGGACCTGGGTGAGCCCCGATAGTAAAACTAAAAATGAGATAGACTTTATCTTGTCGACGAGACGACAGATGTTCAATGATGTCTCCGTGATCAATGCGGTTAAAACCGGGAGCGATCACAGACTGGTCAGAGGCTCATTGAACCTTAATGTCAAACTCCAGAGGTCCCGACTGATAAAGTCTACGCTCCGACCTTTACCTATCCACGTCCAAAACCCCGAACCATTTCAGCTCGAACTGCAAAACCGTTTCGAAGGCCAGCTGACTGCGAGGAAGTGGACTCATACTATGACAGGCTCGTAGAAGCTGTCCATACGGCTGGGTCTAAGGTCTTCAAGGCCCGCCGTACAAACAGAACTAAAAAGATCTCTGACTTTACCCTGCAACTTATGGAAGATAGACGGAAAATGGTTCTGACATCCTCAGATGATGCTACCAGATATCGGCAGCTCAACAGACAGATCTCAAAGTCTTTGACTCGCGACACGCGGCAATTTAATACAATTAGTATTAAAGAGGCCATTGAGCGGAACAAAGGCTCCAAAGTGTTCGCAAGAGCTCTGTCTGTTGGACAGAGCCAACTGACGAAGCTGAAGACTGAGGATGGTAGAATCGTCACGTCTAAACCTGAGTTGTTGGGAGAGATCGAGAAGTTCTACGGACAGTTATATACGACAACACAGCCACCTGTCAAAAGTCATGCCTCAGATCCCAGAGCACGACTAACCCGACATTACACCGAAGACATCCCGGACGTCAGCCTGTACGAGATTAGAATGGCTCTCAAACAACTCAAGAACAACAAGGCGCCTGGTGATGATGGAGTTACAGCAGAGCTTCTGAAGGCGGGTGGTACACCAATACTACGGGCCCTTCAGAAGTTATTTAACTCCGTCATACTAGATGGTCAAACGCCACAAGCATGGCACAGTGTGGTGGTGCTCTTCTTCAAAAAGGGCGACAAAACCCTATTGAAGAATTATAGACCCATCACACTGCTGAGCCATGTTTACAAGTTGTTTTAGAGGGTCGTTACGAACCGTCTCGCGCGCAGGTTTGACGACTTCCAGCCTCCCGAACAAGCCGGTTTCCGAAAAGGCTATAGCACCATAGACCACATACATACGCTGCGGCAAGTTATACAGAAGACCGAAGAGTATAACAGACCACTGTGCTTAGCGTTTGTGGACTATGAGAAAGCCTTTGATTCTATCGAAACATGGGCCGTGCTGAGGTCTCTCATAAGGTGCCAAATTGACTACCGGTATATCGAGGTGATAAAGTGTTTGTATGAAAACGCCACTATGTCAGTGCGACTCCAGGACCAGATCTCGAAACCTATCCACTTGCAGCGAGGCGTGAGACAGGGAGATGTTATATCTCCGAAACTGTTCACCGCTGCATTGGAAGACGTCTTCAAGCTTCTGGACTGGAAAGGCTTTGGCATCAATGTCAATGGCGAGTACATCACTCACCTTCGATTTGCCGATGATATCGTAGTCATGGCTGAGACCATGGAAGACCTTGGTACAATGCTCGATGACCTCAGCAGAGTCTCTCAACAAGTGGGTCTGAAAATGAACATGGATAAGACGAAAATCATGTCAAACGTCCATTTTGCACCCACTCAATTGAAAGTTGGTGACTCTGCACTCGAAGTTGTAGAGAACTATATTTACCTAGGACAGACCATCCAACTAGGTAGGTCCAACTTCGAGAAGGAGGTCAATCGTAGAATCCAACTCGGATGGGCAGCGTTCGGGAAGCTACGTAACATCTTCTCGTCCAAAATACCGCAGTGTCTCAAGTCGAAAGTCTTCGACCAGTGTGTGTTGCCAGTGATGACATACGGAACAGAGACGTGGTCGCTCACTATGGGCCTTATTAGAAGGCTCAAGGTCACCCAAAGAGCAATGGAGAGGGCTATGCTCGGAGTTTCCCTGCGGGATCGCATCAGAAATGTTGAAATCCGCAGGCGAACCAAAGTCACCGACATAGCCCGAAGAATTGCCAAGCTGAAGTGGCAGTGGGCAGGGCACATAGCTCGTAGAGCCGACGGCCGTTGGGGCAGAAAGGTTCTCGAGTGGCGACCACGAACCGGAAGACGCAGCGTGGGCAGGCCCCCTACAAGATGGACCGATGATCTTGTGCGGGTCGCTGGAAACTGCTGGATGCGAATAGCACAAGACCGGCAATTGTGGAGATCTTTGGGGGAGGCCTTTGTCCAGCAGTGGACGTCTTTCGGCTGATATGTTGATGATGATGATGACATATATATCACTGCTACAGCACAAGGTGCGTCCTCTTACAATGAGAGGGCAGAGGCCATAGTCCACCACGCCGGCCTGGTGCGAGTTGGCAGACTTCACATGCCAACAAGAACATTAAAAACAGAAAATATCTACACATTACCCAATAATGTATAGTAAAATAATATCCATACTATTTAATAATATATTTTAGAAAGGATATATGAAAGAAGATTGACAAAAGAAGTAAACCTGGCCAGTGTGAATGGCAACCGGAAGGGGAAGACCTCGTCGAACATTCTCTGACCAAATCAGAGACGTTCTCAAGAAAGGGCAGGTCAGAAGTACCCTAAACCGGCGAGCATGTATGAAGAATTATAATGACAGTAATCGAGGCAAAAAAGGCGTGCAAAGATCGTGACAAATGGAAATCCGTTGTCTCTGCCTACCCCTCTGGGAAACAGGCGTGAGTCTATGTATGTGTGTATGTAATAATATACAGTCTGCCTGCCACCTTTCTAAACCACATATCAAACAAACTTTTTCGTTGTGATAAAAATGAGAATTCCACTGTCCAATATTTTTCATTTCACATAGCCACCGTAGTCACAGAGGTCGAGATTCAAATCAGCTCCACAATAGTAAGCCCGCGACAACAGGTACCGGGTAGCGAAACCGCATAACTCAACAATCGCTACCACAACACATCAATGGTTAGAACTCAACTTTGTTGTGTACCGGTAAAACATATCACATGCGCTGACCACTAAATTATCTTGACAACACTAGAGCTATATAAAACAAGATATTTTTCTTTTAAGATTATTAAAGTAATCATGCTTGAATTTCAACTATGGCAGCCAATCACAAATTCAAATTTATCTGTTGGAGCATGCAACTAAATTTAATTTGTTACAAAGTTTTCGTAATAAATCAAACAATCCAATTAAAAATATAATAAAACTAAAAAAGTCACAAAATTAGGTGATAAATCATGTTAATATTACGGAATATTTAAACGACCATTTACAAATACATAAATAAAAATTGCCGAAGACGACAACATACATCATAATACAAATTAACAATTTACAAATTGGAGCCATTATTGAAGTTATACTTCTTTTGGCGCGATGGAGAAAAATGATGAGAGTGAATTTTTACGATGCGCGCGCACACCGACACCAAAAAATTTAACAGTATGAAGTTAGTTCTAGGTGGTATGAGAGTGAATTTTTACGATGCGCGCGCATCGTAAAAATAACAACATGACGTTAGTTCTAGGTGGTATGAAAATTGATAACTATGTTCAAGTTGTATATTAAGAAGTATAACTTCTAACGCGTGTACTTAAGTACACACAAGTTTTTTTTATATTAACATTACATCTAATAAATATTCACTTAAGGTATAATAAACCTCATTAATGAAAAACTCAGTTAAAAGCTTTTTCCATCTAGTATTGTTACATTCTAATATTGCTGTGTGGTGACGGCATAGAATATCATCGCCCCATCTCATCCCGTGGAGGGCGTAAAAATCGATCGAGGGAATACCTACCAGAGAACGGGCAGCAGCGTTTTTCTGTGAACTATGACTATCAAACTGCGATCGCCAACCCGTCTGCCAAGCGTGGCGATTATGGCACATCCCCACATTCTTTGGGGAGGCTTTTATCCAGCAGTGGACATACTTTGGCTGACATGATGATGATGATGATGATATTCTAATATTACTTATGTCACAACGGCGGCGACTATCCATCTAAGCGAGACTTCTTGCAAATAATATCTTGTCCCATCTCATCCCGAAAGTCGCAGATTAAAGAGTGCGCCTGTATTTGCGCAAAATGAAAGAAGGAAAATCTGGTGTGTACCGTGTTCAAGTTCAGTCCTGGGTCGTGTGTGTGCAAGCCAGAAGCACTCTCATTTCCCGACTCTTACGAAAGTAATATACCAGTGTTCTTTAACTAGGATAATTAAAGAAAGAAAGAAAAAGATTTATTCAGAAAATGCACAGACAACAAGAATATAAAATAACATAACAAAAAATAAAATAAAAACATACACTAGGTGTCCGTGCAAGCCTGAAATGGCACCATCTCAGCATTAGCTAGAACATTTTATTGTTCTAGCGCTGGTTATTCTGATGATGCCAAGTGACTGTCACGGAACATTAACTTAAATAATAAAGATACAAGTATGTCACGGACAAAAACGATAAAATAAGAATAAAACAAACACAATTTTTAACAATAAAACAAAACAACATTGTTTCTACACCCTAAATAGATAAAAAATAATTAAAAAACTGGTGTAATTAGTATGCTAGTGGCGCATCACTAATATTCGTTCCTTTGGAGCATTATGCGTTCCATATCACGACCGAAGCGAGTAGAGAGTCGTACTAAACACGTTATATACTCTTTGGGACAAAGGTATAAAAGTTATATTATTTGCTCTGTGGGCAAACAACAACAAGATTCACTATAATGGTTTGTTTACATTACGTACATACCTATTACAGGAACATTATTTTCCGATCATATAAACACAAATTTATCAGACACGACAATACTAAAGACTAAAGTAATGAGTTAAATGTAATGTATACATGAACTAATATATAATTAATCATTTATAAGGAAATTAACGGTAAAAAATATTAACCCTCTATCACTCATGAAATGGGATTCATATGATTTTTTGTATTCAAATTGATATCAAACAAATAAAATAGATATTTTTTTAATTTAATTTTTTTTTTATATTTATTAAGAAAATAACAAAAATAGGGATTGTTGCCTGTATGCAACACTGAGATAAGTGGCCATAATTTATGAGAACACCGCATGTTAGGAAAGATGGAATTTTCTGATAACAGCTTACAATCTGGAATCCTATTTCTTCTCACAGTGCTAAGACTAAGAATGCCTTCCTTGGCCAGATATTCCAATAGACGAAGAGAAGTAAAATAACTGTCAAAATAGAGCGTGAAGTTCTGGTGACTTGGAATCATTCGTGCTAATATGATGACAACATTTGATGATGCGACTAAATCTGGCTGTCCTTGCAAAACAACATTTTCTTCGCCAGGTTCTATTTCCGTCTTATAGGCAAAGCAAGAAACGCCACTCAACACGAAGACCTTATTACCCCAAGTATGAGTTTTGTTGGGGTTATATCTCTTCAACGTATTGCGCTCTTGTGGAGCACATTTGCTCGTCCACACAAAGATTTTCTTCCATTAGGGCTCGACTGTATGCCATATTCAAGGAATCCACCACTGGACGTATTTAGTAAATCCTTCTTTCTATCTATCTTGATCAGGATTGTCCCTTGGAAGGTTTTTTTTTATTGTCGTTGAGGTGCAACGTTAGACTAATTTTGTCAAACTTGTTAAAGGTCATGGTTTCCTTTATAAGAGGAGTTCAAGTGGTTCCAGTGGTTGGTAACCCTTGGTAATTATATGAGACACATTAGATTTACCACACCCATGAATTACCTAACATCAGACTCAATATTCGGAAAGTGCTATTAGGATCTTTTTGAACTTGTAAGAAATTGGTCTCCTCAGAAATTTTCGTAATTAGTTCTTGTATAAATTTCGTGTAAAAAAATGTATGCGTGTATCTAACTCAAGTAGATCAATGTCCAGGGCCTTGTTTCCCATGAAAGTGAGCTGATCTGCATTCAAAACTAAATTATTTTCCTTCCAGCGTAAATTCAGTTTAGCTGGCTTTGCTGTAGCAGCTTTTCAAGGTTTCTTGGCTTGGGCAGATTGAACAGTACTCTTGTGTGACGATGGAGTGTCCGAGCTAGAAAAAGGATGTTCGTCATTGTATTCTAGGGTTTCTTTTGTCGCATCTAAATCAATATCTAACTCTGGAGTCTTGTTTTCGAAAGTTTCTAAGTCAGGAACAAAATTAGGATCATCAAAATCTAGGCCATCCACACTATCAGCAACATTAGGCAGCATTAAATTTATGTCGTTATCTCCAAGGAAATGCTTACGAGACATCCTGAAGTACAATATAAACTATAGTCAACAATAACCGAAATATTATACTTTTTGCCTAATGTAGCCTACAAGCAACAAACACGATTTGACAATAAAATCAAAATAAAACATAAAAATTGTTCGAAAACAATAATGTATGTTATAATTCAAACACTAACCTCTCTAATTTTTCAACATAAAATCTCAATTCACGAGCAGAATATATTTTTATTCCACTTTTAAATTGGAGCCGAGCGGTACTTTTAAAATGATCCGACCGATGAATAACAAATGTCAAATTGCGAAAAGTAATGCCATCTAGATATTTTATTTAGTACTAGTTCCTTAGCTCAGAGTGTAGACCGTCGCGCGTCGGCTACATTGCGTTATTTCATTAAAATATCAACACTATTAATTTTGTAGACATCCAAAGGGTATGTAGCCTGCAGTCTACACTATGATACAGAGGGTAAAGTTCTTATGTTTTTTTATTACAGTTCATATAAGTATGCATGTAGGTACGTGTGTTTGTGCATCTGTCCCTCATAACTCCTCAAAATCTTAATTGATTTTATAGCAAAAGAGTTCTCTTTCATCCTACGTACCATAGAATATATAGCATTTGAAAAAAATACATGGCATATTTTATTAGTAAGTAGGTACCCTAAAAGTTAGTTAGTCGGCGATTAGGTTTCTTAACTTTAACCTTATTAATCCATTAATTTTAATGGGTAAGCTATTTGCTAAAGAAACTACACCATCTAGATAGACGTAAAAATATTTAAAAAGTTAGTTGAGAACGCAAGCGCGCGAATTGCAAGCAGCAATTTACATAAACGTTTCTTTAAAGCTTTACAATCTTTTATGCTAATTTTATTCAGAATAATTACTTATTAGTTTTAATAAGGAAATTAAATACGTACTTTGGAATTGGAATATATTCTACAAATCTATAATTATACCTACATATATTATAGAGTCTTCTTCTTGATTCATGTATCAACGCACAATATAATCCGCTGCATTAACAAACCTAAAGTTTTGGCTACAGTTTCATTTTATATCGTAGACATTTAAATTAGAAGGATTAGTTGAAATTCATCTTGTATATGTAGATATCCATCAGTTTCGAAGTAAAAAGAATTAATAAGAAAGTTAAATTAAGGTTATATGTCGGTAAAACAATGCATATATTAATTTAAATAATAATATTTCTAAATAAAATTAAAATATTTCCTTTAAAGCTCTGAAATTTGATTCTTCGCTACAGCACGCCTCTTAATTAATACATGGAAAATGTTGTAGTTACTGCATTGATTCTTATATACCCACCTACTTTACTAATAAGTGTTATATGTAATGTAATATCGTTTTATTCCCAAATTAAATTTATTTATTTAGGAAGACCAACAGCAAATAGTAACCATAATATATTTATTCATATGATTTCATATTTATTCATCATCATAGAATTATTATAGTTCCTGAGAGCCAATAAAAGGTCTTCACGAATAGATAGTTAAATATGTAACAATAGTGTGATCAAATAAAGTTAAGTTATAATAATTAAACACGTTTACACAATTTGTTTTAAAAAAGTCTAGGCTGAGTACCCTTCTCACTGTCTCGGTTTTGTCAACAAAAATAACAAAATTAAACAATTTAATTTGGCTGTTCAAACAGTTGCCAGCTCTCCACAAAAATGCATTTTGCCTATAGTTTGTGGATACCAAATGAAGATGGAAAGGAGTGTAGTGTCTCACCACCTTCGTGGGAATATCGAACGTAATTTTGTTTAGTAGGTCGGGGCAATCTATAGCACCAGACAAGATGTTAAGTAGATATATGTTGTGTCAGCTATTTCACGCCGCATGGCCAGGGGCAACATATGGAAATGTGCACATAATTTTATGTTGGTATAATTAGCTAGTTCAACGATTTGACGAAACTACCGCAGTTGGCAAAACGTGAGTTCTTACATACACTCATATATAATAGGTGACAGAGAAAGAAAGTCGCATGGAGGGGAGTTACGTATTTTCCTTACGTGATAATTTCAACCAGTCAACTCCTACAACAAGCACCATTATAAAACTTCGTTCTAAAAGCAATAAATAAAGCTACTTTTTGTAGGGAGTTTAATTTAAATATGTGGGATGTTGGTCTGATCCAACATATTTTTGGCATACCCTAAATCTGAAAAGACTAAACGCATAATTTGTGGTTTAATTCAAAAGTCATAGTTCATTCATATATGTTCATAGTTTATTAAATAGGTACAGTTGTGTGTTAATAGAGCGTAAGGTACTACAATGGGGTTGACGTATCCGTGTGGATAAAAACCCCTTATTAATAAAGATTAACAAAAAAAAAAGCCACTTGCTTCTATTGGCTCCAATCACGACAATACCCTGACCAATAGATATGCACAAATATGACATTATGCCTTATCTCATTAGTTCATTATGCTAGTACCTAACTATCGCTGCGTTCTGTATAACTGCATTCTAAATACTGCACTTAATCTGCACGCGATTCAGTAACGTTCTCATTTAGAACACATTCAAAGCACGCAATTTGATCGCGTTCAAATTACAGAGCTGAAAAGCTAATGAACGCTATTTGACGCCATGTTTCTTTTTTAATTTTAAATTTCGAAGCACTCGTGTAAATCGACTCGTTAACAGATTGATCTTATGAATTACTGCACGACGACGGCTGAATGTGATTCTGCACGGTAAATGAAAAGCGGATGAAATGTATGGGGCAATGAATCATTTTATGCGATGGAAAGTAAGCGATATGAGCTGTTTAAATTTTTGCTCCAAATTAATGTAGAATATTTTCATCGATACATTGTTTACATTTAAAAATAATGTATAATAAAGTAATAGAAAGGTACATATTTTTCAGACATCTTTAAAATTAATTGTATAATAATGGTACATATTCTATAAAAAAAATCCAATGATATTAGAATGGTCTACAAATAAATTCAAAAGAATTATTAAATCCAAATTGTGTAGTAGGGTATATTATAAAATTTCTGATTATTTTAGTGACAAAACTGCATGGGTTTGAGTTGTTCTTCAACACAAATAAAAGATATGTACCTAATTAATCTTAAAAAATAATTTCTACTGAGTTTTCTGACAGTGTTTCTCAGTAGCTGCTACGTCATGCACTGCCTATCGTCATTTTCACCCTACCGTGCACGGTAGGGTGAAAATGACGATATGACGATTGTACATAAATGTAAAATATTACTGAATAAATTTATTTTGAATTTGAATTTTAAATATGGTAGTCGCCTCGCTATTACCTCGGATTCCTTATGCTCGCATCACCTCCACACAGGCAGACTATTTGTGTAATCCATAAATGGTTGTTTTCTATCTTTGTGTCTGTGAATTGCATGTTGAAAAACCATGAGCGGTTGTTATCTTAAAATAAAGTTGTATCACAGTGGCTAATTTGAAACAATAAGTACCTACATTATAAGATACAGATACATTATTAGTATAATCTTAGTATTCTATTTGGCATTTAATATTTTAGTATGAATGAAAATTTAATATAGACAGAACAAAAGAGACACAGTAACTGAAATTATAAAAACATTGTCAGAAACAATTCTTTTTTCGTAACATTAGTAGTGTTGTCCCCCGTGATATAGGCGATAATAAGCTCATAACATAGTCCGGGTGGACCTTTACTAATGGATAAATTTCTACTTAAAATTTCACAATTTCTACTTATAAAAGTTATTTTTTGCCTTTGAGTATCTTTTGTTCTGGCTAAATTGAGTTATCATTCTTGCTAAAACGATAAAACTTGGAAAGAAAAATAATCGTTTTTCAGTGTTTTGACTTTAAAAACGGTTTTTTTTCGCCCTAAGTTCGACCATGTATCGCAGCGCACTTTACAAACGTTAAATTCGCGAACACAAAGCACACCTAGACTCGGAACAACTATAAAATAGTCAAAAAATAGTTGACCTGTGCAAGGTTCGCACCTGAAACACGAGGGCGCCGAATTAGTGGCGAGCTGACAACTTTAACCACTGCGCCACACTGTAATAAGTGTTAATATGCAATTACAATATAATTAATACATTAACAATGGAATAAATCACAGTTGTATTATAAAAGCATTTTTTGAAATGCTTTTTATACTTCAAATAATGTTTTTAACGATTTACAATTTATGGGAATTAAAATTTCATTATTCTATTAATATAATTGCAATGTTAAAGTGCATCGTCTATTTATTAGTGACAATATTGTCCATGTTTTTGGTTTATTATAATCTTATTCTTAAAGTTAGTATATATTCCGCTTGATATACTCACTTTATGGTTTTATTTAGTTTTCAAGTTTTACTTACACTTCTACTTTAGTTCGACTAAATTCCGCTATCCAAAAAATACAAATGAATCTCAAAATCATAATTCTATTATGATAACGATTGCTGAGTAAGTCTAGCAATATCATTCACTCTATCTATTCAACACACCTTCACCATACAAATCCAATACAAATATAAATCCATTCATTAACACGAGCGAAGGTGTACTCAATTGAGCACAAAAGCTTACTTACTCCAAACAAGATCCTTAGTTTACGTGCGATATGATTGCGACATTTTTCCACAAATAATAAAGCAGTAATGAGGTGGCGTCCGTCAGTCGCAGGCGGCGACTGAGTCGCTGTCGCGCTGCAGTCGCCCCCAATTTGCGGTTGTGCACAATGCTGCGTCACCCTGTGTCGACGTCCATGTGCTACGGAAAGTGTCGTTGGTATAAAATTGTTTTTGTCACTAACTATTGTATTATTGGAGTAAAAGATCTTTACGCACGGGTAACTTAGGGAGTAAGCTGGTAAATGCTGCTCCCGGCGTTACGAATAGTGTGATCGACGCCGCGGCGAGGCGAACATTAGTTAAGAGTACTGCCCCTCTAGCACGAGTTCCTGCAGTTTACTTACTCGATCACACGTACAGTTTCTCCCATACATTGAGCACCAGCGCCTCTCGCGGAAACTATTAAGAACTAAAACTTTGGTTCTCAATGTATGGGACGAAACTGTACGTGTGATCGAGTAAGTAAACTGCAGGAATTCGTGCTAGAGGCACTGTAGTGTCTGTGAGTGAAAGAGAAGGAAGCATTATGTCATCTCTTGCGCACGCGCGGTCGCGATAGTCAGTCTCAGTCAATGGCTGTGACGTAGTGTTTTTATCCTCTTTGGGCCTAAAACGTAGTGTTTTTATCCTCTTTGGGCTGTGAGCAGCGGTGGATAGTGGGCACGTGCGTCTAAGAGCCGACAATCTAGATAGAAATACTACAAGTACATTACTGTATATGTATTTTGATTGTAAGTAATTAACATTATAGTGCCCTCCTGTGTCCTCCTGGTCAAATTACGGCCACAGAAACCAGTCTCAATAGAGATTAGCCATCTGCGTTGGACGTATTATAGTGCACAAGGGCGTGCGCAAACATAGGGGCACTTTCTATTTCATCGTTCTCATGATCCGATGGGACGTCTTTAAGTGCTCTCCGAGGCACGGGGGCGTTGATACCGCTAACCCCAGACTCCAAATGTCAACAATTTTTTTAATCCGACCCGGGATTTGATCCCAGGAACTCACTATCTGCTGTTGAACACGTTACCGCTAGACTAGAGTCATTTAACATTACCTACAGATCGATGTATTTGAGCTTTTTTCCGTCTGATATTTTTACAATAACTACTCAATTATGTCTGCCTTTTAGCTCGCAATATTTTTGTGATTTTTGATTAATATTTATTTTACCAATCAAGATTAGTGTTACTGTATATTTTATTTCAAAGGAAACTTTAAATAATTTTTGGGACTGTATGTTTTATTTCAAAGGAAAATTTAAATAAAATTACAGTATTGTCCCTCAGAGGTTCCAATACTTAAGACTTTTCTACCTAATTTGAATTATGTTTGTGATAGGTATTAAGACTGATTATTTGAGAAAAAACCGGCCAAGTGCGAGTCGGACTCGCCCATGATGGGTTCCGTAGCAGCAAGTATTTCAGTTGATTAAATGAAAGCAAATTGCGGTTTTCGATTTATGACGTATTAAAAAAAACTACTTGCTAGATCTCGTTCAAACCAATTTTAGTTGTTAGTTTACATGGTGATGTACATACATCATATATTTTTTTTAGTTTTATCATTCTCTTATTTTAGAAGTTACAGGGGGGGGGGGGCACTAATTTTACCACTTTGAAAGTGTCTCTCGCGCAAACTATTCAGTTTTGAAAAAATGATATTAGGATCCTCAATATCATTTTTGAAGACCTATCCATAGACATGTATGGGTACGATGAAAACAAAATTTATGAGTTTCAGTTCTATGTATGGGGACCCCCCAAAATCATTGTTCTTTTTCTATTTTTGTGTAAAAAATCTTAATGCGGTTCACCAAATACATCTGTACAGTTTACTTACCAAGTTTCAGCTGTACAGCTCTTATAGTTTCGGAAAAAAGTGGCTGTGACATACGGACGGACAGACAGACAGACATGACGAATCTATAAGGGTTCCATTTTTTGCCATTTGGCTACGGAACCCTAAGAACCAAAAATACAATACAATTTGCACAGTTTGATAATTTAACTGAGTTAATCGTTAGTGTGCGTAGTGAGCTAATAACTTTGAGAGGTTGAAACTTGTGTTTTATGACTTTCCTCAAGTACCGCGGGGAATTTACCGAAATAAATAATAATAATAAAAAGGTTCTTATCACGTAGACTTTAAAATAGCGCTTGTAAATAGTCAGAACATGTTTGTAGTAATACAGTTATTATTTCTAGTTACTTATTACAGATATTTAGGTACACGGAATGTTAAAACATTTATACAATTTATTTTATAATGGCAGTGATATTTAGCTAGCTTGTATTAAATTGTAAATGTAATTGCACCCAAACTAAGAAAAGCCACAAATGGTCAAACATAATAACAATAATATCTTAGGACATTATTCGCACACGGTCATCTGATCCCAAACTAAGCAGACTATTTTATATATAATAAATAGTCTGCTTTGTTTGGGATCAGATAGTACTATGGTAACCAGATGACTGATATATTACATATACTACTTTTCATTTATAAATACATACTTATATAGATAATTACACCCAGACTTAGGACAAACAGACATGTTCATGCACACAAATATCTGTCCTGGGTGGGAATCGAACCCACGACCTGCGGCGTGGAAAGCAAGCATTTACCAACCCCGCTACAGCCCTGTCAGAACCAAATAGTGGTCCTGTGCCGATATCGAACCCGAAACAAAAAAGACGTGTGGTACTCGGGAGACTGCCGCGGTAAAGCTATTGCATAGCATTTTTTATCAACTTATGCAATTATAATTATTAATTTATTTTATAATACTGCATTTGTGATAATAATAATAAAATGAATGTATATAGAGTACTAACTCATTTTCTTTCACATTTTTTCGTGACTTTCTTCATTAATAAATGCACTTTGTTTATTCATATTTAAAACACTTTGTACACAAATTATACGAGTACAGATATTCACTGTTGTACGTAGATGATAAATACCTATACACCTATATACTTTCTCACAAACTGCTGATTACGGTAGTTTTCCAATACAACCAATGCCACCTAAAGGCGGGTTGCTGAACTAAAGAGACAAGCGTGATATTTCAAAAAGTCATTAAAAGTTATGGTATTTATAGATAGATGGCGGTCGGAGTGGGGGGTGTTAGGTTTTTTTCGTTACGGAAGTTCTGGATTCGGTCCCCACGCTCAAGGCCCGCAATAGAAGCTATGCAATAGCTTAAAAATCTTCGAGTCAGTAACGAGGCGAGTACCTTATCCACCCCGCCACACATGTTCTAAAGGAATTTGGAAGGCAAAAAGTTACAGTAATTTACTAACATATTAAGTCGCTCATAGCCAGCAGAGAAAATGATCTATTGATGGGTGGCCCTTAATGTAGTTTAATTTCTAAGTGTCTCTGTGCTATGGAGGACACAGTAAACTGACTGAACTTGTGGCGCAGTGGTAAAGACAGTCGCCTCCTCTCTTCGTGTCCCGGGTTTGATTCCCGCACATGATAACTATTTTTGTGACCCGTAAGTGTATGCTGTGTACTTTGAGTCGGTCAATAATATGTCGGTAAAGTACCCCGGGACACAGGGGATTCATTTCCCAAGCGCGGGCGTTGTCTAACTTTTTCTGTCTGGCCGTTTGGTCTGTCTGAAACTGCTGACCTGATTTCGATGGTTTTCGACGCTAGCTGATATCTAATGATATAAAGAGTAACATATGGGGCCTTATACCTAGAAAAAGAATGTACCTAGAAAGAGATAGCAAAATATATCTATTTTAGTCGGCCCAATAATAAACGCAGGGGACACCGCGGGCTGTGATTAGTTATTAATGAAAACACCGACGTGTCTTTAATCCAACAATTTAAAGTAATTTAATATAATAGTAATAATATCGTGGTACATTATTTACACAGGGCCACCTGATCTCAAACTAAGTAGAGCTTGTACTATGGAAACCAGATAACTGATATACTACATAATATACTTCTTTACTTTTGTGAATACACGCATATTCATGCACACAAATATCTGTCCTGGGTGGGAATCGAATCCACGCAATCCGGCGTGAAAAGCAAGCATTTGCCAATTACGCCAACATGCCCGTCAAATAACTGTCCTCCTACCCGAATTTCGGGCACGGCGGCCAGTCTCAACAGAGATTAGCCATCTGCGCGGGACATATTATAGTGCTCAAGTGTGCGCAAACACAGGAGCACTTTCTATTCCATCATTCTCATGATCCGATGGGACGCCTAGCGACTCGACCAGAAAAAATAAAATAGAATCTTTTTATTTCAGACACTTGGCCCATAATATTGTTAGTAAATTACATCTTAAAAACTATGTTAGTAATGAAAAAAAAAGTAATTAATTTAAGTATCTGCCACATTCTGGGGCTCCAGGTACACGCACTTGTACTTGAACCCAGTGCCCCAGAATGGGACTGTCTATCTTCTGACTGAGGATGAAGTCAGATATAGGACGGAAAGAGGTCAGGTACAGGACCGTTGGCTTTACGTGCTCCCCGATGCACGGGGGTATAATACCGCCAATTCCCAGACTTCGGGCTGATGCTGAGAAATCTTTCTTTTTACAGAAATGTCCCAATATCACTTTTGGTCCGACCCGGGATTTGAACCCAGGACCTAGTTCTCTGCGGATGAACACGCTACCGCTAGACCAACGAGACAGTCAAATATTCATACACCACCAATGTTAGTTACAATACCTAGGTGTTAAAATGCCATAAACTGCCATCATTTTACTGTTAACTCGCTAACAACTAAATATAGAGAGCCCAACATAAATCGCATAGCTTTATAACGATAGTAAAATCTCGACGCGGCGACCACCTCGTCATTTTATAGGAGTAATCAACAAACTTTGTACGAACTACGGAACTTAAGAAAGGAGCAACATCTACATACATGTTTATAATAATTTTTACGAGCATAATTTACTATTAAGTTTGTCATTCCTAGAAATCGGATAATCGCAAGCATATTTACGTACTTTTAAAGTTTTTACTTACTTATAACTAATTGCATGCCCTAACCGACTGGACATAGTGATCTTCACATTTATATGATACTATGAAATGTAATAATAATGTACCTGCCTGAGTTCGCAGTTCATAAACTGATTTGACTGATTTTAAAATAACTTTAGAGCGATTTCTAACCGTATTTTTCCATACAAACCTCCATCAATTGTACTAGAATATATTTGAGTTTAGAGCAATATTTTTATCCAACCGTTCTAATATAGTTGATACACAAATTTTATGGAACTTATGACCCTTCAAAACATAGTGTCCGTTAAAGTTTAAGCTGGATTTTGAATATTAAATAAATAAATATCTTGGGACAAATAACATACTGCCATTAGACTCCAAAATAGCCTGAGTCTGTACAATGGCAGCCATGGCAGCCAGCTGCTTTACATGCTTATATATTTTTAAGTAGATATACATTATTATAGATAAATTTCATTCTGATTCAAAACAAATCGTCCTCCTCACCATTATCTGCCAGGGTTTATTAGAATTAACGACGATGCTATTTGTTGAATTAATTTCAAAACTTGATCTAAACACTATAAAATGTGTTGCTCCTTCTTATCCTGTCCATAGTATGGAGTAAGGGAACTAATATTATCTGTGGTCTAACTATGACGTGAAGCAAATAGTTTTATGAAACAAACTACGTTGGACATCTACTGGTGGTATTTACCCTACGACGTCGGATGAAGCATACCAAAGTATTATAAAACTAATATCATGGATAGTTTAAACTTTGATAAGTTGCAAGTGCGATGTGATTATTAAGTGATAAATGTTAGGAAGACGTGTTCAGAGCTTTTTAAAGGTACGTTTTTTCCCGCAAGAAAGATGTTAAAGGACTTCGGCAAATCCCGGCCTGTGATGGACAAAAGTTTATTACTATTTAAAAAAGAAATTATAATATTTAAAATCCTTCTATGCCTTTTATTTTGTACAACATGGGAAAATTATTTCAATTCGTAAAAGAAAATCATTTTATTCCAGCATTCATGTTTGTTAATCTGTCTTATAAGGTCTGGCTGCTTTGGTCTTTTGAGCTGTTGGGGAAATATTTATTTTTCCAGCAATGCAGTTATTATTACATTGTCATTGTCAGAGGCGTTATAATTTCACTGTATTGAAATATGTACTATTTGCATACATAACATTATCCTCAATAGTCATAATATATATCAATAGTATGTATGGTATGTTGATTTATAAATCAATGAGAATGGCAACACTTTTTTATCTGTCATATTGAACTCATTGTATTTTAATTGACATTCGTGTTTAGGCTTGCTTGACTTGCATCGCGAATGTTTTGCTTGTGGCATGTATATTTACGACGACATTTGGCTTTGTTTCTGGATTCTGCTGACCCCGGCTTGCTTGGACTTTGTATCTACGCATCATGATTTACCTCTGCTATTCGCACCACGGACAACATAATATGTTACAACTAAGCAAATCAACAACAAAGCAACTATGGCCGCGGTTATTTTTTTGAATAGGTGTGAACTTACCACGGTTGTTATAAACATATCTTAACCTGTTTTACTTATTTATATATAAAGTAGTAACTTAATTATTACAAAAATTCGTTCCATGATATACAATATTGAAATCTTGTTGACTTTATACGCCTTATAATAAATACATCCCATGTTTTACAAAATAAATAAATATACCTACAGGCCGATAGAATATTAGTACCCCTTTAAAATGCATATGGTTTTATTTATGTCCATTCCAGGCCATGTTTGTATGGGCCGGTTGCCGATCTCCTTTCTTAGATTGAAGACACGATGCCTTTATCTAGAAACCATGTTTCTCTTAGGTGTCAATAGATATGACTGCTCAGAAATAACAAACAAAATTTGCTATATTGTTCCAAGAACTGTTGCGAGACGGGAGGTGCGTGGATTTCCGTTTTTTACGGTATTTTCTTGTCGCTCTAACGCTGGGGTCCGTGCTCATCTGCGTCGAATAGCCAATAATTACAATACTTTTTTCGCAGACTTTGATCTGTGAGTCAGTAACGGCTGTTCGTACTGAGCCGAAGTACGAACACCCAAGGAGATACCGTCTCGCACCCTCGCCCAGGGTACTCAGTAGTCTTATTTGCTAGACAGCATGACGCCTTATCCTTCTAGACAAATAGTAAACGTCAAATAAAAAGACTACTACTAAATTGTAAGCCAGCTTTATATGAAACTCATAGCTGTAAAAAACACATGAAATAAATCATTTTGTAGGAATCTTTTTAGCGAAAACCCTTTTCACTTTTCAAAGACATCTTTCACATAAACACGGCGGGAATGTTTGGGAATGTTCCTTTCGCTGCTGTCAGTCATATAGACCCGGTTAAAATAAACAGTGTAAAAAGCTTGAGGCTGATTAATGTTCGCATCATGTCAGAGACAAGTGACGTGCGGCGAGCCTACTATTAATCGTGATCACTGGCGACCATGGACTCAGGTCAACAAAGGACAGTGCACAATTACTCTTATACACTTATAGTGGCAACAACTACAGTATAAAACCTACTTTGTATAAATTCTCTAAGATAGTGAGTGACGAAAAAAAAGAAAATATTACTTCAAAATTAAGTCAGAAAAAATAAAATAACTTTACATGTTAACTTGTTAACTTGCTTCTCATTTTTACTCCCTCTACTAAATTATTAGTCTCACTAAACTGGTGACTCTCACTAAACGCTAAATAATAGATAGATACACTTTATTGCACCAAATCAAAATATCACATCGTTACATGATTGTTCTTAAAACTATAAGGTACAAACGGCTACAAATATCTACTAGCTAACTAACAAAATATCTACTTTTCTTTTACGAAATGATGATGAAAATGTTTATATTGATATAGATAGTCAAAATACTATTTGTACTCCTAAAACATTTTGAAATTAATCCTGTGGTAAGTATAGTTTAATTAATTAGTAGGCAAATAATTTTATTCATATTATTTATGAAATTCAAAATCATACAATAGTCTTTATTGTACACCCAATTGCAAAAAGAGAAATATATAGTATCAGTATAGTAATGTAGAAAGGGCGGACTTGTCGCCATCTACGATTTCTTACAGACAACATTGGTTGTCCGTAAGATGGATATACATGGAAATGAAAAAGGGTAAAAGAGGTGTAACTATTTAGTAACTTTCAACCTCTAACCTGGAACTCTTAACCTATACTCAATGTTTAATCAAAAGATTATATAGAATAATGTAATTATAATGAATTTTTCGTCCTATTGACTACAACGCGTGGTCCGCGACACAAGATTAGAGATTCAAACTCTATAAACGCGGTAGTGTGTTGAACATCCTAACATTATTTGTTTATTGTGTAGCGTTGAACCTTCCATCATTATTTAGTCCTCGTATTGGCTCGACGCAAAATCACACATACATCTCGGCCTCAATATAATTATTTTTAAGTTAAAATTCACTAATATTACAATAAGTGTCTGGTTTGTAATAAAAACGTGGCCACCTTACTGTTGGACGATGACGTAAATTGCGCGTCAACGTTGTCGCGTCGCGGCGTCGCGTCGCGTCAGACCGTCGCGGTCGTGACGTCATCAATCATGGCCGCCACAGATTGTGTTTAGACCCTTGTTTTTCTAACCTAACAAATTGGAAACTTAATTTTATTAAGTGCGGAATTCCCAAGTCTGTCGTGTAATTTGTTAAGTGCTGAATTAAATCTATTTTCGTTAATTTTGTGATTGCTAATGGGTAGGTATCTGATTTTAATTAATTTGTTACTGTTATTTTTTATTATTATATATGTATAATAAAGAGAGCGCATGGATGGGATGTTACGTAGGTACTTGTCATGAGTTAAAAAGACCCATTGAAATTATTTATTTACTAATAATTCTTCGAGTCACAAAAAGTTTGAATAGAACGAGCATTCTAAAAGGTCGAGTGATAACTCTGGGTGTTGCAACGTACATAGGCTGCGGTGATTGCTTCCCATCTCGTGGGCCGTATGCTTGCTAGCTTCATGTGTGGCCAAATGAAGATTTAGATTCTCTGATGATCCCAAGGGCCTAGAGTGTGTATCATATCGGAATCCTAACCTAATTTTGAGCTAAGAGGGAGACGTGAGATTAAATACAGAAGAGAAAGTATGTGAATATTTCAGCGGGAGCCAATGGGCAAACTCCAGCTTTCTACGAAAATCGGTCACGCTTGCGGAGCCTAAATATCAAACTTAAGCAGAAGTTTTGAAGTCACCCGAGTTTAACTAGTTTATCCTCCGTAAGGTCAAGTTAACTGGCATCTTTTTAGTCAAGGATTCTAAGGAAGGACTGTGCCGGGCAATTTTAGTGGCAGTTAGGAGAAAATAAATGAAAATTTTGCTAAGGATTCGAGTTCAGAATACTACAATAGAGATTAACCTATGCAGGACATATTATTGTGCTTGATTGAATGTGGGCGCATACACAGTTGCACTCTGTGAGAGAAGAGAAGAGAGCGGATGGTCCCGATGGGACGGCGATCTGACACGATCGGAGAAATCAGGCGCAAGAGGAAATACTATATTATACATATTTGCACTAGATACCGCAGTGTTATTAGTCCCGGATCTTTATTAATTTTTATTTATGTCGAAATTCCAAAAAATAAATAAAAATAATGTTTTATAACTGTTGAGAAAAAATGAATTAGATAGATAGATAGATTAACTCTTTATTGTACACCAATATTAAGATCTTACATTACAGGAGCATGTAAATAAAAAAAAAGTATACAATTGGCGGTCTTATCACTAAAATGTGATCTCTTCCAGACAACCAAAGAATGGAAAATAATAGGGATTATTTAAGAGGGCAGTTGTCGGTGTACGTATACTTTGTTAACAGTACCCGTTGGTACTCAGTACAAGAGCCTACTATATATACCTACTATTTACACTATATACATACATACTATATACATACATACTATACATATACATACTATACACATACATACACACTATGTAAATACATACATACCTATAATAGATAGAAACTTACATATCACAATATTACCTACTTGTTCTGTCAATGTATCCTATAGTGATAGGTAGTAATCCTTTACACTTTTCTGGAACTTGTGTAAACTTTGTGCTTGGCGTACTGTTATTGGCAGTGCATTCCACAAACGAACACTCTGAACAGCGAAGGATTTATCAAGAAAGGTTGTGGAATGCGCTGGCATTTTTAACTTAAGATTTTCCGATGATCGCAAAACTCTCGAATGTGACTCGTATAGAAAAGAAAACCGTTTTTTAAGGTATGAAGGAAAGGATGGAGTAAACAAAATGTTGTAGAGCAATGAAAGTATATGAGTATCCCGACGAAGGCGTATGGATAGCCACTTGAGCTTGGTACGGAATTCAGAGACATGATCATATTTGCGAAGGCCAAATATGAATCTTATGCAGACATTTTGGAGGCGCTCAAGTTTATCAAGCTGGTTTTGGGTAAGATCCAGATAGCTGACATCTGCATAATCTAGTATTGGGAGAAGAAGGGATTCTGCGAGCGCAATTTTAGTGGTCATAGGCAGGAAATTGCGTAGTCGACGTAAAGAACCAAACGATGCGTATAGTTTACGGCTAACATTTCAGGAATTAGGTGCCGCGAATAACTTCATTGCGTCGCTTAGAGCTTGGCAGCTAACTTAACGTAGGTATATGTACATACATTACACAATCATGTATTTACATACGTAGTAATGTAACATTCTGCTAACATTATTAGGTTTAATCTAAACATTTTAATAGTGTGGTTTCTTCATTTGACATGCACCACAGACCATCCTCGTGATAAGCGCCGCTTCGTTGCTCTACTTGTAGTCTATCTAGACTAACTTTAGTTTTAGGTAGTCAGTGTTGACAAAAGTAATATAATTAATATACCAACTTAATTTAACTAACATTGACCCTATGCAGTACGAACTGAACTAACTATGGCTCGACTGTAGTTATGGCTTTACCTCGTACTGAGGTAAAATAAGCGACCGGACGTTTAAAACGTCTTTAAATGTGAATTATTATAACCTACCAGTATAATAAGTTTAATTTGTGACATACATTAATTCCCCCCTAGATGTGATCGTATGTGTTTTGTTTATTCCAAGACCAAGATTATATTTTTCTTGTAATTAATGATTTTTGTTATATTTTAAATTATTTATTTGCATGTTTTATAGTAATTTTCTTTTCATACTATTTAACCAATATTGGTAGTTTATAAGGGCGAGACTAGCGATACAGAAAAGTTGGATTTTGTCAGCATCTTAAAAGCAGTTTTAGTAGTTTGTTACTTAGATGCATGCCGTTTTTTCAGGCGGACTATATTAGAAAGAGATTTTATAACATTTAAATTAGTTTGGTGTTGTAATAGACAGAATCAATCAATTATGTATTAATTGGCAGGTTTAATTTCAAAATTGTTAAAACTACATTTGTTTGTATAATGATATTTGTATTGTTAGGCATAAATTTGATAGTCCCAGAATATCAGTTGTACTGCTATTTTGAGAATAAAAAATTTAGTTTGAACCTGAAAGCGTTCTCCCCTGGAAAGTGCAAAAATGACAGACCTTTTCGACTTTTTTATCACAAACTAGCTTTCGCCCGCGGCTTAGCCCGCGTGGTGTATAGATAAAGAGTAGCCTATGTCTTTCCGCAGGTAAAGCTCTGAGAGGGCAGGGATTTTTCCGACCTACTTTATGCTTATTGTATAGCTTATACATAAGAATAACACATAGTATTCTTATGTATAAGCTATATTGTTATAAAGTTGTATCAAAATCCCTTCTGTAGTTTGGGCGTGAAAGAGTAAAAAACGCCCGTCCACCCTCAATAACTTTCGTGTTCATAATATTAGTGGATAAGGATAATATTAGTAGGATTTCTTAAGATCACATTTTTATGACCGTTGAAATGTGAGCTTAACGTTCTCTAAAATAAGATTTGCACATCAGATACTTTTAATACTTAACTCTTACTTACTCTATGTATGACATTGTTCTGTGGCAGCCACTTAAGTGCCGTCAAACTTTTAATAGTGTTCGCTCACAAACATCGCGTTGAGTCGTTTGATATAGCAAAGCGACGTAAAACTTTGAGATACTGTGGCGTATCATGTATGAACTGTTGTATGTTCTTGGCATCTTAATATTGTCGCAACGTTTGACAGCGTGTAATTGCATTGTGTATTAAGTGGCGTTCACTTTACTCATGTAAGCTTCTCATAGGGAACTTATGATGAGTGAGTTTGGAGTGAGTTTAATACTTTGATTTTGTATTTAATTTGCTAGATTGTTTTGTTTATTCTTTGTTTAGGCCCGTTGGTATAGCGGTAGCTAACCTAGTCCTGTGTTCAAATAACAGAGAATAAAAAACACAGCATATAATTATACTTTTCTTTAGAGACAGCGCCCGCACACTATAGGTACATATATCCCTCTAGCAAGGGAGACTTTAGAAACAAGCAATTTTTCGGACACAAAGCGCACTCAGACTCAAGTACCAATATATAAATATAGGTCACACATTTTTTTTTATTTAAACTAAATAAACAGAAATGTATACCTAAACGCTCTGTGTATTAATGTGTCGACCGTAGAGATTAAAAGAGTTGTACAGATGTGAAAGCTTCAATTCTGTCGGATTTCTTATTTAATCAGTCTGTCTTTTCTAATGCGTAAGATACAAGTCTAATTCTGCGGAAAGAAGGGTCTGGCGTCAATTACATACGTCCGCGCCGTCCACGTCAGTCCACGTCCACAGTATCCGTGGACATGACAGGTCTGAGCTAGTTAATCACCGAGACATCAAGTATTGGGATATATTGAACGGAGATTACGGATAGTCCTTTCTGGGGTGACGAAATTTTGTGTCATTTGTTAGCTGAGGGGTTTTAGGAAAAACCTCTTTTTATTCCAAGTACAAAATTAATATCTAGTGCAGCTAGTTACACTAATTGTCAGTTTAAACAAGCCAGAAATCAATTTGCACCGCTCTCCCGTCCGCAAAAGTGTGCATAAGTGCATACCTATGCTAGAAGGATAATATAAACAAATTCCATGCACCAGTATGATACCCAACACGTGTTTCAGTTCTCCACGGACCATCCTCAAGGGACAATATTCGTTGAGGGCTCCACGTTGAGCGAATATGTACTCAGAGTTTCATTTATTTGGTTGTAGTATATAACCCTTTTAGTATTTTCCTTACAATATAACGAAGTGATCCTTGGTCAGAGTTGTTCAAGCCGCCCATAGTCCTCGTTGTCAAATGACTGCAGCTAGGACCGGCAGTTTAAGGTTAACGCTGTTGATGCCAACCAATAGAATGCCTATTGTGTTTTCCACACATTCAACCTCTAACCCCGCCGATTGCTTATGGGACCTCAACTGTAAAGGCCTTGGTATCAGGGTGAGTAAAGTAATATATTGTGATATCCAAAATACAATTCTATAAAAAAATGCATGGTAGCCTTATTCGGCGCGTTAAATGCAAATAAGCAAAAACGTGGAAGCTTACGATCCATTAGTCAACATCTGATGTCAGGCGGCGGCTGTTGATAAATTACATCCAGGAGCTGCTTCGTTCCTGACTGGCACGGCGTGGGTTTGGGAGATTTTACTTAGCTATAATAGTTTAGACATCAGTACAAAGAGTTAGTTTCAGGCAACTATATCCCATACGACGTAATACATTCTTGATACGAAGTGTGCTGACTAGTTTTAATAAACTCTGGCGTCTTCATAATATTGATTAGTTCTGCAGTAGCGCAACCTAAAATAGAAGTAGTTAACGAATTCACGCTACTAGGATAAAAAATTGACAAACAAATAAGTTGGAAACAGCACATACAAAAAGTAAAAGCAAAAATCTCGAAATTCACGTATGCTCTCCGAGAGATTAAGACAACCACGGATCTAAAAACAGCACTCACCACCTACTACGCATATGCTTTCGCATGGCTTAGCTATGGTATAATAATGTGGGGAAATAGCACTGACGCACCTACTCTCTTTACGTTACAAAAAAAACTAGTCAGAATCTTAGCTAACATACAACAAACCGACAGTTGCAAACCACACTTCCAAAATTACAAAATACTTACTTTACCAGGTATCTACATTCATGAAATATGTAAATTCGTTCGGAATCAGCCAGTATTGTTTAACAAAAGAGGAAATACATCAACAAAATTAAAAACAGATTAAACTTACCATCATCAAGAATAAAAATGCACTCTTCTAGTCCCCTTGCAATGTCGGTAAAACTCTACAACAAACTACCAGACCGCATAAAAGACGAAGAAAATATCCATATTTTCACGAGAAAATTAAAAAGCTTCCTCATACAAAAAAACTACTATTCAATAAATGAGTATTTGAATGATAAATCATTATAAGAAATAAAAATAATTTTGACATCTTTAAATCGTTACTATATAATAAATAATAATACAATTAGCGCAAATGCAATTAGTAAATAATATGAATAACACAATTATTTTTTTCTATTTTCTTATAATTATACGTGACTTACATAACATTAACTCAGGACCTGACATCACACATCATGACAATTATTTATACCTGTACCTACTATACTACCTCCCTTATATGTTTAAAATGACAAATTACAATGTAAAAATATTGCTGTGCCCTAGCAGGGTTCATGTTCATATCGCTGTACCTACTCTATTGTTAAGACCTATGTAAACCCATGAATGCAATAAATAAATTGAAATTGAAACCTCAGTAAGAAAACAATTAAACAAAGCATTCTTTGTAGATATAGACGATTAGTTGTTCTCAATCAGTGATGAGGTTTTCCACACATGAGTTTTGTTTGAGTGCTACCTATATTAATCAATAGAATAATCTCTCCGTCTATATGTGGAAGCTGGTTGTAGCAATTTTTGCTAAAATATATTTCGTCTTATGTTTTGTCATTAGTCTGTAAGCTTTCCTTAAAAAACAAATTTAAAAAATTACCTTGTGAGTAATAACTGACTGCATCGTTGGTCTAGCTAGGTTCAATTAGCCGGCTTGAGTCTAAAAATGTTTGCTAAGAAAAAGTCTAAGTAACAGCAGTCTAGAAGTTGACGATGATACTCCCCCCCACCTCGGAGACCACGTAAAAGCGTCGGTCCTGTACCTGTTCTCTTTCCGGTCGTGTCAGCTAACCGTCCCATGGGATCGTGGGGGGGAGAGAATATATATTTGCACCTGTGTTTGCGCACATGCTTGTATACTATAATATGTTACGCGCCGGATAGTCGCCGTTGAGAAAGACCGCCATGGCCGAAATTCGGAAAAGAAAACAATAATAACGAAGTTTGTAGAGTTTGGCGGTTACACAATACTTCAATAGTCCCCATAGTTCTGTCAACGACCGGTATAATTCCAAAGACTCTACACCAATCACTTGCCATATTAGATCTTCCACCGTCAACTTATATTCTTCTTCAGAAAGCTGCAATATTAAACACCTGCAGATTAGTACGTAAGTTTCACCAAAGTTCTGAACAAAACCCTGAAACAGGTATTAACTTGGCTTAGGCCCGTCACACCATAATTTCCGGCAATTGGCCGAGGCATATAAAAGCAAAAAAATTATTAATAATAATAATATCCTGGGATATTATTTACACACGGCCATCTCTATACTATTAACACAAATATTACTTAAATTATAATTACAAGGAACTTTATTGACCTTTTGAAACAGAGGCCTTTTGGGCAGCTTGAACAACTCTTACATACTTATTGATCATCCAGCCTCTCTGCAAATACTTCTAGATGCTTCTAGTACTTTCCCTTACAACTGACCACTTCTTGCGTTTTATTGGAAAGTAATCACCTTACTATAGTAAGGTGAAAACTTACTACACCCTGTAAGAATTATTGTATGAAATACTTATCAATTTGAGAAACTAGCCCCCGAAACTAGTGTATAAGACTTAAATCGCACGAACGAGGACTAGGCGCAGAAATATTACCACTCCTGCGCCACAGAAGTGCTGTTGGTGCTTGGCAAATGCTCGTTTGGTTCGATTCCTACCCAGGACTGATATTTGTGTGCATGAACGTGTCTGTTTGTACTGAGTCTGAGTGAAATTATCAATATAATTATGTGTTTACAAAAGAAAAGTAGTATATGTAGTATATCAGTTATCTGGTTTCCATAGTACAAGCTCTGCTTAGTTAGGGATCAGATGGCCGTGTGTAAATAATGTCACAGAATATTATTATTATTATTATTAATACTAACTTCTAGATGCTTCTAGTGCTTGTTAAATAATAAGTCTGTGGTTGTGAGCAAACATGCCAGATGCACTGCAGTTAGGTGAAAACTCTTACTACCCTGAAAGGGATTTTATATGGAATTATTAATATGAAACTACACCCTATTTTAGACTTAAATCACACGACCGACACAATATAGAAAATATTACCACTCCTGCGCCACAGAGTTCATCATCATCATAACAGCTATTAGAAGTCCATGCTGGACAAAGGCCTCCCCCAAGAATCATCTTGGGGGGATATGCCATAATCGCCACGCTTGGCAGGCGGGTTGGCGATCGCAGTAAGATGGTCATAGTACTCAGAGGGAAGCCGCTGCCCGTCCTCTGGTAGATATACCCTCGGGTCGCATTCTACGCCCCCCACGGGATGAGATGGGGTGATGATATTCTGATATTCGGCGCCTTCACCACACAGAAAAAACACGAACAGAATTCAGTTTAAAAAAATACTGATGGCAAGTGCTGTTGCAGTGAATATGGATTGCCAGCCGGAGATGCCTGTTCACTCTGGCCATGAATAAAGCAGTTAATTTATTGTGGTGTATACCAGTAAACATTAAGTATAAACAAAGATCAAGTTGGTACAGAGCACAGCCACTCCTTCTGTCCTCCCAACCACCACTCGACCAAGATTAATGTCATTTCGCTGCGAGCCAATCGGAGAGTTGGCTGAATTAATTGTGGCGCAGCTCCAATGTGATTAATTGACAACTAATCGTTGTCGTCCGTACTGCTATCTGCTAATCTAGGCGTTTGTGGTGTTAAGATAAATTGAAACTCATTCACATATACATAGTATATGTATATTACTGAGAGATAATATATACAGGGAGGCCGATGACTTGACGTTCAAACACTACATTTAGATACTCTAAGATGAGGAGTTTCCGAATCACCCCCATGTACGTTCTACGATTTTGCGTAGTTCTCCTGGGCTGAAACCCTAATTTTGAACTTTCTAATAAATTCTAAGTCAGTTCTGCAATGTCAGTTATGCTGTGATAACTAATTAGTATAGTTTATCCTAACACCCTAAAAAGTATGGTTTAACGAATAACATACTTTTTAGGGTGTTAGGATAAACTATACTAATTAGTTATCACAAAAAAGCTGAACCAGAAATGTTCAACAGAACGGGAAAATAAATCGAAAACTAATGTTAGGTGAAATTTACGAAAAAAATCATTAAAAAAAACATCTATCTCGAAAAATCGTAGAACGTACATGGGGGTGATTCGGATACTCCTCATCATAAAGTATCAAAATTTTGCGTTTGAACGTCAACTCCTCGGATCCTCCTCCTGTATTTAACACCATTTATCATTTGTTACGCATTGATCACAAGCTTTACGAACACAACGGGGTCGTGTTGAAACTGGTAGTAGAAGAACCCACTGAGTTTCTTTGCTTCTGTCTTCTTAGATTGTATAGTAGCATAAAAGCGCGATAACTGCCATTATACGATAAAAAGGGTAGATCTGAATATCTACATGTATTTAACCCATTAAACATAAGTCTCAGTCTGACAAACAAGGAAGTGAACTCATAGCTTGCAGATTTATATTAAATTAAAATATAAGATACTAACATTATGTAATTTGTTAATTTAATATATATTACTATTTTTGTGCAATGAAAGTTATCCAAAAATAAAATAGAAATAAATATAAGATAGAAAATAATATAATAGAAATAAATATAAGAAGAGAATATAATAGAACTAAATTGTCTGCACCTGTGGCGCAGCAGTTAAGACAGTCACCTCTCCACTTCGTGTTCTGGGTTCAATTTCCGCACACCACAACTATGTGTGCGATTGATTATAATAATATGTTTGTAAAGTACTCTTCACTAACCTCTCAACTTTCGTTCGCCTCGCCCGATTACACTTTTCGTAACGCTCTCGTCCCACATTCACCAGCTTACTCCTCATGTCACGAGTGCGTAAAGAAGTAAGTTACTTCAAAATAAAAAAAAATCGTGTTCTGAGTATATAATAGAGTTTTAGTATACGTTATTAAAACCTTACTAGTCTCTAACACATTTTATTAAAATCCGACATTGTTAAGAAAAGTTGAAATCGGTTACTTATTTTTAGGGTTCCGTACCCAAAGGGTAAAACGGGACCCTATTACTAAGACTTCGCTGTCTGTCTGTCCGTCTGTCACTAGGCTGTATCTCATGAACCGTGATAGTTAGACAGTTGAAAGACAGATGATGTATTTCTGTTGCCGCTATAACAACAAATAAAATAAATATTCAAGGGGGCTCCCATGCAACAAACGTGAATTTTTTTCTCGTGCGCGAGTCCGACTCGCACTTGGCCGGGTTTATTAAACAGATATTACAAATATCAAAATCTGAAGAGTTGTGATCAAATCCATCACAGCTGGCTTCGCCCACAACGAGCCAACTAGTAATTTGAATAGTAAATCAATTGCCGCTGCGAAAACAATAGACACAATCAATCCCAATAGGAGCTGTTGCCAGTCGTGTACCGCGGAGTGCGGTCGTATCAGGAATCCTCCGCAGTCGTGACGGAGCGGGCGTGACGCAGCACCCGCTAATAAATCAGCTGAGCGTACACTTTCGGCTGCGATTAATTGCGATCGCTTTTGCTACCTCTATTTAGAGTTACTGCGAACGAAGTTACTAAACTACTAAAACTAAAAAGATATAGTGTAAAAAATTACTCATCCCGTAAAAATGTGGAAATATGAACTAAAACAAATTGAATTAACACACACAATTGACTTTCACAAAAAAAAATACTGAACAAAACGAATGACTAGAAGCTAATAAATAATATTTAGTGTTGGGAACGGCAAGGTCAAAATACGATAATAATCTTTAGTGTATTGAGGAGCACAACTTTGTAACCGTATCATCATCATCAGCTTCATATCGTCCACAACTGGACACAGCTAATTTCTTAAGAAAATACAGCTGGGTTACAGATAAAACAATAAAGCCAATTAAAAGTTTTCACAGAGAGGAGCGAGAAAAGAGAAAACAAAAAACCTGTAGCGAGCATTACGGCTATTAAAATAGAAGAAGTGAACATAAAATGCTTCTTTTTAGTATTAGTTAGTTTGTAAATAAATCAACATCAACCCTCCGACAAGTTTGAAAGACTGGATTGCCGTTCTAATATAGCTTACATTTTTCCGGTATGACTAATGTGTAATGATGCCTTAACGTACATACCAGATGGGTGTATACCAGTCCAAATTTGTTTATCAGCTTTATGCAATCAGTAGACCCATCCACTACTAGGTCATCATTTAACTTCGTTCACACAACGCCAAACTCTAAAACTTACTTACCTAACTATGTAAGGTATTTAGCGCACCTACCTACTTTTTAATCTCTGCACCTCAACAAGGTCGACTGGGAGAAAACGCCTAAATCAGTCCACCTCTGACAACATTGTGCATACAGTTTTGAAAAAAAAAGTAAGGTGTACAAAATCCGTACACACATGTATACGGATTTTGTACACCTTAGATAGTTAGGTAAGTAGGTTTTGGATCAAAACTGGGTGTACCTCAAGAATTTCTTTTGAATTCTTTCGTTGCGATTTTTTGTAAATATTATCATTTAGATTCCAGATCTGTGTGATCCGTGTGATGAAAACAATAATAATAATAAGTCATTTATTCTCTCACACAAAGCACACACAGGTTTACAATTATAATAGTATCATAGCATATGGCAAAACTTTGTGAGAGACTAGTGCTTGATGTAGGTTTGATACCTATATTACAAGTCACCAGTGCCCTCTCGCGGCTATTAATTACATAACTATGTAACCTAAATAACAGTAACAACTAGCTGTACCCCGCGGTTTTACCCGCCTTAAATTTTATAAATTATCACAGCTCCTCCCCCGTATGTGATAGCGTGATAATATGTAGCCTATATGTTGATCAGACCTCTCAGTAATATTCATGCAAAATTTGAAGTAAATCCATGCAGTACTTTTTGAGTTTAGCCCGAACATACATACAGACAAACAGACAAAAATTCTAAAAACCATATTTTTGGATACGATATCGTTTGTAGATCACGCCCCAAGTATCCTTTAAAAAATATTCAATGTATAGTTTTGACTTTCCTACGATTTTATTATATGTATAGATTACACATTCTGAGAGTGACTGTATTATCTATTAGTCTAAAGGGAAGTGTTATTATGTAGTGTAGGACTATGGATGTAGATGTAGGTGTGAAAATGTGTTTATTATATAAATGATTAAAAGTTATTAGCTAGTACAATGTTAAGATGGGTGCCAAGTCGAATTGAGTTGATTATTGGAGAGGAGTTAATATTTTATTCAGTAGTATCATAATCAAGAGTTTTAAGAAAGGACGTCAGTATTGAATTACAGCAATTTTTGTTGAGTGGATAAATAGTTAGTAACGTGTTGAGTTTGTTGTAAAGAAACTATCCAAAAAAGCAAAAGAAAAAAAAACAAATAATAAAAAAAAATATATTATATTAATGGGGGTTTTAGTATATTTATAAAAAAAATAATAATTTAAAGTTAATTAGTATTGTAAAAGAATTTTGAAATATGTTAAATAAAAAATTATTAAAAAGTAATTTTAATTTAATGTATCTTGTGTATCAGAGTTTATTCATTTTTTTTATTAAATAATAATTTCTAGAATTTAAAAGAGATAAGATATGATATAGGGATGTGTTGAGCTTCTGAGAAGGACACGCACTACCCTACGGCGCTTATCCTTGAGCAGATTAGGGTCGTATTTTATTCAAAGTAACTTCTACCTGCATCGTTACTGCAGGCTGCTAGATCGCCTACATATTAGTTTCACGACTCCATGTATCAGACACGTTCATTATTTAGCGTTGATTAGTGCACGCCTCTCACTTGTCGGCTCTTGATTGAGTTTGCCATTCACGAAATTCAATTTCAACTTAGTGACTGGTTATGATAGCGTTTTATCAAACATGATTAATATTGGATAAATGAAAGGATAAGTAGTGAAGATCACTAACCATTATGACCAATATTAGGCCAGTCAAATTAATACTTAATTTTTTTTAGGGTTCCATACTTTAAAAGGGTAGACTTAAGACCCATTTCACAGATATGTGTGAAGGTATCAAGTTAAAATTATTATCACATACTCAATTTTACAATTCCTTGTAGATGTAAAAAAAATCAAACGTCAGCCATATACATATAAACTTGGTACGCGAGTGTCTTTAAGAGCAAAGTATACTATTTTGACTGAAACATAAAAAAATAAGGATTTATTCAGTAAAAGGTGTGATACTCATAATATAAATACTAGTATAAGCAAGTGTTACGTACTCCTTCTCCTCAAAATAAGTAACTCTTTTATGGGGCGATGTTTTAATATATTGCCCCATAAAAGAGTTACCTACTTATTTTGTGGAGACGGAGTATGTAACACAAGGTCTGTTCTATAACAAATTTACCAATGATATCAGAGTCTACGAATAAGTTTAAAAGAAACCAAAAATTGGGTAGCGGGGCTTACTACAAAACTTCTGACTATTTAAGTGACAATGGGCTTGAGATTGCCGCTCTAAATTAACACATTTAGGTACATACAATGTAATTCATATTGATAAATAAATATTTAAAAAAGGCTAAAAATTTAAAGGAACACTGTCTGGCAACTTAGTAGGAATACTGAGTTTTTTGCTAGTGTTTCTCAGTAGCTGCCACGTCATGCGCGGTAGGGAAAAACATGACGATTCCACACAAAAGTAACATTTTAATGGAAAAGGAGTTTTCAATTTAAGCAAGCTATCATATTTTATTTCCTTTATAGCTAACTTAACACTCAAGTGTACCGTCAACACAACATTGGAGGATACACTTGACAGGCCGCGTCTTTGTCTCGTAAGCAGTAGGAACGCTTTTCGTACTATAAGTGTATCTACTGACGTGACGTCGGTTGTACTTGGCCACATCACTCAGGTTAATATTTGATCCTTCTGCACACACTATTACGTAACGTGTCTCGAGTCAACTCGAGTTACATTAGAGGAAGGTGAACCTCAACACGAGTCCCATGCGTCGTGAATAATTAAGCGTGTTTTGTCCCAGTTAACGACATCAAAAGAGGTTACACATCATTTCTAGCGCATATTTATCGTAGTGAAGTTTTTCTGTGACTAGTAAATTATGACAAGGACGGTAATTCATAATATAGAATAGAATAGAATATGCATTTATTTCTCTCATCACAAAAGTAGTTTACATTTTTTAAATAAGACGACATTTAGGATTGTACATTTTAGCAGTTATAAATGGAAACAGTTTTGTGAGAGGCTGGTGCCTGAGTTAGGTTTGGGAAAACCTGTATTATTTATTTATTTAGGTTTGGGATAACCTGTATTATATTTATTGTATATAATAATAATAATCACTTTGTTCTGTGTCTGGATGTAATTTGGGTCCGTCTTTGTAAAGTACCCCGCGACACAGGTATTATATTTCCTGATGCGGGCGTTATCTTTATAAATAAAAAAAAACCATTATTTCCAAAATATTGTAGTACAGAACCACTTACAGTATTGTAATGGACGGTAATTAGATGCCTTTATAGCTTACTAGCTGTGCCCCACAGTTTTACCCGCGTTAAACTTTATAATTTGTAGCCTACTTATGTTTAAATCCACGGTGTCAGCTAACTCCATAGGTACCAAATTTTATTAAAATCGCTCCAGCCGTTTAGACGTGAAGAAGTAACAAACATACACACTCACAATTTTCGCCTTTATAATATTAGTGTGATAATGATTATGACCATGTCAGCCACGTTACGTTCACACCGTAGAGCAATTGAATGAATAAGAATGTAAAATACACGGCAGCTGATGCGTGCCGTGGGTGCCGCCATATTGCGACATGCGATAGATGGGCGAAAAAAATTGAGGCGATATAAAAAAGTATCAGTTTAATATGAAAAGTAGGATTAACTGGTACCCCTCCATTTAAATTATGATAAGCTTAAATTCAAGCGAAGCAAATAGCTAAGTATTCCATAAATAAAACCCTTACAACCTTTATGAAGTATCGATATTTATAAACGCGAAGCGAGCTCTAGAGGGAGCCACTTGGCATAATTTATGAGTAGCAAGCCGTTCAGCTTCACAAGTTTGATAGGCTGTGTACACCTCATCGGGCAATCTGAACGACGCCAATATTTGAAAGATATTTCTTTTTCATTTTTATTTGACTTGTTTTTTTTTGTAAGAAATCGCCTGCACTATCTATATATTATACACTATTATATACATCATCTATATACTATTCATTAAAAAGTTTAAACAGGGTTGAGCGAGAGGTGGCTTAAGGTACACAGGTGTAACTAGCATGGCGACGAAGGCATCACACAAAACACATATCACATACACATGTCACATACAAAAGTGATATTGGGATTATTTTGTATTGAAGAATAATCTTATTTCCATATATTATATTACCCGTCTCTACAAACTCTTTTATGGAGGCAATGTATTAGTTACGAGTCTAACAAATTCCCAATGATATAAGACAAGTGTCTACGAACAAATTTAAAAATTGTGTAGCAGGAGCTTTGTGTAGCAAAATTTCTGATTATTTAAGTGACAAAAGTGCTCGAGATTGAGTTGTTCTAAGTCAACATACATACACAATATGTAATTGATCTTAAGTAATATTTATTAAGAAATAGGATTCCTACAGAGTTTTTTAGCAGTGTTTCTCACTAGCGGCCGCGTCGTTTTTTTACGGAATAAATTAATTTTGAACTTGAGTTGAACTTGAATATATACACTTCATCGTTAGAATGAAGTGACGTAATAATTGTACCAATAGAAAGAAAGAATTTCATTAATTTCAAGCATAGAACGACACACATTCTAAATAAAAAAACTAAAAGTGGAAGATGTGAACTATTAAGAATAAAATCATAGAAGCTATAAAAAGTAACACTAACATTTTTTATTTGTACCATTCATTTCCACAACGGATTTGTGGGGTCGATTTGATGTGTCAAAAAAGACATAGGTATCCCTAATATTTTTCTGTAGCGAGCATTAGAGGCCTATTACAGTCCACTAGCGCCGCCAATCGAAAAAATGTCATAACTCGTAAATAGAATCAAAAATACAAAATGTGTTCTATTATTACTGTGGAAAAGGCAATAACGTAATTGTATAACACCTTATCAACACTTGAAATATAGCTGTTTAGCTAAATCGTGCATTCAAAACATAAACGGCCGTTTTTGTTACAAATGCACGATTTAGCTAAACAGCTATATTTCAAGTGTTGACAATGTGTTATAAAATTACGTATTGCCTTTTCTACTGTAATATAATAATAGACCACATTTTGTATTTTTGATTCTATTTACGAGTTATGACATTTTTTCGATTGGCGGCGCTAATGGACTGTAAAAGGCCCCAACAACGAGTGCATTTTAGCTACACTCTGTAGCTAAAATCGCTGTAGTGTTTGTTGCTTTATCAAGTGTCATTGTATAGTTAAGCATAATATCTCTATCTCATTTTCGTTGTCTTAATTGTATCTTATATTAAGCAAACAAGCTATTTTTGTATTCATTTGCGAAATCATATAAGTAATTGGTAATTAGTTGTTATAACCTGTTTCTTATCATAAGTTGTTAATACTGTTTGTCTTCCTAATAAAATAAAAATAAATACAGCTCATTTTTTATATATTTACAGAGCATTTGTATATTTTTACTTAGTTATTCTATTTTTATTTCAGATGCAAAAGCTTTCAAAACACGAAGCGTGGTGAAGTCTGTCGCATTCCAGGCTGTACGGTAACGCCATCTATTGGCGGACAGCCTACACCAATACGCATGCCTCACGTACAAGTGGAGACTTTCCGGCTTTTTATTCAATACGTTTATACTGGCAAGGTATTTCTCGATATAAAAGATGTTACCCTTTATTTTAAATGCATTTTAAATATGTATATTATTTATATATTATTCACATACGAATACTTAATTTAGCGCCATCTATTACTTTTGTTTATATAATACACTAGATGGCGCTATTAGAAATTCTTGAAAAAATGTCCAAGTAAAAAGTAATCAAATAGAACAAAGCACTATTCAATTTTATTTTTTATAAACAGCTACTGCTCCAAGACTCTGGAGTTTTTGAAATGATGACATTAGCGGCAGATGTGGGCGTAGAAGACCTCAGATCTGCTTGTGAAGATCATGTTACATCTACTTTGAGCGTGGAAAGTGCTTGCACCTTATTAGCGGCTGCAATGGAAATTCAAGACCGACCAGGTAAAGCATAAAACTATAGTTTACAATCTATAATTTTAACTGACCATATAAGTGCGATGGTGGTGTAATGGTCAGCATAGTTGCCTTCCAAGCAGTTGATCCGGGTTCGATTCCCGGCCATCGCATAATTTTTGCAGATTTTCTATTGCTATATCGCTTTCTTCTTTATTTTAAAATTCATTATAAACTTATTTAAGTATAACCTGTGAATAATAACATTACATGGTTTATTTTACATTAGGTAGTTTATGATTCATGGTGCTTCTTATAGTGTCACGTATAACACTTGTGTTGCATACAATACTAATGGAAGGAAACTATTAGTATTAGATTTGTACGGTCAAGGGGTCAAAGTGGGGCAATCGGGAATACTTTTTCTGGTGACCCACAGATTAGATCCTAAGTTTTGTTCAAAGTCTTGCGTGTCGGAGATGACTTAAGGCATTGGATAGGCAGAGTGGGATTAGCGAAACACATATTAATTTTTGTACTAAAATTAGCCACATTAATTAAAAATCATATTATTATAACAGTAAACAATAGAAAATGTGTGCAATAAATTAAATAGTGCATGACGTTTCTTGATTTCATTAAACTAATGAATGAAGCTATAATTAGCTATCAAGTAAGTTTAATGAAGTTATTCATGGAACATCCAATTATATTTTACTAAGATTGAAAAAAGATCTATACTATTTTCCTAAATAATGTAGAGAAATTACGTACTAGTATTTGTCTCAGATTTTTCATAAAGTTTATTTTGGATTGACGTGACGGTGACACGGTATAATTGGGTGACGTCACACTCAATTATACCGTGTCACTATTATAATGTACTCTGTGCCGTGTCACGTCAAAAATTATCTGAGTGCGATGATATACATAATGACCTGGTAAACGCGTTTGATAGGCATTTAACGCATGCTGTTAAATGCCTATCAAACGCGTGGATGCGCAAATTCTCGAAAACAACTGTTTTATTTATGCGTAAGTATTAAACAACAAATTTCTCCCTAGCTACACCTGTATATGTGCAACCGGTAAACTCAAAAACCACCGATCGTATGTTCGTACTGGGTTCGGTTCACCAACCAATAGACCCGCGGACGAAGTTATGAAGAAGGACAACATTTATAAATTATTAAGGTTTTATAATAATATACATTGGCCAAAATATCACGTTGATTATTTAATATGACGAAAATTATTATGGCAACTGGGAGCATTGTATGCGTAGCGTAAACTAACTCTTGGTGGTTATTTTTAATAACTTGTTAATAATCAACCATAGATGACTAAATAATACAGTCATGTGGTATACTATTTACAGTAGGTATATACTTTATTATATACAGGGTGGTAACAAGCACCCATGCCAAGCACTTTGAATATGTTTCGTAGTTGTTGGATTCTTCTAACCGAAAATTAATCCCCGTCTTTGAATACACCTATAAACATTATAGACTTTTTATTGCAAGTACAAAAGTGTCAAGGTAAATGTGTACCAGGTGTTGTCAACATTACGATGAAAACAGAAAAACGGTAAAAAAAAATGTCTCATTTTAACATAGAACGCTTATCTAGACTTATTCGAATGATAGTAGCCTTAATTTTGATAATAAATTCTTCTTATTACCGATTAATTCTCCATAACGAATTAAATCCATATATTTTTTTCAAGTATGTAGGCGTATTTTATTATATCCCGTACTACGATTTATAATGATGAATATATGAATGAACTATTATAGCATAAGCACGCGGTAGGTACACAAAATGATTAAAAATAAATGCTAAATAAATTTTACTATCATGCTCATAATTTATCATAGCATACTTTTACAGTAGGTATGACATGTATTATATTGTTATTATTAAATTATTATGAACTATTATTGTAATTTAACTCGATTTGGGTGCCCCAAGGGTTATCTTCACCGAGTTATAATTATTAACCTAGTGTCACTGACAAAAATTCAAATTACTTATATATTGTCTGTAAACAAACAGAAATTACTGAATACAGAATAGAAATAGTGTCAAACATACCCACCCACTTCTGCGACCTCTGTTCTAGGTTTTTTTTGCCGATTGGGACAAACATTCCAAAGCTGAAAGCACAACAATCCCTTATGAATACCTATTGAATAGAAAAAACTAATGACCTAAAAAAACCATACGGACCAATTTTTTTACTTTTTTCTTCTTTATTCTAATGTCGATTCGGAATTAGTAATATGAATTAGCAAATCAAAGAAATATCTAAAATGTCATCAAAACATAAATAATAAGCCCAAACGCTTATTTTTTATCAGTACCAGCCATTCTATTATTTGGTAAAATCTCATATAAACTTAAACAATTGGTACAGGTCGTGATGATCATTGTAAAAAAATATATAAATGAAGAATTATTCAAAAATTAATATTTACAAACTAATCTCATATGCGTGTTCTTTATATTTGTTAAATACATACACCACACCACTATAAGAAAGCAATAAAACTGACACTAATAATGCCTTCATGGCATTGTTTTTCGTCACCCCGTTTTAATTCAGTCTGGTACCAGTCACAAAAATCATTTATTGTCTATGGTGTTAAATTGACACCACTAAACAGCGTCGGCTTACACCATAGACAACAAATAAGAGACGGGCGCGAAGCCGGGCTAAGCAATTGTTTGTCAAAATATCGCATTATTTTGTATCCTAATACTATTAAAAATGGCTTACAAAGGCCCACCGAAAGTCCAGAAGGTGATGGTACAGCCCATCAACCTTATCTTCAGATACTTACAAAACAGGAGTCGAGTACAAATATGGTTGTACGAAAACGTGAACCTACGAATCGAAGGACACATCGTGGGATTTGACGAATACATGAATATTGTGCTGGATGAGGCCGAAGAAGTTCACATGAAGACCAAGAACAGGAAACAAATTGGAAGAATAATGATGAAAGGCGATAATATTACGCTGATCCAAAACGTTAATCCGAACGCGTCAGTGTGATAGGTTATGTAGTGTTAGTTCTAAGCTCATTCCTGTGGTGAAGTGAACTCGTTGTCGCAAAACGTTATGTACGTGAAGCCTGTACACCGTTTTCTATCGTATTAAATTTAAGTTCAACTTGTCTACTATAGTTTTATTTTTTCTCTTAATTTAGAGCCGGTACTGCCAGAAAATCAAGTAATTTAAGTTATCTAGCATCAAAAACAGAAATATGTAAGCATTTGAATTATGGTGTATTCTTAGATTTTCCAAGTTTTGATGTGCCTTTATCCTAGTATCCTTTAGTAACTCATGAGGGAGTGTGTGTGTAATTATCTATACAAGTATGTATTTACAAAAGAAAAGTAGTATATCAGATATCTGGTACAAGCTCTGCTTAGTTTAGAATAGATGGCTGTGTGTAAATAATGTTCCAGGAAATTATTAGTATATTATTATACTATACACACATTTAGTGAATACAGTAGCTAATAATAGACTATTATTGAAGATTAGTATGACATTGTTTTATTGTAACATTACGTTGTGCACACTCATTATATGAAGACTTCACGAACATAATTGACAATAAGCTAATCCAGACTCTGAACAACTATTTTATGGCTCAGACAAATGGTAGTCCTGTGCAGGAATTGAACTGGGACACAGTGTCAGGGCAACTGTCTTAACAGCTCACATTACACTTACACCCATGTATATTATAAAAGGTACTACATAAATAGTGGAGTATACTCGGGGCTGACGATGATGGGCCTATTAGCGTGGTTGGTAAATGCTTGCTTTTCACCCCGGAGGTTGTGAGTTCGATTCCCATGCAGGCCAGATATTTGTGTGCATGAAGAACATGTCTGTTTGTCCTGTATCTGGATGTAATTATCTATATAAGTATGTATTTAGTAAAATTGATGTAGTATATCAGTTATCTGATTCCATAGGCCGTGTGTGAATAATGTCTCAGGATATTATTTATTCTGTCCACCAGCAGAAAATAAATATATTATAGTTAAACCTGCTTTCTACATATGAAGTAATAGATTCTTAAGATGCGCTCTCTACCCATGAAACTGAGCAAAATTAAACAAAACCAGTTTGAGAAAAAAATTTTTTTTTTGTGTTACCATACTTATTTAAGAACTTATTTATTATTATTAGATATGTATACAGTGTTTGGTTTCATAGGCATATGAAGTGATAATGATGAAGTGGTGGACTTAATGCCTAAGGGATTTTCTCCCAGTCAACCAGTATGTTAAGTATAATCGACTATTTGTCTGTACACTTACTTTGAGGCCTTTGCCCAGAAGTGGGCATCTTACGGCTGATATGATGATGATGACGGATACTTATTGCCTGCTTGTCTGCCAATGTAATAACCAATAATCATAATAAAAGTAAAACATGTTTATTAGTACTGAGCTTGTAAACTATTATTTAATTTTGTAAGTGGTATGAAGTCTTAGTACTATGTTAGAAAATAATATTACAATCAATTTAAATTGCACACAGCATTGTGTGAGTGAGTGAATGTATTCAATGAAACAATGATGTCACATATTAAAAAAACTAGCTGGTTTGCTATTCTGCCACCCAAATTATAAACGCAGTAAAGAACATTGTAATTCGTTCACATGGTCTTTACTGCATATATAAATTGCGCGGCAGTATGATGGCCACGATGGTGTCATTGCTGCGCTGTACTCTGTTCAGCATGGACCAGCACTGCTTGAGCAGAATAGCTTTGAGCTGCACCCCTGACCACATGCTAGAAGTACTGCAGAACCAGGGCAGCCTGAGCAACACCAACCTGAACACATTATTCTAGTGCTTTTCAAGTATAATTTGTCGATGTGCTGCATATTTAATGATATATGCTTTGAAATGCTCTGTTTTAAATTCACTTAAACATCATGTAAATCTAAAGGCTATACTTGTCCTCATAGTGCTCTCCCAGACTTTGACTTTGCCATAGGAGATAGACTGCACTTAGTTAAAATTATTTAAATAGGTACCATAATAGTGGCTCAATGTAATTGATTTCTATCTGCCATACATGCTCTTTTGGAGGAAAAAAGCCAGGTTGCATGTCATCTGTCGTAAGATTAAATAAGACTAAACTAAACATAATTTGTAATCATATAATTGTTACACATGACATGCTCACTCTTAAATAATAATAATGCCTTTAATGATGCAAAAGTTTACAATAAGTATTTACATTCTTAAAAACTATTTTTACTATTTACCTATTAGTAATTACCTCACCTCTTTCCGATCGTGTCGCTAGGCGTCCATCGGATCATAAGAATGATGGAATAGAAAGTGCTCCTGTGTTTGCGCACACACTTGTGCAGTATAATATGTCCCGCGTAGATGGCTAATCTCTGTTGAGACTGGCCGCCGTGGCCGAAATTCGGCTAGAAGGACATTATTATTAGCAATCTGGTTTTCCGTTTACAACTTGTCCTTTGACATAGGCTTTCTCGAAGGATTATCATTTGTCTCTATTTTATGCTTTCCGTGACCACATGGCACCAACGCCTTTTCGAATGTCAGTTTCCCATCGAATTCTTTACCTTCCTCTATGTCTCTTGTCTTCCTGGAGAAGCCACTCAGTAGGTAATTATTTTTGTCCTATTTCTCTCGCATAAAGTGAAGTAAAAGTAACATACTCTTTATTGTACCTACACCATAACTTAAAATTAAAATTGACGTACCTAAGTACATAAATTAAGTAGGTACAAAGGGCGCCGGCTTGGTAGGCCGAGAGGTGAGTCCTGGTCGCAGAGATCGGATGAGATCTGTCCCCACCAGCGATCGTAGGTGCGATGCTGGCGGGTGACTCCACCAAATGGTACGCTGTGGTCTCCTGTGAGGCAGTCATGCTCCAGAAGGAGGCTGCTGAGCGGGATCGTGAAAGATAGACGGAGGAGGCGTCGGCAACTCCCCTCGGGGCTGCGGTGGCAGTATGAGAGGTGTCCTCTACTGCCACCACTTGCAAGCAGCTCTGGGAAGACAGCCATTTGTGTGGCACAGTCGCTGTACCGGTCTGGCAGGAGGCGGCAATAGGGGAGGGCAATCAAGAGCCCTCCCAGGGTATGTATCCCGACCAACTGGGACATGGCGCAAAAGGGGGGGCACCGGTGCAGCATACCCGCTTTCCCGGGGCTCCTCCCATCAGGCGCCAAGAGAAGTCCACGGCAGGTATAGTACAGGTGTATTAGATAGAAATAGGTTTAGTCTGTGCGAGTCCAACATACCCATCGACACTTTGCGGGTAGCACTGCGATTCCTTCGACTTTCGGACAACCAAGTATGGAGTGAATAGACGAAGGACCCACTCTTTCGTCTTTTCACCGGGATATAAACCGGTTAGATAGGTGTAACAATATGTCAACTTAATGTAACCTTACACTAAAATATATAAAATAAAAATACATAGAACCATTAAAAATAGTAAAAGAAAGCACGAATGCGTAGGCAATCTATGCGGATAAATCATCATATCAGCCGAAAGACGTCCACAATTGCCGGTCTTGCGCTATTCGCATCCAGCAGTTTCCAGAAGATAAAAAAAATATATATTTGATAAATATTTTTTCTTAATATATTTTTTAATACTTATGTCCACAGATTGAGTTTGTCTCGTTGTTACGTTTACGTCCACGAGGTATGGGTATAAAACCACCAACCGCCTAACTCCGAGCTGTTACTACGATTTTTTCTTCTCTGAAATTGCCTGAGGTCCTGGGCTATTGGGAATTTTAAAATTTCTGCAAATTAATACTAAATCTACGAGTCAGTCGATCCGTAAAGTATCGAAAGTAGTGAATTTCTTTATAGAGCATTTAACTACTATCTCTCAGCTAACGCTCAACTTTTCTACTGAAATGTAGTCATTTGGACTAACAATAAGGAAAGTAAAAACAGTGTGATAGTGAAAAAGAGACCAGCTTCCTGGGTAATAGGTACGTACTGCTGATCTAGTTTCTGTATCTGTATACAGTGCCTTGTTATGAAGATAGGTGATAGGCAAAACAATTAAGTTACCACCGGAAAATGATTGACTTGCCATGCTAAGTGAAATCTTTACCAACAAAAAACTGACCAATGGTATGGGGAATAACTTAAAACTTAGCACCTACAATAAATTAAAATAAGAGATGATGGGCGGCAAATATAAAACCTACTCATTTTCGTTTGCATACGTTCATTTTTGCCGCCCATTTACAAATTTTCCATTTCAAAAAAATTATAGTGATCATCCCTATAATTAAAACCGTTATTATAATTATTACTTACTATAAAATAAGCATGGAAGTAAGGTTTATATTTGATGACAGGTGGCAAGAGCGCGTCTTCGTTCCTGGAGCGATGCATCGCATTCATCGGTGACAACGCGGCGGACTGCGTCAAGACCAACGCCTTCCTCAATCTGCCGAAAGAGGCGCTCATCAAGCTCATCTCCTCGGATTTTGTTAGTTCTTGCTTCTATAACGTCTTTATCTCATATTTTTTTATTTTACCTACCTGCAAATCGTTTTGCTGGTCGAAATTCAGTAAATTTTTAATATTATATGACACACGTTTAGCGCAGGGGTCAAAGTAATCGCTTCATGTGTACTAAGTGCACTTATATTTCGGGTTCAAATGCCGTTTATAATAACTTTTGTGTGACTCATAAATCATTTGTTGTGCTGGTCTGCTTTGTGTCCGTGAATTGTATGTTTATAAAGATGTGACTCTTTATTTCATATTTCGGTACGTTGAATAGGTATCTATCATAGCCCAAGAGATATCAGCTGGTCCTGCGCCTGATAGGTGAGCACCGGCTTAACATGATCTCCGAAACACAGGTTGTATATAACCTTGCTAACTTCCTGACTTTGGCTCTTAAAGAGATTTTTGCAGGCTGCAAAAACCCCATTAGCATATTTTCAATCCGGCCCTGCCCGGGTTTTGAAACCAGGCATAATTTCCGCTTACTGATCATGGATTACATTATCTTTCCAGCTATGCTTGGAGGAGGAGGAAGTATGGCGCTGTGCGTTGGCGTGGGCTAAGCAGCGCGCAGGCGTCACGCAACCGACCGCGCACTGGACGGAGGAAGAGAGGGCTCGTGTTTGTCACCACCTTTCGCCGCTCATGCAGCATGTTCGATTGCTATTAATTGGTACGCTTCAATAATTCTAACACAACAACATTCAACATCATATGTTTTTTTATAAGATGAATTTTCACCTTATCTACACAACGTTGTAAATTAGGCAGCAAACTTGTGACCTTGGTGTCATCTCCCTAGCGTTTCCTGTAGAATGCGTTAGAAAGAGGATAATAAAAATCAACGTACCTAACTGGATTTACCGTTGCTTAAGAGCAATTTGAATTTGTATTATGTCGAACAGCAGCGTCTCTATGTGTACTATGAGCACGATACTGTGATTGATAACTCGTCTGCCAAACGTGGCGATTTTGACATAACTTCCAAAAGATGGAAATCCTTGGAGAGCTTTGTGCGTCTGTGATGTCTTTCGTGTGATATGATGCTAATAAAGAAATTTATGCATATTTAGATAGCGCGGTGTTTGCGGAAGAGGTGGAGCCAACGGGAGCGGTTCCCATGGAACTGTCGCTGGAGCGCTACCGACGCGCTGCCCTTCACGCGCCGCCGCCCGCCGCACCGCCGCCCCGTGACCAGGACAAGCGCACCGTGCCACGGTACGTTATTTCGTACTACTTACGTACGACCTAATCAAACATTTTTTTAAAGTCAGTTCAAACCGAGGCGAAATATGCTCGAGCAATTTACTAGCTCAATCAAAAAGCGGACCATATTACCATAGACTAAAGTAGACAATTGGATGAATATCAACATATTTGGCTCGCCTGTGTTCAAAATTCGTAATTATTTTTACCCTACTGTGCAGTGCATGACGTAGCAGCTACTGAGAAACACTGCCAGAAAACTCAGTAGGAATGCTTTATTCGTAGACAATTATTCGTAGATAATTCTCAAATATCATTGGGAAGTTTCTTATGTTGATATTCATTCTTGACATTTCGAACATTTGAAAGAATTCCGTATAAAATAATAAGGGTTGTCTAGATGGGTTTTCTAACATAATAATTCTCATTATTTTTTTTATGTTTCAGGCTTGCTGTCAACATGTTCACAGGATCGCTAATATTACAACAGGATAAAAGTGCATTTCAAGCTGTTATCAATAACTGGTAAGTATACTTAACGATTTATTAATGTATCTGAACTCTAAGACGTTCATGGAGGGCAAAGTTAAAACCGATTTGTTAATCAGATTTATTAAGTTTTAAGTTACGATATCTTTAAGGTATCTTAACTTAAACCTTCATCATCACATTGCATTTGGGGTGGTCAGCAGTGAATGTCTTATCAGCTGATATTGTAAGATGCAACTTTGATTTAATTTAAACATTATTTTTCTAAAATTAAAGTCTTTCTACCTGTCTCAGTATTACCCATCAAGTATAGTTTCAATAGTATTTGTAGAACATGTATTTAACATTGGTGCAAATATTTAGCAGGCGAAAGGGTCATCAAAAAGTGTAAGTGACGTATTTCTGAAGGTCGAGACCGTTCAAGAAAGTGGTTAGAGAGTGCACCTATGTTAGTGCACTATAATATATCCTGCTGTGTGGTGACGGCCTAAGAATATCACCACCCCCTCTCATCCCGTGGGGGGACGTAAAAGTCGCCCGAGGGAATATATACCAGAGAACGGGCAGCAGCGTTCTCCTGAGTACCATATCCACCTTACTGCGATCGCCCACCCGTCTGCCAAGCGTGGCGATTATGGCAAATCCCCTCAAATGATGGACACAACCAAACCGCGGCCCCCAGTCCCCGGCAGCCCTGCTATTCCCAGCCGTGGTAACAGCCGTGGTTACGGCAGGGCAGGGGGTGCTAAGAATCCCCGGCAGATTCCGCGTTACCAACACCGACGACCTCTGGCCCTGGCAACATATAACACACGTACACTGCGGTCCGACGAGAAGATAACCGAACTGGAGGAAGAATTGAGCAGGTTACATTGGGATATTGTAGGATTATCTGAAGTCCGAAGAGAGGGGGAGGACTCGATAATACTGAAATCCGGAAACCTGCTCTATTACCGGGAGGGTGACCAAATATCCCAAGGTGGTGTCGGGTTCATAGTCCACAAGTCCCTCGTGAACAACCTAGTGAAAATCGAGAGTGTGTCGACGAGGGTTGCGTACCTTATACTCAGAATCACCAAGCGGTATTCGTTGAAGGTTATACAGGTATACGCACCCACTTCGACACACTCCGACGATGAAGTAGAGGTTATGTATGAGGACATATCCAGAGCCATACATACCTCTAACTCCTATTTCACTGTGGTCATGGGGGACTTCAACGCGAAGCTGGGCAAACGATTCGGTAATGAGCTGAGAGTGGGGCAATTTGGAACTGGAGACCGGAACCCCCGAGGCCAAATGTTGGCCGACTTCATGGAGAAGGAGGGACTCTTTATGATGAATTCCTTCTTCAGGAAGCCGGATCACCGCAAATGGACCTGGGTGAGCCCCGATGGTAAAACTAAAAATGAGATAGACTTTATCTTGTCGACGAGACGACAGATGGTCAATGACGTCTCCGTGATCAATGCGGTTAAAACCGGGAGCGATCACAGACTGGTCAGAGGCTCATTGAACCTGAATGTCAAACTCCAGAGGTCCCGACTGATAAAGTCTACGCTCCGACCTTTACCTATCCACGTCCAAAACCCCGAACCATTTCAGCTCGAACTGCAAAACCGTTTCGAATGCCTAGCAGACTGCGAGGAAGTGGACTCATACTATGACAGGCTCGTAGAAGCTGTCCATACGGCTGGGTCTAAGGTCTTCAAGGCCCGTCGTACAAACAGAACTAAAAAGATCTCTGACTTTACCCTGCAACTTATGGAAGATAAACGGAAAATGGTTCTGACATCCTCAGATGATGCTACCAGATATCGGCAGCTCAACAGACAGATCTCTGACTCAGGTCTTTGACTCGCGACACGCGGCAATTTAATACAATTAGTATTAAAGAGGCTATCGAGCGGAACAAAGGCTCTAAAGTGTTCGCAAGAGCTCTGTCTGTTGGACAGAGCCAACTGACGAAGCTGAAGACTGAGGATGGTAGAATCGTCACGTCTAAACCTGAGTTGCTGGGAGAGATCGAGAAGTTCTATGGACAGTTATATACGACAACACAGCCACCTGTCAAAAGTCATGCCTCAGATCCCAGAGCACGACTAACCCGACACTACACCGAAGACATCCCGGACGTCAGCCTGTACGAGATTAGAATGGCTCTCAAACAACTCAAGAACAATAAGGCGCCTGGTGATGATGGAGTTACAGCAGAGCTTCTGAAGGCGGGTGGTACACCAATCCTACGGGCCCCTCAGAAGTTATTTAACTCCGTCATACTAGATGGTCAAACGCCACAAGCATGGCACAGAAGTGTGGTGGTGCTCTTCTTCAAAAAGGGCGACAAGACCCTATTGAAGAATTATAGACCCATCACACTGCTGAGCCATGTTTACAAGTTGTTTTCGAGGGTCGTTACGAACCGTCTCGCTCGCAGGTTTGACGACTTCCAGCCTCCCGAACAAGCCGGTTTCCGAAAAGGCTTTAGCACCATAGACCACATACATACGCTGCGGCAAGTTATACAGAAGACCGAAGAGTATAACAAGCCACTGTGCTTAGCGTTTGTAGACTATGAGAAAGCCTTTGATTCTATCGAAACATGGGCCGTGCTGAGGTCTCTCATAAGGTGCCAAATTGACTACCGGTATATCGAGGTGATAAAGTGTTTGTATGAAAACGCCACTATGTCAGTGCGATTCCAGGACCAGATCTCGAAACCTATCCACTTGCAGCGAGGCGTGAGACAGGGAGATGTTATATCTCCGAAACTGTTCACCGCTGCATTGGAAGACGTCTTCAAGCTTCTGGACTGGAAAGGCTTTGGCATCAATGTCAATGGCGAGTACATCACTCACCTTCGATTTGCCGATGATATCGTAGTCATGGCTGAGACCATGGAAGACCTCGGTACAATGCTCGATGACCTCAGCAGAGTCTCTCAACAAGTGGGTCTGAAAATGAACATGGATAAGACGAAAATCATGTCAAACGTCCATGTTGCACCCACTCAATTGAAAGTTGGTGACTCTGCACTCGAAGTTGTAGAGAACTATATTTACCTAGGACAGACCATCCAACTAGGTAGGTCCAACTTCGAGAAGGAGGTCAATCGTAGAATCCAACTCGGCTGGGCAGCGTTCGGGAAGCTACGTAACATCTTCTCGTCCAAAATACCGCAGTGTCTCAAGTCGAAAGTCTTCGACCAGTGTGTGTTGCCAGTGATGACATACGGAACAGAGACGTGGTCGCTCACTATGGGCCTTATTAGAAGGCTCAAGGTCACCCAAAGAGCAATGGAGAGGGCTATGCTCGGAGTTTCCCTGCGGGATCGCATCAGAAATGTCGATATCCGCAGGCGAACCAAAGTCACCGACATAGCCCGAAGAATTGCCAAGTTGAAGTGGCAGTGGGCAGGGCACATAGCTCGTAGAGCCGACGGCCGTTGGGGCAGAAAGGTTCTCGAGTGGCGACCACGAACCGGAAGACGCAGCGTGGGCAGGCCCCCTACAAGATGGACCGATGATCTTGTGCGGGTCGCTGGAAAATGCTGGATGCGAATAGCACAAGACCGGCAATTGTGGAGATCTTTGGGGGAGGCCTTTGTCCAGCAGTGGACGTCTTTCGGCTGATATGATGATGATGATGATGAATATATCCTGCGTAGATGGCTTTGCGTTTAGTAGGGCCGAAATGTGCCCAGAGTGTTTATCATTACTATTTTGTAATATATTAATGTTTATATTTTTCATAGGTGTGGCACTCCGAAGCAGTCGTGGCGCCTGATATTTCGCGCGTCGACGCACGGCTACTCAGCTCAGGCGTTTCATTCGCACTGCGACGGCGTCGCTCCCGTTCTGCTCTTAGTACAGGTATAATAATTAACAAAGATTCAATAAAAGCTGTATACAACTCAAATTTACTATAATTCACCAGTGTTGGCTATTTAGTTTGCATATCGTATCGATAAAAAGCCCCCCTCAACGCGGACGGGGGGCCGCGTCATGTCCTTAACGTAGAGCGAAAGTTGCACAAAACAAACTCCCTAAAATGATGATCTCTGCCTTCTCCCCGCCAGTAATCGCCCAGAGTCGAGGTTCGAACCCCACAGGGGGTGCCCTCCGGCGCGGGTTACTTAATTTCTAGACGGCTCGAGCGCTCTGCTCGCCTCTATAGTCCGGTGAAGTAGTGAAAGCCTCCTAGGCTAACTGGAGCGTCAGGTTAAAAAAAAAAAGTGTTGGCTATGCTTCATATATTGCATTAGGTGGTCATCTTCGTGTTGTGGTTTACAGTAAAAAAAGGCTTAATAAAGAAACTTTAAAACATTAAATGAAATGTTATCGCAATCATCAATTAAAGTTATCAACAGATTTAAAGTTGTTTAGCAAATTTGAACTTCTAAAAAACTACCTAGAGTAATTACTTAAACCTTAGTAAAATATAACTTGAAATTTTATCTTATTTACATATTGATAAAAAAATGAGGTAAGTAATAGTTTAATTTGTCAGACTAGACTGTGAGGCACCAGTTAAGAATATTGTAGATAGCCTTTTTACAACAATCTGAAATAGATTGACAAAGAGCATTTTGCAAAATCTATACCTTCTAGTAACTTCTAGTAAGATAAATTGGAAACAGTACACAGTTAGCTCCTGCAACCCTGAATAGTGTATCAAATTTATTATTAACACGTAATTTCTCTACCCACAATTAAAATTTATATGAAAAGCATTTTTTCCAGGTTTTCTATAAGTAATCTCAATGGGGTTGTATCTCATGTAAAATAAAAAATAAAAAAAGGTTTTTAGTCACGTAGACTTAAAAAAAGCGCTTGTAAATAGTCAGAACATGTTTTTAGTAATACAGTTATTATTTCTAGTAACTTGTTATAGATATTTAGGTACACGGATTGTTAAAACATTTATGAAATTTATTTTATAATAGTAGTGATATTTAGCTGGCTTGTATTAAGTTATTGTCAAGGAGATTATGTTAAGGTTTAATTATTGAAATTTATATTTTACTACATTTTGTCCGAATGGTTCTGTCTATATTAAGGCACGAATTCAGTATTATTACTATGAGGGACTTCGTGTTTAAAACGACGGTCGCGTTTTAATGCTACCACCGGATCCAATGCGCCCCAACTGAGAAGATCCAGCGAAATAAACTCAGCAGGTTCATCTACTACCGGTTTCAACACGGCCCAGTTGAGACGGTCCGGCGAAACATACTCAAGCGGGCATGAACACGGGATTTGGTCCACTTAAAGTTATTATTTAGTAGGCATACACAATATCTGCTCGATCGGTTGTCTGAATGAATATTAATTTAGATTATATTTAGGAAACAAAAGAAAACATCGAAACAATAACATTATTCATTTTGAGACACAGTCAATAAATTTAAATTTAGTATATGTTAGCAATCATATTACAGATAGTCACAGATAGTTCACGTAACTCAACAAATTAGTCATGTCTATATGGCTACAAGACCTCCAGCGAGCAATGTGCAGGCAGCTCGTGAGCGCCAGGCGTCTTTACCCTTGCCATAAGTACACGTTTAATATGTGTCATGAAACTTGTGTTAGGCAGATCAGTAATATGAGTTGGAAGCTTGTTATAAAACCTAATACAATTTCCTAAAAATGATTTATTCGTTTTTTTTTATTTATGTATTAGAAACAAACAGTCTTACAAAACTCAGATAATAAAGTTTCCTATATGAGATACATATATGCTAAATAGCTCTTTTTTACTTAAGTACAAGTACATGCCTCTCAGTTCCGGGAATTAACTTCTCGAAACTGAGAGGCATGCACCTATCATTATAATATTTACAAGTAATTAGATTAAATTAACAAACATACTGGAGGATTAATTTCAGTTAGTTTTAGAGCCCAGAAATATAATTTAAAGATTTTTTCTTAAAGCAATTTAAGGTTTCGTTAAAAATGTCAACATCAATAAGCTTATTGTTGTACAATCTGCAACATCTTCTAATAAAACTGTTATTAGCGTAACAAGTTCTACTATTACGAACAACAAATAACTCTTTTTTTCGACAATTTCTTTCACGTCTGCGCGGCACTCTGAATGAAATTGGCTGCAATAGTGCAGGAGCGTCAATGTGGTTATTTATTATTTTGTAAAGACATGTCGCATCAGCTAAATCAAGGCGGCGACTCAAACGAGAAATATTATGAGTTACTAAAGAAGTCTCATAATCGGAATACCAATGTCCAGTGCGGTAACAAAGAGCCCTTACAAATTTCCTTTGAACCCCCTCTATTTTATCAATATGAATATTAAAAAATGGTTGCCAAACAGAGCTTGCAAACTCTAAGTGGCTACGTACGTAACAGTTGTATAATATTGTATAAGTTATTTTTTGTCGAAATGGTTTACAAGCACGCAATATAAATCCTAATTGCTTATAAGCTTTATTTACCATTTTCTCTAAATGGGGGACAAAAGAGAGTTTAGAGTCCATTGTAACACCTAGGTCCCGAATCTCAGTGACCCGCGTCAAGTCATTGTTGCAAAGTCTATAGGTAAAATTTTGGATACGTTTTTTCCTGGAAAAACTAATAACAAAACACTTTTCTGGGTTTAAATATAAACTATTCGCGTGACAGAAAGTTTCAAATACTTGCAGATCTTTTTGTAATAAGTTGCAATCGTCTACATTTCTAATAACTCGAAAGATTTTAGTGTCATCCGCATAAAGTAATTGATTGGAATAAGACATATTGTTAGTTATATCGTTAATGTACAAAATAAATAATAGGGGCCCAACATGGGACCCCTGTGGGACCCTAGAAGTGATGCATTTATATTGCGAAATGTAACCTCCCGACGCCACAGCTTGGGAACGATTTTCCACGTACGATTTTATCCAGCGGAAAAGATCACCGCATATTCCTAAACGCCAAAGTTTTAAAAGAAGAGTATTATGACAAATTTTGTCAAAAGCTTTGGCAAAGTCGGTAATACACAGCATCTACTTGGGCGTTACTGTCCATAGCTTCTAAAATTATTTCAGTATAAGATAAGAGATTTGTATCAACACTACGTTCCTTAAAGAAACCATGCTGGTTTGGTATGATATGACGCCGAACAGCGTTTGATAATTGATCTGTGACAATCTTTTCCAAAAATTTTCCAAACTGGCAAAGCTTAGATATAGGACGATACTTCTCAATATCCTGACTAATTTTACCTTTCGGTATTGGGGTAACTAGCGCGCGTTTCCAGATAGCAGAAACACAGCCCTCCCTAAGAGATTTCTCAAAGATTATTGTTAGAGGTATTGTTAAAGTGGACGCACATCTACTGATCATCATTGGATGAACACCATCAGGTCCTGCGCCTTTATTTGTATCGATTGACTTAAGATACTTATACACAAGTTCTTGAGTAAATAAAATTGTGTCCATGTCAAACACGGCCTCAGTACTCGGTGGTAGATTCAGTAAATCTATAGAAGCCTTGCTAGATACCTCAAAAGCCGAATGGAAGTATTCGTTGAATAATGCACAGATGTGTTCTCAATCGGCAGCTGACACCCCTTTATAACACATAAGTTGTGGAAGACCACTATTAGTATAAACAGACTTAATATAAGTCCAGAAAAATTTTGGGTGTGTTTTTATTTTAGATTCAGATAAATTCATATAGTTATTATAACACTCACTTTCTAATTTGGCCACTTTTTTTCTTACAAATTTAAAACTGTCGTAATCCAACGGGTTACCATAAGTCTTCCACAACTTATGATATTTACGTTTGTCATTTAGTAATCTTCGAAGCGGTCGAGTATGCCAAGGAGGCCTGGAGTTTGACATACGTTGAGGGCGACGGGGCACGAATCTATCAATTAATTCATTTAACAGATTATAAAATTTTTGTACGCATTGTTCAAGTGAAAGTTCAAAGAAGAAATCACACCAATCGATCCCAGACAATTCTCCGTTCATTTCATTGTAGCTAGCATTACGAAAACAATATATAAGAGTGGGCGCCGGGTTTAAAGGTCTCTGCACACAGCGGGCGGGGCGTGGCGGGGCGCGGCGTGACCGGGCGGCGACGCTGCGCTGGCGCGGCGGCAGCCTTCACACTGCGGGCGCGATCACGTCCCGTCCCGCCGCACCCATTCACGTCGACCGTATTTTAAGAACAGTGTTTCTATACTGCCTATGGCCCAAATCGTACAAACATACGTGAGCACGAACACATTCGACAAATTTTTCAACATCCATTTTTGTAAAACGATACAAAATCACATTCGCGCTCCGTACCGTCCGACGCGGCGCCCGTCCCCGCCGCTTCTGACTTGTATTCCCGCTCGGCGCGGCGGCGGCGTCGCTCGACGGTTACCGTCGCGCCGAGCGGGACGGCTCTGTGTGGCGTCGTCCGTATTATCTAGTACATTACAACTCCTCAGTGTCGCGTCGCCGTCCCGTCCCGCCGCGCCCCGCCCGCTGTGTGCAGAGACCTTAAGGTAGGTATATATGATAATTCGAGTTTTATCTCGAGCGCCTTATGATGCGAGTCTTCCGGAGTAAGTGGACTATCACTAGCAAGTACAACGCAATCAGTGTTGCAGAGTATTACATCGAGAATACGATTGTTTACATTATTTACTGAGTTATACTGATTTAGGCTGGAAAAAGACAAAAATTCGCGCAGTAATTTAACGAAACAACAATTACTTCTGCCTAGCAACATTAATGACTTGTCACAAACGGACCATTGGGCCTCGGATATATTGAAGTCACCAGTTACCAAAAATGTATCATTCGGATTATCCAGTAAAAGTTGGCCACATAACTCAAAAAAATTAACTATGGCGCTGTTATATAAGTGACCCCGCGGAATATAAATGCAACAGATGTTTAAAAAGTTTCTTTTACAATTATTTTGTTGTGACAAAGGTACGGCAATCCAAATACATTCGCAGCACGATGGGGAAGGGGTCGGCCAGTCTCGGCGCACGGGCCGAAGATCGTGACGTACGGCCACAGCCACCCCTCCAGCTCGTTCCGCGCCGCTCTCGGCGGCACATCGGTCGTTACGATAAACAACATACCTGTTATCGAAGAATTCTCGATCATAAAAATTTGATGTCAACCAGGTCTCTGTGATACAAATAAAGTCGAAATTCGATTTCGAGACTTCTAAATGGAAACTATGAGACTTCGTACGAAAGCCCCTTACATTTTGGTAGTAGCCACTAAAAGTTGTAGAAGCCATTTAAAAATATTCTATTATATTTGTAGAAATTATATATTTCAAAGCGTAGTAGAATGTTTAAGTGACGATACAAACATGAATGAGTTGCGGTTGTTATTAAGATTAACAAAACAACAATGATTTGAATAATAGATCTAGGATAAGAGTAGTAGAACTTTAACAAAACTATTTTTATTATATTGATAGTGACATAATTGCGAATAAGTTGGTATTTTGGGCATAGTTTAAATAGAAGATTGCATAGTAAAATAACAGGTGTTATAATAAGTACGATTAGCACACAATCGGATAAAAGTGGGTATATACGGCACATTACTGTTAAATGAGTACCGTAAATTAAAGCACTTTTTATACATGAATAATGTTTTGCTGACTCTAAAGCCTGGTATTGCAGGTTTGTCTTTATTCCTAGTATTTATGTTATGCCTCTATAGTCCGGTGAAGTAGTGAAAGCCTCCTAGGCTAACTATAGCGTCACGTCAAAAAAAAAAAAGTTCTCTTTTTTTACTATACCGCCGGGCCCCATGCCCCCGGCGGCAAGTTCAGAGGGCGGCAAATTCAGCCTTGACAGATAAATGGACAATTCATCATTTACTTAACTTTGACCACAGAATATGTACAAAATACGGACCCGTGTTACCAGCTGAGATTTCCTTCGAAAATCCTAAGATATTTTAGTTTGAGAAATTTCTCTCAAACGTACTTAACAAATTAAAAAGGTCGTAATTTTATCGTTTTTATACACTGCGCTTTGCACATTGCAATTGAACCAGTTGGGGCAGCGGCACCAAGAAGCACACGGCGCTGCGCTGCATACGCTGGCATAGTGCACCGCCTGGGAGGAGGCGCGCCGTGCCCTCATCTCTGGAGTAGGCAGTGACCTGTCGCTGTCGGCCGTCGTGAATTAGATGGTTGGCAGCGAGGAGTCCCGGGACGCGGTGGTTTCCTTTCTGCAAGACAGTCATCTCAAAAGGAAGGAGGCAGCGGAAAGGGAGAGGGAGGTCACATCCACTCACCCGGCCCGCAACTGTCGCACCGGGCATCGGCGGCGGGCATACAGCGCCCTCTTCCGGCGCCCTAAATGGGTCCACTCGGGGGCGTCCGTCGCCGGACCAGAGGCGGCAGCGCGGCGTGTTCCACGCGCGCCCCTCATAGACCCCTCAGTACCTACACATCGATGATGTGAAATTATTCGATGAAATTGCAGATATAGCTCTTTTCAAGACAATGCTTACTCACGATTACCAGAGTTAATGCATATTTCTCAATAAATATTTGCAATTACAGCCCAGAATGCAAACGTGGAAAGATTTTTTTCTATTATGGGTGCTCAATGAAAAGAAACCGACTACCGGCGGCTTAAGCTATACTTTTAATTCAATATAAGTAATTTGAAGAGTTTACATGTAGGGCATTGCATAAATGAATAGTTAAAGAAAAAAGCTTACTTAATTTCTTTTTATAATTAATTATAATAAAACTGATTAATTACGTACACGTGGATAAATAAGTATTGATTTTGATTGTACAATTATTACCAAAGCAAGGTACAAATATTATAATATCATTTCTGAATGGTAGAAATATTGTAAAAATGTCGATTGAAGAATTACAAAAGTACGGAACAAATCTGGCTCGAAAATACGAGCGTAATTTAAGCGCCGTTGAACTCTACGTTTTTAAAGAGTAAGTTCTGCTTTTATTTGGTGATATAGAAAAGGCTAACGGTTTCTATATCTTGCAATAATAATAATAATATATAGGTACAATGTCACACAGATCATCCTAGCCCCAAACTACGCAAAGCTTGTACCATGGGTACCAGGCGACGATATATATACTTATATAGATAGATAAATACTTAAATACATAGAAAACATCCATGACTCAGAAACAAATATTCGTGCTGATCACACAAATATTTGTACTTACCGGGATTCGAACCCAGGACCACCAGCTTCGTAGGCAGGAGCACTACCAACTAGGCTACGGTGCTAGACATATGCGCATGATTCGCAGGATGCTTATTTAATATTTCATTGCCCTGCTAATTTACTCGACACTTCCTTTTACATCCGTAACCTGTGAGCGAAGTTTTAGCAATATTTGCGATCTTCTATCAGCCAGGAACGCTATCAATCGCTATCGAGTCTTGCAATCTTAGCGAAAGAAAATCTAATTGCACACGAGTTAAATTATGGCAAGGCCATAGATTTATTTGCTGGACATAAAATAAAATACACTTTATTGTACACAAAAAATAAAAGAACATTTAACAATGAAACATTAATTATAATGTACAATGGGCGGTCTTATCGCATAAAGCGATTTCTTCCAGACAACCTTTGGATGGATAGGATTTAAATGTGTAAAAATGCCGGGGATGGTGCAACAAAGTGTGGTACATAGGTAAAAAGAAGAAAAGAGATAATTAAAAAGATATACTAAAAACTAATAATATTTTAATGATTATATTATTATTACACATACATATACGTAAATAAAATACTATATTATACTATACTATAAATATAATACTAAATTAAATTACTATATTCATATAAAATAAATAAATGATTATTATGATTGAGACAGATAGTGGTCTTTCACAAGTTTTTTGAAGCTTACTATATTCTGAGAGCATTTAATAGAAAAAGGTAACTCATTCCACAAACGAGCTGCTTGGACTGCAAATGATTCGTCCATAAAGATGAAAGAGTGCGCTGGAATGTGCAATTTAAGGTGTTATGATGATCTTAAAAGCCTCGAATGTGTGCCACAAAGGAATTCAAAACGTTCTTTTAAGATATGAAGGAGTAGCGGGGTTGAAATGTATACTGAATAATAAAGCGAGAATATGGGCAATTCCGACGAAAGCGAATTGGCAACCACTTCAGCTTGGTACGAAACTCGGAAACATGATCATATTTGCGTAAGCCAAATATGAATCTGATACAAAAAACGCTCGAAGAGTGAAAATCTAATCACAATTCACAAATGCAATAATATATTTGATTTTTAATATACATACTAGCAGCGCCCTGTTGTTATACCCGCGTTAAACTTTATAAATTATAGCCTTCTAGCAGTGCTCGCGGACTTCGTTCCGCGTTATGAATATTTTTGTCCCTGCCCGTTTGTCTCGCGTAATACTTCGGGTTAAAAGATAAATAAAAATTATGATAATGAATCATAACCTATGACACTCCACAATAACGTAGCTTTCTATTGGTGAAATAATTTTGAAAATCGGTTCAGTAGATCCAGAGATTACCTTACAACGTCACAAACTCACAAACGTTACCTTTTTATAATATTAGTTTAGATTTGAACATACACACTCACAAACTTTCACCTTTATAATATTAGTGTGATTTTTATTTTAAACCCTATTCCCTGCTATGTGTTAAGTCTATTTATTTACTGATATATAGACATGAACGTGTAGGATGTATCCTACTAATATTTTAAGTGCAAATGTTTGTAAGTATGGATGTTTGTTTTTCATTCACGCAAAAATTACCAAATAGATTTTGACGGAACTTTGTAGTAATATAGCTTATGTATCTGAATAACACATAGGCTGTAATTTGTAAATTTAACGCGGGGCACAGCTATTAAAGATATAAAATGCGAAAAGTTTGTGAGTATGGATGTTTGTTATACTTTCACTCAAAAACTACTGAACGGATTTTGATAAAACTTTGTAGTAATATAGCTTATATATCCGAATAACACATAGGCTATAATTTACAAAGTTTAACGCGGGTAAAACCTTGTAATTTATAAATATATATCCTACACGTCCAAATCTATACATCAGTAAATAAATAGGTTTAAGACAGAAATAACAGCGATGGATGCATTGTTTCCGGAAGAACTATGCCCAAATGTAGTGGATATCTGAAATAGCATCTTTATGCTTAATGTGATGAGAGATATTAGTGGGCAGGGGCGGCATTTTTCAGTTTTTGCCCCGCCTAAAAAATAATGAAGATCCGGGGCTGAATTTTATACATTTCGTCTTTCCTGCATTTAATAAGAGGTTACTTGTACCTAAACATTCTTGAATCAAGTAATTAAGGTTTGTAAGGTTTCATTTAAAGATCATAAAATCGTAGATATAATGTATTAATTTATGTGCGGCAAAATCTGAATTTGTTTCAAAAGAGAAGTGACACGCACACAATAAACACTAGAAATAAACACAAATTGTGTGCCGAATCTCATCGTTTACAAAAGGTTCATTCTTCTTTTGTCGGACTGAGTATCCGAATATATAACAAAATACCTACAAATCTTCAGGAACTGTCCTATGCTAAGTTTAAATCAGAGGTCAGGAATATTTTAATGAAAAAGGCCTATTACACTCTCAATGATTATTTAAACGACAAAAACGCTTGGTCGCTTGGTTGAACACGAGCAACATCTTATTATTACATCAAGGACATACATTTATATTTTACTCAACTGACTATAGAAATAATTTTGTAATATCATAGATTTTTAGATGCATATTCTTATTATTAAACAAATGTATATTATCTCGAACATGTCAAACGCTGTTCGGCCGAAGGCTGTTAACGACTTCAACATGAACTACCCGTTGTAAGTTCGTCATGCTCCCATTGTGTGTTAATGCTTGCGGTGGCGTTGTGGGTCGGGTCGTTTCCTTCCCTCTAATATGGCGAGGGAGGCGATGGCTGGCCCTCACGTCATACTCGTGAACGGGTGCTGCTTGCGGTAACTGGTCGAACTGCTGTTGGGGTACTCATAATATTTTATTTTTTCATACAGTCGTTGCCTCTGGTTGACTTCGTGTGACTTGTTAATTTTGTAAATGTACGCGGATGTACCCACCGTTTTCTCATCTAGCAAGAGGTTATTCTAATTGCTTGAGTGAAATTTAATGTTATTGTTTATTATCTCACAATTTTTTTTTATTCATTAGATGACAACGGTTCTGTGCGTGCATTAGCCTACATAACGCCCATCATAATGTAAGAAAATACATGATTTAAAAAAAAAAAAAGATTGAAAACAAAAAGCAAAAGAAGACGAAAAAAGCAAGCCTGGAGTTTCTTTGTGGCTTTCTTCTCCGGGTCGTCCACCTAGGTAGCTAGAGAAAGCCGCAGGTTAGCTAGGGTAGGCTCCTCAGCGGCGAGGATCGCTTTGGCCCCTTAACACGTCATTGGTGATCCCGTGCAACTGATCACACCCTCTCTTAGAATTCTGTCCTTTTGCTTCAGCGGCCCCCTGAGCTGTGGCCCGAACCCTAAAAGGGTGGCCTCGGGTATTAATTGTTTAATTTAAGCTACTGGTTAAGAGCCTTCTGCGCTAGCCAAATGCTCATTGCCTTCAATTCTTTAATTTTAATATTGTACAACTAAATTTCAAAATAATAGATTAATTTTTTTAGACTAATTATATTTTTGTAATTTTTATACTGCATTCGACTATGTTGTGTGGTGACGGCGACAAATAACAGAATCAGAATATCATCACCCCATCTCATCCCGTGGGGGGCGTAGAAGTCGACCCGAGGGAATATCTACCAGAGGACGGGCAGCAGCTTCCTTCTGATTACTATGACCATCTTACTGCGATCGCCAACCCGCCTGCCAAGCGTGGCGATTATGGCATATCTCCCCAAGACGATTCTTGGGGGAGGCTTGTCCAGCAGTGGACTTATTTAGCTGTAATGATGATTCGACTATGTTTATGTACTCCATTGTGAACTTGACAAGTACAAGTGTATGTTAATACCCAAGTGCTGAATAAATTTCATTATTTCATTATGGAAAATTGTAGTCTTATTTGTAATTGGCAGCTGTCCCGCGGAGGTGTGATTGGCGGGTTCAGCGAGACGGCGTGGGCGGCGGGCGGCGCGGGCGGCTACCTGTGCGCCGAGCGCGCCTTCCTGTTCGCGCTGCACGACGCGCCCGACGCGCCCGCCGCGCCCGCGCGCTACACGCTGCTCAAGAAGGCCTTCGCGCTCTGCTACCACCCCGAGTGAGTCTGCACTTGCTATCTAAGCCGAAGTTGACTGCACGTGTGGTGTAGCGGCTACCTGTGCGCCGAGCGCGCCTTCCTGTTCGCGCTGCACGACGCGCCCGACGCGCCCGCCGCGCCCGCGCGCTACACGCTGCTCAAGAAGGCCTTCGCGCTCTGCTACCACCCCGAGTGAGTCTGCACTTGCTATCTAAGCCGAAGTTGACTGCACGTGTGGTGTAGCGGCTACCTGTGCGCCGAGCGCGCCTTCCTGTTCGCGCTGCACGACGCGCCCGACGCGCCCGCCGCGCCCGCGCGCTACACGCTGCTCAAGAAGGCCTTCGCGCTCTGCTACCACCCCGAGTGAGTCTGCACTTGCTATCTAAGCCGAAGTTGACTGCACGTGTGGTGTAGCGGCTACCTGTGCGCCGAGCGCGCCTTCCTGTTCGCGCTGCACGACGCGCCCGACGCGCCCGCCGCGCCCGCGCGCTACACGCTGCTCAAGAAGGCCTTCGCGCTCTGCTACCACCCCGAGTGAGTCTGCACTTGCTATCTAAGCCGAAGTTGACTGCACGTGTGGTGTAGCGGCTACCTGTGCGCCGAGCGCGCCTTCCTGTTCGCGCTGCACGACGCGCCCGACGCGCCCGCCGCGCCCGCGCGCTACACGCTGCTCAAGAAGGCCTTCGCGCTCTGCTACCACCCCGAGTGAGTCTGCACTTGCTATCTAAGCCGAAGTTGACTGCACGTGTGGTGTAGCGGCTACCTGTGCGCCGAGCGCGCCTTCCTGTTCGCGCTGCACGACGCGCCCGACGCGCCCGCCGCGCCCGCGCGCTACACGCTGCTCAAGAAGGCCTTCGCGCTCTGCTACCACCCCGAGTGAGTCTGCACTTGCTATCTAAGCCGAAGTTGACTGCACGTGTGGTGTAGCGGCTACCTGTGCGCCGAGCGCGCCTTCCTGTTCGCGCTGCACGACGCGCCCGACGCGCCCGCCGCGCCCGCGCGCTACACGCTGCTCAAGAAGGCCTTCGCGCTCTGCTACCACCCCGAGTGAGTCTGCACTTGCTATCTAAGCCGAAGTTGACTGCACGTGTGGTGTAGCGGCTACCTGTGCGCCGAGCGCGCCTTCCTGTTCGCGCTGCACGACGCGCCCGACGCGCCCGCCGCGCCCGCGCGCTACACGCTGCTCAAGAAGGCCTTCGCGCTCTGCTACCACCCCGAGTGAGTCTGCACTTGCTATCTAAGCCGAAGTTGACTGCACGTGTGGTGTAGCGGCTACCTGTGCGCCGAGCGCGCCTTCCTGTTCGCGCTGCACGACGCGCCCGACGCGCCCGCGCGCTACACGCTGCTCAAGAAGGCCTTCGCGCTCTGCTACCACCCCGAGTGAGTCTGCACTTGCTATCTAAGCCGAAGTTGACTGCACGTGTGGTGTAGCGGCTACCTGTGCGCCGAGCGCGCCTTCCTGTTCGCGCTGCACGACGCGCCCGACGCGCCCGCCGCGCCCGCGCGCTACACGCTGCTCAAGAAGGCCTTCGCGCTCTGCTACCACCCCGAGTGAGTCTGCACTTGCTATCTAAGCCGAAGTTGACTGCACGTGTGGTGTAGCGGCTACCTGTGCGCCGAGCGCGCCTTCCTGTTCGCGCTGCACGACGCGCCCGACGCGCCCGCCGCGCCCGCGCGCTACACGCTGCTCAAGAAGGCCTTCGCGCTCTGCTACCACCCCGAGTGAGTCTGCACTTGCTATCTAAGCCGAAGTTGACTGCACGTGTGGTGTAGCGGCTACCTGTGCGCCGAGCGCGCCTTCCTGTTCGCGCTGCACGACGCGCCCGACGCGCCCGCCGCGCCCGCGCGCTACACGCTGCTCAAGAAGGCCTTCGCGCTCTGCTACCACCCCGAGTGAGTCTGCACTTGCTATCTAAGCCGAAGTTGACTGCACGTGTGGTGTAGCGGCTACCTGTGCGCCGAGCGCGCCTTCCTGTTCGCGCTGCACGACGCGCCCGACGCGCCCGCCGCGCCCGCGCGCTACACGCTGCTCAAGAAGGCCTTCGCGCTCTGCTACCACCCCGAGTGAGTCTGCACTTGCTATCTAAGCCGAAGTTGACTGCACGTGTGGTGTAGCGGCTACCTGTGCGCCGAGCGCGCCTTCCTGTTCGCGCTGCACGACGCGCCCGACGCGCCCGCCGCGCCCGCGCGCTACACGCTGCTCAAGAAGGCCTTCGCGCTCTGCTACCACCCCGAGTGAGTCTGCACTTGCTATCTAAGCCGAAGTTGACTGCACGTGTGGTGTAGCGGCTACCTGTGCGCCGAGCGCGCCTTCCTGTTCGCGCTGCACGACGCGCCCGACGCGCCCGCCGCGCCCGCGCGCTACACGCTGCTCAAGAAGGCCTTCGCGCTCTGCTACCACCCCGAGTGAGTCTGCACTTGCTATCTAAGCCGAAGTTGACTGCACGTGTGGTGTAGCGGCTACCTGTGCGCCGAGCGCGCCTTCCTGTTCGCGCTGCACGACGCGCCCGACGCGCCCGCCGCGCCCGCGCGCTACACGCTGCTCAAGAAGGCCTTCGCGCTCTGCTACCACCCCGAGTGAGTCTGCACTTGCTATCTAAGCCGAAGTTGACTGCACGTGTGGTGTAGCGGCTACCTGTGCGCCGAGCGCGCCTTCCTGTTCGCGCTGCACGACGCGCCCGACGCGCCCGCCGCGCCCGCGCGCTACACGCTGCTCAAGAAGGCCTTCGCGCTCTGCTACCACCCCGAGTGAGTCTGCACTTGCTATCTAAGCCGAAGTTGACTGCACGTGTGGTGTAGCGGCTACCTGTGCGCCGAGCGCGCCTTCCTGTTCGCGCTGCACGACGCGCCCGACGCGCCCGCCGCGCCCGCGCGCTACACGCTGCTCAAGAAGGCCTTCGCGCTCTGCTACCACCCCGAGTGAGTCTGCACTTGCTATCTAAGCCGAAGTTGACTGCACGTGTGGTGTAGCGGCTACCTGTGCGCCGAGCGCGCCTTCCTGTTCGCGCTGCACGACGCGCCCGACGCGCCCGCCGCGCCCGCGCGCTACACGCTGCTCAAGAAGGCCTTCGCGCTCTGCTACCACCCCGAGTGAGTCTGCACTTGCTATCTAAGCCGAAGTTGACTGCACGTGTGGTGTAGCGGCTACCTGTGCGCCGAGCGCGCCTTCCTGTTCGCGCTGCATGACGCGCCCGACGCGCCCGCGCGCCTCACGCTGCTCAAGAAGGCCTTCGCGCTCTGCTACCACCCCGAGTGAGTCTGCACTTGCTATCTAAGCCGAAGTTGACTGCACGTGTGGTGTAGCGGCTACCTGTGCGCCGAGCGCGCCTTCCTGTTCGCGCTGCACGACGCGCCCGACGCGCCCGCCGCGCCCGCGCGCTACACGCTGCTCAAGAAGGCCTTCGCGCTCTGCTACCACCCCGAGTGAGTCTGCACTTGCTATCTAAGCCGAAGTTGACTGCACGTGTGGTGTAGCGGCTACCTGTGCGCCGAGCGCGCCTTCCTGTTCGCGCTGCACGACGCGCCCGACGCGCCCGCGCGCCTCACGCTGCTCAAGAAGGCCTTCGCGCTCTGCTACCACCCCGAGTGAGTCTGCACTTGCTATCTAAGCCGAAGTTGACTGCACGTGTGGTGTAGCGGCTACCTGTGCGCCGAGCGCGCCTTCCTGTTCGCGCTGCACGACGCGCCCGACGCGCCCGCCGCGCCCGCGCGCTACACGCTGCTCAAGAAGGCCTTCGCGCTCTGCTACCACCCCGAGTGAGTCTGCACTTGCTATCTAAGCCGAAGTTGACTGCACGTGTGGTGTAGCGGCTACCTGTGCGCCGAGCGCGCCTTCCTGTTCGCGCTGCACGACGCGCCCGACGCGCCCGCCGCGCCCGCGCGCTACACGCTGCTCAAGAAGGCCTTCGCGCTCTGCTACCACCCCGAGTGAGTCTGCACTTGCTATCTAAGCCGAAGTTGACTGCACGTGTGGTGTAGCGCCTACCTGTGCGCCGAGCGCGCCTTCCTGTTCGCGCTGCACGACGCGCCCGACGCGCCCGCCGCGCCCGCGCGCTACACGCTGCTCAAGAAGGCCTTCGCGCTCTGCTACCACCCCGAGTGAGTCTGCACTTGCTATCTAAGCCGAAGTTGACTGCACGTGTGGTGTAGCGCCTACCTGTGCGCCGAGCGCGCCTTCCTGTTCGCGCTGCACGACGCGCCCGACGCGCCCGCGCGCTACACGCTGCTCAAGAAGGCCTTCGCGCTCTGCTACCACCCCGAGTGAGTCTGCACTTGCTATCTAAGCCGAAGTTGACTGCACGTGTGGTGTAGCGGCTACCTGTGCGCCGAGCGCGCCTTCCTGTTCGCGCTGCACGACGCGCCCGACGCGCCCGCCGCGCCCGCGCGCTACACGCTGCTCAAGAAGGCCTTCGCGCTCTGCTACCACCCCGAGTGAGTCTGCACTTGCTATCTAAGCCGAAGTTGACTGCACGTGTGGTGTAGCGGCTACCTGTGCGCCGAGCGCGCCTTCCTGTTCGCGCTGCATGACGCGCCCGACGCGCCCGCGCGCCTCACGCTGCTCAAGAAGGCCTTCGCGCTCTGCTACCACCCCGAGTGAGTCTGCACTTGCTATCTAAGCCGAAGTTGACTGCACGTGTGGTGTAGCGGCTACCTGTGCGCCGAGCGCGCCTTCCTGTTCGCGCTGCACGACGCGCCCGACGCGCCCGCCGCGCCCGCGCGCTACACGCTGCTCAAGAAGGCCTTCGCGCTCTGCTACCACCCCGAGTGAGTCTGCACTTGCTATCTAAGCCGAAGTTGACTGCACGTGTGGTGTAGCGGCTACCTGTGCGCCGAGCGCGCCTTCCTGTTCGCGCTGCACGACGCGCCCGACGCGCCCGCGCGCCTCACGCTGCTCAAGAAGGCCTTCGCGCTCTGCTACCACCCCGAGTGAGTCTGCACTTGCTATCTAAGCCGAAGTTGACTGCACGTGTGGTGTAGCGGCTACCTGTGCGCCGAGCGCGCCTTCCTGTTCGCGCTGCACGACGCGCCCGACGCGCCCGCCGCGCCCGCGCGCTACACGCTGCTCAAGAAGGCCTTCGCGCTCTGCTACCACCCCGAGTGAGTCTGCACTTGCTATCTAAGCCGAAGTTGACTGCACGTGTGGTGTAGCGGCTACCTGTGCGCCGAGCGCGCCTTCCTGTTCGCGCTGCACGACGCGCCCGACGCGCCCGCCGCGCCCGCGCGCTACACGCTGCTCAAGAAGGCCTTCGCGCTCTGCTACCACCCCGAGTGAGTCTGCACTTGCTATCTAAGCCGAAGTTGACTGCACGTGTGGTGTAGCGCCTACCTGTGCGCCGAGCGCGCCTTCCTGTTCGCGCTGCACGACGCGCCCGACGCGCCCGCCGCGCCCGCGCGCTACACGCTGCTCAAGAAGGCCTTCGCGCTCTGCTACCACCCCGAGTGAGTCTGCACTTGCTATCTAAGCCGAAGTTGACTGCACGTGTGGTGTAGCGCCTACCTGTGCGCCGAGCGCGCCTTCCTGTTCGCGCTGCACGACGCGCCCGACGCGCCCGCGCGCTACACGCTGCTCAAGAAGGCCTTCGCGCTCTGCTACCACCCCGAGTGAGTCTGCACTTGCTATCTAAGCCGAAGTTGACTGCACGTGTGGTGTAGCGGCTACCTGTGCGCCGAGCGCGCCTTCCTGTTCGCGCTGCACGACGCGCCCGACGCGCCCGCCGCGCCCGCGCGCTACACGCTGCTCAAGAAGGCCTTCGCGCTCTGCTACCACCCCGAGTGAGTCTGCACTTGCTATCTAAGCCGAAGTTGACTGCACGTGTGGTGTAGCGGCTACCTGTGCGCCGAGCGCGCCTTCCTGTTCGCGCTGCATGACGCGCCCGACGCGCCCGCGCGCCTCACGCTGCTCAAGAAGGCCTTCGCGCTCTGCTACCACCCCGAGTGAGTCTGCACTTGCTATCTAAGCCGAAGTTGACTGCACGTGTGGTGTAGCGGCTACCTGTGCGCCGAGCGCGCCTTCCTGTTCGCGCTGCACGACGCGCCCGACGCGCCCGCCGCGCCCGCGCGCTACACGCTGCTCAAGAAGGCCTTCGCGCTCTGCTACCACCCCGAGTGAGTCTGCACTTGCTATCTAAGCCGAAGTTGACTGCACGTGTGGTGTAGCGGCTACCTGTGCGCCGAGCGCGCCTTCCTGTTCGCGCTGCACGACGCGCCCGACGCGCCCGCGCGCCTCACGCTGCTCAAGAAGGCCTTCGCGCTCTGCTACCACCCCGAGTGAGTCTGCACTTGCTATCTAAGCCGAAGTTGACTGCACGTGTGGTGTAGCGGCTACCTGTGCGCCGAGCGCGCCTTCCTGTTCGCGCTGCACGACGCGCCCGACGCGCCCGCCGCGCCCGCGCGCTACACGCTGCTCAAGAAGGCCTTCGCGCTCTGCTACCACCCCGAGTGAGTCTGCACTTGCTATCTAAGCCGAAGTTGACTGCACGTGTGGTGTAGCGGCTACCTGTGCGCCGAGCGCGCCTTCCTGTTCGCGCTGCACGACGCGCCCGACGCGCCCGCCGCGCCCGCGCGCTACACGCTGCTCAAGAAGGCCTTCGCGCTCTGCTACCACCCCGAGTGAGTCTGCACTTGCTATCTAAGCCGAAGTTGACTGCACGTGTGGTGTAGCGGCTACCTGTGCGCCGAGCGCGCCTTCCTGTTCGCGCTGCACGACGCGCCCGACGCGCCCGCGCGCCTCACGCTGCTCAAGAAGGCCTTCGCGCTCTGCTACCACCCCGAGTGAGTCTGCACTTGCTATCTAAGCCGAAGTTGACTGCACGTGTGGTGTAGCGGCTACCTGTGCGCCGAGCGCGCCTTCCTGTTCGCGCTGCACGACGCGCCCGACGCGCCCGCCGCGCCCGCGCGCTACACGCTGCTCAAGAAGGCCTTCGCGCTCTGCTACCACCCCGAGTGAGTCTGCACTTGCTATCTAAGCCGAAGTTGACTGCACGTGTGGTGTAGCGGCTACCTGTGCGCCGAGCGCGCCTTCCTGTTCGCGCTGCACGACGCGCCCGACGCGCCCGCCGCGCCCGCGCGCTACACGCTGCTCAAGAAGGCCTTCGCGCTCTGCTACCACCCCGAGTGAGTCTGCACTTGCTATCTAAGCCGAAGTTGACTGCACGTGTGGTGTAGCGCCTACCTGTGCGCCGAGCGCGCCTTCCTGTTCGCGCTGCACGACGCGCCCGACGCGCCCGCCGCGCCCGCGCGCTACACGCTGCTCAAGAAGGCCTTCGCGCTCTGCTACCACCCCGAGTGAGTCTGCACTTGCTATCTAAGCCGAAGTTGACTGCACGTGTGGTGTAGCGCCTACCTGTGCGCCGAGCGCGCCTTCCTGTTCGCGCTGCACGACGCGCCCGACGCGCCCGCGCGCTACACGCTGCTCAAGAAGGCCTTCGCGCTCTGCTACCACCCCGAGTGAGTCTGCACTTGCTATCTAAGCCGAAGTTGACTGCACGTGTGGTGTAGCGGCTACCTGTGCGCCGAGCGCGCCTTCCTGTTCGCGCTGCACGACGCGCCCGACGCGCCCGCCGCGCCCGCGCGCTACACGCTGCTCAAGAAGGCCTTCGCGCTCTGCTACCACCCCGAGTGAGTCTGCACTTGCTATCTAAGCCGAAGTTGTCTGCACGTGTGGTGTAGCGGCTACCTGTGCGCCGAGCGCGCCTTCCTGTTCGCGCTGCACGACGCGCCCGACGCGCCCGCCGCGCCCGCGCGCTACACGCTGCTCAAGAAGGCCTTCGCGCTCTGCTACCACCCCGAGTGAGTCTGCACTTGCTATCTAAGCCGAAGTTGACTGCACGTGTGGTGTAGCGGCTACCTGTGCGCCGAGCGCGCCTTCCTGTTCGCGCTGCACGACGCGCCCGACGCGCCCGCGCGCTACACGCTGCTCAAGAAGGCCTTCGCGCTCTGCTACCACCCCGAGTGAGTCTGCACTTGCTATCTAAGCCGAAGTTGACTGCACGTGTGGTGTAGCGGCTACCTGTGCGCCGAGCGCGCCTTCCTGTTCGCGCTGCACGACGCGCCCGACGCGCCCGCCGCGCCCGCGCGCTACACGCTGCTCAAGAAGGCCTTCGCGCTCTGCTACCACCCCGAGTGAGTCTGCACTTGCTATCTAAGCCGAAGTTGACTGCACGTGTGGTGTAGCGGCTACCTGTGCGCCGAGCGCGCCTTCCTGTTCGCGCTGCACGACGCGCCCGACGCGCCCGCCGCGCCCGCGCGCTACACGCTGCTCAAGAAGGCCTTCGCGCTCTGCTACCACCCCGAGTGAGTCTGCACTTGCTATCTAAGCCGAAGTTGACTGCACGTGTGGTGTAGCGGCTACCTGTGCGCCGAGCGCGCCTTCCTGTTCGCGCTGCACGACGCGCCCGACGCGCCCGCCGCGCCCGCGCGCTACACGCTGCTCAAGAAGGCCTTCGCGCTCTGCTACCACCCCGAGTGAGTCTGCACTTGCTATCTAAGCCGAAGTTGACTGCACGTGTGGTGTAGCGGCTACCTGTGCGCCGAGCGCGCCTTCCTGTTCGCGCTGCACGACGCGCCCGACGCGCCCGCCGCGCCCGCGCGCTACACGCTGCTCAAGAAGGCCTTCGCGCTCTGCTACCACCCCGAGTGAGTCTGCACTTGCTATCTAAGCCGAAGTTGACTGCACGTGTGGTGTAGCGGCTACCTGTGCGCCGAGCGCGCCTTCCTGTTCGCGCTGCACGACGCGCCCGACGCGCCCGCCGCGCCCGCGCGCTACACGCTGCTCAAGAAGGCCTTCGCGCTCTGCTACCACCCCGAGTGAGTCTGCACTTGCTATCTAAGCCGAAGTTGACTGCACGTGTGGTGTAGCGGCTACCTGTGCGCCGAGCGCGCCTTCCTGTTCGCGCTGCACGACGCGCCCGACGCGCCCGCCGCGCCCGCGCGCTACACGCTGCTCAAGAAGGCCTTCGCGCTCTGCTACCACCCCGAGTGAGTCTGCACTTGCTATCTAAGCCGAAGTTGACTGCACGTGTGGTGTAGCGGCTACCTGTGCGCCGAGCGCGCCTTCCTGTTCGCGCTGCACGACGCGCCCGACGCGCCCGCCGCGCCCGCGCGCTACACGCTGCTCAAGAAGGCCTTCGCGCTCTGCTACCACCCCGAGTGAGTCTGCACTTGCTATCTAAGCCGAAGTTGACTGCACGTGTGGTGTAGCGGCTACCTGTGCGCCGAGCGCGCCTTCCTGTTCGCGCTGCACGACGCGCCCGACGCGCCCGCCGCGCCCGCGCGCTACACGCTGCTCAAGAAGGCCTTCGCGCTCTGCTACCACCCCGAGTGAGTCTGCACTTGCTATCTAAGCCGAAGTTGACTGCACGTGTGGTGTAGCGGCTACCTGTGCGCCGAGCGCGCCTTCCTGTTCGCGCTGCACGACGCGCCCGACGCGCCCGCCGCGCCCGCGCGCTACACGCTGCTCAAGAAGGCCTTCGCGCTCTGCTACCACCCCGAGTGAGTCTGCACTTGCTATCTAAGCCGAAGTTGACTGCACGTGTGGTGTAGCGGCTACCTGTGCGCCGAGCGCGCCTTCCTGTTCGCGCTGCACGACGCGCCCGACGCGCCCGCCGCGCCCGCGCGCTACACGCTGCTCAAGAAGGCCTTCGCGCTCTGCTACCACCCCGAGTGAGTCTGCACTTGCTATCTAAGCCGAAGTTGACTGCACGTGTGGTGTAGCGGCTACCTGTGCGCCGAGCGCGCCTTCCTGTTCGCGCTGCACGACGCGCCCGACGCGCCCGCCGCGCCCGCGCGCTACACGCTGCTCAAGAAGGCCTTCGCGCTCTGCTACCACCCCGAGTGAGTCTGCACTTGCTATCTAAGCCGAAGTTGACTGCACGTGTGGTGTAGCGGCTACCTGTGCGCCGAGCGCGCCTTCCTGTTCGCGCTGCACGACGCGCCCGACGCGCCCGCCGCGCCCGCGCGCTACACGCTGCTCAAGAAGGCCTTCGCGCTCTGCTACCACCCCGAGTGAGTCTGCACTTGCTATCTAAGCCGAAGTTGACTGCACGTGTGGTGTAGCGCCTACCTGTGCGCCGAGCGCGCCTTCCTGTTCGCGCTGCACGACGCGCCCGACGCGCCCGCGCGCTACACGCTGCTCAAGAAGGCCTTCGCGCTCTGCTACCACCCCGAGTGAGTCTGCACTTGCTATCTAAGCCGAAGTTGACTGCACGTGTGGTGTAGCGGCTACCTGTGCGCCGAGCGCGCCTTCCTGTTCGCGCTGCATGACGCGCCCGACGCGCCCGCGCGCCTCACGCTGCTCAAGAAGGCCTTCGCGCTCTGCTACCACCCCGAGTGAGTCTGCACTTGCTATCTAAGCCGAAGTTGACTGCACGTGTGGTGTAGCGGCTACCTGTGCGCCGAGCGCGCCTTCCTGTTCGCGCTGCATGACGCGCCCGACGCGCCCGCGCGCCTCACGCTGCTCAAGAAGGCCTTCGCGCTCTGCTACCACCCCGAGTGAGTCTGCACTTGCTATCTAAGCCGAAGTTGACTGCACGTGTGGTGTAGCGGCTACCTGTGCGCCGAGCGCGCCTTCCTGTTCGCGCTGCACGACGCGCCCGACGCGCCCGCCGCGCCCGCGCGCTACACGCTGCTCAAGAAGGCCTTCGCGCTCTGCTACCACCCCGAGTGAGTCTGCACTTGCTATCTAAGCCGAAGTTGGAGGCGCGTTTCCCACACTTGTCAAACATTATATAGGAAATGGCGACATCATATTTAGATTCGTAACGACAAATCTACTAGGTGTGTTTCGTTTTCGAAGTCAGTTTTTTACGAAATCGACCGGGAGACTTCTTTCAGCATGTTTCGAACACTGAAGACGTTGAGTATACTAACCATACGTAATAGCATAAAAAGAAAACACCTGCAGAGATTTAAATAAATATAATATTAAAATAAAACACTTAGTCATAAGTAGCGGTTTCTTATAATTCAAATCCGTAGTTTAGTTTCCCAGTGGGAAGCAAATTTTAAGAATTTATTTTTGTTTTCTTTGGCAAATATTGCCTCCCAATTACTTTTCTTAATTGTTATTTACATTTTTGATAGAAGCCCATAAAAGACGTGAAAATTATATTGTATGTTCGTTGGTTTAGTTAACTATAAAATATTCAGGTATTTAAAAGGACTTTAAAAAGAAACCTAAAATGTAACAAAATTAAATATGATTATTAATCTATTTTATAAAAAACAACATGCCGACTTTTGGTACTGCCGCATGCCGATAGAACTGAAAACTTTTTTTTTCATTTCTCATACTCGGAAAATAGTGTTTATTTGATCCCACCTTTAATTCCCACCTTTGGGCGGCAAAGACTCATAGTAATTGCTTCCCTCCCTATGGTGGCAATAAAATTAAAAAATAGAACTAAATTTGGTTATGCAGTCGGCTATAAAAATCTAGCGCAATTAATAAAAGAATGCTGCAGTCATGTAAGTGTATAAACGGCCAGTGTGAATTAAAAAAGGACCCTTCGTCTTCGTTCGTCTCGAACATTCGACCATGCCACGTGTCCTGCTGACACGAGTTTAACATTTATTTTTACTTAACCCAAAAAAGAATCCTGTATCTGTCTCTATTTTAAGTTTTGTTTCCTAAATATAATCTAAATTAATATTCATTCAGACAACCGATCGAGCAGATATTGTGTTTGCCTACTAAATAATAACTTTAAGTGTACCAACTCCAGTGTTCATGCCCGCTTGAGTATGTTTCGCCGGACCGTCTCAACTGGGCCGTGTTGAAACCGGTAGTAGATGAACCTGCTGAGTTTGTTTCGCGGGGTCCTCTCAGTTGGGGCGCATTGGATCCAGTGGTAGCATTAAAGCGCGACCGTCGTTTTAAACATTATTTTTTGTAAATATGTTTTACTACATATTGTCTGAATGGTTCTGTCTATATTAAGGTATGAATTCAGTATTATTATTATAACGGACCTTGTATAATAATAATACTGAATTCATACCTTAATTAGACAGAACCATTCAGACAATATGTAGTAAAATATAAATTTCAATAATTTAACCTAAACATAATCTCCTTGACAATAACTTAATACAAGCTAGCTAGATATCACTACTATTATAAAATAAATTGTATAAATGTTTTAACATTCCGTGTACCTAAATATCTGTAATAAGTAACTAGAAATAATAACTGTATTACTACAAACATGTTCAGACTATTTAAAAGCGCTTTTTTAAAGTCTATTTGAATAAAAACCTTTAATATTTTATTTTATTTATTTAAGTTTTACTTATCGCAACAAAGTACACAACATCGCTAAAAAAGTTTCCATTTCAATAACATTCCGCTCATTTTCTAAGGTTAAACGTTGGAAGTAAAGCTAAAAATTGAGCTAAGTAACATATCGTATAAAAAATGAGTTTCATTTAATTTATGTTCACCTTGTATCAGTTACAATTCGGACGTGAAACTTCTTTTTTGACATTTCTTTCTCTTATTTTCAAGTCATTAAACAAATATCAAGCAAATATCCGTATATATCTTGTACTTAGTTTTGCTTAGATAATTGTGTTACTTGACCAAATACTCTTTAGTAAAAACAAAACGATCCAGACCGAAAGGCAAATCAGACTTTCCTCTTAACATTTTACACCAAAACTAACACGCAATTAAGGTTCCTGTCAGCAGTTTTGCTAGAACTAAAGGTGTCTGTCGTGCTTCCAGTTGCGGGCCGATATTCGGCGCGGGCGCCGACCTGCTGGTGGCGCACAACTGCCACGCCAACAGCGACAGCTACAGCAACCTGCACTCGTACGGCGACCAGCTGTCGCCCGCCTCGCTCGCGCCCGACTACAACTTCACCGTCAAGGACTACGAGCTCTTCACTTACAAACATCATTAATACTTACACGCACGACTACCAGCTCTCTTAAGTACTAATGGACTCAAGCGTACTTTTATATCCATGGCAAAAAGAAAACAATATTAATATACCTACAGTGTTAATTCCATTCATACATAAATACAATTTATATCGCCCTACGACAAAGACGCACATCCGAGAAATACCATATATGTAACCAAATTGCATGCACCAGAATTATACCTAACCCGTGGGCAAGTCTCAAGGGATGTTAACAAAAGTAATTCAAATACTGCATGCATTTGAATTACTTTTGTTTTTTATATCAGAATATCAGACGGCGACAGACGAACAAGTGGGTCACCTGATAGGGTCGCCCGGTCGCCGGTGCGTTGCCGGCCGTTAAGTGTCAGCAAACAAGTTTTGCTCCCAAGTGTCCCCCATACCCCGATGTGCTTTGGCGACCTTACTTACACGCAGAAACACAACATTAAAATTATTAATTTTATTATTAAGGAATGTCTTCTGTAAGGTGACCGCTGTGCCCTACCGCTCTAATTGCTTATTAGAAAATTTTGAAAGGGATATAAAATATAAACTCTTTCAAACATATCAAGTAATCCTTTTTCCCAATTTTAATTTTTTTAGTTCTTTCAGATCCTAGACAACCATTATTTTATACACATTCAGTTTCAGAGAATGTTCTCACCACTGTGACTGATTCACGCCAATCCTGTCCGTACTAAATAGAGTTTAAAAGAGTGAACACAAAACAATAGTGTTTAGTATGTGGCAGTATAAGGATCCATCTGTAATTTGACTCAACGTATCGATTGAATGAAGTTTTATGCTCTTATTGCCTTAAAATTTTAGAACATGTTAAGTTTTCTTTTTGCCAATATTTAGGAACTATTAAAATAAGTATTTGTTCCTTAGTATTTACTTAAATATGTGCCAATTTAATTAGATCATAAGACATAATATTCCATTAGCTATTAAAATACTATTTTATCAGAACATTGTGTTTTTATTAACCTGTCCGGCGTAGTGATCTTGACCCCAAAAGAGACAATATTTTTTATACTTACATCGAGAAATAAGATTTTAATATACCATAAGAAAACATTTGTTTATTAACTTTACAATTAGAATAAAGTGTGTAATTAGAACAATAGATGTTAAAAAGCTCCGATTCTATCGGAGAAATGAAAGATTAACCTTTATTTAAAAAAAATGTATGACCGTGAATTTTCCGCACAGCATTTCATTTTCGAATGGGTTATTAAAATATTCAACACTGCATGGGTTAAATTATAGTTAGTTGGCGGCCAAAGCTACTTCTAATGAAGTATGTTATTACTGAATTAATTTTACAGTTCATTTGTACTAAATTTTGACTGACGAGCCTACGTTGGCAAAGAATATAACCACTTTTAACCTACTTTGTTCGCAGCGGATTCGATTGCGCCAATGTGGTGTGGAATCTCCGTTACGACATCTAAGTTATTTCCCAGCTACAGAATGTCCAGACGAAATTTATTAAGTAACTATGTTTGCGCTTGAAAATAAAATACACCTCTGCCGAATATTTCAAGTTATGCGCCAAATTTCACATTCTTCCCTTGATTATCCTACTACCCAAATTACCATTTTATATACTAAGGTCATCAGCAAGACATCACAATCCCATCCATCTCCCTTTGGTTAACACACTTTATCGACAAAATGCATTTTTCGGCGAGCGAGCAGTTACAGCACTATAAACCTCATGAAGATAATATTTAATGTTACTTCAGAAGCAATACGACGGGTGATTAGTGATTAATAAAGAATTCTTTATAAAACATCTATAAAATCCATGTATTGATGATTTCACAATATACCTACCTAATCGCTGCCTAATATTTCTGTTCATTCATAAATAGTGGTAGCATTACAGCGCGACCGTCGTTATAAACACAAGGTCCGCCATAATAATAATATTTCATTAGTACCTTAATATAGACATAACCATTCAGACAATATGTTGTAAAAATAAAGCTAAAATTTTAAATTTCTATAATTAAAACTTCACATGATCTCCTTGACAATAATTTCATATAACCTAGCTAAATATCATTACTATTATAAAATAAATCTTATTGTAATTTTTTCATACAATCCGTGTACCTAAATAATTATCTATATGTACCTAGAAATAATTATAAATTAATTGTATATTACTACAAACATGTTCTGACTATTTACAAGCGCTTTTTTGAAGTCTACGTGAATAAAAACCTTTTTTATTGAAGTTATACTACTTTTGGCGCGATGGAGAAAAATGATGAGAGTGAATTTTTACGATGCGCGCGCACGCCGACTCCAAAAAATTTAACAGCATGAAGTTAGTTCTAGGTGGTATGAGAGTGAATTTTTACGATGCGCGCGCATCGTAAAAATAACAGCATGAAGTTACTTCTAGGTGGTATGAAAATGTATGAGAGTGAATTTTTAAAAATAACAGCATGACGTTAGTTCTAGGTGGTATGAAAATTGATAACTATGTTCAAGTTGTATATTAAGAAGTATAACTTCTAACGCGTGTACATAAGTACACACAAGTTTTTCTTTTTTTTGAAGTTATACTTCTTTTGGCGCGATGGAGAAAAATGATGAGAGTGAATTTTTACGATGCGCGCGTGATAGATTATTCAGAATATTTTGCCTAAATACTAAAACAATTATAAAAAAATAGTACGTTTAAATATGTTTATGTCTCATCTGTGTTACAAATCTAATTCGATTTTATTTATAAAGTAGATTTAAGGTTAAATTAAAATAAAAATAAGATTAATTTAGAGCTATTTACATGTTTAAATAAATATAAAATATAAATTATGATTTAACAACATTATTAGCAAAAAGTAGCAGTACGATTATAACCTCTTTTAAAAAACGTGGCCGCCAGACTTGTTTGTTCACTAGTATAAAAGGGCCCCGGTCAGACGAATCGACACACTTCTTAGTCGGCCGTCGAACCGAACGGAGCTCCGTGTTTGTGTTGCCACCTAAAAGCTGAGTATACTTTATATATTATTACTGTTAAATTATTAATATTGGTATTACTGTGAAATTATTAAAATTAGCATTAATTAATTATATTGAACTATTCTTGTTTTAATATTTTATTTTTCAGCCGATGTATTATATACGAATTGATTAATTAAATTATACTATCCAATGAAATATGATTTCTTTTAAATATTTCCCCATAAACATTAACTAATATAAGAGATCGTTATTGGAGATACATTGTTATTAAATAACATTGTATACATTTAAAATATTAATCCATACATAATATTCTAACAGATAGGTATATAATGAATTAATATTAAATATACATATATCTACATATAGATGGAAAATATTATGTAGTTATATGAAATAAGCTATTATCAGAAGTTGGATTCGAACAAAAAGACTAATGTGTTATATGTTTCCAGATATTTGTGAGCGTGGTTTCATAATGGATCCTACAGTTCTTGAAAGCCTACTGAAGACAATTCAAGCTGCATTAACGGATAAGCGTCGAGGCGACGATGTCATCCTGCCGCCTTTTGATCCAGAGAAAAACGAAAATGGAGCTGATAGCTGGTGTCGCTCCATCAGCTCTATTGCTGAGGACATGGGATGGAGTGATATAACAACGGTTGCTAAGGCAGGTAAGGCCTTAAAAGGTTCTGCTTTATTGTGGTACGAGACTTGGGATCCTGAGGAGGGTAGAACATGGAATGTTTTTAAAACGACTTTGACTGACTTATACCCAGAAAAACGTAACCTTTCTGAAAAACTATCTAAAGCAGTATTATTGACCTCCGACACCACAGACTCGTACTGTGAATACGCCAGGGAAAAACTAAGATTATTTAAGCAAACTAAAATAGCGTTTACCGAATTACAATTAGTAGAACTTATCTGTGGGGGCATACATGATATGACGGTTAAAATGGCAGCACACAACAGTCGTGTTAAAACCACCGCCGAATTAATCTCGTTATTTACAACATATGCCAAAGTTCCTAAAAAGCGACCATTAGATCACAAAACTGAATCCTTATCCACTGCTAGTAGTCATAAACGATCTAGAGTAGAAGATAAACGTTGTTTTCTGTGTAATAAACTGGGGCACACTCGTGCTCAGTGTTTTCATAACCCAAATCGTGAAACCCATCAGCCCAAAGCTTCTACTTCATCGTCAACTCATCATCCCGTTCAATGTACATACTGTAAAAAGGTGGGTCATGCTGAAAATGTATGTTTCTTTCAGAAACGAGCTAATAATTCTATAAATAATACAACTGATCGTAAAAATGATGTAAACTGTTTTGCTAAAGTTCATAACCTCAGATTAACAAAAATCGACATTAAAGATGTGACTTTGGACGCTCTTATTGACACTGGTGCTACATGTAGTATCATTAAAGACTCTATAGCCAAACGACTAGACTGTAATCTGGATCCCCATTACACCACACTTAGCGGAATTGGGAATGGTATCTTACATATTTTTGGTAAAATCACTGTACCTGTAAAATTTAATGAAATCTGTATCGAAATAGAGTTTAACGTAGCTAGAGATAGTGAATTCCATTATGATTGCTTGATAGGTTGTGATATTGTGCAATACTCCGATATTTCTGTTATTGTGGATTCCATGGGTTGTAGGGTGACTCGTAGAGTAACTCCATTATTGACTGACGTTGTTAACTATACAGAGACTAGTACTGATGAGTTAGGACTACTGAATAATTTGATTAGTCATTTAGATACTGGCCTTCAGACAAAAATAAAAACAGTCTTTGATAAATTTCCATCTGTATTACCTTCTGAACACAACATTGGGACTGTGAAAACTGGTACATTACATCTACGTCTAAAACGAGACGAAGTTGTAAATTATAGACCTTATAGACTAGCACCTGTTGAGAGAGAAAAAGTCAATGAAATTTGTAAAGATCTTTTAAATAAAAATATAATCCGAGAAAGTGATTCCCCCTATGCTAGCCCTGTTTTACTTGTGAAAAAAAAAGACGGAACTGACCGAATGTGCGTCGATTTTAGAGCTCTTAATAAAATTATAGAAAAGGAAAGATATCCTCTCCCTCTGATTGAGGACCAACTTGATAGATTGGGTAACTCTAAATATTACATTTCCATAGATATGAAAAGTGGATTTCACCAAATTCCCGTTTTTGAAGACTCTATTAAATATACTGCTTTCGTTACTCCAGATAATCATTACGAGTTTATAAAAATGCCATTTGGTATTTGTAATGGTCCATCTGTTTTTCAAAAAGCCATCAGCAAAGCTGTCCAGCACTTAAAATTTCTATTAGTGTATATTGATGATCTGTTGATTCCTTTTAAGACTGAATCGGAAGGTTTACAATACTTAGAACTAACTTTAGATGCTCTTAGTGTAGCTGGATTTACTATAAATTTAAAAAAATGCAAATTTTTTGTAAATGAAATAGATTATTTGGGTCGAAATGTCTCTGAAGAAGGAATAAAACCAAGTCAAAGTAAAGTTATTGCTTTAACCAACTCTCCTACTCCTACATCTATCAGGGAGGTACGACAATTTATGGGATTGGCCAGTTATTTTCGTAGGTTTATACCAGAATTCGCCACAAAGACTGCTAGTATCACCAAATTAACAAAGAAAGACCAAAAATGGGAATGGGGCGAGGAACAAAAGAAAGCCAAAGAATACGTAATAAGACACTTAATATCAAAACCTCTTTTAACTGTATTTGATCCAAAATTACAGACTGAATTACATACAGACGCTAGTTCCATAGGGTACGGAGCTATATTACTGCAAAAACTAAATAATCAAAATAGAGTGGTAGCATATTTTAGCAAACGTACTACCCCTACTGAATCCAAATATTGTTCATACGATTTAGAAACATTAGCCATTTATAATGCCCTTAGACATTTTAGAGTGTATTTATTGGGTATAAATTTTACTATAGTGACAGGCTGCAACTCTATCAAATCTACTATGACAAAAAAGGACTTGTCCCCTCATGTAGCTAGATGGTGGACCTTTATGCAAGACTTTCAGTTCCAAATCTCGTATAAAAAGGGAACATTTGTGCAACATGTTGATTACTTAAGTCGCAACCCAGTAACTGTAAAACCTTCAGTTAATATTATTGAAAACTTAAATTCTGATCCACCATCATGGTTAAAAGTTGCTCAACAAAATGATCATGAAACTCAAGACTTATTAAACAAAGTTAGGATCGGTGACATTGATGTTAACCAGTATGTTATTATTAACGACTTATTACATTACAAAACTGACTTTGACGATATACCAAAATTATTTGTTCCAAAGGGGTACAGGTTGAGTATGCTGCGACTCTATCATGACGAGAATTGTCACGTAGGTTATGATAAAACACTTAATAAACTCAAAGAACATTTTTGGTTTCCTAGCATTGCAGCTTTTACAAAAAAATATATATCTCATTGTTTGATTTGCACATCTCGGAAAGGTCATTCGGGACCTAAACAAGGTTTACTCCACCCTTTAGTAAAAACTATTCCCTTTCATACATTGCATCTCGATTGTACCGGACCATTTCGGCAGTCCGAGGAAGGATATAAGCACATTTTGTTAGTTGTCGATGGTTTTACAAAGTTTTGTATTCTAAAACCACTTAAGAATTTAGGAGGGCAGGAATTAGTATTTGTTTTACGCGAGACAATTACGTTATTTGGCACCCCTTCCCTGATAATTACAGACAGAGGAACAAACTTTTCTTCAAACAATGTACAGTCACTATTTAGAGAATTGCAAATTCGTCATCATATGATATCTACCGGTACTCCTCGCAGTAATGGTCAAGTTGAACGTTATGTAGCGACAGTTATAAACATGCTAACTACAACAATTAAAGAGACTGCAGAATGGCCAAACTCTCTTTGGAATGTACAGCAATCCCTTAATACTACCATTCAAAAAACTACGGGATTTTCGCCAGTTAGACTGTTGATAGGTAGAGAAGGAAACATACCTCCCATACAAGCTCGCTTAGATGACGTGACAAGTGTATCCAGTCAACCCCAAATTAATGTAAATGCTGACCGTGACTTAGCCCGACAAAGACTTGATGAAAGCGCTACTAAATTTAAAGACCGATTTGACAATACTAGACGAAATAATAAAACATATTCTGCTGGAGATACTGTTTACGTTAGCCAAGATCATAGACGTCATGACAAACTTGCCCCTAAATTTAAAGGTCCTTATGAAATAATAGAGGTGCTAGAAAATGATAGATTTAGACTACAGGGTCAAAATAATATTAGGGCTATTACAGTAGCTAAAGAGAAATTACGAGCTTGGCCAGGCGAATGGCTAGAACAAAACATCTCTTTTGAAGAATCTTTGTAAATTTGATCCGTGATAGATTAATATTATAAGATATTTTTATTGTTATTTCTGCTTGAAAAACGAAAGATAGTAATTCAATAGAGATGTATTTATATTGTATACCGATATTTATGTTGATTGTGATATATTTTGTTTTGCGTAAGACATAGACATATTTAATGGTTTTACCGCTGGTCGGCTTTTAACCAGATATTAACCTGAATATCATACTGCGGCGGGTGATAGGGTTGATATGTCATGGTTAGAAGTCACAAAAAAAAAAATGGAAAAAAAAAAAGAGAAATGTACCGCTGGTCGATCTTTGCCCTGATACTTCACTGAAATTCACACTGCAGCGGGTGATAGGTGCTTGTATGCCAAGGCCAAAGATCAAAACTGCTGGTTAACTAAAGGTTAATGCAGCAGGTGCTAAACAAAAAAGAGAATATTATATAAAAAGACATACAGACTAATATAAAAGGTACTTCGAGAGCGAAGTACTGGTCAGTCTGGCCGTGATAGATTATTCAGAATATTTTGCCTAAATACTAAAACAATTATAAAAAAATAGTACGTTTAAATATGTTTATGTCTCATCTGTGTTACAAATCTAATTCGATTTTATTTATAAAGTAGATTTAAGGTTAAATTAAAATAAAAATAAGATTAATTTAGAGCTATTTACATGTTTAAATAAATATAAAATATAAATTATGATTTAACAACATTATTAGCAAAAAGTAGCAGTACGATTATAACCTCTTTTAAAAAACGTGGCCGCCAGACTTGTTTGTTCACTAGTATAAAAGGGCCCCGGTCAGACGAATCGACACACTTCTTAGTCGGCCGTCGAACCGAACGGAGCTCCGTGTTTGTGTTGCCACCTAAAAGCTGAGTATACTTTATATATTATTACTGTTAAATTATTAATATTGGTATTACTGTGAAATTATTAAAATTAGCATTAATTAATTATATTGAACTATTCTTGTTTTAATATTTTATTTTTCAGCCGATGTATTATATACGAATTGATTAATTAAATTATACTATCCAATGAAATATGATTTCTTTTAAATATTTCCCCATAAACATTAACTAATATAAGAGATCGTTATTGGAGATACATTGTTATTAAATAACATTGTATACATTTAAAATATTAATCCATACATAATATTCTAACAGATAGGTATATAATGAATTAATATTAAATATACATATATCTACATATAGATGGAAAATATTATGTAGTTATATGAAATAAGCTATTACGCGCACACCGACACCAAAAAATTTAACAACATGACGTTAGTTCTAGGTGGTATGAAAATTGATAACTATGTTCAAGTTGTGTATTAAGAAGTATAACTTCTAACGCGTGTACATAAGTACACACAAGTTTTTCTTTTTTTTATATTATTTTATTTATTTAATAAATTTGCTTCTTACAAGCGAGGATCTGTTATTGGCTTTATGATGCTTAGTAATACCATTTGTACTTGTTAAAGCTGTTGGTCTTTCTATGAAATAAATAAATAACAAACCATGTTTAGAGGTAACCGTTATCTATCCAGAGTAAAAACTAAAGAGCAAAATAGTTCACTGAATGTTTTCGAGAGGGCGTTAAATACGACAACATGTTGCGCCATCTATGTTACGGTAGTGAAACATCTTAAAAATCAACGCGATAAATAGTTCATGATCAAATTTATAGAGGGCCACAAACTCAATATATTTAATTTTGTTTTTACCGTTAGTACTTAAAACCGAGTTTAATAAAATTATGTTCTGCTGATTTAACCGAGTTTAAATGGTGAATTTGAAGTCATTCTATTTCCACCAGGTACGCTTTGAGAGCGTTTTCGGAAATATATTTAAACACCACATACGACTAACTAGTAAATCTTGTCACAAGTGAGTAAGTAGATACCTACCTAAATCAAATACCGATCCGATTCGTTAATTCTTTTTTAATTTAATGTAATAAAATATACAACATGTAACTTAATTAACGCACATCCTGAAAGTTGTTTGTTCAGAATCGTTTACAGGTACACACAGGTAATTTATTATTCCAAAAGAATTAAAACAACGGAAAATTATTGTCTTAATAGCCTTTAAGTACACGCGCTCTTTTAGATAAGGTGCCGTCACGCGCGGGGGCCAGAAGTATCCCCAAAATTATTTGACATGTACTTTTAATATTTTTGAAAATTACTTAAATTTGAATTCAGAATAGAAGAAAAGACATATTAATATTTATTTGATGTATTTATTATAACTAATAAAGTCAGTCTTTTGACAGTAAATCGTAAGTAAAATAAATAGTTACAAAATCGCCTCCCGTAGATACATATATGATTTTCAAGGCACTTAACTTATCTGTTAAAATCTAAAAAAATAATTAACTTCTAAGTAAATTATTATAATTTTCTTATAAAATTGGAACCAAAAATATGTAATTACAAGAAAAATTGTGTTTTTTATAAGAACACAAAAATTACGTCGTCTTAATATTACTATCTTGCAGTACATTTATCATCTATAATTTGTATCGTGTCTTGAAAATCTTTGCTATCAGAGTCACTAAAATCCTGTAGAATGTGTGCAATGGTGTTTTCTAAGAGCTGGCGACTCATTTTTGCTGATATACAACGTTAACTCTGAAAAAGAACCAAACATAAACAAAAATACATTGAAAATAGTAAATACGTAAAATCACGTGTGGGGTCCACAGGTATACCCAAGTATGTGCTTACCTTATCGGAAACGCGACGTACGTCCACTTTAGTGTATGTATTATGATAACAACATAATATTCTAATTGGGGTGTTGAGGGTGTGCGTTAATTACGTTACATGTTGTATAAAATAAAAATACTACCTACTTATGCCATGTAAAATGTACCTTAAAAAAAATGATGCCATGCCATGTAAAATTGTACTTAAAAATAATTATTATTTCTCTGTTGGCTCAAATCAATCATAGTTCCATTAAGTTCCGCGCGCACACTAAATAATTGTTGCCTACTATTACTGTTAGCACGAAGCGTCAATACAGTGGCAAAATCTAGCTAGGAACATGTTATTTAAAACTATGCTGCATCTACGTCTTCAGAAAATATGAGAAACCTCATTGGATTTTCTATATACATATATTATGGCCTTTGCGTCTGTTACAGACGATAATTTTACATACTAATATTATAAAGAGTTAACGTTTGTGAGTTTGTGACGTTGTAAGGGGTAATCTCTGGATCTACTGAACAATACAAAATTATTTCACCAATAGAAAACTACGTTATTGTGGAGTGTCATAGGCTATGCTAGTTCGGGATAAATAAAAATTTTTATTTATCCCGAACTAGCATAGCCTATGACACGAACTTTTAACCCGAAGTATTACGCGGGACAAACGGGCAGGGACAAAAATATTTATAACGCGGAACGAAGTCCGCGGGCACTGTTAGTAATTTATATAAGTAATAAAATTAATGATGAATTTATTTGAAAATACTAATATTTTTCATAAAGAAGAATTATTTGAGCATCCATGAACAAACTATTATTATGAGTATAAAAACTTCTTAATGTTTGTCTAACTTCTTTGAAGAAATTTTATTGGGAAATGTGTTGAGTTAATCTTCTTGTGTTCGCCACGAGGTTTCTCAATGCTACCTTAAGAAAGCTTACTTCTTCTCTTATTACTTTAATACATTTTATGCGTCATTTTTAAAATGTGGTTGGGTTTCACTGCTCAGAAACTGTGTATTCTTTGCCAAAATCGATATTAGGTCCTTTACTTATAGACTCTTCGAATGGAATCACTTTAAATATGTTCTCGAAATTCGTTCCAAAATATAGAAATAGGTACATTGTTTTGTTTGACTTCTTTAATATTAATAAAGAGATAACATAGTTTTCCTCCACATGAAGACGGCTTGTATTCACTTGGACTTTAAAAAGCTCTTGCAAATAGTCAGAAAATGTTTTTAGTATCACCGGTTTCATATACATAATGTTACGTTCGGGCTTCGAACCAGTATCAGAATAGTTTAGTATCAGTATATACATAATTATATGGTTTTGGTTGCTTTTGTAACTTTGCTAGAATGTTCTAGTTGATACCAAAACAAAAGCAAAAGGACTAACTGATTAACAGGACATACACAAATTTTGTAGTTCACTAATAGGTTCTAGAATAAAGGAAATGGTTCGAATTTCCTGATAAAAAAAAAATATATAGGTGAAAACAAGGACAGAAGTATTGGAAGTTTCTAAAAAGAAAATAGAGACTTTCGGAATGTTTAAAATTGGGAACAATTTAAATGACCGTTCAGTCTCCTATTCTGCTTAAAATGCCTGCATCAACTGATCGTTATTATGGGGAGTTAATTTGTTTCTTTTTTGATGTTTTTTTGTAAGTCGATGTGTTGTGTATAAACTTATCGATGTAGATACTACATGTTGTTCAGTTATAGGCAAATTAAGCACCTTAACTTGTATTGTGTATGCATTAGATTTAAAAAAAATTGAGGACTCGAACTTCATCTTTAACTTATTTCGCTACGGCGCCGCGGCGGTTTCATTATTTTTAAACTGCGTGGTTGGTGTAGCAATAAGCAGCTTGTTGCTAAATTATTCGTTATTACCCACTTTCGGTCCTGTACGTCTTATTCTGTATATTATTTATTATTAATAATAAATAAGACACAGAATAATGAATTAAAATTTAACTGCCCTACAACACCTTACCAAGCTGCGCCACAGCCTATTTCAAATGTTTCATATAAGAGCAACTAAAGCCCCGTCTTAGTATATAGTATCATTATCTGCGCAGTGGCCCGAATAGGAAGTGGGCCATCACTTACTCGTGTCCCTATCTGGGTCCACGTTGTTTCTAAACTTTCTGCGGTAAACGAACTTTTCCGGATGTCGACTCTGAACCCGGACACAATCAATAAACATATAATTGCTTTATAAAAATAAATTATAATATTCCGATTGTCAAAGTTCTTCTGGTGCTGTTAGACGAGCACATAACTGTCTATGCTGGCTTGTTACACGTTACACGCGCGACCCCGCCGCGCGCCGTACGATCGCGGTTTGCATTCGTCAAGCGGGTCAGTGGGTCTGACCGATACATAACTAATATTTAACTATTAAAATATAATTTTTGACGTTTATAAATCAATATAGAGGCGTTGTAGGACAACACGTGTAAACTAAAAATTTTATGCAATAATATTGCGTCCGTGTGTTCAGTGCGTCCGCGCCGCAGCCAACGGCGGAACGCGGCGGCTGCGGCGTTTACTTCTTTTTACCCAAATTTCTTGATTTATAATTTCACAGTGCTTTTCCTTAGTAAACAAAATTTGCTGTTAATCATTGTTTAAAATTGACCACTTTTAATCCGTACACTTTCTAAAGAATTTCGGGATAAATCGTTATCGTAACTCTCTACGCAGCGCTACACAAAGTTAATGTAAGGTGCCAAATTTCAAACACTGGGAAAATTACTACACAGCAGGTAGGGTTCATTTAACCATTCTAGGTGCACCGGACGCAATTGATAATTTTTTTAATATTTATAAGCGAAAAAATGTCCATTACTGCACGATTACTATCAAATTGCAACAATAATAATTAATAGATACTATAAACTATTCCATTTCCTATTTTTCGGGCGCCTAATAATATCTGGTGAGTTGTTATTGAAATTGATGTAACCCGCAAGTCATAGCGAGTGAGTCGCGGAACCGTGGCGGTTTTCCTGCCATTAGAAAAAATGCACATGAACGTGGACCAGATGACACTCCGACCACGGCCTCCACCTCCACCTCCGGCTTGCCCCATCTCAAACTACACCCAACCTTCAAATATACAAAACATTTTTTGTAATAGTTATTTGTTATACAAGAGTGCAAGTTTGAAGGAATCAAAAATTAGAATCCTGAGCATGAGTGAGGAAATCAAAAGAGCACAAGGTGAAAAATCTTTGCACTCGAGTGCAACACGTAACTTTTCATACACGTCAGCAATGAAATGTCTAAATACGAAAAAATATCTTATTATAAATACTTTTATTTCAGTTTAGATATTAATTACTATATTATATTATCAATCTTTAAATTATAACAAATAATACTTAGGTATAATTAAGAAAAAATTAAAGTAAAGTTGCTACAGTTTGAGTGTAATAGAACAGAAATAGTGCGCAACAAATTAAAAAAAAGTATACCAAGGAGGTTCCAAGTCTTAGTTTTTAATAAATTAAAAAAGATGTACGTATGATAAATTCGGCACCATAGAGGTAGAAGTTAATAGGTTTAATGATATTTTGTATTCACAAACTTAGTGCACACGATGTTCTAAATTCAAATTTCGACGAAATCAGATATCATTGATCAATCAATTCAGTGCCTAGGTTACTCATATATAAGTCGGCCATGTTTTGTAATGTTTTTGCATCGTAATGAAATCTGACATTATTGAAATATTTGATAGTTATCTTAAGACCGTTTACCAAACCACGAACAGTTGATGTACTCACTACGAAAGTATAGACTTTGAACTTTATCCGTGTGACCTACTAACTGAAGAGAGTATCCGGTTAAGTCTGCAATGATTAATTCTCTTATTTACTTCAACCTTTGGACCTAATGAACGAAATACAATAAACAATGGTGTAGTTGCTCTTTTAAAACATAATAACATGCATGTCTTCCTCTCTCCTATTTACCAATGACGCTATGCCCGACGGGGTCCATGATTGTTACACATAAGCCCACTTTCTGCTAACCGCCTTCTACCTGCTATAAACTAATTGTTATAAACTATTGAGTATTTTATCTTCGCGTGTTCAAATTCTAAAGAGTTAAATTATCATTATTATTAAAATTTATAAGGTAAATTAGAAATGTCATGAGACGCTGACACCTATATATATATATATATACCTATCGTAATTAATTCTATGTTGGATTCGTTTCTACCACGGTACCTCTTGTAATCGATATGCAGTTCCATTACGATCTCGTACAGGATGGTTTCAGTAAAATTTCTTCTCATGAACATTAAGGTTGCTGTGTGTGATCTCACTTCCATTGCTTAGCCTGAAGATTGAGATATTTAAAACAGGAGTAGTAAGGCTCAGAAGGATCGGCGACGACGTGCGAGTGTGCCCGTATACTAAAAATAATAATCGTAAATCATGATTATTGACCAATTGGTTCCTGTAAGTTCAGATGAATAAAAACATGTGCTTTTTTATTTTAATGTGTCCATAGGCTATATATAGCGACCGCTTACTATTGGATAGGCCGTACGCAAGTTTGCGACGTAGTTTATGAAGAACACGAGAAAACGATTGCTAGGATTAGCACTAAAATAATAATAATTTATTTACGAAAGAACGACATACAATGGATCTCGAACAATATTTTTGTTAGATTTAGTATCTATAGGTAACATAATTACATATAATGTCCGATTCAATAACGAAACTCTCCGCACTAAGCTAGGCCTGGTCTGCAGGGTTTCATTTCACTGTTATTCATTTTATATATAACTATTATATAATATATACTAAGGATACTTAAACAATGACAATAAATTACAAAACAAAGTATGTACACTAATGAAATAAAAATAAATAGTTTAAACTTTGTACCAGAGAGTAACAGCAGTATAAGAAAATTAGCTAAGTTATTATTTTCAGTAGGGCTTGGGCATCATCGTAAGTCCATGTAATTAGTTCCTTACTTAAAACAGGAAGACGGAAAGTGACTATTCTATTAAAGTGGAATATTAAGATGTATCATTAACTGCAAAAAAAGAACGGACTAATGAAATTATGCCGGATGGGCAGACAATCTAGCTGTGGTCTCAAAAGATATCTGGACATCAGAATTTAAGAATATTAGAGTCAGACTACCTTTTTTTTACCTTGAGTTGAGGAACTTTTAATTGTTTGTAGTCAGAAGATTTTTGTAAGTTTCCAACTTCTTACTTTCTTGGTTACTTTAAATTAATTTCTGGTTATTCCTGTCTTCTACAAAAATATTTTTTCCATAAAACCAAAACTGTTGGACATAGCTTAAAAACACATTGATTACCAAAAGTTGAGGAAGGAAACTAAAGAAGGAGGTGTCAGGCAGAAGAAGGATGATGTAAAATTATCTCATTTACTTACTTCCCTGTCAATCAAAAAGATTACTTGGTTATATGATTCTATTATCGTGAAATTTTATAGCGTTCCTAATATAATTCTAATTCTGAATTTATTCCTCAGATCTAAGAAGTGAAATGATTAGTGTATTACGAGCTAATAATGGGTCTGACGGACCAATTAACTAATAGTAGTATCAACTAATGGCGTTTTAAATACTTTGTAAAAGTAGCCCTTAACCACGTGTATGTGTATATCCGGGGCAACGGTCCCATTTTTTTTTTCACGAACATTATAATAGTCATAAAAACTAATAGATTAGCTATTATTTCATTAATAATTCGCGAACCCGGATCTCTTTGCATTTTAACATTGAATTTATATAAAACCAACAATTAGAACGGTAATTTTAAACCTATGTTTATGAAAATTACGGTTTTAAACTAATAAAGAACTCATGGTGAATTTTAAGTTTTCTTTTTATTAACCGTTAAACGGGTCTTTACGAAGCAACATGAAGCAGGGAAGCTGCTTGTCTGCCAGCACCGCTTTTTATAATTCCTTCTTAGTTATAAATGCGCTGCTGACAGACAATGTAATTCAAAAAGAACGAAAACCTTTTTATTGTGGTTATTGAAACGGCAAATATCACACACTGAAAGTTTTTAGTAATCAAAACCTGTGGCCTGGACGTCATATGAGCTAAATGCTCGAAGCATATGAGTCCCAAGAATCATGTGTTGCCGATTTCGCTATGCTACTTACCCGGAGCCAACATGGACTGTATTCGTTAATTATTCTGGCTAAACAGGGATTTATTTAATTATTCCTGAGTAGGTAAATCTTGTCTTGTTATATCTGAACTAATATTATAAAGAGTTAACGTTTGTGAGTTTGTGACGTTGTAAGGGGTAATCTCTGGATCTACTGAACCGATTTTCAAAATTATTTCACCAATAGAAAGCTACGTTATTGTGGAGTGTCATAGGATACGATTCATCATCATAATTTTTATTTATCGCGAACTTTTAACCCGAAGTATTACGCGGGACAAACGGGCAGGGTCAAAAATATTTATAACGGGGAATGAAGTCCCCGGGCACTACTAGTAAATCTATAATATTCATTAATACCTGAAAGTTACTCTGTACAGTGATCTTAAAGCTTAAAAATATTATGCTGTAGCATTCGTGTTGCTTGTGGAAATATATTCGGCATTCAATCTTCTTGATAATATCTATGTGATTTTATCGTTGAAAAAAGTGAAAAGGATAGGCCCAGGCCATTACAATGCAAAAATCTATATATATAAAAATCAATGCCACTTTTCTTTGTAATGTTATAACTCAAAAACGCCTTTTCAGATTTGGCTAATTTTGGCCTTGAATTATTCGTGGAAGTCCAGGGAAGGTTTGGACGTAGAGTAAATTAAAAAAAAGTATTTAATAAGTGTAAAATCAACATCTTTTAGCAATTTAAAATATTTTTTTGTTTGAATAAATGAACTTAATAATCATTTTTTTTATTACTATGCCTTATACGTAGCTAGTATATTATGAGTATTAGTGTATTATCGGAGTTGTGTGCAAACTCTGGTTTATGTTATAACTTGTATAAGTTATATATAACTTGTATATATAACTTGTATAAGTTATAACATAAACTAGAGTTCGCACTTGTTCGAAATTCAACCATTAGGTTCTATTGTCAAACTATAGACATTAAATACAGCTAATATTAATCTGTTTTCAGTTTTGACACTCAGTTTGTCATACTTCTCAGTAAGTCGTCAGTGTGTCAAAAGCATGGTAGTGTATGTAATGTTTTTTTTTATTAAAATAAACTATTTACTTCTTGTGCCTATTATATAAAAATAATAGCTTTTACCTTTTTTTACCTTAACTACTTCAAATGTCATAAACCTTCGTTCTCTTCAGTATTAAATTTTAATAACAATGCAAAAATCTATATATATAAAAATCAATGCCACTTTTCTTTGTAATGTTATAACTCAACAACGCCTTTTCAGATTTGGCTAATTTTGGCCTTGAATTATTCGTGGAAGTCCAGGGAAGGTTTGGACGTAGAGTAAATTAAAAAAAAGTATTTAATAAGTGTAAAATCAACATCTTTTAGCAATTTAAAATATTTTTTTGTTTGAATAAATGAACTTAATAATCATTTTTTTTATTACTATGCCTTATACGTAGCTAGTATATTATGAGTATTAGTGTATTATCGGAGTTGTGTGCAAACTCTGGTTTATGTTATAACTTGTATAAGTTATATATAACTTGTATATATAACTTGTATAAGTTATAACATAAACTAGAGTTCGCACTTGTTCGAAATTCAACCATTAGGTTCTATTGTCAAACTATAGACATTAAATACAGCTAATATTAATCTGTTTTCAGTTTTGACACTCAGTTTGTCATACTTCTCAGTAAGTCGTCAGTGTGTCAAAAGCATGGTAGTGTATGTAATGTTTTTTTTTATTAAAATAAACTATTTACTTCTTGTGCCTATTATATAAAAATAATAGCTTTTACCTTTTTTTACCTTAACTACTTCAAATGTCATAAACCTTCGTTCTCTTCAGTATTAAATTTTTTTTTTTTTTGTTTATGCCTCTCTTATTTTGGAACTTACATGGGGGGGGGGGGGGGGGGCACATTTTACCACTTTGGAAGTGTCTCTCGCAAACTATTCAGTTTAGAAAAAAATGATATTAGGAACCTCAATATCATTTTTGAAGACCTATCCATAGCTACTCCACATGAATGGGTTTGATGAAAAATAAAATATTGAGTTTTAAGTATGGGGAACCCCATAAATTTATTATTGTTTTCTATTTTTGTGTGAAAACCTTAACGCGGGTTACTGAATACATCTACTCACCAAGTTTCAACAGTATAGTCCTTATATTTTCGGAAAAAAGCAGCTGTGACATACCGACGGACAGACAGACAGACATGACAAATCTATAAGGGTTCCGTTTTTTTTACGGAACCCTAAAAAGGGTAGAAAAAGGATACAAAAAGTTTATGTTTTGCAGTTTTGTAGGCATACTAAGCAAAGTTTTATCCACTATATGTGTTCCCAAAAGGGTAGCAGGAGACAACGGATTTCAATTTGTCACGATTCTTGCACACCTTTTTGCCTCGTTTACTCTCATTATATTCTTCATACGTGCTTGCCAGTTTACGCTATTTCTGACTTGGCCTTTTTGAGAACATCTCCTATTTGATCAGAGAGTGTTCTACGAGGTTCCCTTCTGGTTTTACCATGTGTGTTTGTGTTTTGTATATTTGTACAGCTGTCTGTTGTTGCTCCATAAGAAGAATGCGGTCTACTTATGGATAATCCGGCATGGTGTTTGTTAATCTGATAGTGATAAAATGTATCCGTAATCTATGGAAATTCCAATGCGTTGGAATAACTATAGATATTGCTTAAATTAAATGGACTGTTCCTAAAAAATTGCTCTAAAGAAAGAAGTAAATAACTGACTTGATCATATCCTTCCTGAACAGCTGAACAGCTTCATAGGACATGAGGTTACCGAGACTTCTTATTGATTCAGTGAGGGACCAATCGCTTTTATATATTGAGATGATAGGTATATAGGAATAAAGCTTTCAATATTCAATTTGTTATAATAATACTAATGTCCTCCTAGCCGAATTTCGGCCATGGCACGGCCAGTCTCAACAGAGATTAGCCATCTGCGTGGGACATATTATAGTGCACAAGTGTGTGCGCAAACACAGGAGCACTTTCTATTCTATCACTCTCATGATCCGATGGGACGCCTACCTACACCCGCTAGCGACCCGGTGCGAGGTCACAGCACGTGCTAGGGAGATGCCTGTTGACTGTGCCCTGGAATATACCCGTGTTATTACATGTTATATGTACTTTTATATCAACAGGTGCGAACTATGTGATATGCGGTATGGCCTTCTGGTTGGTCGTGACTTCGCAAATATAAAAAGTTGGAATTATCAGGCATCGAATTCAGAATACTTTTTTAATACACTGTTTGGGCAGATGTTCTCACCGGTCCGTAAATGATCGACGAGGTTAAGCAATTGGGATCGCGGTCTGTCCATAGATGGGTGACTAACAAAGTGGTTTAATTTTTGAGCGTCTCTGTGTTTCGGTGGGCACGTTAAGCTATCAGTTCTGGTTGTACCCATTAGGCAACAGTCGTTAAGCCATGTCAGGGGGGTACTGGGCGGCTCGAAGAACTCTGACATCAGGGTCACATATGATAAGTAAGTTAATTTTTTTTGGATACAACTATGTCAGTAACAAGTATGTGACCTATCTGATGGTAAGCGGTCACCGTCGCTTGCAAAACTAGGGGCATTTGCGTGTTGGCGACCCTTAAGAAACCTTGCCACTCCTTTTTAAAGAGAATCTAATTTAATAATAATTTAGATCACTCACTGGCAAAATTTTAAGTTGGTAAAAGAATGTTTTTTGTTAACTTATTCACTGTAACTTAATGAGAGGCTGACGGCAAAACATATTACCACCCCCTCTCTAACTGTGGGGGGCGTAGTCGTTCTGAGGAAATATCTAACAGAGAACGAACAGTAGCGTATCTCTGTATACTGTTGCCAGCCCGTATAACAAGGGTGGCGATTATGGCATATCCCTCCAAACGATGGACACAACCACATTGTGGTGAACGTTTGGGGAGCTTCGGTTCAGTAATGGACATCATTTTACTAGGCTGCCTAAACAGATATTTTACTCTGAGCTTAGCTCAGGTAAACACAGACCGGGCGGACAGTACCTGCGTTATAAGGATGTCCTGAAGCGCCACCTGAATCATCATATCAGCCGAAAGACGTCCACTACTGGACAAAGGCCTCCCACAAGGATCTCCACAATAGCCGGTCCTGCACTGCCCGCATTCAGCGGCTTCCCGCGACCCGCACAAGATTGTCGGTCCACCGTGTAGGAGGCCTACCCAAGCTGCGTCTTCCGGTTCGTGGTCGCCACTCGAGAACCTTTCTGCCCCATCGGCCGTCAGTTCTACGAGCTATGTGCCCTGCCCACTGCCACTTCAGTTTGGCAATTCTTTGGGCTATGGCGGCTACTTTGGTTCATCTGCGGATCTCAGCATTTCTGATTCGATCTCGCTGGGAAACTCCAAGCATAGCCCTTTCCAGCCATCTGAATGCTACCACCATATCCAGTAACTTGTGGGAGAGGCTCGCTACTCAGAGGAGAGAATGGCGAGCTACTGTTAAATCAAGCTTAGAAAACTTTGAACATGCGCGTCTCGAAGCTCTTGATGCCAAACGCCCGTTCCGGAAAACCCAGCCTAAGCCCTCCTGCAATTACACGTACGATTCAAGTGGGTCTCTTTACTGTGCTTCCTGCAACAGGACTTTCTAAACCAAGTTTAGCTCAGGCTAGTCATGCTCGCGCCCATGCAAGGGCCCACGCCAACACAATCGAAGGCTGTCGCCGTTGACGGATACGTCTGGGAGAACATCATCATTATGATGATTCACTGTTCCTTAATTGGCAAAGCATTAGGGGCTTAACCGAGACAATGCTGTTAAAAATCTTCCATTATCTGGTGGTTTCAATTTATTATTCTAAGAAACCGGTCACAGTCTGCTTGGAATATAATTTAATGGACAAAAAGCCAAGAAAGCCAGACGATGACTACAAATAGAAAAAGTATTGCACAATATTGGAACGGTTCAATATTAAAATTATAGTTTTATAGCATTATTCGCAATGCAGAGCGTACGTCTACCCCGGATTTGTGGTGGGCTGGTTCGCAACCCGCCATATGATTACAGTTATGATGATTGACTGCACGTGTGGCGCAGTGGCTTAGATAGTCACCTCGCCGCTTCGTGTCGCGGGTTCGAGTCCCATGCCGGACAACTATTTGTGTGACCCGTAAATAGTTGTTATGAGTCTGGTTGTAATTTGTGTCCGTCTATTATATGTTTGTAAAGTACCCCGCGACATAGGGATTAAATTCCCTAATGTGGGCGTTGTATTTATTAAAAAGAAAAAAAAAAAGAGTTATGATTTCACATTTTAGGTTAAATATTTGTCATGAAATATATCTAAGGTACCATTATACGGCGCAGCTTTTTACAGGACACGGAAATTTTAAAATGTGGCTGTGTGGCAACGGCGACCAATATCAGAATATTATCACCCCATCTCATCCCTTGGGGGGCGTAGAAGTCGACCTGAGGGAATCTCTACCAGAAGACGGGCAGCAGCTTCTTTCTGAGTACCATGACCATTATACCGCGATTGCCAAGCTTGCCAAATGTGGTATAAGATGATTCTCGGGGAAGGTTTTATTCAGCGGTGAGCTTTTTTTCTGCTGTTATGATGACATTTTGCCGATGATTGAAAATACACACGTAATTGTTAAAAATTTTATCCCTCTCCCGGAGTGTCACTGTTTTTTTAAGGATAAAATTTCTTTAATTCATGTTTAAAACTACATTTTTAAGCATGCGATGAGAATTGAATCTTTCTCGTACTGGAAAATTACCAAGTCAAATCTGTAAACCGAAAAGCCATTGGCCGTATCCGCCCACGGCACGTGTAATTGGTTTTTGTTGAAAAATCGCTTCACAAAGCCTAGGTGTCGCTGCGCGGGCGGCGCCTTGTCTTCACCGATACTAAATCGATTTTACAGTAAAGTACAGGATTTCCCGGGGTCGATGAGCCGGACATTTTGTTATAATTTTTATATACCAATTTAAAATCGTTAAATGTCTATTAGGAATAGTATTCATTATGTATAATGGGTATGAAATTATCTTGTCTGTGTGTTGTTAATATTTGAAATTCGTATTTAAAAATTTAACTCAATTTATTGTTTGATTTATGAATCTAAATGAATGAAGGTTCGGATCGTTAGTGGGTACAGTTCAGACGAACGTGCCTTCGATACGAACTTATCCGATTACCTTAATATTGTAAGGTTTATGTAAATATGTATTGAGATTTAACTACATATTACGTGTTAGGATACAATTCCTCAGAGGTCATTGTGTGGTTAATAAAGCATCTACTACACGGTTGCAAACCAACGTGTCTGTTGGTACCACCCTGGTTGAGACCACCAGTGGTTGCCATCCATCTAGACTGCAGTTGTGCAGTCTAGATGGATTTTGCAACCGTGTAGAAGATGCTGCAAGTTGTCCCAATTAAAAAACTTGGTCCAGGGAACACTTCAACCTATTCTAATATGATATTAGGCTTTGCTTGGTATTGCTTTTATTGGTTCCGATAGTGGCGATGGCTTTAGAAAAGGGAAATAACACATAAGGGAAGGTTAGTTGGTCTCCTTTGTTTTATGTGACTGCACGATTGGCGCTATGGTTACGATAGCCGCCTTGCGGGTTCGGTCTTCTCACAGGTCAAGTATTTGTCTGGTTTATATATTTGTAAACTTTTTCACGACACAGGAATTTCTCAGCGTGGGTGTTGTTATGTAAGCATCATACTTTAAAGCTTTTAAAAGAATAACTAAGTTTGTATTAAGTTGTATGGGTATTTTCTTATTTGTGCCTGTTTTATTGGGCATTTCTCCATAATGCCCTTGCAAAATGGAAGAAACATCTTTTTATTTTCGCTGAGGGAGAAACTTCTGAGATAGCATGCATTGCACTCGCCTCAAAATTGGTAGTAAACGTATCTGGATTGAAATCGGGATTGATTGACTCGTTAGAAGTTAAAGCATGATCTTGTATGTATGTTTTTTTTTATCTGAACTGGAACTTCCGATGTTAACATGTACTGGATATAATTGTGTAAAGGAGGGTGAAGCACTTTTGAATGTTTCATCCCCAAACACATGCTTGGCACTTTTCAAAAGTCTTCTTGCATCGAGGCTCAGGGTATACAAGTAATCAACATCCATTTTGGGAATAATTTGCTAAGAGGAAACTTTCAAACTTCTGTCAAACTAAAAAATCTGCAACATAGAGAAATCTTGTTTTTTGACATGATTTATTAGTGTGCTTGTATAAACGTTTTTATGCTATCGTTCTTTTGGATTTTGGTTATATAAATGTATCCGGCATCATTTAGCTTTTTAATGACATCCGAGTACGAGGTAGGTATTAATTTTCTACCTTATCTAAAGTAACGTGTAATATTTTTTTATTGTATTTTCTGCAACATCAAGTTGACACTCACCAGTGTCAACCTCTTTTATAATATAATTAAAAAAGAGGGGGCTCACCAGCCCCTCTTTTATAATTAAGGAATGGCTGGTAATCAAATTGGCATTACATACTTTTCTTTTAACGCATTGCCATACAATATGCCCATTGGGTTTCAAATGCCTTATTGTGTACAGATTTCCATTACTAAGCATTAAATCAATTAAAGATTAATCAATTTAAGAGTTGATAATTACATAAATATTATTATGCGACGTCTCGTCATCCGACATTCTAGAAAAAGACGTACCTATGTGAGTTGTGCGTACTGATAGATCAGTACACTATTTCTGATCAGAAATGTCTGATCAAAATTATTATTACTACTACTATTGAGTAGTAGTAATAATAATTTTAGTACATCAGATAATTAATAAAATTCTTGCCTTGTAACTTCGGGAATATTACTAACAAAAAAATAAAAAGTATAGATACAAGTTAAAATAATACTTTCGAAGATCATAAACACTCAACTTGCGGTCTATTAAACGGGATACCGTGTTTTACATTATTTATTCATATATATTTATATTTATTTCAGGCAGTGAACCCATATAAAAATTATCTAAAATTCATAATTAATATTCGTATTATATTGTAAACAATATAATACGAAAACAAATACAGATAATACATTAGGTCGCAGGAGTATCAATTCCCATATGCTAAGACTTCCTACCACCCTCAAAAATGCATTGAATAAAATATCAGTCTCAAATCAAATCAAATCATTTATTATTCATTTCATTTTGGGTATTACATGGTCGAATGGTTAATATAAAATGAATCACCAAAATCTGCCTGTGTGTGAATCATTTGGTATACTTAATCCAAAATTGACACGAAAATTTGTACAATCAAAAGAAACATGTCAATCTGTCAATAAGTGGTAAACTAAAAAGATTAAAATTCCCTATAGGCATAGCTGGGCACCGTTAATCAAATAGTTAACTTCGCTAATCGTTAATCCGCTACAAAAAATGTTAGCTTAGTTAAAAGTTAAAGCGTTACATTTCGGAAGAATTAACGGAAGTTGACGTTAATCCGTTAGTATGTGTAAAATTGCATTTTTATATCTTTGCATAAGTGAAATTATAAAACCTGTTGGTTTAGGTTCTGGAAGTTAACAGGATAGGAACAAAATAAAATACTTGTATAATTCAAATATGTAATGTAATTAGCGGTGGGCGATTATGAGATATACTAATGAAATCATTCGATTATTAAAATGTCTCGAAATATCTCGATTATAAAAATTAGTAGTTACTAATTTAGTAGATTTTGTGTCGAGAGTCGAGACGAGCGAAACTCGATGTTGGTCGGGTCAACTCGGGTTGCGTCGGCGTTGCCGCGTCGGTCGAGCGAGTACACTGGTGTGACAGACAGTAGCAACAACGTAGCTAGGGTATAGCACTATGCACAACGCTGCTTGCACTCGCTCGAATATTGGCACAGCAGAGTAGCTACTACGCTTACGCGCGTAATGAATAACGTTACAATCGTACCAAAACGGTATAGTAGTTTAGGCGTGAATGAGTAGCAGTTCATTTATAATATTAGTATGGATAATTAATCAACATTCAACAAAGTCATTTTTGTTTTTAGGAACGTTTAGAATAAAACAAAAAGATATAACTTCTCGTCAAAACAAAATACAACAAAAACGGTTACTTTTGTACTTCTATTTTAAATAAACTAATAGTAAAATTTTAATATACCTACACAATCGCACAGTTTCAGCCCTTTAGGAGTAATCATATTCTTAAAACATTATATGTATAAAATACTCTCGAGTACTAAAAATACTCTCTATTGTTCTCTGTATATTGCAACAGGATTAGTAATACTAATTAGTAACGTCATTCGATTATGAAAATTAGTTGTTTACTAATTTCATAATCGATTATCAATATTAGTAATACAAAATAATTCGATTATAGAAATCATTCATAATCGCCCACCACTAAATGTAATCATCGGGCATACGGTACATATTCCCCTTCATGAGCAAAAGTCTCCACAAACAACAGAAGGGAATATATGGAAAAGTTGAGCACCCAGTCATCTGAACCGATGCTGCCAGAACGACTAAAAGCTGATACTTTGGCAAAGCATGTGCGAGAAACTATCACAAATAATTATAATTTCTTGTGATAATTTTTTAGTTGATTAGTTAATAAGAAATAATTTAATTACTTTTCGAGAAAAAATATATTATGTTGAGATTTAAAGCTGTTAGGTTGTTTGTAATTATATTTTGTAATATAAGTTTGCTATTAATGTAATTGTAATTTAAGTTTGCTGTAGGAAGACTGCTAATTTTTTTGTTTTGGTCTAGCGGTTTTTTTTATTTAACTTAAAATGTTTCAAATATATAAATAAATTAACTGATAAAGTTTTTTATAATTAGTTCAATACCCACACATCAAACTATCAGGTTAATAAATACAATAAAAAGAATTTAATAAAAAAAATACTAATGTATTATGCGCCTCAAAAGCGTATTGTTATCTTTAATGGCAGTTTAAATAAGGTTATCTTTCTAGGGTTAACGATTAACGGACTTCTGCATATTAACGGAAGTTAACGTATCCGTTAACATTTTTCAAAGTTAACCTAAAAGTTAATCCGTTAACCAAAATGTTAACTTCGTTAATTAACGATTAACGGATTAACGAGTTAATGCCTAGCTATGCCTATAGGTAATAACTTAGTAATGTCGTCAAATAAAATTATAATAATTATACAGTATATAAGAAAAATAAATGAGAATTCTGACAGTCAATTTAACATAATAGATACTATACGAAAACTAAAAAAAGCGTATCCCGTTTTGCTAATATAATTAGATAATGTATACAGTATACTATTTACCCTTGTAAACAGGGACCGGACAACCCCGCTTCTGAGTTAAGCCGTTTGATAGGGTAACCCGTTTAAGGGTAACTCGTATCGCAGTGTTACCCTTTGATTGACTTACAGCCTCGATACCCAGTGAAAGGGTTAACACCTTTTTTATGGTAACCACGGGAAGGTGTTAACCCTTTCAATGACTTAAGCCCTTGAATAGCTTACCTTCTTGAAAAGGTTTTATTCGTGTTACCCTGAATTACCCAATCAACTTAGCAGCGCGTAGATGGGAGTAGGTATACTCGCACCCGTGCGGTGCCTCATTGCCTAACTACTTTTAGGTAGGTACAACAAATTTGACGAACGCACGACTTTTTATATTTTAAATTTGAAAGTTTAGTGACAACACAGTGTTATTTAAGGAACTGACTTTTTTAATCTTAATATTGTGATAATCTGTATGATGTGATTATATTTTGTTAAATAAATATAATAATATTTTGCTGTGTGGTGACGGCATAGAATATCATCAACTCGTTTCATCCCGTAGGGGGCGTAGAAATCGACCGAGAGCATACCTACCAGAGAACCAGCAGCAGCGCAGCGTTTATCTATGAACTATGACTATCAAAATTTCTTTCGCCAACCCGTCTGCCAAGCTATGGCATAGCTCCCATTCTTTGGGGAGGCTTTTGTCCAGCAGTGGACGTACTTTGGCTGAGATGAGGACAATGAAATAATTGACGGGCCTGTTGGCGTGGTTGGCAAATGCTTGCTTTTCACACCGGAGGTCGTGGGTTCGATTCCCACCTAGGACAGATATTGGTGTGCATGAACATGTCTGTTTGTCCCGAGTCTGGGTGTAATTATCTATATAGAACTGAAGCTAATTTATTTTTTCGTCGTACCCATACATGTGGAGTACCTATGGATAGGTCTTCAAAAATTATATTGAGGTTTCTAATATCATTTTTTTTCTAAACGGAATAGTTTGAGCAAGAGACACTTCCGAAGTGGTAAAATGAGTGCCCCCCCCCCCCCCCACCTGTAACTTCTAAAATAGGAGAATGATAAAACTGAAAAAAATAAATGATGTACACCATGCAAACTTCCACAGAAAATTGGTTTAACCGAAATCTAGTAGGTAAGTAGTTTTTTTTGAAGGACGTCATAAAACTTAAAGCGCAATTTACCTTTCATTTAATCAACTGAAATACTTGCTGCTATGGAACCCTTCATGGGCGAGTCCGACTCGCACTTGGCTGGCTTTTTTTAAATATTGAGTGGTTATAATGTTTCTTAAAAAAAAGAAGTTTACCGCCGCTCTTGCAAGTAAATTGCAAGCTATTAGCTTTGACAGCGTGTTCATTTCTGATTGCATCGAAACCTGGATTTACTTTGATCTTTCCAAAGGTTCCCAATTGACTACAGTTATGTCGAGGTGTTAAAGTATTTGTATGAGAACACGCCACCTATACGATTGCAGCGAGGCGTGAGACAGGGAGATATAACATCTCCATCTCCGGAACTATTCATCGCTGCATTGGAAGATGTCTTTAAGCTTCTGGGCTGAAAGGTCTATCAATGTCTATGGCGAATACATCCCTCACCTTCGTGATCATGTTTCAGCCTCCATTGAAAGACCTCGGTACAATGCTCGAAGACCTCAGCGGGGTCTCTCTACTAGTAGGTCTGAAAATGAACATGGATAAGACGAATATGATGTCGAACATTCAGGTTGTACCCATTCAAGTTAAGGTAAGAGACTCTGCACTCGAGGTTGTGGAAGGCTATATACCTAGGACAGACCACCCCACTGGGGTAGAACGGGAGGGCGCCAAAACAGACATTCATTGAGTACCGACGGGATCTCTACCAGCACGTATTATTTCACTGGCGCGCACGGCTAGAGTTACGCCTAAACGCGTGCCAGCGTGCCGTCGGTGCCATCCTACCTCACCTCAAGGCCTGGGTGGGAAGGAGGAGTGGTTGTGTAGGTGACGCAACCACTCTTACTACCCTCCCAGACCTCCGATTGACTCAGATACTCACCGGACACGGGTGTTTCGTTGAGTATCTGAACCAGATCGGCCGAGAAGCGACAACACATTGTTACCACTGCGGATGGGATTTGTCCCTGCCGGCAATCGTAGGGGCAATGCTGGTGGGTGACTCTTCTTATGCCATTTAGAAGAGTCACCCACCAGCATTGCCCCTACGATTGCCGGCAGCCGTGGTCGCCTTTATGAGGCAGTCATGCTGCAAAAGGAGGCCGTCAAGCGAGAACGGGAGAGAGCTGATGCTGATCGCAGACCAGTTACCAGCTCCAAGAAGACAGCAATCTGTTTATGGCGCAGTCGCTGTGCCGGACTGGCAGGAGTCGGCAAATAGGTAGGACAATCCAGAGCCCTCTCAGGGTATGTGTGGGATCATCATACCATCTGGAACTTTTCGCATAAGGGGTGGAACGGAGCAACATACCCGCGTTACCGGGGCTCCCCCCATCAGGCGCCAAGAGAAGCCCACGGCAGGTAGGTTTAATCGGTGCGAGTCTAACGCATCCATCCGTAAACACTTTTTGCGGGTGGCATACGTAGGCATTCGCCCTGCCTTATCAAAAAAAAGATAAGAGGTCCACTTCGAGTAGGAGATCAATTGTAGAATCTAACTTGGCTGGGCAGCGTTCGGAAAGCTAAGCATCTGGTCCCAAATACCAAACATAAGTGTTCGATTAGTATGCGTTGCCCCTGATGAATTAGGGAACCAAGACGTAACCGCTCACTACGGGGCTTATAAGACGACTCAGGGTCACCCAAAGAGCAATGGGGAGCACCATGTTCAGAGTTTCCCTCCGAGATCAAATCACAAATTTCAAGATCCAACCAAGAGAGGCAAATCAAAATAACTGACATAGCTTGAATAATTGCAGCTCGTAGATTCTAAGGCCGCTGCGGCAGAAAGTTTCTCAATTGGCAACCATGACCCGGAAAACGCAGCGTGGGCCCCCCAATAAGATGGACCGATGATCTTGCGAGGGTAGATGACAGCCGCTGGATGCGGGCAACGCAGGATCTGCAGTTGTGGAGTATTTTTGGGAAGCAATGGATGTCTAACAATGGACTTTGCCCAGCAGTACTTTCGGCTGATATGATGATAATGGTGATGGTGATGATGCATCTATTCAATAACGGTATACGCCACCACGTCTCCGCGGTTTAACTTTAACAGAATGAAAATTAAAGTCTTTGTTATAATATAATTATGACCGCCTAGCCGAATTTCGGCCCCCAGCGGCCAGTCTCGATGAAGACTGGCCATGTGAGCGGTACATACCACAAGTGTGTGTGCAAACGCAGGGGCACTATCTATTCCATCACTCTCATTATCCGATGGCACGACTAGCGACACGACCGGAAGGTCAGTTACGTTTACGTGCTCTCCGAGGCATGAGGCTATAATACCGCCAACTCCCAGACTTCGGGCTGACATAACAAATTTTTCTTTTTACACAAAAATCTCATAGACACTTTTGGCCCAACCCGGGATTTGAACCCAGGACCTCGTTATCTACGTTTGAACAAGCTACCACTAGACCAACGAAGTGTAACACTTACTTTAAAAAAAGAACTGCTAAATTGCTTTTACTTAAGTCCGTAGTACCTACCGCGTTCCAAATTAAAAGAAATGATGACAATAAACAAGACACGAAAAATTTAATATTACAGTGTTTAGCGACAAGCAAAATTGAACTTTAAAATCATACATACAAAATTATTACGACTAGATGTCACGTGCGGTGATGGTTATGCAATTATCAAACCAATTTCGATGCGACAGAGTGCATATTACAATGTCTTGGTTGGAATGGCTTACCCTGTTACAGTGTTACAGGGTATTGAAAGGGTAACCCGTTCGGAAGCGGATCATTACACCCGTTCGAAGGTGTAACTCGTATCATAGGGTTTATTTTTAAGCGCTTAAAAATACCCGTTCAAAAACCCCTTCAACGAGTATCCGGACGGTCCCTGCTGTAAATCCTGTTGTGCGTAAATTATAATCCTCAACAGGTGCAGAATTACCTGTATTAACAATTAAATCAGTGCTTGTGTTATTTTTGTTTCTATTCATTTTGGGTTTGACAAAATAACTACAGTTCACTTATTTTTTATTGATTATATTATGGTATGGATTATACAGCTTTATTGGGTAAGTCTACCTATATCCTTTATGGGGTTATAGTTTTCATAATTTCTAATAAACTTATTTGAGTATAAAAATCATTAAATAAATAAAATTATTATTAATAAAATTACCATAAATAAAAATTTTAAACACATCTGCAGCATAAGTCTCATACACTTTTTTCTATATTATATATGAAATAAAAAATAAATTTGTTATTATTTTTTACTTTTAATATTATTCTGTCACCCAGTTAGTTTAAATACCTGCAATTTATTTATGAATATAGTTATCAAAGTATCCACCATATAAAAACAGAAAAACAAATAGATTAGGCCAATTTTGGTAAAAACCACTTTAAAGTCAAATAACTTGAAGACGGTTAAGTTTGGGATACGGTAGTTTATGGTCAAATTATTCAGAAATAATGAAATCCATACCCCCAAAAATCTAGGTCAACTTACCCAGAAACCCTATATAAAACGAATGAGATTCTCACGACTGTAACGTTTTATTTCTAACTATTTATTATGTCGGATTAATTTACACAGTAATTTTTACTTATTAATTATATTTATAGGTCAAGATATCAGACCGAAGACTTCCACCGCTGGATAAAGGGCTCCGCCTTAGATCTCCACAGCGGTTTCCAGCGATCCAGAACATCGGTCCATCATGTAGGTGGCCTGCCCACGCGGCGTCTTCCGGTTCGTGGTCGCAACTCGAGAATCTTTCTGCCCCAACAGCCGTCGGTTCTACGACCTATGTGCCCCGCCCACTGCCACTTCAGCTTTGCAATTCTTCGGGATTTTTAATATTAACTAACGACTACTTAACTAAGTTCTTTTTATGCTTTAAGTATTATGATTTTCTCGATAATAAATGGTGTTTTTATGATCAATTACACAAACAAATATGCGTTTGGGGCGTGGACTGCAGTCTCAATAAATTGGTAAGGCTCAAGCCAAACTTAATTGTTCCTTTGAAAAATTTACTAAAGGACTCAAGTTATCACTTTGGAACAATAAAAAAGCATGGATAATTTTCAATAAAATCACCGTATCCATTAAATCACACAAACGTATAAGAAGAATATTTCTAGAATTAATTCATCTTGAATCTTGTAACGAACCTATATATTTAAACTATTTGACCTTTAATTTCTGTATTTTGGTTTAAAGAAAAAACTGCACTTTTGACTTTTTATTTTATTCCATAATGGAAAATAAACCATTATTGAATATAATATTAAAGTGATGATTACATAATTTTCTCTTTTCTTTTCTTTAATAAAAATACCCACGCTGGGGAATTCCTGTATCGTGAGAAAGTTTACAAATAAATAAATAAGACATAATTGACCTGTGAGAAAATCGAACCCGCAAGGCGATTATCGTAACCATAGCACCAATCGTGCAGTCATATAAAACGAACGAGACCAAATAACCTTCCCTTATGCGTTATTTCCCTATCTAAAACCAGTAACTTGTAAAAGGTAGAAGTGGTCCCTGGTCCAAGTTTTGTATTGGGACAACTTGCCCCCTAGTGTCTTTGGAATTTTGCTGTCAAGAAAAATATCTCAGTTGCAGCCCAAACTTATACGAATTAACCCTCGTGTGACTTAGCGAACACGTAAAGCCATCAGTGCATCGGTGCATCGGTTTCGGTTCTTCACCTCCTTGAAAGAGAGTGAGAGATAGTGTGAGGGAGAGGAGATAAAGTACTTTGCACACTATCAAATGTATTGCCCGCGTAAATTGCTCTTGGGTACAGAGGTATTCCGAGTATTATTAGGATATAATGCGGTTAGGCAGCGTTCGGGATGCTCATCATCATATCAGCCGTAAGACGTCCACTGCTGGACAAAGACCTCCCCCAAAGATCTCCACCGGCCGGCAATTGCCGGTCTTGCGCTATCCGCATCCAGCGATTTCCAGCGACACGCACAAAATCATCGGTCCATCTTGTAGGGGGCCTGCCCACGCTGCGTCTTCCGGTTCGAGGTCGCCACTCGAGAATCTTTCTGCCCCAGCGGCCGTCGGCTCTACGAGCTATGTTCCCTGCCCACTGCCACTTCAGCTTGGCAATTCTTACGGCTATGTCGGTTACTTTGGTTCGCCTGCGGATCTCAATATTTCTGATTCGATCTCGCAGGGAAACTCCAAGCATAGCCCTTTCCATTGCTCTTTGGGTGACCTTGAGCCGCCTGATAAGGCCCATAGTGAGCGACCACGTCTCTGTTCCATAAGTCATAACTGGCAACACACACTGGTCGAAGACTTTCGGGATGCTACATAATATCTTATCGGCTACAAATACCGCAGTATGTCAAGTAGAAAGTCTTCGACCAGTGTGTGTTGCCAGTGATTTATGGAATAGAGACGTGGTCGCGTTTTGGGCTTCATAAGAAGGCTCAAAGAGTAATGGAGAGGGCTATGCTCGAAGTATCCCTGCGATATCGAATCAGAAACGTCAAAATCCGCAGGCAAACCATTGAAGCCGACGTAGCCCAAAGAGTTGCCAAATTCAAGTAGACGCACATAGCTCGTAGAACTGACAGCCCTGGGGGAGATAGGTTCTCGATTTTCGGTTGGTATGTGATGATGATTAGAATATGCCAATAACGTGCAAGTAAAGCCGCGGACAAATATGTGCTTTTAATGGTGTAAAATATACCCTATGTGCAGTTACAGGTACAAATCTACAGTTACTAAATGGCTTCAGCTAAAGACATACACAGACACTGAAGACCTTCTCACCCTGTCCGTTCTGTAAACCTGACAGAAACATAAATAAACACTACACGATCATGAATCCTACACTACATATACACGTACTAATACACTACAAATTTACAATCATATATATTTATCTCTATTCTGTACAGATGTCGAGGCTCCTAGGTAAAATTTTTGCTCCTGGCTACGTTTGTTAAATCTATTATCTACGTTTACTTTTAGCTTAAACTATGTGTGAGAGCCCTGGTACCCATAACTCAAGTTAAATCTTATCATGGGTACCAGAGTTCAATTCTATTTTTTGTCACCATTTAAAAGCTGTAATTTATGTGTAAATTGTGCACTTTTTGGTGGGAGATAAATTATTCTTATTATTCTTATTCTTAATGTCTAGCTTTACCTACAAATAAGCCACACCTACCAATGAGTTCGGGGCGGGACTTGGTTTGGGTCATTTTGCCTGTATTTTTATTTTTTGCTACAGCGATTAGTATTGTTTTACGATGCGGTGAAATTCCAAGTGTTCAGTCAACGACCTTTGTTTTCTGTTTTTGGTTGAGTATTTCATATATTTTTCGGTTTTGAAATGACTTTGATGAATTTCTCAAAAATGTTCTGTAATTCAACTGGCATGTTGGTTAAGTACAGACGCCAGCACATCCAGCTACCCCAATCTGTCAAATATCCTTTATAGATTTTCATCTTTATCGTATAACAATAAGGTTCATTTTCCATTGGGGAAATTTGACAGATTGGGGTAGCTTCATGTGCTGGCGTCTGTACCTAGTTAGTGACTCTTGCTGCTAAGTTAGAGGTTTTGGGGTCGGTCTCCACCCAGGAAAAATCTTTGTGTGATGTGAACGATTATCTAGTTTGTGTCTGGGTGAATTTATGTATACAATTAATGTATTTTGAAACGTTCATTTTCTAACTCCTCCTTTTCCTCTTTCTGATTAAAACTCGTTGCGGGATCCAAGACAGTTAAATCGATTCCCCGGAACATGCCTGAGCTTCACCGCTCAGTGTCATTTAATTGTGTGCCACTGTTGATCCTGGCTTACAGGAGTTGCAGCGGTGGGTAAGAGGGAGGGACTAGCAAATTTTGAAACGTGTAAGTACGTTTAACAGTTGTCTGGTTGCCCTAGTACAGGCTCTGCCTAGTTTGTGATCCGATGGCAGTGTGTTAATTGTCCCAAGATTATTTATTTAATCATTACTTAAATATTCATCGGAGGCAAACATTTTGAAAAACATATTCATTTAAAAATGAATGAGCCCAATGTGGGACAAAGCTTAAGATTGATAAAAAGATACAAGTACTACATTTACTACTTCTCTTTAAAATAAATAAATAAAATAAAAAAGGTTTTTATTCACGTAGACTTTAAAAAAGCGCTTGTAAATAGTCAGAACATGTTTGTAGTAATATAGTGGTATACATTATTATTTCTAGTAACATAAATATTTAGGTACACATTGTATGAAAAACCTGCTGTGTGGTGACGGCGACAAATATCAGAATCAGAATATCATCACCCCATCTCATCCCGTGGGGGGCGTAGAAGTCGACCCGACGGAATATCTACCAGAGGATGGGCAGCAGCTTCCTTCTGATTACTATGACCATCTTACTGCGATCGCCAACCCGCCTTCCAAGCGTGGCGATTATGGCATATCCCCCCAAGACGATTCTTGAGGGAGGCTTGTCCAGCAGTGGACTTATTTAGCTGTAATGATGATGATGATGATGTATGAAAATATTTATAAAATGTATTTTATTATAGCAATGATATTTAGCTAGCCCGCATCAAGTTATTGTCAAGAGATTATGTTTAATTATCTAGTTTAAGTCTAATATTTTACTACATATTGTCAATGGTTCTGTCTTTATTAAGGTATTATTATTATGACGGACCTTGTGTTAATAACGACGGTCGCGCTTTAATGCTACCACCGGATCCAATGCGCCCCAACTGAGAAGACCTAGCGAAACAAACTTTGTAAATAATTACTTGACACATGTTCATGCACACAAATATCCGTCAAGAGGAGCTACCGCCTAAGTCACCGATCATCGTGATCGTGATCGGCGTTCAAATAGATGAAGGGTAAAAAATACTATCTCATTCTTTCCTAAATCCTTAAATAAATAACAAGTTACTAGCTATTATTTTTAAGTTTAGTACTATTATGCAACAATAAAAAAAAAGTCAACGAGCAGATGGTTAAAGGAGAAGGCTCTCAACCAGTAGCTTAATTTACTTACTTAAGGCACCCTTATGGTGTTCGGGCCCCGCCTCAGTAGGCCGCTGGACCAAAAAGACGGAGTTCTAAATGAGGGTGTGATCACTTGCACGGTATCACCGATCACGTGTTAAGAGGCCTACGCGATCCTCGTACCCTAGCTAACCTGCGGCTCTGTCATGGCTATGATTAAATACCTTAATAGACGTCACGTGATTATTTTTGTAATTGACTGCAGTTCTACACCATTCAAAAATTGACATGGTCGGATCCCTCTTAAAAAAAGCTGGAATTATTTAGAAATTTGAGTTCGAGTTTGCTAGGGAAAACATACCGTTTTCACCAACTTATCTTATATATTGTGAAACCAACATCATTAGATGGAATTAATTGTTTTTTTTTTGTCTAAAACATCAATTTAGCAACGTCAATACTTTCCGAATTAAAAGCTTAGCTTTAAATCTTGCTCACATCAGGTTTAACATGACAGCTAATCGATGTACAGTGGGACAAGGATATTTATGAACGTGACTGACATTTGTGGGAGGGCGACACTATGACTACAAGGATTGCTTTTAAGAAAATTTCCCTAATATTATGGGAAAATCTAACAATAACTTTGACGGGCCAGTTAGCTTAGTTGGATTTTTTTATTCCCACTCAGGACAGATATTTGTGTGCCTTAACATGTCTGTATATCCCGTGCCTAGGTGTTTAGGTTTGTATTTACAAAAGTAATATATGTAGTATATCAGCTATTTGACTTCCATAGAACAAGCTTTACTTAGTTTAGGATCAGATCAGATGGCCGTGTGTGAATAATTTCCCAGGAATATCTAACTCTAAAAGTTTATATAGGGCATCCCATATATTATCGATTTATACATAAATAATTTAATAGTACCTGGGAATAAAACAGTCATTTTTATCTTTATAAATAAATTTATTTCTAAATTAATATTTCATTCACATTACTTAATACTACATTAATGAAAAACTTCAAACGAAAAACTAATAGACGGGTGCGACTTAAAAATGAAGCATGGTAACATTTTCCTATCGGGGCGGCAACTCGCTCGTTAACTTTTTCAAATGGAATTATCGAGTCTTCACTGTGTTTTTATTTCATGAAAATCTCCTTAACCTTTAGGACTATTTCCCTAACACCTCTTTTTGTCGCTTTTGGCATATTTTTTGTGTTTTTAACCAAATAATACAATAATAAACGTAGAAACAGCAATCAGCAAAGCAAGCTGTGGCAGAACTGTCAAAGAGACACTTTACAAGATGGCGGAGTTAGTTCCACTTTCAGCCACGTTCATAAAGATCCTTGTCGCACTATAGTATTATATTCTGGCAAAACAAAAGAGGAATATTTACTTTCATGATATCGTGCACAGATTATATACTAATATTCAACTCTTCTTTAAGATAATCGATAGAATCGAATAAAATTTATATTAAGACCAATCTCAAACAACTGATATATCACATAACATACAAACAAAAAAATCGAAGACTGTAACAATATATCAATTATGAAGAAAATGAAACAAAAATTGAGCTTAAAGCTTTGAGAGAGTTGGAGTCTGTAGTAGGCTCGAGACCTGTATGACAAATCTCCAGGCAGTGAAGGTGTGTGATTCTAACTGTTCTACAAGATAATTATCAAAATTGGTTCAAAAGTTTCGGAAAAATCAGAATACTATCGATAAATGGCTTACCGATAGTATTCTGATTTTACCGGAGCTTTTGAACCAATTTTGATAAGTATCTTGTTAATGTCTGAATTAGTTGTTATAAAGAAACATTGAAGTAGTTTGTGTCTTTAAAAGCTCGTTCTAATAGACACGAAGATAAGGGTTTTATAATGACGATCGTGAGCCCAAGATGCATCAGAGTTGATACTTTGACCCATAATTATACTGAAACGCACACTAAAACAATAAATCTTTCAATAAAACAATGATTCACTTCAATCAGTGTTATCATCAATTAGTACAATTAATGAATATTCACTGACTCAGACCAATTTGCACAGCATCACATTGACTTGACGACATTCATAGAAATAGTGTGCAGATCGCATAAATATAGTCCCACGCCGGACAACTATTTGTGTGACGCATAAATAGTTGTTCTGAGTCTGGATGTAATTTGTGTCCGTCTATTATATATTTGTAAAGTACCCCGCGACACAGGGATCAGATTCCCTAGTGCGGGCGTTGTCTTAATAAAATATTTATAACTGGCATAAAAAATGTCCAGACGCCACCACATCAAGCTACCTCAATCAGTCAAATTTCTTTTATTGAATTTCAACTTTATTAGAAAAGCATAAGGTTCACTTTCAATTGGGGAAATTTGACAGATTGGGGTAACTTGATGTGCTGGCGTCTGTACAACTTCTACTTTTCAGTCCTAAGTTATTAATAGGATAAGATAAATACACTTTATTGTACACCATTATACATAAAAGTTACAAGATCTCAAATAAAATAATTATAAAAATGTACAATAGGCGGTCTTATCGCTTAAAGCGATCTCTTCCAGACAACCTTTAGTTGGACTATATTGTATGGAATTAGGAGTAGGGGTAGTGTATGATGTAAAAAATTAATTGCTTATCCTAAGTTTTCCTTATTTAATAACAGAAGAAGATGTAAATTCGCTGCATTGGTAACGGCCAAATCATTTAATAGATATGTACAAAAAAGAACCGATCTCCTAGGCAATGGCCTCTACTTTTGTGAAGTCAGTTTATAAAACATATCTATTTACTTAAATATTGTTATTTTGACAATACACACCCCGTGACCCACTTGGTCGTTTGCCTTGCTATTACAAAACTTGTTTTGTAATATTGCTGTGTGGCTGACGGCATAGATATTACCACCCCAACTCATCCCGTGGCGAGTAGAAGTCATCCCGACAGAATATATGTATAACAAAATACATGATCATCACTGTAAGATCTCCAACCCGTCTGCCAAGCATGGCGGTTATGACTATTAAAACTGACGTGATGAGCTAACATGAAAGATAGCAACGGGTAACTCACGAAATTAATTTTATGTTTACCAACAGTTTCAACTTAAACTTCAACCGCGATAGCGGCTGACCCATTCCTGCTACGTGGAAATTGGTACTATCAAAAGGACCCCACGTTGACGACAGTCTCACTCAGCTCATACCACACGGATCTGCGTGTTGCCAAATTAGGAGATGCTGACAACGATGATAAGCAGATATACATAGGAATTCCCACGCGAATGCACCCTCCACCCGCCCTATCTCAATGGGCAGCGCACGCCCTGGCACGCAGTGCGAGACGGGAAGCGACGTCGTGTGGATCGCATTCACCCTGAAGATGACTTCCTGAATAAGTTGAAACTGTTGACCGAATCCAACAAAGAATTAATTTTTAAAATAAAATATAATAAAAATAGTTTTTATTCACGTAGACTTTTAAAAAGCGCTTGTAAATAGTCAGAACATGTTTGTAGTAATATAGTTGTATACATCATTATTTCTAGTAACATAGATATTTAGGTACACATTGTATGAAAACATTTATTAAATTTATTTTATAATAGCAATGATATTTAGCTAGCTCGTATCAAGTTATAGTCAAGAGATTATGTTTAATTATCTAGTTTAAGTCTAATATTTTTACTACATATTGTCAATGGTTCTGTCTATATTAAGGTATTGTTATTATTATGACGGACCTTGTGTTAATAACGACGGTCGCACTTTAATGCTACCACCGGATCCAATGCGCCCCAACTGAGAAGACCCACGTCTTTGTCATCGATGTACTCTTTAGTGGTGTAATAACCCCTAACCATAAGTACACGTTTAATATGTGTTTTAAAACTTGTGTCAGGCAGATCAGTAATTTGAGTAGGAAGCTTGTTATAAAACCTAATACAATTTCCTAGAAATGATTTATTAGTTTTGCTTACTCTAGCCTGGCATGGCTAGTTTGTTTTTATTCCTAGTATTTATATTATGCAGTTCACTTTTTTTTTATATTTATGAATATTTTTCCTAACAAACGTTATATTCTGATATATATATTCCGATGAATTACGTGAGTTACCCGTTACTATCTTTCATTCTCTCCGAATGATGGATATAACTACATTGTGAAAATCTGTTGGGGGAGGCCATTGTCCAGCAGTGGACTTAATTCGGTTGACATGATGATGTTCCATAATATTGAGGATTGACGACCTTGATTATTTCATAACCAGCAGTCTTTATTTTATTATTATTATATATAACAGTAAACGTATTGTTTAATTGGGTTCAATAACATTGTGACCTTAGTATAGTCGTATCACGTAGGTATATTAAAATTATATTAAGTAGGTGACTTTATAGTTTATCCTTCTTGTTTGAAACAAATGCTTACCTACAACACAACCTTTAAAAACATGTATTCGCAATTTTATTTTATTTTATACTAGCTGTGCCTCGCGGTTTTACCCGCGTTAAATTTTATAAATTATCATAGCTCCTCCCCCGTAGGTGATACCGTGATAATATGTAGCCTATATGTTGACCTGACGTCTTAGTAATATTCATGCAAAATTTGAAGTAAATCCATACAGTACTTTTTGATTTTATCCCGGACATACATACAGACAAACAGATAAACAGACAAAAATTCCAAAAAATATATTTTTGGCTTCGATATCGATTACAGATCACGCCCCAAGTATTCTTTAAAAAATATTCAATGTACAGTTTTGACTTTCTTACGATTTTATTATATGTATAGATACAGATAGATAGATAAATTATTATTATTAAATTAATAAGTATTAATTAAACTGTAAGTTATAACTGTTTTCAGACAATCCTCCGTTTAATTACTTAACGACCAAGTAAGCACAAAAATAATACATATATCTGTTTACAAACAAATCTCAGCACCTTGGGTAAAACCGGTCGGGTTTTCATCGGCTCTACGGCAATTCCGCGGCGCACGCGCACGGTTTCCTCTGCCGCTCAGTTTCCACCTGGCGCACGCTTTTGTGATGACACTTAATATTGTATAATTGAAAGTTTGTGACGAAGGAGCTGTGTGACGTCGTTGGTTTCTTGACATAACTGTTTGTTAGTCTTCTGGAGTGACTAAATAAAGGAAACGGTTACTTGATTTAGGCCTCAAATTCTTTACAAAGGAAATTTTAATAAATATTTAAAAATATAAATATTTGTAATTGATAAATAATAGTTGACGGGCCTGTAGGTCCAGAGGTCAGAAATTCTGACTGTAAAGCCACAGGTCGTGGGTTCGATCCCACCCATCTTAAAAAATCAGAAATAATTTATTCGCTTAGAATATAGGTTACATAACAAGATATCGTCACCGTAGCCTAGTTGGTAGTGCTCTTGCCTACGAAGCTGGTGGTCCTGGGTTCGAATCCTGGTAAGTACAAATATTTGTGTGATGAGCACGAATATTTGTTTCTGAGTCATGGATGTTTTCTATGTATTTAAGTATTTATCTATCTATATAAGTATGTATATCGTCGCCTGGTACCCATAGTACAAGCTTTGCTTAGTTTGGGGCTAGGATGATCTGGGTGACATTGTCCCCAGTTATTATTATTATTATTATTATGTATTGGCGACAATTTCGTGAACAAGCCATATTCTACCTATTACAGGCATGCAAATATTAAAACAATAATGAATGCAATTTAAATCTAAAAAATAATAAATGTAATGAACACGATTAATTCGTCTGGGTCTGGGTGTAATTTATCTAAAATAGGTTTGTATTTAGAAATATAAATAAGTCTGTTTATCAGTTGTCTGGTTACCATAGTAGAGGCTCTGTCTAGTTTGTGGTAAGCAGCCAGGGTGTTTACAATGTGAACCTCTACGCGTGCCCTGGTTCATGAATAGTGACATCAATAGAAAACTCATTGTTACTGCTCTTAGACTCAGATCTGGACACATTCCATGCAAAAAAATTGCCTTCATGATGAAGAAGATCACTTCACCCAATTGTGAGGAATGTGGATGTATCGAGGACCTACAACATTTATTGATGGAATGTGTTCGAAATGAGTCTAGTAGAAATAATTTAATAAGGTCCCTGAACTTGAACAGAACCGATGTGGGCATGTGCCACAAAATTCTATCCCAACCAAATAGTGATGATGCGATGGGTTTGTTCAAGTTCATGGCCCATATTTTGTGAAAATTCAATTGTTTAGGATACGATGGGACTGGCATACACTATGCGTAAAAGTCCCTTTAAATAATTAAATACAACATGTAACTTAATTAACGCACATCCTGAAAATAGTTTGTTCAGAATCGTTTCCTGAATCGATTTACTTATATCATTTTTAATATAGGTAACTTTTATTCCAAAAATAATGAAAGCTATGGAAATTAATGTTATATTAACCCTGTACAGTCAAAACAAATTAAAATGGACCTTAAGTCAAAGTAATCAGACTTTTAAGATCGCAGTTTAATTAGTATTCATACAAATTCCATCATTCAATACAAAATAAAGAAAAACAAACTTTATTTCAAGAAACTAATTTAGTAAATAACAATGCATATACATGATAAATTAAAAATTCAGTGTATTTATTATGATTACAACACAATAATCTAATTGGGGTGTTTGAGGGTGTCCGTTAATTACATTACATATTGTATAAAAAAAGCCAGGATGTTAATTGTTCTAAGATATTTATTTATTGATCGCCGTAGTTGAGATTTGCTCATGAGCACTATTTTTAACAGCCCGGAGTCTGGAAGTTGGCGGAGTTACAGCCCCGTGGCTAGAAAAGCACGTAAAGCCGTCGGTCATGTACCGTCACTCTTTCCGGTTGTGTCAACTAACCCTTCCATTGGATCAGTAGGAGGAGGGTTTAGAAAGTACACCTGCGTTTTTGGAGACGCTCGTACACTTCACACAGTCTGTCCAGTTCAGCTGGCTAGTCTCCATTGAGACTGACCGCCATGGCTGAAATTTGACCAGAAGGTGGTAGCATTAAAGCAGCGTCGTTTTAAACACAAGGTCCGTTATAATAATAATACTGAATTCATACCTTAATATAGACAGAACCATTCAGACAATATGTAGTAAAATATAAATTTCAATAATTAAACCTAAACATAATCTCCTAGACAATAACTTAATACAAGCTAGCTAAATATCACTACCATTATAAAATAAATTGTATAAATGTTTTAACATTCCGTGTACCTAAATATCTGTAATAAGTAACTAGACATAATAACTGTATTACTACAAACATGTTCTGACTATTTACAAGCGCTTTTTTAAAGTCTACGTGAGAAAAAACCATTTTCTAAGGGCATTCTATTATTCATGCCCTTAAGAAAAAAATAATCACAAAACTTTTATGTTATATATTTCTATACCAACATTTTGTAAGGACACTCCAGAAACTATTGAATTATAATTATTTTAAAGAAGGAGTAGGTAGATGTTGAATAGTCAATCAATCTCTGAGGAGGCAAGTGTTTTTTATGCAATTTTATGTGTTTTTAGTTTCATCAACATTATTGTCATCATATCAGCCGAAATACTGGAGAAAGGCTTACCCCAAAGATCTACTATTACTGGTCTGGTCTGCTACCCGTCTTCCGTTGTCTTATTAGTTTAATACAAAAAAAATAATGATACAAAGAAAAGTATCTCTGATATAGTTTAAACAACTTAATTGAAAAAAGTACGATGCAACTACTTTTCCTCGATATAAAGATAAAGTAAAGCGACCTCTATAATGTGCTTAATGATTTATCGTATGGGTAATGGTTACCCTAGTGTCAGAATTGTTGAAGGATCCTAGTGGGCTTCTGGCATGGCTATACGAATGTTGCCTAGTGGCTACAATCATGCCCTCCGTAGCACGGAGGCGCTCAGGAATTATGCTACTTTGGCGGTGATCCACCATGGACGACGGGCCTGTTGGTGTGGTTGGGAAATGCTTGCTATTCACGCCCGAGGTCGTGGGTTCCATTCCCACCCAGGACAGATATTTGTGTGCATGAACATGTCTGTTTGTCCTGAGTCTGGGTGTAATTATCTTATCTAAGTATGTATTTACAAAAGAAAAGTAGTATATGTATTATATCAGTTATCTGGTTTCCATAGTACAAGCTCTGCTTAGTTTGGGATCAGATGACCGTATGTTAATAGTGTCCCAGAATATTATTAATATTATGGACTGACCGCATACCTAGTTGCTTAACCTCGTCCATCGGTGAGAGCATCTGGCTATGAGCGCCTCCTTTTAATGTGCTTAAAACAAAATAATGTTGAAATATTAGCTCTCAATCCACATAGTTACCTGTGACCCGTAATCGTTACCTAGTACGGGGTTATACTATAAAATTTGGTGTTGCTGGCCTCTTAATACCTACATGAGCAGTTACTGTTACTGATCTGACTGCAACAGGTAGGTAGTTGCGATTCACTAGTTAAGATAACACATTAACATACGCAAAACCATCCCTCCGTCCTCACAACACGCACTATCAATAAACACACGTATCCATAACGAAACATCCAATTACCTACCTTAATTCAAGCCATATCCTAGACACATATGGGATTTTTGATCAAGGATTAATTAAATTTATAGTATGTTTTTTAGAATCTACTATAAGTGTTTTAAACACTGTGTTATGCTATGTTTAAGTCTATATATCCTTAGATTACATGCAAAGATTTAGTTATAATAATTGGAATAAGACTTATAGATCAGTTATCAAAATGACAAGACGGTTTCGTTACATTTTATTGATATAATTCTTTTTGTAATAATAGTTTTTAAGGACATATGAATGTCATCATTTATGCTGTAGAATCAGAATCAGAATTATTTATTTGCTAGAACATGGTAATATTGGTGTTACATAATTATGCTCTACATATTCTGTCATCAATGTTTGACGTGCAAATTTTCATACATGCATAAGAATAATAATATTTGTAGGGGATTTGAACTCAAGATCTCATTATCGTCTGTTGAACACGCTACCACTAGACCCAAGGCAGTCAATCCAACCGGTGGATTATCGTACGTAGATCATAGTGTACGAGTTTCTTATCCCCAAGGTGCGCCAAACATGTTTCACAGCAATAAACCTAATGACGTGAATTCCCCTGGTTTCCACCGGGGTATCGCGGTAGTAGATTCACACGCGCTCGCGCATTACGGCGCGCGAGCGTGCCGTTAGTGGGGACAGAAAGATGACGTATCTTGGTTTCTGAACTGGACCGGTTTCTCAGGATAATTATGTATCAAATACACGCACGAACGATTCAAACAAACATAAATATCAATCATAAACAAATATTTGCCTGTTTTTGTAGAGTACACAAAAACTTTAGTGTTAGAATATACACTAAAATAAGTAAATGCTATCTTGATTAGGTAGTTACTTAATAAAAATAATTTAGTGTTGTTGGATTTACCGTATAGGATGGAATCTCCATACATTTCGTATGAAGGTCGTGTAACTAATAAAATCTTGCAAATTTCCTTAATTCATTATGCAACCTATTAACTAATTATCTAGTTACTAACACAACAACACTAATAATAGTTTCGCCGTTAAATAATAGTCAAACATTGCATTTTTAATGGCTTACTTTACATTTTAAGATTAAGCTTGGGATTAGGTTGATAGTTAGTATTATATAAATTTTCAATCAACATCAAGCTTAACTAAAAATTTAACCTAAAAGAAACAGAGAATAAATAAAAATAGTAACAAATAATTACAACTTGGGACCACTTGCAATTATTTGTTACTGATGCGCTCAAGACCTCCATGAACTTATCCCTCCATCTCCCTCTTTTCATCGGACTACAAGGCGTCGGGAGGCTCTCCACCGCTATGTCGTTGACATCCCATTATGCCGTACGAAGCGTTTTGCTTCCTCTTTCATCATACGCACGGCTAAGCTGTGGAACAGCCTCCCAAACGACGTGTTTCTAGACTCATATAACATGGGTTTATTCAAGGTTAGAGTGAACAGGCACCTTACCATCAGGTGAGATCGTGGTCAAGCGCAAACCCATTTTGCATAAAAAAAAACTTAACGCACTGCCATCTCATCCCATGCTAGGCAGAGCCTGTACTGTGGCAACCACACAAGCACAGCACAAATATTGCTGTGATGAGTATGATTATAATTTGTGACACAGCACAAATAGTCATACTCATCACGGCAATATTTGTGCTGGAGAAGGATCGAACCCAGGCCTTTTGTCTTAGCAGTTGGAGTCACTAAGGTCCAAAAAGAAATATACCCACACAATTACAGCAACTAAAATAACTCTATTAAAATACCATCCTTTATCTCGGTATTAACATGATGATAAAAGATTTTTGTCATGTAATCCATGTATAGTTTTAATATCGGCACTCCTTAATTTTATGCGTTGAATAATTTTTCTATACAAAGATATAAGCGTTACCATTAAAAAGAATTAAACGCACCGCGGCAGCTCCAAAACGTTTGCGATGTGAGTCTCGGTAGTATTACAAGCTTATATCACACATTTGGGGTGTAACTGCTCGGCAATAACAACGAAATAATAAAAACAAATATACTTTATGTTCTTCGAAGTTGTATTAAATTTATTTAAAATAATTAACTTATTAAGGCCCACTTGCACCAAAAGCTAGACTTATATAAAGTAACACGAGTTAAGTAACTTTGGGTTAATTCGTTAAAATTTTAACTCAACATTTTGTTGCACCAATGAAAAATAACACCGAGTCAACTACTCGGTATTTCTCTATTTCACGTTGGTATCATTAAAGAGGGTTTGTTCCGTAATCCAACCAAATATTTCGAGTCGTTCAAATATTGTCATGTCAAAGTTGACATGATCGGACCTTTCTGTAACTCTTCTAATATAAAAGCCCGAGCTAATATATTCGACGATTTCTTCATCAGACAATAAAAAATCACTCATAATTGTTTAGGACACAAAACTGTTTTAAAATCTCTGACTTTCACGTTTGCAACCCAACATAACCTCTCAAACGAAACAAATTTGACATTACTAATCCGAAGTTAGTGATTAAACCCACCAAAATAGGTCAGGTAACATTTTAATAAAATAACCCAAGGTTGGTCCCTAACTCTTGGTGGTGCAAGATGTAATTGTAGTTTAACCCCATTTTAGCCACTAACTCTGAGTTAATTAATTTAACCTGGGGTGCATAAAGTGAGCCTAATTTAGTTAAAACAGAATGACTAGATTAATTATGTAATATTTGTTATTGTATTATTAGGGCTATAATGAACCGCTACAGTGGTAGGAGCCAGCGTACCGACATTCCTAGACATACCCAGTAGGGTTGAAGGCAAATACCTCCTGGCGTCCAAATAGTTAAGGTTAGTTTAAGTAGTAGTTAAGCAGAGACAAGACAAGACAAGACAAATTCTTTATTTGCAATAAACATGGTATTAAGATGTGGGGTACAGTGTTCTATAATAATAAGTGTCCATATGTTTAGCGATACAATTATTTGTAAAAATGCATGCAAAATATGTCAATATTAAAAATACAACCAATAATAAAATAAATGTCAATTACAGTTATACCTAATAATTTTCCTAAATTTAATAACATTACATATAATTAATTTATAAATATTATTTCTGAATGAATATTATTTTGATGTATAGTCATGTTTTAAAAATTCTCTTACGTCATAGAAGTTATGTCTTTTCAGCCATTTATGCAGTTTATTTTTAAAAAGATTTAGGTTATTTATTGAAGTTATACTTCTTTTGGCGCGATGGAGAAAAATGATGAGAGTGAATTTTTACGATGCGCGCGCACACCGACACCAAAAAATTTAACAGCATGAAGTTAGTTCTAGGTGGTATGAGACTGAATTTTTACGATGCGCGCGATTGTTGTATATTCGTATACACATAACAAGACAACTTTTGGCATACTTGTCCGATTTAGGTATATCTTTTATAACAAGCCTGTCTGCATTTCTTTTTTGCCTCGAATTGACTTCATATGCTATTTTAAATAACTTTTTATTACTATAAACAAAATTACAAATTTTGTGAATGTATATGCAAGGTAGTGGCAATAGGCCTAGACTCTTAAAAAGTGGTCTACATGACTCGTCAGGACGGATTCCACAAATTGCCTTTATACATTTTTTCTGTGCAATGAACGCTCTATTCTTATCTGTACAGTTACCCCAAAGCATCAACCCATATCGTACTATGAAAACCAGATATATGAAATACTACATATACTAGGTTCTTTTATTTTTATTGCACATTGAGCACATAATAAACAAGTTAACGTCATTACTGGGAGCATTACGCAAAATTGCACACTGTATTCCAAAAAAGGCACGTCCTATCATATACAACTAATTAGTCAAACCACATCTTCAATATCTAATCGAAATATGGGGATCAGCCGCCAAAATGAACCTAAGCTCACTACAAAGAACCCAAAACAAAATTATCAAAACATATTTCACTATCATTACATTCATCATTAAATTCAAATTAAAAGTAAAGTTAACAACGTGGTTGCAGAATTTATCATACAATGATACTGAAAACCTGATAACTATGTCGATCTAATTAAATATAGTACATCATAAGTAAGCTAAATGGACAAACAAACACTCACTTACAAATTCTATATATATATAGTATTTTGTTCACTGTATTTCTTTACATAATACTCGCATGTATACCAAACCTTTGTGAAAGAGATAAATAAATACATTATTATTATTATTACCTAACACCAACAAAACTATTATATTAAGAATCTTACACAACTATACATATATTGCACTTGTATCCTAATACAAAAAAATACTACTAAGTCTATTCAATTAAACTTAAAATTCCACGAAAGAACAACGACACATAACTTTAGAAACCAAACAAACTGCAACTAATGACTGTACGGTCTAACTTTGGCAAAAGAACACTATTGCTTTAGGGGACACAGCTTTTTAATAGATTACCTGATGACATAAAAAAAACTGTTATAACACCAATACATTTAAAACCATACTCAATAAATATGTATATACTGAATAATACAATAAACATTGTCACATGTCAGCAGCCTAGAGGTGAAATGTTATATTTACACTTAAATATTCTATCTTACTCTGTATCTCATTATAAGTGAACTTTGTATGTTTTTATGAGAATTAAATATACTTTGAACCGATAATAACATAAATAACTTACAGACGTTTAAATAATAAGCATTATATCTAAATTGACCTCTTCTCTTAATAACGAAAGGCGTAATATATATGCGTATCCATAGATAATTCTTATTCAACTCTTCTTTACCACAACCAATGAAAGCTGAGACACTCATAAATTGAACCCATTTAGTCGTGTTGCCCATCTATAGACCAACCGCGTTCTACCTGAACCTTACCGGTCAGTTACAGACTGGTTGAACCAACTAGCTATGAGCGCGCCTATATCAGACAGGGTAATATAAAAATAAATGTATGTTTGTTTGTATTGGATAAACTCCTGATCTACTTAGTTAACTTCAAAAAATATTTCACGTATAAAGATAAATTATCAGCGAGTAACATGGCTATATATTATTTATTAAAAAAAATCCCTACGAAATAAAAAATACGATCCGCGGTATCAAAATTTTGCTGATTAAATTCGTTATTTGACATACGCTACGAGAACTATGGATTAAGCATAATATAATGCACTACACGTTTACAGTACCCATCTTTACCAACAATAAAAATTCGTGAACTTATGTGTCGTAACTATTACAAGTCTGCTGGGAAGCTGGAGCGGGTCACTAGTGTTATATATTTATGGAAAGTAACGCCATTGAGTCACCCAATTAGTGACTAAATGAAAGTGAGTGGGGCGCATCGGTATCCATGTGACATATTGATGTCATACATTCCAGTGACCATGCGAGAGCTGTGGGCTATTCCATAAGGGACAAATATTTCATACTATATTACATGACTACGGACTAGTCACTCCTACGTCTACTAAACAAACAATATTTCTTACTTTGAGTAAACAATAGCTAATTATTATAATTGAATCTGTGGCGAGGAGCTAACATAATAATAATAATGTCCGCCTAGCCGAATTTCGGCCACGGTGGCCAATCTCAATAGAGATTAGCCATCTGTGCGGGACATATTATAGTGCACAAATGTGTGCGCAAACACAGGAGCACTTTCTATTTCACCACTCTCATGAACCGATGAGACGTGCTCTCCGAGGCACGGGGGTATAATACCGCCAACTCCCAGACTTAGACGTAGACTACCGGTACATCCAGATCTGTTAAGGTAGAATATCACAATGTCTGATCAGTAAAAACAAGCTAAGAATAAACAATATTATGATAGAAATACTAAAGTATTACCAGAGTTATGTTGGAAAGTAACAATGAGCGGTATCACGGGACAGTCGTCGTTGGCAAGGCTTCAGCACCACGATCATATATTTTAAAGAAATAAAAAGGCATTTTCGCCGTAACCGTATGCATTTTATTAAATATAACCAGTCCGAAACGATTGGAAATGGTTCTACAGAGCCATACTCACTGATACTGAGAAAATTTTCTTTTTACAAAAAAGTCCAAAAATCACTTTTAGCCCGACCCGGGATTTGAAGCCAGGACCTCGTTCTTTGCGGGAACACGCTATCGCTAGACTAACGAGGCAGTCATATGTAATATAATATAACTTGCGCCGATGGCTAGACTGCATCGAGACTTGCACCAACGGAGCTAACATACTAAAATATTATAATCATAATCATCATTTATTTGTTTATTTGTTTTATTTGTGAAGCATAGGTAATAATACAACGATTCGTCTTAAATTAGGTTACATGCACTATGTTCTACCATGAGAATGGTGTACAAATCACATCTACTTATTTGGTGTACATACCATCTAAGTTTACAAAAAAACAATCTAAATTTATAAATACAAAATTCTAATATAAAAATACAAAATTAAAGTCTAAACAGAAAGTCCAATGGGTAACAGTGAAATTCAAAATACAAAATAAATAAAATGTCTCGCTAGAATGAAGTAAATATCATGTCATTTCAGAAATAATAATCATTATAATTAATTAAATTGTTATGTCTCTAATACAATGTTATAATATATTACAATTTGTCAAGAGAATAATATGCCTTCTCAACCAGAAATAGTTGTAATTTATTACAATTTACACTTTCTATAGTACGCCAAAACGATGGTAATTTATTATAGATTTTTGGTCCCATTACAAAAATACTTTTATATATTTATATAACGGGTAACTCACGTAATTATTTCTATGTTCTTATTATTTGTATCTTCAGGATTACCTCCCATGGCGGTATGCAGATCGCACGACGCGACGGGACGTCACGCCACGGCCCAGAGTCTTGAATATGTCAAAATACTGCGATTCTAACTTATAATATGAAAAAAAAGAGATCATGAGAGGAATTGAGATAATCCTGAATTAAATTACATATTTCCTATTATATCATCAGAAATTAAAAGTTTAAATAACATTGAGTCATTAGTTTCTTTTTAGAATGTAAAGTAGTATGTTTATGAAAATTAAAAATACTGCGATTCTAACTTATAATATGAAAAAAAGAGATCATGAGAGGAATTGAGATGATCCTGAATGAAATTACATATTTCCTATTATATAATCCGAAATTCAAATAACAGTGAGTCATTCGTTTCTTTTTAGAATGCAAAGTAGTATGTTTATGTAAATTAAACATGTCACTATACTCTTAAAATTCAAATTAGTAGTAGTCTTGAAATAGCCTGTTTTAAATATAATATAGAATCTACGTATTATTTTTTAGTCCATGGTCATTGGTTGTGGTAAAGAAGAGTTGAATAAGAATTATCTATGGATACGCATATATATTACGCCTTTCGTTATTAAGAGAAGAGGTCAATTTAGATATAATGCTTATTATTTAAACGTCTGTAAGTTATTTATGTTATTATCGGTTCAAAGTATATTTAATTCTCATAAAAACATACAAAGTTCACTTATAATGAGATACAGAGTAAGATAGAATATTTAAGTGTAAATATAACATTTCACCTCTAGGCTGCTGACATGTGACAATGTTTATTGTATTATTCAGTATATACATATTTATTGAGTATGGTTTTAAATGTATTGGTGTTATAACAGTTTTTTTTATGTCATCAGGTAATCTATTAAAAAGCTGTGTCCCCTAAAGCAATAGTGTTCTTTTGCCAAAGTTAGACCGTACAGTCATTAGTTGCAGTTTGTTTGGTTTCTAAAGTTATGTGTCGTTGTTCTTTCGTGGAATTTTAAGTTTAATTGAATAGACTTAGTAGTATTTATATATATATAATAGTTTTGTTGGTGTTAGGTAATAATAATAATAATGTATTTATTTATCTCTTTCACAAAGGTTTGGTTGATTTGTTTGGTATACCAAACCTTTGTGAAAGAGATAAATAAATACATTATTATTATTATTACCTAACACCAACAAAACTATTATATTAAGAATCTTACACAACTATACATATATTGCACTTGTATCCTAATACAAAAAAATACTACTAAGTCTATTCAATTAAACTTAAAATTCCACGAAAGAACAACGACACATAACTTTAGAAACCAAACAAACTGCAACTAATGACTGTACGGTCTAACTTTGGCAAAAGAACACTATTGCTTTAGGGGACACAGCTTTTTAATAGATTACCTGATGACATAAAAAAAACTGTTATAACACCAATACATTTAAAACCATACTCAATAAATATGTATATACTGAATAATACAATAAACATTGTCACATGTCAGCAGCCTAGAGGTGAAATGTTATATTTACACTTAAATATTCTATCTTACTCTGTATCTCATTATAAGTGAACTTTGTATGTTTTTATGAGAATTAAATATACTTTGAACCGATAATAACATAAATAACTTACAGACGTTTAAATAATAAGCATTATATCTAAATTGACCTCTTCTCTTAATAACGAAAGGCGTAATATATATGCGTATCCATAGATAATTCTTATTCAACTCTTCTTTACCACAACCAATGACCATGGACTAAAAAATAATACGTAGATTCTATATTATATTTAAAACAGGCTATTTCAAGACTACTACTAATTTGAATTTTAAGAGTATAGTGACATGTTTAATTTACATAAACATACTACTTTGCATTCTAAAAAGAAACGAATGACTCACTGTTATTTGAATTTCGGATTATATAATAGGAAATATGTAATTTCATTCAGGATCATCTCAATTCCTCTCATGATCTCTTTTTTTCATATTATAAGTTAGAATCGCAGTATTTTTAATTTTCATAAACATACTACTTTACATTCTAAAAAGAAACTAATGACTCAATGTTATTTAAACTTTTAATTTCTGATGATATAATAGGAAATATGTAATTTAATTCAGGATTATCTCAATTCCTCTCATGATCTCTTTTTTTTCATATTATAAGTTAGAATCGCAGTATTTTGACATATTCAAGACTCTGGGCCGTGGCGTGACGTCCCGTCGCGTCGTGCGATCTGCATACCGCCATGGGAGGTAATCCTGAAGATACAAATAATAAGAACATAGAAATAATTACGTGAGTTACCCGTTATATAAATATATAAAAGTATTTTTGTAATGGGACCAAAAATCTATAATAAATTACCATCGTTTTGGCGTACTATAGAAAGTGTAAATTGTAATAAATTACAACTATTTCTGGTTGAGAAGGCATATTATTCTCTTGACAAATTGTAATATATTATAACATTGTATTAGAGACATAACAATTTAATTAATTATAATGATTATTATTTCTGACATGACATGATATTTACTTCATTCTAGCGAGACATTTTATTTATTTTGTATTTTGAATTTCACTGTTACCCATTGGACTTTCTGTTTAGACTTTAATTTTGTATTTTTATATTAGAATTTTGTATTTATAAATTTAGATTGTTTTTTTGTAAACTTAGATGGTATGTACACCAAATAAGTAGATGTGATTTGTACACCATTCTCATGGTAGAACATAGTGCATGTAACCTAATTTAAGACGAATCGTTGTATTATTACCTATGCTTCACAAATAAAACAAATAAACAAATAAATGATGATTATGATTATAATATTTTAGTATGTTAGCTCCGTTGGTGCAAGTCTCGATGCAGTCTAGCCATCGGCGCAAGTTATATTATATTACATATGACTGCCTCGTTAGTCTAGCGATAGCGTGTTCCCGCAAAGAACGAGGTCCTGGCTTCAAATCCCGGGTCGGGCTAAAAGTGATTTTTGGACTTTTTTGTAAAAAGAAAATTTTCTCAGTATCAGTGAGTATGGCTCTGTAGAACCATTTCCAATCGTTTCGGACTGGTTATATTTAATAAAATGCATACGGTTACGGCGAAAATGCCTTTTTATTTCTTTAAAATATATGATCGTGGTGCTGAAGCCTTGCCAACGACGACTGTCCCGTGATACCGCTCATTGTTACTTTCCAACATAACTCTGGTAATACTTTAGTATTTCTATCATAATATTGTTTATTCTTAGCTTGTTTTTACTGATCAGACATTGTGATATTCTACCTTAACAGATCTGGATGTACCGGTAGTCTACGTCTAAGTCTGGGAGTTGGCGGTATTATACCCCCGTGCCTCGGAGAGCACGTCTCATCGGTTCATGAGAGTGGTGAAATAGAAAGTGCTCCTGTGTTTGCGCACACATTTGTGCACTATAATATGTCCCGCACAGATGGCTAATCTCTATTGAGATTGGCCACCGTGGCCGAAATTCGGCTAGGCGGACATTATTATTATTATGTTAGCTCCTCGCCACAGATTCAATTATAATAATTAGCTATTGTTTACTCAAAGTAAGAAATATTGTTTGTTTAGTAGACGTAGGAGTGACTAGTCCGTAGTCATGTAATATAGTATGAAATATTTGTCCCTTATGGAATAGCCCACAGCTCTCGCATGGTCACTGGAATGTATGACATCAATATGTCACATGGATACCGATGCGCCCCACTCACTTTCATTTAGTCACTAATTGGGTGACTCAATGGCGTTACTTTCCATAAATATATAACACTAGTGACCCGCTCCAGCTTCCCAGCAGACTTGTAATAGTTACGACACATAAGTTCACGAATTTTTATTGTTGGTAAAGATGGGTACTGTAAACGTGTAGTGCATTATATTATGCTTAATCCATAGTTCTCGTAGCGTATGTCAAATAACGAATTTAATCAGCAAAATTTTGATACCGCGGATCGTATTTTTTATTTCGTAGGGATTTTTTTTAATAAATAATATATAGCCATGTTACTCGCTGATAATTTATCTTTATACGTGAAATATTTTTTGAAGTTAACTAAGTAGATCAGGAGTTTATCCAATACAAACAAACATACATTTATTTTTATATTACCCTGTCTGATATAGGCGCGCTCATAGCTAGTTGGTTCAACCAGTCTGTAACTGACCGGTAAGGTTCAGGTAGAACGCGGTTGGTCTATAGATGGGCAACACGACTAAATGGGTTCAATTTATGAGTGTCTCAGCTTTCGGAAGGCACGTTAAGCTGTCGGTCCCTGCTGTAGTCATTAGACAACAGTCCTTAAACCATGTCAGAGGTTTACTTTATCAGTTTAAACAACTCTGACTCAAGGGTAATCACTATTCATACGAAAAAAGAAAGGACACTAACATATTATATCTCTTATAGTATAATAATTCTGTCCGATATATTCGGCAGAAGAACTATGGAAGTTAGTGTAAACACAAACTCAGACAAAAACAAAAATAAAAACAGACAAAATTCAAACAATTTTATTAATTTCCGTTTGTAAAATCAACGATCGTGATGTCGGTAAGGTGAACGAACTACATATGTCAATAAATGTCTTCTTTTATTTTTTATAGGTTTCTGCTTCTTATAAATCTTGTAAACAACTACATTATTGAACACTAATCCCTCAAAACTCAATATAGTAAATGCAGTCCAATGCCGTAAACTATTAACTTCGTGAGCCCGTAACTTCAGACGAATCTCTACTGCTGGGACAAGAACGACACAACCTTATGTATATGTAATACATTACATTGAGGACTTCCTTCAAATGGGAAATTGCAGCTAGGAAGGGATCTTAAGTCGCAGCTGCTTCCAATGTTATAAATAAATATATTCAGACAATATGTAGTAAAAATATAGCTAAAATTTAAAAATTTTGTAATTAAACCTACACATGATCCTTGACAATAACTTAATTTAAGTTAGTTAAATATCGTCACTGTTATAAAATAAATCTTATTGTAAATTATTTCCTATAATCCGTGTACCTAAATATCTATATGTACCTAGAAATAATTATAAATTAATTATATTACTACGACCATGTTCTGACTATATACAAGCGCTTTATTAAAGTCTACGTGAATAAAAACCTTTTTTATTTTATTTTATCTTGGGACAACTATTACACTATCATCTAATCCGAAACTAGTACTATGGCAACCATACAACCGATAAATATATTTACAATTACACATTCATAAATACATACACATTACAGTAAATTACACTCAGACTCATCATACAAATATTTGGGTATCGAACCCACGACCCCTGCCTAATAGTCATAGACCACCACTAGATCGCTAAGTCAAAGAAGTCCTTCTAGTCGAATTTCAGCCATGGCAGCCAAACTCACTGGAAACCAGCCATCGGCTCGGAAGAAGCGTGTGCGATAATTATATAATTATGTGCGGCCGCTTAGAATGCTTTACGAAGTCTGTCAGTTCAGAACAGAGTACTTCTAATTACCTCAAATTGGTGTCTTGAAAGCATTCTTACCGCGTCCGTACATTTATCACAATACCTACATGGGTATAACTCATAATTTCGCACACACTCACATAAGGAATACAGTATGAAGGAAGAGAGTTAGTCAATGGGAGTCATTGGGAGTCATTGGGAGTAAATCATCCCAGGTAATACCTACGAGCAAGTAAACAATTTCTAACGTAATGGGAATGACGGGCGTCATCGAATTCTTGCGGTTATTTCTGTTGTTTCATTGTGGTGTAATATTTGAATTATTGTTTAATTAATTTCCTAATATAGAGGTAAGTTCGAAAGTCTGTTTATTAGAATGTTTGCCAAATTGCTTGTTTGTTAAATTTTAAACTAAGGTAGATGTTAGTCCGTACTACGGTTAGCATTTTTTTGCTTTACGAAAGCGATAACTTGCACTAAAGTCTCTTCTCAGATTATTGTTTAGGATTTGGTGAGAAGAATTCTTTGGAGAGTGGCCATATTGTAAACAGGATATTGTAAAGGGGAAAGAATCATACGAATATAATTTATGTATTCATTACGTATTATAATTTTGTAAATATGTAATACAGAAATTTTTACTTTGAAACTTAGGTTTTATTTGTTAGACGACTTGAACCCACGCTCGCCTCTGTTTTCCAGTGAAGCAAAAAAAACCTCCTAGGCTAACTGTAAAAGACATGATAAAAAAGAATTTATACTTTTTATCGTAAGCCGGAGTTATTATATCGTTGAAAAATATGCAGCATTACGGAAACACATGCCTTATTCGCGGGACACTTTCCAAACTTGCAATTTTGCTTTTCACGCTAGAGGTCGTGGGTTCGATCCCCTTCCAGGACAGATACTTGTGTACAGGGACATGTCTGTTTGTCCTGAGTCTGGGTGTAATTATCTATATATGTATGTATTTTTCCAAAAGAAAAAATACTATATGTATCACTATATGTTTTTGTCATGGTACCAGTGCGCACCATGTCATAATTTTTGTACACTGACAACTACCGCAACTATTTTATTCTATACTCCAATCCTTGCCTAGGTTGTCTGGAAGAGATCACATTTAGTGATAAGGCCGCCAATTGTACATTTCTGTAATGCATCCTGGTTCCTTATATTTTATTTTACTTGGTGTACAATAAAGAGTTATCTATCTATCTATCTATATGTAGTATATCAGTTATCTGGTGTCCATAGTACAAGCTTTGATAGTTTCACTTAGACGACCTGACCTGGTCGCAAGATGCCGCTGGATGCGGGCAGCGTAAGACCGGCAGTGGTGGAGATCCTTGTGGGAGGCCTTTGTGCAACTGTGGACGATTTTAGGCTGATATAAGTATGATGTCAAAGCATTTTTTTTGACTGCAAGTGTGGCGCTGCGGCTAAGATACTCGCCTCGGCGCTACGTGTTGCGGGTTTGAGTCCCGCGCCGGACAACTATCTGTTTGACCCATAAATAGTTGTTCTGGGTATGGATGTAATTTGTGTCCGTCTATTATTTGTTTCTAAACTACCCCGCGACACAGGGATTAGAATCAATAGTGCGGGTGGAGATATTAAAAAAAAAATTCGAGTCATAATAAATAATAATATCCCGGGACATTATGTCACTCAGATCATCCTAGCCCCAAACTAAGCAAAGCTTGTACTATGGATACCAGGCGATGATATTGATACTTATATAGATAGATAAATACTTATATACATAGAAAACATCCATGACTCACAAACAAATCTTCGTGCTCATCACACAAATATTTGCACTTACCGGGATTCGAACCGAGGAGCACCAACTAGGCTACGGTGACCGTCGTATATATCGTATCTCGGGTTCAACTATGTTCTTCAAAACTTAGTTAAAGTTATCATGTATGTATTTAACAAGAGAACCAGTAATATTGGCTTAATACTTGCAAAACTAAATTGGCTGCAGACAGCACCTTAACCTTCTCGATGGTTTTCGTTTAGGTGGGTTTCGTTTAGCTGGGTTTCGTGTAGGTGGTTATGAGTCCCTCGATATAACTGAGTCGAATACCAGTGTGACCTAGTCATAACTATTTACGTCACAATGCAGTAAAAGGTTTATCACCTGCTTCTCTTCCAGATAAACGTGACGCGTCAGTCTCGCCGACACGTTGCTCCGTGTAACACCGCCCTTATTTGGTCATGCATGATGTATTTGATTTGTCAGTGTCTCTTTAGTTAAGAGATGATTTTAAGAATGAATGAATTGAAGCAGTATGGGTACTGCCACTTTGGTCCAGCAGTAGCGTGTTAAACCGCAGGTAATGAGGTGTCCTGGGTTCTAATCCCCAAGTCGTCCCAAAAAATAATTTGGGATTTTTCTGTTAAGACAATTTCTCGGTATCAGCTAGTAGTGTGGGAGTTGGTTATCTAACTCCTTCTGTAACTGACCTCTTTCCGGTCGTGTCACTAGTCGTGCCATCGGATCATGAGAGTGATGGAATAGAAAGTGCCCCTGTGTTTGTACACACACTTATGCAATATAATATGTTCCACGCTAGGTCTGATCACGTCAGGGAAGTTTCCATTGAGACTGGTAGCCGTGGCCGAAATCTGACCATCACGACATTACATCCCACAACGGTTCCTTTTTTATGGTTATATCAATAGATATGTTTTTCTTTATCACACTCATGCGAGACACTAGATATCGGTATACTTTTAGCCATCAGAATGGACTCTTGTTGTTACTGAACGAAATGTTACTGTAAAAAATAATATACAGTTTTAAATGAATTTTTGCTGTGTGGTGATGGCATAGAATATCATCACTCCATCTCATCCCGTGGGGGCGTAGAAATCATCAGAGGGAATACCTACCAGAGAACGGGCAGCAGCGTTTTTCTGTGAAATATGACCATCAAACTGTATGCCAAGCGTGGCGATTATGGCATATCCCCCCATTCTTAGGGAGGCTTTTGTTCAGCAGTGGACGTACTTTGGCTGACATGATGAAATGAAGACGGTAACAGTTTTAGCACGATCACCCTCTATGTGATTCTGCTAAAACTGCTACCGTTTTCATTACAGCTAGGACTGAAGTGTACGGATGCGCTCGCATTACGTTATTAGCACCCTATATGTCCTACATGCTATATCATTTCCAAAAGGTACCATTCGAATTGACGTTTGGCTATTCCCCATAGTTCAATGAGGGTGCAAATGGATTTTACTTAACTTGTGTTTAAATTGGTTGTTGTAAAGTAAAGACAAAACTACGTCATATCTATATTTCGCTAGTCACTCCACAAACACTGAGCTGGCTAGATGTTATACGTAGCAGACATAGCCTAACCGCCATCTTAAAACCTAAATGGCCTCTACGGAAATAAATTCTTGTATCGCAAGGGCCTTCATAAAAATACCTACATACCCAGATCAGTTCTGAGTCATATATTATGGCTAAATAAATAAAAAAGGTTTTTATTCACGTAGACTTTAAAACAGCGCTTGTAAATAGTCAGAACATGTTTGTAGTAATAAATAATTATTTCTAGGTACTACATATTAAAGTGCACGGCTTGTATGAAAACAGTAGCATCAATGATATAATCCGTCGGGCTCTTTCTAGCGTTGACGTCCCAGCGGTTCTAGAACCAAGCGGCTTGGCACGTGATGATGGAAAGAGACCCGATGGTATGTCTTTGGTTCCGTGGAAGATGGGTAGGCCCCTGGTGTGGGACGCAACATGCGTCGACACCCTTGCGCCCTCCCATCTTCCCCATACGTCGGGTTCTGCAGGCAGAAACCCTTAAACGGCGCAAATACACAAATTTGGCTGCAAATTTTGTTTTTGAGCCGTTTGGGGTAGAAACCTTAGGACCATGGGGCCCAAGCGCACATTTAATATTTCAGGAAATAGCTACGTTTGATCGACGCTTCCCATGATCAGAGGGCTGGTCTATTCTTGGGTCAGAGGATCAGCATTGCCATCCTTTTTTTTTTATTCAGTTTTACGGCTCTGGCTTCTTCGGCCTTATGAGCCTTCCGTAAAATTTATTTTTATTTAATTTATTTCGACATGTCAAGTAAAGTCCGTCACAGTCAAGTCATACGTAGTCCTTGTCGTACCCCAGTAAAGCAGTGGAGACTTTACTAGAGGCTAATATGGAGTTTTAGATTCAACACAGAAAATCGCAATTCACGGCAATATGGCACTTTCCTCCACTTGTGTACGTTGTCCATGATGTTATTATGTCTAAAAATCCATGGTGGATTTATTATATGTATTTACACACAAAAACTTGAATTTACACCAGTTTTTGAAAATGAAACAATGACCTGATGCGTCTTTTTTCGCGTTGGCGCCAAAACTGTCGCATTGCCATCCAGCGTGGCAATGCGGCCAGCCTTCTGGGCATTTTTCCCATAAGCGATGCGGAGGGATTATTGGACGCCTTTTAGGGTAAATAGTGTATCTGTAGTTTATCTTATTTTAGCTTATAATTTCATTTTATTTTATTTTATTATTTACTATTGAATAAATAAACTTATTTTTTTTTTATTATTTATTCCTATTTCCCATTAATTGTGTAGTCTGTTTTTTACTAACAAATACGTAACACCTTTTTGTATTTTTGAGTACTACTAAGAAACTCTACCAACGCTAGCTTCGTAAGAAAATATGACTCTATCTGTATAATGTGTCTGAAATAAATATTAAAATAAAATATGATATGTTGGCGTGGCTGGTAGACACGCTGCCTTTCACGCCACAGGTCGTGGGTTCGATTCCCTCCCAGGACAGATAGTTGTGTGCATGAACATGTCTGTTTGTCCTGTGTCTGGGTGTAATTATCTATATGAGTATGTATTTACAAAAGAAAAGTAGTATATCAGTTATCTGTTTTCCATAGTGCAAGCTCTGCTTAGTTTGGGATCAGATGGCCGTGTGTGAATAATGTCCCAGGATATTATGTATTTATTCAATAACATAAAACATCAGTCATAAATCACCATTTAGTAGTCGTGTAAAAATGCTTTTTATTTTCTTATAATAAGTCTTAATTTTAAATAACAATTCCACTGTTTGTCAAGGTCGTGGTCGACACACACACAGACATGTAAGGGCAAGGTCGTGTGCGTGACGTATAACGACGCGGCGCATGCGCCGGACCAGTTTGTATTATTATGTAACTTAAATATTGAATCACAATATGCCGACAGGTTAATGTAACGGCGTAATTAGTAATTATATTATACCGTTGCTTGTTACCGATACTTGAAGGTCAAAAAGCACAATAACCATCATCCGAGCTTCAGTATTTCATAGCAGAGGTCACGGCAGTGTACACACTTCTTATACGAAAAATTATCTTACTACCTACGTTATAAAGACTCAGTTAAAGATACGGTTACCTGGCATCGGTAGTGACAGCGTACCGCTAATGTTAAGAAGATGATAAGTCCAAATATGTTTCCTGCTATATTGCATTACCGACTGATGTAGCTAGCGACTTCGGTAATTGAACCTAAACATAATCTCTTAGCTAAATATATGTGGCGACGCGAGCTTATTGTTTTATGCGATGAATTGATAGACCAGAAATAATATATGAAGAAATAATATTTATTGAACAAACTATGGTTTATGGTAAATGGTTATAATGCAATGGTTTAGTGGTAGTTGAGCTAGGTCGCTAGTTGATGGGGCACGCCACGATAGTGGCGGTAAGACCCGTCATGGAGGAATGGCTGGAGAGGAGGCACGGCGCCCTCACTTATCGGCTTACGCAGGTACTCTCGGATCATGGATGCTTCGGGAAGTACCTGCATCGGATAGGCCGAGAAGAGACGCCCGGTTGTCACCATTGTGGTAGCCCCGTTGACACGGCGCTTCACACATTGGTGGAATGCCCAGCCTGGGAGACACAGCGCCGTGTTCTCGGTGCTGCAATGGGTGCGGCTGACATCTCGCTTGCAACGGTGACTCAATTCATGGTTGCAAGAGAGTTCTTGGGGTATCGTCATATTCGTGGGATATCGAGGTGATGATCGCAAAAGAGGTGGCGGAGTGAGAACGGGAGATATCATCCTCCCTGCCAAGCCGCGCCAGGAGAACCGGGCGTCGGAGGGCGCATATAACCAATCTCCGGCCTCCATGAGGAGTGGCCTGCGGGCGGTGGACCTGGGACAGTCCTCCGTCCGACCAGAATAAGCCTGAGACGGTGGCGTGCCGTGTTCCGCGCGCGCCTCTCTTGAGGAGGGGGGCAAGGGTGCCCCCAACGGAAGTGGGGCTCACTGAAAAGTGGGCCAGCGCCTGTCCAGACTGTGAATGCGCGAGCGAATCCCGTGGTCTGGACTATAGGTGGCTGAGGAAAACCGTGGGGTTTTAGTCGGTAAACCCAGCACTACCATCTGGCTGGGAGTCCGACATACCCCGTCGCTTCCCCAGCGGAGGGACGATTCATAAAGGATTTCCCCACGTAAAAAAAAAGAAAAAAAAAAAAGGTCGCTAGTTGATCGCGAACTGACTTAAAAAGCTTTATATAATTATAAATTAGATGCGTAACAATTGTGCCTGCAATGCACAAATGCAAAATGCTGAGCTGTTCGGTTTCAAAACTCCGAACAATATCATTACTATTATAAAATAAATATTATAAATGTATTAATAATCCGTGTACCTAAATATCTATATGTTACTGGAAATGATTATGTATACTTTACTACAAACATGTTCTGACTAATTACAAATCTTTTTTTATATCTACGTGAATAAAAGCCTTTTTTTACTGTCTTGTCCAATCACCAGCGCCGGCTCAGGATAGAGTGGTGCGGTCGCTCCAGGGGCAAGGGGCACCAAAATTACAAAAGTAAAATCTGTTTCGTAAAAAAATTAAATAATGATGGCGCCTCATGTGAGAAATGCACGTGTTTAAATGGCTTCCAATTCATTTGCCAGTATGTTTTGTCGACTTATAAATGAGAAGCTGTCGCACGCGATCTCGGCTTTAAAAGATAATTCTTATACATTTAACATAAACAGAAATAGATATCATCGGATGTGAAAGAGTCGACTGTAGGGACCGAAGGTCAATCGCACTCTACCCTGATCAACAGTTAAGGCCTTCTTTTGGAATATAACGAGGTCAATAATTGTCCTGTTCGGGAGTCGCATTTATAGGGCAGGTAATAATATTCATATCCTGGGAATAATTTCACACTCGGCCATCTGATCCCAAACTAAGCAGAGCATGTACTATGTAAACCAGATAACTGATATATTACATATACTACTTTTTTTTGTAAATACATATTTATATAAATGATTACACGCAAACACAGGACAAACAGACATGTTCATGCACACAAATATCCTGGGTGGGAATCGAACCCACGACCTGCGGAGTCAAAGGCCACGCCAACCGTCCCGTCAATAAAACATATAAGGTAAGTAGGTATGTTATAATTATAGATATATAACGTACGTAGCGTAGTAACCTGTATATGTCGTAATGGCTATTTATATGAATACACTTAAAGGAAAACCGTTAAACTTATAATCTTCCTGATTACACACGCGGTTGGTTTTGCCATTATCGCGCGTTCCGAATTGTCAGTATTTCCCGAAACGATTTTTTATGCAAGCGTCTTGTGTCATATGTAAATATGATGGTAGTTTTTCAAAATATTGGTAATCCGATTTGACAATGTTAGATATTTTATTTGCTTTAGAATTCCCAAGGCCGTGAATTTAGTTTACCAATTTGATAAAAAAAACATACGGTAAATATAATATTGTTTGACTGCAACAATAATAGCAACAATGTAATAATCTTTGAATTATTAGAAAACAATGTGTGTCTGGTCAACGCCTGGGGTGTGTTTGTAAAAATAATAGTATATACCATAATAGTGTTGATAGTAAATCCAAGATATTTTATCAATTTATATTATCTAACATATTATTGAAGATGAGAGCATTTGCAAGATTGATTTTATTTTCTACTGTTAGTTTATGTCTTTGGTGTGCAATAAAGAGCCAGTCAAACCGGTGACACGGTTTTGTGGGACATATGCATAAATTTTATATATATTTTTGTAAAAAAAAATGTATTAAGTAATTAGATTAATATACCAATCTAATTATAGGCTTTTGAGCATTTCTGTCTAATGTCAAAAGTTATGTTGAACCAGGGGGATTAGACGTGTGATTTAATTAAACAATTAGGTACTTAAATTTTTCAGTTTTTAAAGCTCCGACCCGAGGTTTAAAGTGAATATGTTATTTATGTGTTTCCTTCAGCGTGGGCATGATCTTGTGCCGGTCGCTGGAAACTGCTGGATGCGAATAGCGCAAGACCGGCGATTGTGGAGATCTTTGGGGGAGGCCTTTGTCCAGCTGTGGACATCTTTCGGCTGATATGATGATGATGATGATGTTATTCCTAAGCCTGTCAGAAACACCATTAAAATCCGATTGAGTTTGTGTCTGATGAATAGTCTGTACAACTTATGACCCCTACCAAAACACTGGAATAATTTCCCTACGACGCGACGGGTTAGCATGACTTATTGTGTAATACTCTGAATGTGTGTGTGGTGACGGCATAGAATATCATCACCCCATCTCATCCCGTGGGGGCCGTAGATATCGTCCAAGGGAATTCCTACCAGAAAACAGGCAGCAGCGTTTTTCAGTGAACCATCAAACTACGATCGCCAACCCGTCTATCAAACGTGGCGGTTATTATGGTATATCCCCCCATTCTTTGGGGGACCTTTTGTCCAGCAGTTGATGTATGTACTTTGGCTGACATGATGATTGTTCTATAATCTAGTTCTTGCTAAAACTAGTCTTTCACAAAGAAAGATATGATTATTGCTATTTTTTAACAAGCGCCGATTGATAAGCGCAAAACCCAAGCGCTCCCGAACAATTGACGTAAATGTACCGTGTAAACGTTCTATTAGTTTTGGCCCGAGAAATCCCCGTGAAATGGCGATTGTTAAATCAATTATTATCAACAACGGTTCGGAACAATGTGCGCGGTGACCGGAAAATAGTTGGAAATTACGAGTTTTTATACCGGCCCTAGGTGACTAGCCTCCGTAATCCTTTGCGGAGGAATGTCACAAACCCAGAGTAGTGCGGCACGTGTAGCGGCAGGTTAGCGACAGTGCTGCTCGCTGTGACTATCGTTTTATCGCAAGTAATTTTTGTATGGCCACCAAATAAATAAATAAAATAAAAAAGGTTTTTATTCACGTAGACTTTAAAAAAGCGCTTGTAAATAGTCAGAACATGTTTATAGTAATATAGTTGTATACATTATTATTTCTAGTAACATAGATATTTAGGTACACATTGTATTGATTGTATGAAAACATTTATAAAATTTATTTTATTATCGCAATGATATTTAGCTAGCTCGTATCAAGTTATCGTAATTATCTAGTTTAAGTCTAATATTTTTCTACATATTTTTAATGGTTCTGTCTATATTAAGGTATTATTATTATGACGCACTGTGAACTAATTCATTGAACACGAAAGCAAATCGACTTGGTTTGCAATCGCATTAAGCGCGGACAAGGCTCGCGTCAAATGCACCCGCTGCAACAAATTGGTCCGCGCGCGAGGCACATCAAGCATCGGCATCGTTGACTGACGAGACGCATCCGCCCCCTGTACTCGTCCGGGGCTCAAAACTGAATTACATGTGTATGTCTCACCTCAAGACAGCTGGATCATGTGAAATACCACGAACTACACTGAATATGACGGTCACCATAGCCTAGTTGGTAGTGCTCCTGCCTACGAAGCTGGTGGTCCTGGGTTCGAATCCCGGTAAGTGCAAATATTTGTGTGATGAGCACGAATATTTGTTTCTGAGTCATGGATGTTTTCTATGTATTTAAGTATTTATCTATCTATATAAGTATGTATATCGTCACCTGGTACCCATAGTACAAGCTTTGCTTAGTTTGGGGCTAGGATGATCTGTGTGATATTGTCCCCAGATATTATTATTATAATATATAGGTGGCTAAACCTACTTCTACTCTTCTTAAGTTATAATAAGGTGCCATACCCAGAATAAATAAAGCAGGATATAACTGTGGATATCCTGGACGTATACCATATATTTTTATTTTAAGTACAAAAATCTAAGGAACTTTTTTGAATTCTCTTAAAATTATTTACATATTAACATAGTTATTCAGATGCTTCTGCCATACCTACGCGCAGCACTTCAAACTTTCAGAATACGTTCCAGGTAACAACATTATTGAAGCCGGAACTGGATGCGGGCAGCTAAACCCGGCCGTTGTGGGGATCTTTGGGAGGCCATTGTCCAGCTGCGGACGTCCTCCTGTTGATATATTGGTGACTAGCTGTGCCCCGCGGTTTTACCCACGTTAAACTTTATAAATTATCACAGCTCCTCCCCCGTAGGTGATAGCGCGATAATATGTAGCCTATATGTTAACCCGACCTCTTCATAATACTCAAGCTAAATTTGAAGTAAATCCATGCAATACTTTTTGCGTTTAGCCCGGACATACATACAGACAAACAGACAAAAATTCTAAAACTATATTTTTGGCTTCGATATCGATTGTAGATCTTTTTAAAAAAATATTCTATGTACAGTTTTGACTTTCCTACGATTTTATTATTTGTATAGATGATGATAATGAAGGGGATTTAGAGTAGTTATAATTATTGTAGTGTCGATGGTTGTGCAAATTAACATAAGTATAGCAAAACCGTATTATAATAGACGAGCTGTGCCCCGCAGTTTCTCACGCGTTAAACTTTATAAATTATAGCCTATGGGTTATTCGATCTATAAGCTATATTACTACCAAGTTTTATCTAAATCCGTTAAACCGAAGAAATATCCATACATCCATACTCATAAACATTCTCTTTTATAATAATAGTAGGTTATTTTTAGATATTTTTGTTGCTGCCACTCCCGACAACGGCCGATCTTACTTACTTTCACACTAATATTGTTAAATGATTTAATCTTGTCAGAACTTTGACCGACATTTGGCAATTTAGGCACGTGTAGGCTTACACGTGCCAAACTGTCAAATATCGGTCAACGTTTCGGAAGTAGATAATTATACAGTGTTATAGTGGTATTAGACGATTCTTTAAAATAGTTAACTAATTATACGGCTACGCTAAAGCTGTGGTAATTGACAACAAATTATATTGTTGCATTAATGTGTGGAAGATTGATATGTTTTAAACTTTCATGAGGCAGAAACTTGTTTGTTAATAAATATTAACTTTGCTTTAAAACTTTACATTATTCACACTAGATAAAATTCTTATATATATTCAAATCTAGTAAAATGTTACTGTGTGAAAATATTTATACACCTAAAGTCTATTTATGATTCTGGTCACGTGATTATAGAAAGATGATTTAGATTTTATTAAAGCCGCATATTTGATACTACAATTTTAAGTTCAAGTTTAAAAACTACTAAACATTATATGCAAAGTTTGGTAAGGTACGTTTTAATTCTAGACGATTCGTAACCATGCGCTAAACTGGCTAACCAGTTTCAAAGAAGAAAGGTGGTTTGGCGTTAGTAACTATTTTATGAACTAACATTGTGTTTTCGTCGTTTGATCACTAACTGGATAAAACCAGTATTATTAACATTGATCGTAATAAAAGTTGGTACGGTTTTTAGTTAAAAAAAAAAACTTGTGTGTACTTATGTACACGCGTTAGAAGTTATACTTCTTAATATACAACTTGAACATAGTTATCAATTTTCATACCACCTAGAACTAACGTCATGCTGTTATTTTTACGATGCGCGCGCATCGTAAAAATTCACTCTCATACATTTTCATACAACCTAGAACTAACTTCATGCTGTTAAATTTGTTGGTGTCGGTGTGCGCGCGCATCGTAAAAATTCACTCTCATCATTTTTCTCCATCGCGCCAAAAGAAGTATAACTTCAATAACCTAGGAGGCTTTTGATGTGACAGTTTCTATATTTTGAGTGTTATCATATTATATTTACATGTTTGGTATGCAATCAACCAAACTATAGTGTGTGATAAATTTATCACTCTAAAACACGAGCGCGCATACGTGTTTTGTTTTTTTCCCGAGCCATTTATGTTTTTTTGGAGCCAATTACGGTGTATGTTGTGTAATTGACAATTTAAACAAATAAATATAAAAATTAAGCTTTAATAGTCGCATGATTATGGATTTCACATCGGAGCAGTATTCCCGCATTCCAGGGCTCCCCTCGCCAGGCGAAGTCCACGGCAGGTTAGATTATTTGGTGCACGTCCGACATACCACACGAAGAAACCTTCAGAACAAGAAACAGGTGGCATGTACTCTCCAGACATAAAAAAAATGAAGTTACTACAAGTATTTGTTGATACCGAACAGCTGATATCCAATTATTTGATTTAGTCATATCATAAGCCTGATATCGTCTTCTACCTGACATAATAATAATAATGTCCTCCTAGCCCAATTTCGGCCACGGAGGCCAGTCTCAACAGAGATTAGCCATCTGCGCGGGACATATTATAGTGCTCAAGTGTGTGCGCAAACACAGGAGCACTTTCTATTCCATCACTCTCATGATACGATGGGACGACTACGCGACACGACCGGAAAGAGGTCAGGTACAGGACCGACGGCTTTACGTGCTCTCCTATAATACCGCCAACTCCCTGATTTCGGGTTGATGATGAGAAATTTTTCTTTTTACAGAAAAGTCCCAAAATCAGTTTTGGCCCGACCCGGGATTTGAACCCAGGACCTCGTTCTCTGCGGGTGAACACGCTACCGCTAGACCAACGAGGCAGTCAAAACAGGCAGTCTGCCTCACATAGGCCTCCCCAAAGGTTTATATAACGTTGCCATTTGGTTTGCGGTAGTCACGGTGCTTGGCTTGCGAGTTGGCGACTGCAGTTACGTGGTAGCTAGGACACAGGACTCACTGCTGCCCGACTACCTGGTGTATCCCTTTTACGAGCCCCACGGGATGTTATGGGGTGGCCTATTAGTATGATCACGATTATTTGTTATGTGTCTGGGTGTAATTTATCTATGTATTTAGATATATATAATATGTAAATTTTATTTATTAGATATGTGGGGAACAGTAAAACTATTACTATAAGTGTTTCTCTGTAAATAGAATATTTTATTTTATTAAAGAACTACATACTAACACGCATATTTACAAAACATTATTTATAATTACTTCATTACAACTTACCTGTAAATAGAAAAACAACATTAAGAGCTATTGTTTTACTACTTTCAGTTCTTATAAATTACTTTTATTTAAGGATTGTAATAATATTATTTTAATGTGAAATTATCAGAATCTCCATATTTTATCATGCTGCCAATCCGTCAATATAAACGGCCAGTCCCTTATACGTAGACAAGTTTGTAAACCAAAAAGTTATAATACGGAAAACTATAAACTAAATGAAGGGTCACTTCGTTTACATATATATAAGGCCCACTTGCACCAAAAGCTAGGCTAAAATAAACTAACTCGAGTTAAGTAACTTCGGGTTAATTCTTTAAAATTTTTACTCAACATTCTGTTGCGCCTATGAAAAATAACACCGAGTCAACTAACTCCGTGTTTTTCTATTTTACGTTGGTATCATTAAAGAGGTTTTGTTCCGTAATGTAATCCAACCAAATATGAATGAGTGAACAGTGAGTGAAATACTTATTACACCTCTGTTTGTCACTAGAAAACTTTGTATATGACTGTCTCATGTGTCAAGTTTTTTCAAAGGCATTTCAATTTGATCGTTTGTGTTTGAAACCAATCTGTCAATTTCGAGTCGTTAAAATATTGTCATGGCAACGTTGACATGATCGGTCTTTCTGCAACTCTTCTTTTATAAAACTCCGAGCTAATATTATATTCGACGATTTCTTCATCATCATCAGACATTAAAAAATCACTCATAACTGTTTAGGACACAAAACTATTATAAAATCTCTGACATTCCCTTCTGCAACCCAACATAACCTCTCAAATGAAACAAATTTGACATTACTAATCCGGAGTTAGTGATTTAACCCACCAAAATAGCTGGGTTAAATTTTTTATAAAATAACCAAGGTTAGTTCCTAACTCTTGGTGGTGCAAGACGCAATTGTAATTTAACCCCATATTAGCCACTAACTCTGAGTTAATGCATTTAACCTGGGGTGGCCGATTGCGCGTCGCGTGCGTGGCGGTCAGACGCCAGTACACCCGATACCGGAGGAGACGTCGTCGGGTCCCTGACGAAGAGGCCGCGCGGTATGAGGTGTACCGCGCGGCGAAGGAGGCTCTGCGGCTGGCCATCGGTGAAGCCAAGACGCAAGCCAGGGAGGAGATGTTGGAGACTCTGGACGGGGATCCGTGGGGGCGCCCTTATCGTGCGGTTCGAGAGAAACTTCGAGCCGCGGCGCCCTCACTCACGGAGAGTCTCCAACCAGAGCTGCTGGAGGAAGTAGTGGCAGCCCTCTTCCCGGCAAGAGCGGAGCACATGCCACCGCCGATGGCTTTGCCCACAGCCGCAGAGCCTACAGAGGAGAACGCCATCAGCGTCCCAGAGGTGACACAGGAAGAGTTGAGGGCGGCCGTGATACGGCTCCGGGCCAAAAACGTGGCTCCGGGGCCCGACGGGATTCACGGTTGTGCGCTGGCCCTCGCTCTGAAAGAGCTAGGTCCCCAACTGACGGGACTCTACACAGCGTGCCTTGAGCGGGGCCAGTTTCCCACTTTGTGGAAATCTGGTCGTCTGGTCCTGCTCAGAAAGGCGGGGCGCCCTGCAGACTCGCCGTCCGGGTACCGGCCCATAGTGCTGCTAGACGAGGTGGGCAAGCTGCTCGAGCGGATAATCGCAGCTCGCCTCGTCGGCCACTTGTGCGGAGAGGGGCCGGACCTGGACGAGAGCCAGTTCGGCTTTCGGCATGGGCGCTCTACCATCCACGCTGTGTCGAGGGTGAGAGTCCTGGCGGAGGAAGCGGTGTCCCGGGGTGGGGTGATGTTGGCGGTGTCCTTGGACATCTCCAACGCCTTCAACACCCTGCCCTGGAGTTGCATTCGGGAGGCACTGCGATATCATCGGGTGCCTTCCTACCTCCGCCACATAGTTGGGGCTTACCTGGCGGAGAGGTGCGTCACCTACGTGGGACGAGATGGCGGACACCGGCACTCAATGTCGTGCGGTGTTCCACAGGGTTCGGTTTTGGGCCCACTCCTGTGGAACATCGGGTACGACTGGGTGCTGAGGGGCGAACTCCAGCCGGGCGTGGACCTGACGTGTTATGCGGACGACACGCTGGTCACGGCCCGTGGGAGTTCGCACAGGGAGGCAGCGTTGCTGGCGACGGCTGCGGTCTCACAGGTGGTGAGCCGCATCCGGCGCCTCGGCCTGGAGGTGGCCCTCAACAAGTCGGAGGCCATGATGTTCCATGGTCCCCGGCGAGCGCCGCCGCCCGGATCACACATTGTGGTCGGGGGGGTCCGGATCGCTGTCGAGCCTACCATGAAGTACCTGGGATTGGTGCTCGACAGCCGGTGGGACTTCGGACCCCACTTCCGGCGGCTGGTGCCTAAGTTGATGGGCGCGGCTGGGGCGCTGTCAACGCTGCTTCCCAATCTGGGGGGCCCGAGCGCGGCCTGTAGGCGGCTCTACGTGGGGATCGTGCGATCGATGGCCCTGTACGGGGCCCCGATCTGGGCGGCTGACCTGACGGCCGGTAGCATTGCTGTTCTGCGGAGACCGCAGAGAGCTATGGCCGTCAGAGTCATCAGGGGATATCGCACGGTCTCCTACGAGGCGGCCTGTGTACTGGCCGGATCCCCGCCCTGGGACCTCGAGGCGAAAGTACTCGCGTCACTGTACCGGTGGCGCGAGGAGATGCTGGCGCAAGGCGAGCGGCCGATGCAGCGACACATGGAGCTGCGTCGGTCGCAGCTTCGCGAGGCCCTGGTGGCGGAATGGCGGGACAGGCTCTCGCGCCCAACCGCCGGCCTCGTCACTATCGAGGCGGTCCGGCCGGTACTCGAGCGTTGGCTCGGGAGGAGGCACGGCTCCCTGTCGTTTCGGGTGACGCAGGTACTCTCGGGGCATGGCTGCTTCGGGAAGTACCTGTGTCGCATAAACAGGGAGCCGGACGCCCGGTGTCACCACTGCGTCGACTGTCGGGAGGACACGGCGCTGCATACGCTGGCAGAGTGTGCCGCTTGGGAGGAGCAGCGCCGTGCCCTCATTTCTGGAGTAGGCAGTGACCTGTCGCTGCCGGCCGTCGTGAATTCGATGGTTGGCGGCGAGGAGTCCTGGGACGCGGTGGTTTCCTTCTGCGAGACAGTCATCTCGCGGAAGGAAGCTGCGGAAAGGGAGAGGGAGATCTCATCCTCTCACCCGGCCCGCAGCAGACGCACCGGGCGTCGGCGGAGGGCGGACAACGCCCTCTTCCAGCCCCCCTAAATGGGTCCAGGGGCGACGGACTCGGGGGCGTCCGTCGCCCACTACACATCTGGACCCGAGGCGGCGGCGCGACGTGTTCCACGCGCGCCCCTCTTAGACGTTGCGGGGGAGTTTAACACCTCACTCCCCCCGCTAATGCGAGGAGGCCCGCAGGTATGGGCCAGCACCAGCTAGGGGTTGCGGAAGTATCGTTTGTTCCCGCGACCCCCGGCGCAGGTGTGAGATGGAACACCGGGGTGGTTTTTAGTCAGTAGGAGTCTGACAGACCCCTCCGCCTCCCCCAAGGCGGAGGACATCCATGCAGGATTTTCCACCCCGCAAAAAAAAAAAAAAAAAAAAAAAAAAAAAGGGACAATGTCACACAGATCATCCTAGCCCCAAACTAAGCAAAGCTTGAACTATGGGTACCAGGCGCCGATATACATACTTATATAGATAGATAAATACTTATATACCTACATAGAAAACATCCATGACTCAGAAACAAATATTCGTGCTCATCACACAAATATTTGTATGTATTGTGGATTCGAACCCAGGACCACCAGCTTCGTAGGCAGGAGCACTACCAACTAGACTACGGTGACCGCCGAATCGTTTGTCTAGTTGCCATAGTACAGGCTCTGCCTAGTTTGGGATCAGATGGCTATGTGTTAGTGGTCCCAAGGTATTAATTTATTTTATTATGGTGCCTTAAATGTGTGCGTTACGTTATAGATGTAAATTTGGAAATTGTGGGTAAAATAAGTATCGCACGAAACCTAATTTGTATAGCGCCGCGTAGCGCTATTCTATTAGACGCCATTGATCTGTGACAGCGATTTAGCACGGGTAGCACTGATTATGGAGTATATGTGTGTAAGTTCCACCAACATTTGGATGGTAAATATCTGATACTAAAGAAGTGGCCTGTGTGAACGGTACAACAGGAAGGGGAAGACCTCGTAGAACATTCTGTTACCACGTGGCAGATGTTCTCAAGAAAGGCCAGGTCAGAACGGACAATTGATCAGTACAGTTCGCAGTTACAATTTTAAAAGTACCTGGACACTAATTATATGACTTATAGCTAATTAATATATTAAATATGTTGAAATAGATACTTACAAAATAGAATATTAATAACACTAAATAGTTAATACTTAACACACACAGTACATAAAACTTATGATAATATTATGTTGACATTCTAGTTAAACCTTGTTACATCCGAATCGCGACACAAAAAACTCGACTATGATACAATATAAATTACATATTTAATCTTTGCTTTGGAATTTAAATAGAATACACGTATGTAAGTAATTAAGATTTAGTCGACACTACTGTATTGGGGTCCTAACTCTGTAAAAGTAGATGTAAGTTGGTGAAATAAATAAATGTTACGAGCCGAGTCGTGCTGTCGTCCTAATTATATACTCTCGGATTCGACAGCCAGATAAAAAAAGGAAGTGGAATATGCATAGTTTGTTATTTACTCTTTGGAATGTGAATCAATTCAAAAATCTATTCGAACAATAAATTATTTTGGTCCTTAAGTTCATAGCTATCTACACTAAAAACGTAAGTTTGGTGTATAGTTAAGAGTTCATAATTGTGATTTTTCGATATAAAAGTGAAATTTGTATGAAAACGACATTGATGAAGTGTATTATTTATATTGATTACGATGGAGTTCGTCGCTGCGTGCGCGTCAGGTCGTTGTTTTTTTAAGCTGAGACAAGCCGCTAATAGTGTGTGACTATCTTTCGATACTCTTTCCTTTTGCACGAAAGAGTATCGGAAAGATAGTCAGTGTGCGTAAAAACAGGTTAGTATATCCTTGGAAAATAATTTGGTTAAATCTCTTCACCATCCCATTCGATTGAGGATGATACAGTACTGCTATTTTGGAGACCCAAAATGTTGCAGACATCTTGAAATACTTGTAATCTGAAGTTTCTGTACTTTACTACTACTGTATTTACTGTGTCGTACGTTTAAATGTTTGATACTTGTAATCAAACATTTAAACGTTGCCTGACACGGACGCGTCTAAGTCCCTTCTCCGGAAAGAACCGTCATCTCATCAGCATCCAAGACGACTCGCACAATGAGATCATAGCTTACCTAGAACAAGTCAAGACTTTTAGAAACTCTCTTGAGACTCTACAGAATCAAACGACGAATGGATGGATGGCGCTGTCGGCCATGTAAACATCAGCTCCGTATTACTAAAATCGTTATAAATAATTTATCGACATTTAAGTGCTAAACTTATGTGAATTAGTGAGTGGACACGCTAATAAATACGTGCAAACGTTATCTTGAGCAAAGAAAATACATAAGATAAGTAAATACACGTTTAAAATCTGTGCAAGTGAAAGGACTTAATAAACAATATTTAACCATTGTTAAGAAATAAACTGTGACTAAGTGTTTATAAACATGTTATATAAGTACATTACTTCATAATACGTGACGAAACTAAATCCAAAACAGTGTAATATAAATACAATAGAAAAAACTTCAATTTAAATTTTGACTGTTCTATTTCAACGTTCCACCGCACAACAGTTGGACTTTGTACCCTAGATAAGATTAACGGACAGTCGATATTAGTTGCAAACAATCAAGAAAAATACCTCAGCTAATTGAGCATAAGAATTAAGGCAAGTCGTAGATCAGTGGTTAACATACTTTACTTTTACCGAACGTAGTCTTCGATGGTTGGGCGTTCAAACCCAGGGAAAACATACGTTCTCTTTTTCCAAGATACTTAACTAAGAACACATTTATTTGAAAATATAAGAACGTTGGACTATAAGTAAATCTGTGGCAAATATAATTAAACAATTTTTGCACCAACCAAACTGCAAATAAAGAGTTAAATTTGCCTGATAAAACGGTTGAAAACGTACCTACTAATAATTTATTATCATCCGAAACTATTACCTGAACTAAAGTCAGCGCCACCTATTTTATTATAAAGAACTAATTACGTTGATAAAACAGTCGTAAAACATCACACATCCATCGGAAGAAATAATACATCGCACATACATCGGAGGAAATAATACAGTCAACATTTTGAACTCCTCTATCAATGCAAGCGTAGCTAGTTGTGGCAGCCTACGGTTTGGATGTTGTAAGTGCCCAAACTGTCCAGAGTTCAAATCTCGCAAGATACACAAAAAGTCGCTAGTTTTTATATCATATATTTTAAACTAAGAAATAAAACAAAATGGCAGAATTGGAACATAATAATATAACTTTAAGAGCGTCAAGAAAGCAAAAATTGAATGAATCTTTTAATACTTCGTTTGTATCCAGTCATTCAGATTATTATCTAAATAAGAGCTTGCCTGACTTGTCAACACCGATGGATAACGACATTGAAGAATTAACCATTGAAGTTAACATGTTAAAAGATCAGTTACAAAGCGCCCACACTGAAATAGATAAGTTATGTCTAGAAATAAATAACCTAAAGTTACAAAATGAACGTCAGCAAGCAACTATAAACCATCTAAAAGTTGTCTGCACCAAATCGCCGTTAAATATAATAAGAAATAGTGATAAGATAAATTCACAAAAAAAATTGCGTAAAAATGTGCATTTGATTAGCGACGAAGAATTAAATACGAGTTGTTCAGACTTAGGTTTAAATAAAGAAAATACATCGAACGACGTGCGTAATAAACAAACTTCAGAAATAGATGAGGAAAAATCTCAGAAGATTAAACACCAGAGCAAACTTACCCAATGTAACACCCAGAATGATAGTAACCCAATAGTATTAGATCCAATGACACAGTCAAAGAGTACCAGCATTAACATAATCGAGTCGAATGACAATGATGGCTCCCAAAACACCCCAGAAAATAACATGGCACCGCAAGTTGAACAGAATAATGACGAGAAGATCAGACAGTCTAGCCAAGAGAAGCGAAAAGTTTTGATCATAGGGGATGAAAATGGCAAAAATATAAGATGGCAACTACAGCAATACCTTGGCGATGACTTTTTGGTTACGGCTATATTAAAACCGGATGCTCCCACAGAAGAATTATTGTCCCATTGTGTCTCATGGTGTAAAACCTTAACAAAATTGGATTATCTTGTACTTATGATAGGTGGAAATGATCATAACCCCACTAGAATGCAAGCTAATTTGTATTATAAGCTAAGTCAACTCCCAAATACAAATATCTTGGTCAGTGCTATTGAAAATAATCGATATTTAAATATAAGAATGTTGAATAATGTTATTAAATTGAGCTGTACGCATATGCAAAATGTAAAATTTATTGAAACAAGACACATAAAATGTAACCATTTACCTCATTTCGTTCCTCGACATATTATTAAATGTAGATTATTGCACAAAGAAATATTAAATCTATCTTATAAACACAATTATAATACATATATTTCACAATTAAACCCAAAAGAATCTACTCAGAAAGATCTCTTAGTTAGGGATGTAGATGTCAAAAGTACCCAAACAGACGAATCGTTTTTTCGAGTCAAACATGGTTCTTAATACGAATTCCATCCAAAAGAAAACTGAAATTAATGCTTTAAACAATAAAAGTATAAGAGACCAGACTACTATGCTATTCCATCAAAATATAGCAGGGCTTCTAAATAAATTAGATCAAGTCGATATATGTATGAATGAATTTAAGGAAAAAGAAAAAATGATAAAAATAATTTGCTTTTCCGAAACATTTGTAAAATTGGGTGACGAACCAAATATACGTCTGTATGATTTTACACTGGCTAGTTATTTTTCAAGAAAAAATGAAAAGCGTGGCGGTGTTTGTATTTTGGTACATAAGTCCTTAGACTATAAGATTTTGCAGGTATGTAATGAGATTTCTATTGAAAAGACATTCGAGTGCTGCGGCATTGAAATCCCTAATTTGCAATGCATAGTGTTGTGTGTATATAGAATACCTACATCGAAAGTAGACATATTTTTTAAAAAATTAGAACTTTTAATGCATAAATTAAACGTCAAAGAAAATAAAAGGGTTATAATAACGGGGGATCTCAATATCAATACCCTAATTAATAACAATTCTACAAACCTACTAAAGGAATTTCTCCTTACTCATAATTTAAAACAACACATAAATGAACCTACACGTAAACAATCATGCATAGATCATATTTTAAGCAACATGTCAGATGTTCAAGGTAAAACTCATCACCTACATTTATCAGATCATAATACTGGTCAAAGCTTAACATTTTCAACTCAGTCTTATAAACCACCCATTAGATATATATATATGATGAGAAAAGACTACTGCGAAGAAAACATAAAAAAATTTATTGAATGTATATCCAAACTATCCTGGAACGACATACTAAATACAGAAGACTGCAACGCAGCTTTTAGCTCATTTCACTCAGAATTTTTAATCTTTTATAACCTTTGTTTTCCCTTAATAAAGGTAAGAATCAATATGCAAACAAATGATCCTAAATGGTTGACAAAGGGTATTAAACGCTCATCAGTCACGAAAAGGAATCTTAGATACTCTTATTATAAAGACAAAAATGAACAAAGGAAACAAAGCTATGTGATTTATGAAAAGCTGTTAAAGAAATGTATCTTGCAATCCAAACAAAAAACTAATAGACGATTCATAACAAATGCAAAAAATAAATGCAAAGCCTCGTGGCATATTATTGCAGGTAAATATGACAATATCAAAATAAAACATGACATTAACAAAATTAAATACCTTAACAAGACACTAAATGACCCTATTGACATTGCTGACGCTTTTAATGACCATTATATATCTAAAACTAACAAACCAAATAGTAAAACACCAAATTATTCAAAAATACAATCAAATAACAACACTATGTTTCTAGCACCCTGTACTGAAAATGAAATTCTAAAAACAATTAGGACTCTGAAGGAGACCAGTGCCGTTGGTTTTGATGGTATATCAACCAAAATAGTAAAAAGATGTGCTCCTCAACTGGCAGTTATTTTATGCCATCTAGTAAATCTTTCCTTCTTTCAGGGCATCTTTCCGGAAAAATTAAAAACTTCTGTTATAAAGCCAATGTACAAAAAGGACAATAATGAAGAAGTAGGTAATTACCGGCCAATAACTCTAATCCCAATAATTGCTAAAATCTTCGAAAAATTGATGCACTCCCGCCTGAATAGCTTTTTAAATAAACATAACATACTATCGAAAGATCAAAATGGTTTCCAGAAAAATAAATCAACTACCCTTGCCGCTTTTCAATTAATAAAAACAGTTACGGAATGTCTAGATAAAAGGAAACGAATTGCATCAGTATTCTTCGATATGTCTTGTGCATTTGATTTTGTGGATCATCGAGTGCTGCTACAGAAATGCGAGCGTTATGGCATTAGAGGTACAGCACTAAACTGGCTAAATAGCTACTTAAAAGGTCGAAATCAATATGTACAAATTTCTCGGATTGATGAAAACCAGACCTTATCTACATATAAATCGGTTCACAAGTTGAATGAAGTTGGTGTTCCCCAGGGAAGTATATTGGGGCCACTACTCTTTCTACTTTATATAAACGATATACCGAAAATTATACCACATAAATGTACTCTCTTTGCCGATGATATTTCGATAACAGTACCCGAAATTTATAGCCCAGAAACATATGAATATATCTTAAACGATACAGTCAAAACAGTTACAGAATGGCTTAGCGAAAATAATTTAACCGTTAACGTAGATAAGACGAAATATATACAATTTAGAAATTATAATAGTATACCTCGTAAGATTAATCTAAAATATAATGATAAAGAAATAGAAGAAATTAATGAAATAAAATTTTTAGGTATAGTATTAGACAATCATTGTAATTGGAAACCCCATGTCAAATCAGTATGTGCACGGATAAATCGGTTTATATTTGCACTGAAAAATGTCAGGAAAATAACATGCGAAAATACAGCTCTAGTTGCCTATCATGGCTACGTGGGATCTATCCTGAGATATGGTTTACTTCTATGGGGTAATTCAACGGAAATAAATAAAGCTTTTATCTCACAAAAAAAATGCATTAGGGCAATATGTGGTGCTGGTCCACTAGACTCATGTAAACCCTTATTTAGAAAATTAAAAGTATTGACACTGACTTCTCTATACATTCTAGAAATTGGCATGTTCGTAAAAAAGCACCAAAATTTGTTTGAAGAAGTGAGCACAAATAAAAAATATTTGTCTAGGGACAAAACTAAACTACTGCTGCCAAAAATGTCAACTACATTATTTCAAAGAAATTGTATCTGTATGATAATAAAAATATTTAACAGAATTCCTAAGCATATACGAGAGCTGACTGAAACGAAATTTAAAGTGACGTTAAAAAAATGGTTAACAGAGAAATGCTTCTATACAGTCAATGAATTCATATGCTAAATGTATCAAATGTAATATCAATGTAATAATTTCAAGTAGGTAATTATTAAGTTTAATGTATTAATTTAATTAAATAATTTTGTAATTTAATAATATTATGTGACCGACATGTTTTAGTAATAGTGTATAATCTATAGCATAAAATATTTATTGTAAAATGACATCATAATATAAGTACACAAATGTTATTTAGAATGTGTTGTTGCTATGCCTGATAAGGCGACTAAGTTATAAGTTTGACCGTAATTTTAAGACCCTCTGTAACACTTAGTCCGCAATAAAAAATCTTTGAATCTTTGAATCTTTGAAAAACATCTCTTAGTTCGACAACAAACGTGCAGTTACCACCGACACACTCGCACGTCCCTAGTTCGAATTCGTATCGATAAAATGCCCTTCTCGAATCACAATCGGATGAGGTGCTTCGAGTATTCTTATAACTTGCTTAAGAACAAACTCTTGCATGTCCCGTAAGTAACCCCCGAGTAGAGATTTGAACCAATAATGAGGTGCCCTCCGGCGCGGATAACTTATGTCAACTTACTTCTGAACGGCTTAAATTCTCCCAGGTTAACTGTCAATGTTATATTGAAAAAATAAATTAAAAATCAATTATAACCGGTAATATTGCGCTTAGGAAAATATTTCATCAACACATAAGTGTCGCTAAAGCAGGTTCAGTCGACGCAATAACAGTGGATACATTTGCACTACAAAAATATCCCTTACGTTCACGTAATAAAGATGTTTTCAGTGTGGTTTCACCACGGAAGCGTCGACTGTATGAAAGTCCATGTGTCACGCATCTCTGACTAGGTCTTTGGGAATGTACTCTCAGTGTCAGCTTAGGACATTCGTGTAATAAGGAGGTCCCACTGAATCATACTACAGTTATTTGTCTGAAATACAATCAGAGATAGCGGTGAAAGGAACCTGAATATGTTACACCGTTGAGCTGAGATCATAGTGTATTTTGACCCCTTATAAATAGGAGCATTCCAAGACGGCAATCTTTCTACACTTTTAAAAATAAACTATGACGCATATCAACACCCTATTTAATCCCGTGGGAAGCGTAGAAGTTCTATATTTATATTCCCTAGGAATATCTACTTATCAGAAAACTCGCAGCAGCGGCTTTTTGTCAACTCGCCAAATGTGGTGATTATGGCATTTATTCAATTTTTACTATAATGAATAATACGATAATGTCCTCCTACCCGAATTTCGGCTACGGCGGCCAGTCTCAATAGAGATTAGTCATCTACGCGGGACATATTATAGTGCTCAAGTGTGTGCGCAAACACAGAAGCACTTTCTACTCCATCACTCTCATTATCCGATGGGACGCCTAGCGACATGACCGGAAAGAGGTCAGGTACAGGACGGGGGTAAAATACCGCCAACTCCCAGACTTCGGGCTGATGCTGAGAAATTTTTCTTTTTACAGAAAATTCCCAAAATCACGTTTGGCCCGACCCGGGATTTGAACCCAGGACCTCGTTCTCTGCGGGTGAACACGCTACCGCTACACCAACGAGGCACGCATAGTACGCTACACGCATACAGGCATAGTACGCTAACGTGGTACAATTTTTATCATTTCCAGCATGTTTAGTAGTCGGTCCTGGTCAGAGTTGCTTAAGCTGCCAAATGGACTACTGACAATGCTTAATACAGAAGCAATGGTATTAACCTACTGGCCGGTTTATCTCCGAACGACTTAATATACGTAATGAAATAATGAAATTTATTCAGCACTTGGGTATTAACATACACTTGTACTTGTCAAGTTCACAATGCAGTACATGAACATAGTCGAATACAGTATAAAAATTACAAAAAAATTATTAGTCCGTCCGTGCGGTCTGTTTTATCAGATATATTTTCTTAAATCCTAAAATAAATAACAAGTTACTTATCTATTATTTTGAAATTTAGTTGTACAATATTAAAATTAAAGAATTGAAGGCAATGAGCATTTGGCTAACGCAGAAGGCTCTTAGCCAGTAGCTTAAATTAAACGACTAATACCCGAGGCTATCGTATTTAGGTAGTATCTCTAGTAGATAGTATCTCTGCTAACATCATACAAACTCGATGAATGATACTCGAGAAGAGTAGATCCACTCTAATCCTTCTCTAATTTTATCATGTGAATATTGTACGCCAGCCATTCAATGAGTTTTAAGGGAGCCCTCCAAACAAAATTAGGTTCATTTCTTATTTTTCGAAGTTTGTAAATTACAGGACAAAGTAACCGCCTATGGCCAAAATCTCTAATTTTCCTCAAATTGATTGAATCCCTAAATTCCTCATCTGTAATAATTCGTAGAACTTTTTCAGGGAATATTAATTGACAGGCGGACAAACTTGGCCATGCCGCCCTATTGTTGCCACAATAGGGCGGCATGGCCAAGTTTGTCCGCCTGTCAATTAATATTCCCTGAAAATATTCACATGATAAAATTATGATTAATATGATTATTATTTATCGATATAAACCAATATATTACTCACTGAAACAACTTTCTAGTGCAGAGGTTTTATAGCATAACATAATTCTGCAGGTTTTACTTTTTGTAATTACCAAGTACGCATAGTTGTTGAACATTTAGCGCTACCGCGTAGGGTTACTACAGTTTAAGCCTAGAATATAGTAGCGTTCAAGGTGTATACTCTAAAGACCGATGAGACAGATAAGACCTAGATGGTTTTATGAATATGTAGGCACGGGGAAAAGATACCTAATCCTCTGGTTATAGGGCTACTACGGAAATTTATTAAAACTCTAGAGTAAGTGTGTTATTGAAATATTACCAATAAAACGAGGGACATTATTCACATACGGCCATATTCGTGCTCATGAACATGTCTGTCTTCTTCATCTCTCTTCTGAGTCTGAGTGTTATTATTTACAAAAGAAAAGTAGTATATGAGTTATCTGGATTCCATAGTACAAGCTTTGATTAGTTTGGGATCAGATAGTCGCGTGTGAATCAAGTGCCAGGATATTATAAAAAAAAATAACACTCGGCCATCTGATCCCAAATTAGACAAAGCTTGTACTATGAAAATTAGATAACTGATATACTACTTTTCAGGGCAAGCAGACATATTCATGTACACAAATATCTGTCCTGGGTGGGAATCGAACCTACGACCTGCGGCGTGAAAGGCAAGCATTTACAAACGACGCCAACTGGCCTGTCAATATCAATACATGTCATACATACCTCCACATACGGCTTATTCACTAGGCTAGGATATCAAATCAATAGAAATATAAACATTGCCATTGGATTCACGAATATCGACAATTGATTCATTGGTTGGTTATTGGTACACCACTCCAAAATCAAATCTTATGTAGTAGGTATAGACCAATGTGTCAAGCACATTTGCAAGAGTAGAATTGGGTCCCAAGTGGCTTACGCAACCTTACTTATCCTGTCCTGAATGAACTGGGTTTTGCTTATCCTATTATGTCTCATTTTAAAACGATTATCGAATAATTAGCAAACTTCTTCTACATATATGTATCTCTCTTATCTCATATTGTGAGCAGCACCCTGACCTTGTACACCATACGTTGAATTGATACTTCAGTGCCATCGTTTACGCATAGGATGTATACTATTACTCCGGTTTACGTCTGCATAATGATTCACTCGCGACCAATGACGTCACAGGCGTAGTAGACGGGACCATTGCTCCCTGTGATATATAGCTAACAAGTAGGGTTACTGTGAATTTTAGCTTGTGTCGGATACTCCAGTTACTATAGATGAGTTAAGGTTTATGCTTCGGTGCAGTACACTTCGTCTCACCGTACTCGGAGCATCTTCACTTCTATGGACTTTCATTTTGGTCTGTATTTTTTTCTTAATTCTTCTCGTATTATATTTTCTTCTATCTTCCCTATATATTAGTAACTTAACCAGATCTCAAATACGACTTCTAAAACTATGCAAATGGACAATTTCACAGTCATTTCAAAAGTAATATTTCAAAATAATGTGCCTTCCGGATTCTAATAATTAAATCTTAAGTCAGTCGTGAATTTGATGAGCCAAGACATTGAACTGTCTGATTATTTTATCGATTTTCCAGTGTGTGCCATCCGATCTAAGTTCTCTTGTACATAGTAATTCAATGAGAATTAATTTTTATTAATAATTTGTTATCATTTTAAATTTCCAACAAATACTACCAAAACTAATTAAGCGAATCCTTCTATCCTACTAATATTATAAATGCGAAAGTTTATGACTATGGATGTATAGATGTAAGGATTTATGTTTGTTTGTTACACTTTCACGCCAATTAACTACCGAACAGATTAGGATGAAACTTTGTATAGCGATGTAACTTTATATACGAATAACACATAGGCTATAATTTATACAGTTTAACGCAGGTGTAGCTAGTTCTATATAAAAGATTATTGACTCACGTCATAAAATCTAATTGATTAAATTGTAAAGTTTAATAATAAAATACCCAGATCCAGGACCCAGGATAATTTACTTTTTTTTACTTAAACTGGTACTGATCGTAACATTTTTAACTTCAATTGCTAGCCTATGGAATGGGACATTCCTTGTGATCACATATTACGTGGTCATTGTAATCGTTGTTCGGGAGTATAATATCAATTACCAAATGCGCCAGTTGGGAAACCCGTCGTCGCGAGTCTGGTCTGAGGACTCATTCATGTGTCAGTGGTTACGTCACGGGAACACTATAACCTCGCGTGATCCCAATTAAACGTTATTACAGTTCATAGAACTGAAGATACGCACTGTATCTTGAGTACTAACTATACTACCCAATGTCAAATTATTTTTATGCAACTTAGTTGGCAAACAAGCATACGGCCCAGCTGATGGTAAGTGGGCACCGTAGCTTATGAACGCTAGCAATACCAGAGGCATCATTAGCGAGTTGCCGTCCCTTTGGAAACCTTATAGCTCCTTTTTTGTATGTGAAAGTATGCCCTATACTTTGGGCACCCTATACCTACTGTAGTGTCTTGAGAAAACCGTAACAGGTTCATTCCACAGCTTTAACGTACGCTGAAAGTGAACCGTACGAGATTGAAAAGGTTCGAGGATGTGAGGATGAACTCCTTGTCTGTGGTGAGAGGCGAGATGGTAGAAGATGAGAGCTGACTGCTAAGCTAGAGGTTCTGGGTTCGATTCCCACCTGTTACAAATTTGTGATTAACACGAGTATGTGTTCTGGGTTCTGTCTGGGTGTAATTTATCAATAATATGTACGTATTCAAAAATTTATGAGTAAGTATGTTATTAGTTGTGTACTTGTCAATGCTGTGTGTTAGTTGTTACAAGTAATTAATTTAGATATTTTAAGTTATTATAATACATTCCGTAGTGTATTGTTGCATGGCTGCCTCATTGGTCCAGCCTTATCACTATCAATCCCAGATAATGACGTCCTGGATTAAAATCCCGGGTCTGCCCAAAGGTGATTTTGGGATTTATCTATAAAAGTAAAATTTCGCAGTATCAACTTGGAGTCTAGGAGTTGGTGGTATTCAAACTCCGTGCCGCGAAGAGTACGGCAAGCCGGCGGTCCTGGACCTGACCTTGGATCATGATCATGATGGATTAGAAAGCACCCCGTAGTTTTTGCACACGCACTTGTGCACTATTAAATTTCCCGCTAAGATGGCTAGGCTCCGTTGAGACTGGCTGCCGTGGGCGAAATTCGAAACCAGAAGAAATTATTGTTATACTAGCTGTGTGTTTTACCCACCTTAAACTTTATAAATCATAGCCTATGTCTTAATCCAGAGTGTCAGCTAACTCCATACCAAATTTTATTAAAATCGCACCAGCCATTTAGATGTGAAGAAGTAACAAACATACACACTCACACACTCAAACAGTCACAAACTTTCGCCTTTATAATTTTAAGTAGGATATTTCCGTGAGTGTGATGGTGACCTTTACTTCTATCTTCCAAAACCTACATCAAAAGTCCCACAAAGCTATACAACATGTAACGTAATTAACGCACACCCTCAAACACCCCAATGAGAATATTATGTTGTAATCATAATACATACACAATTTTTTTTATTCAACATGTATATTCATTGTTATTTACTAAATTAGTTTCTTGGAATAAAGTTTATTATTCTTTATTTTGTGTTGAATGTTGGAATTTGTATGAATACAAATAAAACTGCGTTTTAAACTTCTTATTACTTTGACTTACGGTCCATTTAAATTTGTTTTGACTGTACAGGGTTAAAATAACGATAATTTCCTTAACTTTAATTATTTTGTAATAAAAAATTACCTATATTAAACATGATATAAATCGATTCAGTAAACGATTTTGAACAAACTATTTTCAGGATGTGCATTAAGTTACATATTGTATATTACATTGGATTCTCAGTTTGCACGTGGACTGATTTGTCATGAATCATTTGAAGTTTCCCTGTAATAGTAGCCATAACAGAAAAAACAGACAGAAAAAATTAGGCTAAGACCTAATCAGTTGCACTTATATACAATTCCGTACATGTATCGGATAATTATGGAATCGTTAAACCTTATATCATCGTTTACTGTCTTTCACCGGTCCGTAAGTGATCGGCGAGGTTAAGCAACTAGGCTCGCGGTCAGTCCATAGATGGGTGACCACAAAAAGTGGATTAATTACTGAACGTCTCCGTGTTTCAGAGGGCACGTTAAACTGTCGGTCCCGGTTGTAGATATTGGACAACAGTCGTTAGCCATGTCAGGCCTACTGGGCGGCTTGAACAACTCTGACACCAGGGTAACCTCTGCCCATAATATAAGTAAGTAAGAATATCAGCTTGTTGTTTAGGTATTCCACTTGTATGTATATTTATATTCGCGAATAAAGGGCAATTTATGTAGGCCAACTGTCCAAAACTTCTCAATAAACATTTTTGTTAGCTATCTAACTCCGATTTTAATGTACACGTCTCCTTAATAAGTCGTCGGGATGTTCAAATGCCTCTTTCTGACCTGTCATCCGCCCTGATACGAAAGCAATCGACTAGGTTAAGAAACTGGGCACTTGAATATTTCGGTCGAGCAGTTGTTTTCAGACAACTGTCGGTATTATTCTTTGACAATAACTTATTACAAGCTAGCTAAATATCATTACTATTATAAAATAAATTATATAAATACTCTCATACAATCCGTGTACCTAAATATCTATGTAAATAGAAATAATTATGTACCTATACTTAACTATATTACTACAAACATGATCTGACTATTTACAAGCGCTTTTTTAAAGTCTACGTGAATAAAAACCTTTTTTATTTTATTCATTTTTATTTTAAAATTGACACTGTGTTAACTCATGCACGTATGACTGAGTGAATTATAATGACCAGAATAAATCTGTGTGAGAAACAGTCGCTATAAATACTTTATTAGCGTTTGTTTATTGAGCGTTACGGAACTCTAAAAATGCCATCCTAACACGGAAAAATACGTTGACAGAAGCGTGAAAATACTGATTTATTTAAAACTAAGTAATTAGGAGATGAACCAAAGCTTACCTAAAGCTATTTTCCAGTGATTTTCATAACAGCGACAAGTCTGGTGCTAATTAAGCGGCTAATTTGGGTTTTGACAAAAACCCCGATGGAATCGTTATCTATGATAACTGTAGTTAATCGGAATCTTTTTATAGGTCTGGCTTCGATTTTTTGTAAGCATTAACCCGCTTGTAACTAGAGTACTTTATGACAGACAGCAGACTGGCTAGGACAGTGCAACCGCTGTCCGTAATGGCTGGGTTATGGAACAGAGAGCGCGCTTAATATTGAGGATAGGTTGTCGCTCGCTATAGACACTTCACTTAGCCCGTATTTACTGCTGTAGAAACATCAAAATACTTAGTAATTCGTTACGTTATGGAAAATTCAATTTGTTTTCGCCCGGCCCGCGGACTTCGTTATAAATATTGTTGTCCCTGCCCGTTTTTCCCGCGTAATACTTTGGGTTAAACGTTCGGGATATTTTATTTTTCATAGCCTATGACACTTAACAGTAACGTAGCTTTCTATTGGTGAAATAATTTTGATAATCGGTTCAGTAGATCCAGAGATTACCCCTTACAACGACACAAACTCACAAACGTTACCTCTCTATAATATTAGTATAGACAAACAGAATTATACACAAATAGAAATTTCACACAAATAGAACTGGTATCTGATCGCAGTGCCACATAGCAGGTTTATTGTAAATCTACTATAAAATTATTCAGGTTCCCGCTCACACAAACGCTGTAAAAATAACCAAAATCGGTCCGGTTGTCTACACCGTCTGTATCAGAAATGGTGTTGAATACGGATTTCATTATTTTTTGTAACTAACACGACTTTCTTTTATATATATAGATAATTAATGAAAAGGGATTAGTTTGTTTTTATTTGTTAATTTAAGAGTGATGTCTCGTCGATCGATTTCTATGAAAGTAATTTATTCAAAACAAAAATATTACGTAATGGTTTTTATATATTATTGGTGATCTAACCCACGACCTCTGGTTTGGCAGTCAGGGTTATTGAACACTAGGCCAACTTACTAGTCAGAAAGTGTCCCTATGGTGATGCCATTTCTGTTGCAAGGTTCATAGGCTACGGTTCCCACTTAACATCAGTATGACTGCACGCTTGTAAAAATGTATCCCATAATTTTACATGATTAAGTAATTAAAACAGGATTTTCCTTTTTTTGCGTATCACCGTGCGTCTTAATGTATTCTTTATTATTATTATTATTTTATAAAATACTGGTTGAACTTAACCTGGGAGCTGGGAGCTGTATTATATTAAATTATCATCTTATCTTTATTTTATGCTATGGTTTTATAGCTCTTTAACTAATTTTAGTATACATATAAAGATACTAAATCTTTCTGTTACACCGTTCAAAATAAAACAAATGTCACCTATGGCTACAGTTGAAAATCAGCGCCTTTTAGTCATTAAATTTTGGATTATAAATGTTATCCTAGTGTCAGCGTTGTTCATGCCACCTAGTAGGCCTCGGACATGGCTTTATGACTGTTATCAAACTACTACAGCGGGACCGACCGCTTGGCATTTAAACCACTTTGACGCTCACATATCTATATTTTGACTGCGCACCTACAACAAGAGTTTCGTGCCTTATTTTGGCCCACGTTTGGCTCTAAATTCTCAGGCGTTTTATAGGAGCGTGTAATGTGCTGTATTGGTATTCTATATATTTTAAGACCCCAGAAACAGCCTTCCTTGTATTTTTATCTATATAGTAGTGATAGGGCTAATGGGCTTTGGTTCAAAATATTAGTAATATGCGCTCACATTTATGTTTGAAGCATATCACTTTGAGAACGGTTTGACAAGATTGTAAAACATTCTTCTAGTAACGGCCATGTTTTTTTCCCACATAAATGTCAAATGTCTGCGCCATAAAAAGTTTGTTGTTTTTCGACGTGCCACTTGGCATGCAGAATATTTAATTAATCACGAATTATGAATGAACTATGACGTAATTATAGTGACTACATTTGAATACACATCGCATCGGCTGCCACTCTATTACACAAGAAGGTGTGTTCGTGACGCTATAATACCTACGCAAACCACATAGCGGTTCTCGAACAAATCTCGCATGTTCTCGAAGTCAATAAAAATTGTAAGAGTCTTGAATGGAGCACCATCATCGCTCGGAAGAAAACCTGAGTTAGATAGCCACATTATTTACATCTCATCTGATAATACATCATAAAGGACAGAGTTATATGAGGATCTGTCAACGTAATAAGATTGCTCGTCCGGGGTCGCATAGTCAACATGTTCTAATAAAATACGAATATGATACGAATGGAAAATCAGCGCGTAGGTACCGCAATATATCTAAACTAGGATTACCTGTACCGAGATGAGATTAAATTTTTGTGTTTGTTATTAATACTACTTGGGTAAGTAACTGTTTGTAGTATTTTTTCACCATGAGAAAACTAAATTATTAGCGCGTGACATTGGCTTTATTAATTAAGATATCATTACAATAATGTAACCCAAAGCCTTTTCCGTAAAGTACTAATTGTAATACTTATCTATGTATCCGTGGGAAGGCGGGAGGTCACAAGTGAACAATAATGTAACAAAACAGGTAAATGTGTGTAAGTTTCATTTATTAATTACTTATGACATATTTGAATACGTCGTTTTCCTGAATACCTTTACAAGCAGACGGTGTTCACTTACCAGTTGCACGTTTGCTTTGCTATTACATTAAAAGAAAACCTTTATATTATATCACCACACATATTATTAAGGAGTTACTCGTAAACTCATGAATTTATCGAGTATATGACAGTTGTCGCTTGTTGAACAGAATGTATTCGTGACGCATCGATACACATGTTCGTGCGCATTGTATCAAATATTATAAAAGACAAGATGTGATTTTGATTGCACGTGTGGCGCAGTTGCTAAGACAGTCGCCTCGCCACTTCGTGTCGGGGGTTTGGGAACAACTATTTGGGTGCCCCATAAATAGTTGTTCTGAGTCTGGGTGTACTTAGTGTCCGTCTATTATATGTTTGCAAAGTACCCCGCGACACAGGGATTAGATTCCATTTCAATTTCAATTTATTTATTGCAAATCATGTGTATACAATGTTGTTACAATGCTATTACTTATGTTTCAACATGATTCCCTGTAAGTGCATAGCAACATACATATACAGGTACATATAATGCCATAATGCGGGCGTTTTCATTTAAAAAAAATCATATCATATATATAGTTTAAGTGAAGTTCTAAGTCAATTAATTAAAAAAGTTTAAATCGAAAAATTATAAACTATGGAGAGATAGTGTTTACAAAGAATATTAAGTAGTTTGTACACATTTAAGTTCCTTTTTAGAAGCAAACAGTCTTAGCAGAAGCCGCGCTTATCTGCACAACCGAATTTCTTCATTTTAATCGGCTTCTCAGGCTTGATATTAAAAGCGGCTCCGAATTGTGTTTGGTTTATAAATACAAACCTTAGTGCCTACGAAATGACAGCTAAGTATTATTTCTTTTAAATCTCTTCAGATCTTAGTGCGTATTGCGCGGTGGAGCAGTGAAAGCCCCCTATGCTAATTGTTAGGGACAAACGAAAAAAATTGTTTCAATCATCAATATTTCTTTTATTTCTTGTATTAAACACTACTCAGAGATCAATCCGCAACTTTCTCTTAATCTTCACCAACTCATCATGATCAGTTCAAGCCCAATACGCCCCCTCACATCATCAACCATGGTCAACAAATGCAAAATGATAAAATGCCAAACACATTGTAAGTTTTTTGCGTTGGGATTTTACAAAGACTGGTAATCTTACATGTTCCAAAGTAACATTAATGATTGAGGCGATCGATCATCTGCTGTTATCACATTCTACTGTTCCCATTTAAGCTCCGACTACTTTTTTTGAGGTCTTCGAACTCAAAGGGCCCACGGCGTGCCGCGTAAGGGCGCGTGCTCACCGTCACGTAGGGCGCGAGCACACTGATGCAACCGCACGTAAACACAGATTATTCTAATGCGCCTCATAACTCTGCATTAGAGAGTTTTAGAGACGTGACTATTTTCAATTTACCGAACATTTTTTGGAGTATACCATAAAAAATATGTATAGAAAGCTCAAGTTTACTTAAATTCATCATTTGTGTATTGCCAGTCTCAAATAAGGTCGCGAGGTGTCTGACTTAGGGTTTGGTGTTTGCTTTTTACAGTTGTAGCCTTCTAAATATGAGTGTGTACAGCCTGTCCAGCTATGGTAGGCTTTGGAATATTTATACTATCGCATAGGCTATATTAAACATCAGGTAGGTCGTAACGTACATAAAGTTTACTGTAGACTATGTCGCTTGTAACATATACTACTCTGTCAAGAAAGTACCGGGAAAAGATCAATAATATACAAAATGTATGTTATTCATCCAAATTTATTTTATCAACTTCAAAGTATGCTCATTCAGAAACGATACACTTACGCCAACGAATAATCCATTCATCAAAACATTTTTTAAACGCTGCTTTCGGAATTGAGTTCAGTTCTCGCCGCGAATTCTCCTTTATGTCTTCTACCGATTGAAAACGGGTACCACGAAGTGGTAATTTGAGTTTAAGAAAAAGAAAGAAGTCAGCTGGAGCCATATGTGGTGAATATGGTGGTTGCTGGATGGTATTTGTTGAGTGTTTGGTCAAGAATTCGTTCACAATGATGGCCTTGTACGAAGGCGCATTATCGTGGTGCAAAATCCAAGAATTTTCTTTCCACAAATCTGGCCTTTTTCGTCAAATTTGCTCTCTTAAACGCCGCATAACGCTCAAATAATATTCTTTATTTACCGTTCGACCTTTCGGTACGAATTCAGAGTGCACAACACCGCGATAGTCAAAGAAAACAGTCAACATGACTTGGACTTTTGATCGACTTTGGCGTGGTTTTTTCGGTTTCGGTTCAGTTGGAAGGCGCCACTCCGAAGCTTGTTGACTAGTTTGCATGTCAAACTCGTAAACCCACGTCTCGTCACCAGCAACAATGTGTTTCATGAATGTTGGGTCGGAATTCACTCGTTCTACCATGTCCTCAGTGACTTTCATGCGATTGAGTTTTTGGAGAAAATTCAGATCTTTTGGGACTAGCCGATTGGCAACATGTTTCATACCCAAATGATTAGTTAAAATGGTACGAATCGACTCGTATGATACAGAAAGTTCGGCGGCTATCTCTCTCAGAGTTGAATGAGGATTTTCAGTCACTAATTCCTTCACTTTACCAGAGCGAGGAAAATCTTTCATCACATCTCGATCGCTTTTGAACGCTTTGAACCACTCATAAGCACGAGTTTTTGATAAAGTCGATTCACCGTAAGCCTTCTGTAACATTTTCAGTGACTCCGAACACGAAATTCCATTAGCGATGCAAAATTTAAGACAAACTCTTTGTTCGATATTTTTGTCCATTATGAAATTCGCAATACACACTATACATGGATATTACTAAAACCACCACTGTATTTAATATAAATAACAGATGCAACTCAAACTCCGCGCTAAAATGGAAAACAGTTGTGCCAATCTAACAACAACAAAAAAAAACAAAAATTTGAATTTGGAACCTTAAACAAATCATCCATTCCCGATACTTTTTTGACTGAATGTATACCATTACGCACGCGTTGCCCCGTCTTACTTCATCGATCAGCTCTGGTGACGTACTCGCACTCGCTACATTAAAATTATATGTGGATTGTATTCTGTAAGGCGGAGTGTTCGAAGAGCGAATAAATAGTATGTTCTACAATATTCTTTATATGGATCTTTATAAGAAAAACTGTGCTAAATCACTGCAGGGGAGGAGAGAGCCTGGAGATTTGTCACATTGATCTGATTTCGAGCCTATTCCAGCTCTCTCAAACGCTCGAAATTAATATTACTTTTTTAAAAATATTATATGGAATGTATTATTAAGAGAGGTAGGGCATAGCGTTCATTCGTTCAAAGAGCAGTCCAACTGGGGAAGTACCTTACAGATGACATTCCTTAATAACAACGTCAATAATTTTAATGTTGTGTTTCTGTGTGTGAGTAAGGTCGCTAGAGCACATTGGGGTGGGGGTAGGGCCAGCAACACTTGTTTGCTGACTCTTAAAGGCCGGCAACGCGCTCGCGATTCCTCTGGTGTTGTGAGTGTCTATGGGCGTTGGTGATCACTTCCCATCAGGTGACCCACTTGCTCGTTTGTCGCCGTCTGATATATAAAAAAAAGATTCTGGTATCTAGCAGCAACGGGTTAGACTGAAAACCGAACCTTAAAAAATGGGAAAAATGTAAAGAAGAAAGCCAACAATTATTACTAGGTCGTTGCGATGAATCTGATAAGTTCAACCAAATAGGATTCTTATTGGCTGTCTAAGAGTTCAGTTATCCATCTTACGACTCTCTTATTAAACCGAAGAAATGGTATCATGGAATCGAATATTCTTCGCAAATAATTAAATTAATTTGAAAATTATGAGCAATGTAGAAAGCGCGAAATGTGAAATCTTAGATAAAATTCCACGCACTCATTGAAGTGACCGTAAAGATAAGCATTAAAAAGGACAACGACTTCTATTGCCGATCACTTCAAAGCTTATTCACCAAGCAGGCAAGAGGTACTGCTCGAAACGACTAAGGTGTCTTTTTATGCGCGGCCCCCACGGTATGTAGAGAGTTTCCGGAGCGGCAGTTCCCACAGTATTCCAATCCTTAGAAGCCTACATTGATGGTTCCATACCACCATATACCCAGATGCTCCTTGTAAAAGCGGCATTGTACGTAGTCCAATCTAGAAATGCATTTATGGCATGTCCGGACATGCAACCGATTGTGGAGCCATGCTGCGGACAGTGCTAACATGTTACATAAAGCTGAAGCTTTTAGTTAAAAGCGAATTTCACTGCGTAGTGACAACAAGCTGTAATCTACTAACGTCTAACTCACGGAACAATGTAAATAAAAATAGGTAAATGTTGGTTGTTGCACGCTGTTAGGTGATCATTTAGTACATGGGCGACCCAAATCTGCGAGAAACGATGTAAATGTGACCGCATGTGGGCGCGACTTGATAACCTTAGCTCGTTACCAACGTATGAACTTATTTTGTGGAAACACTTCATTTGTTCGTCTCTAGAATACAAATTAAATAATGAGTTCATTATCCGATGTCATGTTTTGGTAAATATTTCATAGTTATTTAAGGTGAGGTTAGAATTTAACATTTTCTTTTATCACTTTAAAGAAAACATTTCGGAGCGTAAACTACTCCACGAAAGAAGAATAAGCTCGAAAGTATCTGTATTGCTTATGGCACACAGAAAGTTATTATTTAAAAAGAAACTCTTCCACCCAACTATGTGGACTCTTTATATAGTGGGCACAATCAGATTTTCTTGTTTTGAAGACTAAGGTTAGCTAGAATAGGTTTATAGCCACCGAGGGGAGCTCTGTATTGGCTGTCTGCGCCAGACCTATTCGTATGTCCATATTTATCGCCCAAGTGAATCTATCTGCTGTTACTTATTGCATTTAGCACTGTTTCAGTCTGAGGGGTTCGGTATTTTTCCATAGGTTGTTGTTATAAAAAATAAATATAAAATACAAAAGGTTTTTATTCACGTAGACTTTCAAAAAGCGCTTGTAAATAGTCAGAACATGTTCGTAGTAATAAGTTTAATTAAATTATACTTATTTATAGGTACATATAGATATTTAGGTACACGGATTGTAGGAAATAATTTACAATAAGATTTATTTTATAACAGTAACGATATTTAACTAACTTAAATGAAGTTATTGTCAAGGATCATGTGTAGGTTTAATTATCAAAATTTTAAATTTCAGCTATATTTTTACTACATATTGTCTGAATGGTTCTGTCTATATTAAAGGTACGAATTAAATGTTATTATTATGGCGGACCTTGTGTTTATAACGACGGTCGCGCTTTAATGCTACCACCACTGTTATCTGTAATTTGGTAGGCTGGGAAATGGGTTTCAATTAATAGTTTACTTATATGTCTTCATCAGAAGTGGCATATGTTACAATTTGCTCTTCCAATTGCAGTTAGATATGTGTGTATTTTACGCGATATCTCTGTTTTGCGATTGTACCAAATAAATATTATACTTGTCTTCAGACTTTTCAGTATAAGATTTCTGTGGCCAAGTTTCAGTTTAAATAATTTTATTCGAATGTAGCGCCATACAGCGCCTTAACTAACTACTGAAATGATGACGTTTTCTATATCATTTGCCAGAAATCACTGCATTTTGCAGCCAGTAATGAGGAGATGGTTTTTTGACAGTAACGAGAACTTGAGATTTTCTTTGAATTTATTAGTCAAGAGTTGTGAAAACTGAAATTTTGCTCAGCACACAAAGTTTTTGGTATTTAGAGTTCATCATACATATTTGTGGTTCAGAATTGTGAATTCTATCGTCCTCACCTCGACACTTTACGAGTAAGAATAGTACCCAAATAAAGGTTTTAATGCAACTTTGTAGGCGTGTTTATATAAGAATAGAATAAGAATATCTTTATTACAGTAAAGCTTCACAGAGTGTTAAAAATGACTTTGGTCCCAAACTAGGCATTGTGCCTGTATCTTGGGTACCGGTCACACGGGTTGTACTTATTATATACAGGTTTACATTGACAAGATTCATAATCAATTAAATAAAGAAGATTTACAACACAGTTCAATACTTATTATCATAGTGAGATCAAAATCACTAATCTTAATAAACAAGGGAGTTACTTAGTGTAAAATAAAATAAAACTTATGAACTAATGAGGGTTGTATGTGAGTAAGTGTAGAAAGAAGAGAGAAAGTTATATATGTGTATAAAGTTACATAAGTTATATATGTATGTATAAGAAAAATTGTTGTGATCAGACTGACGCACGGAATTGGCGAAATCATAAGGTTCTTTAGGTATCCACAAGCGTACTAATATTAAAAACAGCTGTATCGCTCATTATTTTCAGAATTCCCCGATCATTACGTTATATTTGGCAATCTTATGGAGGCTACAAGTTGCAAGAGAAATTAAAATATTTACTTTTATATCGAAAATTGAAAAGCAACGACACTATTTTAATCTTGAAAGTCTTTATCACGTGAAAGGTGTTGCACATTTCACGGTATATATTCTAATATATATGTAAAGAAATACCTACTAGATTGTATTCCTTTATGGTGAAATGACTTGGCCAGTTATAAAAGAAAAAACAGATTCATTTATGACTTAATGGCTGTCATTTTATGAGTCGTCAAAATTATTAGAATAATTATTTTGTTTGATTATTTAATTTTATTGCGACAAATAAACTTTTAATGTCGTTTCTCTGTTATAGAAAAATAAATAATAGTTACACAGAGCAACACATGTTTAATTTGTCTTAATTAGAAAAAATAAATAGATTAAACAGACATATTGTCTTATATATATACCTTAATTTTCGACACATGGATAAAATTATAAGTAGCAATGGCAAAACAAATACCGTTATTCCATACTTACTCGTTCCGTATCACTGAACCTTGTTCTGCTACAATTTTAATCAGTAAAGACTCAGATATTATAGTTATTATTATTTAGATATTAGTTATCTCCGAATTGTTATAGTATATGTTATGCGGTGAAATAAACAATTATCTTATCTTATCTTATATTTACGTAAAAACTATAAGAAAATTATTTGGGCATAACACAATTATTTTTAAGAGCATACTTTTTATGGCACATATTTGTGTTAGATGCGCTTAATAGATTTCATACGTCCAGACCGGTAGCCATACTTCTGTAATATAACCCAACTTGTTCCTGCAGAAAGCCAATGCATAACACCTTTATCCTCCTAGAGGGTGTTAGCTAGGGAATCCTAAGTTTTGTCTGCCGGTGTGTATCGTACGTAGCTTAACGCAGAGCGCCTACTTACCCGGATTTATGAAATCCCATTTTTGAGACTACATTTATGCTTTTCATTACGAATAATGCTTAAATTTAGGCATTTTTTGGAACGAAGTTCCTTATCGCGCGATGTGAAAGGGGGCTAGACGGAAAACATTCTTACGACAAGTTTTCACGACACTTTTTGCAGCTATGCGGCGTGCGCGTTTCTCTGTCTGTCTCTCTCTCTCTCTCTCTCTTATAGAAAGCAGGCCAGATATTTTCATTTCTATTTCGCATTGAACAGTGTGGTGTCGCGACGATTATTTTTGTTGAGTGTATACAGGTTTTTTGTACATAATAAATAATAAGAAATAACTTCGTTCCATCCGGGTGTCCCTTGACACCTCTCAAGTTTTTGTTTTATATTTTGGTAAAATGTAGGCAATATGCATTACTCGTGTAAGAGTAGTTCAAGCGGCTCAGTTCACCCCTACCACGTGGCTTATAGACTGGTATTAAATGAGTATAGCTAGGGCTGCCAGATGCAAGGAGAGGTCCGAAATCTTTGTCTGTATGGGTTGTACCTGCTGCTTAACTTCGAAACGGTGACAGCAACACTCAATACTGAAATAAAATAAAACAGTTTAATACATATGATGACAAATTGGATTTATTCCACAAGAGTTATATAAAATCATGCTCATTATGTAAATATCAATAAATGTAACAATGGATGCGTCATCATGGCGGTCTCTTTGCTAGATGCAGAGATTTCGTGTTAACGCGATGCGTCAATCACAGGGTGGACGACGCACGCGCCGGCGCAGGGTTGAAACATTGCCATATATAGGATAAATATCTTTTAGTCCAAGTACTTTTTTCAGGGCTTGGGATTAAATTACACACACATGCCTAAAATGTAATCAAAGCTTATACGTCAATTTTAACACGCTTCTATTGCCTTAAATTATATCTAACAATGTAATCAAACTTAAAAGTTAAATTTTAACCTATTTCTAATTGTTCTAGTAACTTTGGGTGACAATACAACAAAGTAAGATTGAGCCGGTATGTCGAAGGTTATAAAATGAGTACAGCGACACACGTCTTAAATACCTTCTAGTGTAGCATACAAACGTGGCCTCTTTACATGACCTTTTAAGGCAACGCAATGAAAATATTGACGATAGTTAATTTAATAAATTATTCTCACAATTATCAAGCATTTCGAAGTGATAATTATATATTGTATGTTCCAGGTCTTTGAATTACTTTTAATTATCGCTTTAAATAATTGGTTAACTTGTAAAATAGAGTAAAAAATACAAAAAACCTAAAGATATTTTCGGAATAGATAATGCTAAATGAATGCCGTCCATGTCCTCCGGCCGCATATATTTAGTCATGAATGCGTCTTAATTCTACTAAAGAAAGCATATTCTTTATTTTTTGTGAACCATATGAATGTGATATTATATTTGGTGCAGTTGTTAAGACAGTCGCCTCGGCACTTCGTGTCTCGGGTACGATTCCCGTGCAGGATAACTGTTTGTGTGACTCATAAATACGTGTTCTGAGTCTTGATGTACTTTGTGTCCATCTATCATATGTTTTTAAAGTACCCCGTGTCACAGGGACTCGAATGCGTGCACTGTGTACTGTATTTATTCGGGGATTTGGATATGAACCTTATTTTTGACCATTGTCAGATAAAAAGAATAATGCACCTTCAGGTAGCCCTAGGCCTTGTATCAATGAAATATCGTCGTCATACGAACGCACGGGAATGGAAATCAGATCAGTCGTCGTGGGAGATCCGTGTTGAGTCACAGTGGCGCGGACGCAGACTGGGTGACGCGACGACTGGGATAGTTATGGGAACCGGAGCTAGAGTCAGGTGGCCCCTATGAACCTTGAGTCATAGAAAGCTACCATACTTGCCAAGCAGGTACAGTCAAGTTTAAAGTTACCTATACATGGCCTAAATATGAGACCCTCCTATAACTTCACGATTGACAGTAGACAATTGTCAATTGTAATAGAACTTCATATACATGAAGCCTATTAACCTAGGCTTGCTATAAGTTCGGGCTCAAATTATATTCGAATAATTGGATTAATAGACTTTATAGTATTATTATCATATCTTAAATTTATAGCAGTTTGAACAATGAGCGGCGTAGGGACCGCTGATAATCGAATTGTAGTGGCTGGCTGGCTAATAAAATATCGATTGTACTAGCTAGGAAAGGCGTCTACCTCAGCAAATTTATTTATTTATTTATTTTAAACTTTATGCACAACAATGTACAAAGGCGGACTTAATGCCGAAGGCATTCTCTGCCAGTCAACCTTGGGGTGATGCAGAGATTACATGGTAGGTGCACTACGAGCTTAAAGAGTAAAACTGAGAGTAAAAATGTAGATACTTCATACAATTACATAAAATACACAATACCTATATTATAATATACTACTATATATCCATATATATTATACATATACCTACATATAAATAATACAAATAAATAAAATAATACTAATGTGATGATTCTGCCAATAACTTTAGCTAAGCAAATGTTACAGTAAATAATAATTATTACTGAAAAATACTTTTAATTAAATTACAAAATTATCATGCGTATCGACCTGTAGTAGCGCGATTTACAACTTGTTAAAACAATTGGAAGCATAAGCATAATTTTGTATACTGCACCCTCAAGTGTTACAAATTTTATTCTGACAGTATAACGCTACGGCCGATCGATTTAAAACAACCCGTACCCCAGCAGTCACTAAGTGGTTATTTGCATGACCATTTATGGCTAAATGTTAAGGACCCTATTATATTTAAGATCTGCATTGTACCAACACTTATTACAAATAAATGATTATGATTAAAATCAAAAGAGAGAGAGTGCGAAGAAATTAGATTCGTTAGCAGAAACTGACGATGTCCTCTTAGTTTTATTTCCCACATTATTAGTCAACACCTTAATTGTGAAAAGACAGGCTGGCCGCTGGCTACATTCCTTTGTCCTTTGACAAACCATGACCTCGAAGAAGTTGTTGCTGAGGCACGTAGCTGGTAGCCAATGAAAAACTGTTTTTTGAAGAGAACAAGTCGTCAAAGCAGTATACTTTATAAGCACATCTTTAGAGAACCGACAAAGTAATTAGACTTTCTCCTTTTTCTAAAATATCCATAAGCAATCATTCAAATCAAATCAAATCAAATCAAATCATTTATTATTTCATTGCATTTGGGTATTACAAGTTCACAGATAATAAAATAAGTTTCACCAAAAGCCGCTTAAGAAGGCGTTTGAAACATACAATAGTAACTTAATAAAATAAACTTCTATAGAATGTAAACAAAACAAAATATTTTTTTATACTTGCTTAAGAATTACATTATTACATTTATATGTCAATGTGTTTTTGTTTTCCAAATGTCAACAAAATATTTTGCAAAAGCGAAAAATGTCAAAAGTTGTTGTATTTAAATGTCAATAAATAAATTAAAATAGATTAAATTTTTCTCAAATTAGATTATTGTCATTTAGAAAATCATTAATGGTATAGTAACATTTCTTAGTCAAGATATTCTTAATTTGTTTTTTAAATATGTTAGTACTAGTTGTTTTGATACAATTCGGAATTTTGTTGTAAATTTTAGGAGCCATACATAAGAAGCTTTTACTCATCAGGCTTGTTTTGGCATTATGTACACACAACCTATCCTTAATATTGTTTCGTCTATTACGCTTTATAACATCAGATATGCGCTCAAATAATTGCGGATTGGCATGGACAAACAATGCTACCTCCAAGATATATAGAGATGGGAGTGTTAAAATATTATATTTAATAAAATATGGTACACAGCTATCTATTGATTTTAAACCAAACATTGCTCGTACACAACGTTTCTGAGCTTTAAAAATAACATCATTATGGGTTGAGTTTCCCCAAAAGATTATACCATACCGAAGTACTGAGGCTACTAGACCATAGTATGCTGTCAGGAGAGCATCAATATTTACTATTGGAGCTAATTTGTAAAGGGCATATGCAGAACTACTAACTCTTTTACATAGTTCCGATATGTGTGCTTTCCAGTTTAGCTGTTTATCAATGATAACACCCAGGAATCTGGCTGTGTCCACTTCAGGTATGGCGTTATTATTAAAACTAATCTTAATATTGTGTGGCTGAGGTCTTTGACTAAAGTGCATGATTTGAGTTTTTAGAAAATTTATTTTTAAATTGTTATTTTCAAGCCAGTGAACAATTGATGCCAAACAATCATTTATATCATCTTGATATGTTTCAGCCGCTCTACATCGAATAGAAACTGTACTGTCGTCGGCAAAGAGGGACATATGATGATTTGTATATTTTGGTAAATCGTTTATATACAAGATGAACAAAAGGGGACCCAAAACACTACCTTGTGGAACACCGTATTGGATAGGCCGTAATTGTGATTGATATGATTCTTCGTATTTAGTTTTGATATTTAGTCTAGATACGCTAGTCATTTGAAGCCTGTCAGACAGATATGATTTAATGAGTTCTTGCACGTTCCCACGGATTCCATAGCACTCTAATTTCTTTAGTAAAATACCATGATCCACATAATCAAAGGCCTGGGTCATATCACAATAAATGGCACATACGGGGGACCTTTTATCGACATTAGCAAGGATAGTTTTGTAGAAGTCATAGATAGCTAGGTTAGTGTTTCTATTCTTTCTAAAGCCGTTTTGTTCTTGACATAGTAGTTTATTCAGCTCTAAATATGAATAAATACAGTCATGGATATATTTTTCAAAAATTTTTGAAAATATAGGGATGAGTGTTATTGGTCTATAGAATTCCATAAGTTCTTTGTTTTCTTTTTTGAACAAAGGTTTTACTATTGATAATTTTAATTTATCTGGAAATACACCATTACAAATACATAAATTTAATATAAAGCTTAAATGTCCACAGATATATATATTAGCAATTTTTATTATTTTAGTACATATGTCATCAAATCCTACACTATTAGTATTATTTAGTCCGCATATAATTCTATGTATGTCATATGGTATGGATGGTGCCATAAAAATGGATTCAAGTTTGTTCACTATCTGAGATGTTACATTGATACCAGACTTCAAAATGGGATTTATTTTTTCTATAAAGTTGTTATTAAAGGCATTGGCAATTTGGCCAGGGTCGGTAATAATATTATTATCCACTTTTATTCTATTAATACTGTCACGAGGAAAGTTAAACCTTAATGTGTTTATTATATTCCAGATACTTTTTGCCTTATTGTCGGAACCTTTAATTTTATGGTCATTCTGAGCGCGTTGCGTGAGTCTGATAATTTTTTTATATAATTTCGAATATAAATTGTAATTTTGTTTATTTACTATCGATGGTTTTAATCTCAAATTCCATAGTAGTTGTCGTTTCTTAGCACTGCATTTCTTTAGCCCACGCGATATCCATTTAGGTTTCCTATGAATACGTATAATTTTTGTTCTAAACGGAAAACAGAGGTCATAAAATAGCTTAAAATGTTCAATAAAATAGTTATACGCTATATTAGGGTCACTTTCACGATACATCTCAGAAAATGAAAAACTTTTAAGGCATTCAATGAATTTCTGCACATTATCCGAGCAAAAGTCGCGAGTGCGTTTTCGCCACTGCTTAATGAGAGGTATCATTTTCGTGGGAAACTTCATTAATTGTGCTGTATGATCAGACAAAGCTAATTCTAACACTTCAGTCTGACATGGTTTAGGAAAATTGTGGGCAAAGTTATCTATACAAGTCTGGCTTGACAGTCTAGTCGGTTCTTTTAAACTTAAGGTCATGTTATAATTAAGCAGTATGCTTTCAAAATCTAACGTTACATTATTTTGTTTTAAAATATCAATATTAAAATCTCCCGCTAATATTACTCGTTCATAACATCTTTTACTCAATATAGATAACATTGTCTCTAATTTACTAAAAAAAAATATTTAAATTTTCCATTTTCGGCACTCTATAAATACATACAATCACAATCTTATGACTAGCTAGTTCTACAGCACAACATTCATACAGTCCCGAAATAGAGAGATTTTTTATGTCCAGCAGCTCTTTCCATTCGTGCCCTTTTCTTATAAGAATGCATGCACCTCCTCGTTTACAATTGGTTCTGCTATAACATGAAGCTATTGAGTAGTGCGGCATATTCAAATAAGTCTCGTAGCCAGCCATCATGAAGTGTTCCGTGATACATATTATGTCTACAAATATTTTTCTGTCAATGAGTTCCTGAATACATATTGACAATGCCTCCGATTTGTTACATAATCCAGCAATATTTTGATGGAGTATATGTAAATATTTATTCGAGAAAAAACTGTTGCTCGTTTATACAACTGTCTTCTATATTTGTGTCTATTCTATTGTCTAAAGTTGAGCTGTTGCATCTCTGTACATCACTAACTAATTTCGTGAGTTTGTCAAATATTGCTTTTATTCCATAATTGTTGATTTTGCCGGAATGTCGGAAAAACATGTTATAGTCGTAGGTTAGTGTACCGTTTGAGTCAAAAAAGTAGGCATATCTATAGGTCAATATATCTTGGTAGAGTTGATTGTTGAAAAGTTGTAATCTTGAATTATATATACGTTTGCTTGAATTATATCTGTATTGTGGCGCGCAGATTATAATATTTGTATGCGTTAAATCTTGTAATACGCGTCTTATATGAAGAATGATGCTTGAAAAATCCTTTGTGTAATAAAAGTCCTCATCCCCTATCATTATAATGCAAAAATCATTTTTGGTGAATTCCTTTATCTTCTCCTGCAACCCATGTAACATTTGGTTTATGTTACAGTGGGGTGTTAGGTAATGACATAGATCATAATTTCTACCTATGCAGTTTTAATAGGAGGGTGGTTGTAGAAAGAAGTGTATTTGATTTTAGCTCGTGATAATTTTTATAATTAAAGTAATATACTGAACTTATAATTACATCAAATGTGTTCGAAGAATAGTTAACATAAATAGCCTACCAGTCCAGTGTTATTTTTCACTTTCTCTCACTGCCTTATTATATCACTAACACCATATCTTTTTCACTTCACTATATATCAAAATGGAGTCCATGCAACACGCTTTCTCCAGCTTGAAGGAGCAGCTCCTGACGCGGATGGCCCAGTTTGAAGATCAGAAGACCTCAGGCACAGTTATCACACCTACTACTTTTCCCGAAGATTATGCTGCTTTCAAGAAGTTCGTCATCGAGTCACTGAGCTGCTTCCAAAAGCAATTGGATATGCTGGCACGGTGTAATGATCAGATAGAGATGCGGGGAAGGCGCCGCATGCTGCTCTTTCATGGTCTACCCGAGGAGAAAAAGGAGCAGACAATAAAGGCTGTTGTCACTGCTATCACCAGTCATCTTGAGATATCCGGTTTTTCTGACAAAGCTCTTGAACGGTGCCATCGCCTCGGTCGTTCGCCAAGTGGGGATAAGCCTAGGCCAATTTTGGTTGAGTTCGTAAGCTGCAGAGTCCGCGACGATGTTTGGTTTGCAAAGACCAAGTGTAAAGGTACGGGTATAACTTTATCAGAGTTCTTGACTAGGCCCCGGCATGAAGCATTCTTAGCTGCTCGTCAGCGGTATGGAATTTCAAGTTGCTGGAGTCGCGAAGGAATTATATACGTGCAGGGGCCTAGTGGCATTCGCCATAAGATCACATCAATGGAAGACCTCGACAAAATTGGGCCTGTGTTGGTTCAGAAGGACGTTCCGAAGGAGGATCAAACGACGAGTAAGGCCACACAGAGCAGATCCAAAAGAGCCACCGCTGCCAAGAAGTAACTTTATTTTATGATCCTGTGTTTATATTTTGTTAGTGCAACTTCCACCGTGTTTACCTCGTAGTATAAAGTATTTGTGCCCACTTTTAGTCTCATAATTCCATATTAATATGTTACCTACCTCCACATTCATTCATTATTTCTTGTAGTAAATTCGTGTACAACATTCGTAATATCTATGGTACAGTACTTGTTAAGAGGGGTGATCAGAAACGGACAGTTCGTGTGAACGTAGGCCAATTGTCGTGTTTTCGTTTGACGGTTCTTAATAATTTTTTATTTTTAGTTTCAAATTTATAAATATTTTGTTAAATTTTATTATTATTATTCTTTTCTTTTTATTAATTTTATTTATAAATATGATTGATTAGTGTGCACAAAAATTGAGACTTGCCTACATAGTTACGTATAAAATTATGTTGTTACCTAGTTAGCACTGAACTGGTGGGGTTTTATTTTTGTTGTAGATAGTTATTTTGTTTAGTTATTGTATTTGTGTGTCTGTTCATAAAATATGTTGTCAGATGTTCATAATGACGATATTAATAGCGACGTTGATAGTTTCTTTTCGGCAAATAGTGACGATGATAGTTTTGTCAGCATACCGTCTCTCGGTGACACAATTAAATGCCACTTTGCTGACGTTCCTAAGAATTTCAATGTGATTCATATCAATGCACAAAGTATTCCGGCTCATTACTCTGATATGCTGGCAAATCTTGAACATAAATATATTCATGCTATTCTTGTTTCCGAGTCCTGGTTAAAGCCATGTCTCACTTCGGCCTCTTATACACTCCCTGGCTTTCAACTCATCAGAAATGATCGAACTGGAGCCGGGGGTGGTGGAGTTGCCATTTATCTTCGAAATAATTTCAACTTTTCAATTGTTAGTATGTCCTCACAGCCGCCACCACTGGATGCTGGTGAGCATCTATTTATAGATGTGGAGCTCCATCATACTAAAATTCTACTTGGTGTATATTACTGCCCTTCTCTACGTATAAATTTTTTTGCTTCTTTTGAACTTTTACTTGAAACCTTTCTTCCTTCCTATAGTCACACCATAATAATGGGTGATTTCAACACGTGTCTTCTAAAGAATGATTCTCGTTCTTTATCTCTTATATCTGCAATAGAATCTAGTAATCTATCTATTCTTCCTCTTAATGCCACTCACCATTTTCCTCACTCCTCACCTTCTCTCCTCGATCTCGTCCTGGTCTCTTCAAAAGATCATGTTGCTAAGCACGGACAATGCTCTGCAGACGCGTTCTCTTACCATGATCTCCTCTACCTTTCTTATAAAGTTCGCCCTCCTAAGGCAAAATCTAAAATTCTCTTACAACGTAATTTTGGTGGGATGGACCTTGATCATCTTCGTACAGATGCCGGTAGGATTGACTGGTCACCTCTTACTGCTACTGAGTCAATAGATGAGAAAGTTAATATATTTAATACCAACATAATCCGATTATACGATGTTCATGCTCCCATTCGACCTATTAAAGTTAAGCATTTACCGGCACCGTGGCTAACTGCGGAAATAAAAACTCTACTGTCTAAGAAAGCATCAGCTAAGTCTCGGTATGCGGGTCGACCTAATGACGTCAATCGTGAGAAATATCTACGTCTGCGAAATCACTCTAATAAGGTGTGTAGGAGCGCACAACGCCAACATATTCACAGCTCCGTTGAAAATGGAGATTCTGCAAAAATATGGAAATATTTACGATCATTGGGAGTTGGAAAAGCTCGAAATGATGCAATTCCAAATAATTTAGATATCAATTCACTGAATAGTAATTTCTCTACTTCGCCTATTTTTGACAGGGCAACTAAAACAAGCACTTTGAATTATCTTTCATCCATTCCATCTCCCAACTATTCTTCTTTTAGCTTTAGCCAATTTTCTGCTTGTGATGTTAAGAAGAGTATTTTATCCATAGCATCGAACGCAGTGGGCAGCGATAATATCACCCGTAATATGGTTCTTCCAATACTTGATGAAATCCTATCCCCTATATGTCACATCCTCAATCATTCTGTATCCTGCGGTGTATTTCCATCTGCATGGAAAAATGCACACATCATTCCTCTTCCTAAAAAGTCCAACCCTGCTTCGTTTGCCGATTATCGTCCTATATCAATATTACCTTTCCTCTCCAAGGTCCTTGAACGTCTAGTCCATAAGCAACTTAGTAGTTTTCTCTGTACTAATAATCTCCTTAATCCTCTCCAATCTGGTTTTCGCCCTGGGCATAGCACTACTTCAGCCCTGGTCCATATTACGGATGATATTAGAACTGGAATGGAACACGGAAACCTAACGGTGCTTGCATTATTAGATTTTAGTAATGCTTTCAATACTGTAGATTTCGACGTGTTGCTAATGATTTTACGCTCTCTTAATATATCTCCAACAGTCATTGGCTGGTTTCATAGTTACCTGTCTGGCCGCCGGCAACGTATACGCATTGATGATTCTCACTCCTCTTGGTGCAATACTACTGCTGGCGTGCCGCAGGGTGGCGTTTTATCTCCGTTACTTTTCGCAGTTTTCATAAATTCTATCTCAAATCGACTTCTTTCCTCCTACCACCTTTACGCAGATGACCTTCAAATTTACTTACAAGCTCCTCTTAATAAGCTGGCTGATGCTGTTAGCACTATTAATAAAGATTTTATCAGTATTAGTGAGTGGAGTCGTGCATACGGTCTGCAAGTTAACCCTCTTAAGACTCAGGTCACTCTTATCGGCAGCTCAAGAATGATGTCTAAGGTTTGTTATTCTCAACTCCCTAAGTTTTTATTTGAGGGTACTATTTTGCATATAAATCGTGAAGTTAAGAACTTGGGGGTCTATTTTGATCACTGTTTTTCCTGGGGTCCACAGCTGCAAAATGTTAGTCAGAAACTTTACGCGTCCGTGGGATCTCTACGAAGATTCCGAAATTTTCTGCCTATACCCACCAAAATTATGCTTGCTGAGTCCCTCCTTCTTCCAATACTAGATTATGCAGATGTCAGCTATCTTGATCTCACCGAAGCCCAATTGGATAAACTTGAGCGACTCCAGAATGTTTGCATTAGATTCATATTTAGCCTTCGCAAATATGATCATGTCTCTGAATTTCGAAATAAACTCAAGTGGCTGCCTATACGCCTTCGCCGGAATGCTCATATTCTATCACTTCTATACAGTATACTGTTTATTCCTACTACTCCCTCTTATCTTAAAGAACGTTTTTCTTTCCTTCATGAATCACATTCGAAAGCCTTGAGATCTAATAATAATCAGCTGTTGAAAATACCAGCGCATTCCACAAATTTTCTTGATAAATCGTTTGTTGTACAAGGTGCTCGTTTGTGGAATGCGCTGCCATTGTCTATTAGGCGTGCGCAAACACTTAGTGGATTCCAACAACTTGTCAAGGATCACTACTTAAAGCTTAGCCTTGAAAGTACTCCGAGCTAAGGCTTTGGTTAATTTTCAACGATGCCGATCGTTTATTTATCATAGGTACATAATTTGAACAGACATTATGATTAATTAGTTAATAAGTGTAATTATAAGTATGGTACAGTAGTACCTTTTAGGAAATTTGTTGTGTACACCCGCAACTACCCCCATCTCTGTAACTCCTCTATTCTTTCACTACCTAGGTTGCCTGGAAGAGATCACACCTTGTGATAAGGCCGCCATTTGTACTGTAATTTATTTATGTTGTCAGTTCGTATTGTTTCTTGAGGTGTACAATAAAGAGTTTTATCTATCTATCTATCTATCTATAGTGTTTTCAGCGATTGACAGTATTTTGTTGGTATTGTTTGTGCTTGATATGCATATCTTATTTTGTTGGAATTTATTTATTATATTTGAAGTATATTGTGAGTTATCGCGACTAAACATCTGAGTGGGTTCCACTATATTATGTATGTATGAAATATTTTGAACAGAATCCAATGAAGTAGTAGGTTGCTCAGGAGTTAATGCGAGTTTTTTTGCTCGTGTATGTTTAGGGCGTTGCTTCTTGTTAGGCGTTACATCCTTCGACTTAATAAGAGTGCAGGTGACTTTTTTGAGTAATTCTTTTGTCAATTTTAAGTCCTCAATTTCGCGTGTGAGCTTGGTATTTTCTAGAGAAAGTACATCTATTTCCTTGTGTGCACTTTCTAAATTCATTTCAAGTGTTTTGATTCTATCTTTTAACTTTATCATAGGGATAAGATGGGTGTTGCATTATCATCAATCATGAATTTAATGCCACTTTCCACCAACGCTGAGTATCGCGAAGTGCACTAGTGCCTGGTCTGGGGCTTTACCGGCTAAGTCGCTGAACATCGATTTCTTAAATGGCGTTCAAATAAATAAAGTTTAAAAATTTCTTAATCAATCGTTAAATCGGCTTCCATGAGCACATGTAACGTCATAAATGGTCCGGAATCGACTGTCAACGTTGAAGCCGAGTTAACGATTGATAAGGTCATTTTTAACCTTTATTTATTTGAACGCCATTTAAGAAATCGAAGTTCGGCGACTTAGCCGGTAGAGCCCCTGGTAGAAATATCCAGGATCTACCTGCAAAAACAATGTTACCAAGCTTAACTTCCATCTGTAAAATATCGATTCGGTGGTTAGTTGCTGGTAGTATCATCCCTTCTTCACCAAAACAGCTTATTGCCACAGAATTATTTATTTTAATAATTTAAATAGTAATGTACTATTTATTTTTTTTAGTCTTTTTTGTTTGTAGTAAAGACTTAATACATTATGTAACGAATCGTACAACCAGAGAAAATATGGCTAGTTTGTTAAATGCCTGCACAATTGTAAATCAGAATGGTAAACTTAAGAGGAATGTCTCCAAGCTGAGGCCACTGCTATGAAGTAAACGCGGATGTGGCTGTGTAAGTCACGTGTGCGGGGCATAGGGGAAGACCTCGCAGTTTCAGCACATCGTCACTTTTGAGCACTTATTAATGAAACAAAATAATGAATGAAAAATATTTTACTGAACTGGCCTGTTGGTCTAGTAGCTAATGACCCTGACTGTTAAGGGTCGTGGGTTCGATTTCAACGCGGAAAAAAAATGTTTGCTTAACTGTATTATTTGTTCTGTGTCTGAGTTAAATTTATCAAAAATATGTATAATTTTAGAAATATACAACATGTATCTTAATTAACGCACACCCTGAAAAAAATTTGTTCAGAATCGTTTACTGAATCGATTTATATCAGTTTTAGTTTGGGTTATTTTTTATTCCAAAATAATTATAGTTACGGGAATGATCGTTATTTTAACCCTGTACAGTCAAAACAAATTGAAATGGACCGTAAGTCAAAGTAATAAGACTTTTAAATCGCAGGTTTATTTGTATTCATACAAATTCCATCATACAACGCAAAATAAAGAAAAATAAACTTTATTCCAAGAAACTAATTTAATAAATAACAATGCATATACATGTTAAATAAAAAAAAATGTGTATGTATTATGATTACTACATAATATTCTAATTGAGGTGTTTGAGGGTGTGCGGTAATTACGTTACATGTTGTATAGGTATGTTTGTCAGTGGTCTGACTGCCTTAGTACAGGCTCTGCTTAGTTTGGGCAGATGGCACCGTGTTAGTTGTGCCAAGATATGAACATATTTATTTACAGACTAGCCGAGGAGCTGATGTTCAAACACAAAATTTTGTTACTTTATGATGAGGAGTATCGGAATAACCCCATGTATGTTCTACGATTTTCCGTAATTTTTGAGATAAATTTTTTTTATGACTGTTTGCGTAAATTTCACCTAACATCAGTTTTTGTTTTTTTCTTGTTCTGTTGAACATTTCTGGTTCAGTTTTTTGTGATAACTAATTAGCATAGTTTAACCTAACACCCTAAAAAGTATGGTTTATCTAATCATTGCAGAACTGACTTAGAATATAATAGGTCTTTACCTATGAAATTGCCGTTTTGTATGAAAAAATTTAAACGAATTTTTTTCATGAATTTTTATTTGTATTAATCGAAGTAATGACCCATGCAATCAATGCATCTTTGCCATCGCAGTGGCAGTTTATTGATGCCCTTCTTAAAGAAATCAGCTGGACGGGAGGCAACAAATTCTTCAAAGGCATTTTGTACTGCCTCTCGGGTATTGAATTTTTTTCCCGCCAAGAAGTTATCCAAATTCTGGAAAAAGTAGTAGTCTGTAGGCGCAAGGTCTGGTGAGTAGGGCGGATGACGGAGAGCTTCCAACCCCAGTTCTTGCAACTTGGAGACCGTCTGCTGTGCAGTATGAGGTCGCGCGTTGTCGTGCAGGAGCAGCGGAGACGAGCGATTGACCAATGCTGGTTGGAGATGCGCCAGCTTCTCCATCATTGTGCTCAGTTCTTCACAGTACACATCTGCAGTAATGCTCACCCCGTTTGGTAAGAAGCTGTGATGAATCACACCGGCGCTAGACCACCAAACAGTGACCATCACTTTTCTAGGGGTAAGTTTTCGTTTAGGGCATTGTTTAGGTGCTGAACCAGGATCCAACCAACTTGCTGAGCGCTTGCGGTTATCAAACAGAATCCATTTTTCATCGCAGGTAACAATGCGGTTCAAAATTCCTTCATTTGTGTGTCTGTTGAGCAGTGCAAGGCACGTCTCGACGCGTACTTCGCGCTGGCGATCATTGAGTTCGTGGGGCACCCATTTGTCAAGCTTTTTTACCTTGCCAATTTGACGCAAATGGACCAATATTGTTTTGACGCTAACGTCGAAAGCTGCTGCTAATTCAGCCGTAGATTGTGTATCATCAGCTTCCACAACCGCCTTTAATTCGTCATTGTCGACCAAAGTCTTCGGACGACCGCGAGGTTCATTTTTCAGGTCGAAATTTCCAGAACGGAAGCGAGCAAACCAATAACAGGTGGTGCGTTGGTTTGTAGTGTTAGCTCCGTAAACGTCGTTGATGTTGCGTGCCGCTTGTGCCGCGTTGCTGCCACGACGGTACTCATATTCCATAATTACTCGAATTTTTAACGTATCCATGATGACGAAAAAGATTGAAATGCGATGAAAATGTAACACTAATCAATAAAGAAATGACTACTTTTGGAAAAAAGAATCCATGTTTTTAAAATAAAATTAATTTGAAATTAGAATTCTTAGCCAAACAAAAATTATTTTGATTTGAAATGGCCAGTACTGCAGAACGGCAATTTCATAGGTAAAGACCTAATATTTGAAAGTTCATAATTAGGGTTTGTGCTCAGTACTCAAATTTTCAAAGTATCAAAAAAAAACACAATATCGTAGAACATACATGGGGGTAATTCGGATACTCCTCGGATATTCCTCGTCATAAAGTGTCTAAATTTTGCGTTTGAACGTCAATTCCACGACCAACCTGTGTATAACATGGCAGCCCGGAAACATTTGATATGAAATTACAACTTTACAATGTCTTGTCTTGTCTTCAATGTCTAAACACTAGAAACAAACATAAGTTGTGTTCTCAATACCATCGTCTTCATAAAGTACATCGATCTTTTGTTGGGCTAGGCCCTCAATTTTATAATAAAATACCAACGCATGTAATTCAAATGCCTCTAGACAAATTTAAGTTGGAGATAAAAAAATGTTTATTGAAAAAAGCATATTATACAATCAAAGAATGTATTGACGACAAAACCCCTTGGTAGCTTAGTTAGAGCTTGCAATGGACAGATAAATTACATTTACAAATATTTTTAATTTATAAAATTACTTTTATAGTTATTATATTTTTGTATTTATATAACCCATTTCTATTTTTTTCTATTGTTATCTTGACATGTTTGTAATTAAATTTGACGTGTAATTTCATTTTTAATTTCATTTGACATGTTTGTAATTTAATTTGGTATGTAGTTTAATTATATTGTATTTTTTTTTCTATTGACGTGCATAAGTGTATGTAATGTACCTAAGTGCAATAAATATTTTTGACTTTGACTTTGACTTTGACTTACGATTCCCTATGAATACGCTGTGGACAGGAAAGTTCCAATTCAGGTAAGACTGACAAATGTTTGATTTTCATTGAATTATTTAGTAAAGGGCTATAGGTACCTAGAATTTGTGGAGGTATAGACTACTCGTTTCGTTGAACTATTCATCATCACTATTTATTTTCCTTACGGACATACCCACTACGCGCATCATCCCTTCGAACTCCAAATTAAGTATTAGGCGATGAATGATCCGGAACTACCAAATTTAGTTGACGACAGTTGAACAATAAACAAATTGAATAAAATAATATAAGTAATAATAAGTTTAGGTTAATAACATACGGTATTTTACTATTGAATCATGCCCAAATTAAATATAATTTTAGTCATTGTAATAATATTAGCGAGTGACAGCATGAATCACATTGTTGAGACGGCAACTCACCCCCTTTTTTAGGGTTCCGTAGCCAAATGGCAAAAAACGAAACCCTTATTGATTCGTCCGTATGTCACAGCCACTTTTTTCCGAAACTATAAGAGCTGTATTATTGAAACTTGGTAAGTAGATATATTCTGTGAACAGCATTAAGATTTTCACACAAAAATAGATAAAGAACAATAATTTTAGGGGTTCCCCTGAACTGAAACTCAAAAATTTTTTTCATAGTACCCATCTATGGATAGATCTTCAAAAATGATATTGAGGTTTCTAATATACGCCAATTATAGATATGATCTATTTGCTATAATTTCAGTGTAGACGATAGTTTAAGGAAGTATCCTTTTTTTAGTAAGTGATCAAATCACTATTATTCATTTTGACCGACGTTCCACTACTTTGTCGAGCCGTCTTATTATTATAAAAAATACAATGACGTCTTCTTGACTTCGGCAGTAAGGTCAAATATATTTATACAAAAATAATGAATCAATACTTGAATCACTTCATCATCTCCCGTATGGTCTAGTGGCTAGGATACCTGGCTTTCACCCAGGAGGCTCGGGTTCGATTCCCGGTACGGGAAATTCTTTTTGTAATTTCTTACCTTAATGTCAATATTATTTTGTGTTGAAATTGTTCTTTTACTATCAATATATATATATTTTTTATATACTGTAGACACGGTCATTCGTCATCACACATCGCGATAAATATTTAGGTAAAACATTACCTTGTTTACCCGACGTTTCGGCATGGATTGCACCAGCCGTGGTCACGGGTCGACTGAAAATGTGTACAAATCGCGAAAGTTTAAAAACATTAATATATATATATAACTATTCAATTAACAAATTAAGTAAAGTATATCACATCATTATTTAGCTCTGTGCTTTCTTTTCTTTATTGAATAAATATATTCCGGTCCAATTAATTAGTTAATCTTACTTTTGAAATCTTAATGTTTGAAATTAAATGTATAAATTTAATAATTATAAATCAAATGTCATTAAAAATTAAATTAAATGATGGTCATAACTGCGTGTCACATCAATGCTTGTGTTTTAGAGTGATTTATAATAATTTGTAATGTTTGTGAAATGATAATTTGCTAACGATAGTTAATTACGGTAACGCCATCAGATGCCGCCATAATATTATTAGCCGATTTGCTAGGATATAAAAAAATAAAAAATGGTCTATTTGAACACAAGAAATGTATGTAAGACTTATTAAAATCGTTAAAAGCCAAGCGCCGTTTTTTGTAATCGTTGCCGAGGAAAATGAAAAATAAAACTACAGGGTGACCCAAAAGGTAGTGGAAAGCGAAAGACCAAAGTTAGAGCAACCAGTCTGAGTGATTTTTGGTAAATATTTTATATGCAAATAAGTACTAGCTTTACGCACAGACGTTTTCTTGAATATGATTATAGCGCTACTATCACGAGTCCTATGCAGGGACTCACACAAACACAAAAATATCATCAAAACCAAGTGAAACTCCTATCGCAGCTCCACCTACCGGGTCCAGGCTACTAAACTTTAATGGATAACTTTAACCTTCGTCAACTAATATGAAGATTGTCTAAAAATTTAATCAAAATTATCTAACCAATTTGGGAGTCCATATATACATCAAACATCGATATTTTTTAAATATTTATATGTTGAACGAGATAAAAATAGATACATAAAGTATTTACATAATTATGGCACAGTGGTGTCATGTAGACCCACAATAGCTTAATTCTGACTGGGTACAGGCTTTTTATATCATACAACTACTTCGGAAAATAATCAAGCATGTATTTCAATAATTCATGTCTTTGTGACCAACAATAGCTCATAAGTCATGACTGGACAAATAATAATATAAATACAATAACTGCCAAGAATTACGGGGGTGCATATGGTACCCCTAGATAGGGAGCTTAGCCTAATTTTGGGACCCTGTACAATATAGAGCCATGATCTAGTGAATAATGGTAGACTAATGTGATAAAGTTAAACTTTCCGTAAGAACAGTAAATTTACTTTAATAAGAATCGAGAAGACAGAAATCGAGTGGCCGCGACGCCGAAGGACTAAATAAGTAAGTTACGTACGTATTTACAGCTCATTATTCTGTATTTTGACGTCACGTCCTCTCGTTTTCCGCCAGGAATATACGCGTAGGTAAAACGCTCCTTTTAAGGAAAACAAATATTTTGGCTTACCAAAAAGCACCCACGTCACTACTGTAAACAATTTCCAGTAAAAGCATAATCTACACACATTTAAAGTGGTTAGGGATCATACATTTTTACACGTACATTTTTAACTATTAAAAATCTTAACTTTTTTGGTTCGTTATCGACTAAAACGTCCACGGGTACATTTGTCCCCGCGGCATGCGGCAGGTTGATTCTGTACGCGTCGTAACATGCGCGGCAACTCTTCGGCCCTCCTCTGCGAACTACATAAATATATTTAAACTAATAATTTTCTTTAAATTTTGATCACAATAGCAAATCAACTGTCTATCAGGATTCCTATAAAAGTGTTTAAGGGTGTTTTTACAAATCCATTACAATTTCTGCATCGGTATATAATTTGCCGCGATATAGAGCAACGACATCATTTGACACGAGAAGCGATGTCGAGAGCCGTCGGATGGTACAAGCAGGTTCCAAGCAACGTACTGTGGCTGTCGCTCTTGGTACTGCACAGAGTGTCACGTCGTTGCACTACTGAGCTAAGATCCAACATCTTTCTATGTATATAAATCAAAGGTTTCCAACATTTAAGAGATATTCTGTCCAAAATAGGACCAATCATATTGAGTACAAAAGTAAATGATCCAAATTATTTCTTCAAGAGATTGGTATTCCATAGGTGCATGACAATAAGAACAATACCCCCAATTGTTATTTTTAAATCTTTGAGTAATTTATAGTGAAAGTAACTTAAAGACCTTAATTTTTAACAACCTGTAGGATATCAACAAAAAGAACTTTGAACTACCCCTACAAGAGTAGGTAACAATCAGTTTAAATTTAATTCAGTTTCCTGTACAATCGCTAAATTAGACAGAAAGTAGGCTTGTGTATTCATTTGGAATTTCCGTGTAATATGTGCCATATACCGTGTTCAAACTTCCAAATACTGAAAACCTAATCAATTACGTACTATGTAGGCGGTGGCCAACCAGTTTATTGTATAATGAGCCAAAATAACCACACCTATGACGCAACGGAAAGCACGTAGCAGTGCACGGTAACGTAGCCGACTCCAACGGAACGGAGAATACTGCTCAAGGTATAATTATACCAAAGCGTAAGTCGCATTAACCGATTTGTAATTTAAAAAAGCAGCGTGGCTCAGTGAGCCGCATTCAGTGCTACAAACAGAGGAATGATTAATACTTAATCACAAATAGCATCACACTAGCCACATGCAGTCAGCCAACGATATGGCATTGCACCATTGACCTATATGTATTCTACTAGACGCGCAATCCCATATTGAGAATTTGCTCACTGAGTTGCAGCGCCCGCGCTACAACTCAGTCAAAATTAGGCCGCCGCGCCCGCGCGCCTCACCTCGCGCACAGCCGGACTGGGACAGAGTTTTTATTCGAAACAGCGTGTCTAGTTATACATATAAGTCAATGCATTGCACATTGTAATTGTGTGTATTGAGTTAGATTATTTCTTCAAGTTTTTTTAATAAATAAATATCTGTGGAAAACTAAGATACTGCAGCCTGATCCTAAACTACGCAGAGCCTGTACTATGGCTATCAGGCAACTTACATAATTCTAAATACATACATATTAAAGATAAATTAAACCTAGACTCAGAACAAATAATCGTGCCTCTGGCTTATTAATTATTTAATTGAAAAATGTTTCTATTCGATTGAAGAGTATTTAAAATTTAAAGACTGATGTGTAATGTTCTAAATTTTTCTTATTATATTGATACTTATTATTTTATTGTTTTGTTTTCGATAATTTTAAATGAATATTAATGTTAATGTTATTTTTTGGTAAAAGTAATAATATAAATGTGTAAAAATAACAATAATATTGTGTTAGTAGTGTGTCTCAAATTAGTTAATATTTTGAGTTAAATATTATATACCTACCTAGTTGGTCAGTACAACATTTGTATGCCTTTTTGCAATATGGCGCTTTTGCAATTTTGCAATATAATAATATAAACAATAACATTATACATATTCACCACATTTATACGAATAAAGATTTATGATTTATGACATACATAATGTTCCGGCAGTAGCTAGTTTGTGATATATATATACTACAGTTGAGCTCAAAAGTGGTAGTCAGCCTGATAGGAGAGTGAAGGGAGTTTTTGTTTATTAATATTTAGTTGGTATTGTGTTTTGCGGATGATAAATATGCTGTATTGACTAAATCTGCCTAAAAAGGAGCAATAAAGCGAAAAGAACTAACAAACGTTAGGCCTGGATTATAGTCTTTCTATGGATGCAACATATGTACATGTTAAATAAACGTGTACTCGACGAATTCATGTCGCATTTACTCGATAATTGTATAAAGTTATCTATCGATCGCCTTCATGCCGCCGTATGCCTGATGATAGCTATATGAGAATAACTGAAATGCTAATTTGTCGTCAAACAAACTTTCTTAGTACTATTTTTTCGCCCGGAGGCACCGGTTGACGTGAAGTGATGCTGTGACCGCGCGCTCTCCGCCCTCTATATCGAAAACGGTTCTCCGTATAAAAAAAATTTAAGACAAAATTGGTAGATAATTTTGTATTCTACAATATTGTTATTGATACAAATAACTAAAAACCCATAGGAAATGAGATATTAACAAAAAAAGCGCATAAAACTGATTTTTGTGACCTTTGGACCTTGAAATTTAATAGTTGCGTACACCCTACCATATGTAGGTTTTGAGACAACTTTTAGGGTGTCAATATACAAGTATTTACAGATTTACAGCTGGGTATCTCAAATTCCGAGATTCTTACCTAATTTAAGTTTAAATGACTGGGCTACATGATGACAATAACAGAACAGAGATTGAAGACAATGATATTTCAGAGACCGTAGGGGCTAGAATATTTTGTTTATGAATAAACCACTTTACATCTTCTGAAATATTAATGGCAGTATTTCTCATAATAATGATTTAACAGTAGGTAGTGATCGATGTATCTCTATGTAATATGAGATATGGCTTCATAATGTGCTCCATACTTTACGTTGAAACGTGAACAATACGGCTAAGGAGTATACTTACACAAATGAGTAATGTTTAATTGTATTAATGTCTTCATCTCGGATGCGTAGGGGAATTCTGCAGAAACCGGAACAATAGCACGTGCCTCTCACTATACATGCGCCTGGGTTATTTGTGCGTCAATACAACGTAACTACAGATAGCTTTGTTAATTGTTCTCATCAGAAAATGGGAGTGACGCAAAAGTATTTAGGTACATCTGAAAGGGACGTTTTGAAGCCCAGAATAGGTCAGGAAAGAGCAATCATGGATATACATTAGCATATATATGGCGACTTCTTTCACTTAAAATTTCTTTCCTGTTAAATTATGCCCTATATTCATTATTTTCATAAACTGCTAATTCGTATAATTTTAAGCCGATGTCTTAGTTTTTAATTTCATGATTTATCCTATGATACAGTCGAACTTCCCGTAAAAACTTTTAAACCCTAATTTACATACTTTGGACTTAATCTTGAAAATGTTAAAAAATATAAAATAATAAAAATGTAAGGTGTGTACATATTTATTAAAATTTTGTACACTATTCTTAATTCAAATTTATTTTCTATTTTTTAGTTTGGTTTTCTATATAGGTAACGTTTTTAGTTTTTATAAACTATTATTTGTTTTGTTCAATTAAAATTCTCGTTGGTATTCGAAAATGTGTTACATTACAAAACACATTATATAATATAATAGGTCTTTACCTATGAAATTGCCGTTTTGTATGAAAAAATTTAAACGAATTTTTTTCATGAATTTTTTTATTTGTATTAATCGAAGTAATCACCCATGCAATCAATGCATCTTTGCCATCGCAGTGGCAGTTTATTGATGCCCTTCTTAAAGAAATCAGCTGGACGGGAGGCAACAAATTCTTCAAAGGCATTTTGTACTGCCTCTCGGGTATTGAATTTTATTCCCGCCAAGAAGTTATCCAAATTCTGGAAAAAGTAGTAGTCTGTAGGCGCAAGGTCTGGTGAGTAGGGCGGATGACGGAGAGCTTCCAACCCCAGTTCTTGCAACTTGGAGACCGTCTGCTGTGCAGTATGAGGTCGCGCGTTGTCGTGCAGGAGCAGCGGAGACGAGCGATTGACCAATGCTGGTTGGAGATGCGCCAGCTTCTCCATCATTGTGCTCAGTTCTTCACAGTACACATCTGCAGTAATGCTCACCCCGTTTGGTAAGAAGCTGTGATGAATCACACCGGCGCTAGACCACCAAACAGTGACCATCACTTTTCTAGGGGTAAGTTTTCGTTTAGGGCATTGTTTAGGTGCTGAACCAGGATCCAACCAACTTGCTGAGCGCTTGCGGTTATCAAACAGAATCCATTTTTCATCGCAGGTAACAATGCGGTTCAAAATTCCTTCATTTGTGTGTCTGTTGAGCAGTGCAAGGCACGTCTCGACGCGTACTTCGCGCTGGCGATCATTGAGTTCGTGGGGCACCCATTTGTCAAGCTTTTTTACCTTGCCAATTTGACGCAAATGGACCAATATTGTTTTGACGCTAACGTCGAAAGCTGCTGCTAATTCAGCCGTAGATTGTGTATCATCAGCTTCCACAACCGCCTTTAATTCGTCATTGTCGACCAAAGTCTTCGGACGACCGCGAGGTTCATTTTTCAGGTCGAAATTTCCAGAACGGAAGCGAGCAAACCAATAACAGGTGGTGCGTTGGTTTGTAGTGTTAGCTCCGTAAACGTCGTTGATGTTGCGTGCCGCTTGTGCCGCGTTGCTGCCACGACGGTACTCATATTCCATAATTACTCGAATTTTTAACGTATCCATGATGACGAAAAAGATTGAAATGCGATGAAAATGTAACACTAATCAATAAAGAAATGACTACTTTTGGAAAAAAGAATCCATGTTTTTAAAATAAAATTAATTTGAAATTAGAATTCTTAGCCAAACAAAAATTATTTTGATTTGAAATGGCCAGTACTGCAGAACGGCAATTTCATAGGTAAAGACCTAATATTAAGTCGGTTAAAGATAAATAATTATTGGAAATTGAAAAATTGGAAAATGGAATAAGCTTATTAAATTAGTATATTGTCACCGTTCAATGAAATCTGATCAGTTTAAAGTGGGTCAAAATCGCGCCCAAAAGGAGTCGGTTACAAACAAACATACAAGTGAAACTAATATAAAGCGTGTAAATTATATAAATTAATGAGAATATTCTAACAGATGGTTTTCAATTGTGATGAAGATGAAGTATCCGATAACTACTTAGATTCTACTTATTAGCCAGTGGTGGCCTTGTGGCTTTCAACTGATAAACAAAACTGATCCTTTCAGACATTTTTCACAGAGTCATCTACTCAGATAGCTAGAAAAAGCTGCAGATAGTACTAGATTTTACAGAGAGGCTGTGATCGTTCGCACGAATTACTGGCATGGGATAGGATAACATACAGGGCGCAGGAAGCCAACGTGGTCCTCGCCGCGCCGCCGACGATTGTACATTTGTACCCCAGCGTATAATCGTCGGCGGCGAGGACCACGTTGTTTTTAACACATTTGATTGTTATAAAATAATACATCAAAGGTACAACTGGCATCGTAGAGTATTGCATGGCGGTAGAGAACAAAGTAGTAAAACATTTGACGTTTATTTCTACGTTTATTTTAAATAAAATGTCAAAATAACGCAAAATGCGAAAGTATCTACAATATTTATACCAACCATTTTAAAAATATTGTCTGTCCGTTTACTGTTGCGGAAAATCCCCGAAACGATAAAAAAATATTATTATATTATAGGAGTACTACAATACATCATTAGTCCAAAAAAGTACTATTCTCAAAGGATAGAAAAATATAGGAATTATTTTTTAGTACAATGCTCATTACATTAGCAAATTGTAATAATTATGCCATTAGTTCCGATTCAATACCTGTAATTTGGGTAATTTTCTAAAGTCGCATTACACTCGGATTACGATAAGAGTTCATTTAGTCGAGATTAACAGTCGCCCCCGCGTTGAAAATAGGTTGGTTCCTAACACAAAAATCTTTTTGCGCCTTTAGCTACCGAAACATACCAGTCACCGATTTTAAACCTTATTGTTTTATATTGATATTTGGTTCTCAGAAATATTGTGCTGCTAAGGTTTTGATAACGCTACCTACATACTTGGCAGTAGTAAGAAACATAATTTCCTAAAATATGGTTTACATGATTCCCACGGAGGAATGTTAGCCATAGCCCTAATACAGTCATCAAGGCCCGCAAAAAATCTGTGGAATAACACCATAGCATCATCATCATATCAACCGAAAGACATAAAGGAAACTGCTGGATATTCGCATCCAGAAGTTTCCAGCGACCCGCACAAGATCATCGGTCCATCTTGTAGGCCACCTGCGTCTTCCGGTTCGTGGTCGACACTCGAGAACCCTTCTGCCCCAGCGGCCGGTTCTACGAGCTATGGGCCCCGTATATATCACACCATATCGTTATACGGAACCAATACCAGTGTGAACATAGAGAATGAAACATTAATTAACAACTTTTAATATTATGTACCTGTGATCCTATGTTCGAAATGACGGTCACCGTAGCCTTGTTGGTAGTGCTCCTGCCTACGAAGCTGGTGGTCCTGGGTTCGAATCCCGGTAAGTGCAAATATTTGTGTGATGAGCACGAATATTTGTTTCTGAGTCATGGATGTTTTCTATGTATTTAAGTATTTATCTATCTACTAGCTGACCCGACAGACCTTGTCCTGTCTTAACGATGACTATTAACGCACGCTATCTGTCAATACTATGTCAAATATAAAAAAAAGTTACATTAAAAAAGGTTATATTGTCCAAAGCGCTAAGGTTAGATTAGAAATAATATTTGGTTGTGAAGTATTCTTAAGTTTCTTATTTTCCGCGCAATTTTAAATTCTTTTTTTTACATAAGAACCTTCTCCTGAAAATAACAAACACAATAAAAAAAGAAATAGTGAAATCGGTCCAGCCGTTCACGCGTGATGTCGTGACAACGGAAAACGGGTTTCATTTTTATATATATAGATATAAGTATGTATATCGTCGCCTGGTACCCATAGTACAAGCTTTGCTTAGTTTGGGGCTAGGATGATCTGTGTGACATTGTCCCTAAATATTATTATTAAAAAAAAATTACTATGAGAAATTCCCGGCAGTTCATTCCCCCGACTTTAGTTCTTTTAAATAACTTTAGACTTAATGGAGGTCCTGGAGTAACTCGTGTGATTGTTTGGGTACAAACACATTAAAGCCAATAGCTCCGTCGACCTTGAGTCGCTCGCGACCCCTCGTCTCTAGGTTACAGCGTGGCGTCGCGACGTCGCCTCACTTCGATACTTCTGTATCTGCTAATGCCAATAACAACTTAAGTCTTACTAATTCATCATTGTACAGACGCCAGCACATCAAGCTAACCCTAATCTGTCAAATTCGCCCCAATTGAAAGTGAACCTTATACATATGTGATAAAGTCGAAAATCTATAAAAAAATTACAGATTGGGGTAACTGTATGTGCTGGAGTCTCTACAATCATCTACCTGACTGTTAACTAATACCTTAAGCAAGACAAAATTCTAGACAAATATGTATATCTTTCTAGTCAAAAAACGTTCGATTTCCGAAGTTTAGACATAAATATTAAATTACTAGCAGTGCCCCGCGGTTTTACCCGCGTTAAACTTTTAGATTATAGCCTATGTGTTAATCTAGGGTATCAGCTAACTCCATACCAGATTTTATTAAGATCGCTTCAGCCGTTTAGACGTGAAGAAGTAACAAACATACACACTCACACAGTCACACACTCACAAACTTTCGCTTTTATAATATTAGTATGATATGATTATGACATTAAATTTGTCGTCCGAAACAGACGAGATAATAATAGATTATGTATGCACAGCGCTAGAACTGCCCATATGGGAAAAAGTATACTTTGTATGGCACCTAAATTATACAATAAATTACCAAAACGCTACAGGGATATTAGTGTCATTTCATTTAAAAATAAATTAAATAAGGTATTAGGCAATAAGGCGTATTATAATATAAATGATTATTTAACTGATAAATTATAATTTGTTTTGACTGTTATTTAATGACTACTGTAGAATTATTATTATTATTTCATATATATAGACATACTAGTAGCTTATTATTATCATGTTATTAATATTCTCAAAAGTTAGACATCCATAATGCCTGTATATTTTCTAAATATGTTTACTTAATTATGTCTTGATTTGTACACCTATTAAGGTAGAACATGTTGAAACAATATTTTATTTGTATGTAATATCTTTTAACTACACATGTTTCTGACAAATAAATATATCTTTATCTTTAAAATAACAGTAATATTAGTTTGAGTAATTGGCTATTGTGAAGATACTTGGAGGCCTTTGTCCAGCAGTGGACACTGATATGATGATGATGAATAATTTTAATGTTAATGTAAATTATTAATTTATTGGTCATGTTAAAGAATATTTGTATACCGTAAACGGTTAAATGTGAGCTATATATGCTTGCATCTTTGTAGTTACCACATTTACACAAATATCTTATTCTAAGCTATCAGAGCTTGTTGTGGAGGAAGAGCCATACCTATTTGAATGCGTGCTTGAAGTCTCCAGTCCTGTAAGAATCCTTAGGCGCCTATTATATATAATAAAGTTCAACCATATTTTAGGAATGCAAAAAATTATCAGTTAGATGTGGTATCATATTATGATCATATATTTGATATTTTTAGATTGTGTTTGTATTATATGGGTTTCCGAAAATTTGGTTCCAAAAAAATGTAATTTAATGTTTATTCTCATATAAATATAAACGTTTTTTGTTTTAACATACAGCCAAGCTTGAACGTTAAACCGTCACCGAGATATTCCCTCGAGTCAACGTCTACGCCCTCCACGAGATGGAATGGGGCGGTGATACTCTTTGGCGTCAGCCACAAAGCATTAAACCACTTATATTAAGTGTTGTGCTGTGTGGTGACGGCATAGAATAGCGGCGGTGTATCGGGGGCGTAGAAATCGTCCGAGGGAATACCCACCAGAAAACGGGCAGCAGCGTTTTTCTGTGAACTATGACCATCAAAATGCGATCGCTATCCCGTCTGTCAAGCGCGGCGATTATGGCATATCCCTCCATTCTTTGGGCAGGCTTTTGTCCAACCGTGGACGTACATTTGCTAACATTATGATGATGATTGAGTGTATTCCGATTATATGAACTGTAAACCTGCTTCTTGGTAGGAAATGCATATTATTTATTTGTATGAACCAAGTGGCAAGCCTACTAGTGGACTAGTAGGCTTTTAGCGGTAGGTAGTTGTCTTCCACTTAAGCTTTTCAGTTTTTGCTGCCATTTTACAGCTCGTGTTGTTGTTGTGGTCTTGTGCAGTTTGGAGCCTATTGTCCTCCCACTGCGCCTACATTGTCGTTTTATCGATTGTGCGTGCTTATTAATTTAATTTTTAATTAGTATTTGTTATATTTATTACGTATTATATATTTTGGTACATAATTTTCCTCTTGTACGAAGAATATTATTGACAGAAATTATATAAATTATTACGTGTCGTGATTTACCGCAACCATTCTTTTTCATGACATTCCGCAATGAAGACGTAGGAAGTTTGTTTCCTTATTATCATTCATTAGGGAATTAATATGTTTTTACTGAAGCTCTCGCTATGATGGCACAGAATGCGTACGCATCATATAAATCCCAACCCATTTTCCCGAGAGCAAAATTTTTCAAAAACATCCTATATGATTGATTTGGAATTCGGATGCTGGGGTATTCATTCAAACTGATTATCTGTACAAGATATGTCACAATTAAAAGTTATTGCTCAAAAATATTGGTGATGGGAAAAAACCTGAATTCATACTTTATACATATATTTATTTTTTATTACTTTATTCTATTACTTTGTAGATATTTTTTTCTTGTCTTATCCTCATTTATCTTCATCAAAGAGAATGATCAGCAAATATGTCACAAGTTGACACAATTGTCACGACAATCCGAAAATGGTCAACCGAAAATTGTCGGAAATAATATTTTGACTGTAGTTTTTTGACATATGTCGAGTTTTATTAAACACGTTTTTAAATGACAAATATGTTAAACATTTTATGTCGACTTTTTACATATTTGTCACCTTTATTAAACAGCCTACGCACGACAATTCTACAATTATGTAATTTTTGGACATATATGTCGACTTGTCAGCGTTATTAAACAGGGCCCTGGTAGTCGGGTAGCAGCGCCACCTGTGTAATAGCCAACACCTAACTGCCGCCCAAATGGCGATGTTATAGTGAGTTTGAAGGGAGGCCCATGAGTGGACGATATTAGACTGCCGATGATGTACTATGTTGTAAAGTAAATGATAAATAAAAGTAATGCTGGATAAATACTAGTATAGTAAATGTATCGATTATATTCTTGACGATATTAGTTTTCTGTTTTAATGTATTTTACTGTTTTAATAAGGTCAAGTCTAATTCGTATTGATAAAAGCTTGTTTTTTTTCAACGTTATACGCTGTACTGGCAAAACATGATGTAACACTTCTTCTATTGGTTAGAAATAAAACTAGAACTGTACAATTTAAGGTACATACAATTTATTATTTCAAGTAACTAAACCGTATATTGAAGTTGGGAGTGAGATCCTAATTCACAACCGTAATATATAGATGGTCTTATTAAATACCACTGCCCTGATATAGCCGACGAAGTCGCGGTGGTAGACCGGGAGGCGGGGTAGGCTTGTAGGCAGCTTAGATGTCCAGACGTCGGATTATTACCGGAGTAGTGAACCCTGGAATTGTTAGAAAACCAGACGTTTTATAATTTGTCCGACTATACATTTTGACTGCAACATCCAGTTTCTCAATGCGGTGCAAAGCCAAACAGGTGCAAATGATATTGATGTGCAAGAAATAGTGATCAGTGATGAGGCAGTCAAAATGAAATAACATTAAAGGCTTGAGAAATAGCTAAGGCGTTAAGAAGACATCGATAGGTCACACAAATTGGAATACATAGAACTACAGCTTCTTCGTACCGTTCAACCATGCAGAAAATATTATTACATTTAATTACTTACGTAATTATAAGTAAATATACACTCAAACCAAGTTAAATGCATAATAAGACCTTCTGGTAACTAAGCGGTACTCGCCATGGCATGACAATGCATAAATTGAACAGCCGATAATTACACTTAACTACAATTACTTAAATACATCAATATGCTATTCAAATCTAAATTAATTGTAACACTCACCCATTTCGGGTAAAATCACACACAGATACTTTAAGTTTTAAATAATTTAAAACTTATAACACATTACTTATAAGTAGTTATAAGACACGGGAGTACGTGTTACACTGTGGGCAGGTAGTTGCATGTAGAATTTATTAAATAAAAGATCTGTCCGCACTCCACGGTAGCAAGCGACGAGTGAGTCAGCGCGCCACGATACCAAAGCGGTTTTATCCTCTTCATTCATTATCATATGTATCGCTTAGCTTAGCTTTGACCGCTTAGCTTAGGCCCGCGCGTTATTTGTATTTTAGCCGTTGAATTCCTTTAAACGGATATAACTAATTATTTAATATAAGTTAATTTTAGTAAAACCGTTACAATGAGACTCTATTGTATTTCTTTTTAACATCTTGCATACATATGTATCATATATACACAAATAAAATGTTCATTATATTTATGTTTCACTTCTTCTGTTTAAAAAGCTTTAGTGCTCGCTACTGATTTTTTGCATCCCTTCTTGTCTACCACTTTTGTTTGGTCTATTCTCACTTTTATCTGTGATAACTTGTAATGGGCCTTATTTTATTTTATTATTTTTAAAACTTTAGCACAACGATGTACAAGGCGGACTTAATGCCAGAGGCATTCTCTACCAGTCAACCTTTGGGTGATGCAGAGAAAAACTTGGTAGGTGCACTATACATTATAATGTGTGAAGGTAAAAATCCTATACTAATATACAAGATGTGTACTTGCATAAAATACATAAATACTTAATACATAAACTAATATATATTTATAAATAAATATAGGTATAAACATATATAAATATATATATAATATAAAAAAATGTGAGAATACTATTGAGCTGATTCTGCCAAATTTTTTTCATCAAATGCGCACGGGTTTTCTTTTTAAAAGAAAAACGACTCTTTGCCATCCTGATTTCCGTAGGAAGAGAGTTCCAGAGGAGAATTGACTGTACGAAAAAGGAAGAATGGATAGAATCAGTACGATGAAGAGGACAATGAAGAAGACGGTTGTGAGTAGACCGAAGGTGTTTATTATGCTGAGTATGTAGGTATTTAAATTGACAAGTTAAATATAGAGGAGAAGAAGGAGAATCTAATAAGGAGAACAGGGTGGTTAAGGCTCTTAAAGTTCTACGCTGGCGAATAGGCAACCACTTGAGCTGAGATCGATAGCTACTCACATGGTCATATTTACGAAGATTGAAAATGAATCGAATGCAGTTATTCAGAAGTCGGTCGAGTTTATTGAGGTGATCTGCATTCAGGTCAAAGTAACACACATCACCATAGTCAATTATAGGAAAGATTAAAGCCTGCACGAGCGTTACCTTTGTTTCTACAGGAAGAAAATTTTTGAGGCGATAGAGACATCGTAACACGTTTGTGACCCTCTGACTGACACTAGTAATTTGGTTCTGCCAAGAAATCGTTGTGTCGATGTGCAAGCCAAGATTTTTTACATTTTTGCTAATAGGAATAGTTGAGTTATTAAATATTACCGGTGGTAGATTATCTGTATCAACCCGACACATCATACTTGAACTACCGACGATAATTGCTTGGCATTTCGCAGGGTTTACAATGAGTCCAAACCTATTAGACCAGTTTTTAATAACGTCTAAGTCCTGATTAATTTTGCCGATCGCCTCTGACAAATCATCTGTACTCGCCTGACTGTACAGCTGTAGGTCATCGGCATAAAGATGATACGCACTCTGAAGACCGTTTGTTAAGAGATTTATAAAGAGCGAGAATAAGAGAGGAGAGAGAATACCGCCTTGAGGCACACCAGTATCTAAATTACACCAGTTCGATGAGGCTTCACCGACGTGTACTGACTGATGGCGTCCTCGAAGATATGAAGAAAACCATTCCAGCGCTTTGTCCGAGACCATAAGATGGGACAGGATTGATAAAAGGATATGGTGACTGACGGTATTAAAGGCGTTGGAGAAGTCAATCAAAATCATAACGGTGATTTTCGTGTCCTCCATGCCAGTCCTAATATCGCCAGTCACCTTAAGGAGTGCAGTGGTAGTACTGTGGCCAGGCCTAAACCCAGATTGTAGTGGGCTTAACAGATTCTTCGCAAGTATGTGTCTTTAAAGCTGTTTATGCACACAGGACTCTAGGACTTTGGACAGAAAAGGAAGGATTGATATAGGACGGTAATGTACCGGTAGAGAAGGATGAGCGGTCTTGGGGAGAGGAAGGACATAGGCATGGCGCTACAGTGAGGGAAATGTTCCAGAGTCGATGGAGAAATTCACAATGTTACAAATCGCAGGAAGGAGGTGATCTAGTATTGATGTGATCATCCGTCGACTGATACTATCGCAGCCAACCGCATTGGATTTGATAGAAAGGATTATCTTCTTGATCTCATTCGAAGCAGCTGGAGAAAAAGAAAATGAATTGATGTTAGGGCGCGTTAGACCATTTACGAAGGCGACTGTTTGAGATATGGTTAGATGATCTTTAGATGAAGTGGTGGAGAAATGACGATTAAGATCATCTAAACCAATGGAACTTGGAAGGTCTAAATTTCGCGACTTGCCGATACCTAAAGTTCCTAGGAATTTCCAAATACCAGCAGGAGTTGACAAGGATATATTTTTCAAGATATGTTATCAACTACTTATCGTTATATCGATAACCTAGCTGTAAGTTTTCTCAAATAAAAAAAATAAAATTTATGAAATGCGCTCGACTGCCTAAGTTATAATGGCTCCGTCTGCTCTTTTCTGCAATATGAAATTAGTAGCTATGTCAGCTACCGAACCCCATAGCAGAATAGCATATCATATAATGCTATGAAAGTATACGAAATATACTGTTGCAGAAGCGTGGAACGGAGTTTTATATTAATATAATAAATAATAAAAACTTGAGAGGTGTCAAGGGACACCCGGATGGAACGAATTTATTTCTTATTATTTGTTATGTACAAAAAACCTGTATACACTCAACAAAAATAATCGTCGCGACACCACACTGTTCAATGCGAAATAGAAATGAAAATATCTGGCTTGCTTTCTATAAGAGAGAGAGAGAGAGAGAGACAGACAGAGAAACATGAGCACGCCGCACAGCTGCATAAAGTGTCGTGACAACTTTTCGTAAGATTTTTTTCCGTCTAGCCCCCTTTCACAACGCGCGATAAGGAACTTCGTTCCAAAAATATAATAAAAACGCTATCCTACTGACCTACCCTTTTATCGTTTCCGTTTCCGGTCACAAATTAAAAAATGAACTTCATTTACGTAGTTCATCAGATAGACAGTCTTGCGCGATGCGGTTTTGGCAAAGTACGGACAAGACAAAATAGATTGAACGGATTGATAATATTGTACAAGTCCAGGTCCGGTTCAGGGGAAACTTTCACGCAGACGACTAGTCTATGCTTCATGTGGATGAGTCATCAATAGGAACTATACGTGAGAAAAAGAAAGGTCCCAGTTTATTATACCCATGATGCTATACAGAAATACAGACGATATACGTCCGTAAAGTCACCGTAATAGGGTATCATTCACCATGGATGGTGAGTAATATAGTGTTTCCGAGTTGGAACGGCATTACATCTTATTTACATTGCGGTTACGATATCCGTAAGGCTGTGTCGCGAGTCATCTCGTGCCTTTTGTTAAATGTTTCATTGATGAGGTTGTATATATGACTAGCTTCTACTGTCGACCTTGCTTGTTCAGCACTTTGCTAGTTCTTTTTTTTTAATTCCGGAAACTAAAATTGGCAAACGAACAAGGATTCTTATGATTTATATAATTCCAAATCAATTCACATGGAACTTATCACCTTTATGGGTTTACCATCAGGTTCTATAGTTAAACTGGACCCCATCTACAGATATAATGACTGTTTTAAATTACATTTACCTAGCTTCAACTTTTTTATATAGCATCCGATTTGTACAACACATATGACTAAATACGGGACAATCTTGTAACCAATACCCGTGAAATAAAAAGATCAAGGATTATTCATTTTTTTCAAATCTATTGTTATGTACAAGAGTTCAAATCGGTAGCTTTATCGAGAAATTGCAAACAACTGAGAAATCACATAATATACGAAAACCTTGCTTTATTTTCAAAATTCAATTAAAAATGGACAGACGCCAGCACATCAAGCTACCCTAATCTGTTAAATTTCCCCTATTGAAAGTTAATCTTATGCTCTTGTGATAAAGTTGAAATCTATAAAAGAAATTTGACAGATTGGGCTAGCTAGACGCCAGAACATCCTGGCTTTTAAACAAAAACAACTATTAAAATCAGGTAAATAAATGTAGTGTTGAGCCAAAGGATATGTCACTGTGTCCAAAAACCATATTAGGTATTATTCTGTTGCTTTTATGTAAAAATATTCTCTTAATTTTATAATAGTGTATTTAATATAATTGACTCCCAAATTACTATGACTCAGTTTACAGCAAGTTCTAGACGCATTGGGGAGGAAGGAAGGAAATGAAATGAGAAATCTTTATAATCTGTGTTCCAATTTTTCCGGATCAAGGTACAAATGTAGATTTATGCGTCATTTAAAGGAAATGAGTGGGTAAAGCAATCTTTTCCTTTTCCAATATTACTCTTCAACTCCGGACCCGACACAGTGAAGACGTGTTACCGGTCTATTCTATAATTATAATAAAACAGTTAAACTAATTGAGTTCAAGATCCTTTGAAACTAAATACCGTAGCTGTAACAATAACAGTTAAATAACACCAGTGCTTCTAAGTGAATATCAACCCTAACGGCTGAACCGGAGGCGGCCGTAAGAGACAGGTGATATTTTTCGTCTCACTTTTCTACCTGCGTGCATCACAGCGTCGCCGTGTTGTGGGCAGTGCGACAAGTTATAAGATCGTAAATGACTAATTACTTTCGACGAAAAGGTTATAGCTACTTCTGGTTATATATAAATAATACCCGCCGCCTCGCAGCAAGCTAACTTACGTCGTTCACACCTTATTATCGCAGCGGTGAAGAGAATAAATTTTATCAGCATGTCAGTGCGTGGATCACCCGTAACTACCCCAAAATCTGCAGTAGTACACACACAGTCTGAATCCGACCTTGATGCCCTTCATTTATCCGAAATTTCATTCGTAAATGTTAATACAAGTAAACGTATCCGTAGAAACCCACCAAGTCCAACGCCTATTGATCCAAATCCCAATCAGGACATTATGAATATGTTGAACGGATGGAAAACTGAGTTTCAAACTAAAATGGATGAAATGCTCAGTAATCAGAATATACTTATTACCAAGTTATCTTCGGATATTAAGGAGCTAAAGATACAGAATACTAAAATCCAACAATCTAACGAGGATATTGTTCAGAGTATGTCGTTCATAAATAAACAGTACGAAGACATCAAAACTGGCCTTGAGTGTTTGAAAAAAGAAAAGACGGAACAAAATAAATGTATTGAAAACCTCGAGAAAAAAATATATGACCTTCAAGTCTGTTCTAGATCTTCGAAAGTGGAAATTAGGAACATACCTCAAGCTGAAAAAGAGACTGTATCATATCTTAAAAAAAACGGTTTGTAAAATCGGACAGGTTATTGGATCTTCCATCTCCTCCGTGGACCTGCGGGACATTTACCGCTTACCCGGGAAACCTGGCACCATGCGGCCGATAATAGCCGAGTTCCAGACCGTTCAAATGAAACTGGATATACTTTTAGCTATTCGAGAGTTCAACAAAAATAAAAATCCCGAGGAGAAACTTAACACCAATTTAATAGACGCCACTGGCAAACGACAGGCCGTCTACATCTCGGAATATCTTCCTCCAAGTTCAAAAAAGCTGTTCCATCAAGCGCGTGAATTTGCCAGCGAAAACAATTTTAAGTTCTGTTGGACTAATAATGGTAACATCTTTTTACGTAAAATTGAAGGCGAGAAACAAATTTTGATTAGTTCCGAGAAGAACCTATTAGATTTGCGTAAAAATATGTGACTACCCTTACAGCACAAATTGTTCACACAAAACGGCTTTTTATGCTTTATTAAATGTCTAATATTATTATTAAGTAATTATAGTAAGTATAGTAATAATTGCTGCCTGCTGCTTAGTTCTTGTACCTATAAAAAAGTGTGGTTATTTTTTTCAAACGAAATATTGTATTCCAAATCTCATTCACTTCACACTAAACTAACATACACACACGATACACTTCTCTTGACTGTTTCCACAAATACATATTTACTATATACACAATTCATAAACATCAACAAACTAATATGTTTAGTTTTTATCGTATACATATTTATTTCTGCGGCCTGCTCATTCATATTAATACAATTATTTATTCAACAATCCTGCACAATATATAATATTGCTAAATTCCTCACATTATTATTATTCAGAAGTGCAGAACTTAGCCTGGATTTTGGCACCTATCTTAAGCGAAGGGTTTATTTCTCTAACATAATGTATAATGTAAACATTTTACAAATATATTTTACAACTTCTTACTATCAACTGCGTACACATAACATGAAGAGCGTCGATTATATTTCTTTAGATGTTAGTCGTTGTTTAACACACCGCGCTAACTGTTTACCTATAAATATACACTTAGCCGTCACTCGTAACGACCTAATGTATTATATTACTTTATGGCATAAAACAACATTATGTAATGGGAACTGTTCCTCACTGCATTGTACTACGAATTTTCAAAAAAAAGCGATGAGTAATTTTTTATATCGAATATCCATCATAACATTGGTTCTGATCATTTTTATCTATACATATACGGCTAACATCTTGCTCATAACACTTTTTACAGTTCGGTACCTACAACATAATATAATTTCCTTACCTGCTAAAGCGTATGCAATAAATACCAGTTCACATATAGTAACATTGGTCGGTGACGTTTTTATTAAAAATGGCTAACAATATTAACGATATTAATAATGAACTAGACACGAACAATGCCACCCTATCCTTTGTTTGCTAACCAGATGACTGCCATAATTATATACGTAACTATAAGCAAGCTCTCAAAGTAATTCATGTTAACATATGTAGCATGAATAAAAATTTCGATGAATTTCGTGTAATGCTATCGATGACCAACATCATTTTCGATATAATTGTGCTCACTGAATGTTGGCTTAGCAAAGTAAATACACTTCCATGTATAGATGGCTACACAGCGCACTCCTCAAAGGCATTACTGAACCAGAACGATGGTATTGTAATATTTTGCAACAATAAACTTACTTGCAAAGTTACGGAACCACACTTTAAAGGTGCAAGTTGCCTGGTCTGCCATATTAATAATAATATATCTATAGTGTCAATCTATCGCTCACCTTCGTTAAAAACTTCAGATGATCACATACACTTCATAGATAGCTTAAATAACGTATACAGTAGTTTAACAACTCATCATTCAATACTTGTGGGTGATATGAATATTAATATATGTCCTGACAGATCAGATTCGCTACGGGACGAATATCTCACACTTAATGCATCTCATGGTTACTTTCCCACTCATTCATTCCCACAAGAGACAGTAAAAAATGTGTAGATCATATATTGCTTAAGTCACACCTTCCTTCAACTACGCTAGTTTTGGAATCCCATGTAACTGACCATACTCCAATAGTTTTATTCTTAAATATTACTAAATCCAATCGCTGCCATCAGTATCTTACAAAAGTTTCTATAAACCACTTAAATTTAAAAAAGGACCTCGAAAACACTGATTTCTCCACCATATTAAGAATGACAGACGCTAATCAGGCAACCAACTCTCTTATCAACACACTATCAGTTATCATAAAAACTCATTCGTCCACCACAAAAATTCCCAAGAAAAACAGATTTTGAAGCCATGGATAACACCAGGGCTGGTCCGATGTATACGACATCGTGACAAGTTACACATTAAATACAGGAAATCGCCACATAACATGACTCTTAAATTAACTTATACCCGTCATAGAAATTTTTGTAATAGTCTCCTCCGGAAACAAAAACTAGCTTACAACAAAAAACTTATTGAGGATGCAGGCTCAAATCCTAAGGCTCTCTGGAGAGCAATTAAGGAAGTTACGAACACTAATTTAAGAGACAATAGCTCCATAGAACTACTGAGAAATGAAGCCAATTCTGTGAACTCAATTAATGCTATTTGCAATTTCTTCTCTTGTATTGGCCAAAACTTAGCCGAACAAATCCTCCAGTCTCCTACAGCATGCTCTACACCTAGTATAGCCTCAACATCTCTCCCATTTCATCCGCGTGACTCCCTAGTCTTATTACCAGTTTCTGAAGGTGAGATAGAAAACATAATTTTACAATTACGGACTGATTCAGCTACTGGGTGGGATGGCATTTCATCAAATTTCTTAAGGCACTACAGACAGCTTTTGATCCCTCCCATCACTCATATATATAATCTCGCCATCAGTACCGGTGTCTTTCCTGATGCATTAAAGAACGCCTTAGTTCACCCAATATATAAGTGCGGGGACCGAGACCGTGTCAACAATTATCGTCCTATTTCGGTGTTGCCAGCGCTTTCAAAAATTTTAGAAAAGTATCTAAATAAGTCTTTAAAACAATATGTCGATAAATTCAAAATTCTAGCTAAGAATCAGTACGGATTTAGAGCTGGTGTCTCTACTGAAGACGCTGTCATTGACCTAACTAACACGGTGGTGAAGAAATTGGACGATAACAACAGGTGTTTATGCATATTTCTAGATCTTTCGAAAGCATTTGATACGGTCTCTGTCCCGCTCTTACTTGAGAAGCTAGAAAGGCTTGGTATACGGGGCTCAATTCATAACCTTTTCAGAGATTACTTATCGAACAGGAAACAAAGGGTAAAGATTGGAGATTTGATGAGTAATGAGACTTTTGTCTGTTACGGTGTACCCCAGGGGAGCATTCTCGGTCCAACTCTGTTTCAACTGTATGTAAACGACCTTTGTACTATGTCTCTACCATATACAGAAATTTACACTTATGCAGACGACACTGCAATTGTAGTGAGTGGCCCTGACTGGAATGTAGTGCAAAACAGAGCGGAATTTTCCCTGAAACAAATAATGGTCTGGCTATCTAATAATTTACTTACATTAAATTTGAACAAAACCCTTTTTCTGCCTTTCTACTTATCTAAACTAAACTCACCACCTCATGATTTCTCTATTAAAGCCCACACCTGTGCCTCTAATAATAATTGTACTTGCCATAAGTTGTCTAGAGGAACGAATGTGAAGTATCTTGGTGTCCAGTTGGACAGTGGGTTGACTTGGTATCCGCAAGTTGAAACTGTTAAAACCAGGGTGAGAAAGCTTATACATCTTTTTAAAACCCTACGTGAAGTTACCACACCAGACCAAGTACGAATGGTTTATCTTGCCCTTTGTCAATCCATTGTCCAATACTGCATCCCAGTATGGGGTAGTGCCAGCAAGACACAATTACTTCAATTGGAGCGTGCGCAAAGAGCTGTACTAAAAGTAATGAACAAAAAGCCGATTAGATACCCTACTAAGTAATTGTACACTGAGAACAAAATTTTATCTGTTAGACAGCTCTTTGTGCAACGGATTATCTTAAGAATGCATAAAGCTGTGCCACCTCATGATCCCAAAAAATGTAGTAAGCAGTCTGTCTTCTCAAGTGCTCGTTGCAGGACTGCCTTTGCCAGACGTCAATATAGGAGTGTCTCATGTAAGCTATACAACATGGTTAACAAAAATCACAACATTAGAGGCCTCAACATCCATGAAGTTAAGTCGATCACAACCAGTTGGCTTCTCCAGCTATATTATAATAACACTGAAGCGCTGCTAAAGTACATTGAGTAAAAGCTACCAGATACAGACACACACTAACACACACACACATGCATATACACACACACACACACACACACACACACACACACACACACACACACACGCACACACACACACACATGCACGCACACACACATTCTTATATAGTACAAATATATGCCGCTTACCTAGAATTAATTTTCTTTAAAACTTACACATGTAAATTGCCAATTATACCACGTCCACCACTGTTTTATTGTATAAACCTATTATAATGAGCACTGTTTCCCGAAATACAGGCATTAGCCTAGTTTGGGAGACAGTACTAGTACTTTTTGTAAACTTTTGCATTCACTATGCTGTAATCATTAGTTGGTAACTATTATTCTGTTCAAATAAACATTTTTACTTTTTACTTTACTTTTTTTTTTTATTTAATTAATACTTTCAAGTCGTCAAACAAACATCGGCATTTCTGACAAAAATGGCATCACCTTATAAAAGTGGTAAATATATTGGTATAATCTTAATATTTACCTAATTATTACGGAAAAAGGTTTTCTTTTCTGTATGTATGTATTTTTAAACTGAAAAGTACTCAACTGCTTTCAATGTCACTGAATCTAATCTATCAGTGAGTACCTATATTATGGATTGTATTTTTTTTATTAAAAATAATATACCCTCTACGAAAATTACAATAATGTAATCCAAAGTATTAAAAAATATCAATAAAAGTCATTATTAGGCATGCACTGCGGAAATTATGGAGGATGCATAAAGTAATGTGCTTGATACTACTCATTATTACCAACAAGTTGTTCCCCTGCTGGCAACACTATCACTAACAGATGATTTAGAATGTTCTCAAATTTTAATTTACTAAATTAAAATTTGAGGACATTCACTAAACTTGGTCTGCGAATGTTAACTTTTCTGTTTTCTGGTAGTATGTAATATATGAAATTTTATTTATGTGCATAAAAAGAAAGATATAAACCGCTCCTTTTGTAAAAGGAGCGATAGCCATTAATATAAATCCTGGATATCCTGGATATCTGGTCTCCAAAAAATTAATAACTCTTTCAATGTATAAGGTTCTGTAAAAAAACTCCCAGTGATATCAGAGAAATATCTATATTAAATAAGTTTAGAAGAACTATAAAAACCAAATTGTGTATCAAGATTTCTACTAAACTTCTGATTATTTAATGACAAAGGTTTTAAGACTGAGTTGTTCTAAATAAACACATTTAAAAGCAATAAAATTTATATTCAGAAAAAAGTAATTCAAAAAAGGATTCCTACTGAGTTTTCTGGCAGTGTTTCTCGGTAACTGCCAGGGCACGCACTGCACGGAAAGGGAAAAGAAATTGACGATTCCGAACTTAAGTAATATTATAACAGAATATTTCTTTTTTCCAAAAAAGACAACGCCCGTACAAGGTATATTCATTCCTGTGTCGCGGGGTACTTTACAAACATTAGTGTGCAGTAATATTTTGAATTTGATTTTGCAAAGAATCCGTGATAATATAAAGAACCCTGTTTTGTTCTAGTTGTGCATTGAATTTGACATTTCTCGGATCCAGTGTGGCGCACTAAAAATATGGATTCCTATATTTTTACACAACAAAAACACTTATTAAATCAGCGAAATATTACCAACTCATAAACAATTAACCTAGCTACTTGCAAGGCTAGGCAGTAGCGCCACGCTCGTGCCACGTGCCCTACTTTTCGCTCACCAATCAGAAGCCGTGCGTCTCACTCAATAGCCACATTGCATGTCTTCGGTGAAGAACATGTGAACTGTTCTGATGCAAAATAATACATAATTACGTTACTCATTCATCGCTTCCTTGAATTAATTGTTGCACTCAAAACTCGTCAGATAATATGTATAACTTAGTAACTAGTATTTGTATGAATATAGTTACTTTAGGATTTATATTTGAAAAGGGAGTCTATGGAGATAAGTACACTTTTTGACATCGTCATCATCATCATATCAGCCAAAAGACGTCCATTGCTGGAGAGGATCTCCACAAGCCACCCACATCCAGCTGCTTCCCATGACCCTTGCAAGATCGTCCGTCCACTTTTTGGCATGCATGCATGTTTCGATATTCTAATACCTTATTAATTGGCAGCCATATGCCATAGAAGCGCTCTCATGCAGGCAACCGATGAATAGTTACGAAGATATTTGGTAAAGATCAGTTGCTGGTAATGTACAGACGCCAGCACATCCAGCTACCCTAATCTGTCAAATTTCTTTTATAGATTTTCAACTTTATCACAAAAGCGGTTCACTTACAATTGGGGAAATTTGACAGATTGGGGTAGCTTGATGTCTGTACCATTCACAATCGCGTCTTTGTAAATTTTATTCAGTTGACACTATACAATTATCATAAACAAGGTTCTCATTATTTTGTAATAAAAATAAACTAGCTGAAAGGTCAAAGGCAACGTGTTAATGCCGATACTGAGCATTTTTCTTGGCAGAATAAAGACCAATTTCACTTTTTCGGCCCGACAAGGTATCTGAACTTCGGACATTATCTGCAGGGACCGGACAACCCCGCTTCTGAGTTAAGCCGTTTGATAGGGTAACCCGTTCATTGGGTAACTCGTATCGCAGTGTTACCCTTTGATTGACTTACAGCCTCGAAACCCAGTGAAAGGGTTAACACGTTTTTTATGGTAACCCCGGGAAGGGGTCAACCCCTTCAATGACTTAAGCCCTTGAATAGCTTAACTTCTTGAAAGGGTTTTATTCGTGTTAACCTGAATTACCCAATCAACTTAGCAGCGTGTAGATGGGAGTAGGTATACTCGCACCCGTGCGGTGCCTCATTGCCTAACTAATTTTAGGTAGGTACAACAAATTTGACGAACGAACGACTTTTTATATTTTAAATTTGAAAGTTTAGTGACGAGAAATAGTCGAGCTAATAATTAACGTGTTATTTAAAGAACTACTTTAATCTTAATATTGTGACAATCTGTATGATGTGATTATATTTTGTTAAACAATTATTATAATATTTTGCTATGTGGTGATGGCATAGGATATTATCACCCCATTTTATCACGTAGGGGGCGCAGAAATCGACCGAGGGCATACCTACCAGAGAACCGGCAGCAGAGTTTATTTATGAACTATGACCATCAAACTTCCTTTCGCCAACCCGTCTGCCAAGCTATGGGGCTCTGGGGGTCTGCCAAGCTCCCATTCTTTGGGGAGGCTTTTGTCCAGCAGTGGACGTACTTTGGCTAACATGAGGACGATGAAATAATTGACGGGCGTGTTGGCATGGTTGGCAAATGCTTGCTTTTCACGCCGGAGCTCGTGGGTTCGATTCCATCTAGGACAAATATTGGTGTGCATGAACATGTCTGTTTCTCCTGAGTCTGGGTGTAATTATCTATATAACTATGTATTCACAAAAGAAAAGTAGTATATGTAATATATCAGTTATCTGGTGTCCGTAGTACAATCTCTGCTTAGTTCGGGATCAGATGGCCGTGTGTAAAAAATGTCCCTGGATATTATTATTATTTAAATTATTGTATAAAATGAACTGATATATTATGGGTATTCTAAAACATCATTGACGTGACTAAAATATTCATTATCATAAGAATATTATCACTTTAAGAATTTTCCGAGTCAAGCAATCTTAGGTTATGTAACTGTCTATATATTTCATATATAGACAGCAATCTTGTTCTGATAAAAATACATTTAGGCGACCACCTAGGTACAAGTTTTGCAAGACTAATTCTGTATTCAATAAAGTTCTTTACCGTAATTGCATATTGGTTACTAATTTATTTGCAAATATAGTTGAAATAAAAATATGGCTTCTGTGGCCTCATTAATTGGCTTAAGGCAACTGCCTGTTTATTTGTGCTAAGAAGTCGTATGAAAAAATGACAAACTGGCTATCTCATATATCTTTTACAGAAACCAATGGCCTTAGAATTTGACAAATGGATGACAATCTAGCAGGACAATCAATTATACGGCTTCCGTAGCCAAATGGCAAAAAACGGAACCCTTATAGATTCGTCATGTCTGTCTGTCTGTCCGTCCGTATGTCACAGCCACTTTTTTCCAAAACTATAAGAGCTGTACTGTTGAAACTTGGTAGATGTCTTCTGTGAACCGCATTAAGATTTTCTCACAAAAATAGAAAAAGAACAATAATTTTGGGGGTTCACCATACATAGAAAGGATGCTAATTTTTTTTCATCGTACCCGTAATTGTGGGGAATCTATGGATAGGTCTTCAAAAATGATATTGAGGTTTCTAATATCATATTTTTCTTAACTGAATAGTTTGAGCAAGAGACACTTCCAAAGAGTAGTAAAATGTGTGCCCACCCCCCCTTGTAACTTCTAAAGTAGAAAATTGGTTTGATCGAAATCTAGTAAGTAGACTTTTTTAAGACGTCATAAATCGTAAACCGCAATTTACCTTTCATTTAATCAACTGAAATACTTGCTGCTATGGAACCCTTCATGGGTGAGTCCGACTCGAACTTGAAAAAGAAGGTTACCGCCACTCTTGCAAGTAAATTGCAAGCTATTAGCTTTAACAGCGTGTTCATTTCTGATTACATTAATAAAGATATGGACGTTTGTATTAATAGTTATAGCATTTACATATCTCTCAGTCACCAACATTTTAGTCGTCGATCATACCAATTCAATCAATATCTTCTATTATTCTAGAGCAATGAGCTGCCAACAATCTTGTAATTTTTTTATAATAACTGCCTTTGTCACTAGTGATTGAAAAATAATTCAACACCTCTCAAACTTAATCGTTTAGGAAAACGCCTGTTTGTTGTTTTAAAATTTTCCAAACAGCTAAATTTCTAACTGACGAACTTGGCCTTGTCTGAAATATTGTAACTTAATGCCTAAAGACCTTTTAAGATTAGATTAGCATGGTTCTTAAACAATTTAAGAACAATAAGGCTCCTGGTGATAACAGAGTTACAATAGAGCTTTTAAGGCGGATATATATTATACCAATCCTACGAGCTTTTCAGAAGTTATTTAACTTCGTCATACTAAAAGGTCAAACGTCACAAGGATGGCACATATTGGTGTGGTAGTGCTTTCTTCAATAAGGGCGATAAAAACCTTTTGAAAAAAAAGCAGACCCATCACGTTACTGAGCCATGTTTACAAGTTGTTCGAGAGTCATTACGAATCGTCTAATGCACAGGTTTGACGTCAACCACCCTCCTGAACAAGCCGGTCGCCGAAAATGCTTTAGTACCATATACCACATACATACGCAGCGGCAAGTTATTCAGAAGACCGAGGATATATCCAGCCATTATGCTTAGCGTTTGATTGAGTCGAAACCTGGATGTACTGTGATCTTTCCAAAATTCCAAATTAACTACCGGTATGTCGAGGTGTTAAAGTGTTTGTATGAGAACTCGCAACCTATACGATTGCAGCGAGGCATGAGACAGGGGGATATAACATCTCCATCTCCAGAACTATTCACCGCTGCATTGGAAGATGTCTTTAAGCTCCTGGCTTTGGCATCAATCTCAATGGCGAATACATCCCTCACCTTCGTAATCATGGCTGAAACATTGAAATACCTCGGTACAATGCTCGAAGACTTCAGCAGGGTCTCTCTACTAGTGGTTCTCAAAATGAACATGGATAAGACGAATATCATGTTGAACATTCAGGTTGCACCCATTCCAGTTAAGGTAAGGGACTCTGCACTCGAGGTTGTGGAGAGCTATATCTATACCTAGGACAGACCACCCCACTAAGGAGGCGGTCCAACGCGGTGGTTTTCACCGAAATCTGCGTGCGCCAAGAGAACGGGAGGGCGCCAGAAGAAACGTTCATTGAGTACCGACGGGATGACTACCGGCACGTATTAGTGCACTGGCGCGCACGGCTAGAGTTACGCCTAAACGCGCGCCAGCGTGCCATCGGTTCCATCCTACCTCACCTCAAGGTCTGGGTGGAAAGGAGTCTGCCCAACACACTCTCGCTGAGTGCCCGGCCCGGGTGGCCAAAAAGCGACTCAAGATCTCAATCGGACGGGATATGTCCCTGCCGGCACTGGTGGGTGACTTTTCTAAATGGCACGCTTTGGTCTCCTTTTATGAGGCAGTCATGTTCTAAAAGGAGCGCGAACGGGAGAGATCGCAGACGGAGGAGGCGTCGGGGTGGCGGCTGCAACCGGTAGCCCAACTCCCCCTCGGAGCCGCGGCGGCAGTAAGAGAAGTCAATGTTACCAGCTAAAAGAAGGCAGCGATCTCTTTATGGCGCAGTCGCCAGTGCCGGACTGGCAGAAGTCGGCAAATAGCGAGGACAATCCAGAGCCCTCTCAGGGTACGTGTGGGACCATCATACCATCTGGAACTTTACGCATAAGGGGTGCACCGGAGCAACATACCCGCGTTCCCGGGGCTCCCCCATCAGGCGCCAAGAGAAGCCCACGGCAGGTAGGTTTGGTCGGTGCGGGTCTGACGCATCCATCCATAAACATTTTTGCGGGTGGCATACGTAGGCATTCGACCTGCCTTATCAAAAAAAAGGTAAGAGGTCCACTTCAAGTAGGATATCAATTGTAGAATCTAACTTGCCTGGGCAGCGTTCGGAAAGCTAAGCTTCTGGTCCCAAATACCAATCAAAAGTCTTCGATTAGTATGTGTTGCCTCTGATGAATTAGGTAACCAAGACGTAGCCGTTCACTACGGGGCTAGTAAAACGGCCCATGGTCACCCAAAGAGCAATGGAGTATGCCATGTTCGGAGTTTCCCTCCGAGATTAAATCACAAATCTTAAGATCCAACCAAGAGAGGCAAATCAAAAAAACCGACATAGCTTGAATAATTGCCAAGCAAACGTGGCGGTGGGCAGGGTAAATAGCTTGCAGAATCTACGGCCGCTGGGGCAGAAAGTTTCTCAAGTGGCGACCATGAACCGGAAAACGCAGCGTGGAGCCCCCAACAAGATGGACCGATGATCTTGCGAGGGTCGATGACAGCCGCTGGATGCGGGCAAGGCAGGATCTACAGTTGTGGAGTATCTTTGGGAAGCAATGGACTTTGCCCAGCAGTACCTTCGGCTGATATAATGATAATGGTGATGGTTATGATGATGATGCATCTATTCAATAACAGTGTACGCCACCACTCCTCCGCGGTTTAACTTTAACAGAATGAAAATCAAATTATTTTTTATAATATAATTATGTCCTCCTAGCCGAATTTCGGCCCCAGCGGCAAGTCTCAATGGAGACTGGCCATGTGAGCGGGACATACCACAAGTGTGTGTGCAAACACAGGAGCACTATCTATTCCATTACTCTCATTATCCGATGGGACGACTAGCGGAACGACCGGAAGGTCAGGTACAGGATCGACGGCTTTACGTGCTCTCCGAGGCATGAGGCTATAATACCGCCAACTCCCAGACTTCGAGCTGACACTAAGAAATTTTTCTTTTTACGCAAAAATCCCATAGACACTTTTGGCCCAACCCGGGATTTGAACCCAGGACCTCGTTATCTACGTTTGAAGACGCTAGCACTAGACCAACGAAGCGTAACACATACATTAAAAAAAGAACTGCTAAATTGCTTTTACTTAATTCTGTAGTACCTACCGAGTTCCAAATTAAAAGAAATTATGACAATAAACAAGAACAGACACGAACAATTTAATATTACAGTGTTTAGCGACAAGCAAAATTGAACTTTAAAATAATAAATTCCAAATTATTACGACTAGATGTCACGTGCGGTGGTGTTTATGCAATTGCCAAACCAATGTCGATGCGAAAGAGTGCATATTACAATGTCTCGGCTGGAATGGCTTACCCTGTTACAGTGTTACAGGGTATGAAAGGGTAACCCTTTCGGAAGCGGTTCATTACACCCGTTCGAAGGTGTAACTCGTATCATAGGGTTTATTTTTTAAGCGCTTAAAAATACCCGTTCAAAAACCCGTTCAACGAGTATCCGGACGGTCCCTGATTATCTGTAATTGAACACGCTACAGCTAGACCGTCAATCGAAATCGATAGATCGTAGAATTGTCACTACAGAAACTTTTTATAATAAGTTAAATAGAAGTGCAATTAAAGTGTATATTAAATATAAAATGATCATTTGATGCCGGTATAAACAGAATCACTCCAACTTATTAATGAAACTTAAGTGACCAACGACACAGCCGTACAGCTGCGCGGGCGCCACGCCGTCTGCACAGCGCGCATACAATTAGAGCGGCGCGGCGCGGTGACGAGCAGGTGACACTGAGTAATGTGTGGTGTCACCACTTAAACAAATTATGCCTTCAGGCAATATTACGAATCTTGTACAGTTGTCGCCAACGTTATTGTATATACACTTTACCTTAATAACGTATTCAGTAAGGGCGGTGATAGTGGTACACCTTTCTACACTGACGCGACTGACTGTACTTAGCACAGTCAATTGTTTATTGCTGCGACCATTTACTACAACATTACCTAACAATTATTACCTTACAACATTATGTAAAATTTCGTATCCCGTGAGAATATCAACTGCGTTTGGAAGCCAGTGCGCAGTGTTTTTAATTGGTCACTGTAAAATTTTATTTATTTATTTAAAACATGTAATAATATATTTAATATTGTATTGTATATTATATTCACACACATAACAACATCAAAAAACTTAGAGCTCAGGTAAATACAGCTCTAGCGGCTTTTTATCGTTGGTTTACCGCAAATAAACTGACAATAAACGTAAACAAAACAAATGTAATGTTATTTAAATCAACAGCGCGTAACAAAGACAGTATCGATATTGAATTAAATAAAGTTAAAATTGAACCAGTCAGGGAAGTTAAATTTCTAGGCATACATATAGACTTATGTTTAAACTGGAAAAATGAATTAGCTGCACTAGATTCATCTATATCGTCTGCTTGTTATGCTCTGCGTACTTTAAGGGATGAAGTAAGTACAAAGGATCTAAAAATGGTTTACTACGCACTAATAGAGTCAAAATTAAGGTACAGCATCCAATTTTGGGGCAAAAGCTATAATTACAACTGCCAAAGGGCATTCATTTTGCAAAAAAGGGCTATTCGAACCATTATGCGTATATCCCAACAAGAGAGCTGTCGACCACATTTCGAAGAACTAGGGATCCTTACTGTACCCAGCCTCTACATATTGGTGTTGTTAAGCACTTTTAAAAAATATTCATACCAATATGAAACATACGAGGAGAGGTTAGCAAGGGAAAAAACGCGTAGAAAAGATTTTGCCAGCAACTTCAAGCCTCTATTTGATGTTGCAAAACATAGTCCTCATTATCAGGCTGTTAAAATTTTTAATAAGTTACCGATTGAGTTAAAAGACATGCTGTACACAAGTTCGTTTAAACCACAACTTAAGACACTCCTATTGAAAAGATGTCTCTACTCTATAGACGATTTGTAAATCACTATGTTATTAATTAAATAATTTATTAATAATAACGATTATTATACAAACCATTAATGTTATTTGGATTTTTTTATAATTAATAATTAATAGTTTTTATCATAAATGTCTATGCATGTTCATTTACTTATTTTAAATTTTATGTACTGTTTTTTTAATTTGTACTGTTTTTTAATTTGTATTGTTTTTATGTTTCATGTTTATATAATATTCACACACAATTTAAATTGTTCATGAATAAACGGAATTGAATTGAATTGAATTGAATTCATTTTGAGACTGCCTCGTTGGTCTAGTGGTAGCGTGTTCAACCGCAGAAAATGAGGTCCTGGGTTCAAATCCCGGGTCGGGCCAAAAAGTGATTTTGGGATTTTTCCGTAAAAAGAAATTTCTCAGTATCAGCCCGAAGTCTGGAAGTTGGCGGTAATACACCCCCGTGCCTCGGAGAGCACGTAAAGCCGTCGGTCCTGTGCCTGATCTCTCCGGTCGTGTCGCTAGGCGTCCCATCGGATCATGAGAGTGATGGAATAGAAAGTGCCCCTGTGTTTGCGCACACACTTGTGCACTATAATATGTCCTGCGCAATTGGCTAATCTCCATTGAGAATGGCCGCCGTGGCCGAAATTCGGCCGGGAAGACATCATTGTATTGTATATTGTATTTCATGAGTTGTACTTCGCTTTTAGAAATAAACACATTAAAATTATTAAAATGAAAATCTGGCCATTCCTTATTCACTCTTAAATTTATTATTTACGAATATACGATATTATTGTCATGGTATACTCGTCTACCTGTCTCGTCTATATTTTTTTATGTCTCTTATATCTCTAATGGTCTTAAAAGTACTGCGTAAGTTTTATTTCATTAAAAATATGATTATTATAATTAGTGTAGTGTTAAGTCTATTAGGGTTATGTTAAGGGGGACTAAGGGTAGCTTCACATAGCGTGTAAATACCTGTTTATTTTACATTACTCATTTTCCCTTTTCTATTAGGGCTGGCTCACCGTAGAACTTGTGGCGCCTAGCTACCAGAATTAATTGAGCTACTTCCATATGACCTCGCATTTCATTGCGAACTAATAACCAGCAATTTATCCGCCTCTGTTAGTAGACTCAGAGTATTCAAGTTGGGAAAATAACATTCATGATAAGATAAGGTAAATACACTTTATTGTACACCATTTACAGAACACAATTTATGATAAAGTAAGATATTAAAAAAGGTACAATTGACGCTCGCTTACAGCGATCTCTTCCAGACAACCTTCAGTTGCACCGTATTGTAAGGAATTGGAGTAGGGGTATAGTGTATGGTGTAAGAATTTAGGTGATAATAATTTATAACTAATAGTGATATCTACTTAGTTGCACGCTCAATTAGTGGTAGTACACCACTAATTGAGCGCGTCTTATTGTTACTGGTAACGCATTCCAAAGACGAGCACCTAGAACTGGAATGCGTTGTTAAGCTTAATTGCAGGTTTTCTGATGATCTAAGTGACTTTGAATGCGTGTCATTGAGGATCTTAAAACGTTCTTCAATGACACGCTCATGATTTTCCCCCATTCACTAATGGGTGGGTGGCATTGTATGATACTATTTACCTTCATCGGTAAAACCTAACCTTCCACTTACATTCAACGATAGTTACCAGGTAAAACTCCTACGAAATTTCTCACCATTGTCATTTCAATTTTCCCCGTTTTTTAAATCACTTCAATTCTAATTACATCGCCATCTTCAGGCAAAATTTATTGAAGAAATATTTTTCATAGATGATGACAATTCCTTAAAATTTGTTTTTTGTTCGTATGTAAATTTTCATCCTTCGATGCACTTGTGTTTTTGTCCAAATAATAGCAGCTAAATAATACACAGCACTGAGTCACCGAAGCCTCCAAGTCTGTATTGACCAGCGAGCATCGTCACCTGCGCGTAGTTCCCACGACATTTCTACGAAGAACACACACGATGTATTTAGTCATCTTTCTTCGATAACAAGCTTTTATACCTATTATGTATAATTTAAAGATGTAAATCGGGAGCTAGTAACACAAATACCGAATTCAAAAATATCGGTCGATTAGCCCGGAATTAAATATTGTATTGCATTATCCCAACATAAGGATAGTAATGTAATTCTTTATGTATTAAAATATGAATGGAAAACGCTATGCTTGAAGTTTCCCTGCGAGATCGAAGCAGAAATGCTGAGATCCACAGGCGAACCAAAGTAACCGACATCGCCGTAAGAATTGCCAAGCTGAAGTGGCAGTGGGCGGGGCACATAGCTCGTACAACCGACGGCCGCTGGGGAAGAAAGGTATTCGAGTGGGGACCACGAACCGACGTCTTTCGGCTGATATGATGATGATGAAAATATGAATAGTTCTCAAAGTATGGACTGTTAAAAATAAAAACAAAATCTAATTCTAATATATTTAAATCTACGTTTTCCACGCTCGGTTTCGTTAATGTAAAGTCAGAATTGATATTCCTAAGGCGATGCGGCCGGTAGATGTAGATAAAATAAACATGGCTCATGACACCACCATTTACTTCGAAATAGATGCGTGTAATCTGTTATGTAGGGTAAATGTCGTAATACCTAAATAAAACAATAAAAAATTATAATAATTCATGGTAAAGTATCAGGTGTAGGGATTTAGACTTCTTCATCTTTTATAATTGTCTAAGAATTGATTACTCTACTTTTCCGCTCTAACCAACTGAGGAGGAAATGTCCGTGCTTTTTGGAAATTTTCGGTCAACTTATCATTGATTTAAACCGAATGCCTGCACGTGTGCCGCAACAGCAGAGTTTCGCGTTGCTTCTTCGTGTCCCGGGTCTGATTCCCGTGCAGTACAACTATTTGTGTGACCCATAAATTCAGTTATATGTTTGGAACTTTACAAACGTATATTTAACGGCAACGGACTTAATTAGTTGTCCTGCCCGGGAATCGAACCCGGGACATGAAGGGACAACGCGTCTGTCTTAACCGCTGCGCGGGCGTTGTCTTAAAATAACTTAGCATCTTATTACCTTGTAATGTTAAATTTGAAACCAAACGTATTATTCACGAACGTAACGAACGTACTATTCATTTCTAACTCCTCCTTTTTTTCTTTCTGATTAAATTCGTTGCGGGATCCAAGACAGTTAAAGCGATTCCCCGGGACATGCCTGAGCCTCACCGCTCAGTGTCATTTCACTGTGTGCCACTGTTGATCCTGGCTTACAGGATTTGCAGTGGTGTGTAAGAGGGAGGGACTAGTCCCGATATTTAAAAAAAAATCACGAACGTAAGTTGTACTTTAGTTTTAAAACGAGGGAAATTGAAACCTACCTGGGACCCCATTTAGATAACTAAAATTTGGAAACTATTTTTTAAAATTTTCCGAGATTTCGCAATCTTTATTTGTTTACGAGTATTAATGCATCAAAGCGTTATTTAAGCGCGACCATTAAAATAACTACTATTTATTTAATGCGTATATTTAAAGTATATATAAGCCATGTTGAGAAATACTTGCTAGATGACACAAGTCTGAAAGCTTTCACTGAACTACGGCGTAGCTCGTAGCAGCTACGAGTGTTATGATTGTAGATGCTGAAAATATTCAATCAAATCTGCGATTACTTGAAAACCATACATATAGGAAACAAATCAGGCGAACTCAGACTTGACTTATAATTAATATCTACATATGATTGACTGACTGGTTTTCATATTATTTTATTAATAAGATCTGTATCCACTCGAATAGCAGAATAACAACTAAAACATAAAAAAATCACACAAAATCAAAGTATGAGGATGATACATTATATAAATATCTTAGGACAATAATATAATAATAGACTTCCATACAAAATATACATTTTCACATATATTTCTCTTTTGTTGATTCCACAAGAATGGATATTGTATTTTAGTTGTGTGTCGCTCGATGATATAGATTCACAATTGCTATTGCAAATACAGGGCCTAATTGTGAATTCAAAGAATTTTCAACACGATGTCGACATTAAAAAAATGTGTGTACTGAAGTGGGTAGTGACCTACTTAAGTACGCACAATTCTATCCATTTGTACGAGTAAATCCAGGGGGATTAACTCGTACAAATGGACCCGATAGATTCCGCTGTGATCGGATTCCAGATTCTTTTTATTAATATCAACGGTTGGAATTTTCTTTGTTTCTCAAAGATTTAATAAACCAGGACATAATCTGCCGGGACAGGTAGTTTAGCATATTTTGAAGCTTATGTTTTTTTAATGTATTATAGTTACAGCACAATTTTAAAACCTGTATTCCATAATATATTTGCAGGTATAATGTCAAACCTGTGGTGATACTTATTGGGATGATTTGAAAGCTGAGACATTTCGGCTAGTTGCAGTCGATGTGACCTCGAAGACATCTATATCATGTAACAATATATCCACTGATGTGGCGGCGGCTGTACTTTACCGTCCCAAGGTTAACGATTTTATTGCGGTTTTGATCGCGGGAGGAAGTGGTTTCAATTAGCACACAATAAGTGAATATTAAGTTGCTTTCAGAATTGAAAAATTAAACGTTTAATATGTTGAATACAGAATATCTATCTACATTAACCAATTATGGTTTCTTTAAAGCACATTTTTGATAGTCCAAAAATGCTATTCCAAATCATTCCAGTAAATTTTGAAATTGGTAAATACTCGTTTAAGTATAAGTAAGTGATCGAGCTCTGTCCGGGTCAGTAGAGGTGTGACGCTAGCATCATAGTATACGGTAACCATAAGGCCTACTTGTATGCTTACCTGGTATTTAAAAAAATCCTTGGTTGGTACGTAGCAAATTGAGAGTGGAAGCCTACTACTAAGGCCGGAAATGGCTAAGTCTAATGTAATTAATTTCTCTTCTGGCGTAAAACAAACAAAAAATTAATAACCATTTGTTAGGTTTTTGATAAAAGAAAAATAATGTGAAAGATATTGTACACTAAAATTTTACAAGAAACAATTAGCAGCCCTTCATTAAATATAAACTCTCCGGACATGCTGTTCATTCTATTAGCTGCTTATTTTTGTCTATTTTCAACCGGGGTTGGCTTTACCTAGCAGTTATATGTCGTCCCATTAGATGAAAAAATTAATGTCTTTTACAAACCATAGCATATGTTAAAAACAATAATAATATAGTGTTGTAGAAGAAATGTTCTTCAGAAATAAGCAAAGCCTTATCTAAACAACATACCTACCGTGTTCAGTTTTGACTTATACTATGGAGACAATCAAGGACCTTTTCCGGCAGTTGAACCTAAGTCAGTAAAAACTTAAGTTACACATTACTAATTCTCTTAATATCTTACCGAGTCACCAAATACACTCATTTTTCAAGAAATCACATAAAAACTCCCCAAACCATAGTATTGCGCACGCATGACATTGATATGCGTGAGACGCGCGCTACCTCGCCGAGCTAGGCGTGCCTACGTGCGCCGGAGCACTCGGTCACTCGCCGTGACACAAGTGCAATAACCTTATAGAATTTGGGCACCTCAGCGATGCACCGGCACGACACTACACACTACTCTGACGTAGAAACGTGATTTTGGGCACGCGAGTTACCCGTGTCGGGAATCACGTTAACTGAGGAGTTGACGTTCAAATGCAAAATTTTGATAATTTATGACGAGGAGTATCCGAATCAACCCCGTATGTTCTACGATTTTACGTAGTTTTCAAGATAGAATTTTTAATGATTTTTTTTGTAAAGTTCACCTAACATCAGTTTTCGATTTTTTTGTCGTTCTGTCGAACTGGTTCAGTTTGTGATAACTTAGTTAAACCTAACACCTTAAAAAGTATGGTTTATCTAATCATTGCAGAACAGACTTAGAATTTATTCGAAAGTTCAAAATTAGGGTTGGAGCTCAGGATCAATCAAAATTCTATCTCGAGAACTACGCAAAATCGTAGAACACACATGGGGGTGTTCCGGATACGCCTCATCATAAAGTAGTAACCATAATATTGTTTCGATGAATGAAGGTTCGTTTACATAGCACACGGATCAAAAGTCGCACCTTCCTTAAATCCTTACACATGGCAAAACCTTCGCAGTAAAAGTAGTTCAATAGTGAGTCTTATTCAGCGCTTGGTATTAACATAGGAATGTACTCGTCAAGCTCACAATTGAGCAGTAATGTCCAATACTATATTAAGCTTGGACTATCCATGTGGTCAGCGTCATATCATACATATTTAATTATTTATTTGGGACAACAAACAGATATACTAAAAACATACAGATTCCTACTCTATATTGAAATATAGTGAAATTCTAACATAAATAAGTAGAACTTTCATTTTAATTTCCTTTAATTAAAACTTACCGTTACTGATGCCTCATTGGCATGACAACCTCGACTTGGGGCTCTTATGACTATAATAAAATAACAGCTTGCCGAACCTTTCACTATTTCGCCAGACAATCACGCAGGCGCGGGATTAAGACGTCTTGCATAATAAAATCACCAACTAAGTTGATGCATGTAATATTTTATCGAGATGCGTATTTCGTACGTCATCAATGAACTCGATTCAAATAACTGATCGTCATTATAAACGTCACTACTTTTTTTAAATGTTATCCCAATATTATCACCTACGTCAACAAAAAGACATTTACATCTAGTTTGGATGCGCACGCGTAATCACAAAAAGACCAGAATACATTAATTTATATTTTGTATCGTCAAGGTACCGGTTTAAAAGATACTTGTTTGTTCCATAATTTATCGACTTTAATGTGCAGACGGGTTATCTGAATCATTATCTTTTTTTTTTTTTGATGTGGGAATGTCATTCACAAAAAGTGTCTGGGTATGTCAGACTCGCACCGACTAAACCTAACCTGCCGTGGACGTCTGATGGGGGATCAGCGGGAACACGGGTATACTGCTCCGGTACCCTCCCGAATGGCCAACTCCTGCGAGATCGGCTCAGCGACTGCACTACAAACACTTCGCTGTCTTCTCAGAGCTGTTGTCTGCTGATCAATTCGTCTAACTATTTTATTAATTTTATAATAAATTAGGTTTTTCTAATAGGAAACGAATGAAACGCGCACCGCACCGCGGAGTGCGGGTAGCACTGCTGCCCTCCGTGTTGTTGAGTGCCAAGCAACTGTCCAAGTGTGTAATATTATTTAGCATTCAGTCTCCTTTATTCTACTAGAACAAAGTCCATGCAGACGAGAGGCGATTAATAAATCACAAAATACAGTTTGTTTTCACGTTAATTTTGATTTCTACCTACCACGACACACTAGACATATTTGTTTTTAGTTTTATAAATTATTATTATTAAGTATAAAACCTTAAATATAGGATAAGGGTGCGAAGAGATTACATAAATTATATAAAATATAACGAAATAAAGTTATAGATATTTCTTCAAAGTTACTTGTTAAACATATTTTATGTAGTTTACTACCAGGGGATGCTGCAATAAAAAATATATATTTTTAAAATACTGGTAAATATAATTTCGGGGGCACACATCTGATTTTGTGGTTTCAAATGTTTGGAATTTATTAACGCTTTCGGTATATTTGGGTCACATTTGTAATATATATTAATTTGGCTTATTCATTATATCTATTGATACTCACTCATACAGTTAGCGTTCCATGCGAATACCAAATAAGCAAAAATTTGGTCGATCGCGCACTATTAAATATCCGTAAATCGACTTTACCTCACCTGACGATGACTTTACTCGGTTTTTTTACTACAAACTCAGTATGACGTAAAAAGGATGCAAATCATTTAGCGTTTTTTTTTTTTAGTTATTTAAAGGAAAACTGTACTCGAGTTGACGTATTTCCTGTCAACAAATGAACCTTTATACGTTGAAGACATACTATGTAGATAATAGTATCGGTATCGAAACTGATACAATACGTAGTTAATTTTGGGTATTCCCACGCCTACTCATAACCTATACATAATACAACGAATCATGCGATTCACACGTAATCTATTACAATATGTGCATACAGATTGCCTTTATTTTTATTTGGAGGCCAAGTAGTTGTACAAACTGTTCTGTGTAGCCGGTACCCCAACAGCCCTCGGGGCTGCGGTGGCATTAAGAGAAATGTCCTCTACTGCCGCCACGTGCAGGCAGCTCCGGGAAGACAGCGATTTATTTGTGGCGCAGTCGCTGTGCCCGAGTGGCAGGAGTTGGCAATTCGGGAGGGCAAACTAAAGCCCTCCCACAGAATGTGTCTTGACCACCTGGGACATGGCGAAAAAGTTCGCGTTCCCGGAACTCCTCCGACCATACGCCAGAAGAAGTCCACGGCAGGTTCGGTTTAGTCGATGCGAGTCCGTCATACCCTCCCGCAGATACTTAGCAGGTGGCATGAGTAGGCAATCACCCTGCAACATCAAAAATCAAAATAAAAAATATATCTGAAAATTATCTACTGGGGTATTTTGGATTAAGCAGCGCCGAAAGGTGAACGGTCCGAGCATTTTATTAGTAACTAGCTGTGCCCGCGACTTCATCCGCGTGTTAATTAGTTTATTTCGTTTTTCTTGTTAAATAAAAGACTTTTTCTCAAATAAAAGTAGCCTAAGTTACTCCTTGTTACATCAGCTACCTGCCAATAAAAGTCCCGTCAAAATCGGTCCAGCCATTTCAGAGATTAGCCGGAACAAACAGACAGACAGACAAAAATTGTAAAAAATGTAATTTTGGTGTATGTACCGTATATATATTCATATTAATGTAGTAAAAATCGGTTATTTCAATATTACAAACAGACACTCCAATTTTATTTATTTGTATAGATTATAATAACATTATATACACGTCCGAATCCTCCGGCTTCCGGTCAGTCACAAATATTCCTCACCATGACTACGTGCCAGCTGGTGATTACTCACACTCCAAAAAATCCCCAAAAATCAATTCCATTGAACCAAACGACTACATGAAGTGGTGTAAGCTATTTCACAACCGCCTTGTTACCCTAATCTGCAAAAAATAATGAAGCGGTGCATCCAAAGAGCTGCGGACTTTCATTCCATTAAGGAATGATTTTTTATTTGGTCCCTTTATTTCGTAGAAGCATTCCTACGGCGTTAGTCAATGAGACACGTCTGCGCAGGCGCGCACGACGCCCCGCGGAATTTCACATCTTCTCATCTCATTATAAGCTCACCATCGATCTCATTATTGACAAAAGTAACACGTTATAAGTATTAATTACACATTTTAATTATTATAAAAAAGCGAATTGAATTTACAAAACTTTAAATACTTCAAAAAACGAATTCTCTTTTTCAAATGATAGCTGTTTGATAGTAATTTATAATAATTTTGAAGACAACGCCCGCACTAGGGAATCTAATTCCGTGTGTCGCGGGATACTTTACAAACATATAATATACGGACACAGATTACACCCAGACTCAGAACATCTATTTATGGGTCACACAAATAGTTGACCGGCGCGGGAATCGAACCCGGGACTCGAAGCGGCGAGGCGACTGTCTTAGCCGCTGCGCCACACGTGCAGTCGTTATTGATTTAGTCATTATCTATACATATAATAAAATCGTAGGAAAATCAAAACTGTACATTGAATATTTTTAAAAAAGGATACTTGGGGCGTGATCTACTATCGACATCAAAGCCAAAAATATAGTTTTGAAAATTTTCGTCTGTTTGTCTGTATGTATGTCCGGGCTAAACTCAAAAAGTACTGCACGGATTTACTTCAAATTTTGCATGAATATTACTAAGAGGTCGGGTCAACATATAGGCTACATATTATCACGCTATCACCTACGGGGGAGGAGCTATAATAATAATAATATCTAGGGACAATGTCACACAGATCTACCTAGCCCCAAACTAAGCTAAGCTTGTACTATGGGTACCAGGCGACGATATACATACTTATATAGATAGATAAATACTTAAATACATAGAAAACATCCATGACTCAGAAACAAATATTCGTGCTCATCACACAAATATTTGTAGGTACTTACCGGGATTCGAACCCAGGACCACCAGCTTCGTAGGCAGGAGCACTACCAACTAAGCTACGGTGATCGTCAGCTATTATATTAGCTATGATAATTTATAAAGTTTAACGGGGGTAAAACTGCGGGGCACAGAAAGTTTTAAATATTTACGCATTATGTGGCGTGAATCTAAAATGAAACTTACTTTTAACTGATTAAAAATAGTACTCGGGTTAACTACTTGCCGTAAGTAAACAGATAAAAACAGATGTTTTAGGAAGAAGTCGGCAAACAAAGATCGATTTAAAGGTAAAGTATGTGGGATCGATCGATCGATAGATTCTCTGCATTATAACGAACTAATTTTATTTGAACTCAATGTGAACACCTAGGTCAGAAGGTGACAAAATGATGATGGATTTAACCGCCCAGTCATGAATGAAATGAAACCGCAACGACTCAATTGTACTCAATCTAGAGAAGTCATGTAATTATGACTGGCATATATCTACGCTCAGTGCAGACTACTATACAGCTCAGTGTGAACCCAAATGTACGGTTGGAAGGTCATATTTTTATGTTATTGTTTTTATTCACGATTATTCGGGTCATACTAATAGAGGTTCTGAAAAAAAAAGGGGTTTAGTGTATGGTGTAAGAATTAGTAGTTATTTGTTTAAACGCATGTATTTCGTAGATTTACCCCATTGAAATCTACACTCACTAACACTACCTACATCAAAATTGTGGCTAATGTGGTAACATAGATTAATTCTAATTAGAAGACGTAATATCAAGAGATTATATATGACTCAAATGCTAGGTATCATATAACATCTTGGTTGACGTGCGCGCGCACGTGGATATCCCGTCAAGATGAATGCGTCAAAATGCCACGCTTTGAATATTTATTTTGCCCAATATGGCTCAAATGTACTGGCAATGACGCTCAGTTCAAAGAAGTTTAGAACAGTGTTTATAAGACTCTCGCTATCCATCTTGTAACATATTTGTCGGCTCATTCATCATTTCTTAGGTGGGAATACCACGCGTCGCGCAAGACGTATAATATGTATGAGCAAGCAGTCGTGTGCGCAAATTAGCAAACTGTTAAGATATCACGTGAGTCACCGTACTAAGAACGCGCATGAATGAAAGTTTTGAATGGTTTATGAGTTTACAGCTCACTGTTTGTTTGTTTCCGCCGGGTTTGCCGCTAAACCGTCCACGACAAAAGGAGGCTTCCGAAAACAACGCATTAGGGAACAATGGGATTATTTTGTAGTTGTAGATAATACACGACTTGACACAACTTGTTTTGTTTAAAATAATCTGTTAAAAAGAAACAGAAGACTCATAGAGTGTTCTGGACGAATCCACCAGGTGGTACCTAGATATGTAATTTGTCGACGAAATAATTGAATTGTCCAATAAAGCAGTGGAAACCTGCTACGATAACTGTAAACATCAAGTTAAAAATAAACCTTATTGAAGTAAAAAACATTGGAACACAAAATCATAATAATGAATGTATCCTAACTCCTTGTGATCCTATTAAGGTGCCTGAACCATTTAAACCATCAGTTCGCTTGCTCGTTTTAATTTTTTTTTACTTCGGATCTCAATTTCGGAACTCATTGATATTTAACTTTCATTAGGTGAAAACAAAAATCAGTCACGTTCTTTTTAAATGTATCCAATACAAACAATGATATTCTATACACTTGTGTGTATCATAGTCATTGCCATTCAATCAATGTCATTGATTACAAACAAAAAATCAATCGCAGTGTAAGTATATCGGTATCTTTATGTTAATACTAAACTGTGCTTCAAATAACTGTATAAATTGGCCAAATTGTTTTGCAATGAATATTCCTGACCGGATACTTGCATTTTATTACGTTGACGCCTCACAATTGTGACGCACTTAACGCCGGCGTTTGATAAAACTATAGTTACAACACTTTTTTCTATCCACACCTATTCATTGCTTCCAATAACTGCATAATTTGCTCCAAAGCGTCCAACAATGAAATATGACCGCCCGGATGCTTTAGAACTTAAAGTTTTTGCGGTCTCACGGGCGGGCGCGGCTCGTTCGTCTGTGACGCATTTAGCGCCCGGCGCTTACGCACCTTTCTCAACACCAAAATTAAATATTGTTTCTACACCCATTCAATGATTCCGATAACTGCCAAATACACGTCAAAGCTTTAGAAAATATTATTTGCTACACAGTTTTATGATGATACCGTAAACAATGGGTCATTCACTAACTGGAAGAGTTCCAGCCGGAACCGACCGGGCTATTTATTTTAGTAACGAGTAGAACTTTACAGAAACTTGAGCTTTGTTTGTGTTATCTTAATCCTATTCTAAGCGTGCTTACCATTAGATAGATTGGAGTAAAGCATTCTATGTATCAGGAAATATTCGGAAATCGTGCGGTCGATGACAAATCAATTGTTGCATCATATTTTAGTGTCATGGTTGGGAAACGGTACTTGGCCGCCGTATGACCTTACTAGGCTGAGCTTATGTTTACTTTTGCTGATCCTAAACAATTTCGAGAATTATATGTAACGCATTCGGAAATCCCTCGTGTTTCAGACGTGAGGTCACTATCGATTGATTTAGGTGTGGCGTTATAGGGAACAGTCCAAAGGTCTCTCATGTTACAATCTACATTCTGACTAAGAATTAACTGAAACATGAATTGATTTTAGGTAGTGACTACCACTTCGTCACGTAATATCCTTAGCTTTTTCTTTAACGACGAGTATAAAATTCTGTCTTTATATATGCATGCAATATAATATAGCATCAGAAAGTCATTGCAATACAAATCTTATTTTTCTTCTTTATCTTATGGGCAGTGGCTACCTTATTATCAGAGTAGTTTAAGCTATCCTATGGGCTCCGTCATGGCTAACGGTCGGACTCATCTAAAGAGTACAACCGAAAGTGCTCCCGAGGCACGGAGGTGCTTAAATTAAACTATTTTGGCAATCCGTCATATATAGACTGCGCGCGCGCTCCGGTTCTTAATCCTAATCAATTACGGAACCACTGCCATGAGTGCCTCTAATATAAATGTATTCTGATAAGCAAATAACAGTTATCGGAAGTAAATTAATAGGTATATGCAAGCGTTATTATAATAGAAGACCGCTTGTGGGTACACACAATAGGAAACAAAGGACCTCTTTCTGTCTCCTTCATTTTAAGAAAGTTCGCGCCGGTCTCCCAATGCCTACTATCAAGCACTGGAAGCAAGCGACCTAAATGCTTTCTCTAACTCGTGGCAGTCAAATAGACCCCAATATTCCTCGCCGCACCGTCTCCAAGCACCGTCGAAGAAATGTATTAGATGATCTGGATGACGATTTTAGGACTTACCTGAAAAAAGTCAAGGTTATTAGAAAACCTCGTAGCACTGTAGGTACACAATCCGGTAAAGGCGAAAAGATTTTTGAGCGTACAGTTATTAGGGCACGGGAGATATGATTATACGTACCCATAGTTTTTGTAATAGTACCGCATTTGTATTCCAAGCTACAATTGTCAATGTCTCTTCTAAGATTTCCTTGCTACGGCCAACCACAGTTCGAAGCCTATTCAACGACTTCTAGGCTAGTCACGGCAGTTTAATTCCAGGGACGAGACTTTCTGATGGTTGTGTTGATAGTAGTCATTAAAAAAATGAAAGTACTTTAGAGGAAAATCATACGCCATTTAGAGTCGTTATAGTATTAATTGTAAAAGCTCGGATGAATATTGCTTGTTTGGATCTCCACACTTGGCCTGAGGGACGATAAATAATCATAAAATTAATCTAGACAGATTGTAATTGCGTGCATCAATCTCTTCGAATACAATAGATACCTAGGTATCTTACGCCGGATGCTGAACTGCCTTGTTTGAAACAGCATAGACCACAACAACGGCGACCACAAGCCCGTGAGCCTGCGCGGACGCACCATAAACACGGGAAAGACGTAATACTGTTGGTAGCATGTAGCACAGTTTACACCAATACAAAGTTGACTTGTACATCTTCATATCTACAATGGTAGCCGTTTGTCTACATTAATTTGATTAGCTTACGTCAATTGTCTCTATGAAATCGAACTTCGTGCATACGTGACTCATATACCAATCAACAGTTTCATCGTTAAGGAAACATATCACGCTGCATTATCTTGATATAAAACTAAATCAAGAGGAAGGCCTTCGAGTTATAAATTTCAAGTCCTGCGCGACCTACTCGCATATACTAGTCTTCTTACGTGTCAAATCTTGCTTGCCTAATCGTAATTTCTACTTCTTAAACTCCTTATAATGCGAGCCTCAAACCCATCATAATATACTATACAAATACTTATAGTGCATATTATATGCGTTATACTTACTATTATTTATGATCCACGATTTCATACGCTTAGATATGTTCGTTATTTTGAATAACAAAACTACTTTAAGATTATTCCGGAAAACCACTCTTGAAGTAAAAGTCATATCTCAGTATTTATTTATGCAAATATACCGATGATAATATAAAAAATATTCACTTACAATTACTGTAATGTGTAGACTTTCTAAAAATGGCAAACGGATGCATAGAGTAAAAAAAAATAAAACTGGTACCATATATTTAAAAAGTTCTCTTTAAATAGCAGAACATTAGTAGCACATTCATAACTGGACTATAGTTTGTTACGTACAGCGTGGTGTAGTGGCCACCTGTTACGATATCACAGCCCGATAGCACATGCGCGGCTGACGCAGGCGGCCCGGGGCGTTAGCCGTGACGTAGCTATGACGTAGGTACGCCTTACTCCCAAAGTATGCGTCCGCGCATATGAAATATATCCTTAGTTTTTTTAAGAAAACCCACATCCGTAGATACACTTGCTAGTTCAAACTAAACACAAATAACCTAGTTAAAGATTATTTAGGATCAAGCGTCATCAGTGGTTAAAATACCCATTAATCTACACATTCATTGTTTAAATACCTCATTTAGTTTACAAGTTATATTCCGTCACTATAAACATTGAGACGAGATGACTTGATGATTCCGCAGGGATTCTGACAATGATGACGGTAATTGACGTATAAATGTTGTCATCGTCATTACGACTGGAACAAGTAGGAGTGATGTTTATCATTTAAATAGAATTACTTCGTATCTCATTACTCGACACGTTCGGCTGACTAATAATGATGCAAACGAGGTGTGTACCGTCAGCAAAGCGTACCTAATTATAAGGTTATGCAAGCGCCGAACATAGTCATGTTAATCTGGTAAACGGGGAAATGGTCTATAACATGACTCCACGCGTGGTTCACTGCACTGGTTAGGCTAGTCACCACGTCGCTAGTACATCACACGGCGCCCTCCTTATTTTTGTTGAATATTAGTGTGGTCCATGAATTTATATTCGAGTATATTCGAGTTTAATTCATTTCTATTAATTGTATGTTTGTAAATCTTTTGCAGTATAGGGATTTTTTTTCACAAAAGAGATTCACTTTGTAAATAAAAATTATGACATAAATTTAAAATCATCTAAAAATTAAGGGCGCTTGTAAATAGTAAAACTATTCGTAGATTCATAAACCTGCTTATATAAAACGGCTTAAATAATTACATTTTGTGTATTAAACTTGCCATATTAATTATATATTTTTTGCAAAAACTAACTAAAACTTGAATTGAAGGTATAAAAAATAGAATTTGCTATTTATTCAGAAAATTCTGATTTTGTTCATAAATTTGACTGTTGTCAATTTATAGTCAGGGTGGACAGAAATAAGTTAGTAGATCATTAAATGCAATCGCGAGGTTTTTTTTTATATAGACCCATTCCACCGAACTTTTTGTCAAATATATCTCAAAAACATTAGCCATATATTACGCAGCATTTTCGATGAAAGCTGGCTTGACAAGAATTGTTGAAAATGCAACAATTTCCTTCATATTCCAACAAATTATACACTTTAACTTTCCTCAGGATTTTTTTTTTTATTATTCACGTAGATTTTAAAAAAGCGCTTGTAAATAGTCAGAACCTGTTTGTAGTAATATAGTTGTATACATTAGATATTATTTCTAGTAACATAGATATTTAGGTACATCTTGTATGAAAACATTTATAAAATTTATTTATTACAGAAATGATATTTAGCTAGCTCGTATCAAGTTATTGTCAAGAGATTATGTTTAATTATCTAGTTTAAGTCTAATATTTTTACTACATATTGTCAATGGTTCTGTCTATATTAAAGGTATTATTATTATGACGGACCTTGTGTTAATAACGACGGTCGCGCTTTAATGCTACCACCGGATCCAATGCGCCCCAACTGAGAAGACCCAGCGAAACAAACTCAGTGGGTTCATCTACTACCGGTTTCAACACGACCCAGTTGAGACGATCCGGCGAAACATACTCAAGCGGGCATGAACACGGGATTTGGACGAATTAGAGTAATTATTTAGTAGGCAAACACAATATATGCTCGATCGGTTGTCTGAATGCTTATTATTTTAGATTATATTTAGGTATACGAAAGAAAAACTTCGAAACAATAACATTATTCACTTTGAGACAGAGTCAATAATTTTAAATTAAGTATATGATAGCAATCATTTACAGATAGTTCACGTAACACAGCAGATCAGTCATGTCTAAATGGCTACAAGATCTCCAGCGAGCAATATGCAGGTAGGAAGTGAGAGCCAGACGTCTTTGTCATCGATGTACTCTTTAGTGGTGTAATAACCCCTAGCCATAAGTATACGTTTAATATGTGTTTTAAAACTTGTGTCAGGCAGATCAGTAATTTGAGTAGGAAGCTTGTTATAAAACCTAATACAATTTCCTAAAAATGATTTATTAGTTTTGCTTACTCTAAAGCCTGGCATGGCTAGTTTGTTTTCATTCCTAGTATTTATATTATGCAGTTCACTTTTCTTTTTATAATTATGAATATTTTTTCTAGCAAACATTATATTCTGATATATATATTCCGATGGCACAGTAAGTATATTTATTTCTTTAAACAAATTCCGCAAAGAATCGTGACTGCCTAAACCATAAATGGCTCTGACTGCTCTTTTCTGCAATACAAAAATAGTACCTATGTCAGCCGCCGAACCCCACAGCAGAATGCCATACGACATAATGCTATGAAAGTACGCGAAATACAGGAATCATTCTGACTATTGGTGAAACTGCGTGAAAATTCAGTTCATTTGTTTTTGAACGTATGGAGAACAAACAGACGAGGCGTGGGACTTCGTCTTATAATATGTTGTGATATATAACTATCATAGGTAAGTAGAGTTATACAGGCGACTAATTACTACGCCTATTCCTGAGTCATGAGTGTTAATTGTAAAAATGACAACGTTATAAGAACTACGAATTATTTTAAAGCGGGTTCAGTTAATGTGAGTTAGTCGTTGTGTGAAGTGTGATGGGATCGTTTGACACAACGTGCAACGGTAAGTACCTACTCACCGAATTTCACATGTAGAATAGGGGTTGGTAGTGGAAGGGTGAAATTGTTTCAATTCCAAATCACGTACTAACTCACATAAATACTAAAATAAAAATATTCTCTCTAATAATTTAAGTGCTTCAAAAATAATTAGTACCGATTCTCAGACCTACTAAATATGCACAAATATTTTCATAAGAATCGGTTAAGCCGTTTCGGAGAGGTTTGCAGACAAAAACTTTGACGCGAGAATTTTATATACTTTATAGATAATAATGATATTTGTTAAATATGGATCTGGAGTATTTCTATAATAAAGTTTCACTACTTCTGATTTACTGGCCATAAGTTAGTGTAGGTAAGTGCTCGTTAGTGATCCTCTCTTCTTGTCTACCACTTACGGTTCTTCTTCTCTCGCTTCTATCTAAGTATGAGAACTGAAATTGGCCTATTTATTATTTTATCTGTAACCTAGCTGTAAGTTCACTAAAAATAATATATTTCTAAAAATAATAGTTCTCTAGAAATAAAATAAAATATACCACTTATTTTACTGTTCCCATATTATATATATATATAATTCGAAATGAAAATATTATCAATTATAACGGATCTCTAGAAAACGAAATTACTGAAATTCTGAAACATTATTTTTCAAACATACAGAATAAGAGGTTACGTTACGTCTCTGTTCTAAAGATAAATATGTATATGATCACAGGCATCGGCGCCTTCTAGTGTTTACAGTGAGAGCTATACTACTTAACTAATTTCTATATTAATAAACATTTAATAAAGTATAAGTCACATAGTGCCATTAAGAACGCTTGTAAATAGTCAAGATATTATTCGTATTATAAAAAAATAGTTATTCAAAATTTCTTGTATGAAATTTTTAGATAAATCCTCTCATTTAGTTCAACATTACCTCAATTAAGTACTTAAGTGTATTAATTGTATCAATTACTAGTTGTGCCCCGCGGTTTTACCCGCGATAAACTTTATAAATTATAGCCTATGTGTTAATCCAGGGTGTCAGCTAACTCCATACCAATTTATTAAAATCGCTCCAGCCGTTAATCGTGAAAAAGTAACAAAACTCATACACTCACAAGCTTTCGCCTTTATAATATTAGTGTGATGTCGAAGTTTTTATAACCATCACACTAATCCATTTTCTTGATTGCAATGTATAATCTACTCGTATTTTTTTCTTTTCCAAATTTGGGAATTTAGCAAGGGCCGTCTATTTAAATAAAGAGGACGGGACTTGAGAAATTTACCCAGGTATCGAGGGGTTACTTTACACATATACAATATATTGTGTTTGCCTACTAAATAATTACTCTAATTGGACCAAATCCCGTGTTCATGCCCGCTTGAGTATGTTTCGCCGGACCGTCTCAACTGGGTCGTGTTGAAACCGGTAGTAGTTGAACCCACTGAGTTTATTTCGCTGGGAAGACTCAGTTGGGGCGCATTGGATCCGGTGGTAGCATTAGAGCGCGACCGTCGTTATTAACACAAGCTCCGTCATAATAATAATACCTTAATATAGACAGAACCATTGACAATATGTAGTAAAAATATTAGACTTAAACTAGCTAATTAAACATAATCCCTTGACAATAACTTGATACGAGCTAGCTAAATATCATTGCTATAATAAAATAAATTTTATAAATATTTTCATACAATGTGTACCTAAATATCAATGTTACTAGAAATAATAATGTACATACAACTATATTACTACAAACATGTTCTGACTATTTACAAGCGCTTTTTTAAAGTCTACGTGAATAAACACCTTTTTTATTTTATTTTATTTTATCTAACACAAAGCGCACCCATAATATTAGCAATGCGTGTGTAACCAATTTGTATCACGTAGGCTATGAGAAAATCCGGGCTATAAAAAGCGAAGGTCAAGGTGAACCGTGTCCCGCTATCTGAGGATGTCTCACAAGGCGCACGTCACGCCGGACTGTTACTTAACTGTTAATCTCTTTCACAACGTTATTTCACACTTACTACTTTCATTTTTCTGCGTCCGTCGTGTGAGGAAAATGTAGATTGCATTTTCGTGTTATTCGATCGACATTGACCTTGTTCTGACGTTATGTTCGAAATTAATGATATTTTTTTTTAATCCTTTCTTTTCTAACAAAGTGACATCGTCGATTTACATTTAGATTGAATAGTAATTTTTAAAGCATCTTCTACACGGTTGGAAACCAACGTCCCAGCAGAGGTCACCCTGGTGGTGGTAGAGCTGTTAGGACGTTGGTTTGCAACCGGGTAGAAAATGCTTTATTACAATTTATTCTAATAGAATGGTTGTTAGCCGTTCGCGAGTGCGCTAAAAATATTTACTTATACAAATTAACGACGCACGTCCACTTACGTTTTAGTGCATTATTGAAAACAAATGCAACATAGACAATAACGAAATTATGTAACACTTGTAAAAGTATTTAAAAAAAATGCGTAAATAGTGTGGAGGAAAAGGGGTTAATAGCTTAAACTCGACGGATGTGTTACTTACCCCGAGTCGGGTGTTGTAGTCCAACGCAATAATCAGATGATAGTCGTATCGTCGTTGGTAACGACGTAACGTGTACCAACATAGCGTAGTACGTTTTATTTGCTCTTCAAAAACTAACTAATACAATAGCATCTCGGCCTTGTTGGCTTGTAGTTACGAAAGGAATGCACATGCCCATCGATACAAAATCTTCCTGATATATTAGGTCTTTACCTATGAAATTGCCGTTCTGCAGTACTGGCCATTTCAAATCAAAATAATTTTTGTTTGGCTAAGAATTCTAATTTCAAATTAATTTTATTTTAAAAACATGGATTCTTTTTTCCAAAAGTAGTCATTTCTTTATTGATTAGTGTTACATTTTCATCGCATTTCAATCATTCGAGTCTCTCTCTCTCGACTCAAAAAATTCGAGTAATTATGGAATATGAGTACCGTCGTGGCAGCAACGCGGCACAAGCGGCACGCAACATCAACGACGTTTACGGAGCTAACACTACAAACCAACGCACCACCTGTTATTGGTTTGCTCGCTTCCGTTCTGGAAATTTCGACCTGAAAAATGAACCTCGCGGTCGTCCGAAGACTTTGGTCGACAATGACGAATTAAAGGCGGTTGTGGAAGCTGATGATACACAATCTACGGCTGAATTAGCAGCAGCTTTCGACGTTAGCGTCAAAACAATATTGGTCCATTTGCGTCAAATTGGCAAGGTAAAAAAGCTTGACAAATGGGTGCCCCACGAACTCAATGATCGCCAGCGCGAAGTACGCGTCGAGACGTGCCTTGCACTGCTCAACAGACACACAAATGAAGGAATTTTGAACCGCATTGTTACCTGCGATGAAAAATGGATTCTGTTTGATAACCGCAAGCGCTCAGCAAGTTGGTTGGATCCTGGTTCAGCACCTAAACAATTCCCTAAACGAAAACTTACCCCTAGAAAAGTGATGGTCACTGTTTGGTGGTCTAGCGCCGGTGTGATTCATCACAGCTTCTTACCAAACGGGGTGAGCATTACTGCAGATGTGTACTGTGAAGAACTGAGCACAATGATGGAGAAGCTGGCGCATCTCCAACCAGCATTGGTCAATCGCTCGTCTCCGCTGCTCCTGCACGACAACGCGCGACCTCATACTGCACAGCAGACGGTCTCCAAGTTGCAAGAACTGGGGTTGGAAGCTCTCCGTCATCCGCCCTACTCACCAGACCTTGCGCCTACAGACTACTACTTTTTCCAGAATTTGGATAACTTCTTGGCGGGAAAAAAATTCAATACCCGAGAGGCAGTACAAAATGCCTTTGAAGAATTTGTTGCCTCCCGTCCAGCTGATTTCTTTAAGAAGGGCATCAATAAACTGCCACTGCGATGGCAAAGATGCATTGATTGCATGGGTGATTACTTCGATTAATACAAATAAAAAAATTCATGAAAAAAATTCGTTTAAATTTTTTCATACAAAACGGCAATTTCATAGGTAAAGACCTATTATTTTTATATGAGATTTATTTATATAATTATTTTAATTACGGCTTTAATTGTTGGATACGCACGATAAATTAGATTTAATATGACCCCAAAAAGTATACGATCGCATCGATACAGAATCTTAATTATATCAATCAATAATCTCCAATTACTTAAAATGATAAATATATGTAAATAAAATGACATACCGTACTGGATAAGGCTAGAGTAGAGTTGGTACAGGAGAGCTCTTACAGGAACATATAACATGCTATTCTCGGAGTTCGCTGCGCGATCGAATCAGACACGTCAGAATCCGCAAGCTAATCAAAGTAATCGACATAGCCCGAAAAAACCATACTGAATGGCAGTGGGCGGTGCACATAACTAGTAGACCTGCCGGCTTCTTGGGACGAAAAGTTCTCCAGTGGCGAGCACGAACCTGATGTCGCAGCATGAGTAGGCCCCCTACAAGGTGGGCTGACTATCTTACAGCAGTCGCGGGAAGCCGCTGGTTGGGGCAACCCAAGACCCGTCATTGCGGAGGCTATTGGGAGAGGGCTTTGTCCGAGAGCAATGGACGTTCCTGGCTGATATGATATGATAATATAACAATGTAAAAACTATACTGTAATGAGTAAATAAATACTTGCATTGCGCAATATTTTACCAACATGCACTTCACAGACACCGCTGATCATTTGATATTTAGTAGGATAGGATTTTAATTATTCGTTTGTAACAATAATATAAATAATAAAAACACTCAGCGCTTCAAAAAGAAAAACGCGAAAGAAAATTTAACCGAACTCATTTCCCACCGTACTTCTAAGGGACTTAAATAATAGATAATAATAAAGAATACCTTCATTTCGGATAAGTAATTGGGACCCATATGTAAAATTTACACACACGATAACTTACTTAAAATAACTTAAGATGTTTATATTTTTGTGTGGCATTGGTGTTGTTAGAAGTATGTAGGTATATACAATTATACATCCAGTATTCCATTATTTCCATCCGATCACTATGTTATGTTACGACCCAAATGTGTTTGGTTAACATAATTTATTTTCTTTTGTCGTTGCTTTCCTATACTTTAACGCAATGTAATATTACATTAATAAAGAATATAAACATGGAGATATTACCAATAATATTATCACAAAACAAATAGAACCACGCAGGTTCAGAGCGGTTTGGAATATCCCCAATATAGGTAAAGGTTTGTCAATTCCAAATTATACTAAACCACTTGGCATACTAGCGACTTAATGTTATGTGTAAGTGGTTGCGAGGGAGGTCAAGGCCGCGGTGAAAGAGAGCAGCGCGCGCGCAGTGAAAGTATGTGACGCACCACGCGGATACACCGGCTAGCTACACTCTCGCCGCTACCACTTGGCGTACTGTTTACTTCAAATTGACTCAATATATGTATATGTATAAAACAGAATAAATAAAACAGATCTATTAACAGTTTTTTTATGAATTAAATTTAATTGAAGCTGATTTATTTAATTGTAGCGGGATTTATATTTTGTTACGTTTTGCTACGAGCATGTGAATATACATCCCATCGCATTAAATCCTATTGTATTTTCAGAAAAAATATCCAACTACTAGAAAAATGAATCGAAAATCAATAACATGTTTGATGAATTATTGTACGTAAATATTTCGACGATATCACTTTTAGTATTTTATTCGTGTGAAATACTAAAATAAATAAATAAAAGAAGTTTATCTAATGAATGGAACCTTGTAACAGAAAGAAGGACTAGCTACTAAAATCAGTTAATATAAATATTTAAGGATCCAAACAAATATGACTATTTCGTAAATTACGTTATTATTTATGGTTGTGATTCACACGACAGCATTCTTGCAATCAGAGAATAAAGGTGATTCATAATAATCGAAATTTAAATCAAATGAATGATCTTGTGTGGGTCGCGGGGAGCCGCTGGATGCGGGTAGCGCAGGACCGGCTATTGCGGAGATCCTTGGGGGGGGGGCCTTTGTCCAGCCGTGGACGTCTTTCGGCTGATATGATGATATTATACTTACCTACTACGTATTTCTAAATTTATTGATCAGGGATCTGTATAGTCCACCTGCCTACTTTCAGAACTATAAAGCCGTAAGCTGACAAATGCCGTAGGTAGTCCAATGAATACTACTGGACACAACAGTATGTACTTCGAAACGCGAGGACTAGCGGCACTTAGTTTTGTGGCCACCCATGTTAAGCTGACGACGTGCCTAGGTATATAACCAGACGCCAAGTCACAGTAGTGGCAGTACACGGACAGGTACAGACCTGTGCGTTGTGTGGTGCAACAACACCGACGTATAAACAACTCCCGGAATTTAAGCAATGATAACGGTATACTCTAGTGACCGCTCCGCCGTGGCAATTATTGCGTCTTTTACCTTATCGTGATCCGGTTAGAATTCATACATAACTTTATTTTTGATACATCCGCTTTTGAAGTTATACTGCTTTTGGCGCGATGGAGAAAAATGATGAGAGTGAATTTTTACGATGCGCGCGCACACCGACACCAAAAAATTTAACAGCATGAAGTTAGTTCTAGGTGGTATGAAAATGTATGAGAGTGAATTTTTACGATGCGCGCGCATCGTAAAAATAACAGCATGACGTTAGTTCTAGGTGGTATGAAAATTGATAACTATGTTCAAGTTGTATATTAACAAGTATAACTTCTAACGCGTGTACATACGTACACACAAGTTTTTTTTATTTATGTGTTTTCTTGCCAAATCGTTTTCATCTTTACAAAGTATATTTTTACTATATCAACATATTAATGTTTATCAACTTATTTAGTTGATAAACATTAATATGTTGATTGATATGTTTAAAAGTTAAATTAAAGGTATTCAAAATTTTGTGGTATATCTCATGAATGAAATACCTCGATTTTACTAGCTAGGTAAAGAGTGTAAATCAACATATTTTGGTAATTTTAACACAATCCCCTTCTATTCTCAACAATAATGCGTCAAGAGGACACAATTTTTTTACCGTCAACGTTTATTTGCTATCTAAACACATGAAAAATATAAATTGAAAACTAAATCACATAAACAACCACATATTACAAAAATATGTGATTGTTTAGTATAACTTAAAAAGTTAATTTAGTTAAATAATATAATATAATAATAATATTTAGGGACAATGTCACACAGATCATCCTAGACCCAAACTAAGCAAAGTCGCCCGGACACGACGGTCTCAGTATCGAGCATTTTCAGCATGCGGGGCCACACCTCCCGAGGCTTTTGGGGCTGTTATTTACGCTCTGTATAAGGCATTCCAACCTGCCGGCTGGGCTGATGGAGACGGTGGTAGTGCCGATAATTAAAAACAAGACGGGAGATAATTCCGACAAGTGCAACTACCGCCCGATATCATTAGCTACAACCACAGCTAAGGTGCTTGATGGTCTGCTTAAGAAACAGCTGAAAGAACACCTCAATTTGCATGACGCACAGTTTGGCTTCAGGCCAGGACATTCGACTGAATGTGCAGTTACGAGTATGTCTCTCAAGCAGACCGTCAGGTATTACACAGACAGGAGAACGCCGGTCTATGCAGCCTTTCTTGACCTCTCCAAGGCATTTGAACTGGTTAGATATGATATTCTCTGGAATAAGCTGAAGAATGAAGGTGTGCCGGCTCAGTTAATTAATATTTTTAAATATTGGTATGGCCAACAAACTAACCAGGTCAAATGGCTTGGTGAACTTTCTGACGAGTACGGGTTGAGGTGTGGAATGAGGCAAGGGGGGTTAACCTCGCCTTCACTCTTCAACTTGTACGTGAACGGGCTGATTGTTGAGCCGAGCGACACCGGTGTAGGATGCTCAATTGATGGTCACTGTATCAACAGTATTAGTTACGCAGACGATATGGTGTTGCTCTGCCCATCAAAAGCCGCTCTCAGGAAGCTGATAAGCGTGTGTGAAGAGTATGCGAGGGTTCACGGCCTCCTGTACAATTACAAAAAAAGTAAGCTCCTGGTATTTCAAGCCAAGGGTCGTAAACTGGGGGTTGTGACACCTGTGCTGCTTAACGCAGTCGCTCTTCGAAGAGTGAGCGAGTTTAAATACCTCGGCGATGTGGTTACCGAGGATTTAAAAGATGACTTTGACATCGAAAGGGAGAGGAGAGCGATGGCGGTCCGCTGTAACATGTTGGCACGCAGATTCGCGAGGTGTAGCTTGGGGGTAGAGATCGCTCTTTGTAAAGCGTTCTGCCAAACTCTCTACACCTGCAGTCTGTGGGTCAATTACACGTAGCGGGCCATAAACGCTCTCCGAGTACAATACAACATCGCGTTCAGGGTGCTGGTGGGGCTCCCACGCTTCTGTAGTGCGTCTGCGATGTTTGCGCACGCCCACACAGACGGCTTTCACACGGTGCTGCGGCGCCGGATCGCTTCGCTGATGTTTCGTACGCGTGGGAGCCCCAACACCATCCTGAACGTCCTCAGTCAGAAGATAGACAGTCCCATTCTGGGGCACTGGGTTCAAGTACAAGTGCGTGTACCTGGAGCCCCAGAATGTGGGAGATATTTAAATTAAATTAATTACTTTTTTATTACTAACATAGTTTTTAAGATGTAATTTACTAACAATATTATGGGCCAAGTGTCTGAAGTAAAAAGATTTTATTTTATTTTATTTTATTTAAAGCTTGTACTATGGGTACCAGGCGACGATACACATACTTATATAGATAGATAAATACTTATATACATAGAAAATATCCATGACTCAGAAACAAATATTCGTGCTCATCACACAAATATTTGCACGTACCGGGATTCGAACCCAGGACCACCAGCTTCGTAGGCAGGAGCACTACCAACTAGGCTACGGTGATCGTCAAAAATAAATATTACTGCCATTGGTTACTGTCACGGTTTTCTCAACTTCTTTGCTGACTACTTGCGCGATCGCACACAGTTCGTCAAACATGGTTGCTTTGAGTCCGGGCCCTATAATACACGCTCAGGTGTTAGTCAAGGATCTGTGTTGGGTCCACTTCTTTTCCTAGTAATGACCTTGTAAATAAAGTTAATTTTGCTAAATGCCTTCTATATGCCGATGACCAAAAACTAATAATGAAAATAAAAAATGAGAAAGAATGTGAACAGCTACAAAAAGATATAAACGCCCTTTGGCACTGGAGCATTGAAAACAAGCTGCTCTTCAACACTAATAAGTGCTATAATTATCATGACCTACGGTCGCAGGCGGCGACCAGTTCTTTTTAATTATACTATAGGTGGTCAACCAATTACTCGTGTTTTAACAACATATAGGACCTGGGAGTGACCTTCGATCGCTCTCTCACATTTAGTGATCATGTTTCCGATGTTGCCAAGGAATCATTTAGGCGGTTGGGTTTTGTTTTGCGTAATGTCCGTGACTTTGAGAACCCACAAGTCATCATCCTTCTTTACAATTGTCTGGTTCGAAGCAAACTCGAGGCTAGTGCCTGTGTCTGGAACCCTCATACAGCGACCCAAATATTGATTATCGAAAAGGTGCAAAAAACCTTCTTTACATTTCTATGTAAAAGGATATACAACTACTATCCTTATATGTACCCTACTAACTATCTTTTAGGAATGTTAGGTTTTAATTCTTTGGAGGTGAGAAGAGGCTTTGATCAGCTTACGGTAGCCTGTAAAACCTTTCGTGGAGAAATCGACTGTCCTGAGCTCCTTAATTTATTCTGTCGGTTATATGTGCCTGGTCGTAGGCATCATCAGTGTCGCCACCAGCGTGAATTATTTGCGAAGCCGCTGCATCATACTGTCGCTAGAGCCAAGTCTCCAGTATGTCGAACCCTAGATATGCTAAACGCCCTCCTGATTGCCTATCCTGAATGCGATGTGTTTGCCGGGAGATGGACAGACATTAGGCGAATATGTTTGGTTTTCTGCAAAAGAAAGTATGCAAGGGTGTCCAGTATTTTGTATTGAATTTTATATGTAACCCTAAAAATAAATAATGTAATTGTTTCTATGTTAATTAATGTAATTGGTTATTAACAGTTTAATTTAACTATAAATAAATAATTAAATATGTTCTTATATAAAGTAAATATAGTAATTTGTAAACTCATTAAGAGCGCTTGTAAATACATAAAGTAGTCAACATTAATGATGATACCAAATAACTTAAAGAAAATAGTTTTCATATTAGATTTAAGATGCAATTTAGTTTAAGGTATGTTCATTTTATTACTTTGCTCGAAGATTTTATCAATTTAGTTTCATAATGTGATTTAATATTTAAACTTACCTGTTTCGTTCTATCCAAATTTACTGGAAGATCTAATCATAACATTCATCACACTAATATTTGGGGTCGAAAGATAGCGCGACTATATTTTCCAGGTGACCCTTCGGTAGCAACATTAAGTGAGCGTAGAGCTTCGCGTTCAAGTACTCTACGAACAGCTAGACTGGGGCTCTACCGGCTAAGTCCCCGAACATCGATTTTTTAAATGGTGTTCAAATAAATAAAGGTTAAAAATGACTTAATCAATCGTTAAATCGGCTTCCATGAGCACATGAGACGTCATAAATGGTCCGGATTCGATTGTCAACGTTGAAGCCGATTTAACGATTGATTAAGTCATTTTTAACCTTTATTTATTTGAACGCCATTTAAGAAATCGATGTTCGGCGACTTAGCCGGTAGAGCCCCTGGTATGGGAATACCAGGGGCTCTACCGGCTAAGTCGCCGAACATCGATTTCTTAAATGGCGTTCGCTATACCACGCTACTAATGTTGCTACCGAAGGGTCACCTGGAAAATAGTAGTCGCGCTATCTTTCGACCCCAAATATTAGTGTGATGAATGTTATGACACTCCAAGTACCTAATATGCTTTGCTAGTCTATTGTAGTCAGTGGACTCGCGGTAGTTCATCAGAATGGAGGAAGGTCGGCGACACGTGAGTGTGTCCTAAGTGTACTCTACCAGCTCACCATGAGCTGGGCCGTATCACTGTTTGCGGACTCGTTAGTACTCAACTTAGTACTTATACGTACCTAGTTGCTCCTTCACACTGAAACGGCTGAACGAATTACGAATAAATTTAGTAGGAAATTAGTTTATACCGTGGCCGAATTTCAGCCACAGCGGCCAGTCTTAATGGAATCGAGCGTGAATCTGCGCGGGACATATTATGGTATACAAATGTGTGTGCAAACACAGGACACTTTCTATTCCATCACTCCCATGATCCGATGGGTCAACTAGCGACACCGGGGTATAAAACCGCCTCCTCTCTGAAATTTAGCTTTACAGAAAAATCCCTTTTCAGCTCCACACGGAATTAGAACCCACGACCTCGTTTTCTGTCAACTTGCTACCACTAGACCACAATAAGATATATAATAGGCATCATAATCAGGCACACCTGTAACGTTTGTAGCGAATTAAGAAAACTTGTATTTGTAGTTTTATTTTATGTTTTAGTTGTTAAGAATTTTATCTGAAATAAATTATTATTATTATTAATAATAACCATCGCCAACATCGTGGGCGTAGTAGTTCTAGACAAGAAGTCAGTTCAAATGTCAACAAGGTAGGGAATGTCGTCGTCCGTTAGGAAGTCTGAGATATGGTAATAGAACTTGCTTCACAAAACTACTATTTCTTTTTGACTTATGAATATTTAAGATTTTTATATCACTACGCAATTTTTATTAAATCTACTAGCGCCATTTTGAGCCACATCACTTTGTTTGGTCAGTGTAGGACGTCCGGTCGGAGCGTTATGCACAGACGGTCGCGGGCTCGATTACAGTGATCACTGGATTCGGTGCAATCTTTATTTTAGAAATTTTCGTGACCTAATGATTACCCTTCGTGCCTTGGAGATCCGTCGTCCAGCCGGCAGTTCCGGTTTTTAATGTGAACAACTAAGAAAATCGATACAGATCAGTAGCTTAATATAATCAACATTATGTCTACACTCCTCAGTTACACGTCCCTGAGCCTTTAGCTCAAGGAGACCGCCGACATCAGTAGAAATTTTAATACGAATAAGCTGGAAAGAAGATAGTTGGATTAAGACAAATGATCGAATCGCTCAGGTTACCTTCTCACGAACACGAAATAAAAACCCGATAATTTTAGGTATGCTCTCAATGAAAGAACCGTTACATTATGATGTCATAGACTTCATCCCCAAGTGACCACGGAGACCTTTCCTTCAATGACACACCGCGAGTGAAATCCAAGAGGAAATGATACATTAAATGACGTCCTCTTACAAATCTTATATCATTCTTATGATTTTAGTTTGCCCTTGACATATCAGAACTATCTACGCTGTATAAATGTGTTATTAGAAAAAGGAAACAAAAGTGGGTTCCATAGCCTATGGATGCCTATTTGATAAAGATTTTATTCAAAATAATTCAATAAAATCACAGATTGAAATTTCGACCGGCAACTTAAATTAATTATATCCCTTAATAGTAGCCTAATGGCTAAAGTATCCACCTTGGAATGGCAGCAAATGCATCACTGTTCCACAATAGAAGTTAGCTAGGCTATAAATTTAAAACTAGTTGTTTCGCAACGAATAGCTTCGACATTTAATGTGAAAATCGCACGGAGACTCGTTTCTCTACATGTGAGTGGAAGCAAACACTACCTCTAGCACTTCACTCGAAACGGTCGGAAATGATACTAATGATGTCCCTACTCTGGCCGAATAACACTGGATATCCCGCAATGACAACGAGGGCCAATAACCTGCCAAATTGTGCCAAGGTAAAATCAATTTGATGACATCAAAAAGGATAGGCGATGTCAAAATAAGTATAGGTAAACTTTGATTTAAGTAACACAAAACAAGGAGTACCAAAATGTGAGTATAGATGTAGATATTTATTTTAATACCAATCCATACCCAAATGCCTACTTTTCGACACAACAATTAAAAGTACATATTATTATGTACACACGCCAGCACATCAAGCTACCTCAATCTGTCAAATTTCCCCAATTGAAAGTGAACCTTATGCTTTTGTGATAAAGTTGAAAATCTATAAAAGAAATTTGACAGATTGGGCTAGCTGGCGTCTGTACATTTAGGATTGTTAAAATTGAATTTAAAAAATTATATCCCCTATTATCAACGAATTTCTATACCGTGTAGAAACATTTATCTGACTGTAAACCCTACTTGTATCTCTTGCGTAGGTATATTGGATTTGGAGGCAGAATTTAATGTAAACTATTCGAAGTTATTGTTGACTGGTTTAGTTAATAAGAGCGGGGTCCTGCAACTAGTTAAGAGTGACGCGGTTTAAATTGTAAAAAAGTTCACCTACATACATGCTTAGTCACCGGCAAGTCCGAAATAATGTTGTAATGAATAGCAGTCACTGTTCACGTGAGGCTTCCGTGGTCGACAGGCTTCGGAGAAAAGTTCTACGGAGGTCGCGTACACAACGCGCATAAAAAGGAGAAACCAACATTACTAATGAGTTGAATCATACCTTTATTTATTTATGTATACATACTATAATATCTGTAATATTTTACAATCCAATTTAGGGTCAATAGAACATCCCGCACCAGTGTACAGTACCTGCGATGAAATAATAGCAGAAGTGCAACAACGCACGGAACGCAGCAAAAATATAATAGTGACAGGTATTGCTGAACTATACTCAGAAAACATAGAAGAGAAGAGAGAAACAGACAAAAAAGTGATAAAGAACATAATGTCATCTATATATCCAGCTTGTCCTGAACCAGAAAAAATTATACGTTTGGGAAAATATGATGGGAACAAAACACGTTTTATCAAAGTTTGTTTTACGTCTCAAGAAACGGCTCAGAACATATTAAGAAGAAGATTTAATATCAACGATAAAACCATTAAAATCTACTCTGATCGAACACCAAACCAGCGACAGACTATGTTAAAACTAAGAGAAGAACTACGTCAACGTACAGAAAATGGCGAGAAAGACTTAATAATAAAATATCAAAAAGGAATACCTAAAATAACTAAAGAACAGTTAAAAAACTAAATTCACGAGATTCAGTAAACAAAGGGAAGGAAAATCTGATAACATATGAACTTTGTGACAAATATGCCCATTTAACAGTAAATAAAAAATCACTAAAATTCCTATATGCAAATGTACGAAGTTTGGTAAAGCCAGGAAAGTTAGATGAGATAAGATGTATCATGGAATCTTTTCAATCTACTATACATGTGTTAGTGCTAACAGAAACTTGGATTAAAGATCAAGAAGAAGCTCACAGGTTAAAATTACCAAACTATATACACTACTACAACTACAGAAAAAACATGCGTGGTGGAGGCGTTTCCATATATATTCATAAACATCTAAAACATAATCTTTTAGACGAACAATGTGAAGAAGGAAATCACTTTTTGTGGGTACGCTTGGACACCCTTTCTTTAGATATAGGAGCTATATATAAACAACCTACTTCAAAAACAACTAACTTTCTGGAGCAATATCACCAACATCTTTCAAAAAGAAAAAGAGCGATTGTGTTCGGCGACCTTAATATCAATCTACTTAGTACTGAAAACTCAGTAAAGGAATACAATGGAATGCTGAGAGAGAACAATATGAAAATATTGAATAAAATTAATCTTCAATATTGTACGCGCGAAACAACCACAACAAAAACTATCCTAGATCATGTGATTACAAACTTACAAGACCATACTTTCCAAATGGCTATTATCGATTCGTCTCTCTCAGACCACAAACAAATATACTTTGAGATAAACAGATCCAAACCGGCTCGTATACAGAGAACACAATTTGAATCAATAAATTACACTAACCTATATACGACCATAAAAGATGGTATAGGAACAAGAGAGATCTTTGAATATGCTGGCTTGGAAGCCCTACTGCAGAGCTCAATTACTAAAAACAAAGTACGTAAAACTAAGATATTATATCCACCTCGCAAGGAATGGATAAATAACAATCTTATTACTTTAATTGACGAAAGAAACCAGCTATGGAAAAACCTTAAGCAAAATCCGGATGACGATCAACTAAGGACTGAGTTTACACAAAAACGAAACAGTACGTTTGTAACTATCCAAACGGCAAAAAATCGATACTACAATCATGTTTTTAAAACCTGTAAGAAAAATCCTTTAAAAATGTGGCAACTTATCAACAAGCTATCAAATAACAAAGGCAAAATTAGTTTTGGGCCCCAGAAACTTATTACTAGCTCAGGTCAAGTTACAGACACCACTGAAATTTGTGAATGTTTTAATCTCTTCTTCTCAACAATAGGTAGTGAACTAGCCAGCAAAATTCCCCAAAACTTCCATACTCATCAAGTAAGCCCATCTAAACACAACTCTAACCAATTGTCCATACTAAAACCGGCTACTCCATGTGAAATAATTAAAATAATAAATAGCCTTAAAACTAATACTAGTGCAGGTATGGATGGAATTAGCACGAAGGTTATCAAATGTACTAAAGATCTAATAGCAGAAAGTCTCGCAGGTTGTGTTAATAAATGCTTAGAAGAAGGTTACTTTCCTGACTCTCTTAAAATCGCAAAAGTCAGCCCCATATTTAAATCGGGACTTAAAACGGATCCAAGTAATTATAGACCCATATCAGTGTTACCAGTGCTATCTAAGGTTTTTGAGAAACTATTACGTATACGATTGGATCAATTCTTAACATCCAATGATTTTTTATCTAAGAAGCAATATGGTTTCAGACCAAAGTCCAATACTACTTCCGCGACAGTAGATCTTATAACAAACATAAGACTAAATATTGATAAAAAACAAACAACTTTAGGCATATTTATTGATTTAAAAAAGGCGTTTGACACCGTGAGTCACGAAATACTTTTGGCGAAGCTAAGGGGCATAGGTGTTGTGGATAAAGCTTATGATATTTTTAAATCATATCTAACAAATAGGTCTCAAATTGTAAAAATTGATAAGCATCAAAGCGAACCTAGACCTATTGCCTGCGGCGTTCCTCAGGGATCAATCTTAGGTCCATTACTTTTTCTAATATATATTAACAGTATACATGAGATTGGACTAAAGGGAGACATCACTTTGTACGCCGACGATACTAGTTTGTTTTATTCGGGTCATTCGGCACATGTCGTAATAAATCAAGCACAGCATGATCTCAATATTTTACACACCTGGTTACAAGCAAATTTGTTGACTGTCAATACATCAAAAACAAACTACATCATATTTTCTCCTAAAAATAAAAAAATCAGTGACTATAGTCCTTTGACTATTAATGGCGAAAAAATAAGTAGAGTTAGTGAGGAAAAATATCTGGGCCTAGTATTGGACCAACGCCTTACATGGAAGCCACATATTGAAAAAATTCGTAACAAAATTATATCAGTATCAGGTGCTCTGCGACCTATAGCCCAATGTCTACCTAAAAATGTGAAATATACTGTATACAACTCATTAGTCAAATCCCATATTGAATACTTAATTGAAGTCTGGGGATCAGCAGCTAAAAGTAATTTAAAGTTATTACAAACCACACAAAATAGACTGATTAAAATATTATTCCGATATGATTATTTAACACCCACTATCAAAATTTACAAAGAAACTGGACTCATGAACCTTGTACAAATTTATAAATACAATACCTGCATCTTGATTAGGAAAGTTCTGACAAAAGATGTTCATTCACAACTCACATTCACTAAAAGAATAGACTGCTACAAACGTCTGACTAGGCAGGCTAATAATATATGTCTTAGACCACCGAGGACAAATTATGGAAAAAAGAGCATTCTATACGAAGGAGCTCAAATATACAATAAGCTGCCAAAAAATATAAAAGAAGCTAAAACTTTGTTATCATTTAAAAAACTGTTAAAAGGACACATTTTAAAGGATTTTTCATTATTAAATTAAATTTAAAAAAAAAAAAAAAAAAAAACCTAAAAGTATTGCAAAATATAAATAAAAACATTGTAAAACAAACCAACACTATATACATACTATACACGTACTAAATACATATTACATACCTACTGTAAAATACACTAAAAGCTAGTAAAAACGAAGTAATAAAATATATATGATGACCTACCTATTTATTACTAAATACACTTTACTATTATAAATATGACATAACGACTAAACACATAATATATTTAATTATTACAAAAGCATAACCACCAAAACATATACACACATCAACAAAGTCTAGGGATACGTTATTTTGAAATCAAACATGGCTTTATTGTTTAAAACCTATTTAGTTTCCTTAAAAAGTTTATTTACAGATTTAAACCTTGTCTATTCTTTATTCAAAATTTAAAAATTAAAATGAGAAACAAATGAAAACACGCAAAGCACAGCGCAATCTTGAGTTGTATCTAATTTCAAGAAGTTGCATTAAAATTTTTTTTGCGTGTTAATTGAAGAAAACCTGATAAATTGTTTTATTTTCTTTTCTCAATTGGTTGTGTAAGCTTTTTAGCGTCATGCCACGCCATCATTTGAGTCGAGATGAAATGTTACGGGCAGTTGGCATGTTACAAAACGGTGCTATTCAACGCGTCGTTGCTGAGTCTCTGGGCACAAGCCAAAATGTGGTATCCAGGCTGTGGTCACGTTATCGCGCTACTGGAGATGTGGCAGAACGGCACACAGGTAGATATCGTGTTACCACTCAGAGACAGGATCGATTTCTCCAAATGACCGCCAGAAGACTACCCAATATCACAGCGATGCAACTAGTGCAAAGGCTCCAGGAGGGTCAGCAGCTGCTGGTGAGCGACCAAACCGTGCAAAGGAGGCTGCATGAAGTTGGTCTTCATGCTCGCAGACCGCTACGAGTCCCAGCGCTGCGACGTGGCAATCGCGGTAGGCGACTTTTATGGGCTCAAGAACATTTGACATGGAGTGATCAACAATGGTCATTGGTGCTGTTCACTGATGAGTCCCGCTATGGATTTCATCCAGATTCGAGACGAACACGCGTTTGGAGAACTCCAGGCAGGGTCAGCCGTCTCCGACATCCACAGGAGGTCCACTCTTACCAAGGCGGGACAATTATGGTGTGGGCAGGAATACGAATCGGCGGACGAACCCAACTCATTTGGATTCAGGGCAGCATGACTGCCCATAGATACCGTGAGGAGGTAGTAGAACGTGTCATTGTCCCGCTCAGGGCCCTAACGGGGCAAGAATTTCAGCTCATGCATGACAATGCACCTTCCCATACAGCGCGGCTGGTGAGGGCCGCCCTTCGAGAACACGATGTTCAGGTATTAGATTGGCCTCCACAGTCGCCAGACTTAAACCCAATTGAACACGCCTGGGACATGTTACAGCGAAGAGCATTGAGGGATTTTCCGCCCAACTTGACAACAGAAGAACAACTTTTCGAACATTTAAAAAGAACTTGGGACTGCATACCCCAGCAAGACATTGACACCTTAATTTTAAGTATGGAAAATCGTTGCCGCTGTGTGATTAATGTTAGAGGAGGAAATACCGATTACTGATTATCAGATTTGGTAAGATTTTTATTCATTTAATTCGATTGAATAATTTTATAAGAATAAAATGTTTTTGTTCACTCAGTAATTTTCTATGGCTTAATTAATTTAAGACTTTTATTAATTAGAAAAACAAAATCGCATCGTGTTGTTAATGTTTAAATATCGGCCATGAAATTATCTTTAATTCTTCCATTTACAGTCATAACAAAATGTTTATAGTTTTCTAGATAATCAATGAAATGTTCAATATCCCTAGATTGTGTTGATGTGTGTATGTATATATATATATATATTAATTATGTTACTTCTTTAAATCGCCATATCAAATTGTATATAAATTGACATAAAGTTCGACACTACATTTTAACTGCGACACATCACTAAGCCATAGGCCTTAATAAACTTGTATTGTTACTACGCCAACTGGACTGTTTTAGCGCAACATGGAATGTCATTGTACTGATACATTTTTAATATTTTTTCAAACTACCCTACAACTAGATACGCTAATTGGTTAATATTTAGTATTTAAGTGTATTTTTCTCTGTAAGCGATTACTGTAATCTTTTTGAGAAAAATAAAATATCTTTAACCGTAATATGTAGCTAGTTATAATTATAATTACCTCAGCGGCCCAAACACCATGAGGGTGCCCTCAGGTCTCTGTCGCTTTAGTTAAGCTACTTGTCGAGACCCAACTGATCGGTGTCTTCAATTTTTTATTTATTTTTTATTTTACAAATAGTAGCTAAGTGACTTGTTATTTAATATTTAGTTAAAGATTTCTCAAATTTGTTTGTGATAAAACATAAAACAGACCACACGGACGTTTCTCATTTATTCAAACTTACAATTTCGCTATGGCCACCGGCCTGATGAATAACATCAAGCCAGCTCACTAGCTTACTTGCAATTCGAAACGAGCACTACTTGTAATTCCATGGGAATAATTGAGCGCAATGGTAACGAAGATCTTCCTTAGGCGACTCATGTATTTCATTCCTGATCGTACTCCTCCTCAACAGCTGAACCGATCTCCTTCAAATTTAACACAGCGGTAGTGACCATACTAGTGAGTGCATATACCTGAATGAATGAAAATCGGACACGCTACTGAGGAATAATCACCACAAAAAAACCTGCAAAAGGATAGAGATCGGCTTTACTACACTCCCAAAATCCCGGCCCCGGCACAAAATTGAAACAGCAGAATACCTTGCATACATAGTTTATGTTGCTTTCATGAATAATTTGCAAAAAAACAATTTTGTATGAAGTATGCGGTACGAATTCTGCCATTCACCAAATGGTATTTTAAAAGAGAACATTTATACTAGCCTTCTGACTTTATGATTATGGTGATGACTAATAATATGAATTCTTTCCTTTTTGGCCGCCACCACTTGTTTTGTTATTGAAGTATTGTAGGTGTGTCAGAAGTGTAAAATAACCATGATCTATTGCTGCATCGCGTGTAATACCATCCAATTCGAAGTGACTAATCACGTCAGGTATGGCATGCCCCGAGCTATGCTCTAGTGAGGCGAGCGTGGGAAATTTTTGGAAAATCCGTATACATGACATATTACAGTTGATGTAAAAGGAAAATATATTATGCTTATTATATCTATGTACGAGGAAACTAAGCTTTGTATATCTGGAAATAATATCCTGGGACATTCTGCACATACCATGTGATCCCAAACTAAGCAGAGCTTATACTATGGAAACCAGGCAACTGATATACTACATTATACTACTTGTCTTTTGTAAATACATACTTGAATAAATAATTACATCTAGACTCAGGACAAACAGACATTATATACTATTCTATTCTAGTAAATTTAATAACACACAAACTAGTTGTGTTAACGATCCTGAACAACCGATTGGCGTTATGTAAACTACGCGTTGTAGATTGCAGTCGATGTAGTATTATTATTAGTTAAGAAAATGTTAAGATTTATAAAGAAAAGTTAAGGTAAGCACAATGTTTAGTTTCGTTTTGGGCTCTCACGTGTGTCTGAGTCACGCGCCGCGTGCCAGCCACCGATTCTAGCGAGTTGAGCCCCTCCATAGCCTACCACGCATCATACGATGCCTGATAACTTAAGAGGTATGACTAATTTTAACAATTTCTTTTGACCTTAGGTCTAATGGCTCACAAAGTATTGACTGAGAAGCTTGAAACTACAAAGTCCAGTGTTAATATGGACAATGACATAACAGTGTTAGTAACAACTATCATGTGAGTATAAAGTACCAAGCTAATTCAATTTTATGAAAGATTTTCAAAATAATACAAGTTAAGCTCCATATCAGTCTTTCGGCGTGCAAATGTTGACAAAACGTTCATTTAGTCACTAATCAAATGTAATGAATTATTTATTTTGTAAATATTATTAATATGTATCTTTTTTAAAATAACTTTAAGTTACATATTATTGCTTAAATAATAAATAAAATAAAAAAAGGATTTTATTCACGTAGACTTTAAAAAAGCGCTTGTAAATAGTCAGAACATGTTTGTAGTAATACAGTTATTATTATTTCTAGTTGCATATTACAGATATTTAGGTACACGGAATGATAAAACATTTATATAATTTATTTTATAATAGTAGTGATATTTAGCTAGCTTGTATTAAGTTATTGTCAAGGAGATTATGTTTAGGTTTAATGATTGAAATTTATATTTTACTACATATTGTCTGAATGTTTCTGTCTATATTAAGTAATGAATTCAGTATTATTATTATAACGGACCTTGTGTTTAAAACGACGGTCGCGCTTTAATGCTACCACCGGATCCAATGAGCCCCAACTGAGAAGACCCAGAGAAACAAACTCAGCAGGTTCATCTACTACCGGTTTCAACACGGCCCAGTTGAGACGGTCCTGCGAAACATACTCAAGCGGGGATGAACACGGGATTTGGTCCACTTAAAGTAATTATTTAGTAGGCAAACACAATATCTGCTCGATCGGTTGTCTGAATGAATATTAATTTAGATTATATTTAGGAAACAAAAGAAAAAACATCTAAACAATAACATTATTCATTTTGAGACAGAGTCAATAAATTTAAATTTAGTATATGTTAGCAATCATATTACAGATAGTCACAGATAGTTCACGTAACTCAACAAATTAGTCATGTCTATATGGCTCCAAGATCTCCAGCGAGCAATGTGCAGGTAGGTGGTAAGCGCCAGGCGTCTTTGTCATCTTAGTTAAAATTTTATATTACATTATTGCAGATACCTACTTAATGTTAGTATAAAGTACAAAGTTAATAAACATAAACGAATGATGGTATAAAGTACTATATTAGTATAAAATCTTAATTGAGATTCTAAAGCCTTTGCAACTAAAAAGTTTAAATTATAAGCCTTTGATATTAAGCTAATTAGGTACTTTCTTTAGCATCGTCTTAGTTAAAAAGTATTAAAATCATAGATTTCCTTCTTTTCATTTAACATTTACTGCTAGCCTCGGATGCTTTCACTGCTTCGCCGGACAATGGGGCCGTGCGGCGTACAAGTTATCTTATAGCTAAGAAGGCGCCAGATGGCGATACAGTGCACCCCCTTTGTAAAAAAATCAACGTGGTAATAAATGCGAGGGTCTGTTCTTATTCTTTATTGCACCCAGAAAATATACAGTTTATACATGTTTATTTGTAAATTAACGTACAAAGGCGAGCTTAAGCAATTGATGAGTTTTATTCCAGCAAACCACTGACAGAGGGAGATTTGTAGAAGAAGGGTAAAAGCAGTGTACAACATCAAAAGAAAAATAAAATTAAGTGATACTAATTGCTACTATCAACTGTTTTAGGGGCTTTTTGCGCATCTCAAATTGTTCTAAGAAGAACTATCACGTTAGAGATCACAATTCGTACTTATATACTTAAGTAAATTAAGTCATAATTTGGTCGTGTGAAAATCGCGCCATACACACAAGGGAAAACCTCAGTCAGCAGCAGCAGGCAAATAATAACAAATTCTTTTTATGTTTACTAATTACCTAGATATCTGAGTTAATAATAAATGTGTTTTCCTTTTTTATTCGTGTGTTGTGTCTATTTCGCTTGTTTTACCTCATCGGCGACGATAATGACGGTAAATCCCGTTAATAAGTGGGTACCACCATGACGGTCTGGCCTAACTGATGGTTAGATAAGAAAAAAAGCGTGTTTCCCAGACGCGTGCGCGCCAGCCTCGCGCAAGCCGCGCGCGTGGTGCCGCGGAGCACTAGACCGTCGCACGCGCCGCATATAATAGTAAAATTCAATTAAACAAACGCGGGATTTTAGTTAGGAAATGGATAGTAGTATTACCAGTTAACTTTATATAATTAATTTAGAATTATAATTTAATTCTAAATGATTAAACATAAATGATAGTAATGGATTGGTTTAATAGTAATTTCTTTAAGTTATTGTCATAAAAGTTATTTAAATTTTAATACTTATTTTCTATATTTATATACTGTCAATATACACCATGTAACGTAATTAACGCATACCCTCAAACACCCCAATTAGAATATTATCACACTACATACACCAAATTTTTCATTTAACATATGCATTGTTATTTACTAAATTAGTTTCTTGGAATAAAGTTTATTTTTCTTTATTTTGTGTTGAATGATGGAATTTGTATGAATACAAATAAAACTGCTATTTAAAAGTCTTATAACTTCGACTTACGGTCCATTTCAATTTGTTTTGACTGTACAGGGTTCATATAACGAGAATTTCCGTAGGTTAAATTATTTTGGAAAAAAAAATACCTATATCAAAAATGATATAAATCGATTCAGTAAACGTTTCTGAAAAAAATATTTTCAGGATGTGTGCTAATTAAGTTACATGTTGTATATAAAATTATCGATATGTCAATAAATTGTTGGCTCCGTCTCGAAATTAATAATAAAGTTCTTTTGATCTTTTTCTTTTCTCTTCCTCCAGATATTGAATCTAAAATAATACATAAACAGACAATCCATCGAGCAGATATTATGGCTGCTTACTAAAAAATTGCCTTAACTGGGCCAAATCTCGTGTGTATAACCCACTTAGGTATGTTTCGCTGGACCGTCTCAATTGGCCCGTGTAGACGCCGCACATACGGGTATTTGATACAAAAAACTGGCCAAAAGTCATTTTTACAATAGTAACCGCGCAGCTATCCTTTGTTATGTTTTAACAATGGGACACTCTATTCATTAAGAAACCGGTACCCAGAAGGGGCTAGAGCGCTCCATGCGCCCTCAACGTCAGTCGGAACTCATCTGTTGTGCTAGTGACACGTTTGTTTTCTCAGCGCTCGCAAATTTCAATTGCTGTTTAAGACTAATCATACTGTTGTGTTTAGTGCAAACCCCAAAAACCATCATGGAATCTTCAGGCACAGGTATGAACTTTATTTTGAATCTATTGTGCTACTGTTAGGATCACTTTTTCATTCTTTAATTGTACCATAAAGTCATGAGTATTTTTATGCAAAAAAAAACACGTAAAATAGGTTTCCTTCGTCAAATTAAGTATCAGATAAACATAGTTAAGCTAAAGTTTATACATAATCGTGTTCTTTGAACCTTCTAGATTTCATATCAAGAGAAAAACCTTCCGCCTCTTTCCGCCCCTATGAATTATAGCCTCTGAACAAAAATAGGTTTTTTTCGAAAAAAAAAACAACACTTTGTGTTTCTTTGATTTTAACATAGATTTTTTCTTGTTGGCAGGTCCTTATGATGAGTCATCGATGACAATAACAAGAGAGGATATGTTTAACGTAATAAAACAGTGCGACTACAAAAATTTAGATAAAAAACTGGACTTTCTTGAGCATAAACTAATTGAAATGACCAAATGCCCCGAGGACAAAACTAAAGTACTCCGCCATTGCTTAAAATCATTTAAACATCATTACAAGCTAAAATGGACCTCAGCAAGCTACAAAGAATGTCGTTTCCGAAAAACGAATGAACAATGGCTTAAAGAAAAAATTTCTCTACCTGTTTGGCGACACAATAAACCCGGCCGACCTCTTAAGGAATTCCAAGAATGTAGTGAAAGAAGCAAAAGGCGCAAAACAGAGAAAGTGAGATCAGAAATATCGCATGAAGAGTTGACGTATGCTGCTGTGATGAGTGAACGAGCCGCAGGCAACAATGATTTGTCTCAAATAATAAAACAGGCTTCAGCGACTCCGAGACGAGCCACTAGATTCCGCAAAATCATAAGTTCAGCCGACAAAAGTTCAAAAAGCGGCAAGTTAACGATAACACAAGCACTGATTAAATACGTGGAAGCCGACCTAACGCGCAAACAATATAATGTGATAAGAGATGGGCAGGAGGATATATACCCCTGTTATTCTCTCCTACAGAGAGCGAAAACGGAGTGCTATCCTAAATCTATTGTCTCCGAATCGATAGCAGAAATTACTTTACAAGATCTTCTTGACCACACCACTCAACGCCTTTGCCTGTACCTCCAGAAAGTGTTAATGACAGCAACAGAAATTGAAGGGCAGAATATGGAACTCATTTGCAAATGGGGATGTGATGGCTCGAAAGCACAAGAATTTAAACAAAAATTCCAAGATGAGTCAGGCTCCGATGCCCATGTTTTTATAAGCTCATTAGTACCCCTACGACTGACAAGTAATGTGAATGGCCAACTGAAGATTTGGTGGCAGAATCCAGCTCCTTCATCTTGCCGATTTTGCCGTCCTATAAGGATTCAGTTTGTGCATGAAAATAATGAAGTGACTCGATCCGAAATAGCACACATTGAAAACCAGGCACAAAACATAAACCCCACTGAAGTTGAGGCTGACAATAAAGTCATAAAGGTGTCGCACACACTTGTGCTTACAATGGTAGATGGTAAAGTGTGCAATGCCGCAACTAATACCACGTCAACAATGAAGTGCTACATATGCAAGCAGACCAGCAAAGATTTCAACAATCTTAAAACCGACGACGAAAGTTTGATAGATTCGAACTCGCTCAAATTTGGACTATCAATATTGCACGCTCGGATTAGATTTCTCGAAACATGTCTCCATATAGCCTACAAACTACCTATCAAAAAATGGAGGCTTAACAAGGAGGAAAAGCAGCTTTCGGCAGATAAAAAGAAAGAGATTCAAGAGGCCTTTCGAGAGCAAATGGGCTTGCTTGTAGACGTGCCGAAAGCTGGCTTTGGAAATACTAACGATGGAAATACTTCTAGGAGATTCTTTGCCGATCCTGTAACAACTGCCTCAATAACAGGGATTGATATAAACTTCCTTAAGAACCTCAAGTTGATTCTAGAAGTTATTTCGAGTGGGTTCTCTATTGACACGGAAAAATTTTCGGTGTTTCTGAAGTCAACAGCCGAACTATATGTGCAGTTATACAACTGGCACCCCATGACGCCAACTTTGCATAAAGTTTTGTGTCATGGGGCTTTGGTAATCAAACATGCTCTTTTGCCGATTGGACAATTATCAGAGGAGGCAGCTGAGTCGCGGAATAAACATTTCCGCCTATACAGGCAAAACTTTGCAAGAAAGTTTTCGCGAAAGAATTGCCTCCAAGATGTCATGAACCGCCTTCTTCTGACCTCTGATGTCTTTCTTAGTAGCAGCAGCAGAATGCAATTCAAAAGGAACAGGAAACCACTATCGCAAGAAATTCTACAATTTCTTAAAGTTGAATACGAGCGTCCCGCGGACACTGACACTGATAATGCTGACCCGGGCACTAGTACTGATCAAGCAGATAGCGATAGCGAGTCTGACGAATATTAGCTGTATAAGTTTCTCTGTAAATATTACAAGAAAATGTATATTTAACTTTTATTTCGATGTAAATTACAGTTTGTACATAGCTTTTCATTTATGTATTTTGTAAGGTTATGTAAAAAGTAAGCGTTATTTTTAAATCATTGTGTATTTTTAAATGCTTTTTTTATTAGTTATTGTACAAATAAATCACCATAATGCTTGAAATAGAAAATAATGTTTTATTTTATTTCGATTTTATTTCACACGTAAGTCCCTTTGGAGAAAAGGGTATAGAAATGATTGGGTTATACTAAAATTAATATGAAAAATAATTAGGAGGCACAATTGACCCAAAATTACCAAAAAAAGGTTTTGGCCAGTTTTTTGTATCAAATACCCGTATGTGCGCCGGTAGTAGAGGAACCTGCTGGCTTTTCTAGGTTGTCGGTGGTTAAAGCGCATATAAACAATAAACTAAAATAACCATTTCAACAATAACTTAAAGAAAGTCAACTCAGTTATTTAAATAAACCGTTGTAATCATAAAAATATAATTCTATGTGTTCAAATAATAGTGACAGAACTTGTAAGACTACAATCACCGTAGCCTAGTTGGTAGTGCTCCTGCCTGCGAAGCTGGTGGTCCTGGGTTCGAATCCCGGTAAGTGCAAATATTTGTGTGATGAGCACGAATATTTGTTTCTGAGTCATGGATGTTTTCTATGTATATAAGTATTTATCTATCTATATATCTGGTTGTCTGGAAGAGATCACATTTTAGTGATAAGACCGCCAATTGTATACTTTTTAATTACATGCTCCTGTACTGTATGATTTCAATATTGATGTACAATAAAGGGTTAATCTATCTATCTATCTATATAAGTATGTATATCGTCGCCTGGTACCCATAGTACAAGCTTTGCTTAGTTTGGGGCTAGGATGATCTGTGTGACATTGTCATTGTGTGTTATTGTGTGTGTTATTATATTGAACAAAAAAATACATATTCTAACTATTTACAAGTGGTTTTCACAGTCTACCTCAATAAAAGCCTTTAAAACTAGTAAAGAAAGAGCACTTAACATCCAACGCCTATTACCTATATAAGGCAGCCTTCAGCGGCACTCAAACGTCATGGCGATGTCGTCCAGACTTGAGTACTGTATGACATAAAAAGTTCCTCGAAAATAACGAACTCTTACTAACCAACTTCAAAAAGAAGGGATGTATCAATTAGACTTTTTAATTCGATAGAGTATAATTTCGAGTTTGTCATCATAACCAGTTGCACTCACCGGTCTGTAAGTTATCGGAGAGGTAAAGTATCTAGTACGCGGTTAGCCCATAGATGGGTCACGTCAGAGTAGTTTTATTTCTGAACGTCTTCATGCTTCGGAGCGCCCGTTTAGCTGTCGGTCCCGGTTGTCGTTGTTAGATAACATTCGTTAAGCCATGTCAGAGGCCTGCTGTTCGGCTTGAACTCTGCCCATGCGATAAAGAAGAAAAATTTATTTCTAATCGGTTTTTGTAAAGAAAAGTTTTTAAGACGTTAATTATGTCAATCCCGTAAACGTATTGTCATTGATTAGGTATTATTATATACTCACTTGTAACTCCTCAGGGCGATAAATACTCACTTGCATCTCTTGAGTGAAAGCAATGATTCCCCATGCGTGAGTGGGCGCGTGGGCGGGGTACATGACTTGCTATCGCACGCGCAGCTCGGCCGCCGCTCGTGTCAGTGACATTCACCGCTGACCAACAGTGTCCTTCAAAGGTCGATACGGTTTCTGCACGTGACGATCGATCTAAGTATTACAATCACATTGACTAACACTTTGTTGAATGAGTACGATTATACGCGTATAAGCCTCTCGATAAAGCATTTGCAATTGGAAAGTCACAGGTTCGATTCTCGTACCGTACGGATCTGTGTAAAAACAATAATTGCGTTCAGGGTTTCACTGGTTCGGGCTTACTCTCCGCCTCGCAGACTGCAAATAAGCTTTTGATTGGTTGAAGCTAATTGCTCCGTGCCTTGGAGAACACGATAAGCTTGACTGATTGAAGCTCGGAGAGTAACTCCGTCCTCTCCGACGTTGCCATGCGAACATTTACGATGATTACATTATTAGAAGCCTAATAGACTCTGAGAATTAGTCCGACCAAATTGGTTACTTACAGGGCAATCCAGAATCCTCCCAGGGTGCGTGTCCCGACTATCTGGGACAAAGCGCGAAAGGGGGGCACTGGAGCAGCATACCCGCGGTCCCGGGGCTCCCTCATCAGGCGCCAAGAGAAGTCCACGGCAGGTTAGGTTTAGTCGGTGCGAGTCCGACATACCCACCCGCAGACACTTTTTACCGGTTGCAAGCTAGGCATCCCCCCTGCTTTAACAAAAAAGACTAGCTCCGTTTGGGTCTCAAGTTCACATGGCACCCGCTCGTTCAACTCTGGGAGTTAGGCGTATTGGGTTTCACAAAGAATTGACCCCAATCTGTTTTTGTGAATCGATAATGCTTAAAAGGCCCCTGAACGATATAGGGAGAAGGCTGTTCATACCCGCAGGAGAGTAAGGTGCCGGAGAGGTGGCAATGGCAATTAATCTGATGAGACAGTTAACAGGGTGATTAGAATGCGGGGAAAATGATGACAACCGTCAATTTCAGTGCGAGTGTAAAGGGTGGCGCTGAAACGGGTAGGTAAAAGTGAGTACAGGTGATCTTAAGGACCCGGGGGAGAAGCCACCACTGAAGCAACAGGTTGCCCACGCATAATGAGTGCATCGGGGAGAAGTAACACCTTCGCTTCCCGAGAAGAGCCTTTCTAGAGACGGAAGTGTAATTTTAGTGGTTCTGGATGGAGATCGTCTCGAGTTCTCGGAGCTATTACCTAAAGCATCGCAAATAACATAGCTTTTAGTAGGTTACTAAGTAATTAGTAGGTAACTTCGGAGACCTATAAAAGGTTTCCGCCACGTATACTGCTCAAATACACGTAGACTCAATACCCTCAGATGGGAGGGATATTTAAAACAACCGAAGAGATATGAGACTTAGGACCTCCAGCGTCACGTGCTCTCCGAAGCACCTTAATCGCCAATTTGCAGATTCCGGGCTGCTCTAGATGTTTTTCTTAGTAGAGTGTTCCTTATTGGATAATGTGATAGGACAGACCCCACGGATGGACTAATTAATTTAATATTTTGTTGTTACTTTTATACTATATTCTACTATGTTTATGTAATGCATTGTGAGCTTGACAAGTACAAGTGTATGTTAATACCCAAGTGCTGCATACATTTTTGTATTTCATTAGAGAAATCCCAAAGAAGCAGTCAAATAGAAGAATTATAAACGCTTCTGTGCCGTATATATGTATAAGGCAGTCCCGTAAATGACACCATCTACTAGAGACTCTCGACTCTCTGGCGGGTAGTATCGCCAAGCGATATATCATATACTCGCCGGACGAGAGTACGACCGCGAACATACCGCAACGACCAGCGTTCTCCATTACCCTTTGTTAACAGTTGTATCGATGATATGCTTCTTCTGAACCGCAATCTTCAAAACAAGAATTCTTCTTTTGCAATCGGAACACGCCGGTTGTCTATGTTTTCTCAGTTGCCCAGCATGAGTTGCCCGCGTCTTCACGTATTAACGTAGAGCTACAGTTGCACAAAATGTCCCATAAATGCAAACCCTCTCATGCATCTCCCCGTCAATAAACCCCCAGAGTCGTGGTTCTAAAACTAAAGGGAGTGCCCTCCGGCAGTTTGTAGTTTTAGCGCTAGACGGCTTGAGCGCACGCTCGCCTCTATTGTCCGGAGAAGCAGTGAAAGGCTAACTGTAGACGTCATGTTAAAAATAAATAATGGCACTATCGTCGGCTAGCAGCATCCTGGCGGTGTCGAGTAAAGTAATAGAAACTAAGAGTAGGCTAATTAATGAACGAATGACCACAAGTACTTCACTGGAAGCTGGGGATGTACAACTGAAATCCACATAAATTTATGAATGCCATCTTATCTACGCAAATGCTGCGCCATGAGTCAAGTGCACCGGAACTGCACCGTTACGCGAACATACCTTTACCATCGAGAATGACCCTGTCTCGTCGGCTGAGCTCACAAGTGTACAGGTATAGCTGCGCGTGCGCGGGGACTGCCCCGCGGGTGGCACCACGCGCCGCGCCGGCAAGGTCGTTACACACTTAACTTGTTTATCTCGTTGCTTATTATGTTGTTGCCAAGTAGACAAAATTGTTTTACAAATTATGAAGATGGCGATGATTTTATTATAAAAGCTTTTAAATAAGTTGTTACTCCAAATGATACATTTTAGAGGAAGTAACGAATACATTTTTAAAGACAGCCCGCACTAATTAAATGAATCTCTGTGTCGCGGGGTATTCATAGGACACACAAATAGTAGTCCTGCGCGGGAATCGAACCCGGGTCACGAAGTGGCCAGGCGACTGTCTCAACCACTGCGCCACACGTGTGGTAGTCATCTATCCGTTTAGTGGTCATGGATTCCAAGCGGTTTCCCCACATCTTTCATTACACCTACAGCTAAGCGGTAGAATTGTCTCCCAAAAAACCTGTTTCCAGACGCATGTTACATGCTTTGGCATCTAATGGACTATATTTTACACTTATTATCATTAGACGAGATAGACGTCAAGCGTAAAGCGTAACTACAAAAAAAAAACGACAGCTAGTGTTCTATTATAGTGTTAGAATCATCTACACGCGTCTGTGGCATCTGGCAGTCTGCGATCTTGTTGCGATAATCTACACGTGCGGATGTTGATAGCTTGTAATCCTTTTGGATTGTTTAGCAGATGAGTTTGTGATCTTGTCGCAATATTACGCCATATAGTGACACCAAGAACTTGCAGCTAGTGAGTGACTCAGAATATATTGAGTAATATTCACTGATTTTGGTTGGTAATGAGCGGTGAGAGGCACGCGAACGCTGCTCATTAATTACACGAATCTACGTAACATGTATGTATACCTCATACATAATTACGTTTATACCTCTAATATTTTGCTTGATCTTGATCTCCCAAGTTCAACATTCAACCAATTAAAATAATATAATCGATGATAGGTTCTTTAAATTATTTACTTTAATTGTAATAATAATAATAGATAATAATTTTCTGGGACATTATTTATACACGGCCATCTGATCCCAAACTAAGCAGAGCTTATACTATGGAAACCAGATAACTGATATACTACATATACTAATTTTCTTTTGTAAATACATAATTATATAGATAAATTAAACCGTCTGGGTTTAATTTATCACTTGACAAACAGACATGTTCATGCACACAAATATTTGTCCTGGGTGGGAATCGAACCCACGACCTCCGATGTGAAAAGCAAGCTTTTGCCAACCACGCCAAAAGGCCGTATATTATAATATATGAATTTCATTTTAGAATAGAATACATTTAATCAGCATTAGAGACATACAGGAAATCAAAGAAAACAATACAGTATGTATATTATATTTAGGTATATTATATATTTTGTTGGAACTATACTGATCAGTTTATGCAAACAAATAAATAAGAATTAAGGACGCGCGGTCAGTCTATCCACGGGAGACCTAAAAAGTGGTAACTTTAGAGCTTGTCTGTGCTTCGGTGGGCTAAACGCGCCCACCGAAGCACAGACAAGCTCTAAAGTTTGTTGTTGAAGTTGAGAGTCCGCGCTGTATTCGTCAGAAACCAGTCGATAAGCCATGTCAGAGGCCGACACCACTCTGTCACTAGCGTAACCAAACTAGATGAATAAATAAACCTACATCTAAGTAAGTATATATTTTACATCTCGTTATAAAAGAAGTCAGATAATAAACTATCATTCAAAATAATAGATGGACGCAAAAAGTATGATTAAAATTATTATTTTAGCAGAAAATCTCGTAGTGGCAGCCGGCAGAGTGGTAACACCGTCAATGCCCCCGTTGCGTTCGTCGGAGCCATTTATCCTAAGCCTCCATGACCGAGAGCCGGTAGTGTTCGCTAGCCTGTCCCATTGCTTATCGAGAGTTGATGGATTCAAGAACGCATCGGTTTGTCGTATATTTCTGCACGCATGCATCGAAAATAAAGATTATGTCGAAAAATATCAACTTTTGTCCTATATCATGGATAACGATGCTAATACTATCAGTAGGTATGTCTGTCATAACGTCAGTGAAAGTTCTAATGTAAATTATAAGATAATTTCCAATGCAATATACCTCGTCATTGTGCAAACGTTGAATTTTTTCAACGGCGGGTTTTGCCAGTCGCGTGGCAGCCGTGGTTGGGAAACACGCGCCGCTGCTGATTCACAGATAACGGTGCGAGCCCTCATGCCGTTGCTATCTTGTACCTTCCTATACCTGTATTGCGCGCGGCCGCTGCACTCTGCACTAAGTAAATAATAGTCCGCTGGAATTGAAGCCCTACAAACCCCTTCCAGAAACCCAGACCATCATAAAAATTAGGGCGGTAATTTTCTCTATGAGCAGCTTGACTAGAAAAGTACAGTCGGCTTCACTCTGGGACCAAGTAGTCCAATGTTTTCTGTAAAAATGATTTGAAGTACAATCGACATCACTCTGAAGACACACTTACTTTCTACGTAGCTACAAAACAGTAGTTACACTTACTGTAACATTCGATGTTAGAAAGACGCTACTGAGATCAGATGCAACGCGACGCTACGTGCCGTTGATAAAGATACATCCGACGTCACGTTGCGTCACGTCATCGACTTCAGTTTATATCTAAACCTGACCTAAAAATGATGAATAATTGAATACCACTGAACAATTTTTTTATTTGAACTTCAATAATGCAGTTATCAGCGTGCAAGGTCGCAATGTGTTGTTAGCTGCATAGGCCATGGTAACGGCTTACCACGATAGTCTGCTGTCGTGTAGAAGCCGTTTTCCCCTAAATTGTTTACCATGTATTGGCGCCAAATTATGTTCTATGCCAAATACTCCAGTATCGACCAATATGTAAATACTCGAACGTTCAATTTATCGAATGGTTAATAAATCGAACATTCGCTACTAGAAAAGTAGGTTCGGTTAGATTAGACCTACGACAAATACGACGGATACATTGGGTTAATGAACTATTCCATATTATGAACTTTCAATATATATTGGTTGATCAATTGTTATTCAATTATTTGTCACACTACACCCGAGCTTAATCGCTTTGCTTTTAGCTACGTTAAGCTTAATCATGTGACCTCTACTGATAACCCGTACGCTACAATAATATTAATAAATAATGTACAGACGCCAGCACATCAAGCTACCCCAATTTGCCAAATGTCCCCAATTGAAAGTGAAGCTTATACTTATGTGATAAAGTAAGTAAGTATTTATTTCGCTTAATCAAAATCTATAAAAAAAATTTGGCAGATTGGGGTGGCTGGATGTGCTGGCGTCTGTACGTACGTAAAAAATAGTGTACGTATGTGAAGAAAGGAACAGTGATGGCGATATAGTTATGCAATTGACCGCCGGTAGTCCGGCTAGCCGGCGCTAATGCTTCGTGTCGCTGAACTGTTGCGTGGCAGGCGCGTGCGCAGTGCGTGCGACATACCTACCTCACGATGAGAGCCAATGAATGGCTAGGTTATGTTGCAGTGACTCACGTTGTAACTCATTAAAAGGTGATCTCAATTTTATTTCATAATGTTATTTTTGCTTCATTCAAACTTTAGAAGGAAAATTAAAACAAATTTTGTTGTTGTAATAAAGGGATAAAGTTGAAATAAAGGGCAAATGAATTCAATCTGTTATTACATTACAAGAAAATTTAACTATGAGAACTATATATTTTAGTTACACTCTACTTAAAATTATTATTATTATTATTTAAGAGTAGGTGGGATTGTTTTCTAACGAAAAATGCAATAAAAAATAAAAATAATAATTTTAGGTGTTGCCAATTGGTATAGGTATGCTGAGATAGGTAGCAGCCTTTTTAGCGAGCACGGACAAATATAATATGTTCCGTAAGCTAATCAAGTCAACAATTTATAAGACACTAGCCTGATAAATTATTGGCAGATAATTAAATAATCTAATGTATTCTGTAAACAATTGTGTTCGTGCAATGAAAGAATAAATACTTTTACATTCTTACTCTAACTGTAATATTCTTAATTGTGTGTTCACAATTACAAGGGCTGTCTGTAGCTTCAAAAAAAATCCGATCCCATTTAATGGACTTTGCAGAAGACTGGCAATGACTTTTTTTTTCAATAGTTGGTATTTAATTGTGGTTTATATTCATTACTTTACTCAATGAATATAAATTCCACAAAAATCTAAAACAGGGTCTGAAGTTTGGTTAACCAGTGTGGTGGTAAAGTAAATACGATGTGAAGTGATACTAAGAATGTCTAAGTAAGAACGACAAGTGCCGCATTTGTATCTTAAGGTTAATTAAACTCAACACGACAACCAATAAAACAAAGTATTACCAAAGTATCATAATTTATTTCTCAAATTCGTACATATTATAAGATATCAAACATAATACGCACAATGTTGTTTCATATTGGTGGACGAGTAAGGAAAACATTTTCGAAATTAAAAATACATATGATATATTTACATGAAAATGATTTTATACAAAATAAATAATGAGTAGGTTTAAGTAGTTTTTTTTTTAGTTTACTATAAATAATTCCAATTCTTTACGTAGAATATTAATTTGACAATACATTTCTGAAAACTCTTTTAGTACCTTCGTCTATTGAGTACCTATATTAAGTTCCTTCAAGAATTAAGAGTTATAATGACTAATTTAAGTTATACCTTGGAAGTTATCAAACAAACTATAAGTTAATATCATGAAGCATACAATAGGGAATATTAATAACGCACTGCAAATAACCTTTACTCCGCTATAAACTAATATGACAATATTATCTTAATAATACATTAATTTAGTTTAATACGTTTATATAAACGTATTATATAATGACTCAAATTATATAACAATTTTAGGTCCTGTCACATATACATACAGCAAACAAGCTGAGATGAAACCAAGGATTATTACAAAAACTTTTGGTTATATCTCAGGTCGGTTTGCGACATTACAACGGATGAAGTAATGACAACAATTATAACATTTAATTACCAATCAATCATATGTTACGTAAAGACTTAATTAGCGGCAGTTGTACTATTTATTGTAACTGCAATAATTATGATAAATCAATTATATAGATAATTACTCGAACAGGTTGAAGCGCGCGTGCCATGGCATGCGTTATCATAATCGCGTGCCTTCTGGGATTACCCTCAGCAGGCTTCTCCATCAATATAGGAATTTACTATTACTGATGTTTTATCAAACAGTTAATGTCATAAATATTGGGTTCGCATCACTCTACATTCTTTTCGTACATCCCCAATGGAGTATGTTTAACCGTAACGTCTCAACTGGGACTGTAAATATCGACAATTAAAACTATTCGAATATATAAATATCCATTTGGACAATATTTTGAGTAGGCTAGATAAGTAACTTATTAATAACTAGCTGTGCCCCGCGGTTTTACCCGCGTTAGACTTTATAAATTATCACAGCTCCTCCCCCGTAGGTGATAGCGTGATAATATGTACTCTATATGTTGACCCGACCTCTTAGTAATATTCATGCATAATTTGAAGTAAATCCATGCAGTACTTTTTGAGTTTAGCCCGGACATACATACAGACAAACAGATAAATAGACAAAAATTCTAAAAACTATATTTTTGGCTCCGATATCGATTGTAGATCACGCCCCAAGTATCATTAAAAAAATATATTTAATGTACAGTTTTGACTTTGCTACGATTTTATTATATGTATAGATCATTAAAAAATATATTCAATGTACAGTTTTGACTTTGCTACGATTTTATTATATGTATAGATAATCATGCAATAAATAATTATCCAAATCTCTACATGTGAACTATACTTGTGAACCTATTGCTTATTTAATCGTTTTACGTCCAGTGCATATTTTGTTCTGATCCGAAACGATGATAAGTAATATCAGATACGACTTAAAAAAAATTATACATTAATATTTTGAATTACTGTTTATTTTAGTATTACAATTACTTGAGAAATGCGGCGATCACTTTTGTCTTCAAACAAAATTGTTCATTGTTAGTTTACATTCGTATTGGTAAAATGTCCGTTATTTGCAAAAACGTTCCTTAAACCGACTCCTTAACGGATGTCCACGCCAGTCCCCGACCTGAGCCGAGCTAATAACCCACAAGGGGGTTTCCTAGTTGGCAGTCGTACACGCTCTCTATAAGTGTCGCTCGAGTCTGTTGGACGAATGAAACATTCAAAAGGCTCACTAATTGATATGAAGCATGTATGAAACTGAGTGAAATGATTTCTATCGCTGCAATAAAGATTTATAATTTGGGATTAAACATTGCTTCGAAACAAAATATGCCTAAAATGTCTTTTATAAAAACCGCATTCAACTATTTTTTTGCACAACTGATCGAAACTCAATTTATAGAAGAAAGAAAGAACATCAGTTCACATACATTGGAGAGACGAGGTAACATACAGTACTTTCAACCAAGTTGATAACATCCTTCTTTTGAATTCGGTTAAAAATCAGCACTCGTAAATTTCTAATGAATGAAATCTAATGGTGATAATATTATGCACCGTAAGTGAAACTCTATTGTAACCAATGCTACGAACTTTATTAGAAAAGGGTGTGTCTGTGCTACGCGTACTACGCTACGATGTAGCACGTAGCGCTCAGTGTTTTACGCATAGCGGTATATCTAAGTAGTTAATATAAGTTCACAGGATAAAATCCTCATTATTTTGCGGATAATCAGGCCGACTAACAAGGGAAACCCAGACACAGACCGGCAGTAACGCGGGCCTGTTGGTCTAGGGGTTAGTGACCTTGACTGCTATACCTGAGGTCGTGGGTTCGATCAACACTTAGGACAAATCTTTGTGAGATGTTCACCATTATGTGTAATTACTAATAATGTGTAATGTATCTAAAACATGGATGTATTGATAAATATACAAGAACATCTTTCAGTTTTCTGGATGACTAGTTTGAGATCAGAAGGCAGTGTGTTAGTTGTCCCAAGATATTCAATTATTATTTACTAGCTGTGGCCCGCGATTTCACCCACGTTAATCTAATATCTAAGCTATATAACTACAAAGATTTTACATACATCCATACTCACCAACTTGCTTTTATAATAAGTAGGATTTAAGGTGCCGTTTTCAACATAGCAGTGTTCTCACAACCTTGAAATGAGTGCTCACCACGTATGTTTTTAAGAGGTTATTTCCTCACGACCTCGCCGAGCACATGATCCCTCTGTCTCTGAGAGTACAGGCTCATGGTTGGACCTAAACTTGGACAGGTCATTATCTTACCTGTGAATTCCAAACAGAAATAAAACCGGCCAAGTGCGAGTCGGACTCGCCCATGAAGGGTTCCGTAGCAACAAGTATTTCAGTTGATTAAATGAAAGCAAATTGTGGTTTACGATTTATGACGTATTAAAAAAAACTACTTACTAGATCTAGTTCAAACGAATTTTCGTTGTTAGTTTGCATGGTAATGTACATCATATATTTTTTTAGTTTTATCATGCTCTTATTTTAGAAGTTACAGGGGGGGGGGCACTCATTTTGCCACTTTGGATGTGTCTCTCGCGCAAAACTATTCATAGTAGAAAAAAATTATATTAGAAACCCCAATGTCATTTTTTGAAGACCTATCCAAAGATATCCCACATGTAAGTACAATTAAAAACGATACGGTATGATGAAAAAAAAAATTGGGTTTCAGGTCTATGTATTGGGACCCCCCAAAATTAAATTTTATTTATTTATTTATTTTATTTATTCTTCTTAGGAAGACCAACAGCTTTCAGCGACATTTTTGCTTTATATGTTATACGTGACAGAGAGCCATTAATAGGTCTCCATGCATTAAAGCTCTTATAGTTTCGGAAAAAAGTGGCTGTGGCATACAGATACAGATATGTGGATGGACAGACAGACAGACAGACGAATCTATAAGGGTTCCGTTTTTTGCCATTTGGCTACGGAACCCTAAAAAGGACATTTTTAATTAGTTGCTCGGTACTGTGAACAGACGACAGGAACGCCGGCCAATGAACACTACACCCAGACGCACAGGCTCTTTTATCTTTTAGTTTTAAGGTACAGAGTTCGTGTAAAATTTTATGAACACCTCCAAGAAGGGGTGAATCTTCCCATTAGTGACAGGAGCGGATGACGTATGTAAATTTAGCAACGAAACAGTAGTGCCGAATTATTGTGTAAGCTGATTGGGCATGTAACTCCGAGAATATTTCTGAAATTCCATTAAAGTTCGTTCCTCATTTTTCGTCCAAATTTGGGGTCCTAAGAAGGCGGAGAAATGTTTTATTTAGAATTTTCATGCCTGGGTATATATCATAAAATGTTGCCATGATACACAGGCAAATCTATAGATTATGTATTTTATAAAAGTCATCCCCGAAACTTTGTGCTGGTTTAACAGCAACATAATCTAATGAACTTTTATTTCAACACGCATCCGATCACTTTTATAAGTTTTTGTTAAAGATTAACTCATTTATTACATTAGTAATAAATGAGTTAACCTAACGTATTTGGATGTATGCAATGAACTCCCTTGCATAAGAGTCTATAAATAACACTGTTCAATGACTTCACGTATGAATGGACCCTTGTTTACTAGAAAATATGTTATATAGGATTCCCGCCTTCAACTCTTTAGTGTATTGATAATGGCATACTATGAATTACTGTAACCCGTGCTGGCCGCGCGCCGCGTGGCGTTAAGGAAACAATATAAAGTGAGTCATTAATACAAGTCCTGTAACTTTGCAAGGTCCTAACTAACGTCACAATTGTAACTTATTGCAGTACTAGCTGTGCCCCGCGGTTTTACCAGCGTTCAACTTTATAAATTATCACAGCTCCTCCCGTAAGTGATAGCGTGATAATTTAATTATCATTTATTTCAGACTATTTTAAGTCCATAAGATGTTAGTTACAAAAAATCTTAACGTAATGTTAGTAATTTTACAATATATAAATATAATATCGCGGTACTAGGGCACCGTCTACGTCGTGTGCAGTCGTATCCAGTGCTCCAGCATGGGACTATCCCATTTATCACATAATGCACTCAAGATGCTGTGTGAGCTACCACGCACCCTGCGTAGGAGGGATGCACACCGTTTGCGGATGATGGCGTGGAAACCATCAATCCTCGCTACACTCGCAAATATCCCCCATACACTACAAAAACGTGGCAGCCCAATCAACATCCTGAACGCATTATTATATTGCACACAAATGGCGCTGTATGCCCATAATATGTAGCCTATATATTGACTCCACCTCTCAGTAATATTCATGCAACATTTTAAGGAAATCCATGCAGTACTTTTTGAGTTTAGCCCGGACATACATACAGACAAACAGACAAAAATTCTAAAAGCTATGATTTTGGCTTCGATATCGTTTGTAGATCACGCCCCAAGTATCAATCCTTAGAAATATATTCAATGTACAGTTTTGACTTTCCTACGATTTTATTATATGTATAGATTCTGCTTTGCCTAAAATTGAAAGTCATGTGATATATTTGACTGTTTCGTATGTGTATCGGTAAATCTTAAGTTTATACTTTGACATTTATTTTATAAATCTTTTTATTTAATAAACTCATTCAAACTCACAATTACAGTTATTACAAAGATAGACCTTGTCCAATTTATTTGGTAGATCGCCTTAGGGCAGGAAGTAACTAACAAAATAACTATCATATTGGTATTTTATTCTGTAGCAGGGATTACCGCCTGGCGCCAGCAGTAAGCCATAAGTACGTCACCCGTCATGGCGGAGCGAACGGTGACGACACAGCCGCGACCTGAATGAAAGGGCCTGAATATCCGATCACAAGTTTCATCCATTCAATTCTCTTAAACAATAAGGAAAAAATGCTTGGCCGCCGTCGGCGTGGTGGTGTCATGACACTATGACGTCACAAAAATATTATGTCAATTGAGCGACGCTGTAGACAGGCTCATATGATTTCAACCAATTGACCAAATAATATTCTCTACAAGTTGAATCACAAGAGGAATCCCTGCTACGTCATACTACCTTTAACAATACATTTGTGGGTTTCGAACTTCGTACATAATATGAAAGAAGGATAAATGTAGTTAGTTTTCAGCGCCAGGTAAACGTAAACTATGTTTCCTGGTGTTTTCTAGGTGGCGAGAAAAGTAACTAATGATAAATTAAGTCAGTTGATACAGTTATTTTTCTTTTTTGGTTTTGGTCTTAAGGAAAGTGTTGAGAATGCTAGCTGTATTATTATGAACTGTATAATTAAAAAGTGTATTTATGGATATTTCACGTTAGAGCAGAATGTCCATAACGTTCATTCTCTTGGCCATTATATGGGTAGACAGCATGAAGTTGTTTGAATCCTGAGCGCGGCTCCTCCAACCAACCGTGAACTACAATATGTCTTAATCCTACGATACACACAGTTGATCTCAAACATATGTCAGTAGATTGTTCATGAAGTTTTCCATTGTTATAATAATGTGTTTGCAGATGAGATAAACACATGATACAATTCTCCAACTCCAGAACGTCGAAGAGCTTTTACGTACGTCACAGTTTATAGCGTTCGTAACATTTTAAACGTAATTAGCTTGTGTCTACATCTGGATCCAATAAACTTAATAATAGACATTGTTCGCTTGCGCGGGAACGAGTTGCACATAGTACGCAAAGCTGTATTGTACTTGTATACTATTCGTTATACTAATTGTATACAATTCAATTAGATTTAGTTTCGTTACACTAAATCTAAACTAATTTTAGTATACAATTAATATGTAACATATCTGATCTTGAGTAAACTATAGACATCAACAAAAAGTATCAATAATATAAAATAACAAAAGAACACATTATAATAATTTTATAATATTTTTTCGCACCGGCTATAGAGAAGTCTCCGTAGTAAGTGAAAAGTGACAGCGTCTAGGCATCATTTAGAAGAAAACACTGAATGCATTACCTAAGCGAATTTTCATCATGCTTATAATAATGATCAGAAAATAACCCGCGAGTATAATGTAAAGCGATCTTAAGGAGGGGGAGAAGTCAGAACCAGGGGCTCTACCGCCTAAGTCGTCGAACATCGATTTCTTAAATGGCGTTCAAATAAATAAAGGTTAAAAATGACTTGAACAATCGTTAAATCGGCTTCCATGAGCACATGTGACGTCATAAATGGTCCGGAATCGATTGTCAACGTTAAAGCCGATTTAACGATTATTCAAGTCATTTTTAACCTTTATTTATTTGAACACCATTTAAGAAATCAATGTTCGGCGACTTAGTCGGTAGAGGCCCAGTCACTGACGCATACCGGTCGCAAGTGCAACTCTATCCTACAGCTACGGCAACTACTTACCAGCAGGTTATATGCTTATTAATTAACTTTGTGGTTCTATACTATATAATAGACAGTCCCTGTGGCGCAGTGCTTAGCTACCACGTGGGTAACCCATGTGTACTTAGTCTACGAGAGAATGTGCTTTGAATGCGTGAATTGCAGTTTGTGAAGCCACGATACAGGGATTTATTTTTCTAGTAAATGGTATGGATTGTTTAGTGATCCTAATTGCTAAGCCAGAGGTCCAGGATACGATCCCTACCCAGGACAAATCTTTGTGGGACAAGCACGTTTATTTGTTCTGTGTCTGCGTGTCATGTATCTATAATATGTAGGTACTAGTGATGTAACGAATATTCGCATTCGCATTCGCATTCGCGGATATTCGCATATTTTTGAATATTCGCATTCGCATTCGCATTCGCAAAATAACCGCGAATGTTTTGCGAATATAAAAATAAATTGAAGGTTGGTTAATAAAACAAAATCCATTAATTTCTTATGTTTTTTAATTTAATAATAAGTAACTTAACCTCGTAATCACATTATCAGTCTTCTCTTTATCATTTGATATCATTTATTTATTTAAACTATATAAATTGTTAAGCTTCATTATATATACTAAATGCAATGTAAAGAAACTATATAAATAATTCTTCTATGATTTTTTACCGAATTTTAAATCTTATAATTATCTGGTTGAGCAAACTATAAACTAAAAATAATAATCAACAAATACTGCAATAAATAAACTATAAATATAATAATTAAAAAAAAGAGTTAATAGTTTAAGCAAACAGAAATAAAAGTAAATGTTTTAGTCTAATAAAGCTAAAAAATTAAATTGTCATTAGTACTTGTAACACAATAATTTTATGCAAATGAAACTAACAAAAATGAATTTTTCCATTAAACTTTTCTCAGTCTTTAGATACCTATATTTTCAAAGTATTTAGATAATAGTGAAACTAAAACTATATTCAGTACAGTAGACCATAAATATAGTCTAACTCTAAACAAACAAAACAAAGATAGATTCTCAAACAAAAATACTTCTCTTCCTTAAAAAAATAACAATTAATTATATTTTTTAAACATATTTTTCATGTTAATCATTGAACTTCAGTAGAGGAATATTAAACTTAAAAAATAGAAGCTTTGATGCCTTGTCTCCTTCAAGTCTGTTTCGATGTGGCGCGTAATTAAGTCCAGCGCCACTAAACATGCGCTCGCTGGGGATACTTGTTGGTGGTGTCACTAAATAATGTCGAACTACAGGAAACAGAAGACCGTACCTTTCTTTGTTCACTTTCCTCCAAGTTAAAGGGTCGACGTCATTTGTCACGCATTTTTCCGATGAGTATTCTGTGATCGTATTACGGATTAAAAGATGAACAGGGTTTTCAAAAGTATTAAGCGGCATATTCTCTTCTTCACTGCCGCTCGCATCCATTAATGAATTCATTGTTTCTTTCAAAGATAAATTATTTGTTTGGGTGTCTTCATTTAACCTGACACGCTTTGCATTCGGACTGCATAAATTAAAAGATACGTCGTTTTGACTGTCTCCGACCAAATCCAAAATATGTTCTATGACGCGTTCTTTAGCAGACGTATTTTAAAAGAACTTGTTTTTGTATCTTGGATCAATGAAGGTCGCCGTGGCAAAAAAAAAGGTCATTCTCTAAACCAGACAATTCTCGAATTAGCTCTTCTTTTAAAATGATAATCGTATCGCCAATGTATTCATCAGATGCATCAAGATCACTAAAAAAATTTTCTAGGCTAGCGATTAAAGGAATCAAAGAAGATATAGAAACATCGGCAGCACTTAACTCTTTAGTCAGTTCTTCAAATGGCCTTAGCACATAAGCTTTTCAATTGTCATCCACTCTTCAGACGTTAATAGGGGAATTTTATTATTTGTTGATGCATAAATACATAAAGACTCTTTGACTTCCAAAATACGTTCAAGCATATAAAATGTGCTGTTCCACCTACTTGCACATTCTTGTTTAATCTATATATATTATTATTGTTTAATCTATATAAATAAATTTTTGATTTAACCTTTTCTGTATATTAGCAAACTCGTCTAGAGCAGAAGTAGAATGATGAAAATGAATTGCCATCTTTTATGACATCGGATGCGTTCGTATCAACTCGGCTATTCTCAGAATAAAAAACAAATGGAACGCACTTCGTCCGAACGGGACTGCCACCAAGAACACCAAGTAATAGACAAATGGCGCCAAATGAAAAAAATACTGAATATTCGCATTCGCATTCGCATTCGCGAATGTTGGCAGCAGATATTCGTATTCGCATTCGCATTCGCGAATGTTGGCAGCAGATATTCGTATTCGCATTCGCATTCGCGAATGTCCAAAATTTGACATTCGTTACATCACTAGTAGGTACCTATGTATTTAGAAATATGTGAGTATGGTACCTTCTTTGGCAACCGATTTTATCAGATGGCAAATTAGTTATTCCAAGATAAATATCATAACGGTATTAAGTGACTAATAAAAATAGTTAATTTCATTATTATTCCAAATAATTAAATATTTTTATTCGTCACTTAAACCCGCACCATGGCGTGCCGCCACAGTGCCCCGCGGCCGGGCCTAGGCGTGCGCCAGAGTCGTTGTACTCGTTGCTTGCTTATATTAAATGTAGAGGTGTGTCTGTAGCGTGACGTCATGCGGACGTATCCCCTTCGTGTCGTTGTTTAAACTTACAAAGCTATCTTATCTTACCTTCATGAGTATTATCTACATTAAGTCAACACATCCATCGGAGGATATGTAGATAAGAACCATTACTTGACAAGTACAAGAACTTACTTCTACTATGGGCAGTGGTGATGTCGGCGGTGTTCAAGTGGCCCGGTAACCTTCAGACATAGCTTAACGACTGTTATCAAATGACCACAACTAGGACATCCTCCAAAGTACGGAGACAGTGGCGATGCAACACGCGTCCCAAAAACCCATACGGCCTATATTATGTTATGAGGACAATATTGAATAATTGCAAAGCATGTTCCTATAACGTAACAATACGTACCTACTATAACGTGTCGCTGTGGGTACACACGTGCCCACGTAGCGTGTAGCACGGGACAAGTAAACACAACGCATTACTAGATTGAGTATGTCCGTGGGTACTTTCGCTAACACTATTTCTTTTGTATTTAGCCGGGGCATCCATGTATTCTTATGCCACTAAACATTAAAATACAATTTTTTTACACGTACCTATCAAATTTCGGAAAAGTAATGAATCGATTTCGATCGAAAATACGGTAAGTATCGGAATTTTCTGGACCCAAGAGATAACAATGTCACAATTATGTTTGAGGAAACACGTTAACGCGAATTATGAGCAAAACTAATGGAACTAGCTCGTCCAGGTATAAGCAATAAAGGCAACTTATATAACTCTTATCTACTTGCTGAAATATTAATACGATATACCTACTTTACTGGAACCTAATTAGCGTTTATCGGTACACAATTTTATATGGTAGGTAGGTACATAATTAATTATTATCCTAATTGATTAATAATTTACAAACTATTGGTTAACAACCGACCAATCAAAAATAATATAAGAACTGATGCCAAAACCGCAACCAATAGCGGCACACTGGCGCGCCGGACTCACTACTCCGCGCGCAACACGGGCAACGCGCGCGCAGCCATCCTCAGTCAGGTGTCACACTTAGTTTGTATACTATTAACACAACATACACACTAAACTATTACAGACAGTAGGCACTCATATTCAAACTCCAGTGGACTAATCCAACATAGATTTAGTTTTCTTAGCCGAAGTAAAATTCGTTCCGAACTGCATTAGTGGAATTAGTCTTCGGGATTTTGAATTTGAGTATAAATACAACATCACTCCGCAACGTAATGTCCAAATTGTAGTTCATGACACGAAACACATATTTCACAACAGTATTTATATATTTTAAATTCACTTTGCACAGAGCACTGGTTTAAAAGATGCATTCCATAAAGTTTAGTAACGCATCGTAGTCGGAGACGCGTCCGCCGCCGATGTTATCTCGGTGAAACGCGACGCGGACGTGCACAGCGCGCAGCGGCCTGCGGGCGTCTGGCGCCGGCTCTAAGGTGGCCCTCGCTCCGCCGCGCTGACCCACCAGGCAGGCTGCCTTCATTCGCATATAAGAAGTCTCAGCCACACCTCTCGACATTCGCAATTCTGAACCTTTTAGTGAGCGCACGCTCCAATCGTATCTATATACCGATCCAGAGTTTACTAGAGTCAAAGACACCATGTCGCCCGCTACCTGCTCACTGATAGCCCTGTTCGCGGCGGCTACAGTCGCGTACGTGCTGGCCATGCCTATGCCCCGGGAGTTCGACCTGGCCGCGGTGGCCAACAAGACCATGTGTCCCATCGAGGTGGTGTACGACAACAACCCGGACCGGATACCGCAGCGGATCAAGTTCCTCAAGTGCGCCAGCCGGCCCAACAAGATGTGCTCAGAGCACATGACGCACGGCTGCTGTGCGCACCACCACCATGGATTCGAGACCGAATGTGTGGAGATCCTGGACTGGGTGCTAGTATCGTTTAAGGGCAGCAGCGAGCCCACGCCCATTAAGGTGCCAGTGGGCTGCACCTGCCTCATCCAGGAGACCACGGCGGCGCCTGAGTTGTCATCATGAGCAAGTAGCCGCGCGGCTGCCGCGCACTGCACCCTAGTTCCTATGCATTCCACCAGTGACTGTTATTTATTACGTGAGTGTATGCAAGTGACGGACGACTGAAGCAATACTCGTTTGCTAATTATTTATTTATTGCATGGTTGTGACCGCTCCCCCGCGGGCTCCTAGGAATACTTAGAACTATTTAATAAGGAAAAGTCTGTGAAAAATTGTGATTCTGGTAATTTTCACCTTTCTGAGATACAACTGGCGATTTTATATACAAAGTTATAAAAGATCAGCAGTTTTTAACTGATGTTTAAATCCAACATGGACTCAAACGTCAGTTTTAAATTTATTATAAATAAGTATTCTATTTAATTTTATTTATTGTTTCTTGCCAAATGTACGTGTGCGTATCGAGTTTAGGTGAAAAATGCCAGAAAAATTATACCTGTGTTGTGACGTCTGAGAACAATGTATTTTGGCTAAATATTAACATCCGATGTCCATACCGTCAAAATCTTCCTTTTTTACATAATTATATCTTCATCCATAGCTTTGTGTAAAAAGACAACATAATTACTCAGAAGATCAGAAACGACGGTAATGGCGTAGCCAGCACTTTAGCTAGAAATGCCCCACTCGGTGCATCTGTATTGTAAATAAGTATTAAACTAAGTTTTAGAACAAACGCGCCGGCGCTATATGTTCTAGAACTACGCAACTGATCTCGTCTAGTGTTAGGATTGAAAAAATGTTAAATAAAATGTTTTTACTAAATTTTACTGATTGTTTTACCTTTCACCAACCCTTATCCTAAGCCTTATATTGCTAATTTATTACACTAGTAAGGGAGCCAAACTCCTAAGGAATGTTGCCTATACATTAGGTGTTTACTTAAAGATACCATAAAATAAAAGTTCAATAAAAATATTTTCTCTCAGTTCCTTAGGTCTTACACAAAAAGAAATACAAAATTTGTAGCAATTATTCAGTTTTGTTACTTGGTTAGCTTACAATAATAATCGCCCGTGTTTTATCATTTTTTATGCTTTGCTCGATAAATGTATTTAATTATTCTGAGGCATAGGTAATAAGGCATAGAAAAACAATGGAAAGAATCTCCAGTTACTTTCTTGTCAATATTTAAATATTAAAAAACTTTAAAACATTATTGAAATCATATGTTATAAAATATGTATTAACATGAACCCTGGCCCCAAACAGGCACAGAGACTACCTACCTAGTAGCTGTACAATTAAAAATCAAATATACTTTTATATTATAATATATGTTCAATAGAATTGATTTAATAATTTAGAGATGGGCACTATAGTTATGATATAGTTAATTAACATTATTCACTACCCATAGTATTAACTGTTACCTACTTCTTGGTCGAATTTTAGACACGGCGCGGCCAGTTCCAATGGGGCCTAGCCAACTACGCGGTGCGTATTATAGTGCGCGATACGTATTATCAACCACAGGGTCGCAGGGACACTTTCTATTCAATCACTCTCATGACCCCATGGAATAGCTAGCGACACGACCGGAAAGAGCTCAGGCACAGGACGACGGATTTACCTACAATAGGAAATATAAAAAATATTACATCCTTAGAGTTAGATTAGTTAAAATAAAAAGGCTAAAGAAAGAAACATAATCACGCATCTTACTATGAATAGTGTCGCATATTTAGCACTAACTGCGCCCTGCAGTGTTACCTGAGAATGATTTAGCAATTCATTGCAGCCTAATAGTAATTTTAATTGTTGACTAAATTTAAGCAAAACATATATACCTAATGATATTTAAAAACAGATTATCCCGAATCAGTGACATTGATGTGAACTATATGGGAACAAAAGTCCTTAAGGTAAATAACACAAAGTATTTGGGGCTAAATATAGACTCGGCCTTAAACTGGATATTAGATTAGATACATGTTGAAAGTCTCTGCCTAAAACTAAGTCGGCAATGGAATGTAATGCTTTCCAAGGTTGTTAGCCAAAAAGCTGTACTAACAGCCTATCATGGTTATGCGGGATCGATGGTACGGTTTGGTATAATATTTTGGGGAAATGCCAAAGATAAGGGAAGTGTGTTCAAGGCGCAGAAGAGATGTTTGAGGGCAATACGAAAACTTCAGCAGACTGACACTTGCAGATCCTTTTTTAGAAGTCTTAAAATCCTAACGGTACCATGACTGTATGAAGTGGTCAGTTTTATTATAAATAACTTAAATATGTTCCATAACTATAAAAGTGAACGGAACAGGTTTAAAATATGTTGCGCGCGTCATGAAACATCAATGTTTAATAAAAGGTTATTCTGTATGACGCCACGAATATGCAACCATTTACCCAAAACATTACGTGTAGTAAATTATTCAATAGAAAATTTAAAAATATTTTATTAGAAAAGGCTTATCTACTAAAGCGTAAAGGAATTTTTAGGCGACATTTTATGATAATGGCCATTAATGTTTATTTTATTTTATTTGTTTATTTATTTAAGGATTATCAACATTACAGACACTTACGAAAGACAAAGGACACATGTATATAGAATAGGAAATAGTGTTGTAACAATTATAGACAACCACAGCATTCAAAGTCACACGGTTAGTAGAGTTAGTAGTACGGTTCACATTTTGAGTTAAGATACATTTATATTTGTCATGGTTAGTAGTTATATTTACAAATTATATTAAGCTAAGGAAAACAGATTAAGGAAAACATTGATACATACATATTTTCGGGAATATGGCAATGTCGGAATTTTAAACACACACTAAGTAGGTCAGAGTTTGAATACAAAAGTTCTGTCGAAATAGAAATAAAAAATAAAAACAGAATTAAAGTGTTCAGTGAATAAAAAAAATACAAATAAAATAAAACATTACGTATTAATAATCTGGTATATCCCTCTGCAATTTGTTCGTCATTATTTTTTTCTTAAATAGGTTATAATTGTCGCCTAGAATGTCTACGGACTGTCCCTTGGAGTCCTTTTTATATAGGTCCATGATTCTATTTAGTGGACAGTGCCTACCTAAGTTTGTTTTACTGGATCTTATTTGAAATAACCTGTATCTACTAGCTCTCGAGTATTTATAGGGTACATTTATCTTAAGTTGAGAGACGAGATCGGGAGAGTCTACTTGTCCATTGATAAGTTTGTGAAGGAACATTAAGTACGTCTAGCAATTTTCTTCTGTCATTAAAGAAGTCATTTTAAAGTGTGTTAATCTGTCGGTGTAATTGGGTATTTTTTTTTGCAAGATTACAACCATAACTCAAGTGCGAAAGAAATCGCTTTTGTATTATTTCAATATTTTTTTTATAAATTTCATAAAATGGGTTCCATAGGTTACAGTATTTACAGGTTACAGATTACAGTATTCTAAATTTCTTCTAACAAGAGAGTTGTATAGAATAATTTTGGTTGATGAGTTTTTAAATTGTTTACAATTTCTTAGGACAAAACCTAGAGTCTATGTTGCGCACTACATACTAACTATCCATAATTCTGACATTATATTAAATAAAAGTTGACGCATAATTTTTTCAACGTAATGTGTTTCACAAGTGAAAAAGATCTTATGTAACAAATATTTTTCTTAAAATGTAATGGTTATTTAATCATCACCATTTTATTGTGTGCCTGTATTGCCTGTTACCAATTGTTTAAATAGTAGGTATAACTGAAAACGTGTAATTGGCCTTAACTTAAACATACAACCTTAGTAGTATTTAATTAGATGGAAGTTTTCTTAACTTAAAAATAAAATAATTATATTAGTTAAGGTCGGGCCTACTCTTGGATGAGACTGGCGTACCTATATTTTTAGTTATGGTTACTGTATTAGTTTATTTTTAAAGGCACAGCCCGCATTAGGGAAATTAATCCCTAAGTCGCGGGGTACTTTACAATCATATAATAGACAGACACAAATTACATCCAGACTCAGAACAACTATTTATGGGTCACACAAATAGTAGTCCGGCGCGGGACTCGAACCTGCGACACGATGCGGCGAGGCGACTGTCTTAGCCGCTGCGCCACACGTGCAGTCAAAAGTATATGTATAAGTTTAACATCTGTATTATTTGACTAATTAATATTACAATAAAACAATAATAAGTAAATTGATGTAATTTATAAAATAAGCACTTTAAACACCTTTTAACGGTAGAATATGGACCTGGACAATCTAATATTTTAAGAACTACAATGTATACCTACCCATATTGAACAAATAAAGTTGATTTTGAATAAAGAATAGCCAAAAGGGACGGTACTATTTGGATCCTTCCCAGTGATTTCCGCAAATTAATACCACCTTTCAGGCTGATAGTTGCGGGGAGGAGTTTGCGCAGGGCGGGGCCAGAGCCGGCTGCGTACGCGCACGCCCCTCCCCACGCCCAAGAGCTCTCTTGCCTTAGCATTTATTTTATATGTACTTAACAATCTTTGTACAATTATCATCAACGCACGATGTCTGCACCATTGCTCTGTTATTACTTGGCAACGAGTAGCGCTGCAGCGCAGAGCGTGACGTCGCAGGTTCGAATGCCGGTTCGGTATAAAATGGTTACTCATTGGGACGTATTCTGTTTAAAACACAATACAGCCAGAGTCAGGAGATTGGTGGTATTACTACGATAGGGTAACGCTACCAATCCCTATAAGATAAGATAAGATAAATACTCTTTATTGCACACCAATTACAGATAAAAACTTTGGAAAAATTAATTAGCTATTGAAATTGTACAATAGGCGGTCTTATCGCAGTCAGCGATCTCTTCCAGACAACATTTGGATGGATATGAAGCCGAAATATAGAAAGACAACACAATAAGGGCAGTGCAAGATAAAATAATTTAAGTAGCAATCTAAATACTTACAAACTAAAAAGGCATTTACTTAATAGTAATACTACCATGTCATTAGATATAATACATACTTAATTACATAAACATAATAATACATACATAGATACATACATAATAAATAATGTAATATAGAAGGACAGTGGAAATGCATTCATAGTGACAAGTAGTGGTTTTTCACTAGTATTTTGAACAAACCAAGGGATTGAGCACGTCTAATTGTTAAAGGCAGCGTCCCTATCCTCACACATATACTGTAATGCGACTGCTACTTTACAGAGCCTGTGGCGCCGCATGCCGCAGGTCTTATAATGCCCTGAGAATAACATTCTACTATTGTTAAAGTCCTGTAGCCCGTGCCAGTGATCACATCCTCTTATAGAATTCTGCCGGCGCAGCACCCAGGACACCCAAATTTCTACATGACAGCATACAAGTTAGGCCCATACGCCGCGCAAAATCCGGTCGCGATTGCATTGAAATAGCTTAAACGAGTAGGTATTAGTACCGGCTAAGTGAAAACTTATCTTCCGGCGTTTAAGCCGCCGGGTGAATTTTATACTAAAAGCTGCACCCAGCGGTATACCGCGATTTAGTGATTTATTGTGTAGCCTGTGTGGTAACTTAGGGGGAAACTTATCTCCATTCTCAATATCAACCAAATCCGATCATACGTTTTTGCGTAATTAACGGACATCTGAACATATAAACTTAAATATGTATAATATCAGTAGAAAGTATGGTTAGTAGGAAGTCTCGTTCCTTCCCAGTGTGGGAAGTTCCCACGCTGCCGCTGAGTCAACAGAAATTGCGGAATTACAAGTCAGAGCAATGCATACGAGAAAAAGCGAAATAGAGTAGAATATAATAATAAAATCGTAGGAAAGTCAAAACTGTACATTGAATATTTTTTTAAATGGATACTTGTGGCGTGATCTACTATCGATATCGACTCCAAAAATATACCTACCTAGTTTATAGAATTTTTGTCTGTTTGTCTGTATGTATGTCCGGGATAAACTCAAAAAGTACTGCACGGATTTACTTAAAATTTTGCATGAATATTACTAAGAGGTCGGGTCAACATATAGGCTACATATTATCACGCTATCACCTAGGTAGGTACAGTGGAGGAGCTGTGATAATTATAAAGTTTAACGCGGGTAAAATCATCAACATACGAGTACAGTACCCGGCGATAAATATTGCACATCGGCCTTTGGAGGGAGACAGTCGGCTGATTTCGGCTTCGTAGAGCGTTATCTCTGTCGCGCACTACCTATGTGACGTTTTGTCAGTCGTTGTTCAGTGCGATAGAGTGCGGTCGCGTCCAGTTCAAAATATATATATATAGAGTTGTTAACACCCCCAAATTTAAATAATTTAAAGTTGTACTATGGCATCTTTAGGAAAAAGAGGGAAACCTTTACGAGGTCAGTCACGCCAAATTATCTACAATGTTTATAAATATTTAGTAACCGAAGATGACAGATTAAAAAAAAATGAAGATGAAAATGTAAGTTTTTATTTTAAGAAGGTTCAAGCGCAAGTTGCAAATGCCACTGGAATTTCAAGAAGAACTTTGAACAATATATTCAACGAAGTCAGTACTGAAACACATTCTACTGAAATTAAGTTAAGCACTCCAAAAAAAAGGGAGACCAAAAAAGCAATTTCGTTTGGATATGGACGATTTTGATTATGATGTTGTTCGAAGAATGGTGTATGATTTTCACTTACGATTTAATGAACTGCCAACAATAAAATCATTAAAAGCTAAATTATCTGAAGCTATTAATTACAATGGGTCTGAAAAGACGCTGAGAAAAATACTTCACGAGATGGGATTTCGGTTCACTAAAATGAAAGATAATCGAAAAGTTTTAATGGAAAAGCACGATGTAAGTCTCAAACGAATAATAATAATATCTGGGGACAATGAAACTAAAATACGCAAATTTCGCGAAACAGGAAAAAATATCGTCTACATGGATGAGTCTTACATACATACATCCCACACTAAAGGGAAATCTTGGAGTGATGATGAGAAAAAAGGAGTAAAAAGGCCAATTTCAAAAGGTCAACGTTTGATAATAGTTCATGCTGGAAATGAAAAAGGCTTTGTACCCGGTACGACGAACGATAACTACGAGAAATTGCTGGTTAATCAATTAATCCCAAATATACCCAGTGATTCCATTCTAGTTATCGACAACGCACCATCACAATAAATATGTTGAAAGACCCCCCAACTCAAACACCATTAAACAGGAAATGATCAACTGGTTAAACAGACACGAAATTCCAGTTGATCCAAAATTAACAAAAACCCAGATTTACGCTATTATATGTCAGCACAAGGAGAGGTATACAGAGTTTTCCGTTGACAAAGTACTTGCCGAACATGGGCACACTATGTTGCGATTGCCACCGTATCATCCGGATTTTAATGCAATTGAAAATACCTATATGGTCTCAACTAAAAGGCTATGTAGCCTCTAGAAATGTGGGTATTAATTTAACTACAGTAAAAACGTTATTGACTGAAAAAGTAAACATGATCGGGGCTGAAGAGTGGAAAAAGGTTTGCGATCACACAATCAAATGTGAGAATTAATATAGAAGCATTCAACACGGTTTAGACAATTACACTGATAGACTAGTGATAAATACGGCTGATAGTGACAGTGATATTGACCTCTTTGAGAGCACAGATAGTGGAATGGAAGTAATTAAGAATTAGAATTATTATTATTTTTATTTATTAGATAGATATTCTACTTACGCCTAATATCAGCTAGCTAGATACGACATGATGTAGTCAGTGCCAATTAGCTACCGGTTTCAGAATGGTCCGCTAAACAACGTGATTAGTGTTACTCCAATACATGTTTTTCAATTGTATTTGGTTGACAACTGTTCGGCTAGGCTTTCATTGAGAATTAGAATTATTATTATTTTTATTACAATGTCTCACTTTAACAATAGGTACAATGGTGTTTATTATGTACACTACAGCTGTAATTTTCCAAAGTAATTAAATACGTAAACATAATGTGAACATATTTTTTTCATTTTATTTTACCCGAACCTAAAGCCATCACTTATAGAAAAATTGGTGTATTTTATACAAAGAATAAAAAGAATTATTAAAAGAAGCAAATTAAAATTGTTTTAACAGCTCCTAATAGATACCGGACTGTTTGTATTTCGTGCGGCAGAGATAACGCTCTACGGGGTCGAGGTTGGCCGATTGTCTCTTTCCAAATGTCGATGCGCAATATTTATCGCCGGGTACTGTAGGTATATGACCAACAATTTTATGTTATGATGTCGTAAATAGGGAAAATATCATTAAAATGTATTGGATTTACTGACGTATTTCTGCAGTAGGTATGTATAATATGAACTAATATCCTACTAATATTGTAAATGCAAATTTGTTATTCTTTGACGCAAAAAGTATCCAACGGATTTTGATTCAACTTTGTAGTAATATAGCTTATATATCCGAAGAACCGAACAATTTATAAAGTTTATCGTGGGTAAATTTCGCAGGGCACATCTAATTTTGAATATATTTATTACCTTTCGTTCTGGGCCTTTACCGGCTAAGTCGTCGAACATCGATTTCTTAAATTGCGTTCTAATAAATAAAGGTTAAAAATTACTTAATCAATCGTTAAATCGGCTTCCATGAGTCCATGTGACGTCTTAAATGGTCCGGAATCGATTATCAACATTGAAGCCGATTTAACGATTGATTAAGTTATTTTTAACCTTTATTTATTTGAACGCCATTTCGAAATTCATGTTCGGCGACTTAGCCGGTAGAGCCCCAGGACTGGACCCTTTCAAATACCAACCACCTATTACACGAATGTATACGAAAAAATATTCGTTTTAATATCTTAAATATTCAAATTGTATAAGTTCTCCCATCGCATAATTTTGACTTGCAATATTTTAGGCCAACATGGTGCAAGTAAGCATTCTTGATTGGATTTTCTCAACGATCTTCAGGTAATTTGAAGTCTGGAGTCATAAAGAACATCGAATTTCCCCAGGGAGCACTAGGTTATGTAGTGGTACTACATTTACCTTCCTCACCACATACTGGAAAAAATTTTGTTTCCAGAAATGTCTTTACAGCAATAGAATACCTATAAAATATTCAAAATCCCTGAAATGTTATAAGTAAACATTTCAGGGATTTTGAATATTTAGGGACCACATATAAACATAAAGAACAAGCGCTGGAAATAGAGCTTCGGTAACGATAAAAAATATTTTAATATATTATTTGTGACACTAATACGAACTTTAAATTAATAAATACTTACCAAAAATAAGTACAATTTACATAATTAATAAAATTAAATAACCTAAGAACTTATAAATAACTCTATGAATTAAGTTAAAAGCAGTTATTTTGATACCCCAAACCGACACTTTAATTTATTTTTTTGTATTTATTAGATAGATATTCTACTTACGCCTAATATCAGCTAGCTAGATACGACATGATGTAGTCAGTGCCAATTAGCTACCGGTTTCAGAATGGTCCGCTAAACAACGTGATTAGTGTTACTCCAATACATGTTTTTCAATTGTATTTGGTTGACAATTGTTCGGCTAGGCTTTCATTTGGTGTATTTGTAAATGACAACTTTTCACTAAAGATTAGAATAAAATACTATTTATAGAAGACCAAAAGAATATTGACATGCAACAGTTGTATAACGGGTGGTCTTATAGCTCAGTGATCTCTTTGAGCTGAACAATAACTACTTACTCAGTAGTACGATAGGTGTGCCACGAGAGATATATATACTATGTTTGTGTTACAGCTACGGGAGAAATAGTAATAGTAAATATACAATATTTTTTTGTTAATAAAGACAACGCCCTTCACGAGCAAGGCGTAGGTACTTCACGAGTACACAACTGACCCGGACTCGGGGCAGCAGGTACTTTACAAACATATAATAGACGGACACAAATCACATCCAGACTCAGAACAACTATTAATGGGTCACACAAATTGTTGTCCGGCGCGGGAGTCGAACCCCCGACACAAAGAGGCGAGGTGACTGTCTTAGCCTCCGCGCCACACGTGTAGTCATACCTACTAAAGGTTTTCGTATATAACTGCGTGAATAAATCAAGTCATCCACATACGATCCGCGCCTGCCCGCACATTTTAGTCAACTTTTCCGCATCGTTGAGTATAAAATGGCGTATAAACTGTACCTAGCAGTCGCCTGGCTCGCGGCGGGCGCGGCGCTCGTGCTCTCCATGCCCTACGAGAAGGACCTCGGGCAAGTCATCCACAGCGCGATCTGCAAAGCTGACATCCACTACAACACCCTCGAGGGCCGCATACCGCGAGTCATAAAGGAAGTTAAGTGTGCCCCGAACCCAGACGCCATGTGCCCCAAGCGGATCGGTAGCGGCAAGGAGTCCTGCTGCGAACAGAACACGTTCGGCGGGAAAGTGTTCACGTGCACCGAAGTGAAGGACTGGGTGTCCGTTAAGCCATTAGGCTCCGATGAGGAGCTGCTGCAAGTGTCGGTCGGCTGCGCCTGCGCGCATCAGACCGCCGTCAAAACGGAAGAGGTCGATTGACTTCGACTCTTGTTAACGCTTGAAAAAAAAGGTGGGTAGGATTCGATCCACATCGTGTGATGTAAACCATTGTGTCGTGTTTGGCGCCGTACTGATTCATTCGTGATCACTGGGCTATTAAGAAATATCTTATTAAGGTAGCGACAGGTTTCAGTTTCAGTAGCAATTATCTTAATAGAAAAAGAGTCTACCAATCGGTATGTTAAAATTTATACGAACTCAGCAATCACATTATTATTTTGTTCTAGAATTAGGAACACTTCTTAGGCGTTTGAAATAAATTTGGTTATAAACTATTTTATAACCATTCTTCTAGTTATCTGTTGTCTACATATGATTTATTCAAATAGTTCTCATCATCTAAATACTTAAGTGCTAATATTTTATAAATTATTAACATATCTAGAGAATCATTTATGTTACGTACGTGTACATTAAGCATTAAGTTTAATATTAATCCACGCATGTTTATGCCAATGTCAATTGGTGAATTGATATTCTGAGTAAATATAGTCGTCATATTTGAGACGGCTAAAAATTATAGAAATATGTACATAGGGCCTACGACAAAATAGACCTACTGCCTCAGGTATTCTCTCAATGATTACTATTTTTCATGATCACAAGTTCTGAATCCGTCACAGCCTTGACATTAACATATAATATATTGAGGATCGAATCCTACCGCGTATGTGGAGTTAACCTCACCAGCCAAGGGTCACGTGGCAGGTTACTGTACACGTGACCCTTGGCTAGCGACAAAAGGTACAGACATTGAAGTGAGGTAGAGCGATGAGTATTGTCGCTCTGTGAGCAGTGCGACTAGACTAGTACCTCCGCCTTAAATAATACACTCCAGGAAATAAAATTTATTTTGTAATGTCTGTCCTGGGTGTTATAAGGTCCTAAGCGCTCATAGGAAAGGGGTAGCAGTGGCCTGAGTGGTGGCATATGTGTCACAAGCACAAGCAGCATGGGATTCCCATCAGATGGGTCAAACGCTTGTTTACCGACAGAGTAGTTTTTTTTTTAACAAAGCCGACACTAATTAAATTATTATTAATCCCTGTCTTCATGTGTGGTAGTTTTGTGAACATGATAACGGACACAAAGTACATAGGTACACTTATGAGCAGTACTACACAAATATTATTTATTTATTTATTGTTGCTGTTTTATTTTTACTTTGTAATAATATTTATTTACGTTAGCTGTTTTTTTATACAATATCTAGTCTAGAGACAAGTAAGTAATTTTATATTAACCTCAACTTCTACATAAACATATTAATTCTAAGAATCAGTCCACCGACTTTCCTTATTCACATTTGTTAAAGGGACACTTTGTTCATGTATTTATAATAATATTATTGCTATCACTAATCACGACACTACGTTAAAGGTTTTGTTATGTTTAAAGTCGTCTTTAAAGTCGGTATTAAACTATGGTACAGATGCGAGCACATCAATCTTATTTTTAAGTGAACCTTATGCTTTTGTGATCAAGTTGAAAATCTATAAAAGAAAATTGACAGATTGGGGTAGCAGGATGTGCTCGCGTACTTAAAAAATACTAAACTTATCTATGTACAGACTGGCGTCTGTACATAGATAAGTTTTGTTATCTTTCTTATTACGATTGCTTGTTGGTTGTGTGTCGTAAGTAAAACTAATGATGAGTACATCACTAATTGGCAGTTAATTCTATGTTGTATATTTTGTTATTTAAATTATATTATATGATAGAAATATCTGAAACCCGATAGTTGTACCTACATACTTAGAGCTATTATTATATCCATCAAATTAGGCATTTTTTTTACTTTAAACCACTTTCATACAAATTCTATCTTTATGTATTTTTTTTACTTTTATATTTATTCTAAGAACTGATTAGAGGATAAACATTAAGTCAGGCTGGTACCTGTTTGGAGTTCATGCACTATTATATCAACAATCGGCGCAAGTCCGTGGATACACTTGTTCTACGACAATTACCTCACTGCCTTCGTAATACAACCGCTTTCAAAGTCAACGTGTATCCAACGACATGCCGCCGGGGCCGACTGTACATACTACGAATACAATTAGTAATAGCGGATAGGCATACTTTTGTTGTGATATTATTGTTAAATTTCAATATAAATAATTTTAGATAAACTCGAATGTGTTATTATTGACTTCTTGTATTTTATTTATCAATTCCACGACCCTGGTCCTCGCTACATAGTAGTCACCTTACTTCAATGTGTTTCGATTAATTCAGTACGTAATACTGAGTATGTACTCGATTCGCTATAATACATGGTCACCATATTTCCAGAACCACTGTACATTTTATAAATTACTTTGTATCAAATTTCAAATAAAATACTGAGGCCAGTACATTGAAAACCGGCAGATCAGTTATGCGGACGACTGCAGCACATTAGGCGTTTTACGGGTCTTCTGGGCGTCTTTTTTGTGTATAATTCGTCAATGCCAATATTTTGAGGTTATATGTTTCATTTATTAATTGACTATTTAATGGGGCCGTCCGCGTCCGAAATAAAAGTAATGCAAATAAACATCGATTTATTGTCGTTACTAAATCTCTATTTAATAACAATTTCTCTAGGGTCTTCGGTTATAAAGATCACAGTGGCCGAACGTCCTGATATTGTTAGGACTTAATCATTATATTTTGCTATCAGTGGCATTACGAGTAAAAGTAAAGTAGTGGTTGCTCGTCACAATGTCGCCTTAAATATTTTGTCATTAACACTTCCTCTAGGGTCTTTAGTTAATGAGATTCAGGTTGGCCGAACGCCTTTATTTCTTGAACTGGACCGTCACGAATTATTTGACTGGTATTTTTATGCGTCACAACCGCCTGACTAGCAACCAGCTCCCTATCTCGAGTGGCCGAACGTTCTGATGTACAAGTTTTGTGGTACCATGAGGAAACTATTTTACCATATTGGTACGGAACCCTAAAATATGAACTGAAGAAAATCTTCCTCATAAGTTAGGCTGATGTGTAGAACCTGTGGCTTAGGTACCTAGCTTAAGCCACCTACTGCCATAGTGCTGAGTAGGTAGCACTTAGCGCTTACAGGCCAAGTTCTAGCGAAAATATAGTGTGAATGTGTTTACGGGATTTCCAATTACCTACTTAATTTGTACCAGTCAGATACTAAGTTGAGACCCGTAAGGTTGGTTCACTTCAAATATGTATTGAACCCAGAAGAAGAATATCATAAGAAGAATATAGTAAGAAATCCCAGAGATCGTGAGTTCATCGGACAAATCTTTGTGTGATGAGCACGATTATCTTTGCTGTGTGTCACTTATCTGTAATATGTATATATGTATTTCGAAAATATATAAGAATGTAGGTATATCAGTTGTGTGGTTAGCATAGTACAGGGTCTGCTTAGTTTGAGATCAGATGGCAGTGTGCTCGTTGTCCCAAGATATTTATTTATATTTATATCGTTTTGGAAAATATAGGAACTAACACTACTTTACAGCTACCATATTATGCTTTATTCAACCAGCCCAGTACAATGTCCGTTGATGCACTCGTAGGAGACTTACGGCAATGCACGATATATACAAGCCCTAACTCTAGAAACCGACAACATTGCAAGCCAACTGAAGGTAACAACATAACTGTTGCAGTAGCCGAGCGGGCTAGAGTAACTAATTTAAGAGTTGCCTTCTTTAGCTGGTTAGAGATTCTAGGTGAGGCGTGATTTCGTTCAAATCATCTAGGACGGTCCTAAGTTGATTCATTTTACATCTAACTGTGGCAAGTGTAATTGACGAACTATTGATATTAAATAGATAAGTGACATGTTCTAGAATTTGGAATGTTTGGGACACAAATTCCATACCAACAAATCGGTAGTAAACACAACACACGGAGTCAACTCGCTGACAGATACCCCCCATCGAGCGCTGAAGGGAGGGTTGGGGGGCGGTGAAGGTAAACGTATTGTAGGTCGTTATTCTGTCGCCATAGGTTTCCATAGCGACACCGAACGCCTATTTACAGTAATACCCCAGACTTACGCGATAGGTGGGACCGAGCGATAGCTATGTTAATCAAATTCGCGTAAGTCTAGGTTCAACTTTGTTTAATCGGGACTCAAGTCAAAAGAAAATAATAATTTAGTAAACACATAAATTTTATTATTAAATGTTAAAAGAAAAAAAAATATTTTTATTAAATTTGGATGAGATGATAAGGAATTATCAAATAAACAAACTGCGTACGTAAATCAAGTCGACGTGGAATCGTCAATAGAACACTAATAGGGCGGAGTGGCAGGGTTGAGCGCGCGGCCATCGAAAAGATAAACCGCGTATCTTCGAATTCGCGTAAGACGAGGTAGCTTAAGTGGGGTTAATAAGTTAATCGCGGAATCTGCTTATAACGAAAAAAATTACATTAAACAATTACGAAACGTAATAATAAAATAAAAGTTACTTAGATCTACTTATTATATTATTCACTTATTCAACAACAGTACTAATAAATGAGATTGAACTAATTGAACAAATTATTACAAGTTGCTAAATGAGTGCAATGCTTAGAATAATCTCCTTTTATTACTTCTTCGATTCCGGGCACCTGATTGCAACCCCAACCGGATCAAGCTCATTAATATTCAAAATTAAACACAAAACTATTGATCTTTAACTATTAAAAAGTTCTCTATAAATAAAAGATGAAATAAACTTATAAAATTTTTATAACAAGTTTTTACAAACAATCATAAAAAGATATACAAGGTAATTTGGGAAGCGTAGAAAAAATAACCATACAATTTTAACCATGTAATTATTAAAAAAAACTAAAACTATTAAGCGAAAGAAACGAACGAAATGGCTTTGTTATATTCATCGTTACGTCATTAATTGTTGGTGTTTTACAAAGCTGTAACATTGTGTTACTTGTATTCGAAATGTAGAATTACAGAAATAACCCATCCACATAACTTAGTTCACTAACTAATATGGAATTTTAATATACTTCATTTTAGACACACTCTTGGCAATGCAATAACCATGCATTCTGTGCTCGGAGACTTGCCGTAGACCGACGGGACGAATCTTTGGGACAGTTTTATTTTTACAGTACATAGATTAATATAATAGAGTACAGCAATATTTATTTATAGGATAACTACATTGCTATCGCTCGCGATACAGAAGGATTTGACGGTTGTGGAGTTCGGTACGGGTAGAGGAACATTGCCCACATACAAATATACAAAGTTTTGTTACCGGCATACCTACGACTTGTCGGCGGTACAATTAAACTTCATGAATCATAAACATATTTGGGTATCGACTGGACAAGTTGTAACTAGGAAAGTTATTTATAAAAACAACTGCAATGACAATGTCAGCAGATTTAGTATGGATTTGAAAATAACAAATAGGATGGATTATTTCGTGCTCTAGAAGCAGCGCTATGATTGGTTGCTGTGGAGGCAGGGTAGGTTATGCCAGTGGCAATGCTTGTTCCCATCGTGAACTTGAATGTGTACAAGCGTTTCGTTTTCGGAAGACTACCAAGTCTCTACAGGAGAATACGTAGGGACTAACTCTACAGGCAAATACGTTGAAACCGGGTTGCCAATCAAATATGGCTGCGAGTCTATTGTGTTAAAATTACGCTGATACACTTCTTTCGTAATAGCTTCCGAAGTTGGTGAGTTTTCTATGACACCGATGATGTTGGAATCAAGGTTTTTAAGCTATTGACAGATATGAAATCTAAACCAATTAAATTTATTAAAACGAAATAAAGTAATAAAAATACATTACTTGCGGCCATATTTTAAGTCTAATATTTTAGTCTTACTGCACAAACAAAAAGTATCAACAAAAGTATATTTTAAGTAAAACCATACGAGTGAAATCATCACAAGCAATACTCAGACAAAATGAATGAATGAACTGAATATATGAATGAGATCATCAACGTCTAAAGCTGCTTAACGTCACTTAGTTGATATATTATTATACCTTTGACTACTTTATAAGAACACAGTTAACAGTAATGACGCGTCAATTTAGACATTGGGGAGTCCCGTTGCAAAAATATCATTTACAGTTCATGAAAACGGCTTTACATACAGAATATAATAAGACTGAATGTAAGTATGATGATATTAATACAAATTATACGTACAACACTTTTGTGACAGCGAGGACATCAGAAATTATAAACATTTTATATTATTATAAACATTTAACTGGTCAGCACGCGGAGGATGTAAGTGCTTTGGCTTCCATACTTCCTGAGGCAGCGATAGGGCGCACTCGGATGGCAGCCACGCGCCGCCGGCTGTGCTCGTTGTACACATTTACATGTTAAACATACTATATTTATATGCACTTTCTAAAAACGGGCTTTAATCATCTGATAAAATTAATACCTATTCAAAAATATTCAGAACCAGTTTTCATTTTCATATGTTTATATTGAATACTAAATATGGGAAAAACAGATTAATCTGTATTTAATTGGTGTTTGTTTTAAATATTTAAGAATATTTCTGATAAAATGACCGATAAATATTCTTCGAAAGTATTGAAAAATTTAATATCATATAAAAATTCAAATGAGCTCAGCGAGACAACTATGTATTGTATTCGTAAATCTAATTGCTGTTCTGATCTATATGAATCATTTCAATTCTTTTTAGATTAAAACTCCTTAAAAAACACTCCTTCATTGGTATCACACATCACTTGAATCGGTGGATGGAGGAGCATTGTTGGAACATGTGAAGCATTTCAACCGCGTTAACACGCAATGTTCAGGAGTCCGACGTGGCCGCCGTGCTGTCGCCGCTCCTGGATAGATAACACGCAAGTCAACACATTAACTTAAGTGACCTATGTGTTTATTCAGGATTTCTATTACAATTAAAACTAATTTAATTAAAATTCACCGTTCAATTCCAAAGATTGAATCATACAACCTTCCACATTTCCATATAGGTGAAAGTACCTATATATGTACGTACACCTGCTAGGCTATGCTGCAAGAGTCCAGCTCGATAGTCCACATGAACGAACATATGGCAGTTTAACGTGGCTTACACATAGCTAACACGTATTTGCGTTTCCGCTGCGTTAAGCGGGTGCCCGTCGCGGACGCCAACAAAGGCCGTCAGCCAATCTAGGTACCCATATGTCACGTCTAGATTGTTGTGTGCACTATTTGTAACCAATTTTTGTTAAGAGAAAATGGGAAACATTGTTTTAGTTAACTTTTTCAAAATGCCGTCTTCCACATTTTTCGAACTGTTTTCGAAACTTGAAACATATTTTTAACCCTAGAAAGATAACCTACGTCGAATCGACTCACTCTGTTTAGAAAAACCGTTAAATTTCGCGCCTTCTTGACGACACTATGCTCCCCGCTCCCACCACCTCAGTCGGACAGCGCAGCGTCTAATATAATACGAACATGTAGGGGTCCTTCTCGCATGAACAAAACCTTACAGGATCCATTAGAATGCTTCAGCATATTTATAACTGAGGAAATAGTAGATGAGATCACAAAATGGACTAACGCGGAAATCCAATTAAAAATCCAAAGACCTGATATAAAAGCAACCTTTAAAACGACCAGTGCAGAAGAAATTCGAGCTCTCATTGACATCATATTGACACTAACGGCAGCCATGAAAGATAACCATTTATCCACGGATGAGCTTTTTGATAGCTCAAATTCGGGCTATAAATATATTGCAACCGTGAGCAGAGACCGATTTGATTTTTTGGTGCGATGCTTACGTACTGACGATAAAACATTGCGACCAGAACTACGGGCTAATGACACATTTATACCAGTAAGAAAAATATGGGAGATTTTTATAAGTAATTGCGGATTAAATTACATCCCTGGTCCATATGTCACTATAGACGAACAGCTTTTAGGTTTCAGGGGACGCTGCCCATTTCGTATGTATATACCCAATAAGCCTAATAAATACAGAATAAAAATACCAATGATATGCGATAGTGCTACACAATATCTGATTGATGCAATGCCATATTTAGGCAAATCTACCCAGACAAACGGATTGCCTCTTGGTGAATTTTAGGTAAAGGAGTTGACAAAATCCATACACGGCAGTAACAGAAACGTCACATGTGATAACTGGTTCACGTCAGTTCCTTTGGTCAAGAATTTGCTTAGAGAACCTTATAATTTTACCTTGGTTGGAACTATCAGGTCAAATAAACGGGAAATACCAGAAGAACTAAAAACTCTGCGATCTAGACCAGTTGGAAAATCAATGTTCTGTTATGACGGGCCCCTAACCCTGGTATCGTATAGACCTAAACCAAATAAGATGGTACTTGTTTTGTCATCTTGTGATGAAGAAGGTACCCTTAATCCTACAACATCAAAGCCCAATATGATTCATTTTTACAATGAAACTAAAGGTAGGGTGGACACTTTCGACCAGATGTGTTCTTCGATGTCTTACAGCCGTAAAACGAACAGATGGCCGATGGCAATATTTTACGGGGTATTGAATATGGCTTTTATAAATTCTTATGTAATTTACTGCCATAATATCGCAGCAAATAATGAGAAACCAATTAATCGTCGTAGTTTTATGAAAAATTTAAGCAATAGTTTGGTGACACCACGGATGTTGAAAAGGCAGGACTTGCCAACTTTAGCTACAAACCTAAAAGAAAAATTACTAGAATTGTACCAAATAGACATTTAGAAACGCCTGCACAGGAAGAATATGTACCTGTACCAAATAAAAGAAAATATTGCGGCTTTTGTCCTTCTAAAATAAGAAGGAGGACGACGTCTGTATGCGACAAGTGCAAAATTTTCATTCGTGGAGAGCATAAGTCGAGCTTTTACCCTAAGTGCCTTTAGGTCATAGGACTTATTTATTACATTTTCTTTATTAGTCCTTATGTTACTAAGATTACAAAAAGATAATTTAAAAAAAGTTTCTAATAGTAATTATAAGACTAAAGAATAGATCTCAAGATTAGTTAGACATTTTTTTCCACAAAAAAATGTTTTGTTATTTTCAAATTTTAATTAATAAAAATATAATATATTTTATATATAGTTGTTTTATTTTTTACCAAAATAATCTATAATCCAATCCTACTCATTAAAAATCATTATATATTTTATATATTAATCTTTACTTTACGATCCGTGCACCTACCATGCTATCTCTGCACCACCCTAAGGTTGACTGGCAGAAAATGCCTAGGGCATTAAGTCCGCCTTTGTACAATTTAATGTGCATTAAGCGATAAATAAATATATCATAGAAAATAAGTCAACACATACACTTGAGTCAAAGTGACGCATCATGGTTATCTTTACTGTACTATATAATATGGTTATCTATCTAGGGTTAAAAAGGTGTTCTAATATGGTGAAAGTACACAGAGTATCAGTTAAATTAGTATTGATTTTTTTCTGTGTCACTGAAGACCTCAAAATTTTTATAAAACTCCTTACAAATTCCAAACCATGCAGCTTAATGTGCATCCCTATCTTTGTATAAGTATATATATAATAAAATAAAAATAAAAATAAAATAAAATAAATACGCGGCGACACTATACTTCCAAAATAACACGTTCCGTATCACTAAAACTCATAAGCCTGACTAATAAGAAAGAAAGAAATAAAGCAATCAAGAATGTTCAGGCAGGGCGCGTGCGACATGGATAACGTAGCGGCGCTCAATGATTTTGTAGAAACAGATCCGTTCGCGTATTCCATCGTGCGTATACACGATGCTAGCCCCGCTGCCCGCGACGCGTGCGACGGACGGCTACCCGCCTTATGCAGCGCTATTCTTAAAATTACATGAATCCGGAACGCGCCGCGGGCCCGCTCAACGCAGCGAAGGCCCTTATACTCACTTAGCCCTGCTAGCATACATACCCGCTGTCGGCGCGGTGCACCAACGCGTGCGCCGCGGGCCCGCTCAACGCAGCGAAGGCCCTTATACTCACTTCGCCCTGCTAGCATACATACCCGCTGTCGGCGCGGTGCACCAACGCGTGCGCCGCGGGCCCGCTCAACGCAGCGAAGGCCCTTATACTCACTTCGCCCTGCTAGCATACATACCCGCTGTCGGCGCGGTGCACCAACGCGTGCGCCGCGGGCCCGCTCAACGCAGCGAAGGCCCTTATACTCACTTCGCCCTGCTAGCATACATACCCGCTGTCGGCGCGGTGCACCAACGCGTGCGCCGCGGGCCCGCTCAACGCAGCGAAGGCCCTTATACTCACTTCGCCCTGCTAGCATACATACCCGCTGTCGGCGCGGTGCACCAACGCGTGCGCCGCGGGCCCGCTCAACGCAGCGAAGGCCCTTATACTCACTTCGCCCTGCTAGCATACATACCCGCTGTCGGCGCGGTGCACCAACGCGTGCGCCGCGGGCCCGCTCAACGCAGCGAAGGCCCTTATACTCACTTCGCCCTGCTAGCATACATACCCGCTGTCGGCGCGGTGCACCAACGCGTGCGCCGCGGGCCCGCTCAACGCAGCGAAGGCCCTTATACTCACTTCGCCCTGCTAGCATACATACCCGCTGTCGGCGCGGTGCACCAACGCGTGCGCCGCGGGCCCGCTCAACGCAGCGAAGGCCCTTATACTCACTTCGCCCTGCTAGCATACATACCCGCTGTCGGCGCGGTGCACCAACGCGTGCGCCGCGGGCCCGCTCAACGCAGCGAAGGCCCTTATACTCACTTCGCCCTGCTAGCATACATACCCGCTGTCGGCGCGGTGCACCAACGCGTGCGCCGCGGGCCCGCTCAACGCAGCGAAGGCCCTTATACTCACTTCGCCCTGCTAGCATACATACCCGCTGTCGGCGCGGTGCACCAACGCGTGCGCCGCGGGCCCGCTCAACGCAGCGAAGGCCCTTATACTCACTTCGCCCTGCTAGCATACATACCCGCTGTCGGCGCGGTGCACCAACGCGTGCGCCGCGGGCCCGCTCAACGCAGCGAAGGCCCTTATACTCACTTCGCCCTGCTAGCATACATACCCGCTGTCGGCGCGGTGCACCAACGCGTGCGCCGCGGGCCCGCTCAACGCAGCGAAGGCCCTTATACTCACTTCGCCCTGCTAGCATACATACCCGCTGTCGGCGCGGTGCACCAACGCGTGCGCCGCGGGCCCGCTCAACGCAGCGAAGGCCCTTATACTCACTTCGCCCTGCTAGCATACATACCCGCTGTCGGCGCGGTGCACCAACGCGTGCGCCGCGGGCCCGCTCAACGCAGCGAAGGCCCTTATACTCACTTCGCCCTGCTAGCATACATACCCGCTGTCGGCGCGGTGCACCAACGCGTGCGCCGCGGGCCCGCTCAACGCAGCGAAGGCCCTTATACTCACTTCGCCCTGCTAGCATACATACCCGCTGTCGGCGCGGTGCACCAACGCGTGCGCCGCGGGCCCGCTCAACGCAGCGAAGGCCCTTATACTCACTTCGCCCTGCTAGCATACATACCCGCTGTCGGCGCGGTGCACCAACGCGTGCGCCGCGGGCCCGCTCAACGCAGCGAAGGCCCTTATACTCACTTCGCCCTGCTAGCATACATACCCGCTGTCGGCGCGGTGCACCAACGCGTGCGCCGCGGGCCCGCTCAACGCAGCGAAGGCCCTTATACTCACTTCGCCCTGCTAGCATACATACCCGCTGTCGGCGCGGTGCACCAACGCGTGCGCCGCGGGCCCGCTCAACGCAGCGAAGGCCCTTATACTCACTTCGCCCTGCTAGCATACATACCCGCTGTCGGCGCGGTGCACCAACGCGTGCGCCGCGGGCCCGCTCAACGCAGCGAAGGCCCTTATACTCACTTCGCCCTGCTAGCATACATACCCGCTGTCGGCGCGGTGCACCAACGCGTGCGCCGCGGGCCCGCTCAACGCAGCGAAGGCCCTTATACTCACTTCGCCCTGCTAGCATACATACCCGCTGTCGGCGCGGTGCACCAACGCGTGCCCCGCGGGCCCGCTCAACGCAGCGAAGGCCCTTATACTCACTTCGCCCTGCTAGCATACATACCCGCTGTCGGCGCGGTGCACCAACGCGTGCACGCGCATCTCGTGGCTCCTGCCGGACAACAATATCTTATACTACAACTTAACTACCCACTCACAGACACATATCATTAAGTTTAAAATTTCATTAAACATATAGAGAGCACCAGCTCTAATAACACACTTGTTTTGGTTACCGCAACGTCAGAGTTGTCCAAACCGCTCAGGGGGTCGTTCGCATAGCTAATCTTACAGTCCGAAGCACGGAGACGCTAGAAATTAAAGTAACCTTGCAGTGTGTGTGCACCGATCAATAGCCTGACCACGCACCTAACAGCTTAATGCCATGCCCACGAGGGATGTACCGATCCATAGTTGATTGACGAGAAAGGGTCGTTCAACAAGGACGGGCCGATGTTGAAATTGAAGAAACATGTTATGTGTGAGATAAAGACGTATTCTTTTTTCATTCTAAAGGCCTATTAATGCCATTATTTATGAAATATGACATCGTTTAAATAACCGGCTTCGAACAGTGGCACGGATCCGAGAGGCCCAATTTTCTATGACTCTGCTGCATAAATCCGGGATGAATCTGAGAGATGGTCTGCGTTATGTTGAATTTCAGGGCATCAGTCGATTGCGATTTATTGGCATAGACTTGTGACTTCAGGAAACCCCACAAGAAAAAGTCTAACGGGGTCAAATCGCACGATCTTGGTGGCCAATTCACGTCACCTCTGCGAGAGATAACCCTTCCCTCAAACCGTTCATGCAAAATTTCCATCGGGTCGTTCGCTGTGTGGCACGTAGCGCCGTCTTGCTGGAACCACATGTCGCCTCCATCCACATCGTTCAATTCAGGCCAAAAAAAATGTTTGTCATTGCGCTCGCCGTTGACGGTGCTGGCTTCGGAATGGTCGTTTTCAAAGAAATACGGACCGATGATGCCACCGGACCAAAATCCGCACCAAACAGTAACTTTTTGTGGATGCATAGCAACCTGGTGAACCTCATGTAGGTTTTGGTCGTGCCATATTCGGCAAATTTGCTTGTTGACATAGCCATTCATCCCAAAATGCGCAATTTTTCGGCCAAAATCGAGGTTCTCTTCCAAACGTTCTGAAGCCCAGTTAGCGAACAAACGGCGTTGTCTACGGTCATTCACTTCGAGCTCCTGGGTCAGTTGGATCTTGTACGGGTGTAGGCTCAAGTCCCGATGCAGAATTCGCCAGGTTGAAGTCTGCGAAAGGCAGAGTTCTTGCGCACGGCGAGAAATGGACAAAAAACAATAGGTCAAAGATGTCACAAAAACTATATGGCCGCCACAAACTGTTAACATCGGCCCGTCCTTGTTGAAAGACCCTCTAGATCGGTGGATCCCCGAAGGCATGGGCAACTTATTTTAATTCAATGGGACGGCTATCAGACACGATCAAGGGAAGATCAGGCGTACAACCGACAGTTTTACGTACACACGGCTACATATCAAGCTATACATTTCCAATATAAGCTGACCAGTCATTGTATGGAAATCCTACGCAACGCGAGATCAGCTCATACTGGAAATGTATAGTTTGATGTGTAGCCGTGTGTACACTCTCATACGCCAGTTTATAACGCGCTGCGGGGAGATTTTTTTGCAATATGAATCCCAATAAGATTTTTTTTTTGAGCCTAGGACATTATTATGTACGGCTGGCGCAACAAAAATTGTGAATGAAATTTATAGAGCTTAATTTGCCTATAAAACATGTGTAGAACAGAACTTACTATATAGCCAAAAAAAATACATTAATTATATTAAAATAAAGTAGCCAGTCCGGCCACAGAAGACGAGCATTACCTTATTCGGTGAAATGATTACGTGATTATAATTGTATTTATTATGAATCAACAGCATTATTTCAAGAAAATTAGAGTATGAATATGTAAGTATTGTGTAGGTATTGGAACATGTACTTGGGGATTATTTATGAACAAACGTAACCACACTTGACAGATTAAAGTTCACCATTGTTATGACGAGACTAATTCTGAAAACTTGGTATAAATCTTTTAAAGGTAATAACCTACATATTTGAAATTAAATATATGGAAACTTGGTAAACTCAATTTAGGCTGAAAATCTGTTCTAGTAGACAACTCGGCTAGGCAGGCAACGCGTGCGTGGCCGCGTCGTGTGTGCATGAAACCTAACATGAGAGACTCAGATAGAATCAGCCCCAGAAAAGAAACACGGAGGGAGTCAAGAACGCGTGAAAGTGGCCGGAACAGCCGCGCCAACCTCTCACCTGGGCGAGCTGGGCGGGCTGGGCGGACTGTGCGGGCTGGGCGGGCGGGGCGCCGGGCGCGGCGCGGCGCGGGCGCGGCGCACGGGGCGACGCGCTCGGAGCCGCCATCGCTTGCGCCTGTGGTACAATACATTATTATACCGCATGCACTGTAACAACCAACTCCTATAACCCTCGGAATTATGTGGGTACGATGATCTAAGTACTATCTCCATTGTAAACATCGAATTCTTTAGTTATAACTTCTAGTTAAATTAATGTTAATAAGGCAGTGTACACATTGTGAAAATTTTAATTCATACTTATCTCACTACTGATCGATCAGCGATACCTCTGTAGTAAAGCCGATAAATGCCATCTACATACACTGGGCAGCAAATAAACCGGATCACCCTTGTTCTGCTTGATGATCTACCTCGGAACTCTGAATCGATTTTGTCAAAAAGTACACAATTTACCACTATCAAAGTTCTACCTGCAGAAGTGCGTTTCATGATGATCAAAATTACCTAATACAAATTTATTGTAAGATACCGTCGACTCACATTGTGATCGAGCAACAAACTCAATACTAGCGATTTGCTCCATTTTGAATAGATTTCGCTTATTTTTTTTTACAATGAGATTAGTCGGGTGTTTCTTATCATTTCTTTGCTTTTTATCTATTATTTGCTCAGAAGCGTGTATTTTCGACCACTCAGGAAGCAGCCCAGCCGGTAGCACTACTTGAAGCAGTCGTTCTGTAACGTGAAGTCGTTCGAAGATTTCGAATCAAGACATCTTCAGTGCAACGAAGTTTAACGAGTTTATCGAGTGCCCTCTAGAAAAATCTCGAGGTATCGTCTACCTCGAGACTTTTCTAGAGGGCACTCGATCGCTTTCCAGGCACGGGCAGACCTAAGGCTACGTCAGGAACATCGTTAAATCATCGTTAATACTGAAACCGATAAAAGTAGATCAAACAGTAAAATTGAATATTAGTGACGTTTCAGACAAGCTTACAACGCCCGAATTAAGGAATCTAATCCCTGTGTCGCGGGGTTCTTTACAAACATATAATAGACGGACTCAGAACAACGATGTATGGGTCACACAGATTGTTGTCCGGCGCGGTAATCGGAGCCGGGACACGAAGCGGCGAGGCGACAGTCTAAGCCGCTGCGCCATACGTGCAGTCAAGATTGCCAAGATCTTTCTGTTTTTTTACAAATATAGGTACCCGTGGTCACTACTACGTGTCTTGTCAGGGAACCGATCACGTTTCCAATTTTTTTTTGTTGGAATTTTATTGACGTAAACTATTGACCGACGTCTTTTTGCTATATGCATTATTTGACATATTTTAAGATAAAGTCGAATGAATAAAAATTAAAAATCAAGCCGATACGCAATACGCACCGCACTCCCGCCCGCCAAAATTAAATCAAAATATGCACGTACAAGGACAATTTAAAATGCAAATTGCATGCGCCTGTACGATGCCCAACACGTGTTTCAGTCCTCTACGGACCATTCGGTGGGACAGATCAAAACCCGAACATTGAATACGATTGATGCTTTAACTTATAGCATTCAATGTTCCTGTATTGGGGTGTCCCACCGGTCCACAATTGTGTTGAATATGCTGTTGGGACTGGCCTACCCTACTCATAATAGAGATGACGTGGAATCCGTTCGTGAGTTTCGGCGAACTAGTATCTACGATGTAGGCAGTCCCATTAGCACCCTAAACCCGTTACTTATGTTAATGTTCCGTGAAAGTCACTCGGCACCATCAGAATGACCAGCGCTAGAAAAATAAAATGTTCTAGCAAATGCTGAGGTGGTGCCATTTCAGACGTGCACGGACAACAAGTGCCTTTGTTTTTCATTTTATTTTATCTTTGGTTTTGATTGTTATTTTATATTTTTGTTGTCTGTGCAATGTTTTTCTGAATAAATCTTTATCTTTCTTACTGTATTGGACGCGCACAGCATTAGATGCCTTATAACTCACCCAAAGATTGCTCAATGCTTACCGAATCATTTTATCACGCCTTCCGAAAGCCTCCCGCCTGGACATCAATTGCCGTGGCCGATCTGGAAGTACCTACCACCTATCATCGTGCCTACCACCTATCATCGTGCCTACCACCTATCATCGTGCCCAGCCTGCCCTGCCACAAGTTCATGGCAGGATCTTAAGAATCCCACGAGCAGGACAATCAGTGTCACCATTCTGGGCTACAAAAAATTTATTAGTTTGCCATCGACATGCTAAGGACAAGTAGAAAGGTTGAACGTGTAATACGAGTGACAGTAAGCTCTAAAAGGGTGGTTGTTTCGTACATCGTGCAAATCTACTGTTGCATCAGACAACAAACACCCTGCGCTACCGCTCTATGTCCATATAGTATTTGAGGTCTTCGGAAAGCCAGCGACCCAGATACTGGAAACTTGCGACTCTATTCAAGGGCACCTCGCCGAGTTTAACTACTGGTATTTTTTTAGGTGTAATGCCCACCTTGAATACAATTACCTTAATTTTCAATGCATTATAAAAAAAAAAGTTTTTATTCACGTAGACTTTAAAAATACGCTTGTAAATAGTCAGAACATGTTTGTAGTTATATAGTTGTATACATTATTTTATTATTACACTAGCTGTGCCTGCGACATCGTCCGCGTGTTAATTAGTTTATTTTGTGTTATTTTTGTTTTTGTTTATAAATGAAATATTTTTCAAAAATAAAAGTAGCCTAAGTTACTCCTTATTACATCAGCTACCTGCCAATAAAAGTCCCGTCAAAATCGCTCCAGCCATTTAAGAGATTAGCCGGAACAAACAGACAGACAGACAAAAATTGTAAAAAATGTTATTTTGGTGTATGTACCGTATATACATTCATATACATGTAGTAAAAAACCGTTATTTTAATATTACAAACAGACACTTCAATTTTATTTATTTGTATAGATTATGTTTATGAACCCTTAAACCTCCACATACCTGTGACACATGGTCAACAACGCCATTAACACATTCATAGAGGACACAATAAAACCATGTCGTCGAAACTGGTTATTGACGCATAGTCCGGCTTTGTAACAACACAGATGAGGCTGAATAGTCGAAGTGAATTGCCACCGGCCCGCTTAATGCACACTGCAGCCTACACACGGCCGCAAACGAGCCCGCCCATCGCTAATTATTTGTTTGGTTGTTGTACTAGCACCTGTACCTGTCAGTGTACCAGTAATGATAGGACTGCACCAGCCACGCTCGTATCCTCCTACAGCTTCAGCCATAACAAATCGTAAGACATCAGATCAAAGCCTTGGATAAGTCGAGAAAACACGCATTAACAGGTGTTTTACTCGACGTCTAGTACTAGACTGTACACTTCATTGGCTTAATGGCACTTTCTCTGTACCGATAGACCGGACCGAAATCCAAACTGTAACTCAATGCTGCGCTTCGTCTGTCGAGCAGATCGTCCAGCACTTTGGCCGTAACACGCCATTCACTAAATTCCAATGGAAAATAATTTCTTTCAACTTGCACTTTGTCTCGTTAACCCCATTTCACTGTATTGTTATTTATGTTAGTAGCCCTTAACAATTAATGACAAAAAATACGCGGTAGAAATTCTACTAAATATGAACAAAGCTTATGATATAGTGGAGTGCAGTATAGATTAGAAAATTAGCATAGGTATTCGTGGAAAATCTTACGAATGGTTTCAGTCATATTTATAATAAGAAATAGAGAACATGATGTAGAAATAGAATATTACAACCATACAATTAAAAAAATACAACACGTCATATCAAATAAAAAATAAATATTAATATTAATGCCCCTATCCCAAAAGGTAGTGTGATTGGTTGTCTTTTGTTTTTTATTTATATAAATGATCTTCACAGAATCTAGATCCACCCTGTATTTTATTTGCAGACGATATTTCACTTATCATCTCGTGGCAAAATATATGGTAAACTTAACGAACACCTATCAATCACACTCGACAAAGTCATCTCTTGGATGAACGAACACTGCCTTGAAATTAACTTACTACCAACCAACCCCACCAAAAAGCCCCTTTGGAAATAATTACATAAGAATAGAAACCGTATCAGAATTGACTCTACTTCGCTTGCCAATATATACCATTAAGAACTGAAAATCGCATATATTTTCTTACCAACTTTCATATTTCCAATATAAATATGGCGGGCATAGTTAGAATATTATCTATACAAATAAATAAAATTGGAGTGTCTGTTTGTAATATTTAAATAGCCGGTTTTTACTAAATAAATATGAATCTATATACGGTACATACACCAAAATAACATTTTTTACAATTTTTGTCTGTCTGTCTGTCTGTTTGTTCCGGCTAATCTCTGAAGTGGCTGGACCGATTTTGACGGGACTTTTATTGGCAGGTAGCTGATGTAATAAGGCGTAACTTAGGCTACTTTTATTTTAGAATTTATATTACTATATTTTATTATTTTTATTATTATAGTATTTTATTTTACTAAAAAACTAAATAAACTAATTAACACGCGGACGAAGTCGCGGACACAGCTAGTGTTCAATAAAATGGGTGAACTGTCAGTATTGTCAATATGGTAAATATAATAAGTATTGTTACTAATTTTGTTTCAAGTGTGAAGAGACTACGAGAAGAATTCAAAGAGACGAAATTGCAATACGACATAGGAACCTCTACTGGATGTTAGGGAGAAACTCCAGCCTATCGTTGGATAACAACCTCCTTATACACAGGGCCATCCTAAGGCCAGTATGGATTGATGGTATTCAATTGTGGGGCAGTGCTAGCGACTCAAATATTAATAGCATACAAAGAGTATAAAACAAGATCTTGAGATCAATAGGACATGTACCTGTAATTGTACTGTATTCAATTACTATTTAGCTTTTTATAACTGTTTTTATGTGCTGTTGGTCTTCCTTAATATTAAATAAATAAAATAAATAAATAACACTGAATTACATCAACACCTGTCAGTGAAAACAGTGAAAGAGGAAATCCGAGATACATCGGAGAGATATAAGGAGCGGCTAGTGAATCATCCCAATCAATCAGCACGCCAGCTAACAACCCAGAACCATGTGAGACGACTGAAGCGCCGCAACATGCAGAGCTACCAGACAGCCTGTTCACGCGGTACGCCGGCTCGCAGGCTCACAGGGGGCGCGCCGCCCAGCCAATCGGCCACCGACACTGATATAAACCGCGTGTGTTTACCTACAACCAATTGTATGTACTAAAACAAGAAGCTTGTGAGACGACTGAAGCGCCGCAACATGCAGAGCTACCAGACAGCCTGTTCACGCGGTACGCCGGCTCGCAGGCTCACAGGGGGCGCGCCGCCCAGCCAATCGGCCACCGACACTGATATAAACCGCGTGTGTTTACCTACAACCAATTGTATGTACTAAAACAAGAAGCTTGTGAGACGACTGAAGCGCCGCAACATGCAGAGCTACCAGACAGCCTGTTCACGCGGTACGCCGGCTCGCAGGCTCACAGGGGGCGCGCCGCCCAGCCAATCGGCCACCGACACTGATATAAACCGCGTGTGTTTACCTACAACCAATTGTATGTACTAAAACAAGAAGCTTGTGAGACGACTGAAGCGCCGCAACATGCAGAGCTACCAGACAGCCTGTTCACGCGGTACGCCGGCTCGCAGGCTCACAGGGGGCGCGCCGCCCAGCCAATCGGCCACCGACACTGATATAAACCGCGTGTGTTTACCTACAACCAATTGTATGTACTAAAACAAGAAGCTTGTGAGACGACTGAAGCGCCGCAACATGCAGAGCTACCAGACAGCCTGTTCACGCGGTACGCCGGCTCGCAGGCTCACAGGGGGCGCGCCGCCCAGCCAATCGGCCACCGACACTGATATAAACCGCGTGTGTTTACCTACAACCAATTGTATGTACTAAAACAAGAAGCTTGTGAGACGACTGAAGCGCCGCAACATGCAGAGCTACCAGACAGCCTGTTCACGCGGTACGCCGGCTCGCAGGCTCACAGGGGGCGCGCCGCCCAGCCAATCGGCCACCGACACTGATATAAACCGCGTGTGTTTACCTACAACCAATTGTATGTACTAAAACAAGAAGTCTTGGTATCAACTACAAAATTGTGTTTGGACTGTCACTCTAAACACAGACATTAGCTGTAGGTCTCAAGGATGAGTAGTTGCTCTCACTGGAGCGCACACTCCACATGATAAACATTATAACACGCCATCGACTCATTGTTTACTGACTGATTGCCGATAAAAGAACAAAAAGAAAGTGTGAAGAGAGTTAGTGCATCTATACTATTGCCTGACAGTATTATGCCATAGCTGGACCATGGATGTACGTCTGCGTAATAAGTGGTGAGGTCAGTTTGCAGATTGGTATTGGTGGTCTATTTCACTTCGTTCGGGGCGTATGTCAATTTGGAAATCTTCGCTCTCAATTTCTTTGCAAAGAAATTGAGGGCAAAGACAAGGATATATCTTACACATTTTCTTATTAGGTATAATAAGAATATCTCCCCTCTCCGCTGGACACTGCTCGCTAGTAATAGGAAACGGGTGTTAAAGTTCCTAACTATGTGTAGGCATTAATAGGTGTGTAATAAAACGTGTCAATATAATAAATGTATTTATTTTTTATGAATAATTGTAGTCTTTCTTTGTACCGACTAGGTACTGCTAGTCAGTCGACGACACAAGCTGATGACACAGTGTACACAGGTACAGACGCGGTAGCTAACAAAATACGAAAATAATATGCTTGTTTAACGGAATTATAAGGCCAGCGCAGACAGAGAGGAGCGCAGCGGAGAGGATTTTATTAAAGCACTAGGAAATCAACTTTAAAATTATATAAATAAAGTGCATATTATTATATGCTTGAACCTAACATAAAATTCACGCGCGGTTCCGGGCATATAATGTTTAAGCATGTATGAACTTTATTTAAATAATTTTAAAGTTGATTTTGTAGTGGCTTAATAGAATGCTCTCCGCTGCGCCCCTCCCTGTGGCGCGGCGCTCCGAGTGGTCGCGCAGGCCCGTGCGGCGCGCCGCGGGTCAGCCGGCGCCTGCCGACACAGAGGCCATGGCTTTGATTTTTTTACATTTACAGATAACGCCCGCCCTTGGGAATCTAATCCATATGTCGCGGGGTACTTTACGAACATATAATAGACTAACAAAAATTACATCCAGACTCAGAACAACTATTTATGGGGCACATAAATAATTGTCCAGCGCGGGACTCGAACCCGCCGAACCGAAGAGGCGAGGCGACCGCCTTAGCCGCTGCGCCACTCGTTTGTGTGCAGGACATCTTATAAACGTAATCTTAACTTATTCCAAATACGTAATAATAATCAACACAACAACAAACTATCGTACTCCCTCTCTCCCATCCAGTAATACTTACTCTAACTACATTTATACATTACATTACATTTAGTTCTTAAATATATTATTTGTAGAGAAAACATATAAATCAATAGATGAAAGTCAATATTACAATATATCATAAAAATAGGCACAAATACATAAAAAGGGGATACAAATATTAGAAAATACAGACCCAAGGAATTTTAACAAATATAGTGTTTTTCTTAGCTGTCATAAAACATGCCGGTTCCTTTTGTACTGCTCGTATCGACAACGTAATATTTTGAATAAGCTTCGCGGCGTCGGATTGCAGTGTAGGAATCGTTTTTTAAATATAGTGGATGAGATATTTTCATGGAAAAAGGTGTTCGTTTAAATTAATACGATATCTATACAATAGAAATAGTGCAGAAAAATATTGTATTTGTTTGGCACGTATCAAAAGTGTCAATTATAAAGGATAACTGTTTTAAAATAGTACAGTTTCTTAATGGAATTAAGTTTGAAATTAAAATTTTCATCCGCAATTTGTAAATTTGATTTTTCCGTACTCGCGGTGAAGGCGGTCGATGGTAATACATTTACAGAAAGCTAAGAAACATGAGTTTCAATTAAATATACGGATATGTTCTTATTAGTGCGGATTTTTTTATTAATTGTATGGAGCATAACACTGACTTTAACGGGATTCTAGATTTAGTCAGTATATCCGAGATTTAAATTTAAATTTTATAACGACATCCAAATGTTGAAACTAACGTATAATCTAAATACGTTAATTCTTCCTGTAAATACAAAGTGCAAAATATTTTATTTAACTAAGATTTTAGATGATTAATGTATTATCATAATCATTGTGAGGTAGAACTAATCTTTATATGTATATAGATAAAAATCCGCACTGATAAAAAGTAGCCTGTACTACACTATCATATTATATTATTATACAAATATACATATACTCTGCAGACGCTCCACGTGCGTGGTACCCTCACGGCTACGCTAACTACGCTGCGGCTCGCGCTCACCCGGCCAGCTCCTGGTCCGAGTCCACGTTGTCGTCACCTTCTTCGTCGTCGTTTTGTCCGCCTGGAATCACATATTCAGATTATTCATTATACTCTAACTAGTGGCCTAAAGATAATTAATTAAGAGTCGGTTAAATAACTGTGTCCATGACGTGGCAGACCGGCAATAGGCTACACTCCTGAGTTAGTTGGTTTGACATGAAGACAGTGAAATAGGGTAGTTTATCGCATTGCACATATTTACAACGTAGTATAGCATTAAACAGACATATTAAGCAGATATATTTATGTCTGCTTAATATGTCTGTTTAATTCACGTAGAAAATACATAGAACTACTGGAAGATGTGGACATATTTGCTATGTCTCTGGATAGTTTCAAGAAGACATAATTTACAAGGTTTCTTCTAGATTTTTAAATACCTAAATTACGGTTTTGTTTTCATAATACCAGATATATTGTAGAAGAAGTGTATATTGTATTGGTTAAATAACGATGCAACAGACATTTCCTCTATAACAACGGTTAGCCTTTTACTTCCGTTTTTTTTTTGTATTTTTTTTTTTGTATTTGTGTTGAAATTGCTTTTCATTTCTTCTGTTTATATTGTTTTAACTAGGTATTCGCCTTTTGTGTCTTAGTTCTTATATTCGTAACTAATTAATGGAACTTTTTGGTCTAATTGTAATTTGGTCTTATATTGTACTAGCGGCCCGGTACGTGCTTCGCTACGTATAAGGCATAGTAATAAAAAAAATGATTACCTATTAAGTTCATTTATTCAAACAAAAAAATATTTTAAATTGCTAAAAGATGTCGATTTTACACTTTTTCAAGACTTTTAAAATTTTCTCTACGTACAAAACTTCCCTGAACTTCCACAAATAATTCAAGACCAAAATTAGCCAAATCGGTAAAGGCGTTGTTGAGTTATAACATTACAACGAAAAGTGGCATTGATTTTTATATAATAGATTGTTTGTTAACGACTGTATGTTTCCTGAATAAATAAATCAAAATAAAAAATTAATTGTCTGCCTACAAGAAACACATCACATTCTGTCTCCTGCGCCTACCAACGTCTACTTTATAAGGGAACGCCGTCCAATATTGCACAATTTTGATTTTTTTATGAATCATAAAACTGGACAAAATCCACTCGAAAATCGATAACTTCTGGGTATGCTAGGGAACCTAGTTTTTCTTAGTTGCCAAACCATAATAGACAGACTGTTGATTTTTATTGCCGCTATAACAACAAATACTAATAACAGAATAAAATATTTAATTTTATTTGATACAATAAACGTGATTTTTTGCCGTTTTTATAGAAAGAATGGTACGGTATAATGGTACTTTAAGTACGCGAGTCCGACCCGCACTTGGGCGGTTTATTTTATGAGAATTTAACCCACACATACTAGCAGTATACAATTCAATGCGAGTATATTGTGAGTTAATGCATTTTCCATAACTTTTTCATCAAAGTGGGCTACATAATATATGCAAAAGCGAAAACAACAACTGAAGCTAATTACTCCTACCTACTGATCAAACGGGTGCATTAACACATTTGCGAATTAACGAGTTACACGAGGTTAACCGAAGGCCGCCATACTATACTTAACCATGATAAATTAACAAATACCCCCAACCTCAAGTCAACCAATCAGCGCAAACAGCTTGCGTTCACGAGTGTAGACACTCAGACGTCGTGCCTCCCTAGTCTAGAAGTCATAGGGAGAAGGACCAACCCCACATGGCAATCGCAAGCAGCGGCCCCACTGCACTGCAGTGTCACTGCAGTAGCTGGCAATACATACGTGTCCGGCGCGCGTAGTGCTTGCGCGCGGGCGGCGGCCGGTCGTCGGGCGCGTCCGTCAGTAGCGAGCCGCGGTACGAGAGCAGCGGCCCCACTGCACTGCAGTGTCACTGCAGTAGCTGGCAATACATACGTGTCCGGCGCGCGTAGTGCTTGCGCGCGGGCGGCGGCCGGTCGTCGGGCGCGTCCGTCAGTAGCGAGCCGCGGTACGAGAGCAGCGGCCCCACTGCACTGCAGTGTCACTGCAGTAGCTGGCAATACATACGTGTCCGGCGCGCGTAGTGCTTGCGCGCGGGCGGCGGCCGGTCGTCGGGCGCGTCCGTCAGTAGCGAGCCGCGGTACGAGAGCAGCGGCCCCACTGCACTGCAGTGTCACTGCAGTAGCTGGCAATACATACGTGTCCGGCGCGCGTAGTGCTTGCGCGCGGGCGGCGGCCGGTCGTCGGGCGCGTCCGTCAGTAGCGAGCCGCGGTACGAGAGCAGCGGCCCCACTGCACTGCAGTGTCACTGCAGTAGCTGGCAATACATACGTGTCCGGCGCGCGTAGTGCTTGCGCGCGGGCGGCGGCCGGTCGTCGGGCGCGTCCGTCAGTAGCGAGCCGCGGTACGAGAGCAGCGGCCCCACTGCACTGCAGTGTCACTGCAGTAGCTGGCAATACATACGTGTCCGGCGCGCGTAGTGCTTGCGCGCGGGCGGCGGCCGGTCGTCGGGCGCGTCCGTCAGTAGCGAGCCGCGGTACGAGAGCAGCGGCCCCACTGCACTGCAGTGTCACTGCAGTAGCTGGCAATACATACGTGTCCGGCGCGCGTAGTGCTTGCGCGCGGGCGGCGGCCGGTCGTCGGGCGCGTCCGTCAGTAGCGAGCCGCGGTACGAGAGCAGCGGCCCCACTGCACTGCAGTGTCACTGCAGTAGCTGGCAATACATACGTGTCCGGCGCGCGTAGTGCTTGCGCGCGGGCGGCGGCCGGTCGTCGGGCGCGTCCGTCAGTAGCGAGCCGCGGTACGAGAGCAGCGGCCCCACTGCACTGCAGTGTCACTGCAGTAGCTGGCAATACATACGTGTCCGGCGCGCGTAGTGCTTGCGCGCGGGCGGCGGCCGGTCGTCGGGCGCGTCCGTCAGTAGCGAGCCGCGGTACGAGAGCAGCGGCCCCACTGCACTGCAGTGTCACTGCAGTAGCTGGCAATACATACGTGTCCGGCGCGCGTAGTGCTTGCGCGCGGGCGGCGGCCGGTCGTCGGGCGCGTCCGTCAGTAGCGAGCCGCGGTACGAGAGCAGCGGCCCCACTGCACTGCAGTGTCACTGCAGTAGCTGGCAATACATACGTGTCCGGCGCGCGTAGTGCTTGCGCGCGGGCGGCGGCCGGTCGTCGGGCGCGTCCGTCAGTAGCGAGCCGCGGTACGAGAGCAGCGGCCCCACTGCACTGCAGTGTCACTGCAGTAGCTGGCAATACATACGTGTCCGGCGCGCGTAGTGCTTGCGCGCGGGCGGCGGCCGGTCGTCGGGCGCGTCCGTCAGTAGCGAGCCGCGGTACGAGAGCAGCGGCCCCACTGCACTGCAGTGTCACTGCAGTAGCTGGCAATACATACGTGTCCGGCGCGCGTAGTGCTTGCGCGCGGGCGGCGGCCGGTCGTCGGGCGCGTCCGTCAGTAGCGAGCCGCGGTACGAGAGCAGCGGCGCCCACTCCTCGCCCCACTGCACGCCGTGCGGGATACGCGCGTCCAGGAACTGCAGGGAGTACATCATATAAGTTAATATTAACGATACTACTATTAAAGTGTTGATTACGCCACGGAGATGTTAAAAGATGAAAACGTGATGGAAAAAACAAATTGAAAGATCCCAATGTTATAAAATGTTGTGTACATCTCATTAAAAAATTAAAAATCTCAACAGTATCAGAGATATGCCATGATTATAGCTACCTTTTGATTTTTAAATGACGTTAGGCCTAAGGAATACATATACAAGTCGGTAAAATTCTAGTTGGGCGATTGGGTCATTGTGCGTGACCTTGCTTGTTGGGCTACTCGAACCATTTCAGTTCCATCCAGATGTCCAGGGGATCATGTAAGCCTAGCTTGTAGGCCTCCTGCAGTGTCTGCGAATCATTCAGGAACTTTGCCTATTGGCAGGCAACACTCTTGATTTTGCTGTGTGGTGACGGCAGAGCTCCAATCTCATCCCGTGGGAGCGTAGAAATCATCCGAGGGAAACCTTACCAGAAAACGGGCAGTAGCGTTCTTCTGTGAACTATGACCATCAAACTGCGATCGCCAACCCGTCTGCCAAGCGTGGCGATTATGATATATCCCATTCTTTGGAGAGGCTTTTTCCAGCAGTGGACGTACTTTGCCTATCTTACAAGGCAAACTGAAGGCAAAACTCTTGCAGTATAATAGTATGTGTGCTGGTTTTTCTTCATTTTCGATGCAACCTCTGCACAGGGGTCTGAAGAGGTGTTTGTTTAATGTGCATTGTCCGGTAAGTATGTTTATCACGTAACATATGCGTAGATCCTTCCTGTTTAGGTGTAATAGATTACGCGATAGGCGTTTGTTCAGAGATGATAGAAATGCTTTTGTCTGTCCACATGATTCAAGATCCATCCACTCTTTTTCACGTTGTTGGGTAGTTTTCTGACATGTTTTCAGTTGGTTAAAAGATAACATGTTTTCAGTTGGTTAAAAGATGTGGATATAATGGGTTCAGGTCGAATTGTTATTTCTTGCTGACTAGCCGGCAGTGTCATTTCCTAGAAATCCACTGTACCCCCAAATCCACTGTAATGTGACCTTGTTGGTCGTTAAGATCTTTTCGTGTGCACAGTGACACTGCGGAATGAGTCCACTGTTAAATTGGTTGTTGCTTAAGACCTGAAGCAAAGAAGCACTGCCTGAGATTATACGTATGGATTTACCATGCACCTGTCGTGACTTTACTCCTGTTGCTTCTAGTGTTATTCCCAAGCATTTCGCTTGGAAAATAAAGTTCAGACTACTGAATGAATTGATATGTTGATGATGAGGTCATTCTAGAAATCGCCGGCTCCTGTGCCTATATTTGTTTTCGATCCATCCGTATCCAGAGTTCTTCTTGAAGTTGGCTGGCGTAGTATTTATCAAAGACAAAAGTTTTTGGGATTAGGTCATATATAGCGTTTATCTTTGGGAGCGTCTTCTTATGTCATCCATGAGGCGCGTTATTTTCCCTGAAGTCTTGCTTCCACAGCCGCATTTTGCCGAGCCTCCTGTTGGACCACTTGGTGCAGTGGTCTGAGATTTGTCTGATCTGCCTGTAGTTGCTATGCATGCTAGTCTTTGGAAGCTTGGGAGTTTTATTCTTGCTGTGGTTAGCCTTGTGGTGGCTACAAGGCACCATACATTATCATGGGGATTATTACCATTTTGCAGAGCCATAGGGTCATGGATGGTTATAGGCCCTAGGATTGCCAGAAGGTCGTTCATTCCAGTTAAGGTTGCTATCAAACATTATCCCTAGATATTTGACCTCAGTTGAGAGGCTCAGTTCGGTGCCAAACAATTTGGGTAGGTCCGTGATGTTTGGTTGCCTTTTGTTTGTTAAATGGACCAATTCTGATTTCTTTGGATTGACCGTTTATTGGTGTTGGTCGCACCATTGTTGCACGATTTTGATGGCGGATTGTATACCTATATTATGTTTTCTGAGTTGCTTTTTATCAGAATCGTGATATTGTCGGCATAGCCAACAGTGTAGTAGCATCTTTAGTTTAGTCGTCGTATTAGATCATCCACTACTATGTTCCTTGGCAGGGGACACCCTTTTGCTACTATGCCTCTTGTTTACTGTAAACTTTATAGCTCACAGCCTTAGAAGGTTGTCAATATAGCCACTAGTGGTTTCATGCACTCCAAGTTTGAAAAGCGAGTGCTTTATGCTACAGAATTTAGTTAGGTCAAAGGCTCCTTCGATGTCGATGAAAGCTCCTAGTGTCATCAATTTGTCAGTTAGGGTTACCTCTATAGTTCCTTCTACTAATTGCAGGGAATCGTTGATTTGCCTGTTTTATAGGCATATTGTTATCGGTATAGGAGCGTGCGTTGTAGTGCACCATATCTGAGTCTTTATAGGAAATTAAGCAGGAACAATGTTAGACTGATTGGTCTGTATGATTTCGCCAGGGTTCACCTTCATTTCCCTCCCCTGACGAGGAATGTAGTGACGTGCAATACAAACTCTGTATATTGCTACTAGGTGGGGAGTTAAAGTTTTGTGGCCCCATTGAAGTATTGCTGGGAATATTTCATCCAAGCCTGCAGACTTAAATGGTAGAAAACTTTTTATCGCCCTTGTAATTCTATCAGCAGTTTTCCAGTCTCAAATACTAGTACCTCTTTAAAATATATATATTTTAATCAAATCCAGGTAAGTTTTTATGGCTGGTTGTACACCTTTTTTTAACTTAGAATTTCTACAATGAATTGGTAAAAAAATAACCTGACAATGCTATTGCGAACAGTTTTCTATTGATTATAATCTATACAGATAATCATGTCAGCCAAATGACGTCCAGTACTGGACAAAGCAAAAGATTTCCGCAGTGGAGTTATATCCATAATTTGGAGATTAATGCCATAGCCACATTTGGCAGCCGTGTTGACAATCGCAGTATGATGGTCATACATAGTACACATAGACGATGCTGCCCGTTCTTAAGATATTGTTTATGGTCGCCTCCTACGCCCCTCACGGGATGAAATGGTGTGATGATATCTGTTGTCATCAGCCACACAGCCATTGATCAATCTATACGGATATCATAATTATCAGATTCACGATCCTCATAATAATTCTACATCTTCTATAAAAATAAGTTTCTGTGTGTTAGGAACACACAGAAACTAATTTTTATATAACAGGTGCACATACCTTGAGCACTTGCCGCTTGTCTTGTCGCAGCAGCTTGTTGGAGAACTCAGAGAGAGGCTCGAGGAACAACAAGTGTGGTGGTGGCGAATGGCCCGTTTGGTCGATGGCAGCGAACGAGATGCCGGCGCGATGTAATGCCGTTAAAGCTTCGCGGTTTTTCACAGCATCGAGCCCGAACATTACAGAGAAACGTTTTGCTAATTCCTGAAAGGATAAACAAATGCGGCATAAGTAAAAGAATTTTAACTATAGGATCGACCCATTTTTTACAGAAAATGTATGTTTGAAGTCGACTGCGGAAGTTTTGACGGAGTGTTCAGGGCACGAAATATTTAACGTGCTTGTGCCAGCTCCATGGCGAGCGCGCAGTTCAGTACATGCTGAGGGGAAGGGGAGGTACCTTGAGCTCGAGCAGCTCGGGCAGCTGCTTGTGCGGCGTGCGGTGGCGCTGCAGCATGTCGGTGAAGAGCGCCTGCATGGCCAGCTCCATGGTGAGCGCGCAGTTCAGTACATGCTGAGGGGAAGGGGAGGTACCTTGAGCTCGAGCAGCTCGGGCAGCTGCTTGTGCGGCGTGCGGTGGCGCTGCAGCATGTCGGTGAAGAGCGCCTGCATGGCCAGCTCCATGGTGAGCGCGCAGTTCAGTACATGCTGAGGGGAAGGGGAGGTACCTTGAGCTCGAGCAGCTCGGGCAGCTGCTTGTGCGGCGTGCGGTGGCGCTGCAGCATGTCGGTGAAGAGCGCCTGCATGGCCAGCTCCATGGTGAGCGCGCAGTTCAGTACATGCTGAGGGGAAGGGGAGGTACCTTGAGCTCGAGCAGCTCGGGCAGCTGCTTGTGCGGCGTGCGGTGGCGCTGCAGCATGTCGGTGAAGAGCGCCTGCATGGCCAGCTCCATGGTGAGCGCGCAGTTCAGTACATGCTGAGGGGAAGGGGAGGTACCTTGAGCTCGAGCAGCTCGGGCAGCTGCTTGTGCGGCGTGCGGTGGCGCTGCAGCATGTCGGTGAAGAGCGCCTGCATGGCCAGCTCCATGGTGAGCGCGCAGTTCAGTACATGCTGAGGGGAAGGGGAGGTACCTTGAGCTCGAGCAGCTCGGGCAGCTGCTTGTGCGGCGTGCGGTGGCGCTGCAGCATGTCGGTGAAGAGCGCCTGCATGGCCAGCTCCATGGTGAGCGCGCAGTTCAGTACATGCTGAGGGGAAGGGGAGGTACCTTGAGCTCGAGCAGCTCGGGCAGCTGCTTGTGCGGCGTGCGGTGGCGCTGCAGCATGTCGGTGAAGAGCGCCTGCATGGCCAGCTCCATGGTGAGCGCGCAGTTCAGTACATGCTGAGGGGAAGGGGAGGTACCTTGAGCTCGAGCAGCTCGGGCAGCTGCTTGTGCGGCGTGCGGTGGCGCTGCAGCATGTCGGTGAAGAGCGCCTGCATGGCCAGCTCCATGGTGAGCGCGCAGTTCAGTACATGCTGAGGGGAAGGGGAGGTACCTTGAGCTCGAGCAGCTCGGGCAGCTGCTTGTGCGGCGTGCGGTGGCGCTGCAGCATGTCGGTGAAGAGCGCCTGCATGGCCAGCTCCATGGTGAGCGCGCAGTTCAGTACATGCTGAGGGGAAGGGGAGGTACCTTGAGCTCGAGCAGCTCGGGCAGCTGCTTGTGCGGCGTGCGGTGGCGCTGCAGCATGTCGGTGAAGAGCGCCTGCATGGCCAGCTCCATGGTGAGCGCGCAGTTCAGTACATGCTGAGGGGAAGGGGAGGTACCTTGAGCTCGAGCAGCTCGGGCAGCTGCTTGTGCGGCGTGCGGTGGCGCTGCAGCATGTCGGTGAAGAGCGCCTGCATGGCCAGCTCCATGGTGAGCGCGCAGTTCAGTACATGCTGAGGGGAAGGGGAGGTACCTTGAGCTCGAGCAGCTCGGGCAGCTGCTTGTGCGGCGTGCGGTGGCGCTGCAGCATGTCGGTGAAGAGCGCCTGCATGGCCAGCTCCATGGTGAGCGCGCAGTTCAGTACATGCTGAGGGGAAGGGGAGGTACCTTGAGCTCGAGCAGCTCGGGCAGCTGCTTGTGCGGCGTGCGGTGGCGCTGCAGCATGTCGGTGAAGAGCTTATTGGAATTGGCACTGTATTACTGTTATTGATAAATTAACAGTAATTATGGCGCCTAATAATGCTTGCGCTGGATGCAATAATGTCATAAAATCGAAAGATTTTCTATCTTGTTCGCTGTGTGCTAAGAAGTTTGACTTATTATGCGCTAATGTTACTGAGAAACGCTTTAATTATAGCATGAGTAAGGAACTGAAATGTACATGGAAATGTCCCGAATGCATTAGTAAGCTGCCGAAAAAAGGGAACACTAATACGCCTGTACGCCAAGGTGCAAACCCCCAAACACCACCGAGTACAGATTCTTTATTAGACGCTCATGTACTGAATGAGTCGCCTTGTTGTTCGAACGTTACGTTTAGAGCCAATCAGCGACCGAGTCGTCAGGAACCAAACCTCACTCTCGACAACATAAGGGATGTAATTAAGCAAGAAATGAAGTCCATTGTTCAATTACAAGTCACCGAAGAGTTAAATGTTATCAAGCAACAATTATCATCTTACCACGAATCCATATCATTTTTTAATACGAAATTCGAAGAATTGAAAGCTTCCGTCTTGGAAAAGTCGTCTACTATACTAAAACTACAGTCCGACAATGAAAAATTGCAATCTACAGTACACGACCTCTCTTTGCGACTCTCTATAACTGAGCAACATTTGCGTGAAAGTAACCTTGAGATTAGCGGTCTCCCGGAGCATCGCTCAGAAGACCTGGTTAAAACAGTGTCGCAACTTGCGAAGACAATAGACTGTCCAATTGCTGAACAAGATATATGCAAAGTAACCCGGGTCGTCAAGTTATCTAAAGACAATGATAAACCGCGCACAATCATCGTGAAGCTCCGCAATCCTCGTCAGCGTGACACTATGTTGGCGGCTGTAATCAACTTCAACAAAAAGAATTCCAACAACAAACTGAACTCTCATCACCTAGGGCTCGGCGGCCCGCTTGTACCAGTTTATGTCGCGGAACACCTAACGCCTAGCAACAAGGCATTACATGCAGCTACTCGTAAGAAGGCGAAGGAGATGAATTACAAATTTACTTGGGTTCGAAATGGCCGTATCTATGTGCGTAAAGATGAATCGTCCCAAGCATTATTTATTCGGGGTTATGATAATTTGAAACTTATGGTGTAATCTTGTGCATACTATTAAATAATAAGGTCAGTGTAATGGTGTATTGTTCTCAAATTCAACGGCTTGGAAATATACTACCAAAACGTACGCGGGATTCGCACTAAGACTGTAAGTGTTTATGAAAATATACTCAAATCCAGTTATGACGTACTCATATTTACAGAAACGTGGCTCAATGCTAAAATTTGTAACAACGAATTCATCGACTCTAGATACATTGTATATCGCAGAGACCGTTCTTGTATTGAGGGTTCCAAGAAGGATGGTGGTGGCGTCCTAATAGCCGTGTCTCGCGATATCCCATCTGTTCGAATGGTCGGTTGGGAACACGGTTGCGAAAATATATGGATTTTAATCGATATTAGCGTTAATAACTCACCAAAAAAAATTGCCATCGGCGCTGTTTATCTTCCGCCTCCTGTTCGCTTAGAAGCCTTAAATAATTACCTTGATAGTGTAAATAGTGTGTTGAATACTGTAGATGATGTGCTAATACTGGGCGATTTTAATCTGCCTTCAATTAAGTGGTCCATAAACAATGATCTGTCATATATTGAGCCAACTGATTACAATAATTCTCTGGGCTACGCATTGGTGGACTTCATGGCTATTAATAATATTCAACAATTTAATAATGTTAAAAATGTAGACGAGAGAATCCTAGATTTAGCTTTAACTAATTTATCCCATATCAAAGTAGAAGAACCCTTAAATCTTTTATGTAAATTAGATAATAGACACCCCGGATTGCTGGTTGTTATCCCTAATACTGCTCATCAGCATTTTTTGAAGGCAATAGCTGGTACACAATTTAATTATTTTAAGGCTAATTACGATAATATAATATCTGAACTGATAAGTGTCGACTGGAATGCGAAATTTCAAAAGTGTAGCGATGTAAATGCAACGGTTTCAATATTTTATGATGTAATCATGACCCTAATAAAATCATTTGTGCCGACGCGAAGCGCTTATAAATCCAAATACCCCCACTGGTTTAGTTATTCGTTAATCAAAAGGCTAAAAGAAAAAGAAAAATTAAGGCTTAAATACCGCAAGTATAAAAATCCTATGGACTTAATTTCTTTTCAAATTGTGAGAGATTACTGCAATAAACTTTATGGTTCCTGTTACTCTCAATATAGACATAATACTGAGGTCAACATAGTTAAAAATCCAAGAGCGTTTTGGCGATTCATAAATGATAAAAACAACCGAAAATCCTCAATTCCATCTCAAGTGTATAGAGAAGATAATGTAGCCAATACTGGGCCTGCAATTGCCAATTTATTCGCTTGTCAGTTTGCTGCTGTGTACAATGTTGAAAATAACATACCTGTTGACTCAACCAAACTAGGTTCTCGTTCCTGTGACAGATGTCTCAGTCATATCACTATCTCCGAACGCGAAGTGCTATCTAAAATTAAAAAGCTTGACATATTTAAGGGTGCAGGCCCCGATCTTATACCTCCCGTGTTCATAAAACGCTGTTGTAAGGCACTGTCGTTACCGCTTACCTTGATTTTCAATCGATCTTTAAAAGAGGGAAGCTTTCCGGACGAATGGATAAAGGCAAGAATTTTACCTATACATAAAAAAGGTGACCCAAGTAATACCAAAAATTATCGTCCTATTACAATTTTATCTTGTTTCTCAAAACTTTTTGAATCACTTGTATGCCCTTTTGTTGTCAACCACGTAGATGGACTGCTATCTCCTAATCAACATGGGTTTCGTTCCGGTCACTCGACGGTCACCAATTTATGCTCTTTTGTATCGGACGTATCAGAGTTGCTCGACAAAGGTACTGAAGTTGACGCAGTCTATACTGACTTCGCCAGCGCTTTTGATAAGGTGAATCATAATATTCTAATAAATAAATTAAATTGCTTTGGCATAACAGGTTCTTTATTACACTGGTTTCAATCTTACTTAGCAAAAAGACTTCAATTAGTTTCTGTCAATGGTTACATCTCTAATTCATTTTATGCTGTATCTGGTGTACCCCAGGGATCCCACTTAGGACCTATCCTGTTTTCTGTATTTATTGATGACATAACATCTGTTATACATGACTGTAAATACTTGCTTTTTGCAGATGACTTAAAAGTATACAGACCTCTTGAATCGCAGCATGATAATCATCTTATCCAAGAGGATCTACGTAGGATAGAGGAGTGGTGTAACCTCAACCATATGCGGCTTAATGTTGACAAATGTTATCACCTTAAATTCAGTAAAAAAAGAAAATATTCAATAGACTTTAGTTATGAAATTGGATCGACTAAAATACAAACCGTCCTTAACACTAAAGATCTTGGAGTTACTATCGACAGAGAGCTTCGTTTCACTTCACATATAAACAGTGTTATAAATAAAGCATGTCAGATGTATGGATTTTTGAAGCGCAACACTAAAGGATTCAAACACCCAAAAACACGAATTACCTTATATAATGCTCTGGTACGGACTCATCTAGAATATGCTTGTGTAATTTGGAATCCTTTCTATGCTGTACATTCCCAACGCATAGAAAGCGTTCAACGCGCGTTTACTCGACACTTGGCCTATCTGTCTTCAGGTATCACACACAGGTGCAGTTACAACCAGCGGCTAAAGCATTTTAAAATAAAATCGTTATCGGATCGCCGAAAATTGCACGATTTGCTCTTTCTGCATAAAATTGTGAACAACAATATAAATTGCAGTAATCTACTCAACCGTCTCCTAATAGCAGTTCCTCGTTTACCACCACGTTACCCAATAAATAAAACCTTTTCTCACCCACCCGCAAAAACAAATCTCGCACTTAATTCACCTTTGGTGCGAGCGTGTAATGAATACAATGGTTTTAATAAAAAAATAGACCAATTAGATATTTTTTCCGATGCATTTTATGCATTCAAGCGTAAAATATTGGAAGCGTTAGCATAAGGATTTTTTTTTCTTAGTCCAATAAGAACTTTTTTAATTGTGTTTAATGCATTTTTATCTGTGTTAGTTATAGTATTTTTGTTTGTTTTTAATTTAAAATAACTTGTATTGTATGTCAACGTTGTCTATGTTTAGTGTGTGTTGTGCATGCCTTTAATAGGTGTACATATAAGAACTGAATTATATAGTGAGCTAAGATTTAAATGTTGTGTATGTATACTGTTGGTGTGTCTATAATAAATAAATAAATAAAAAAAAAGAGCGCCTGCATGGCCAGCTCCATGGTGAGCGCGCAGTTCAGTACATGCTGAGGGGAAGGGGAGGTACCTTGAGCTCGAGCAGCTCGGGCAGCTGCTTGTGCGGCGTGCGGTGGCGCTGCAGCATGTCGGTGAAGAGCGCCTGCATGGCCAGCTCCATGGTGAGCGCGCAGTTCAGTACATGCTGAGGGGAAGGGGAGGTACCTTGAGCTCGAGCAGCTCGGGCAGCTGCTTGTGCGGCGTGCGGTGGCGCTGCAGCATGTCGGTGAAGAGCGCCTGCATGGCCAGCTCCATGGTGAGCGCGCAGTTCAGTACATGCTGAGGGGAAGGGGAGGTACCTTGAGCTCGAGCAGCTCGGGCAGCTGCTTGTGCGGCGTGCGGTGGCGCTGCAGCATGTCGGTGAAGAGCGCCTGCATGGCCAGCTCCATGGTGAGCGCGCAGTTCAGTACATGCTGAGGGGAAGGGGAGGTACCTTGAGCTCGAGCAGCTCGGGCAGCTGCTTGTGCGGCGTGCGGTGGCGCTGCAGCATGTCGGTGAAGAGCGCCTGCATGGCCAGCTCCATGGCGAGCGCGCAGTTCAGTACATGCTGAGGGGAAGGGGAGGTACCTTGAGCTCGAGCAGCTCGGGCAGCTGCTTGTGCGGCGTGCGGTGGCGCTGCAGCATGTCGGTGAAGAGCGCCTGCATGGCCAGCTCCATGGCGAGCGCGCAGTTCAGTACATGCTGAGGGGAAGGGGAGGTACCTTGAGCTCGAGCAGCTCGGGCAGCTGCTTGTGCGGCGTGCGGTGGCGCTGCAGCATGTCGGTGAAGAGCGCCTGCATGGCCAGCTCCATGGTGAGCGCGCAGTTCAGTACATGCTGAGGGGAAGGGGAGGTACCTTGAGCTCGAGCAGCTCGGGCAGCTGCTTGTGCGGCGTGCGGTGGCGCTGCAGCATGTCGGTGAAGAGCGCCTGCATGGCCAGCTCCATGGTGAGCGCGCAGTTCAGCTTGTTGATCTCGCGCGCCTTGCTCAGCGTGGCCTTGATGATGTCGCCGTAGTCGTTGTAGCACTGCGACATGTACTACTCATTAACTTCTACAATGGTTTTGCCGCAAACACACTACTACAAACAACTTGAAATTATTATTGTTATTATTTAATATCATATACAGAAATATTTCATATAGACAAATATGCCTCTGGAGTAATGGAACCATTTTAAATCTTTGAGATGACAAATCATAATCGGTGAATGGATAACCGGAAAATGACAAGGCCTTAAAGAATTTATTTTGTATATTCTCTAACCGGTCGATATAAGTATTGTTAACTCAACACAACACTCGCAAATTCCAAAATACTACTAACAAAAGAATAATAAAGAATTTTATAAGTCAGACAATGTTTAAATGGCTTTGCCTAGCGAATTAGATCCCTGTGGTATTTCAGATGGGATTTGAAGTAACCCGACGTGTACCCTTCTACGTCTACAGTTTGGCTACGGTTGGAGATGTAGGAACTTAACCAACGCAACAGATCACAGTGTATACCAAATTTGTATAATTTTGAAATGAGCGTGGAATGCTTTATATTAGGTTGGGGAAAAAGTCTTTTCGCATTATAGTGTGTATGAACTAGTCATTAAATATCTTTGGCTACACTATTTGTACCTGGCTGATTTAGGTATCATTGAAAGTTTAAATTTTAAAGAACATAATTCCATTTTCAAGTTGGGAAAATATGTGATTTTCATTTGTTTTTCGTACCGTCAAGATGAGTGAATCTAATGGAGAAATTCTATACATTTTAAAATTTTACTACAAAAAAGGTAAAAATGCAACGCAAGCCGCGAAAAAAAATTGCGATGTTTATGGACTTAGTGCAGTATCTGTGAGAGTAGCAAAAATTTGGTTTAAGCGTTTTCAATGCAAATTTCTGCATAAGATGTCAAAGTTGCACGTCGCTCTGGTCGCCCTATTACGGGTAAAATGGATACCATTTTTGAAATAGTGGAGCAAGATCGGCATGTCAGTAGTTACGACGTAGCTGAAGAACTGGGAATTGACCACAAAACAGATTTGGCGCAGTTGAAAAAAACTGGGTACACAAAAAATCTCGATGTTTGGGTACCTCACGAGCTCACTGAAAGAAACCCAATGAGCCGTGTACTCATGTGATTTTTATTACGAAGTAATGAAACCATTTTTGAAGAAGCTGATAACTGGTGATCAAAAGTGGATCACGTACGACAAGAACGTGCGAAAAAGGTCGTGGTCAAAGGACGGTCAGGCTTCACAGAATGTTTAAACCCGGGTTAACTCGCAACAAGGTAATGCTGTGTGTGTGGTGGGATTGGAAGGGCATTATTCATTATCAGTTGTTACCACCAGGCATCGATTCTGAACTCTACTGCGAACAACTGATGAGATGAAAGCAAGAAGTTGAGAGAAAGCGGCCGGATAATCAACTGAAGGGATGTGGTTTTTCATCATGATAACGCTAGACCTCATTCATGGGAGGTGTTAATGCATCCGCCGTATAGTCCTGACCTTTGCACCTTCAGATTTCCTCATGTTTCGGTCTCTTCAGAGTTCTTTAGGTAGTGTAAGGTTAACATCACAAGAGGAAACCAAAACCACTTGTCGCGGTATTTTGATCAGAAGTCCTAAAATTTCTATAGCAATGGAATCATGTCCCTACCTATAAGATGGCAAAAAGTTATCGAACAAAATGGTACCTACATACTTTAGTTAAATGTAAATAAATAATATTAAAAAATGTTTTTAATTTTCTTAAAAATGCGACGAAACTTTATGCCCAACCTATTATTATCAAAGGCTTTTGAAAAATCCGTCTACACGGCATCCACTTGAAAGCCAGAATATATAACGTTGATTCTATCTTATGATTGTTCTAAATAAATAGTTCATTTCATAAATTAACAAAATAGTTAGTTTTACCAAACTATAACACGGGAGGAGGCTGCATAACGGATATTGAAATACGAGGGATACTTATAAAGAAAACCCTGGATATGGATCAAGCAAATTACATGCGCCAGTACGAAACTGAGACACGTGTTGGGTATCGTACTGGCGGATGTCATTTGCTTTTTACATTGTCCTTCTTGCAAGTGTATATTTTGGCGGTCGGCAGATTTCCGCAAAGTAACGCCTGATTCCATAACTGGATACCGACCCAAATAAGCTATCATTTTCAATGAGATAAGGAATAGCATCGAGTCGGGCGGGTACCTTGATGTAGTGCTTGAAGACGTCGGCGGCGCGGCGGATGGGCGCCACGTTGTACACGATGAGCTTGCAGTAGGCGGCCAGGAAGTTGCGGCGCTTGTGCAGCTCCTCGATACGTCTCTCGTCTTGACCGTCTGCAATGCCGGACAGTACACGCGTGAGGACGGGTACTAGCTATGCGTGGGTCACAATATAACCATCTGATGTGACGCTTTAATTTCAACATAGTTATTACGTTTGCCATATTCATTTATAGGCACACTTTATTTTTTATTTATTTATAAGTTAAAAGTAATTATAATACTTTATGTAATTATCTGTAATTATTGTACCACTCCACTGCGACTCCAATTAAACTCAGCTAGACTCCAAATAACGACTACCAAAAAGTGCAGTAATAGTAGGCATCAAGGAAAACGCTGACTAACCCGTAGAGCTGATCCCGCTTTAAATTCTTGGCTCTCATTCTGTAGAATGGTGAGCCAGCACCTAGTCGCCCGCGCGCCTAGTGGAGTCGGACGTGCGCATTGACTACACGCTCCGATTAGTAGTACTTTCAAATATGTCCGCCTTATTGATTTAATGTTTCGGAGCCTATATCGAAGTTCGAGTACCTGAGATATGCATTTTACCATAAAAAAATTAACAATAGCGCCGCAGAGGATGATAATTGATAGTAATCAAATTTTCATGATGTTATTGACCAAGAAAAAACAATGAAAAAAATTAGAAACATCCGCACCATAACACTGTAGATAATAACATTCAATTTTAATAAATAATTCGTAACGCGGCACTTAGTTCAAACCCTAAAGGGGAACAATTGGGGCTAACATATATTGGCACATCGCGGGTTTAACGGTTATACATATTACTTGGCATTTAGAACGCAATATACTACCGTATATGGAGCTCAAAAATCCTTGTTTGTGTATTAAATTGGATGTATTTAATATTGTCTAGACCATCTGAATATTTAAAGTCAATCGCAAGGAGTTGATCCAAGGCTAACATACAATTATACAGTGTGGGATTTTATTACTGCCAATTTTGGCATGTAGTAATGACAGCATTTCGAGGGCCGATGCATAGTATGTTTGCCCACTGACACCCGTAAGCTCATTATATTCTTAATCTTGGTAATTTATGTGAAATTAAAACATCACAAATTTTGACCTCAAGTTGACACCAAATAGATAAATCACAAATCCCAAATTTAAACCACAAATCCCATATTTAAATCACAAATCATAATTTTAAATCACAATATAAAAATCAAACATCAGATCAAAGATGGTACAGCTTGAGATTATCTTAACTAGAACCATGCATCGCTACTATCTACAGGGAACAGGGGGTATAGAAAATAAAGAAGCTGAGGAGAAGGACAGCACAACGCCAGCCACCAATTCTATGGGTTGTCTTCGTCACTAATAATGACGAAGACATGAGATTCTGACCAGGATACAATGTGTGTGACGGAGAAAATGAAAAAAATCGGTGACGGTTTTAGTACTGTATAGTATCAAAACTCGTAAACGTTTATTTGGACCCAAATGTACTTTAGACCTTGGAATCTATAGACCACAATAATACTGACGTGAAATTGGGTAAAATTAAACAATAGCGCATAAATTGTGGAAAACTGTAACGTTTGAGAAATAGATATGAATTAATATATATTTCTCGAACATATCCATTTTGACGTTTGGTATCACTCATAAACACTGTAACGAAAGACTGTCATGCATTGCTTACAACCTCGAAGACACCAATAGCTTAGTACCTTTTGTTTATAGCATTTACTCCAATTCTAAACCTATATTTTTATTGCTTGAAATAACAGTTATTTATTCATAATATTAACCAATTTTACCATGGTGTTATTTTGAATATTGTGGTCTATTAGGCCGTAATTTAAATTTGGTTACAACCGATTCAAATTATTTTTGATACTTTATGCCTTATTTACAATCCTGTCCGTTTTATTAGCCGATAGTCCGAGCCCGTTTAGTAGGTAAAAGCCGTTTATCTCATTTGTTAGTTCTTATTCGGTACTTCAATACTCTATAAAACTAGTATGGTATGCAAAATAAAAATAAACTGCACAAAACATGCTCCAAATCACAAAACTTATCAAGGGTGTTAATAATTTTTTTTTCAATCCGATACCGCGAGCGAATATTAGGGATATACGATCGAATCCGAAAGGGTTAATCTGCATAAGAGTTCGTATTCCCGCTTTAAATCGACGCCTATCGGCGCCCAATCGGCTCTATCGATATTATACACAGTCGAAATATGATCGAACAAGGGACGTCCCGTGCGGGCGTCCAGCGTTCGAGTCCTATTCGCGGTCGGTTTCGGATTGCGGCTATGAAGCGGGCGCGACAAATTTTCCCTTAGTAATGTTAAGTGATAGCACACAGCGAGTGCTCGGGGCGCGGGGAGACAAAAATATGCATTATTGTAGCGCGGCATTACTGTAGCGCGGCATTACTGTAGCGCGGCATTACGGTAGCGCGGCATTACGGTAGCGCGGCATTACTGTAGCGCGGCATTACTGTAGCGCGGCATTACTAAGGTAAAATGCGCCTCGGCGCCCAGCCGGGGAACTGCTTACCGGCGTCGGGGAAGGCCGCGGCCCGCAGCGCGACATGCAACAAACACAGCCGTGAGCACTCCCGCTGCCGACTCCCGTTACGATAATAATGCATATTTTTTCTCTCGGTCACTATTCGTGCGCGGTTGTGTAGGCACGGTGCCGGCTCGCTGGCCGCATTGCACACGTGTCGTCCCGCGAGTGCTGTTACTTGCCGGCGTTGGTTCCCTATCCTACGACATTTGCCGGAACAACTAACAGAACTCGCTGTTTGTGTACCCACGTTCTCCCAGACCGCCCCTGGATGTGCCCCACACCGTAATATCTACGATACCAAATTATACACGAACCCAATTTTGACAATTACGATTTTAGTGCACAATAATTATGTAACCCCAGTCCGAAATATATTACAGAAACTTAGCAGTGGGGTGGGCCGAAATTAGATTTTTTCAATACCGTTTATTTATCACTCGTTTTCGAACGTCGCATGACGTCATGGAACGTTCGACATAAAATAAGTCATAGGTTTCAAATTCCTAAAACTGATGATTCCTTCGCGCACTTGTATAATGTTTATACAAAACGGCAACTTAGGTCTTAAATATCGTCATTTCTGTCTCGAAAATTTAAACTTGACATTAACACAACATCCGGGGGGAGAGGAAATTAACTGTTCATTTAAATCTCATAAACATAATTTATATCATTACTTTTCGAAGAGAACCAAGACCACTTTTAACATTTAACTAAACATAAGACTTTTTTAAGCATCTTCATCAAAATTTACACAAAATGAAAATGTACGGTTGATTCATTTAACCTCCGCACAATTTAAACTTCGCATGCTTTCAAAGAAGTTTGGATAATTGGCATTTAATATATTAAAGTAAAAAAGATTGTGAACAATTCAGAATGGATGACAGTTTGTCACGCCTTTTTTTATTTATCCTTTTTTGGAGATCGCCCATAGAAATTCTTTACAAGACTGAAATTTGGGTAATTTTAACAAAATGGTACCAAAGCAATACCTTTTCCAGAACACATAAAATTAATTTCTTACCTGGATATATATAAGGAAGTACCCTTTTTTAAGGCTCATTGAGAAAAGTAAAAATAATATTAGTCGAGGTTATCCGCATGGATATGGATGGATGGATCCGCACGTTTTAATTTAATATATTATTTTTCACCATACAATAACGGCCCACCCTACTATAATATATTGCAATATTTCTAAATGTTGGAAACACTATATTTGTTGAATATTATCCTTTTAACCTTATATGAAACAAACAATATAACAGATTATTACCAGAGTTTATCTCGACATAAGAGTTTATTTACCACATTTGTTAAATCAGTGACTTTGAAAATGACTGTGATACAAAAATAGTTGTACAATTGGAAATTCACAGTGAACCCCTTACTCGACTAGGCTTCCATACATAAGGTTTCAAGTTTTGCTATGGCAGTGTATAAACACTATATTGAGTCTTGACAAATGAAATCGAGGAAAAATCGTGATCAAATTGACAATTGTCTACAATTTCATAAATAAAACTTAATAGAAATACACATGTCTACAATAGTTAATAGGGCTGCTTAAGGCTGCATTATCCTCCCAAACGTACGCCATGGTGAAGTATATTTCAGTAGGCCTCTACACATAAACGGGGGTTGGAAAAAAGCATTTGATTGCAAAATTTTTGGATTGACATGATTGTAAAGTTCATCATCAATGTTTGAGACTTTTTTTTTAGAGAATACGTCTATAACAAAACTATATAGAAATAATAATAATGAATAACTTTATTGATACAAAACCTTGTTACCATGGAGCCTTACGGACTGCTTCGAAATATAGCTCAGTTATAAATTTAAACACTTATAATACATTCATGATTTGTGTTAATAAAAAATAATGAAATCGCTAATAAAGGATGTAAACTTTTGGTCATACGGTGCGTAGACCCGTAAATTTGAAATTAGTATGGAAATTTTTTTTTTGTTAATTTAAGAGTCACTGATTTATCAAACGGTCGACATATATTTTGACTGTGTAAATAAAAACTAGCATATAGTTTGCATATATTCCATCGATTTGGAGACAAAGTTGAGTTTTATTGTAATTCTTTGCTTTTATTATAGTATCATTAAAATGTAAACGATTAGGCTTTCTTTAATTCTGCTGAAATGTGCACATTTTTAACAATGCAAGTCTTTATATACGCATTCAAAACGGCGTTTTGTGGCCAGTTTGCACGAGGTGTTAGTGTCATATTCACGTTTCAAAATAAAACAATACATAGTCACTAGTTAATGTCAATAATGACTTCAGGAGTGTAGACCAGGGTAGAAGCGTTTAAAAATAATAAATAGTGAAAAAAAATAATAGTAGGATGAAACCCATTAGAAAAGGAGGGGAATATTATAAAAATGAAAGGAAAAATAATTTACGGGCGATCTGAGGTCGGGAAGGGGATGGGGGTGAGTTTTTAAGGGTAAAAAACGGTATTTCTCGATTTCCGGCAAAACTAAAAGTCCTATCGAAAAAAACCAAATGGCAAAGTTGTAGGTAATAAAAAGATCTAAAACTTTTGTATTTACACTTTTTTCACATAACCTAAAATTTATGTGAAAACTTCAAAAAAACAAGTTTTTGGTTTTTTATTTTTATCTTTTATATATATTTTTCCTTTTTAACAAAATTTGGTGAAAACTTACCTTTTTATGTCCCAAATACGCTGTAATTTATTTAATTAAAAATATTAATTTTTCCACCTTATTTTGAATTAATATCGAAAAAACACCCTAATATTCAATCGAAAAGTCACCCGTCAAAATATCAGCTTTTTTCAAAAAGTTGGTATGTTTTCTGTTCGTTGAAATCTCTACTTTCCGATGGTGAAAAAAAATATATATGTTACTGTAGTCAATTTTCTCAGAAAATGCAAAAAATCGAAAATAACTAAAATTCGATTTTTTTTTAATTATTATGAAAAAAAACATCTAAAAATGTGATTGCTGCAATTTGTTTCAATTAAAAAGTTGATTTATTTAATGCTAATTACATTTATGTCATAGAAAATCTCATTATATATAAATGTAAATCGTACAATTAAATGTAGATACTTTATTCTGATTACGTTATTCATTACAATATTTTTAAACAACAAAATATTAAAGAAATAAATGTCAAAATGTATAAAAAATATATTAAAAATCTATTTAAAATGTATAAATATATAAAAAAATATGTATAGTAAATATATTTTTAACAACTAACTTTTGGCTGATTTTCATGTATATTTCATATATTTTGAATATATCTGAAATATATTTGAAATGTATAAAATATATATGAAAATCAGCCAAACGAATGTTATTAAAAATATATTTACGATATATATTTTATATATTTTTTATAGATTTTTAATATATTTTTATGTATTTTGAAATATATTTTTTTATGGGATTAACTAAATTTGTTTGTGCAAAATTAAGGAGATTATTATTAGTATGTATGTAGTAAGACCCAGACCCGTCTAGCCCCTTCCCCACTTCTCCATGAAATACCTTTTGATGGGCTACTATTTTTCGTAGGTCACTCAGGTATCTTAAAATATAAATAGACATCTACGCATATAATTTAAAGAAGATTCGACAACTTTCTCCAAATATTGTAGATGTCTTATTAAATATTAATTTTATCTTATTATTTTTTTTTTATTGCCTTAGTAAGCAGACGAGCCCACCTGATGGTAAGTGGTAACCGCTGCTCATGGACATTCGCAGTGCCAGGGGGCACAGCAAACCGCTGCCTACCGCGATATTAGTAGTCTTTTTAAACCTCGTTTGAAGAAGGACATGTCGTAGCGCTGGGAAACACCGCAGCAGGTAATTCATTCCAGAGCCGGCACGTACGTGGGATGTATGAACGCTGAAAGCGAACCGTGCTTGACGAGATCGCTTCCAGGTGATACGGATGAACCTTACTGCGAGTGCGCGTGGTCCGATGATAAAAAGGGGACGGTGGCACCAGCTCAAACAGTTTCTCAGAGCATTCCCCGTGATAGAGACGGTAGATCACGCAGAGAGAGCCAAAGTCTCTCCGCTGCTCTAGCGACTCCAATCTGTCCGTAAGATTGGAATCCCCAACGATTCTAATAGCACGGCTTTGGAGGGAGTCAAGTGGGTCGAGCTGGTATTTAGGGGCTCCTGCCCAGATATGTGAGCAATACTCCATGTGCGGGCGGACTTTGTTAATTATAGTAGTATATTTTTATTTGCAATTTTTTTTTATCAATGTTACATGTTATCTAATTTTTTTGAGTAATTAAAGTGTCAATTTTAATAAATAGCTCAAAATTTTTTATACTAATTAAAAAAAGAATTCGTTTTATTTTTCCATTTTCTGAGAAGATTTACTATAGGTACATATATATCGGCGCAACAACATTACTTAACCAAAAACAAATGCGTCATAGGAGTAGTTTTAAGTCTTTGTTTAAATTACTCTTAAATAGTTAGTTAAACTTAATGAATTTAGTGTTAAAAATCAAGTTACGATTTATAAACCATCTTAACATTTGTACAATTGATGATTTCAATAGTTTAATTTACATTCGTTCATCGAACAAAGAAAATACGTAACATGTTTGTCGCCGCACATTTCGTATAAATACGGCCGATGTGTCAAGTACAAATCACTTTCGCTCGAGCCGTCGGACCGTACGGATCACCTTGTATCGAAGATTGCTATGGAATAAAACTTCACGAAACATATTTTGGGTTTTACTATCGCCATGAGTAAACAACCTTCAGTGGATAACCAACGAGCAGATAATAGTGACGTAAGTCTTGCTGACGTCATCATGACTAAAGACAACGATACCCCCGTTTCTCCGTTATCAGAAGTGGGATTCAACCCAGAAGATGACCAGCGTGAAAACACCCTTGATGACGAAGATAGTGAATGGCGCTTACTTGGGAAGCAGCTAAATCGTAATTTTATGGAGCTGATAGAGGCAATGAGGTTGCCTTCTGCTAGCCAAAACATTCAGAGTTAAACCCGGATAAGGATAACGTGTAAGGCTCGTGCATGAATTGCGGCCGCAGACATGTGTATTGTGGATCCGGACTTACAAAGGACTGCTTTCATGATGTCTTTGAGTCAGGCGGGTTTCGGCGTGGCTTTCACACGTTTTTGACTTTTTGACTTTGTCGGCGTGTACTTACGTACAGCATTTCGACCCTTCAGGATCTTTCGTATTAAGAACCATTACTTTCTATTCTATCCCTAGTGCCCTGAATGCAGTCTGCACATACTTCAGTACGTTTGTTAGGAGTAGCTCATTGTAGTCTCCTGGTGCTGGATATGCCAGCCGCAAGTTGGCTATTCTGTGTCATACCATAGTGGTGGTACTGCTACTATTAGTCGTAGTTGGTTCCACCTGTACTTCCATTGGGTTTTGAACCAGCTCTTCTCTACTCCTTTTATGAGCTGTTTGGAGTGTTCCTTGATTTTAGTTCACATTTGGTTGTGATTAACTGTGGTTTTATCTTTGGGGACTGCTCAAGGGCTATCACAAATTAGTTGGTTGACTGATTTGTTTTTCGCATTTAGCCTCCTGATTGGGCCATTGTGCGTGGGCTTGTTTGGCTCCTCTAACCATTTTGGTTCTGTCCACTGTCTGTCCACTGTTCACTGCGAGCCACGAAAAACTGTCCTAGCCATAGCAGCAAGGAAGGCAGTACCAGCAACGTGACTGGTTCATTGCTGGATAGGCACGTTAACGTCTGTCGTTGACACACCAGAGGGGATGCTGTACATTTTTTTAACTTTTAGCAAGTGAGTTAGTCAGCATAGGCCGAGTGCAGATACTACAATATTGCCGGAAGAATGATTATTTTCAGGAACATCACACAAGGCGTGTGAAGAATGTAGTAAGATTAAACAAGCGAGCATCCAAGCTGCTACATCAACTCATCATCTAATAAACAGAAACCAACCAACACCCAGCAGCAGGAATCTGTGCTGCGTCATGCTCTACAACCTGGTGCTCAGTTAACCGTATCGGCGGGAAACGAATAGTCTTCTCACCGGAATTCTGTTGCAGAACCAACCAAGCCAATTGCATCAACCTCACGAAACCTCATCAACCTTCACAGTAAAGGGCAAGTAACTTAATTAACTCTAAATAACTCTACGAGAACTACTATAAACCTACGTTCACAGCACCTTCCTAATAATATTTCCTTGTATTGTAGCTCTGTATTCCACTGTGTTATCAGCCACTCAAAGCACAATATAACACAACTCCTTGTCCCTTAATCTACGAGAACTCTACGAGAAATCTACGAGAACTCTACAAAAACTATACCTACCCTCACCTTTCTAACCTTATTTCCTTGTATTGCGCTACTGTATGCCACTATGTTAACAAGCTCCAGAGCACAATATAACACCACTCCTTTTTCCTAAATCTACTAGAAATCTACGAGAACTCTACGAGAACTCTACGAGAAATCTACGAGAACTCTACAAAAACTAAACCTACCCTCACCCTCCTAACCTTATTTCCTTTTATTAAACAACTGTATACCACTGTGTTAATAAGCTGCAGAGCACAATATAACACCACTCCTTTTTCATTAATCTACGAGAAATCTACGAGAACTTAATATTTTTTTACCTACAAAAATAACAAACCAAAAATAATGATAATAAGCCAACACATGTGTAATGTGACTTGGAATGAGCAACTTAGTTGCTTACAGGTACCAAACTCAAAAGCAAAACTTTATTGTTTCAGATTTAAAAGGACAATGAGAACTGAGGCTGGTGCAGAGCACGCACCGCCTTTCAGAATGACCGTATCGGCGCAACAACATTACTTAACCAAAAACAAATGCGTCATAGGAGTAGTTTTAAGTCTTTGTTTAAATTACTCTTAAATAGTTAGTTAAACTTAATGAATTTAGTGTTAAAAATCAAGTTACGATTTATAAACCATCTTAACATTTGTACAATTGATGATTTCAATAGTTTAATTTACATTCGTTCATCGAACAAATAAAATACGTAACATGTTTGTCGCCGCACATTTCGTATAAATACGGCCGACGTGTCGAGTACAAATCACATCAAGTGGTCCCCGAGAGTAAAGTACCTGGGCGTGACCATAGACCATCGTCTGAGCATGGCCCCCCACACAACCCAAGTTGTCGCGCAGGGACGTGCCGTCCGCACACTGCTCCACCCGGTGTTGAGCTCATCCCTCCCTCTCAGAGCCAAGCTGTGCGTATACAAACTGTACGTACGCACACGCCTGACCTACGCCGCCCCAGCTTGGTTCGCCCTCACGAGCGAGTCGAGCAGAAAGAAGATCAGAGCACAGCAAAGTCAGGCACTACGCACAATCATAGCAGCTCCTCGCTACGTGAGGAATTCAACCATAGAGAGGGACCTGAGGATGGAGTCCATCGACACATTCGTCCAGCGCTTGGCGGACCAAATGTTCAGCCGCGCCGACACCTCTTCGTGGGACCACTTGAAGACCATCGCACCTTACCACGCCCGCCCCCCGGACCGTCACCGATTCCCTAGAGACTTGGCCACAGCGGACGCCGTAACTCGCACCACCCGCAGTCAACTGGGACAGCCACCAGGGACCCCCCTCCGTTAAGACGGCGTCGGTTGTAGGTCGGCTCCTGCTGGGCCTCACCACAAGGTGTCTCACCCGGTAGGGCTTTGATTTCCCGGCGCCGTGAAGCAAGGGGCGGTAAAAACCCACACCCTCACTGCTGCCCCAGTATTGGCTGGCCCGAAATCATTAAACGGCGATAGCTGTGACCAATTCCTAAGGAATCGTTTACCGTAGTCCAAAGGACAACACCAACCACCTGCCCGTAGTTACGGGCAGCGATATGGCTACCTCGGTCGGGGGGCCAACGCCCCGGAACCGAATCCTTCCATCCCCGTGAGGGGATGTGAGATGACCTCGCAGGTACAAATCACTTTCGCTCGAGCCGTCGGACCGTACGGATCACCTTGTATCGAAGATTGTTATGGAATAAAACTTCACGAAACATATTTTGGGTTTTACTATCGCCATGAGTAAACAACCTTCAGTGGATAACCAACGAGCAGATAATAGTGACGTCAGTCTTGCTGACGTCATCATGACTAAAGACAACGATACCCCCGTTTCTCCGTTATATATATTTTTTTTTCACCATCGGAAAGTAGAGATTTCAAAGAACAGAAAACATACCAACTTTTTGAAAAAAACTGATATTTTGACGGGTGACTTTTCGATTGAAAATTAGGGTGCTTTTTCGATATTAATTCAAAATAAGGTGAAAAAATAAATATTTTTAATCAAATAAATTACAGCGTATTTGGGACATAAAACGGTAAGTTTTCACCAAATTTCGTTAAAAAAGAAAAATTTATGTAAAAGATAAAAATAAAAAACCAAAAACTTGTTTTTTGAAGTTTTCACATAAATTTTAGGTTATGTGAAAAAAGTGTAAATACAAAAGTTTAAGATCTTTTTATTACCTACAACTTTGCCATTTGACTTTTTTCGATAGGACTTTTAGTGCCGGAAATCGAGAAATACCGTTTTTTACCCTTAAAAACTCACCCCCATCCCCTTCCCGACCTCAGATCGCCCGTAAATTATTTTTCCTTTCATTTTTATAATATTCCCCTCCTTTTCTAATGGGTTTCATCCTACTATTATTTTTTTTGGTTTTACTAATTATCGACCCTGGTCTAGTGGTGCAATAGCTAAGACAATTGTTACACTCCGCTCTACAGATAGATATCAAAAAAAATTTGACTCATAAATGTTATTCAATGTAAGTATGCTTTCTTTCCTTGAACTTGTTTTGCTGCCAACAGGTTTATTGTGAGCATCTATTGAGTTAGTTGTCAGATAAATGTTTCATTGCACTTCAATGCTTTGTTACGGGTAAAATAATGCTCAAAATGACCAATTCTAGTTTAATGTGAAATAAAATGGAAAAGTACTTAAATCTAGAATAAAGACTATCGACATTATACATTAGTCTACCATTTGTACGATTGAGCTACACGAGTAGGGTTGTCTAGTCGGGCGTCACGTTCCCGCGGGCAATTCTAGATCACCGAGCGTAGCGAGTACTTTTTATACGTTATTGCGCCAGTCCGGTATCGTACAACATTGAAAAGGTAAAGAGCAAGGAAAGCTTTCGTGGGCACGATATCTCCGTTTAGGGCGTACCACCACTATTCGTATTTAAAATACGACATACATGCACCTCGTACAAACTATCCGGACTTATCGGACATGGAGTCCGCGCAAGTCACAAGAGACAATGGGAGAATATGCCGCTACCGTAGTTGTGGTGCACGAACACAAACTCCTGGATGAAGTCGTTGAGCATGTCGCACAGCTCGGCGTCGGGCTCGTACACCAGGCGCCGCATGGCCGGCTCGGCCGCGTGGTGCAGCGCCGCCAGGTGCTCCGCGAAGAAGATCAGCAGGTCGCACAGCGACGTGTAGGCCTGCAACGCGACACGCCCACTGTTACGCACACATTCAGAAATAAAATGGTCGTGCCTATTTGCCTAAACTTCGAGGAACAGAGACAAGAACCGGAGACTTCCTTAGGACTACATTTTTTCCGGGATATTTGTCTCGAAATTCGGGACAACACTTAAATACATTAATAAAATATCTTATTTGGAATAAGTAATTCGTCTATATTTACCTAAAATTTGCGACTGGACGTAACATTTTAATTTATAACTCCATAACAGTAACTAATTCTATATCAGCCTAAAAACGGAAAAGAGACCCACTGCTGGGACACAACAATATGCCACGAAAAAAAAACCAAAAAAATGCTCATAAATAAAACACAAAGAATATTGTTGTAACAAATATATGTATATTTATATTATGTTTTTAAATCATTGGAAAGCATGAAACAAAATGTACAGACAGAAAAAAACTAAAGTTTATCTATTTATGTCATATTTATTTTACTGTCGTTGAGGGATGCAATTGTAACTCAAATCAAAGTACAAATTAACCTTTGAAGTATAACATTTAGGACAATAACTGTTCGGTTTTGAAACAGATCTTGACGCATTAAAATTTGTTAAGAATTTGAAAATCTTTTTTTTGTGTTAAAACCCAAATACCATAAAAATAAAGAACGATTTTAATTTAATCATCTTGATTCGATTCGTCAAGTTCAGTCTCCGAACCGAAATTTTCTTTGTCAGATGAGTCATGAGTCATCTTAGTTAAAATACGCAATCATACGTTTTTCTATATTATCCACTATCAGACGATTTCGTTTTATGTTAAGAATCCATTTATAAATTGATAACGACCTTTCAACATTGACTGAGGTCAAAGGCGCGTACATATCGCTTGTTTATTGCAAGAGTGACATATCGCACGCTTAATCATATACTGACATAACTCAAAAAAGACGTTTTTTGGGAAATCGCAAAAAACGATTTAGCAAATCTGACTTACCTTACAAAATGGCTTATTACTCAAAGAAAATAGCTTTATACAATGAAATAATGTATTGTAGGGATCGTTGATAAAGTGAGTATTCATGTTTGAATATGATTTTAAATAAATTTAGATTTTCTACTATAAATCAATCGGTTAAAAAGTTGTTCCTCAAGATTCGTCAGTTTAATATAAAAGATAAAGTTACATTGATTTAATACTGGTGACACATTTTGAAATGATTCTGTGTTTTATTTAATGTATAACTAAAGAAGACTCATAATTAAGGTATGGGTCCTTATACTATGAAGTAAAATTTTAATACTGGTGACATATTTTGAAATGAGTCTGTATTTTATTCAATGCATGTTTTTATTAGTATGATATGAGTCTATAAGGTATATAAATATAAGAATAAAAAAATCGTTTTATTTATTATTTTCTTTAATAAAAAGAATCAAAACATAATCAAGTTCAAATAAAATGCTGACCTGTGTCAGTCCCTACCTAGGTAGTAGGTACTGACACAGGTCAGCGTTTTATGTGAACTTTATTGTACCTTGTACAAAACAATTTTGAATTGTATTATACCATATTGCAATGCAAACTTTAATTAAAAATAAATATTGTATACAACAGTCAAGTAACAATTAACTGTAGGTAGGTGCCTACTGTTAATTATAACTTGACTGTTGTTGTGTTGGTGAAAGTAAAATACTGTATAAAAGTGGAGTACTCCTCTACTTTAATGTAGTATTAGACGAATACATGAATGAATACTTAAATAATTAAAGATATTTTGAATTGAACTTAATACTCGTACAACACCTAATACCTAATCACAGTACAAAATTTGTATATAGGTAGGTACTTTAAAATGAACTCCGAAACAAACTTTGACTCCTAATAATGTAATTTATAAACTTTATAAAAATAAGTAAAATTGTATCCTAGGTTTATAATATTAAAGAATTAAACTTAACGAAGAGATCAATTTAAAAAATACAATATTAGGAGCCAGTTTTTATAGATGATCTAAAAACAAACTGTAAATCTGAATAAAAATATTCAAGGAAATAGCAACAATCACACTTATCAAAATTCAAAATTCAAAATTCAAAAGTCGTTTATTCCGTTAAAATATTACATTTGTGTGGAATCGTCAATTTTTTTTTACCCTACCGTGCAGTGCATGACGTGGCAGCTACTGAGAAACACTGCCAGAAAACTCAGTAGGAATCCTTTTTTAAAAATATATATTTCTTAAATAAATTTACATTGTATTTAAATGTGTTAATTTAGAGCGACTCAATCCCAAGCTGTTTTGTCACTTAAATAATCAGAAGTTTTGTAATAAGCCCTGCTACACAATTTGGCTTTTATAATTCTTTTAAACTTATTCATAGACATTTCTCGGATATCACTGGGAAGTTTGTTATAGAATCTTATACATTGCCCCATAAAAGAGTTACTTACTTTGTGGAGACGGGTGGTATGTAACACAAAGTTATGCTTATATCGAGTATTTATATTATGAGTATCACTCCTTTTACAGAAGGAGTCTTTATATTTATGCATATAAATTAGATTCTCATATATATACTGACATGCTACAGTCAGAATGTTAATCTCTTTAAACTTCTCTCTCAAAGATTCTCGCGGACCAAGTTTATATATTGCTCTTACAGCTCTTTTTTGCAATACAAATATGGTGTTAATGTCCGCAGCGCTACCCCAGAGAAGAATTCCATAGGACATTATACTATGAAAATAACTGAAATAAACCATTCTAGCTGTATCCACATCAGTAAGCCGTCTTATAGTTTTAACAGCATATGCAGCAGAACTTAATTTGCCTGATAGTTTTTCTATTTGTGGGCCCCATTGTAGTTTTGAATCAATTGTGATACCCAAAAACACAGTTGACTCAACAGGGGTCAATCCAGCTCCATTAAGCTGTACATTGGTAGCCACCTGTTTCACATTAGGTGTAGAGAATTTTATGACTTTAGTTTTCTTGTCATTTAGCAAAAGATTATTAGCATTAAACCAATGAACAACTTCAGAGATTGCGTCATTTACTTCGTCAAAATTGCGTAATTGTCGATTTATTTTAAACGTCAATGAAGTATCATCCGCAAACAAAACAATCTCATGTTTATCCCTTACATAGTAGGGTAAGTTATTTATATAGATTAAAAATAAGAATGGGCCGAGAATCGATCCCTGTGGAACGCCCATTACCACTGGGGATCCCGCAGATTTTTTACCATTTATATCGACCTTCTGAATTCTATTGCCCAAGTAAGAAGTCAAAAGTTCAAGTATCATCTATTTAACAACACGATAATACCTAATTGTACTTATTTATTAATTAAGAGATCAATTTCCTCAATATTAGGCACTTAATCAGTCCTTACAAGAGTACTTAACATAATTTTTTTTGCACCTTGCCAGTATTCACCCGGATTACAGAATCGTATCATAAAAATCTTTATAAAAATTGGGTATCAAATTTTTATCAAATAACTCTTTTAAGTCCTTCTTTTTATTTTCACTGAGCTTTTGCTTGCCCGTGTATGCTTTTACTGTTGTAAGCTCTGATAGGGGATTCATTTTTTTTCTCTTGTTTCTTACATTTATCTTTGCAAATTCTGCATCTTTGTTGTATGATGTTTTCACATAGAATGAAAAAGGTTCACTTTTTATTACTTTTATAACTTTGATATCATTCCATGATAAAACATTTTTATCTTCAGTTTCATTAAAATTGTATCCCAAATCTTCCTGCAGTTTTTTTAGGTCTAAAAATGAGCCGTATGTAAGTTCGTGTACGCGGAACTTTTGACCAGTCTTTTTGGCATTTTTGATAATGGCTACATATTGGTGGGGGCAATAAATTGGTCCTGATTTTAAGTTCTTTTTAATTTCTTTTTCAATCAGGCTATGAATGTTGTCTCCCTCATTTCGAGTGTGACCTTTAATCAAAAATTTGTATGTGATTGATTCTATATTCAGGTGGGTTACAGCATAGAGATAAAGCGCTACTATGTATTTATTCTTATTTTGACCGCAGCAGTTGTCTGAATACAGAATCAAGTTCAGGCCATCACTATTACTAGCACTTAGCCCTGCTTCACAACATAGTCTCTCGAAGCAATCCAATAAACATGAGCCTATCTCATTAGCACCACGTTTGGCATCAGTTTCATTCCAGAAATAGCAGTTTACATCAGTATAGGAATCTTTCATCTGGGCTTCAACTTTTTTGTTTAAGAGTGTGATGGTAAAGTTATAACTATTTAATTTAGACTGATAGTAAAATGCTGACGTATCACCTCGTGGCGATTGTAACACTGCCTGCAAGTCGAACACTAAGACTTTATTTTTGTCGTCTATTTTGCGACGATCCTCATGTTTTTCATCACGACTTAGCTTTTTTTCTTTTATATGAGCTATATATTTATCATGAATCATACGTTTTAGCTCTGCGTTTGAATTCGTGTACTGTAGACAAAGATCGCATTGGTCTTTTCGCGGACAAAAAAATGAAATATTATATTCCTTAGTGAATGTACGGTAAAACATGCAATACTTACCATAGGGCTTACTGTTCTTCTCTTGCACGACTTTGAAGTCATTGAAGAGATCTGTAATAGTTTTGCCCCCGTCTATGTATTCGCGAGTAGATGTTTGCCTTGTGTAATGTGACGGAAGCCTTGGTATTGAGTCTATAAAAGTTTTAATGTCTGAAATAAGAGTTGCGTCAGTAGTTGTGTGGTTGTCGTGTTTGCCCCTTCGATCATTTTCCAAAACTCCATGGTTTTGACACTTTTGGATTACTGTACGAATAACACGATCGGTTATATTCAGCGTACCAACAAAAAATGGTTTACAAACCCGGATTGGTCTACCATTTACTATAAAATGAAAAGCTTTATTAGCTTGCCTCGGGCGCATGGCGTTTGTATATTTATATCTAGGAGTGACATCGGACATACAAGACTGAATAAACGATCGCTGCTGATTGAGTTCACCAATATTCCAATAAGGATCAAAAATAGCCTGTCTTTGAAGAGATGTAAACTTTTCATAACATTTAAGCCTGCACTTGTCTGTACAAGGTGGTTTCACTTCACGAGCTGCAACAGTTTTCTTTTTCGTAGTCTCATAAGATCGTCCGGAATTTCTTAGAATTTTATTTAAGTTTTGTTTCCATTTTTGAGGATTACTTGTGCGCTTTCTACCTTTCTTCTTAATAATCTCTATTTCTTCTTCTATGTTCAGTTCGTTCATTTCAAAGTTTTCAATTTCACTGGTTTCTTGTCCGTTTGTTGCCTGTCCATTAGCTGTAGTATCTGTATTATTGATAGTATTATCATACACGTGATCGGAAATAGAAGGTTGTACCACTGTATCATCATCAGAAGATGAAGATGAGGAACTGCTGGAACTGCTGGAACTGCCGGAGCTGCTTGAACTGGAGGATGAGTTGCTGGAGCTGGATGATGATCGACGTGATGAAGGATATACTGGTTCTATTTTCTTTCTTTTTATTTGACTATCATAGGTTGGATCATCATTGTCGCTGATATCTGCACTGATTTCACCAGAATGTACGGGTGAAACATTGTAGTCAACTTGGTGTCTTTTACGGCTTGAATATTTATGACGATGAGTGAGCTCGCTTTCAAAAAAGTCCATAGCATTGTAATAACGCTTGTTTTCAGGTTTATTAGTAATATCACATAACATCTGTAAAAAAAGAATACGTATATGCAGATTCACGCAATTCCAGCCGATCGGCACTGACAATTTATTGTTTTTTCTTCTTAATCATCCAGATATGTATGTAGATAGATAGCTAGACAAACAGTACATTACATGGATAGTTATATAGTCAACGTCAAAAGTAGATAACAAAATACAAGGTTTATAAACGTGTCAAATTCTTGGTTCAGCTAGTATTCACAATTACAACCCTTAAGGGGTACGTAAAATAGGGGATGACATTAATACTTAATGACGCGACAAAGACGCGTGGGGAAATCTAGTTTAAAAATAAAGTACCATAATAAACAGGGATGAACCAGTCGAAAGATAAAAATAATAATTACGATTACTGACCTGGACATCAACTGCAACATTCTGAACTGAACTATCTTTATCTATGTCAAACGCCATTTTGTTGTTATCACACGTATGATTTTGAATCGGAGTTTGACTAGGCCCTGGGGTCGTAATGGGATCTTGAATTTGAGCTTCTGTATCATCACATGAATGGTCAGTTGTAGAATTAATCAATTCCATTATCTTTTTCGACCTTGAAGACATTCTGAAAAAAAGTTAAGTTACTTTCTTATTTCTTTTAAACAAATTTTTTAATATATAAGTGACACAATATCTAATATGCATTCAACAATTTTATACTAGACTATTGTGTTTTATATAATAAAGAATTATAACAAAGTACGACTTCAAATTTCAACAACACTTTTGTAAAAAACTGACCTAACTTCTAAAGCCGACAACATTAACGGCAAAACGGAACAATTTTTTTATAAAATATAGGCTTAATACACAATCAGTCAAAGAATTGTTAACATGTTTTTGTGTAAAACAGAACTAACAATTAATAAATAGTTCAATCCTATTTTGTACTATATAGACATATTTAACAATTGGTCACATTTATACAAATAATTTCATTAAAACTTACCTTTGATTTTTACAGTAAAGCGACTTAATTACTAATACGACACTTTTAAATAAAAACACGCGATGTTCACGATCTTAGTGCTTGACGCATACTGTTATCTGTCTCTGTCTCATAAAAACGTTTACCGAAATGTTAGCGTGTGAAAGAGACAGATATAGGTCTAACTCCGCCTAGGAACAAGATATCAAAAAAATTCCGAGACCAGCCGAAAGAGGGCGTTAAAATACACTATTTGGTATACTTAATTACATTTTGACCGAAACACTAATCGGTCAGTATATGATTAAGCGTGCGATATCTCAAAAACACGGAATTTTCGGATTATGTAAAAAAAATACTCTTTGATCAGTATATTTTTTAGTACTAAAATGGCATAAAGATCCTTCCACACGAATCCGCTAGGTGGCTACACATGTCGTTTTTGCACGTTCATGGCGAGGGCATTCGTTTGTTTCAATATAGTGCTATCTCAGTTACTCAAAAGTGGTCGACGCAGAAGCACGCATCGTGTGTCTCAAGGACGTCATAGCTGGAGTTAATATAGTCTTGTAACATATGGTAAGAGCTATTCTCACATTAATCATTTTGTACAATATGGAATTATTTTGTATTATGACACTAATGCAACATAAACTGAGTTAAATTGTTTTGTATTATTAAACAAAATGACGCTATTGCACGTAAAACTAAGGGTGTTTTTTTATTATTTATCGTTAAGTCATTATTGTAATAATAACAATGCATTTCAACATTGAAAACTAAAAGTCATATTTTAAATTATACCGTTCTAACAGAAAACATTCAGAATTTTTTAGTATTATTATGAGTTATATTACTATTGCAACAAACAAAATATTATTTTGATGTTAATTGTTTCTCTCCTATTTGTTCTCGGCGTCGCACGGGCGATTATTAGTTAATCTTATTGAGGCAAAAGAAAACGCAGACATGGAGAAATAAATTCCATTACCGGAAGTAACAATACCACAACTGCCCAGACATTGGCATAATCCTCTGTTTCATCCAGCTCTAATTCTTCAAGTTCATCTAATTCAACTAGTACATCAAGCGAAGACGAAACGTAGTTTGAGAACAGAAGCACTCAAAAGCAAATTCCGTAATAGCAGGATAAGGGCACAGTCATCGCCAAGAATTTATACAAATTATTTTATAGGATAATTTCTTACTTTTACCATTTTATCTTGTTTCACAGCTTCTACTAGTAAACCACCTTTATTTGAACCCGAAGAAGCATGTGATGATTCTGATAGAGATAGTGATTACGGACCTACGATAAATAGAATACACGATACAGGAGGCAATAGTTCTAATGACTAGTTACTTCGCATTTTTTAAGAAAATTCAAATCAATTTTTTAACATTGTTTATTTACATTTATCGAACAAAATGGTAACTACATACTTTAAGTTACCATTTTGTTCGATAACTTTTTTGCCATCTTGTAGGTAGGTACTTTTTTTTTGGGACAATTTGAGAAAGGGAAATTTTAGGACTTCTGATCAAAATACTGCAACACGTTGTTTTGGCAGTCCTCTCGTGATGTTAATCTGACACTGCCTAAAGAATTCTGAAGAGACCGAATCAGGTGGAAGTCTAAAGGTGCAAGGTCAGGATTATACGGCGGATGCATTAACACCTCCCAGCCAAACTCTCTTAATTTTTGTTGAGTGGCAAAGATGTGTGAGGTCTAGCGTTATCATGATGAAAAACCACACCCCTTCTGTTGATTAATTTTGGCCGCTTTCTATCAACTTCTTGCTTTAATCTCATCAGTTGTTCGCAGTAGAGTTCATCGATGGTCCTGCCTGGTAGTAACAGCTCATAATGAATAATGCCCTTCCAATCCCACCACACACCCAGCATCACCTTGTTGCGAGTTAACCCGGGTTTCACCATAGTCTGTGAAGCTGACCGGCCTTTGACCACGACCTTTTTCGGACGTTCTTGTCGTACGTGATCCACATTTCATCACCAGTTATCAGCTTCTTCAAAAATGGTTCGGTTTCATTCAAAATTTAATAAATAATTACAAATGAGACCACGATTCATTAGGTTTCTTTCAGTGAACTCGTGAGGTACCCCTATATCGAGCTTTTATGTGTACCCAGTTTTTTTTTCAAATGCGCCAAAACTATTTTGTGGTCAATTTCCAGTTCTTCAGCTACGTCGTTAACTACTGACATGCCGATCTTGCTCCATTTTTTAAAAAATGGCATCCATTTTATTCGTAATAGGGCAACCAGAGCGACGTGCATCTTTGACATCATCATTTCCGGATTGAAACCGCTTAAATCAAATTTTTGCTACTCTCACAGATACTGCACTATGTCCATAAACATTGCAAAAGTTTTTCGGGGCTTGCGTTGCATTTTTACTTCTTTTGTAGTAAATTTTTAAAATGTATCGAATTCAGTACATTCACTCATCTTCATAGTACATAAAACAAATAAAAACACACATTTTCCTAATTTATATTTGGAATTATGCTCTTAAAAATTTAAACTTTCAATGATACCAAAACCAGCCAGATACAAATAAGTATAGCCAAAGAGATTTTATGACAAGTTCATACATACTATAATGCGAAATGACTTTTTCCCCAACCTAATATTTTTCTAATAAGTACGTAGGTAAAATACAAAAAGATTTATATAAAGTTGATTATTTTTCTTTATTTTGCAACTAAATAATAATGGTTAAAACCTGTAGAAACTGTTTTATTTCTTTAAAATGAATTCAACCTTTTCTGCAATAGTGTCATTATTTGTTTAACTAACGAATTTTGTTAAATTTTCGCATATGTTTGTGGTGTAAGAATGACCTATTTTGGGAAAATACTTTTAAGATTTATTTATTTTCTGCAACAAAGACACAAGTGGGGACTACTTCTCGTTTTTTATTTATTACTAGACAAAGACTATATTTATATATATTTTAGTACATGCCTTTACAAGTACAGTAATGCACAAATCTATTACATACGGCTTGCCAGTACTTTATTTGTAATTTAGATGTGTAACTCAAATTAAATATTTAAAATCGCTCCCCTGAAAAATTAGGTTTTTTTAGTTATGACAGTCTTGCAACAAACAAGCGATATAGTATGATCGTTGTCCGACAGATGTCCCGGAAAAAGTTAGTCCTAAGGAAGTCTCCGTTTCTTGTCTCTGTTCTTCGAAGTTTAGGCAAATATGCACAACCTATTCCTATCACTGGTTGGGAATTGGGAAAGCTTATTTAAAAAGAAATTTAATGTATGCATGGGCTTACGGTTGGTATGAAGGCATATATGAAAACTGTAGGTTCGGCCTGCTACTGTATCCCGGTGAGATTTTATAAAAAACTAGCTGTGCCGCGCGGTTTTACCCGCTTTAAACTTTATAAAATATGGCATATGTGTTATCCTAACTATAAAAATTAGCCTATGTTCTTTCTCAGGGTCTAGACCATCTGTATACCAAATATCATTCAAATCCATTCAGTAGTTTTGGCGTGAAAGAGTAACAGACAGACAGACAGAGTTACTTTCTCATTTATAATATTAGTTAGGATATCATAACTAATCTGTTGCTCGTATTTACTCTGTTGCCAATAACAATGGAGTTAGCTGATCATCATTTGGTTGTAGCCATTGGGTTGTAGCCATCACCATAGTTTTTTGACTGACCGGCGGGCTCGCTGACGCACTGCTCCACGCCGTGCAGCGACACAGCGACACAGCGACACAGGAGTAGCACATACCTCCTCCCGCAGGTCGGGCGTGATGCCCTGTGCCACGATGAGCTTGCAGTGCGCGGCGTACACGTGCAGCCGCTCGCGCAGCGCCAACACGGCGGGCTCGCTGACGCGCTGCTCCACGCCGTGCAGCGACACAGCGACACAGGAGTAGCACATACCTCCTCCCGCAGGTCGGGCGTGATGCCCTGTGCCACGATGAGCTTGCAGTGCGCGGCGTACACGTGCAGCCGCTCGCGCAGCGCCAACACGGCGGGCTCGCTGACACGCTGCTCCACGCCGTGCAGCGACCACAGGATGGAGTAGAACAGCGAGCGCACCACGTACACCAGCGCCTGCCGACAAGGCGCACGTAAGCACTGGCTCATACATAACACAACAATTAAAGTGTGTGTGTGTGTGTGTTTTGTGCGAACGTGTGTGTGTTGTGCGAGTGTGTGTTGTGCCAGTGTGTGTGTATGTGTGTTGTGCGTGTGTGTGGGTGGGTATATTTTGTGCGTATGTGTGTGTTGTGCGAGTGTGTGTGTTATGCGAGTGTGTGTATTATGCGTGTGTGTGTGTGTGTGTGTGTATATATATATATATATATATATATAATATATGTGTGTGTGTGTGTGTGTGTGTGTTACGTGTGAGTGTGTGTGAGACTAGTATATTAATTATTGTTTTGTAACAGAGTTCAAATAAGTAAAACTAATCTACCTGCGGTGGCATCTGTGTCTCATTCTCCTTGATACACTTGGGCAGGTCCTCGAACAACGAGTCCCAGATGTTGGTGTCGTTGAGGTTGTGGCACATGTACATGATGGACACCTTGCGCAGCGAGTTGATCACGTTGAACACCTCATCCGCGTCTGGCGTCTCACCCTGTACACATGAATTAGATTTAGTAGTGTCGTCGATCAACACTAACTGACCCAACATATTGATACTAGCAAACAAAGATACGTGCACAGAACTAAACAGGTACATGTACAGAGCTACAGAGGACAATACTCACTCCCTCTATAAGGCTGCGGTACTCGTCGATGGCCTCCTTGTACCGGTTGACGCACATGTCGGTGATGGTGGCGCGCGCCACGTTGCAGCGCGTGTACACGCCGCACTGCTCCGTGCACAGGTACATGTACAGAGCTACAGAGGACAATACTCACTCCCTCTATAAGGCTGCGGTACTCGTCGATGGCCTCCTTGTACCGGTTGACGCACATGTCGGTGATGGTGGCGCGCGCCACGTTGCAGCGCGTGTACACGCCGCACTGCTCCGTGCACAGGTACATGTACAGAGCTACAGAGGACAATACTCACTCCCTCTATAAGGCTGCGGTACTCGTCGATGGCCTCCTTGTACCGGTTGACGCACATGTCGGTGATGGTGGCGCGCGCCACGTTGCAGCGCGTGTACACGCCGCACTGCTCCGTGCACAGGTACTCCAGCGTGCGGCCGCACGTCTCCAGCACTTCCGCTTCTGTTTGTACACTTACTATGTCGCGGATCTTGTTCAGAAGGAGCGTCAGGTTCTGGGAATATTTCAATTTATTTAAGACATATTCTAATAACCCAATTAAAAGAGTTTAAATAATCAGAGATCTAGGTATTCTGGTCAACTACAAGCTTAGCATTATATAGATATGATCATACATCGAGCATATCACCAACTTGGTTTGATTCTACGATTATAAAATCCCTTTAGGACTCCCTTCACATAGAAGGTCTTATTACTCTTACTCAGGTCTTATATTACTCTTAGTGGAATTACTCCAGAATGCTCGCAGCATTCCAGAGTGCACATTGAACATTTGGAAAAAAAACAAAACCAATTCCTGAAACATCTTGACTACCATACTGGAAATACTTTTCGAAACATCTCATCACATCCATTACTTTTAAATATATTATGTTTATATAAAGAAAATAATTATGTTGGAAATGAAAAGTTGCTTAACATTTAGAACATTAGATATACATAGAGCTTCCCAGTATATATTTGGTATAAACAACTGTTTGATTCCTACATAAAGTAAATAAATAATAACATATATATAACAATCATAAAACCTTATGTTTGTAAAAAAGTATTTATAAAATATTTGTTTTTAAGTGAAATGGTGGATTTAACCATATTTTTTAAATGTAACTATGTAGTAATGTAGTATATTGACTGTTTTAGCAAAACTTTACAAAAAAATCACATTTATAAAAAATAATCTCTGCAACCGCTAAAAATAATTCAAATAACATAAACGGTGGTAAGATATGCCGGGCTCACCCCTTCCTGTCGCTGCGTGGTGTAAAGCTCAAGGTCGAAGTACTGCGGGATGGACACCAGGTTGGTGAGCTTCTCAGGGTCGGCGCCGAACTTGTCCAGCAGCGCCGGCAGCGTCACGATGAAGTGGGCCGTCATCTTGGTGCGGTCGTCGCTCACCACCTGGCAGACAGACACGTTAGCCCGCCGCACAGTGGTTCAAGGGCGGCAAAAAGTCCTTTGTTTAGACCTTGTTTAAAATGTCTACCATTTGGTACACACTTACATATACGAATGCTAGTAGAAACAAGTCCTAAAATAATATGGGTTAATAAATTTGATTATATTATGATGCCAAAGTAGGGTGATCGAGAATTAACTTTCGTGCACATCACCTGTGCAGTGTCAAGTCAAGTGGTCAAGTTTTAAATTGCACATAATATTATGAAATTAGATTAGTAGGTATTCTATTTATAATTAAATTAAATTATCATTTTTCATACTCTAAATAATTTCTTACTCAATTACTCAAAGTCAAAAAGTGTGTAGAAAACATTTTTAAAACGTAACATATAATATGTATTTTTATCTTTTCAGCGTGTAGTATGCTTTTTTCAGTAAGGAATGTTTTTAGCTTTGTTTTGTATTGGGTAAAGCTATTTATGTCCTTTTGGGATTGTACGTGCAGTGCTATAAGTGAGAGCAGGGTCCGTACCTTGGCCTGCTCCTTGGACAGCAGGTGCTGGTGCTTGCGCGACGCGCCGCGCCCCACGGGCGGCTCGCCCGTGCTGGCCTGGCGCACGCAGCACACCATCAGCTCGATCAGCGACGACTCCTGCGCACGGACCTTGCTTTATTCTACATCTCATCGGCAACTTACAGGAATGTACCGGACGTGAATTTATGAAAATACTCCAGGCACATTGAGAAAGGTTTGGATTCAAACTATCATATTTTCAGTGTCATCATTTTAAGTTTCATCGGCCCTTCCCCCTCCCTGAGACCGTGCTCCGTAATATTCAACAGCCTAAGTATACCAACACAAGTCTTTTAAATATAACTCGATTAAAATGACAGTTGTCATAAACAGTTATGACGTATCTTTGCAGTAACGTAGTAAATACAGTGGGACAAGGATCTTTATGAACGTGATTGACATTTGTGGGAGGAGGACACTATGTCGGCAAGGGTTGCTTTTAAGAAAATTTCCCTAATATTATGCGATAATTTTAAAATGCCAATAGATTGTATCCATTGTATTTTTATAAAAATTGTATAACTTTGACGGGCCAGTTAGCGTAGTTGGTGTTTTTTATGCCCACTCAGGACATATTTGTGTCCATGAACATGTCTGTTTGTCCTGTGCCTGGGTGTTCATCTATATATGTATGAATTTACAAAAATAGTATATTATTTTTTATTAAATTATTTGTATCATTAGTAGTATTATTATTATTTTTTATTAAATTAAAGGCCAACAAGGACCAATTATAAAAACACACTAATACAATACAATACTTAATATAACATACAGAACAATAACATTACAATACGACAAAACAATCAAAACAATATTTCGACATTATCCCGTACATGTACCATGTCACAGTGGTACATGTACTGGCAGTCGAATGGCTGGGCGAAGGCGCTCAGGATACTGTTTGGGCTGCCCCGCAGCCTGCGCACCAGGGATGTGCACCGCTTGCGCATTGTTGTATGAAAACAATCCACACGCGCTTCGGCGAACATCCCTGAAGCGCTACAGAAGCGAGGCGGCTGCCTCAACAACACCCTGAATGCATTATCGTATTGGACGCGTAGAGCGCCGTACTGCTTTTGCGTATAATTCACCCACAGATCGCACGTGTAGAAGGACGTGCAAAATGCCCTGAACAGGGTAATCTTGACGGGAGGAAATTCTTCTCTTGAACAGCGAGCAAATTTACGTGCTATCATATTTGCACGAACAGACAACGCTCTACGCTCCCTTTCTATGTCATTATCGGGGGTTATCAAGTGCCCAAGGTATTTAAACTGTTCTATCCTACTCAGGGATTGGCCATTCAGTCTTACTTTAGGGGTTTGACTTAGGGACCTTCTCCGGACCTGAAAATTAATATTAGCTATCTGATTTCCATCGTACAAGGTTTACTTAGTTTGGGATCAGATGGCCGTTTCAGGAATATCTCTAAACTCTAAAACGTTATTGAATACTCCATATATTATCCTCCATATATATTTATGGCACCAGGGAAGAAAACAGTAATTTTTATCATTATAAATTAATTTATTTGTAAATTAATACTTCATTCACATTACTTAATACTACATTAATGTAAAGAATCAAACGAAAAAATAATACACGGGTGCGATTTAAAAATCAAGCATGGTAACATTTACGCATCGAGTAGGCAATTCGCTCGTTAACTTTTTCAAATGGAATTATCGGGCCTACATTGTATTTTACTTTCATGAAAAACTCCTTAACCCTTAGGACTATTTCCCTGACACCACTTTCTATCACTTTTAGCAAATTCCTAGTGTTTTTAACCAAATAATACAATAATAAACTTAGAAAAAACAATCGGCAAAGCAAGCTGTGGCAGAACTGTCAAAGAGATACTTTGAGAGATGGCGGCGTTAGTTCCACTTTCAGTCACGTTCATAAATATCCTTGTCGCACTATACATACACGGAAAGTAAATGTAAATCTGGCTGTTAAAATTCTTTTAGTACGACATTTAACAAAGTAATATTGGCTTGTTGGCGTGGTTGGCAAATGCTTGCTTTTCCCGCCGGAGGTCGTGGGTTCGATTCCCATCCAGGACAGATGTTTGTGTGCATGAACATGTCCGTTTCTCCTGAGTCGAGGTGTAATTATCTATGTAAGTACGTATTCACAAAAGAAAACTAGTATATCAGTTATCTGGTTTCCATAGGACAAGCTCTGCTTAGTTTGAGATCAGATGATTGTAAATGTCAATGGTGTGTAAATAATTATTTATTTTTAATAAAAAAATCAAATCATTTTCGTTTTATTCAGGCCACGCAGCCAGGCATAATTCTGTTCCACCGTTCTCAGCAAACAAATTTTAAGGTTGTTAAACAATGCACACCACATTCCACATATTGGAATAAAGTAGTCGAAAAGACGCGAAATAGGATTACAGAAGATTGGGAACGCCAAGTTAATCTTGATTCAGTATGTGACCAGGAATAATAACTATCCTCCAGGATTGCTCTGGCGATTGTAATAATTACAACACTCATTTGGGGTGTACGCCATTAAATCAATAAATTTATTATGACTTTGTTTTATTGTTGTATGTTTTAAACATCCATTTGTATGAGCCTGTGTGGTTGCTTTCCCCGGCCTAGTCATATTGATCTGTGATCTGTCTTTCTAATCAAGTTATATTATATTTTAAACACTGTTTTATACATAGTTTGCAGAAAAATGCCCACTCAAATAAAATGTGTGTCTTATATTTATTTGGAATTAAACATTTTTTTTTATGTATATTTAGTGTAGTATAATATTTCTTGGACCGCTTCAATCTTATTTGGCTTACGCCGTCGTACACTAGAGAGGAAACTTACACCTGGTGGTGTGACACTATCAGCACTCGGTGGTCATAAATAGTTTGTAACCGTCGCAGTCGGCTCAGCCTCGCGTACAGCGAACTGGTGCGAGTACGTGGAACATGTGCAACACGTTCGCCTTATATAACATATGAGCGAGGCAGCGATACATGTGCTACTATTGCAACTTCTTTCCTCACATTGTTATTGATTACAGTTGTCTTATCGCCTGCAGTCAACGGTTCAAGTAATTTCATCGACCTGTTATAATGGTATTTTATTATGTCTCTGTTCAAAATGATAGATAGCCTTATAACTACGTGCGTTATCTACTTTGCAGTTAATAAATAAGCACTAGCCGGCATCTTAGTATTTAAACGTCGGCTCATTAGAATTAGTTCAGGAGAATCTAAGACATCTCTCGGTGTAGCCGTCTAATTTAACAAAGATAAACAATAATCCTGTATTGAATCTATACATTTTTTTACAGATTTTTCCCAATCTGAACAGTTCTTTCACTTTTTTCATTGGATAGGGCATAGTTTAATGTTCTTTCTCCTAATTACGCATAAAACGTTTAAATTCCAATGAGCTATAAGCCGACAGATTATCTGTCAGTAACTGTGCAGGTACGCCATGACTGGCGAACTGCTCTTTCACAAAATGAATGCCATGCGTAGAGCACATGCTCGATAACTGCCGCACTGGTACGTACACCCGCTCGGCGACCGAAGCAAAGCAGCTGTTCCTGCTCCACTCGGATGTGGCAGGCGAGCGCGGCGCGCGACACCCCGCGCAACACCCAGATGGCACGATGGGAATATTATCGCGTGCTGCACGTGGTTTGAACACACGTTCCCATTTAAAAACGATTCCGTCCATATAGTGCAGTCGGTCGCGATATGGGCTGTAAACATTTACTTATGCATGCCCCTCCCGCCGATTTTTAAGCCAGCTATTAGTGATATCTTTTATTAACGAGTTACGGTCACTATCTGTTTCAATTTCTTTTTTAATAACCTTTAATTTATTTTTACTATTCGGCATTGTATTTAGCGTATGTTAACGTTTGAATCTCAACTACCTACATTGGGGTCCTGGTCGTCCATGATTTTACCTAAAGTAAGTCGAAAGACGTGTCCGTAATATACAGATACTAGGATACCCGAGATATACTCAACCTTAAAATCATACCTTTATCCGTTTATCATTATTTTCTGTAACCTGATTGGAACTGAAACTAACCGTTTATTGAACGAGGCTTTCATTGGTTTGTGGTCAGTTTATACACCGACATTAAATCAACTGTGTATGTCCTATCTAAACGGCTCAATTTGAAATACAACTGCTAGCATCGCCTTTTCTATATCTCCACCGGGCAACCCTTCTGCAACACACTATACACATCTATTGACACCACCACTGGTAGATTCTTACTGCAAAGCGCCAATACTGGAGCATCGCCTAGTCAACTTTTTAATTTGCCTACAGTCTTGGAATGCTATGATTCCCATTACCAAACGGAATCTTTTTTTGTAAATTACCGCTTAACTTAAAACTAACACTAAACTAACTTCAAATAAATTTCGCCAAATAGTTGATCATACGCCAAAGAATTCCTCCAGAGCCGCCTTCCTATTAGTTCGGTAAGGCATTTTAATTATAGCTTTAAGTTTTGAATCATCTGTTGGCGTGCCATCCGCATTGAACTTGTGACCTAAGTAAGTAATTTATTGTACTGCAAATTGTAATTTTTCCCGATAGAACTGGATGCTTATATCATTAACTCGTCGGTACCCCAGTGCCCGGACCTTGTCCGTCCATATCCAGCGCCACCCTACTGTGAGTACACGTCGGGCGAGTGCCGCGCCGCAGTGGCCGCGCTACCGAGCCCGAATACTGCCACCTTGTACACTAGAACTATCGCCTGAACCTAATCGGTCGGAAGAGTCACCTTTCTAACTACACCTATATCTTCCATTCTAATATGGGGACATCCACCTCGCACCGAGCGTGGTACTTGCGTTATGTATTAACATAGCAGCGCTGCCTCTGATTGACTGTGTAATAAATATTTAGTATTTTGATAAGATATGTTTGTGACTATAATTTGTATATATATTGGAGTAAATAAAATGATTTAATTTCAGTCTGGAATATCTTGTTTAACTAAGAACACCTCTCCAAATAGTAAAAAGAAACCAAAAAGTAACGACTTACACTACATAACCCATCCATTCATTTATCTTTGATTTCCGAAATAATTTTTGTAGTGGAGCATACATTAGGCTGTATAATCTTATTGCTAAAAATTCTGCAATGACAAATGGCAAACAATAATGATTAATATGGAAAACAAAAGACAGCTTGTCAATTCCCATAATTGGTAGACGATCTCCAGTAAAGGAATATACACGCATAACGAATGGCTTGAAATTAGTAATACGATACGGAATATAATTTACATTTGTTTTAAAAGTAACGTCAAACAAAGAACCGTAATCGCATTATATTAATATCAAATTTGAACATCACAATGAATTGGCTACTTTATCATCTTGGTTGCTCTTACGTGTATATTCTCAAGATAAACAATTCTATATTTATAACAATGCCCGTACTAAGTTAATTATTCCTTTTATCGCAGGGTACTTCACAAACATTATAACAGACGGACACAAAGTACATCCAGACAACTATTTATGGATCACACAAATAGTTGTCCTGCGTGGAATTCGATACCGCAACACGAAGTGATAAGGCGACTATCTTAACCGCTGCGTAACACGTACAGTCTTGTCTTAACTTAGAGACTATTATTGAGTATAGTAAGTTTTAAGCTGCAACTGAGACTTACCTGCCTGTTATCCAACGCTTCCTCGTTGGGTCCAGCCTCTTCGAGCAGCAGGTCTGTCATGCACTCCCAATCCTTCATCATGGGGTTGGACTCGATCAACGAGTCCACCAGGTACGCGCCGTGCTCGTGTAACTACAAACAATAAACATGTTCAATTACACTGTTAAACTGTTTTCAGGGATAATTCATATTATGAAACTTAATATTACAACTTTTTGGCCCTTGTGTTGATCAAGCAACTCAGTAGGCTCGACATAGGTTAACATTTGCTGCCTAATGATTACAACTTGAAATTAAACCACTTAGGTGGGTCACTCATCTATGCACTGACTCCCACACGGGCAGTATGGCGACACTCACCTCGGACTCGATGAAGAACTGCACGAGATCCCTGATGAGCGGCGTGTTGCGCAGGCGCAGCTTGCCGCGCCGCGACTTGGCGAGCGACACCGAGTGGTCCCGCTCCCACACGGGCAGTATGGCGACACTCACCTCGGACTCGATGAAGAACTGCACGAGATCCCTGATGAGCGGCGTGTTGCGCAGGCGCAGCTTGCCGCGCCGCGACTTGGCGAGCGACACCGAGTGGTCCCGCTCCCACACGGGCAGTATGGCGACACTCACCTCGGACTCGATGAAGAACTGCACGAGATCCCTGATGAGCGGCGTGTTGCGCAGGCGCAGCTTGCCGCGCCGCGACTTGGCGAGCGACACCGAGTGGTCCCGCTCCCACACGGGCAGTATGGCGACACTCACCTCGGACTCGATGAAGAACTGCACGAGATCCCTGATGAGCGGCGTGTTGCGCAGGCGCAGCTTGCCGCGCCGCGACTTGGCGAGCGACACCGAGTGGTCCCGCTCCCACACGGGCAGTATGGCGACACTCACCTCGGACTCGATGAAGAACTGCACGAGATCCCTGATGAGCGGCGTGTTGCGCAGGCGCAGCTTGCCGCGCCGCGACTTGGCGAGCGACACCGAGTGGTCCCGCTCCCACACGGGCAGTATGGCGACACTCACCTCGGACTCGATGAAGAACTGCACGAGATCCCTGATGAGCGGCGTGTTGCGCAGGCGCAGCTTGCCGCGCCGCGACTTGGCGAGCGACACCGAGTGGTCCCGCTCCCACACGGGCAGTATGGCGACACTCACCTCGGACTCGATGAAGAACTGCACGAGATCCCTGATGAGCGGCGTGTTGCGCAGGCGCAGCTTGCCGCGCCGCGACTTGGCGAGCGACACCGAGTCGTCCCCTTTGAACAGCCGCACGTGCAGGAACTCGCCCGCCGCGGCCGCCACCACACGGCACGACGAGTAGACCAGCTCGTACACGTTCTCGCAGTCCTTGTCCGTCAGCACGTCGGGGTGCATCTTACACCTGGGGGCGAACTCCACCGATATACTCCACTGAACATTGCGAGCCAACAATGGAACGACACACGTTTTCAATTGTCCATATTATTTATTATATTGAGATAGCAATCCTGATCTATAATAAATCACATACGGATAGAACATATAGTTATAATTTATATATATATATATATGTATCGTTCGCCTCGTTGCACGTAGCGGTGTGTTCAACCGCAGATAATGAGGTCCTAGGGCCAACGTGATTTTCAGATTTGATTGTTAAGAAAATTTCACAGAATCAGTCCGAAGTCTGGGAGTTGGCGGTATTACGCCTTGACCCTCGGATAGCACGTAAAACTGTCGATCCTGTATCTGATCTCTGTCCAGTCGTGTCGCTAGTCGCCCTAAGGGACCAAGAAATTAATGGAATAGAAAATGTCTCTGTGTTTGCACAGTAAATGCAAGCTGTGGCAAACCAAATTAAATCCCAAAGAATATCCTCTTAGAGGTTCAAAGCTCAATTTAGATCGAAGAGATTGATCTGGAGAGCATGATATAGTCGGTTTTTAGAGATTTTTTGGACACCTGTTGCTCTAAGTTAATAAACGAAGACATGGCCGCTCATCCAAATGAGAATCGAAGAGGGCGTTCTACGATTTCAAACTAAGTGCGAGCGATACTGGTCGTGGCGCGTTCGTAGTCGCACGATACCTCGGGTTTATAAAGCATCACGCGAATTTCTAATAATAGCTCAGACTTATTTTGGACAAGCCGCTATCTCGTTATCAGAATTATTAAGGATATTCCTAGGAAGACGATAGTAGTCGTCCTTTCTAGGGGTCGTCCCTCGAAAAGACGGTCGAGGTGTACCTACAGGACTGCGGCGAGTACCTAATGGATTGAATGTTTTTTTTATTTGATTTTCTTTTCTTTACTGGTAGACAACGTCCTACGTTACATTGTTACTATTAAAATTAATGAAGTACATAATATAATGCACGCTAACATCCGCGGAATATTATTATATGAAATAAAAACAAAATTGTGCGCATTCTGTTACTAGATACGATTTGATATTTCTATAATACTGTACTTTAACTTTTCAAAAGCAGTAGTTTGTGTTTGTTTACATAAGGTAACTTAACGTAATTCAGTGGCAGAAAAGAGTCGCTGCAAAACCGAGTTAGCGGTAAACCGCCGGTATAGCGCCGTGCTGCTCGCTTACAGCCACTGTTATAAGTAATGTTCGGACACATTGTGGTGGACTATGGCCTGTCCCCCTTATTGAGAGAGGAGGCCCTTGCCCGGCAGAGGGACTGTAATAGGTTGCATAATCAGAGCTAGGAACCTAATCATGATTAAATCACAGCTCTTTGTTACGCTTCTGTGAAGTGTCTCCTATATATGAATATAAAATATCTAGAAAATCATTATAATAGACACAATACTGTGTCAGCATATAGGCTATAACTGTGCAAACTGAAGAAAATAACGTTAAAAGATAACAATATCAATTATTCTCCATCACATAGTAACAGTTCTTGGGACTTCATTGCTAGACGCACAGCAAAGATTCGATAGGCTCGGGCACCCAGGTATTGCCACACAATAGGAGGCAAACCCTATTTTTTATAACAATGAAATCAGGTAATACCTGTTTTGAGGAAGAAGCTTGCAGAAAAGTACTAATTTTTTTACCGCCAGTCTGTGAATACCAATATATGTACAACACTTCGCCGACGGCAGCGCGTGCCATTATATACCTTCTACTAAAACCACTATTGGTTATCCTGCTAACAGCTGCAGGACTTCCCTACACTCTTGACCAACTAACCAGCATGTTATATTAACATATTCTTTGTTCAAATAAAACTTCTCTTAGCAGCAACCAAAACTAACATGAGACCATTCGGAAAACATACAAAATAAATTAAATTCAGCTCACAAAAAATGTAGTTAAATCTTAATAAAAATACATTAAAAAATCCTAAACCAGGACACCATGGCGCGGGCCGCATTTGTGAAGAGATAATGCTATAATATATTGTGCGAACAGATATTACAAGTAACACCTCACAAATGTTCCCAAATTAAAGCAGATTGTATATATATTATGCTCTAAGCTGAAACATCACTAACTTCAATATCGCGATGACAAGTCTGACGGCATGGACGGCCACCTCCGTCTCCTTGTCCAGGGTCATGGAGACAATGCGGTCCTTGAACTTGGAGGTGAACAGCTCCAGCTTGCCCTTGAGCTCATCTGTCTGGTAAAGAGGTTGCAGGGCTTGCAGGCAACGTAAGCGGACTTCACCAACCTGCGCAGAAGGATTAACTGTTATGAAAACTTTGCAAATACAATTATTGGATACCAACTGAATGAATAGTGAATTTAAAAATATATATTTGCACACAGATGGCACTTTTTCGAATCCAGTGGAGAACAAGATTTCACCGTACAATTCTGTGTTCAACTGTCTCGGTCGCGCATTCTGCGATCTAAAATTATTGTCAGCACTTTTAAAACGTATATGTAATATCAGTATGTAGATTTACATCAATTTCTTCCAGTTGGTAATAGTACTAAATTATAGTTTTTCTTTGTGATGTGTTACGCTTGTAAATATGAACACCTGTTTTCTACAAATTTCTCTCTGTGAGTGGTTACAAACAGGTGATTTTTGTGGCAGAGTTATATGTACATCCAATAATTATCCTATACCATTAAAAAGAATACAATTGCGTATTCATTATTTCAGGTTAAACTTTAAAGACTCTAGAAGATGATTATTTGTAATTTATTACAAAGCGCTAATTGTAATTTTGAAGCAGAAAATGAAATAGAGGGCAAATTTTCACATTATTTTGATTTAAATTACTTTAAAAAATCATTTCATTCGTGTCCTTTGCTTTTCAAGTAGTGTCGTTGGTATGTAGCCCGTAACCCGGCCGCCGCGTGGCGCCGGGCTGCCGCGCAAGCTACAGCTCATGTATTACAATCACATTGGATTTTACTATTCGCAATATTAATTTGACTAAGGTATTGTTTTCAAAATCTATTTAAAAATTAAAAAGTAATAACTATACATCCGTTAGATTAATATGCCGTCGTGCATTACCCCATATACAAATAGATGGAGACAATGATAATTTCACTGGTGCTAGAAGTCAGTATAGATAGTGCTCTGCCAAATAGCTCGTTATAGTTTACAGAACAATAACGTCATAAAAAATCGTTCTATACACACTGTACACCATCCACCAATCCTAATTTTCAAACCATATATCCTTTTCCTAGAGAATTCAAAGGTTCCAAAGTATACCTTATTTGGAGAGGTCATAGTATATGAGCATAGAAAATCTGAAAATACAAACCTTGTCGTGTAAAGTCCATCCAATATATTTGAGGTACAGGTCATCTAAGAAATGCGCTGGAAACTTCTCCATCCAGATGCCAATCTCTGACATTGTGATGGCTCTTATGTCTGGTAATGTGTCCCTGTGCACAAACAACTATGTAAAGTATAGGCTGGCGCAGCAGTCTGCAGGCGAACTGTGTTCCACGCGACCATTTGCAATATACTTATTTAAAACAGTCCACTGCTTTTATTGAGTACACCCGTTAGGGCCTAAACATTGGTCCTTCAAGCCAGACCAATAATAACCCTACTTACCCCCATTTCTTTTAATATTCTGTTCTGATCAAATTTCACTCTGAAGCGTGCGGGTGTTTACCACTAACTTCAAGACAAGCAGTAAATTCCCTATTATGACTGACTCAGGATTTGTACCTAGAACCTCATTATCTGCAGTTAAATACCAAACCAAGGAGCACCTAGGACGCCGGGCCAGTTGATGCCTTTGGTAAATGCTAAGCTTTAACGCCGCTAGTCATAGATTCCATGTCTGTTTGTCCAGATTCGGGGTATAATTATCTATATAAGTATGTATTTACAAAAGAAAAGTAATATGTACATGTATCAGTTATCTGGTTTCCATAGTACAAGCTCTGCTAAGTTTGGGATCACCTAACTGTGTGTGAATAATGTTATCGCAGAATATATAACATACAGATTTATCAGTATAAACATATTCACAATGACTACTAAATTCCACTGACCTGTATCTGTGCACAAAAACAGACTTGAACATATACGAGAGCATGTTCTTAATCTCCTCCATGTTTTCTTCCAACTCCTGTCTCTTGGCAACCAGCACTTCTAACCGTTCATTGGCTCTCTTGTCTCTGGCCTTCAGCCTCTCTGCCTCGTACTGTCGCAAACAGTTGTCACAGTTGACACTTGTGAGGAGCGCAACATCTACCAGGGCTGTCATTAATTTCATCACTGTGTAGGAAAAGATTAATCAGAATCAATGTTAACTAATTGTTTATAGTTCGCTAATTGTGATGATGGTGTTGGATATATGGGTGGGTCGTTACTATTTAAAAACAATTTTTTTTCGATTAGGTTAAGTTTACCACACCACCCCACAGAAACATTTTTTAAAGAAAATAAAACGTAATAAAATGGACGTATTAGTAATGGCTCACCAGCTAACGTAGCAGTATGCCGGAAGGCCCTGACCTGTGAGTCAGAGAGGCCCGTGAGTAGTGAGATGATGTTGTCCATCAGGTATTGGTCATAGATGATGGAATACTGGCACATCTTCACAAGAGTCTGGATGAACTCACAGAAGCTGGCACGGAACTTCTTCCAGGTTTGTCCACTCATTATTAGTGGATATTCTCCACTTTCCTGTACAAAGGGTTTTGATTAAACACTCCTTCACTTCTACACAATGAAGTTCAGGCAGAATGAGTTTGATTTTAATAAATAACTTTGTAAGAATTGGCTATAGAAAAGCTAAAAGATTCACATATCACAAATACGCATTTCTTATATATATTAAATGTAGCTGACTGAATCACAGCTAACCAGTCAAATCCTTAGAAATTGTTTGCTTATTGGGCATGACCACAAAAGGTAAGAACAACTTAGATTACCTCATCAAATTCTTGTGTCATTTTTTTAATGATGAGTGTGTGATCCATCTGGGCCATATCGGGGGAAATTTTTCCACGGCAACCTGATGAGTTGATGAAGAACTGCATCAATTGCACCAGTGCCACTTCCCGTGTAGTCTTGTACTCTTCTATCCACGTGTCCACCACTTGCTGTTAGGGATAATCAACATTAATTTATGGTAAGCTTGATTTTACATAAAATACAGAACAAATCATATCATAAAAAATCAACAATATAATTCTTACCCTTACGATACAGATTACTATCATTATTTTTGCTAATGTCAAGTGTAAACTTATTTTACATTCATCTCCTATAGATATTACAATCACAACTATGGCTTAAATTGTTTTTTAAGCAAAGTGTAACATGGACATAATTTAAGATGCACCATGCACCGCTATCTAAGAATGAAGAAGAAGGCTTCCCATAAAATGCTGATCAAAAATATATGGCAAATTAAACTTATTGGAGTTTTGGGTATGTTGATGTGTTGTTCAGTTTCATAGGGAAATTAGTCCCTTAAGTTACATTAATTGTGTCTGTGATACTGTGTATTATGTTCACATCATCCATATATAATCTGCAGACAGAGACATCTATCTGTCTGCCAGAGGTAAAGTCAAAATTTAGGAATGCATGTAACCCAAACAAGAACAATATAATATAATGCAAATTAGAAATATAAAATGTGAATTAGTAACTAAAGGAAGAGTATGTTATGAGGGAGTTAAATACTATCAGTTATTTTTTTTTTCTTGTTTGTGAAAAATTTCTGAACAGTGCATGCTGTATGCTTAGGATCATTCTGCCGGAATATCCAAATAACTGGAATGACATCTCAAAAGTATGGCCCAGTTATCTGCTTGTCTCTCCTCCAGTCTCCTGTTCCCTTCAGGAGTAGCATGATGCTTCAGCCAAAGCAGTCAGTGTTTCCCAATTTAGGGAAGATAAAATTTAATTCTTACCATCAACACAATAAGAGGAAGGGTCGTAGCACACATATCAAAACGGAAAGGGATCGTCACGTCCTCGCCTTTCTCCTCGGCGTCAAACAGTCGTCCACTTTACGTAACCACGTAACGTAAGCGGATCAGAAGCTCCGCCCCGTCGACTCGGCTACAGCTAGGCGACGCCGCGCTTACGGTTCGCCGACCGCTGGTTGACGGCTAGACGTTGTTAGTTCAATCATTTTTTTATTCGTATTTTGGTCTAGAATAGAATGAATAACACATTTTTTACGAGTGTACATGCGCGAACGTTCGCAAAGGCTAACTTCAAGGTCGCCTATCTCGTGAATCGCACAGCACGTGCAGCAACGCAGACCGCGCGGGGGGAGAGTGGTATACGTAAGCTAGCGTACGGAGAGCCGTGAGGGTACGGAGAGCCGTAAGTGAGGGTACGGAAAGCCGACAGCAAGACGACCGCGCACTGCACCGCGGTTCGTAAGCTTGCCCGAGGCGATGCGATTACGTTACGATTCTGATTTGATACGGTGACGATCCCTTTCCATTTTGATATGTGTGCTACGACCCGAAGAAGTATAATAGTATGGTCAATTTAGACATCCAAGGTTACAATAATTCCCATTAGGCTGAAAATTGGTAGGATCGTTCATTAGACTATTATAAAGGAAATGTAAAAAGTCTTAAAAATGTAAAAAGTTGAATCAACTGCTTGCCTGTTTACTAATAATAATAATAAATTGTCTTCCACTGCTATTGTCCCTAAATCTCTTCTCCAAAACTTACACACTTTAGATATGCCCTCATACACACTTCACATGCTCGAGAAAGCCACAGTCTTAAATACTTGTTGCATCACACGATAATTCCTCACATCATCCACGTTAACATTCGCTTATTCTACTTAATCTGCCTTCACCCTTGGCTTAGGCCCGCGTGATAGGTATTGTTTACTACCCTCGCAAAAGTGGAGAAAATAAAAAAGCATACAACAATAATAATAATAATATGCACACGTTTCCACGCCACCTTTGAGGTAGTATACTTAGCGCGTTTTTTTTTATGTGATTTCCCCGGAAGGCCTATTCTACTGATCTCTTGTGATTCTGTTTAATTTGAAGCTATTGAATGACTATAGATATTGGCAAGGGTTGAATATGATAAAAGGGGTGTAAATTGTAAAGTTTGAACTGGCTCTAATGAATTGTCGGCCCAACTTCCAACCCCAGTCTTTTGGGTCTAACTGATATCCAACCACAATTGAACTTGGTAATACCTATACCCGAAAAAGATGTTGATGAGCAGCCGCTGAGGTTGGAGGAAGACATGATAACTGCACTTGTTTTTTATTTCGAGTATTCGATGTGTTTAGAGTAACGAAACATGTATATCTCAAGTGATCTAAGCACATTATTTTTTTAGGAGCTCCATACATAGAGAGAAGAAAGCGAATTGCGTTAGTGATAATTTCTTGTAGAGTGGAATTACTCTTTTTAAAAACTTAAGCACATGCAACTAAATCTTGTTTTTCAAACATTTTCTGGTGAGTAAATTTTCATATATTTTTTAATTTACACCCTACATCATTTTCATCCCTTGCCAATATCTATAGCCATTTAATAGCTCCAAATTAAACAGAATCTCAACAGGTCAGTGGAATAGCCCTACGGGGGAAATCACATTAAAAAAAACGCCCTAAGCTCACCTCAAAGGTGGCGTGGAAACGTGTGCATATTATTACTATTAGTGAACAGGCAAGCAAGTTGATTCAACTGGTAAGACCTTCTGATGGACTCTTATCTCAAAAATAGACAGTTTCAAGTAAAACAACGAAGCGCAAGATCATCTATCCACACATGTTATGCTGGAGTTCCACAAGGTTCTGTTCTCGGTCCTGTGTTGTATATCATATTTACTCATGACCTACCAGAGGCTCCCAATGTAAATGTCGCGACCTTTGCAGATGACGCCGCTTTCCTGGCGTCTAATCATCATCATCATCATCATCATATCAGCCGAAAGACGTCCACTGCTGGACAAAGGCCTCCCCCAATGATCTCCACAATTGCCGGTCTTGCGCTATCCGCATCCAGCGATTTCCAGCGACCCGCACAAGATCATCGGTCCATCTTGTAGGGGGCCTGCCCACGCTGCGTCTTCCGGTTCGTGGTCGCCACTCGAGAACCTTTCTGCCCCAACGGCCGTCGGCTCTACGAGCTATGTGCCCTGCCCACTGCCACTTCAGCTTGGCAATTCTTTGGGCTATGTCGGTGACTTTGGTTCGCCTGCGGATTTCGTCATTTCTGATGCGATCCCGCAGGGAAACTCCGAGCATAGCCCTCTCCATTGCTCTTTGGGTGACCTTGAGCCTTCGAATAAGGCCCATAGTGAGCGACCACGTCTCTGTTCCGTATGTAATCACTGGCAACACACACTGGTCGAAGACTTTCGACTTGAGACACTGCGGTATTTTGGACGAGAAGATGTTACGTAGCTTCCCGAACGCTGCCCATCCGAGTTGGATTCTACGATTGACCTCCTTCTCGAAGTTGGACCTACCTAGTTGGATGGTCTGTCCTAGGTAAATATAGTTCTCTACAACTTCGAGTGCAGAGTCACCAACTTTCAATTGAGTGGGTGTAACATGGACGTTTGACATGACTTTCGTCTTATCCATGTTCATTTTCAGACCCACTTGTTGAGAGACTCTGCTGAGGTCATCGAGCATTGTACCGAGGTCTTCCATGGTCTCAGCCATGACTACGATATCATCGGCAAATCGAAGGTGAGTGATGTACTCGCCATTGACATTGATGCCAAAGCCTTTCCAGTCCAGAAGCTTGAAGACGTCTTCCAATGCAGCGGTGAACAGTTTCGGAGATATAACATCTCCCTGTCTCACGCCTCGCTGCAAGTGGATAGGTTTCGAGATCTGGTCCTGGAGTCGCACTGACATAGTGGCGTTTTCATACAAACACTTTATCACCTCGATATACCGGTAGTCAATTTGGCACCTTATGAGAGACCTCAGCACGGCCCATGTTTCGATAGAATCAAAGGCTTTCTCATAGTCCACAAACGCTAAACACAGTGGCTTGTTATACTCTTCGGTCGGCGTCTAATAGTAACCCTGAAACCGCTAGTAGAATGCTACAAAATCAATCAAACCTCACCAATGAGTGGTTGCTAAAATGGCGCGTTCGAGCAAGTGCCCCTAAGTCTTACCACATCACGTTTACTCTGAGGAAGAAGTTATGCCCAACAGTCAACCTCGGCCAGGAGACATTGCCACAATCCAAATGTGTGAAATACTTGGGATTCTACTTGGACCAACGTATGACATGGAAAGACCATATAACGAAAAAACGAGATGAGATTAATAACCGATTCAGAAATCTTTTGTGGTTACTAGGCAGACAGTCAATGCTGTCCCTCAGTAACAAACTTAGAGTGCAGTTATCAAGCCTAATTGGACTTATTGTATACAATTGTGGTCATCAGCCTATAAATCCAACATAATGTGCCTTCAGAGAGCTCAGAACAATATATTGATGACAATAAGTGGCGCAACTTGGTTCACTCGCAACTCAGAGATTCATGAGTACTTGGACATGAAAACTGTGATTGTAGAAGCTAAAGTTTACTCTGAAAATTACACAGATTAGGCAAATATGCTTCTGCAAAGAAATCATATAAAACAATTGAAAAGAGCCAATGTGCTTGATGACTGAAGAGAGTTGGGGTAGTGGCCACATTCCTCTAAAACTTATTTCACTTCAACAAACATGATTATAGTCACATGAGACTGATTGCAGGTAAATAATAAAAAAACAAAAAAAAAACTGGTAAGTGCCTGTATCCAGCTCTTCTCCACTAGTTTCTATTACAACTTTGATACAGGGTGGGCCAGAGTAAAGTTCACTTTTGAAACCTTTATAAAAAAAGACTGATAGTACTAAAACAATTTATTTAAAAAGTAACTTAATGTAACATTATTATAATTTATTTTTTGAAAATAACATCATCTAGATGTGCTCCCTCTCGCCGGGAGCACTCTTCCAAGCGGTGTTTAAAATTTTCAAAAACGCGCTGGCACGTTGCTGTTGATATAGCCGCCATTTCCGTTCGAATGTTTTCTTTCAAGGCGGTAATTGTCTCTGGTTTATAGGAGTAAACCTTATTTTTGAGGTATCCCCACAAAAAAAAATCCGGTGGAGACAAGTCGGGGCTTCGTGGTGGCCACTCGATATCACCCCTCTTAGAGATCACTTTACCGGGGAACATCTCCTTTACGACCTCCATACTGGCATTAGACGTGTGGCAGGTGGCGCCATCCTGCTGGAACCAAGTCAGGGAGTTGTACTCCTGCAGCCCAGCAAGAGTTGGTCTTAAAAAATCTTTTAGCATTTTGACATATCGCTCCGTATTTACCGTCAATGCTTGGCCGCTAGAATTTTCGAAGAAATAAGGCCCAATGAGCCCTCTAGCTGAAACCGCTGCCCAAACCGTCACTTTCTGGCAATGAAGAGGCTTTTGATGTTTGCGTGAAGGCTGTTCAGCGCTCCAATAACGGCAATTTTGTTTATTTACAAATCCGCTCAGGTGAAAATGGGCTTCGTCTGAGAAAAGGATGTTCCCGAAGTTGGAAAACCGCTCTAACATGATGGAAGAAAATCTCTCTCTTTTTGTATGGTCATCAGGGTTGAGTTGCTGGACTAATTGGATTTTATACGGATGAAGCTTTAAATCGTGTAAAATTCGTCGTAAACTGCTTCTTGAAATTCCCATAGCTGCCGAACGTCGCCGTGTAGAGAGTTCCGCATTTTGCTCAACAGATTGATTAACCTCTTCAATCGCTTGCACTGTGCGTACTGTGCGGGAACGACCTCGACGTTTCTTAGGAAGCGTCGAACCAGTTTCTTGGAACCTCTTTAGCCATTGCTTAAGTAACTGAGTGCTAGGACACTGGCGGATACTTCGTAAATTAAATTTAACTCTGAACTTACGCCGCGCAACAATATAAGAACGACCATTTTCGTAAAACGCTTGAATAGCGAACGCGCGATGCTCACCCGTGAACGGACTCATGGCGACTAAAAATGCGAGAGACGCGGCAACCGATCATACCCCGCGCTCCCCGCTACCTGCCGCGAGCAACGGTTTTTTTTGACAAGGGAAAGTGAACTTTATTCTGGCCCACCCTGTATTTGTAAGTCTATTTTTGAATTGATTCACATTTTGGGCTGACATTAAGTTTTCTGGGAGTTTATTTAACTCTTTAATTGTATTCAGTAACTTCAGAGTTCAAAGAAAAATTATGTTACCATACTAAAACTAATAGTGTAGGGTAGTAAACAATTTTACGTAAAAAGCTAATGAAAAACTGGTTTATAGTAAACAATTTTACGGAAGACCATATTTCTTGGAGGCAATAAAGTTGCCTCCAAGAAATATGGTCTTCCCTTTCTATGAAAAAATATAAGTTTTACTATAATACTAATATAAAAGAAATGACAAATCAAAGAACTCAGAAACCTTACATAGAATATTCAAACAAATTTTCATACTCTACTCGTGTCTCTGACATTATTTTGATGACTCAAAAGTTTCTTCAATCTTCATTCTCCATTTTCTTTCGATTTATATATAGTATAGAGATAAAACAATATTGCAGGGAAGCTTGATACATCTACTATCAAAATGAACCTGGGTCAATGAAGGTAGTTAATTTAACCAATGCTAACACTTTTACATCATATGATTTGTATGAATAAAAACATTTTTGTACAACATTCACTTTTTTAGGTCATACTACAAAAAAAGTATGGACTGATGAAAGTGTTCAGTCATTTAGACAAACATTTCTGGAAGGCCTTACCACAGGGCTCAAAAACCCTACTGGCAAAGGAATAAGATTAATAGTTTGCCGTATAGGTGGAGAGGAAGGCTTTCTGTAGGACGGTTTCCTCAGTTTTGAAGCCAAGAAAAGAAGTGGTGGTTACCACGAGGAAATTAATGTCCAATGTTTTGAAGAGTGGTTTGGGATTATCTTACCTAAATTCAACTTAACTCTGTTGTTGTAATAGACAATGTACCTTACCATTCGCAAATAAAAAAGAAATTCAAGGGTCGCTGAACAGTAAAAATATTTCCTAGAAAGATGACATGGTAAAGGCAACTAATAGATTTGGTGAAATGTCAAAATCAAGTAATTGAAAAATATGCAGTTGACGAGATGGCAGCACAACATGGTATAATTTTGCTAAGATTGTTTGTGGAAGGAGTTAGTAATGTGACCCCGTCGTCATGGAGTGCTGGCATATCTCACATATTACAAGAAGAAGATAATATGTGTTGTATGGACCATGTAATTGATAACATTACTGACACGTTAATCATAAATGTGACGAGCGACGACAGTGACTTTCTGATTCAGATGATTATATATGTCATCTCTAAGTCCTTTTATTTTAAATTGCCTTACTACTGAGAAACATAATATGTGATAAATGTGATTTTAAGACGAGCTTATTAATTATTTAAAATAAAAATTTCGTGTAATACATTATTTAAGTTCATTCAATTTAGTTCATTCCTACACCACCTATCTATTTTTTTTGTCAAAACCTGGTAACCCGTTTTCTATCAAGTTACTGAATACAATTAGAAGTCGAACTATATGCCATTACCTAAAACCTGAAACTTCTTGACTACACAAAAAGTGATAACTAGTTTTTAGCCTTGTAATTCCATGGTAAATCTACAATAACCAAGCTTCAAAACTAAATATAATGTATGGAACCCAGTCCATCATTGTCTGATTTATATTTTTTTTTAAATATGTAAAGACTTGGCCAAATTCAATGTGTTAAGAATACTGTAGATAAAGAATAAACGAAAGTCCCTTTCACCTCCCCCTCACATTGTTGGCACATTCCTAGCTTTTACCCAAACATTAAATAAATACTCCAAATGACAATTATGACAAGCCGCTAAACACAATGAACTATTCATGTTATCTTACTCTTAGATCTACCCCTCCTAAAATAAGATATGAAGACTCTTACATTGATGGCAGTCTTGTTAAATCTTAGAATGTTGTACAGGCTATTTTCATCGTCGCCCGGCAGCAGCACCGGCGGCGGCGACGGGGCCGGCGGCGGAGCAGCGCCCCGCCCTCGACCACGCCCGCGTCCGCCGCGAGCCCGGCGCCGCGGGGCGGGCGGCGGCGGCGACTCGGCCAGGCGCCCCGGCCAGCCCGCGTCGCCGCGCCGCCCGCGGCTGCGGGTCACGCGCTTGGTGGGCGTAGGCGACGGCGAGCGCGCCGAGTCCTCCGAGTGGTGAGAATCCTCGGCGGAGTCCCGGGGCAGCTCTGTCGCCGTCGAGTTGACGACGGCTCCGACGTTGAAGCCAGAGTAATTCACGTTAGGCGTCTCGGGCTCGTAGACGGACTGACCGCCGTGGTCCGTCATGGGCGTCGCCGGAGTCATAGGATTCGCGTACTCCGGCGGAGGGTCATCCATCCGAATACGTTTCCCGCCACGGCGATGCATTTTGTTGTTGCGACAGGCTTATTTTACCACCAAAATACACATCCCTCCACATGAAAATTAAACGTTTTACACACTCGAGATATTCATATACGAGATCAACTAGATATTGATGTATTAAAAGTTCATGAACATAAAACACAAAATGAAAACTAAAGTGAAAACGACCAAAGTATCGACCGACGACGCAAGCCACCAGCCATTTTAAAATTGTTGTTGCCACTTGCCAGAGTTGCCAGATGCCAACCCATAGAGATCAAAGATATTATAATTTAACGAGATTGCGCACTGAAGGAGTAAAAACGGCCCGAGCAAGAAAGCGCTATACTGGATGGCATCTCCTTCTAATAGAGTGACCATGCGTCGTGGAAATATGCGAATGTTTGAACGCGCTAAATTTAAAAATTTGTTTTTATGTGAATGAATAAACTTACTTTTGAAGTAGGTATAATCATACTACCTGTGCAGTGCTTTTAAAGTTACTGTTCGCTCCATAGTATATCTAGGTATACGTATTCGTATATTGTATTCGTTACTTACACTTTCTTTACTCAGTATACCTCTCTGCAAGCATTATAAATTAAATTATACCAAGATGTAGATTTTTAAACGTTTTAGGATATTATATAATTATTTATATTATAATTCCCGCTTAATGTGAGTGTGAGTAGTGGTAGATATTTTGGACATAGGCAGTAGACTTTCCAAATATTATATATTCGTAATGTACCCAAATAATTTTCAAGTATATTTATATGTTTTATTTACTTATATTCTTTCTAGTATTCTAGGATAATTATTGTAATAGATATATTCAATATAGATTAGATTGTGAAAACCAGGCACCATAATAAACTAGAGGCCCGAATTGAAAAAAATATTCTACGCAAAATATCTTCTAAATGGCTTAATCTAAACAACTGAGATAATGTTATATCTTTTTAGGGTTCCGTAGCCAAATGGCAAAAAACGGAACCCTTATAGATTCGTCATGTCTGTCTGTCTGTCCATCCGTATGTCACAGCCACTTTTTTCCGAAACTATAAGAGTTGTACTGTTGAAACTTGGTAAGTAGATGTATTCTGTCAACCGAATTAAGATTTTTACACAGAAATAGAAAAATAACAATAATTTTGGGGGGTCGCTATACATAGAACTGAAACTCAAAAAATGTTTTTTCATCGTACCCATACATGTCTATGGATAGGTCTTCAAAAATCATATTGCATTTCTAATATAATTTTTTTCTAAACTCGATAGTTTGCGCGAGAGACACTTCCAAAGGGGTAGAATGAGTGCCCCCCCTTGTAACTTCTAAAATAAGAGAATAATAAAACTAAAAAAAATATATGATGTAATTATCGTGGAAACTAACAACGAAAATTGGTTTGAACGAGATCTAGCAAGTAGTTTTTTTTTCATACGTCATAAACCGCAATTTGCGTTCATTTAATCAATTGAAATACTTTCTTCTACGGAACCCTTCATGTGCGAGTCCGACTCGCACTTGGCCGGTTTTTTATTAATAAGAGTGTAGCAATTGTCTATTTCTTACCTATTTACTCATAACACTGACACGAAACAGTAGCCTCGTTTTAGTGTTAGATATAGTGAAATAGACAATTATTAGGTAGGTAGAAACTAGTAATTGTAAGCGCGCACGTTTGGATTGCATGTTTGGCTGATTTCATAGTCGCGCCGGCGCGACTATGAAATCAGCCTTTTACTATTTGCATCTGATCCCCAAACTACATAGAGCTAAACGTAGTTTTTTATATTCTCTTTGGGAAGAGCCTATGCTATAGCAACCAGTTATTATAATAAACATATTTACAAAGTACCATAATAATATTACAAAAAATATAAATATCCATAATTTTGAGTAAATATCCGATAAAAATGGGTATAAACGAGTATTTCTCTATTTCGGTTAAATACTTGAGTTTTTATCATCTTAGTATTTATCCTGCCCCCATCACTACACCTGATGGTAAGTGAAGATGTGGTTGAAGGTGGACCGCGTGTAGCCATAAGATGCCTGTTCATTCTAACCTTGAATTAACCCATTGTATATGAGTCAGGAAACATGTCGTTTGGGAGGATGCTCCACAGCTTAGCCGTGCGTATGATGAAAGAAGAAGCAAAGCGCTTCGTACGGCATAATGGGATGTCAACAACATAGCGGTGGAGAATATCATCGATATCGATAGTAATGTGACATACATCATTGACGCACACACATAAACACTAATTTGTACGCACAAATGTCATCCTATTTCGGTTTCATTTGACAGCTCTTGTTTATTATTCCGCTAGGTTTTTATACTAAGTCCATGGCTAGGTGTACTAACTTTATGGTCCCACCCCAGTAAGGGAGTGTGTGTGGTGCTTTACAAGACGATTTTATGGAGTTTTCCAATAGACACGAAAATTACAATCCACGGCAATAAGCCACGTGCAACATTGTCTAAGTTACTACGTCTAAAAATCCACCATATTTACACATTCAACTTGAATTTACACCGGTTGTTGAGAATGCAAAATGCCTCGATGCGTCCCTTTCCACGTTTGGCGGCAAAAACTCCTATTATGTTTATCTGTAATAAGTGTTGCCAGAACGATTACGAGATGACATCATTTATTTTTCATTTATTAACCCTGATATTAACTGTCACATCCTCTGGTCGGATGATTTTATAGTTTTTACTTTTGTAAGCGAAAATTAATATAAAATGGCTAAGAAAACCTACGATTTATTGTTCAAGTTGCTCCTGATCGGTGATTCAGGTGTCGGGAAAACATGCATATTGTTTAGATTCTCAGACAACCATTTCACAACAACGTTTATATCTACGATCGGTATGAACCACCTTTGTATAACATTTTATATCTTCCAAGCTCAAATTTAAGCTTTAGTTCATTCTGTGAATCTTTTTTGAGTGTTCTAATTATGTCATAAGCTAATAGTATTTATTTATTTCGTTTCGCATGTCTTATCAGTTATTTTTACATGTTGTGTCATTATAGGTATTGACTTCAAAATAAAGACTGTGGAGCTCCGCGGTAAGAAAATAAAGCTACAGATCTGGGATACGGCAGGACAGGAGAGATTCCACACGATTACCACGTCATACTATCGCGGGGCGATGGGTATAATGCTTGTATACGATATAACAAATGAGAAAACATTTGATGACATTGTGAAATGGTTACGGAACATAGACGAGGTAAGGCTCCAGCGGTATGAGGCACACACGGTTTCATACTGTACTTGATTTGAGAACAAACTGAATCATATGGCACAAGTTGTCACAGATAACAGTAGGTGTAATGATGAGTTTACATCCTATTCTGCTGACACATATTCTACTTTATTTGATGGTAACAAAGTAGAAATCATTAGGATTATTTTTAATCCTTAGCTTTTACAAATAACTTGTATCAATTTAGTGACATATTAATGATTAAACCAAACACTGTAGCACTTTCTCTAATACCAAAATGAATTATTTAACAAACATAAAGCAACATAATATGTACAAAGATATTCTAATTCTTAGCCAATTTTCTTTGATATGAATTAGAACATCTTTGTACATACACACATAGATAGATTATTCCAATAACCAGCACAAATCCAAACTAGATACAACAGATCATAAATCAAACAAATGTTGCAGTGGTTGGCATTTGATTGAATACTACAGTTTCATTGTTTACAAAAAAACCGCATGCAATACCAATGCATTACTACATACCTACCCTCATGATGATACATACATATTGACATCATGCTAGGAACTACAATCCACTTTACCTAGAAAAGCTACTTCCCTAACGAGGAGTAAAAACTATGGCAGTTGCTATTACAGTTACAAGGAGCAACATGCATTCTGATGGCACTCATGCAGGAAGTGGAACACCTATAAATCAATATTATTGTACTGAGAAAATTCATTAAAAAAACATACTAAAGCCATTGCGTTAGAATACAATATTGCTGCTCTTTTGAAGACATTCCAAGTATTTCATCATATATGGTATGATGGACTTTTATAAAAATTCAAAACATGTCTATTTGGTCAATAAAACTTGAATGAAATACACTTATTCATAAACCAAGGAGTAGAATCATCATCATTGTATTGGTTTTCCTTATGAAAACCTATACAATGTTAATGTTTCTACTGCTACATAATGGTTACATCTTTGTATTTCCTCAATGCAGCATATTGTCCCCAGGGTCGTTACAGACATATTTTCCAATGACACTCAACTACTTTCAATATATTCCATCACCAGAAATCGCAGTGCACAAACTGCATTCTAGCATCATCCATATATATTATTTGACTAAAAGATATATTTATTTCACCTGGGAACAGTATTTTTTCTGGATGTTGATATTATTAGGAGTAACATAGGGTACCTCTCAAACCCTATGTATGTGACTTCTAATAGGATAAGCTGTCTGCCAAGCCCTATTAAAATTTGTCCAGTCTTTCAGAAATATGCCAATACACTACCATTTCATTTATTTGTGTAGATAGTGCCTAAAAAATTATTATTCTAAACCAAATTTTGAAGAAGTTTATAGTAAAAATAAAAGTCAAACTGTGGGAAAACATGTATAGCACCTGTATCCATATAAACAATATAATTAATAAAGAAAGCTATGCCCTTTTAGGTGATACTTAAACATATAGTCAAGATAAAAATATTGACAAAGCAAGTTCCAAATCTATAAATTAAAAAGCACCCAATCATAATATAAAAAGAAAAAAGTCGGTCAGGGTAAGACATTTTTTTTAATAATTGCAGCATGCAAATGAAGATGTTGAGAAGATGATCTTAGGCAACAAGTGTGATATGGAGGAGAAACGAGTGGTGAGCAAGGAGCGCGGCGAGGCGGTGAGTGTACACATAGTATTGTTACTTTCGTACTGGTTTATAGCTCTGTGCTTTGAAATTTGTTGTGCCAAAATTGTCTGCCATAATTTTCACATAAAACTGCAGAATTTATTACCTAAGACAAGACAGGCACACTTTTTAGGTAATTGTGGGATATATTAGCATTCACCACAATTGCCTTTATTCATTGTTATTATAGTAAAACATATTTTTGAACTGAATACATCCAACATACTTTATCATGTGTTTACTCATAGCTCCTCATAGACATACTGCCTCCTAAGATCAGATTGGGTCAGTGGTAATCAAAAATACTTGCTCTTGACTTTAATAGGACCAATTGTTTCATTGTTTGTAGGATGTGTGCATGAATTTATTTAATATCTCTGTAGAGTGAGTTGTTCTTGAATAGATCTACATACACTCTATTGTCTACCACATAACAACACTTTTACATATCTACATAATTCTTATTTAGTGATATATTAACCAGTCATTTACATGTTGTGTTCAATCAAAGTTTTTCTAATTAATATCTTCGAATCCCAGTCTCCGATCCTACAAAAAAAAGTTAAAGTTTGTGGAATTTATAGATTGACGAAAATTGGTGATGTTTTATGTATAACCCAATGTATTTTTAATAAACAAATATGAATTCATTAGTATTTGTTATGTCGATGGAATCGGTTTGATTTGAAAAACAATCCAATTGCTGATAATTTGATAACAAGGTATGAATGTTAGATTGTGTACCCATTTACATACACTCCTTCTTGGAGTACCTAATTCGCGTTCCTAAGATGGCACACACAATTTTTAACATGAATAATGATAAATTGTTTCTTATCTATATCTTTAACAATGTATTACGCGTGAGGTTCTTGCAAGTTACCCTTGTCATAATTCAAATATCATAAATGGTTTATAACATCAGCTATTAGCATCATACGAAACCATTTAGTTAATAGAAACTTGGTCTGTCCATGAATTTAGAGCAAATGTGTCGGTGTTAACATTGGGTGAAACGGTGCAATAATTAGCGCCGCCGGCCATTGTGTTGGCGATGCGGCGCGAGGCGACCACTGAACTGACTCACGCGCAGATAAATGAAGCTATTCACGGCTTATATGCGTGTTTGGTAACACACAGTTATTGTTAATCGACCACTAATTGGATCGGGCCTCTCAAATGTAGTAACGATGCAAAGTATACACGGGTTGCGGGTACAATTAAACTTAAGATGTTAAATCTTAATCTATGTGATTTACTACTGATGTACTGTGTGTATTTTTAATTTCTCTCTATGGTCGGGACAAATCGAATCTACCGGAGGACTAAATATCGGTCGGACGGCGGTTTTGGGTCTTCTCTGGTACGGGGCGTGTGACGAGGACGGGACTATTATTGGGATGTTTTTTATGCTAGAAGTTTTATTTTCTTCGTTTTGTATTTTGTATTTAGTAGCGTAATTGCAATTTGCTATCGATAATGTACCGTCGACTCGATAGGTACTGTCATCCTTACGAGGCATTCTAATAAAAATAAGTTCGTCGGTCGTGCAGATAGCGCGCGAGCACAGCATCCGCTTCATGGAGACGTCGGCCAAGGCGAACATCAACATCGACCGCGCGTTCTCCGAGCTGGCCGAGGCCATCCTGGACAAGACGGCGGGGCGCGAGGCCGACGCCGACCACGCGCGCATCGCCGTGGAGCGCCGGCCCTCGCGCGCGCCGCCCTCGCGCGCCTGCTGCAGCACGTAGGCCCCCCCCTCCCCCCACGGCCCAGCGCCCCCCACTACGTCAACGGCGCGCCAAATTATAATTTAGCTTTTCAAATTTTGGATCATCGTATTTAAAGCTCCGATGCTTCATGTTGTGTGAGCACTGAGAAGAATGTCGAGTTCGCATCCACAATCACTCGTAAAATGTCTAGTCGCATAATCATCTGGGTGCAGAGGGAGTTAATTAGCAGGGTTCTCGATACGAACACCTTGTATACTTAAACTATGGAATATTCTGGTCTCAAACTAGTATGGCGTATTCGGTTTTTTCTAGTGTCAATGTTTTTATACATAAATGTTAGTGTAAAATGAGAAGTGACCACAGAGGGTTAGTTAAGAACATATTATGTACTTCCGTACGGCTGCATCTCATTCGGCTGGCGGCGAGTCGGCCTGTCCCAGTGCACAACGCCACGTTTGTCCCGTACGTGACGGACACGTATCGTTCGTCGCGACCGCAATTATATTTGTGCAATACGAGCAACTGCAATCGTTTTGGAGAACTTTATAGTAAATATTGTGACGTCACACATAGCTGTTACTCCGGCTCATCCGTTTAGTTGTAGGCTTGCATACTTCTGAGTGAGCTCATTAGATAGTGTCCTTGGATTTGTTCGTAGTGATAGCTCTACGTTTTCGTATCATCAGCACTATGTTACGAATATGTTTTGTGTCGACTGTATGTTAACTGCGTGCGTGTCGCGCGGCTCACGGGCGCGTGTGGGCGCGGCGCTACATATCCCTAAGAGCAATACATAGAGTACTAGAGATACATGGCGTGCTCTCTTCAGCTTGCGGTGTGCTTGCTTTGGAGACGGCGGAGACAGTTTGGTTTAGCTGTAAATGAGTGCTGCCAGGAAACACTTGCAGCAGTATGTACGCATTTATTGACACGGGCTCTCCCGAGGGCTCGCTACATACGCTATCATCGTACTAGATAGATGTGGGAGGAAGTGCTCGCAGGCACCACGTGTCCGCAGGCGTGCGCTACTACTGCGCTGCGAGTGCCGATGCTCGGTGGCAGCTCGGCACTCGAACAGAGCCTCTAGCACGAGTTCCTGCATTGAGCACCAGCGCCTCTCGCGGAAACTATTAAGAACTAAACTAAACTATTAAAAACTAAAGAAACTGTACGTGTGATCGAGTAAGTAAACTGCAGGAACTCGTGCTAGAGACACCGGTCACGGTGGCAGCGCACGGCCCGGCCACTCCAGCAACATGGTGGTTGCTGCTAATAATATAGTAAATTGTATAAGTAATTATTCTCTATAGTTATGTACGTTGGTGAAGTAAATAAAATAAATACTATTTTATCGTACGGTGTATGTGTCTCGTCAGTTTTTACTTGCTTTTATAAATAAACATCAGCGTTGTATATTATGTTCATATTAAATTACGTATCGTATACATACTACTTTTATTTCCATTTACTTCCTCTAATATGTAGGTACTTAATAAATTTTGAAATTGTAATACAAATTAGTAGTGTTAATAAAACAACCTAAATTCTATATGTGGTTATATTGAACTGGCATGTTTGTTTAGTGATTAGTGACTGACTAATTAATTCGATTTCAAGTTCAAATGGTAATCTTGCATCATTCTGGTAGCTAGTCCCATTAGGTTGGTCCAAATAGACACGCAAGTAAAAGCGTTCTTGTGAAAACACATAGAAACTATGTCTCTGTTCCATACAATACATATTGAGTGTCCCTACAAATCCACAAGGTGTGCGTTACGATTGCTCCGCCAAGTTATACAAACAAAAAAATATTTCGCCATAAAATTTGTCGAAATGATGAAGTGTTCATAGACACAAAGAATTAGTCTCCAACCCAAGTAGTTGCTGAGATGTCCATGGCCGCGCATCCTCCACGTTACCTTCGCGCGGCTAATTTAAAACTTCTTTATTTTTGGTTTGTTCCTTTGGATTTCCACAAATTTTGTCTGGCGAAATATTTTTCTGTTTGGGTAACTAGGCGGAGCAATTATAACGCACACATCCACAAGCGATCGGCGTTTAGACAGCCTGAGTAGTTTAATTGTTAGTGTTCGTCTAATTCCGAGGGCACGTTTAAGCTGTCGGTCCCGGTTGTAGTTATAAGACAATAGTCTAAAGGTGAGTATAGACTACAACATTTACTTGTAACAGAACAACGAGCTGCTCTATGATATGTTCTAGTGTATCATCCTTTTACGAACTAAGCGTCGAGAACGCTGGCCTCTTTGTTACAGCCTATTGTACAAACCACCGAGCATATTGGTGTAACATTTCGTCGAGCATAATGTCGGTAAATGCACACTCACTGTGAGTATTTACCCGTAACAACGCCGAGCATTCGCAGGAACGTTACATTACATGGATATGCTTTGGACACTGAGATTTTGCCTGTATTGTACAATTCGTAAGAACGTTACGTTACACAGAAATGCTCGAAAAAATGTTGTAGTCTATACTCACCTTTAGCCATGTCAGAGGCGTACTGGGCGACTTGAACAAAGTGAAGGGTAACCACTGCCCATACAATAAATGCCAATGATCATTAGCAACAATGCAAGTAGCTAACTCTGTTAGGTATTATATTTATAATTTGTTGAATTACGAATGAATCGCACAGACGGGATACATTTCGCAGATAAAGACAGGGTTAAACGTCCTTAGCAAGATGTATGCGAGAATTGTGAGTGATCAAAACAAACGTACTTGTGTGACGAGTCCGTATCGAGAGGGCGCGCTATCGCGGGTCACGGAGTCAGGAGGGCGCGCTATCGCGGGTCACGGAGTCAGGAGGGCGCGATACCGCGCAGTCGCCTAGTCGGCGGACGCGCGCCGGAGACATGGCACTTGCAACACTATTGCTGCTCACGCTTTGTGCCAAACTCGCACATTTCACCGATCGTAAGTATTTGAGAAATTGTTTTACCACAAGATATTGAATAATAGGTATCTATACCACCCCAGTAAAATATTGTCTCCTTTTTATATTCAGTTCTCAGAGATAACTTTTCAGAACATTATCCCAGAAAACTTTTTTTCGTCAATCACATATACATGGGATGAGTAATGTGATTGTATGTTATTTATGTGTAATGATATTGTTATGAGCGTTAACTGTTATTTATATTTTTTTGTTGTTAATAATTTTTCTCTCTGTTCTGTTCTATTCTTCTGTTCTATATTTCATCATAATAATAATCTTTAAGTGTAGCTATGTACCTATAATGTCGTATCAATCCAGGATTTTTTCTTAGCTTGTAAGTATTATAATTTAAATTCGTCTGGTATCACGCTGCCAGTACCTACTGGCCCTATCGGAAGATCAGCACTGCAGAAATGCAGTAGGTACTAGCTGAGATAGGGCCATTTTTCATACCAGTACGGATAAAATTAATAATGATTAAAATGTATAGGTACCACATTAAATGTATTTTCCGTATTTGTAATGAAAATAAAATTATATCTTTCTTTCTATACCATGCAAATTTGATTTACGAACAAAGTTACTAAGGGCTAAAATTTGTAATTGGGGAACATTTATACGCAACGAGTTCTAATTACCTACTCGTAAGATAAGAACATAGAATAGCCGCCACCAGAAAATAAGAACATAATCTAAGAAGGAGAAATTTTGCTGAGGTAGGCTGCTGTTCCTCTAGCAGTAGCGTATTCAACTGCTAAAAATTAAATTTGGATTTAAATCTCGGGTGAAGTCAGTGACATTGAGATATTTCTGTTAAGAAATATTCTGAACATCAGCCCGGAGTCTGGAAGTTGGCAGGTGTAAAGCCGTCGGTCCTGCACCTGACTAGCTTGCCCGTCGCACCGGATCATGAGAGCGAAGGAAATAGAAATTGCACCTGTGTTTAAGCACATACTGCTGTATTATACAGGAAAACTCTTTAACATCTTTTTTTGGTGGTTCTGTATCAATAAATAGAACATATTGACATTTATTATTTAGTATTTTTTCCGATTTGAAGTCAGTAAAATAGTGATACAGTCATAATTTTCATGCGGCGAGACTGCGACGAGAACGTCATCCCCGCGGCCCCACAACAACACCGCGGTTACAACCACGTCAATCCTTTTATGCAAGTGGCTTCTAAATCGCCGGGAAGCCAATATCTTGAGGACGGATGAGGCATTATTCTAATCTAAGAAAGAAGAAGAATTATATTAGTCCAACAATGTACATACCTACACAATGATAGTCAAGTCATTAACAATCTACGAGAGATGCATCACCAAGTACGTTTTAGTGCCAACGTATGCGCGGGGATTACCAACTATATTAGGGCCCGTTTTTGTCTAATAGGGCAATGTAAATTTTATTATTTTTGTTATAATTGGCTGAATGCAATTTATCTTAATATTTTATTTTCTACGCTTTGATGACCCTCAGTCCAGGAAAGCATGAAGGAACTACCCTTACAAATAACTTGAGGGCAACATTAGAGGTCAGTAACCTGCGCAGATTGTACGCTGGAGCATAGAGTGCACAGCTGATAGCACGCCGGGGCGCGCGGCGTCTCCCCATACAAGCACTTTCTAAAGTACCTACCAAAACATCTTTCGTTAGCGATAACTTTATTTTTAATATTAAGCCATATCAATTTAAAAATATACTTACGTGTTTATTTAAATTTATTTATGTTAGCGCGTTTGCGCACTGTGCGTCTAGCACGAGTTCCTGCAGTTTACTTACTCGATCACACGTACAGTTTCGTCCCATACAATGAGCACCAGAGTTTTAGTTCTTAATAGTTTCCGTGAGAGGCGCTGGTGCTCAATGTATGGGGGAAACTGTACGTGTGATCGAGTAAGTAAACTGCAGGAACTCGTGCTAGACGCACTGCTTAAAAAATTTTCCTGTATACATACATAAAAAAAATGTGAGCCGTCACGGGACGCCTAGCCGATGTGAAACATCGACATTATTTTATAAAAGTAATATGCAGAAAAGAACATATTGTGATAGGAACTAAATATGTCATAATGATAAAATAAAAAGTCGATTGCGGATGCGTCACGGCATGCGTCGCCACGCCAGAAATCTGTTTTACGTGCAGCTTTTGCAGCATTTGAGATCGACTGTATCTCTTATAATTTGCGACGTTCCGCCGATACCTTTGACCATGTGTGTGGCCCAGCTTCCTCATTGATATAATCGAAATTCTAAGTATGCCATATTTTAAAGCATAATTGGAGCAATTTAAGGTTTCAGTCATAAAATTTTTCTTTTAAAGATCAAATAGGTAACATGTTATAATCGGAGCACATACGAGGCATAATTTCAAATCTCTAGGCCTTTTACGTACAAAATTATAAGCCAAATACGGTTTTAACGCCAAAATTTTCAAAATATTCAGTTTTAATTGTTTTTTAATTCAGTTTTACGGCTCTGGCTTCTTCGGCCTTATGAGCCGTCCGGAAATTATATTATTATTTCATTTATTCTAGTCATGTCAAGTAAAGTCCGTCACAGTCAAGTCATACGTAGTCCTTGTCATACCCCAGTAAAGCAGTGGAGACTTTACTAGAGGCTTATATGGAGTTTTAGATTCAACACAGAAAATCGCAATTCACGGCAATATGGCACTTTCCTCCACTTGTGTACGTTGTCCATGATGTTATGTCTAAAAACCCACCATATTTACACATAAAAACTTGAATTTACACGTTTTTTAAAATGAAACAATGCCCTGATGCGTCTTTTTCCGCGTTGGCGCCAAAACTCATCGAATATATTCAGTCGGGCGGGAGCGGTTATTTGATCTTTAAAAGAAAACTGCAACTTATATAATTACAGTAATTATTTGATCTTTAAAATAAAACTGCAACTTACATAATTACAGTAATTCGCCATGTGTAAGCCCGTGTGACGTGTCCCCAGCTTACACATACTTATTGCTTCGTAGCTCAATAACTATTCGAGCTAAGGGTATGAAAAATTTGGAGCCTAATGCTGCAATTTAGCTGAGAATTTTGAGGTATAGTAGGTCCATAATCGTAGCTTAAATAATTACGAAGATACACACGTGTAAGCCAGGGACACGTCTCTACAGCTCGCACATGGTTTTATGATCGTAGTTTAAATAATATTTGAGTGTGATGGTTAGATTTTTTGGCTCTCATTGCTGCAATTATCCTGAGATATTATTATAAAAGATATTATTATTATTATAAAATAAAAATAAACTTGTGTGTACTTATGTACACGCGTTAGAAGTTATACTTCTTAATATACAACTTGAACATAGTTATCAATTTCCATACCACCTAGAACTAACTTCATGCTGTTAAATTTTTTGGTGTCGGTGTGCGCGCGCATCGTAAAAATTCACTCTCATCATTTTTCTCCATAGCGCCAAAAGAAGTATAACTTAAAAAAAAACTTGTGTATACTTATGTACACGCGTTAGAAGTTATACTTCTTAATATACAACTTGAATATAGTTATCAATTTTCATACCACCTAGAACTAACGTCATGCTGTTATTTTTACGATGCGCGCGCATCGTAAAAATTCACTCTCATACATTTTCATACCACCTAGAACTAACTTCATGCTGTTAAATTTTTTGGTGTCGGTGTGCGCGTGCATCGTAAAAATTCACTCTCATCATTTTTCTCCATCGCGCCAAAAGAAGTATAACTTCAAAAATATGAGTTAAATTTTTGACTATATTTTAAAACCCTCACATCACTGGTTTTGACTTTTGCCCCAACGGCATGTGTCAGCTGGAGACACGTTTGTCCAGCTTACACACATTCAACAAATCATAGTAACGAAGTTGTGATTGCTCCAATTTTATGACTGAACCTTAAATTGCTCCAATTATGTTTTAAAATATGGCATACTTAGAATTTTGATTATATCGATGAGGAAGCATGGGACACACATCCTTTGACCACAATAACCGTATCCGCCTCAGTCAATCCGCCTAAGGAATGTTTGATTCACTGCCCTAATACATAAGCCCAGAAACTATTCTTGAATTATCCGCAGTCCACCCGCCCGGGGTTCACACGCGCTCCATATTCAAAAAGAAAAGGGCGGCAAAATATCCATATCTATGAGCCGTACAATATCGGTGAACTATCAGTTCCGTCAGGAAAGTTTAAGATGTGATAATCATAATAATTATTAAAAAAAACTTAATCTAAATAACGCGAAGTTCCATTAATCGGTCCAAATATTAGTAGGATAAGTTACTTAAAAGCAAACTCGCTCTTCCATAAAACCCCAGTGATTTAAGAGCTGGTCTAAAAAATGTTTCACAAGGTGTAACATAGGTACACAGTCCACATAACTTAAGGAGCGCCAGCTACCCATGAAACTGAACTACCTAATGAAACAAACCAGTTTGAGAAATATTAAATAAAAAGTCGTTATTCTTCCGCGTGTCTCAGTTTCATAGGTGTATAAAGCTCTCACTATTTGTGTTAATCCTTAAATGTATAATAATACTAGCTGTGCCCCGCAGTTTTACCCCTGTTAAACTTTATTAGTTATAGCCTATGTGTTATTCGGATATATAAGCTATATTACTACAAAGTTTCAGCAATATCCGTTGCGTAGTTTTTGCGTTAAAGCGTAACAAACATCCATACATCCACCCATACTCATAAACTTCCGCATTTATAATATTAGTAGGATTGTCTTACACATGTAAAGTTTTACGCCATGCGAATACTACAGATTGAGATTAATGTGCAATTATAACCGGTTATTGTGATGTGTTCCTTAAATGCTCTCAAAATTATTGCTGTTTGAATATATAAACTTTACCGCAACCGATTGAAACAAAATGTATGTGGGGCCATACAGCAAGCGTTTAACCTATAAGAAATAATTTATACTATCATAGCATTTTTTACGTTCTTACTGTATCAACTATACAATAATTATTATAATTATTGATTCAAAAAAATATCACTATCGGTTCACAAAAAATAGACAAACTGCATCATATAGACAAAACATTGAATAATGCACTGCTATAAGGTAACGAGTACACGCGTCAGTGGCGCCTGACGCCGCGCGCCGGTCGCGCGGTCGGTGCGACCGTTTATAGCCCTTCAGGCAGGCCGTCGCATTGATAACCTTTTGATTTTTAAGTCGGTAAAAAAATTAAGTTTGCGAAGGTATAGAAATTCCACGATATATCTGTATGAAAGGGACATTGATAGTCGGCGATTATTCATTCTTCAAACGTAATTCGCATTTTGTTCACCAGCACCATGCGTTATCGAGCTGGCGTGTGCGGAGTGTGTGCCGGACAACATGCCGCTGGTGACGTCGCACCGCGCGGCCAACGCCACGCTGACCGCCGCGTCGGGCGACGAGCTCACGCTGAGCTGCGGCAGCGGCAACTTCCTCGCCTACCCGCTGCACGCCACCCTCGCCGTGGCATGTGAGGCGGGCCGCTACCGGGTGCCGCTCGACGGCCGACTACGCCATCTGCTGGAGCTGGGCTGTCAGGAGAGCATGTTCGAGGACGTCTTGCACCAGGTACTTTATTTCCGCTTGCATCTCTTCGGCTCCCGCAAAGGAACGTAGGTATTTGAAGCGCGTCGTTCGTTGGCAGGTGGATAGCTGCGGGCCGCCGCTGCAGGGCCGCGCCTACCGCGTGCGCGAGGCGGGCGTGCGCCACCTGGCCACCGTGTGCTTCGACCCCGACCGCGCGCTGGCCGTGCGCGCCCGCGCCAGCAACGCGGCGCGCAACGCGCTGGCGCTCCCCCCGCACGCCGAGCGCGGCGCGCCGCTGAGCGTGCTGGGCAACTTCAACCACATGTTCGACGCGGCCACGCGCCACGCCGGCGAGCGCCTGTACTCCGACGACGCGCGCCTCAACCGGCGCCTGCGCGAGATGTTCAAGCACGAACATTTCACCTTCGCCGCGCAGACCTTGACGTCGGCCAAGCTGCTGAGCGGGCGCTACTTCGACGACCAAAACGTGCGCGCGTCCGACTTCGTCTCGAACCGCGTGGCCACCTGGGCGAGCGTCGCCGAGGGCAACTTGGAGAACCTGCACCGCGACGTCGCCAAGTTCCTGAAGTCGTCGCGGCCGCACGCCGAGATCGACGTCTACTCGGGCACCCACGACGTGTTGTCCCTCCGCACCGGGCACTCGCGGACCCGAATGTTCTTGAAGGCCGGCGACAGATTTCCCGTCCCCAAATATATCTGGACGGTGGTGCACGCCCGAAGCCTGCGGAAGGCGCTGGCGCTGGTGGTGCTCAACGACCCGTTCGTGGCCGTGAGCGAGATCCGCGAGGCCGTGTTCTGCGAGAGCGCGTGCGGGCGCGTGCCGTGGCTGCACGAGCTGCGCCGCCACCGCAACTACGAGACGCCGGTCAACGGGCTCGTGTTCTGCTGCAGCTTGCACAACTTCACGCAAGTCGTCTCCGAGATGCCCCGGGACCTCCTCGACGCGAACGAGGGAAACGAAGGCCTCCTCACTGAACTATTTGTTTAATTATATTAAACAAACATTTCAAAAGTTTTATTTTTTTACACACACACACATTCCCATACATACTTTCTGGTTTTTGCATGGGGTCATTAAAAAAGAGTAAAATGAAGAAAATTCGAATATGAAACTATATTTCTTTGTATTTTATTAATATTTCCCGGTGATAATGATTGCTATAATTAAATTGTCCTTCAATTTCTTAATAAGCATCCTCGTCCCGTTGCACATGCTTGGAGGGTTCAAATTCCTCAAAAGCTCAAAATTGGAATCCCAAATTTTTAAGTCAATTCATGTTGTGGCAATCCAGGGGCTCTACCGGTTAAGTCGCCGAACATCAATTTCTTAATAGGTGTTCAAATAAATAAAGGTTAAAAATGACTTAATCAATCGTTAAATCGGCTTCCATGGGCACATGTGACGTCATAAATAGTCCGGAATCGATTGTCATCGTTGAAACCAATTTAACGATTGATTAAGTCATTTTTAACCTTTATGTATTTGAAGCCATTTAAGAAATCGAGGTTCGGCGACTTAGCCAGTAGAGCCCCAGAAGGGTTTCATGAATTTAATCTTATTTTACATTGTTTGGGATCCTTACAGCTAGCATTAAACATTACTAATAGAAATCTGAAAGCCATTTACAAGTTTCCACTGATAGATAATACATTAATAAATTAGATTAAAGGTGGGTTAGCAAATGCGAAATTACGAGAAATAAACTTGCGTTAATGTAATTTGTAGGGGGTGGGTGTAACGTAAAGTCCAAAACACTGTTTTAGTAGTTTATTAACCTTACAGTAGGAGTGACATGAACTTAAACACAAACTATATGAAAAGGCGCGAAAACGTAGGGGCGGCTGGCAACGAGCGACTATGCGCATTTTGCGATACCGGGCGTCTCTCTCTACTGTATCTCTTTCGCGGGCCTCTATGCAACAGGCAACGCGAAGTAGGTACCGAACGTTCCCATCCCGACCGCTTACGAATTATAGCGAAGAGGCAGCTTACCCCTGGTAGTGCGAGTGGGACGGTCACACGCTACAAATTATGTTTAAGCTTGGAAACACTAGTATTGAATAGGTCCAAATCATATTCACAAGAGAGCTTGTTAATGAAAGATATTTAGGTATTGCAGATATGGCTAGCTAGTTAAGTGTATTATCTATGGATAGGGCGTCACTAGACAGTAGCACAGTAAAACACGTCCGTTCAATACCAAGGTTTAATGGAGGAGAGCGTAGCAAAGACAAAAACGTACGTCAGTCATAAAGCAAAGTAAACCCTACATGGCATACATTACAGTTAAAAAGTCTACTGGCACGTATAATAAATGAGTTTTGCCTGTATGTACTCTTAACGCTGGGAATTAAGATTATGCGAGCTTTCCGTAATGGTATGGTGCGCGCTATTAACCCTATCTTTTCTAAAAGTTCGGGACAAAATGCAAATAAAATTTTGTCATCTTTTAAATCTGCAGATAGTCTTAAAATAAAGCCAAGTGATTTAGAGGCCTTGCTTACAATACTTTCAATAGGACTGTCAAAGAGCAACTTAGTGTCAAAGAGTACACCTAGATCTCTAGTGACATTAGTTCGGTTTAAAATTGTGTTATGGAGTTCGTATGGATAAATAATAGGACACGGTTTCCGAGTATAACTACTGACGTAACATTTGGAGACAATAAGTTCGAGCTTATTAAGAAGGCAGTATCTTTCCAACGCTATTAAATATTAAAAATAATAAGGGTCCATCTGAATAGGTCGCCTCTGATTTCCACTCTAAGCAATTTTCTTAGAAGAATAGGATGATCTATACGATCAAATGCTTTTTTATAATCTGTATAGACTACATCTACCTGGGAGGGCTCAGACATTACCTGCGTTAGATAGTCAGAACAGACAAGTAAGTTGGACACAATAGACCTGTGTTTTAAAAAACCGTGTTGATCATTGTTTAGAGAGTGTTTGATACTGTGATACACCGTGGAATAAACAATCTTTTCTAACACTTTTGCCAACAAACATAGTTTAGATATACCTAGGTCTATAATTTTCTATTTGATATTTAGGGCCTTTTTTGTGAATAGGGGTAATAAATGCTGTCTTCCAAACAAGTGGCATCACTCCTTCGCTAAGCGAACGTCGATATAAGATAGTAAGAGGCAGTGATAGACTTTGTGCGCACTTCGAGATATAAATAGCTGGGATTCCGTCAGGTCCCGCAGACTTGTTCAAGTCAATCGACTTGAGTAGTTTTAGCACCTCGGCCTCGCAGACTTCTACGGAATTAACATCGGCAGCAGTGTCAGTCAGCGATTGATTGTTATAAGTAGGGTCACATGAACTCGCGCAGGCTTTAAGGTAGTTAAAGTTAAAGAAATCATTCAACATGTTACAGATCGTCGCACCGTCTCCCGAAGAATTATGTCCGTATGTCATGATGGATGGATAAGTATTAGAAGATTGTTGTTTGCTTTTGACATAGGACCAGAAAACTTTGGGTAATTTCTTGATATTATGTTCTGTTGCTTTTATATATTGATCAAACATCACAACTTCTAAAGTTTTAGCCCAGGTTCTTAGAATTAAAAACGAGTTATAGTCTGACAAGTTACCATAGTTTTTGTATTTTTGGAGGTGCTTGAACTTTTCTTTAAGAATTTTAACCAGCGGCGATTTGTACCAAGGCGGGTACTTCGTGCTAGAACGTACAATTTTAGAGGGCACATGAGATTCGCGTAATTCTTGTAATCTAGCGTACAGTAACGATAAAGCGTCATCTAAAGAACGCTCACTAAAATCTTTGTGACAGTCAAAGTGGTCAAGCTGTTGCGATATGGAGGTGAAATCGGCTAATTGATATAAGAACTTTTTCCGCATTTGGCATGCCAATGTATGATATTCAATAAAAGTGGCGGAAATACTTACGAGCTGCATGATGCGGATCTTCAAGAACTAGGGGGTCAGTAACGTAGTGGCACCAATGACCGACAAGAACCAATAACCGACACTTTATTTTTTGATTCCATAAAATAAGAGTAAGAAATCAATTTCTTAATATGGCAACACTGTACCATAGATAGCACACTTTTGACTGGCTCCTATTGACATTTAAGCAAAATCCGCCATTTTGTTTTTAAAATGGCGAAATAACAACTGATTGCGGCTGAAGTACCGGTGAAAATAATAACATTTCTTAGTGAAATCCTTAAGGAAGTGAGTACATTTTTTGTTAATTACTCTACTGTATTGTAACTTATTAGAATTTTATCTTTTTCACGAGTTACTATAAGAACTATAGGATCGATTTTTGTTAAAACGAAATTTTAAATTTATGTTGATATTAGTAAAATGTTAGTGTCGATCACTGGTTTTCAAAAACTGACTTTTCCAATAATCGACACTTGTCGATACTAATTTTTTTAAATATTTTTTCATTTGACAACCGAATATAGTTCTTATTACTTGGCGCATTTAGTAGATATTTGAAGTAAACTAATTAGAGTCGAGCTACCAGTAATCGACAGGTGTCGATTATTGGGGAATAATATATGTCGATGATTGGTTCTTACAGATGGCTCCGAGAAAAAAATATTCACCCGACCAGTTAGAAAAAGCCGTAGAAGCTGTTAAAAATGGCGAAAAGATTGCAGTTGCTGCGAAACGCTTCGGAGTACCTAGGATTACGCTCCATGACAAAATTTCGGGAAAAACAACAATGGGTTGCACTATGGGGCCGAGCACAGTTTTGACTAAAGGGGAAGAAGACATTTTGGAAAAGTGGATATTAGCTTTATATCAAAGACATATTCCACTGACAAAAGATTCGTTACTAGATAGTGTGCAAAAAATAATAATTGATCAAAACAGACCAAATCCTTTTACCAACAGTAGGCCCAGCAAGAAGTGGTTTCAGTCGTTCATGAAAAGACATCCAAACTTGACACAAAAAGTACCAGAGAACTTGTCAAGAGCTCGAGATAATGTGTCTGAAAATAACATCAGGACTTGGTTTACTGAGATCGAAAGTTATTTGGATGAAAATAACTATAAAACTATTTTAAACGACCCACACAGAATATTCAATGCAGACGAGACCGCGTTCTTCTTGTCACCTAAACCTGGTCGTGTACTCGCAAAAAAAGGAGATAAACACCCATATAGCAGCTGTGGTGATGAAAAGGAGAATCTTACTGTCCTAATATCTGGAAATGCAGCTGGAGACCTAGCCCCTCCAATGATCATATTTAATTATGAACGAATTCCTTCAACTATCGCTGTCAGTGTTCCTGATGAATGGGCAATAGGTAAATCGGAGAGTGGGTGGATGTGTAGCAGCACATTCTATGAATATATGACTAATGTCTTCAATCCTTGGTTAGAGCAAAATAATATTGAAAAACCGATCTTGTTTTTTGTGGATGGCCACAAATCACACCTGACGCTTCATTTATCAAATTTTTGCTCCGAAAATGGTATTGTAGTCGTTGCGTTGTACCCAAATTCTACGCATCTTCTACAACCGATGGATTTGTCAGTATTCAGACCTCTCAAAGCCCATTGGAAAAAGGCCGTGACGCAATGGAAAATGGAAAACTTGGGAAAAAGTCTTCGAAAAGAGAACTTTGCCCCAGTGTTGCAAAAAGCGCTGACAAATGTAACACAAGATTGTATCCAAAACGGATTCCGAGCGGGGGGCCTTTTTCCATTTGGACCTGATTACATCGATATGTCTAAAATATGTAAAACCGAAATAGAAACGAGAACTAAAACTAATCCAATGCAGAAAGAGTTTATAAAGTATTTAGAAAGTGAAATCGTGAACGTGTTCTCAGCTCAAAAGTTACAACAATTCAATAAATTATACTATGAAAATAGAAACACACTGGAAAGAGAAATCACTGATGAAGATGAGGCTTTATATTTAATTTGGGCCAAAAACAAATCCGAAGACGCGTTGTGTCATTCAAGTTCGGCGAATGCTCCGACAACATCAGGAACAGTGGAACAAGCCAGGTATCCGTCAAATGATGTAGCCACTGTTCAAACGAACGACGTTATTGTAACCGATGAAGCAATGGTTATACCATCAGATTCCCGTGAAGCTGTGCCTAAAGAAACTGAAGAAATGCACTTATACAGAATGCAGATGAAAAATCCACCAAAAATTGCCAATTCCAATGACCTGAAGTCAGTAGATGATAACATTGGCATTACTCCCAGTTTGCCATCGACAACTAATTTGCCTAAAGTAATAGTAGAATATCTTCCTCACTTATCACTAAACTGTAACGTCAGGCATGATGCTGTTACTCAACCTCTTTCACGACCGGAACGTTTTTTACCAACCGATTCATCTAAAGATCCTCTAATGCAACAACCTGACGATATCCCCAGGGCTGATACAGTTAACCAACCTATTTTAATACCGGAACTTACTTCACCCACCGGTTCAGCTGAAGTAACAGGAGATCTTCAAAGGCAACAACCTCCACCGAATCCTTCATCTTCATCCAGTTTCCCTGAAGTAATAGGAAATAACCTATCCCAACAACCTATCATTAGTACTAAGGAACCACAGTACACAACACCACAAAAATCTTTGGAAAAAGTTTTAGGAGTGATTGTTCCATCTCCTTTTAAAAGGAGTTTGTTTTGGCCGGAAAATAGCATGGATAGTAATAAGAAGAGAATGAAACGAGAGAAAATTCCATCAACAATAACAAGTAAAGCTTGGAAAGAATATCACGAGAAAAAGGAAATTGAGAAAAATAAAAACCAGCAAGAAAAAGATGAAAGAACTAGACAGAGAATAGAAAAAAAGAAATTAAAAGAACAGTTAATTAATGAAAAGAAAAATAAAAGCAAGATTAAGAAAACTAAGAAAACTGTTCAAAAAGACTCGACTTCAGAAGAGTCAGATGTGGAGATTTCAGATACTGAAAGTGATATTAGCTATAATATAGAAGATGACCTAGAGAAAGAACTAGAACGCGAAAAAGTAACAAAAACAAAGAATCAAATAGACAGTGATTCTATAGACTCGGATCTAGAGAATTTGCCCATTTTTGCATCTTCAAAAGCAACTAAACCAAATAAAAACAGGAAGTTTTCTATAGGAAATTTCGTAATAATTAAGTATGAAGGGGAGTATTTTCCTGGTAAGATAGAAAGCTTGAGAAAGAACGAGTACGAAATAAATACAATGACATTGACTACTGGAAATTCCTTTAAATGGCCTAACCCGTCCGATAAAATTTTCTGTAAGTTCAAGGAAATAATAGAAGTGATAAAAGAACCTACATGTTTAAACAAGAGAGGGTTTTATAGAATTCCTGAAATGGATAAATATTTGCCAAATATATATGCCTTTTGAAACAGATCTCATATAATAAGTGCTTAGGTAGTTAATCTTTATAAAAGGATCTCTTATAATTAATAAAAAAGTAACTAAATAATATTTATTACAAAACTATCTCGTAGGTAGGTATATGCGCAAAAGCTAATTATATATTAAAAAAGATTTCACTTACGTTGTCTGTTATGTTTTTGTTACTATATTAATACAAGGTACTTTATTACCTTGTTACTACTATGTATGACTGATTGTTATATAGTTATAATAATTCATAATTTTAACGAAAATGGTTAGGAAACGTTGTTTCCAAATAGATATATATATTTAATTACGAACCGAAAGAGTGATTTGATAAATAATAAATATTTAATAATTGGTTGAGTAAGAATAACTTTACAGTAAATATTGTTGATTTTTGCAATTTAAACTTTTTGACAATTATTTGTTACGTATTTGTATGATTAATACACTTTAGAGAGAAAAATATATGGATATTGTACTGTGGACAATAAATGAATAAGTACTTCTTAAACAGTTAATTTTATTTTATGACTCACTAAGCGGGTGGTGTGGTGATTTGGCAGATACGCATTACACTTAGTCAACAGTCGATAACTGGGTGTCGGTAAGTGGCAACTGTCGATGACTGGGTGTTGACTACTGGAGATTCGGTGTCGATGATTGGAGATTTATATACTTTTCCTTTTTTGGGATTTTTTTTTAGTCCGTGTATAGTCAATAAATTTAATACATTCTATTCTTATCTCAAGAATATACTTTACCATACTCAATTGTTACTCTTGGTTTAAAGATGACTAAATGACCTTTAATCTTATGAAAAAGCCCACTATCTCCTTAAAGTGTCGATCTTTGGTGCCACTACGTTACACTTGGCAATGCTAATATGATTATTACAAAATACTAAGTCTAACACTCTATTGTTTTGGTTTAAAACATAGTTATATTGCAGTACGTTACATGCGTTGAGTATGTCGAGGAACTCTGATTGAACAGAACCTAGGATATTACTTGGATAGAAGGATTGTCCATCGTTAGCTGGATGCCATGTGAAAGTTAGGTAGATTGCAGTCCCCTTACTTAGATTAAAAAAGAATCGGAAATATTAATTAATACAATGTCGTTTGGTTTATTATTGAAGTTATTTAATTGCGTTAGTATTAATGAGTGCCCCTGATTTTTATTGCATACATAAATTGTACAAATATGTAATTTGTATGATGGAATTGATCTAGAACGCTTAAGAGTTACAGTGACCCAGATATCTTCAGCTGAGGAGCGGCATTCGGTGCACTCGGCTGCCACAAGTTCCCTCCGAACGGCAATAAGGACGCCACTCCCTAATGTCTGATTAGTTCCCACGTAGTCCCGGTCACGCCTCCAAACTAAATAGCGTTCATCAAACAATTCTTCACTATTAAAATCGTGATTTAGCCATGTCTCTGTCAAGCATACCACGTCATAGTTATTAAGGGAAATATTCCTAAGGAAATGTGAAGAATTTTGTGCGTAAGCCACGCACGTTCTGACAATATATATTAAGTGGCATTGTTAAAAATAAGAATAAATAACATAATAATTAGCGTAATCGGTAAACAATGTTTAGAATAATAGCAAACTGCAGATGGAATACTACATAGCGGCAGGCAGCGTAAACGGTGACAAACTATATTAAAACTTAGGATGACAGTATGGCGCTCGCTGAATATACCAAGTAATAAAACAGTAAGAACTTCAAAGTAACGGTTAAGTTGCAACAAATAAGTTATAGTAGCAAGAATCCAACAGTTATTATAACAACCCAAGAAAAGGCAATTTCTGTTAAAAACAATTGATAGAAATAAAATGAATGAAAAACTCCTGTGGGGATAATGGACTGCGTATTTGATATAAGTCACCGTGTCTATCGATTAGTATTTTTTTATTTGTCCGGGAACTTTTTGAATATTTAGATTGTTATTTCGTGGCACTATCATTCCTGGGTGACATGCCCTAGAACACAACGAATGAAAGTCTTTCGTGCAAATTCTCGATGTCAGGGTTGATATACCTACTGCATCTATTAAAATTTCTAAACTATGGACTAATTGGCCTAGAGAAGAGACTCATCCAGAAGGATGTTACAATTTCTTCCCAAGTTGAAGCATTTGCTGTGGAAAATCACCATCGATGATACCATGAAGATGAGCTCTCATATTCGTCCGTAATTTTATATTTTCAATGGAAGTCCATCATAATGGCGACGATTTTAAGCATGCTTTGATGATATCTGCTTGCGTACCTTTGTTTATAACAGGAAGAGTCTGACGAAAATCACTAGCAAATACAAAAGTAATCCCGCCATGAGAACAGAGGAGTTTCTAAGATCTTGTAAGGTTCTGCCCACGGCCTTTATATGTGGCGATAGTTTACCGAGAGGCCCATTTTTGCGGATAGAATATATTGATTATTGCTCAAAAATTACGGATAGCGGGAGTTTAAAAGTTGAATAAGCAACTGCTTATTCAACTTTTAAACTCTTCTAAAGGATGGAAAACTTTCCATCCTTTAGAAGAGTTGCAGTAATTCCTGACGAAGCAACTGCTATCCCTGATTGTCTTATTAGCAAGTATTACTTGCAAGAAACGTGTTGTCTAGAAATTATTTTGTTTGTTATTCACGCTATTGACTATAATTTCAAAAGCATATCTTTGATCTGGGATAAATTTTGGCAGATTTTCATTGACATAATCTTATTATTCCTCGTCTAACCGAGCGGCGACCATGCGGCAGTTTTCAAATAACTTACATTTTTAAACTTGTGATATCTTTCGAATGGAATGTCCAAATTAACCATTTCATAAAGTTACTTTTTGAAATGTTTATATAATGGTATCGAAGCAGACTTAATATGAAGTCATTTATTTTGAAACTGAGCTTTTATATCGGTGGCAATTATATAAAAAAAAAACACTTAATGTGCCATAACTATAAGAGTTAGACACATGCTGTAGCGATATTTTGAGCAGATTATATGTTCTGCAAAGACATAGTACCTTACTTATCTTGTTCTATAGTCAATAGTTTTCGCCGCGCACGCAATGTAAGAAACTTACTTATTTGGTATTTTTTTCGCACCTTTGGTTACGTTGTGGTTCCGTCACAGTCCGTAAAAAGTTATGGTTCCGTCCACAACTCCAATAATTGGGTTTTGGACGGAACCATAACTTTTTAAAATTTAATATAGCCTATGTTCACCGGAGATAGTGTAACTTCCCAACAGTGAAAGAAGGTTTCGAATCGGTCAAGTAGTTTAGGAGCCTATTCAAAACAAACAAACAGAAAATCAATCAAATCTTTCCTCTTTATAATATTAGTGTAGAATGTGTAGATTAATTAGGATACCCTTAAAAAATTATATAAATAAAATATACAAAATGTTTTATATGATGAAGATTTTATTTAAAAATTAATATAGACATTAGAGCTGTTAAAAATATTTAGTCCTTTTCTGCGATGGCAGTCAGATGTCTGTCGATTTCGCTCTCCGTCAGCACCCTGCAAATCAAGAACTAATTCACATACCGCACAGACTAGGACAGGCCACCCACCTGGGTCAGCCCAACTTTCGAGATGGAGATCAAGCGTAGAATCTAACTGCGCTGAGCAGAGATCGCAACATTTTGTCGTCTCAAATACCGCAGTATCTGAAGTCATTTATAATAATGATAAATCATTTATTTCTCTCATTTAGGTACATAGCATCTTAATCTGGCAGCTTAGATCTCTGTGAGATTTGGACTCTATAGTCTTACGGAACAAGGATGTGGTCGCTTAAAATGGTCCTCGTAAGAAGGCTCAAGCTCACCCAAAGAGCAATGGAGAGGGATACGCTCGAAGTTTCCCTGCGGGATCGAATCAGGAATGTCCAAATCCACGAAAGAATCAAAATAACGATATAACAAGAATAGCTAAACTGACGAGACAGTGGGCAGGACACATATGGCCAGCACGTGGCTGAGGCGGGCCACATGGGTAGGCAGGTCTAGCTAGGTAGGGCGGGAGGAGGCGCACCTGAAGCACGGGTCGTCCTTGGTGACGAGCCCCACCTCCAGCTCGGAGCTCTTGAAGTCGACGGCCAGCACGTGGCTGAGGCGGGCCACATGGGTAGGCAGGTCTAGCTAGGTAGGGCGGGAGGAGGCGCACCTGAAGCACGGGTCGTCCTTGGTGACGAGCTCCACCTCCAGCTCGGAGCTCTTGAAGTCGACGGCCAGCACGTGGCTGAGGCGGGCCACATGGGTAGGCAGGTCTAGCTAGGTAGGGCGGGAGGAGGCGCACCTGAAGCACGGGTCGTCCTTGGTGACGAGCCCCACCTCCAGCTCGGAGCTCTTGAAGTCGACGGCCAGCACGTGGCTGAGGCGGGCCACATGGGTAGGCAGGTCTAGCTAGGTAGGGCGGGAGGAGGCGCACCTGAAGCACGGGTCGTCCTTGGTGACGAGCTCCACCTCCAGCTCGGAGCTCTTGAAGTCGACGGCCAGCACGTGGCTGAGGCGGGCCACATGGGTAGGCAGGTCTAGCTAGGTAGGGCGGGAGGAGGCGCACCTGAAGCACGGGTCGTCCTTGGTGACGAGCCCCACCTCCAGCTCGGAGCTCTTGAAGTCGACGGCCAGCACGTGGCTGAGGCGGGCCACATGGGTAGGCAGGTCTAGCTAGGTAGGGCGGGAGGAGGCGCACCTGAAGCACGGGTCGTCCTTGGTGACGAGCTCCACCTCCAGCTCGGAGCTCTTGAAGTCGACGGCCAGCACGTGGCTGAGGCGGGCCACATGGGTAGGCAGGTCTAGCTAGGTAGGGCGGGAGGAGGCGCACCTGAAGCACGGGTCGTCCTTGGTGACGAGCCCCACCTCCAGCTCGGAGCTCTTGAAGTCGACGGCCAGCACGTGGCTGAGGCGGGCCACATGGGTAGGCAGGTCTAGCTAGGTAGGGCGGGAGGAGGCGCACCTGAAGCACGGGTCGTCCTTGGTGACGAGCCCCACCTCCAGCTCGGAGCTCTTGAAGTCGACGGCCAGCACGTGGCTGAGGCGGGCCACATGGGTAGGCAGGTCTAGCTAGGTAGGGCGGGAGGAGGCGCACCTGAAGCACGGGTCGTCCTTGGTGACGAGCCCCACCTCCAGCTCGGAGCTCTTGAAGTCGACGGCCAGCACGTGGCTGAGGCGGGCCACATGGGTAGGCAGGTCTAGCTAGGTAGGGCGGGAGGAGGCGCACCTGAAGCACGGGTCGTCCTTGGTGACGAGCCCCACCTCCAGCTCGGAGCTCTTGAAGTCGACGGCCAGCACGTGGCTGAGGCAGGCCACGGCCAGCTGCACGGCGTCGTCGGCGCCCAGCTCGGCGCGCTTCTTGAGCTTCTTCTCCAGGTAGGCCGCCGCGTCCGTGGCCTTGGCGCCGCCCGCCGCCGCGCGGTAGGCGCAGTAGTAGCCCGACGGGTCCGTCTTGTACAGCGCCGGGCCCGCCTCCGCGTCCACGCCCACCAGCATCATGCCTGCACCACACGCTATACACGCACTGCTCCCACTCGGGCCATACAGCGTGTCTAACATTTACTTCTATGCTCAAAATGAAGGTAAAATTATTTAGAAATATATAAGTATCTTAAAAATGGTAAATCATTCATTTAATCTTCTGGCGAGTGTCGAACCACCGCCCTCTACCCCCGATTGTTGCAGAGTAGAAGCAGAACTTATAATTTTAATATATTTTGCAATAGCTCTGCCTTGTTTGGAACATCTGGTCCCAAACAAGGCAGAACGATTCATTTTCAAAAACGATTGATTGATTTTCAAATGCTTTCAAATTCCCATATATCGCCCAGAAATATTAAGACGCTACATACTTTACATAATCAGTTTCGATTCTCAGAATGTTCTCAAAGATTTTTATATTAGCTGTATATGTAACAACATAGATTGATTCTAAAAAATTCTACACCTATAAGCAACAATTAAATAATTAGGTCCCAACCAGATGGCTTACACTGCTTGGACACACAAACTGTCTAAATATATTTTAATAGGCATTCATTTCCATCTAGGATTATAACTTATAATCCAAGATTATTTCAATGTCATTAATTGATATGGAATTAATGTATTTTACCTTTTAAAGACTAATGATTACATTGAAATATCTTATATTTTGAACTTTAACAGATAATTATGTATGGTTAAATCATTACTGAAATTAAATTTTATAGAAATTGGCTTGGTGATGTATAAATTAAGTATTTTATATATCGTCTAAGTATTTTTCAATTTAGCTACTTGGATTATAATACATATAACAAATGCAGTAAAATCTTACAACTCGCATTGAGCATTGAAATAAAAAATAATAAATGGCCCACAGCCAAAGTGTGATTTCAATGTTTATTATGTTGACTTGTTAAAAAATTACATTCCTTAGAATATAAAAACTACTAGACTTGGGTTCACATTTATGCATTGAAGAAGAAATACGTCCCATTAAAATAAATTAAACTATAACTAAAGCAATCCATTATACAATAGACTATATTGCCCAACAGGCTGGTAGTTTTACTAGTCATTTTTGTAAAATTGTGTACAAATTATTTACAATCTTGTATTTGAAATAAGTAGAGCTATTCAAAAACTAAAAATTAAGGTATTTGATTATTTATAATTAGAATTTCTACCTACAATACACTAATGGGGAAAGCCATGAATACTTATCACCTATGTGATATCGTATCGTATATCATTTAGAGTATAGCAGGAAACATTTGAAAATATTTTACTTTTACTTTATTGTATGGGCAGTGGTTGTGTGTCAGATATTTGTATCCTATTAGTGGGTTATCTCAAAATGTTAAGATGGCTAAATAGATTATATCCATCATTATAGATATTATAGATATTATTATTATTATAATTGAAAATATATTAGCTCAACTACAATCTTGTATAGTCAGTAGTCACTAGTGGGAATCCAGCGAATCTTGATACTATCTCAAGATTCGCTGGATTGACTCTTTGCGCATCAACTAATTATTATTATTTTTAAAAAGACAACGCCCGCGCATTTTCGGTACTCCCTGTGTCGCGGGGTAGCTTTACAAACATATAAAAACGGACAAGCAGTACACTGAGACTCAGAACAACTATTTTTGGGTACAAAAAAAATAGTTGTCCTGTGTGTGAATCGAACCTGGGACACGAAGTTGCGAAGCAACAGTGTTAACATTGTAACAGGCGAACAAGTTGTTTGGCTGTTAAAATGTTATGACGGTTGGGTATGGCATGACGCTGACATGTCAGAAAACTGATTACGGACTCAGTCCGATACTTTCATATTGTTTATTCTAAAATCACGCGCCCTGATCAGAGTATTCTGTTAGTTATGTAGAAAAGTCTAAGTCTGGCAGGAAGGCACTTCCTGGAGAAGATACAAAGTAGAGAAAGAACAGAAAAGGCGGTAAGAGTTTGCAAGGTTTGTGCAGAGATAGTAAAAAGAAATCATCACACTAGGAAAACCATTAAAATAATTTTAGGGTTCCGCCAAATGGCCAAAAGTGGAAGTCTTAGAGATTTGTCATGTCCGTCTTTCATGCCACAGTCCCTTTTTTCCGACACTATAAGAACTATACTGTGGAAACTCGGTAAGTTGATGTACTATGTGAACCGCATTAAGATTTTCACAGAAAAATAGAAAATAAAACAATAACTTTTGGAGGTTACCAATGCTTAACTGGAACCCAATTTTTTTTTTCATTAAACTCATTTTCTTAATAAATCATAACCAGCAATTTCATTCAACAGACTCAACTACAACAGCTACTTCAAGTAGACTAGTATTACTGATCTGCCTGACACAAGTTTTAAAACACATATTAAACGTATACTTATGGCTAGGGGTTATTACACCACTAAAGAGTACATCGATGACAAAGACGTCTGGCTCTCACTTCCTACCTGCACATTGCTCGCTGGAGATCTTGTAGCCACATAGACATGACTGATCTGCTGTGTTACCTGAACTATCTGTAAATGATTGCTATCATATACTTAATTTAAAATTATTGACTCTGTCTCAAAATGAATAATGTTATTGTTTCGAAGTTTTTCTTTTGTATACCTAAATATAATCTAAAATAATAAGCATTCAGACCACCGATCGAGCATATATTGTGTTTGCCTACTAAATAATTACTCTAATTGGTCCAAATCCCGTGTTCATGCCCGCTTGAGTATGTTTCGCCGGACCGTCTCAACTGGGTCGTGTTGAAACCGGTAGTAGATGAACCCACTGAGTTTGTTTCGCTGGGTCTTCTCAGTTGGGGCGCATTGGATCCGGTGGTAGCATTAAAGCGCGACCGTCGTTATTAACACAAGGTCCGTCATAATAATAATACCTTTAATATAGACAGAACCATTGACAATATGTAGTAAAAATATTAGACTTAAACTAGATAATTAAACATAATCTCTTGACAATAACTTGATACGAGCTAGCTAAATATCATTTCTGTAATAAAATAAATTTTATAAATGTTTTCATACAAGATGTACCTAAATATCTATGTTACTAGAAATAATATCTAATGTATACAACTATATTACTGCAAACATGTTCTGACTATTTACAAGCGCTTTTTTGAAGTCTACGTGAATAAAAACCTTTTTTATTTTATTTTATTTATTTATTGTAACTATATAAAAAAAAATATGTTACTAGCTGCTATGGAACCATTCATGGATGAGTCCGACTAGCACTTGGACGCTTTTTTAAATTTATATCTAGTGTTAACTGATGCGTCACACATGCGGTCAAAGTATCAGGCTTCTTTTACTGACTATATTGAGGGGACCCCTTATATGACCCAACACAACCTTCTGAACAATACATACAAAGGGAAAAACTAAATTATGAGCACAATTTAGTTAAGAGGTACAAAAGTTGTGAATACTGACTGCATCCGAGTGGTCTCATCTCTGCATTCTGTGTGTACACCTGCGAGATGTCGGCAATGCGGCGGGTCAGGATGTGCACGGGGATCTCTGTGCCGTACTTGTACTGCCAGTTGGCTGCTTCGTATCTAGCGCGTTGTACTTGTGATCGGCTGTCCGCTGGAATTGAAGAATACTACTTGAGTTTCTTTAGTTAAGAGTAGGATTAGATGCACCTCACTTGTTGAAAATGACGTTTATTAAGTCTAATACCCCTGGGTATTATACTTAAACCCCTGGGTATACTATATGCTAACGAGATATTGTTTGGCAAAAGGTGCATAGTAATTTTGCCACTGCGTCAAAATTCTGACAGTTACACATCAAGCTATACATTTCCAGTATAAGCTGATCTCGCATTGTTACTCCATACAATGAAACATACTAAAGTGAGCATTTAAATCAATTTTTTGTCCTCTTAAATCAATTATTTAGTAGTTAACACAATCTCTGTTCAATTGGTAGTCTATATTTGTATTATTTTAGATTTAATATCTCTAAAAAGACAAAAGAGAAACACTAAGGGTCTGTTTCAAAATGTACTAATAAATTGTCGGATAGCTAACTAACAAATAAATAAACTGACACATATAAGTTCTGGATAAAACACATTGCGTTTCACCACCACCTTCGGTAAATATTTGCCAGATAGCTATTCGGCAGTTACTAATTAGTAGGTTTGGCAACGTCGCATTTTGTCATTCAGTCTTACGAAACCAGACAACCTATAAATACATTTCTTATGATAAAAACACCTAAAAAGAACATTTTACTCATTTTTTATGGTTAGAATTTTCAGGTTTGCATAAATATTTTCAAATTTATCTTCTAACTATTATTTTATGAAATCAAAATACATACATAAATTGATTTTTTGTGCGTGAAATTAATCTTACGAAAGTCAAATAAATAAAGTCAAATGTTAATATCAACAAATGCATTTTGTTGTGTCGGTGTTTCAGTAGTGTTTTTCTTAGCGGTGTCGGATTTATGCGCGGTTCGTTACACAATCACATAATTCAACAATTTCATCTTCAATAGTATCAAATATTACCATTTTATTAAATTTATTCGCAACGAAACACAAGTCTAACATTAAACACCACCGAAAAAAGCATCAAATGACATCTGTCAGATAACTTATCCATCACTTTACCTAACTTTGCTATCTGCAGCTTGATCTGACCAATAGTTTATTTTGCAGTTTATTTGCCAGTTAGTACTATTTATGGATTATGAAACACAAACTATGTCTTTATTCGATAGATAAGTTGCAAGCAGCTTATTCGGGATTTTATCTGGACATCAAACAATTATTTACTTTGAGACAGAGCCAATAATTTTGAAGGTAGTATATGTTAGCAATCATATTGTCTGGCCTGTAGGTGTAGTGGTTGGTGACACTGACTACTAAGCCCCAGGTACTGGTCTCAATTTGTATTAAAGCCCTATAATTATAACATTATCTGACTAAATCAAAGATCATGAGATGTAACTAAACTACAACTACCTAAAACATCAACAACTCTTTTCAAAAGAAATTGTACCTTTATGATAATTAAAATCTTTAACAAAATCCCTAGAGATATTAGAGAACTCCCATTAAGAAAATTTAAAATTCATCTAAACAAATGGCTTATAGAAAAATGTTATTATACTATAAAGGAGTTTCTGACATAAGACCATGATATATTTATAAAACTAATAATAATATTGCACTCAACTTAAGAAATAAGTAGTGATGTGCCGATTATGACTTTCGCCGACTAGCCGATTAGTCGGTTGTAATAAGACCGACTAGTCGGCTAAGCCGATTACGGTTTCGGGGATTTCCGTAACGCTTCGTTTACGGCTGATTCGCGCGCAATACGCCGCCTGCGAGTGTGACTGACCACGTGTCGGAACATGTTTTGTTTACTTTGCATTGTTCCTTCATTTTTTCTGTGTAATGGTCGAGAGCGGTGTTTTAGTGTAAAAAAGTATTTTTTTGTGCATAATTAAAGATAATACAGTTATTATTCATTGAAGTGAACAAGTAGAATTAAAATTTAATCATGTCATGTCACGCATATTATTGAGAAATACATACAACCTAAGAAGCCGGATAGTCGGCGCTCTTTGCCGATTAGTCGCTGACTAATCGACGACTACAATAGTAGCCGGATAGTCGGACATCTAGTCGGGACATCTCTAGAAATAAGTATTGACACTGTAGATTGTACAATGGTGATTGACTTGTATTATTGACATTTTTATTTTAATTTAACTGAAGACTATATTGTGTATTATAATTGTTATTTTTTTGTGATTCTATTTGATTGTATTAATTAGTAAAATATGTATTAAAAAATATGATTCAATCAATTTGCTTACCGAAGTATCAGTGAAACATGCTGTACCTTTTGTATAATGTATTTTGTACCATCTTTGTAACCATGTTTCGAGCAAATAAACTATTCTATTCTAAGATGTTCTTAAAAGTGGAGGACTACCTTGTACTGGTTTTCCTCAACTCACAGTTATTCTTACCTATCATGCCAGTCATAACACATCCAATGTGCTTGGTGAGTGGGAACAGATGTGTGACCGAACTCGGGTCAAGTAGGCGGTCTGGCACCTTGCGCTGTGCAGCCACCACAGCCGCGTCTGCGCCACGCAGTGCCACTGATGTCAGGCCTCCCTGATTAATTGCTTTCAATGCATATTCTAGAACACAATGTCATGAAATTAAATCATGGGAATTAATAAACCAAGAGCCAATGATAACTAGACTGGGTTCAAGAAGATACAGAATATAAAAGTCACAAACGGAATCATTATTACATTATGATGCTGTCTTTTCACAATACACATATATATTAAATAGAACATTGTTTGACAGAGGTATTTTATGTCACACTTATCTACACAATGCCTCAATCTACCATTTTAGTGCTGCTAGTTAGTTTAACACCAATATAAGGGCACAGTGGGGTTACCTATAAAGAGGGTGATCTTCTTAAGTACATGAGCAAAATCCCCCCTCAAAATCTGCTAATTACAGAAGAGGTACAGGATTAACTCAATTAGATTGGGAAGGAAGCGGGAATCATATTCAAAACTGGTAATATAATCTGCATGTAAGCAATGACTATACACTTTTATAAATGTTCCGGATATCGGTTTTCCGCTTGATAATATGTTAAGATGTCCAGAAGTGGTGTTGGGAACGTATACAAATTAAAATCTCAGTTTAAATAGTGTATGAACTGTTTTTACGACATCTTTGGAGTTTTTGGTTGCCGCACCATGCATCTAATTCTTATAAATATGGGACTTACCAACTTGATACAATCTCCCTTCAGGAGAAAAGATAGTAATGTGCCTATCAAATCCAGCGCTACTTTCTCGGGCCATTATTTAAAGAATATTTAGTAAAATTAAAATCAACAATAACTTTAGATCAGACCGCCGCTCTCTTACCACAGACAAGTGTACAATATACAAGATTTTACAGAATTCCAATTTTCGATACTCATCAATGAGTTTTCATTGCCTGCAGAATATTGCTAGAACCAATCGTAATGCGGGATTTGCAAATAGTTCCAGTATCAGCCAATCAACATAAATGTCTTAACTTTCTACTTGTCATTTTTGAAATTTTTGTTTTATTCCTTTTTACGGCTCTGGCTTCTTTGGCCTTATGAGCCTTCAGTAAGTATATTTTCATATCATTTATTTCCGTCATTGTCAAGTAAAGTCCGTCACAGTCAAGTCATACATAGTCCTTGTCCAACCCCAGTAAAGCAGTGGAGACTTTACTAGAGGCTTTTATGGAGTTTTGGTTACAATACGGAAAATCACAATTCACGGCAATTTCGCACTTTCCTGCAATGAGGGTGACCAACACATGCGAATATTGCACTAAAAGCTACTTAACAATAAAAGATTAAATTACGTACATTATATTAGTCTTTATTTCACGTAAATCAATGCAGTATTACGAAAGTTATGACTGTGAGAAGTTTTGAGCACTTTTTTAAATTTCCACGATAGCGCGCGCTTGGCGCGTGACGTCAGCTATCAGCTCACTCCGATCGCTCGCGCTCCGCGCCATATGAAACTCATTCAAGTGATGCCTCGCGCGCGCGCTGTACTTGTATCATAGCTTTATTTATTAATTTGTTATTATTGTATTACATCAACCTGTTAAATACCTTGTGAGTTACATGTATCTGCACCCTGGAAGAGGGTTACATGGGAGTTGATGGGAGGTAGATTTCCTTACACGACTGACAAACTTTGATTGACAGTAGCATGCGGCGTCAAGAATCCAAAGTTTCTTAATCTACCAATAATACTCTCAACTTAGTTACTTACTTATTTTGTTTTGTTTTCAGTACCTTTTTAATTAAGTCTAATAAAGAACTAACTAAACTAATATAAAATAAAAATATTATAAGTAGGTACCTTTTTATATTTATGTATAATTCCAAATTTTAATGCTATTATAGACGACCAAAATAAGACCAAACGGCAGAGGATAAACTCACTCTGTGAATGAATCTTCAAAAGTGTTAACGATGTGTATTTAGGATACAATGAAGGCCGGTACTATTATATTTCTAGCATAATGTTTGTAAAATTTTGTACACCATCTCCAAGTATACTTACGTACGCAGGTAAGTACTATACTCAGCGGCCCGCTAACTGCTGTAGATTAATACCACTGTCATTCTTAACGTTTTTTTTTTCAAAGACAATAATAATACTATAATACTTGACAAACATATAATAGACTATTTACGGGTTACACAAATAGTTGTCCGGCGCGGGAATAATACCTCGGACACACAGCGGCGACTGTCTTAGCCGCTAGGTACGCCTCACTTGCAGTCAATTTTACTTCACTTATATTCAACATACCTATTTTTACTTATTGAGTATTAGTGGTTAAAGTCAAACGTAGATAATAATCACAAAATATTGTATAAGTAGGTAAAATTTTTCGTGGTTATTATATATTTTTCCAAATATCCCATGTTTAATCTACGTCAGTAAATTAGGGGTAACATTACCTATTCTCATTAAAAAAAAAACTTGTGTGTACTTATGTACACGCGTTAGAAGTTATACTTCTTAATATACAACTTGAACATAGTTATCAATTTTCATACCACCTAGAACTAACGTCATGCTGTTATTTTTACGATGCGCGCGCATCGTAAAAATTCACTCTCATAAAATAAAATAAAATAAATAAAAAAGGTTTTTATTCACGTAGACTTTAAAAAAGCGCTTGTAAATAGTCAGAACATGTTTGTAGTAATATAGTTGTATACATTAGATATTATTTCTAGTAACATAGATATTTAGGTACATCTTGTATGAAAACATTTATAAAATTTATTTTATTACAGAAATGATATTTAGCTAGCTCGTATCAAGTTATTGTCAAGAGATTATGTTTAATTATCTAGTTTAAGTATAATATTTTTACTACATATTGTCAATGGTTCTGTCTATATTAAAGGTATTATTATTATGACGGACCTTGTGTTAATAACGACGGTCGCGCTTTAATGCTACCACCGGATCCAATGCGCCCCAACTGAGAAGACCCAGCGAAACAAACTCAGTGGGTTCATCTACTACCGGTTTCAACACGACCCAGTTGAGACGGTCCGGCGAAACATACTCAAGCGGGCATGAACACGGGATTTACATTTTCATACCACCTAGAACTAACTTCATGCTGTTAAATTTTTTGGTGTCGGTGTGCGCGCGCATCGTTATAATTCACTCTCATCATTTTTCTCCATCGCGCCAAAAGAAGTATAACTTCAAAAATACGATATTGTTGGTTGGTTGGTTATGTATTATAACATCCTGATATCAAGGTTCCTGATAGATAATACCAATATTAATGTCTCTTATTTATAGATTAAATTGTAAAATCCTTAAATGACAAGGTAGATAAACTTTTAAGTTTAGCTACCTTTGTCATTTAAGGATTTTACCATTTAATCAGTCAGAAGTTGATTATAAAATGCACCAATAGATAACGTAGTGTTTCATGAGAAAAGTATAAATATAATAGTTATTGACATCAAAATAATATTCATAACAAAATGCAATATTTTCAGTCCTATTGAATCCTGTCTGCGTATTGCGGTCATCCATTTCTTCCTTATCATAGGATATTTAGGTATACTAAAAACACTTTTTGGGTGTGTTAACATTGGAATTAAAACTCTTGGGCACTACACGGCATTTTCTAATAATTTCCTCGTAATAAAATCGCAAGTACGAGCCACCAGCAGCGGTGATTAAATGAATAGTATCTAAATTTGTTCCCGCAACCCGGCCGGCGCACGCTATCAAACGCCGCTTGTATTTTGAAATAATATCGCTCGAAAATGCGTACTTTGATAGCTATTATCTGTCTTTGGGAATATAAAAAAAGTAAAAATGCAGATTTTCCAGAATTTAATTCTAGATTACTTTGGCATATCTAGAATAAAACATTGGCCAGGCTCATTGTGTACGTTGTCGAAGATGTTATGTCTAAAAATCCACCATATTTACACATAAAAACTCGAATTTACACCAGTTTTTGAAAATAAAACATAGCCTCGATGGGTCTTTTTCCGCCTTGGCGCCAAAACTCCATTTTTTAAATAGTAATGTAATGTTACCACTTATCATAGATTATATCTTAATTGTATAAGCCTTGTTATTCCTCCGAGGTATATGCTTATTATTTTAATAATATTTTAACTATGATGTTTGCTACAAATGCTATAATCTTATTCTTAATTTTTTACACACAGGAAATATACAGTTCAATCCAATAATGTTTCAAAACGCGAGCTTAGCTCATTGATGCGTTTTCATGCTACATTGCAGTCTTTAAACCACTATTAGAGGCAGTTGTGTGAATATATCTGATGTATCTGATCTAATGAATGTATCAAAAATAATGTTACTATTTTTTGAAGGCTTGTTGGCGTGGTTGGCAAATGCTAGCTTTATACGCCGCTGCCGGCGGAGGCCGTGGATTAAGTTCTCACCAGGACAGGACAGATATTTGTGTGCATGAACATGTTTGTATGTCCTGAGTCTAGATTTAATCTACTATATAAAAATAAGTCGAGTTTTCCTTCCTGACGCTATAACTCCATAACGCACGAACCGATTTCCACGGTTTTGCATTCGTTGGGCACACCGCGGGGCACAGCTAGTTATCTATATAATAATATCCTGGGACATTATTTACACATCGCCATCTGATCCCAAACTGATATACTATATACCTATACTACCATTATTATATCCTTTTGTTGTCTTATATATCGTCGCGAAGTTTTAAATATCTAAGTAATAGGTGTGTTTCTGTTATAATTACTAAAGGTTCTAAGTTGTGATAATTAATAAGTAAATAAAATCTTTACATTTTCATAGTAATTTTGCACAAGCAAGTTACACATTTTCTGAGGACCCACACTATTCTAGGTAAGCCTGTATCGTGGAATCCATGTCTGGATATCTAAAGAATTTAAATCATAATAATATAAACTTAAATTACAAACTTAAAATATTTCTACTACTACATAGTTCTGCCAATACTTTACACTGGTATAAAATAAAATTTACTGAAATGTATTTTTTACTGTTTCAGGAAATTATAATTTATCGTATTGTATGCTTCGATGTAATGGTTTCTAAATGACACTGGTAACATTGTTTCTGTCACTTGTCTATGATAACAGTTGCACATGTATAGTACTGTACCTACACCACATACATAAAGATTACATACTCACTGACAGTTGCTGTCAGTGAAGCGAGGAAGGTGGTTGTGTTGTTTGAATTTTGATTTATTTTCTTAGCCTCATTTGTTTCTTTTCTCTCACGCACTGTGTAAAATAAAGGATTATACGTACATAACTCGAATAATTTGAGAAATATACATCAACTTTCATTTATCATTCAGCAATCGCTGTTTATTTACTGTCAACATGCAAGAAACCGTTACGAACACGAATGAAAGAAAATCGTTATTTTCATCGTTTCTGGAAGTGCTGGAGGCCCGTGACAAGCAGGCACAGGCTGACAGGCAGCTCCAGGAGGAGAAATACTTGAGGAGAACACAACGTATATATGATTTTCATGGTAAGTTAATCTAACCCGTATGCTGAGCAACAGCGTTGTTTTGAATTAAAACTGTAGTTGCTTTCTTATCAGAGTACTTAAATATGATTATAATATTTTATTTGTTTAAATTTAGAAGTCAATTAAATGAAAGTATACTTAGTAAATTGACGAACCTAGACTCATTAATGAAATTCATACATACACAGGGATATAACATAATCTTGAATCACGTCTTGAACACTCCTGTTTCCCAGAGGGGTAGGCAGACACAACAGCTTTCCATTTGTCCTATATTTTCTTCTATTTTCCTTGCACACCTCTTTCGCCTTGTTTACTCTCATTACATTCTTCCTACATGCTCACTGGTTTAGGGTACTGGACCAAGTTGGCATAGTATGAAACTGAACACCCTGTAGCAACATATTATTCACATTCAAAGGTGAATCAAGTTCCTAAAGTTACATCCACTATTTAAGTTCCAACCATATATTTATGTAAAAAATATTCTATAATTCATAAATATTTCATAATTCAAGAACTTCTATAATTTATAAAGTTTGATATGGGTAAATCCGCAGGGCTCAACTAGTACTATATATAGATACACTGGTAAAAACTTGCCTTTTCTTCCACCAAAATTTAAATCCATTAAAATAAAAAAGGTTTTTATTCACATAGACTTTAAAAAAGCGCTTGTAAATAGTCCGAACATGTTTGTAGTAATATAGTTAAGTATACATAATTACTTCTAGTTGCATACAGATATTAAGGTGCACAGATTGTTAAAACATTTATTTTTAGATGCAACAGTTATCTGGAAAAGATCTCTGCATTTGCAATAAGATTGCCAATTGTGCATTATAATTACCAAATATCACTCTATCACTCTTGTTTTACCCCTGTGTACTCTGTGGTAAGTGGTGCAATTCTCAATAACAATAATATTTTTTTAATTGCAAAATTGCATATGGTATGCAATTTCGCAATTAAAAAAATATTATAGTTATTGAGAATTAGATGTATTCTTAGATTAACATAAAATTCATAATTTTTTTGAAATCACTATAATTTATTTGAAAACAAATGGCTACTAAACATGTACTTCTTAAGCGACAAAATAAGCAGCATTGAACCAATTATAGGTTTTCACAACTAGCTAGATATATATCAATCATGTTTAAAATTATAATATTTTTTTTGAGGCAACTGTCTTGTGATAATGTCCTCCAAGTTGAATTGTGGCCATGGCGACCAGGTTTAATAGAGACTAACCATCTGTGCTGGACATATTATAGTGCATAAATGCACTCTCTATCCTCACTACCTACTTGCCGCCACAATCGGAGAGATATTAGATTAACAGGCTCACTGCACTTGCGTGCGTTTCCCGCTGTGGGGAGTAATGTTGCTGACGTTCTGGCTCTGGACTGCTTCTGAGGTTTCTCTTACAGGAAAATCCCAATAAAACTAGGCCTAACCAGGATTTGAACCTTGGGAGTCATTTATCTACGGTTAACATGCCACCTCTAGATCAATGGGGCAGTAAAATACCAAATTATCTGTCATCATGTCATCATATTAACTATGCTATGTCTAAAATTATGTTTATCTCTATGATATTTTAAACCATCTTAAGATTGTTGCCATATCCTGAGCTGAGGGACTCTGAACGGAATTTTAGATTTTCATCTTTAACTGATTGAAACACCTACCCGATTGACCTTTTCGTAACCCTCTTAAGCATTATCATCCATATAGAATTATGACCCAAACGCTATGGTGGTATGTTATGCTGGTGCCTCTGTGTCAGATCGGCAGCGGCGCGAGGCCGTGGAGCTGCGGCGCTGCCTGGACAGCGTATCGTCGCACGCGCACGTGCTGGAGTCGGTGCTGCGCGGCGCGGGCGCGAGCGCGGGCGACGCGCCGCTGTGCGTGACGCTGGTGCGCCAGGCCGCCGCGCTGCAGCGCTGCATGTCGCAGTGCGTCGCCAACGCCACCGTCATCCGACAGCTGCTCACCGCCACGCACCGGCCGCAGATGGACACGATGCTCGCCAAAATGGTCAGTCACATTTACCTACTACACTTTTATTAAATAAATATTATTTAGTTCCCTTCAGAGGGAGGCATTTTTCCAGCAGTCATGATTATTATGGAAATCCTTCCCAGATATTTTGCATACATGCAAGTTTTCGTTTGCTCCTTAATGGGCCATTGTAAGTGACCGTCTCTGGCCACTCGAAATATTTTAGTTCCGCCTAGAAGTTCCAGAGTCCACGAGACTTAGAAAACTTGGCTTGAGTGCCTCCTGCAGTATCTTCGGACTGTTCAGGATCGTTATGTATTTACTTATATTTTAAACAAAGACTACATACGCGCAAAATCAACCATGTGGTAGAGCAGCTGGCTTCGTTAAATAAATATAAGTAATTAGAGTGAAATTACCGGCGCCTGGCAGCGGCAAGCTTTGCCTATAGCCCTGATGCTATGCCAGGCTATTGCCTAATTGTCTATAACCTTTTCTACTTGTACCTATGAATTTATTTTATTACGAATGGATCGCATGATTTGGATTTCTGACACGAGGTAGACTTATCTGTGATCACGGTGAGTTTGATAAATTACGAAAAGTGTAGGTAACTTCACGTCAGCAGTGATCCATCAACCTGGCGATGCGACCACGTCTATTTACGGGTGACCTTATAGCGACGTGGTAACTACTAGCAAAGCTAGGCCGCCGGCCGGTCCCAAAAGGTTTCGCTATAAACATTATAACTTACGTGTTGTGTTTCGCGTGCAATTTGTACATAAAATACAACGTTTTAACCGAGCGAGTGGTCCGAAAGTATACACGGTTTATTTTCATTATTTACTAAGACAAATATATAACAAAGTAATATAGTACTACCGAAGCCTCTTGGGCTTGTGTGTGATATTTAAATTCATAAATATATTAAATTTATACAAAAATAAACGTAAATATTACAAAAAAGTAAAGTAACTAATTAAAGTACAATAGTCCATCCATGATATTCTTAAATAGGATAAACTTTTTATAACTGCGCTAGATAATAGAATTTTAATTCGTCTTTAATATTGTTCCTAGTCACCGTAGCCTAGTTGGTAGTGCTCCTGCCTACGAAGCTGGTGGTCCTGGGTTCGAATCCCGGTAAGTGCAAATATTTGTGTGATGAGCACGAATATTTGTTTCTGAGTCATGGATGTTTTCTATGTATTTAAGTATTTATCTATCTATATAAGTATGTATATCGTCGCCTGGTACCCATAGCTTTGCTTAGTTTGGGGCTAGAAAGATCTGTGTGACACTGTCCCTAGATATTATTATATTAGATATTATTATTATAGTAGGTAATATTATTACGCAAGGAGGGTAATAATAATAAAATAAAATAAAAAAGGTAAATTTATATAGTATGTACGCTGTGTTATAAATAAGTCTCCGCGCCCATGGAGACTGCGACTGTTTCAGGTTTATTGTTTGGGACCCTCAGGGAACTACTTCAGTAATTATTGATTAGTATTATTTTAACTGTAGTTTAATGTAAGTTTCATACCAAACGGAGATCTATTTTAAGAGGATATGTATGAGACCACAAATTATTTCTGTTTTTCTATAGGCTCTTTTTAGGTAGAGGTGTTTTCCTGGTTTAATTTTGTGTGTGCGCAAACACGGGGGAACTTTCTTTCCCCTCACCCTCACAATCCGATGAGACAGACAGCTGACACGACAGGAAAGACTCGACAGCTTTGTTTTCTGCGAGGTACGGCGGTGTCGGGGTGCCTAGCAGAGAATTCCCAATATCACTTGGCCCGACCAGGGACTTGAACCCAGGACCTCATTTTCTTGCGGTTGACCACGCTGCCACTAGACCAACGAGACAGCTATTCATTTTCAAGCGACTTCCTTATCCTCCAAATTTTTCCTAAGTTAGATATTATTAAATACGCATTATTTTAAAAAAAGAAGTATCATTTCTGTTTTATACATTTACCAGTTTCCGTAGTAACAAAGTAACTTTGAGATCACATGTTTAGGTTAGGTTGTAGGTATTAGTCAAATCCACTTGTAAAATATTGTCGTGTTCTACTGAACTCTTTGATTGTCTTGTTGGTCTAACTCTAGCGGTAGTCCTACCGCAGATGAGGCGTTTCAGCGTTCAAATTCCAAAAGCATTCATTTCGCAACCAATGTTAACTTGTAGTTGTGTGTTGTAGTTTAACTTGCGCCACGGTAGTTCCGAAAAATTGCCTGTTTTTGGGTCTGAACGTCCAAGAACGGAGTTCAACAAGGGTTCTTATCAGGTAATGGGTCTTTTTCTATCAGGTTTGAAAATTTATTTATTTTTAGTTTGACCTAATCTATAAATTGATATACAGTGAAAACCTTTTATTTGCTTTTATCCTAAATTGTGCACATAAGCGCCGAAAATTTTACTAGACTAATGAATGAAGCTAAGTGAATAATTTTCGTCGGCTCAATCAAGTTTCATCCAAATCTGTCGGTGGTCGCGACGCGTCGGTCAATTACACCCTGATCGTCCACTCTCGTAAGGATTGTCGTCCCAGGAACGCCCCAGACGATCGGACGATGAAATCACTACTTGCCTAGAGCGAGTCGAGGCTAGTAGAAACTGTCGTGACATTGTACACAATCAGAAATATCGTAGCCACCGCCCACCGAAATGCTTACATTTAATTTCTATTGATAAAATACCCTCCCCGATCCTTAATCACTTAGAGCGTTACTTGTATAAAATGAGTCTAAAACCGAGCCTAAAATGCATCTGTCAAGTTGAGACTACTCGTGTACCTCGCCACTTCCGTGTCCCGGTTTCGATTCCCGCGCAGGACAACTATTTGTGTCACCCATGAAAAATATAAAAAAATAAATACATCGTACCGAACCGCAAAGAGGGTATCATTTGACGCGGGCTCAAGCTCGCATCCATTGTCCGGTGAAACAGTAAAAGCTTAGCAGGGCTGAAGGCTACTGTAAACGTTATATTAAAAAAAAATCTCGAAATAAATTGTTAAATATGTAAGCTGACCAAATCTGGAAGTTAATATGAACACTGTGGTACATGAGTACGTAGCAGTGTGCACAGGTGGTCGGCAGTGCGGCTGCGAGTGCTCCAGTTCGACTCGAACTAATCACAGTTGTGCAAGCGGCCCTAAGTAGGTACTACTTGTTTACTCGAAGCTGTTATTTTGGTTCTATCAACTGCCGATACCCGCTTGGTACTCCATGGCGGCGTTACGTCAATTACGTAATTGCACGCTACCGCCGCCGCCGGCGCCTGTTCGGGTTAGTTGTAGTCCCAAACGCGTCTGAATATTTGGAATTCTAGTGGTACGGGTTCGACTTTGAAAATACAAAAGACATGTTCAAAAAAACTTGATGTAGTCGGAGATCTGACTAGGGAGACTTGTACCCTTGAGGACATCATCGCTTGGACAGTAGGTTTTCGAAAAAAGCTGGCACTATTACGACGCAGCAGGGACCCATCTGACATTTTTAAATGATGTTGACGTCATCCGCAGCGAGTAGCTCCCCGTAGTGAAATACCTTAGCAGCTATTACCGCCATTAATACTCTGCTATTAAAATTACGCTCCTATATATAAGTAGTTCCGCGGAATGTAGTAGGTAATGTTCAAATAATTCAGTAAATGTATCTTAATGTCGTGTCTATCATCCCTAGGTTGTGCAGTATACTTCTTGAGAACTTTTACTACCATCACACTTACGTATAGCTTAGTCATGAAATTAAAACTCTTAACCGAAATAAGACAAAAGTATCATAATTCCCACGATGTCTTAGTACATCATACGGTTATACGACCTACAATTTAATTAACAGCATTCGTTAAAAAGCATAAACTGGCACAATAAGCTATAAAAGTTGTTAAAGATGACTACATATACATATTACTACCACTATTTAGTCTGCCATATTGATGGCCAGTGCCAGACGCCAGACAAACGAATTAATTCTGGTCGCATTGTGCATTCATACCAATAATATCACCCACAAAGTATTAATCAAAGGTCATTACTGTTAGCTCTGCACTCGCCCATATTTTTCATTAGTTCTATTTTTGAATTTTGACATCAATGCGTTCAATGTTTGTAGTGTCGATGTAGGCATAGACAAGCTCTAAGATGGCAAGTAAATTAGGTGAGGGAGTAAGCAGTCACGACTCACGAGGCGGGTGGATCATGATTTACTCCTTCTGTATTCTAACCTCTGCGTGTATTGGTAAAACATTATAAATACACCGTGACATAATATATAAACTCAACACCATAAATAAACACATAGTATGTGCTTAACATCATCGCTTGCCTAAAGTACGCGGGTTGGCTATAGTATCCTTTGTTAGGTAAGGATTGCAAATATATAAAAATCGAATTCCTTGTCGTTTGGTCTCATTGCCTTTGACCAATTCAAATCAGAAATTATATGTAAATATTGAGTTAAATATATTAATATAATAAAAATAATAATGTCCTCCTAGTGCAATTTCTGCCACGGCGGCGGTCGGTCTCTGGCATGGTCACCTGGGCGGGACATATTATAGTGCACAAATGTGTGCGTCAACACAGAGGAACTTTCCATGGTCCGATGGGACGACTAAAGACACGACCAGGAAGAGGTCAGATACAGGACCGACGGCGAGGCACGGGGGTATATAAATAACGCCACGGCTGGAACTGACAAATTCTTCTTTAGAGAAAAATTCCAAAATTCTTTTTCGTTTGGTTCGAACCCAGGATCTCAGTATCTGCGGTTGAACACGATACCGCTAGGCCAACGAGGCAGTTAAAATGTATATTACACAGTCAATGACTGCGTTCTAATCATCGTTTCTGCACAACGCGGTCCACGACGAAGGAGTAGACGTTGGATTATGTCTTAGAGATGCAGATGATGTGTTGTATCTGGCCCGCAGAAGTGTTCTCCTTAATTATATAGCGCACATTCAAATTGCAATGCAACAGATAACACAACAATAACACTCCGCGTAGCGAGCAGGAAATGTGCATCTTTAATAAGCTATCAGATTGGGGCTTATTTGAAAATGCAGATTATTACGTATTCGTCACAGCGCGCCGAAACATCGCATGAACGGACTTATCAATAATAATTAATTAGTCACTAGTGGCAAGAGATAAGGCCATGAGCATTGTATGAGTAGAGGTGTGACGTCAGGGCTACATCTGCCATCCTGCAATTTGGTACGTTCATTGGTACTAATTGTTCAAAGAACATGGTTCGCAGATTTAATTGAATCAAAGAAATGAAATGCGCATACTCAGCGAAAGTATAACAGAGTCCCGTGCGTAGGCGGCCCTGTAGGGGTTTGTTAGCCAGTCAGACAACCTATAGGTTTAACAGTTTTACCTTGTGATGGTACAGTTGGTTACCAAAATTACTAACTGTTCGTTTAAAACTTCTCAACATGGGGCCATGGCCAGATGCTTTCAGTTGTCCGTAAGTGATCGGCATGATAAGCAACAAAGCTCGCGGTCAGTCGAAATATGGGTGACCGCCACCAAAGTGCGATTTCTGCGCGTCTCCGTGCTTTGGAGGGCATGTTAAGCTGCCGGTCCCGGTTGCAGCCATTAGGCAACAGTCGTTAAGCCATGTCGGAGCAGAAGAAGTACAAGCTTTGTCAATAGAGTAATAACTGCATATACGATATGTAAGTAACATATGACCGATGTGTGACATGTTTATGCTTAGATATCCGTGGGTTGAATGAGCTTGTTTTTTTAGTTTTTGTTAGTCTCATGTTCCTTTTAATTTACTCTTATTATAGATGGTTTAAAGATACCGCAATATTCACCATCGAAAACCACTGAAATAAGTTCAGGCAGACAAGTAGTGTAATTTCAGTGGTAGTAGGTAGGTATGTACATACATACATTCTTTGCCGGTACTGTGAGAAAATGCTCATGGTACACTTCCAATAACACCCCTCTTTTTGTTTAGAGGATTGAAACTAATTTAGATATTTATAAGAATTGTATAATTATGTGACATTGGTTGAAATAATGAAATTTATTCAGCACTTGGGTATTAACATACACTTGTACTTGTCAAGCTCACAATGCAGTACATAAACATAGTCGAATACAGTATAAAAATTACAAAAAAATAATTAGTCCGTCCGTGCGGTCTGTTTTATCAGATACATTTTCTAGTTACTAGTCTATTATTTTGAAATTTAGTTGTACAATATTAAAATTAAAGAATTGAAGGCAATGAACTTTTGGCTAGCGCAGAAGGCTCTTAACCAGTAGCTTAAATTAAACGACTAATACCCGAGGCCACCTTTTTGGGGTTCGGGCCACAGCTCAGGGGGCCGCTGAAGCAAAAGGACAGAATTCTAAGAGAGGGTGTGATCAGTTGCACGGGATCACCGATGACGCGTTAAGGGGCCAAAGCGATCCTCGCCGCTGAGGAGCCTACCCTAGCTAATCTGCGGCTTTCTCTAGCTACCTAGGTGGACGACCCCGAGAAGAAAGCCACAAAGAAACTCTGGGCTTGCTTTTTTCGTCTTCTTTTCCTTTTTGTTTTCGTTTTTTTTATATCATGTATTTTCTTACATGTGATGGGCGTTATGTAGGCTAATGCACGCACAAAACCGTTGTCATCTAATGAATAAAAAAATTATGAGATAATAATCAATAACATTAAATTTCACTCAAGCAATTAGAATAACCTCTTGCTAGATGAGAAAACGGTGGGTACATCCGCGTACATTTACAAAATTAACAAGTCACACGAAGTCTACCAGAGGCGACGACTGTATGAAAAAATGAAATATTATGAGTACCCCAACAGCAGTTCGACTTTTCCGGTTCCTTACAAAATGACCATTTTTTGTTTTTATGTCTGCACAAGGGACAGGGATATAAATCTTTGCAAACATGCAATCTACAACTAAAAACGTGTCATTCACGAACATAGCACTTCCAGACTTCGATTCACCCAAGTAGTTGTCCTGTGCGGGAATCGTACCCGCAACACGAGGGAACCGAGGTAGTAGCGAGCCGACTCTAACCAATACGTCACACGTGCAGGCGTGACACCATTTCCAATCGGCCCAATATTGGTAACTCTCACGTGAGGCATTATTCTTTGTTTATCGTATGGTCTCTGTGGTGACCCTGCACTCACAGTTGTTAAAGCCGACCAGTAGGCCTCTTTAGCGCCTGCTGTCTAATGACAACCGACAGCTTAAAGTGCCCTCAGAAGCACGGAGATTTCAGGAACTAAACAAGTTTGGCGATCAATTAACTTTCTATATAGACCGTATGTCCGTTAGTTCTCAATCCATGGGCTGACCGCGTTCCTAGGTGCTTTACCTCGCTGATCACTCGCCATGAGCGTCTCAGTCTTTATTGTACAATACATGCCTGATTCTCGTGTCCATTGTTTCCGCTGGTTCACATTAACTTGAGATAATACGCATTCGTCACACAGCTTCCGGCGCGCCGACAGTGAGAGTTTGCAGGATTGCTTATTCATGTTGTCCGCGCAGATCGCTCGCCTATCCATTTGCACAATAGCAATGTGTAGCGTGTACCTTTACTCAATAGATAAATATGAAAACAATAGACAATAGGTTTTTGCTTTCGTCGAAACAAAAGCTTTCTTCCGTTTGACGTCAGTATTCGGTAGGCGTCTCCACCGGGCGTGTTATATTACATTTGCTTTTGAGTATCTGCTTGTGCACGACTCCAAAAGATTAACATAATGCCTAAACTTAACTATGTCTTGTCACCTAGTTGTCTCGTACATTAACTAGGTACTTTGCAGCTTAGCTGTTGTGTAGGTATCCATTCCTAAGGGGACCTAGTGAAATATAGTTGTCAGTTTATAAATCTCAGTAATGAGATTTTGACGTACATATTTGTTCAATCCTAAACCATAAACTCGTGCTTAGGTAAATACGAGTAAGTGACAATTTCAGTTGTCTGTCTGTCCGTTTATGAGCATTGGTCTTGAATAGTTTAAGGTACAGGGTTAGTTGTTTTATCTAAACTAATATTATGAGAAAAGTTGGATTTTTTAATCAGTTAAGAACTGTTTGACTTGAACTCAAAATATTCTTAACCAATTTTAAAAATAGTTTCACATATAGAAGCTACATTATAAGAAAGTATTATAGGCTATAATTAATTTAAAAAAGGGATATCTCTTGGATAACTACAATAATGTAACTTAATAATACTTCCACTTTTTATATGGTTCAAAACTTAATTATATTCATCAGCCAGGCAGCATTGAGTTCAAGAATACTCCGGAACTGAGCTAGTCGGAGCCAGTAGCGGTTGTCGTATGTTGGATCAAATTGTCATAACCATAAGCGTAAGGTCGAGAATAATACGCCATCCTGATTTCGCGCTGCCCTGTATGAAATGCGCGGGTAGATTTGCGTGAAGCGTGGAACGTGACGCAAGCCATTTGGTAACGTGGTGTAACGTGTCCTCATGCCTCCAACGGAACGACGACAGTTCTGTCGTGCAATTTTATGCTCGCAGTGCACATTAGTACACTATAGACAATCACTAAGAGGTTCGCCTGGCAACCGCATTTCAGTAACCATAAAGACACATTTATAATACATCAACAAGTTGGTTTCTTTTTCCTGCCGATGGCGCTAACAAAAAAGAAAAGGTATAAATGGCTAAGTGTAAACAGCCGAAGTCTATTTAGTTTAGTCATCCACAAGTGACACCTTCGACGTTATTCCTATTCCTTGCGCAACAAGGGATATTGCTACTGCGTTCTGATTGCACGGATTTAGCAATTTATTTAAGAAAGAAATATATGTTTCGCGGTTTCGCGAGTTACTTTACAAGCACGAATTGTTAAACGGAACTTTACAGGCAATTCACGGATAAGAAGCGCGAATACAGGAGTGCGGCAAACGCTGGACGTCTCTTGCAGGAGTTGAACCTGAGATTAGTTGTGTCGAAGTAGTAGTCGGGCGACTTCGTATACCACTGCACCAATCGTGCAGGCAACAGTTATACTTAAGCAAGAGGTAATCGCTGTCCGACCTCTTCGCTTATAATAATTGACTGGAGCTTGAGTTTGCTTGCAACTGTTACAAGTAGATCGTTACGATATAACTATTATTACAATATAATTACTTACCGGCTGTTTTTGAAGCGCTTCTTTTTGGTGTCTAGCGCTCGGATGAATTTGACAGTATTTATGCGTTTTCCTACTATTCACTAATATTATAAATGCGAAAAGTATGGATTACTACTAAACAGATTTTGATGAAGATTTGTACTAAGATAGTTTTTATATCTGAATCCGTAATCAGTCTATAATTTATAAAGTTTAAGTCGGGTGGAACTGCTAGTGTTTTCATTATTAAACAGTAACAATACAGGTTATTGAAGCTTTGGCAGTCCATTGGACTCCACACTAGGATCTCCTGCGTCGTGGAGACTAGCGTCTTCCCTTAAAAAGTAATTACAATTTTGTATTATTCTAATTATGTTTCTCAGTAGACCTTAGTACAAGAATCCTGCTCATACATTGGCATTATTTAATGACCTACATTACTTAATGAGAGATTTGGATATTTAATCTAATTTCTATTATATATTCAAAGTATTCACCATAAGTAAACTAGCTCGTTTATATTTTTACTGCGTAGGTAGTTCACTAACGATGTCATTGTTTGCGATAGGTAGCAAGTTATTTTGACAAATTGTATTAGTCTTGTTACTTCTCTATTTGTTTGATACTATTATTTACAGATCTTCATCTATCGAGCGTGCTGTGCCTTATATTTATATTCATTTATTTCGTACAGTCAGTTTACATATCCGTAATGCTATTCCTTGAAATAAAGCCGCATAGTCATTAATATTATAAATATCAGTCAATTCAATCATTTAGACATCACAAATGTATTAAAACTGTAAAAAGTTACAAACCACCGTTTAAACGACTCTTAAATTTGACATGCCTTACATTTGCTCCGACTGACGCAAGAGCTTCCGGTATCTGGTTGTACATACACCGCCGGATCCATGGCATCAGGGTGGCTAGATGACCTGGTACTTTTCGAAAATTACGAGAACAAATAGAAAAAAATAATAACTAGGGTTTTGTGTAACTGCCATTATCGAGTGCTCGGCACGGAGCGCAAAATGTTCGTATATTTCTATCTATTGTATTGTAAACTTATCTATTGTAATATTTCATCTGCGATTACAGATATCGGTGAATGCCAGTTTGTAAAATATTTGGCCATCACTGTTAGCAAGAGTGCCGGGTCGAGGATAAAGATAAATTGATACAATATCTAATGGCATTACCTCCAATGCTAACGCTCGCGATAAGCAAAATAATTGGGTCATGTGTGCAGTTTTTGTCATTAGGCCGCGTGTAATTATTCTCACAGTTGGTATGTGAAACTGTGCATTGTACTAGCTAGTATTGCACAGAGTTATTCGCTCTGACACGGATTCTAAGTTCTTACCCTGGTTTGCGATTCTCACGGGCTTATTGTTCATCGCGTCCTTGTTGAGTCGTAAGCGTTTATTTTTGGTTTATTTAGCAATGAGTCTGAATTAATATATAGGTAATTATTTTACTTTGCAGTTGCTGGTGTCAATTATTTATTAAGACAATTATCAATTATTTGTTAACACGGTCATTAAATATCGAATTAGTGAAGTTGCGAAAATCAGATCCATATTGTCTCTATTTTATAAAGGAATTAATACTTGTGATGACTATGAGCGAAACCAATTTATATCTTCTATTCTGACCTCAGCCTGTAGGGTAGTTATCAGTTTTTAGGAGTTAGTAAACAGAGAATTAAAAAAATAGTTGTTGTCCTTCAAAAGCAAATAATTCTAGAAATGTCAAAGTGGTCAGTTTAAGATTCTTGTATTGTACCTAAGTCAAAATTTAAACAAGTTAGCATTTTGAAAAGTGTGTAGATATTGAAATAACGAATATCAAAACCAGCGATTATTAAAATAGTTTCCGAGTTGTGACCATAACAATCTACTTTTTTACGATACGCGTTGTTGACCGTTGTTCTATACATTTATGTACGGAACCATCAGTGCGGTACGACTCTGACTGTTTTTTATTACGGCTAATTTTTCGTGTTCAAGTTCATATAGAACTCCGTATGAACTTGTATAAATAACAGCTGTTATTATACACCAAACAAATACAGCAAGATAATTGTAATGGTACCGTAATGAACTCTTGAGTAGCGGCACGTAGCCTTCCTGCACAGGACCTTGTAATTTTCCGCGTTTTTCTGCGCTACGCTTAATTTCAATATTTTGTTTAATTGGCTCTTAAACGGTTTATAGACCATTATCGACTCACGACAATCCCTGTAAGATAACTTTAAATAATTGGAACATTCTCAACGCATGATTTATTGCAGTGCGAAACACGCTTAGTTCGAGCTTTGTTTTATACAATGACATATTGTGCATTGAGAGTGCTGTTGTGCGAAGAAACGGTACGGTGCGCTAAGAAAATTAAGTGATAAGTATTTACCGGTGAATATTAATAATAGCTTAGAGAAGCTCTACTGAAGAAGTGTTACCGGAACGAGGTTTTCTATCTTATCTTACTGATATTATTAATGTAAAAGTTTTTCTGTTTGGATGATGTCGGGATAAAAAACTTGAGAGATGTCAAGGGACACCCGGATTGAACGAAGTTATTTCTTATTATTTATTATGTACAAAAAACCTGTATACACTCAACAAAAATAATCGTCGCGACACCACACTGTTCAATTCGAAATAGAAATGAAAATATCTGGCTTGCTTTCTGTAAGAGAGAGAGAGAGAGAGACAGATAGAGAAACATGCGCACGCCGCACAGGTGCAAAAAGTGTCGTGACAACTTTTCGTAAGATTTTTTTTCCGTCTAGCCCCCTTTCACAACGCGCGATAAGGAACTTCGTTCCAAAAGTTTCCTTTCTCTTATTCTTAAGTCAACATACAAAGTCGTGGGTATTTAGTTTGTATATAAAATCAAGCGAGTGGGGTCTTAAATGATTGACGCCTGTATTATAAATAGTTGCAATATATGCAAGGACTCTGCCCCACCGCCGGCACTACTCACCGTTGCATAGCTACGATTTATATACATAATATAACGCACATCTTTGTGGGGAGCAGCCTATTGTAGAGGCCTCTATTCCAAGATGAAATATATGATTTGCGGTTTTCTGATGTACGATTTACTTAGTATTGCTAAGTCATTGCTTATAATAAATGAAAGTTTGGCGAATTAATACATTTTATAGAAGTGGGTAGTTATAGGCATGTAAAGGCTAAATAAGAGATACCTACGACATAGCGATTCTTTTGAATGAATGAATGAATGAAATATTTATTTGTCAGAATACGAGTACATAGAAGATGTTTATGTTTACGTAGGATCATCATATTCTACCGATCTTGTCGGTGTACAAATTCACATTATTATTATAATTGAAAATATTTAACATTACAAAGATTACATTACATTAAAATTACATTACATTATAGATTAGATTGCATTATAGATTAGGTACATTACATTATCACATTACATTACACTAGTCATTACATAAATTAAATTATTTTGTTCAATAAGCATTTGAAAAGGGAATTGTGTCTATCATTTGGTGTTAAATGCCATAATCGCCCCGCTTCGCAGTATGGGGCTCACAGTACACAGTGGTAGATATGCCCTCGGGGCGGTTTAAAGGCCCTACCACCCACGGGATGTGATGGGGTGGTGATATTCATAGCTGACCACCACATCGCCATTTTTGAGGGTCTTGTTTATACTCGCTATCAGATTATAAATACCGTGTCTTAATGGGTTTATCCGTTTCGGAAGCACAATTTAACAGGCTTGAATTTTATATCTCGCCATTATGTCTTTTCGAGTATAAAATATTTAAGCCAGTCTGGGATACTCGTATCATATCTATAAATTGGGTATTCGCTCCTAGAAAACAGAAGGCCGAAATCGCTGGCACAAACAAGTTAATATTCTATTCAATTTATTAACTTGTTGCGCGGCCGCAATATTAATTCAAAGGGTTCATCATGAAAGTTACATAAAGGTAGGCCCCGCGTGCTCCGGCCGACTCGGCGCATTCAATATTCATAGCGGCAGAGCACGCGGTAAGTATATTACTCTCCTCTCACCGGGCCGCGCCACCAACATGGCACACAGACGAGGTTGGAAAACAACATTCAATTTTTTCCAAACGGATTTTCATGAAATATTACATGGTATAATAAATTGAAATAAAAGTTGATTGATTATTATTTGAAAAATGTTATGATTGCAATGTAATTTATAATAATGAAAGAAAATAAAACAAAATAATCAAACATATAAAAGGAAAAATACATAGATTAAATAGGTACCTATTTACGAAAATTGGTTTGAACGAGATCTAGCAAGTAGTTTTTTTTTATACGCAATACCGCAATTTGCTTTCATTTAATCAACTGAAATACTTGCTGCTACGGAACCCTTCATGGTCAAGTCCGACTCGTACTTGGCCGGTTTTTTAGTATTATAACAATCTCATGCCTATCATCAAGCGCTAGATGAAGCAAGCGTCTAAAAGCTCATTTGACTCAGCCATGCCCCATCCAAATCCCTAGTGGTCCTGGCAGTCAAATCCACCCCGATCGATTATTCATGTAAGCACCACCGTCCGGGCGATGAGATCACGGCTTCCGTAGAGAATGCCAAGGCTATCAGAAACTCACGTGGCCGTGTAAACAATCCGACATATCATACTCGCTGGCCGACCGCGACCACTATCTTAGTTCTGGACTCGAATCGATAAAATGCTCTCCCTGATCCTTAAACCGATGAGCGTCTTCGCGTGTTGACGTAGAGTGAGAATTGCACGAAACGTCCCTAAAACCCGACCCTCCCGAATGATGTACACGTCAGTAGCCGCCTGGCTCGAGGTTCAAAACTCAAAGAGAACTCTAACCTAGGACAGGGACACCCTGTCCTAGGTTAGTTAGTTGTTCGTTTTAACTAGCGTCTGCCATTGTACGATGAACCAATGAGAGACATCTCCTGTGGGAATGAAATACTCACTGTAGAAGTCATATTAAAGTAAAACACATACTCCTAGTCGGTTACAAAAACACTAATTTTGGCGAACTGTAAGAAGTACAATTACTATTAATTATTAAGGTTTTTGTTGATTGAACTCGCCTTGCGAGGAGTCGCTACCTGCCTCTAATTGCTTCCGTGTGGCCAAGGGCCGTGATTATGATTGACACAAAATGTCATTACCCGCAATTCGGACAACCTGCCCGTACATGTTTGTTTATACATCACAATGGGCAGTTGCGTGACGCGGCGGTTTGACTCGCTTTGTTAGTGAAGCTACGGTGACAATGGTCATGCTCTCCCGTCTTCCCATAGTTATCCCTTTAATAAGCTAGCTAAGTAACTAAGTCAGTACTATCATACATTAAATATTTTTTCTTCTAAATGTTTTCGTACATGCCGTATACACACTTGGGTATACGGCATGTACCTATAAATAATTATGTATGTATACTTAACTATATTACTACAAACATGTTCGGACACAAGCGCTTTTCTATGTCTACGTGAATAAAAATCCTTTTTAATTTTATTCATTTTAATGTTACAAACTGAGTAAGTACTGAATAACATAACTGTCTAGCTCCCCGGTTTGAGTTGCATGAAGTTTGCAAGTGTCGAAGGTTCGTTACCTTACAACGAAGAGCTTCGAACAAGAAGCTCCCTCTACAAAGCTGGGTCAAGGGAGTAATAGAGACAACACTGGTACTGTATCCCAAAAAAATAAAAATACAAGCTCTCGCTATCGAAAGTCGTAGACTTTAGGCCTAAAAGTTTAGGCTTGCTATCCTGTCATACAAAAACAACTCGCTACGAGCGGACTTCGAGTGATCTGTTGGTCTATTGGTGAGTGGCCCCTAACCGCTAAGCCGAAGGTCGTGGGTTCGATAAGCACCCAGGACAAATCTTTTTCTGATGGTCACGATTGTTTTTTATGTGTTTTTTGGTCATGTGGATAACCAACAACAATTTAGTAAAAGAAAATGGACTGTAAAAATATTAGTAGTTAGATACATAATGTAGAATAAATAACACCAAAATAAGTCAAACTCAGTTAGTTATTAACAATGATAGTATAATACGTCTGCAGTAGTCATCTCATGCTACATGTTCATGTATCGGGTGACGCAACATCTCATCTCATGGGAAGTCACGAGCTCATTAAACAAGATTAATTTGCGTCACAATAAAAAGTTATTTAAACGAAAAAAGTTGTCAACGTCAAGAGCTTGTATGGGTGTATTCTCATCTTAATGTTTTCCACCCGCTTCTCTACGTTTTATGAAACCCTAAATTTAATCAAATAGCGAACAACCGACTCTTTTGGACACCTGCTGTCTGTAACGTCGCGAAAATCGATATAAAACCCTTTGGGAACTGGCTTTTCAGTGAAATATTATAGTCGTAACTTACAGTGAATACGAGAGAAAGTTTGTTTGGAAATAGTGTGTAGTAGAACTGCTTCTGATTGAATCCTACTGTTTTACTATCTTACAAATATTATATACGTGAAAGTTTGAATGTTTAGATGTTTGTTAGGTACAAATGGCTGAATATTTTATCGAAATTATACCACGAATTAAAACACCATCATCACCCACAGGAAGATCTCCACAATGGAATAAAATTCATCAATTAGTGTATTTGCCATAACCGCCACGTGTGGCAGACGGGTTGGCGATCGCAGTATGATGGTTCACAGACAGACGCTGCCCGTTCTCTAGTAAATATTTTCTCAGGCGGTCTTCTACGGTGCCGACAGATTTAAGTGTTTTGTAACAGTTTTAACAACTAACTTACCTCTTGAAGTTAGTACAGTTTATACTGAACTGTGGAGGTAAGAAATCCACATATTCTGGGAAATAATAACGTTATAAACATGTAGCCCTCGTTAAGATAAATCAAGTTAGACCAAAATCAACGCGTAGGAGTGCCACTATCCACCATTTGATGCATCGACAGATCAGCTCGATGGTAACTGATTTTTGGTAATTTAATTGCTTTGTATGTATAAAATTTGCAACGTTTAAAATCAAAGTAGGTTCTGGGATTTGTTGTGAAATCCATTATCCCATTATAAATAAAATGTGGCATAAATAGTAGAGGAATCAAAAGGACCATGAAACTGAACAAATTAAAGAAAACCAGTATGTGAAAAATAAAAATATTGTGTTGGCACCCCGTTAAAAATGCATCAGCTTTTAGTTATTCTTGTACGGGAAGTCCTATATGGAATCTCTTACTTTGTCTATTTTGCAGACAAATGGTATCAATAATTTTCGACGTTGGATTTTAGGACTAATATTTATCATGCCAAATATATTATGTCAAGCGGTTTTGTTTTTTAGAATATAGAGGTACAATCCTGACATTCTTAATAAAAAGCCTATTTCAAATGGTTTTTAATAAATGTCTGGTAAACTAATCAACAAAATATACTGAGAAGCAAAGCCTATTTTCTTGTTATTTGATTACTGACAAATATGTAGAAATCAGTGGTTTTAGTGCAGGGTTGTTTTAGTTTTTCACGCGTATGGGGCGTGAGCGCCTTGTCCCTGCAATAGGAATTCTCTAAGTATGCATGCAAAAAATTCGTAAAACGATAAAACATGTCATACTTGCGGCCTTACTGACTGGTACTACCGGATACCTCTTTTAATCTATACAAATAAATAAAATTGGAGTGTCTGTTTGTAATATTAAAATAACCGGTTTTTACTACATTAATATGAATATATATACGGTACATACACCAAAATAACATTTTTTACAATTTTTGTCTGTCTGTCTGTTTGTTCCGGCTAATCTCTGAAATGGCTGGACCGATTTTGACGAGACTTTTATTGGCAGGAAGCTGATGTAATAAGGAGTAACTAAGGCTACTTTTATTTTAGAAAAAGTCTTTTATTTTACAAAAAAAACGAAATAAACTAATTAACACGCGGACGAAGTCGCGGGCACAGCTAGTAATCCATAAGATTCAAACTCCATATCGTGTATACGTATAAATAGTGTTGCCGGATCTCGTAGCTGTGCTTAAAATAACATTATCGTCCGTTAGTTTGTTTTTGTTGCAGTACCTACTGAAACCCATTTAGCTCACCGTTAATTAGTGAAGGCTTCACAAAGCAGACAGTTAACAATTTCTCGGAACTGCTCTTGTGCTCAGTTTTTTGATCCTCTTGATAAATGACGCGCGGTACGTGTGGAGGCTCGGATGACTAATGTTGCAACTAATCAACTGTTGCTTCTAGTTTTTATTAAACCTTTGGCCAAATTAGACTATTGAGTTTTTGTTCCATAACTCTACTTCATAATGGTCGATTTATTAAAATTTAGCTTTATTTTATCCCATGCATATATTGGTTACTTATTAACTATTTGGTACTGAATTAGATTAGTATAGGTAGGTGTAATCGCCTTTTGCGGTAAAAGCCTCTTTCATATTATTCCAGTAACTCCTGTCTATTACTAGCCTCTGCCATAACATTACAGCTACTTGTGTTATGTTGTCGCTCCATCTTTTAAATGGGATTTAGTCGCTCTAAATTTTAGTACAATGTTATTTTGTGTATATAAAAAAAGTGATGTTAGTTTTCTGGCAGTGTACATATATCAGTCATGCACTGCACGGTAGAGTAAATAGTAATTTCTAAGTGATTGCTATAGTACAGGTTCTGCCTACTTTGGGATCAAATGGCAGTCTCTCTAATTTAAGTGTTGTGCACTTGTCGGTGTAGCAGTTCCAAGCCTCCTCTATCGTAAGCCTTCTCCTTGACTTCCTTGTAAACCTCCAATTTCACAACTTCCTTCAAATGGCAGTGTATAGTCGATAAAAAAGCTTCATCATCATATCAGCCGAAAGACGTCTTCTACTGGACAAAGGCCTCCCCCAAGGATCTCCACAATAGCCAATTCTGCACTGCCCGCATCCAGCGGCTTCCTGTTAAAAAAGCTTAACCTTGCTCTATTGAGGCACATGCTTATTGTAAAAGTCAAAGTGCCGATAATTTTAGAGGAAAAGTTATATTTGATTATTATGTATGAAGTTATAGATTATAGTAGGGTTCAAATCCCAGTGCCGATACAAAATGTGTCACTGGGATTTTTTGGCAAGGAGGCTTGCGTACTATAGCCCGTGCCTCAGAGATCACGTTAAGCTGTCGACCCTGTACCTGATCTATCGCCGGTAGGGTCGAGCTGTCCCATAGAATTATGAAAGTGGAGGATAATAGAGTCTACTTGTGTTAACACACTGTACACCCAGCACTGTGATATTATTTTTATAAATTTAATTTCTTGCAAAATTCCCCATTGCACAATTTTGTAATTATTATTATTTATTATAACTCAGATAAATAAGATCTACAAGTTGTTAGTAACACTTAAATCATTTTAATATAAAAAAATATTAACAATTAAAAGTACAATTAGTTTACTATTAAAATACAATTAAAATGCAATTTTCATACCTTAAAATAATTAAATGTTGACACATTCGAACATGTGAACTGCTAATAGAAGTGTTGTTACCACTTCTATTAGCAGTCACCCAATGCTTGACAAAGGGACTGCCATATTTCTGTCCCGGTTCTAATGGATGCACGTTTCTTGCGGACTCTGGCATCTGCAAACATACCCGACTGGCATCGGTTACATAAACTCGTATTATTAGCAATCTTAAGGCGCCTCCAGTCATATTGTCGGGAAACTGATATTACATATTTACCATTTAGTTATCAATTGTCCAGCCGACATGCATAATACTTAGCTTAACTATGGGCTGCGTAGTTGGCTTTTCTCTGTAACCACCTTTAGGGAAAATTCGGCCGGAGCACGGCATTATTATGAGGGGATTTGTGAACTATCTTCAGCTATAAGTTTAGCGATAAGCCTCCGTCAGGTATTTCAAGGATACCGGTAAATCACTAGTTTTGTGTTCACAATTATTTGTCACCATTGAAGAGACCCAGACAGACATAACAAATAATCGTCCTCATCATACAAAGATTTCTCCTTGGTGGTGATCCAACCCACGACCGACAATAAACAATTAATATTAACTACAATGTCGCGAGTACACAACCACAATAACTTACTTATTATTACTGAAATGTTATACCTAATATTCAAGGGGATGCATCGAACATTTCATGTACCATGAATATATTGGCTCTCATCCTGACGTCTACTGCTAGCCAAAGGCCTTCCCAAAAGATTTCCACATTTGAGGGACATACCATAATCGCTACGCTTGGCAGACTGGTTTCGCAGTATGATGGTCATAGTAGATAGAAATAAATAATATTAAAGATAGTATAATTTTTTTTAAGGCATTTGGAATGTCTGCGCATGCCACCCGCAAAAAGTGTCTACGGGTGGGTATGTCGGACTCGCACCGACTAAAACTACCTGCCGTGGACCTTTCTTGGCGCCTTATGGGGGGAGCCCCGGGAACGCGGGTATGCTGCTCCGGTGCCCCCCTTTTTGCGCCATGTCCCAGATGGTCGGGACACGTACCCTGGGAGGGCTCAGAATTGCCCTCCCCTATTGCCTACTCCTGCCAGTATGGCACAGCGACTGCGCCACAAACAGTTCGCTGTCTTCCCGGAGCTGCTTGCACGTGGCGGCAGTAGGGGACACTTCTCTGACTGCCGCCGCAGCCCCGAGGGGGAGTTGGGCTACCGGCTACCGCTGCCGCCCCGACGCCTCCTCCGTCTGCGAGCAGGATCCAGCTAGAAATATGGTATCATAGATATTGCCTCGGGAATTCTTCTACTTCCCCACGGGATGAGCTGGGTTGGTGATCTTTGCCATCAGCCACGTAACCATTAGGTTAATGACCGCTAGTTACAAAAAAATAATTACAGATTGCAGTGTCCACGGTAGGAATCAATATGTCATAGGCTCTCATTATTTACTTTTTATATGTCATCACAATATTGTTAAGGTATATCTAGTGATGAGCATCGGTACTTATCACAAATTTTGCTTGTTTCCGTAACGTACTAAAATGTTTATAAATTAAAACAATTTAACACACGTATAATTTCAAACAGAAGCAAATAATAAGAAAGTGTTAACCAAATATTGACGCGTTCAGTAGGTATTGAGGTCGTACAACCGGCCGCGTGTCATGCATGTCTGTCTGAATGTCAATACTCGCACTATGGCCTGTTGGCGTGGTTGGCAAATGCCTGCTTTTCACGCCGGAGGTCGTGGGTTTGATTTCAACCCAGGGCAGATATTTGTGTGCATGAATATGTCTGTTTGTCCTGAGTCTGGGTGTAATTATCTATATAGGTATGTATTTACGAAAGAATAGTAGTATATGTAGTAATCAGTTATCTGGTTTCTATAGTACAAGATCAGATGGACGTGTATAAATAATAATAATAATAATAAATAATAAATACATTTATTTCAGACTTTGGTCCATAAATTTGTTAGTAACAGTGTTCTTAACCTAGTGTTAGCAAAAATACAGATCACGAGTAGTTAGTAACAATGTTCTTAGCCTAATGTTAGTAAAGGGTACAATTACGTCAGGCGCTTGATTTCGTGTGAAGGCCTATCCACTGAGCCATCAGTACCGAGTCCCAGCGGCTGGCACACGCGGTCAGAATGGCGCTGGGGCTGCCGCGTACCCGTGCCATTATCGAAGCACAGCGCTTACGCATGATGGCGTGGAAGCCGTCCACGTGCGCCTCTGCGAACATGCCACTTGCGCTACAATAGCGCGGAAGCCCCATCAACACCCTGAACGCGTTGTTATACTGTATACGCAAGGCGTTATACGTCCCCTGAGTGTATTTAGCCCACAAACTGCACGTGTAGAAGGTCTGACTGATAATGTCGTAGGATATTATTATTATTATAGATAATAGAAGACACTGAAGGAGCGTTATCTACCCATAAAACTTAACAAATAAAATGAAATGTTGGTTAAACACAAAAGCATCAGCCAATTGTTTTGTTGTATGGGAAGTTTGTACTTTATTTTGTCTATTCTGCATGTAGCTGCGCTACACGTTTTCCAGGTTCATAGGCATTATAAGCACCAAAAATTACGTCCACTGTTTATGTTAAGTCTTGTGCCAGAGGGGACATTACGCCTCTTGCTAACGTGATGATTTCTACCATATAACTCCTACGTGTACTACCGCCCGCAAACCGTGTCAAGGAACTGCCTTAAAAAAGTTGTTTTGTTAAATTAGCGCCTCCGCGCGTGGTATAGCCGCCTCACAACACGTGTTTACAAAGTAATAATATCATTCCGCTCAATTGCACGCGGATATTGTCGATGTCGGCCCTAACTCGCTGTGTAGCGAGGACATGTTCGCCAACATTTCGGCTCGCACTTGGCGGCACGTTCGTAACGTTGGCACCTTAGTAACGGAGGTAACCAGTCGATGCATCACTTTTTATCAACTACTAGCTGTGCCCCGCGGTTTTACCCGCGTAAAACCTTATAAATTATCATAGCTTCTCCCCCGTTGGTGATAGCGTGATAATATGTAGCCTATAATATGTTGATCCGACGTCTTAGTAATATCCATGCAAAATTTGAAGTAAATCCATGCAGTACTTTTTGAGTTTAGCCCGGACATACATACAGACAAACAGACACACAGACAAAAATTCTAAAAACTATCTTTTTGGCTTTGATATCGATTTTATATCAGGCCCCAAGTATCCTTTTTAAAAATATTCAATGTACAGTTTTGACTTTCCTACGATTTTATTATATGTATAGATTCTGTTTTGTGATGACAAAAGAGTTAATTCCCTCGCGTCGGCACGTAGAGTGCCGATTGTGTGACTTGCTTGCTGTCACTATAACTCTCTTGTCACCATGTTTTTCTATAGCATTTAAAGATTTTACTCGAAAATATCTTTTCCATGTTACATTCGTTATCCAGACTTCAATATCGATATAATTATACAGGTCATGTGTTGTGGCAGGATGATTAACATTATTAATTTACGAAGCGGTAAGGGTTCGTCGCGCAAGCTGCAAGCACATTGAGGGTTAGTTAGAGAACTAGCCGAAGAAAATATAGAATTTTCCATTATGCATATGCACATATGTACGCTCCGAATTTAACATATTAATTGTTAAGCTTTATTTGAAATATTTACAGTTGGCAATTTCATGAACAATATGTATGTATTTATACCTTCAGTTCCTTTGCAGATGGTTTCTTTAGTTGACAATCTCGTTTTATGAGAAGGTATGACGGTAGGACTTGACGAATAATATATATTTAGAGACGCTCATGGCCAGGTGCCTTCCATTATGAGTCAAGATAAGCACCTAGGTTTCGATCATCTGTACATGGGGAACCGCTTATGTGCTTTCTTAGCGTCTGTGTACTTCGGAGGACACGTTACGTTGTCAGTCCCGGTTGTTGTCATTAGAGCTCAAGCGCCCAGTAGGCATTGACATTTTGACACCAAAGTAATGAGATATATAAATATATCCATGTTAACCTTGTTTTGTTAGTTTTAGTCTCTTTCTTTAATTTAAAACCAAATTTTAGGTAATATAGTTTTTTAAGTTTTTGTTTTGTTATAATACCTATTGTAAATGTTGTATATACACCTGTAATGGCAAATCACACAGAACTTGTGTTAAAACATAAAAACAATTTTAATTTGCATTGTGAACTGCCGATGGTGTGTCTTTTAGAAATAAATAAATAATTTTAGAACGTATCGTAATATCATATCTCGGGTTTAAGATATTTATTTTCTCAAAAGAAACAATTTCACTTATATGAGAAACACGTATTAAAATAAAGTACATTCTTAAGTTCTAAATCGGACGGTTGCTTAATACTAATTTCTATATCTAAGTAATCTATTATATAACTAGTTCTAATGTAACATATACAAAACAATATGTTTATATAAATCTATTTAAAATTTTGCAAAACATTAATTTATTACAAATAAAGGGGGTATCCTATCAACAAAAACTGGTGTATGGCTCGTTGATATCTAATGTAAGGTTCATGAATAAATGAGTATAAATATATGCAATTTACTTTGATATCGTTTTATCCGTTTTGCTCTGCAATACCAAAGACCGTAAAGGCTGTACCTATCTTTTATTTTGTTAGGGATTTAATAAATCGAGGATTAGTCAAAATATTATCCGTGCTCTTTAAATGAATACTCCGCGATTATTTCTATACTGTAAGCGTGCCTGCGCGTATATCGTCAGCAGTACGTGAGAGGCAGCTCGTTGGGCCTTTGCTAAGTTCATTCGTGGCCCACGTTCGTTTGCCGGAGTTCTTGTCGAGGCCGCGCGGTGTCGGCCCCGCGACATGTCGCTACTAATGCATAACGTTGTATGCTATTAGCTATTATTAACTCTTACATCTCTGTGCTCCGCCGAGCGGCGACTACTGTCGACGCGACGTCTGATCAAAAAGATTGGATCTTCAAAAGAGGCAGCTACTCAATCGTTTAGTGTGCGCAATGTTTCTTATGTATTATTAAGTGCTGACTTGTTGGTGTTGTTGTATTTGTGGCCGAGTATCTGGAGGTCTTTGATTACACTCAAGTGTAATAACTAATATTATGTGTTACCGACACTTACATTTTCTTAAAGACAGATTTGGCATAATTTTACCGGGCTCAGTTTCAAATTGTGCACTTAGCGAAATATGCGAACAACGCACTTCTCAAAACGGGCTCAATTTGAGCGCTCGATGCAAAATGAGCATATAACGTAAAATTACCATTTCGTAGCATATTAGACTGCAAACTAAAAAAGTTGCGATACTGGGGTTCGAACTTCGACCAGGCTGGTTGGCTAACGTGGAGATGCATGAGGAAGTCGGTTTTTAGGTTTGTTTTGTGTAACTATTGCTCTCTGTTAGTATGCGATAACGTGGGCTGCTCGTCCGGTTGAAGATCGGATTTAAATCCAGTGTTGAAGTTGCGAGGCTACTGGTTAATAAACCTGGTGTAACTGCGTTTCTTCATCGATAACGTAATCACGAGCTCATTAAAAAAATGTTAAGTAAATCAGCGGTGTAGTGTGTGTTGTGTAAAGTGGCTGCGTAGTTTCCGGCTCGTGCAGATTGCTCGCGTGTCGCCGCTAATGAGCTTAGCCGCTTACCCCGGATCTGTCCGTGTGGCCACTGGCTGCCCGCCTGTGTGGCTTCCGTCCCCACCAAATCCATGTAGTTACACGACCTTTTGAGTTACTTACACGACACTTGTGTAATTTGATGCCGATTTCTCATTATTTGGGTCATTGGCGTGACATTGTTTTCTGGGTTCAAAAAACTATTAAAAATCTTAAATAAACGTAAGATCGGCAAGGCCTTTACATTGTAAACAACCAAATATAGAAACGCCCATGTCCAGGGCTCCTAGAGAGGGCGATAACACCTAATCACGGTATTCTTTCTTTCTCCTACTTGTTATGCTGTCCGTTAAATTTTTTGTAGCGACGTTATTAACGTATACTTTCTAAGGTTCAGTACATCAAAAGTAAGAGGAAATCCCACAGATAACGAAACGAGCTATATTTAAGCCATCCATCCGTCGTGCGTCTGTCTGTCTGACTGCCTGGATAAACCTTATTTTGTGTGTCTTGCGAGGTATTAAGTTGATACTTGCGCAATTAATAAGAACCGATTTTCCCGACTTAAAAGTTCGAAAATGTGTATTTATATAACTACACATTTATATATTATTACTAGTTATATATTATTTTTCATTTATAAACTAACATGGGCAGTTGGAGAATTGACTGTGAGGTCATGACAAAATAATTGTTCAACTACATCGTTAAGTAGGTGCTACGAACCTAACTCGTTTTATAAATTACAAAAACGAGGAAAATCTTAGAGCCCCGATGCCCGACGCGAATGAAATAAAATTTGTGAACCTTCGTTGCATGAGTCAGACTCGCACTTGTCCAATTTATAAATTACTTAGTGTCAGACTTAATTGTGACTACTGGCACGTCCCCATGGATGAGCCCTAGTTCGTCGTCTGTCTGATAACGTTTACCGAATAGCACCGGCGAGACATGCTATGTACATTGCCCCACATATGCCACGCACATTGCTCACAATAAACCACCAGCCTTACATTATTTACCTATCACACCCAATGTAGGCCATTGATTTCCCTTTTCACATAATTCTGACGTGTTCCATTCGCTGATTAATCATATTTTAACCTTTAATCGCTGCAGGTACTTGCTCTGCTGGCTCGCACAGCCAAATTGAATCTTGACCTCCGACACAAAGGCGTCTGTCTCATTCCGCTATATTTAGTAACTTCAAATAAATACTATCCCAATACTATCCTCATAAATCATTACTATCATAAATTAAATGTTATTTCTAAATGTTTTAATCAAGCTGCACATTTAAATATTTATCTATATGTATCTAGGAATAATTACATATACTTTAGTTAAGTATACATAATTATTACTACAAGTGCTTTATTAAGTCTACGCGAAAAAGCCTTTTATATTAGTTTAATTTTTTTAATATCAGAAAGATGTACTCTTGTCCACTAAAACCGGATTGTCGGTTCCCAACACTGCAATCTGCACATCGGAACTGGCTGATGATAGCTATGACATCAGTATATATTTAGATAGTGAAAGCTTGCGGTTAGAGCCGTCCGAGCGCGGTGCAATCTCGTCTGCGGTAAAGTCAATTTACGTGACACACGCCAAATTGCGTACTCCACTCTCCCTCTAACTATACATAATGGAACTACTATTGAAAATCGTAAACATAACCTGTGTGGTTACAAGAAGTCGTTGAATGTCTAGGACGTATTGCTCTGTTGTGTCCTAACCTAATGGGTTCAAGTGATATTATCCTCCGTGGAGAATGTAGCCCATGATGGTGTCTCAGTCCAGTGACTACGCCGGATTTAGGTATTTATAGTGCATATGCGCAAACTTGGGGTTCTATCTATCTACCGAATTATGAGTAAAGAAACGAGTCATGGGTCAAGCATGGATGCAAGATGGGCACGCCCGAAGAGAGGTCTTCAAGCCATGGCTATAATAAATACTTCTCTAAGATTGATGATGCTAATGCATGAACTATGCCATTCCATGATTGTGCGTCATTCGTCTAACTGAATTTCAGTCACGTCGTTAATGATTTTAATGAGTTTCTTTGACAGAACCGTTAAGTCGTTTCGGACATAGTATAAAAACGGTAAGATTCGTCGCTCGGCTGGATTGATGGAGGAAAGTAATTACCGGCAGAACGATAACATCGCGCGACGAGTATTGTTAGGTGTGGAGATGACTCGCGCCGGACTGAGCCATTGTCAGCGACAAGCGCCTTCGAAAATGGTTCGTCGTTCAAACGTAGCTATCCTTTATGTCGCCTACTGCTCTTACTGGGACACTCGGAGACGCTAGGGTTGGAGACGCTTGGCTAGTGTGAGTCATCCCCTGTAGTCGTGCTCTCGACCCAGAGCGTGCGCCCGATACGTTTGCCTAATAAAAAAGCTATAAGTCTCGTCTGGGATGGCGATAATTAGATCGATCTGTGTTTATGAGGTCGGGCGGGGTGCCGGCCGGTGAGCGCGGACGACGACCCTCGTTACCGTCGGGCCGATTACCTTCGCTCCAGAGCCGCCACGATCAGGGTCACTCGCGCGCCTCCGCAAATTATACTCTTACACTTGATTAGCTAACCGGAATAAATTATGCCCGAGAATTGCTTAAAGTGTTCCTCAATTTTTATATCACTGAAGATGCGTAATGCTTTCCTAGCTGGGTTAACGAGGAAAATTGGCTCAGCCTAATTTTTTTGATGTGGTCAAGTGATGTTGATGTTTAGCGGCCTCTCGTGCCGTGTTAGTGGTGCCGCCGGCAACAGCTAACGCGTGCTTCCGTGCTTGCTGAACCGTCGCCGCTCGAGCAGAACGTGGCCGTAGTTGACCTCAGCGCGATACGGGCCTTACTACGGAACACCTGAGGTACAATCAAGGTTTTATGATTCTATAGTTGAGATCTACTATGGAATTATCGAACGCTGATTGTACGACGCTGAAAATGTAACTAAGTATACTGGAGAGCTCCCCAGTATGTTAATACTATTGGCGTGGTTCATTTACAGGAACTATTGATAGAGCCGCTTCCGGTCCCAACAAATCTGTAACTAATTACTCGAATAAAGATCTGCGGGATCGTACAACTTCCTCAAAACATAGCTTTGTTTAACGGATCTGAATTTACAATTATACGAATTGATTCATCAATTGCTGTTATTTTCCAAAACAAGCGTAAAATCGATAAATAACGGCACCAATAAGAAAGTGATCAGTGCTCATTCATTAACGATCTATTCATTTTCAAAGCAAAGTTTCAAGGCTAATTGTTTTGACGAAGTTTGTGACTCGTTTTTATTGTATTGGGTTTATGTGACGTCTCCAAACGAGTAGGTAGTTCAGTTCCGGCCTTAATCGTTGCCCTCGTTGCGGTTGATCCTTGTGTGAGCTGTGATGGAGGTGATCCTGAGTGTGTAATAGTGCTGTAGTTACCGACAGTTAGTGACGGTGCCGGGCGCGATGAAATCACACGGCCGGCCAATTACCGCGCGTTATCCAATTGAGCTCGGTCGCAATTATGACCTTAATGCGCTAATGCGATGCCGCGCTCATTGCGCACTCTACACTCCTGCAGAACACTTTTACTTCTTTTGCACCTGTTGTCACACACCACTTAAAGAAATTGAGTCTACGCCCATCCAGGGTAGTTGCCCTCACTGCTTCGTAAAGGATCGGCGAGGTTAAGGCCCTAACCATACGGTCAGTGCTTCGGTGCTTCGGAGGACGCGTTAAGCTGTCGGAGCCGGTTGTAGTCATTAGAAAACAGTCGTTAAGCCACGTAGGGTAGGCTTCGTGTGACTTGTTAATTTTGTAAATGTACGCGGCTGCACCCACCGTATTTCGTCTTGCAAGAGGTTATTCTAATTGCTTGAGTGAAATTGAATGGTATTGTTCATCACCTCACCATTATAATTATTTTGATTAACTAGATGAAACTGGTTCTGTGCGTTCATTAGTGTATATACCAGCCAATCACAATGTAAAATTAAAAATATTAAAAAATAATCGATAACAGTTTCTTTGTGGCTTTCTTCTTGTTGGCCTCTTAACACGTGATCGGTTAACCGGTGCAAGTGATCACATCATTTAGAATTTTAAATATCTGTCCTTTTACTTCAGCGGCCCCCTGAGCTGTAGCCCAAACCCCATAAGGGTGCCCTCAGTTGTGGGTGACTAAGAAGTCGCTTAATTAAGATACTAGTTGAGAGCCTTCTGCGCTTGCCAACTGCTCGTTGTCTTCAATTCTTTAATCTTAATATAGTACTACAAAATTTTAAAATAATGTTTAGTAACTTGTTATTTATTCAAGGATTAAAATATATATGTGATAAGACAGACCGCACGAACGGAGTAATTGAATTTTTTTCGATACTTTTATACTGTATTGTACTATGTTTACGTACTGCATTGTGAGCAAGTATATGTTAATACCCAAGTGCTGAATAAATTTCATTATTTCATTTCATACTTATACCGTTGTATGAAGTCATGACTTTCTCATCTATTTTTGATGAGTAACCATATTAGCCAAAACGGTTATTTTCCTCTCATGTGTACTAAAGTAATAAACATGTTTAGAGCACGGCCGATTCGATTAAGATACATCTTGAACGTTCGACGACGTGAAGCTGGACGAAATCACATGGTTGTCATTTACTATTGACGTATACATCTGAACTGGACCCTGCAAAGGAGTTTTTCATTTTGGAAATAAATTATCTTAAAGCTTGGTGTTGTGGAATAGCCGAACTGGGGCTAAGTATTCGTTTTCTTGAAATGACTGGGATTAAAGCTTATTTGTTTTGTAATCCAAAAAGATTCTCAGGTGTTGAATTAGCAAACCACGACATGTTTGTAACTGATAAGATCAATATGGTATGCGCTTGTTTAATACACTTGAACCATTATTTTCTTTTACGTGCGTCGTAAGAATCAATTTATTTTTCACACGCGACTAGTACCATTTTTATTTAGAGAATAAGAGACCACCCATGCGCGAGTTGGTCTCGTGTGGGGAGGGTGTTGTCTTATGACGTGCGAACATTACTTGGTTATCTATACATATAATAAAATCGTAGGAGAGTCAAAACTGTAGGTATATTGAATATTTTTTAAAAAGGATACTTGGGGCGTTTTCTACTATTAATATCGAAGCCAAAAATATAGCTTTTAGAATTTTTGTCTGTTTGTCTGTATGTATGTCCGGGCGAAACTCAAAAAGTACTGCATGGATTCACTTTAAATTTTACATGAATGATATATAAAATATTACTAAGAGGTCGGGTTACGGGACGGCTACATATTATCACGCTATCACCTACGGGGGAGGAGCTGTGATAATTTATAAAATTTAACTCAGGTAAAACCGCGGGGCATAGCTAGTACATGGATAAAATAATATATATTCATGACGTGGGTATTAATATACACTTGTAGTTGTCAATTTACCAATTACCTAGTACCTACTCTTGTACAATATTAAGCTTACATTACAAGAAACTAGATGTCAGTAGATGTGCCCCGCGGTTTCACGCGCATTAAATGTAATACATTATAGCCTATTTGTTATTCGGATATTATAAGCTATATTACTACAAAGATTAAGATAGTTTTTGCGTGAAAGAGTAACAAACATCCATACGTGCATCCATCCATACATCCAAACAAATAAATATACATAATTTTATAATGTAAAATAATGCAGGATTAAAAATTTTTTTTTTATATTCTATGTGCCAATAAAACCTGTTCATACGAAAAATTAAAAATAATAAAAACCATAGCGCGATATAACTCTGTGGTAACGACATCTTGGGAAGAACAACAAAACTAATATTGAACTTACTCTATTCTGACCCTTGACGGTAAGGGTTTTCCATATCAGGTAGGCAACGTGACGAAATAGAATGATTAATTATTTTAAAAATAAAGTAGCTTAACAAGGTGACAAAAAACAACTCGGCCAGTACAGCGTGCTAAATGACAAGAGATGGCAATGACCAAACTTGTCTTGATGAGCTCAACGTAAATTAAAAGAATCGAGCAGAAATTCCGTGTCATCATCATCAAAATCATAGCAATCACTTCAGATATGAGATCACCCATACGCCTACCAATGAGTGTGATGATGACAAATGAGGAGCCGCGGTTACGCGTAGACTATCTCTATGAATAATGTAATTTGGCGCGTAGCTGTGTCACTGATATGGCGACCTAGCCGCAATGGGCCCATCTAAGTACTTACTATAATGGATTACTTAATTAGTTATTTTCGCGGTACGGTGATTTCAATTTATAATACTCGTAGTATTTGGTGAAATGCAGGTGATAGAAAGGTAGATGGGTTATGGAAGGCAGATAGGTAACTGGAAGGCGGACACAAAAATGATGTACCCGCATTTTTTGCGGACGTATGAATGAACAAAATGTAGGTACCGTTCGGTAGGTATCAGTCTGTCACGCTCCGCGGTCTCGTGTAAGATTAGATTTTCCGCACGGACGCAGCCGTAAGTTTGTAACGTAATACGCGTGCCGCGGCGGCTGCAACCGCGGTGCTGCGGCGCTCTGCCGGGCTGCACCGCGCACCGCCTGCGGTGAAAGTTGCCAAAACAATGTCCAGCGTGTAAGATAATCCATATCGACATCCGATACAGAGATTGTGCCTTCACCTTGCGGATACGGTTACCGTCTTCGAAGATCTAACGAATTTAGTTTTTTGGCTAACATACTCAAATATCATGTTCAGAGGAAGTGTCTGCCTATTTGAATTACATGCGCCCATTAATTTCCATAATATGAGATGAGATGGTCGTTAAATGTTTATGGAGTTGGCGCGGCGCGAGCGTGTCCGTCTGGTGCCAGCAGTGGGGTACCCGACGCGACGTGTCGTCGACCCGACGTGACGTGACGCTACTCCGCGGCCACGCACCAAGTCCCCTAAGTTTAGCTGCAAAGCAGCGGTTACTGTGACACTACTCTGTGATGTAAGGAACATCGTAGCGAAATATTATATCACCAATAATATGATAGAATAATACACCTCGGATATTTCGGCCGATATGTTCTTGGTATTAATTGGTTAGTAACATTTCGAATTACCTGTCTCTTCTGGATTTAACCTACAGTATGAATAAGAAAAATTTAAAAAGAAACTGATAAGAAAATTCACAAATTAAAAGTAGCTCCAACTGAAATAACAAATTTAATTAAGCAATTGTTAATCTTGTTTTCTCCATACATTTCGATCACCTTCTATATTTTATTTCTGACTGAAGTTGTCCTGAGTCAATCCCAAGCCAGCTTAGTGTTCCCCGGGACCATAAGAGTTGGTTGACTCTGTTGTACAGGAGTAGCAGGGAATTGCACTTTGCTATGATTGAAAAACCCACAGCTAAAAGTTGTCTTCCCACTACCCATTACCCCGCGCTTAAAGTTCACGGTGTCGTAATGGCCACAAAATTGCAATTAAAACACGGTACTGGCGAAGATTAATATTTACACGCAACCTTTAAACGGTTATTTGTAGAATGATTGAGGCCGTTTAATCGGCTTGCGTGTAGCTTTGACTTTGACCTGTAAGCTACGCCTTCGCTGTAGATGAATGACCGCTGTGAGTTACGGGCCACGGGAAGCCAAATGTCGGGCTGGACATTCGATAATGATGGATTGGTGGGATGTGTTATCGCACAAGCACTGTCTAACGTCTATCAGTTGTCCCACAAACTTTATTAACAGTGTTAATGCCTGATTAAATCATTGATTACACGCTACTATCACCAATACACTGATACGCGTGCTATCACTTGTATAATTTGTAATTCGGTAGCCGACCGCCTTGTGGTCACTCACAGCTGATTATCTTTGTTATCTGCACAGACTTGTTTTGGAGTGTCTGATTCGATGTCTTATCGTTATAGGGTGACTACGTAACTTAAGTTTAAAAGAGCGACTACTGGAACGTTTGAGGGTTAAATCCCCGCGCCCCGCCAATACCCTGAATGGCATCTAGGTTGACTTACAACGAAGCGAGCGAGAGTTTTTTTCATTTCCCAAATCTTACGCGTTTGTCACTGAGCTCCTAAATTGCTGAATCCATTTTGGGGATTTCTTTTTGTATATGTTACGTTGCGAAGCTAAACTAAAAAGGTTTTGACCTTGGGGGTTGGGGTGCGAGCTGTTTATATATTTTGTCTGATTTTCAATTGGAACTGGACAACGACATCTATCTGGCGCGCTAATAATGATATATGCACACACACATGTTACCTCTACAGGAGCCCAGGAAAGTAGCCGATATTCTTTATTATTTCACGTCATGAATGGTATGACGGATATCACTGCGCTGGTGGAGAAATAGGCCTTCGCGTACCCTTAGCATTCCTAAGACGATATATCATATTGCTCAATGCCAGAGAGTCGACCTGAATATATCTCACACAAGTGTCTCAACCTTTAAAAGGACTATGTATAACAACTTCTTTGAGTCGAAATGAAGAGAGCTGCAGTCGTTGTGGCCGACTACGGCTTTTGGAAGAAATATATTGTCTCCGTTTCGATATTTTCTCCGTTTCAATATTTTTTACGTCTAGATATTTTCGCCATAGTCTTTTTCTTTTTCATTACTTCATGGCTGACATTTAGAAAAACAGGTCTGGCAAAGCTAGAGTCATATCTGATTTATTTAAACACCGGTATGTTATGCCGCGACGCACAGTGGAACGAATGTATGGGAGCGGTTGGACGTAGACATGTCCGAAAAAAAAGAGTAAAATTATGCCAAACTAATGATGCCATCTTATTCGATTACTTAATGCCTTCATAACTTGTGGTGATGAATTTCTTCATAACTCCCATATTTCGGGAGTAATTTGAGAAAATGTGAAATTTTACTATGAAAATGAGTGTATCGAGCTCTCTCCCTCCTGATTCCGGGCTTGTTTCAAGTAGCGGTCTCTAATATCATAATGCTAATACTAAGAGCTATATTTAATACTAAGACACATAGTGCGCCAAATGTGCACTTTCTGGGATAAAGAGTGATGTTTATTTTATAACACAATTTTTTTATTTTTTGTTTATTTTGTTGATTAAAACCGTTTTTCTAAAGGTTTACCTTATTACAATAACATTTCTGAGCAGCCAATTAGAGAAGATATAAGCTAATTAGGATATATAATTAGGGACTTAAGGTTTACATATAAAACTGATGCACTAATGATTACTGATAAGAACATTGCTATTATTTAATTACTAAATGGATCTTAATACACTAATTTAGCATGCATCATTTACTAATTATCACAATAACTAATTACCTTGCAATATTTAACAAAGGATACCTGGGATACCTGGATTTTATATAAATAGGTCACTATTAGTAACTTTAAAATCAGTGTTGATTTACACCTCGTTGTATCCAAGCTAATCTCGCAATGTATTTTCCAAATTTTAATACAAATCTTGATATTCACGTTGCTTTATGCGCACGCGCACATAAAGATTTACGCGACTTTAACTATTTGTTCAGTGTTTTAAAAGATAACAGTTGTGTTCAGTTATGTGAAAGTGCTGAAACAAGTTTAAAAGACTGGTGTCGTCGATTTTGCTACCGCATTTATGCAAAATGGACAAAGTCTGGAAGAAGCACAGATAAGTTTCGGAAGAAACATGAGATTTGGCTACAGGCTGCAATTCAATGGCCGGAATTACAGAATGAAAATATGGAACCTTCTACAGAAAATATAAGTGACGTCATCGAGCCCATAATTTCTCCTGCTAAATCTGATGCTTCAACTTGTACACATCCTAGTCCTCGTAAATCTTCAACTTACTTAAAAGTCATACTCTCATCAGTTCTTGTGAATATTTTTGTTAATATATATTTCTGTATATATATAATATATTTATAGACCTCTTAATAAGTCTGTCTGCGGTTTAAAGTAAATACAAATGGGGAAAAAACGTTTTTTTTTTTTAATTTTCATTTCCTTTTATCCCAGAAAGTGCACATTTGGCGCACTATGTGTCTTAGTATTAAATATAGCTCTTAGTAATAGCATTACGATATTAGAGACCGCTACTTGAAACAAGCCCGGAATCAGGAGGGAGAGAGCTCGATACACTCATTTTCATAGTAAAATTTCACATTTTCTCAAATTACTCCCGAAATATGGGAGTTATGAAGAAATTCATCACCACAATTTATGAAGGCATTAAGTAATCGAATAAGATGGCATCATTAGTTTGTCATAATTTTACTCTTATTTTTCGGACATGTCTACGTCCAACCGCTCCCATACATTCGTTCCACTGTGCGACGCCCCAAATGTCTGTGTGTGTCATTCATTACACACCGACGTTGCCCCCCTTATTTATATTTATAAAACAGAAAGTTTTGCGAAGCAACATCAATTCAAAAGACAAACCTGCTTCTTGTTTACAATCATTTGTATTAAATAAAGATGTGCGTTATTTAATACAACTTTTTTGATTTTGAAGTAGTTTTGTTGATTTGATGTTTCTTCGCCAAATGCTTTTCTTAATTTATTATTAATTTCGTAAAACACATATTATAGTAAATTATCAAATAAAGTGTTGGAGAAATGTTAGCACACCCGTGGACGTTTGCAACACCTGACGACTTAATTGGGCTCCACACAACTTGCCTTCCTCCATTTGAGTAATAAACCGTGAATCCTCTGTGCCTTAAACTTAAAATATTCGCCTCATTGTAACGGGACTCAACAGTACCTACCCTTGTTATCGACTTGTACAATTGTGTCATTGTGTTTAGTAAACATTGGAGATAACATCCAGATTAATATCGAAACAATAGCGACAATACCTTGATGACTACAATCAGTCATGTCACCCATTATTGATAAATATAACAAACAATAATATTGCATTTCACTCTGCGCTCTAGTCTGCTCCACGGTGTTAACCGTCAGTAAGCTTTCCTAATGTTTCAGTCCCCATATTCACAAATTGCGAAATCTACATCAAACATTTGATAAGCTTGGGTTATTTTAACCTCCGTTTATCCAATAATAGTGGCCCCAGCCTACTCAAGACCTCTGTCTTGCCAGTATGAACCCGGGATTACCCAAATATATTTTATTTAGAATTCTAACTTAGCATTATGGAGTCTAGTAAAATAAAATAAATAAAATAAAATAAAAAAGGTTTTTATTCACGTAGACTTTAAAAAAGCGCTTGTAAATAGTCAGAACATGTTTGTAGTAATATAGTTGTATACATTAGATATTATTTCTAGTAACATAGATATTTAGGTACATCTTGTATGAAAACATTTATAAAATTTATATTATTACAGAAATGATATTTAGCTAGCTCGTATCAAGTTATTGTCAAGAGATTATGTTTAATTATCTAGTTTAAGTCTTATATTTTACTACATATTGTCAATGGTTCTGTCTATATTAAAGGTATTATTATTATGACGGACCTTGTGTTAATAACGACGGTCGCGCTTTAATGCTACCACCGGATCCAATGCGCCCCAACTGAGAAGACCCAGCGAAACAAACTCAGTGGGTTCATCTACTACCGGTTTCAACACGACCCAGTTGAGACGGTCCGGCGAAACATACTCAAGCGGGCATGAACACGGGATTTGGTCCAATTAGAGTAATTATTTAGTAGGCAAACACAATATATGCTCGATCGGTTGTCTGAATGCTTATTATTTTAGATTATATTTAGGTATACAAAAGAAAAACTTCGAAACAATAACATTATTCATTTTGAGACAGAGTCAATAATTTTAAATTAAGTATATGATAGCAATCATTTACAGATAGTTCACGTAACACAGCAGATCAGTCATGTCTATATGGCTACAAGATCTCCAGCGAGCAATGTGCAGGTAGGAAGTGAGAGCCAGACGTCTTTGTCATCGATGTACTCTTTAGTGGTGTAATAACCCCTAGCCATAAGTATACGTTTAATATGTGTTTTAAAACTTGTGTCAGGCAGATCAGTAATTTGAGTAGGAAGCTTGTTATAAAACCTAATACAATTTCCTAAAAATGATTTATTAGTTTTGCTTACTCTAAAGCCTGGCATGGCTAGTTTGTTTTTATTCCTAGTATTTATATTATGCAGTTCACTTTTCTTTTTATAATTATGAATATTTTTTCTAACAAACATTATATTCTGATATATATATTCCGATGGCACAGTAAGTATATTTATTTCTTTAAACAAATTTCGCAAAGAATCGCGACTGCCTAAACCATAAATGGCTCTGACTGCTCTTTTCTGCAATACAAAAATAGTACCTATGTCAGCCGCCGAACCCCACAGCAGAATGCCATACGACATAATGCTATGAAAGTACGCGAAATACACTAATCTAGCAGTTTGTTCATCTGACAATTGCCTTATTTTCCAGACAGCATAGGAAGCCGAACTTAATTTACCTGCTAACTTTTCAATCTGAGGACCCCATAGCAATTTTGAATCAAGTGTCAATCCTAAAAATACGGTCGATGGGACTAGATCTAATATTTTCGCATTAAGTGCAACTGTTGGTTCAATTTGCCGAAAACCATTCTGATATAAAGCTGAGTGTTTTATTATGCTCAATAAGATCTTTATCCTTTCTATTTACTTTAAATATGAGCGACGTATCATCAGCGAACAAAACTATGTCTGATACTTTCTCTACCAGATAAGGAAGATCATTTATATAAACTAGAAATAAAAATGGGCCCAATATAGATCCTTGGGGCACCCCCATTTTCACAGGATGACGTGCCGAAGTGACACCGCCTATCGAAACCATCTGTTGTCGCCGATAAATAGGACATCACAAGATCAAGAGATGTGCCAGATATTCCATAGTAATAGTTAAGCCTGATTAATGAACTTAGCCGAGAGCTGCTAGTACTCTTGTAGCGCTGACTCTTACAAATACCGGAGCCGGTCGGTTAGCCTCGGCCAAAATAGAAAAATATATTATGTAGCCACTCTCACATTGTTTTTGTACGATGCACATAATTGATGCGCACGCGCATGACATCGCTGCGCCGCGACAATGCTCCAATCTAACGGGAAAAAGTTTAACAATGAAACAATCGCAGATAATATCCAGTACTTATTTAGGGATTTGCATGTAAATGGAAATTCGCTTTCTAATGAGCGGCAGCATTGTGCGGGTTGCGGTAATGATGGTGAAAGTGCGCGCGCGCAGGAGTGTGCCCGCACCCGCACCCGTCTCCACAGGGCTAACGCGCGGTTTGATCAATGGCAACCGCTGTGTCATTGTGAACATGAGCGACATTAAGCTTTCTACTTGTCTGACGGTTGACATATCCGATCCGCCGTAGCGCGGAACGTATCGCTTACAAAACGTCCGAACATACCTACGCTAATGTTCATCGGACATGCGACACTGACGCGACAGTCGATTGGCTCGCGTCTATCAATTACATAGTATCGATACGAAGATGTTGAATGTGCATTACATTACACGCGCAGCAAGCCGCCAGTGGCCTGTGTAATGCACGGCGACATGCAGTTAGGTTGTTGCAATCCGATTGATTTCATTAGTTCAACGATACAACTGTTTTAAAAAACATAACCTGTTTTTATTATTTACCGTAGCCTAGTTGGTAGTGCTCCTGCCTACGAAGCTGGTGGTCCTGGGTTCGAATCCCGGTAAGTGCAAATATTTGTGTGATGAGCACGAATATTTGTTTTTGAGTCATGGATGTTTTCTATGTATATAAGTATTTATCTATCTATATAAGTATGTATATTGTCGCCTGGTACCCATAGTACAAGCTTTGCTTAGTATGGGGCTAGGATGATCTGTGTGACATTGTCCCTAAATATTATTATTTATTTAATCTATTATAGTCTCTCAAAAAGAGAGTCAACAAAATCGGCTCCCAAACGTCATAGTGTATAAAATAAAATTTAATCGAATTAAGACAATTCCTCGTGTTTGAAGTCTGTTCAAAATTTATAAGAAATGACACTGAGGAAGTTCTAGTTCATTTGTATTTTACCCTGCTATCATAATTCCTCTATAAGTATACGTATCCGAGAGTTTGAGGGTAGGCTTTGTTTTGGTAATCCCCAATAATAAGCTTCTCAAACGTCTAATTTATCTTGTTACTGCGCGTAGCTTGCTGCGGAGTGAATTTAATCTTTAACCCAGCGTTATAATCCCTCGTTTCAGTTTAGCTTTCTCCACGCCAACACCCACATAACTGGCCCTTATATAAGCGCTATGTTTTTTTTTGCAAAATTGGTGCATAATTTTACGGCCGTTTCTTTGTATGGCATGTCATTATATTTTGTTTGTGTAAGGTATCGTTACTTATAAACAAGGTAATGCATTAGTCTAATCGTAGTTCTGTTTGAAAGAACTCAGTAATGCTGAGCAGCGCCATTGAGAAACTGATTGTAGTTTATCGATATTACTTATGCTGTATTACTGCCAAATTGCAATGACGCAACAAATGTTTTATTGGCAATTGAAGTATATGTTGTATTTGAGCCAAGTTACCTTTGATACATCATAATTGTTGTAGAGAAGGAGTTCAGGTGTTGGCCCTTATATAAGCGCTATGTTTTTTTTTGCAAAATTGGTGCATAATTTTACGGCCGTTTCTTTGTATGGCATGTCATTATATTTTGTTTGTGTAAGGTATCGTTACTTATAAACAAGGTAATGCATTAGTCTAATCGTAGTTCTGTTTGAAAGAACTGAGTAATGCTGAGCAGCGCCATTGAGAAACTGATTGTAGTTTATCGATATTACTTATGCTGTATTACTGCCAAATTGCAATGACGCAACAAATGTTTTATTGGCAATTGAAGTATATGTTGTATTTGAGCCAAGTTACCTTTGATACATCATAATTGTAGTAGAGAAGGAGTTCAGGTGTTTTTTTTGGAAATTAATAATGCTTTTACGTTGCTTTTCTACGGTGAATACACCGTAGAAAAGCAACGCAAAAGCACTATTATTCGTCTGACACTTTTGGCGCGCTAGACTATGTCGCTACTGTGTTCTTACTCATTGGCACATCATAATTGTAGTAGAGAAGGAGTTCAGGTGTTTTTTTTGGAAATTAATAATACTTTTACGTTGCTTTTCTACGGTGAATACACCGTAGAAAAGCAACGCAAAAGCACTATTATTCGTCTGACACTTTTGGCGCGCTAGACTATGTCGCTACTGTGTTCTTACTCATTGGCACATCATAATTGTAGTAGAGAAGGAGTTCAGGTGTTTTTTTTGGAAATTAATAATGCTTTTACGTTGCTTTTCTACGGTGAATACACCGTAGAAAAGCAACGCACTGATACAAAATCCTTACCGACATGACCCAGAAACTAATAAAAACATTAAAACTCAGGCAAGTGTGCACTAATGTGGTCGGCGCCCCATCTTTAATTGAAGTGCTATCTCATCTGCGTGGACCCAGGTAACTTGTAGTTTTCCATTAAATTGCCATTGGTGTGTTGAGTTGTTGGTTGTTGTTGTTGGCATGGCGGGATTTTTATTTATATCAGCTCTCGCTGCAGCGCTGGTCAAAACATTCTGTTCGCTGAACATTCGAGATAGGTTAGTTTTGGATTATTAGATAACTGCTTCACAAAATTGAATTGCTTATGTATGAAAAATTAGTTCACATATTTAAGAACTCTTTAAAGGAGAGTTATAATACTTGTGTACATTTATACAGCGTGTAACACAAATGGTGGAGGAAATTTAAGGATTCTAATACACCTATACAATTGAACAAATTAATGTAAAGCAGTTTGTGAAATATGAAATATCTATTATTGCTTCCTCATACTAATGCGTCAGCTGTTCGATATTTTTGTATGAGATATTAATCTTTATTTTTTGTATTTTGCATGATGATGTTTTACACGTTGTTTTGATTCGTAGGCAATGGCTTCTAAGTTTTGTTCAATACTCTTATTTAACAAAATATGCAAAAGTTTTAAACTGTACATAAACATTTCGAAGAACTTTATTCATGAAAGAATACGGAGAAAAAAATTGTTGCCTATTTTGTATACAGATATTTTAGTATACGGGTTACGAAAGCGGTATAGCGGAAGTTTTCGAAAGGCTGGCTAATAAGCTCATCAAGTTAATCACAAACTTGATAACCTTTCTACCTCAAAAAGGACGTGATCCGGCGTGCGATCTGAGCGGGATGATATTTATAGAAAAACAAACTATGTTACGAATTAAAATAATGTTGTAACTAAAATTAATTTCAAAAATTATTCTTATCTCAACAAATTCGTAACAAAATTGTGATGACCAGGAAATAACTTGATGTTTTTCTTCTAAGTAACTTTCAAGTAACACTGAAGAGGAAAGCGTAATAGTTTAAATAACAGCTATTTAGCAAATAGCTTTAATAACGATTAAAAGGATTTAATCGTCATTAAAGCATATACTTAAAATATTAAGAATATATATACTGGCAATGAGGTTCCTAAACTTCATTCTAAAAGAAATATGATGATTGTAAAGTACAAATGGACCATGGATCCCTTCACTTATTACAATACCAAATAACTCTGCCCACGTTTCTGGCCCTCACATCTCGGCTTTGTCTTCTAGTGAGGCCTTCTGACTCATGCTTAATTAAAAATACGCTATTGCTGCAGCCCAGGAACATAAAGCTCAAAGCGCTCTCACCAGCGCCGAGCGCGCCGCAAGTGTGTATATTTTAATTAGCGCCTTATTGCGTTCCCAGAAAAAGTATGAAGTGTAATTGACGGCAAATTCAATAACCGCTAAGTGCTTCGACGAACTGCTGATTCCGTGCGTGTGTTCTTAATTCCACAATTGTGCTTCCTGCTTGGTGTTCGTGCACTTTAACTTCTTGCTAATTAACATATCTACTGTTCTCCAAGTTCTACCATGATTTCCCTTTACAAACTTTTTCGACTTTATTGTCTTAAGAACAAGGTTCAAAGATTTTGGTGTTACTGTCGACGACGTGTTTTTAATGCGGGACTGATCAGTTGAGCACTATTATTAAATTGAGTGTCTGTCAGTATTAATGAGTACCGAGTTCGCATGAATGAAAGATTTCTTTAGACTCGCAATAATATTCCCAACGGTATATTAGTTATTGTTTACCTTTCAATATTTGTAATGGAGCCTTGAGTACTGTAGTGCTAGTACAGTCGGTCGCGTCAATATCTGTTCTTTGTTGCTAATTGAAAGATTGAAGTCTTCTCACAAGAATGTCTAAACTAATCTTAATAGGTAAAAAGAAATAAAAGATTCGACAAAGTATCACTACCAGACATATTTATAAAGAAACATTAGTTTTGATCGCCAAAAAGATATTTTTCACCTAAGAGGTAGCCTAAGGCTTATCCGACTTCCTTGCAAATTCCTTTTCTACCTATCAGCTATTGTCAATAAACAAGTATCAAAATGGCACGAGCACGTAAAAGCCGTCGGTCCTGTTCCTAAACTCTTCCCGGTCGTGTTGCTAGTCCTTCTATCGGAGCGTGAGCATTATGGAATAGAAAGTGCCAATTGGAGTTTGTTTATACAGACCCTTGAGCATTATAATATGAACCGCGCTGATGTCTAGTCTCTATTGAGACTGACCGCCGTCGCCGCAATTCGACCAGGGGCTCTACCGGCTAAGTCGCCGAACATCGATTTCTTAAATGCCGTTCAAATAAATTAAGGTTAAAAATGACTTCATCAATCGTTAAATCGGCTTCCATGACCACATGTGACGTCATAAATGGCCCGGAATCGATTGGCAACGTTGAAGCCAATTTAACGATTGATTAAGCCATTTTTAACTTTTATTTATTTGAACGCCATTTAAGAAATCGATGTTCGACGACTTAGCCGGTAGAGGCTCAGGAAGACATTATCACAAATAGCAATGAAAATAGAATAATATTTTATGACATATCATTTCGGTGTGGTGGGCTTAGTCAAAGGGTGTTGTTTATTTTGAGCAATGACGGTATATTAAATAAATAGCATCAGAGTACTTAATGGTCATAGATATGTGACATTTGCAATATACGGAAGTAAGACAGCGATCCCCTCCCCGCCTTCCGCATTATAATAAGGCTACGACAATACTTTATAAGATATATTTAAGTTATGTTTAACTCTCCACACAAATTGGAGGGCAGTTATAAGTGTGAGGCCGGTGCCGCGGTGGTACACTCGGAGGTAGCACACGATTGAATGGACCGATTTGAATTATGTTTCTATCATCCAATTCAAACTAGTAAAAGTGCTGTGAATTATGAAAAGCAGCTTAGATTTTTTACACTATGCCAAATCGATTAAACTAGTAATCAGATGAATACGCCGCATTGAAATCGGTCTATTAGTTAAAGAGCTACGAGTCAAAAGACGGCCACAGATTAATTATGTTACCCTTAAATCGAGCGTATTATGGTTCTGTATACTGATAAGTTCAGCTGACTGTACTTAGTAGTTCTTGGGCTTTCTGCAGTGGGTGTGGGGGTCATTGTTGCGCCGAAACAAAAGTATCTGCGAGCGTTTAATTCGATCTCCACGGCTATGTGTATTGTAACATTGAATGTTTCGCCTGTGTATTCAATTGTTTTCTTAAGTATAATAATGTGAAGGTTTCTTATTAGTAGAACAGCTGTACATTGGTTAAAAGTCGTCCTTATTACTTTATATCAATGTCAGTATTCATGGTTCCGTACCAAAACGTTGAGGAGTTGTAGTGCCGCGCCGTGGCTCCGTCCGTCTGTCAATATATTTCAGCAAACGATATTCATTTGAAATTGGGATCCGTCTCAAATGCGGATTCAATCTAATAGATTATTATTTTCGTATTTAATAAACACGCATAAAAGGTCTTGGGAAAACGACCTGAAATTTTTAAAGAACGATATAAAATTAACTTTAAGTACGATTTTTTTTACTCGAAAACCTTTCTGCCCCAGCGGACGTCGGCTCTACATATTATAAATATTAGTAGGATAAATTACACCCAAACACAGAACAAATCATCGGGCTCATCACACAAATGTTTGTCCTGAGTAGGGATCAAACCCACGACCTCAGTGTCGCTAACCACTAGACCGAGGTAAGGCCCTACTTACCCAAGTCACTTGTGTGTCCTTTTTACCTAGTGCTAAGCAACATCTAAAGTAATTAAAGTATTTAAATAATACCGCACATATAAAACTACACGCTTTAGAATACGTTTTGGGCAGCTTTGCGGTCTAGTTTCGATGGATGTGTATGTGTGTGTGTCGACGCAGTCGATCTACTACTTGGTAGATTTACACGGCGTCAGTTCCATATAACTCTTTTAAAATGTTCGCTTCAAAGAGCTGCATACTAATCCGCTGGCAAGTGGCGATGCACTTCCCATAGACAAGTGAAGGACAAAGACTCGAGACGTCTATGAGCCGGGAGTCGTTGTCCTTCCGTCTCCTCTTTTTGTCGCGCCAGTTAAATATACTTGAGCGGACTGTCGTTACGCCGCTTCCTTAGCTCTTGCTTTATTTTGTTGGCTTGAGTCTACTCTTGGAAAGATTAAATGCCCATACGATGCTCCTTGTAGCTTAGTCTATGTCATAGTTCGTATAGCTACACGTACGTAACGTGTAACATATATAGATCCGCCGTCAGTTCAAATTAGATGTGACCAAAACTTTAATACTTTTGTGCCACTTTTAACATACGAAGCATGATTCGTAAAATAAATAAAGATAATATTATTTGTAACAAAAAACTCAATTTGATGGTGTTGGGAGCTAGAGCCTCCCAACATCATCAAATTGAGTTTTTTGTATCGAGCTTTATTAATAAAAAAATATTTAAAATGTGATCTAACTGGCCATTCGTAACTTCGATACATCACTTAATCTATTATTTTATCCATATTATCAACATTCCTTCCTAAGGGAATGTTCTACAAAAGATATCATCCGCCAATATTTCAAATTTGTAGCATCACCAGTTAGGCTCAGCGATTATGAATCATTTAAGTCAGACAGGACAAGTGATTATGTACGTATATGTATAAAAGAAAACGTTACCTACATACACTAACTCAATATATTTGCAGTCTGTCTTACATTAGAAGTTGCACTGTTTGTGATACGTCCACAAACTCCTTGTATGAATGCTAAATCTATGGTGTCCATTGTTTCTCGTGACGTCGTGACTCCTTTTCATATTGGGTGATTTTCGGTTATGCCATAGTATAGGAATTGTAGGTGGCTAGTCAGTAGAAGCGAATGTTGATATATTATTTCATAAGTTCAGACTGTTTTATAAGCCATAGATGTAGGGGCTTGGTGCCTCAGTTCGTCTATCATCTATCTAATATATGTATGTTTCAAATGTCTATTTTTGATGCTACCAAATCTGGGTTTTGGCTCTAGTACCCCTTACGGGACTCTTGGGTAGCGAGCAACGGTACCGACATTTCAGTCAGGTAGAGTATTGCTTCCTGTCGCTCTCCTATCAGAACACACCTCCACTTTACAGCGTGCACTCTAGGCAAGGTTTGCCGGACCTTGAGGAGGAGGAAACGTCGGCACCGCATGTGTGGCGCAAACATCGTAGGCTACGGACCGCTCACCATCGGGTGTCGTAATCGTATGCTTATTTACTGAATTATTATTATATTTCGTCGCTGCATCCTCGAGATTTTCATATAACACAGTAGTACACTCTTCAATGTGCTGGACATCGAACACTTTTTTAGAGCTTGCAACATTAAAAAAGACAAAATGGCGCCTCTGCGCGCCACGTGGCCGGCTGGAAAAACTTCATTCGCTCTTAGTGTTCGGACCTCGAAACATCAATTCTTTTTATTTTATTTTCAGTAAACAATGTGTGTTATAATTATATTATAGTGACATTTAATGTGAATTACTGTATTGGCCTATAAAAATGGGCTAGTTTAAGTGCACGAAGAAGGAATATGAAGAATAATTTGGTGCCGATTGAATCTACGCAAATGCCGAGTGTCAGCAAAAAATGTAAGTACATACTTACTCTCCAGCAAATATAAATATTTTTCGAATTCTTTTTCTATTCCGACTATTACAACGATACTATCATTTTATTTAATTATGATTATTACATATATACAATTATGATTACATTACACACCCCCCTGGCAAACAGGCGTGAGTCTATGTATAATTAGATTTTAGTTTTACTAGCTGAATGTTTTCTGGCATTATTAGGTTATTCTAACCTATTTTACAGTTAGCCATTCTATGGAATAAGACCTACCCTTTGTGTCAGATAGTACAAGCCCTGTTTTTACAACAGGTATGTACCTGTTGTAAAACCCTAATAATTACAATGCCCTGGGGCAATGTTGGGGTTAAAATCATATGGAGTTGTGATGATTTATTATTTACAACCTGATTACTTTACTTACACAACTAACCTAGATATCTGCCACGTGTTCTCTGAACAATGGGGGCAAATTATAATGGATGCACTCAGCAAGGAGAATACAGGACTGAATCCTGAAATAGAAAATTTTCAGTTCCAGGAATTCATTAATGCTATCGATGTTATTTTGATTCAACCATTCAAATAGCTTAATTCTAAATAATCTGCAATGTAGTTTCTATTTAGATTAGTAGGTAACAGAAACGTACGCACATAGCCAGAATGCTATTATTATATTTGATTAACCAAGTACACGTACAACTCAAGTACAAGTCCCGATGTTGATCCCGTCGACTTTTAGCACATGTATTAGTAACATGGGTTACCAGTTTAGCGAACATGTGATTGATTTGCTAGTTTTGCAGACATGGTTTTTCCAGTTAAGTTGACTGTGATTGCTGTAAAAAACTTGTGGAAAATAGAATTTGTATATGGTGAACGTGTATTAGTTTTGTTTGATATCAAGTATAACAGAAAATGTTGTTAATTGTTTGTCCATTAATTTGAAATGGTATTAGTAATTTACTACGTAACTAAGTAGCTGTAAATATTCGATCTATTAATTTGAATATTATAAGTTAATAATACAGTATATTATATACATGATAACAATAAATAAATGTCTTGCCATCTCATCCCAGTCGGGGCAGAGCCAGTACTATTGCAATAGTGTGGCCAACAGACAACTGATAAATATACATGTTTATTATTAAATACATACAAATTATAGATAAATTGAACCCAGGTACGGAACTAATAATCGCGCTAATCGAACAAATATTTGTCCCGAGTGGGGAGCGAACCCACACCAGTATTATAGTTAGCAGTCAGGAATATTAAAATTAACCATTAGAAGCCAATATTAAAATTAAATTTAAAATTATCGTGTATTTTGACACGGGTACTCGTATTGTTAGATGCATACATATATTTACTTCTATTTAGTATGCTATGTTTAGCAGAGAGATCGGGCTCCCCAGATCTAGACAACAAGTTCAGGCCTACTTTTTAAATGAAAAATGACCTTGATATAGTTACTAGAAGAAGGATCGTAACGCTTTCGACGTAAACGTTTACCCCTAATTGGAAATACTTTTTCTCTTGTATGTTTCCTCCGTTTTTCACCTATTTTGAAATGCATATGCAAGATAATAACCTGGCAATAGATTTTATTGTCGTTCCTCACTGGCCTAGTGAGACGTGAATCCAACATAATAATCTGGCAAAGTCAATAAAGAGGCGTTTTCGTAACAAGCACTCAAAATGGAGACAATTGAATTAATGATTTCATCTCTGTCTCACAACACATTGAAACAATAACGATACAGCGTGTAAAAATTATGGAAATTTGGTCATAATAATAATATTGAAGATTACTTAAAAAAAAAAAAAAAATCTAAAATCAATCCTGTAGCATTAAACTTCATTACATAACAGGTTAGGAGCTAATTTCTCATCTGAAAACATATGCCGTTCAGCACTTTCTCCCATATTGAGTAAACCAGATTTCGTTCAGATGCTAATATCAGGATATGGCTTAAAGGTATTTACAAAACTCAATACTGTGGAACTTGTTTTGTGAGTTGATGGTGCCCAAACGAGGGAATACCATTGACAATTAAATAATAATATTAATTAAAAAAAAAAAAAAAAAAAAATTGACATGTCTAATCGCGTTGTCGACTGCACAACGAATACAGATAAACTGTATTTATAACAAGATTCCTGATCAAATTAAAGTACTTCCAATGGTCCGATTCAAAAAGGCTTTACGCAAATGGCTAACTGAGATTTCTTTCTGTACAGTAAAGGAATTCCTGCAGTTCAAAAAAAAAAAAAAAAGTATATATATAGTACCTGTTGTGCTACCAATGTTCTTACATTCACTTCTAAAACCATATTTATTTGCAAATAAATCGTTGACTTTGACTTCATTATAATGTATATTTTAAAGAGTCGTGAAGTGATTACGACCGAATACTAATACTATACCAATATAATTATTGAACCGTAATGCGATTACGGTCATTTACTCACATATGTATTTTATCTGATGCAGATTAGTAGCCTAAACTGTCGTCTAAAAATGTATATTTTAAAGAGTCGTGATGCGATTACGACCGAATATACGAATACCATACCAATATAATTATTGAACCGTGATGCGATTACGGTCATTTACTCACATATGTTTTTTATCTGATGCAGATAAATAGCGTAAACTGGCGCCTAAAATGTATATTTTAAAGAGTCGTGATGCGATTACGACCGAATATACGAATACCATACCAATATAATTATTGAACCGTGATGCGATTACGGTCATTTATTCACATATGTATTTTATCTGATGCAGATAAATAGCGTAAACTGGTGTCTAAAATGTATATTTTAAAGAGTCGTGATGCGATTACGACCGAATATACGAATACCATACCAATATTCAACTCCACATAAATGTATTTTTTTACAGAATAAATGAATTTTGATTTATAATTATTGAACCGTGATGCGATTACGGTAATTTACTCACATTTATATTTTATTTGATGCAGATAATGAATTGGAGCATTCATTTTCATCAAATCAGCGAATAAGCTCCGTCGAATCGATACCGTTGGTCAACCCATAAAATTACAGCGTCATGATTAGATTACCGAATATACGAATACAATACCAATATTATTTCTGAACCGTGATGCGATTACGGTCACTTACTCGCATAATAATATGTATTTTTTCTTATAAAGATAATGTATCTGAACATTCATATTTATTAAATCAGGGAATACGCTCCACCGCATCGTTGGTCAAAGCTAATCCGGATATTATTAAATAGTTGCGAGGCGATTACAGCCAAACATACGATCACCATATCAATATTATTTCTGAACCGTGAAGTGAATTCGGTCACTTACATATATATTTTTCTTATGCAGATAATGTATCTGAGCATACATTTTCATTAAATTTTGGAATACGCATCGTGTTGATTCAATTATGACCGAATATACGAACACAATACCAATATAAATAATTGAACCATGGTGCGATTACGGTCACTTACTCGCATAATAATATGTATTTTTCTGATGCAGATAATGTATCTGAGCATACATTTTCATAAAATGTTGGAATACGTTCCGTCGTATCGTTGGTCAAGGCTAATACGCATAAAATTAAAGAGTCGTGATTTGATTACGACCGAATATACGAACGCCGAATAATGCATGTGAGCATCCATTTTTAGCTAATTAGGTTATACGCTCCATTGTCGCCGAATAATATTGACCCGATTACTCATACTCTTGATAATGTTGTCGCTACGAACGATCCTACCGCTGATATTGCTACCCCGACCACATAATCTAATAAAGATGAACTCTCAGCATATGAGCTTTGGCCGCAGGCCCTTTGGGATGCCTTAAGTGTATCCAAAAATTAAAGTTGAAATAAAATAAATGAAATAAATAAAAACCCAAGATAAGAGACGTTATTTCAAATATTTAAAATTCTTGAAAGCGAGACCTCAATCGCATCTAATTCTTTTATCACAATTAGAAGGAGATATGCCCAGGGAAAACCCTAAAAGCAGACATAGAACTAATAGGACCGTTTAGAGACACGTCTAATGCCGAAAGGTTAATTCTGACCACTAAAAAATTACACCACAACGCAACCGCGTCTACAATCAGATGCTGTATCCAGCAAGTATTGCAAGAGAGCGGATATGGACGCAAGAATATATTCTGCGCATAGCGCTCGCGACGCAGAGATGTCCGTGGATGCGTTTCCATTGAAGTGATTAGGAAGGCAGCAGGTTGGTCATGAAATTCCCACGTATTAAGTAAATTTTAGGACAGATCTAATAATGATCCTGTATTTAAAAGTGCCAGTTTAATACTGTTAAGTATAGTTAAAATGATTAAGTTAATTAGATGAAGCGAATTATTACATGTAACAATTCGTTTTTGGGTATTGGTTCAATACTCTTACTAACGATTTCCCTAAAGCTCTAAACATCTACTGTGTTATATGAAAATCTCGAGGATGCAGCGACGAAATATAATTGAAGGTTAAACAAACTTACCTTAAGTGAAGTTTGACCATAATTATATGAGTCGCTGCATCCGAAGAGATTTTCGATCCCTCCCGCCCTTAAAGTATTCTTGTAAATACTTTCTTCCCGTTATTTGTTTTTAATACTTTGCCTTTAGTGAAATCTTAAGTAGATACTGAGGACTCTGAAAAGAATGAAGTTTTTCCAGCCGGCCACGTGGCGCGCAGAGGCGCCATTTTGTCTTTTTTAATGTTGCAAGCTCTAAAAAAGTGTTCGATGTCCAGCACATTGAAGAGTGTACTACTGTGTTATATGAAAATCTCTTCGGATGCAGCGACTCATATAATTATGGTCAAACTTCACTTAAGGTAAGTTTGTTTAACCTTCAATTATAAAACCATAAATTTACCAGGGCTTAGGATTTTTTTATTTAGTCTGGACGGCCTCGGGCCTTTCGGTCCAACAAACACGATCAAACGATCTTTGTCTAGATCGTGATATATACATATATTGATACATAAAGGCAAACCGAGAGGAATGGTATTATACGGAGTGTACCAGCGCTCGCCTCGCGTATCCTTAGCTTTCTATCGACCTACATAGGACTGGTCCCGCCCGTGCCGCCGTGCCGCCGTGCCGCCGCTCGTAAGAAAGCTCGCATGTATTGACTACAAATATCTAAGACATTAATAGCTATCAAGATGTCCAAGTCGGCGTGTTCACTAAAACACGCCTCCGTTTTTAAAGCGAGCTATAGAGTTGTAAAGGCGTAATACAGACATAAACCGCTCATTAAAATGAAATAGACGACTTAACTGAGGTTTGAAAGCTCGGCGCGGTGCCAAACAATAATGACGCTCGTTTGAACGTAGCCGACTCTCCAGCATCCAGTCATTGAAGAGGAACCCCTCCTGCCGCGACTGTCTCACACTTCAAGCATATGTAGATAGAATACAATAATGAAATCAACAAAATTGTGGTTTTGTGTTCTCCTATTTCTTTGCGAGCAAAAGAACCCGTTTTTATTAGGGTTCCGTACCCAAAGGGTAAAACGGGACCCTATTGTCCGTCTGTCTGTCACCACGCTCATCACCATCTCATAAACCGTGATGTTAGACAGTTGACATTTTGACAGATGATGTATTTCTGTTGCCGCTATAACAACAAATACTAAAAAAACAAAAAAACATATTTGAGGGAGCTTCCATACAACAAACGTGAATGTTTTGCTCGTTTTTATAGATAATGGTACGGAACGCTTTTGGCGCGAGTCCGACTCGCACTTGGCCGGTTTTATTTGTTTTACTTTTCACCAGATTTTTTAAAAGGTTCGATTTTTGTAATGTGATATGCTTTTTAAAGCATTAATAAAATAATATTATTTATATATATTATACATCTTATCCACAAGAACGAGAAGTCTGGCATAGTTGTGGTAGATACCAAAAATTGCTTAAAAACCTAATAAGCAGGTTAATAACCTAATAAGTACTCGTACATCATGCTTGGTTCTCTAAAGGGTTAAACGGAAATGTATATAACAAAAAGTTATTATGATGTTAAGAATTGTATTTATGTCTAAATCTCGGCTGAAGCGTCGTAGCTCTTCAGCAGATGAATCGATTTTAACGCGGTTTTGTTCATCTATAAGCTAATTTATTCGGAGCATTGTTTATAATTTCAATTTGTTGTTTTAATTGTTCAAGCTTTTACATGTTGATGTTGTTATTTTGGCGGTTAGGTTATGAAAGAATCATATCCGGCGTGACTCGGGAGTTCACGTTTACTTGTGTGGTTGTTTTACTACTTCAGTTGTAGTTCATTTATTTTTATATACGACGTCCCTTCTAAAAAAATAAATACGTCTCGCGGAGGTCCTCATAATCTCAATTACGGACACAAATCATACTTAGACTAGTATTATACTGATTAGTAAAGTTGACCCCTACTACTCGTCTTGTGCGGGGACCCGGGTACACTTAGGTGGCGAATATCGAACAAGGCAAGTAGCTTAACCATTGCGCCGTGCCGTACGTTTTGCTATTTACGTTCCACTTAGGAAGTAGGTAGGTACACGAAAAAGGTTCAGTCGTTCGAAATCTCTTTTTATTCAATATTTAGTTCCTAGGTTTGATGTTGTCTATTTTTTCCGGAATGGAAAAAATAATCTCCAAAAATCTCATCGCAAGTAGCTTCTATAGAGGTATAGAAGCTACTTGCGACTAGATATTATACCAAAGTAGCGGGAGTAATTTCAGGTCTGAATCAAACCAGAGAGGTTAAAAGGATAATTAGTAATGAAGTGTCGTAATGAGTGTGAAACAAGCAGGGGTCAGGGTTAAATGTAAACATGTGGTCACCGCTATATTGCCGGGTTGTAACTGGACGAGTCGGGGGCCGGGAGCGGGCCGGTGCAGCGACCGCGACCGCGCGGCCCTGACCGTCACGCGCCGTCACGGCTATTTATACCGCGCGGTCGCTAGGCGCTCCACTTATGTCATCCACATACCTACACGTGCCCACTATGTTACGTGTACGAGCAGCCCCGACCACATGGCACAACATTTACGCACGGTACTGTTGTTTTCATGGATTTTCTTGCAGATTTATGTTACGACATGGGTTTGCAAGGTCGGGCACAAGGTGTTCGGCGCATGGACTTGAATCATTTAGAGGGTTGCGGGCTCATTTACTCGCTTACACCCTTAGTTAATTTGTGACCTTCGTGCGATTAGGGTAAAAATATAATTCGGGTTTTGTACTATAATGGCAGAAAGGAAGCAACTGTGTGCATCAAGTCCATATCGCAGCGCTATAGCTCGACTTCTACTAATGTTAATAGTTTAGGTACAAGTACAGTATAATATGAAAGGGGTTTAATGTTATTTTTAAAGATTTTTGTTTATGCCGCGTTGTTTCTAACTTGGGTTTTAAAATGTGGCATCCTCTCGTATCACCAAAGTGGGACTGCAAATCTGAAAAATGACAGTTGATATAGATAGAGACTTACAAGATATTACTAGAACAATACAGCGATATTTATTCCTGGCAGAGTATTAGAAACATCAATCATCCTTCACAAAGAAATACAGTAATGCGGTGCAGCTTTAAGAGGTACAACACTTAACTCGCTATCTTTTTATACGCCTTAGCGCGGCACGGAACCCTTGGTGCACAAGTTAGACTCGCACTTCACCTTTTTTTAATTTCCGACAGTAAAGTTTTAGACATTTTTATAATCACACTAATAATTATAAAGGCGAATGTTGGTGAGTGTGTGAGTGTGTATGTTTGTTACTTCTTCACGTCTAAACGGCTGGAGGGATTCAATAGAATTTGGTATGGAGTTAGCTGACATATACTAGATTAACACATAGGCTATAATTTATAAAGTTTAATCAATCAATCAATATTATTTATGTCTTTCCACAATATTATAAAATGGTAGATACATAGTGTTATAGTTACAGACATTGAAAATTTTAGAACATTAAACAAACATATTGTGGAAGACTGATGCCCAAACTAGGCTCTAGTAGGCCTGTATTTCAGGTCACCAGGTCCCCCACTCCTTGGAGTATGGACCATATTAACAGTATGACCATATTAAAAGTTTGAGCAAAAATATGTGTGTGAGTGTGTGTGTGGTATGTGAGTGAGTGCGGTGTTTTGTGAATGCACGTATGAGTACTTTTTTACTATTTTTACTTTTTGCGCAATGATACCAGGTACCCGTTTAATGCGGGTAAACCGTGGGGCACAGCTAGTGAATTGTATAAATTTAAGTAAAAGGAAAATAAAGTTTTGTTATTTGGCGTTAATATACCTCTTACTTACTCACTTTAAAGTTACATGTCCTAACAAACTTATTAATTGTGTACGTGGGACGGTGTTCTGTACAAGTTTGTTTATTTGGTTTTATACGAGTATTATGTGTAGTTTGCGCAGAACTAAGGGTCTGTATGAACTCTACAGACGTGCTCAGAATAACGTTTAGCAAGCAGCATTTGATGTAGGAAGTTGTGTGACCAAATATGTATTTACGAAATATTTGTTACATTTCTCATATTATTTGCATCGCTCAGCTCTTTCAATTTAGTTCAATTCAGCATATTGTCCTCTACTTTCTGTAAACTCATTAATCGTGGTAATTAATTATGTTATTTACAACACATAATTTATTTGCTACATTAAGTCGCGTAAGTAAAGATAGAAGGGTGTGTACATTTTCTTCGTTCTTCTCCATGACTGCATTGAGGATAAAACATAATAACGTCTAAGAAAAATTGTAGGTAGTATTACTACTGTTCCCTTCACACAATAAGTTTAATTATTGTGCAGACAAATGTCACCGAGTTTTCCGCTGCCATTGAACTACGCGACCGATGGCAGTCACTTGTTTAAACAGATAATTATTGACACAATAGAACTAGTGTCCTCTTTGGGAAACTGTAGTACCGTTGTAGGGTGTTGAACCGCAGCCGTGACATTGTGCTGCCTCCCTTTGTGGTGGTGCCAGCCGCGCGCCGGTTGGCGTGCGCTGCGCCGAGTTCATTCCGCGTTGTGTTCGTTGGCTTCCGGCGCACTCACATCTAGCCATACAGAGAGCATCAACATTCAATGCCGTTCTGTTAAAAAATTGCAATACCTCTTTAATTGACGGGCAGGTTGGCGTCGTATGTAAATATTTGCCTTTTACGCCGCAGCTCGTGGGTTTTATTCCCACCCAGGACAGATATTTGTGTTCATGAACACGACTGTTTGTCCTGAGTCTGGGTGTAATTATCTATATAACTACAAGTTACAAAAGAAAAGTAATATATCAGTTATCAGGTTTCCATAGTAGAAGCTCTGCTTAGTTTGGGATTAGATGGCCGTGTGTGAATAATGCCCCAGGATGTTAGATACTATTATTTTATTATTTTAAATCTGGCTGAACATTATCATAACTGATTGGAAGTTTAACACACACAACTGCCGAGTTAATATCTATTAACACTTGCTATTATTTGTTGTTAGTAAAGTTAGTAACTTGGCCTCGCTTTTACTAACTCTGTCTGGTCTGAAGCGATTTTTCAATTCGATATTTGTTGCTCATGAAATGTTCTAGTGTAGTGGTGTTCCTCGAAATGTGGGCAAAGCAGAGGGTGAAAACTAGTAGCAAATAAACTTTAAGAAGTAGGCCAATGTAATGTAGTATATTCTAATAAGTAAATAATTCAAGTATATTCTAATCCTAAGCGAGCTAAATTTTTACTTTGAAAGTAACGAAGTCAAGTCATGTTTAGGTATAGAAACTATTATCGTAGATTACTTATAGAGAGCAGAGAACCGGAAAAGCGTGTTCCCAGCGTAGTATCCACCGTGCCGCACAGCCAGCGCCGCGCGCCGCGCGCCGTGCCCGTAGCGAGCGCGTGGGAGTTACCGTGAGTACATATAGGACGGTGAAATCACTACCGCGACTTGAAGGGTTTCTCCGTAGAAGTAAAACACTACTAGAAGTGCCGTGCGATATTTTACTACAGGAAACATCTTTTAAATTGCGGGAACATTCGCCATGATATCACGCATAGAAAGAATATCAGCACATTGCATGTTAAGTATTGCGTAGTTATGTGTTTGTTGTATTATAAAATTCCCAGTATTTAAAAGTTTTTGTTTAGTTGTGGCACCCAGCGGCGGTGGCGTGGGCCCCTTACATACTGATTCCTGTTGACTTGCTCGGCTTACTTACTGAATCAATCTCAAAAACCTATACTTTGATCTCTATACGCGCTCATGACAAGTGGTCACTCCTAGGGGTCTCATTCGACTTAATATGTATGTACATTATACATATTAAGTCATTATACAAGTAAGATTGTACGAATTGTGCGAACCAATGGAGAAAGTATTAGGTCGCTCTACATCAGGTTAATTACCATCTGCTTTGAGTAACGCCTCGTCACAATGTCAACACAATGTTGAACTTTTCTGTCATTTGACCAAAATCATTTGTAACAAAGATTGTGGACACTTCAGAATTATTACTTGTTTTATTGTATGATGATGAAATGTCGCAGCTAGCAAATGATAATCGCTGTAAATATCGAAGCGTGTGCCATTTCTAGCTTTCCTTTTGCTGTGGATGGTTGTTGTATCGTGGCCGTGTTGCTATGCGATACGGGACTGAGTTCGTACGATCGTTTATCATAATTACAGCGATTCGCATATTGGTGCTCATGTTAATTCATAGCAAATAATTATTGTTGTTACATATTATTCCTATCAGCCATGGATTATATGTGACGAAATAATAGGACTATATTCTTATAATTACAAGGGGGAATATGACACGGAAGCCTTATGCGGGGGTGGTATCAGTTACCGGCCGCTTCCTGGCGACACACCCGTCCTTAGCTGGCGACGTGATTCACATTGTTTGTATATAATCCTACCAAGTCGTTAAGCGTATGGCCTGTAACGCTTGCGACACAATTCCTCTCATCGATGAGAAGCATGTACCACGTCCAGGCCTCGTGGCCTGGGTTAGCATAGTAATGCTATGCTAGTGTATCCTGTATGTAATACGTGAGGCGCATCCCCAGCCCCAGTGGAGCTGCTCATGGAGCAAACTGACGGGTAGTACCGTAATAAAAGTATAATTCCGTTGACAATAAGGTAGATTATTTTAAACTTTCTAAATTGTATTACAAAGTCAAAGTCAAAATTCACTTATGCCGTGAAAATTTTTACATTTATGTGGAATCGTCAGTTTTTAACTCTACTGTGCAGTGCATGACCTTGCAGCTACTGAGAAACACTACCAGAAAACTCGATAGGAATACTTTTCTTAAAATAAAATTTACTTAAGATTAATTACACATTGTTTGCGTGTTGACTTGGAACAACTCAATCCCAAACTCACTACACAATTTGGCTTTAATAATTCTTTTAAACTTATTTGTCCACATTTGTCTTATATCATTGGGAAGTTTATTATAGAATCTTATACATTACCCCATAAAAGAGTTACTTATTTTGTGGAGACGGGTGATATGTAACATAAGATTATTCTTGTATCTAGTATTTATATTATACGTATCACTCCTTTTACAGAAAGAATCGATACTTTTTTATGTACATATGGTAATAAATAATTATTTATTACCATATGTACATAAAAAAAGTATCGATTCTTTTCGATTATAATCGAATCAATACCACTGGTAGTCGCTGGCACATGTCACACGTCAAGCGAAGTGCGACGCGCCATTAGGATTTCTTGTTGTTACCTACCTTTTGTACGCAACCCTCAAAACAATGTTACTGATACAATTTAAGTTTAAAATCATTTTCCCTATCCAAACCGTCAATTTTATTATTTCAACATTGGACAACACACTGGGAATTGATAAAGGTGATTGCCCATTTCTGTCTCCCTTAAATTAAACCGAGTATGATCATGAAATAAAATCCATTATTCATAACCTATTTTTATAATTATTATTTATTTGTTACGCACAATAACTTTGTGGGGTTTAAGTTTTCATGTTTATTGGTTATTTAATTGACTAACTTTTATTTTGAGTAGATTTGCAAACACAGTTTAAGACTGAAATCATTACGATCCCATTAATCACTTGCTGTAAATATCAAACTAGAGGTCTTGTCATTTTAATAACTTACATTATATTAAGTTGTTCATTCTTTAAATGTATTAATATCGTTAATTAATAGATAGGTATTAAAAAAAGTGAGTTTTACAAGAGCAACTGACACTTGACAGTATGCGTAACGATCCCCGCAAACGGTAACAAAAAAGAACAGTCAATGTCTATCTGGCTGTCATGTTTACTTGGTGAAAAACAAGCATGATTTTCGGATGTTTTTATCGTTTGTTACCACTGTTTTTGTTTTAATTAAGTGTGTCGCCGCCGTTCGTTGTTAGGTCAGGCTATAGTTAGCTTAATTCTACTGTTGTTAATGTTCAATTAAAGTATAACATGCCAAAGCTTATTCTACACTTTCATATTGAGTGTCATTATCGTTATTGCTTGATAGTTCTAGCATCATCTTACTGTTAAAAACTATTTAGTTAAAGGGGACATATTTCTTATAATTCTTACATTGTTGCAGAGCCCATCTTTCAATTTACCAATATTTTTTGAGTAGGTGGGTACTCATGTACACCTAACCTCAAAACTGAACTTTGATTTATATTATTAAGAAAACCCCACAAAATATTTCTATATTTTTTACTTTATTATATAAATCAAAGTTCATTCCTCTTTTACCTCCAATTTTGGTAATCATACAAAATTATTTACTGAGGGACGAAGCTCTATAGAAGAATGGGCAATTTCCTTTAATAGTCTGGCAGATTTAAACCCTCTACTTTTACGTACTACCGGGGCTTCGTTGCTATTGTTCTTTTTTACTATGTTATGTATTACTTTTTCATATACTTAGTCAGAGTTAGCCTCACACTAGTCATTACATCGGGGTCAACAGAAACACGTAGGATGATAATCATTCATCAGTGCGCGAGAGAGAGGCTACCGGCTCGGACTTGAGTCGCAATTATAGTAACATAACGTTGAACTTAATGAGCATGTCATTGTATGGTGTCGGATTTACCCACTGATTGATAGGGATCCAACTCTTCACTGTCAACTGCAACAAAATTGAATTTTACTAACCATAATAATCCTATATAAAATATAATTTACCTATGTGACTATGCATTAAAATAAATAAATTTATACTAAATTTAAAACTTCTATTTACACTTAGTACACCTTCAGGTCAGGTAGCACTTCATATTACTTCTTTCAATTCAGGTCCATACAACGCGCGACGGTTGCCTGGAAGAGATTGCATATAGCGATTTATATAATAGTTCTATTGACAGTTAACATATTTCAAGAACAAATCGTAGCGAAAACTGGTTTAACTCGTATTATTTAGTCTAAATTTTATTTTTACAATTATACAAAAATATTTATTTGCGCTTTTATTATTCTTAAAACGTAGTCTTAAAATGACAGCTAAGAATATCACCATCTCATCCCGTGGATGGCGTAGACCGCGTCCCGAAGGTATATCTCCAAGAGAACGGCAGCAGCGTGTTTCTGTGACTATGAAAGTATGGACCTTCATACTGTGTTCGCCAACACGTCTGCCAATCGTGGCGGTTATGGCATAACCTTTCATATAAAGTTATTGTGGGGAGGTTGTCCGGCAGTGGACGTCGTTCGGCCGACATCACCATGATGAGCATGGATACTGGCTCGAACTTAGTTTTTAAAACATTGGGGCTTTAATCCAAGGAAACCAGGTTCAAACCCTGTCGGTGAACTATATTTATTAATATAAAATTAAATTTGTAGTAGACATGGTCCATATTTTATATTAGAAAATTTTTTAAATTAATAGATAATATAAATTTCGTATTTGACGAGTATTCATGCTAATAAAAGGATAGTGAATAAATTCGTTACTACGCCCACCCACGCTCTGCTAATCTTGCGACGAAATCAATAGTTAATTGATGAATATTTATGAACTCTCGAAATCACTAGAATAATTACTTTTATGTTAATGGCATTCTCATAAAGTAAACATATTATTATTTTCTCATGTTTAAGTAGGCGGCAGTAGGGGGACACACCTATATCACGTGGCCTTTGCGACTCAGCACGATGAGCCCAAATTTACAAGGTGTAACAAAAACAGTGGACACAACTCAAGGGGCTGCTTGCACGTGAAATGGAAAGACGCGACGCGACGTGTACGACATAAACTTGCAAAATGCACAAATTAACATTCCGTACAAAAATGTCCATCTGCTGATGCATCTTAAATACAAGTGTCAACAATTCTTTTTCGTATTTCACCAAGTAGTTTTTTAGGTAGGGTAGATGGCGCCCCTGAAGCTTCCTTCACTAATTATGTGACACCTACATTTGGGTTACACAAATGGTTGTAGTATCATGTAATAGCTCCGCTACGTGCTCGGATGTTGCCCGAAACATGTTGGTACCGAGCTTGTAGTATCTCTGTAGCAAAGGGTCCGAGCTAGCTCTTAACTATATTCTGAAGACATAATCGGGAAGTTTTGACGGTCCGATTCTCAGGCACTTGGACGTAAATTCATGTTACACCGTCGAATCTTGCCGAAAAATAATCTGTAGGTTTAATACTAATATTAATTTTTAGTTTTAATTATTACTATCAAATATATATGAATATAAGTTCCAGATAATAATTTATTATTATTATGATAATAATTAAACATTATTATATGTCTTCAAACACGTACAGCATAGAATGATGAAAGCATAATTCCTAATCCAATGATATATGTACATACATACACAATTCATTTCGCGCCAAATCAACTAAAAAGTGACATTAGCATCTTTTGTTATCGTACGAAACTTTTCTATCTCGCTAAACATTATAAAAAGTGTTGAAAAGTTGTGATTTACTCACAAAAATCGTGGTAAAATAGAATAAGAGTGTTTTGTGAGTGTTGAAAAATGGAGCCGACAGGTAACGACCCTGATGGTACCGGGCGGGATGTTGCTCCGGTGGGAGAACAGACCTCGAGAACATATTGTAACAAGGTATACCCAGGATCAGAATTACTACTTAAGAGTCCCGCAAAAAATTGTCCTACGCAGCATCGAACTCAGGACACGAAGTGGCGATGCTACGGTCTTAACCGTTGCGCCACACGTGCATCATGCGCCATTTACACGGGACCTTTTTGGAAGAAATCATAATTAGATCACAAACCCCGGAGTAAACGCTAACCTAGCAGAAATTAGTTCCAAGTCTGCTTATTATTGCATTCATGTGTAACATTTTAGTTGTTTGATAGTTAGATTATATAAACACTCATTGATAATAAATAACTAAAATACATGTCAAGTTCAAATTTTCATATAATAAAATAAATAATACTAATTTCGAAAATGGACTAACGAACTGTGTATCAACGACATTAACTGAATTCTATTTCGAAGATTGAGTAACAAACTGGGTATCTGCATTGTTAGACTCCTATTTGAACTGTGTTTGCTAACCGTATTTTCAAACTCCTTCTATTTCTCAGTAAATCAGTTTTCTATGGACAATATTATTGAAAAGCGCCGTGCAATTTTGTTTTGTTTAACAATTTGTATCCGAATTACTTATTGTTGCATGAAAAATGTCTGTAGTAATAAATAATGTATTATTCTTACTATTATTATACACAAAAGAATACACTGTATATAAAAGGTTACCAAGTCTTTGGTTGGTTCCGGGAGATTAGCTTTCCGATTTATTAGTTTACATTAGGCAACCAGACTGACAAAACTATTATTTTGTTTTCGTTATTTGTTCAAGTAGATAATTTAAATAGCTTGTTGAAAATACTCTTCAATAAAAAATTGCAGATATGGCGCCAACGCAGGAAATAACACATAGAGGCATTGTTTAATTTTGTAAAACTGCTGTAAATTCGAGTTTTTGTGTGTAGATATGGTGGGTTTTTGAACTTAACGTCTTCGACAACATTCACATGTGGAGGAAAATGACATTTTACCGTGGAATGTGCTTTTCCGTGTTGATTTGTATACTCCATAGCCTCTAGTAAAGTATCCACTACCTTACTGGTCTTGACGATAACTTCCGTTGTAGTCTAGACTTTGACTTGACTGTAACGGACTTTTAACGAAACGGCTTCATAATGTCGAAGTAGGCCAAAAACAAAATGACCGCGTTTTTGTTTTGATTGTTACTTAATACTCCTATCTGATTGTGTTTATTTTCTTAAAGAGTTATTATTGGCCGTCGAAATACATTTTTTTTATATTAATATGTGTATAAGTAAAACAAACGTTATCCTTTCTTGCAGGAAGCCGAGCTGAGCACGTCGACCGCGCTGCTGCAGCGCGCCGTCGATGCCACCTACAGCAACGAGATTGCCGTCGACAACTTGCTCAACATGATCGGTGAGTACCACTCATAAAGTTAGAGCAACCAACAAGAGCTGTCAAACGAAACCGAAATAGGATGACATTTGTGTGTGCATGTCAATGATCATGTCTATTTTCACATATATTTTTTGTTTCGCTCCTCGCGTCTGGAAATATTTTTCATCAAAATGCTCACTGCATATATATGATATTTTTTATAGGAATCCAGATTGGACGATCAATTAATCTAAGTCATGCATTTCTGGAATCCAAGTTAGATGGAAATCTGAAACATACTTAAAGTACTTATGATAGTATATTCTATTCTGACAGTCGAAAACTGATACCTATGAATCGGCTTAGTGTCTTAAATGGGAATTGGGACTACTTACATTTCCAGGTGATTCACATCTAAACGTTACACATGTAGGTACTTTATTATCAGTAGGTAATACATATTCGTATACCGCGTGATAGACAGTGGACACGATATATCGATAACTTGATGCAGCCCTAATGTAAAACGAAAATTATTTCTTTACACAAAATATTCCTTAATTCTGCACTATGTATTATGTTAATAAATGTTTAATAATAAATATAATAATATAAATAAATAAATAAATGTTAAATTTACAGGAATCAAATTCTCAGAGTGCCGATGAGTGCCGACGAACTGTCAAACATACCAAAAACGGTTATGTTACGTCGCAACACGCGTTGTAAATTTGTTTGTAACCGTCACCTTTGGGCGCAATTTTGACCCTCTTTAAACGGTCTGATTACATTCAAACTTTGTAAATTTATTGAGGACTGAACACAATACACTAATTTGATACTTACTACTAGTAGTAAGTAAGTATAATAGTGTACATAAAATAAGAGAGATAGCGCGTCTAGCGTGTGCGTGCGTTCCCAGGCGGAGCGTGGCAGCCACGGAATAGGCCCCTACGCAGGGACCGCCGGCATACAATGTACTTGCAACGGAGAACGTAAATCGCGGAGCGAATCGCGCCTGGTATAGCTCACATTTAGCCCCATTTCGTGTTCATGATTGACACGAGGTGACAGTAGGCACCACACCGGGATTTGATCTGAGGTGACATGTAATGGACTGTGTGCCCATAATGCTCGTAGTCTAGTCTCAATATAACCCCAACGTAAACATTATGGTAGTAGTTCCGACCAGCATGACATAACGCGTAACATTGGCAATAGCAGTGCGGAGGTATAAACATTTTATTGATAGTAAAGAAACCCGAGACATGATGGCGGCGTCGCCGTGCGTGGGCCGTTATTGCACCGCCTTCCCGTCACATCATACCTTGATTCTCATATTGACGTAATTTTTATATCTGCCAATTATATTGACAAGGGAAAACATCGTTTTTTGTGTCGGTGATGTGGCCTGCATGTATAATTTTTCTAAAAATTCAATAAAGCCAAGATGTCTCTTATTCGCCATGGCGCCAGTCGCGTATTAGGTACGATCAAACAGTACGGCGATTCTGTAATCGTATACGAGGTTTTTGCGAATAATATGCTACTGGATCTTTGGGAATTTCAATTTACACCTTGTTACTAAGCAATCACTTGGATTTAACTTGAATATAGATTAAATAAAAGTTTAGATGTCGCTGCAATAACTAAGGACCAATATTTCTTGGCGCTGTCATCGCAGCCCGAGGCGACTGTCTTAGCCGCTGCGCCACACGTGCAGTCAATTTATATCCGATGTATTTTTCTTTCCGTTTGAGTGCGTACAATATAGAGTATTCTATCTACTTATCACTACCAACTAGGCTACGGTCACCGTAGCCTAGTTGGTAGTGCTCCTGCCTACGAAGCTGGTGGTCCTGGGTTCGAATCCCGGTAAGTGCAAATATTTGTGTGATGAGCAGGAATATTTGTTTCTGAGTCATGGATGTTTTCTATGTATATAAGTATTTATCTATCTATATAAGTGTGTATATCGTCGCCTGGTACCCATAGTACAAGCTTTGCTTAGTTTGGGGCTAGGATGATCTGTGTGACATTGTCCCTTGATATTATTATCTATCTAGTTCTTTATAAATTATCATACCAGCCGAAAGGTGTCCACTGCAGAAAAAAGGCCTCAAAGATCTCAATCATAATTGCTGGTGTTGCGCTACCCGCATCTATGTACATGTACAATAAGGAGTGCGGTCGGTGAATACATATTTGATAGTGTCGTGTGTTGTCCAGCTGAGCAGCGGCGCTGGGTGCGCGAGGTGAACTCGAGCAGCGTGCTGACGTCGCTGTGCGGCGCGGCGGGCGCAGGGGCGGGCGCGGGCGCGGGCGCGGGCGCGGGCGCGGGCGCGGGCGCGGGCGCGGGCGCGGAGGAGCCGCAGTCGCCGCTGGACCGGCGCGCGCCCGAGCTGGCGTGCAGCACGCCCATCGCGCGCGACTAGCGCAGCGCGCTGTGCTGCCTGCGCCCGCGCAGGCTACAGTGACCACACGTTGCTGGATACACAGATACTGTGCGCCCCGCAAGGGTTTTCGATGTTTTCATCTCCTATGACCTGATCTACTTTAGAATTGGAACTTCTTTTGTCATCGCCGAGCGTTTTGTTTGATTGATAAAGATTAAAGATAAAGCGTCTCGCTTTCGAACGAGGGCGCAACTATTTTTTTATGCGAGCCTATACAAAATGGAGACTTGCATTCGATTTGTGCGATCTACCTATGTAGCATTTTAAAATGAAGATTTCTGAAGTTTCATTCCTTAATCATATTTATATAGAAATTTAAAAAGACTACATTGTTAAAGCTTTATAACGCAAAGTGTGAACTATTTGTGTAACCTTTGTACGTATTAGTTTCTGAATTGTGTACTCTTTGTAACCGCCATAAACTCTTGTAAGACTCTTATTATGGGTTGAAAGTATCGAAGACGCCGTGGTGTGTTGCCGCCATATTGTACACGGATGAGCACTGCCTAGTGGCGCTAGTGGCCAGCGTATATTCTGATCTCCGACATTAAGTTTGTATTTCGTGTGGTGCTTTATTATTGTAAATAGTACAGATTCCTTTCAGCGGCAGCCTTAGAGACGGGAGAGTGGGGCGGTTGGTGAAGAAAGCCAAATCCCGTTACGATCCCACCCCGCACTGCCCTAAGGCCGTGGCAGAATTCTGGTGGACTTGGTCTCATACTATAACTAGCTTTATTCTATAATATGTATTGAATCAAAGTTTCCCTATTTTTATTATTGATGAAATCAATACCTTCTAAATTTCAGCCGCGATAAAGTCTCATATAAACAAAAATATATGAAAATAATTTCGCTTATGCGATGACTGAATCCCACTAGGCCATCTTCTTTGGGCAAATGAAATTAAACATATAACTGAAGATATAAATTAAATTTGCGAAAGTTTTTTGGCGTATGTCAAATTGGCGCAGAGAGCAAACCCAGAGCCAAATTATAATTCATGTCTAAGATGTATTGTCGTCAAGGAGTTCGCACCATGCTGGTGTAAAAATAGCGGCTCTGACGTCAGGACCTTGTCGTACACAAATTATATTTTTATGAGTTTGTAATCAATAACGAATGCGCCAAAGACTCGACACGAGATATTCGAGAGGATATTTTTAACTTGCCATCGATACCGGCGCGTCAGCCTGCCGCGCACTGCGGCGCCGGGGCCCGCGCTCATCCGCACCAAGCTCAAGGGCACTCTTAGAAGCTGTTGTTTTACTTCCCAACCACGACTTGCACAAGTACACTTATTAATCTAATTAATCAAACATGTGCAGTTGGAGTCAGTAGTGCTCGGCGACAAGTTGCCAGTGAGCTACAATACAGTGCGCGGGGAGGTTTAGCAGCGCCGGAGCGTGACGCGCGAGATAAACTCTGTAGATGAAGTCAGAGCAATAAAACAACTAATAGAAACATTTATGTAATGTGATGCGAGTATAAATGGAAATCTGTACATTCGTACGTTGGGGACGAGCTCAACCGACTCGGGCGCCGGCTCGTAATGTGTGCACGCACATAACGTAGAGTCACTTTCACATCGGACTCGTGTCAGTTTCGTGCGGTCAGCAAGCTCGCCCCGCGGCCGCGCTCGCAGTTGGTTGCGCTCCCCGTCTGAATGTCTACTGCACTGCCTTATCGCCTGTGTTCAATTCGCGCAAACTGCCGAATATATCACTTGTTTGTTGAATGCGATATGCGACTAGAATGTAATTAATATTAATGTTTCTGCTTTAAATTCTACTTGTTACAATCTGTTAAATGTTTATTGTATCAAGCGAAAGTAGTGTGTGTGGTCGGGTCGCGGACAACCATGTGTAGCCTTGCAGTACATGTTGGTGTTAACTTCCAGAAATGAGAATCCTTTGATAGAGGTAGTTCTATCATGGGAAGTTAATTTATCTCGGTTCTTAATTCGGTCCGCTATAGTTAACAATTCTTCGAACGGACTCTTCCGAGATTGAGAAACTGCCCATACACATTACTTCAATCTGTAGTCCTAACGCTAGTTATTATGTATATTAGTATTAAATAGGGTTAAATATTGTGGCGATCAAATCTAATTTCCAGCACATTATAACAAAATTATAGGTTACAATAAAAACTAGCTGTAAGGTTTCTTTTTGGCATAATTTGTAGAGTTTGTATTTTACTAACATAAATTTACTGGTGCTGTGTAAAGTTATATTTTAGCTACCAATGAACTGCCTTGATGTTTCGTTGCGAGCCAAATATGCTATGTATGGAGGAACTGCGGGGGAATGGTGTTGTGTTCATGTATAACAACTTATATTAATATAAAACAACAGCTGAGCTCTGCCCTTATTTGTCTAGGCTGAGCTGCCAACCTTCAAAGCACTATGGTATAATTTTTGAAGCGAATTATAATTGTAAACGGCCGTGTCCCGTGGTTTGATAAGTATTAACGTCCCAGTGCCAATTAAATATACTGTTTTACGGTATATTGAGAATTGTCTTGCAGATTTCGTAATATCTAAACCACATTCTCCACATGTTGGTCCTGCGAGCCGGATTATAACCTATGAAATGTTCTGTGCCCCACCGCTCCCACACCCGCCCAGGTAGTGCTGGCGCGCCAAAATCGGACAAACTTTACTATAGTATTCCTCGCTCGTAGTTATTCATGACATAGCGTATTTGGAAGCAGTAATGCTTGTTGGGCTGTATGTCAGTGTGATTAGAAGTAAGTTTTTGACATTTTTACATAACTTTTAGTAAGTAATTTTTCAGGTCTTGTCCGGTGGATGGTATTTAATTAATAATAATGTTTTGTGAATTGTTAATGGGTGAGCGAATGTGATGTTACGGTATAACCACAGGGCGAGTTCCGCCGAGATCTAGAGACAAATGAGTATGTCAGTTGTCTAAATGTGGGCCAGGTGTGTGGTTGTACCATGGTTGTTAGGTAGCCGGTGCTGCCATCTGTCGGAGCACGGTGAAACTTTATACTTATCTCCAATGTTTTAGATCTGAGTAGGTATGATAATTTATGTGTTATTGAAGGCGCTCGTCGGCCAAGTGTATGGTTAAATGGATGTGCTGCAAAATTATTGTAATATAGTGGCATATTATGTATATAACACAGTATTATTATAATTAATATTATTCTATTCGATGTAATACTACGATGAATCTTTTAAAATATATAACAAGTGTTGCCAAATTTTTCTTAGTATATTATATTAAAAATATTAGGTCTTTACCTATGAAATTGCCGTTCTGCAGTACTGGCCATTTCAAATCAAAATAATTTTTGTTTGGCTAAGAATTCTAATTTCAAATTAATTTTATTTTAAAAACATGGATTCTTTTTTCCAAAAGTAGTCATTTCTTTATTGATTAGTGTTACATTTTCATCGCATTTCAATCTTTTTCGTCATCATGGATACGTTAAAAATTCGAGTAATTATGGAATATGAGTACCGTCGTGGCAGCAACGCGGCACAAGCGGCACGCAACATCAACGACGTTTACGGAGCTAACACTACAAACCAACGCACCACCTGTTATTGGTTTGCTCGCTTCCGTTCTGGAAATTTCGACCTGAAAAATGAACCTCGCGGTCGTCCGAAGACTTTGGTCGACAATGACGAATTAAAGGCGGTTGTGGAAGCTGATGATACACAATCTACGGCTGAATTAGCAGCAGCTTTCGACGTTAGCGTCAAAACAATATTGGTCCATTTGCGTCAAATTGGCAAGGTAAAAAAGCTTGACAAATGGGTGCCCCACGAACTCAATGATCGCCAGCGCGAAGTACGCGTCGAGACGTGCCTTGCACTGCTCAACAGACACACAAATGAAGGAATTTTGAACCGCATTGTTACCTGCGATGAAAAATGGATTCTGTTTGATAACCGCAAGCGCTCAGCAAGTTGGTTGGATCCTGGTTCAGCACCTAAACAATGCCCTAAACGAAAACTTACCCCTAGAAAAGTGATGGTCACTGTTTGGTGGTCTAGCGCCGGTGTGATTCATCACAGCTTCTTACCAAACGGGGTGAGCATTACTGCAGATGTGTACTGTGAAGAACTGAGCACAATGATGGAGAAGCTGGCGCATCTCCAACCAGCATTGGTCAATCGCTCGTCTCCGCTGCTCCTGCACGACAACGCGCGACCTCATACTGCACAGCAGACGGTCTCCAAGTTGCAAGAACTGGGGTTGGAAGCTCTCCGTCATCCGCCCTACTCACCAGACCTTGCGCCTACAGACTACTACTTTTTCCAGAATTTGGATAACTTCTTGGCGGGAAAAAAATTCAATACCCGAGAGGCAGTACAAAATGCCTTTGAAGAATTTGTTGCCTCCCGTCCAGCTGATTTCTTTAAGAAGGGCATCAATAAACTGCCACTGCGATGGCAAAGATGCATTGATTGCATGGGTGATTACTTCGATTAATACAAATAAAAAAATTCATGAAAAAAATTCGTTTAAATTTTTTCATACAAAACGGCAATTTCATAGGTAAAGACCTATTATATGAGTGAAGCTTGCCCTTTCTTGTTTCGTATGTATTTAGTTTAAAGGGTTGAGGTAACAGAAGCAAACATCTTCAGTGGCGGTCGATAACTAACCAAAGTTGTCTTAGTTTATTGAAACAGGTTTTGCTGAAAATATGGCCAATGGCCAGGCAATATTTTTGTTGTGGTAGATTCAACGGGATACTAGTCAAGTACGCCCATCTGCCGTACAATGATGTCATGAAGTTATTCAAATGGACCACGTCTCCCGCCGAGAGGTTTGCGCTCGTTACTTGTGCCCCGTATATATATATAGCCGAGCTATGTGATACGTCAACGAAGCATTTACACTGTACATGTAGCGGTACCGGTGGGACCCTCGCAGAGACACTGTGCGTCGCTTCTTATATATAGATATTTACGCATTTATTGCCAAATGTATTATTGCCACTTGTGTCGTTTATATTAAACTGTTGATAGATAAAGAGAGAATAGAGTTATTGTATTGTAGCTAGTGAAATGTATTGGATGTTTGAAATTATGCAACTTCCTGAACCTTACGATGTAACTGCGCTCTTATGGACTTGTAATTATTAGTTAGACTACACTGGCTGGCCATAAGTCACACGCAACGTCTCTAAAAACCTTTAGTAACCGCCGAGTGTAGATGGAGCCACTCTTGCCAGTAGATATTCTTGACAAGAAAATTATTAATTTTGTCAAATTAACAGGATTAATCGTAGATCGGGGTCTGTGGCGAGTTCAAACTACTACAAATCCTGTCAAGCGGTCTACATTTGTAACGATGTGTGCGTTGTGGCGGCGGCCAGTGTAGTTCCTGTGAGTGAGCTCCTGCGGGATACTATCTCGTACAAATTATACAGTGCATGGAACTCGATTGAGTTTATAGTTAAATATTACCGCGGACCTTTCACTCTGCTATTTGTGGATAGCATCGGACATGCGGAGCGAGGCGTGACGGTCGGACGTGTTTCAAGCTTCAGAATGTAAAGAAAACCTTCAAAGTCAGATTCGGCTAACAGGTTCTGTAAACGCTGTGCTTATCATTTTTGACTCGTATCGTAGGTTGGAGGTTAGCTTGTAAATTTCACATGGACCGCCACGCCTGCGCGGGCCTGCGCCTCCAGCAGTGTTATGTACGTTGGGTTCTATGTCTAATGTTAATCCCTCTCCACATTCCAGAGGTTCACGTATTTTGTGTACAATTTTATTGTAAAAATAAAATAAAAATGAATATTTTAAAATATAATTTTATTTGTACCTTTTATCGACATAATACATTTGATTGAATGTTCATATACACTACATTACAAATAATAATAATATACCTATTTAATCAGACTCTGGGTGGCAAGTTGGCACGGTCGGCTACGGACGGCCGCGTTCCGAAACATTCAGATGTGGTTTTCATTTTAATATTTTTACCGTGAGCAAAATAAAATTAAATAAATGGGGCATAAAAATATTAAAATGAAATCTGCCATGAAATACGTTGGAATAGTAATTATGCAATTTAATATTTTCTGTAAACTCGAGAATTTGGGATGATTTTTTTAAAGATGATGTTCAATATGCTATTGGACATCATCTTTAAAAAAATCATCCCAAATCAAATCAGTTTTAAATTACATTATTTAAATCAGTTATATCATTTGTGAGAAAATGCCTTTTACACTATGCTCTCTTATAGTGTAAGCTAACAATTAATAGACGAATGAAATCGAAGCTGGCAATAAAACAGTTTTTGCAGCTATTTGTTATGCAAGTGTGGAAGAATTTTTGAGATTTATCTATCGAACTAATATTATAAAGGCAAAAGTTTTTTGAGTGTGTTGTGGCAAATCTTAGTTACTTCTTTGATGAAACATTGTAGTAATATTGCTTATATATCCGAATAACACATAGGATTTATAAACATTAACGCGGGTTAAACCGCAGGGCACAGCTAGTTTCTTATATAAGCATTTCAATCCTTAGCGATATTCCTTTAACCGATTCGATGCGTTGCTCATTTTAGCGATCTTAAGTGCCTGTCGGCAAACAAGTATTTCGTGGCTCATTTGGGGCGCCTAGCGCCAGAGACTGATGGCTCCTCTGGGGATCCATGCGCTATAAATTGTGATATACATTTTTTTCTATTTCCACTTGTTATATGTTTAGTCTACCCGAAATCAAACGTAAACGGTCAGTTTGTTTGTAGTGATTTAAAATAAATATTAACGACACTTAGAAAATGTCATTTTAAGTTAAAATTTAATGTTAAAATACCAAACCCTTGTACTATTGGCTGCTAATAAATTATTTATTATTATTACTTTTTAGTTTCCCGGTCTTCACCGGTATCGTAAGGAGAACACGGGCCAAAGCCAGGTGTTAACCAAGGGAATTATTACTAAGTTTGATGAACAAGCCCGAGTTGGCAATATTTCTTGATCGTTAGTCTGTAAAAAATTTCGAACTATCCTGCACGTGTTGATAATGACGGCTTTTGAAGGTCTCTACGTGAAAATGTCATCTTTACCGAATTTTAAAGGCATACATTTGCCGGGTGCCAAACGCCATACACAAAAGTTATCCATGGCGCCTCTGCGGTGCCATCCGCTAGGAATCGGTTAATAATTCTTCGTCGGATTAATCTTCGCCATGACACATTCGTGGTGAAATTTGTTTTTTTTTATTTAACACGTCACATTTTCTAGATATTTAATGAAATACCTTCAAAATGTGAGTCTCGTTGATAAATTGACGTTTTGTATCAATGAGGGCTACCGCGTATCAATTTGCCGCTAGAGGCGCTAGCATCGCGGCAGGTCTACGAAACGTCAAAATACACTGTTTTTGTTCGGGTTACGCTGTTTATTAATAAAAACTGCGATTATAACTAAAATTTTTGGTTTAAAACTAAATAAATTACAAAATGAGTAACAGCTCGATGACTGTAAATAATTTGAAAAAATATTTAAAATCCTGTTAAAGTGTTTCATAAAAATAGCATGCCGCAGTGTTGTGCAGTCCCCGCACAACACTGCGGCATGCTATTTTTATGAAACACTTTAACAGGATTTTAAATATTTTTCGTAAAAACATTGGTCGCGTCCACAATAACAATGATTTTGACAGCTATAGTAGACCTTCCGCGACAGTGGCGCCGACTGGTGAGCACAAAAACGGTAGCCCTCATTATATTATGTGATAGACAATTGTTGCCTCTGACGAAGTATTAACAAAGGAATATCGCTTGAATGCTTATTTCTTAAAAGATATTGCATTGTTGCATCGTGTGTTGAGCGAAAGCGGAATACTGAGTAGGTAGGTACTTGGCACGAATTGTGACACACACGTTGGCGCTTCTGATACTGTACAACATATCTTAGTGCTGGTACGCACTTACTAATAGCACCTTGCAGGAACTCGGGGTGCCCCGAGATGAAAAATAAGTTACAGTGCCTTTTCGTATTTACATAATGAGGAACAAGAATCTAATGGAAATACTAAATATATGAAGCACTCGTATCTATCACTCAATGCATGTGTTGAGTCGTCGAACTTGTGCCTGCTGGTTCGCGTGCGAACACATAACAGTTAATTATACAACGGCCTATAAAATATAGTGACAAGGTGTCAGTATACGTGGACACTATACCGGCGTCATCAGGGTTGTAGTTTCATTTAAATCATATATATTGTTAAATCATATGGTATCGAACGTCATCCCAGATGAGGTTTCGTGCCTAACAAGAAGCCAGAGTCCACACAAATCGATCGAAATGTAAAATATAACATCTCTATTAAATAATATAACAAGTCTTTCCGTGTTTAAAGCGTGATTGCACAAGAATCGGACATAGAGCTTCTATAGACATATGGCACACGACAGGGAGGGCGACGGTCCGCTGGCCCGCGGCCGGGCGGCGGGCGGCATGCACAATGTGGCGGCATCTATAGGCGTCTCGGGCATAATACTGCGGGGTCGGTCGACGGCCGGTTCGTAACGACTTCTCCGGGCGACCATAAATACTTAATCGTTACTATTTACACTCGCTCCCCGGGCTCGGTCACGCCACGGCGGGCGGCGGGGCGGGCGGCGCGGGCGGCGGCGGGCGCGCGCGCGCGGGCGCCAGCACGCCGTGCGGCACGCTCACGGTGCGCGCGCCCAGCTGCACGCCCACGTGGCCGCGCCGCGCCGCGCCCACCACCAGCACCGTGTCGCCCGCGCGCAGGCGCACGCCCTCGGCCGCCCAGTCCGCGCCCACGGTGCGCTGCTGCGGGTAGCCCAGCTTCACGCCGCCCGCCACCGTGTAGGCGCGCGGCGGCGGCAGTGGCGGCGGCCGTTCCGGCGCGCCGGGCGCGGGCGGCGCGGGCGGTGGCGGCGCGCGCAGCGGCTCGGCCTTGTGCGCCGGCTCGGGCGGCGGCGTGCCGGCGATGGGCGCGGGGCGCGGGCGCGCGGGCGGGCGCGCGGCGTGGCGCGAGCGGCGCCACGCGGCCTGGATGCAGCGCGCCGCCGCCTGGCGCCGAGCGCGCCGCATCCGCTCCAGCACCTGCGGACGCGCTGCGGTTAAAGCGAATACTAATTCTATTGTGGGCCATCGGCGCCCTTTCCACGGTGGAAGTGGATAACTTTTACGACTTATGCGAATAATTATATTTCTAAATCTCTTCGAAACGACTATCGTCATGCAGTGGGGACCGGCAGGTATGATGGGCCGCTACGTCTTCCCGGATCGCAGCCTCGCACTGGCTCTCGAGCTTCATTAGCGGCTACCGATACCGTCTGTTACTCGTCCTGAACGATTTCGACGTCCACTCTGGTGTTAGGGGCGATGCCCGGGATGACAGTCGAAGGCAGACGCACCTAGAATAGACTCGACCTCTGTCTTGTAAACCCGGGTCGAGTCAGTACTTGTGTGCAGTGGCATTGTCAGTGGCATATCCTTTTCAGCATGACCTCCGTAGATTTGTTCAGTCCCGACACCGGTCGCTGCGCCGCATGAACCACGAAATGTTAACGCCTGCTGCTAACGCTATCGACCGAGACGCCAGGGAAGATGGCGCGAAGATCCCGTCCGATCCCCATTCGTAATTGAACTGGTTCCGGAGCTCCATGACTCGCGTCTGCGATATGTCGATCCTCCAACTCGATCAGCTTCGGATCTATCGGTATCCAACGGTACATGAAATAATAGGACTTCACCCTAGAAGGTCGATGAGGCTTCGAGGAGCGTTTTGAGCGTCCGACCCCTCGAATGAGCTGAGTAACTGATACATTACACCAACCCTTGCGGTCAAACCATGGGTGTTCACTCCGATGTGTTCACGAAATGGGTGTTCACTGCTGTCAAAATATTTAATAAAAGAAACCAGAACGACAAACTCAATTCGTCTCATCTTTATATTTTTAGCTACTAAATCCCCTACCTATATACGTGTGTGAACATCTATCCCCAGCCAACAAACTACTACATGCAGGAGCCCGTAAAGTGGCCAAAGATAAAAGTTACAATTTTGTGTGGGTACGAAACGGTCGTGTTTATATGAGAAAAGACAGTAACAGTAAGAGTTTTGTGGTTAGTGATTTGGACTCTCTAAAATCGTTATAGTTCTATAAACAAGATAGTCTTAATTTATTTTATAATTTTATTTTAAGTATATGAATTCTTTGCAACACACTAACAGATTTAACAACTTTAATATATTGTATCAAAATGTCAGGGGTCTTAGAACCAAAACTGAAATAATTCGGGCAAATGTACTTTCACAGGATGCAGACGTTATTCTTTTAACTGAGACATGGCTGAACGATTCTGTGTTTGATCACGAAATTTTTGATAATAGATACACGGTATTTAGGCGAGATCGTAGCTCTACCTCATCTATTAAAAACGAGGGTGGCGGAGTTCTAATCGCAGTTTTAAAAAAATATGAGCCCGTTCGGAAATTGAAATGGGAGTCTGCTAATGAAGACCTCTGGGTCACAATTAAGCTAAGACTCGGTAACTTAATCGTACCTCTGTGTATCGCCAATGTATATCTTCCTCCCCCAGTTAAACAAAGCCAACTAGAAAATCTGGTTTCACATTTAACAAACGTAGTACAACACAAATTACCTAAAAAGTCACTATTACTGATCGGAGGGGATTTCAACCTACCCCAATTATTGTGGAAATTTGACAACGATACAAATTCGTTGACTGCAGCTTATTCTCCAAATAACACGGACAGTATACTAACGGATGCATTATCTTTCAATGGTCTTCACTCAATAAATCAAGTTGAAAACACGATATAACAACTCTGCAACAGAATATAGATCGAGTCAGCAATTGGTGTTCATTAAACAGTATGTCAATCAATACGTCTAAGTGTTTTCACATGAAATTCTCTAGAAAGACACATCCCACAGTTGCAATTTACTATATTAATAAAACACCAATTACTCAAGTCACGAACATGCGGGATCTGGGTGTTACGGTTGATACTAAACTTGATTTTCGGGAACACATAAATAATATCGCAAACAAAGGGGCTCGTTTAGCTGGGTTTGTATCACGGCAAACAGTTTTTCAAAGATCCTGAAGTCTCTATAATTCTTTTTAATTGTTTTGTAAGATCCCCTCTAGAGTGTTGCTGTCAAGTTTGGAGCCCCTCTTATTCAGTACATATTTCCCGAATTGAACGAATTCAAAAACAGTTCTTGTACCACCTTTCCTATGCAAATAATTTGTGTCGTACTCTGTCATCCTATGAATCCAGGCTCACGCACTTTAAAATCTGTTCTTTAGAGCGCCGACGAAATGTGGCTGATATCGTGTTTTTGTATAAACTAATCAATGGTTTAATTGACTGCCCCACCTTACTGAGCAAACTAAATATTGATATTCCACGATCTAACAGTCGACTCAAAAACAGAAAAACGTTCTGTCTTCCTTGTTGTCGTACTAATTATAGTCAACATTCACCAATGTACTGCATGTGCTCGTCTTCAGGGATTTGGATTTTGATTAGATCGATCGTAGTTCAGGATTCATCGCTAGTAAAAAATTTTTTGCTACATATATAGAGAACCACGGACCAGAAGGGAAAAATATAATGTAGGAAAGCAGGGCCGCCTACCTGGCGCATGCCCTCGCTGAGGAACACGTGGCGCTTGCCCAGCGCCCAGCGCACGGCGGCGGGCGAGGCGGGCGCGGGCGGCGCGGCGGCGGCCGCCACGGCGCGCAGCACGGCGGCGCACGCGGCGCCCGACTCGCGCTCGGCGCCGCGCCGCCACAGCGCGCGGTAGCGGCCGCCGAAGGCGCGGAAGCGCATGCGGTGCGGGTAGCCGCTGGCCATGAGCTGCGTGGTCTCCAGCACCTGCAGCGCGCGCACCTGGCGCGCCACGGCGGCGCGCTCGAACAGCATGGGCGTCTCCGTGGCGTTGGCGCGCAGGCAGCGCACGAAGTGCGGCCGCGCGTGCACCAGCGTGCGCAGCAGGTTGTCCAGGCGCGTGTGGAAGTCCTGCGTCAGCGTGGACGCGGGCGCGTCCAGCGCCGCCGCCACCGTGGGCGACGCGCGGAACTGCCCGCCCGCCGGCCCGCCCGCCGCCGTCAGCGCCTGCACACGGGGGTCGCTTAGTGCCCGTCTTTGCTCATTGGAACTTGACTAATTAATGTAACGATAGCATAAGACTGCCCGGCATCGGTTAGATGATGATCGTGAGGTTTTGATGCTGTGTGTGTTGCCAATGATGATAAATGGAACAGAGACGTGGTCGCCTCATAGGGAGTCTCAAGGTCACCCAAAGAGCAATGGAGAAAGCTATGCTCTGAGTATTCCGGCGCGATCGAATCAAAAACATCGAAACCCGCAGGCGAACCAAAATAGCCGTCATAGCCCAAAGAATTGTCAATCTGAAGTGGCAGTGGGCAGGGCCATAGCTCGTAGAACCGACCGCCGCTGGGGCAGACAGGTTCTCGAGTGGCGACCACGAACTGGACACCCTAAACTTACATTGCACTTGCTTAAAACAAATATTTTTTTTATAAGTATAGCAACAGAAAACCTAGGCTACGATAGGTTAGGTTAGAGTATGACAGCAAGAAGCTAAACGCATAAACAACCAAATGAATATTACGCAAACTCAAACTTTCTGCTACTTAAATGTTGGCATTTTAAAATGGAAGCGGAATTCATGAATTCATGTCATTATGAAAAGCAGACCAAACGTAGGTACAGTTGGTAACTGTGAGGTTGGAAAATAAAACAAAATTATATGATAAGTTGGCAAATAATTATTCGGCAAAATAAAATTCTGCGAAACGTTAGTTGGTAAGTGAAAATCTGCCAAAAAGCTTTCGGCGAAAGAGCAGAGAACCGAAATAAATCATTCGAGCCGATGCCTCTTTGAAGTTGTCAACATTTACAATCAAATGTGAACCCTACTAGTCGATCAGAAGTACGTTTTTGTCGACGACAAACATTCCTCGTATCGGTCAGTTGTGTAAATGTAGGGCGGTTCATACCTTGAGCTCGGCCCCGAAGAGGTGCGTGGCGAAGCCGAACTCGCAGGTCCTGGTGTCGAAGGCGGCCAGCAGGTCGTCGGGCACGGCGTCGCGGTTGGCGTCCAGGAAGTCGGCCGCGTCGTACGTCACGTCGCCCGCGTAGTGGCGCACGGCGAAGCGGCGCGGGTGCGGCGGCCGCGCCTCCGCCAGGCGCGGGTGGCCCCTGCGACCCCACCGAGACGTTACTATCACCGTTACTACATTCTATTGTTATTCTTATTGAATTATTATAAATTTGTTATTATTAAAAATAAGTTTGTAAATGTATGTGAAAGTGAGAGAAGATATTCGTGAGCATGCTGTGTTCGCACTTAGAAGGCTGTTTGGCTGTCATTTATCCATATGTATAATGCAATAATGTATGTTTTGCCGTAACATGCCGTAAGTTTGCGGGCCTTTAAAAAAAGTCTGTCTGCTTGTGCGTCTGTATGTCATAGACGAAAGCGAAGTATCTTTAGAGCTCTTATGTAACCTTACTATACCGTACGGTTCACGTACAGGCAAAACTGCTAACGCCGCGACCTACTTTTAGCTACTCGACTTATGTTTATACGTTTTTAATTATAATTATTCAGTTGACAGATAGCTGCCGTACCGCTAAAACCGTGGTCGTGTAATTTTTACGAAACAATACTTAATTATTTAATTAATTATTGCATTGTTTGTAGTTTTCGTCAACTAATAATAACTCAGCCCAACCATAACTAAATAACTACCTCTGAGCCACGCATAAAAGTGGTCCTTCGAGCTTGAAAACTTGCGGAAACTTTAGTGAACTAGTACCTGCGGTGGTTCAACGTTACACTACTAACGGTCAAACCAATAAAACTAATTACAATGGTTCAGGGCGTAACGGAACTGATAAGCCGGCAAGAAGCTATCTTCAGAGACTTGAAGCTTTTTTGCACCAACTACCGGAAGGACAGTCCCACCAGGAAGAACTTGGCGTATCTGGAATAGCGTCTTTCTCGGCTGAACAATAACTGGGAGATGTTTGTTTATTACCATCAGCTACTGGAAGAGTCTGAAGCGACAGACCTTCAATCAGTGTTGTTATGGATATCCATATCCGTAACCGAAACTATCGGATATCCGAAATAAAAAAATATCCGTAACCGTAACCGAATCCGAAATAAAAGTTTTGGATAGTTTCGGATAGGGCGGAGTCTAACTAAATAAATACCTACTACACTCGTACGAATTAACTGTGCACTCCGCTGGAATCTATCCGACACCTCTACCGCTACCTAATGACGTCACAGCGCGAGGTGCACAGCTAATTCGTACGGGTTATACTTTATAGTAAATATGACACGTCGTCGTGACAAGTTTTTGTTTTTGCCCGGCCGCGGCCGGCAGACTACCGCACGCCCGTTTAGTCGTAACTTTAGAGGTTATTTATTTATTACAGATATCTTATTGCTAACAGATAATTCCAAGCACACTAAGTGATACAATCATAATAATTTATATTCATAATCTATAGTTACTATACTATACTATACTTAGCTAATTTATTAACCATGTTATTGTGGTATTACGTTACGTACGATGTAATTCATTTTACGATTACTTATTAAAGGTCTGGTTTATTGAAAATTAGTAAATAAATTGTCAGTGACTGGAAAAATGCGTCCGAAATCTAGTTTGATTTGGTCATTTTTTGATGAATAGAATGTAAATTTTGCAAAATGTAAACAGTGTGGGAAACAATTTTCACGCAAGGGAGGTGGCACTAGTTCACTCAAACTTCACCTTAAATCTCAACACAGAGATAAGTATGAAAAATTGTTGTTGCTAGAAAAAGATAACCCACAAAAACTGACAAATCCCCAACAGCTGACACCTTTACAGAAGTGTAAAAATCAATTATCAATAACAGATTCTTTGAAAAATAGATCAGCTTGGGATGACAATAATACTAAACAAAAAGAAATTGATCGATTAGTGGCTGAAATTATCGCGTTACATAACTTGCCATTTAACTTTTGATTTTGCATTTAATTAGTTACCTATTAACACTTCAAAACGAGTAGCTGTAAGAAAGAATTACTTGTATGACAGATTGCTAAACCTACAAGGTACAATTAAAGTCGAATATAATCTTATTTGTATTTCATTTTACAGTTCCTTAAAAAAAAAATATCCGTAACCGAAACTATCGGATAATCCGAAATAATTTAATATCCATAACCGTAACCGAAACCGATATTATATTTTACCAAAATCCATATCCATATCCGGATCCGAAATTAAATATCCATAACATCCCTGCCTTCAATACTTCAACGATGACATTTTCGACGGTACGAAGAAGATGTATGAAGAAGTGCTGCAAGATATATTCAAACGTAAATCGGAATTGCCGTCTGCATCTACTAGCAAGACGGGACCTGCAACGCCTAAGCAAGGTAAAGGGCAATCAAAATTTACTTTCGACGATATGAAATTAAACGTACCTAAAGTAGCCGAAAAAACCATGGAAGTCGGAAAAACGACCTTATAAGAATTCTGAAAACCGAAATAACAAAACTCGCCAAAACACCTTCTTCACGATAGCAAAATCATGCTCAATGTGCAAAACTCATTACGTATTGATGAATTGCTAAAAATTCTTAGCTATAAACACAAAAAAGCGGATTGACGCAGTTCATAACCTACATATTTGTAAAAAAAAACTGCTTATACAGCCATGGAGGAAAGGGAGAAAAACTCATCGTCAACCCCGTCAACTTCTTATGGGGTCAACAACATAACGAACGAAGAAGAGGATGTATTGTTATAAAGGAATGAAAAAAAGGATGTAAGGATTTATTGACAATTGTACTTTTAAAAGTCAATACGATTGATGGAAACTTCATCAACTTGAGAGGTCTACTTGACCGCAGAGGATGAAAAGGACACCTATTCGGAAGCTGGGAATGTCTTGAAAAACTACTTTTTCATGGACTATTTGGTTTACGGGCAAGATACTGTCGATGCATCCAAGTTGCTGGTCATACAACTTATTGTGTTTATGAAAGGGGAGGATTTACCTTGACAAAATGGAAAACAAGCAAACCGATTATTTTAGAAAAATTGCGAGATGATCAAATGAGCCGCAATACGAACATTGACTTTAGGCCTGAACAAACTACAAACTCAAAAATGTTGGGCACGAGGTGGAATCAAGACACCGAGCTTAACATACCAATGGAATCTACCATATTTAGGAGAAGATATCCCGTTGCTAAACAAAGTTTCCGTAACACGATGGTTACAGTGTCAAACGGAAAATAACCTAGAGATACACGGGTTTTGCGACGCAAGCGCAAAAGCATACGCGTGTGTCATTTATAGCCGAGTTAAAAATCAACCTGGCGAATACATAACTACACTAATTACGGCAAAAACTAAACTGAACTTACAATGGAACTTTGCGGAGCCGTTTTACTAGCCAGCAGTTTGGCTAGTAAAACGGCTCCGCAAAATTCCAGAAAAGGTTCAGAACACTCTCTGCCATAAAAAAACTACATTTAAGTCCTGCATCCTGCTGACTGCGCAATTTGGGGGCTTGGTAGTTGGGAATCAATTGCACATGGAATTAGCAAATATCTTTTCGGAGTGCTCGACGCAGAATTTGCCGAGAAGTATGAAAGAGAGAGAGAATCTACAATCAAATGATGACTACTTATTGCAACTTATAAAAAAATCAAACATTGATTGTAGATACTGAAAATATCATTATAAAAAGAAACAAAGCATTTTTCAATATATTCATAATTAGACGTTCGGTTTAAGGGTTGCGGTGAGACAATTGTTGAAATTCCTTGTCGATAATTAACTGCGTGGCGAGTTCAGGGAAGGGTTCTCGATACCGTTAATGAAGTCTACTAAAGTCTTTCTTTTTATGAAGTAATTCCATCATTAGATGAGTAAAATAGTCTGTTTGTAATAATATTTCGTAATCTAAACTCTATGCGGTTACAAAACTGCAAACTGCAAAGTGGCGTCCAGCTTCGCCAGCAGCCCGCCGCGCAGCGACGACACCAGGTCGCTGCACTGTAACTGGGACCTGGCGAGTGCTGGTACCTGTGCGCCGCCTTGACGCGCGCCACGTACTGCTCGGGCTCGCCGCGCGCCGCGCACTCGGCGTCCAGCGCCGCCAGCAGCCCGCCGCGCAGCGACGACACCAGGTCGCTGCACTGTAACTGGGACCTGGCGAGTGCTGGTACCTGTGCGCCACCTTGACACGCGCCACGTACTGCTCGGGCTCGCCGCGCGCCGCGCACTCGGCGTCCAGCGCCGCCAGCAGCCCGCCGCGCAGCGACGACACCAGGTCGCTGCACTGTAACTGGGACCTGGCGAGTGCTGGTACCTGTGCGCCGCCTTGACGCGCGCCACGTACTGCTCGGGCTCGCCGCGCGCCGCGCACTCGGCGTCCAGCGCCGCCAGCAGCCCGCCGCGCAGCGACGACACCAGGTCGCTGCACTGTAACTGGGACCTGGCGAGTGCTGGTACCTGTGCGCCGCCTTGACGCGCGCCACGTACTGCTCGGGCTCGCCGCGCGCCGCGCACTCGGCGTCCAGCGCCGCCAGCAGCCCGCCGCGCAGCGACGACACCAGGTCGCTGCACTGTAACCTGGCGAGTGCTGGTACCTGTGCGCCGCCTTGACGCGCGCCACGTACTGCTCGGGCTCGCCGCGCGCCGCGCACTCGGCGTCCAGCGCCGCCAGCAGCCCGCCGCGCAGCGACGACACCAGGTCGATGCACGGCACGTTGTCCACGTAGTCCACCTCCAGCGCGCACGACACGCCCTCCTCGCGGCACGACTCGGCCGACGACTTGAACACGTGCGTGTTGTAGAAGTGCTGCATGGTCTCGGCGCACAGGTTGGCGCACAGGTGCTCCAGGCGGCTGGGCGCCGCGTCCTCGAAGCCGAACATGTCGAGGATGCCCACGAAGCCGTCCGTGGCGTGGCGCACGGCGTCGTTGAGCGCCGCCATGGAGCGCGCGCCGGCGCGGCCGCGCGAGCCGCTGCCGCCCGCCGAGCCGGCGCGCCGCTCCTGCACCGACTCGTTGGAGTCGGACGACAGCGTGCCCAGCGTGGAGCCCAGGCGCTTGAGCGAGTTGGCGCGGCGCACGATGGTGGCCACGGTGCGGCAGTACAGCGCCTTGGCCAGCGCGTCGCGCGCGCGCCCCGCCGCGCCGGGCGTGGCGGGCGCGCGGGCGGGGCGGGCGCGCGGCGCGGCGCGCGACACCAGGCCGCGCAGCAGCGCCGGCGCCGCCACGCCCAGCAGCGCGGCCGCGGCCGCCAGCTCCGCCTCGCTGCTGGGCTCGGCCGCGCCGTCGCCGCCCTCCGCGAACTGCACGTTGCCCAGCAGCAGCACGGCGGCCAGCACGCGCACCACGTCCAGGAACGGGATGCCGAGGATCACGAGACACGTCTTCCACGCGTGAAAGCGAGCCGCGTCCTCGGGCTCCGGCCGCCGGTGGGGCGCCGACGCGAGGTACCTGCGGAGGTGCCGCCGATTATGCTACGCCGGCTGCGAGGGCCCGTCAGGGGTCATGCGTTTTGTGGCATAAAGATACAGTTTGCTATTGCAACGATCGGACCGACGCTGCAGTGCTAGTGGATCGAGTAACATATAGAAATAGTCGAGTTGCCTTCGAAATTTTAAAGAGAGTTAGGGCACACCGTTAATTTGCCTTAAGAGCAGCCCGACTGGGGAACTACCTCCACATTATAGAAAATATTCCTTAGTAATAACATTCATAATTTTAATGTTGTGTTTCGACGTGTGAGTAAGGTCTGCAGAGCTGATCAGAGTGGGAGGAACGGTCAGCAACACTTGTTTGCTGAGTCTTAAAGACCGGCAACGCACCCGCGACTCCACAGGTGTTGCGAGTGTACATGGGCGGCGGTGAGCACTTACCATCAGTTGACCCACTTGCTCATTTGTCGCCCTCTGATATAAATTAAAAATATGGCTTCCTGCTGCTCCGGCGTATTCGTGCCCTCGTTAGTATTTAGGAGTTTGACCCAGACCGCATAATGGTTAGCATACCTCAGGTCCTGGGGCGAATACCCCTCGAGGTGCAGCTGCGCCCGCTCCTCGGGCGTGAGGCCGGCCAGCATCTGGTAGAAGATGTGGTAGTTGCGCTCTCCGGCCGGCGGCCGCACCACGCGCGTCTGGTCCAAGAAGTAACAGTGGATCTTGGTGCGGTACAGCGCGCCATCCGTCACCTGCACCTCGATAAAGTGGCCCTGGGAAACAGCAGAATCATGCGTAAATTGCAAAGTTGAATAAATATTTACTATACATACATATTTATTAAAAATATAAAACTATACTCAATAAGAGTAAATTATTTAAAAAATGGTGTGTGCGCTCGGACTCAGGGCTTCCCGTGACCAGGGCTGGCTTTTTCTTTGGGCAAAGAATGAGTTTGGCAGTTCGACGTGGCAATGCAGCCAGTCTTCTGGGCACCTTTTCTCATGGCCTCGATTCGGAGGAATACTACGACGCATTACACCGATATAAGATATAAGACACCGATTGATATTTTTTTAATAAAGCTCACCGATTACACCGATGTGAGAACACCGACGTGAGAAATAACACAGATTTTCGAAAATTATATTAGGTCTTTACCTATGAAATTGCCGTTCTGCAGTACTGGCCATTTCAAATCAAAATAATTTTTGTTTGGCTAAGAATTCTAATTTCAAATTAATTTTATTTTAAAAACATGGATTCTTTTTTCCAAAAGTAGTCATTTCTTTATTGATTAGTGTTACATTTTCATCGCATTTCAATCTTTTTCGTCATCATGGATACGTTAAAAATTCGAGTAATTATGGAATATGAGTACCGTCGTGGCAGCAACGCGGCACAAGCGGCACGCAACATCAACGACGTTTACGGAGCTAACACTACAAACCAACGCACCACCTGTTATTGGTTTGCTCGCTTCCGTTCTGGAAATTTCGACCTGAAAAATGAACCTCGCGGTCGTCCGAAGACTTTGGTCGACAATGACGAATTAAAGGCGGTTGTGGAAGCTGATGATACACAATCTACGGCTGAATTAGCAGCAGCTTTCGACGTTAGCGTCAAAACAATATTGGTCCATTTGCGTCAAATTGGCAAGGTAAAAAAGCTTGACAAATGGGTGCCCCACGAACTCAATGATCGCCAGCGCGAAGTACGCGTCGAGACGTGCCTTGCACTGCTCAACAGACACACAAATGAAGGAATTTTGAACCGCATTGTTACCTGCGATGAAAAATGGATTCTGTTTGATAACCGCAAGCGCTCAGCAAGTTGGTTGGATCCTGGTTCAGCACCTAAACAATGCCCTAAACGAAAACTTACCCCTAGAAAAGTGATGGTCACTGTTTGGTGGTCTAGCGCCGGTGTGATTCATCACAGCTTCTTACCAAACGGGGTGAGCATTACTGCAGATGTGTACTGTGAAGAACTGAGCACAATGATGGAGAAGCTGGCGCATCTCCAACCAGCATTGGTCAATCGCTCGTCTCCGCTGCTCCTGCACGACAACGCGCGACCTCATACTGCACAGCAGACGGTCTCCAAGTTGCAAGAACTAGGGTTGGAAGCTCTCCGTCATCCGCCCTACTCACCAGACCTTGCGCCTACAGACTACTACTTTTTCCAGAATTTGGATAACTTCTTGGCGGGAAAAAAATTCAATACCCGAGAGGCAGTACAAAATGCCTTTGAAGAATTTGTTGCCTCCCGTCCAGCTGATTTCTTTAAGAAGGGCATCAATAAACTGCCACTGCGATGGCAAAGATGCATTGATTGCATGGGTGATTACTTCGATTAATACAAATAAAAAAATTCATGAAAAAAATTCGTTTAAATTTTTTCATACAAAACGGCAATTTCATAGGTAAAGACCTATTATTATGTAAAAATGCATAATATCTAGGATAAATTCAATAACAGTCTATGAAGCTAATTCACTTAGGTACTACCTCTGTTAAAACCAAAAAACAATAATAAAACTACTCATTACACTAGAAAAATGCAACCACCGATAGTATAAAATAATTGTCCGGGAGCAACTGAAATGGCGTACTTTACATTATTGCGGGAATATGCAGCGATTTGACACCTCCGTCCTGACTGCGCACTAGCACACACTCGTGAGGGAAATCAAATTGGAGTGGAGACGCTGTCGGACTCGTCCATGTAAAGTTAGGTTAGGTAATAATAATCGTTAATTATGTAATAAAATTAGCTATATTAATAGTAAAACTAATATTCTATGAAATGGAATAAGTTATATACTTATTTTACTTATTTTTATTAGTGTTTAAGGTTTTTGTTTGTAAATTAAGTAGAGGGACAGCACCGATTTGCAGAAAATAGAGGTTTATGTATTTATTTTTATAGGTTCATATAGTCCTAGGCAAATTATATTTTTGCCACAAACCAATAACTACCTATAGAATGACGGTCACCGTAGCCTACTTGTTAGTGCTCCTGCCTACGAAGCTGGTGGTCCTGGGTTCGAATCCCGGTAAGTGCAAATATTTGTGTGATGAGCACCAATATTTGTTGCTGAGTCATGGATGTTTTCTATGTATCTAAGTATTTATCGATCTACATAAGTATATATATCGTCGCCTGGTACCCATAGTACCAGCTTTGCTTAGTTTGGGTAGCCCCAAACTAAGCAAAGCTGGTACTATGGGTGGTATGGGGATGATCAGTGTAAAAAAAAAGAAAAAGAATACAAAAAAAAAACTTGTGTGTACTTATGTACACGCGTTAGAAGTTATACTTCTTAATATATAACTTGAACATAGTTATCAATTTTCATACCACCTAGAACTAACTTCATGCTGTTAAATTTTTTGGTGTCGGTGTGCGCGCGCGTCGTAAAAATTCACTCTCATCATTTTTCTCCATCGCGCCAAAAGAAGTATAACTTCGAAAAAGAAAAACTAGAACAATTTTCCTTTTTTCAAATTCATTTAGGAAATTCACCCAGATAGATGTGTACAAGTTAGCATAGACGGACAACGCGGTACTATTAAGTGCGTGGGTACTGACGATGCGGCTGGAGTGCGTGTTGGCGGGCGTGGCGGCCGTGCCGAGCGCGCGCAGCACGGTGAAGGCGGCCGCCAGGTGCTTGAAGGCGTCGGTCTCGGGCCCGCCGCCCGCCACGTCGAACAGGCGGCGCAGCAGCACCATCGACGCGTACGTCTTGCCGGAACCGGACACGCCTGGAACCGGACCGGACACATTACTCCAAATGCATATTTCAAGCTTTAGGATCCTTTGTTTCAGAACTGATACAATTTCCCACGCCTCGCCATCACGCCGTCTGATCATATCATCGCCTGGTACCCATACAAGCTTTGCTTAGTTTGGGGCTAGGACGATCTGAGTGACATTGTCCCTAGATATTATTGTTATTATTATATCTAGCGAACGGGTTTTTTTCCTTTTATTCAAAATTCTTCAGTAAAATTTTACCGAATGTCTCAAACCAGAGAGTTGAAAATATCATAGCTGTATATTTCTGGTTCGTCGGTATGCGCTATGGAGCGAGTGGGGTGAGGGGCGAGGGGCGAGGGGCGAGTGGGCGCGGACCTGACAGGATGATGGCCTGCGGGTAGCCGGTGTCGGCCTGGTGGCGCACGGCGTCGTGCACCAGGCGCGCCAGCTCGGGCCGCTGCGCGCGCGCCGCCGTCAGCGTCAGCGCGTTGGACGTGTCCGTGTACGGGTTCACCGCCACCAGGATCGGCCCTATCATCGTCTGGAATTAAGCAAACGGGTACATCATTCATATGATCCTGTGCAAAACGTGTCATACATACCCACATACACGGCAGTCTGGCTGGACTCATTTAAAATTTAGCAATTGTAAGAAATCCCTCGGGTAGATCCCTTCTTATCGTGTCTTGCGAATTGTAGAATTATTTTAGAAATCATCGGAATAAAACGATAATTTCTCAAACAACTTGGTCGGTCAACAGGTCTGGTAAGTATAGTATATAGTCATAGACGACTACGAATACATGAGATTAGTTTTAGAACGTTTCCTTACATAGAATTTATTATGGTAGAAGCGCGCTTGCAGCGCGCGTACGACGGCATCCTCGGTGAGGGGTCCGCGCAGGTGGATGAGGTCCTCCACGTCCGCGCCCGCGCCGCCCGCCGCGCATGCGCTGCGCCACCGAGACTCTGGCGACAAACACCCACATATACAATCAGCCAGCTCGATTGTCATTGAGAATTAAAGCTATACATATGAATAAGACCAACTTGTACCAGATGATTGCAGATATTGAAAGAAAAAGTTGGTATGTTGTTTAGGTTATTCGTTATAATTGATGATTAAACAAAATTACCTGTAAGTGAAGTTCTATTCCAATTAGATTTCGTACGTTTCGTTCTTCATATATATTAGACACATGTAGTACCTGCATTGTGGTGGCAACTTCGCACATTTCTTAACATTGGGGTAGTAAAAAAAATCTCGCTAATGGTATTCTTTAGAGTATTATGAATATTTTCTATTTATGGGTTCTGGAACCTTATATATTCGAATTAAACATACTTATATAATTGGAATAGAACTTCACTGATAGGTAAGTTCGTTTTAGCATCGATCGTATGTATGTTTATATTATAACATGTTCAGAGATGAAAATTGTTATTAGGGCTATTAAGTCGATAAATATTGTTTTGTTTTGTATTGTATTTGATTTGGAGTGTATATACAGATACGAATGTGATTCGTTACAGAAAACCTAAATTTATTTGCACAGGCACAAACTATGTACCCTACAAAACGACAATGATGCACAATAGCATGTTTTGCAGAGCACCTCCCATATTAATAAGTTACCAATTAATATTCGAAATAAAATAAATCAGCAAACATTTAAAAAGAAACTACATACAAACTAAAAGTCGAATTACTGAAGATGCAAGTGACGGATTTGACACAAAACGCAAATATAAGCTTTATAGGTACGCCTGTACCTACAGGCAAAGAATAAGCAACTTTAGAATTTTTGAAACTTATGGCATCAAAATAGCCTAGCGCTATCGGTCTATTAAAGCGACCACAGGGACATCTCGTTTTATTATTGCGTTCCTGATATCCTTGCTGCATCCAGGGTAACCCTCCTTTGAGTTGTGAGTGCCTACGGGCAGGCCATAAAATGTTATTTTCATAATTATACTTATTGTCAGCGATACGCTTAGAATTTGTTAATTTTGACAAAATGTATCTGAATTTAATAGTATTGAAGAGTGAGTGCTTGTTGCCGCGCACAATAAGAGAATGAGCAACGACGAGACGGCGGGCTCAGACGAAGCGTTATTTTCAAACTACCCCAATATTTCAAAAAGTGTGACGTTTCCAGTACAATGAAGGTACTACATGTGTCTAGTATGTATGCAGAATGAAACTTACGTAATATAATAACTCTAAAAGCCTAGATTATACTTAGAGGTAGAAATCAGGAGGAATACCTGGAACACTGGGAGGTTTAAACTAATTGTATATAGTTCTGTTGTATTCCGTCCCGGGCAAGACGTTAAACTGCCTTGCGTTCGACAGGTACAATCGAATGTATTATTGTGGCTCTCTCCCACTTTGTACATAAAGTCTGTTTCGGCAAGGAAGGCAACCCACAGCTGATATGCAGCGGGTTTGGCGGACTTGGCGGAATAGCACGGCAATTGTGGAAGGCCAAGGGCGACGGTAGAGAGCGTACAGTTACCGTCGGCCAGACACATCATCCAAACTCTCCTCTAGTTGTAGCGGTTCTCCGTTCCACTAGAGATAGGAGAGGGGAAGGACGAGTGTGTGCATCTGTGTTTGCGCGTACACTTATGCACCTTAATATGTCCTGCGCACCTGACTGCTTCCGAACATGGACTCCGATTACAGCAAAGTCCTGTGGCGATGGGGTGAGGTAGAGAGGTCTGGATTGATGCGAACCAGGCTTTGTCTGATGCCTGCACACGGGCGGTTCTGGGGGTGTATGTATGTACACCGTGGTCGCTTTCGCTCTGCGCATGGGGTGACAGAATGGATTCGGCAGCACCCAGGGTGACAAAGCAGCCCTATTTAGGGAGGCACTGCTTTCCCTGCTCAGCCAGGGAGGGGACTAGAAAAGGTGTCCCAAAAAAATGCTCACCCCGACTTAAGAGAGGGTAGTAACCACGGCTGCCTCTGCATCTATTTTTATCGTGGTCGACGCTACACAAGTAATAAAAAGAAAACGCAACCATCATCCAATACTATGACATTCGGCGCGTGGAACGTTCGGACGCTTCTCGATAGTGATGCTAACGCCTGTCCTGAGCGAAAAACCGCTATTGTAGCTCGAGAACTTCGTCGCTATAATATAGATGTGGCTGCTCTCAGCGAAACACATCTCGCTGACGAAGGGGAGCTGGTGGAAGACGGTGGCGGGTATACTTTTCTGTGGAAAGGTACTGCTGCCTCTGAACCGCGGCGGTCGGGCGTTGGTTTTGCTATCAAAAACCACCTCTTAAAGCGTCTTCAGGAATATCCTGTGCACATTTCTGACCGCGTGACCACATTGCGCTTGCATCTTGAACACGACAATTATCTTAATGTCATCAGTGTCTATGCTCCAACGCTGGACAAGTCTGATGACATCAAGGATAAATTTTATGAGGAGTTGACACACTGTCTCGAGCGCGTACGCCCCAGTGAACAGATCTTACTACTGGGCGACTTTAATGCCAGAGTCGGGCGGGACTATGAAGCCTGGCCTAAAGTTTTAGGCAGACACGGAATAGGCAACATGAATAGTAATGGCAGGTTGTTGCTTAGTCTTTGTGCTCAATTCGATATGGCTATAACGAACACTATGTTCCGACTTCGCGCCAAGCACAAGGCTACGTGGATGCACCCACGATCAAAACACTGGCATTTAATTGATTACGCAATCGTACGACAAAAAGATATTTCCCAAATCCAAATAACCCGTGTAATGCGGGGAGCACACTGTTGGACTGATCACCGGCTTGTTGTCACCAAATTGAATCTCTGCTTACGTCGTCCCCGCAGATCAGGAAGAGTGAAGCTTGCGTGCTTAGGTGTAGATAAGCTTCAGAATCTCGGGACTAGACAACAGTTTGCACAAACTTTAGCTAGTACGCTCCCATCCCTACGAAACGGCGCGGAGGGGGTTGATGCAGAGTGGGGAGCTTTATCTTCTCATATTTTAGGCACTGCTCAAAATACTTTGGGTGTCAAAGTCCGTAAGAATGAGGACTGGTTTGATGAGAACGATAGGGTTCTTGCGGATGCAATCGGCAAACATCGTGTCCTGCTTAGGAATGGTAGCAGAGAGAAGCAAGGTAGAGGCGCTGCAGAGATCAAAAAGAGTGACATGGAGCTGCGAAAACTTTCTAGGGAAATAAAAAATCGGTGGTGGCAAGAAAAAGCTCGGCACATGCAGTGGCTCGCTGATACGAATCAGCTCGGAGAGTTCTACGGTGAGGTTCGAAAACTGATTAGTACGAGGAATTCGCTGAAGGTCCCTTTGAAGTCCATGGACGGCAAAGGCCTTCTAGAATCTAAAGACGCTATATTAAAGCGATGGGCTGAACACTTTAGTGCCCTACTTAATGTTGATCGATCAGCTGATCTAGAACACATCAGATCGATGCCTCAGATGTCAGTAGCAAATCAGATGAACGAGCCACTGTCACGCAATGAGATCGTTCTTGCCATAAAACAACAGCCAAATAAGCGTGCGGCTGGCATGGACTGCATACCGGGAGAATTGATCAAATATGGCGGTGACGAGTTGCATTCAGCCTTTTATGAACTTTTTGTTCTTGTGTGGGAAACGGAACGTATTCCAGCAGACTTTAAAGTGTCTCGTATTTGTGCCCTATACAAGAACAAGGGTGACCGTTCCGATTGTAACTCCTACCGCGGTATTTCACTTTTATCAGTCCCTGGAAAAGTCTTTGCCAGAGTATTACTAAACCGCCTAATGACCCTATCTGAAAAGATTTTGCCGGAAACCCAGTTTCGCTTCCGACCTGACCGAGGCACTTGTGAGGCGATTTTCTCATTGCTTCAACTACAAGAAAAGAGCCGTGAACAGGGGCGAAAGCTATACCTGTGCTTCGTTGACCTTGAGAAAGCCTTTGATAGTGTGCCTCGAGAAGCCCTCTGGATAGTACTGGAAAAGTTAGGATGCACGGATAAATTTGTGAGACTCCTGAGACTCCTGCATGATGACATGGAGTGCTGTGTCGCTGTCGACGACGATCAGTCAGACTTCTTCCCCGTTACCTGTGGGGTGAAGCAAGGGTGTGTTCTTGCACCTACACTGTTCGCGTTGTACTTTGCAGTCGTAGTCCGCGAGGCCCTGCAATTATTTTCCGATGGAGTTCGCATCCGTTTCCGAACAGACGGCAATCTTTTTAATCTAGCCAGATTTAAGGCCCGCACCAAAGTTTCGTATGCAATGATCACTGAGATCATGTATGCAGACGACCTGTGTTTTGTGGCGGAATCCCCAGATAGCCTGCAGCAATTGATGTCCAACTTTCACGAGGCTTGCCAAAAATTTGGCCTGAAGATCAGTGTCAAGAAGACGGAAGTTATGTCCTTGGACAATAACGGTCATAAGACACTGACCATGAAACTCGGTGAGGACTCGTTAAAGCAGGTTGATAAATTCCGGTATCTGGGGAGCACATTAACATCGAAGTGCGACCTTGATGCTGAGATCAACGGCAGAATCGGTGCTGCTGCTGCAGCATTCGGCAAGCTGGATGCCAAGGTCTTCCGTTCCCATAACCTCAAACTGGCTACCAAAATATCGGTATATACGGCAATAGTATTGCCCAACATCTTATACTCCGCCGAGACGTGGACTGTATACCGTCGGCATATCCGCACACTAGACCAATTCCACCTTAAATGCCTGCGTAAAATACTTAAGATCCGATGGTCTGATCGTGTGCGTAACACCGAAGTGCTGCGACGAGCCAATGTTGGTGGCATTGAGGCTTACCTTATGCGGCGACAGCTTCGATGGTGCGGTCACGTGTCTCGAATGGCGGAGGAGCGAGTGGCTAAGCGTATCTTTTATTCCGAGCTGAAGGAGGGGAAACGAAAGCAAGGCGGACAGTTCCTCCGATATAAAGATGTGCAAAAACGCCATATGAAGAAATGTGACATTGAGACCTCGTTGTGGGAAAGGCTTGCGGCCGACAGATCTGATTGGAGAGCTCTAGTCAAAAACAAAGTTTCTGACTTTGAGGACCATCGTCGGTCAGAGCTTGACTCTAGACGTGACGAACTGAAAGCCCGACCACCTGCGGCGATCAGTTATAATTTTAATAATGGTGTGCTCACATGCCCGCAATGTGCGCGGACCTTCTCAAATAAGATTGGCTACTGTAGTCATATGCGAGCACACCAACGACAACTATCTGTACGGAGTTGAGGCAGTCGCCGTGACCGAAACCGGTCTGGAGTCATCATCATCATATAGTTCTGTTAGTCATGACAGACCTGGTGGCGGCGGCAGTGGGTGTAGGGGTTGCGGCGGCGGCTGCGGCGGCGCGGGGGGGTGGTGCGCGGGCGGGGGGTGCGGCGCGCGCGGCGGCACGGCGGGCTGCGGCGCGCCGCCCCCCGCGCCCCCCACGTGCAGGTGGTTGCGGAGCGTCACCAGCTCCGAGCTCAGGCTCAGCAGCCGCCGCTGCAGGTGCACGGCCTCGTTGGACGAAGACGCGTCTGGAAGCACACACATAGTTACTGCACCGTAGCTGTCACATTAAGCGTTGATGTTGTGTATTACTGTTTTATTTAAACAGTAATTATTTCAAAAATAACTGATAATAAAACATTACTGAGTTCAACTTTTCATTCTAACAACTTCCCCATCGAATGAAACTATAGAATTTGCGGAATCGCCTCATAAACAACGGAGAAATCGAATACACAAACAAACAAACATAAAGTTTAATTCACAACTTCCTTCGTTTGGAGTCGGTTTACAACACTGACATACAACTGACTTGAACTCTTCTATTGGAACAAAATTTAGAGGGGACCTTGCCTAAGGCTAAAACAAATATTAAATTCGGTTTACGCAAATCAGAGAAATCACTACACCCATGAAAAATCATCATCGCGACACAGCTCACGGTGTTGCTACCCGGTGCTACCCGCGGTGTAGCTACTTACTGTAGGCTATGTGTTCACGCAGGGTATAACGATACAGTGCTCGTGCGGCGCAGTGCTAGAGGTAGCCACTTCACTACTACCTCGGCACGCTCGAGTTCCGGGTACATACACAGGATAACTAATTGTGTGAAACTTACACTGTTTAAGGTACAATCAACGGCAGTTTGTTGAATGTCTGATTTTGACCATCTGATTTTTCCGCTGCCTGTACCATACCTTTAAGGGGGGTACATTTGAGCCTCGATGTGATTTGTGTCCTTTAAGTACATGCCTGTAATGTCCATGTCCCCGCGACGCAGGCGTTTAGATCCCTAGTGCGGGAGTTGAGTTTAACAACAGTAGGTACTGTATCTGCCCAGCACCTAGCCCCCTTTTAAAAAAGAAGTGTTATCTGTTGCTGTTTCTACCGGCATACAATTAAATATCCAATTTCATTTATTTACTTCAATAACAATATACATTGTGTTTGAATTACCAATTGAACCTAACTCTATGTAACTAATCATGTATACCACTTGATACTAATAGCATCTCAATTTTAACTTCCCTTTCCCTTTTTTTAACTTAAATCTCTTTTAGAAAAGACTATTTCCTACGGAATTCATATTACTGCTGGATTTTATTGAAACAAGTTAGTTTAAATTGGCTAATGATTTGTCTAGTATGATAGGAACCTATGTTGCATATAGTACCTAATCCAAGAACTTTTTGAAAGGGAGAACAAACTAATCAATCCTAAATTACCGTTATCATAATCATAATTAACCCTTCTAAACTCATATGATTGTATAATACCTAGATAGGCAGAACTAAAAAAGCCTAGCTTACGCTAAATTGCTTACGATAAAGTTATCTAAAATCCTATTAGACCTTTATTTCAATATATAAAACCATAGATATGTTGTTTTAATTCTATAATTTCCCTGACAAACATAAAGCTTTCACCCTACTTCTTATTGGAATATAAATTATTTTCATAAGGAGATATAGATAATATGTTATTTGAAAACACTTAAGTGTGGGCCACGTTTTTACATACTAATACCAGTTGTCCAGGAAATGATACAAACGACAACCTTATATGAAACAACTGCTGACAGCTGGTTTGTTACGTAGAATTCAACGGGTCTCATTCTCACGATCATTTTCTGAATGTAATAAAATCATAAAAGCGAAATGCTAATTAAATATAATTTTCGGAACACAATATTGACGTTAACGAACTTGGAACGAATAATCATCTGATTATTTTATTATTATTCGAGAAGGTTGAGGAGGTAATGCCGTGGGGTGCGGGAGGGTGAATAACCGGTTGGGAGGTCGCGCTCGGCGCCCTTTCACTGCGGACATAGAGCTTGAAATGGGGCAACGAGTGACGCAAGCGCTGCATCACAAACCTTTTTATGAGGCATCGCTCCGAAGGACACGACACCTTTCCGCGTCTTGCCGCACCTCAAACATTAAATAGAGCTTTCGTTGTTCCAAACAAAACCGTCCTTGACAGTACACCTTTTTGTTAGCAGACAACGAATATTTAGTTTACTAGACATGTCGTATCAAGTAAGTGATTTTACACAAATATTAAGAGTAAACGTAGTGAGGTGCAGCGCGGAGGTTCGCGTGGAGCGTGACACTAACCACGGTATAATATAACGGGACGCCACCGCGCCAGCTCGCGTGTTGGGCTCTTGGACTGTTTGTAGATTACTACGAATTCTTCAAAAATATCTAATAAAGGTATTCTACGAAAACGTATGGATGGATAATGTCGCCGCACTGTACACCCCGGGCTAATTAGCTAAATAAAGCCCACTTTTAAAATTGGTACAACTTAAGACCGAACATTTTGAAGAATTCAGGAAATGGTTATATTTAATTAAATATATACATTAAAGTGCTGGAGACCCTTCCGGTACCTGACAAAAATAACAATCACATTTTATTGGGAATATATTGTCGTATTAAGCAAGCTTTTCGTTGCTAGCGACGAGGCACATGAAACGACACGTAAATGTGGCTTATTCCGTTTATCCACCCTAAAAAAGCCACCCTAAGGAGGATACTCGGAAACGCGTGTCCTTCTATCCACCCTGAACGGGGTGGATAACCGTAATTCATATAATATGTTTCTTCCGTTTTTCTCACCTGCCTAAGTACAGTCATTAACACAAAAACATACACAAACCCAGTCCAAGAAACTTCGTGAACATTAAAATACTTTAGATGTACATACTTACCTTCTTCTTTGAGCTGAAAATAGTTTTGTTTACTATAATATACATTAAAAGGGACGAATTTATCCAGGATACGCAACTACGTCTACTCAATAATGAAATAAGCGTTGGTCATTTTCTGGACATATTGCAAAATTTATAAAAAACCACCAGCCCCGCTTCGGCTTTCTATCTTATAGTACCATGTACCTACAATTTAGATTTTAAGACTATTTTATGTTATTCGCTTAACAATAAATATTAAATTAAAACTTAAAAGATATTGATTTGATTCAACTGTACTTGGGGTAAAAAATCGGAAGAAACATATTATATGAATTACGGTTATCCACCCCGTTCAGGGTGGATAGAAGGACACGCGTTTCCGAGTATCCTCCTTAGGGTGGCTTTTTTAGGGTGGATAAACGGAATAAGCCGTAAATGTTGGTTTATTGGCAGCTGGCATCGGTTAAGTTACCGCTAACTAGCGAGTTGAGCAGCGTCGGAACAACAACATGAAACCGGAAAAACCGCCCAAAACCCGACAACTTTTCACAGATGAGCCGACAAACCGGACTTACTCTCGTGCCATGTTTAGGAGTTGACGGACAAGTGAACAACTATCATTGTTGGAATTTAATCCTGAGTGGGTTTACGACAGATAGCAGATTATTTTTGTTAGATCGTTCAAAGTTGTGCGAGTAAGATGAATGACCACGGTATTGTCGCTTATGCTTATAGATCTGTAAAATTCTACTACTAGGTTGGATAATACACGTAGAGGATAATCACTTTTAAGGGATTGGAGGAGGCATTTACGAAAATAAATCCTTTTGCCTAATTCTCACTTAGAATATTGGATTAATGAGAGAATAGCACAAAAGTCTGCCTCCACTTGCTTAAAATAAATCACCCCATGTTTAAATACTAAATAAGAAATGTGTACATTACAATGGTGATAACTGATAATATTGCAGCCGTGTATAAAAGTAAAATCTTGTCGTAGTTAGTAAATAAATTAAGTTTAATACTCCGCTAGCTGTCTCACGAAAAACACGTTTTAGCGATCCTGGCAGGCCGGCCACAAGGCTTAAGACGATAATAGGCCCTCACGGTCGGCGGACGATCATTGACTTAGAATAGCAACCAGCTAGAGATTAGACTGGTTCTCTAAGAACGTAAAATAATGGTACGCTTTACTAAGGACCACGTTAATGACGTATGTTGTAACTAGATCAATCAATCTATATAAAGGTCGTTTGGGTTCGCGCGATACTTGGCGAGATTTGTACACCCCGGTGTGTGAGTCACGCGAACCTAAGCCAAGTAGGTACTGTTATAAGAAACGAGAGCACGAATATAAATATATAGATTTTACCAGAAAGTATAAAAAAACAGACCAACTAAACAACATATCGCTAACTATAAAAGAAAAAAAAGTGCCATCATCTTCTTAAAAATAACTAAAATAATGGATGTTTTCAACATTAGTTGTTAAAATACAGTCGTACACTATACTGATACATTCTATAGGACGTTTAAAAGAGAGAGCCCGCATAATCATAAGAGAGGTAGCGCACAACGTTGATTCGCTCAAAGAGTACCTTACAGAAGACATTCCTTAATAATAACATTAATAACTTAATGTAGTGTTTCTCCGTGTGAGTAAGGTCACCAGAGCTCATCGGGGTGGGGGGAAGGGTCAGCAACACTGGTTTGCTGACTCTTACAAAGGCCGGCAACGGACCCGCGACCCCTTCTGGTATTGCGAGTGTACCATCAGGTGACCCGCTTGCTCGTTTGTCGCTCTCGGTTCTAAAAAGTATTGTAGTCACTGCTTTGCTTTGTCTAAGTCTCTCAGAGTGACAGTAGCAAAGGTCTTAACATGTTAAAAAATTATGTGAAACTTTGTCCTAATCCAAATATTAAATGGCTAAAGGAGAGGAAGACAAATGATTCGATAATTACCGTTTTAACAAAGCATGTAATCCATATAACTAAATTGGCATGAGACCATTTCGAAAGTCGGTTAAAAACTTATATATCTACGTGGACACGCATGTCGCGTGTCTTGTTGAGAAGTTCGTGGTGAGCGGTAAAGCTTCTTTTTTAAGGCTCTTGAAAAACATCGACAGGGTTGGGTGTGTGTATGCGTTTCCCTAAATGTGCTTCAATTTATGGGGGAGATTTTTTGCCGCCCTATCTCCGGCTCTGCGGGAAGTGCAATCCTACCACGCTTGCGTTGCGTGTCGAAGCACGGTCACTCATGCTGGGCACTTCATCATAGCGCCTCCGGTTCTTATAAACACTCCAGGGGTAGGTAGGGCAGACAAGACCTCGTGGAAAGTGGGGTGTTCTGATTCCTTTGCGGGTATTTTTCTGATATTCATATAAAGTTGTTATAAAAACAAATGTAACATTCAAACACGAGAGCAACATTTTTATGTTGTTTAACAACGCAGTAGGTATCGAAATCGCTACGAAATGTATCAAAATTACTTGCTGTTTATTATAGGGCTTACCCCCCCCCCCCCCCCCCTGCATATACACACCTAACTCCAATTAAGGCAACTCTATATGATGATATATGAGACAACCCCAACCATATACATGTACTGGGGCCAATCCAACGTATCGACGTATAAACGTAGATGTATACGACATTCACTGGCTGACTAACCAAACAGATCAACAATTAAACACAATGACAGTTCAAGTTATAGATACATGATATTATTTTCGACATTTAGTATAATTTTAGTTTAGAGATATATAATATCAGCTCCAACACCGCAACCTTCCATTCTTACCCCAATTAAACCACTCTTAACGCACTGAATGAGAAACTTATCTATTTGAAAGATGCAACTTAAAATACCTGCCTATTTAAAAAAATCGATTGAAATCAATCTATTTAATTGGTTGTGACGTTAAATGTGCAAGGAAGACCAAATGTAGAGGATCTACGAGATACTTAAAGCGCTTGATAGATGTGTCATCCTTAACAGACATGTACGCACTTGTAAATGTTATGGCGGGATCCATTTCTTAGCGCGGCGCAAAAACCGCGGCGCGTGCACCGCGCAGGCATTGCTTTTACTTTCAGCGCGTCTTACGCATTGCGCTGCGCTACAGCCGCGCTGCCGCGGCGCTAGGGCAGGCTCCCTGTAGCCTACTCGGCGCTACGCATCTATAGCCACCACGCAAAGCTTTGCACAAGGAAACAAATAAATACTCCTTCTTCCTTAAGTTCTGTCATACAGAAGAGAGAAGATCTTGAAACGCAATGGATATCTTCGGGTAGTGATGTAACTGTCCCCGTATTACGCAGGATATTAACAATTTCGCTGAGCTTCAGTGTCTGTGTAAATACAGTTTTACACTCGTCACGCTAGTATCTTTTGGCCCGACAAAGAAGACGGGTGTTTTAAGTATGAAGCCTATGAATATGAATCTGTATAGACATACAGATACATATTCATAGGCTTCATACTTAAAATATATAATAGATAGACATCTGCACCCAAACGGTTGGACAAGTAAGGTAAGCACCACCGGGCCGCCCTGAGACGAGGTTCGAACCCCAAAGGTGTTGTTCTCTGGCGCAAGTTTCTTAGTTTTTAAGTTTGTATATTTATTTTGCTGGATGCTTTGTCTATATTTTCAGATCAAGCAGTGAGGGCTAAGGTTAACTGTAAACATTATATAAAAAAATGGACAGTCTCTTTTCAACATCTTTAACTGTTTCACGCATTAATCTATTATTTGAGATTTGTGGTTAAAAAATGGAGTATCTTGACTGGTTTCCTGTTGCCACGTAGTCGCAGCTCGCAGTATCGCGTGCCTCCCACCTACTCCTAGAGATGCTTTGTGAGCGGCACGCGATACGACAGCGTCGGATTGCGCACTGCCACGGGTCGTCAGGCGGGGAATGTGGCGCGCGCAAGGAATGTCGCCACGGTTTTTGCGCGCTGAGTCAGATAACGCCCAAATTCACTCCAGGTTCTCACGGTTTGACTCACAAAATGTAGCGTTCATCAGTTTTAGTGTACCTATTGATACTTTTTATATATTAATATTTCAGTAAATGTCTTCTTATAATTGCAGCTAATTATAATTATTATTATATACGATTATCTTATTTTATCGGTTAAGATGATATACATATAGCAAATTTTTGATAGATGTTTGTCGAGGCTTACATTGGAATTATTGAAACCCAAGTTAGCACCCATGGAGCTGCAGTATAAGCAAATATAGTGAGAGTACATCATCAGTATACAACAGAGAGTTAGCGCGTTGTCATGTAGTTCACGTTCGCTGGCAATATGTCGCTCGGCAAGCATGTGCGCGCGCGGCTCTAATCACACCGCGACAAAAACACGACATAGCACGCGCAGCTCCGGCCGTAGGGCTGACCACATACTGCAGTATTATATAAAATTTAATTTCTTTTCGTTTCCTTCCATGCCAGATCTTGATCTGAAGGAACTGTGCACTTCATATCACTCACTCTTAAATCGAAATGGGACGGCTAGTAAACACGATGGTGGCCGTCCTACTACGAAACTTATTGGTTAGAGGTTAGGTACAGGGCGGACGGGTTTACGTGCTTTCCCAGGCACGTAGTAAAACACCGCTGATTTCCAGACTTTGAGTCTATACCAAATCCCAATATTACTTATTATTTGGTCAGACCAGTTATTTAAACCGAGGCCTTAATTTTCTGCGGTTGCATACGCTACCACTAGATCAACTATGCAGTTGAATCTATACATACAGTATATAGGCGAACGACAAATAGATATAGACTATTTTTATTTATGTAGACTGTAGTCTTTTTAAATATATAATTATTCAATAAAGATAATGAATGAAATAGACGTGATGATGTCCAATAGAACACGAATAGCAAGTGCAGCCCTATGGGGTAATAAGGTATAAGGTGTTGAGTACAAGTGTGCTATAATAGCATACCAGGCGCGGTGCGCCGGCGCAGCGTGTGACATTACCCGCCTGGGCTCGTGCGGCATCTCGAGCGTGTTCATACCTGCGCGACCCACAATGTTAGTCTCGCAGCTATTAACCAAAGAATCTCAGCTGAATTCACTCAGGAAACACATTTATACAGAAATGCAATATAAACCTAGTATACTGTGCCACGTACAATGGTCCACATCGGGACTAAGTGCGGAAATCATAAGCACTAGCGCATTGGTGGGTCAAGACGATGATGATAGTATACTGTGCATCTTATATAGACTTATTTTTTTAACATAATCACAATGTGTGGTGCAGTGGTTAAGACAGTCACCTCGCCACTATGTGTTTCGGGTTCGATTCCCGTACAGGGCTACTATTTCTGTGCTCCATAAGTAGGTCTGGGTGTACTTTGTGTCCGTCAAATATATGTTTGTAAACTACCCCGCTAGGTTTCATTTCCGTAGCGCGGATGACGTCAATGAACCATTTTTTTTTGTATGACATGTCATATTTAAATTCTGTTAAGCTCAAGTCGTTTTAACTTAGCTACGGCGGCATTGTTAAGTTTTTACTGAATAGATGCCACTGCAGATCTGAATATAATTCTTCACGTAATCGCGTAAAAGCTTTCGCTTAAACCCGACATGTTTATAGCTTTATGCAGCATCTGATTTCATTTGATTCTGTAGTGAATGTTCACAGTTTGAGAAATACTTACTTGTTCTCAATGAGGTCAGATTGTGCGATCATGTAACTTCACTGCAGAAATGCGTACCGAACTTTGAGTTATTAATGGACTGAGTTATATACAAAGTGCATAGCAATGAAGTGTCCGAGTGACACAAGAGAGAAAGCAACAAGCCACGTATTTCTGTATGAACATGAGAGTGCCCCCGACATACGTAACTGTAGGAAGTATCTTTTTGCTACGAAAGGAATTGAGCGGTATGCGGTATGCGGCCGAACTCCTGACTCACAAACAAGTTTGAACCAATCATATACATACGAGTTCATGTCTTTTGAAGCGAGACGTCATTACGGACACGCATTGGGGAGTAAGCTGGTGAATACGTGACGAGAGCGTTACGAGAAGTGATATCGGGCGAGGCGAACGGAAGTTGCGACGAAGATATAAGTTTGTGAAGATAGAAAGAGTTACGTTTCGTACATTACTGTAGGGCCAAGGGAGAGAGAGGTGATATCACATATTTTTTCTCTCTTTCTCGCGTAGCCAGATACGTGTCGTATATCTAAGTTATACTTCAGTCATGTGGTCTTGAAGCACATCTGTTTTTCTTAACCATAGCATTTGTCTCCTGGACTCCTCCGCCCTAGTTTTGGGGCCGCAGTTTCTTTTCATCTTCTAACATATTTTTAACACCATTTACCACACGAAACACAGGCTTAATTTCTGTATTACACTGAAATTCCTTATAGAACATTTACAAGAGCAGAAAAAATTCTTTATATAATCAATGTTTATTAACATTGATTATATAAAGAATGTCATTGAGCGCGGAAGTTTGTGATGTCTATTAATCATTTAATTTATTAATTAATATATACAGCCAGCGTCTACATACATAATGTTCTTTTTAGGGTTCCGTACCCAAAGGGTAAAACGGGACCCTATTACTAAGACTTCGCTGTCTGTCCGTCTGTCACCAGGCTGTATCTCATGACATGATAATTATACAGTTGAAATGTTCACATATTATCATGTATTTCTGTTGCCGCTATAACAACAAATACTAAAAAATAAAATAAATATTTAAGGGGGCTTCCATACAACAAACGTGACTTTTGCTCGTTTTTATAGATAATGGTACGGAAACCTGCGTGCGCGAGTCCGACTCGCACTTGGCCAGTTTAAATCATGTATTTTTTGTAAATAAACATCTTTCCCGCTGATTATAAATGTGCCATTTGAACCGTAATTTTGTTATCAAACTGACAGTTTTAATTACTACCGTCTATATTTAATTGCAGATATAAATGAAAATATAATAAAGCTGCCTGGTACGAGTACATGTAACGAATCATGAAGGAACTTAAGTTTAATATTCTTCTAGGGCCGTCGTAATTATATGTCCGTCTGATTAACCTAGCTAGGTAATGTATATGAGTCGTGTACCGTTCCCCGACGCATGCGCCGCAGTTTACACTAACAACACTTTGTGTTACAGAGTGTGTCACAAATATTGCACTGAGCATTAAGCTCCTTTAGAATATCAATACGTAATATAGACCGTTCGTTCATTTGCCTATCTGGGATAATAACAATATTTGTCAAAATTATGGAATGCTCAGTGGGTACTAGCGTAAAATGTACCTAAAATCTATCGGAAATCCTTTATTAAGTTAATAGTAACTTTTGTCTCGGATGGTAGAAAATTCTTCAATCTATACAGTGACTGCAAGAACCCAGTCACTCTTTGGCTTACGCTAACGATTTGGTTTTGCCAGCTTAAAGTAGCATCAACCAGCAGACCAAGGTCCTTCACATTCTGGTAGTATGGAATAACAGAATTGTTATATAAGACTGGAGGTTGACTGTCAACATCCACTAAACTCATCATTCGGGAACTGCCCACTATGATAGCCTGACATTTGAGGGGATTGACAATCAAGTCATGCCATGCATTCTATATGACAAGTTAATAAATGTGTACGCTGACTTTAGTAAATAGTCAAATTAGTACTAAATTGCTTTCACTGAAGTCTAGAATATGAATTTATATATAAATGGGAGTTTAAGATCAAAAATTAATCTTGAAAAGATGGTACATACATCTGATTTATCAATTAATTTAAGCACGTGTCTGATACGAGTTTTATCCGTAAGTGCGAGCTTAAGATACGGGTTTAGATTAACAGTAATTAGCAATGAGAAACATAGAATACTGGAGACACATGGGTACGACGAATTTAATAAATATGTTAGAATTGAAATAAATATGGCATTTGTACACACGGTTACATATCAAGCTATACATTTTCAATATAAGTTACTGTCTCCCATTGTAGGGAAATCCTATACACCGCGAGATCAGCTTATACTGGAAATGAGAGCTTATATTGATATGTAGCCGTGTGTACGATAAAAACGCAAATGACTCCCATATCAATATATTCTAGCGTACTAAAACTTCGATCGTATTTTTAGATACCAAATCTTAATGCACTAGCAACAACGAACAACTAATGAGATGTTCAAAAATGTCAGATACTAACTATTCATTGAGGAAATATAGATAGAGAAAAGCACCCTTCTGATAACCGGATAGCAAATATTACAAACCAATTGTAAAACTTGTACAAAGAATGTGGCGCGCGGCGCGTTGATGTCTTTTGCTCCGCGCGCCGGCCGAGCTTATTACCATAGGTACTGCGTGCAGGTCATATATAATATGACTTTTCATGATGATGATTGTTCTTAACTAAATATAATAAATAAATAAAAAATAAAATAATAATACCCTGGGACATTATTTACATACGCCTATCTGATCCCAAACTAAGCAGAGCTTGTACTATGGAAACCAGAACTGATATACTACATATACTAATTTTCTTTTGTAAATACATACTTATATAGATAATTACACCCAGACTCAGTACAAACCGACATGGGAATCGAACCCACGACCTCCGGCGTGATAAGCAAGCATTTGCTAACCACGCCAACAGGCCCGTCAAAAATCAATCCTAAGTTCTTTTTTTTGTGTCAATAACTAAGACATTGCCACTCAATGCTGCCGTATAATAATATATATAAATTATAATAATAGTTTGACGCCCTCTGAATTTATTTATTATTTACCTATTAATATAATTATTTAATATATTCAGCTTTAATTTATTATATATATTTATTAGATGTGCATTCAGTAACAATTAACAATTTATTTCCTTCTCCTACTCGCTAAGTACGACTTCGGACATTGACATTTTAATCAGGTAACAATAAAATACTCCGAAGATTTATACATTTCTTTTTCTTTCCGACAAATAGTGCGGGCAACTCGATTGTGGCTGCGTTTTATTCAGAATTTCATTAATATAAGCTATTAAGAGGCCGACCATGGAAACAAGTGTCGATCTAATTTTTGGCGATGACAACAATATTTTGATTGTAAACAATTGATTTCCAAACTTTATATTACTTAACGCACGATTAGATAATATTTTATTCCTAGTTAGTGGTTTGGATAATATATTACGTTGGAAAAAATGAACTGTATGCCATTTTGTTTTATAATTGACTTAATTAAATGATTATCTAATAAGTTATAATAAAAAATATACATGTTTATACAATAGATTGGGTCATACATAGTTATAAATTCCACATGAAAGATCTCTACTTCCATCAGTCAATAGCGCTACAAAAAGCCCGTGAACGCGTGCTGCGGATAATTGCAACACACGCACACATGCGGCGGTCCTATTATGTTTTTGTAGAGGTGTAGAGCCGATAGAGCCGATCGCTAACGGTACAGCATCACCTGACGCGGCAGGTACAACTAATCTGCCCAACTATGTGGCGGCCGACACAGCCACTGGGGAGTTATTTTAAATACCAAATACTATATTTTGGATCTTATTTAAATTTAACATGAAAATGTTTAATGCAAACCTGTGATTAATTAAGTATTCTATCGAAGGCAAAACTTGACAAATATTATTGTTATATATAATATTATTGTTAGACAGTTGCACAATAAAGCAGTACAGACATATATTTTAAGAATACTTTTATGTTGTTCTCACAGGGATTCTGAGACGTCAGTAAATGACGAGCGCTATGCGATGTCGAGATTTTATACACGGACATGTCAAATAAACCAATATTCACATTAATAATATTAGAATTATTTCGACGTCGACATCAATATATATAAGTGTGGACACACTTATTTTATGCATTTGTGCCTGGCACGATGCCATATGCTGGCTCTTTTTTCCTAGATAAAGGACAAGACTACAGTATTAAGACAGGTTTCACTTGATCACGTCCTGTGCTTATAGGAGTGTGTGTTCTCTGTGCTCGGGTGTGATCGGTTCTGCTCGGCACGGTGCGCGTGCGACGGTTGGCATTTAAAAGGCTGTCCGTGCTTCCTCTGCAGTCCGCGCACACGCATTATGTTAATGAGAACGTTTAACGTTTACAAACAGGTGGGCTATATGTAGCACCAGGCAATGGCCGACACCTAAGTCCAATACTAGCTTCACTTCAACTCATCAACTAGTCCTTATGCATATCGCCGACATTTGCTGTATTCTTTAAGTAGCTCACGATACATCTGATCTCGCTCTTGGCAATCGACTTTAACCTGTAGCCGGTAATATACCAAACATCCTATCCTACATAAGCTACTGCCTTTTTGTCTTTTACAAAGACAAAAACAGGGAAACAGGCGTGAGTCTATGTTTGTATGTATGTAACATACATACATAGACTCACACCTGTTTCCCTGTTTTTGTCTTTTGTACATCTACAATGTTCTCCCGCGGCTCCTCCCGCGTACAACAGCAGGTAAATAAATAAAAGAAAAAGTGAGTGGTGTGTTGTTCATTCCCTAACTCTTGGGAAATTCTAAGCGTCCAACGTTATTCCGTGACTACCGAGTGTAGACATTATAGTCGGGCAATTATTTGTGTGACATATAAATAGTCATTCTGAGTATGGATATACTATGTGTCCGTCAATTATAGGTTTGTAAGAACCCCGCTACACAAGAACAACGTTCCCTAGTGCGGGCGTATTAAATTAAAATCCCAGCCCATTATGTAATTGTATTTTTTTTAATACCTAGTATTAAAAAAATACAATTACATAATGGGTTCTAAAGTCACTATACAGGTTAAGTATATGGGTCATTTTCGCCATCAAAACGTTTCCAACGACGCTTCTCTTATCAAAATCCATTAATCAACTGCTCAATGACCTTAGATAGCGTTCAGCGGATATGCTTTCGTATGGCAGTGTATTGCATTTCAATAACTTTCTTTGGGAATTCATCATTGATTGATTAATAGCACATGTCTGAAACTACATATATGTTAAATATCCCTCGAGTGACAGAATAGCGAGAAAAACGCAGCTGCGTTACATTGGATTGAGCACTCGATATGACCTTGATATGACAAAAGCTACGTTATAAATCCACAGCGATGTTCAACCAACATAAAATAACTTAAATATAGGCTCAATGTTTGCGGCAAACGCAAGCAAACATATACCTAAACACATACACGAACGATATCTTAAACCTATAAGTAATAATAATATCCAGTTCTGACCTAATCTCATCGGACGGAACGTAAAAAATCGCACAAATTATTTTGAATGACTAAATAACTGTTAAAAATATAACGATCTTTCCACTCTATAAGCAGGTCGACTCGGTAAGTGTTACCGTAGCCTTTGAAACTCACGCGCAGCCTACCCTTTCCAACTCGCAAGACTTTGTAGCGGAGGTGCGTTAAATTGGATGGAGCATCCATAAATTCACACATGAACAAAGTGATGCCTATGGGGTATGGTGTTTGCCACATTACAGAATACATCAACATTGTGTTCATGCTGTTGTTAGAACCTGTTATGAATGTTGCAAGGGTCATATAATACGGTAACCACTTGCCGGCAGGTGGGCCACATGATTGTATGCTGACGATAAAAGCGATATATAAAAACTATGAATACGGCCAAAATGCTTTTGTATAGCGTACCAAAAAGTACATTGATAGCTTAGAGTTGCGAAACGGTTACATAATAAGAATTCAGTATCCGATCCATACTTGATGTAACGTTTCCAGCTAATCACATAATTTAACCGGTATTAAATTCACAAGGTAGTTTGTCTCTCCACACGTGAATACAACCTGATGACGATACGAGCGAATCGCTGTAACCGCCAGTATTTATGGAACTGTCATTTGTTTCACTGACAACGCTATTAGCAATCTCAGTTATTTATCCGATAACTTGTGTTTCTTGACGCAATATGAAGTCCTCCCATTACACGCCCCTACTTCTCAGAATACTCAGTCTTGCTTACAAGTACTTTACCGTAGGACCAGCACATCGCCGAATTTAACTGCATTAGTGGCGTGGCGGGTAAGAGTTTACTTATACGGAAGTAATTATAATTAAATGAATTTTTATGTTCATGATAAAGAGTACATTTTTATACAATAATCTAGAGGCAGTATCTTTAGTGTCCCAGGAGCTGGCATGTTAAAATTTAAACGGAAGTAATTAGTCCCTGAGTATTCAATCAATGCGCGGCCATATTTACGCGCATTGATTGAATACTCGCACAAGCACACGCAACTTCAAAAATCAAAGAACAAAAATCTCAGTCGAACCTTCCACAGGAATGAATCCTACTAGATATAATTATGATAATTTAAATGAGGTGTTTCAAATGCGGCTATCAGAGAAAAGCAGAATGAGCGAGCTAGCAAAAGTTACCGAGTATAAAATATGCTCAAGTTTTTTCAAAAAAGTCAAATCAAACGCAACAGGAAAATGCATGTGAAGATGACCGAGCGCAGAGAGCGCGTCGCGGCGACACGCTCGAGTTCACAAATATACTCACATGGTCACGACTCGTGCCTCTGTCGTAAACAGATCGTCTGACATATGATGCTTTGCTATGTACTCACGGGAACACGTTGGCGCGCGCTCCGATCAATGGGCAAGGCGGTGACATTTGCATTGTTGTGGAACTCTAATATGCTAAGTGTACATGCCATTAAGAACATTTTAGAGACCTCTCAGGTATGTTCCTCACAATGTTTTCTTTTACTGTTTTAAATTCGAGATTATTACTTTATGACTTTATTAATGGAATATTTTGGATTCCGAAATAAAATAATACGTACACACGGCTACACATCAAGCTAAACATTTCCAGTATAAGCTGATCTCGCGTTGTATAGGATTTCTAAACAATGACAGGTCAGCATATATTAGAAATGTATAGATTGATATGTAGCCGTGTGTACATGGATTAGGAAAATTGGCCATGGGCGCCTTCATAATTTGCTTGTGTTTGTTTTAGCCGCGGTGTAAACACTAAATATCCGTCATACAAACACGGCTTGAGATGATACCAAATATATATTTCCGTAAAATTCCGGGAAACTCACAAGTAAATACAAAATAAGGTATAAAATGGGGTAGCATATTAATTACTAGTATTCGACGATGTTCATCAAACACTAGTATATTACCCATATGTACACAATATAAAAGTACCTGGCGTAGCTAAGAACATTCGATAAGCTAGTTATTATGTCGACTTCAATCGCTTCAACTTGAATCGCTGAAAGACAATTATTTTTTGTAGACGAGAACTCGTTTCTATCCGTAGTATATAATATCTCATTTCTATCTCTACATCGTCGGACGAATGCTTTAACTTTAGTAACATCGGCCGTAACGTTTAAGAGAAATAAGCGTGTATGATGTGCACGAGGCCGCAATGCCCTCTCCAATCCTCTATCGGAGAAGTAGACTGCGCCCTCGCATACTAACGTATAGTGACAGATCCCTAAAAACCGAGCCTCTCTCTCGCTTTGGTGTGGATTATTCAGTTTGTGTGCCTTACTTGCTAGACGGCTTGGGCGCCCGTTCACCTCCAATATCCGGTGAAGCAGTGAAAGCCTTTCAGGCTAACGGTAACCGACATGTTAATGGTAATCACCAAAAAGAATTATATTTAGTTCTCTTACAATATCTTTTATCACATCGTCCATTTTGTTTAATTTCTTGCGCTTCAGGATATTATTTCTGGTGGCTTCAAAATAGGCTTTGAATTAGTTTCTAGCTGTTCTGTCTCCTATGTGTTGTTTTCTTTTTTTTAAATGTGACAGCGAGGTTATTTGTCAATAGTTGATTTTCTAAAATGGGTCTTATTTATTACTTATAAGGAGTCAAACCAACGGCCACAAAAGGCAAAGGTCCAGCATTAAGGTAATTTATAAAAGTTGAGCCGCTGCCTTGAGGTTGTAATTACACAAATGGACCTGTCAGTGGCGGGGGAACGGCGGCCACACGCTGCGCGGGCGCGTGACGTCATCCCGGATTGGTATATGTTTGGGAGCTTTGTATTTCACATCGAAGATTATTGTCGTTTGGTGCAAAGTTGGCGCTACATACTAATTACTCCTCGGGTCCTATATATACCTTATCCTTTTTATCGCTTATCTTCGGGAATATAACCCTAGTATCTACTGCTGGTGACAGTTTCTATAACCACAATATACGCCGTCTGTGCACCGCACAACGGCAGACAATGACAGAACGGCGCCGACGTGTCAGCAGTACTTGTACAATACCATCGGCAGCGCACACCCATCCTTCGGCCATTGATGAGCTGCCGGCGTTCGTTTTGTCGTTATAGGTTCTCATTCTATGCACAAATGCCGTTATAAGTATATATGTATATATACTTATAAGGCTATAGTAGGCTATAGTAATTGTCCCAGAAGTGAGAAAACTACTTGCAGCTGTCTATCTATAGACGCTGCATGCTATTTATATAACTAGCTACAAAGCCTTCACCAATGTACACCCGTAGGCTACATAACCCCCCCCCCCCCTCACCTTAACTATTACTTGCCGTTAGCGGAACTTGCGCCCACTCCCTGCAGTTTTGCATGACATTGCTCTCGCGCATATTGTAACAAGATACAAATTTTATGCTCGCTTCCTTAAGCAGCATTAAGTATTTACAATTATGTTAACATTATGCCTGATGACTTAAGATCCAGGAATTCAATTTACTCGTTTTTATTTATCTACGAGATGTATGTAATTTATATATAAGTATAATTATCAGTTGTCTCGTTACCAAATACAGGCTCTACCTAATTGCAGATCAGATGACAATGTCTTAGTTATCCCAAGATACTTATTTCTATTTATTACGTAGAAGACGGACTCCATGCCAACCATTCTTAATGTACTTAATATTCTATGCCTCTGATATCAGTAACTGTATTCTCTGGATTTGTTTCCTTTCAAATTGACAAAGATCTCCGTTGAATATGTAAAAGTTTCAATATCTCTCGTTGCATATGTACGAGATGAGATGACGTGCGTGCAAACAATGCACTTGGCTCTCTAGAATCAGAGTAAGTGGGACACCAGCGCCTCCAGGTGCGGGGTGCGTGGACTGACACTAATCACTTACAAACGAACAGAGAAACAAGTTTGAAAACTCAAATATTGCAGATGTCGCAAAGAATGGCGGTTAACTTTATAGAAGGCTCTTTAAGTCCTAAAATGAAAAATTCAAACTTTTTTCATTTTAGTGGACTTAAAGAGTGAAGTCTAGATTAACTGGAGGAATTTTTAAAGGATTTCCTCTACGAGTTATACTCAAATTGTTTTATGAGAAAAATGGAGTCTTCTTATCGAAGCAGAGAGTACATAATCCTAAGTTCTAAATATTTTTACTGTTAAAGAGTTTTAAGGAAATGGGCCTGTTAATGCTGATAGCGAATACCATATTATTTAATACTCTCCCAAATCAGCCTCATCATTAAATGTAAAATGTTAAATATAAGTAAAAGTCACTTTTAAATTATTAATTTAGCACTGGAGTGTACGTAAAACCGTGACTTGATAGAGCCTCCGGGCAACGTCCACGGATCCACGGGTGGGGGCTATCGAGGCAGGTAGCGGCGACGGCGCAACGCTCCCGAACTTACACGAACCTGTCGCCTCCAACTACACGGCGGGACTCACCTGTTCCCGTAAAGCTCACGGAGATGAAACAACGGCGAGATGCACATCAAACAAAAGGACGTCTAATTGGAGATAGAGATTTTTCTAAAAGATATTTCGGTGAAAGTAATGAAACGCAGTGTAGTGTCGGTACCATCTGGTGTAATAGGTTCTGCTAACTTTCCGGTTAACGATTATGGCACATCGAATTCAGTAAGCTGAATATATCGCCGTAATCCTCGGAGCTTACGGGCAGTTTCGACACATTCATAGATATACAGACACTCGCACACACATACACACACGCACACACAGCTGCACAGAGCTTTCGAACGCCGAACACGACACAAAAAGTAATAAGCATCACAGTCCCGCAGCCGCTCGCGCCGCGCGGAGAGCGGGGGCGGGCCGAGGCGGGTGCTCACCTTGCAGCTTCTTCTCCGTCTCCCAGAACTTCTGCAGCTCAGTGAAGTACTTGTCGAGAATGAACACCTTGGATAGGCCGAGCGTGGCCATGGCGGGCGGCGCGCTCTCATCACAATCCGCGGCCGCGCCGCTTACAGCGTAAATAGCGACCACTCGCGCTCGCGTGCACCCGCGTACTGCCGCCGCGGCGCCCGCGCACCCCTCGCACCCCGCGCCCCGCCCCCTCGCCCGGCACGAGCGACACCTACTTTTGGACTAGAAATTTTAGTTCCCGAGTATTCGGCAAGCGATCGCAATCTTAATAGCCAGACGAAAACCAGATTCAACTCTCCGCAACAATTTGGAATGTTACGAGGAATAATAAGATATCTGGGAAGACTCCATTTCAGTCGCTTCAAAACGCGTCTCTACCAGGTTAGGCAGAGTCGACGAGGGCGAGTGATATTACTCGAGAGGATACCTAAAGTTCATTTCGTGCATTAAACGGGCACGGGACGTGGAGGCTGCAGGTGTGTGGGGCGAGAGGTGAAGGCGACGAGGGGGAGGGGAACAGGTTTATTTGTTTGTAAGCTTACGCTGAAAGCTATGCGCCTCCGCCACGGGCCGCCGCGCGCCGGCCGCTGTGTGCCAGCGCTGTCCTGTACCACTGTTATTGTGCACCGTTGTAGTTGCACTCTATTAGCGCCCTAACGACATAGGCAGGGTGCTGCGCGGACAGACGTTATGAAACGATCAGCGTTTACCGTCACTGCACAGTACAACCCAAATATGTAAAACTTAAAAAAAGTGTTGATTCACAGTGTAAAGATTATAGAGATGGAGACTATTTTATTAAATAAAAGTGCAGTTTATTTATGTCATACCATAAAGTGTAATCAATAATCATCACAGAGAGTATAAAATTCAAAAATTAAAATGAGAAATATGCCTGTTCCTGGACTACCTGTACTTCTAGCATCGTGTACACAACTTATTTAAGCACATTTAACTGTGATATTATGTAATTTAGGACTCATTGTAAGTCTTCCAATTCTATTCTTCCACGAGTCATGATCAGATTTTTTTAATAAGGACATATCTACTTGGTATTGATGTTTATGTCCTAGTATCGGAAACAAAGTTATGTTATCACGGAACGCGCGCGAAGCCGCCGATGAAAGGAAAGTATGTGTAAGCTCGTCACCCATCGGCTTCGCGCGGAATACTCCGCACAGACAGTAATTACATACCAATCGACAAACTAAATATTCATAATTATTGCACAACCATAATTATTGTCTTGAATATTCATTTAATCAAAAGATGAAGAAATAATAATTAAAGTGTTAACAACCAAACCCATTTTAGTTGTAATTTAATTACATTAGTTCACTCACGGTACCACTAGATGGCGTTACCGTAGAGTTAGATGGCGGTATGGTTTCGTTCACAATTGGAAGTGACTATACCCCATTTTATGTGTTCAAAAAAACCAGCTTCAGATCAGTATACAGATTGAGTTTTATTTAATTACCTTTCTTGTATACACACCCCCGGCGAAGCTCGGTCGTTAACATTGGTCCTAATCGAGCCCGATAAGACCTTTTATTTTTGAGATCAAGTGGTGCTATCATCGCCCACTACACGTGACTCGCAGTGGATCGCTGCACAAAGAGTTCACGACATCAGCTACGTAAGCTGATATCACTGGAGGAGCCAGAGCAGCCTGCAGTTTAGTTCAAGAAGTCACCGCCAGGGGGAGCCACTCAGTTGCATCACCTAGCAGTCCTGCGATTTCGTCCGTCACGGTGGGCGGAGCGATCTACATTCACATTGGTGTCTACAGAGGGCGCCACGGCATCGATTGACTCGTGTGTGAGTTGTGAAGTGCAATCGTGAGTACATTATAGTGTTTTTATAATAATCAATAAAAGTAATTAAGACTAATTAAATTAATCAAAGTCAATATACTTTTATTGATCATCTAATAAGTGAAATTAATCACAACTTGTAGTGAAATCAGTTAATTGGACAACATTGAACCTTATTTCTATGAAGATTGTAACTTAACTAAATTTTAAGATATTTTAACTTAGTAAATTTTATATGTGCATGTTTAGGACTTAGAATAATTTATAAAAAAACGAGGGAACGGGGAATCCATGCCCGATTTTCTATAGACAATAAACATTTTAAAAACACTTGTAAAATTTTTGCGATTTTCTTTTGGACTTAGAAAAATCCTAATAAGTTTTAAACTATACTTTTTGTTTATATTTTGGGTTTTGTTTTTATTATTTTCATATTTCATTGTTTGTACTTTGTTATTTAGAAGTATTGTAGTGTTAGTTACATCTGTGTTTGTAATTACTAGATTTGTTCAATAATGGAAGGAACAATCAATGTATTGAAAAATCTACAAAAGATAATAAATAATAGTTATGTCAACTTTAAAAAGAGTCCAAAAGATAGAATTACTATTGAATACTTAGAGAATCGTTTAGAACTGTTAGAAAATAATTGGAGTGCATTTCAATTGTCAAATACGAAATTGTATGAACTATTCGATTTTGAAGATATTGAAAAATCTTTAGGTAATACATATGAAATTATAGAAGATATTTATATTTCTTATAAAAGTCAACTTAAGATCAAATTACGGGAACTTAAACCCGAGGAAAGCTCCAAACCTACAAATAACTCAAAAAATAGTCAAACAGTATGTCCGGGATTGACAGTTAAATTACCACGAATTTCTATACCCACTTTCTCGGGAAAATATTCGGAATGGACAACGTTTTATGATTTATTTGTATCCTTAGTCCATAATAACGGGGCTCTAGATGAGGTTCAAAAATTACACTATCTTAAAACCCATCTAGCTGGTGAGGCGGAGCAGTTAATTAGACACACCCCCATAACAGCAGCTAACTATGAAGAGTGTTGGGCACAGTTAAAAAGTAGGTATAGCAATAAAAAATATTTAAGTAATTGCATTTTGCAAAGGTTGTTTGGCCAAAAAAGGGTCCACGTAGAATCCGCTACAGCCTTGAAAGAATTAATTGATACGACATGTGAGTGTTTGAACGCTTTAAAAAATTTATCCATAGATGTGTCTACTTGGGATGTCTTAATAATACACATTGTAACTTTTAAGTTAGATAACGAAACACGCAAGCAGTGGGAGTTGAGTAACAACAATCAATCAAGTACCGACTTACCTACTTTTGTACAATTTAAGACTTTTATGGAAAATCGTTTTCGTGCTCTTGAACGGGTGGAATCCAAAAAGGTTCTGGGGTCAGGTCACCAAGTTAGTTCACATGTTTACAAACCTAGAGCAATGGTAGCTACAGGCTCATCAATGCATTGCGAGTATTGCTCGGAGTCTCACAAACTTTGCTTTTGCAAAAAATTCGCTAAGCAAAGTGTTGAAACGCGACGCGAGTTTGTTGCAAAAAACAAGATTTGTTTCAATTGCTTAGGCAGTAATCACTCAGTTTATGAGTGCAAAAAAGTTACTGCTTGTAGAGTTTGTCAAAAACGACATCATTCGTTGTTGCACCAAACCTTCGACTCTGGACATAAGGGGTTAGTCACAAATAAAAGGTTAGACACGTCATCAAAACCTTCTGATGAAGATACTGGTGTTCTAGCTAGTGCTAACCATATCACTTCGTGTGCATCAGTGGGAATGAGTTCCAATCCCAGACAAGTTTTATTAGCCACAGCTCTAATAAAAGCCGAGTCGAAAACAGGTGCATGCCAAACAGTCCGAGCCTTGTTGGATCAAGGCTCGCAGGCTTGTTTCATTACTGAAGCAATCGTGCAGTACCTCAGACTTAAAAAGATTCCTGTACAAGGTCGCATCTCAGGATTAGGAAATAATAATTCAACCATAGCAAAGTATATGGTACATTTTAGTATCCGATCTCGCGTAAATCCTGAATTTACTTTAGAAATAAATGCGTACGTTTTAAAGAAGATTACAAGTTACTTACCTGAGCGTACCACAAATCCAGTTTTAAATTGGTTGAATGTAAATGTTCTGCATTTAGCCGATCCGCAGTTCAACACGCCCAATAAGATCAACGTATTGTTGGGCGCTGATGTATATAGTCTTATAATCAAAGAAGGTATTCATAAAAGTCCCTCTGGAACCCTGATAGCCCAAGATACTACTTTAGGATGGGTACTTTCAGGAGTGGTCAATACTGATACTAACAAAAGGTCAAGCAATGTTACTGTAATGCATGCTACAATTAATGATGATGACTTATTAAAAAGGTTTTGGGAGATAGAGGAACATACAACAAACAAAAAAATACTTAGTCCGGAAGAAAAGAGATGCGAAGAGTTGTATAATGATACTACAATTAGAGACAGTAGTGGTAGATATATAGTACAACTGCCGTTTCGAGACATTGAACCTCCTTGTTTAGCTGGAAACTCACGAGCTATAGCTGAGAGAAGATTCAAGTCTTTAGAAAAACGGTTAGGACAAAACCCAACTCTAAAAAATGAGTACACCAAGGTCATACAAGAATATTTACAACTAGGGCACATGAAAATGGTAAACAAGGATGACAACTGCAAAGGAATTGCTGTTTACTTACCTCATCACGCGGTCATACGAGACGATAAAACTACCACGAAGGTTCGTGTTGTTTTTAACGCATCCGAAAAGAACAGCAACGGCGTATCATTGAATGACACGTTGATGGTGGGACCGACATTGCAGTCGGATTTGAGACACATTGTTTTGAAATGGAGAGTTCACACCATAGCACTAGTTGCCGACATAATAAAAATGTATCGGCAGATCAGAATTTCGGAAAAGCATACCATATTTCAACGCATACTCTGGCGAGACAGTCCTGAAAAGGAATTGCAGGATTATGAGCTAGTAACTGTAACATTTGGTACCGCTTCAGCACCTTACCAAGCTGTAAGAACTTTGCATCAGGTAGCGTATGATGAAGGAAAGAATTTTCCGCTCGCAGCAGATAAAGTTCTTAATTGCTATTATATGGATGACTTGATGACGAGTTGCAGTAGTGTAGAAGAAGGAATAGAAATCTACAAACAGATGAATGCATTACTAACAAAAGGTGGATTTAAACTTCAAAAATGGAATAGCAATAATCAAGAAATACTAGAAAAAATAAGGACAATTCAACTTAACGAAAATAAAGAACAAATAGATAAATATAGGACAACAGAACAAATAGATAAATATAGGACAACAGAACATATAAATAAGAACAATACATACAAGGACAAATACAATAGATCAAATACGATCGATAACTATAACAAACCAACGGAAACAGAGTACAAGGGAGAAAAAGAAATAAAATTAGATAATACTATTAAAATATTAGGACTTACCTGGAACCGCAGCGAAGACACCTTCCAGTACGCAGTGACACTCCCAACGATTGCATCTGCAACTAAAAGATCTATCACTTCAGATATAGCAAGACTGTTCGATCCATTAGGATGGTTAGCTCCAAGTGTAGTCTTGGCGAAGGTCTTCATTCAAAAGCTATGGCTTGCTGGTGTTAGTTGGGATGAGCCACTAGCAACCGATTTAGTACACGAATGGAATACTTACCGTGAAGAACTGTCTTTACTTACCCAGGTTCGGATACCTCGTTGGCTTGGTATAAAGCCACACGACGATCTGGAACTGCACGGGTTTAGTGATGCTTCTAAAACGGCGTATTCTGCTGTGATTTACATCAGAATGGTTAATCCAAATAGAGCAGTACAAGTCTCGTTGTTGGTTGCGAAAACAAGAGTAGCCCCAGTCAAGCAAATAAGTATTCCACGCTTGGAACTGTGTGGTGCGCTACTAGTATCAAAACTTTTGGTAGATACGGCCGAAGTCTTGAATATATCAAAGGACAAAATCAGAGCATGGACTGATTCCACTGTGGTGTTAGCTTGGTTGAACAGTCACCCATCTAAATGGAAAACATTTGTCGCTAATCGTACATCTGAGATACTAACATCCTTGAAAGCATCACAATGGTTTCATGTTTCAACAAATAACAACCCAGCGGATTGCGCTTCCAGAGGATTATTACCAAGTGTCTTGATTAACAACACTTTATGGTTCTCTGGACCGCATTTTCTAAAAGAATATAATATTTTATACTCACGGCCAACCTATTTAGATAGTGATTTAGAACAGACTGTTAAAGCGCATGTAGTAGTGGAAACTGAAAACAACGACATTTTTGAAAGATTTTCGTCTTTAAACAAAATGCTTCGAGTAATCGCATATTGTCGTCGGTTTCTAAATAAAGGTAAAAATGTAACAATTCATTTACAAAAGACAGAAATCGATGCAGCACTAGAATGTAGTATAAGAAAAGTACAAAGTGAAGCATTTACGAAGGAGTACACACTACTACAGGATAAGGAATATGTGTTAACAAACACAAGCAAACTCAAGTCTCTGTGTCCTTATCTCGACGGTAAAAGCATTATGAGAGTTCGAGGAAGACTTGAATGTTCAGGCTTGGATGAAGGAACAAAGCATCCAATAATTTTACCAAATTCCAACCATTTCACGCGTCTCATTGTAGCGGAAGCTCATTTGAAGACCCTGCACGGCGGTCCTCAAACAATGCTCAACTATTTGAAAACAGCATATTGGATTTTAGGAGTTAGGAATATGGTTAAGCACCATGTTCGCAAATGTGTGACATGTGTTAGACAACGAGCCAGTGTCAAAACCCAGTTAATGGGCTCGCTTCCGGCAGTACGATGCACACCAGCTCGACCATTTTTGCACAGCGGCGTGGACTATGCAGGCCCCATAAATATTAGAACAACCAAAGGTCGAGGCTATCGCTCTTATAAGGGCTATATTTGCTTATTTATATGCATGTCAACTCGTGCTATACATTTAGAAGTTGTCAGCGATATGAGTACACAGGCTTTTTTAGCCGCATTTAGGCGATTCGTTTCGAGGCGGGGTCACTGTGCCAAAATATGGAGTGACAATGGTACGACATTTGTAGGTGCAGCTAAAGAGTTGCGACAAATATCTGCGATTCAGTCCTCCATCGCACAGCACTTAGAAGTTAATGGCACAGTATGGCATTTCATTCCCCCTCATAGCCCTAATTTTGGCGGCCTATGGGAAGCTGGAGTGAAATCCACCAAATTCCATTTAAAGCGGGTCATTGGCGACGCTACACTCACGTATGAAGAGATGGCTACCCTCCTTCATCAAGTGGAAGCATGTTTAAATTCACGGCCCATGAGTATTATTACTGTTGAAGACCCTGGTGAACCTATGCCTTTAACTCCTGGACATTTCCTTATCGGAGAACCGATAGTAAATGTACCAAGCGAGAGCTATTTTAATTCAAACATCAGTGGTCTTACACGGTGGCAACACCTACAAAGGATGTTGCAATCCTTTTGGAAGCGTTGGTCTCAGGAATATTTAGCAACCCTTATGAACAGGTACAAATGGACTAAGCGAACTCCAGAACCAAATATTGGAGACGTGGTGTTAGTAAAAGAAGACGATTTACCTCCAAGTCGTTGGTTGTTGGGTCGCGTCTTAGAGAAACATCCAGGGAAAGATAGTATCACCCGTGTAGTCACACTACGAACCAAAAATTCAACCGTTAAAAGACCAACTTCTAAATTGTGTATATTGCCTATAGCTGAATAGTTTTTGGTTCAGTTTACTTAGATTTTTTAAATGTTACACCTATATTAAAATTGTTAATTTCATCTTACTAACTCAATGTTATACTTTGTTGTTATGTTTTATCACAAATTTTAGTTTAGTTCATTTTATTTATACTCAGATAAATTGTAAAGTAGAACAAATATATACTTAGTTAAGGCTTTATACTATTTTAAGATAAATATTATTTACATAGGTTTTGTTAAGGAATTTAGTTTAAAACCTCTGTTATTAGTCTTAAGTAGTTTATAATTTTATCAACAGATTTTGAAACCTGTTTCGTGACTTAAAATAATTTGTTATTTACCTCAACTTGTAGGTACTATAGTGTAATTTTCGTTTTTTTTTGAAGGACATTCTGTCAATAATGTCCTTGGTGGGTGGTATGTTAACAACCAAACCCATTTTAGTTGTAATTTAATTACATTAGTTCACTCACGGTACCACTAGATGGCGTTACCGTAGAGTTAGATGGCGGTATGGTTTCGTTCACAATTGGAAGTGACTATACCCCATTTTATGTGTTCAAAAAAACCAGCTTCAGATCAGTATACAGATTGAGTTTTATTTAATTACCTTTCTTGTATACACACCCCCGGCGAAGCTCGGTCGTTAACAAAAGATATAAGTAAATATTGGAATAGTTAGTTGAAGAATTATCTGAGGTCAGGGCAGACTGCTAACGAGAGGATCCTGTCCTAGCTCACCTGGAACTTCCCTTTGCAAGTGGACGACCCCAAGAAAAAGTCCCTGGTGTTGGTCCATATGACGTGTTTTGTCTTTTGGTTTAGAACCCCGTAGTAGCCAGGCTAACTACCGCGCTATACGCGCAGTCCAAGTCCCCACACAGGTGTCGACTTGGCTTAGGCCGGTCACACTACATTGTCCGGCAATTAGCCGTGGTATATAAAATCAAACAATAATAATGCCATCGGTCATATGTAATACCAAGTCTACAAATTTTAATAATATTGCATTTATTAGCTGTTATGGGAAGGGCACCCTACCCGGCCGACCGATGATATTGAGAAGGTTGCTGGCAACCACAGGATGCGGATAGCGTAAGACCGGCAATTGTGAACATCTTTGGGGGAGGCCTATGTCCAGTAGTGGACGTCTTTCGGCTGATATGATGAGAAAGACAAGGCTTCTTTAGTTTAGGCGCGAAAAACTGATTAAAAATAATTGCTAGGTTCTGTAGCCTATGTGTACGGTGCGCGTAGTTTTAGTTGCTTGTCAAGTATATCTACATATATCCTGTTCTTTTCATACGTGGTATTATAGAGAAAAATGTAATGACATTTAATTTAGTTTTATAGTGTAAAAGGGAGACTTGTCACCCAGCAGTGATTCTGACCGAATCTCGACTATGATGGCCAGCCTCAACGGAGATGAGCCAACTACGTAGGAAATTTGACAATGCAGAATTTGACAGGCATGAGTGTGAGCGCAAACACATTCGTAATCAAATGGGACGGAGAGCCGACACTAGGCGAGATAGAGTAGGCTCAGGACCAGCTTCACCGGCTGAAAGCTAGCTGCGACCGGGTACGCTACCGCTAGACCGACGAGGTAGTCTATTTATAGATACATACATTTTTAATATAGAAACAAATGTTAAATATATTCATTTATTAGGAAACCAATAAATAAATAGTGGTCAGATTAATGAAAAGTATGTTTAGGTCTCCTCGGCAGTAGTACATCGCAAGATATATTAATGACTTTAAATTAATGCCTCACGGATACATTTCAATTTTTTTCCAAAGACATACGGGCAAACGGGTACCGGCCCCACGACATCCACGTTACCTAGTCCATCCACGCATAAAGGAGGAGGGCCAGTGCACAAACCGTTCGCGCGTCCCTACAAACCACCCGGCCCGTCTCAATCAGTTTAAATAAAATAAAATAAAAAAGGTTTTTATTCACGTAGACTTTAAAAAAGCGCTTGTAAATAGTCAGAACATGTTTGTAGTATTATAGTTGTATACATTATTATTTCTTGTAACATAGATATTTAGGTACACATTGTATTGATAGTATTAAAACATTAATAAAATTTATTTTATAACAGCAATGATATTTAGCTAGCTCGTATCAAGTTATTGTCAAGAGATTATGTTTAAGTTTAATTATCTAGTTTAAGTCTAATATTTGTAATACATATTGGCAATGGTTCTGTCTATATTAAGGTGATATTATTATGACGGACCTTATGTTAATAACGACGGTCGCGCTTTAATGCTACCACCGGATCCAATGCGCCCCAACTGAGAAGACCCAGCGAAACAAACTCAGCGGGTGTCTCTACTACCGGTTTCAACACGGCCCAGTTGAGACGCTCCGGCGAAACATACTCAATGGGGCATATACACGAGATTTGGTCCACTTACTGTAATCATTTAGCAGGCAAACACAATATATGCTCGATCGGTTGTCTGATTAATCATTTATTTTAGGTTTAATATATGAGAAAGAGAAAATAAAAACGTCAAAATAATTTAATAATAATTTCATGTCAGTAACCGCCCTCAGTCGAGTTCCAGCTCCAAGGTGGTGCCCTCTGGCGAGGGTTACATAGTTTGCAATTTTATTTGATAGCTAGCTTGAGCACCCGCTCACCTCTATTGTCCGGTAAAGCAGTGAAAGCCGCTTAGCTTAACTGTTAACGGCAGGGTAAGAAAAAGTTGTAAGACTTTTATTGTAGTGCGTAGATGCGGCGAGCGCGGCGCGCGCGTTGAAATCTAATACACGCGGCGCACCAATCGAATGGTTCGATGAGAGTCGCCCTTATACCGGATAGAATCGTTCAAGGTCGTAGCAAAGTCGATATCGTAGTCAATAATATAGTTTTTAGCATTTTTGTCTGTCTGTCTGTATGTATGTCCGAGCTAAACTCAAAAGTACTGCATGGATTTACTTCAAATTTTGCATGAATATTACTAAGAGGTCGGGTCAACATATAAGCTACATGTTATCACGCTATCACCTACGGGAGAGGAGCTGTGACAATTTATAAAATTTACATACATACATACATACATAGACTCACGCCTGTTTCCCAGAGGGGTAGGCAGAGACAACGGATTTCCATTTGTCACGATCTTTGCATACTTCTTTTGCCTCGATTACTGTCATTATATTCTTCATACATGCTCGCCGGTTTAGGGTACTTCTGACCTGCCCTTTCTTGAGAACATCTCCAATTTGGTCAGAGAATGTTCGACGTGGTCTTCCCCTTTCGGTTGTCCCATTCACCCAGGCCAGGTATACTTCTTTATAAAATTTAACGCGGGTAAAACTGTGGGGCACAGCTAGTGTATTTCTAAAACTGTAGAACACCTGGAAGTTACCAATGTATGTGTTCTGAAATTAAACCTACTAATAGATTAAGACACCATTTATTATAATGCCCAATAATAAATGAACATCTTTCATTTAAACAATATATCGAAACTTTAAATAATAGAATTCATAAGTTGATTTTTGTTTTTAAACTCACTCACTGACTCAAAAATAATTAAGCAAGTATATTTTACCCTTTGTCAATCAATATTATGGGGTGGTGCAGGTAAAACTTTGTTACTTACAATTGAGAGAACTCAAAGAGAGATTCTCAAAGTGGCGATTTTCTGCCCTTTCATTTTCCCTACTAAATTACTCTATAAATCTTTATAAAGTTTTGACGGTTAGGCAGTTATTCATAATAAGCATAGTACTAAAGCAGCACACAACTCTTCCCTACAGCACTGATTTTACTAATAAAAGACGTAAAGATAGAGTTTTCACACAATAGAGTCAATGCAATCGTAGACATTTATTCTCATAATTACAATAATTGTAAACAAGCCCTTAAGAATGCTCTCCAAGCCTTGTCCTACGAAGATACAGAGAAACTTTGAAATAAAATTGTATTGTACTGTTTTATAATATTGATTATGTAAAAAAAATTGATGATGTTTAAGAATTTGAAACCAACAAAGTCATTATGATATAATTGTTATTAAATAGCATACGCATCAATTGTTTGGGTTCAATAACATTGAAGCACAAGTGAGCGCATTGTACCTTTTTGCAACCATTGTTAGAGTAATCATATCACATACATATATTATAATTATATTAAGTAATTGACTTATAAATAAATAAAATCAATATCTACATAATACAAATAATCATGTTCAGCACTTAGAGTTGTCCTGGGTGGGCATCGAACCCACGACCCCTGGCTTAGCAGTCAGGGTCACTTACCACTAGACCAACAGGCCAGCCAAATATATATCAGATATTATACAAAGATTCAGATTCAGATACTTTATTTACAAATCAATGTAGGTCACAATATTATGGGTTCATATGGGCTGGTCAAAGCAACTTATTTACTAGGGCATGAAAATGTGTAATGTGTAATGCGGACAGTACACATGACTCCTGGGAAGCGCTAGACGGTAGTAGCATCTAAACCAGGCAAAGCGTAGCTTTTATTTGCTGAGCAGCTTGTATTATTATGTTATTATATTTGCTGAGCAATATACTAAAGGTAGTGGCATTATTGTATTAAAATTGTGATTTTGAAATACATATAAGTAAGGGTACCTGAGCTTATTAGGAAAGGGTCGGCTACGGGTAAATGATGCCACGTGTTTGGCAAACACCATAGGCCACGATAACCGCTCGCCAACACGTGGGCCGAAAGCTTAAACGAACAGTACATCATTAAAGCATTTACACTAATTAACTCTGTTGGGGCCATCACCATGAAGTATTTTATATTCCAGTATAATAAAGTGACTGGTAGCGTCCTCTACCGAAAGTACGCTGAGTTACTCAGTATCGAAGGCTTTACAACGCCTGGGTGTTAACACAGGTTGTGTGCTAGTCCGCCGGTAGCCGCCGCGTTCCGCCGGCAGAGCGCAGGCGCGGGCCCCACCGGCCGTCATAACTACTGCGTGTTGGAAATTCCGCTTTTTGTTATTCGCAATTCGTAAAACTGATGTCTGGTATCGGCCGCGCTACCGGATCGGGAACTAACGAGAACGTGCCACCGGCCGGACACACCATCACTGACACACTTCACATGTACACAAATGGAACAACCAACTTGTATTATGGCGCCGTACAAAAAATATCTGTTTTGGAATCTCGAGATTAAATGAAAATTAACACCCGGGGGCACTACATATTGTGCATGGGCAAGAATATCAAAAAGTAATAAGTCAGATTAGAATTTTGACTAATGTGTTGATCAATACAAACACCAAGCAAACTAAAAAAATCTTGCTTTCTAAAATATTTGATTTTCAGCGACGAAATAATAATTCAACCGTTAATTGAATGTTTCAATGAAATACAAGGCATTTTCTTTTTGTATTTATAAATATTTCAATTTTAAACTCACAAAAATAATTAATATCACATTTTAATTTCTTCAATGACATAAATATCGTCCATTTACAGTATCTTCTTCGTATATAGTGATCATATATATCACATGTCTAGTGATCAGGCGTTAGATGTAGGAAAATGGAACGGTTTATAAAAAGCTTCAATAGTAATCATTTAAAGAGACAGTCTGATATTTCATTACGTCACCGAACGGGGACCGCACCGATAGCATTTCCCGTCGAAGGATATCGGTTCACAAACAAGCGAGAACTCGTGTAACACACATTATAATTTCAATTATTTAAGATAATCTAGATACTTGAGATCCTCGGAGAACCTAATACAAAAAATCCCTTCCAATTTCACAATTTTTCGTCGTCGAGAAATCTTTTTAAAACAATCTACAAAACAAATTGTGCCCAAATTTTTCAGTGAAAAAAATTGAATCAGTCATACACATTATAACGAAAACACACAGGCATGTCTTTTTTCCGCCACGAAGACTCCCACATTTCGTGATGTGTCTGTACCCATATCCAGTCACCTAGAGTTATTGGGTCTCAATATATCTTGGGACCTGAATTTCGGTCGATCCACCGAGTCTAAAACTAAGGCCTCTGCTAAGAAGTTCAGTATCCTTAATAAAGTGAGACGGTCTTTTAATACTCTTAAAATAATTTACGGGGCAACCTATCTTGAGTGTATATGCTACGGCTCGCCTGTGTGGGCTGATAGGGCTCGCCGAAAATTACTACAAAGCCAAAGGTTGGCGTTGATATTTTTGTGTAAAGCCTATAGAACAGTAAGCACAGAGGCCCTGCCTGTACTAGCGGGTGTACTTCCGGTTGATCTTGAGGTTCAAAGACGAGCAGCAATGTATTATTCTACGCACGAAAATTTAAATTTATTTTTCAACGTACTCAAATAACCAGGCTATTTATGCCGATAGGTAACTTAAATGACGAACTACTAAATGAATGGCAATGTAGATGGAATAGCTCAACCAAGGGTCGCCATCTGCACCAGTTCTTTCCGGACGTACGCGAACGGTTAAATGACGGTCACCGTAGCCTAGTTGGTAGTGCCCCTGCCTACGAAGCTGGTGGTCCTGGGTTCGAATCCCGGTAAGTGCAAATATTTGTGTGATGTGCACAAATATTTGTTTCTGAGTCTTGGATGTTTTCTATGTATTTAAGTATTGATCTATCTATATATAGATCACAACATCCTAAAAATGAAATGATTGAGAAATGGCATAAATGGAGATCTTCTCCGATGGTTTTCTTCTTACCTAGAAAATAGAACTCAGGCACTTCACCAATCTGTCTTTGCTCAACTTCCAGTAACGAATATGAACAAACTGCTCACCACATCCTTTGGGAGTGTGATCTCTGGCAAAATCAGCGTGATATTATGTTAAAGAGTTTGCAACCAATATCTGGAGTAGTTTATTATACGGATCTTGTAGCAACAAGGAACAAATTCCGTGCGTTTAAGCGTTTTTGCCATACCTACTATTGGAATCAAATATAACAGCTCACTTAGGACCCTTAAATTGATCCTTGGTACTTTTGCAGCTGGCTTCTCTAGTTGCAATTCTCTCGTTTTATGAAGCTTTAGCCTCTTTACATCATTCTGTCTCCCGCTTTGCTCTGGAGGGAAGTGGAACAATTCATTTTCTAACTCCTCCTTTTTTCTTTCTGATTAAATTCGTTGCGGGATCCAAGACAGTTAAAGCCAATCCCCGGGATTGCCTGAGCCTCACCGCTCAGTGTCATTTCATTGTGTGCCACTGTTGATCCTGGCTTACAGGAGTTGCAGTGCTCATGGGTCTATTTGGCAAATAATCTTTTGTTGAATGCAGAGAAAACCAAATGCATCAAATTCTCATTGACGAATGTGACTATCAGGCGAAACAGTGCTAGACTAGTATATTTTCACTACATCGTTTTTTTCTTCTCTTTCTTTTTTTTCTTTCTTTTCTTCGTTTTGTCGAAAGTCAAAATAATGTTCTAAGTTTTCGTTTTCATACTAAAATACTAATAGATCCATTTAATACTAATAGATTTAAGGAAATAATTCTAGCCATAAAACGGAACAACTTGTGTATTTAGTTTCATGAGTAGACTGACATAATAGTAGTTATATATCTTAATATATATGTATAAGCGAACGGTCATTTGTTCTAAGGAATATATAAGTAGGATCTCATTCTCTTACTAACTCAACATGAAATCTTATGATTACTACTCGACTTATGATGCTAAAATGAGTGAAGTAGGTTATAGGTATTTATAGGTACCTACTTGTTTTCTTTTTCTTTCCAAAGATATAAGTTAATCTAAAATAAGACATATAAAGACAACTAATTGAGCCGATATAGTATTTGACTACTAAATAATTGCTTTAAGTGGACCAAATCTCATTTGAGTATGTTTCTCCGGGCTGTCTCAACTGGGCCGTGTTGCAACCGGTACTAGATGATCCACTTGAGTTTGTTTCTCAGGATCAACTCAGTTGGGGTGAATAGGATCTAATGGAAGCATTAAAGTGCGACCAACGCTCTACACACAAAGTCCGTCATAATAATAATATTGAATTTTTATAATTATTATCAAAAAGCGAGATCGCAGAGCGCGCCACGGGCGGTGCGCACCGCTCTCTGCCACCGCATGGTTTGCTTCCAGCCCAGCCAGTCCAGCCACTTACTAATTCACTGTTTTTGTATATTATGTGAATAGGATGCTCTCAGTACCGGCGCAGCGTATCTAAACATATTTGTAACTATAACTTACTACATTAAAAAGCTCATAACTGGAATCTCACCATATAGCAAACCGGGGTGGTTACTCTACCACAACTCTCTTTCTTCGAGCAATACCCGCGGCGCCAGATCTCATGCATAATTCCCTTACTAACGCCCTCACGGAGGTTTTATTGCTAGAAACATGCCGACTGGTACGTTTACAGTTGCATGTGAAGGGCCATATTGATAAGAACTGCCAAACTACATACTTACAGTCTTATAGCATTTTACGCAACGCAAAGCGTAAATCTTAAGTTAAATCAAGAAAATCATAAATCTAATGACTGACTGGGGATCGTAATTAGGATTAATTATATGTATACCAATGTGTTTGTTGGATGTGTTTAGGTAATTAATGGTCACAGTCCTAATTGCTTGTTCAGAATCGCTATGAGCAAAAATAGAACGTTTGAGAAACAGTTAACACCAGATATCCTGAAAAACAGTGAATAATATATAAAACTGTTATGCACTATAAAAGCTTTTAGCCGATGACTATTAAAGGGTCATATTAAAAAACGGATAGGACCACCGATATGATAATTATGTATACGTAATAGACAAATAACAGATACGAATTATTGGGGCAAGCTGACGTAGTAAAAATAAACAGCAATTGCCACCATTCCATCGACATCAAATATCACCGATCATCACACGCGTCAACAGCGCGCTTAAAAAACGTAATGTGCAAAAGTCCTGAGCTATGAATGTGATCACGGCAGACGTACTTAAATTTTTGGGTTTCATAGACAAAAGGTGCCGACGGAACAATATTACTAAGCTAAGCTAAGTCCATCATACTGTCAGCGGGCTAGATCTCACGAACCGTAATAGGTAGAGTAAAATTTTCATAGAATGAGATGGCGGCTATAGTTACAAATAATAAAAATTTAATTAAATTAAAAACACAAGAAAGATGATGATTCTGGTTTGATGGATGTTCGTTTGGACGAAGCGTCCCACGTCCCACGCTCCGTGTCCAAGTCGCACCTGGATGGGTTCTTAGTATTTAACTCATACATGTGTATGTTAAGTTGGCAACACCACTATGGGAAGCTTTTAGCTATTTTTTATTTACTTTAAACTTTTTATTTACTTTTACGATAACTTACGATTGCCACAACTAACATTGCCCACTTGGCACACTGCCATCTGATCCGAAAGTAGGCAGATAAACTAACATATTTTTATTTATAATATATATTTCTAAATACATAAATATTTTAGATAAATTATACCCAGACCAGAACAAATAATCGTGCTTATCGCGCACAGATTTGTATTTGGGTGGGGATCAAACCCTCGACCTGTCTGTCGGTCACAGTTATAGCCGTTTGAAAACAATCGTTAAGCTGTGTCAAAGGACTACTGAGTGGCTTGAACAACTCTGACACCAAGGTAACTACTGTCCATACGATAAAGTAAGGTAATTTGTACATTTAATATAGCTAATAAACCTGATTGAACTAATTTATCACCTGATATGTTGTGCATTGTTGAGGGCTCATCGAGCGCGTTGATGTCTTTACCTCGAGTGGGCGCGCGCGCTTCAGTGATCACAGCACATAACTCGACATGTGTTTCCCGCAGTAATACACACTTCACTTATATTTTATTGATCTTTAATTAGACTCTGACATTGCTGTGTAGCTTTTGCCACTATTAGTCAAGTATTATCGTTAACATAGTAATGATACATGATTTCGGCAGATATTTACAGTCGGAACTTAGTGGAATAGTAAAAATTAGTTATACATTAAACTGTGATAACTGAGGTGTTCGCGAAGAAATGCGCGCGGGGCGCACGTGCGGTAACGAGCGCGCGACACGCGAGGCGTGCCCATCCGTCGCTCACGACACGCGTGTTAAATATGATTAAATTTAGATTTCGCTCGTATAAAAAGAACAGAGTGCTGTATGGTGACGGCACAGAATATCATCACCCCATGTCATCCCGTGGGGAGCGTAGAAATTGTCCGAGGGTATATCTACCAGAGAACGGGCAGCAGCGTTTTTCTGTGAACTATGACCCTCAAACTGCGATCGCCAACCCGTCTGCCAAGCGAGATCTGCCAAGATCATGACATATCCCCCATTCTTTGTGAAGGCTATTGTCCAGCAGTGGACGTACTTTGGCCGACATTACATACGTAGAACTATCGACCTACTAAAACGCACCAGTTATGTGCGCCGGTGTTGACGTGTCGCTTATTTTCCCTCAGTATGTTACTACTTATCGATATTAACTTTAGTTAGTATTACATGGACTCGGGGGCACTGCTGAGACTGTCTCGCTCACCACGCATACGTGGGAAAAAGAAAACAATAGGTACTAAAATCTAGACAGTCGAGATTTCTTCTATTTCCTCCTCATAAACAAAAGCGTTTTTTTTAGAAGCATCAAGGAAATGGGGTATGCTTGATTGTTTTTCTTTTTAAATTTCCGTGCTAAAAAGATAAATAGGATCTCTTATGGTATGTAGTACCATAAGAGATCCTATTTATTTATTTATATAGCTGTTATTATTATTATTATTATTAATCATTTTATTTCAGTCCAACAAAGGGACCATTTTGTTAGTAACAATACACTTATTCTATGTTAGTATCAATATAAAATCAAATAAAATAATATAAAAATCCTGTTAGTTACAATTACATTAGCCTATGTTAGTACTTAATATCTAGAACAGATTTGATCTTTTGGACCATTACCCACACAATTGGGCTGTCAAAACGAGCTGCTATGGAGCGCAGCAGTTCATTTTGACTATTGCGTAGCCTGTGTAGTAGTGATACAACTTTTTTCCGCAGTAGTGCGTCAAAACTGTCAGTATGCGCCTCCGCAAACATCAGCGACGCGCTGCAGAACTTTGGCAACCGCAACATGGCCCTAAATGCGTTATTATATTGGATCCGTAGAGCATTATAGGACTTTTGGGTATATCTAATCCACAGAGCCCCCGTGTATAACGAGGTGCAATATGCTTTAAATAGCATCACTTTAATTGCGTCTGTACATCGTGAGAATCTACGAACTAGCATATTAGCCCTGACCGATAATGCTCTACGTTCCCTCTCCATGTCCAAACTGTCATTTAAATCTTCTGTTACCAAATGGCCCAGGTATTTAAAATGGTTTACTCGTTCTAGAGCTATCCCATTAAGGCATATGGGTGGTACATGATGGGGCTGTTTGGTACCAGACTTAAAGACCATGTACACGGACTTTTTACTATTGTAAATTAGGCCATGTGACGTAGCGTAAGCTTCACACACGCTAAGCAGCTTACGGAGAGCGCTGACAGAGGGAGCGAGCAGTACCATATCATCGGCGAAACTTACATTATTAAAACATACATTATCAATGAAACAGCCTACATGTGTACTGCTCAGTTCCTCAATCAGCAAATTTACGTACAAACCGAACAGTAAAGGCGAGGTCACCCCCCCTGCCGCACCCCACATTCCATCCTGCACGATTCTGACAGTGTTCCCGCCCAACGCACACGACTCTCTTGATTTAAATACCAGTACTTCAGTAGAGTTACGAGCTCTGGCGGTACCGATGTCTTTTTAAGCTTTTCCCAGAGCAAGTCAAACGAAACTAGGTCGAAAGCTTTGGATAGGTCTAAAAAACACGCATAAATCGGTGTTTTCCTGTCCGTATAGTACCTGACAGCATGCTTCAAACTCAAAATGGCGGTTTCTGTGGACAGTCCTGAACGAAAGCCGAACTGAGCGTCATGAAGCTGGATATGCCTATTAAGATGTGAGCTGAGCACGCTGTCAAGTACCTTAGCCACGATGGTGGCAAGCGAAATAGGCCTGTAATTACACCTATCTGAGACATCTCCCGTTTTGCTCTTTATCACCGGTACTACCAGTGCCCGCAACATGTCAGCTGGTAGATAAGAGTGGCATAAACATAAGTTGAAAAGCAGGGCAAGGACACGAGGTAAGTGCGAACCTGCATACCTTAGAGCTGGTTCACATTAGGTCGGACCGACAGTTTTACCGGCCCGACAAACGTGTCGATTCCATATTGGCGTATGTATGTCAATAGCGCCGTTCACATTAGGGCGACCCGACGAAACTGTCGGAGCCGATACTTTTACCGTACGTCCAGCCACGATTTCTCTGGGATCGGACATAATATTGGCGTACTAGGAAATATGGCGCCGTTCACATTTGTCGGCGCGAAGCAGCGGCGATGGAAATGATCTTTTGCGATTAAGTCATCAAAGGAAGGAATAGACATTCTTAATGTCTATTCCTTCTTATAAAACTTTAGCTCGTCATTTCTTAATTCGCTTATTAAAGTATGAAAAGTTCCAACTTCATTTCGCTCGGCAATTATTGAATGCACCCAATATTTCCTGTTTCTTTTTTTCTGCCTTTTAATAAAATAAAATAAAAGAGGTTTTTATTCACATAGACTTTAAAAAAGCGCTTGTAAATAGTCAGAACATGTTTGTAGTAATATAGTTGTATACATTATTATTTCTAGTAACATAGATATTTAGGTACACATTGTATGAAAACATTTATAAAATTTATTTTATTATAGCATTGATATTTAGCTAGCTCGTATCAAGTTATTATCAAGAGATTATGTTTAGTTATCTAGTTTAAGTCTAATATTTTTACTACATATTGTCAATGGTTATTTTATTTAAATACCACATTGCAATGAAAACGTCGTCGTCATCCATCCTATACGAAAGACTGTTTTGTGACGACCCAGGCCGGGCAGTAAAACGACCGTACCGACAGTTATATTCACATTAGGGTCGGCGGCCTCAAGTGTGAACAGCAACACCCGGCGGTCGGTGAACGGCAAACTGTCGGTCTGACCTAATGTGAACCAGCTCTTAGATGTTCGATGCTGAGACCGTCGCACCCAGGAGATTTCCCTCTTACCATACACCTTATAATATTTCTAATATCTTTTGTTAACACCACAGTAGGTACCTTTACAGTATGAGGCTCAGCATCGAACTCCCGGCTAGGCGGTCCCAGCGGCGATTTTACAGCGAAATGGGTGTTAAAGATTTCTGCGATGTCTTCAGGTTTGGATATCCCGTCAATACTCACAGGAACGCCAGGCCGAGGGTTCAGTTTGTTGGTGTTCTTCCAAAACTTACTGAAATCAGAATTAGCATGATGTGTTGCCAATAAATCCATTTTTATTCGGTCTTGGTTATTTTGACACCACTTTAATTTTCCTTTAAAAATTTTCCGGGATGTAACCATGGCACTATGTATGGGGCCAACGGATGGTTTCCCGTTCAATAACCAATTTCTGAACTCTAGCCTGGCATTCATGTGAGCCTCCCTCACATGTTTATTCCATCCCGCCAAAGGTTTTTTCTTTTTATTTCGATGATGGCCGTACGTGTCCGTGGCGCATACTGACAATATACTCACTATGTCTACATACATATTATCTATCAGGTCTTTATGGCACGTGATGTTACAATGTGTGCCACAGCATTCCACTAATTCGGCTGGTAGGTCTATATTTTTTAATTTCAAATGACATAGCTTTTCATACATAATACATTGTTCAGCATTTCTTTCCCCCCATTGAATACTATTATTGGTACGACATTGTATCGAACTTTTTTGTCTTACAACGTTAAGGTCACATGTTAGTACCAGAGGCAAATGGTCTGACCAGTAAACATCATATTTTACTTGAATATCCGTTACACAACGCAAGGCCGCATCGGTTACCACGCAGTGGTCCAGCCATCGCCTACTCCCATGAGCCTCACTTACAAATGTGAACGTATCACTACTTAAACCCGATGTATTAGTGTCTATACAAGTCCAATTTTGTTCTACACAAAAGTCTATAAGTTCTGTATAAAAGCGCTCGCCTGGGTGCGCATTAAAGTCGCCAAGAATGAACACCGACTCTATACTGGTATCGTCTACTATCGCACTTACCGCACTCAAACAGTCCGTGAATTCTGGCATGTTGTCTTCGCAGTCCGTTGGCATATATACACTGATAGCAATAATCGATCTATCCTGCGTCGTGACTCGTATTGCCGCTATGCGTGGATTATCACACGGTATCACTGACACACACGGGAACACTGATTTACGCCACAGGAGCGCAACTCCTCCGAAGGGTCTTCCTTTGAGAATACCAGCACTAGTATCCACTGCCGAGGTTCCTGTACACCCGAAGTCTTTGTGTATGTCCGACCGGATAGTTAGTTCGCCCGGGAGTAGCCACGTCTCTTGTAAGGCAATAAGATCCGCAATACTATACAAACTTCTTATTCCTTCTATGGACCTTTTTAAACTTTTACAGTTAAATGTAACGAATGTCGTGCTTTCCATTATTTTAAGTGTGAATATTCTTAACTTTTTCTCCTTCCGACTGAGGGTTTATATATGCTCTGAAAGGCCTACACGTGACACCGGCAGGCCATAACTCGCTACTGAGGTACATTTCTAATTTATTATCCGACACTATCATTCTGAATGCATTGTATTCCTTTTCAGATTTCATTTTAATTTTATTTAAAACAACTTTTTCGCCTATCTTATAATAGATGTACTCTGCTATATTATCCTCTGACGTATCTTTGTGTACGTTAGACAAGAAAAGCGCTGTTTTAATACACCGCTTGCCGGCTTGAACTTGTCCTGGGCCATGTGCATATGCAGTTCAGTTTTCAGTTGGATATGACTGATTAAATAACTATTCATACGTCTAAGGAAGGCACGCAACCCGCGAGAAGACTGCCGACAAACTGTACTGTAGTTTGGCAGAATACATATAATGTAAAAAAAAAACTGTATTATTTTTCAAATTTAAATTCAATTACAAAATTTTGGTTTTCTGGCTTAGATTCAGACACACGTTTTATAAGCCGCTACGTCACATAGTATTCATATCATTAATTCATGTAATTATAACCATGTCAACAAATTATTATCTATTTACGGAAACTTCGTAAAAACTTTAATTATTGGTAATGAACATTCGATCATCAGTTAAAACAACACACATGGTCATTTGCCAGAGCCAGAAAAGCGAATACAAATAAAAAAATTAAGAATATAACAAAAAAATTGCTGCGTCCATATTATTATTCCGATGCTCCAAGTACGAGTGCTGCCCACTTGCTTTATAAAGCAGCAGCACGAATGATTGTGCTCCGCATTAGGAATAAAGGACAACCGAAAATCCCTGATACTATTAATTTCGACATACCGGACCATCTTTCAAAAATTGGAACTAAGCAATTTTTTATCGGTCAATATATTACCCAAAATGAGAGTATTAATGTAGTTGTATTTTGCATAAAAAGTAATTTCAAACGACTTATCAAATATTGGGTTATGGATGGCACGTTTTCTACATGTCCAGCGCCATTCAGTCAAATATATACTATAGGTACATGCTTTAATAGGAACAAAATGGCGGCACAAATAAATTTCTACCTTAAGTGTTTGCATTATTATCGCATAAGACAGAAAAATGTTATATAATTTTATTTGAGTTATTAAAAAGATACAGCGCTAATACATTTCGGATTACTTTGGCTCCTCAGAAAATTTTAGCTGATTTTTTTTATCGTGCCGTAAATGCCGTTAAAATTATTAAAATACTATGTTTATACCATCTTTCGCAGAGCATTTGCGTCATGTACATGGGAATGATTTGTAGCGCATAAAATTTGGTATTTATTTGCTTTGGCATTCCTAGATCCCTACGAGATACCTGAAGCTTTTCAACTTGTTAAAGATAAAGTATTACCAGAGGAAGCCGCAGGACTAATGAAGTGGTTCCTGAAATATTATGCCTCTGGGACGTATGTAAGAAACAATGCCAATAGTACTCAACTAACAATAAATAGTAAGCCACTATTCCCACCTGCTTTGTGGTCCGTGTTTGATCGCACATATGCCATTCCCATGATACAAAACGTCTTGGAATCTTGGCATAAATGCTGGACTACACTTCTTAACCGTAAGACATGGAATGTGTTTAAAACTATCAAAGAATTTGCTAAGAGGTAAAATACACTGACTGTGAAATTGAGCGCATCAATGCGTCAGAGCCCAAGCCAAAGCGTCGTCGATCTTCACAAATTTATTATGAAAACAGAATGCAAAAGCACTTGCCTCAAACGTGTGAGGTGGATTTATTAGCTTTCTAGGTGGATTAGCTCAAATTATGCATTAGATAAATAACTAATAACATTTAGTGATTAAACAATATTTTTAAAATTACATTCGATACTTTTAGTTTTTGTTTAATATCTCATCAACACAAATATTATGAAGCTGAAGAGTTGTGTTTTGTTTTTCGTTTTGCTTCATTTTTTATAAAATTTTTGTTTGAAATAAACGTGTTTTTATTGTGGATATGTGTCAGAGTCAGAAAACAGAAGTTTAGTAATACAATAAATATTAATAGTTTCTTCTTCAGAGGCAGTTTCTGTGAACCGAGGTATCTGGAAACAGTGGTTTCTATGAACAAAGTTTCCGGCGAAACGTGCTGTCTATGAACAGATATTTCTATTAACTTTGCTTTCTGTATGTAGTGGTATCGTACAAGCAAGTTTCTATTTCAGGTTCCACACTCTTGTTACAGGCTTATCCTGAAAAGGAAACTCATTGATTCAGGGTGAGACAAACACTGCGCCAAATTGTTGGTCTCATCTTAAAATCCAAGGAGGAAATTGAGTAGTACGTTTATATTGGAACGTGGCTGTTAGTAATCACTCTTAAAGAATAGTCGTTAAGCGATGTCCGCCGCGCAAGGCGCTTGACCAACTCCGGACGCAGTAACAACACCCACACAAATACATGGAATAGTTAGTGCCGAACACATCACCTTCGCCTTGCTTGCGTAGACGAGGTTTGCCTGCACGTGTGGCGCAACAGTTAAGACCACCGTCTCGCCACTTCGTGTCCCGGGTGCGATTCCCGCACACGACAACTATTTGTGTGACCCATTCGTAGTTGGAGTCTGGGTGTGCTTTGTGCCCCACATTCAAATGTTTATGAAGTACGCCGCGACACATGGATTCATTTCTCTATTCATCTCTCTATTATTTACTGTGACGCGTGCACATGGACGCACCAACACATGCATTCACACGCACTCACACATAAACACGTAAGTTCTTGTACTGTAGTATCGTATTAATACTACTATGTCACAATGCTTGTTTCTGCTTTATTTTGTTTTCATTTTTATTTAGTTTTTTAATAAGTTAATCCTAATTTTAACACTTTTTAATGAGAGTCGTCGAATTCCCAAAATACAAATGTACCTAGTTTAGAAACTAGGAACTAGAACAATAAAATGACTTGTATTATGTGAAATTAGTCAAATTTGATTTGATTACTTTAACCGGTGCCTGCTCGAGACAGATGATGAAAGTAAAAATAAATGATTAAAATAAACCAGATAAACCGTATAGTTATGGCTATACACTTGCGGAAAAATGTTGGCTGCTGCTGTCAGCCCCTTAATTAAGCAATTAATTATTTATTGAGGAGATGAGACTCACGAGTGGCTGACGACATCGTCACACGCACTACAGGCTGTGCTCAAGACAGAACAACTGTGATCGACAACTTTACGAACTCGCTCTAAATTAATTCATCTTACTGTCATCTCATAACAAGTACGGAACCCACTTGGCTCCAGTAAATGGCACTGACAGTTTCACTAAACTACAATATCAAATTACACTTGTTTATTCACAGAAGTCACTGTAACTACGACCACACGTCTGTCCTGTAGGTGTAGTGGCTGGTGATCTTGACTCTTAAGCCATAGGTCGTGGGTTCGATCCCCACTTAGGACAAACCTTTGTTCGGTGGGCACGACTATTGTTTCAATGAGTAAATAAATAAAAAAAAATAATAAAAAAGGTTTTTATTCACGTCTACTACAAAAGCGCTTCTAAATAGTCAGAACATGTTTGTAGTATTATAGTTGTATACATAATTATTTCTAGTAACATAGATATTTAGGTATACATTGTATGAAAACATTTATAAAATTTATTATATTATAGCAATGATATTTAGCTAGCTCGTATCAAGTTATGTAGATGTAATTTATCTGTAACATGTAGATATGTATCAGAAATATACAAGTGCATTATGCCTATCTCTGACAATGTGCAGTACATTGTCAGAGTAGAGTAATTAGTAATAACGTACTTGGTAAGTGCCTGTGGGGATGCTATATTTCTTGGTTATCGTATGGGCCGCGCCGTGGTGAACCGTGTCAGACTTGTTCAAGCCGCCCGCCTCGGCCTTTGCTTATCGACTATTGTCTAATGACTACAGCCGGGACCGAAAGTGCACACCGAAGCACGGAGACGCTCAGAAATTAAACCACTTTAACAACCACCCATCTATGGCTTACCACGTGCCTCGGTGCTTTACCTGGCAGATCACTTATGGACCTGTGAGTTCAACTGGTCATGAGTGCCTCATGAGAAAACCTCTATTATGCTTCAAGTTGAAACGACGAACAGCGCAGTTATGGAACACCTTGCTTAAAAAAATCCCGAAAATACTGGATAGTCAGGGTGTACGATGATAATGGAGTGTCAACTGTTCGTAAGCTGTTTATACTTAATACAGACTGCCTCGTTGGTCTAGCGGTAGCGTGTTCAACCGCAGAAAATGAGGTCCTGGGTTCAAATCCCGGGTCGGGCCAAAAAGTGATTTTTGGGATTTTTCCGCAAAAAGAAATTCCTCAGTATCTCAGCCCGAAGTCTGGAAATTGGCGGTATTACACCCCCGTGCCTCGGAGAGCACGTAAAGCCGTCGGTCCTGTCCTGTCCTGTCCTGTCCTGACCTGAACACTTTCCGGTCGTGTCGCTAGGCGTCCCATCGGATCATGAGAGTGATGGAATAGAAAGTGCCCCTGTGTTTGCGCACACACTTATGCACTATATTATGTCCTGCGCAATTGGCTAGTCTCCATTAAGACTGGCCGCCGTGGCCGAAATTCGGTCGGGAGGACATCATACTTAATACTGTTATATTAGTAGATAAGGTTACGATTAATTTTCTGGTCTTTCCTTAACTAGCCTGATGACCGAGTGGTTAGTGACCCTGACTGCTAAGCTGCAGGTCGTGGGTTCCATCCCCACCCGGGACAAATCTTTGTGTGATGAGCATGATCATTTGCTCTGTGTATGGGTGTAGTCTATCTATAATGTGTACTTAGAAATATATAAGTATAATAATCAGTTGTCTGGTGGCCATAGCGCAGGCTCTATGTGCTACTCAGTGCCTAGTTGGGAATCAGACGGCATTGTGTTAGTTCATCCAAGATATATTTTTATTGGAAGTCTATAGGAAGACGTGTGGTTTACTATTCAACTTATTTTCAACTAAAACAATGAATCTAGTTATGCTTTGAGTTGACACGCACATGCATAATAGCATAAACATCCCATTCCTACATAACAGTAGGTACTGCAACAGTTCTAATGAATATGAGGAACTGTCTAAACACAGAGGTAATTTGAGTTTGTAACTCAAATTCCTTCCCGTTAGGTATGTACGTGTTTGTACTCTCCTAATATGTTATCTATATAAGAAGACTAGCTGGTGCCCGCGACTTCGTCCGCGACATTTTTTAATGATTACCAATGTAACTACTTACTTCTAGCTTAATCTATTAAAAATACTTTTAAAAGAAATAAGCAATATAAATTTAAGAAAACCTAACCTATAAATAACCTAGTTAAGAAATAATCTAAAGACTACTTTGCTACTGTTATTTAAAAAAAAGACCCGATATCATAAACCCAAAAATATCAAAGAATACATATCAATTGTCCTTCAGTAAAGTCAGTAAGTCAAATAAAGTAATATAATAATCAACGATGCATTAATCACAAAGGTAACTCCCATTAGCTTAGGTTGCGACCACGGCATTGATAGGTCTAATATCACATTTTGTGAACGAAACCATAGCGCGATCTAAAACGATGATTACACCATCTACTAACAAAAATATAAACTTGTAAAGCGGTAAAATTAAGATGTGGGCATATATTTTGGGTGAGATTTAGGCGATCATCAGTTTTGGACTACCTTTTACTTAAAGCATTTATTTATTTTAACCGATATGTCAAATGAGTTCTGCGATCTGAAACGATATAAACGCCATCTAGTTACAAAATTGTGAACTTGCAGATCAGTAAAATTAAGATGATATTTTTTGGGTGCGATCATCTCGACACGAACCATTTATACTACGCTAACTCGAATTTTGGGAAAATTACTTTTTACCCCAATTTTATTAAATTGACGTTTTTTTAATATGTTATTAATAAATACCAAAAAAAAGAAGTTACAAATCTTATAAAACGATCGTCTAAGTAAACGATCTTTACTTAGACGACAACAAACACGACATTTTAAGCAATAAGAAACGAATTTCTCTATAATTTAAGTTGGCATCAGTTATGGATTAACTTTTTTTAACAACAAATTATTCTCTTGATTGCTTTATTTTTAACTGAAATACCAATTTACATGCTTTTAACTCCAAAAAAAAACAGATTTTCATACAAACTTACATCCCCTATTTTAGTCGCCTTTAGGGTTGCAATTTCCAGAAGTCCTGATGATATATTTATAATGTTTAAATGAAAGGCGAAATACTAATTTTCATGCGTTTACCTTAAAAAATGACACATTTTTCATACAAACTTCCATCCCCTATTTGTCACCCTAAAGGGCTGGAATTCCCAAAAATCCTGAAATACATATTTTAAAATGAAAGGCCAAATACCAATTTTCATGAGTTTACCTTAAAAAATGTCACATTTTTCATACAAACATCCGCTATTTGTCACCCTACGTGGTAGAATTCTCGGAAATCCTTAAACATATACTTTTAATTTTTAACTGTAATGCTAAATACCAATTTTCATGCGTTTAACTTAAAACTTGTTGGCACTTTTTTTATATAAACTTACATCCCCAATTTTACGCCTTTGGGTGTGGAATATTAAAAAATCCTGAAATATATATTTTAATTTTTAACTGCAAGTCTATATACTAAAGCCTTAAACATCAAAATTAAGGACTTTCATAAAATATTTCATCCCTTATTTTAGTCCCTTAGGGGTGGTATTTTCAAAAACCCTTCTTCAGTGGATGCCTACGTCATAAAAGGTAACTACTGTCAAAATTCAACTCCCTAACTCCAGCCGTTTAGACTGTGCGTTATGATATGTTAGTCAGGCATTATAAAATTATATCCCCTATTTTCCGCCCTTGGGGGTGTAATTTCCAAAAATTCTGAAATAAATGCTATATATTTTTAACAGAAAGGCCAAATACTCATTTTCATGCGTTTAACTTCAAAAATATAGCATTTTTCATACAAACTTACATCCCCTATTTTATGACCTTCGGGGTGGAATTTTCAAAAATCCTGAAATATATATTTTTTATTTTTAACTAAAAAGCCAAATGCTTATTTTCATGCGTTTAACTTAAAAATTGGGACTTTTTTCGTACAAACTTACATCCCCTATTTTTTGCCCTTGGAGGTTAAATTTCCAAAAATCCTGAAATACATGTTTTTTATTTTTAACTGAAAGGCCAAATCCCAACTTTCATGCCTCTAACTTCATAAACGGCAAAGTTTCATACTAACTTGGCACCCCCGTTTTACCCCCTTAGGGGTTGAATTTCGAAAAACCCTTCCTTATTCCTTGTCTACATTATAAAGAAAACATCTGTGCAAAATTTCAGCTTTCTAGGGCCAAGGGTTTGGGCTGGGCGTTGATGAGTCAGTCAGTCAGTCAGGACTTCTCTTTTTATTTATATAGATTTTAAGCCCATGTCATATTAAAGCAATTTTTGAATTGAAACGATTTTGAATCATGTGAATCAATATTAATACATACATAGACTCACGCCTGTTTCCCAGAGGGGTAGGCAGAGACAACGGACTTCCATTTGTCACGATCCTTGCATCCCGCTTTCGCTTCGTTTAGTGACATTATATTCTTCATACATGCTCGTTGGTTTAGGGTACTTCTGACCAATATCAATCTGATCAATATTAATAACCGTGATTTATTTCTAACTACTACAAACTAGACGCTCTATACCGAACAGTCCACAAGCGGCTGACTGCGCATCGAGTGTGTGAGCTAAATATATTTTGAAGAGATAAAAATAATAAACAAACTAAGGGGTTAATAATTTATTTATTTAAAATTCAGATACTTGAATTGGTTATTTATTTTATAGACACTAATATAGAATATAAAATATATTTTACATTACATTAGTTGAAGCATACACAAATCACAGTTTGAAGCATATACATATGTACGTCAATCATATAATAAAAATAAATTAAATAGTATTTACCAAAAATATACATTAGGTTACTTAACTTAGGTCTGTTCGGTGTGGCTGCTCCGGAGCGAATGTGTCGAGGACGGCGGAGGGGCGGGTTTTTATAGCCAGTACGCCAGTGATAAACAAGTGACGTCACATCGTACGATTTTCATACAGACTCGTTAATACTTGCATTTTAACATAAAACCATGATAAAATTATAGAAAAATAGCGTAAATATGTTGTAATTAATTAGTTAAATTACATACTCGGTCTTACAATGGTATAATTAGTAAACAAATCACGTTAAACAGTTAAATATGATATTATTCAAATCAACAACAAAAGAACACAGTTTAAACTTATGTTATAGACTTATTTCGTAATATTATTTATCAGATTTCGATATTAAACAGTTGTAATGTTAGGTTTCACATGTAAACAAGGTTATAATTATTGTAGGGATGTTTTTATTTGTGTCCAATTAAAGAAAAAGATTGTAATAATCTATCACGGCCAGACTGACCTGTACTTCGCTCTCGAAGTACCCAAGTTATAATTTTTTTTTTTTTTTTTTTTTCAAGAAGTCTCTGGCCTTGGCATATTAGTTCTATCACTTGCTGCACATGAATTTCAAACTAATATCAGGGCAGTGACCGACCAGCAATTCATACAATAGCCTCTGGCCTTGGCATACCAATCCTATCACCTGCTGCGAATGAATTTCAGATTGGCATCAGGGCAGTGACCGACCAGCAGTTCATACAATAGCCTCCGGCCTTGGCATACCAGTCCTATCACCTGCTGCGAGTGAGTTTCAGACTGTATAATATCTATATTTTCACAATTATTTTGCTTAATTATAACATAATCTAACATAAATAAAGAATTCACAAAAATGTAACAACACAAAGTATGGTCCTGTAGCAAAAACAAAAAGAAATTGTAATATAATAACAAAAACAATAATCTATCATGGTTCTTGATCCTGGAGCTATGGGGACTCCGCAAAAGAAGAATTTTGTTCAACCCATTCTCCCGGCCAAAGCCTTAACTTTGCTTTTGCCACAGTAAGATTCCTTAATGTATTAAGCCCCTTCAGAGAAACTATCATGCTTTGAAATATCAATTATTTCGTAAGGTCCTTTGAATGTAGGACTTAATTTATCATGTCTTCTGTGGTTTTGATTTACATAGACTATATCACCTATATTGAAAACCATATTATTTCCACGAGTACTATCAAATCGTTTTTTATACAGCATCTCTAAGACGTTGCCTAATTAAATCCCTATCAGCTTCAAAATCAGTGTCTCGAACGGATTCACTATCCTGTATTTCATCTAGACGAGCCTGAAATGGAGGCATATTTCCGTTGCAACCAATTAATAACCTTGTTGGTGCAAAATCTGTTGTTTTTTGTATAGTAGTATTCGGACACAATTGTATTTTCCACAAAACGCTTGGCCATTCTGAAGAATCGTTAACAGTAGTGGTTAACATATTAATTATGGTACCAACATATTTTTCAACTTGGCCGATGCTTCTAGGAGTACCTGTGGCTATCATATGGTGATTTATTTGCATATCTCTAAGTAATGATCGTACGTGATCAGAAGTAAAATTTGTGCCTCTGTCAGTTACTATCATGGTAGGTGTACCGAACAAAGTTAAGTTTTCTCGCAAGATTGGGACTAATTCTTGACCGTTAAGCGTCCTAAGTGGTTTGAGTAAACAGTGTTTGGTAAAGCCATCGACTATTATTAAAACATGTTTATAACCTTCGGAAGAAATACTAAAAGGTCCTGTACAATCTAAATGTAACGTGTCAAATGGTATGGTTTTCTCTAAAGGGTGAAGGAAGCCTTGTTTTGGTCCCGAATGACCTTTACCCTCTACACACACTAAACCTATTGAAGTTCATGAATTATATTAATTACTGCTGACTATTCTGCAGATGTGATCACTGAATTACGACTAAGATAATCAACGTGAGCAATGAATTTACCCTTTTTATATACGATATCAAAGGTAAAATCTTGCATATACGTCCACCATCTTGCTACACGAGGAGAAATATCTCTTTTATTCATGGTCGATTTAATGGAATTACAATTCGTAATAATAGTAAATTTTATACCTAGTAAATAAATCCAAAATTGTTTAAGAGCATTAAAAATAGCTAACGTTTCTAATTCGTATGAGGGGTATTTAGATTCGGCTGGAGAAGTACGTTTACTAAAATATGCTATGACACGGCACTGGTTATCCTTTTTTTTTAAAAGTATGGCACCGTATCCAATGCTGCTAGCATCTGTGTGTAGTTCAGTGGTTAATTCTGGGTTAAATATATTCAACAGTGGTTTGGAAACTAAATGTTTTATAACGTATTCTCGAGCCGCATCCTGTTCGGACCCCCATTGCCATTTCTGGTCCTTTTTTGTGAGTTTAGTGATACAAGCCGAGCGATATGCAAATTCAGGTATAAATTTTCTGAAATAGCTCGCCAGTCCCATGAACTGGCGGACTTCTTTCACTGTACCTGGGACTGGGGAGTTAGTTAAAGCATTAACTTTATCGTTGCTCGGCTTAACACCGTCACTAGAAATATGCCTAGCCAAGTAGTCTATACACTAGTACAAAGAAATTACTTTTTTTTTTTTATAAATTTATGGTAAATCCTGACAAACATAGGGCCTCAATGGTTTGTTAGAGGTATTCTAAACCCTGCGCTATTTCGGAAAATGGAATCAGCAAGTCATCGATATACACTAACAAAAAATTCAGGTTTTTAACTGCCTTATTAATAGCCCGCTGAAAGACAGGGGGACCGTTGCAAATTCCAAATGTCATTTTAAGAAATTCAAAATACCTATCAGGTGTAACAAAAGCAGTATATTTAATACATTCTTCTTTTATAGGGACCCGTATTAACGGTACCGAATTAGTTGGAATTTGGCATCACTTTTGGAAATTTATCAAAAATATTTCTTATTTTATGTTGTAGGCTTAAATCAAGATGACTTATTAACTCCACTAATTCCTGAGTATGATTATCTATCGCGTTAGGAATACTTTTAGTATTAACTAATCCTGTATAGTTTATTCGTTCTAATTTACAACCACTGGAATCTAAAACAATAGCTACGTTTGGATTTTGGACCGCATTTCTACCTATCAAGCAATCATAATGACAATCTGAATTATTTGCTGCACAGAATTTGAATCTGACAGGTAAACTGATCTTTGAGGAGATTAGAATGGTTCCATTTCCTATTCCTTTTAATGATGTGGGTTCTAAACTACGACCAAAACTATTTGCAATTGACTCTTTCAATATACTACAACTAGCACCCGAATCTATTAGTATCATCAGTCAGCTATAAGTTACCATCTGTGGAACAATTGACGTTACTAGAGTTACTAATTTATGTCGCATCTTTTTTCTTAAAAAAACAAACTGACTCATCATGACCAACCTTTTTGCAGTAGGAACATTGAACCTTAGGCATTTCGGAATTTGGGGTATATTGGTTTTTATTTTTAAAGCACTGAGATCTAACATGACCAGTTTTATTACACTGAAAACAAGTAGGTGGCTTGAAAGAGTGTGAATTTTCAGACTTAAGACGCTTAGTAGTTGAAGAATGAGGTTCGTTATTCGTTTCGGATGGGCGTTTTCTGGAGTTTTTAGTATACGTGGTAAAAAGAGAAATAAGTTCCGATGTACTGTTAACACGACTGTTAAACGATGCCATTCTAATATTAATATCTGATATACCTCCACAAACAAGCTCGACTAGCTGTCCCTCAGAAAATGCTACTTTAGTATTACGTAATAACCTTAGCTTTTCCCTAGCATATTCACAATAGGTTTCTGCTACGTCCGAGGTATAAACTACAGCTTTTGAAAGTTTTTCTGAAAGATTCTTTTTCTCGGGGTACAAATCTTTGATACTTGTCTTAAAGGTATCCCATGTTCTACCCTCATCTGGGTCCCAAGTCTCAAACCATAAAAGAGCAGAGCCCTTAAGGGCTTTACCTGCTTTGCTGACAGTAGTGATGCTGCTCCATCCACGGTCCTTGGCTACGGTCTCGATGTTTTTGCACCAGCCTTCCGCACCATTGTCGTTATTTTCCGGATCAAACGGCGGCAACACGACGTCATCTTCACTGCGATTACCGGCTACAGCATCACGGATGGCTTTCAGGAGACTCTCCAACACAGCAGGATCCATCTGTAACAGTTTTTCGAAAAAGTGTATAAAACGGGTTCTTATCCCACTTCTGATGTGAGCTAAATATATTTTGAAGAGATAAAAATAATAAACAAACTAAGGGGTTAATAATTTATTTATTTAAAATTCAGATACTTGAATTGGTTATTTATTTTATAGACACTAATATAGAATATAAAATATATTTTACATTACATTAGTTGAAGCATACACAAATCACAGTTTGAAGCATATACATATGTACGTCAATCATATAATAAAAATAAATTAAATAGTATTTACCAAAAATATACATTAGGTTACTTAACTTAGGTCTGTTCGGTGTGGCTGCTCCGGAGCGAATGTGTCGAGGACGGCGGAGGGGCGGGTTTTTATAGCCAGTACGCCAGTGATAAACAAGTGACGTCACATCGTACGATTTTCATACAGACTCGTTAATACTTGCATTTTAACATAAAACCATGATAAAATTATAGAAAAATAGCGTAAATATGTTGTAATTAATTAGTTAAATTACATACTCGGTCTTACAATGGTATAATTAGTAAACAAATCACGTTAAACAGTTAAATATGATATTATTCAAATCAACAACAAAAGAACACAGTTTAAACTTATGTTATAGACTTATTTCGTAATATTATTTATCAGATTTCGATATTAAACAGTTGTAATGTTAGGTTTCACATGTAAACAAGGTTATAATTATTGTAGGAATGTTTTTATTTGTGTCCAATTAAAGAAAAAGATTGTAATAATCTATCAAGTGCATCACCCCCGCTCTTTACTGATGAGATTGTACATCCCGTAGAAATGCGGCGGTCGAGGCTTTTAAATACTAAAACTCTACATAATCGCGAGGAGAAAGATTGTAAATCTTAGGGAGTATCACCTCCACAGCGGCGTAGGTACCCATGCGGATGTGACAACCGTGGGCAACGGACTCGCCGTCCTATCCTTCGGTAGGGAGGCAGAGCAAGAAATGCCATGGTCTGACGAAGCAAGGCGACTCTACAGGGCTCTGCATGGGCTAGGTGTAGATTTCACAGTCTCAGTGGTCCGGCTGCGGCTCAGTGACCTGTTTGCGCAACGCAAGTGTTTGTCCGTGCAATTACAGACGAAATAGTAAGTAATGACAAATAACTACCGCAGATTGTACCTGAGGGATGGTGAGTGACATTAGTTGGGCATGGCGCGCTGGGAATCCCTCAGGAATATGTTATACTTACTAGTTTCGGTTGTCCTCGCCTCGCTATTGGCGAGTAGGGTATTTTCTCGACGCCTAATTATTGTGAACTTAATTAAACTTTAATGTGCTAAGTTTTAAAGGATATCTATGTTCTCTCAAAAAGAATGTTAAGTTATTATATTTACATTTACTTGGTAACCGTTTGAAATAATTGTTTAGAATTTGTATTCCATCGCTAAGAACGATACTCAATAGCTTTTCTGAGCGGCTACCAAGTAAATAAAGCAAAAAATAGTGAAAACATCGAGTGTCTCAAATCAGAATACCTATTCTGATTTAAGACACTCTTGTGAACTTGAGAACTTGTGTGCTTATAATTGTTCTGTTTCAGGTGAAACAGAACAATTATAAGCACACAAGTTTGTAATGGTAATCGCCGCGCCGCCGGAGTGCTAAGTGGACGCAGGAGCTGACGTCGCCACGGATTCTATGGCGAGTGTTGACGCCAATTACGCGATAACGTGCGACTTATTTATTGTATCGCCTTTCCCCCGCCCCGCCCCGCACCGGCCCCCGCGCCTCCCTGGCACACAATAAACAAGGGTGGCCGCGCTTGAGTCCCCCGACGTGACATCGCAGCGCCGCCGCCGTGTAAAGCCGACTTGCGTAAAAGACGTGTAAAAGTATCAAAAAATAGCTAATAATAAAATAAAGATGCGTGTCGAGGCGTATTGGGTATCGCGAATGGTATAATGTTGACGTTGCCAATCATCATAGTACCTACTTAGTAGATAGAAAACATGCGTCACATACCTAGCTACATATGTTTATTGCATCTTATACCAGATGTGTAAATCTAAATTTAGTTAGATTAAGTAGATAAATAGAACAGATAAATAGAAATATAGGTACCTACTACCTTGACCTACCTTTTTAATTTTCCAATCTCAATGTTTGTCTAAACAATTTCTTTAGTTAATTTGCGAGTGTTGTGTGGAGTCCACAGTACTCAATACATATTGACATGTTAGAGAAAATACAAAATAAATTCTTAAAGGCCTTGTCATATCGGTCCGGTCATCCGTTCACCGATTATGATTCTTCCTCTCGTAGATTTAAAATGGTCTCATTACATCGGAGACGTATTTATCTAGATGAAATATTTCTATATAAAATATTAAATAATAAAATTGACTCAGCATCTTTGGTGGAAAACATTAATATTAATGTACCTCGAATCTCCTCCCGTTCTAAAACCACTTTTCGGATATTACCATGTAGAACGAATTACGCTAGAAACACATTTATTAGACGTTCATGTAGAAAATACATAGAACTACTGGAAGATGTGGACATATTTGCTTTGTCTCTGGATAGTTTCAAGAAGAAAGTGGGTGACATAATTTACAAGGTTACTTCTAGATTTTTAAATACCTAAATTACGGTTTTGTTTTCATAATACCAGATATATTGTAGAAGAAGTGTATATTGTATTGGTCAATTAACGATGCAACAGACATTTCACGATAACAACGGTTAGCCTTTATTTCCGTTTTTTTGTATTATTATTATTTTTATTGTATTTGTGTAGACATTACTTTTAATTTCTTTTGTTTATATTGTATTAAGTAGGTATTCGACTTTTGTGTCTCAGTTCTTATATTCGTAACTAATTAATGGAACTTTTTGGTCTTATTGTAATTTGGTCTTATATTGTATTGTTTGTTAACGACTGTATGTTTCCTGAATAAATAAATAATAAAAAAAAATTAAGGTAACAAAAAGTAAACAAACATCGTTCTCTAGAATTCACGTTGAATCACCGAAAAATACCCTCGCGCGCACTTTTCCGTGATTTCCAAAACGCACGTTACGTACGATATAACGCGCGATCAGCAAACTGTTTCAATTCCTGCACCAAATGTATTTGCGCGAACTGAAACAGTTGTATTTCTTTTCACAATCAATCAAACTAACATCAGTTCCCAAATACAATAAATGCGAGTAACTAAACGCATTCGTGGGTAACGTTTCGTTACTCGGTACTAGATGGCGTACCTACTATTGGGTATCGAGTACATACGGTTTGTTACAGCTCTATTCTATTGCTTAACGCCATTTCAATGTGTTCAAAAAATATTTTATTGTTTCATTTTACCTTTTTCCATGAGCTGAATGCAAAACAATTTACGTACTTTACTATTCGAAACGGGAATCGAACCCGCAAATGCTTTCCATCTTCTCGTTGTTCTTTTCCGAGTAACAATAGTTTGGCAGTAATTTCTATCATTGCCTTCTGTCACGAAATACGTGTGTTTTACCTACCTACACTTGTATTTCGTGCGCTATGCCCAAAAAAGCTTTTATGAGAAACACAAAAACATAACTAAATTGGGGAACAGATTCGTTTGCTATAATGGTGAAATAGTGGAAGAAAGTGACTTACCACGCTGCCTGTCGTGTCGGTGTCGTCGGCGGCGCCGTGCGCCTGCGCACCACGACCTGCCACACACAAACCACTGCTAAGGTTCATCACACTGTACTGGCTCACACATACCACGCACTACTTCGGTATCATTTTAGCAAACTATAACGGCCAATAACAGACCTAACATATAGACGCCCGCACATCCAACTACCCCAATCTGTCTAATTTCGTTTATAGATTTTCAACTTTATCACAAAAGCATAAGGTTCACTTTCATTTGGGGAAATTTGTCAGATTGGGGTAGTTTGATGTGCTGGCGTCTGTACATATAGTCATCATCATCATATCAGCCGAAAGACGTCCACTGCTGGACAAAGGCCTCCCCCAAAGATCTCCACAATTGCCGGTCTTGCGCTATCCGCATCCAGCGATTTCCAGCGACCCGCACAAGATCATCGGTCCATCTTGTAGGGGGCCTGCCCACGCTGCGTCTTCCGGTTCGCGGTCGCCACTCGAGAACCTTTCTGCCCCAACGGCCGTCGGCTCTACGAGCTATGTGCCCTGCCCACTGCCACTTCAGCTTGGCAATTCTTCGGGCTATGTCGGTGACTTTGGTTCGCCTGCGGATTTCGACATTTCTGATGCGATCCCGCAGGGAAACTCCGAGCATAGCCCTCTCCATTGCTCTTTGGGTGACCTTGAGCCTTCTAATAAGGCCCATAGTGAGCGACCACGTCTCTGTTCCGTATGTCATCACTGGCAACACACACTGGTCGAAGACTTTCGACTTGAGACACTGCGGTATTTTGGACGAGAAGATGTTACGTAGCTTCCCGAACGCTGCCCATCCGAGTTGGATTCTACGATTGACCTCCTTCTCGAAGTTGGACCTACCTAGTTGGATGGTCTGTCCTAGGTAAATATAGTTCTCTACAACTTCGATTGCAGAGTCACCAACTTTCAATTGAGTGGGTGCAACATGGACGTTTGACATGATTTTCGTCTTATCCATGTTCATTTTCAGACCCACTTGTTGAGAGACTCTGCTGAGGTCATCGAGCATTGTACCGAGGTCTTCCATGGTCTCAGCCATGACTACGATATCATCGGCAAATCGAAGGTGAGTGATGTACTCGCCATTGACATTGATGCTAAAGCCTTTCCAGTCCAGAAGCTTGAAGACGTCTTCCAATGCAGCGGTGAACAGTTTCGGAGATATAACATCTCCCTGTCTCACGCCTCGCTGCAAGTGGATAGGTTTCGAGATCTGGTCCTGGAGTCGCACTGACATAGTGGCGTTTTCATACAAACACTTTATCACCTCGATATATCGGTAGTCAATTTGGCACCTTATGAGAGACCTCAGCACGGCCCATGTTTCGATAGAATCAAAGGCTTTCTCATAGTCCACAAACGCTAAGCACAGTGGCTTGTTATACTCTTCGGTCTTCTGTATAACTTGCCGCAGCGTATGTATGTGGTCTATGGTGCTAAAGCCTTTTCGGAAACCGGCTTGTTCGGGAGGCTGGAAGTCGTCAAACCTGCGCGCGAGACGGTTCGTAACGACCCTCGAAAACAACTTGTAAACATGGCTCAGCAGTGTGATGGGTCTATAATTCTTCAATAGGGTTTTGTCGCCCTTTTTGAAGAAGAGCACCACCACACTTCTGTGCCATGCTTGTGGCGTTTGACCATCTAGTATGACGGAGTTAAATAACTTCTGAAGGGCCCGTAGGATTGGTGTACCACCCGCCTTCAGAAGCTCTGCTGTAACTCCATCATCACCAGGCGCCTTGTTGTTCTTGAGTTGTTTGAGAGCCATTCTAATCTCGTACAGGCTGACGTCCGGGATGTCTTCGGTGTAATGTCGGGTTAGTCGTGCTCTGGGATCTGAGGCATGACTTTTGACAGGTGGCTGTGTTGTCGTGTATAACTGTCCGTAGAACTTCTCGATCTCTCCCAGCAACTCAGGTTTAGACGTGACGATTCTACCATCCTCAGTCTTCAGCTTCGTCAGTTGGCTCTGTCCAACAGACAGAGCTCTTGCGAACACTTTGGAGCCTTTGTTCCGCTCGATGGCCTCTTTAATACTAATTGTATTAAATTGCCGCTTGTCGCGAGTCAAAGACTTTGAGATCTGTCTGTTGAGCTGCCGATATCTGGTAGCATCATCTGAGGATGTCAGAACCATTTTCCGTCTATCTTCCATAAGTTGCAGGGTAAAGTCAGAGATCTTTTTAGTTCTGTTTGTACGGCGGGCCTTGAAGACCTTGTACATATAGTACATGCAGTCTATTCTGTCGTATGCTTCACGTCATGGGGTGGAGCGCGAAAAGCTCATCTTATAAAACTAGAACGTGTGCAGCGATCCGTAAGAAAATTATTCAATGAATCAACACCAAAAAGTTTAGTATACTCGCCACCTAATTTAATAATTTAATGTATTTATAATTGTTAGGATGTTGTTGTGTTTGTGTTCCTAGAGCAAATTTCTATTGGGGTATATTCTGACATTATTTCTAAAGTCTAATGGATAGTAGTGATTAGGTCTTTAGTTTCTTCGTATGACAATGTACTCGTAAGTAGCCAGTCTGTTAGTTTTATTTTCGCTTGGAATTTCTCATCTGAATGTATTAATATTTTTTTGTTGACTTAGTTGTATAAAAAATGGCAAAAGAATTAGTAGGTATTCAAACAATATTATCTGCTGCTACGCCTGATGCAATGCAATTTTTATGGTACCACCTCGCATTGCTTAGTGCGTTAGCGCAATGCCAGTCGCAGTGACTTGCATTGCGACTGCATACATTTTAATAAGCGAAAAACACGCATATTTACCTAATGGTGTTTATGGTGGGCGGGTGGTGCTCGGCGGGCGGGCGGTTGGCGCAGAAGAAGTCGCGCGGGAGGCGCGCCCGCGCCGGCCGCGCCGCCTCGTACGTCTCGTCGGGCAGCAACATCCCGCCACAGCCACCGCGCTACGCTAAACAAATATTAACCTTTAATTGATGTGGAAACTTCAATAAGAGACATTTTGTTGAGGAATAAGAATTACGTATGTCAATCACGTCACATCATTAGGGTGCCGGGACTAACTACAGTGCCCATGTACGGAGCGGTGTTTGTGTAAATAAAAACCAGTTGGAATGATTCGTAGATAAGTTAAAGAAGAGTATAAGTCCACTCACCTAGGAGTGCACAATGGGCTCGCGGGCGCGACTAATGAGGTATTGTGTGTGGCGCTGACACCGCACCGCGCGGTGATTACACGCGATAAGCGCGCGCCGCGCCCGCCTCATTACGCGCGGTGACTGGCAGCGCGGCGCATGCGCGGGCCGCGCGCCGGCTGCGCTCGCGCGGGGAATGTCGCGCGCGCAACTTTTTGCAGATTCGGCGAGAGCGGCGCGCGCAGCCGCAGCAGCCCGCCACACTGACACACATACACTATGAATTGTGTCCACCATATGGTGCCTCTGCGTGTGCGTCACGATTGCTCCGCCACGTTATCCAAACAGAAAAATAGATCGCTATATTTTTTGTCAAAATTTGTCAAAATCGAAAGGAACAAACCAAAACTTTGTCAAAGCAGAAATAAAGAAGTTACAGGGGTTTTAAGTTAGCCGCGCGAACGTAACGTTCACGATTGCGCGGCCATGGAGATCTCAGTAACTACTTGGGATAGAGATGTAAATCTTTTTGTTAATTGAACATTTCATTTGTCAACAATTGTCAAAAAAAGAATTATCAGACTAAGATCAATATTTCACGAAATATTCACCTTGGAAGTTATGGCCGCGCAATCGTGCACTTGATGTTTCCTTAATCTCGATTATTTCTTCAAAAATTAAGATTTCATGCAGTAGAACTGTTACCAGAAAAAGGTCTTGATATGTCAAAAGTACTGAAAGCATTTAATGCCACCAAAGTTTATTTAAAGTGACGAAATCAAGGCAAAACAAAAGTTACGTGGCCGCGCAATCATAACGGTACTTTGAACGCTGATATCTCACTATCTATAATAGTTAAGATTTCAGTGTGAACATCGATTTATTCGTAATATTAACCTCATCAGATTGACATATCGTTTTACCCTCAGAACAGTTTTCTTCGCGTATAATCTCAAAAATGAAGTTATCTCTTACAATGTTCAAGCAGAGTGACCATAATTTCAGTTTGAAATGGGAATATCTTTTGTTCTATTAGACGAAAATGAATTAATTAGGAATAATTGTTGTAGAATTAGCTAATATAACACAGTTCAATGCACTTTCCCTTTTCCGTTTGTCAAAGACTTTTATGTTTTGTTATGTTATATACGAGTTATAATTTTATCAATAAAACAGTATGGTAATGGCAACAGTATTTTTTTTGATCTGTGAAGTACGGCATTCGGCTTAATCAAAAAGATTAAAAAAATGCATAACGAAACATTCTTTTGTGCCCATTTTGTAAATATTTTGCTGTAATCCCTTTTATCTTTATGGCGTCTAACTCCAACTAGTCACATAATTTGTTTACTTACTTTTTTATATTTTTACCTGTTGAAAACAAGGCATCGAGCGACTTTTAAGTTCGTCAAAATATTGCCAATGTGATTTAAATAATATTAGCCGTGTGTGAATTATGGCCCAGGATATTATTAGTAATATTTAGTAGTATATTGTGACGGATTGGTAAATACAAGGAGGCGACAACATGCATTGTTGTCGTCCGTTTATTCTTTAGTGGAATTAGACGACATAATATATAAAGATTAGGGTTTACGGCAAAATCAAAGTGGCTACAAAACACTATTATATTATTTCTGCACTTTTATAATGTTTTCGATTTAGCCGAATGCAATGCTTTGAAAATGATGATGATTATTTTTATTTTTATCTTCACATTACTTAAGTCTGACTTGATTTGAAACCGACCTTACTATAAATAATATTCTAGTTTTCCGCCCGCGTCACCAACATTTTATCTCGCGGACACCTGAACCTAGGAAAGGACATAAGCAATTTTGATGGCAGGAGAGAGGTCTCTAATGAACGTGTAAACAAACCAATGTGGTCATATATCACCTGTGATTGGTCAAAAGTATGATAGGCAAGTATGATTACCAAGTATTGTAGTGCAAAGTATTTTGTTTCCGGAATCGGTACACAGTTCGTGACCGCCACTTTACCTATACTTCGAAGACGTAGTACCTATCTATTTTTTATATGCCCGTCGCATTTACAAACATCGCAATTTTTGTCATCAGAATGCCATAGACTATGAAGGTAAAATGTCCATCGTATGAACTGTGAAGTTTTTATCTTGTTGAACAAAGTATACCTCGCCGACATAGGTCCATATATTTTGTTTTATGTCCGTATTTTTTGCATGTTATAGCGGTAGACAAGACAGCGGGTCACTTAAAAACCGCTGCTCATCGACCTGGGTCTGCTGTCTCGACATATATAGCGATCGCTAAGTCTCCGACTTTAGTCGTAATTATACTTCATCATGTTATGTCCACTACTGGACAAAAGCGTCCCCAAAGTACACAGAAAAATACCGTTCTCTGGTAGGTATTCCCAAGGGACGATTTCTACACCCCCCACGGGATGAGATGGAGTGATGATATTCTGCGCCGTCACCACACAGCGAATTCGCAATTATACTTATCTTTTCGATTTAACGAACTCGATCACAAAAAATACTGTTGCCATTACCATACTGTTTTATTGATAAAATTATAACTCGTCAATAACATAACAAAACATAAAAGTCTTTGACAAACGGAAAAGGGAAAGTGCATTGAACTGTGTTATATTAGCCAATTCTACAACAATTATTCCTAATTAATTCATTTTCGTCTAATAGAACAAAAGATATTCCCATTTTACACTGAAATTATGGTCACTCTGCTTGAACATTGTAAGAGATAACTTCATTTTTGAGATTATACGCGAAGAAAACTGTTCTGAGGGTAAAACGATATGTCAATCTGATGAGGTTAATATTACGAATAAATCGATGTTCACACCGAAATCTGAACTATTATAGATAATGAGATATCAGCGTTCAAAGTACCGTTACGATTGCGCGGCCACGTAACTTTTGTTTTGCCTTGATTTCGTCACTTTAAATAAACTTTGGTGGCATAAAATGCTTTCAGTACTTTTGACATATTAAGACCTTTTTCTGGTAACAGTTTTACTGCATGAAATCTTAATTTTTGAAGAAATAATCGAGATTAAGGAAACATCAAGTGCACGATTGCGCGGCCATAACTTCCAAGGTGAATATTTCGTGAAATATTGATCTTAGTCTTATAATTCTTTTTTTGACAATTGTTGACAAATGAAATGTTCAATTAACAAAAAGATTTCCATCTCTATCCCAAGTAGTTACTGAGATCTCCATGGCCGCGCAATCGTGCACGTTACGTTCGCGCGGCCAACTTAAAACCCCTGTAACTTCTTTATTTCTGCTTTGACAAAGTTTTGGTTTGTTCCTTTCGATTTTGACAAATTTTGACAAAAAATATAGCGATCTCTTTTTCTGTTTGGATAACGTGGCGGAGCAATCGTGACGCACACGCCTCTGCCCGACTTACTACTCTATGCTTGCCTTAAGGTTTAATATTGGTAAAATAGTATTCCATTGGTGAACAGAGATGTGAACACTATCCGTAGGTGCGTAAGTAACATTTTGTTATGTGTATTCACCCCGGGAGTTCTTTTCGTCCCGTTTTACGGTACCTTTTTCGTTAATCGTGTGGTATTATTCGCATTTAGTCTACACAATAGGTGAAGTAATATTAATTGAACACTTCATTTACTTGTACTTCTCAAAACTGTAAAAATGAAATTGAATTTAGGAATACAAATGAATAACAGTCCGTGCGTCGGCCTCGCCACGTTGATGTAGGTAGGCATTGATTGATTACTTTTTAATAAGTTGAATTTCATCATCATAATATCAGGTCTTACGCTATTCGCATCCAGCAGTTTCCAGCGACCCGCACAAGATCATCGGTCTACCTTGTAGGAGCCCTGCCCACGTTCCAGTTCGTGGTCGCCACTCGAGAAGTATGTTCTCAAGTTTAATTTAATAACATAAATTATAGGTACTAAGGGACTGAAATGTTCATCATGTCAGCCTAATGATGTCCACCGCTGGACTTATCATATCTTGTTTAGTATGAAGCGGATGTACAAAACAACACTCAATTCACTTCAAATTAAAGCCAATTATGTTGCGTTTCATTATTTAGGTACTAGTTTTATACAGAGGAGACTTAAAGTATATTATTATGTCTGCCTTAATGTGTTGCAATTTATAAATAATACAATTCCTTCATCATCATTATGTCAGCGGAAAGCAACCCACAGCTGAACAAAAGTCTACCCAAAGATCTTCACAGTGGCAGGTCTTGCGCAACCCGACAACTTCGAGCGACCCTCGCAAAATCATCGGTCCAACTTGTAGGGGCATTCCCACACTGCGTGTTCCGGTTCGTAGTCCCCGCTCAAGAACATTATTAGACGAGGTACCTATTCGATATTTCTGATCTGATTCGATCTCGTAGGGAAACTCCGAGCAAAGCCCTCTCCATTGCCTCTTGGGTGATCTCGAACCTTCTTACGATGCTTTATTAAGTGACCACGTCTAAGATATTTTGTATAACTTATGTTGAGCTCTGTTATTTTTATTTTTGTTACATTACTTTTACATGTGACCAAGCAGGCTTTTCTACTTCTGCGGACAATAGAATAATAATAATAGTACAAGCCATTTCCATAGCACAAGCCATTTCCATAGTACAAGCTCTGCTTAGTTTGGGATCAGATGGCCGTGTGTGAATAATGTCCCAGGATATTATTATTATTTATTATCCCACCACAATATATACAATTTTTAGCTATCCATCTGATTACACTTTAATTATAGTGTGTGCGTCAGATTAGGGCAAGAACTGGTGGTACTCGGCATTACGTGTCGGCGATGGACGTGGTATGTCGTCGCCTCAGATCAATTAATTTGATCTGAGGTCATCGCCAGCTGTAACGATTTTTACACGTTTTATATTAACTTGCATTGTATGTTTGTTTGTAACCGACTCCTTTGGGCGCGATTTTGACCCACTTTAAACGGTCAGATTTCATTCAAACTTTGTAAATTTATTGTGGACCGATGACAATACACTACCTAATTTGATAACATAATTCCATTATTCAATTTGCAAAATAAGATTTTTGTTAATTTATATAAATTGTATCTAAAGTCGATAAGGCAGGAATTGATACCCAATTAAAATATTAAATTGAGGTGTTTCATTGGTATCGGAGTAAAGACAATGCTGTAAGGTTTTTCGAATTATTACTGTAGGTAGGGACCTACAACATGTAAAACATAATCCTAAATATGAACTGGTTTTATTTGACATGCAATTTATTATAATGTTATTATTTTTACTGGTCTGTTACATTGTATTGTATATACTTACCGGTCTTTTAGGAAAAAAATATGACTTAGGTACATTATCTCTTACCACTCTCCTTTCAAAGGGTTTTTTTGTGATAATATCGTAACATGAATAATTAATTGAGTATACATGTTAATTTCAATCTGTTCATGGGCAATCTTGGGTATACTAAGTTTGTACATTGATATAATGTGTTTAAACCTGACCCTGCAAGGACACAGCCGCATCGGTAGATACGCCACGCTTACGTTGATTACCCGAAAGTGTACACACACACCCACAATTTTGTTATATTTATAATTGGTACTTTTATTTGATTTAGCTTTTCACTTCTTTGATTAACAATTTATTGGATTTTTATGTATTTTTACCTTCATAATATATAAATTATAATACAGGGAGTACCAACTAACTTGGGATGCTTTTGTTAATTTGTCATTTGGCCTCCACAAGACAGGCCTGACTTAGTGACGTCATAATTTCTTATATTCGAAGTTACTCTTCCAGGACCATATCGATCGCATCACTAAAAAGTGAACATCAGAATGACTGGCCAAAATGACCGAACAGCTTTAAAATATTACTAAAATCGAATACCTATTTGCTACTATTTGATACCTTTGTTTAAATAATTGGTACCTAATTAACAACAGAGAAAATGAATTTAAAAATTGGCCAGTCATTCTGATGTCAGGATGACTGCCCACATTTAGAATATCCACGTAAGGGCTCCAAAATTTCAATTCGCCTTTACAAAAATTTAGTACCTATTTCATACCTAAACATATGTTTTTTCTAGATTTTTAGAGCAAATAATGAAAAAAAATAATAGAAGTTTTTTGTTTACTACTAATAACGAAAACTGAGATTGACTTTTTTATTGACTACCAATTATTTAAACAAAGGTATCAAATAGTAGCAAATAGGTATTAGATTTTAGTAATATTTTAAAGCTAATCGGTCATTTTGGGCAGTCATTCTGATGTTCACACTAAAAAAGCATCGCAAGCCTTAGGGTTTGTGATGCGAATGTCATCCAGTTTTAAAGATGCCAAGACATTTAAAATACCTATTGTACTGCACTTTCGTACGAAGCATATTAAAATATGCCTGTCAAGTTTGGAATCCACGTTACGACAAATATATATTTGTCGTAATACCGGATTGAAAAAATAAAAAAAAAAATCAAATATCTTTGTTTTCGCTTAAAATACAAATTTAAATCAGATGATTACATTCAGCTATGTGCCAAATTTCACTTTCTTCCCCTCAGTATGCGTCGCGAAATTAGTGACATCACGTATCTGATGAACATAGTATCCGGTTCAATTGGTTGTCTTTATCTCCTTTCAAATATCCACTTCAATGTGAGACACTATCTCCGATCTATCGCCAAAATCCTTACCTGTGGCGGGCGAGTAATTCGTTAAACGTAAATACTAAGAAACTTGATTTTGATGTTTTTAATTCAAATCCAGAATCAGTGAGACGGCAGCTCAGTCAAGACTTTTTCTCTAAATTTAGTGTTCAATAATCATTTGTTTGATCCTTATACGACTCACATCTAACTTGTATCCGAATTCATATTCATGGAGACCTATAAATGGTTAACTGCTGTGTATACCTAATCTAATAAGTTATTGTAAGCTGTTGGTCTTCGTAATAATATAAAATAAAATAAAAATAAGTTAGTTAAAGATAAGTATTTTCTTTTCGTTAAAAGTAATACAATCAATCTTTATACATCTCGGGTTATTATGTATGACCAGCGTTACATGCAGTTGCACAAAAATACTTGTAAAGACACCAGCACCTCAAGCTACTCCTATCTGTCAAATTACCCCAAATGAAAGTGAACCTTATGCTTTTGTGATAAAGTTGAAAATCTATAAAAGAAATTTGACAGATTGTAGTAGCTGGATGCGCTGGCGTCTGTTCATGTAGTCCGCACGGTTGGCGCGCAGCGGGTAGGCATGTGGCAGTAGCGTGCCGTCGTCAGGTTTAGGTACTTATCATACAATGACAAGTGGGTCGAGCTTTCTTGGATATTTTTTTCTTTCAACGACGCGATGTGCACAATCAAGAGTCCACGAGTATCTATAGTAGTGACGTTGGAAAATCTTGCTAGCAAGACCTCATATATTTACAATACAGTATACCTACGGTAGACAGCACTTTAGTTGAGATCAATAAAAACAAAGAATATATCGTATGCTCGAGTATCGGTCGGTGCAGGCGCCGAGCTCATGTTTCGTTTTGCTGACATTTATACGATAGTAAGTAAAGGGTGGATGAAGTGCAGTGAGGCGACAAGAATGTTGCGGCGCAGCTCGGCTCGGTTACACCAGCCGGCGACCGGCGACCGTGTGGCTGCCACTCGTGGACCGGATCACACTGGCACCTGTCCCGACGCGTTTGATTCATAACATTGTATATGTATGTATGTATGTATATTGTGTGCAGGGTGTCGGGGCGCGAGGTCGCAGTGGAAGGTCGGCGCAAGGAGGGGGCGGCACCGCGCACGCTCACACGCGCCGACTAATTGTGGGATGAATCGTGCGCTCGTGATGTATTCTGTGGTGCCGCTCCCACGGTCCTGCCGTGCCGTCCGGCGTACGTCCGGCTCTGAGGGGCTGCACTGACCTTCTGCGGTAAACATGGTGGGATGATGTTTATCACGCACCTAACTATTCGCCACGAATAACAGTAGGTATATCAGCAATTTTTATTCCCTTTTTCAAAATATCTTAATTTCCTTAATAGATAATAATGGAGCTCAAAAAAATAACAAGAAGTACTCTTAGTATGTCGGGTCGCCAGATCGGATTGTTCTAGAAATTGTGTTCTTATAGATTCTGATGGCACCCTATTTTCTATTCAACTTCTTTAGCATCTAATTCATACCTTGGCTGTGTGGTGACGGCATAGAATATCATCACCTCATCTCATCCCGTGAGCGCATAGAAGTCGTCAGTGGGAATACCTACCAGAGAACGGGTAGCAGCGTTTTTCTGTGAACTATGACCATCAAACTGCAATCGCCAACCCGTCTGCCAGGCGTGGCGATTATGGCATATTCTTTTTCTCCCCATTCTTTGGCAGACATGACGATAATTCTTAGTTTAATGAATATACCTAATATGTAAGCGCTAATCTTTATTAGACTATGACCTAGTAACTTTTTTATACATCTTGAACGTATGTAGGTAATGTGCAACTGTAAAGCAAAATTAAAACATTTACTTCTTTATGAAGTAAATGTTTTTAAGCTAAGCTGAACGTATTCTAATGTTACCTATTCTTTGATAGTAAAGAGTCCGTATGCGGAAGGTTGCAGTCACTTGTAGTACACTGTACAGTTGAACTTCACGCGCCAATTCTGCACAATAATAGCGCCACTGTAAGACGTAGATAGCGGCGGAGCACCGCGCGGTCAGCTCACCACGCGATGGTGGCTCGCCGACATCCCCACTTGCTCTCGCATTCCCACGCTTTTGTTTCATTACACTGAACCATCATATTAGGTGTGGTTTGTCTACATACCCATGTTTCCGATTAGTAATCTCAACAATATTTAATCTATGGTTTATGTGGTAAAATCAGGCGGTTCAAATGTAAAATTAATGGGTAATTATCCGCTAAAATCAGTTCAGTCGGCTGGAATGCAATTTACACCGCCACGCATTTTTAAAAAGATGCACACATAATATAACTTGCTTATTTATTTAAATTATAAGCACATTAGATGCACCACATTGTTACGTGTTCCAGACCTCAATGGTAACTGGGCAGGCGAATAATTCAGGCGCTACTATCACTACACAATAATTATACATTTAGTTGACTGGCATAGTGGTAGCGTGGGAAGCCGCAGATATTGTACCGAATAAAGAAGCAGAGTGATGCAATAATAAGTGCCCCTGTGCTTAGTGTCTATGTAGACTGGCCGCCGCGGGCCAAATCCGACGAGGAGGACACTATTATTTACATATTTTTGCAAACTGAAATGTGACTGATGTCATTATAGACTGTATACATTTCATTGACATTACTGCATTTGACCGGTGTTTAGTTTCAATATTCAACTTTTTGTAAAACAATTTATGTTATTTGTTTAACTTTTGCACAAGAATAGGCGGACTTACTGCCGAAGGCATCCTCTACCAGTCGCTCTTTGGATGATCTCGAGATAATATGGTGGTAAGGTAAGGTTACAAATATACGTTTATGAAACGTCGTATTTAATTCTATATAAAACGACTACAGTCAGCGACTCAGTTTTGGTGGGATTCACACACACATTACGGAGATGGAATATGAATCGAACGCGGTAATTCAGAAGACGGTCAAGTTTATTGAGGAGCAGCATTTTCGTCATTCAGCATTTAGGCCAACGTAGCATATGTAAGAAGCACATCACCATACTCGATTATGGGAAGAAGCAGGGCCTGCAATACCATCAATTTCGTCCCCAATGGTAAAAAGGTTTTCAATCTATATAACATCCGCAATATTCTTATACCACGGTAAAATTCTATATTTATGTATCATATAATGTGTTTCTAAGTCCATGAGTCTGGCTCTTAAAGAAGTAAATAAACGAACATTTAAATCAATTATTTAATAAATATATTTTCTTAGTTCTTGGTGTTTGTTTTAATATGAATGTCTTTTTAGTAGCCGGTTAAAATTACTCTGTACCGATTTTGAGGTTCTAAGTATTTTACGTAAGGTAAGTGCTAGATTACTTCGCTTGCTCCGCTGAGCTGCTAGCTGCAAATCGAACTTGTTAATTATTTTTGTTTATGTTATTAGACACATTTTAATGATATAATTTATAGCCGATATCCATTCCATTATTTTTGACCGATATACCTACAGTTTCATAATAATTCATAGCAACTTCAAAATGATTCTCGACCGCGACCTATGTATTAATATGCTTCCAGTTTGTTGAAAGCGAGATCTTCTTCCGGGAAAGTCCTATTTCCTGTACCTGCGCCATAAAGTGCCCTTGCACAATGTGCGCATCATTAAATGATCGTAAATGTATATCGCTTGCGCTTGATCACGTGAACGTGTCCTTCCTTAGGCAATTTCAGGATAAACATTTAATCGTAAATGTCTTTTCATTAGCGGCGTACTAAAATCAATCGGGTGAATCCGAATTTTTAACTGTATGACGAAAATGTATGTACCTACTTTGTATAGATGTTTCATGTTTCTGGTACGAACTAACTCTAAAAAATTTTGAGGCATATCATACCAATAACTTCGAAAGTGTCCGGTTGTTTGATTGCTTTGTGTTATCTCTTCACTTTGTGTTGATACGTAGAAGGATGGATTGCAGTGCGGTGGCGGTTAATCAAGGGCAGATTTAATTACAAGGTGGCGCAGGATTCTTTGCCGGCTTGTTATCTTTGTATATTATGTCTCACAGAGAGCATTGCTGAAGCCGTGCACCACATCCTCTATAGTATCTACGTGCGTAGTTTTTATAACATCTCAAGAATTGGAGATGATTTTGAATGTATGCTTAGGTTCGGCGAGCCTCACTCACTGGCAGTTACACAGATAAGGGTCTCTCAAAGTCTTATAGATACCAACCAAGATAGAATCCAACGAGCGGCCGCACTACGGCACTTCGTTACAAATCCTCATCATTTACTTTATTTCTGTAAGAACGATCACTGCACTACACGTGAAGTCCACTCTTCAGGTGCCACATTCAGACTTTACGAACATACAGCACTGTTCATCATTTGTTTTGTATAATAAAACTTTTTTATTGATACTCACTAAATCAGTGGAAATGATAGTGAACAATAATATGGCGGTGTTATATTTATTTGCCGACATAGTTTATTAATACAGCAAGTAGAGAGTGGCGGTAAGCGCACACGTACGCGGGCGCAGGAGCGCGCGGCGCGGGCGGCGGCGGGCGTGCGTCCGCGGCGACGGCTCGCCACACACTGGCACTGGCCGGTGGCCGCGGCCGCAGGCTGGGGGCGCGCTAGGCTCGAAGTGAGCGCATCTCACAAATTAGCGCCATGAAAGCCATGTGTTCACTGAGCAATGAATGTTTATAAACACTGTTTCTGAAACGACGTCTACGTGTTTCTGAAACACGCACATAATTATGTTACGGAAACTTGTAATGGGAAGTACGCGAAAAATTGTTGCAATTACGCATGTTTGTAGCTTGCTCGTGAAATACGTGGCTAAGCATTGTAATATTACGAATGATATTTGCAGTCACTTGTGGTTCGACTTTTCTGAAGAATTATGCTTATTGTATGGTGTCTGTATTTGTGTGATGACACACTACGTGCACCTACCACGTAGTGTGTACCACACACGATTGTGAGTCCGTACAAAAGTACTGCATGACTATTAATTATTATTATATCAATGTTCCGTCTAATACGTTTTCAGCAGCTTGCGACACCTTTTTTATGGTGCTCATCGGCACGTGGTCCTTCAATGCGGATACGTACTTCTTAGCAGTGTCTAATGTTTGCCAATACTGCAGCACTGCACTGCTATATAACCATTTAGTGACACCTTTTTTATGGTCTTCATCAGCACGTGGTCCTTCAATGCGGATACGTACTTCTTCGCAGTATCTAGAGGGATGCAGGAATAGTGCGTTGTCCTTGCATATCAACTTCACAAGGTAAGGCGTATGGCTCTCATATTCACAAGAGCGTAACGACAAATAAATAGACATATCGAAAATAAAACAAACTGATATAAAATAATGCACTTTTAATCACAGGGCGCAGGCTCGTTTTAGTAACAAAATAAATACCACAACAACCATACACTGATACTACTTAACACTAGAGTGCGTCGCGACCGGCGAGCGGTGCGGCAAGCGCCGGCCACGGGCACCTGCGCGGCTGCCAAGGGACATGGAATACTTATAATGTCAGATCATTGCTGATATGGTATTTTTATAGGTGTATAACCTATCAAGTTTTTAAAGAACATACTGTTGTACCTGTATGGTACCTTCGGTAGACACTATTTTATAGTGCATCGTATGATTCTAAGCGTTCAACTGCCGGCGGTACCGACGGTGGAAAAGCTATTGTTTTTTTACCGTTTGACGCATCGCATCGCTTTATCAATGAGATTTCTAGTATAAATATAACTGACTACAGTTATAGGGTCCTATCGTTCTGAGAACATGACAAGCGATCGACAACAGTCCTTTGATCCATGTCCATTCCGCGCGTGCGCAATTATTATGAACTAGTTGTAACTTCATGATTACACGCTCCATGTAACAATGCTACCTACAGACTAGCCGCACTCACGTGCATGTACCTCGTACCCACCGCTAGGAATGTAGCGTATCACAAACTGCGAGCCGGGCTCCAGAATACTAATGTACGTACAATAAATAGAATATCGTATTATTATTACTATGTACACAACTTCGCTCGTCACTCTAATTTACACTACCCCTTATAAAAATAGGTCCGCTCCTCTAGCGGCGGCGGCGGCGGCGGCGACGGCGGCCGCCGGCGGGCCGCTAGTGCGCGGGCGCGGGCGCGGACGCGGGCGCGGGCGCGGGCGCGGGGCCGGCCTGCAGAGCGCTGAGGTGCTGCGCGACGGTGGCGGCGGCGGCGCCCGCCAGGATGGTGCGGTGCGTGCCGGCCAGCTGCTGCGTGCGCAGCGGGCCGGCGCACACGGCGCGCAGGCCGTAGTCGTCGCCCAGCGTCACGTAATTGTCGCGCGCCGTGAACAGCGTGACGGGCGCGCGCACGCGGCCGCCGGGCCGGTACGTGTCGCCCAGCACCAGCTTGCGGTAGAAGGACGCGGCCGCCGCGCCCAGCGCCTCGGCCGAGTGCGGGCCCGCCGCCGCGCCCACCAGCGCCGTGGTGCGGGCCACGCGCGCCTCCCAGCTGCCCAGCCGCTCCAGCTCCGCCGACACCTGCCACATGCAAAGCGAACTCGTTCGTGTGGGACCCGCGCATCGGGATGATGATGGACTTCGGTCGAAGCCGGGCGGTTCGAAGATGCGGGTGTCTCCGCAGCTTCGAACGAGCCAGATCCACCGCCGCTCACCTTGATCGCGTCGACGTCCTTGAAGAGTTGCACGAAGTAGGCCAGCGCGTCCGCCTCGTCGGCCTGCGGCGAGCGCACGGCGCGCTTGGCCTTGCCGCGCGTGGTGTGCGCGGCCACGTAGGCGGGGCTGCCGTCCAGCAGCACCAGGCGCGTGTCGCAGCCCGCGCGCTCCAGCTGCAGCGCCATCTCGAAGGCCACGCCGGCGCCGAAGGAGTAGCCCAGCAGCGTGTAGGGCGCGCGCGGCTGCAGCGCGCGCACGTGCGCCACGTAGTGCGCCGCCAGCGCGCCCATGTCGCCCAGCGGCGCGCCCGCCGTGCACTGCAGGCCGTACACCGGCGCGCGCACGCCCGCCGCCACGCCGCGCAGCAGCTCCACCACGCCCTCGATGGGGTGCACCTGCGGGCGGACATTTACATTGCCGCGCACTGTACAGTGCTCGACGTGGTCATTGCTGACAAATACTGGCCAAAAATTATTCTTCTACATTTTAAATACATTTTATTTCGTTTACTCATTCCGGATGTTATGATCGGCAGAAGATAAAATTAAAATAAAAACATTTAATATTGCAAAATTTAAGACCTCAAGTCTAGCAGACTTGACCTTGCTAGAGCTTCTGACACGGTCTCTATCCCTATACTCCTATCAAAACTTGATCGAATTGGAATCTGTCGTTCACAATAAAATATATTTCACAAAAATCTCACAGGCAGATCTGAGTGTGTTAAAATTTGATAGACACTTTTGCTGTGACTTCCAAATTACTTAGGACGTACCCTGAGGTATTATTTTAGGTCCCATGCTATTTATTGTCTATAAAATAAATATTTTTAACAAAATTGGATTATTTCATGTGATCGATACAGCCCTCGTATTTTCAAATAACAGTATAGTGACTCACCATGAATACGGGTTTGAGGTCAGAGTTAGGGGGTGCTGCGCTGGGCAGCTTGACGAGCACCTGCTTGGGCATGAGTTCGCCGAGCGCTGCGAACTGCACTATGTCCTGCGGCCCGTCCGTGGGTGCATCGGCGGGTGCGTCCGCGGACGCGTCCACGGGCGTGTCGGCTCCATCCTCGCCACCCGCCATGCCGCGCAGTTTGGCGAATGTAAGCGTGCGAATCTCGCCGACGCCTAACACTACATCGTAACCGCGTTCCAGCGTCTGCTTAATCTCGGCGCCCATGAGCGAGTCCATGCCGAGCTCGGCCAGGTTGGCCGAATCAGACACCTTAGTTGGATCTTTGATGCCCAGGATGTTAGCCACGGCGTGAACCAAGTCCTGCGTGGGCGCAGCGGCGGTGCGGCGCTTATCGGCCAACACCATGCTGGCGGCAACAGCGTGCGGTAGTGCCAGGAGGGTGCCGAGCGCCTCCATACACGACGCGATGCGCTGCGGCACGGTGCCGCCCACCACGGTATCGTCGCCGCCCATGGTCTCCACGATTAGCCCAACTTCGCCGATGGCGCCCCACTGCACGGCCAGTCCCGGCAGCCCGTCGGCCTGCCGCTGCTCGACGATGCGCTCCATGGCGGAGTTGGCGAGCCCGTAGTTGCTCTGGCCGGGGTTGCCGCGCCCGCACGACACCGACGAGAACACCACGAAGTACTCGAGTTCGGGTGCCATCTCGCGCGTTACCGCATCTAGGATCTTGGTCGCTGCGAAACACATGGACACATGAACGACCGGTCGCCTCGGGGAGAAGAACGAAGAACGGGGCGAGAAGAGACATACCGTCGATCTTGGGCTTGGCGACGGCCTGGAAGTCTGCAGGCGTCTGCTTATCGAGGAAGGCGTCGCGCAGCACGGCGGCCAGGTTGAACACGCCGCCCACGGGGCCCAGCGCCGCCGCCTCGCACAGCAGCGCGCGCGCGCCGGCCGCCGAGCACGCGTCCGCCACCGACACGCTCACCGCCACGCCCGCCGCGCGCCACCTGCGCAGCCACAGTCAGCACCCGCTCGGCCCGGCGGCTCGGCCGAGGGGCGCCAGTGCTTACCTGCGGATGCACCAGGCCTGGTAGCCCGTGCGCAGGCCACTGCGCGAGTTGAGCACGAGACGCGTGGCGCCGCGCCGCACCAGCCACTGCGCCAGCTCCAGCCCGAACCCGCCCATGCCGCCTGCGATACGCCCACTCGTCAACCATCAACATTCAAAAATAAACACTTAGAATACTAATAAGATGATCCTTGCACTACTGAAGAGTGCGCTGTAACGTGAACACTTAAATTCATATGAACCTCATTGGAGCAAAATTTTCCTTTCTGACGAGAGTAAGATCAAGCGGTGGTTCGTAGACGATTTGGGGAGGCATAAACGCAGGCAGAAAACCGAATTTATTTTTGTATACACTCATAAATTGAAACACCTCTTAAGTTTGGTTTTATATTATTTTTTATTTGAAACCCATTATACCCATGTAATGAGGGAAAGCGAGGTCCAGATGAGACGAGAATATAAAAGCTACGATGATGTTAAGTAAGGTAAGAAGACAACCTGTACAGGCTCTCTATATGGATATGACAAAAGCGTTTGACTATGTAGACTATAAAACACTGATAAGCAAATTAAATGTATATAAAAGGAAATGTATCTTGTTTATTTGAGTCTTACTTAACAAACAGAAAACAAATTACAGTCATCAATAAACTCTGCAGTAAATCCAAAACAGAAAATTCTTATAAATCAGATACTAGAATATTATAGTATAGAGTGCCACTAGGGAGTACACTCGGTCCTTTGATATTTATAATTTACATTAATGACTTTCCGTCAGCAACAAAATTGCCAATGATTATGTTTGCTGACGACAGTACAGTTGTATTTGTCAGGGTTGGGTCTGATACAGTTCAATCGGAGATAAATCAGAATATTGCTAGCCTATCACTTCATTCTAGCGAGAATTTATATATTTTCTATTTAGAATTTCACTGTAACCCATTGGACTTTCTGTTTTGGCTTTAATATTGTATTTTATATTAGAATTTTGTATTTTTTAAACTTAGATGGTAATATCAAATAAGTAGATGTCATTTGTACACCATTCTCATGGTAAAACATAGTGCATGTAATCTAATTTAAGACCAATCATTGTATTCTTAGCTATGCTTCACAAATAAATGATGATTATGATTATGAAGAATAGTTGCAGGCAGTGGGAGGAGGAGCACTGACCGACTAGGATGTAGCTCTTGGCGGGGTGCAGGTAGGTGCGCGGCATGGCCGACACCAGCTTGGCCGCGACGCGCGCGCCCGCCGCCTCCTCGTCGCGCACGCGCAGCAGCACCTTGCCGATGTGCTTGCCCGTGGCCATGTAGCGGAACGCGCTCTCCAGCTGCTGGTCCGAGAACACCGTGGCGGGCAGCGGCCGCACCGCGCCCGCCGCTATGCCTTCCGACACGCAGCGCACCACCGCCGCCTTGTCGCTGCTCTCGTCGCCCGCGTCGAACAGCGCGTCCAGCAGGATGCCGTGGAACGTCGTGTTCTTGAGGAAGATCGACATGCCCTGCGGACACACGCACGTCAGCGAGGGCCGGCCGCAGCGGGCGCCGCCGCCGGCTCCTCGGCCGCCGCTACTCACCAGGGCCGTGTCGTTGGACAGGTCCAGCTTGCCGATCTCCAGGAAGCGCCCGCCCTCGGCCAGGCAGCGCACGGACGCGTGCAGCTTGTCGGCGGCCAGCGAGTTGAGCACCAGGTCCACGCCGCGCCCGCGCGTGCGCCGCTTGACGAGCTGCTCGAAGCTGGTGTCGCGCGAGTTGCCCACGTGGTCGGGCGCCAGCGCGGGGAAGCGCTCGCGCAGGAACTGGCGCTTGTCGGCCGTGCCCACCGTGGTGAACACCGTGCAGCCCGCGTGCAGCGCGATGGCGATGGCGGCCTGCCCCACGCCGCCCGTGCCCGCGTGCACCAGCACGGCCTCGCCCCGCCGCATGCGCCCGCGCACGCACAGCGCGTAGTACGCCGTGGCGTAGGCCACCGGCACCGTGGCCGCCTCCTCCAGCGACCAGGCGGCCGGCACCTCCCACAGGAAGCCCTTGTCGGCCAACACGGTGCTGGCCAAACCGCACGCCGCCACCATGCCCATCACGCGCTTCCCGTCCGACGACCTACCGCTGAACTCCAATCCGAGGATGCACTCCTGGAAACGAAACGAAAATATAAAATCTCCCGACAGACGCGTTCGACATTATGTAACAAAATAGATTTTTAGTGACGACCTGTCCGGCGAGGTTCCCGGGCAGCGCGTCGGGCGGCAGCTTGCCCGTGGCCAGCATGATGTCGCGGAAGTTGAGCGGCGCGCAGTACACGCGGCACAGCTCGGTGCGCGGCGGCAGCGGCCGCTCGGCCGCGTGGCGCAGCGGCGACTCGATCCAGCGCAGCGAGCTCAGGTCGCCGCGCGTCAGCGTGTTGACGTAGGCGTGCTCCACCTGCAGCTGCGCATCGGCCGCGTCGCCCAGCGGCAGGTGCCGGTAGCTGCCCCACACGCCGGCGCGCAGCACGTTGACGGCCAGGTCGCGCCGCAGCTGCGCGGCGTAGGGCGCGGCGTCGGGCGCGAAGGGCTCGCGCGCGCCCGGCAGGTAGTACACGCGCAGCGCGCGCCCGCCCGGCTCGGCGCGCAGGCACGTGGCCAGCCCCAGCACGCCGCTGCTGGCCGCGCGCGCCACCACGTACACGCGCATGTCCTCGGCCTCGGCCTGCGCCATGGCCTCGCGCAGCGTGTCCACCCAGCGGTAGGCGCCGTCGTCGGCCACGTCCACCACCACCCGGCGCGGCGGCACGGCGGCCTGGCGGCGCAGCAGCAGGTACTCGCAGCTGGCCGCCACCTGGCGCGACACCAGCACCAGGCCGGCGCGCTGCAGGGCATCCTGCGCGGCGCGCTCGTCCAGCGCGCGCTGCGGCTCCTCCAGCAGCAGCATCCCGCCCTCGCCCAGCGCGTCCGCCAGCAGCGCCAGCGTGGCGGGGCCGTGGCGCGCCAGCACGTCGGCCGCCAGCACCAGGTGACAGTCGGCGTCGACGGCGACGCTTCGCCCGTCCTTCGGGTTCACCTTGACCCCCAGGTCCTTGACGGCGGCGGCGTAGGCCGCGGGCTGCGGGCCGGCGGCGAGCGATGCGTCCACTCGCACCTGGGGCTCGGCCTCCAGGATGGCCATGGCCGACGGCGTGAGCAGGGCCTCGGGCGGCCGCTCCAACGCCGCCTCGGCCAGCTTGAGCTTAAGCGCGCCCGCGTTCTCCAGCACCAGCTGCAGGCTGACGGTGAGCGCATCGCGCTTGGAGCGCGACGTGTCCTCGGTGGCGACGGTCGCGTTGTCGTACGGCAGGAACACGTACTTCTCGAGCTTGGGCGGCGCCTGCGCGTTGGCGCGGCGCGGCGCCAGGCTGGTCTTGACGCCGCGGAACTCCACGCCGCCGGCGCTGATGACGTCGATGTCGCGCTGCATGAGCACGGGCAGCGTGCCGCCCTGGCCCAGCGCCGCCACGGCCGCCAGCTGCGCCGCCGGGTCGATGAGCGCGCGCTGCAGCCGCGTGGGCAGGTACAGCTCGCGCGTGTCCACGCCGATGATCCCGAACTGCAGCATGGTGTCCATGAACGAGATCCAGTTGTCGTCCCAGGCGAGCTGGCCGGCGGTGCCGCGAGCATCGGACGAGCGGATGCCGCGGAAGATGCCGCCGTAGTTGTAGCCGCGCAGGCGCAGCTCCTTGTAGATGTCGTCGGTGTCGAGCGGGAGGAGGCCGGGTTCGGCGACGGGCGGCTCGGCGTCCAGCGCCAGCCGCTCGGCGCGCGGGTCCTCGGCCAGCCGCACGTGGCCCGTCACCACCACGCTGCCACCCTCGCACACGTCGAACTCGCCCGTGCCGTCCAGCACGTTGATGAGGAACCGCACGGGAGCGTCCCGCGACACTATCGTGGCGCGCTTAAACTGCACGTTTTCGAGAACGATGGGGGTCTCCTCCGGTTTTCGGTTGTGTAATTTGGCCATCGTCCTCCACACCAGGGTCTGAAAACGATGAACGACTACCGTTAGAAACACGGTCGCTCTTCAAACGGAAGGCCGTCTCCCCGGGGCGGGGCACCTACCAGATAGCCGGTGGCGGGGAAGAGCACGCGGCCGTCGATGTTGTGGCCGGTGACGAAGGCGTCGTCGGGGCGCGACACGTCGTACTCGATGACGTTCTCGCCGGAGCGCGAGGCCGAGCCGAAGTGCGCCACGCTCCAGTCCAGCGCGTGGTCCCAGCGCACGCGCGAGGCCAGGCCCGGCGTGCCGCGCGCCACGGGCCAGCGCACGGCCGGGTACAGGCGCGCCACGGCGGGCTGCGCGCCGGCCGCGTGCAGGCGGCCCGCCGCCGCCAGCACGTGCAGCAGCGCGTCGGGCGCGTCGCGCCGCACCAGCGCCACGTGCGCGGCGCCGGGCGCGGGCAGCGCGCGCTTCAGCACGGCCTGCAGCAGCGCGTGCGGCGCCACCTCCACCAGCACGGCGCGCGCCGGCACCGCGCGCAGCGCGTCCGCGAAGCGCACCGGCGACAGCAGGTTGTTCACGTGGTAGTTGGCGTCGCTCAGCTTGGCTGCGGAACGAGACGCTCGTGAGCCGGGAGCGGGCGCGGCGGACGGAGGGGCCGTCGTCTTCGGCGCGAGTACTCACCGAGGTCGGTGTTCCACTTGTCCCTGGGCAGCGACGAGGAGATCCAGCGCGCGGAGCGCGGCTTGGGCGAGGGGATGACGCGCTCGAGTCTCTTGCGCAGCAGCGGCGCGGCGGCGGCGATGTACTTGCTGTGGAACGCGACGCCCGAGCTGTTGACGCGGCGCGCGAACACGCCCTCGGCTGACAGCTCCGCCACGAACTTCTCCAGCGAGTCCACGGGGCCCGACACCGTGACGCTGTCGGCCGCGTTGTGGCACGCCGGCACCACGTCGGGCGGGCAGCGCTCCGTGCACTGCTCCCACGACAGCCCCACGGCCGCCATGGCGCCCGGCGGCAGCTTGGCGTCCACGATGCTGCGGCCTCGCCAGTACGCCGCCAGCACGGCCTGCTCCGCCGTCAGAGTGTCGTCGGCGTACGCGCAACCTGTGGGACGAACATTTGTATAGGTATGTATGAAAGCGGGTGAACATGCGACGACGGGGAACAGTTACCGACTTACCGATTTCACCGACGGAATGTCCGACGATTCCATCCGGGTTGATCTCGAGAGTGCGTAGCACGTCGACGAGAGCGACTTGCACCGCGGCGATGGAGACGAAGGAGTTGATGACGTCGTCGAAGGCGGCGGCCGGGGCCTCGGTGACGATGTTCACTAGATCGATGCCGTGCGGTCGCAAGGCCGCCGCGGACTTGCCGATGCTGGCGGCGAACACCGGCAAACCCATCAGGGACTTGGCCATGCCCGGCCACTGCGAGCCCATGCCCGAGAACACGAACCACACGGGTCGGGACTCGCCGCTCTCCATTTCCTGCGAGATATTAAGAGTACAAATAACACAACAACAAATACACTTCCATTCACGCAAGGATAGGCGCCGACATAGCCAATCACGAATACTAACAATGATTTCCTCGACGGGTGTGTCAGTGAGGATGGTGTAGCCGCGGTACGGGTGCCCGGGGATGTTGGTGCGGTGCACGGCGTCCAGCAGCGCGTGCAGCTCGGCGTCGTCTTTGTGCTGCGCCGCCAGCGCCAGCAGCTCGCGCACGGCGGGCTCGGTGCGGCCCGACGCCAGCACCAGGCGCGGCGCCGCGTACTGCGCCCGCGCCCGCGCCGCGCCGCCGCCCGGCTCCGACTCCAGGATGATGTGCGCGTTTGCGCCGCCGAACCCGAACGAGTTCACCGCCACCAGGCCGCCCTCCCACGGCGTGTTGCGGTCCACCACCTGTTGAGAGATACTGGTCCATTACCACCCGATACCCGACTCCAATCTGTATCTTTTCGACGGTTTGTTGATTCATATCTTTAGTTATGCGTTCGGGTCCTGCGTACCTTGATTCGGCCGTCGCTGAGCGCTGGAATGTCAGGATTAGCAGTTTTGTAGTGAAGATTGGCGGGTATAACGCCGTGCTCCATGGCCACCACCACCTTGGCGATGGAGCAGAGGCCAGACGCGGGTTCCGAGTGGCCCATGTTGGATTTTACTGAACCCAAAAGCAGCGGTGCCTTTCGGTTCTTGCAGAAGAACTCGGCGATGGCATTCACTTCTTGCGGGTCACCGACCTATGCCAAAACAAACATCAGATGTAATGAAATGCGGTTGACGCGTGCTACGGTAGGTCCGTGTCGGTTAGCGCCTCACCTTAGTGCCGGTGCCGTGCGCCTCGACGTATACGACGTCCTCGGGGCGCAGGCGCGCCTCCTCGAAGGTCTCCTGGGCGAGGCGGCGCTGCATGTCGCCGGACGGGAACGTGATGCCCTGGTCCTTGGCGCCGTCCGTGTTGATGCGAGCGCCACGCAGCGTAGCATACACGCGCCGCGCTACCCCTCGTCGCTGGAGCAGAACGGCCACGGCCGCCTCCGAACGCACGTAGCCACGCCCGCTCGCGTCGAATGCGGCGCAGCGCCCCTCCGGCGATAACATGCTCAGGCGGTGGAAGTTGAGTGAGTTGGCGGGCTTGAGACACAGGTTAGTGCCGGCCACGACGGCCGCGTCGCAGTGGCCTGCGCGGATAGCGGCCGCCGCCTGCGCCAGCGCGAACATGGAGCTGGAACATGCCGTGTCCACCGCGAAGGAGGGTCCCTTGAGGTCAAACGTATAGGAGATTCGGTTAGGGAACATAGCGCGGCAACATCCGGTGAGCGCGTAGCCGTTGATCTTGTCCGGATCCACAGTCCACATCTCCTCAGTCTCGGAGTTGGACACGCCGACGTAGACCCCGGTGCGCGAGCCCCGCAGCTCGCTGGGGTTGACGCCCGCGTCGACGATGGCCTCGTGCGTCAGCTCTAGCAGCAAACGCAGCTGCGGATCCATCAAGTGGGCCTGCTTGGCGTGCACCCCGAAGAACGTCGCGTCGAAGTGCGCCAGATCCTTCAGCTTGCCGTTGCGTTCCGGCAGCCCGTGCAGACCTGACGTGCAATAAGCATTTTAATTCAATGCTACGCGATAATAACACTACGCGAACCGTTGTTATATATTTGTACCGATGTATAAAATAAATCCAGTTTTAAAGTCGAATAAGACGATGTATACCAATACTAAGGTTATTATTAGAAGGGGGACTGTGTATTTTCTTATTTTTTAAATGTATGTTATTATAATAGCTGAACCGATTTTGAAACGTCTTTATGTATTCGATAGGGAAAACTGGTATTTGTGCAGTGTAGTGAGTGAGAATGCACGAGCTAGTTTTGTGCCTCAGGTGACAGGTGACTTCTCAGAAGACTTGTTTTAGACTGAGATGGTGGGTTCTTCGAAAATATGTTTCACCGACACATTATCGACGACATTTCATTGACATGAACTGAACATGAATGTTTATCAAAGTTCTGGTGACGTCATAGGTAATTCCTATAAGAAAAGCAAAAGTGTTTAAATACACAATTTATTATCAGTATTTTTTTGTATATTTCCTGTTAGCGCGGTGATATAATAATTGATGACCGGTTCCACTAAAATGGTCTTTGTTAGCATAGTAGTATCGCGTGGTGCGCATGCGAGAGCGGTTGCGCTGCGTGACGCACTCGCCAGTGTCACGCCACCGCGCGGCGCGGCCGGTCGTGCGCCGGACGTGGCGGCGGGCCGCGGGTGGCGCGCGGTCGACGGACGCTCCGACGTAACGGTGAAAGCCTCGCCGCTGTACAACAATGATTGTCCCGGCGAGACTGACGTCGCTCATTCACTCGCTTCGCAATTGGTTAAATGTGCCAATATGTGGGCGATCGTCGACCTTAAACTCGAATCATATCTTTACATCAGCGGGATTATACCCGCGCAGATACTCCGCGGCCGGTGCCGACTTACTTCGAACCGGCAACTGCGCCGAACTGGCACAATACCACCTCTTTCCTCTTAGGGTAATAGATATGTATCATACACGCCAATACCAGGAAATCACTCTGAACTACATATCTGTATAAACGTTTATTATACCCACGTCTTCTTTTAGTTTACTTTAGCTTTCTTTTTTTTACTTCACAATATAATTGTATTTATACAAAAGGGGGAGAGCTAGCCTACCAGACTATACATAATATGATAATAGTTTATTAGTCTTCGACACGTTGGGAGCTGGCGAAGAAAATGTAGTGGCGCAGTGCATTTCAATATTTTATATTAATTTCTTGCACGAATTTAGATACTGAATAGTATAGTATAATAAAAGATGTAGAACTATATATTCAATTATGAGGAATAGGAGCACTAAATGTTATTTATCGTTTTATGATGGTATAATACTGATAGAGCCGCCGCGCCGTTATCGCATGTTCAGACAAGGCGGCGCGCGGCGTCTCGTCACAGTGCGCGTGCGACGTTCTGTCTGACTCACGGGCCGCCGCCGGCAGATATACAATCCCTCAAACAGCCGAACGATACATCCATCACGGCCTCAAGCCAATTCTAATGTTACTTTTACTAAAGAAATTATCTGCACTAGGGAATTATATACCATGGAAAATTGAAATTCAATTAAATCAAACACCACATAAAATTACGAGCTATATAATAGTCGTCCTGTGCGGGAATCGAACCCCAAACCGGGCGCCGAGGGAGTAGCGACGTGACCACCTCAACCAATGCGCCACTTAGGTCTACGTGTCTTGTCTATTATGGTGTTTCCATAAAACCTACCAATTCTCTATTTTTTTGTCGAATACTTGGATAGAGTCCATGTTCATTAATAAAGATTGAACAAAACATCTAAACATACTGAATTTTAAAATTATACCTCCTTGTTAGTCAAGTTGTAAAGTTAAGTGGTTTAAAGATTTTCGCTAACTTGATTAAAAATTCTTTATATATCTTTAAGTAGGTCTATATTTAATTGTAAAGACGAGAAAAATCAAACGGGTTTTTATTCACACAAACCCAGCACGAGTAGGTACTAGTAAATATTCACAACATTGTTTGTACTTCAATAACTATTTTTGGAACATGATTTACATTAATTAGAGATTAACCCTGCGATTCAGTTGTCACTTGGCTACTTCCCTATGTTGAGCATTCGGAGCGCTGCGCTCTCCACTGGGGTTCCGTCCGGTACCCGCGCGAAACAGTTTCATGCCATTTATGAAACTTTCATGCCGTGACGAACATTTGAAAGAGTTATTCGGACCGCTTTATTTATTTTTGTAAATAGTCAGAACATGAAATGTTCTAGGTATAATACAAGTTAATATAGATAACTAATTGGAAAATCTGTTCTTTGTATTTAATTTTTCGAATTTACTGCCACAATGGCTATACAAGTTATTTCAAGTAATAATGGATGAAGTTATGATTTTACGGATTCATTGTACCTACTTACTAACTTTATGCACCACATTCAACGCAAGTAAATAAATAAAATGAAGTTTAAATATTAATTACTAGCTATACCCGCGTTAAATTTTATAAATTATCACAGCCCCTCCCCGTAGGTGATAACGTGATAATATGTATAATAGCCTATATATTGGCCCGACCTCCAAGTAATATTCATACTAAATTTGAAGTAAATCCATGCAGTACTTTTTGAGTTTAGCCCGGACATACATACATATAAAGAGACAAAAATTCTAAAAACGATATTTTTGGCTTCGAAGACGATTGTAGATCACGCCCCAAGTATACTTTTAAAAACATATTCAATTTAGAGTTTTGTACTTTCCTACGATTTTATTATATGTATAGATTATTTCTCTGCATCCGTTCTGACTAATTCTGTGCAAGTCAAAGTAAGAATTCAATATTATGATCGCCTCGCCAATACCAGACCGGGATATCTACGATCATTTGCGAAGTAAACTGAAAGATAAATGAGGCGTCGCGTCGCGTCGCTATGCGGTGCGTAGAAGCGGATGAGTTATCGATCGCCGGAGCTGCCACGTGTGGGGACTCAAACAATGTGGCTCAAAATCGACAACAGCTGATTCTACACAAGTAAATTATTGCTCCCACACAACATAACTCAAGTGTATGGAATCTATACTATTATTATGAAGAGGTAACGTTTGTGAGTTTGTGACGTTGTAAGGGGTAATCTCTGGATCTACTGAACCGATTTTCAAAATTATTTCACCAATAGAAAGCTACGTAATGTGGAGTGTCATATAGTCTATGAAAAATTCCAAAATTAATAACGCGTCTTTACTTAGACTTGAATAAGGTAACCCAACTCGCGGGACAAACGGGCAGGGGCTAAAATATTTATAACGCGGAAAGAAGTCCGCGGGCACTGCTAGTCAAGTATATAGTTATTTCGAGTTTTTCAAACAAATCACTACGGCCTACTAACTCACGGGCACTTCACAAAGTTGGTACGAGTTACTTCTACACCAAGCACATGTGACGCCGCCGAGTTAAAGTTATCGCCTCGTTAAGTAATACCTCGGTGGCTTCATATCTCGGATTCGAATCGGACACTGGACAACTATCTGTGTGGCCCATGTATATTGGGTACAAGTCTGGGATTATTTGCCTAGAGCAGGCGGAACAATACATATATTATATCCCTTACATAGTTATTCGGCAGGTCCCTACTCCATAAATAGTTGCATGTAATCGTCGGCTATATCGCTAAGTCGGCTCTCTCGGGCAACAACAGTGTTGGGTGAGTCAGTAATATCCTTGGACTAGTCTACGTATTATTTGCAGAGCACCAGGTAATTACGACTTCCCATCAAATCAGTTATTCAGTTAAGGTGAACAAAACCATTTTAATTTATTTATTTTTGGTTTTGCCTTATTTAAACACTTTCCTACATTCTCCGACTAAATCAAATCAATCGTTTATTTGCAAGAACATGGTACAAAATAGATGTTACATAATTTAATATATTCACATATTCTGCCACATAATTATGGCGTGCAAATTTTATTGTTCTTAATTATATTATTATTACATTATACAATTTAACAATTAACAAATTATTATCAGTCTTATTAACTTATTTATTATTCATAGTATATGTAATTTTATCATTTAGGTATTCTTTTACCCCGTAATATCCCTTCTCTATTAGCAACTCAAGCAACCGTTTTTTAAACAATGTATTTGGTAAGTCAATTAAATTTTGCGGTAGGTGATTGAATATTAGAATACACATGCAATATACATTTCGTCTATATAATTCTAATTTTATGTTTGGCAATCGTAATCTATTTTTGTGCCTGGAGCGACTATTTTCATATTCACAAAATTTTTTTTTCAAAAAGTTTGGGATACTTTTTAACAAATAGGCAAATTTCGAATATGTATAAACATGGTACCGTTAATATTCTATGTTTCTTAAATAAAGGTTTGCAGCTTTCTAGGAAGGCTAAGGACTACCGACGTAAGTCGGATCAGGCCATAAACGAGGGGACCGCTGGCGCTTGGAGGAGGGGAACTCCACTCGTCTTGTATAAGCAGTCCCAGGAAGAGGTAACCTGCTGTGGCTCAAGTTGCCTAAACAGGTTTGTGCGTGCTGGGGAGGGCGGAGGCTTTCGTCCCGCCACCCCTCTCCGGGTGAGAGCCTCGCGGAGGCTGCAGTGTACAGCGGGGGTAGTATATGATTAAAACTCGGTTGGGTCACGTATGAGTGTACAGTGCAAGTATGATAGCGGCACACTTCCAGAGGGCTAATGATATCAGACACCTATACCGACCGTCGCCGTGACTGGCACCCTTGAGGTTGGGCAACTCAATTCTTATAGAAATGGGAATAAGGCTATTATATTATTTTTTATTTCATATTTATGCACACGCAATTCAACATCATAAATTATATAAAGATAGTTAAAGGCAGAAAACTAGCAAAATAAAAAAACCGGCCAAGTGAGAGTCGGACTCGCCCATGAAGGGTTCCGTAGCAGCAAGTATTTCAGTTGATTAAATGAAAGGTAAATAGCGGTTTACGATTTATGGCGTATTAAAAAAATACTACTTACTAGATCTCGTTTAAATTTTCGTTGTTAGTTTAAATGGTAATGTACATCACTTTACCACTTTGGAAGTGTCTCTCGCGCAAACTGAGTACGATGGAAAAAAAGACGTGAGATTCAGTTCTATGTATGGGGAACCCCGAAAATTATTGTTCTTTTTCTATTTTTGTGTGAAAACCTTAATGCGATTCACAGAATACATCTACTTACCAAGTTTCAACAGTACAGCTCTTATAGTTTCGGAAAAAGTGGCTGTGACATACGGACGGACAGATAGACAGACAGACATGACGAATTTATAAGGGTTCCGTTTTTTGTCATTTGGCTACGGAACCCTAAAAATTAGGCTATCGCAATTTATTCAACTGTCCCAGTTATTTTGATGGTACGGCTAGGTACATACTACTACATACATACTTAAGTATTCATCATGTCAGCCAAAATATGTCCACTGCTGGACAAAAGTCTTGCCAAAGAATGGCGGATATGCCATTATCGCCACGCTTGGCAGACGGGTTGGCGATCGCAGTTCGATGGACATATTTAACAGAAAAATGCCGCGGCCCGTTCTCTGGTAGGAGTTCCCTCGGACGATTTCTACACCCCCCACGGGATAAGTTGAGTTGATGATATTCTATGCCGTCACATAGCACTTGAGTATTATACGACACAAGCCGAAAGCGGAAGTTGCATTTAAAAAAAAAAAAAAAAAAGATGATCAAGATGTAGATAATGTACACATATATAATAAAAATTGCACGTAATTTATAGAAACATATAAATAAATAGTATGCGCCGACAAAACCCCCGACAAGGACGCAATCGTCCATATGTATTTATGGAAATACTACTTTGTGTCAAAACACTCGAGGTCGAAAAATTATTATTATATATGTTATATAATTGACCTCAAAAATGTGAAGGTTCTCTTAATGAATGCATATATCAGTGCTAATGTCTTTGAAGCTATTATTACACTGCATGAACTACTCTTACCCATAGCTACTCGTAGCTTAAGGGTTGTGGATAAATGAAATGGGTACGAAACTCTTTTATATTTACGATTTATATTCACGTAGGCTTTAGAAAAGCGCTTGTTAATAGAACAGGTTTGTAGTATGTCTTTAAGTAGGTATATACATGATTATTTCTAAGTACATAGATATTTAAGTACACGGATAGTATGTAAGCATTTAGAAATAGGTAACATTTAATTTTAGATTTAGTTACTTTGCTAGCTTATATTAAACAATATAAAAATTGGGCAATGTATTTGCCTGACTTTTGATATTTTAAAATATGAAAATCTTAAAGACAGCCTCGACTGCACATGTGGCGCAGCGGCTAAGGCAGTCCCCTCGCCGCTTCGAGTTACGGGTTCGAGTCCCGCACCGGACAAATATTTGTGTAACCCATAAATAGTTGTTCTGAGTCTGGATGTAATTTGGGTCCGTCTATTATATTATGTTTGTAAAGTACCCTGCGACACATGGATTAGATTCCGTAGTTCGAGCGTAGTCTTTAAATAAAAATAAAGTATTGAGCTACATATTACTGTAAAACAACCTACTATAGCCAAGTGTTGCCTAATTCTAAACCTTTAAATAAATCTAAACAAAAATTGTAAACATTTATCCACAACCCATAAGACATAGCTTGGTGTGCAAGTGCGATTGTGCATCGAATAAGTGTTTTTCAAATAACGGACATATGTATATGCCTCTTGAGGGACGGGGGGATTGACAAAAATGTTCGATAGTTTAGTAACTACATGTATTCACAGATAAGAACTCGGTTTAGAATAACAAAAGGTTCCAAATGTCAGCCATTATTTTAATGTTGACTACAGAAACGTTCAGAGGCCGGCATAATGAGACCGTGTCACAGATATCGATGTTGGATGCAGTGTCCGATCCAGTAACTACAATGTTTTGAGTCATTGACCTTCAAATGTTGGTCCTTTGCAATTTTGTGCTTTTAGTTGACGGGAAATATTCGCGCGGTACTTTTAATGTGAGACCAACTTGTAATTTTTTTAGGATTTTATTTTGCATTGCAGTACCTAATAATTCATGGACCTTATGAACTCAATCCAATAACAATGCACCAATACGGCCATGTCTATAGGTTTCTAAAAGGTCGGCAATGCGCAATTAATCCCTCGGATGGTGCAAGCATCTATAGGCTACGATGACTGCCGTCCATTAGGTGGGCCGTAAGCTTGTTTCCTAACTTAGTTTATATATTTATTTATCAATTATCTAGGTTGTTGTTGTGTTTTAATTTTGTAACACGACAACCGGATGACACCTGTTTGACGAGAACTGTTTTAGGTATGTTACAATTCCTATGCATTGTGACATAAATCACTAATAATCGAAACACCTCTAAAGTTTGGTTTTGTATGAGCTTTTGTATTATTTCCACATAAAATAAGCGGAAACTGGTATGTTTACTCTCAGTCCACGACCTGGCGTGTACCGACGTCACGCACGTCTGACGAAGATGACCTGTATACCTGTTGCGTCAGTTTCTCTACGAAATCGTCACTTTAACTCTATTCAACAACAGCAGCACCTCCGCAAGGTTCGAGGACTGACTGTAAACGATTCTACCATTAGAAGAGTGGCCCAAAATTGAGTTAAGCCACCGAAGAGTCTGCCTTAACTTTGCCAGTGAGCACTTAAATTCGTGATACCTTCAATGGAGCAAAGTTCTCTTTTCTGACCACAATTAGATGACGCTGTGTGATAATGAAGGAAAAAAGAAGGTGTATCGAAGAGTTAGAGATCGTTTTGCACAGTAGACGTAGTGCATCGAAGAAAAACTTAGTTTCGGCTTATGGACGGCTTGGCGCGGCATAAGCGCCGATGGAGCCTTTTATTTAAATGTGTCACCTTACTTCGAAGAGCTGGACACTCTTCGATGTAAGGTGAGGTCTCATGTGGAATCCTGCGCGCATTTTATTTATTTTTATGCAGGACAAATTTTGATAAGAAGTACATAATCCAGTTTATACAAATTTACATAGAAACACTCAATTCCACTTCTAGCAGTTAACCTTCAAATTATTTTTGATTGATGTACGCGATTTTTTACACGCACTGGCTTGTAGATGACAAATCTGACAAAAAAGAATAATGTAATGACTGCACTGGCAACCATTAGGTGATGGCAGATTAATCTCACAAAAAGTTTGTTCCCTGGTTACCTACCTCACACGCGACTAACATTTTGCCGAAGTGCGGAAGTCCGGCAGCAACGCAAACATATTAAGATACGATCTGTACTTAAGTACGAGTTAGAGTGCTCGCTCGTAACGTTTGCTTCTGTATCTCGGTTAGATTTCGATTGATTGCTTTCGTACCGCGCCCCGACGCGTCGCGACGGCGCGCCTTCACCACTGTCCATTTGGGCAGACTATCCTATTTGTGTGTATTAATTTAAAAGACTTAACCGCGTCGCTTGTTAATACAGAACTTCACAAGGGACCGTAAAGTAGTGAGAGAGAGTCGCCCTGATGTTCGTAATATCTGGGCTATGTAAGGTAGAGCAAGGTCAATGTTAGGATGGATTGTCATATAAGTGAAAAAGCACAATGTAGGTAATAATAATAATAATGTCCTCCCGACCGAATTTCGGCCATGGCGGCCAGTCCCAATGGAGACTAGCCAATTGCGCAGGACTTATTATAGTGCACAGGTGTGTGCGCAAACTCAGTGGCACTTTCTATTCCATCACTCATGGGACCGATGATGGGACGACTAGCGAGACGACCGGAAAGAGGTCAGGTAGAGGACAGGCGGCTTTACGTGCTCTCCAAAGTATGGGGGTGTAACACCGCCAGCTCCCAAGTCCGAAGATCACTTTTTGTCCCGACCCGGGATTTTAACCCATGACCTCATTATCTGCGTTTGAACACGCTACCGCGAGACCAACAACAACGTAGGTAGAAGGTCTACCTAGGACCATACTGAGTACATGGTGCCCGTGCTCCGAACTACGCCTTGTCACGTGCTACTAATAATTGCTCATCATCATCATCAATAGTCACACAGTGTCTACGAGCAGATCGAACTCCAAGCACACGGGCGCCAGGCATTCAGAGAGGTAGCCACCACGGCCGTCACGTTTGAAACCGGTTCTGAAGGCAGGCTCCGTATAATGCAGTAACCACCCCACACGACATATTATTATATGTTCGTGGGGTAGTAAGTGTTCAGTACTCATTAATAGTAGGTTCTTACTTGACCAATGTCTGTATTTCCTGGTCCTGTTTACTTTTGCCTTATTATTTCCTAGTTAGTTCCACTAGTAGGATTTTCCCCCTTGTTTTGTACTCCATGACACATTTCTCAGATAAGTATTGAGCTTGTTTTCCGGTAAGGCTGTGTACGTCTCTATACTGAAGACATTAGCCACAACAGGTCACCACGGTATTGTGTTTAGATATTTACTGTTAGCGCAAGAGCTTACTTATTGTTAGGGTTAAAAAATGGTAGTTGCCATGAAGGGCTGCGGATATCGTAATGGTATATGGTGCAGACGAGAAGTGCAGTGCAGGACTGATTCACAGAACACGCGAAACCCGAAGTTATAATATATATTATGATATTAATATTATGGTTTATGACCAATTCGTATTTTCAACGTCTTTTAGACGCGCGTCGTCTGCGCGTATCAAAAGTACGTTTGCTTATTGTCAGCTCTGATGAGAGACTAGACTACACTGATAGTGCTAAATTAACAAGGTCGTTTACAAAATACTGTATCGAATGACAGGTAAATAGAAAAACATTGAAGTTTTTGTCAGACACCTCTTAAATTGTAAATAAAAACACATAACGTCGCCTGATGACGTCAGTACTTAGTTTGATGGAAAATTTTATATCCTTTCCTTGTATCACTTTTGGAATGTAGCGACATCATAAGCCGTATTTGGTGAAATCTATTAAGGCTTATTGAGGCTCTATACAGTATCAAATAAATAACATATGATGTAGACGGGCTTATACCCGATAAACACCACTCAAGTGTCACCGTCTTAAAATTCAGTCAATATTAAAATAAGAAGTGGTGTTCAGAGCTAAACGCAATTGTTACCCACTCGTCTACGAATGACGAGACATACCTATATAATAAAACATCGGAGCACTCGGTTGGGTAATAGGTACTCGTACCATTATGCAAGAATGAGTGCGCGTACCTAGTGCTACTCTACTTACATCGCCAGGATCCCTTTACTACCCTATTATTACCTGGGATTTTAAAATGAATAAATTATTGATAACGTAAGTACAGACGCCAGCACATCCAGCTACCCCAATCTGTCAAATTCCATTTATAGATTTGCATCTTTATCACATAAGCATATCAGTTATCTGGTTTCCATAGTACAAGCTCTGCTTAGTTTGGGATCAGATGGCCGTGTGTAAATAATGTCCTAGGATATTATTATATCCGACGTAATGCCTTTATTTGCGGCGGCATATTTAAAAGATCCACGAATTGCTATCTTGGTGTCTAGATCAGGTCAGTTGAAGACCTGGTTCTGTTACTATTACTATCTGTCGGACATGACCATTTCTTGTAAAAGATACTCGGGCATTTTGTTGGCAATCACACCAAATTTTGATTTTTAATTAAATGCCTAATATTTTATGAAACCAAAAGGCCTACTCATGGGATATTTTTTTGCTTGTAAGTAATCAGATCACGTTCACAATGAAAAGTTTGAAACAAATATAACACAATATAAGAAACTTTCCCAGCAGTAGTGTTCCAGAACATTCGCGTTAGTTCGGCGTGATCGTTGATTTCAAGAATAAATATAAAACTCGTTACACGATTCACAGTATTTGTTCCTAAGCAACAAGATCTTTAGGTGCCGTCAATAAAATGTAGTTTGGTTAGCGATTGACTCCTCCCTTTTGGTTTGTGTGTCGATGACATTCATTAGTTCCCACAGTTCCCACTAGCGCGCTTCCTTAATGAGTGTATGATGATTGTGTACCGTGTGCAGAATTCATGTAAAAACTATAATAATTATACGAAATAGGCTAAAGCTATTAGGACTTTATTTAACAAAACCTTACATTTATACAAAAAGCAGCACTTAATACCTACTGTATTATTAATAACTCGAGTAACTCAAATAATTAGCGACGCTCCTGTACTAAGTAAGGACAGAATATACAAAACACCACATACTTGTAAGCGGAAAGTAAACTTGAATGCCATTATTTGCTCGCTGTTACGTCAATTGATCGATGAGCGTATGTTTTGGCTGTGCGATGCTTTAAGATCTCTCATCATCTACACGTTAATAGTATTGATTCGCACCATGTCATATTAAGGAACTGATATTACGCTAATAACCTAGGATCGTTTGTGAAAATAAGGAAACAATAAACCTTTAACCCTAATACGTCATAAATCGTTAACTGCAATTTACCTTTCACTCAATGAACTCAAATATAATAATAAATGAAAAACATAATATATTACGAGCTGCTACGGAACCCTTCATGGGCGAGTCCGACTCGCACTTGGCCGCTTTTTAATATTTTACGCGTCAGTGAAAAACATGGCCCCGCGGGAACAGCTCTTACTGCTTACGCTGATTAGGCATTTAATAGGTTTAGGCAAAATATTATATTTATGTGAAACAATCTGCACATGCATCAATTACTTAAGCGCAACACTTAAGACACAAGTGGGACCGTAGGAGGTAATTAGTTTAAGAAGTTATGATGTTTGGCCGACTTCTAAAAAGGAGGCGGTTATTAATTCGACTCTATTTATGTTTTGTTGCTGAACTTATTTTGATAATTATTATTTGAATAGACAGGGAACGATAAATATATGGGCCGATTTCATTCTGTTCGAGTCCGATTCAAAACATGGAAACTGTTACTAATTAGATAAGTAAGAGATATCAATCGCAATGTAAGAGCCTGCTAATAATAATCGGGATGAATGGACCGCAGCGAAGATAATATCTCGTAAAGGTCAGTTAGGTGTCGTTCCTCACGCGCGCTGCAGCTGCTCGGCGGCGCGGGCGCAGCGCGCCACCCGTGGAGGAAACCCAGAGATAATGACCACCTAGAGATAATGCTAGAGGGATATATAGTTTGTATACTAGTAAGAGTTCGTGAGAGGTGACAGTGGAGGAGGCACCATTCAACAAATAAAACACTAGTCTGATTGACCTTTGCCGCGCAGGTCGCTAGACGAGTCGTCACGGAAATTCACGTTCAGATATTGTTGGCTTCCTAAAAGTGTGATTTTTGTGTGATTATTTGTTAAATAATTCACTCAAGAACGATAATGAACACATTAAATAGTGAATTGTCGCGTTCATTTACGCTGTATCATATTTGCCCGAAGGTATGGTTTTGCGTTTGTTTGCTTGTTAACTACAATGTAAAATGGCAAAGTCAAAAGATTTGAACTGTGTCTAAATAAGGGGTAAGGGGGCTATATCATCGCGGTGTGACCCGTATAGTAGGTGGCAGACTGGTGCCATGGACCTGGCTCTAGACACCACAGTATATCGACATCATCTGGCTGTGAGGTACTAATTTACTGTCGGTAGAGGATACAGAGGAATATCGCTTTAGGACGTGAAGACTTCAGTCTGTGTTCGGTAAAGGCTATGGCTCCGTGCACAACCTGAACAAGCACCTCATTAAAATTCCACTGAGAGGTGAATATAAAGATTTGGTATAATTGTGATCATTTCTTTCTTATGTTAGACAATGTATGTGTGTGTTTTCCATTATAATTTGGCGCTGCAAGATTAGTACCCGTATTATTTATTAACCATTCAGTGCCTCAATAGTCTAGTGGCAGCGTGTCCAACCACAGTTAATGAGAACTTGGGTTAAAATCCCGGGTCAACAAAAAAACTGATTTTGGGATTTTTCTATTCAGAAAACTTTTCAGGAACAGCTCTAATTCTGTGAGTTGGCGGCATTACACCCGTGCCTCGGAGAGCACACAAAGCCGGCGGTGTTGTACTCGCCCTGTCCCCGGCCGTGACGCTAGTCACCCCATCGGATCGTGACAGTGTTGGAACAGGAAATGCCCCTGTGTTCGCGCAAGCACTTGTTCACACAATGATGGCTAGTCCCCACCGAGACTGGCCGCCATGGCCGGAGTCGTGCACGAGGACATTATTTATTACTCCTGCACCTTACTATGCTGCAATTTCTCATGTGTTATATTGGTCCCTCTGCTACTGACATGTATAAAGTGGGAAGAAATACTTGATGTTTTTTAATAGTGTCAATTTAAAAACAAAATTCTTCTAAACAGGCAAAGCAGGTTAATTATGTATATCATGAAGCATGAGTGTGGCATACAGTATAACTAAACAACTCTTAAATCAGTTTGCAAAATATATGCAAAAATCTATATCTCATACATATGTATGACGGACTGTGCATAAAGCGTCAAATTATCTTAATATTTCCAACCTTCAATTATTAGGTACCTATTATTATATACCTTCGAATGTTGTAGTAAATAAATAGAGAAGAGTTTAAGGACTGCGCGCACTATTTCAATATTCTTTTCAATTTCATAATTGAAAGCTAATACTACATATGAGCAATGGCAAATGTATGTTGTGCATTATGGTATACTATGTGGTTTGCTGTATGTCCATGTACATACCTGGCGTCCATCGCCTGTCGTCTGCGGTGACGAGGTCGACACCGTCGAATAGCTGCTGCGCAAACTCCTCGATGGTGTCGGACTCGGGCAGGCGGCCCGACAGCCCCGTCAGCACGATGTCATCGTCTGCGCCGCGCGACCCGTTCACGGCACTCGGCATGTTTTCTTCTTACTGCCTCGCGTATCTGCAACCAGAGCACAACGTAAGTGGACCGCTCCATCGCCGGCACCGCCCGCGGGGGAGCTCCCGAGTCACATCCCTCACCTTCTTTAGGGAAATGTAAACCTATAGTAGGATCGGTCGGGTTCCGTTTACACTATTTTCAGATTTTTTATTAACGTTCAGTTAGTAATATTTGAAAAGTTCCGCGCGACCGGAATGGCAGGGCGTGATACGCGCGGAGCGTGCGAGCCGAGTGAGGCGATGGCGACGCGAGACGCGGTTAAAAGGGAGAGATAGCACCGGGGTCGCGACCCCGAACGTCACGTTTCCACGAGACCCCGAACCCGTATTATCAGTCTGCAAGGACGGACAAGGTCGCCGCGTTCTTCCTTCTCGTGGACACCTGAGCCGTCATCCGAGCGAAACAAAGACTGCCTCGCCGGGGTGTCACCAGGGTTCTCGTCCGGAAGCAGCCAAATGGCCATTCGGACTGACAAGCTGTCGCTCGGAGTCCGCTTTGACCTCCGAGTTTCCCTTATCTGAACACGGCGATCTAATGACCCCTCGATTAAATACGCAATAAATCGTAATCGGTGAATGCGAATCACGCGCGGAATCGACCCAACCGGCCGTCTTCTGGCGGCGCACCGGAGCGCAGCCCCGTGCTAGAGGGGCTTACTTAATGGCTTTGGCACATGACTTACATAAATTCCTCATATATAAAACTTAGGTAAATCGTTATTTTAAACGTAACAATCCATAGAGATAGTGTGATTGTTAACGTTAGAGCGCTTTGTAGTACACAAGTATACCATTTATAAAATACAATACATATTACTTTTACGAAATACTAAAAACCCAACAGTGTTGAAACATAGTAGGTAGTCGTCGAGAAACGCGCTCAGAGTGGTGAAACGCGCGGTAGCTTGTGCCCCATCCCGTGGGACAATAGACCGCCTTTGTGCGCCAATTGGCGGCGGCGGCACGCAGCGGGGCACGCCGCGCCAGTGTGCTGTGGAGAGGCCTCACTCATACCTCCCGATATTCACTAACTTAAATAAGATAAACCATTCTCATAAGAAGCAAGTATGTCAGCCGCACAACGTCACCAGTGCATCAGTATGGTCTCACACAGAAAGTGTTAACAGGATAGGTAGGTAGTACCACCACATGCGACCACATACCCGATGCCTAACCAAAGCGTAAAATAAATGAAAATCTAGTAATAATAGTGCTCATGGCGAATTTAGACTGCGAAGGCATTAGCCTATGTCGGAGGGCGCAGGAGCAACAGCTTCACGTGCTCGCCGCGGCGCGGGCAACTTCGCTAGTTACTGGGACCTCATTATCTGCGGTTGACCAACTAAACAGTGAAAATATATCATAAAAATTCTCTTTAAAATAACGTTAAAAAGCACAGATAAAATACTTACGTTCCGCCCTAAAGTTAACCAAGTAACAAGTTAGAAGACGTAAGTATATATTACTGAGTACCGGGCACCAGGCACCGGGCACCGGGCGGGGCAAACACAAGTATTCGCAACGTTATGTTTGTTCACGTACGTACCTAATAGTTGCACAGAATCACGTTGTTTTATAACCATAAGGGTATTTTCATAACTTTACAAAACAATAAAACATTTGAAGACGGAAAAACGTGGTATACATATAAAAGACAATTTAACAATCATAACATTAAATTATTTCAGACTGAATTAAGTAAAATCAATTGGACACAAATTTTAAACGATAAAAAAGACATAAATGATAACTACACCACTTTTCATAACACTGTGCAAAAAATATTTAATAAATACATTCCTAAAAAAATTGTTAAAATTAAACATAAAAAGTCCAAAACATGGATTACAACAGGACTAAAAATATCTTGTAAACATAAGCGCCAATTAAAAGTGTTAATTATGAAAACGAACAAAAATCTAATCATAAAAAAATACTAAAAAAGTCTGTAACAATTTCACAAAAAATCCACTATATAAATAAAATGAAACAGTCTGAAAATATTACAAGAACTATGTGGCAAGTAATAAAAGAACGAACACATAAATTGCCCACCAAGTCACGAAAAAACATAACATTAAATATAAACAATAATGTTTCAGAAGATGCTTATCTTGTAGCGAATACTTTTAACGAATACTTTGTGACCGTCGGAAGAAAAACTGCAACAAAAAACACTAAAGACCCAATCGGTCGTCCTGCTTTAAGCTTTCTAGAAAACTCTATCTACCTACGACCAGTAGACCAAAATATATTATTCAAAACCTAAAAAATAAGCGGAGTTTTGGTCACGATGGAATTCCTCCATCGTTAGTAAAATTATGTGTCGCACAATTTACTATGCCACTGACTCTCCTTATTAACCAATCTTTAACGGAAGGTAAAGTCCCTGATCTACTAAAAATTTCAATAATCAAACCTTTACACAAAAAAGGTGACCAAACAATTACGGCTAATTATAGACCTATAGCATTACTGTCCACTTTCTCAAAAATTTTAGAATGTGCAATGTTCAAACGACTATATTATTATTGTGAAAAATACAACATTTTTAATGAGAACCAAAATGGGTTTAGGAAATTTAAATCTACAACTTTAGCAGTGTTCAAGTACATACAAGAGGCATTAAACATTATAAATGACAAAAAGTATGCAATAGGAATACTGCTCGACATGAGCAAAGCGTATGACAGGGAGTCCTATAAAATATTACTAGACAAAATATACCAAATTGGAATTCGAGGTATCGCACATGAGTGGATCAGATCATATTTAAAAAATCGCACACAATATGTAGAAGTGGAATATCACGACGCACAGACAGGAAGCATCACCCAGGTCAGATCACAAAAAGCTGATGTAAATATGTCAATCCCCCAGGGTAGCGTATTAGGTTGCATACTCTTCTTAATATACATAAATGAACTGCCTAAAGAAATAGATGCTCAAAGTGTTTTATTAGATAAAATACTATCCAAAATAGTAAATTGGTTAAAAGATCACAATTTAGAAATTAACTTTTTAAAAACTAAATTAATGCAGTATAGACCTTATCAAAAAAAACAACTAAATATTGATTACTCCTATGGTGACATACAATTAGAATGTATAAATGAATTTACATTATTAGGATTGACTGTAGATACGAATTTAAACTGGAAGGCTCACATACAAAATATATCAAATAAACTCGCTAAATTCACATATTATGCCCTCTACGAACTTAAAAAAGCAAGATAAATAAGTATGTAGGTAAAGTAGCTTGTGTAAGAATTATTAAGGACAATTTAAATATAATTTAAAATATAATTCATTGTAAAATTAAACTTGACATGTAATAACTATTGCTGTATTCATATAAAATTGTAATTAAAGTTATAAATTGTGTAATAATGATGTTGAAAAGATGTAATGAAATGAGTTTGATTATGTATCTTTTTTATGTATATATATATATATATATATATATAACAATGTAATAAAGATAAGCCCTAGTTTCTAAGTTGTTAATAATGTACTTGCTGTGCCCTTACAGGGTTTCATGTTGAGTCCAAAATATATGTAAACAACTATGTACACATGAATGCAAATAAAGAAACTAAACTAAGTGGTTAGGAAAATATCGTGTGTATGTTTACTTACACATAACTTGGTGGAGCTAACATGGCTAGGAACAAAAGCGTATTTTATAATTCTCCTAATTTATTTCTACATGTCTGCACATGTGGTGCATAAATGGTTGTGCCATTCATAAATCGTAATACCTTTTATTTTTTTTTTCTTTCTTGCTTAGTGCCCGTAGCAAACAAGTTTTAAGTTTTATTTGTGGAATCGAGAAGAACGGATTTATTGGTCATGCGGAAGCAGCTATCTATTTTAAAAATAACCTTATTTTACGTTTCCAATTCACGAGCCTCACACGATTTTGCATTCAGAGATTAATCTCAAAATAACTTTTTGGCACAACCCGGGATTTGAACCCAGGACCCCATTGTCTGCGGTTGGACACGCATGTGCTAGACCGACGAAGCACAACTATTGGCACAGATTAGCTGAACGTTGTCACTTCACTCCTAAACATATCTTAAAAGAACAGAATATCATATCAATAGCAGGTGGCTCTCCGCTGACATCCAATCTATCGCATTAACACTCCCACTACACCGACATAGCTATGACGTACGAGTTCATACTTAATTTGGCAACATGACGACACATCACTTTAACACATTAGATGAGAAAACCAAACTTTTGGTATAGTTGACACCATGACAGTGGATACACTTGCAGTACGAAAATTGCTCTTAAACCCACGTAATAAAGGCGCTGCAAAGGTCAAAGTGTATCTGGAGTGCCGACGTGGAGGTGACTCTACCTATGGACTGTTAGTTGCAGTACATTGTAGCAAAATGTTAGTACTGTTAGCCAAGACAAACTATGTATCTAAGATGATGATAAGTAGTAGACGAATCGTATGGATGGAGCCTCTTTGGCCTATGAAACTGAACGTGTGCTGAATAAAAACAATATATAAAGTTCCCACAAACTTGATCATAAGCTTTAGAAGTACCAAAAAAAAATATATTTCACAAACTGGTATTGTTTACTTTACTGGGTCCTTATATGTATTTCCTCCACTATTTATGTACCAGTTAAAGTAAGGGGACCATCAACATATGTAATAAGTATCTCCTACGTTTATGGTCATATTTAACATTGTTGTCACAGGTATGGTATACATATATAATATTATAACAGAAGACATCGAAATGTATGTTTGTCCTAGCTGGGTCATGACGGCACAAATGAATATTTGTCTAAAGTAATTAGCTTTTACTGAAATCTTAGGTGATATGTAATATCGCAGTAAACAGTCGCCACTTTTTTTCGACGATTTCACATTAGACGGATGGTGGCGGTGGTGATGGCGGACTGGCGGTATTCCGCAAGGCTCCGTGCTGTCACCTGCGGTGCATCTAGCGCATATTAATGACCGGTGCAGCGCAAACATTCGGGGACACTTTCCTTACAACGGAATGGACAACCAAATCGGTCCAAATTGAAAACTTCTGTCAAAATACAAAATCAATATGTAGTGTTAATTCCGCTAATTGTCAGTTTAATCATGCCGGGATGGACTCAAGTGCTCGAATGTGACATCATTCGAGCACGTGACGAGTAGCAGCCCTTGAGAATCCGTGGAGGACTGAACACGAGGACACGTGTTGGGTATCGTACTGGTGCATGCAATTTGCTTTTTATATTGTCCTTCTTACATGTGCATATACACACACCGGCAAAATTAGAGGAACACAAAAAAAAGACAGTTTTTTTTAAATTTATTAGCTTTTTATGCATTTTTTTCGCTTCATTTGGGTTTGTTTATTCAATATAAATAAGTCACAACAGAAACTAGGGTTAAACAATATTTATTTATAGATAATTATAAAAAAAATAAGAAATTTGAGACATTTTGAATTTATAGAACAATTTTTAAAAATTAATTATCTTTGAAAAGACATAATCAATATCTTGTATTGCCTCCGCGAGCTCTAATTAGGGCTTGAATACGTCTGCCCATGCTTCTAATGACACTTTCAATCATTTCCTGAGGCAAATTGGCCCACTCTTCAATTAGCGCCAATTTTAACTCCTCAACATTCCTAGGAGGTGGAATCCTGTCCCTCACTTTCCGTCCAATCATGTCCCAGACATGCTCTATCGGATTCATGTCAGGGGATCGTGCTGGCCAATCCATTTGAGTAATTCCGATTTCATTTAGGTAATCGCGAACCACGCGAGCAGTGTGCGTTATCGTGCATAAACACAAAATCTGGGCCTATAAATGGGGCAAAAGGCATTACATGGGGTTCCAAGATCTCGGTGATGTATCTGTGTGCAGTCAGAGAACCGCCATCAATGATGACCAAAGCGGTGCGTGCTGTTAAAGTTATGCCACCCCACACCATAACGGACCCTCCACCATATGAAACCGTTTCGGTAAAATTGGCTTGATGGTACCGTTCTCCTCGATACCTCCACATCCTTTCTCTCCCGTCGATGAAATTTACACAGAATCGGCTTTCGTCAGAGAATAAAACACGACCCCATTCATCGGACCAATCTTGGTGCTGACGAGCGAACGCTAATCTTGCAACTCGATGACTTACCTCAAGTTTAGGCGCTTTAGCCGGTACATATGACTTTAAACCAACTTCGTTTAACCTTCTTCTTACTGTTCGTTCACTTACACGCACGTTACGGACTTCTTCCAAAAGATTTCGGGTCTGGACAGCTGTTTGACGACGGTTTCTCAACGTTTTCACCCTTATAAAACGTTCGTCTACGGCACTGGTTGCACGTTTTCTGCCTTGTCCCCGCCTCCGCACGTAAGATCCTGTCTGTCTGAACCGTTTCACATTACGGTGGATCACAGATACTGACACACCCAACGTTCGACTCACTGAACGGTATGTGTGACCCTCCTCGATCATTGTCACAGCTCTGGCGACTTCAGTTGCCGGCAAATCACTCATTTTGTATGCAATACAATGTTAACTCTTCAAACAACAAACACAAAATAAGCTAGAGCCACTATTGAGTGCACAAACAAAATCCTTATCAAAAACACTTAAAAGCGCTGACTGTCAACAAACACTTAAAGAGGGTATAATTTCTGTTAAATTATTGATAAATGTCAAAATGTCTCAAAATGTTATGTTATACGAGGGTAATACCTTAAAAAATTTAACCACTTGACGAATTACCCACTAGTTGCAAAAAAATAATACCTTTTTTTTGTGTTCCCCTAATTGTGCCGGTGTGTGTATTTGCGGGCGGGCAGTCGGCTAATATTATATTATAATTTAAATTATCAATAATATTTTAGAGAATTAGAAATTTACCTACAAAATTATAATAATATTCTGGGATATATTTACACACGGCCATCTGATCCCAAACTAAGCAGAGCTTGTACTATGAAAAGCTAGCTAGCTAAAAGCTAGCTAAATATCACTACTATTATAAAATAAATTGTATAAATGTTTTAACATTCCATGTAACTAAATATCTGTAATAAGCAACTAGAAATAATAACTGTATTACTACAAACATGTTCTGACTATTTACAAGCGCTTTTTTAAAGTCTACGTGAATAAATACCTTAATAAAAAAAAAAAAACAAGATAATTGATATACTGCATAATATGCAGTATATTATAAAATAAGTAGTATATTATCCTACTTTTCTTTTGTAAATACATACGTATATAGATACATTTCGGACTCAGGACAAATAGACATGTCCATGCACACAAATTTCTGTCCCGGGTGAGAATCGAACCCACGACCTCCAGCGTGGAAAGCAAGCATTTGCCAACCACGCCAACAGGCCCGCCGCATTAGTCGTCAAAAATGTAGGGGTTCTCTTACTTAACATAAAACTAACCATCGTGACATCTACGTTTTCTATTTCTCTTATCTTTCTACCAAATTGTTACCCTTCTCTCATATAACTCTTGTCAATCCTAAGCTTGTCTGTAATAAATCGCAGATTGCTCTAATACCGCCCTTTGCACTTACTGCATGCTACTATTCTTTCGTGTATAGTATTGTATAGACTGTACAGTTTCATGTCGAAGCTCGCGTCATCTTTGAGAACAAACCGATTGGCCTCTTGCTGTACCGAGCGCTAGTCCGCGTGGAGGATGACATTTTTGGGCACTTCTCTCTCGCTACCGACAGGCAGATCCTAGCTGCCTGGACTACACCAAATAGAACCTATAATATGCCTCGCTTCTGTTCTCGAGACTATTTTCTTATTATCGAAAAAATACTGAACATGTGTAATAGTATTTAAAATACCACGCCTGCCCATAGCAGTGGAACGAGTTGTAATTATTACTTAAAAACATCGCGAGCTGTATGAAGAGTCAACACACAATGTTGACTTTGCCTACTCATTTTGTGCGTTTCATTTGTGTCGTCGAATATTACACAAATGTTTTCCTGTTCATTACATGCTAATTTTTATTAAAAATAATATTTGATTTTTTTTAAACAAACTAGATGTAGTGATCCAGCGACATTACCCACATATTACTGATAGAGTACAGGTCTCAGATCTCAGTACTAGATATCGCGTAGAGTAAGCAAGTACAAATACATTTAGGTAATATTAATCAAGTGTAAACTTGTTTAGACGAAATATTGTGTTAATTATATTGTCTTTAATGTTAATGTATTAATTTACATATTGTCATAAGTACCGCGCCGGAGGCTATAGGAGCGATGATTATACGAGCGAGCGAACGAATACACACCTTGTGCATGCGCACCCCCTCGTCCACTGCGCAGTTTGTTAACTGGTTTTGGAATTAGTCACCGTAGCCAACATTCAGTCTAGATTTTGCACAAAATGAATTATAATAATATTGTGATTCTTGCATGCTTACAGACGGAACATACAACAAATAGATACTTCGTTTTATAAGACCACTGAAGTTTTAAAATATATACACATTGACCGGCCAAATAGAAGTCGTACTCGATCAAAGATTAAGTTAAAATTAAGCATTTAATGTTATAAGTAAAATACATGCGCCAGCCAACTTCTTTACTGACGAAACACATCATCAGTCAATTTGCCTCGTATTTCTCTTGGCCGGTTGTATTGTTTCTTAAAATATTAAATCAATCAGTTGGACGTTTAAAAAATAGATCATGGGCCAAGCTCTGCATAGTTTGGGATCAGATGGTCGTGAGTGAATAATGTCTGAAGATAACATTTAATTTTTTTTTTTTTTATACAATTTTTTTATATTAATTGCCATATTTTAGACAATACTGACTAATTTCGCAGTGGACTGAAGTCGTCCACCAGTCCACCGTATAACCGAATAACATCTCTTATGTCGAAGTAGATCTTACTTCCACGTGCGCTCATTGGTTAGCCTAGCGCCCGAGTTGTTCGAGTACGGCTCGCACATGGCTGGGTTGTTGTCTTAGGACTACAACGGGACCGCATCATCGCATCAGGTTAAAAGTAGAGCCACATGTAGATAAGGTCTAAACTCAAGACTGCTAACATGAGGATGATGAGGATGTACGCGCTATACACCGGCTTTATACATATTTATAACACTAAGGCATTCCGCCGACCGCAGGATTACATTCCTTAGTAGAGTATTGCATCACTTCATGGGGAGGTGCTGCCAAAACTCATATGATTGAAGTTGAGAGGGCACAGCGAGCAATACTCAAAGTTAGTGCAGGTCTCCCCTTCAGATACCCGACTGCAGACCTTTGTAGGGAGTGGGACATTCTCACAGTCCGCCAGACCTTCATTCTGCGTATTGTTATTAGAAAACATGCGAACTACAATTTGACGCAAATCTGCTGCAACACCGTAGAGCCAAGGTGTTCCCGGACATTTAATGCCGAACATCATTCTCCCAAAAAAAATTCTCCTTTCTTGGAAATTATTTATATAATAAATTAAACAAAACCCTTAATATATATCCTAAACCAAAATCTAACTGTATCACTACTTTAAAAAAATATCTCAAACGCTTAACTATGAAGCAACTGAGAATCTCTTATCGATCCTCTCATAAAACAAATATGTCAAATCCATTTATCTTCCAACCATCCCATCGCATCACACCCGCGTTTATCACACATCATGATGATGATTCATAATCATCCATTCATCTTCAATCTTCACATATTATACACAACATTTACATTTGCTTCTACTTAAATTTCACATCATAATTTCTTTTTGAAGTTATACTTCTTTTGGCGCGATGGAGAAAAATGATGAGAGTGAATTTTTACGATGCGCGCGCACACCGACACCAAAAAATTTAATCCAGGGTGTCAGCTAACTCCATACCAAATTTTATTACAATCGCTCCACCCGTTTAGACGTGAAGTAGTAACAAACAAACACTCACAAACTTTCGCCTTTATAATGTTAGTAGGATGACCGTACTGCAATAGCTCGTCAGAATGATGAATTATTGTGGTAATCCGCCTCGTTTTCAAGACTATAGGTACCTAATGCAATGGCTCCGTCCAAAACCAGCGCTGCAGTTATCAGTCACCGTAGCATACAGCTGAACTATGGCCTTTTAATCTAATATCACCTCGACTTATCAGACTATCAATAGGTCCATCCAGTAGGTATAAATGATGAGATTGCAATGACATACTGAAATTATATAATTTCAGTATGTCATTGCTATCTATTGATAACTTAGTATATACATAATGTTTACCTTGTTATTAATACTTATTAGGTTGGTTCGTTACTTTTAACCCACTTCATAAAGGAGTTTATCAATTCGTCGTTTCTTTTTGAAGAAGAGAGATTGAAGAAGAAGAAATGAAGTGCATTTTACTCATATCATCGTCATGTCGCCAGAATGACGTCTACTACTGGACAAGAGATTCCAAGACTTGGGGATACTCCATAATTGCCACGCTTGGCAGACGGGTTGGCGGTCGCAATATGATGGGCTTAGTTTGCAGTGAGACGCTGCTGCCCATTCTCTGGTACGGATGAGATGGGGTGGCGATATTGCTCGTCGTCAAGAACAGAGCCCATCTCCCCGTAGCACTGAACAAATTACACCAGAACCAGCTTCCCCGTACATATCTCGTGGTCAGTCCCACATCACACATAGCGAGTGTATGGGAAGCTACAGCTCTTTATAAAGTTTCAAGGTTAATGTTTAGTTTTACGAGTAAATTAACCGTCTATAGTTACAACCACTATTTATATTCCATCATCGGTTGGCGTGGTTGGTAGATCCTTGCCTTTCACGCCGCAGGTCGTGGGTTCGATTCCCACCCAGGACAGTTATTTATGTGCATGAACATATTGTCTATTTGTCCTGAGTTTGGGTCTAATTATCTATATAAATATGTATTTCAAAAAAATCTAATATTATTATTTTTTCCGTAATTTTCTCCCTTTTGTAGAGCTTAATTACTTGGCAGGCGGACTATGGTCAAGCATGACAAGTTAAATTGTAGAAGATGATAGAATAGTGGAAGATGTTAATAACTGTCTAGTGATACGGCACGTGTTTAAAATGGTTGCTTTTTGTTCTAAACTGGTGTTGTATTTGGGTATATCCAGTTTTTATAGGCTATGTGAGAGCGTTTTAGGTATCATACCAAGTATTTGCTCTCCACTGGGTTGTCAGCTTCATCGCAAGGTCCAGGGATTAAGATTTTGAGTTTTTCCGAAATTGTTGTCTGGATGTTGTAGGTATGGGGGATAGCTACATCGAATAGACAAATTGTGCTGGAAATGTAATATTGAAACGTAATGTCTTGGCTAGTGTACATTGAAACTTGGTCGTAGCACTGCTATATCGGCCGCCACATACTGCTTTAGTTTCGAGGTAGGCCCTTTAGCTTTTTTATGAGAACTAGTACTGGCCTACGCATGCCACTCGCAAAAAGTGTCTACGGGTGGGTATGTCGCGTAACCTAACCTGCCGTGGACTTCTCTTGGCGCCTGATGGGAGGAGCCCCAGGAACCCGGGTATGCCGTTCCGGTGCACGGGTCGGGACACGTACCCTGAGACCTAGTCCGCACTCTCGATCGATTTCAGTCTAGCTCGAAGTTATCGAATAGTTACACTGAAAACTAGTAAACAGTGATATACCTGCCTTGCCTAACTTTGGCCATCAGATTGCAGTTTAGCCAATCTCTACCAAGTACCCAGCACTTAGTTCCAGTAGAGGCACATCATTTCCCAGCTAATTAGCTTCATGCTGTTAAAAGAATACTTACATGAAGCTAAAAATACTCAATGCTGAAACTAAAATTTGGTTCAATAGGAATTCCATGCCGTCTTTCCATTGTGATAGCCAGTGAGATTGACAAATAAAATACACAGAGGACAACACAGTCAACGCGTGCCGCCGCGTGCGCATGTAGGCGGACAGATAGAGCGCCGCTGCATCAGTTGTGGGTGACGTCACGAGCCCCCACCTATGGAGTAGGATTATCCCACTCAAACCGTCGCAGCACCGCGGCAACAGGCAAGCGGATCGATAGCTACACGTAGGTTCGTCTACCGGTAGGATGATTAATGGTCGGCACAACATCTGTGTTAACAGGAAAACTGTGTTTACTCTTTTTTTGGCATTTAGGCTATACTTATCCGTTATCTTTGCCGAAATACAGTTTTATCTTAGTCCCTATTATCTCAATAACTTTGAAACGTCATACTTGAATATATAAATGTTACTTACCGATTCATATTTACAGGAAACACGCGTATTTTACTATTTTCCGCGCAGTTGATATTGATAGTAGCAAATTCCAGTAAACGACATTTAGTACAGTCCGACTCCAGTCCCGATAGCGACGCAGTATAAACTCAACGCTCGACCAATGAACTCACAGACTCACTGTATCGCGTGATCAATCATTCAATCTTCTGCGATTTCATTGGCCCAATACCGTACAGAGATTTATGTATACACTAAGTAACAAGTAAGTTTATTTTTAATGCTAGCGGTCCAGAAGACTAATTCTCATTACTCATATCGGCGCGGCGTGGCGTTATTTTACGCTGTTTAATTTTAACAATAACCAAAAATCATTCCTCCTTCTATTGTTTTAAGGTATAATTTGGAACGTACGACTATTTAAAGTAATGTTATCACCAAAACAGCCGATAGTATGATACTGTTGGAGCTTATGCCTCACAGATATGAGAGTAACTGATGATGTGTGTACCTACTCCGTAATATTACGTGGTAGCGGCCGAGCTGACTAGTCACACTATGATTACGCGTTGGACTTCCTCATTGCGCATGCTCAAGTGTCCGCCACAACAACAAACACTCCACTGGGCCACTACGAGCGGAGTACAGTACCTACTGTCTCCATTGAGGTAAGTAGCAGGGTACCAGTCAGCACTCACTAGGGAGGCGGGATATCAGCACGAACATTCATATTATTATCTATACATATAATAAAAATGTAAGAAAGTCAAAACTGTACATTGAATTTTTTTTAAAGGATTCTTGAGGCGTAAATACAATCGTTATCGAAGTCAAAAATATAGTTTGTAGAATTTTTATCTGTTTGTCTGTATGTATGTCCGGGCTAAACTCAAAAAGTACTGCATGGATTTACTTCAAATTTTGCATGAATATTACTAAGAGATCGGGTCAACATATAGGCTACATATTATCACGCTATCACCTACGGGGGAGGAGCTGTGATAACTTATAAAATTTAACGCGGGTAAAACCGCGGGGCACAGCTAGTACATACATATAAGAGATTAGCTAAATCATACATTATTATATTACCACTCGGCAGTTGCACGAAACGTCCTTAAGATCTCACACTGATCGCAACCGCTCTTTGTCGAGGTTCAAACTCCACAGAAGTTACTTAATTTACTTTTATTAATTTATATCTCTCTTTTGCTGTACAAGGTGTAAGATAAATTAAGGTACTAATGGTAATGTAATGATAGGCTGAATAACAGTAGGTATTATTATAGGCTATCATTGCACTATTATTTTAAGTGAAATAAATAAATCTTTATCTACCACGGAGAGCAAAAGGTCATCATCTTCTCTGGCGGTAGGTACTTGGGCCTGAATGCAAATCTCAGTTATTTACAGCCACGAAAATAAGCCCACGTGTTACATTCAAACTTATACACCAGCACATTAAACTGCATCCGCTAATCTGTACCTTGTAAGGAGAGTTAATATATTTTTGTGTATTTTGCAGTTTGATGTCGACGTGCAGTGCACTAGGTCTAGTTTCATAATCAAGTTAAGCTCCATTAGTTTCGGCCAATATTTATGTCACACTTTGTTTACTAAATATTGTATCATTTTGTACTTATGTCGTCGTACCCGTCGCGCGTCGCTCGGTACATTTTGTACTTATGTCGTCGTACCCGTCGCGCGTCGCTCGGTACATTTTGTACTTATGTCGTCGTACCCGTCGCGCGTCGCTCGGTACATTTTGTACTTATGTCGTCGTACCCGTCGCGCGTCGCTCGGTACATTTTGTACTTATGTCGTCGTACCCGTCGCGCGTCGCTCGGTACATTTTGTACTTATGTCGTCGTACCCGTCGCGCGTCGCTCGGTACATTTTACATTTCTTCTTGCAATATCTACACCTAGGGCACCTCCCTTGTTATGGTGAGCTGGGAAAATGCCTTTGGCTTTAATTCCGTCCGTATTGGACATTAAAAATATAATATAAAACTATTTACCTTTAAGGAATTAATCATATTGTATGAAGCACCCCTTATAAAAATTGTAAAATTATTACTTATGGAGAAGTAAATAAGTTGTTATAAGACGCTCAAAGCCTTAGCTCTTTGGTTAGAATAATATTATATTATATTGCATCAATGACATTCACTGTAATATTGTATGGCATAAATAATATAATTGCTTTCACGTAAGTTATCGACATGGACACCAGGCACGCCTTCTTGTCTAGGAATGGGTGACCGTTTCGTCGATGTGGTTTAATTTCGGAGTCAGTGCTTCGGAGGGCACGTTAAGACAAGAGTCGCGAGGGCGACGCATTGATAAACAAAACAAAAATAATCGGATTGTGGGGCAGTGAGTCATACGCACCGCGCGCGTTTAGCTAGCGCGCGGCGAAGGGTCGTGCGCGCCAAGCTATGCCCCCGTTATGTGTGAAGGAAACACTTGCAATTTTATATACCACATTAAACCTGGAAGAGATCGAGTTTAGCGATATGGCCGCCACTAGTACTATTTCCATTTTAATGTAATTTTTTTACTCTTAGTTTATGGGTGTTTCGCTTATTTCGTGCAAATTACACGTCCAGGTCAACAATCTTTATTTATTAATTAAATATCTATATTCTTTATAAAGGAAACTAAACAAAATCAAGTTGCGCTTGTATGCATGGGACATTTAGAGGTCATAATAACACAATGACTAAATTATAAATGAAAAACTTTACTAATTGTCATTTCCTTCGGCGTCCATTTACTGATTTTCTAATCACATTTGCATTTTACTATAAAATATCCATACTTAGAATAAGCAAAGCAACTATAATAAGAAACTACATGAAAAAATACAACATTAAGACCAAAAATATATAACAATAGCTCAGTAGTATAATGAAATTATAATTATAAATGTTTAACAATTTTTTTTTCTGATTACCATCGGTTTGAATTAAAATCAAAATTTTAGTGTACGTATGACCGTAAATGTGGCGCTACTACCATCTAGTCCCCGGCGCACGTCTCAGTCAGCCAGTTAACGTCATAGTGAGTGCATGCATGTTCGTGAAAAAAAAATATTTACGTATAAAGTTTCGCAGGAGGTGAATATTTTGGAATCGTTCTCTTTCCTATCGTCCGTATTGTTAAGTGAGTATTTATGGTTTTGTTTGTTTGTCAGCTAATTATCAATTCTATAGACTATTTTTGTATTCTAAAGTATGCATGAAGTTCGTAATATTGATATTATTTATGATAAAAATAATAAAGGTCTCAAACCTAATTACCTTCTTCCTCATTGCCTTCGTTTACCGTCGTTTTTTTAAGCGATGGTAATGAGATCAAAACGATGGCAATTAGAATGTATTTCAAGACAACTCATTATTATTTTTAATTATATAAATATTTTAAATAAGTTATATTTATCAACATTAAATCAAGTGGCATGAGTGTATTTTTTAGATTATTGTGTTACTTGATTGCTAACGGTGAGCAATAACATAAGGTATTGTGTTTTTACAGATAATTATTTATTAAAATGCCGAAGAAAACAAAACAAACAATAGAGCAGAAAAGAGAGCGCGATCGCTTACAGAAACATAGAAAGTATGCAGAAATTAAAAAAGATCCTGAAGAGTATGCAGAACTGAAGGCAAAAGAACGTGCATAATACCTTAAAAAAAAGAGTAGAAAAAAATTAATAGTGCAGAAAATATGACACCTAGGCAATTGAGAGCCCAAAAAAAGACAGCGAATTAATTCGAAACGTCATTATGAAAGAAAAAAGAAAGAAAAAACGATTCAACAGCTATTGATAAATAATTCTCCACCAAATAGCGATACTGAAGTAGTCCCAGCAGAACAAGATCCTCTCGCTCGATCAGCGCTAAACTCCGTACCTAGTTCGGCTATAAACTGTTTGGGTTCCGGTAATTTTCAATTCTTGTCAACTGTGCCGAAAAAGGACGTTCTTATAAGAAAGCTTCGATACCGGCATAAAAAAGAAATCGGAATTTTAAAACAAGAAATTGACAAATCGAAGAAACATAAAGATGCCATGAGAAAAATGTTATACAGACTAGTAAACAGTAAGAAGAAGAGTGTCAATATCTCGACTGAAGAAAAGATTGAACAGTTGGTAGAAAACGTAAACACAGAGAAGCGTGAAGAAATTAAAAAGAAACTAATATTTGGTGAGATTCTATCAAGAAGTGTTGGAGAAGGATACAAGGGCTTGTGCAATAATGTAGATTTATTAATAAAATGTCTTAACACGAATAAAATACTAAAAGAATCTAACGGGAGAGGTATTCTAAAAAGCTTATGCTGTAACGTTAATGTTGAAAACTGTTTGAAATGAACATGTAAGAAATGTACATCGAAAAACTTAGAGTACGCCGAATTTCAGAATGACAAGAAAATTGAATATTATCAGTGGTGTAATTGTTCTCAAAAGTACTACGTGAGAGATGTGGAGAAAACAAAATTAGTAACGAAAAAAGAAACATTCTATGATTTTCCACGTAATATTATACTCCAATTAGAAAACGCTCTTGTTGGCTACATGAAACACTGCACTAATATTTTGACTCAATATAGAAACATTAAAGATCTTAAAAATAATCTTACTCCACAAGAGGACCACCACCTCTTGTGGAGTAAGATTATTTTTAAGATCATGTTGACTTCAGTGAGAACTACTGCGTTAAATATAACGAAGAAATACAGAGTTTTCACTTTGATGGTAGTAGAAAGTCTAACGTTCTCATTACCATCGCACCCCGATTTTTTATATGATCGTAATTTCTTTGTTATCTATAGAAGGAAAGTATAACACACAAAATGTTAAAATATTACCGATATATTAGTGATATTATAAAAAAAAACTTCGTTATTCGACAATAAATTAGAAATTTAGAAACATCGTGGAATATGCACGAAATAAGCGAAACACCCTTATGTCTTTGGTGTGCAATAAAGAGTTATCTATCTATCTATTAAACCGACTTAAGTATGCATTAAGAATAGTATTCTCAAAAGATGGGGACTTATTCTATCTCATCACCTTGCAATATAAAAAGTTTAAGAGAGCAGTTGTTAAAAAGCTATTGTGCAATTAAAAAAAAAATACTTGGGTGTACTTATGTACACGCGTTAGAAGTTATACTTCTTAATATACAACTTGAACATAGTTATCAATTTTCATACCACTTAGAACTAACGTCATGCTGTTATTTTTACGATGCGCGCGCATCGTAAAAATTCACTGTCATACCACCTAGAACTAACTTCATGCTGTTAATTTTTTTAGTGTCGGTGTGCGCGCGCATCGTAAAAATTCACTCTCATCATTTTTCTCCATCGCGCCAAAAGAAGTATAACTTCAATAACTTTTATAACATTGTATCAGATTGAATTCAATATGAAAGGACTTTATACATGGCGTTCCGCGTTATATAAATAATGTGAATTACTTACGAAACTTTATCTATCCATAGCACTAAACAACTTATGGAAAATCAAAAGATACACCTCCTACACAAACGTGGCGATCAGCTGACGCCCTGCGCATAATATGATGAGACTATACGTTTTAGTTGCGCATGTCACAAACTGATCTTTGTTAAGTTGTTATGGTTTTAGGTTCCTATGGCTTAATAGGTACCTACCTACCGGTACCAAATAACTCGTGGAACATAAAATACGCAAAATAATGTTTTGTTTTTATACAAAGACCATCAGCTGATCAGCATGTTTGTGTGGAAAGTGTCACCTTCCGCGCGTCTCATGCCATAAGTTGTGCAGTTACGGAGTGGACAGGTCCACCTCATTGTGTATCACTAAGGACTAGGCTAAGACTTAAATTTAGAGAATATTATTGTAAGTTTAATGTTAATGAATCTGCAAAACATATACCTATATTGTTATGCACGTAAATTCGTCGTAGGTATCAAAACTTATAAAAGCTCTATACTCTACAACACATAAAAATTTGCGATAGCCTAAATAATTTTTATAGAAATAACTAAATGCGTACATTTAAGAACTTATTTCGAGTAGAAAACAACAGTACCATGAGTTTTACTGCGATTCGAACTTTTATATCGCTGTTCATGGTAAGCCTGCTACATAGTTTTAATCTAATACTTACATAGTCAAAATATGTCCAATTTGTCTGAGCTGGTGACGAATCCTAACGGCGCGATGATACCGACAGAATTATAAAATTAAATATATTATATGTATCTGGATAGCAATGTTCAATCGTGCGGAACATTAAACCGTCAAAAAGTGTTTTAGCACTCGCGCAGACTACTGTCCGTAATTACGGGGAGGACGTACGGCGTAATAATATGGGTTCGCGATATCGACCGGCGCGGGCTGGGGACGGCACGTCGCGGCGCGTCTGGCATTCAGCGCGACTGTGAATGCGAAATGCGAGCACTGGAGTGGTGCGCGGTATCTAATTGAGGCGCGCGGGGCGCGGGGCGGCCGTTGCCATGGTGCGAGATCAGGCCACGTGCTCGCGGCCAATGGCGCGCCGCCGGCCGCGCAGCCGCCACCCTCGCCGGCCAGCGCGCTACAGCGGAGCACACTACCACCTCGGACATCCTACTGGAGTCTGGAACCTATCCATTGTCAAGTTTTAGCTGCCTATTCCATATATTTAGAACATCGAGATGTGAAGTACCTAGCTGATTAACATGTTTGGCTCTTTATATGGAATGCGTCAGCTGATCGGCATTTTCTTAAACCCTCTCGCTCAAAGGAGCATCGCCGCGTCATTTTAAGCTCAGCGTTTGGAACCAAACTACAACTTCGAAATATTTACATAAGATGTGTTTCTGAACGTAGGTAGGTATATAACTACACAGTGATCTTAAAATAACATCACTTGTGCAGATCGTGATAAAGGCCTTGATATTTTACAACTTGTTAAGTTGTTTATCATAGTCTATAAACAAAGTGGTTTTTTGTTTGAAGACCTCGTAACAAGTCCTCAGTTTTGCTAGGTTGTAATATAGCCTACATGAAACTTTACAATAATATAGATTATACTCTATATTATTGTAAAGTTTCATTAAAATCCATTCAGTAGTTTCTAGTCCGGTCAAATTAGACCAAAAAATAAGAGTAAAGTTACCTAAATTCCCACCAAGCAGAAAATCGGTAAGATTATTTAAAATTTGAAAGTTCCCCATCTTTCCCCTGTAAGGAAAAAAAAATACTCAAGGTCAAAAGTCAAAAAATGAGTTTTTCGCGATTTTCAGCAAGACGGTAAGTTTTATCATACAAATACTTCCAACAAAAATTGTAGATCATAAAATTATCTACAAAAATGTATTAATACTTTTTCTCTACAAGCCACTGTTTTTGAGATATAACGATTCAAAAAGTTGTAATCGTTATAATATGCATGAGGACGCCACGCATATATACATCTCTATAGTTGTAATATATCATCATCATCATATCAGCCGAAAGACGTCCACTGCTGGACAAAGGCCTCCACCAAAGATCTCCACAATTGCCGGTCTTGCGCTATCTAATATATGTTAAAATATTTTTCGATCGGTCATTGTAACTGACACTACTAATATAAAATATACATAAGTTATAACTATAAGAATATCAGGTAAAATGAAACCCAGTCCAGGAAATGCTCAACATCAATCGGAAATGTATTCATCAAAAAGCATAGTGTCAAAATCATGTACTATTTTTACACGCAATAACTGGCTGTGATACGACATCTGCATTTTACAGGAGGGGTAAAATAACAGTTTTCAAACTATTTCAGAAACAAAATTTAATTGAATGTGCTGAAGTTTTTAAAAATAGTAATTCTACTCGACAAGAATTTATTACTAACGGTATTCGCTTTCTTCTTTCTATGTACGGAGCTCCTAAAAAAACTACCTGCTTAGATAAGTATAGATATGCATGTTTCGTTAAAAACACCAAAAGTAAAAAAACAAGTACAATTAGCTTGTCTTCCTCCAACCTCAGTTGCTGCTCATCAACATCTTTTTAGGGTATATTACCAAGTTCAAGTGTGGCTTGGTTATCAGCTAGATCCTACAGACTGGGGTTGGAAGTTGGTCAACAATTCATTAGAACCAGTGCACACTTTACTTCCACCTGCGCCGGAAAAACTGCTGAACTCGATTTATGCAACTGCAAAAAGGGATGCAGTGCTAAATGTGGTTGCAAAAAAGTCGGACTGTTCTGTTCTCCGGCATGTACACATTGTCAAGGCCGGTTGTGCTCTAATATTGAATCACGTTCCGATCCGATCCGTTTGATTCCAACGGGGCAACATGCGATACATCGCTATTAACGCAGTTTACATGCACTCAGGATGAAGATGAAGAACAACAAGAACAAGATGAACAAGAACAAGAAGATCAAGACGAAGATCAAGAAGAAGATTTTGAAAGTTACGGCATGGACGATTAAGTTTCACTATTTTTTTAACTTTGCTTTTATCTTTTCAATCTCTGCTAATATTCATAATTTTTTTCAATAGTTTCAAATTAAACAGGATCAAAACTGACCCGTGGAACAGGCCTACTGGGAAAACCACGTTAAAAAAACGCGCTAAGTACACTACCTCATAGGTGGCGAGGAAACGTGTGCATATTATGACGATTACGACTTTTACAACTTTTTGAATCGTTATATCTCAAAAACAGTGAGTCGTAGAAAAAAAAAGCATAAATAATTTTTTTGTAGATAATTTTATGATCTACATTTTTTGTCTGAGGTATTTTTATGATAAAAATTACCGTTTTGTTGAAAATCGCGAAAAACAAATTTTTATGACCTTAGACCTTGAATAAAATTTTTTCCTTACAGGGGAAAGATGGGGGACTTTCAAATATTGTTTTTAATGATATTTTAAACAATCTTACCGATTTTCAGCTTGGTGGGAATTTAGGTAACTTCGAATGTCTAAATTGACCGTACTATTTTTACGTGAAAGAGTAACAAACATCCATCCATACTTAGGTACATAGGATTTGCACCTGAGATTTCGTCCGCGTCATCTCGAATGTGATTTAGTTCTGCGCCACCACAGCTCTTCAACCGAGCGTCATGTTGTTTTATATAGTTGTTTGTTGTTTTTATAGGTTCCGAAGAATACTTGCATATCCATTTTGACATGTTTGTAAAGACCAACAAACACTTTAATTATATTCATTTGTATGTTACTATACTTACAAATATGTATCTATAAGTTCTTACTGGTACCTCCATACACTTTATCACCTCTGCAATCTGCATTACCTAATAACTTATAATAACTCTACGAACAACTTTAGATGACACAGATGTAGGTACCTGAAGATATTAAAAGGTATTTTAATTTCTGTAACAGAGAGTTAATCCTAAAACTACAAGCTTAGTAGGGGTCGGCCTCATACACCAAAGGTTCCGCGACTGCATAATATATGTATATCTCTGCCCGTATATATATTTTTGAAGTATACGTATATTGATGTACAACACGTATGTTTGTACTTGTTATGAGGGAACTTTAGATAGGTGTGGGCAACACTCATCGGACATTATGCTCCTGATAAAAGTTGTGAAGAAGCTTATGTTTGTACCTTTGAATAATAAATCTTTTTTAATTTCCATCATATACCTATTACATGCTTTTATCTAACACCTTTAAACAGTACTAAGTGTCTATGACAAATAATAATGATAATAATACCTATATATTTATACAATCCCATCCCAAAGTTAAGTTATGACATCATAATTTAATAATCTTGCATAAAATAGAAAACCTTGCCTGATGTACAGACGCCAGCACATCCAGCTACCCCAATCTGTCAAATTTCTTTTATAGATTTTCAACTTTACCACATAAGCATAAGGTTCACTTTCAATTGAGGAAATTTGACAGATTGGGGTAGCTTGATGCAATGTGGTCACGAGCGCCCTCACGCGGTTATAGCATATAACTAGACTATGTAACAGTAACTTATAAAACATTACCTTCTACATATAAAGATGTCATATTCGGGGCTCGAACCCTAGCACCAGTAGATAACGGTTCTTGTTGGCTTTTAAACATTTCGAGAATGTTCTAGTTAATACTAAGTAGAACAATATAAAAAGGATAATGAAAAGGACATACAACATTATATATTTAATAATAATTTATTTCAGAATAATTTCCATATCTGTTAATTACAATATTAACTTATAAACTAGTGTTAGTAACAATTAGTTCTTACTGCGTGAGCATCGTGACCTGAATGTCTACTTGACTGCATGCAGTCGTATCCACCTTCCCAAGATCGGAGAGTCCCACCTATCCACCAACGTGTTAAGAATGATGTTGGGTCTGGCGCGCATGCGACGTCGCAGAGATGAGGACCTCGTGCGCATGATGGCCGTAAAACTATCAACGGCCGCGTCAGCAAGCATTCCGGACGCGCTACAAAAACGCGGCAGCCCCATCAACACCCGGAACGTGTTGTGGTATTGTAATGTGTATGCGCAAACTACTGTATACCCTCTGGGTAAAGTTTAAGAAGACATTAGATGGTTCTAGAATGAAAAGAAAAAGAAATAGTGCCAATTTCCTAATACAACAGAAAGAGATAGGCGGTCAGAAGTATTTAAATAATCTGGAATATTGGTGAAGGTTCTAGAAAGAAAAGGTTGACTTTCGGAATGTTTCAATTTTGGAACAATTTAGGAGTATGTAAGCAGTATGTCGAAACAGGACGGTGAGTTTCAATTCAAGTGAAATTGAAGGCTAAACCAAATGCCGAAATAAAAGTGTCTAGTGCAAGTGAGAAATGTCATACAATGTCTGAACTCACACACGGAAAATACCTAGTGCGGACGTTGTCTTTAAAAAAAAATGGAAAATGAAATGATTCTTAGTAATAAAGTACAGTCACTGGGACTCTGTTAGTGCGCTACGTTTGAACCCTCACGCAGTGCTTATCGCCAGGACTCTAAGTGTCTATTAAGTGTATAATCTTAGTGTCGCACCAGCTACCTTTGGCGAAGTCAATAAAGGCTCTGTTTGCAAACACTAGTTTCTTCCGCTCGCCACAATGAGTGATAACAGACACTTTTTACGGTGGCGTGCGTAGGCATTCCCTCTGCCTTATAAAAGGGCAGGTGAATGAGTGGGACTGCATCAGAGTAAAAAATAATTGTCCTCCTAAAATGTCACTTTGACAACAACATTGTCTTGTTGTTCAAAAAAAAAATTAGAAATAGTTATATAAAAGTATACAAAGTTATGTAAATAATAATATTCTTAAAGACCAAATTTCGCCTTTCGCCAATCTCACCGGAGACTACTGCATTACGCAGGACATATTATAGTGGAGTGCAAACACATGTGCACTCTCTATTCCTTCACTATCATTATCACAACGCCACACCAACCTCCACACTCCGCGCTGCTACTGGGTGTTATTCTTGATAGACTAACCCCAATAATAACTCTACAGCTCGACCCGGAAATGCAACCCAGGACTGCAACCCGGGACCTCATTATCTACGGTTCTACACGGTTTCGCTGGACCAAAACCAATAAAATAAATATTGGGCGCGCGTTGGGTCAGGGGACTGCAAAAGAAACTAGTGTTCTCAGGGGAACTTTATTGACGACGACAGTGACAGGTGGTGCACCAGGAGACCACGTAACACACGTCCCGTCCACTTAGAGTCCCGGTGACTAGTTCTTTGCTAGAGTCCCCACGTAGTGCACTTCAGAAGTCCCGTGACGAGCACTGCTAAGTCCCGACGCACACGGCATACTTTACACTGCGTAGGGAGCACTGGACACTGGACACTGTCACTGATCACTCGCACTTCTTCGGTTTCCACTTAGATTTCTACCTCGACTTCGATTTCACTTCAATTACGATTAAACTGTTCTGCTTTAAAATTTCGCTTATATATCCCTAAATCCTTCCAAATTTTTTAAATATCGTAAGTCATATTTTCTTTCTAGAAAATTCGCCTAAATGACAGAGTAGTCGTAAATAGTCGTAATGCTTCTGTCCTTGTCTTCACCTACCTCTTTCTTTTTTTTATAAAACTCGCTCTATCTCTTTCTAATTATTCTGGAAACATCTAATGTCAATTTTTACATGAAGAATTTTGTATGTCCTTTTCATCACCTATCCTTTTTCTTTTGTTCTGGTATTATCTGGAACATCCTAGATGTTCTAGTAATTCCGGAAAAAAAATTATTTGTCACCCTATTTAAGGTTCCGTAGCCAAATGGCGAAAAAACCGGAACCCTTATAGATTCGTTATGCCTGTCTGCCTGTCTGTCTGTCCGTCCGTATGTCACAGCCACTTTTTACCGAAAGTATAAGAGCTGTACTGTTGAAACTTGGTAAGTAGATGTATTCAGTGAACTGCATTAAGATTTTTACACAATAATAGAAAGGAACAATAATTTTGGGGGGTCCCCATCCATAAAACTGAAACTCATTTTTTTTCATCGTACTCATACATGTGGGGTGTCTATGGATAGGTCTTCAAAAATGATAGATATTGAGGTTTCTAATATAATTTTTTTCTAAACTGAATAGTTAGCGCGAGAGACACTTCCAAAGTGGTAAAATGAGTGTAACTTCTAAAATAAGAAAATGATAGAACTAAAAAAATATATGATGTACATTACCATGCAAACTAACAACGAAAATTGGTTTGAACGAGATCTAGCAAGTAGTTTTTTTTTTAATACGTCATAAATCGTAAACCGCAATTTGCTTTCATTTGATAAACTGAAATACTTGCTGCTACGGAACCCTTCATGGGCAAGTCCGACTCGCACTTGGCCGGTTTTTGAAGAAGAGCACCACCAAACCCCTGTGCCATGCTTGTGGCGTTCGACGATCTAGTATGACGGAATTAAATAACTTCTGAAGGGCCCATAGGATTGGTGTGCCACCCGCCTTCAGGAGCTCTGCAGTAACTCTATCATCACCAGGTGCCTTGTTGTTTGTAAGCCATTCTAATCTCGTACAGGCTGACGTCCGGGATGTCTTTGGTGTAATGTGGGGTTATTCGTGCTCTGGGATCCAAGGTATGACAGTAGTATACAACTGTCCATAGAACTTATCGATCTCTCCCAGCAACTAAGGGTTAGACGTGACAATTCTACCATACTCAGTCTTTAGTTTTGTCAGTTGGCTCAGTGTTTAAGTTGTCCTCGATTTGTTTAGATTCCACACTGGTTGGAGGAATGGTCATAAGATACGTCATGCATTTGACTGAGACTGTTGACTGGTAGAAAATGCTTTTGGCATTAAATATGTATGCCTATGTACATTCCAATAGTACTGAAGTATAAATAAATAAATGACTCCTTGGACCTCTTCAATGGAAGAATGCCATTTGTACTCGGCATAAAGTTCCTAAGTCTTCATTTTGTATTGAAAATGCAGTGGATGTTGATGGTGTGCTTCATAAGGATTTTTTGACCTCTTTGCTTAAATGTTGTTTAATGTTCTTTGCTGTTGTAAATGTATAAATGCAACTTCATCATCATCGTCATCACTATCCGCAGTTTTAATAATAAGAATAGTAGTATTTTATAATAAATCTAAAAGGAATCCTGCCACTGGTACAATATTATAAGAAATACTGAATAGGTATTATATATTTATAGGATTTCGTAGGGTTGTGCTAATATTTTTGTTCTAGACACAACACCTTCCGTTTATCGGCGATGAATAATGCGTGATTTTAAAGATTCTACTAGCTTTCTACTAATACTACTACTTTCTACTATTCGAATTATTCTAATAATAATGCAATTGATATCCGGATAATTTAGATATCCGGATAATATGCCCTAAACGGGAGCAGGCCCCCGGGCGTGTGTAAGTTTAAGAGAAAATCGCGCCAATAATAACAATAATAATTTATTTATTTCCGAGTAAATTGCTTATATTAAACAGGTTCACATACACTACCTACCGTTGACTGTGTAAATAAAAGTAAATATTAATATTTAGTTACAGAGTCAAAGTGGCCAAGTTCTAGGACGCAAAAACATAATTATAGTAGTTAGGTAGTTTGACATTGAAACGCTAAGAAGATATAATATTCCCATTAATATTATAATATGTAAATTATTTGTGATGAAAATAGGTATTTTTATACAATGTCTAATTTTATAAGCATATTTATTTCATTTATGAATGAAATGTCCAAATTTATAAATAAAAAACCGGCCAAGTGCGAGTCGGACTCGCACATGAAGTGTTCCGCAGCAGCAAGTATTTCAGTTGATTAAATGAAAGGTAAATTGCGGTTTACGATTTATGACGCATTAAAAAAAACTACTTACTAGATTTCGTTCAAACCAATTTGGGTCCGTGGCTTAGGCCCCCAGTGGTCGAGGCACCTGTGGCCGACGCCCCCGATTCAATTATTTTAATTCAAAGCAATTTTTGATCAAATGTACTATCAGGCACAAAAATCTTTTACAAATATAATAAATGTCTAATGGTGGTATATGTATTACATTAAATCATAATTATATTTAAGTCATAGCAATGCTTTTATATTGGATGTATGTTTTGAAAAATGAAAGTCTTAGTTATTTTTCATTATTTTTTATATATTGTTGTAGATTGGAATTTTGTCACTGTACTTTTCACTCGTAATTTTCCAATTTTCGTTTCATACAATTTTTAATAAAGAATGGACTTCTTTCCTTATTTCTAGAACGCAACGCAAATCCAGCGTGCAACAATGTTTTTCCAACAAGTCTATATTTAACTGTATTGTAAATATTTCGCACAAGCCCTTGTGAAGGATCTTCGCTCGTCATTATGAGATGACTTTCGTATCGGTTACATATTGCAATATTCAATAACTTGACTCAGGTGTGAAAGAGATATACTTAATATCTATTCATACCTCCTTATTATTTTAAATGTTGTAGACAAAAAGATGGACTTTTTATTGTTGCCAATAACTGGTTTGGCTCAGTTAGCTAACGATTTGGTTCAAGTTGAAAGATAATATTTCTACATGGTAATTTATTATCAATGTATATTAATATATTTTATATTAATAACATTCACTAACATTTTCTATGAGGTCTTTTTAATTTCTGGATGATTGTACATAATAAATATGTTTTTAATGTAGAAAAAGGTGTGTAAGGATAAGGTTAAGTGGCGATCTATGTTCTGTGTAATTTGATAGATAACTTTTGTTTGGTAAGGAATAATATTATTATAGTGAAACACTTTTCTCATTTACTGTACTAAGTGAAAAAGCACAAAAATAAAATGATATAAAATAAATCCGATCGGGGGCGTAGGCCACAGGTGCCTCGACCACTGGGGGCCTAAGCCACGGACCCACCAATTTTCGATGTTAGTTTACATGGTAATGTACATCACATATATTTTTTAGATTTATCATTTTCTTATTTTAGAAGTTACAGGGGGGGATACTCATTTTTCCACTTTGGAAGTGTCTCTCGCGCAAACTATTCAGTTTAGAAAAAAATGATATTAGGAACCTCAATATCATTTTTGAAGACCTATCCATAGATACCCCACATGTATGAATGTAAAAATTTTTTTTGAATTTCAGTTCTATGTATGGGGAACCCCCAAATTTATTATTATTTTTCTATTTTTGTGTTAAAATCTTAATGCGGTTCACAGAATACATCTACTTACCAAGTTTCAACAGTACAGCTCTTATAGTTTCGGAAAAAAATGGCTGTGACATACCTACGGACGGACAGACAGACATGACGAATCTATAAGGGTTCCGTTTTTTGCCATTTGGCTACGGAACCCTAAAAAATACTAAAATGGTCGTAAGTTTTTACTTACAGTTTTGTTGGATCTTGTTTATTCGAATAAAAAAAATTCTATACTATTCTATTCTGAAATCGCTTATCTTACAAAATGGAGAAACACGGCATGAGGCCGGGCGCACGAATGGCGTCACAACGACGGTGGTACTATCAAGAATTGTCAATAACACAAAAACTTATTTACTATAAATGACATTTTTGGGATCCTAAAACACTGATGACTCTACTCTAATAATAAAATCTATATATTATGACATTGACTTATAGTAGAATACAAATAGGTCAATGTATTATGATATATTAAATGCAATCAAATGTAAAGTTAGCTTCTTTTATATAAGCATACAATTCAACCTTATTCTTGGGAATAGTTATTTACGAAATATTAAATTGAAAAGAACAGATAAAAATGCTTTGCAATCTGCTCAACAGATTTATACGGAAGGACTATTTTTTTTTAATATTTATACTGTATTGGACTATGTTTATGTACTGCATTGTGAACTTGACAAGTACAAGTGTATGTTAATACCCAAGTGCTGAATAATTTTCAGTATTTCATTATTTTGCTCTTCGAAAACTGAGACCGTAAAGAAACTGTGTCAGAGATGTGTATGCACCATATCGGTAGGTACCATAAGTACCTATCCAAAATGTATGTCTAATGTATGTATGTCCGTATAAACAGAATTTCGCGCCCGATTGTTTGGTATAAGTACCTACTTGAAATTTATCTATCGTTTTAAAAATGTCCCTTACAGTATATACGTTATTTACTGCCTAAACAGCTTTTTGAAAAAAAAAATGTATTTAAATATTATTATGGGCTTAATATTATTGACTACTAAGAACTAGTTTTGAATGTAATTCAGTCCCTTACATTATACTGAAGTTCGTATAATCCACACAACATGTCCCTTGCGTTACGACACAATTGTAACTCCTCTAGAATGTGTCCCCTACACTAATATACTACAGAACTATGCTAAACTATATGTTACGTATTTCTTAATGTATCACTTTGGTTGGTTGTTTGGTTACTTGTATTAAGTACAAAAGTATCTTCGAGACGTTCCAATAAATGTTGGTGGTATTTAACAATTACCCAGCATCGAAATATGTAGAGAGAGGACAGTTAAAATGTCTAGTCTTTGAAAATATCGTTTGCATTAAGTTAGAAGTTATTAATCTTAAATAGCGCGATCACATTGTTTTTGTACAATAAATATTAAATACCTTATATATTATATATATATAGTTTATGTATTATATAGTTCATTATATTTCGTCGCTGCATCCTCGAGATTTTCATATTACACAGTAGTACACTCTTCAATGTACTGGACATCGAACACTTTTTAGAGCTTGCAACATTAAAAAGACAAAATGTCAACGTCATTTTTCCGCCGCCACCTGGATGTCACCTCATTCGCTTTTCGTGTTGGGCATCGAAACATCAATTCTTTTTATTTTATTTTATTTTCAGTAAACAAGTGTTATAATTATATTATAGTGACATTTAATGTGAATTACTGTATTGGCCTATAAAAATGGGCTAGTTTAAGTTCACGAAGAAGGAATATGAAGAAAAATTTGGTGCCGATTGAATCTACGCAAGAGTGTCAGCAAAAAATGTAAGTACATACTTACTCTCCAGCAAATATACAACATATTGAATCTTAAGGTGACCGACGGTTACAACGATACTATCATTTTATTTTATTACCAATTATGATTACATTACACTCCCCTGGCAAACAGGCGTGAGTCTATGAATAATTAGATTTTAGTTTTACTAGCTGAATGTTTTCTGGCATTATTAGATTATTCTAACCTATTTTACAGTTAGCCATTCTATGGAATAAGATCTGCCCTTTGTGTCAGATAGTACAAGCCCTGTTTTTACAACAGGTATGTACCTGTTGTAAAACCCTAATAATTACAATGCCCTGGGGCAATGTTTGGGTTAAAATCATATGGAGTTGTGATGATTTATTATTTACAAGCCTGATTACTTTACTTACAAAACTAACCTAGATATCTGCCACGTGTTCTCTGAACAATGGGGGCAAATTATAATGGACGAACTTAGCAAGGAGAATACAGGACTGAATCCTGAAATAGAAAATTTTCAGTTCCAGGAATTCATTAATGCTATAGAGGTTATTTTCATTCAACCATTCAAATAGCTTAATTCTAAATAATCTGCAATGTAGTTTCTATTTAGATTAGTAGGTAACAGAAACGTACGCAAATAGCCAGAATGCTTTTATTATATTTGATTAACCAAGTACACGTACAACTCAAGTACAAGTCCCGATGTTGATCCCGTCTACTTCTAGAACATGTATTAGTAACCCATGTTGGGTTACCAGTATAGCGAATATGTGATTGATTTGCTACTTTTGCAGACATGGTTTTTTTCAGTTAAGTTGACTGTGATTGTTGTAAAAAACCTGTATAAAATAGAATTCGTTTATGGTACACGTGTATTAGTTTTGTTTGATATCCAGTATAAGAGAAAATGTTGTTCATTGCTTGTCTATCAATTTGAAATGGTATTAGTCATTTGCTACGTAACTAAGTAGCTGTAAATATTGGATCTATTAATTTGAATATTATAAGTTAATTATACAGTATATTATATACATAATAACAATAAATAAATGTCTTGCCATCTCATCGCAGACTGGGCAGAACCAGTACTGTTGTCATAGTGGGGCCAACAGACAACTGATAAATATACTTGTATATCAGTAATTACATACAAATTATAGATAAATTGCACCCAGGTACGGAACTAATAATCGTGCTAATCGAACAAATATTAAAATTAAATTTAAGATTATCGTGTAGTTCCTTATTTTGATACGGTTACTCCTATTGTTAGATGCATACATATATTTACTTTAATGTAGTATTCTATGTTTAGCAGAGTGATCGGGCTCCCCAGATCTAGAAAACAAGTTCAAGCCCACTTTTTAAATTAAAAATGACCTTGATATATTTACTGGAAGAGGGATTCTAACGCGTCCCTTATAAATGTTTACCCTTAATTAGAAATAGGTACTTTTTCTTTTGCTTGTTTCCTCCGTTTTTCACCAATTTTAAAATGATTATGCAAGATAATAGACAACCTGGCAGTAGATATTATTGTCGTTCCTCACTCGCCTAGTGAGATGTGAATCTAACATAATAGTGTGGCAAAGCCAATAAAGAGGCCTTTTTTTGTAACAAGCACTCAAAATGGAGACAATTGAATTAATGATTGCATCTCTGTCAATAAAACGATAACGACACAGCGTGTAAAATTTATGGAAATTTGGTCATAATAATAACATTGACGATAAAAAAAAAAAAAAAAAAATTAATCCTGTAGCATTAAACTTCATTACAAAACAGGAGCTAATTTCTCATCTGAAAATACATTCCGTTCAGCACTTTCTCCCATATTGAATAAACGATTTCGTTCATATGCTAATATCAGGATATGGCTCATAGGTATTTACAAAACTCAATACTGCGGTACTTGTTTTGTGAGTAGATGGTACCCAAACGCAGAAATACCATTGACAACTAAATAATAATAAATAAAAAAAAAAAAAAAAACATAGCACCTGTTGTGCTTGTGTTGCCAATGTTCCAATGTTCTTACATTCACTTCTAAAACCATATTTATTTGCAAATAAATCGTTGAATTTGACTTTATTATAATGTATATTTTAAAGAGTCGTGATGTGATTACGACCGAATATACGAATACCACACCAATATAATTATTGAACCATGATGGCATTACGGTTATTTACTCACATATGTATTATAGCCTAAGCTGGCATCTAAAAATATATATATTAAAGAGTAGTGATGCGAATATAATTACTGAACCGTAATGTGATTACGGTCATTTACTCACATATGTATGTGTTTTATCTGACGCAGATTAGCAGAGGGTTTGCTGGCGTTTAAAAATGTATATTTTTAAGAGTCGTGATGCGATTACGACCGAATATACGAATACCATACCAATATACTTATTGAACCGTGATGCGATTACGGTCATTTACTCACATATGTATGTGTTTTATCTGACGCAGATTAGCAAAAAGTTTTTCTGGCGTTTAAAATGTATATTTTAAAGAGTTGTGATGCGATTACGACCAAATATACGAATACCATACCAATATACTTATTGAACCGTGATGCGATTACGGTCATTTACTCACATATGTATGTGTTTTATCTGACGCAGATTAGCTGAGGGTTTTCTGGCGTCTAAAAATGTATATTTTATAGAGTCGTGATGCGATTACGACCGAATATACGAATACCATACCAATATACTTATTGAACCGTGATGCGATTACGGTCATTTACTCATAATTATATGTATTGTATTTGATGTAGATAATGAATTTGAGCATTCATTTTCATCAAATCTGTGAATAAGCTCCGTCATATCGATACCGTTGGTCAAGATTAATACCCATAAAATTAAAGAGTCATGATTTGATTACCGAATATACGATACCAATATTATTTCTGAACCGTGATGCGATTACGGTCACTTACTCGCATAATAATATGTATTTTTCATGATACAGTAAATGTATCTGAACATTCATATTTATTTAATCAGTGAATACGCTCCGTCCGTCCGTCCTCGGTATAGTTGGTTAAAGCTAATACGGATTATATCAAATAGCCGCGATGCTATTACGACCGAATATACGAACACCATATATAATATAATATCAATATTATTTCTGAATCATGAAGCGATTATGGTCACTTCCTCATATATGCATTTTTTTGCTAATGCAGATAATGTATCTGAGTATTCATTTTCATTAAATCTTGAAATAGGCTCCGTCGTATTCATACTGTTGATCAAACCTATAAAATTAAAGAGTCGTGATTCGATAATGACCGAATATACGAACACATTACCCAATACAATTATTGAACCATGATGTGATTATGGTCACTTACTCGCATATTAATATGTATTTTTTTTTCTGATGCAGATAAAGTATCTGAGCATTCATTTTCATTAAATCTTAGAATACGTACCGTCGTAACGTTGGTCAAGGATAATACGCATAAAATTAAAGAATCTTGATTCGATAACGACCAAATATACAAACATCATAACAATATAATTTCTGAACCGTGATGCGATCCTTGGTTTAGTCGAAAACCATCCAATGATATTGCTTGATCCATAGTTCAACTGTTGTTTAGTTTTAGACTTCGTTTTTAAATAAGGGTGATAATGTATATTTTATTTTATGTGAATAATGCATCTGAACATTCATATTTAGCAAATTGGTGTATACGCTCCATTGTCGCCGAATAATATTGACCCGATTACACATACTCTTGATAATGTTGTCGCTACGCAGGTTCCTACCGCTGATATTGCTACCCCGACCAAATAATCTAATAAAGATGAACTCTCAGCACCCGAGCTTTGGCCGCAGGCCTTTTGGGATGCCTTAAGTGTATCAAAAATTAAAAGTTGTCATTTATGAACCTAAGATAAGAGACGTTGTTTCAAATATTAGGAATAACGATTCCAATATTTAAAATTCTTGTAAGCGAGGCCTCAATCGCATCTAATTCTTTTATCACAATTAGAAGGAGATATGCCCAGGGAAAACCCTGATAGCATACATAGAACTAATAGGACCGTTTAGAGACACGTCTATCGCAGAAAGGTTAATTCTGATCACTAAAAATATATATATATATATATATATATATATATATATATTTATATAACACAACGCAACTGTGTCCACAATCAGCCGCTGTATCTAGCAAGTATTGCAAGAGAGCGGATATTGACGCAAGCGTATACTCTGCGCATAGCGCTCGCCACGCAGAGACGTCCGTCGATGCGTTTCCATTGAAGTGATTAGGAAGGCAGCAGGATGGTCATGAAATTCCCACGGATTTAGTAAATTTTATGACAGATCGAATAATGATCCTGTATTTAAAAATTCCAGTTGATTATGGTTAAGTATAGTTTAAAATGATTAAGTTAATAAGATAAAGTAAATTATTGCATGTATTAATTCGTTTATGGGTATTGGTTCAATACTCTTACTAACGATTTCCCTAAAGCTCTAAACATCTACTGTGTAATATGAAAATCTCGAGGATGCAGCGACGAAATATAATTGAAGGTTAAACAAACTTACCTTAAGTGAAGTTTGACCATAATTATATGAGTCGCTGCATCCGAAGAGATTTTCGATCCCTCCCTCCCTTAAAGTATTCTTGTGAATACTTTCTTCCCGTTATTTGCTTTTAATGCTTTGCCTTTAGTGAAATCTTAAGTAGATGCTGTGTTACTCTGAAAAGAATGAGGTGACATCCAGGTGGCGGCGGAAAAATGACGTTGACATTTTGTCTTTTTAATGTTGCAAGCTCTAAAAAGTGTTCGATGTCCAGTACATTGAAGAGTGTACTACTGTGTAATATGAAAATCTCTTCGGATGCAGCGACTCATATAATTATGGTCAAACTTCACTTAAGGTAAGTTTGTTTAACCTTCAATTGTTGCCCAATCATCGATGCCATATCTAAGAGAAGAAGCCACATATCCGTGATAGGCCATGAAGGCGGTTTTTTGATTGGCAACTTTACTCAAGCGCCATAAGGTAAGAACAAAACGATTATTGTTATTTTTTTCTGCATGTTGTTTCCACGTGCAGCTTCTATCTAGTGGGGATCGTGCGATCGATGGCTCTGTACGGGGCCCCGATCTGGGCGGCTGACCTGACGGCCAGCAGCATTGCTGTTCTGCGGAGACCGCAGAGAGCTATGGCCGTCAGAGTCATCAGGGGATATCGCACGGTCTCCTACGAGGCGGCCTGTGTACTGGCCGGATCCCCGCCCTGGGACCTCGAGGCGAAAGTACTCGCGTCACTGTACCGGTGGCGCGAGGAGATGCTGGCGCAAGGCGAGCGGCCGGTGCAGTGGCACATGGAGCTGCGTCGGTCGCAGCTTCGCGAGGCCCTGGTGGCGGAATGGCGGGACAGGCTCTCGCGCCCAACCGCCGGCCTCGTCACTATCGAGGCGGTCCGGCCGGTACTCGAGCGTTGGCTCGGGAGGAGGCACGGCTCCCTGTCGTTTCGGGTGACGCAGGTACTCTCGGGGCATGGCTGCTTCGGGAAGTACCTGTGTCGCATAAACAGGGAGCCGGACGCCCGGTGTCACTACTGCGTCGACTGTCGGGAGGACACGGCGCTGCATACGCTGGCAGAGTGTGCCGCTTGGGAGGAGCAGCGCCGTGCCCTCATTTCTGGAGTAAGCAGTGACCTGTCACTGCCGGCCGTCGTGAATTCGATGGTTGGCGGCGAGGAGTCCTGGGACGCGGTGGTTTCCTTCTGCGAGACAGTCATCTCGCGGAAGGAAGCTGCGGAAAGGGAGAGGGAGATCACATCCTCTCACCCGGCCCGCAGCAGACGCACCGGGCGTCGGCCCGCGGTCTTCCAGCCCCCCTAAATGGGTCCAGGGGCGACGGACTCGGGAGCGTCCGTCGCCCACTACACATCTGGACCCGAGGCGGCGGCGCACGCGTGCCCCTCTTAGACGTTGCGGGGGGGAGTTCAATACATCACTCCCCCCGCTAATGCGAGGAGGCCCACAGACATGGGCCAGCACCAGCTGGGGGTTGCGGAAGTATCGTTTGTTCCCGCGACCCCCGGCGTAGGTGTGAGATGGAACACCGGGGTGGTTTTTAGTCAGTAGGAGTCTGACAGACCCCTCCGCCTCCCCCAAGGCGGAGGACATCCGCAGCAGGATTTTCCACCCCCGCAAAAAAAAAAAAGAAACTTGTGTGTACTTATGTACACGCGTTAGAAGTTATCAATTCTTAATATACAACTTGAACATAGTTATCAATTTTCATACCACCTAGAACTAACGTCATGCTGTTATTTTTACGATGCGCGCGCATCGTTTGAATTCACTTTCATACCACCTAGAACTAACTTCATGCTGTTAAATTTTTTGGTGTCGGTGTGCGCGCGCATCGTAAAAATTCACTTTCATAATTTTTCTCCATCGCGCCAAAAGAAGTATAACTTCAAAAAAGGTCTAGATAACCTAAACGTTAGAAAACCCCCGACTCCAACTATAATTCCATATTTTGGAAAAGAGCTGATACTCTTAGAGCTGGTTCATATTAGGTCGGACCGACAGTTTTACCGGTCCGACAAACGTGTCGCATCCATATTGGCGTATGTATGTCAATAGCGCCGTGCAGATTAGGGCGACCCGACCAAACTGTCGGAGCCGACACTTTTACCGTACGTCCAGCCACGATTTCTGCGGGATCGGACATAATATTGGCGTACTAGCAGTATGGCGCCGCTCACATTTGTCGGCGCGAAGCGGCGGCGCCACCCGCCTGCCTTGGATCTCAACTTGAAATCCAGCGGAATACTAATAAATTGCATTTGTCACCCTTTGAATTGGAACAACATTATCGATTTTCCATTTTGACAGAAAGTTTTCAATTGTTTTTATAAAAAATATTTTTAACCGAAGTGTTAGTTGTTTAGGTATATGTCATTTTTATAAAGAAATGTGCTCCATCACGTCCCGCACGCCTAGTTCCATCAAGTGACTTAATGGCTTTCATAATTGCACTCTTCTGAAATTCTCTTCCTCACTCATGCGATCATATTCCCCCATTCGAAGCTCGTTTTTAAATCTTGCGAGTACGTACAATTCTTCTCTTATTGCGGACAATATTAAAGGATCTGTTGAAGAAGTTATCTTCTGTACTGTGTGGTGAAACAAATGTGTTTGTACGTCGGGTTACATTTATATTTGTAGTTTCTACGTCAACCGATTCATCAAATGTATCGTCGTCGTCTTATTGTAGATCTAAACTAGATTGTGTAGGAATACTAGTGTGACTTGTAACTCCTGATTTTGACATTTGCAGCATGTACCTACAGAAAGTTCAAAATAGACATTCTCTGTTGGCAATCTTGTTTAAACAACAACCTTGCAGGCCTTCAATTTCCAACACGTGTACACAAAAATTACTTCAATTATGTGTCATTTGTAGTTTCCTTTGATACAATACATAAGCTTCTTTTTCTTTTATGACAATAGCTGCTAATTGGGTTTTGTAAAAAACGTGCAATCATATTCATACGAATAATTCTGCAAATGTTAACACTTTTTACCCACTGTTCTTGTAGAAAAGTGCATAGTTTAAACTCTAACCTGAGAATGACGTCGTTGGTAAATATGTATTTTTACCATTGTTCTACTTTGTAAGTTATAGATTTACTGGTCTCTAATAAGTTCAGCCGTGCGGTCTCTAGCCTAGAAAGAATAACAGGGCCAGCCCATTCCATACCTTGGGTGTCGTAATAGGCGACTAAGGGGTACATCCGGTAGGCGGGCAGCAGCGTCACCTGAGTACTAGCTACCACCTTACTGCCAACACCAACTCGCATGCCAAGCGCGGTGACATTGGGGGAGGCCCAGACCGATGATGAATTTGTTTATTCGTAATTATTACTAATGTTCGCATGCGCACCACGTGTTGTAACCCTTAATATTACTCCAAATATGTAACTACATACATTTTTTGTGAATAAAGGTATCTTATAATAGCAGCTGCAGCATGAGGAGGCATTTGTGTTGGACCGCCCGTAGACAAACCTACTACGACGTATACGTAACGTCACTGCGCTGTCGCATGCAGCCGAGCTGCGTAGTCAGCGTAGCAGAGGCTGTACTAGAGCAGACTGAGCATCGTAGACTGGTGCATACACGGCGCGGCGGCGCCGCTGGACGTGCCAGCACACCAAACTTATCGGATTAAACCTATATTAACTGCTTATATTGGATTGGATAGACAGACACGCTCGCAGGATAATCGACGTTACAGACCTGACAAGTAAAAAGCTGCAAAACTTGGATCACCGGCGTCAGGTTGCAAGCTTATCGGTTTTCTACAAGCTGTTTCATGGAGAATGCGCTCAAGACCTCCATGAACTTATCCCTCCATCTCCCTTTTTCCATCAGACTACAAGGCGTTGGGAAGCTCTCCACCGGTATGTTGTTGACATCCCATTATGCCGTACGAAGCGTATTGCTTCTTCTTTCATCATACGCACGGCTAAGCTGTGGAACAACCTCCCAAACGACGTGTTTCCAGACTCATATAACAATTATTCTAGGTTAGAGTGATCAGGCATCTTATCGGTTCGCGCGGTCTACCTTCTACCACATCTTCACTTACCATCAGGTGAGATCGTGGTCAAGCGTAAACCCATTTTGCATAAAAAAATGTGCGCCATGTTTATTTGTTGATGGCGTTGTTGACCATATGTGAAAGGTATGCGGAGACTCATGGACTCAGATACAATGCTAAGAAAAGTGAATTACTTGTATTCAAGGCGGGCAATAAATACTACGATAATCTACCACAAGTTAAACTTAGCGGGGTACCCTTGAATAGAGTCACAAGTTTCAAGTATCTGGGTCACTGGCTCTCCGAAGACCTCAAAGACAATATGGACATCGAGCGGGAGCGCAGGGCGTTGGCTGTCCGATGCAATATGCTGGCTCGTAGATTTGCAAGATGTACAAAACAGGTAAAGACGACCCTTTTTAGAGCGTACTGTCAGTCGTTTTACACGTGCAATCTATGGATTAGCTATACGCAGAAGGCAATAACGCTCTGCGCGTCCAATACAATAACACGTTTAGGATGCTGATGGGACTGCCAAGACATTGTAGCGCATCAAAAATGTTCGCCGAAGCACACACGGATGGATTCCACGCCATCATGCGCAAGCGATGCGCCTCTATTATGAGCAGGGTACGAGGCAGTCCCAATAGCATATTAAACACGATCGTGGACCGGTGGGACAGCCCAATACTGGAACATTGGATGCGCAAACATACCCCAATGGGGTGTTTTTTGAATGTTTAGCTTTAAGGTATAGGCTTTAAGTAACTAACAATAGTGTTTAAGTTCATAAATTATTTACTAACAAATATGGATTTTAATTATCTGGACATAAATTATTATTATTATTTCTTGTGCACACTTACCACAGCTTAGACTCGAAGAGATAAATAATTGGCTTGTAGGTACATGTTTATTCAACTGATGCCCACCAGTGTATTAACCAAACTGTAGTTGAAATGATAAATACATTTGAATTAATTGTTCAGAATGGTATCTGCTCAGAACCCAATAAATTAACGTGGTCATGTTAGCAATAAAATAGACGAGGCATATCTATTGAAAAAAAGTTTACTGTAGGTACTGTTTACTTGTGGATAGTTTCATTGCACTTCACGTAGATAGTTTGTGCTGCCCTGTACCTACAGAAAATAACTAGTATGAAAGTATATTATTATGTCGTCGTATAATGTCGTTTTATAAGATATCTATATTTTTTTACCTATACATAGGGCATCGTTGGCATTTAAAAGAAAACAATGCGTTGCTTTTTTCCTAAAAGAAACATTATTAAGAATGCGTTATTTTCTATTTTAATTCAATTTTTCATATGACATGATAAAGAAAAGAAAATAATACATATTTCTTTATCTATGCCATGCACCTAAGGTTTAATTAAGGAAATACTCTTTCTTTACATATGTTGTTTAAGTTCAAGTTGTACGCTCGATGACCATACGAACATCTAAAAATGTTATATTAAAAATGATTAAGTTTAGTATAACGTTTTAGACGCCTGTTTGACTTTCGAGCGTACAGTACACTCGTGTGGTAAGCAGTAACCCTATTGGGCAGTGACACAGCGGAGGCTTACCACGCGAGTTGGCTGCATCGTCATAATCATCACGAGAGCCTAGAGACATTCACAGCTGTACAAAGCCTTTACCTCCTCTCCTCCAAGCGGTTGATGGTAAGATCGCAGTATGATGATCTCAGTACTCAGAGTGAGGCTGTAACCCGTGCTCTGGGAGATATTCCCTCGGGACGACTTCTACGCCTCCCACGGGATGAGCCGGGGCGGGCTATTCGACGCTGTCGCATACATATAATGAGCTAAATCCACGTGTGGACCTGAACATGGAAGTGGCCAAGTGTCGGTATAGTTTGATATCGGTCGGCTTGCCTTTCACAAACATTTCAAATAGAATATTTGGTCTAAGCCGATATCATATCATAATGGCACATGACGTAGTAACGATTTACGAGTAGATCAAGCATTCTCACAGCTACGACACACTCACAGCATGTGTTCGCTGGCTATCAGTCGCGATTACACGTGCACTGGATCAGTGCGTGGCAACCGGCTTCTGATCGAAGTTTTAGCTTCATACAAATTGTAAAACAGTCCGAACCCGGAACAAAATATATATGAAATATGCATTATAGATAAAAAAAATCGGAATTAATTCGAACATTTTGATAGCAAGTCTAGACATAAAGACAAAATAAAATTACCTAGAAAAAGACTAGAGATTTTCAAAAAAAGTGCATATTGCATGGCAATCAAAATATATAATAACCTTCCATTACATATTAAAAAAATGTCATTAACTCAATTTAGGAAGAGTTTGTTTAATTTCCTCAAAGAGAAATAAGGAACTTTTGTCTTTGAGGAAATTAAACAAACTAGTACTTGTACAACTAAGGAATATCTAGAATATAAGTCTTGTGCTTGTGTCTGTTCATGACACAAGCACGACCTCAGGTCAGAATATGTTGGATAACCTTTTGATTAACAATTTTTGTACCATATTTGAGCATTTTTGACAGTTGTAAGCCACTTTTTAAAAATCTAAATATTCTTCCCCTTCCATGTTTTTACAACGTGTAACAGAAAGTGTGAACGTAACTTAAGGGGGTTATAGGGTATCAGGACGGCTACCTATGGACGAAGCTTCAAACAGAAATAATATTTTTTTATTCAACTAGTAATTTATTTTTCTATCGACAACCTAAATCAACAAGTAAGATTACCGACATTATGAACACTACTAAAAACTCAGCCGCAAGGATAATGAACCTTACCGCGAACTCTATGGGTACCTACTACTTAGACTGTAAATAAAAAGTGTGGTTCTGTACAGTCACATAATTTATTACACGTGTTTATTTTAAGATTCAATCAAATGTTTAACTGAATTTTTGCTCTAATTTTTAAAGGTTCCCTGTAACGACATTTTAATCATTCATACAAATTTGATAACAAGGAAAAATCACTTAATTTAATTTAAATTGATATTCCGCAAGATGTTGGATCTAGGAGAAATAAATAATTTAATTGACTTATGTAACTGCAAATATTTTTTTGTGTGTTAAATAGTAAGAATATTAAATTTTTCTTTCAGTATGTGAATTTAATCTGGCCGGAAATGAATAGGTACTTAATGTTTAATACACACTATACAAACTAACCAGATAAACACACGCGGTACGACTACTGATAAATTACGAAAAAATACGAATAATGTACTAGGCTCATATGAACATTAGGGACATTTCGAATTCCGTCCTGATTTTGTCGCAAGGAACTCTAAGGATTGATGTAGGTAAATAATAAATGGTTAAATATTTTTTAATATTCATCAAAGCGGGCGCCGCGCGTGGCGGCATCTTTTGAGAAATTGAGATGAGAGGGCGCTGCAGTGCCAACGTTTGCTTCGGCTCCGCAGTTATTGTGTTTCTAAAATAAAAAAAAAGTGTTTCTACTCAGTGAATTGGACATAAGTGGCTAAATAATCAATAAACTGATATCATACATTGTGGGAAATGTTCATCGTGCAGTGAAAAACTAATAAAACAGTAAAATCATTACGGAAATAAATCGTCGTGTTGTGCGTTGCTACAAACATAATACCCAGTTTTTGAAGTTATACAGTGAAATACTAACTATAATACGAAACAAAGTGCGTAATATCTCCTTTAGAGCTAATCGTTTAATAAAATAGTGAAAAAATCATATATCGCAAAGTGACTTGCAAAATTATTTTACCACGAACATAAAGACACTAGCGGCATCTGTCGAAAGTTACCTGTACTACAAACCGTCTTCGACCCAACCGTTATCGCACTCAATAACTTTCTCACTAATTCGGACTACGACCACGAGAGGGCACTACGTGTTCCATTATAACCAAGACTTTGTAAAAACATTCTAGAAATATAATAATATATACATATATATGTATACAAAAAAATAGATAAATCTTAATAATAAAAAAGATAATAATAATATATTAATAAAAAAAAAAAAAAAAAAAAGCTATACATATTAATAAAAAATATATACAAAAATAAAAGCATTAAGTATTTACATATATATATAAAAAAATGGAACAAATCATGCAAGAGCTCCGAAAAATTCAGAAGGACCTTGACGAGCAAAGAAACGCAATAGAAAGGAGCGGTGAAAAAGTAACACAAAACATACACGATATTTTGGAAGATAAGTTTAAAATATTCAATGAAAAATATGAGATCCTCAAAGAAAAGTTGGACGACCAAGAAAAACGGCTCTATTTCCTAGAAAAACAGGCAAGAAAAAACAACGTTGTTTTTTTTGGAATTACAGAAACGGAAACATCTTACGCAATCCTAGAAAATAACATGATAAACTTCATCAAAGAACACTTCTCTCAAGAGTTGGATCGCCGGGATATTCAAGAAGTCAAAAGAATTGGTAAAAAAGGAGATAGACCTCGTCCAATCATTGTTACTTTTGTTTCACTTGGTGCGAAAATTGATATATTTAAACAAAAAAAAGTACTGAAAGATACAGGATACTACATAACCGAAGACTATCCAAGAAACATCCTAGAGAAGAGGAAAAAGCTTCAAGAACAAGCAAAAATCGAAATAGAAAAAGGAAACTTTGTAAAAATAAAATACGACAAACTGGTAATTAGCGAAAAAAATAAAACAACTGGTCACAACAAAAGAATGCTCTCAATATCCCCAGAACCCTCAACCAGCAAAGGGACCCGTAGAACAACAACAGCACAAGCAAATAAGAAAACTAAAAGCCAGTCATCATCAAAAAGACAATCAAGCTTATCTGAGGGTATTATAAAACCTGGCATAATGAATTACCTCGCCAAAAAGAACCCAAATAACGTATCAGACCAACAAGACAACAAAAACGACAATATCTAGCAATCACCGCCCTCCTCTCGCAGCATCATCATACCTAAAACTCTATTAAAATGTGAAACTCACCTTCCAAGCCGGTTGGTCACCGTGGAAGAATACGACCAAAACCCTCCAAAATATAAAACAAACCTATCAAAAAGATTATACATAATGACCTACAATGTCAAAACGCTCTCATCATATGAGCGTTTAATAGAAGTGATTGAAGCTCTCAAAAAAATTAAATATGATATAATTGGTCTAGCAGAAACGAGACGCTTAGGAAACAAAATCGAAGAACATAAAACCTTTATTTTGTGTCATACTGGACACACACCTGGAAAGTATGGCGTAGGTTTCATTATAAAAACCCATCTCAAAAACAATATAGAAAGTTACCAAGGTCTCTCTGAGAGAGTAGCAATACTAAACCTGAAATTTGGAAATGCACGCTTATCCATCATACAAGTATATGCCCCTACATCAACAGCTAATGACTCCGAAATTGAAAACTTTTACACAACAATAAACAAGGCAATAGAATTGGCATATAAGGATTACATACTGATGGGCGACTTAAATGCGAAAATTGGGATACCCAAACAAGAGGACCGTCTTATCATGAAAACACATGGGTACGGAGTTCGAAACGAGAGAGGACAAAGATTAATAGATTTCGCCACTGAAAACAGGTTGTCAATTTTAAATACCTTCTTCAAAAAGAAACATAAAAATAAATGGACCTGGCAATCACCGGATGGGACATACAAGAATGAAATAGATTATATATTATCAAATAGACCTCTTATGTTTCAAAACGTAGAAGTATTGAATATTAACTACCCCTCGGACCATAGACCAGTTAGAGCTACAATAACATACGATACAAAAACAAATAAAAGCAGAACACGGTATACTAATCCTCAAAGTTCCGCACTAAAAAGCGAAAATGAAATATTTAAGTTCCAAGAATACCTAAACTCCCACATAATGAAAGATCAGATGTTCCTACAGGATATTACTTCAGTCCAAAATTACTACAACAAATTAATAAAACTTATCACTACAAGTTTACAATATGCACGAGACGTACCTAACACAAATAAAAAACACAAAATACTGTCAGAACGCACACTAAAACTTTTGGCGAGAAGACAGGATCTGCAAAAAAGGGGAAACAAAACTAGAGCTATAAGAAATGAAATCTCAGCACTTTATAAGCTTGTTAGCAAATATATCAAAAAGGACTACAGTTACTATAGATACAACACAATAGAAAAACACTTAAGCCTCACTGGAAGCACCAAAAAGGCATATAAAGAACTGAAACCAGACAAAGCTTGGATCGACAGCCTAAAACGGGGCGAATTAACCAAAAACAGCCGCAGTGACGTCATCAGTATAGCAACCGAGTTCTACCGTCAATTATACAGCGCAAAGGACCAAAAATACACAAGAAATGAAAGCCTAGTTATCACCACGGAGAGCAGCAAAGGTAATAGGGCAAATATTGAAGAAAACGAAGTCATCGGGGCATTGAAAAATCTAAAAGCAGACAAAAGCCCAGGTTCGGATAATATAACAAACGAAACTTTAAAAATAGCTGCCCCCATACTAGCCACACCCCTTACCAAACTATTTAATTCCGTCCTTGAAACTGGGGAGACGCCCACCCAATGGTCCGAATCGAACATCATTTTGTTATATAAAAAAGGAGACCCAAAAGACATAGGAAATTACAGACCAATAAGCCTACTACCTAGCACATATAAGTTATTTTCCACTATCCTTACCAAAAGAGTAAGCTCTACTATAGAAAAAAGTCAACCTATAGAGCAGGCAGGATTCAGGAAAGGTTTTTCGACGATCGACCATATCCACACAGTAGAACTTCTTATCGAGAAATACCATGAGAGAAACCGGCCGCTCTACTTGGTTTTTATAGACTACAAAAAAGCATTTGACTCAGTGTCACATAACTACATCTGGGAAACTCTATCATCACAGAATGTGGAACAAGAATATATCCAAGTAATACAAAGCATATACAACAACAATAAAAGCAGAGTTAAACTTGAAACAGCTGGCCCCTGGTTTCCCGTAAATAGAGGAGTAAGACAGGGTGACCCTCTGTCACCTTTGCTATTTATAGCCACATTAGAGTCAATAATAAGCAAGCTGGACTGGAAAAAATGCGGAGTTAAAATAAAAAATAGATATTTAAGCCACCTACGCTTCGCCGACGATCTGGTGCTGATATCAGAGAAAGGTGCAGAGTTACAATACATGGTAGAGTCATTAAACACAGCTAGCAAGTTCGCTGGTTTAGAAATGAACCTTGCCAAAACAAATATAATGACAAACAGCACCAAGATACAAATATTTGTCGAAGACGAAGCTCTCAAACATACCGATCATTACATATACCTCGGCAAACAAATTAGCTTCGACAGTACAAGCAACTACCAAGAGGCCGAACGCAGGGCACAGTTAACATGGAATAAGTACTGGAGCTTAAAGGAGATATTTAAGAGCAACATGCCAATCAGGCTAAAGACCAAAGTTATGAACTCTTGCCTTATACCATGTTTAACCTACGCTTGCCAGACGTGGAAGTTTAATCAAAACGTAAGAAACAGAATAACAACTTGCCAACGCGGAATGGAACGCAGTATGTTAAACATAAAGAAAATACAAAAAATACGCCATTCTAAAATACGAAACTCCACGAAAGCAACAGACGGTCTCGCACAAGCTCTGGCATTAAAATGGAAGTGGGCTGGACATCAGCATCAGCGATCACAAGATCAGCGATGGACAACATGTGTGACTGCATGGAATGGACCAGTAGGCAAAAGAAAGAAAGGGAGACTCCGGAACAGATGGGAGGACGAGATTAAACGCATAGCGGGTCCCAGCTGGATGCATTCCGCAAAATCCAGAGAAGACTGGATCGCATTGGAGGAGGCCTTTACCTGCAGAGGGGTTCTTGCAGAGTGAATTTACAATATAAGATAGTTAGTAAGTTTTAAATTTTCTTTTAATTCTGTAAGAAATAAAAGGCTTTTTTATTTTATTTTATTATTAATTTTTTCTTTCAGTATGTGAATTTAATCTGGCCGGAAATGAATAGGTACTTAATGTTTAATACACACTATACAAACTAACCAGATAAACACACGCGGTACGACTACTGATAAATTACGAAAAAATACGAATAATGTACTAGGCTCATATGAACATTAGGGACATTTCGAATTCCGTCCTGATTTTGTCGCAAGGAACTCTAAGGATTGATGTAGGTAAATAATAAATGGTTAAATATTTTTTAATATTCATCAAAGCGGGCGCCGCGCGTGGCGGCATCTTTGAGAGACTCAAAGATGCCGCCACCACGCGCCGCGCCATTTGAATTTGTTCGTGTATAACTCATTGGTCTAGCGGTAGCGTGTTCAACTGCAGATAATAAAGTCCTGGGTTCAATTCCCGGGTCGGGCCAAACTGTGATTATGGGATTTTTCCGTAAAAAGAAATTTTTCAGTATCAGCCCGAAGTCTGGGAGTTGACGATATTACACCCCCATGCCTAGAGCACGTAAAGCCGTCGTTCCTGTGCCTGACCTCTTTCCGGCCGTATCGCTAGTCGTCCCATCGGATCATGAGAGTGATGGAATAGAAAGTGCAGGGGCACTTTCAATTCCCTCTAACGACATATTGATCAAAATCAAGATCAAAAAAATATGAATAATGTACTAGGCTCATATGAACAGTAGGGGACATTTCAAATTCCGTCCTGATTATATCCAAAGTTACACTAATATGGCGGCAAAATCAAAGAATTGATGTAGGTAAATAATAAACGGTTAAATATCTTTTAATATTCATGTAAGCGAGCCGCGCGCGTCGTCGATACCTAGGCGGCTCTTTTGAGTGGACTCAAAGACGCCGCCAAAGGGGCCGCGTTCGAAGAAAGCCGCCAAATTCATCAAATATTGTGCATTTATTTAAAAATATTAAAATCATCAGTTGTTCGTAAACTGCTGTCTATTTAGGTCGTGTTTAGTTACTAAATCGTCTAAAATGTCGTTTAGTAATGAGTAAAGTGTTCCGCGAAATCCTTAACTAGGTATGTCGTTTAGTGATCGTAATAATTTTGAAAATTTCGTGTATTCATCTATGAAAGAATAACCTCAGACGTGCACTTTGTGATGATGAGGATTCATAGGTCACAGAATTTAAGTCTGTTTAATTACGAGGAACCTATGTTGTGAAGGGTACAGTGTCGCGATGGAGGCTACGCCTCTTTATAACTAAGAAACATGAAAGCTTTACGATTCTATGAATATGTTGTACATGAGAGAGACTCGTGTTAGTTGGCAAGTCTTAGAGTTAAGCTTTCGGTGTCGGTGCAGATTTTAGTGAACGTGAAATAATGAAATTCTTCCATCAGTACTGAAAACATTCAACTAGAAGTTAAACTATAAAAAAAGATTCTCGTAATGTGTTTGTGTATCACGTACTTATACGATGTAAAGTATCCAATAGCTATTCAGCAGTGCTATAAATAAAAACATAACTCGAAAATAAAACAAAATATGTGTAGTGAGTGCAATCGGAATCAAACTACTAGGCGTGCATAGAAACACAGAGGTATGTCAAACAATTTCTAGCGTAATAGTCAAGCGTCAGAATCAGCTGTGCTGTGTTAGTACGGATGTTCGTTATATCGATAAAAATACTTGTCGATATATTGAATGGTATATTATTTTACGATCAAGATTAAAATGATGGTATTTCGGTATGAGATTTTGTGTATAGGTAGGCTTAAGGAGACCGTATATTATGCCCCTTAAGTTACGTTCACTCTTTCTGTTATACGTTGTATAAATTAGAGATAAGTTTATTTGCCTATCAACATAAATATTTATTTGAAACTAAAGAACAAGTGTTAACACGGTCTGGTCGTTATAAACATAAATTAAATATAGCAACACAGAAACTTACTGTTATCCAAAAGAATGCATACTGCATGTGCGTCAGAATATATAACCATGTACCTGATGGACTTAAAATGTTGACTCTAAATAAATTTAAAAATACTTTATTTTAAATTCTTTTACAAAAAATGTACTACTCAGTAAAGGATTTTCTTATGGACAAAACCATAAAGGAGAGCTTATAACAATTGCCACAAAACTTAATTGGGTATGATAATTTAATTTATGTAATGACTAGTTAATGTGATAATGTAATGTAATCTAATCTATAATGTAATTTAATCTATAATGTAATGTAATTTTAATGTAATGTAATCTTTGTAATGATAAATATTTTCAAGTAGTAATAATGTGAATTTGTACACCGACAAGATCGGTAGAATATGATGATGATGACGTAAACATAAACATCTTCTATGTACTCGTATTCTGACAAATAAATCTTTCATTTCATTTCATTTCAAATAAATATTCTATTTGAAAATACTTTATTTTTGACCATTTCTTGAATTTACTTTCTTCATCTTCAAATTTATTCACTTAATTAAGCGTATAAATGTGAAGTGGGAAAATATTTATGATGGGCCACCAAATGATAAACGGGAATATCCAGGCTCTGTTTAAATGCCTACGTAGAACTTCTCTCGGAAAGTACGCATAGAAGGAAAACTAAAGAAGTGCGCATCTCTCGCCATGGGTTGCGGTTGAGTCCTGATGTGTTTCCTCGCGCCGCCCGCAGCGGCCGAGTCACGCGCCGCCCGCGTGCGCGCGCGACGCGTCATCGGTTCCGCGTCGTTGCGTTGACGCATGCACTTACCTACTACTGAGTTCGCTATTGTTTATATCTACTACGTTTCAAACAAATGTTTCCAGCGACTATTCTAGATCCATTGTGTAAGGCAGATAAAATCCTTCACATTTCATGTTTTCCCAAAATTACAATTGGATTAAACTAATCGTGGGAAAACGATATTTTAGATAAGTAGATTATCATGTTACCAGTACCTAACTGTTAGATTAACATCGCTGGAGGCCGGTAGGTACACGACGAGAAGCATCTACGTACATACAGATAGTGAGATTACTTTATAAACATTAGAGTTAAGGCGCGGCCCCACCGCGGTGCACGGAGACGCTACGCACGTGTATTAAGCTTCGCTTTGTAAGAAAATGTATGTGGTTGTGTCCACTGCAACCCACGGAGAGGCTACGCATGAATTGACGTCATTGATACACGCGTGGCTTGCTCGAATAGGCGGTTACATAGCTCAACGCTGTCAACGTGGATCTACGTTTCCACTGGAGTACACGAATAAGACCTTGCTTCCCCGCCCGTCCCACCTCCCGCAGTGAAGCCCGTGTCCGTAGATTGCAGTGGCATGTGTGTAGCCTCTCCGTGCGCCGTGCCACGCTAAACATAGTCGTGGGTCTTCGTGTAGGTACTCCAGTGGAAACGTAGACCCACGTTGTCAAACAAATGAATGCACGCAGCTAAAATGCGCCGCGTGCCCGTGCACAGCATGCACCGCGGTGGGGCCGCGCCTTTAATGTCCCCCTGGTCGAAATTCAGCCACGGTGGCCAGTCTGTGGCCACGGTTGCGGAGACTAGCTATCTGCGCGGGGCATATTCTAGTGCACAAATGTACGTGAAAACTCAGAGGCACTTTCTATTACATCTCTCTCATGATCGGATGAAACGATAGTGACCCGACCGGAAAGAGGTTCGATACAGGAGCGACGGCTTTACGTGCTCTCCGAAGCACCGGGTCTAATACCACTGCAGTGATCGCTATCACAACAAAGGGAACTAATATAGATGTACACGTTCACTGGCTCACTATTACACACAGCAGCTCCGAGCGCAGGCGCACGCTCAACCCGCACCGCGTCTAACGCCAGACTGTCAGATTGACGGTTACCCTCTCTACTGGTGTACATGAGACAATGTATTATATCTATTGTATAGATACAAACACTACATCCCTTCCTTTTTAGTAAATTTTATTTGTAATGTAATCAATAATACTTAGTTTATTAAATTAATTCTGTCTGAGTATTTTACTAACACAATCAATCTACTCTAGTACTAACATTTAATATTATTTTATATAGTTTCATTTCCTTTGATTGTCTGATCCTCATTTCTATCGTCTCGTCTTCTACTGATTTCCATTGGCCTTCCACACGTTTTAAATGAATTAAATTCCTTCTTAGTCTTTGTCCAGTTTCTTCATTCCTTATGGTAAAATCGCCACCTACTGATTGTTCCACTACGTGCGGTGTAGGGTTGAAAGTAGTTGAGAGCTTATTAGTCTTTTCCATTTCTTTTACGTATACCTTATCACCTTCTGTCAATTCTGGGTTTTCCGCTCTTCTTTTCCGGTCTCCATACTCCTTTCCTTTTTCCTTTTGCAACTTGTTTCGGTCTCTAACTTCAGTGTCATTATCCGTTTCATATATGTCTTTCAACATGGGAATTTTATCCCTATTCATTCTTTTGAAAAAAAGTTCTGATGGCGTCTTTCCCGTAACTGAATGTGGAGTGGAGTTGTACATCATTAGGTATTCATAGAGCGTTTCTCTCATATCTCGTTTTTCACTAGAACTTATTTTGTGTCGTTTTATTATGTCTCTGTTCTGACGCTCTACTTCTCCGTTCATTTGAGGCCAATATGGCACTGTATTAAAAAGCTTAATATTACAACCACGACAAAAATCCTTAAACTCTTCACTAACAAATTGCCGGCCGTTATCAGCAGTGATCGATAGTGGATATCCCAGTCGACTAAAGATTTCTTTTAGAATTTTAATAATTGTCGAACTTGTTATGGTCTTCGAAATTTTTATCTCTTTATAGCGACTGTAATAGTCAACAATTACTAGAATATAGTCATTATTAGGTAAAGGACCCAATAGATCCATCGCAATATCAACCCAAGGTTCAGATGGAAGTTCTCGACGTTTCATTGGTGCTGGTGGATTTGGTAAGCTTACTAGGGTGCATCCTTTGCAGCTTTTTACCATCAACTCGATGTCCTTATCTATTCTAGGCCACCAAACCTTAGAACGAAGGCGGCCCTTCATGGCAACAATTCCTGGGTGGCCTTCATGAGCTGCTAATAAAACCTGCTTCCTAAGATTCTGTGGAATCACTATTCTGTTTCCTCTCAAAAGTATATTTTCATGAAAACATAATTCATCCGAAAATATTTTATACGATTTCAGCGACTCATCCCATTGGTAACTATAAATTCCTTTCTTAACATTGGTGATTTCCTGATCCTTTTCTGATTCCTTTATTATTTGTTGCATTGGGGTTGCACAGGGTCTCGCGAGTTCAACTATCTGATGAACATAATTATCTTCTAATGACCGAATTGACTGATCCGAGTATTTACATAGCCGCGATAGTGAGTCCGCGATATTGGTCTTCCCCGGTTTATATTTTACATTATAGCAATATGCCTGAAGTCTCAAAACCCATCTTTCAACACGGGCACATGGTTTTGATTTTGGACTAAACATAAATTCCAATGGCTTGTGATCCGTTATGAGATCAAACTCTTTTCCAAAAAGAAATGTATTAAAATGTTCTACAGCCCATACCAGAGCGAGAGCCTCCTTTTCGGTTTGACTGTATTTTCTTTCACATTGACTGAGTGTCCGATTTCCGTATGCAATAATTCTTGGTCCCTTACTATCAATCTGCACTAAGACTGCTCCTAGACCTACAGGACTTGCGTCTGCTATTACTTGCGTCTTGTCTTTGATATCGTAATATCCCAACGTTTGTATTTTAGATAGCATGTCTTTTAACTTTTCAAAAGCTTCATTGTGATTATCTCTCCAGTATTCCTCTATGTTTGCTTTTTTTCCTAGTTTCAATCTTAGTATTTGTTTGAGTGGTTCTGTTATAGTGGCTAAATTCGGAATCCATTTGTTTATTTAATTAACTAAACCTAAAAAACTTTGTAACTCTTCTATTGTTTTTGGAACTCTAAATTCAGTAATGCTCTTCATGTATTTGGGCAGCGGTTTTACTCCTTCCGGTTTTAGTTCATGTCCCAAAAATTGAATTGTCTGTACTTTATAAATACATTTCTCTTGGTTTAACAATACATTGTTTTTCTCCAATACTTCCATCACTTTGGCAAGCCTCAAGTCGTGTTCTCTTTCGTTCCTCCCCCAGATTAAAATATCGTCAATAAAATTTGTAGCTCCATCGCATTTTATTAGCATTTTCTCCATTATTTTTTGAAAGAGTTCTGGAGCACATGTGACGCCGAACATAAGCCTTTTATATCTGTAAAGGCCATTTGATGTTATAAAAGTGGTTAAATATCTCGAATCCGGGTGCAGTTCTATTTGATGAAATGCGTTTTTTATATCAAGTTTAGAAAAATATTGTGCCTTCTTTATTTTTGGCAATAAGTTTTCCATACAGGGTAATGGATGATTTTCTCTTAAAATAGCCGCGTTGGCGCGTCGCATATCAACACATAAGCGTACATCACCATCATCCTTAAGGATCTGAACTATAGGGGAAACCCATGTTGAAGGTGCATGAACCTCTTCTATTATATCTAAATCCAGCAATTCTTTGATTTTCTTATTTACCTTTTCCTCTAATGGTATCGGTATTCTCCGGTAGGGTTGCATAACTGGTTTTACTGATGAATCGATGGGAATCTCAATTAAAGTATCTTTAAACTTAGGGAAAGATTGTTTTGATTCCTGTTCGACTTGGTTTACGTCCACGCCTAACTTTAAAACACCTAATCGCAATGCAGTGTCTTTACCAAGTAAGTTTCTTGTTCCATCTTCAATGACATAAAAAGTGGCACGTTCAATTTTCCCATTTGCTTTTATATCTGCTTCAAAAGAACCTTTGATTTGTAAAGGTATCTTACTCCCATATGCTAGCAATATTTTATTTGGTTCTCTTACTTGTTTGTCACAAAAGATCTTGTTTTTCTTTAAATATTCCCAAGCTTTGCTAGATATTAAATTTAATTTGCATCCTGAATCTATCAAAATTTCTAAATTTACCCCTCCTATCTCACATTTGATGGTTGCGTCGTCGTTCAAATTAAATATGTATTGTACTTCTTCATTTTCCATAGAGTTCACTGTAGTTTCCGTCCGTTGTCGTTTGTTGTAGTTTTTTTCTATATCTTGATTTAGTGTAACTTTACGTTTTTGTTGAAATAATTTAGTTCTGCAGCATCTTTGATAGTGGCCTAATTTTCCACAGCCGTTACATTTTTTATCTTTCGCTGGACAGGTCCGATTCTGCGGGAAATGTGCAGTTTGCCCACATCTAGTGCATCTTGGCGTCTTTTTATCCTCATTCGGTTCCTTTTCGTGTTTAGTCCATCTCGAATTGTTCTTGTTTCTGCTATTTATCGCATTAACTCCATTTGTCATATTCCTTTCTTTTTGTTCGTATCTGTCCATTTGATAGCTCACAATTTCTAAGGTATTGGCTTCAGTAATCACTTTGTCTAATGTAATTTTATCACCCATTGTTAACATTTCTTTCGTAACTCTGATGACACAGATTTTTCTAATATATGGTCGATTATGTGCTCATCAGGTTTTTCGAATTTACATTTTGCTGCTTGATCCCTTAGCTTAATAAGAAATTTTTCAAAGCTTTCTCCTTCATCTTGCTTAATAAGACGGAAAATGTGCCGTTCGAAGGTCTTGTTTTGTTTGGGAAGGAAATATTCATCCAGTTTACTAATAGCTACTTTAAAAATATCAACATTTTCCTCAGGTTCTACGTTTGCTCCAGGCAAATTATAAAATATATCCTGTAGTGCACTTCCACCTAGGACTAGCAACGTAGCTCTCCTTTTAGTTGGACTCGTGATATCGGTGGCTTCAAGGTAGATTTGAAGGGAACGTTTCCATTTTTCCCATCTTAAGCCTACTGATGTATTGTCACCTTCGATATCTAATTTTTCAGGTGGTGGTAGCTGATTTGCCATGATTAATCGTATCGGGGCGACCTGAAAATACACCCAATTGAATGGACGTCAAAGCACTTTCAATTAAATGAAAGTCAACTACGTCAGTACAATGACGTTAGTACCTCTTATTAAAAAAAGGTCTGACTTATCTCAAATTCAATTTAATGAACTTCACAATGCGCTTCCAATTTAATGAAAACCAATATTAATTCCAATTTCCAATTAAATGAAAATCTAGGATTAATTTATTTATTGTAGGTATTTCCAATTTAACGGAAATCATATTTAAAATCTATTTTCAATTAAATGAAAATCTAGGATTAATTTATTTCCAATTTAATGGAAACCATATTTAAAATCTATTTTCAATTAAATGAAAATCTAGAATTATGTAGAACTAGTTGTACCGACGAAGACGTCCTCATGTTCATAACAGTACCACCTAACGGGTACAATTGTGATTCCAATTGTGGTCCAATAATTTCATCAAATTCGACCCACTATAGTGAAGTGCATCCGACAGTCGATTTTAATTTATATAGATTTAAAATTATTGTAGAATTTTCCAATTAACAGGAACCACGAGTGGAACCATATTTTAATATAATAGTTAACATAACAAATAGTTTTAAAATGTATTCTATTTAAACATTACTATGAGTCTATTGTATTTTAACCCTCATAGAAAACAATATTATGGCAAAATCTGATTACTGATATGTTCAAAATATACATTCCGCATTTATCTGAATAAGTGTGTTTTATAAGTAGGCAGGTCACCAGACTACAACTTGGTCGTCTAATGCAATCTTGTTCTAATTTAAATTGATATCAACACGGGAAGTATATTTGTCAAACTATTTATTTTTTCTTAAATAGGTACGTTATAGGAATGGCATTTACCATCGGTAGCAAGTCCTACGCAATTAGCATAATTAATTACTGTTAATATGGAGCGTAATACTTAATACATCTATTTATTTTCCTTAAAATTCATAGGAGTTAAGACGTTATGTATGCAATGAAATATGTATACTTAGTACATTAATTGTGATTCTTTGCGAAACTACATTCCATAAAAATCTACAAATTTTATTATTCAATTATTGAGTTCATTCAGTAAACAGATTGTAACATAATACGATAATAACTTATAGATTTCATAACCAATTAAGTAACTACTTTTTACTGTCCTCTTCCTTTCCTTTTACTAAAATAAATGTTTATAGTTTACTGACCTTTATTCTCGTCGCCACTTGTAGTGATCGCTATCACAACAAAGGGAACTAATATAGATGTACACGTTCAATGGCTCACTATTACACACAGCAGCTCCGAGCGCAGGCGCACGCTCAACCCGCACCGCGTCTAACGCCAGACTGTCAGATTGACGGCTACCCTCTCTACTGGTGTACATGAGACAATGTATTATATCTATTGTATAGATACAAACACTACAACCACCATTCCCAGACTTCGGGCTGATACTGAGTAATTTCCTTTATATACCTAAAATCACTTTTTAGGCCCCACATGAGATTTGAAATCAGAAACTCATTACGTTGAACACGCTACCGCTAAAGCAACGAGGCAGTCTTAAAGTTAAGATGCTGCGAAGTCTCTAGATTGTCGCCTTAGGAACCCTGCATATGCCCAAAATACTAGGTTGCGAACTTGACGACGCCCCTCAGTTGTTAGGTAAGTAAACTTGATCCAAAACATTCTACATTAGTTTTAATATTCCCTGCATAAAAGCTAATTTCCACGCCAATATAACATATCAGATCTTAACAATAAAAGATTATGGCAACATACTTAAAGAGTTGGATATTAATATCAATGCAATGATTTTTGAAATTGATTTAGGACTCCAAGGAGATGATTAAAGTTGATATAAGCAAGTCGTTACCGTCAGGATGGCTGGACCAAACGAGATATGTACATGAGACCATGCCCACTGTTTATTACCTATTTGCTACTATTTACTACCAGCAATGAAATAATTTTTACCTTTACGTTACGAAATATGCCAAAGAAATAGTGGCCAGCCATTCTGACGTAAGGTTGGCCGGCCACTTCCAAGTTCTCATAGATTTAGCGTCATTATAACAGCTTTGTTAATTTATATATTTGCTACCTTATCATTATATCTTTACATAACTTTGAAGGGGTCCTATAAGAGAAATAAAATAAAAGCCATTAAAACGCCTGCGCATAAATTTTTTTAGTTACGTCTTTTCTCAGAATAATGCTAACTATGTTGTTGCAGGCGCTTAGTGGCTAATGGAACTTAAACGTAGGCAACTTGTTTCTTCATCCATAGTAGATACAATTTTATCCATTTACAAATTTTATACTTATTTGTATATGGCATTTATTCTAAGGAATATAAGTACGTATGTACTTGGAGATTATTAATTTGGTCCTGATTAAGTTACGATACAATATTTACTAATTATGCATTGTAATCTCTGATTATTTTTATTTAAGACTACCTACAATATTCCCAACTGGGATGCTAAATGATTATGGCTAAGGCTTCGGTTCATCTTTACGACGTTGCTCATAAAGGAGCTCATATTGCTAATTGCAGACACTTTTGTTCGCACTTCGCTTCTGTTTACTCTGATGTCACTTGTAATGGAGATTCTAGTTTGTATTTATATTTCTAATATAAAATTTAATGAAAAAGACACCCAATACGATAAATTGCTCAATACTTTCAAGAGTGCTAGCCCAGATAACAAAACTCTTTTTTCTTTCAGTTTAGTGTATCTACACACGGCTACACATCAAGCTATACATTTCGTTACCGTCAGGATGGCTGGACCAGACGAGATATGTATACATGAGACATGCCCACTGTTTATTACCTATTTGCTACTATTTACTACCAGTAATGAAATAATTGCGTTAAGAAATATATGAAAGAAATAAAGTGGTCAGCCATTCTGACGTCAGAATGGCTGACCACTTCTAAGTTCTCATAGTTTTAGCGTCATATTAACAGCTTTTTAACATGTATATTAGCTACCAATTTGCTATCTTAACATTATATGTTTACACAACTTTGAGGGGGTCATATAAAGAAATAAAACAAAAGTCATTAAAACGCCTGTGCATCAATTATTTATTTACGTCTTTTCACAGAATAATGCTAACAATGTCGTTGCAGGCGCTTAGTGGCTTATGGAAAACTTGTTTCTTCATACCCATAGTACACTTTTTATCCATTTATAAAATAGCAAATAGGTAGCAAATAATACTATATAAATTAATAAAACTGTTAATATAACGCTAAAACTATGAGAACTTAGAAGTGGTCGGCCAACCTGACGTCAGAATGGCTGGCCGCTTTATTTCTTGGATATATTCCTTAAGGACGTACTAACAAACATACTACTCTGTCAAGAAAGTACCGGGAAAAGATCAATAATATACAAAATGTTTGTTATTCACCCAAATTTATTTTATAACCTTCAAAGTATGCTCCTTCAGAAACACTTAGGCCCATATAATATCTTTGCTTAGGCCTTATTTACGGAGACGCGGGGCGTCTCGCGTCGCGTTTGGCGTGGCGCACAGTGGAACGAATGTATGGGAGCGGTTGGACGTAGACATGTCCGAAAAAAAAGAGTAAAATTATGCCAAACTAATGATGCCATCTTATTCGATTACTTAATGCCTTCATAACTTGTGGTGATGAATTTCTTCATAACTCCCATATTTCGGGAGTAATTTGAGAAAATGTGAAATTTTACTATGAAAATGAGTGTATCGAGCTCTCTCCCTCCTGATTCCGGGCTTGTTTCAAGTAGCGGTCTCTAATATCATAATGCTAATACTAAGAGCTATATTTAATACTGAGACACATAGTGCGCCAAATGTGCACTTTCTGGGATAAAGAGTGATGTTTATTTTATAACACAATTTTTTTATTTTTTGTTTATTTTGTTGATTAAAACCGTTTTTCTAAAGGTTTACCTTATTACAATAACATTTCTGAGCAGCCAATTAGAGAAGATATAAGCTAATTAGGATATATAATTAGGGACTTAAGGTTTACATATAAAACTGATGCACTAATGATTACTGATAAGAACATTGCTATTATTTAATTACTAAATGGCTCTTAATACACTAATTTAGCATGCATCATTTACTAATTATCACAATAACTAATTACCTTGCAATATTTAACAAAGGATACCTGGGATACCTGGATTTTATATAAATAGGTCACTATTAGTAACTTTAAAATCAGTGTTGATTTACACCTCGTTGTATCCAAGCTAATCTCGCAATGTATTTTCCAAATTTTAATACAAATCTTGCTTGATATTCACGTTGCTTTATGCGCACGCGCACGTAAAGATTTACGCGACTTTAACTATTTGTTCAGTGTTTTAAAAGATAACAGTTGTGTTCAGTTATGTGAAAGTGCTGAAACAAGTTTAAAAGACTGGTGTCGTCGATTTTGCTACCGCATTTATGCAAAATGGACAAAGTCTGGAAGAAGCACAGATAAGTTTCGGAAGAAACATGAGATTTGGCTACAGGCTGCAATTCAATGGCCGGAATTACAGAATGAAAATATGGAACCTTCTACAGAAAATATAAGTGACGTCATCGAGCCCATAATTTCTCCTGCTAAATCTGATGCTTCAACTTGTACACATCCTAGTCCTCGTAAATCTTCAACTTACTTAAAAGTCATACTCTCATCAGTTCTTGTGAATATTTTTGTTAATATATATTTCTGTATATATATAATATATTTATAGACCTCTTAATAAGTCTGTCTGCGGTTTAAAGTAAATACAAATGGGGAAAAACGTTTTTTTTTTTTAATTTTCATTTCCTTTTATCCCAGAAAGTGCACATTTGGCGCACTATGTGTCTTAGTATTAAATATAGCTCTTAGTAATAGCATTACGATATTAGAGACCGCTACTTGAAACAAGCCCGGAATCAGGAGGGAGAGAGCTCGATACACTCATTTTCATAGTAAAATTTCACATTTTCTCAAATTACTCCCGAAATATGGGAGTTATGAAGAAATTCATCACCACAATTTATGAAGGCATTAAGTAATCGAATAAGATGGCATCATTAGTTTGTCATAATTTTACTCTTATTTTTCGGACATGTCTACGTCCAACCGCTCCCATACATTCGTTCCACTGTGTGGCGTCTCGCGGCGCGTCGGACGTTTTTTCTGTTTACGGTGGGGCGGCGCGTGAAGCGGCACGCATCATCGCACGCGTAAACACAAACTTATAGCAATATACGACCATAGAGAAGCGAGGCTGGAAGCGTGGCGGTGCCCACCGCGGCGCCCGCGGCGAATCGTCTAGCGTGTAGCGAAGCACGCGGCGGCGCACGCTCGCCTCGATCACATCGACTAGTTTTATGTTGGCGAGAGATGGGATATGATCGACTTTTATTTACGCCAACGAATAATCCATTCATCAAAACATTTTATAAACGCTGCTTTCGGAATTGAGTTCAGTTCTCGCCCTTTATGTCTTCTACCGATTGAAAACGGGTACCACGAAGTGGTAATTTGAGTTTAGGAAAAAGAAAGAAGTCAGCTGGAGCCATATCTGGTGAATATGGTGGTTGCTGGATGGTATTTGTTGAGTGTTTGGTCAAAAATTCGTTCACAATGATGGCCTTGTGCAAAGGCGCATTATCATGGTGCAAAATCCAAGAATTTTCTTTCCACAAATCTGGCATTTTTCGTCAAATTTGCTCCCTTAAACGCCGCATAACGCTCAAATAATATTCTTTATTTACCGTTCGACCTTCCGGTAAGAATTTAGAGTGCACAACACCGCGATAGTCAAAGAAAACAGTCAACATGACTTTGACTTTTGATCGACTTTGGCGTGTTTTTTCGGTTTCGGTTCAGTTGGAAGGCGCCACTCCGAAGCTTGTGGACTAGTTTGCATGTCAAACTCGTAAACCCACGTCTCGTCACCAGTAACAATGCGTTTCATGAATGTTGAGTCGGAATTGACTCGTTCAACCATGTCCTCAGCGACTTTCATGCGATTGAGTTTTTGGAGAAAATTCAGATCTTTTGGGACTAGCCGAGCGGCAACATGTTTCATACCCAAATGATGCTTAGTTTGGGGCTAGGATGATCTGTGCGACATTGTCCCAAGATATTATTATTATTATTTTGAGTCCCTTATTAGTATGAGTCCACGTGGCCTGCGATTACGCAATTTGTTGAAATGATACAAAATTAATAATTGTGTCGTGGTCGATTGGCTTATTAGTATGAGTCCACGTGGACTGCGATTACGCGATGTTGAAATCGCGGTCGTCGGTATCTTTGAATGAAAGTACGTACTTACTAATGGTTCTCATAATGTTTTCTCTGAAGCACGAGTTGATTCGAGTTGATAAGAAAAAGTAATTTTGTATGTTAATTTTATCTACACAAATCGATAGTGTTTCATGCACCTTATCACCCCTCCACGGTATTTAAACGATCAAAATGTAACCGTGTATATAAATGTGAAGAGTGTACGTGTGGCGCAGCGGTCCCGGGTTCGATTCCCGCGCAGGACTAAAGAATAGATATATATTGTATTTATTTTTTGAGAATAATTTTAAGATATAGTTTAATATATAGAAATAGCTCAAGGGAGGCGTGACGTGCGATGTCGAGTGTTCCATGATTAACTAACAAGTTCTCGACGCGCCTCAAAATGTTTTCACTTCAAAAAATTGTATCGGAAATTTAGTGCGAGGTTGACTAAAACATCAGCTATTTCTATAGGGCTTTCAACCAAAAAAGTGCTCAACGCGCCTAAAGAAGCTTACATTTCAAAAAGTGAAATGAAAAATAAAACATTTGTTTGCTTAAGTTGCATTCAAGTATCAAAATTAGTTTAGTTAATCTATAAAATCGAGCATAAAGCGCTTTCAATGTGTGCGTGCGCACTGCTGTAGTGTGCAGGCGCGGATAGCAGAATTTGAGAGCGTCAAAAATGTAATTTTGTCCTCAACGCAAAGGTAGCAATTATTTCATCACTGGTAGTAAATAGTAGCAAATAGGTAATAAACAGTGGGCATTGTCGCATGTAATATCTCGTTTGGTCCAGCCATCCTGACGGTAACATACATTTCCAGTATAAGCTTATCTCGCGTTGTCTCAAGTCACCCGATCTCGAGCCTGCTCTGGATTGCGAATCTTATCGGTCAATACCAAAGCCCACCTGAGCTCGGGCAGGACCGTCCGATCTTCCGATTGTGCCAACCTAGTTCCCCATGCCCTTCGCGCGCGATCTCCGGTCTCCACACTCCATACTCTGAAGAGGCCAAGGCGCGACTCAAGGAGCGCGGTGTAATCGTTCTCAGAGCGAGTTCTATCGAAAAGCAGAGGCTATACAATATCTAATTTCAGACGTCGCGCATCGCATCGTCTGAATTTAGGAGCGCCAATTTCATCTTCGTCGCAAGAAAGGTCGATTGTTACACCTTTGTCGCCAAGGATATAACCCTCCACGCCGCGCCGTCACCCGACGGGTCTGTCGCCATCTTCCCCCAGGCGCCATCAAGGATGACCTCACATTCCAAGGGTACCCCATTCGAGAAGTGCGACGCATATGCTAATCTAACGGGAGCGAACCCCCTAGACGCATCTGCGGAAGGTCAAAAGATCTTCCGCACCCTAAAGACTGTGTGCTGAATCGGCGGCTTTATGGTCGAAGAACCGCGAAGAGGGACCTTACAACGGCAATGTCGCAATTTCCAACGATACGGTCATACTTCGAGGAACTGCCACGTCACCCCGACTGATCGGCTTTGTGGGGTATTTTTCTGTACTTGTGTTTTAATATTAAGGAAACAATAAAAAAATAATAAGTGCTTCACGTGGATTGGAGCGAATGTTCCGACCCTTCTGCGTCAACTGCCAGACCCTGGGCCACTCCGCGAATTAACGTGTATGCCCCAAGACTCCGCAAGGAATCGCCCCGGGAAACCACGGAGTTGAAGCGGATACAAAAAGAAAATATTTTAAAACACTTGTAAAAACTAGTAAGTATTTATATTTTAAACTTTTTCAAATATCTAATATATTTTATTCTAACAAATCAGGTCTCATTTTAACGTTCTCCACAATATAAGAGAAGGGGAAACGTATCTTTGTCGCAAAATTATGTAGTTTTTGCGAATCCATTGTTTAATTTTAGGTCCATTTGAGAAAGAAGCCGGTCAGTGGGATTCGTGTCGATGTCGGGGCTCGGCGTCCGTCGCGTCGCTAAAGTCCAACACCAGCTTGCCCCGCGCGCCGCCCTCGGCCGCGCGCTCGTACGCGTCCGCACCCTGCCGCCACGCCCACACGCGCTCCACCTCCACGCCGAACTACGAAAAATCATTCACACATTTTATAAGGCGTCGCTATCGCCCCGAATTAGTTCTCTCACATTTGGGCCGAAAGCGGTTACCTGTCCGCGTTCCGCGAGCCGTCGCAGGAGCTCTATGTCGGCGGCCGAGGGCGAGAAGAAAGCCCAGCGCACGTACGGCGGCAGCACCGAGCGGCCGGCGCCCGGCGCCCCCGCCCCCGCCCCCGCCCGCACATTCTGCGCCGCCAGCTGCGCGGCTGCGCACAGCGCGCCCGCCGCCAGCCCGCGCGCGTCCGTCTCGCGCAGCAGCGGCGTGCTCAGCGTCACGTAGCGCGCGCCCGCCCAGCGCTCCGCCGCGCCGCCGCCCAGCCCCGCGCAGTCCAGCACCGCGTCGTACGGCCCGTCGGCCCGCAGGCGGCGCTCGTAGTCGTCGGCGTGGCGGTCGTGCGCCGCCGCCGCGCCCAGGCGCGCCGCCAGCGCGTGCAGCGCGCCGGCGCAGCCCACCGTGACGTGCGCCCCGCGCCGCGCCAGCAGCTGCAGCGCCGCCTGCCCCACGCCGCCCAGCCCCAGCAGCAGCACGCGCGGGGCGGGCGGCAGGGCGGCGGCCCGCAGCAGCGCGCACGCCGTGAGCGCCGCGTACAGCGCGCCGCCCGCCTGCACGTCGCTCAGCCGCGCTGGCGCCGGACCCGCCTGCGGCGTCGTTCACGATCGATACCCCGACCGAGAATAATCGATCGGTCGAGCAAATTTACTTATATGTCAAAGGTCAGGCAAAAAATTTTTATTACTTTAAAGATTGACCGTTCAATTCCGAACATATCGTCGATTCAATGGAAAAACGGCATTTTTCCAAAATTTTGAAAAATATTATTAATGTACAAAAAGATTACTACCAAACTTATTTATGTGTACAAATGACACTTTAAAAATTACACGTCTAGTTCACTAGATGTCGCAAGTGTAATTTCGATATTCTATGGTCACCCGCAATTTGAAATGTAGAAAAATGTCCCTCTATCATTTGCAACCAGGTTCTATACTGAATAAATGTAAGTTTTTTAGGAAATAGCGGCATATCTTTAAAAAGTGATTGGATACGAATATAAAAGGTAAGAAAATATTATACGACAGCGTATTTTATTGAGAAATAACTTTTTTTCTTTAAATTTTGACTATAATTATGACGGGACTATTTATAGAAAAACGACATGTTACTAAAAGTGACTACATTTTGTGAAATAATATTAATGAGATATAACATATTTATACATATGTCATTTTTCTATATAGATTTGTACAAGTAGTAGCATAAAGTTAATCAGAAAAAAAATTGAAATTTTTAATATGATTGTGTATGTTCAGGAAAAATATTTGTCGTATGTATTTTTTTGAATATTGACGTTTATCTGTTAAAAATAAACACATTTGATGACATCTTCTCATTAAAATTACAATTAATGCTTTTTTCAATACTTTGATTTGAAGAAAATCATCTCTTAGTACAAACTTAGAGATATTAGAATTATTGCGCGATGTCTTCTAAGTGATTCACCATCAGAAGAAAGTACTGACGTTTTCCTATCAAACCATCCTACGATTTCAGAATCGAATATAAGTTCCTCTGAGGATGATGACGATCGTCCTTCCAACTGATAGTCAAAACGACTTTTGACCTGACTATACAGATAAAACCCCGATTTTTAGTTAGTAGTTCTATATTAATTAGTAGAGATACATAGACTCACGCCTGTTTCCCAGAGGGGTAGGCAGCGACAACGGATTTCCATTTGTCACGATCTTTGCATACTTCTTTTGCCTCGATTACTGTCATTATATTCTTCATACATGCTCGCCGGTTTAGGGTACTTCTGACCTGCCCTTTCTTGAGAACATCTCCAATTTGGTCAGAGAATGTTCGACGAGGTCTTCCCCTTCCGGTTGTCCCATTCACACAGGCCAGGTATACTTCTTTTGTCAATCTTCTTTCATTCGTCCTTTCTAAATGGCTAAACCATCTCAGCATGCCTTTTTCAATCTTTGTGACTACATCCTCTTTCACACCACAACGCTCTCTTGCATCAGTATTTCGAATTCTGTCTCTCAAAGTCACACCACACATACTTCTCAGAGCTCTCATTTCCACTGCATTTATTTTACTTTCATTCTTTTTCTGCCATACCCAACTTTCACTTCCATACATTAAAGTTGGCACTAACACTCCATCGTGCACGGCCAGTCGAGCATTCTTTGAGACTTGCCGGCTACTCATAAAGGCGTGTTGTGCCCCATTCACTCTGTTCCCCGCATTTACTTTTCTAACAATATCTTTTTCATATTTCCCATCTCTCGCAAACAAAGTTCCCAAATATACAAACTCATTCACCTGTTCGACTTTCTCTCCTCCAATCACAATATCACATAATGTCGTGTATTCATCCCTCTCAAATACCATTACTTTCGTCTTACCTACATTCATTTTCATCCCTTTCCTTTCAAAAGATTCATGCATATTTGTTACCATCACCTGCAACTCGTCCGCCGATGATGCAAGTAGAACTTGATCATCAGCGTAAAGCAGACATTTGATGAGTAACTCATTCATCTTTACACCGCATTCACTTTCTTTCAAATCATTTAAACAGCTATCCATGAATAGAAATCCGGTGAAGTGAAATGAAATCCGGTCAAATATTTTTCGAACTTTTGATAGGTAACTGCTCATCGAAGAGTAATTTTGAGTCATACCTATACGACTCCGAACCATATTTTAGACCGAATATTTATTTATATATTTATTCAGGTAACAAGAAGACGGACCTATATACAAGAGTTACATCAACAAATGACGATACAAACGGACCAACAGTTCCAAAACACACAAACTATTAATAGATAAAGAATGGAAATCTACAACAGAGAGACTATATTTTGTTTTGTTAACTTTTACAAAATAGAAATGTATTGCAAAAGTGGAACCACTACCTACTACCCATCATTACAAAAAAGAAGAGTCGACTTTAGCATTTTACAAAGATACATTTCACCCCAATGTCTCTAGGGACTGAATCCAATGGCGTTCTGCGGACTACTCAGTAAAATTATGATCGGTCCTTAAATCTAAGGAATAAAATAGACATTTTCCTACCAGCGCACATGCACGAAGTACTGCGCGTTCCATACAACACTTAGTGTTACGAATCGAACCTCTTTTGGAACATTTTATATTCAAAATTCTTGTGCTATTGTAAATTTTATAATGTGACATTGTCAGTTCCCAGCTTTACCCAGTTAATAAACCAAACATTCTTTTTTTACCAGCGTTAATATATATTTATATTTAATTTTTATTATTTATATTTAATTTCCTTACGATATTTAATACTTAGCAATCAACAGACAGCACCGAAAAGAGTTTTAGAGAATCTTATTAGTCATATGTCTGATCGGTTTAGCTAAACGGAGAACCATACCGAGTCGCGAGAAGGCTCTAGATATTATATTGTTATTATGAAGCGTGGGAGCGTGTTAGGATGCGTTTTATTCCTATTATACATCAATGACCTTCCGAAATCTTTTGATAAAGAAAATATACTACCCGTATTATTTGCAGACGATATCTCATTATTAATAAAGTGCGAAAACAAAGAAAATTCAGATCAACAAATACAAAACACATTACAAACTAGGGTTGTAACGGAGGCCTCTTAGCGGAGGCGGAGGTGGATGCGAAGATGACGGATTACACCTCCGCGGATGCGGAGGTTAACGGATGCGAATGCGAAGGTTAAAGTGGATGTGAAAAAATAGTATTTTATGAGTAATATTAATCATTTTTTTAATCTCTTACTGAAACAACTTTTTTTAATCTCTACTTAAAAACACTTTCATACCTCACTTGTTTTTGGCTTCGTGTGACTTGAGTAAACAATAACAATTACTTTGCATTGCAAAGCAAAATTCGGCCGTACGACTTAGTCGTAATCGGGCGTCGCGGCTCGCGCATTATTATTATTCTATGATTTATTTTTATTTTGTTGAAACTTATTCCACAAAACTACAAAGGCGGAAATTTTTGGCTGTGTGGCTGACGGCCATAAAGAATATCGCCACCCACTCTCATCCCGTGGGGGGAAGTGTCTATCTTATTGCGATCGCCAACCCGTCTGCCAATCGTGGCGATTATGGCAGATCCCCTCAAATGAAGGACACAACTAAACCGCTGCCCCCAGGCCTGGCAGCCATGTTATTCCAAGCCGTGGAAACAGCAGTGTATTCGGCAGGGCAGAAGGTGCTACGAATTCCCGACAGATTCCGCGTTACTAAAACTGACGACCACTGGCCCTGGCAACATACAACACACGCACACTGCGAACCGACGACAAAATCATCAAACTGGAGGAAGAATTGAGCAGGTTACATTGGAATATAATAGGATTATCTGAAGTCCTAAGAGACACGATAATCCTGAAATCCGGGAACTTGATTTATTTCCGGCAGGGCAACCAACAGTCTCAAGGTGGTGTTGAGTTCATAGTCCACAAATCCCTCGTCCATAACTTAGTAAAAATCGGGAGTGTGTCGACTAGGGTTGCGTACCTTATACTCAGAATTTATTCGTTGAAGGTCATACAAGTATACGCGCCGACTTTGACGCACTCCGACGATGAGGTTGAGGTCATGTATGAGGATATATCTAGAACCATACATTCCTCTAACACTTATTTCACTGTGGTCACGGGAGAATTTAACGCGAAGCTGGGTAAACTTTTCGGGAATGAGAAGTTATTTAAGAAACTTCAAAAGTTATTTAACACCGTCATAATAGAAGGTCAAACGCCACAAGTATGGCACAGAGGTGTGGTGGTGCTCTTTTTCAAAAAGGGCGATAATACCCTCTTGAAAAATTACAGACCAATCACAATGCTGAGCCATGTTTACAAGTTGTTTTCTGCTGGCTGGGCACCATTCGGGAAGCTACTCAATAACTTCTCGTCCCATATACCGCAGTGTCTCATTTCGAAAGTCTTCGACCAGTGTGCGATGCCAGTGATGACTAACGGAACAGAGACGTCGTCGCTCACTATGGGTCTTATCAGGCGGTTCAAGTTCACCCATAGAGCAATGGAAAGAGCTATGCTTGGAGTTTACATGCGAGATCGAATGAGAAATGCTGAGGTTCGCAAGCGAACCAAAGTAACCGACTTAACCCGAAGAATTGCCAAGCTGAAGTGGCAGTGGGCAGGGCACATAGCTCGTAGAGCGGACGGCCGCTGGCGCAGAAAGGTTCTCGATTGGCGACCACGAACCGGATGATCTTGTGCGGGTCGCTGGATTCCGATAGCCCAAGATCGGCAATTGTGGATATCTTTGGGGGAGCCCTTTGTGCAGCTGTGGGCGTCATTCGGCTGATATGATGATGATGTTGACAAAGGCGGAATTGATGCCAAAGGCATTTTATGCCAGTCGACCTTTGGGTGATGCAGAGATATATGATTATGCCGTAAATAAAACTCCGTTATAACTCCGCAAAGAAATTGCGGAGGCGGAGGCGGATGCGAAGGTACGATTTCATGCGGAACTTCCGCAGTAACGGAAGCGGAGGCGAAGATCCGTTACAACCCTATTACAAACTGTTACGAATTGGCTTCAAGACCATAATCTGGAAATAAACTATAAAAAAACGAAAATAATGCAATTCAGATCTTATAAAACTGCCCCAATCGAAATAAACATTAATTTACAAAATACACAAATAGGAACAGTAGAGACATTCAAACTGCTAGGCATAAACATAGACACGCATATAAGTTGGAAATCTCATATAGAAGAATTAAAAACTAAACTTTCACAGTTCAGTTATGCCTTGTTTCAATTAAACCACAGTACAAACACAAAAACGGCAATAACAGCTTACTACGCATATGCCTACTCCTGGCTAAGATATGGAATAATGTTATGGGGAAACAGTGTTAACATTCAACAATTATTTGTCATCCAAAAGAAATGTATAAGAATCTTAGCTCATATAAACAACAGACAAAGTTGTAAGCCCTACTTTCTAGAGTACAAACTACTAACACTCATCCATTTATTTATATGACATATGCATATTTGTACATAAACATATTCATACGTTCACCCAAGTACAGGAAACTCACAACATCAATACCCGTCACAAAAATCGACTTTATCTACCACCATCAAGATTAAAAATATTAAATGAAAGTCCACAATACATGGCAATACGAATATATAACAAATTACCACAAGAAATTAAAAAAGAAACCAAATTCTATATATTCAACAAAAAACTAAAATGTTTTCTTATTAAAAAATGTTACTATTCCGTTGAAGAATACTTAAACACAAAAAAACAATAACAAAACAATATTAATAAATAAAATTATCTAATAATAAATATGAATTAATATGGCGACAGAATAGATATTTTAACTAACATTATTTTAACTATTACATTATTAACTAATTTGTATCTATAAATTTAGCTATACCATACTCAAGGGCGTCGCCAAGGGGGGGCAGGGAGGGGCAGCTGCCCCCCCCCTAGAGATTCTAAAAAAGTTGCCAAATATAATACAACCAAAGTCCTAAGTCTTTGAGTTGATTTGCTTGAAGTTCAAGCCTTGAACAATCATTCCCGTACGTCGAAACTCGAATGAATTCACCAATTCCACTCCTAATTTTCCGTACGCTCAACTACGCTCCGCCTGGTCTACTCTATCGTCGTCATAGAGAATGAGAAAAGTATGAATTGTAGTAGGTAAAGTCAACTTGCCTCCCCCTGCGCCATCGGCTGGCGACGCCCTTGACCATACTTGAAATAACATGTTATCTCTCAAATTTGCAACGCCTGCAAAAGGCCGCTAAGTTCTAAGCACCACTATTATGTAATAAGACCTGTTTGTACACTTAGTAAGCAAATAAATGATTTTGATTTTTGATTTTTGAAAGTTAAATTCCAATGGAGTTATGCGTCAAGTGCTACACCGAGGTCTCAGATTACAGATACGCGTTTATCTTATTGAGGGAAAAGGCATTATCAAACATTATCAATACAAAAGGGTCGTGAATTTGATCGTATGGTATATTTTATATGTGACACATGTGTGGCTCACCCAATCGTCTCGGACGACGACGAACTGTGCATGCGAGCCCGGGCGGTGCGGCGGCACCACGCCCCACACGCGCGTGCCCGCCCGCAGGCGCGCCGCCGGGCCCGCGCGCTGCACCACGCCGGCGAAGTCGCGGCCCGGCACCAGCGGGAACTCCACGCCCTCCGCGCCGTCCAGCGCGCGCCACGCGTTCAGCGCGCGCGCCCCGTAGCCGCCTGCAACACAGTACGTCAGGCGCGGGGGCGGGGGGCGGGGCGCGGGCGGGGCGACACGCACCGACCATGGCCACGTCCAGCGGGTTGAGCGACGCGGCGGCCACGCGCACCAGCACGTCGCGCGGGTCGCGCAGCGGCGGCACGCGCGCGTCGTCCAGGCGCAGCTCGGCCGGCGCGCCGTACGCGTGCACGCGCCACGCGCGCATGCGCGCCGCCGCGCCCTCCGCCGCGCGCGCCACGCCGCGCTCCCACATGCTACCTGCAAGTGTCGTCGTCGGTCTGAAAGCAAAAACATTTATTTCACCAAAATCGGGTAAGTATGTGGATATGGGTATGATTTAGAAAATTGCGTAATGCCTATTTTGTCTGTGGCAGAAGACATGTGAAATCAAAAGATAATGAAAGACTAAATTCATTCGAGTTCGCCTGGAGGAAGCTAAGCTTTATACTTACTTACAAAAAAAAAAAACTTGTGTGTACTTATGTACACGCGTTAGAAGTTATACTTCTTAATATACAACTTGATCATAGTTATCAATTTTCATACCACCTAGAACTAACGTCATGCTGTTATTTTTACGATTTTTTTATATTTATTGGAATTTTTACGATGCGCGCGCACGATGCGCGCGCATCGTAAAAATTCACTCTCATACCACCTAGAACTAACTTCATGCTGTTAAATTTTTTGGTGTCGGTGTGCGCGCGCATCGTAAAAATTCACTCTCATCATTTTTCTCCATCGCGCCAAAAGAAGTATAACTTCAAAATATTTCTATAGTGGCAGTCTGCGATCCCTTACAATAAAAATAAGTAGGTTCTTCCACAGTCCCAGGGTACGTGTCCCGACCATCTGGGGCATGGCGCAAAAAGGGGGGCACCGGAGCAGCATACCCGCGTTCCCGGGGCTCCCCCCATAAGGCGCCAAGAGAAGTCCACGGCAGGTAGGTTTAGTCGGTGCGAGTCCACCAAAGTGTTCACCACCACAATGATAGCACTTGGCTTTCAACAGGCATTTAGATTTAGTATGATCATACAGCAACCGAAACATTGTACTATAGGGAAATGATATAAGGAAACTGGTAAAGAACTGTAAAAACAGAAGACTCGACTAGGAAGAGATTGTCCATCAAAGGCAAGAATTACTGATGCCGTGGGTTTCCAACCCGGAGTAGCTTCTGATACCTCCTTACGGTTTAAACGTCTAACTTTAATAATAAGACCACAACCAGCAGAGGTCTTGAAATGCTCAAGAACCTCAGCCTCTGAGCAATCAACCTTTAACAACCCATTCGAGTGACATTATACATGGGAATCGATGATCGAATTTTGTGTAACACACTAGCAGCTAATTAGCTGATGCGTGAGTATCTAATAGCTTGGAAATGTTTTCCTTGTCCAATCTGTTTTTTAAGGAATTTAATGTTGGAGCCAGACTACTCTGTCTGGTAGATTGTTCCATGCTTTTACAACTTTGTTAGGCAAGAAATGCTTCATTGGTTTCTTTTTAGATGAGTTTTCCCAAGAGTTTCAACTTATGACCTCGTAGATGTCAAGGAGAGGTCTTACGTATGTCTTGTATAATTTTAGAAAGGTCTTAGCTGTGAGTCATTTAAATTCCTTACGAATAATATAGTGTATCGAATTTGTTTTCTTTACAATGTTATTTAAATGTGTTTCCCATTTCAGGTCGCTGATATAGTAACTCCCAAATCCCTTTGTGTTTTAATTTCTGGTGTTAATTGTTGCTGTCCAAGATAATAAACCTTTTTTTAGGACAATTTTTACTGATGTGCAGTACAGTGCATTTATCAACATTTAATGTTAAAAGCCACACCTGAGTCCAGTTAAACAAAGCATCCAGATAATTTTGGATAGCTTGCGAATGGGTTTGGGGATTTGCAAAGAATTTAGTGTCATTAGCAAAAAGCGAAAATGGTGGGTTCAGAGTAATTTTGAGATCTGTGAGGTATAGGGTGAAGAGTAATGGGCCTAGCACCGATCTTCAAACCTCAAAAAAACCTCGTGCGAGCGTGCGTGCGTGCGTGTGTGTGTGTGTGTGTGTGTGTGTGTGTGTGTGTGTGTGTGTGTGTGTGTGTGCGCGCGCGTGTGTGTGTGTGTGTGTGAGTGAGTGAGTGAGTGCCTGGCAATTATTTATATTTAGTGTCCACTCATTTAGGCAGTTCAGTAAATTTGTAGTAACTGAACGTCTTGGAACGAAACCATTATTAGCTATTGTTTTAGGAAATGTCTATATGATTGACTATATTTTTTTCCATGGTTTTGCATATAACGCTTGGCTTATGGGTCTCCTTAAATGTATGGGTCTATAATTGACAGGTAATGATTTATTACCTTTTTTATAAATCGGCACTACATTAGCCATTTTCCAATCAGTTGGCAAGATTCCATCGTTTAATGATTTGTTCATGATTTTCGTTATTATGTCGATTAAAACTCCTGAGCATTTTCTAAGAATTCTTGATGGAATGTCGTCAGGCCCTGTTGGAGTAGTATCGTTGAAGCAGAACAACGCCTTCCTTGCCAGCTCTTCAGTAATATTAAGGTTCATCAGGTTCGTTAATATAACTTAATTTGAATTGATCAGCAAAAGCTGGAAGCATTTTTAGAGTTAGTTTTCTAATATAACCACCATTTTCTAACTCCTCCTTTTTCTGTTTCTGATTAAATTCGTTGCGGGCTCCAAGACAGTTAAAGCGATTCCCCGGGACATGCCTGAGCTTCACCGCTCAGTGTCATTTCATTGTGTGCCACTGTTGATCCTGGCTTACAGGAGTTGCAGTGGTGGGTAAGAGGGAGGGACTAGTCCCGTTAATTATATAATACAACCATTAAAAGCTTTGGAACCTGTATCTATAATCATAAATTTAAAAGCTATCTTCTAGGATCTTCTGCTTCTGGAAAGTTGGATGATTTTGTTGTTGACTTTTCTATACTCTACATAATTACTTTGATTGATTCTGTAATTAATCCAAGTTCTTTTTTCTTTCCTTCCAATCCAGGGTTTGTTAGCGGTTTTTGTTTGTGGTCTTCTTTGGTATAAAATTCTCTAAAAATGTGAATTACAAATCATCTATGGATTCTTCGTCCATACTTCTGTAGTTGGCTATGTGCTGATCAATTTCGTTGTAGTCTACTTGGAAGAAATTGTGCTCGATGACACTTCAATTTCCAATATATTTGTTATTGGTTCTAATGACTTGCAGTACTGTTGTTATTACCAAGTGATCGCTTTTACCTATCGGAGCATGATACTCTACATCATATATTAGGGAATCATCGTTTCAGAGTATAAGATCTAATAAAGATTCTTCTTGGTTGCGTGTCCTGGTGATTTGCGAAACAAGTTAGTTGCAGTGCTGTTTGAGAACATATTAACTAAATTTTCAGATAACCAGTTGTATCCATGAAGTTTTTGGAGAGGCTTATCCTCTCCTGCAATAACTAATTTATTCTCAGTTGCTGCTTTTTCAATCATACTAAAAAGAATATCATTGGGATCACATAGAGTTAGATGGTGGTCTGTATACACACACCATAAGTATGATAAGATCTCTATACTGAATATTAAGCCATAGTGCTTCCACCATATCGTTTTGATATGTATTATTAACTTTAGATATAACAGTAGAACCATTTATGACATATATGGCCACACCTCCACCCCTTTTTTACCTCTGTCAGATATGTTTATAATACCTTTAGTGATTGCGAATGTATATGTGTTTCGTTTATTAAAATAAATGCAGGCGTATAATTCTTAACCTCGAGAAGAAATAAATCAAATTTTGTCGTTAGGGATGCCAAGTTCGTATAAAAAAGACACAGTTCAGAGACCGCTGAAACTATGTTGTTTCGTTTTTTGCGGCTCTGATAATTCTGCGCACTATTGATATATTTAATGGTAAGATCTTTCTCACCTTTATCCACCCTCTCGGCCAACTTCTCTCGAAGTTTTTTAAGTTGGTCCCTTTGATACGGCGTCATATCCGACTGGACTTAAACTGTCTTAGGTAGTTTACCTTTATTCTTCAGAATATCAAAAGCATATTTTTTATTAGCCAATATTATCTTGACAGGGTGGGGATTATTGTTATTGTTGTTCGGTGAAGGCTTCCTGTCCTCTGTTGTAGTCGAGGTTGACTCAGGTATTCCATGCACAATAACATTACGACTATCATTGTTAGGGTCCTCAATTTCCCTAATCACTATATATATATTTTTTTTACACAACACAACGTAGTTAGCAAACAAGCATACGGCCCACCTGATGGTAAGTGTCTGTAGCCTATGAACGCTTGCAACACCTGGGGAATCATTAGTGCATTGCCGACTCTTTAGAAACCTTACAACTCCCTTTTTGAAGGGCCCCATGCTGAAGTCTCTTGGAAATATCGTAACAAGGAGAGAACTATACCACAGTTTATCGCATTTGAATGGTGGTTACTCAGTTCTTGAACTTGAAGTTGGAGTTCATTGACCATTTTGCGCAACACTGGGATTTGCTTCAATCATTCCTCACAATCATCACACAAATAGGACAGTTTAGGATTTTCTAGACCGAAACACACACAATTCAGTTGCAGATGATCCACTACATTAAACACATATTGCCCTCTTAGAGCCTTTGCATGTTATTTTAGAATTCTTATTGTTATTATGTATATTCTTGTATAACATTATGACACTCAGAACACTGTGTCATGGTTTTTAGATAAAAATTCAAAATGTCGATTTTTTCTAGCAGTAGCAACACTGCAGCTAGCACTAACAACTGAGCCACTACAGACATGTACTGAAAACGGGCCAGCATCTTTATTAAAGTATTAATTCTCGACCAACAGAAGTAGGGTTAGGAATAGCTAGGATAACTGTTGTTGATGGATTCTTAGATATATCCTTATTAACACTGTGCTGCGAATTCTGAATAACTTCAAAAGTGGCCAAAAGGAACAGCTATGTTTGGTGAATATTTAAATGCATCTTGGGATATGATTGATTCCACAACAACAACCGTGATGGTTCTACATCACAGGAAGTTAAGGGATCAGGCGGGCAGCCAGGGTGTGGATCATCCAAAACCATGATCAAGCTATGTGCTTAACTGACAAAAACTTACCACCAATGAATATAACTATACACACACAAAACAAACACAAACAGATATATGGCACTAAAAATAACAACAAAATCATAATTTCAATGCAAAATACAGTAAAAAATTTCTACCTCATGTATTCACCATAAACACTAACCAGAGAATCAGATCTCTCATTGAAACAGAATCTCCATGTGTCATTTAGGTCTGCCTAAGTCTTTATGGTGGTATTAATATTATATTAAGATTGTGACAAAGTCTGATAACTACACTCTTTCAAATTTCTTTTATATGCATATCAGCAGCATAAACACACACATGACATGACAGATAATAATTAAATTCAGCTAAGTTTCAATTGTTATTCGAGTTGATTCATTGTTTTCTCCATCTCACTTATTTATTATGTTCATGATTCTATATCAATTCTATCTTATTGGGATAGTGACATTCCACAGTATTCTCATATGATTTTGCATCTAAAGTAGAATAATAGATAAATGGACACATCTTAAATTAAATACACATGGATTATGATGCAACTATACTCTATAAAAAGTAGCACATAATTAAGCACCTTATTTGTTACTGTTTGTATCAAAACTAAAAGGGGAGAAAATGTTTCCACAGCATCCAGTATATTAATGAGCTGAGTGTAAATAAAGCTCATTCTTAGGTGATTCAAGTAGCTTGTTCCTGAACCGATCTACTTCCATTTTGACAAAGTGGTAGTGACAATACTCGTGAGTGCATACATGTATCATAAAATCAGACATGCCATGGAGGAAAAAACAAATGTCCCATTGAAATCAATGGAAAAGTATAGTCATACTCAGCTCAATATTTGCAAGCAGCAGAATGCCTTGCAGACCTATATAGCATACATTTTATACATCTCATTAGCATACTTTATTTAGAACAAAATACGCGAAATGTCATAAAAATATAAATTATTGTTTGCTTCGATTCGGCAGTTATCAGCGATCCCCGTTTCTCTGAAGGCGTAGAATGGGCAATATACCCTAATAAACAGTGAACACGGAAAACAACCAGAAACTATTCAACTCTACCTTCAAAGCCTTCACCCGTATAGTATTTAAATTAAATTCCCACGGGGTACACTGACCGACGCTTATTAAAATCTAACCACACGTTGTAGAAAGTTTGTTTGATTGACAATATTTTTATATTTCTGCGCTGTCATTTTCATGACTAGAATGAGGTTAACAAATTTGACAGATGATGATGGTAAAAACAGCTGACCGTGACAGTAATGCACAGTAATGCATGAAATGACAGGAAGGCGTAGACAGAGAAACCAGTTTTAGTTTCTCTGTCTACGCAGGAAGGATAAAAAGGAACAAAATATGCACTTACAGTGGGACAAGGATCTATGAACGTGACTGACATTTGTGGGAGGGCGACACTATGTCGGCAAAGGTTGCTTTTAAGAAAATTTCCCTAATATTATGCGAAAATTTTAAAATGCCAATAGATTGTATCCATTGTATTTTTATATCAATTGTATAACTTTGACGGGCCAGTTAGCGTTTGTGTCCATGAACATGTCTGTTTGTCCTGTGTCTGGGTCATCATCTGGGAAACATTAAAAATTTAAAATGTCGGGTTCATTTTCTGGACGTGGAGTGGGACCTGTGAAGAAAGTTCAGGGTAACTTAGACCAACATCAATACAGGGCAATATTGGAAGAATATATGCTTCCCTATGTTGAGGAGCATCTCCCTATTATATGGACGTTTCAGCAGGATAACGACCCGAAACATACCGCCCATTCAGTCAAGTCGTTTCTTACCAGTCAGTCTGTATCGGTGCTAGATTGGCCAGCAAATGGCCCGGCACCTCAACCCAGCACGCACCTTTGGCACGAAATCAAGAAAAAAGTTGCCACTTATCGTAATACAAATTTGGATGAACTTCATGAAGCTTTTTGTGAGGCATGGGCAAACATTCCTGTCGAAACATGTCAGAAACTGATAATGTCTATGCCACATCGGTGCCAAGCGGTAATTACTAACAAAGGTTTTGCTACTGGGTACTGATTTTACACGTAATAAAATGGAGCTGTTAAAGATATTATAACACTGTAGATTATAAGTTTTGTTTAACTGTAATTTTCATTATACTTTACTGTCCTTAATTAAATATCCACTACAGAATTGTACTACCTTTATATTTAATACATGTTTATAATGACCGATTTCGGCCACGGCGACCTCTTCGACTCCGTTCTATCTGACGTTGGTGTGCTCGTATGTGGCTAACGTAACCAATCTTATTGGTAAAAGTCCGCGCACAGTGCGGGCAAGTGCTGGCCTCTAGTAAAGTCTCCACTGCTCTGAGGTACGACAAGGACTACATATGACTTGACTGTGACGGACTTTACTTGACATTGATCAATGACGAAAATAAATGAAATAAAAATATATTTTACGGAAGGCTCATAAGGCCGAAGAAGCTTGAGCCGTAACAAGTGAATTAAAAAAAAATACTTATACACGCGTTAGAAGTTATACTTCTTAATATACAACTTGATCATAGTTATCAATTTTCATACCACCTAGAACTAACGTCATGGTGTTATTTTTACGATGCGCGCGCATCGTGCGCTTCAAATTCTCGCAAATTCACTCTTCTTCGCAAATTCACTCTCATACATTTTCATACCACCTAGAACTAACTTCATGCTGTTAAATTTTTTGGTGTATGTCGGTGTGCGCGCGCATCGTAAAAATTCACTCTCATCATTTTGCTCCATCGCGCCAAAAGAAGTATAACTTCAAAAAACGTAGTGCCTAGTTTCACCGGGTTTGTTTGTTAGTTGTTATAGTCTTTGTATTTTGCAAGTTATTGTTATTATACTCTTTGGTATTTTGTAATCAATATCCGCCTCATGGTCCATAAATTAATGTTTTGATTATTTATTTATCTTGATAGAACATTACTGTTAAGCATAACATTCTCTTTGATTAATGTTAATACGAATTTAGTAAAAACTAAAGTGAAATGAATGCGTGTTAGTGGGTGTATATGTCATAAGAAATTAAAAATCTCGTAACATTTTGTGTCAAATGCGATTATGCGTAAAGCTATGACGGTGAATTTAATTAAAAGAACTATTGGCTATAGCAACCGTTGCATACGACATATCTTAGACAACAGATTATGCTCCACTTATTCTAATAAGGTACCTTCACTTAATATACAGCACACGCGACAACAAATATTGTAATAAGTGTAGTGAACTAGGTTATGGCAGGCAGGTGAGGAGGACGGCGGTGGCGGCGAGTGGCCCCGGCGCGTGGTGACGGGGCTGCAGCCCACGGGCGCGCTGCACGTGGGCAACTACTTCGGCGCGGTGCGGCGCGCCGTGCGCCTGCAGGAGCGCGGCGAGGACCTCATGATATTCATCGCGGACCTGCACTCGCTCACCACACATCAGGTTACCAAAACAAGAATGAGAAAAGCCTTTTAAAAAAATGACCATATCGAATTTCAAATTTACTGACCCATGTTCTGCTTATAGTGGTAAATATCTGAAATCGATATCGAATGGAGGGGGGAGGAGTATACCCCCCCTTTACCATCACCACCCTGCGGAACCCCATTGTTATGGATAAGTATATCCATGGTTAATGTTTTTTATGAATGCACTAAATGGTCGCAGTTCTAACATAACCTAACCCAAATTGTTTCATAAAAAAGTACATTTTTTCTAAAATAACATGATACGCGCTCTTCATATTCTTTTAAAATAGAATTAAGAATAAAAAGAAACAATCAGCAGTTCCATAATGGAACTGTTAATGATACCTCCTAGTGAACAATTCAGTTTTGGATATTTATATAAAGGCATTATAAAAACATATAACATCTAAACAAAAACAAAGCAAAAGGTATCGAAATTTATGCACTTATATGAAGTCATGATTTTAAAAATTTGGTGCATTTCGGTAAAAAGAAATCCGTTATATCACTTAGTATGAACCCCCTTTACCTCCCTCATATACACACCTAACTCAAATTCACGTGAATCAATATGAGATCAAACCCTTATAGTTGCCATAGATAACAGTAACTTTTAAAATAACAAAAATAAATGAAAACTATATTTCATCCAAGTAAGCAGTAAGTGCAAAAGGCTCTAGTAAGGCTCAAGTTTGTTAATTTAAGTGACCATCACCTAAGGACCTTAACTCGGGAGGATGGTGAAGTAAAAAAAAATGAATTTCTGCAAATAGGTTGTGATCCCTGGCATAGACTACAGATATAAGGTGATGATGACTACAGATATGAGGTCAGAGATGGGACCAATGCAGTCCTCACCCAGTAGGATCATACCCTAATAGCTTTGTCTAGCTATCTCGGTGGACCACTTGAAAAAGAAGGTCAGAAGAAAATCTGGGCTTGCTTTTTCATCATCTTTTGCTTAGTTATTATATAATATGAAGTTAAGTTATAACAACATTATTATAACTTAACTTCATATTATGTAATAACATATCGCACTGTTACTTTTGCAAAAAAGCAACAATGAGTTAAATATCTAAAAATAATCCTAAGTATCCCTTTATAAGTAAAGGGATGCTTTAGGATAATTTTTAGATATTATCATAATAGAATAGAATATCTTAAAATTGTCCTAAAGCATCCCTTTATAAGTAAAGCGTCGCACCGGGGTTGCGATATATACAACAACACACATATTATGTGTAGGCACAGGGTCAACATTATTATTATACAAAATATAAATAACTCTACAGTAGTTTCTTTTATTTAGTTCACAACTTTATATTATTTTACTACTATAATACATATTCAGTTCTATTAATAAAAATCACTTCTTCCAAGTTTAGAAGTTTGAAATCTTGAAAAGTCAATGTTTTAACAGTGGCAGATTCTTCCAATGGATTCTCTAGTACTTCATATAACATTTCATGCCTCAATGGAACATAATATATTTATTTGTCAACTGCAAATCAACAATCAAATAATATATATAATCCATATTAATTAATTTATCTGTTGTGGAAATTGTAAAGAGATTATATTGGCTCACAGATATCTAATATTGGAGATAGGCCATCCCACTAATATCCTATGCAGTCCAAGTTTCGCCAACTGAATTTACGCACACAATGACTCACTGAATAAATACAAAGACACACACACATTGAATTTACGCGCTCTTGGAGATCGTCGCTCCCATTGGGTAACACATTCAAAAAGGATTTATGTGTTTGTAAATATATACAATGTGCAATCGCGTCAGCATGCACTCACACAAAGGCAGTACTACACTACAGCAGGCTATAGTGAGTTCAACGGGTAGTCGATAGAATGTTATCGATAACATTCTATCGACTACCCGTTGAACTCATAATGGTAATTTGGATGTGAAATCATTGACATTTGGATTGGATGGAAACCTAAATATGATCAAATTTGAATTGCAGTAGAACTCATGTAAATCAAACTTCGTAAATCTTAATCGTAAATCGAACTTATGTAGACTCTAAAAAATGTATAAAATTACCTAAGGCTTACCTAAACCTTGACGAATTGTAAGGAAATATTTGATTTGTAAATTTTATTTTAATTTCGAGTAAGAGAGGTAAATTTAATAAATCTTATTTATTATATTCTCTCATAAAGTTATATACCAAAACTACGTACTATCAAAAATCCGTATAATTTAAAACGTTCGTACAATACAAACTTATTTTAAAGTCTGTTATTATGTTTGCTTTTGATATTACAAATATTTTCCATTTACAGCATTATCTAATGACAATGGCAAAACCGTGATAGCAATCGATGCGATGTACGCGTTCGAGTACAGTGACGAAGGGAATCACTACGTCTCAAACAGCATGGCTCGCACCAAGAACATGAGCAGCGGCCGTACTGCGCAAAAATACGTGGGCGATCATATTGTCAATACATTATTCATTGCAGCGTAAGATATTCATTGACACATTTAGCTATGAAAAGCAGCAATGTATACAGCACAAATCGAACGAATAAATTTAAATTCACCACTTGTATTTTGTGAGACAGGGAGATGTTATATCTCCGAAACTGTTCACCGCTGCATTGGAAGATGTCTTTAAGCTTCTGGACTGGAAAGGCTTTGGCATCAATGTCAATGGCGAGTACATCACCCACCTTCGATTTGCCGACGATATAGTAGTCATGGCTGAGACCCTTGACGACCTCGGTACAATGATCGATGGCCTCAGCAGAGTCTCTCAACAAGTGGGTCTGAAGATGAACATGGATAAGACGAAAATCATGTCGAACATCCATGTTGCACCCACTCTAGTTAAGGTTGGAGACTCTGCACTCGAAGTTGTGGAGAACTATATTTACCTTGGACAGACCATCAAACTAGGTAGGTCCAACTTCGAGAAGGAGGTCAATCGTAGAATCCAACTCGGCTGGGCAGCGTTCGGGAAGCTACGTAATATCTTCTCGTCTCAAATACCGCAGTGTCTCAAGTCTAAAGTCTTCGACCAGTGTGTGTTCCCAGTGATGACTTACGGAACAGAGACGTGGTCGCTCACTATGGGCCTTATCAGGCGGCTCAAAGTCACCCAAAGAGCAATGGAAAGGGCTATGCTTGGAGTTTCCCTGCGAGATCGAATCAGAAATGTTGAGATCCGCAGGCGAACCAAAGTAACCGACATAGCCGTAAGAATTGCTGAGCTGAAGTGGCAGTGGGCAGGGCACATAGCTCGTAGAGCCGACGGCCGCTGGGGCAGAAAGGTTCCCGAGTGGCGACCACGAACCGGAAGACGCAGCGTGGGCAGGCCCCCTACAAGATGGACCGATGATCTTGTGCGGGTCGCTGGAAATCTCTGGATGCGGATAGCGCAAGACCGGCAATTGTGGAGATCTTTGGGGGAGGCCTTTGTCCAGCAGTGGACATCTTTCGGCTGATATGATGATGATGACTTGTATTTTTGTAGTAAAAGTTTTTATAAAAATATGTTGTTTTTATAAAAATAAACTGTATTTAGCTGTGAAAAGATCTTTGGGGAAGGCCTTTGTCCAGTAGTGGACATCTTTCGGCTGATATGATGATGATGACTTGTATTTTTGTAGTAAAAGTTTTTATAAAAATATGTTGTTTTTATAAAAATAAACTGTATTTCGCTGTGATAAGTGATCCCATCGGTGTGTAAATTAGTAGTTTCACTACGATGTTTACATGTAACGATTGCACAGGACGGCATTTCGGTTATAACTCAATATTTGTGTCAGAAGTACAGACTTATTCACTCGGCCGCGAAAGAGAGCGAACTGATGGCGGTATTGGCGGTGTATGCTCGCTGCGCCTACTGTAGACGGCAAATACGCGTTAGTTTGTCCTCTCTCAATAGTGCAGTCATTGAAGCGAAAAATACGGTCTTACCTCCGAATTTTTTTACTGTGAACCGATTTGCATGAAATTTTGGAATTAGGCTCATCTTACCCTTAACTTCAAAAGTGAAAATGATCTGAACTCCGCCTATTATTTTTAAGGGGTGTAAATAACCCCTTAATGGAAAATTTGACATTGAGCCATTTTATCGCTAGAAAACATGTCTAATAGTAAGTGGTGAAATTGTAAAGTATTTTCTAACATAATTACCTTATATTAAAATCATTTTCAACTCCTTGAAAATCTTACAACCCTTGCAAACAACCCCTAAATTGAAAATATCACAAAAAAATACTTTGGTATTACATAAAAAGATAGAGTAAGTAATATTTTATATTCTCTATACTTAATAATTATTAAATTTTTAACCCCCTTTCAACCCTTGAAAACTACCCCTTGATAATTTTTTTTTGATTAAATGAAAGGGATTTAAATATTATTCCACACTTTCAAAAATGATTATCATATTCTTAAGCTTTTCTACCCTTAAAACTACCCCTAAATTAAAACAGTAAATATATATGATTACATATTTAAAAATAATTTAATTTAGAGTAAAAAATTGCCATTGATTGAATAAAATATATACAAATGATATAAAATGTACTATTATTATTAAAATATAATATTATTAGTCATGACTCAATATCGGAGTCGCTGTCACATTCAACATCTTCTGGCTGAATTGGAGAGCTATTTTGGCAGTTATCTCCACTGCACGTTCCACAGGTACTATTACAAAACAGACCAACTTTTCTGCATCCGCAAGACGCTCCACATCCTTTTTTGCAGTTGCAAAAAATCATTTTCAGCTGTTCTTGTGGTGCGGGTACACAATAGTTGTACACATTACAATAGTTGTAGGTCTCTATTATACTGCGTACTTTCACATTGCTCCAAATATTCACACTCCGAAATTTTCAGTTACTAAGTAGAAAAAAATATGATACGTTTTTGGACCATAACTCCTTCAATTTTCATGCTATCACAATTTATAAAAAACCATTGTAAAGGTAATTAAGATAGCTACAACATCCTTTATTGCAATATATAGTAAAAAGCCTTTTTCTAAAACGGTGAAGGGTTAAAGGGCTTAAGAGAGGCTGTGATTGCGCTGCCACGCGCTCTTTAAACAATCATATCTCCGTCAATTTTTGTTTGACAGAAAAAACAAAAAAACCAAATTGTTTGTCAGAAAAATACCTAAATTTTTTATCTGAACACTTTTATACTTATCTGTCGTCATTTTTGAGATATTATGAAAACAAAGTGGGTTTTTTAAAAATTTGAAATTTTGTTTTGTTTTTTAATTGTGACTATTTTGAAAAATATGTGTCCTGAAGCAGCCAAACTGATACTATCTATCAAACTCTTCATAATAAAGTTAATTCTAGGCGGAATACGATTAATTTTAATGTTGGTGGAAATGGCACTTATGAAACCCATTGATTTAAAAGAAAAAACATTAGATGCTCCCCTTATTTGCAATACAGCTCACTTATTTTACGCGCAAAAGTCTTTTAATAGTGCTCATTTTAAAGCTTATTTCAAGCACTACAAAACCCTTTTGTATTAGAATGCATAAAATGCATATGCTCGCCGCTAGATGGCATTGACCACATCGATTAAATTTCAGACAAAATAAAAAACGGCTTTGATCTTTAATATCTAGCTTAATATTGCACTTAGAATACTTTATAAAAAACCAAATTTTTTACTGTTTTACCTGCTACAATTTTGTTCTTTATAAAATTTTCGTTAAAACGTATATTTTTGGAGATATTTGCAAAAAACCGATGAAAAACGTGAAAAAATTGCAAGTTTTCAATTGCCAATAACTTGAAAAGTATTGGATTTTTTGAAAAACTTTAAAGATGATTTTTGCTTAAAATAGGCCTTCTATCAATATCCGTGGTTATTTTGAAAAAAACAAAATTCACCCCCGAAAAGGTATGGCAACCACCCCCAGGGTGGTTGCGGAGTTCAATTCATTTTCCCTTTTGAAGTTAAGGGTAAGATGAACCTAATTCCAAAATTGTATGCAATTCGGTTCACAGTAAAAAAATTCGGAGCAATAATGCTTCAATGACTGCACTACAAGTATTTAATGCTCTGAGTATTGGCTCATGATTAATCTGTTATCTCGTTACCATGGTTCCGTTGGACTGTTATTGTTCTTCACTTATTTTTCAGTAAAACATTGTTTTCTCGCATATGTCGGCGCATCGTATAAACTTTTTCATTAAGAGTGACATAGACGGGTTACTCTAGCGGAGCGTCGTGTCGATGGTAGCGGGACGGCCATCTTAGAGAGGCTGTTTGAACTGGAACCGTCAGCGCACCACTTTTGCGACGAATCGCTATTAATTAAACGAATCAAGAAAGTCTTGGACTAAATTAATATTATTTGTGGAAGAACGTATTGTGATTTACGTGAAAGAAATTATATTTTGCTGTAACTTAAAATTTTATATTTTCTGTCAAACCAGATTTTATTGAATTCCCATTTCATACTGCTTATTTACCAAAATGATGAAGACTGAATGTGTTGCTATTTGCTATGCCCTGTTTACGCTTTTATCAGAAGTGGGATTGAACGAAATGCAAAATAAAGAAAACCTTCAACAATTTACGACCGCTGAAAAACATTTCAGCAACATGGAAGCGTTACTTACCCGAGTTCTAGAGGCACAACAACCACCACAAATAAGTACGAATCAAACACCACTTTTGAAGTTTGACCCGGGTGAGCCAGATTTGGATATTGAAAGTTGGTGTAAAGTGACTGAAGTAATTGTGTAAAATAAACATACACGTAGAATTAACCAGGATAATGAAAGGTTGTGCAGCTGCATGTCTTACTAAACTATATTTAGACTATATCACATGGAGCTTGGTTAAAGAGATTTTAATGGCGAGATTTTTGAAAGCGAAACTTATTCAAGACTAGTTTGATTAAATCTTACGATTCTAAATAAGAGCTGAAGAGACGGCATCTGAATCAGCACTTCGATTATGGATTCTTATAGAACGAATACCTAACTGTACGATGGGTGAGGGAGGAGTTAATAACTTGGTTTCGTTATATCAGTGCTGTATAAGAAAGATGGCATAATATGTCGGGAATTAAACGCACTACAACGAACTGCAACTAAATTGCAAGATACTTCAAGTGCTTCACGTTCTGCGGAGAAGAAGGCAGTTGTCACCGCAAATGGGGCAAACCGCGAACAGGACCAACTGCGAATGGGACTAGCTGCGAATAGGACCATTTGCGAACGAAGGACGAAAAGCGAATGGGACGAACTGCGCATAACCCCTGCTATACCTGTGGCCGGGCCGTAGCAACGGCTTGTACAGAAAGGAAGAACGGTGGTGAAGCTACTGTCAAGGAAGTTCATCAGTGTGAAAACCGCCCTTTTAGGGGTATTTTGGGGACATATTCTGGTGAGACAGTTTCTTTTTTTGTTTGATAGCAGATATTCTTGTTCTCTTTTAAAAGATAGCTTCTGTGGCAAACTGCGGGTACTGTGCGTAAAAAAAACTTGTTTCTTTATGTAGTATACAAGGTGAAGATACATAATGCTCAACTCAAATTCAAAGCAATGTGACAGTTGATGATCTCCCTGTCAATGTTATATTTAATGAGGTTCTTGATAATTTTATTTCTGATCCTATCATATTCGGAAGAGACGTTTTCGATCAAGTGATGTGCGTTAAAATTGGCAATGTCAATCTCATGTGTTTCTTTCTTTTTCAAAATAAATCAGTAATTATTGCGATTTAAAGTCAAACAAAGTGGACTTTACTAAGGGCAGACACGAATTTGTTAGGACACGATAGGGTGACATTAATTTCGATACTAAATAAATATTCTGAATATTTCACTGAAGGTATTCCTTCCCGCCGAGTTACAACAATGCAAATGCAATGTCAAATTAATTTGATAGTTCTACACAAAATTGAACAACGTTGTCTATATAGATTAGCGCCATCTGTAAAAGTGATTGTTAGAGAACAGATTCAGGAATTGCTTAGTGCTGGAGTAATTCGCGAAAGTTTGCTAGCCCAATACTATTACTTGAGAAAAATAATAATTCATACAGGGTGTGTGTAGATTTCCGGGAATTGAACTCCAATACACATCTCGAGCACTACCCTCTACCCAATATCAATGATTCTGGGACAATTTCTGAGGATTCTTCCATAAAATAGTACAGTATCTCGAGCTTCATCAGGGCTGGTTCTCCATTGAACAAAAACGCGATAGCGAAATACAGGATCTTATCGCCATACAGCATAATAAATGATTCCCCGAGTCGGTAGCATATGATGTCAGAAATGGTATTATTTACAGAAAAATCGTTCGAAATATTACAGTTTCTTGGTTTTCAGTCGTTTAAACATCTTTAATTTGGACGCTTATTAGCCACACCCAAAATTAATTACAACATTTAGGCAGGGACAAAACCGTAGATAAACTTTATGAGCAGTACTGGTTTCTTGAGATTTCCAAATGTGTGCGGTAGTTTATCGATTCGTGTGTTTTTTGCACAACATCGGAAGATTCTTCTGGAGCTCAACCTATTCAGCTGCACCCGATCAAAAGTCTTCGTGTCATGGCATGCCATACGATATTACCATACCATACCATAAGATTTTACGGGAAAGCTGCGCGGAAATAGTGAACGAAAAGAATACTGTTCGGTGATTATCGATGGTTTTAGCAAATGTGTTCTGATAGAGCATACATCTCCCCTAGATGCTAAGAGTGCGATACACGCGTTACAAAAAGCTGCTTTACTTTTTGGGGCACCTAAACTAATCATTGTGGATCAAGGTTATTTTGGCATTATTATTGAAACTGGGTCTAGCAGGGCTACTGGACAGGGTAAGAGAGTTGCGGAGTCTTAAAATGTATTAACTATTCTCGAAATTTACCCTAGTAAAACGTGGCAAGAAGAATTAGGAAACATTCAATTCGCGTTAAACAGCACCAAGTCAGTCGTAACCAAATGATGATGATGTCTTCCCGGCCGAATTATGGCCACGGCGGCCATTCTCAATGGAGATTGGCCAATTGCGCACGACATATTATAGTGCACAAGTGTGTGCGTAAACACAGGGGCACATTCTATTCCATCAGAGTATTTGGTTACGGACTGCCTCGTTGGTCTAGCGGTAGCGTGTTCCACCGCAGAAAGTGAAGTCCTGGGTTCATATCCCGGGGCGGGCCAAAAAAGTGATTTTTGGACTTATGCACAGTCATTAGGTATGTCTAATCTAAATTTGGAAGCTCATACTCAACAAGAACGTCTTAAATGCAGCGGCTAAGACAGTCGCCTCGCCGCTTCGTGTCTCGGGTTCGAGTCCCGCACCGGATTACTATTTGTGTGACCCATAAATAGTTGTTCTGAGTCTGGATAAGGTGGCCGTCTATTATATGTTTGTAAAGTACCCCGCGACACAGGGATAGGATTCCCAATAGATGCTTCATCCAATATACTAGTTATGAGGTTAATCGATTGTGTAAAAATAAAATCATTTTCAAAAAGAGATTCTGTTGGAACGAAGTTCCTTATCGCGCGTTAGGGGGCTAGACGAAAAAAAATTAAGACGAAAAGTTGTAAGTTAAAAGTTGTTTTTTTGTATAGTAAGCTATTTTAAGCCGTGTGGCGTGCGCATGTTTCTCTGTCTCTCTCTCTCTCTCTCTCTCTCTCTCTCTCTCTCTCTCTCTTATAGAAAGCAAGCCAGATATTTTTGTAGTTTTTTTGTACATAATAAATAATTAAAAAAAATAACTTCGTTCCATCCGGGTGTCCCTTGACATCTCTAAAGTTTTCTTTTTATAAAAAATACCGAACGGAATGAAACTAAATTAGACAGTAAGTTCAGTGGCCCATTTGAAGTAACCTAGATAATGATCGATATGAATTAAAAAGGTTTGATAGTTCTAATCTAATTTATAAGTATGCTCACGAGAATTTGCGCTCAGTACCCGGGGGGCGACACAAAGGCTAGCTCGATATCGCGACATTTTTTTTATTATGATGAGGCCGAGTCGGCGCTTGAAGATATAAACGATGTAACTTTGACTAGTAGAGGTGACACAAATGATTGTGACAGCTTGACCGTATTCTCTGAGACTATTACAGCTGGTACAGATACTCTCAGTATATATTGCGACGAAATTAAAATTTACGATTAACAAGATAATTTGCAACTATAGGTATTCAGTATGGTAGTCAATATGTTGTATATCATGCATGTGTTTTTAATGCCATAGATTCTAGATAGTATCATTCATGTTTATCGATTGGAATTTCTAGTCCCATAGCAAGTACGGTTTCTATTGTCTACCCTGGTCGAAGGGACAGTGTCGTCCGGGCCAGACCCATTAAGGGTTGGTTGAAGGGATGCACTCGTCCGGTCCAGATGTGTTTTATTGTCTACCCTGGTCGAAGGGACAGTGCCGTCCGGGCCAGACCCATTGCGGGTTGGTTGAAGGGACGCACTCGTCCGGTCCAGATGTGTTCTATTGTCTACCCTGGTCGAAGGGACAGTGCCGTCCGGGCCAGACCCATTGCGGGTTGGTTGAAGGGACGCACTCGTCCGGTCCAGATGTGTTCTATTGTCTACCCTGGTCGAAGGGACAGTGCCGTCCGGGCCAGACCCATTGCGGGTTGGTTGAAGGGACGCACTCGTCCGGTCCAGATGTGTTGTGTTGGTATCCTGGTCGAAGGGACAGTGCCGTCCGGGCCAGACCCATTGTGGGTTGGTTGAAGGGACGCACTCGTCCGGTCCAGATGTGTTGTGTTGGTAGCCTGGTCGAAGGGACAGTGCCGTCCGGGCCAGACCCATTGCGGGTTGGTTGAAGGGACGCACTCGTCCGGTCCAGATGTGTTGAATTAGTATCCTGGGTGAAGGATAGTGATGTCCGGGCTAGATCCGTTGCGGGTTGGTCTTAGTCATCAAAGTCCTTATGGAATAATCTGAATGGGACTGTGTGTTTCATGTTGACCCATATAGAATGAAGCCAATTTTAATAGCAGGATGAACGAGCGCATGCGCTGGTGATGGGTTCTTGTCTGTTTCAGAAATACAATAACGCCCGAGGACGGTCGTATGTCAGTCCGGCCGTGTCGGCGCATCGTATAAACTTTTTCATTAAGAGTGACATAGACGGGTTACTCTAGCGGAGCGTCGTGTCGATGGTAGCGGGACGGCCATCTTAGAGAGGCTGTTTGAACTGGAACCGTCAGCGCACCACTTTTGCGACGAATCGCTATTAATTAAACGAATCAAGAAAGTCTTGGACTAAATTAATATTATTTGTGGAAGAACGTATTGTGATTTACGTGAAAGAAATTATATTTTGCTGTAACTTTAAATTTTATATTTTCTGTCAAACCAGATTTTATTGAATTCCCATTTCATACTGCTTATTTACCAAAATGATGAAGACTGAATCTGTTGCTATTTGCTATGCCCTGTTTACGCTTTTACATATAATTATTGTAAATACAAACAACAACTACAATTAAAACTATTTCTATCAGTTTTATCAAGTTCTTTATTGTTCCTTTTATACAAGTGCAATTCCATGTTTATAAAAGTTAACAGAAAATAAACAAAATGAATTGACGTTAGAATCAGTGAACGCAAATAAACATTGAAGCATTACTTCAAGGAAACTAATCTCAAATCTTGACCCATATCAAACTGACACAACAGAATACCGTTTATGATTGCCTAAAAAATATTACCACTCAGGTACACCTTTTAAAAGTAGACTTTATGACGTTGTGTTTGGGTCTAAATTACGTACGGCATGTTTTATGTTATGAAGTGCAACGAAAATAATTCACTGTGACATTGATGTTATTAAAGTTATAAAGAATTATGATAAAATATACAGTTTCTTGAACTTTACGGCAAGAGTTTTTCTAAGGTCTACAAATAGAGCAGTATTTGGCGAGTGATGGGTTTGTTAATGGCTATGATAATAAGGTAAATAAAACAAATTTGTGATCAATTATTTAAAAATATTAGGGTTCCGTACCTCTAAAAGTAAAAACGGAACCTTTATAGTATTACTTTGTTATCCGTCCGTCCATCCGTCTGTCTGTCAATACCCTTTATCTTGAAAACGCGTGGAGGACTCGACTTGAAATTAAGTCTACGCGCATCGCACAGAGCACGTAAACGTAGAGTTATAAACATTCAAGTGGGAAATTAAATTAATAGTAGTAATAAGTTGTTGGTGTTTTACTAGTTACCCAGTATATATAAAACAATGAATTGCCTATTTATAATGCATATATAAACAAATAATCTTACCGTACAAATGGAAATAGCGTTTGTTTCAGCTTCGTGAATCCCTTTTGTGAAACAGAAAAATCGTCATTGCTAAAATGAACCGAGCATACCTTTGTCGTTTTATTTGGGCTCCATTCAATTTCATTCCTTTCCAAACGAATCTGAAAAAACAAGCGATTTTAATACCACAATTACCATTGTTTTGTACATACCCTAAAGATGCTGAGTATTTTATCTAAGATTGTTATAAAATAATATTATAATATACAAAAATATTTGTCATAATTATTGTGTCGAAAAATAAATTTATTCGTTTGCATAACAACATCACCGTACATTTTGTGTAAATTTGATTGACTTCATATTTAATAAAATAAAAATATATAGCGATGTACATACTTACCCGTGATGACGACCGCCATTGATGCCTGTTGTCCGCAAACTAAAAACTTCCGCGGCACAATTTTTAAGCCCCGCCTACCGCGGCTCAATCTGCGTTGGGTCATTTTCGCGAGCTAAGAATTCTTTCATGTTTATTTGCGTTTACTGGTTAGAATGTCAAAATCAGGTCCTAGTCTATACCTACTCACTCGTCAAACTAGGTTGTGCCAAGGATAAACTTTTACTCCGAGAGTAACTTCGGATTAGCTAATTTCCTCCTTACTCCATATTTATTAATAGTGATTATAATTAATTTGAAGTTTAAACCTGGTATAAAATTAATCTTAGTCTAGTCTATGTTTATAAATAAGGCTGATTAAGTATAAGGGCGTAACATAGGTCTCACTCCTTAAAAAGCCAATTGTAATGAAAAACTTACAGCTTGTTCCTCTCTCTCTTGCTTTTAATATTATGTTGATGCCATGTGATAACGGCGATCTGTGTACGCCGAGATACCTTACGCTGTCTTTGTGTGGTAATGTGGAATTCTCAAGGTGTACCGAAGTGTACTAAGTAATTTGTCACATCAGTGGTGTTTATATTGTTGATATTTTATTTCCTCTTTTTATACTACTGATTCCGATAACATACATATTCTTTTTTGTTAATGATCACTTGGGTTGAACTTGCAACGCCCTCACTTGATGATTAAAGGTAATGACGCTCCTAGACTGAACTTTCCGTGGACTATTATGGTTCCTGGCGCCCGAATTTTCCATAGTTTTGTAAATTTTTATTTTTGGCATAATTTTTTGTCAGTTTAGGTAAGTATTTTTATATTCAGCGCAGTATTTTATATTATTTCACCTTTAATCATTTTATTATATTACTATTGAAACCTTTATTTTAATTTTACACTAGAAATTGAGTCTTTAGCTTTCAGTTCATACAAACAGTGACACAAATTTTAATTTCATAAGACAGGGGACAGCATTTAAAAAATTGAAAACAGGTATTTGTTTAGGACCCCCGTATACTGGAAGAGAACGTTCTGGAGCTGACGGCGTGCCTGCTGGCCAGCGGCGTGGACCCGGCGCGCGCCGTGCTGTTCCGGCAGTCGGACGTGGCGCGCCACGCCGAGCTGTGCTGGCTGCTGGCGTGCCTCGCCACGCACGCGCGCCTGGCGCACCTGCCGCAGTACAAGGAGAAGGCCGCGCGCCTCAAGGAGGTGCCGCTCGGCTTGTTGCTCTACCCGGTGCTACAGGTCAGCCTAGTTTTCATTAGTCATCCATCCACTCCTTATTGCTTTCTCAGCTAGATATAAGTATGGCCAATATTGAGAAACACATGGTTACACGGCAGCTACGCATCAGGCAGTGTGGGCGCAGCCGTTTTGCATAGTTGTGAGTAGTGAATAGCCGTGCTAATTTATTGGGATGATTCATTAGACGCTTCTTATATCGCTCTGAAGTATCTCGAATTTCCTCCTTTACTGTTTTCACTGACAGATGTTAGTGTACTTCAGGGTTGGTATGGTACAATCCTGCTTTCTACTTCTCTATACATATAATAAAATCGTAGGAAAGTCAAAACTGTACATGGAATATTTTTAAAAAAGGATACTTGGGGCGTGATCTACAATCGATATCGAAGCCAAAAATATAGTTTTTAGAATTTTTGTCTGCGTGTCTGTTTGTCTGTATATACGTCCGGGCTAAACTCAAAAAGTACTGCATGAATTTACTTCAAATTTTGCATGAATATTACTAAGAGGTCGGGTCAACATATAGGCTACATATTATCACGCTGTTACCTACGGGGGCAACAGCTATGATAATTTATAAAATTTTCGCGGGTAAACCGCGGGGCACACCTAGTATAATATAAATAGGAAATAGGATTGTACCTTGTACCAAACGAAAGTTTGTAAGTATGGATGGTTTGTTACTCTTTCACGTAGTAAGTACTGAATGTATTTTAATGAATTAGTTTTTTTGAACCCTTAAATTGGTAGTGTGATACGGGTAAGACGGAGAATTTGAAAAATTCTAATGACTTAGTTAATAGGAAATTCTACCATTCCTCTATATGAATAAGTTGGTAACATTATTTTAGGCCGGCAAAATATTTCATATGGCAACATTTCACTCAGCTGAGCTAATTGTCAAGATGCCACCAAACCGACCGGCTGCGCTTGCGTCACGGGTAACGCGAGGTATCCATTTGTAACGTATTAATTGACTTAAACATGCAACTCGCATTCCTCCACCAATTCAACAAAAACATGGTGTTTAAGACAGCTGCAATATAAGTTTAAAGACAACCATTCTTTTTTAAATTAAATGAATGAATGAATCTTTTTATTTGCTAGAATACAGGTTTACAAATTGTTGATATAAATGAGTGAGGTTTCACCATATTCGACATTTACGTCGTGCAAATATTTGTTTCATCATCATCATCATCATCATCATATCAGCCGAAAGACGTCCACTGCTGGACAAAGGCCTCCCCCAAAGATCTCCACAATTGCCGGTCTTGTGCTATTCGCATCCAGCATTTTCCAGCGACCCGCACAAGATCATCGGTCCATCTTGTAGGGGGCCTGCCCACGCTGCGTCTTCCGGTTCGTGGTCGCCACTCGAGAATCTTTCTGCCCCAACGGCCGTCGGCTCTACGAGCTATGTGCCCCGCCCACTGCCACTTCAACTTGGCAATTCTTCGGGCTATGTCGGTGACTTTGGTTCGCCTGCGGATTTCGACATTTCTGATGCGATCCCGCAGGGAAACTCCGAGCATAGCCCTCTCCATTGCTCTTTGGGTGACCTTGAGCCTTCTAATAAGGCACATAGTGAGCGACCACGTCTCCGTTCCGTATGTCATCACTGGCAACAGTAAGTTAAAATAAATTATAATACTTAATATTTTTTGACTCTCGACTAATTTTAGTGTAAAATTATACAAATCAAATAATAAAACAATAATAGGAATACAATCATAATTAAATCAAATCTATACAAATAAATAAAATTGAAGTGTCTGTTTGTAATATTGAAATAACCTATTTTTACTACATGTATATGATTATATATACGGTACATACTCCAAAATATTTTTTTTACAATTTTTGTCTGTCTGTCTGTCTGTTTGTTCCGGCTAATCTCTGAAATGGCGGGACCGATTTTGACGGGCCTTTTTTTGGCAGGTAGCTGATGTAATAAGGAGTAACTTTGGCTACTTTTATTTTAGAAAAAACCTTTTAATTTTGAAAAAAAATCAAAAATAAACTAATTAACACGCGGACGAAGTCGCGGGCTCAGCTAGTATCAAATAAGTTTGGTTTGAGTCAGTCATAGTATTTATATTTAATATAGTCATCTACAGAATAAAACATCTGCCGCACAGCCAATTATAAAGTTCATTGTTAAATTTAATGTCAGTTAGGCTGTTTTGTAGTTTGTCTGGTAGTTTATTATAAATTTATACTGCCATGTAATAACAGTTTTTATCACAAAGCTTCAGCCTATTTCGTGGTGGTAAAGATGTATAACGTAAGTAAGTATAGGAAAAATGGAAGTTTTAATAATATAATATCCTGATATGATTATTCAAACGTGGCCATCTGATCCCAAAATTAAGCAGAACTTATACTATGGAAATCAGATAACTGATATGCTACTTTTCTTTTGTAAATACATACTTATATAGATAACTAGCTGTGCCCTGCGGCTTCACCCGCGTTAAACTTTATAAATTATCACAGCTCCTCCCCCGAAGGTGATAGCGCGATAATTTGTAACCTATATGTTGACCCGACCTCTTATTCATGCAAAATTTGAAGTAAATCCATGCAGTACTTTTTGAGTTTAGCTCGGACATACAGACAAACAGACAACAATTCTAAAATCTATATTTTTAGCTTCGACATCGATTGTAGATCACGCCCTAAATATCCTTTAAAAAAATATTGAATGTACAGTTTTGACTTTCCTACGATTTTATTATATGTATAGATAACATCCATAGACAAATATCTGTCCTGGATGGGAATGGAACCCACGACAAGTGGCGTGAAAGGTGAGGTTACCAGTTACCCACTACGTCAACCGGCCCGTCATACTAGCTAAAGTGAAGCTGGGCAGCGACAGCTCGTTTACTTAGTCCTTGTCGTAAGAAGGCTGAAGCTTAACCTTTGAAATGGCACATTGCAGGCGGCGGACGTGCTGGTGTACCGCGGCACGCACGTGCCGGTGGGCGCGGACCAGCTGCAGCACCTGCAGGTGTGCTCGCAGCTCGTGCGCAGCTTCCACCACCGCTACGGCGCCACGTTCCCCACGCCGCGCGCCTTGCTGGCCGGTGAGTGACAGTGTGCGGGACTACGCGCCGGGGTGTTCGCGCGGAACATAATATTGTTATAGTACAGACATCAGCTGCCCCCAATCTGACAAATTTCTTTTATAGATTTTCAACTTTATCGCAAAGGTAAAAGGTTCACTTTCAATTGGGGAAATTTGACAGATTGGCGTAGCTTAATGTGCTGGCGTCTGTACATAACATTAATATTTTTTTGACTTGTGTACAATTAAATAGAAACAATAGTAGTAATAAAACTTACCGTAAATACCTAACTAAGTTATAAGAGAATTGTAACGACCAATCACAAGGCTTACATTGAAAAGGAAATTTCCGCGAAATATTTTTAGGTGGATAAAATTAAGGCTTGCTATTGGTCGGCCAATCAGAGAGCTCTAACAAAAAATCATACGATTTCGATCGGCCAATTAGAGCTCCTGGCCGCAAGTACCAACTTTCGTGGTAAAGATAGGGCGCCCGGACGACTCGATACCAGGCAGCCACAGGCGGTTGTAACAAATAGAGCACTTAGAAGAAATATCATCTTTAATTGTTTACACTAGCAACAGCATATGTACTCCAGTACAAATATTTTTATTTTATTTTATTTTTCTTTATTGGGACACAAAGCAGTTATACGTTACAGTATTTCTAGCAGATTATATGATAACTTAAATTATATACCTAAACGTATAACCCACACTCATATCCGCAAAATAATTAAATGTGTTAAAAGAAGATGAGTTGTGCGCATCTTGTTGGGAAAATTTTATATTGGTTTCTCATAAAGTCTTGTTCGTAGGTATACCCCGAAACTAGTGCATCTATGTTTATTTTAATAAAATGTTATTTACTTTTGCTTTAAAAGCAGAGTGTGAGAGTGCAAAAATATCAAACTCCACAAAGTGTGTGTTATACGTATCTACGAGACGGCATAGAGGAGTCCGTGGCCGGCATTAGTTCTACAGCTCGCGGTGTGAAACACCCGGCGCACGCGCAGCTCTCGCTGTATGTCAGTTCTGGGTACAACATAACATAATTGGTTAGTGATATCTGTACAATCAAACCTATTATTACATATGCCATGCAGCATCATAACCATGAGTAACTTACGTCTAGACTCCAGGCTTAAAAGTTAATATTTTATTAATAATGCTTCGTCTTGTCTTTTATTTTGTGACAAATATTGAATTTATATTTATTACTCATCGTAATTAGAGTTAAGATCAATACGTAATTAAAATGGGAGTTGAGGGAATGACTAAGCGAGACACAACGAACGTTACAGGGGCGACGCTGGCTATGCAGTTTGCTTTGTTACTAGTTTAGTCGCTTTCTGTTTGTTGAGCGCCAGCCATTGCTTTTACGTCTTTAACTGAAGTTATTTTTTATTATTGAAAATGAATAAATTTCTGAAAAGACCAACAGAACCGTCAACATATATAGCTGGAGTGATGTAACTACAATAAACCAAAAACTTCTTTATGATGACATGTATTTGAAATATAGATTTACTGATTAAATTAAATAAGAGTACAAAAAATAAAAGAATGTAGAGTCTCCTTGAAATTTGATAAATCTACGTCACTCATCTTTCTTGCTTTTGTGCGTTTTGAATGAAAACTAATGGAAGAAATACTATTCTGCATAACGCTCACGAATACTACAGGTGCCTGTATAACACGTTTCCTGAAACTACGCAAAATATGAATATCTATTGGGAAAAGAAATGTATTGCTATTTGTAGTGACGGAGCAAAAGCCATGACTGGTGCGAACAGTGGTATTATTGCTAGACTAGAATAACAGATGCGAAAACCTATTGACGCATAGCTTTCTCCATCGCCAAGCTCTTGCGGCCAAAACCTTGCCACAGGAATACAGTCAAGTTCGAAATATTATTATAAAAAATGGTAAATTCTACGAAAGTGTTCAAGACAAGTATGTTTCAAAAATTTGTGGAGATATATGAGCACTCCACCAAAATTTACTTTATGTCAAGAGTACTAGTTGTTGGCGCGAACTTCGCGTTTAACTTTTATTGTATTTGCAGCAAGCCTAATCATAATACTCCAAATTCAGTTGCGGCCCTGTGACTAGCTTTCCCAACTTTTTACAACTTCCCTATAGAAGCTTCGCGACCCCCCTAAGGAGGCTTAGGGTTCAACCTGCCACCACCCACAGGTTGTAAAACACTGTTCTAGATTATAGCAGAACAAAAGAAAACGGATAGCAGATGAAAATAAAAAAAAAGTAATGTAAAAATTGTCATTAGATGTTTCTAGAATAAATAGAAAGAGTTAGTGCGACTGTAGTTGGATTTTTTAATACGGCCAATGAAAGATGTGTAACATAATTAAAATGGCCGACGGCTTCTTGTGGCCTTAGTTTCCTGCATAGTATGCAGCGCCGCCGGAGCCACAGTGGACGGAGCCGATGCAGACCCTTTGGTGTCGCTGGACGCAGCGCTGACAGGGAACATCGCGATTAGGGCTTTTAGTTCACTATGAACTCTATTTTGTATCGGGATTTATCCGGAATTATTATAATTTTTAAAAATTAAAATAATGTACTTCTAATGCCTACTATATACAAATAATTTTTCTGCATTCGTTCTCCATATAAACTTTATCTGTTCCAAATTACATACTTCTCTGTCCGCCAAATTTCGTAAAAAAGGGTAAAATATTTTTGCTTCACGTATTAACATTCAGAATATGTTATTCGTTCCTCATTTCATACAAAGCAAAGTGAGCAGTTCCTACTAATAAAATATAATATTTTGTGTCACAGAGGATGGTAGCGACCGACTGCGAAGTCTGCGGGATCCATCTAAGAAGATGTCCAAGTCTGACACTGACCCCAAATCTCGCATTCTGCTCACCGATTCTGATGACGTCATCGAACAGAAAATAAGGAAAGCTGTCACAGACTTCACTCCTCAGGTGGGTATTTGTATGTTAAGGATCTGAGGCGCGGCACACTTGCTAGTTAAATTGATGACTCTGAAGTGTTCAGTGAATGAACATTCTTCTCTTAATATCAGCATGTCTTCGCCAACCTGTACTATCCTTATTTGACCAAAAACCATTATCGCCCAGATGTGTGGGCTTTGATTCCCTTATAGTCTCAGTGGATATCAACAATTGGCCCTTGGGGTCATCACATTATCAATCAATATAAATAGGATATTTATTCCCTACGACAGCGTAACGAAGAAGTCAGCACCCTCTACTCTTGTGCATGATTGTGCTGAACTCGTTTAGCAGAGCAAACAAGGTAAATAATAGAAAATAACTTCAGTGAGTACATGTTTCTAAATAACAGGTTGGGTAAAAGTTGCTTCGCATTTTTTAAGAAAGTTCTAAATATTTTTTAATATAGTTTATTTACATATAACTAAAGTATGAGGTACCATTTTGTTCGATAATGTTTTGCCATCTTGTAGGTAGGGACATGATCCCATTGCTATAGAAATTTTTGGACTTCTGATCAAAATACCGCGACGAGTGGTTTTTGCAGTCCTCTCGTGATGGTAACCTGACACTGCCTAAAGATTTCTGAAGAGACGGAAATAGGTGGAAAACTGAAGGTGCAAGGTCAGGACCATACGGCGGATGCATTAACACCTCCCAGCCAAACTCACTTTTGCTGAGTGGCTAAAGATGTGTGAGTTCTAGCGTTACCATGATGAAAAACCACACCCCTTATTAATTCCGGTCGCTTTCTCTCAACTTCTTGCTTTAATCTCATCAGTTGCTCGCAGTAGAGTTCAGAATCGATGGTCCTGCCTGGTGGTAACAGCTCATAATGAATGATGCCCTTCCAATCCCACCACACACCCAGCAACACCTTGTTGCGAGTTAACCCGGGTGTCGCCACAGTCTGTGAAGCCTGACCGGCCTGTGACCACGACTTTTTTCGCACGTTCTTGTTCATCACCAGTTATCAGCTTCAATATGGTTCGGTTTCATTACGTCGTAGTAAAGCATCGCATATGAGTACACGGTTCATTAGGTTTCTTTCAGTGAGCTCGTGAGGTACCCAGATATCGAGCTTTTTTGTGTACCCAGTTTTTTTCAAATGCGCCAAAACTGTCTTGTGGTCAATTCTCAGTTCTTCAGCTACGTCGTAACTACTGATATGCCGATCATGCTCCACTTTTTCAAAAGTGGCACCCATTTTATCCGTAATAGAGCGACCAGAGCGACGTGCATCTTTGACATCTAAATTTCCGGATTGAAAACGCTTAAACCAAATTTGTACTACTCTCACAGATACTGCACTAGGTCCATAAACATCGCAATTTTTTTCGCGGCTCGCGTTGTATTTTTACCTTTTTTGTTGTAAAATTTTAAAATGTATCGAATTTCTTCATTAGATTCACTCATCTTGACACTACGGAAAACAAATGAAAATCACACATTTTCCTAATTTGAATTAGGAATTATATTCTTTAAAATTTTAACTTTCAATGATACCAAAAGCAGCCAGATACAAATAGTAGCCAAAGAAATATTATGAGAAATGCATACATACTATAATGCGAAAAGACTTTTTCCCCAACCTAATATATATACTTCTCACTAGGTGGCGCAATAGTAGGTAATTAACGAATAAATTATGGGTGCCGATATTAGAAAGGTATTTGTATTAATTGGAAGGTGTTTGTGAGTATATCCACTATTTTTATACGTAGAAACCTTATGGATTAGTTACTATATGTCCAAAATATTAATTTAACTTGGTATTTGAATATAACTCTGTTGACACACCCTAGTCCATGGCTTGGAATATCACGTATGGTCCATTTTATTAAACACTTGAATTGTATGATATCATTATAAGTTTCTTTATTGCATTCATTGTACCTGGGGTAGCTCTAGATGGTCAGGGGAATTCAGTGGAAGAGGGGCAAAGATAAGTTGATCTATTTACTGTATACCCTACCCTATATTCCCAATTAGCTGACATAGTAGTAGCGTAATAGTAGGTATGTAGCCTTCAACGGGCTCTCATACAAAGGACTAGTCTCCACGAGGCCCCACTAGGCCACGAGAATCGCATTATGAGTAGCCTCCATCAGTTCTTTAAGCGTGCAGTTGTAAGGGCACGCGCTACATGATAACAGATGTCCCATTGTCTGTGGGACTACACCACATTTGCATTGAAGGCTGCGATCATTGATGTAACCCCACCTGAATAAGTTGTCCCTGCTACGACCAACCTGGGTTCGAACCCTATTTAATGACTTCCAGGCTAGCCAAGGCAGTTTCCATCCAGGGGCGAGACTTTCAGATGGTGGAACAAATAGTGTAGGCTGTTTGGTACACTCTCGCCACAGCTGGCATCTAGCCTGTGAGAGTTCTCCGCTCAGCGGAAGGACGCACTTCACAAAGCTGTGTCGACTTTAAGCCTTTGTGACACAGGACTGTGATTATGCAATGGGTGCCGTGCGTCACTGTCCATTTTTAATCTCTCGTTGGAGCTTGCCGCCGCTCTACGCATCGCCGAAGGAGCTATGCCTGCCAGTGGATACAGCAATTGAACTGGTGTCGGTTTAAGACAACCAGTGATGGTTCGACACGTTTCGTTTAAAGCTATATCCACTAGCTTTGCATGGGCTGAGCGACTCCACACCGGGCATGCGTATTCAGCTGCAGATAATGAGAGCGCTAATCCGGTAGTACGTACAACGTCGAAGCGAAGCTCCCCATTTGGTGGCAACTAGAGGTTGTAGGAGATTGTTACCTGAGTGTACCTTCTGCTTGATATTTTCGCAGTTTTTTCTGAAATTTAGCGACCTATCCAGAGAAACCCTAAGGTATGTAGGGAAGTTACTATGCGCAATGCGCGTTCCGTTCCATGCTATTTTCAGTGTGCGGCTTGCCTCTCTATTGCGCAGATGATAAACGCAAGATTGGGTTTTGCTCGGGTTAGGTTTTAGAGAATTTATGACATAATACTCAGCCAAATTTCCAACAGCATTTGAGAGGTTAACCTGGACTTCCTGAAATGTGGCAGCTTGTGAGGTGAGAGCGAGGTCATCAGAATATAAAAAATGGGATGTGTTTGTATTCAGCGGTTGGTCGTTGGTGTATATGTTAAATAGAAGAGGGGCCAGGACACTACCCTGAGGAAGGCCGTTTTTGTGTGTTCTCCAACGACTTTTATCAAGGAGGAGATGGACTTGGAAACTGCGATTATGTAACAGTTCACACAGTATCTTCACAAAGTTGTGGTCCTTAGTGATCGTCTCCAATTTCCACATCAGCCGCTTCAGGTTGACTGTGTCATAGGCAGCTGATAAGTCAACAAATACAGCACTCGTAATTTTTCTGTCCTCAAAACCGTCCTCAATGTGTTGCACAAGTTTTAGGGACTGGTTGCCGCAAGACTTAACTGGTCGAAAGCCGGCCTGCTCTGGAATTAACTTAGGGTCTATAGCGATTGTAAGACGGTTAATAGCCTCTCAAAAAGCTTATAAGTATGGCACAGTAGAGATATCGGCCGAAAGCTTTTCGGATCGTCTGTTGATTTTCCTGGCTTTGGAATTGCTATTACCTTCGATTTTCTCCAGAGTCGTGGAACTGAAGCTGACTTTAGGCAATAATTATATAGTTGCAGCAGCCATGACACGCCGATTGGGCCAAGATGCTTTATTTGTTCGACTGAAATAATTGTTCATGCCGGAGGCCTTCCCATACTTTAGGCCTTTAATAGCTGTTACGATATCTGCAAGCTCAAATGGTTTACTAATATCGTCACAACTACCGTCAGATCTTTTCGTTTTAGGTACTTTACCGGGCCGATGTGTTGGTTTGCCATTTAGGATGAGCTGGTGAGCTATCATGTTCGCAGTGACTTGGCTAGGAGATAAGGGTTTAGCGGGCTCGCCAGTTAACCTTCTGATTGTACTCCACGCTTTTTTACTGTTATGTGTAATATCTATATTGGTAACTGTGTTTACCCACCTTGTCCGTCGGGTTTCACTTATTTGCGATGATAGTGCTTCGCCAGCAAGTACGGTCTCCGCCGAGTATGGGTTAGTATAAAAAAGTGATTGATATGATTTAAGCAGCTTAGCCGAATCAGTCGATAGTCCCGGTATGTAGGAAGTTCTGCAACCCCTTGGGATGTGCCGTCGAGATATAGTAGTTACGATCTCGACAAACTCCTCGTAGTACTGCGGTATTGGTAAGATGTTTATTATGGCGGATTCATATCAACGGATTGCTTGAACGACTCCCAGTTAGCTTTAGAGTAGTTAAATCGGCGTTTAAAGTGGTCAGTCATAGGTTTTATTACCGGTTTCTAGGTCATATACATAATAGGTCTGTGTTGAGTGCGCGGTATAGGGGAGCATATGTTTTTCACACACTGAGCGCTAATGCAAGAACTGACAAATACTAGGTCCGGGTTATACCCACGCTTCCATCGAGAGCTATTAAAAGAAGCTGGTTGTTTGGGGTTGTGAAGCAGGATTAAGTCATTTGTCTCAGCCCAGTCCTCAATTGCTTGCCCACTTGCATCTGTGTCGTTGTAACCCCAACTAGCGCTGCGGCTATTAAAATCTCCTATTATAATTTTAATAGGTCGATCGTTAAAATTCTCAGTAGGTTCGAAATGGAATCTAGTGCCAGGAGGTTTATATACGGATGGTGCAGTTTCCTGTATCAATGGTGATCAGCTCAATGCCGTTTTGGGTCGAACAATTGATAGATAATATGCTATATTGCCGTGCTTTGGGTGACAGATCTCGGCGATAAGCGTGAGTCCAGGAACGTGAGGCCGTCTTTGGTTTACATCTCGATGGGTCTCTTAAACGCAAAGAATGTCGCAGCGTGTTTTGCGGCAGAAATCGGAAAGGATATCCGATTTATCTTGAGAGAACCCCTCAATGTTAATTGAGACAACACTAATAGCTGGTTTCGTTTTACATGAATTTGGGATTGCCATCGTAGTGAAAGGATTTGCCAGTCAGGAAGGGATTTTACTGACTGCCCAGGGTGCGCCGGACGTACGTAAATTACACAGGTACGTCACACGGGGAGGCTCCTTTCGTTGTAATTATAATGTAATTGAATACTATGTAATTAGGTTACATTGTAATTAAATTTATTGTTTAAAGTAATTGAATTACAATGTATTTAACATTGTAATTCAATTACTTTCACATCTATAGTAATTATAATGTAATTGAATACTATGCCATTATAAAATAAAATAAATAATAAATAAAAAAGCCTTTTATTTCCATATCCTTCAAGATTTACATTTTAAATGTTGTTAGTATTTAATTGTTAGTATTCTGCTTTTTAATTTAGTGTTAGTACGGGTTAGTTCTTATGTTAGATATGGACCCCTCCTCGGATGAAGGCCTCCTCCAGTCTTTTCCACTCGTCTCTGTCCCTACCAATTGTTTGCCAGTCATCTCCAGCTATTTCTTTTAAGTCGTCAGCCCACTTTCTTTTTGGCCTTCCTACTCTTCTTTTTCCAATTGGCCCTTTCGACCTTATAGTTTTGATCGTCCACCTATTGTCTGTGTAACGAGATACATGACCAGCCCACTGCCATTTTAATTTTAGGGCTTGTGTGAGGGCCCCGGACGTACGTAAAATACACAGGTACGTCACACGGGGAGGCTCCTTTCGTTGTAATTATAATGTAATTGAATACTATGTAATTAGGTTACATTGTAATTAAATTTATTGTTTAAAGTAATTGAATTACAATGTTAAATACATTACTTATTACTTTAAATTTTGTGACCATATCAGGCCACCGTGTCCATCTGGCATATGCTTTTGTTTGGACTATACGCATGTGGGGAATGCAATAATCTTAATACTACATCTTGTAATGACGAAGCTATTATGAAAGGTTTCAAGTTCTGGTCCTGGAGTCGCACTGACATTATGGCGTTTTTATATAATCACTTAACTACTCGATACACCGGTAGTCGACTTGGCATCTTTGGAGAGTCCTCAGTACTGGCCAGGTTGCGATAGAATCAAAGGCTTTCTCATAGTCTACAAACGCTAAGCATAATGACTGGTTATACTCTTCGGTTTTCCGTATAGATCGCCGCAGCGCATGTATGTGATTTATGGTAGTAAAGCCTTAACGGATACAGGCTTGTTCGGCTCAGCAGTGTGATGGGTCTGTTTCTTCAAGAGGGCTTAATCACCCCTTTTTGAAGAAGAGCACCACCACACCTCTGTGCCATGCTTGTGGCGTTTGACTTTCTAGTATGACGGAGTTAAATAACTTCTGAAGGGCTCGTAGGTTTAGTGTACCACCCGCGTTCGGAAGTTCTGCTGTAACTCCATCATCACCAGGCGCCTTGTTGTTCTTAAGCCGTTTTCGAGTCATTCTAATCTCGTACAGGCTGACGTCCGGTATGTCTTCGGTGAAGTGTCGGGTTAGTCGTCTTTGGGATCTGAGGCACGACTATCGACAGGTGACTGGGTTTTCGTGTACATCTATCCGTAGAACTTCTCGATCTCTCCCAGCAACTTAGGTCTAGACGTGACGATTCTGCCATCCTCAGTCTGCAGCTTCGTCAGATCGCTCTGTCCTAACAGACAATTCTCTTGCAAAAACTTAGGCTGAGATCTATAGAGCGTACTTAGACTTTACTTACGTAAAACTTTGCTACGTATAAGCTAAGCTTATACTTTGATTTGGTATTTATAGACTTTTAACGTTAAGATAATGCTCAGCATAAGCTAAGACAGACAAAGTCAAAACACCAATTGTTGTTTCGTTTGATGCATAAACTTCTTAATTACTCGTTGGAAAACATTTAAAAACAGTAATAATTATAAATAAAACATGGTGAGCATCGTTCCGAACGTTCTGTGTATTATTATTATTGAACTATTTAGACAATGACGAGTGAGACATAAAAATATTTATTGATGATCAACAATCGACATTATTTTTCTTATGAGAAACGGAACATACTTGTGTCAGCTGTGAACGGAATGTCAACTACAGTATATCCGTGTTGCCAGATGACAGTTTAGATTTCTCTTCAAGTCGTATCTAAAATTCCCCGAAAGTTTGAACACATAAATAATAAATACAATGATAATGTCTAATTATTGTTACTTTCTGTATTTTAGAAATATTTATCAATATATCTGTAGTATTCCTTTGAATAAAAATTCCGTGATTTCCAATTCCTCTGGAAATCTTATAGAATGTGGCATCACTCTCTTTGATAACACTGAAAAATTAAAAAGTCATGTAATTTATGACAGTGAACTATATTTTTTGCCATTTTATTTTTATTTGGCTTATAGTGTATGTTTTTACTAAGTCGTCGTTTTGTTGACTTAAGCATTTGCTAAGCATGCACTCAGAGGGATTCGAAGATTGCTTTAAATACCGGCTTTGACTTAAGTCGAAAGTAAAGTCTGAGCAAAGTCTAAGTACGCTCTATAGATCTCAGCCTTAGAGCCTTTGTTTCGCTAGATGGTTTCTTTAGTACAGTTTGTATTAAATTGGCGCGTGTCGCGAGTCGCGAGTCAAAGACTTTGAGATCTGTCCGTTGAGTTGCCGGTATCTGGTAGCATCATCAAAGGATGTCAAAAAAAAAATTCCGTCTTCCATAAGCTGCAGGGTAATAAAGTCAGAGATCTTTTTGTTTCTGTTTTTACGGCGGGCCTTGAAGACTTTAACCTTTTCCAAATACATTCTAATACTTTAGAAGCACAACGGAAGAAAACGCCCGCCCGCTCGTCCTCTATATCACTAGAGGAACCGCGGTTTTTCTTCCTATGAACAAGACCACAGTAAGCTGACAGCAGATTGCAGCTAAACAATTTATATACATCAGGCCAATCGAAATCAGGAGCTGGTTGCTACTCAGGCGGATTGTGACGCATAAAAATACCAGCCTATTTGGCTGGTACTTTTGACGGTCCGGTTCAAGAAAGAGGCAGTTATGTATGGCCGAACGTCCTAATATCAGAGCATTCGGCCAACCTGAATCTGAACTAGATCTAAAACAGGGTTTCTTAAAGTGGGGCCCACGGACCCCTTAGGGGTCCATAGCACGGGTACCACGGGTAAACTCTTAACATATTTATTAGTTAATTGTGTACTAAATACAGCATTTATCATCAAAGCCACTAACTTGGAAAACCAGGTAACGGCTTGTGCAATTCATGTCCAAACGTCGGATTAACCTAAAGGTAATGATTCGCATTAAATTGTAATGTGTCAGATAGCGAAAGTTTAAAATACCAATAAAAGTGGTTTTATAGGGTTCCGTACCCAAAGGGTAAAACGGGACCCTATTACGAAGACTTCGCTGTCTGTCACCAGACTGTATCTCATGAACCGTGATAGTTAGACCGTTGAAATTTTTACAGATAATGTATTTCTGTTGCCGCTATTACAAAAAATACTAAAAAACAAGATTGAATAAATATTTAAGGGGGTCTCCATAGAACAAACGTGAATTTTGTTGCTCGTTTTTATAGATCATGGTACGGAACCCTTCGTGCGCGAGTCCGACTCGCACTTGGCTTTTTTTTAAAACATATTACTTGTTTTCTTCTGCTATAATCTCTGCCATCGCTTAGCAGGGGTCTGTTGGATTGTTTCAATTGTGTCAGGGGTCCGTGGGATTGTTTAAATTGTGAAAGTGGTCTGTGACCTCAAAAAGTTTGAGAAACCCTGATCTAAGAGAAAGTGTTGAGACGAACAACTACTGTTTAATTTTACTCGTAGTGCCAATGATAGCAAAATAAAGTGAATGTAAGTCCTAACAATATCAGGACATTCGGCCATTGTGATCTTCCTAACCCAAGACCCTAGAGAAATGTTATTAAATAAAGATTTAGTAATGAGATTGAATCGATGTTTAATTACATTACTTTTATTGAGGACGGCCTCTTTAAATAGATAATTGAAAATCAACCATATAACCTCAAAGCATTGGCATTAACAAATTTTTCGACAAAGGCCAAGAAGACCAATGAGACACCTAATGTGTTGCAGTCGTTCAGAATACCTGATCTGCCGGTTTTCAATGTACTGGCTTCAGTATTTTATTAGATTTTATTGATACAAAATAAATTTATAAAGATCTAATACAAGTCTATTATGAAGATCACAATGTCCTGATACTGATAGAACTTACAATTCTTTTTATTTTGCTATCGGTGGTATTACGAGTAAAGTATAGCAGTAGTTGTTCGTCACAATGTCGTCACTAAATGTTTAGTCGTTAACACTTTCTTTTAGGTCTTTAGTTACGGTTGTCCGAACGATCTGATATCACTATCTTCGGTCATACTTAAATGCCTCTATTTCTTGTATTCGACCATCACAAATAATTTGACTGGTATTTTCATGCGTCACAATCCGCCTGAGTAGCAACCAGCCCCCTATTTGGATTGGCAGAAAGTTCTGATGTACATAATAATATAGAACAAAACATTAAGAGAATTCCCGCGAACGTAGGGGGAAAGAGTGTGCGTCACGATTGCTCCGCCACGTTATCCAAACAGAAAAAGAAATCGCTATATTTTTTGTCAAAATTAGTCAAAATCGAAAGGAACAAACCAAAACTTTGTCAAAGCAGAAATAAAGAAGTTACAGGGGTTTTAAGTTGGCCGCGCGAACGTAACGTGCACGATTGCGCGGCCATGGAGATCTCAGTAACTACTTGGGATAGAGATCTAAAACTTTTTGTTAATTGAACATTTCATTTGTCAACAATTGTCAAAAAAAGAATTATAAGACTAAGATCAATATTTCACGAAATATTCACCTTGGAAGTTATGGCCGCGCAATCGTGCACTTGATGTTTCTTTAATCTCGATTATTTCTTCAAACTTAAGATATCATGTAGTAAACCTGTTACTAGAAGAAAGGTTTTAATATGTCAAAAGTACCGAAAGCATTTCATGCCACCAAAGTCTATTTAAACTGACGAAATCAAGGCAAAACAAAAGTTACGTGGCCGCGCAATCGTAACGTTACTTTGAACGCTGATATCTCATTATCTATAATTGTTAAGATGTCGGTGTTAACATCCATTTATTCGTAATATTAACCTAATCAGATTGACATAGCGTTTTACCCTCAGGACAATTTTCTACGCGTGTAATCTCAAAAATAATGATATCTCTAATAATGTTCGAGTAGAGTGACCATAATTTCTGTTAAATATGGGGATATCTTTTACTCTACTAGACGAAAATGTACCTGTTAGGAATAATTGTTAGAGAATTTGCTAAAATAAAAGAGTTTTATGTTTTGTTATGTATTGACGAGTTATAATTTTATCAATGAAACAGTAATAGTAATAGCAATAGTATTTCTTGAGCTGGAGTTTCGACCATTTACGTAAAATCGATAAAGTAAGTATAATTATTACGAATTCGCTGTGTGGTGACGGCATAGAATATCATCATCCCATCTCATCCCGTGGGGGGCCTCGAAATCGTCCTGAAGAAAAACCTACCAGAGAACGGGCAGCAGTGTTTTTCTGTGAACTTTGCGGAGGAATTTGTCCAACTGTGGACGTAATTTGGCTGACATGGTGATGTATAATGTTTTTACGGTCATAAATTATACGAAATATAACGCGATTGGTTCCCACATTTGGTTCCTAATTTAATATGTATTTCAAATAAGGCGTCAAATTTTCGTGGGTTAGTAATGCTAGAAATATAAAATAGAAATGTGCAGACGCCAGCACATCAAGTTACCCCAATCTGTCAAATTTTCCCAATTGAAAGTGAACCTTATGCTTTTGTGATAAAGTTGACAATCTTTAAAAGAAATGTGACAGATTGGGGTAGCTAGATGTGCTGGCGTCTGTACATAATTCGAAATATAAATTTTCTCTCAAAATGAAAATAAATAGAATTGCTATTCAAATCAAATCAATCAAATCACTTTTATTTGTTAACACAGGTAAAAAAAATACAGATCTTACATTTGGTGAACAGAACGCTATGTTATGCCCGAAGGCGTACAAATATGGTGTGCATCTAGCTCAAAATTACGAATTTAAATTTCACAAAAAAAATAATTTACATATTTGAGAATCATGCATAATTTAATTATCAAAATAAATTCATTAATTATATAATAAAACTTGATGATGTTACATGTTAGTTTAAAGGGCAGGTCAGAAGTACCCTAAACCGGCGAGCATGTATGAAGAATATAATGACAGTAATCGAGGCAAAAGAAGTATGCAAAGATCGTGACAAATGGAAATCCGTTGTCTCTGCCTACCCCTCTGGGAAACAGGCGTGAGTCTATGTATGTATGTATGTATGTTACATTTAAATGTGGAATTATATAATTATAAATGTCAAGAAAAAGAATCTAAGTACCTTTATACAAATAATTAAAATGTCAAAAAGAAAAAAAAAATAGTCACTATAATTCAAAATGTCAAAAATTATTAAATGTCAATATTAATAATAAATTTCAATTCCAAATTAATTTATCATTTCAGTTTTTGTCCTTTAACACAGAAACAAAGCATTATAACAATTTTTTTTTTATATTGAGCCATCATTGAGAAATTCATCCAGTGTGTAGTAACATTTGTCACTAAGCATGTTATTAAGTACCTTTTTGAATTTTGTTACTTGCATATTTTTAAGGGCATCCGGTAATTTATTATAAATTTTTGGAGCGTTGCCGAAAAAACTTTTACGCATTAAGGCTGTTTTACATTTAACATTACACAGTTTGCTATAATATTGAGTACGCACTGGATTTCTTCTGACTGCCGATAAGCTGACAAATAAATGCGGGTTTTTTTTTACAAACAATGCAGTTTCCATTATGTACATTGCTGGCAGTGTCAATATTTTTAATTTTTTGAAATGTGGAATACAGCTATCTGTCGTTTTTAGACCACACATAGACCTCACACAGCGTTTCTGCATCCTAAATACGACCTCCCTATTAGCTGACTGCCCCCAGAAAATAATCCCGTACCGTAGAATAGAAGCTACAAGTCCATGGTATGCTGTTAGCAATGTCTAAATATTAACCTTCTTTGACAATTGGAATAGTGCATACGCAGATTTACTAAGTCGTTTACATATTATGTCAGTATGAGTGTTCCAGGTCATTTTATTATCAATAGTTATTCCCAAAAATTTTGCACTATCAACTTCCTGTATTTTATGATTTTTATAAGTGATGTTAATGTTATTATTTTCACGACGCTGATGGTATTCCGCAGGTAGAGTTCCTCCGTTCGAGTCAGTTCTAAAATCATCACACGTAGCTTTGAGTTCATAATTGTTTACTGCCTATTAACCGAGCACATTTTAAATTATTTTCTTTTTCTTTTCGTTTTAAAAAGACAACGCCCAACCTTGGGAATCTACTCCCTGTGTCGCGGGGTACTTTACAAACATATTATAGACTAGCTGTGCCCCGTGGGTTTACCCGCCTTAAATTTTATAAATTATCACAGCTCCTCTCTCGTAGACTTCTGTGCAAAATTTGAAGTAAATCCATGCAGTACTTTTTGAGTTTAGCCCGGACATACAGATAAACAGACAAACATTCTAAAAACTATTTTTTTGGCTTCGATGTCGATTGTAGATCACGCCCCAAGTATCCTTTTTAAATAACATCCAATGTACAGTTTTGACATTCCTACGATTTTATTATATGTATAGATATTGATAAATTACTGGAGTACAAGCAGCAATGTCGCGACATGTGGTGAAAACAGAACTAAGTTCCATTTTTTGGCCTTGTACTGTATGGCATGATTTGAACATGTGTATAGAAGAAAAGAATGTTGTATTGAACTGTCTTATCTTAGCCAATTCTCCAACAATTATTCTTAACAGGTACATTTTCGTCTAGTAGAGCAAAAGATATCCCCATATTTAACAGAAATTATGGTCACTCTACTCGAACATTATAAGAGATATCATTATTTTTAAGATTACACGCGTAGATAATTGTCCTGAGGGTAAAACGCTATGTCAATCTGATTAGGTTAATATTACGAATAAATGGATGTTAACACCGACATCTTAACAATTATAGATAATGAGATATCAGCGTTCAAAGTAACGTTACGATTGCGCGGCCACGTAACTTTTGTTTTGCCTTGATTTCGTCAGTTTAAATAAATTTTGGTGGCATGAAATGCTTTCGGTACTTTTGACGTATTAAAACCTTTCTTCTAGTAACAGTTTTACTGCATGATATCTTAAGTTTTGAAGAAATAATCGAGATTAAAGAAACATCAAGTGCACGATTGCGCGGCCATAACTTCCAAGGTGAATATTTCGTGAAATATTGATCTTAGTCTTATAATTCTTTTTTTGACAATTGTTGACAAATGAAATGTTCAATTAACAAAAATATTTAGATCTCTATCCCAAGTAGTTACTGAGATCTCCATGGCCGCGCAATCGTGCACGTTACGTTCGCGCGGCCAACTTAAAACCCCTGTAACTTCTTTATTTCTGCTTTGACAAAGTTTTGGTTTGTTCCTTTCTATTTTGACAAAAATATAGCGATTTCTTTTTCTGTTTGGATAACGTGGCGGAGCAATCGTGACGCACACGGGAAAGACGTAGGTAGAAAGTCGAAAAGCGTCTAACGTCATGTCACTCTTTTCCCTCCAAAAACACTAGTGATGTCCATTCACTAGTGCTAATACACGGACAAATCCATTTTAGTCTATTGATATTAAACATCCTCTTTTCATTATCATTTACAAACATAGTTTAAATATTTACTACATTAAATATAAATACTTATTAAACACTACCACGATTCATAAGATTTAAATTAGTTTTATGCATACGTTTTTTGTTACTGACCCTTTAAATTTACCTGCTGCTATGATAATAACAAAAATGATACCCTGGGTAATACGGCAAATAGCTTATTGTGCTTATTGACAGAATTGAAGGTTTAACTGAAGTAATAGAGTAACGTAATTATATAAGAATGTTTTAAATTCGAAAAGTCGTGTTTGTAATTGTATAAAATATTTCTAAAACAATACTTAGCTAAATATATCTGAATTGTTAAGTGGGCTCTTCAATTCGATCTAGTAAACTTCCTCCGAAAACACACATTTTCGAAGCAATCGCCAGGATGTTTCAAGTATTCGTGCACTAGACCGGGGGTAATGCTCTGTGGAAAGATTTCGAGATTTGGCGATTTCGGGGTTTAACAGATGATGTGGGGCTCGAGGCGCACCGTCTCGGGTTCATATCTCAATTTATACTTTTATTCCGAGGTTAACTTCGTTTCGGGACGGAATTGGTTGCGACAAAAACGAAAATTATAATATCGGTTTTAATAGAGAAATTGTCTTATAAAAAGAATCGATAAATCTAGAGGTTCGGGCGTCCCCCGTCGAGTTCGGGTTCGGGGACGAACGACGCCAAGGGCCCATTTCCGTCCCGCAGGTGACGTTCGACCCTGCGACGCGGCCGGGCGTGTCCAACCTCGTGGCGCTGCACTGCCTGGCCGCCGACATGCTGCCCGAGGAGGCGGTGGAGGAGGCGGACGGGCTGAGCACGGCGCGCTACAAGCGCGTGGTGGCGCGCGCGCTGGCCGACGCGCTGCGCCCCGTGCGCGCGCGCGCCGCCGAGCTGCGCGCGCGCCCCGCCTGCCTGCGCGACGTGCTGCGCCACGGCGCGGCGCGCGCGAGGCCCCGCGCCGACCAGGTGTACGAGGACGTGGCGGCGCGCGTGGGGCTGCGGCCGCGCGCCCTGCTGCCCGCCTAGCTCACAGGCGCTGGTGTGGGGCTGCCCGCCCGGCTCACAGGCGGTGGTGGTGGTGCAGCGGCTGCAGGTGCTCGTGCATGGGCGGCGGCGCACGCTCGCGCAGCAGCGCCAGCAGGTCGCGCAGCAGGTCCACGGCCTGCGCCACGGCCTCGGCCTGCTTCTCGGCGGCGAGCGCGCTGCGCATGGCGGCCTCGGCCAGCAGCTCCTCGGTGGAGAGGCGCGGGCCGTCGGGCGGCGCCGAGCCCTCGGAGCACATGTCGTCGTCCAGCGGCGGCTTGCGCTCCTCGTCCGAGTGGCTGGTGCGCCGCCCGCCCGACGCTGCGGACGAGTCGGCCGATTTTAGTGCGTACATAGATTAGTCGTTAGGCAGACAGATGAATAAACGTTATAACGCTGTTATTTTTTTTTAAATTAGTCCTTCGTCCGACCCGTTTCGACTAGCCATACCTGTGTCGATCCTAAACGTATAAATACAACATAATCAGTTTAACGATTTATAGACGAGCCTATGATTAAGTATTTTAATATTATTACAAAAAGAACTGCTGTGTGATGACGGCGACAAATATCAGAATCAGAATATCATCACCCCATCTCATCCCGTGGGGGGCGTAGAAGTCGACCCGAGGGAATATCTACCAGAGGATGGGCAGCAGCTTCCTTCTGATTACTATGACCATCTTACTGCGATCGCCAACCCGCCTGCCAAGCGTGGCGATTATGGCATATCCCCCCAAGACAATTCTTGAGGGAGGCTTGTCCAGCAGTGGTCTTATTTAGCTGTAATGATGATGATGACAAAAAGAAAAATTCTAATATTATTAATAACACCCAACTAAATTCGAACCAACTTTATTTAAATATATTATTACACTCATTTAAAAAAATCTAGGTTCGATCGCCGCTTAAACCCACTCGGTTAGTTTCCTTCCCCGAGCTTACCGCATCGCTAGCCGCCAAACGTTTTTTTTTACTTTTCCTGCTGAAGAATAACTTACTACAAGGATTCAGACATCTGCCATCGCTTAGCAGGCTGGTTGAAGACCACAGTATGATAGTCATTGTTCACAGAGAGAAGCTACTACTCGTCCACTTTACTGACTTTTTATACTCACGGAGCGCTTTACAAATACCAACCGTAGTGCAAGCGCACTAGAATTGTAATTCCATTTCCATGTCTATCAGAACTTTTGGTCAATCGAGATAGGGAGCCGGTTGCTACTCGGGCGGATTGTGACGAATAAAAATACCAGCCAAGTAATTTATGACAGTCCTGTTCAAGAGATAGAAGTTCGGCAAAACCTAAGAGAAACTGTTGATAGCTAAACATTTAGTGACGATATTGTGACGAGAAACCACTGCTTTACTTTAACTCGTAATACCACTGGTTATAAATAAACATGTATTCAAGTTCTATAAATGTCAGGACGTCCGGCCAATGTGATCCTCATACACAACTAAGGACATGATAGAAATTGTTATAACATAAAACTTTAATAACGTCAATAAAACTATGTGTTATTGCATTAGTTTCATTTGGTACAGCACCATTAAGTAATAAATTGAAAATCAAAGATATAACCTCAAAATATCGGGATTAACGATTCTTCTAAAACGAATAAGTCTAAAAGACCCGTAACACCTAATGTGTTAGTCGTCAAGAATCACTGATATGCCGGTTTTCAATGCACTCTACTTAAAAATTATCTAGAATACCTACTTCTCAGTAGATAATTTGTTTCAAAAGAAATCTATAAAATGTACAATTTCGATAGAAATATGGTGACCATGTATTCTAGCAAAACAAGTAGGTTTATATTTATTATATATTACTATAACTGGTACCTAGAAATGAAACACAATAGTTGAAATAGTTACCGTCAGGATGGCTGGACCTAACGAGATATGTACATGAGACAATGCCCACTGTTTATTACCTATTTGCTACTATTTACTACCAGTGATGAAATAATTGCTACCTTTGCGTTAAGAAATATGTCAAAGAAATAAAGTGGTCAGCCATTCTGACGTCAGGTTGGCCGACCACTTCCAAGTTCTCATAGTTTATGCGTCATATTAACAGCTTTGTTTATTTATATATTTGCTACCTTAACATGTATGTCATGTCGATTTTCACATTAATATCGATGTCGATAATATAAATAGTAATAGTATTAAAATAGGATGGGATGGGATTTTGCACGGCTGAAACTACGATTCGACCTAGTACCTATTTAATTCAATTCTTTATTCACAAGAAACATGGTAAATGGTTACAGATGGTCATGAGAAATAAGTAGGTACATACATGTTTCGCCAGTTTGGCATGCAAAAAATTACAAATTAATCTACATTATACTTAAATACCTAATATTCAATTTACATAGTCATAGTAATAACAAAATAAAACAATATAAATGTCAAAAAATATAAACAGAATTCTAATAATAATAATGTCCATACTTGTTTAAAATCAATTTATATGTCATTGAACTTACAGTCTAAATACTCTTTGACGCTATAAAACCTATTTTCTCTAGTCTCTGCACGAATGGAGAGACGGTATGGAAAGCTTTAGCAAGATCGAGAAAGACACCAATGCTTGCCCGGCCACTATCTAGATGTGAGACAATTTCATTTGTTAATAGGTTTATGGCGTCTTCTGTAGACTTATTTTTTTGGAAACCGAACTGGGCGTCAGATAGAAAATGGTTCTCCTCAAGATATTTTACAAGGCGTCGATTGACCACTCTCTCCAAAATCTTTGAAAAAGCAGTAAGCAAAGATATTGGGCGAAAATGATTCGGTAGGGAAGAGTCGCCTTCTTTGTGTATCCAGTCAGGTGGGACAGTACCAGTGGATAAATTGGATTGTAATGAATATTCACCAAGCTCTCCATGATCATTGTTTTTCCAGTCGAAGGCGGTCCCATAAAAAATAAGTTGTTTCTTTTGCCCGTTTGTCGCGTCAAGTGTAGGTACGTGTTGCGTGCAAAGTCTGCTTCGTCAATATCGTTGTTGCGCAAAATTTCCTCCAATTTCAATAGTCCCTTTTCAATTTCCATTGGACTCTTGCATTCTGGTGCCATTTTGTATTGCCAAATGCGGCACCGTTCCGCTCGCTTTTTCAACGTTTCTTGAAATACCAGTATTCGGGCAATTGTGATGGCGGTCTTGATCCGCTCTCCGGATCGTTGCTTGAACATGAGTTCAATCCCTTCAGGTAGCGTCGATAATATTCTTTCTCCGTCGCCCTCGTTAAAAGCGCGTTGCTCGCAAAATAGCAAAACAAGTTCTGCATTGGTAATACCAGACCCTCCCGAATTTCCTCGATTGTCAGATCGTCGGACTCGTCTTGTTCCCTGCGCCTGTTCCGTTCCAGTGCATCCAGAGGTCTTGTTCACACTCCACTCCCCGTCCTCCAATTGGAGATAGCACATTATCGGCTTTATCAGCTGTGTCCACCATTCCGTTGAGCCCCACACTTTGTTGTAGGCCTTCCATTTCAAGTGCTCCAGCTCCCCCTTCGGTATCTTCAGAGTCGCTTCCTTGCCGGTTTTTTTGTCGTGTAACCGCCAAACGATGAAAGGCGCACATACTATTTTCGAAATCCACTGGTCGGAGAACGTTTTTAAGGATTTGACGACCATCGCCGCTATCAAAGTATTCAACCATACAAGTGAGACACGTAACGCTTTCGCATTTGTATTGACTCGCTCGAATAAGCCTTCCAAAGGTGCTGTTATGTCCCCACTGTTTACTACTAGATATGTAAAGCATGTGGTAGTGGTTTCTCCGGGTTCCGAAACCTCTTTGGTGTAGACATATGAGTTTCCAAGGACCCGAGCGAAGCTGCTGAGATAGGTCCCGAGGCTCGAGTTGCAATCCCCCATGTGCGTCATCATGTATCTCCCGATAATATCCAGCTCCAACTTCTGCGTTTCGCTCAGCGGTGGGGCTTCCGTGCACGGCGACGCAGCTCCATTCTTCTCGGGACTGCTGCTGGTGCTGTTGTTGCTGCTCGACATTCTCGGCCGCTTCCTGCTCGTTCCCTCTTCGTTGCTGTAGTCCATTGTTCACTAACCACTCTTCCACTCGCGGAGAACTACTTATGATATGATAGTGATAGGTCTGCCTTTGAAACATTACTGACGACTCGTGACCAGCGCGCACCATTTATATACAAGTCGCCCCTCATTATGCGACAGCTGCATCCTGTCGACCGTTGACGCACCTGGCTGACCTTTGTTACAATGTTGCATCGTCATTTGCATAATAACGTTCTGTCATTATAAATAACGCTCTTCCTCCCCCCCCCCCGCTAAATCACTGCCAACATAACCAACCCACCCTACCGTACCATATTTGTCGGTGGATATCCTCGTGACCTTGAGTTTTCAATTGTGACTTTGTATCTCTTTTCATTTCCCAGAAATCTCAACTCTTATATTTTGCATTATATCTCCCTCTCATTTGCATATTTTTAAAAAGTCTCATTTGCATATCAAACTTGACTAAATTTCCTACCCCCCCCCCCAATTTTTTCCCAATTTAAATTCCCACTACAACCCCTAAAATTCCCTCTCTAAACTTTCCTCTCTAAAATTCCTCCCTCGAAATTCTATCCACCGACAAAATGGAACGGTTCTGTGCGGCCTCTTTGAATGCACACATATGCATTCCTGCGAAACTCTTCACCGACAAAATTGGGTTGTATGGTGGGTTGGTCCGATTGTGTTGGGGGAGCCCCCCCCCCCCCCCCTCGCAACTCGACGGTAGTAGTAGCCGGACCGTACCGGACCGGACCGGACCTAACCTAACCATAAAAATAATAGGTAATAGTACGACCCGGCAAAATGATTCCGTTCTATTATCAATGGAGTCGATTTTTTTTATGTATTTTCTTTTGTATTTAGTTTGTAATTAATATTTTTTCCTTACATATATTTAAATAGTTATTTAAATGTTTGTTTATCGATTACTTATTGTACCAAATTGAGTATTTTTTTATTGTCTTTGCAGTAAAGTACCCATCATTGTGCCTGTATGAACATAATCGTTATCTGATGATGAACTTTGAAATGAATGGTAATACATAACGAAACTCATTATAAAACAATAACAAATCTTTAGTACTTAATAACAAATTATGTGAAATGCTTCTTTTGAAAAATTTCTTTAGTAATAGCGAATTTCTCAAGGAGGGAATTAACACGACCAATCCCTTATTGGTCGTGTTAATTTTTTATGTATTAATTTTAGAATACCAGGATGACACTGAAAGTTCTTAAAAAATCAAAAACTGAACAAACTATGAAGTTATTAGTTTTATTATATCTTTTCAAAATAGTGTCCATTTACATCAATACATCGCTAAGAAAAGCACTTTGCCCACTCGTACTTATGGGTCTCTTCGACGGCATTTTGAAACGCAGCCACTGCTCCCTCGGCGTTCATAAAACGTTTCGGGCGGATGACCCCGTAATTCCACGTCTGACGTCGCCAAGTAGTCGATTGTTTGCTTGGTGGTGGGCGACGAGGCGTTGTCGGGATCCTGCGAGGTCGTTTCTCCCGAACTTTTTCCAAGACAAGTGGCAAACAATTGTTAGTGTACCACTCTACAGTAACTATTTTTCGACCCTCTAAAACAATTGTTGTGTTATACCAGTCCTTCCGAAGAACGAGGCCACCATCTTTTTTCCCACGCTTCGACCTCTCTTCACTTCAGTTAGCAACTCCTCGGAAGGAAACACCCAGACAACACACTATCTTAGTTTGGGGTCATAACAATAAATCTAGCTTTCGTCACACGTACCTATGTCGAACACAGCATTAGACTCACCTCCGTTAAATATTTGAACCATTTCACGACACCAATTAACACGACGGTTGTTGGACCTCTGTCAAATTATGAGATATCCACCGGGCACAAAGCTTCCTGACCGCTAAATGTTCATGGTGGTCTTTGTGCACCTGACTCATACCGATGCCTAAGTTTGTCCGAATCTGCTGATAAATCACTCTTTTGTCAGTCTCTATCAATTTTATCTTCAGTCGTCGCCGTAGAAGGCCGTCCTTCACGCAGACAGATCATCGGTGAGATTATTGCGACCAGTTGTAAACAGTTGCACGAGATGGGCAGTGAACGCAAATTTGCGTTCACTGGAGATGGGGCGTCATTGTGAAAGGCCAATTGAAGTCTATTATAACTTTCCTGTTGACTTAAATGACATCTAAAGTCATAAAAAATCAGAACACGAAAATTTTCTTTTGTTAAATTCATGCTGATGCTGCCGCCGATATTGGCAAAGAGTTCCATTATCAATTTTTTTTTTATTATTCATTTAGCTCTCAAAACTTTCAGTGTCGCCTTAGTAATGTTGGTTTCGATTGTGGGTATCTATCTCGTATTAATGTTGGGTGATTATTGTACAAGTAACGTACGAGTTAATTTTTGTTAATATTTTATCTTTCGTCCTATTGAAAGACGTCGAGTATGTAATTCCTCATTACATACTCGACGTCTTTCAATAGATTTCTGTCACACTGTGCACAAACAAAGAAACCGTACATTAGCATACAGCTTTATTGTTGAAAAGAAAGAAATTATTAATTGCAAGATTTTTCCTGGGATATCAGAAACGGGACTCAGAAATTCTATCAAAAAATCTAGAAACTCTGTAATTGTTTTTAATAACTACAATCCTATTAATATTATAAACGCGAAAGTTTGTAAGTATGGGTGGATGGATGGATGTTTGTTACCCTTTCACGTAAAAACTACTGAATGGATTTTAATGAATAATATAGCTTATACATAAGAATAACACAAAGGCAAATAATTTATAAAGATATTGTGCGAATTGTCTAAATGACGATAAGTGTCAAGTAAGTAGGAAAAAATCTACCATCTGCTACTCTTTTACGCCAAAACTACATACTTTAAGGCGGGTGAAACTGCAGGGCATAGCTAGTATTATATATAATGTTATTTTAGTTGACGGGCCGGTAGGCGTGATTGGTAAATGCTTGCCTTTCACGCCGCAGGTCGTGGGTTCGATTCCAACCTAGGACATGTATTTGTGTGCATGAACATGTCTGTTTGTTCAGAGTCTGGGTGTAATCATCTATACCTATATGTATACATTTACAGAAGAAAATTAGTATTACAGTTATCTGGTTTCCATAGTACAAGCTCTGCTTAGTTTGGGATCAGATGGCCGTGTGTGAATAATGTCCCAGGATGTTATTATTGAAGTTATACTTCTTTTGGCGCGATGGAGAAAAATGATGAGAGTGAATTTTTACGATGCGCGCGCACACCGACACCAAAAAATTTAACAGCATGAAGTTAGTTCTAGGTGGTATGAAAATTGATAACTATGTTCAAGTTGTATATTAAGAAGTATAACTTCTAACGCGTGTACATAAGTACACACAAGTTTTTTTTATTTATTTCTAAGGTCATTAAGGCATTAAAACTGTTTAGTAGAATTGTCCACGATTTGGTATCGCACTTAGATAAGTTATAAAATAATTAAACTGCATTTACATAATTTATTTATTTATTCCGTAAACATACAGTCGTTAACAAACAATACAATATAATTCCAAATTACAATAAGTCCAAAAATTCCTATTAATTAGTTACGAATATAAGACCTAAGATACAAAAGGCGAATACCTACTTAATACAGTAGGGATAAACAGAAGAAATGAAACACGATGTCCAATACAAATACCAAACAGAAATAAAAAAACTACATAAGGTAAACGTTGTTAGAGAAGACATGTCTGTTGCATCGGTATTTAACCAATACAATATACATTTCTTCTACAATATATCTGGTTTTATGAAAATAACAATACAAAACCGTCATTTAGGTAGGTATTTAAAAATCTAGAAGAAACCTTGTAAATTATGTCACCCACTTTCTTCTTGAAACTACCCAGAGACAAAGCAAATATGTCCACGTCTTCCAGTAGTTCATAGAATTTTCTACATGAACATCTAATAAATGTGTTTCTAGCGTAATTTGACATAAATTATGGTCACTCTACTCGAACATTATAAGAGATATCATTATTTATGAGATTACACGCGTAGAAAATTGTCCTGAGGGTAAAACGCTATGTCAATCTGATTAGGTTAATATTACGAATAAATGGATGTTAACACCGAAATCTTAACAATTATAGATAATGAGATATCAGCGTTCAAAGTAACGTTACGATTGCGCGGCCACGTAACTTTTGTTTTGTCTTGATTTCGTCAGTTTAAATAAACTTTGGTGGCATTAAATGCTTTCGGTACTTTTGACATATTAAAACCTTTCTTCTAGTAACAGTTTTACTGCATGATATCTTAAGTTTTGAAGAAATAATCGAGATTAAAGAAACATCAAGTGCACGATTGCGCGGCCATAACTTCCAAGGTGAATATTTCGTGAAATATTGATCTTAGTCTTATAATTCTTTTTTTGACAATTGTTGACAAATGAAATGTTCAATTAACAAAAAGTTTTAGATCTCTATACCAAGTAGTTACTGAGATCTCCATGGCCGCGCAATCGTGCACGTTACGTTCGCGCGGCCAACTTAAAACCCCTGTAACTTCTTTATTTCTGCTTTGACAAAGTTTTGGTTTGTTCCTTTCGATTTTGACTAATCTTGACAAAAACTATAGCGTTTTTCTTTTTCTGTTTGGATGCCGTGGCGGAGTAATCGTGACGCACACTACCATTTATGATTTTTTAATAATTTGTTCAAATCCACCAAACATTCTGGCTCATGCTGTATATGTGCAGATTAATAAATAAATAAAAAAAGGTTTTTATTCACGTAGACTTTAAAAAAGCGCTTGTAAATAGTCAGAACATGTTTGTAGGAGTGATTCCTCAACTCGTCCTACATGCGTACGGCCCATTTGGTACGACTTGCGGAACATCAAAATTAATAATAATTTCATTTGGCAACTCGTCCCACGTTTCTTTTTGCGTGGAATTTTAGACTTTATCAACGTTTAGTACAGTTAGTAAGACAAGTTATAACAGTATTTTTTACAATTCAATAATCTTTATTTGAAAATATAGGTCGATACCAGATGTTATAATTTATAAAATGTGCTAACTATATTTCACCATTTTGGCATGCAAATCTTAAAATTAAGTCAATTATAATTTTATATACAGGTATATACGTATATGATATAATGAGAAACCATAATAAAATATATAAAAATAAAAAAAGTTTTTGTTCACATAGACTTTAAAAAAGCGCTTGTAAATAGTCGGAACATGTTTGTAGTAATATATTAATTTATAATTATTTCTAGGTACATACAGATATTTAGGTATATGGATTGTAGGAAAAAATTACAATAAGATTTATTTTATAATAGTAACGATATTTAGCTAGCTTAAATTAAGTTATTGTTAACGCTCATGTGTAGGTTTAATTATCGACATTTTAAATCTTAGCTATATTTTTCCTACATATTGTCTGAATGGTTCAGTCTATATTAAGGTAATCACTGGGATAACATAATTAGTATAGACTACCTACTTGAACATTATTATCATTTAAAAACTCATTAATCGAGTAATACGCTTTCTCTTGAAGATAGGTGTTAAGTCTATTTTTAAACATATCTGAACTATTAATGGATCTAATTTGTGACGGTAATTTATTATAGATTATAGGCGCCATACAAAATACACTGCCTCGTAGCAACTGTGTTCTGCTAGACAATTCGACTTTCCGTCACCCACCTGGGAATGTAAGATATAAGTGCAAGTTAGTTTTTACAAAAAATGCAACTTCGCTTGTTTACAAAGATGGCACTGTTAGTATTTGTAACTCTTTCAATTTTTCTCTGCAAGAATCACGCCTTTTTAGCCCTAGCATTGAACGTAAGAACTTGTTCTTTATTAGTTGAGTTCCCCCCAAACCCAAACCCCCAAAACATTATACCGTATCTTAATAATGGCGCCACGTGTCCATAATATGCTGTCTTTACCGCAGTTAACTACTTTGGCCAGTTTGTAAAGAACAAATGAGAATTGATACAACCTCTTGCATAAATTATCTATGTGTAATTTCTATTTAAGTTTATTATCAATAATTAATTCTAAAATCGAGTTGTATCAACTTCTATTATTTTTGTGTTCGAATAATCAATGTCAAGTGTGCCTAAAGTCCATTGCATATGTTTTTGATAGATTCATTAATAGATTATTATTTTTCAACCAGTTATCAATACATGTCAAACTATTACATATTTCAAAATTTAAAATGTCAATATTTTTCATTTATATATAAGATTGTACTAACGTCAGCAAATAATTTTATGTCATTTTTTATTGATTTTAGCGTGTCATTTACATATATAAGGAATAACAACGGTCCTAAAACACTTCCTTGGGGGACTCCGTAAGATACTAACTTCTCCTCAGATGTATATATTGTTTTTGTGAGTGTAGAAGGACATAGATTTTCTTATGTGAGTAATTTGCTTTCTGTCGTTTAAATATGACTGGAATAAATTGTGTGCATTGCCTCTAACTCCATAAGTGTCGAGATTTTTTAACAGGACATTGTGACATACGCGGTCAAAGGCCTTTGACATTTCGATGTATAACACTATTGCTCTGTGCCTTCCATCCATGGCGGTCGTTACTTTAAACAAGAAATCATACAGCCTTTTCTGAAGCCATATTGACTTTCAGACAGTATTTTATTTCTTTCAAAATAGTCATAAAGTTTATTGTATAACACCTTTTCGAAGACTTTAGAACAGGCATTAAATAGGCAATAGGGCGATAGTTACTTACGCCATGGGGGTCCCCTTTTTGAGTAAGGGTTTGACCATGGATATTTTTAATTTTTCGGGATATTCTCATTGCATTATATATTATTATAGATTATATTTAGGAAACAAAAGAAAAACATCGAAATAATAACATTATTCATTTTGAGACAGAGTCAATAATTTTAATATATGTATATGTATGTTAGCAATCATATTACGGATAGATCACGTAACTTAACGGATTAGTCATGTCTATATGGCTATAAGATCTTCAGCGAGCAATGTGCAGGTAGGTGGTGAGCGCCAGACGTCTTTGTCATCGATGTACTCTTTAGTGGTGTAATAACCCCTAGCCATAAGTATACGTTTAATATGTGTCTTGAAACTTGTGTCAGGCTGATCAGTAATATGAGTAGGAAGCTTCTTATAAAAAACCTAATTATTATGTTAACTTTGTAATCATAATATCCTGGGACATTATTCACACACGGCCATTTGATCCCAAACTAAGCAGAGCTTGTACTATGGAAACCAGATAACTGATATACTACATATAATACTTTTATTTTCAGACTCCGTACAATCAGACATGTTCATGCACACAAATATCTGTCCTGGGTGGGAATCGAACCCCCGACCTCCGACGTGAAAAGCAAGCATTTAACACGCCAACAGACCCGTCAGACTAGACTATACTACTACAGACTAGACTAGATAATATCCTAGACTAGATTAGACTAGGCTCATGTACCTCATATAGCATTGTTGTGGAACTCTGTAAGTGGCTTAGTATATTATGTTAATGTGGGTGTCATAAAAGGCGAATAAGGGATACAGCAGAGCGCTACCTATGAGCTAGCTCCCACCCCACTGCGGTCGTCAACTCGCATGCCAATCTCAGGCTGATGATGAATATATCATTTGGACAAGTGTGATGTTCAAACCTCTGCAGTTTCCTAGAATCAATAATTACATACTGAAGGGAGGTTGGGCTGTAGTGACGGTTTTATTTATGACTTTACCTCCTGATATAGAAATATCACACCATACCATTTGAAGCAAGTTTTAAAAACTTGCATCATCAATTTATTTTACCGCTAAATTACTCAACTTAAAAATAATAAAGTATTAGTAGTGTCTTGATACAGAAAACTGCTCTGCATCCTAGACTATCAAATTGTCTGCTAGATTGGTAATACAACTCACATTCGTGTCCGCTGCTGTTGAATATATTCTGCACACGTTCCTCGGCGCTGGAGAGGTCTCCCAACGCCCCCCCAGCAGCTGACTTCTTGCGAGCTTTGTACTTTATATCGGCCCAATACTACAAAACAGAAAATAAATTATATATCAGCACATATAAGGCAAAACATACACTTTTAAAAAGTGCTTGTATATAATATAGTCAGAACCTGTTTGTAGTACTTTATTTTATTATATCTATACTATCTGTTACCCGCGACTACGTCCGCGACAATTTCGAATGATGACCAATGAAACCTACACCAAAAAGTCCTAACATACGTGAAAGACTCACTTTGAGAAACTGTATAATGTATGTGAATAACTAAAGAAAAGCAATTTCATTAAAATTCCGTGCTTTTTCTGTATACGGTTTCTGACATACAGAACAAGACGGCCTTTTAAATCATATTTACATTATAAAATGTTTCACTTACTCACTATTTAACACAGACTAAGTTAAGGATAATTTTATTATATTAATATATTTCGATCTAAATTTCAATATTACAAACAGACACTCAAATTTTATTTATATGTATAGAAGAATTAGATGACAATGGCTGTACCCGCGCTACATCCGCGTGTTTTTAAATTTATTTAGTTTTTTCGGTTTTTTCTCAAAATATAATTTTTCTAAAATAAACGTAGCCTAAGTTACTCCTTATTACATCAGCTATCTGCCAATAAAAGTCCCGTTAAAATCGGTCCAGTCATTTCAGAGTTTAGCCGGAACAGACAGACAGACAAAGAGTGTAAAAAATGTTTCTTTGGTGTATGTACCATATATATATTTATGTAGTAAACAACGGTTATTTCAATATTACAAACAGACATTCCAATTTAATTTATTTGTTTAGATTAAATGTGATCTAATGTCCTATTACTGAGATAATTAGATCTCATTAACTACCTTTCTTCCTTAACCCTAAGTATAAAATATGTGTATTAATTGTTTCTTTCAATCGACTTTGTTTTTAGGGTTACGTAGCTAAATGGCAAAAAACGGAACCCTTATAGATTCGTCATGTCTGTCTGTCTGTCCGTCCGTATGTCACAGCCACTTTTTTACGAAACTATAAGAGCTGTACTGTTGAAACTTGGTAAGTAGATGTATTCTGTGAACCGAATTAAGATTTTCACACAAATACAACGTGTAACAGAAAGACTGAACGTAACTTAAGGGGCATATACGGTCTCCTTAAGCCTACCTATACACAAAATCTCATACCGAAATACCATCATTTTAATCTTGATCGTAAAATAATATACCGTTCAATATATCGACAAGTATTTTTATCGATATAACTAACATCCGTACTAACACAGCACAGCTGATTCTGATTTACGCTAGAAATTGTTTGACATACCTCTGTGTTTCTATGCACGCCTGGTAGTTTGATTCCGATTGCACTCACTACACATATTTTGTTTTATTTTAGAGTTATGTTTTTATTTATAGCACTGCTGAATAGCTATTGGATACTTTACATCGTATAAGTACGTGATACACAAACACATTACGAGATCCTTTTTATAGTTTAACTAATGGAAGAATTTCATTATTTCACGTTCACTAAAATCTGCACCGACACCGAAAGCTTAACTCTAAGACTTGCCAACTAACACGAGTCTCTCTCATGTACAACATATTCATAGAATCGTAAAGCTTTCATGTTTCTTAGTTATAAAGAGGCGTGGCTTCCATCGCGACACTGTACCCTTCACGACATAGGTTCCTCGTAATTAAACAGCCTTAAATTCTGTGACCTATGAATCCTCATCATCACAAAGTGCACGTCTGAGGCTATTCTTTCATAGATGAATGCACGAAATTTTCCAAATTATTACGATCACTAAACGACATAGTTAAGGATTTCGCGGAACACTTTACTCATTACTAAACGACATTTTAGACGATTGAGTAACTAAACACGACATAAATAGACAGCAGTTTACGAACAACTGATGATTTTAATATTTTTATTAAATAAATGAAATTGCACAATATTTGATGAATTTGGCGGCTTTCTTCGAACGCGGCCCCTTTGGCGGCGTCTTTGAGTCCACTCAAAAGAGCCGCCTAGGTATCGACGACGCGCGCGGCTCGCTTACATGAATATTAAAAGATATTTAACCGTTTATTATTTACCTACATCAACTCTTTGATTTTGCCGCCATATTAGTGTAACTTTGGATATAATCAGGACGGAATTTGAAATGTCCCCTACTGTTCATATGAGCCTAGTACATTATTCATATTTTTTTATTTGTATGTATTGTATGAATGATTAATATGTCTTTAGGGAACCTTTAAAATTTGGAGTGTATCACTCTAAATTTTAAAGGTGGAATTTAAAGTGCCCCTGCACTTTCTATTCCATCACTCTCATGATCCGATGGGACGACTAGAGATACGACCGGAAAGAGGTCAGGCACAGGAACGACGGCTTTACTTGCTCTCCGAGGCATGGGGGTGTAATATCGTCAACTCCCAGACTTCGGGCTGATACTGAGAAATTTCTTTTTACGGAAAAATCCCATAATCACTTTTTGGCCCGACCCGGGAATTGAACCCAGGACTTCATTATTCCCATAATCACTTTTTGGCCCGACCCGGGATTTGATCCCAGGACTTTATTATCTGCAGTTGAACACGCTACCGCTAGACCAATGAGTTATACACGAACACATTCCAATGGCGCGGCGCGCGGGGCCCGCTTTGATGAATATTAAAAAATATTTAACCATTTATTATTTACCTACATCAATCCTTTGTATTCGCCGCCGTATTAGAGTTCCTTGCGACTAAATCAGGACGGAATTCGAAATGTCCCCTAATGTTCATATGAGCCTAGTACATTATTCATATTGTTTCGTAATTTATCAGTAGTCGTACCGCGTGGGTTTATCTGGTTAGTTTGTATAGTTTGTATTAAAAATTAAGTACCTATTCGTTTCCGGCCAGATTAAATTCACATACTGAAAGAAAAATTTAATATTCTTACTATTTAACACACAAAAAAATATCTGCAGTTACATAAGTCAATTAAATTATTTATTTCTCCTAGATCCAACATCTTGCGGAATATCAATTTAAATTAAATCAAGTAATTTTTCCTAGTTATCAAAGTATGAATGATTAAAATGTCGTTAAAAATTAGAGCAAAAATTCAGTTAAACATTTGATTGAATCTTAAAATAAACACGTGTAATAAATTATGTGACTGTACAGAACCACACTTTTTATTTACAGTCTAAGTAGTAGGTACCCAAAGAGTTCGCGGTAAGGTTCATTACCCTTGCGGCTGAGTTTTTAGTGTTGTTCATAATGTCGGTAATCTTTCTTGTTGATTTAGGTGGTCGATAGAAAAATAAATGATCAGTTGAATAAAAAATGATTATTTCTGTTTGAAGTTTCGTCCATAGGTAGCCGTCCTGATACCCTATAACCCCCTTAAGTTACGTTCACACTTTCTGTTACACGTTGTATAGAAAAAGAATAATAATTTTGGGGGCTCCCTTTACATAGAACTGAAACTCAAAAAAAAAATTTTCATCGTACCCATACATGTAGGGTATCTAATATAACTTTTTTCTAAACTGAATAGTTTGCACGAGAGACACTTCCAAAGTGGAAAAATGAGTGTGCCCCCACTGTAACTTCTAAATAAGAGAATAATAAAAGTAAAAAAAATATATGATGTACATTACTATGTAAACTAACAACGAAAATTGGTTTGAACGAGATCTAGTAAGTCGTTTTTTTTAATGCGTCATAAATCGTAAATCGTAATTTACCTTTCATTTAATCAACTAAAATACTTGCTGCCGCGGAACTCTTCATGGGCGATTCCGACACGCACTTGACCGGTTTTTATTTCAATGAGTGATAACCTATTTTTCTAAAATGGAACAGCTTAATTTAGTTCATAACCTTGACTTGTATGTTGTTTAAAAAACAAAATGCCAGCATTGTATGCGCAGAAGCCAACCTGCAAAAATACTATGTCATCAGACAATCTACATCCATTCAGACAGACAAGCGGCTCTCCTAGCCTTGAACTCTGACACTATAACGTCAGGGCTGGTTATGTACTGCATTGAAAGTCTCAACACCCTGTGCCTTAGGAACAAGGTGATACTTCGATGGGTATCGGGTCATGCGGGTATCGAAGGCAACGAAAGTGCCGACGAACTTGCACGGGCTGGAGCTAAATTGGTCCAATACGGCCCTGAGCCGATATGCGGGATACTAAAAAGTCCAACACAGTCCAACTCACCCTAGGGAACCATTGCCAACAAGAAGCTATTAAGCGCTGGCACAAACTTCCAGGTTTAACTCACTCCAAAAAAGCTATCAAGGGCTATGACCGCAAAACTACAAATGAAGCCCTCGCGCTTAATAGGTGGAATTTATGCATCATAACTAGAGTGTTAACGGGACATTGTCGTCTCAGGAAATACCTGACTACGGTGGGCATTGGCGACTGTAGACTGTGTAGGTTCTGCAATAACGCGGACGAAACACCTCTACACCTGCTTGCCACTGTGAACCACTGATGCATAAACATAACACCGTCCGGGGCCAACATGCACCAGGATGATGTTATCAATACCCCTGCCAAAAAGATTCTGCAATTTATCTATGTTGCAAGGTTAGACAGGGAAGTTTAGTTGGAGCAGCGAGCACAATAGTTCATCACTGGATGCAGTGTTACCAGGACATCTGGGGACTGGATATAGCCACCACCAGAAGAATAAGAATAATACTGATGCAGGTAGCAGATGTTCGTGCAACTCTTGTGGGCTTAGAGAATTGAACTGAAGGTTAAATGCCCAAAATACAAACAGAAAAATATTCAATTGAGGTAAATCTATTACAATATTTATATTGAATCCTCAATTGTGGATGCAAAGAGCTTTAAATCAGATGATTGGTGGTCGAGAAACACATGATATGTGATAGAATTATGTTTCAACACACACTCAATAGACAGTAAAGAAATATCTTTATGTTTTTTGAGTTTAGCTTGGTTCTGTAGAAGTATCAGTATCTGATTCAGTCTTATTATGAAAACTGGCAACCCTATAGCCACTAACGTTAAAAGCATTTTGAGTGCCCTCAACCAAGTTTTGGTAAAACAAATAATATCTATATGATTTCTTTCTATACAAACACATCTAGTATTTTGCCAGAGAAGTGGTTAATATTTTGATGAGAAAAAATAAAGACATTACTTATCACATTTCTGTGTAGTCTCACTTAATTGTTTAAATTTTAAACTAATTTTAGTAACATTACTAAAGGATGATAAAAATAGTGACTTCCTCATACTACTTATGTCAAGTGATGATATGTGTGGCTACTAATGTAGCAAGTAAATGTTGAATTTCTTGAGACATGTAATGTACTCATTGTCACCCCACAATTATCTATGAAACTATTTGTGTCAATAAAATATAAATTTATCATTGTAATGACTTACTACAATATTTTTTTTCTATCCTGGGTCATTCACATATCATTACTGATATAATAGGTACATATACTACCCAGAATCAGGCCAAACAGATGTCTATTTGTTCATGCACACAAATATCTGTCCGGGGTGGGAATCAAAACCACAACCTGCTGCCTGAAAAGCAAGTATCTACCAACCACATCAACAGGTCCATCAAAGTTTAATCTAAAATTGTATATTTGTCAAATGAATAACCCTTTCCTGTCAAGTTCACGAATTTACCCACAATGTCCAACAGACAATTAAAACATTCCTATTAAATAACATTCAAGGCTGAGTAAATTTAATTTACAACATTTTATATTTTTTGTAAAATTTAACCTAACATTTATTTGTTCACAGATCTACTTGGTACATCTATACATACATATGAATAAAAACCGGCCAAGTGCGAGTCGGACTCGCCCATGAAGGGTTCCATAACAGCAAATATTTCAGTTGATAAAATGAAAGGTAAATAATTGTGGTTTACGATTTATGACATATAAAAAAAAACTACTAATTAGATCTCATTCAAACCAATTTTCGTTATTAGTTTGCATGGTAATGTACAACACATATTTTTTTTAGTTTTATCATACTTTTATTTTAGAAGTTATAAGGGGGTGACACTCATTTGACCACTTTTGGAAGTGTCTCACATGCAAACTATTTAGTTTAGAAAAAAATGATATTAGAAACCTTAATATTATTTTTGAAGACTTATTCATAGATACATGTATGGGTACGATGAAAAAATTTCTATGTATGGGGATAGCCCAAAATTATTGTTTTTTTTTCTATTTTTGTGTGAAAATCTTAATGCGGTTCACAGAATACATCTACTTACCAAGTTTCAACAGTGCAGCTCTTATAGTTTCGGAAAAAAGTGGCTTTGACATACGGATGGACAGACAGACAGACATGACGAAGATATAAGGGTTTCGTTTTTTGCCATTTGGCTACGGAACCCTAAGGATTCCCAGAGGTATCCAATCCAATATCCTTTGTAAACAAAGAAAAAGTTTGAATAGTTTATGTCAAAGGTCCTTTGCAAACAAAAGAGTTAAATAGACCTTATAACAATTACATATGCCATGAAAGTATGCCACTTTCTTCCTAATTTATAATAATAATTAAGAAGAACAAGTTTCAATGCAAAAAATATACCTGTATGAAAATAGACATGCTTGATTGTTTATGCCATGGAGAGTAATTAGGATCAATGTTAACAAATCAACTATATGATTGAAAAAAAAAGGCCATCATCACCAAAATAAGGCCATCCGTAGCTTCAAATTTATCCAGCAAGAGGAAAAATGCATAGTGAAAATGTCAGCTCTATTTTCCCTTTTCGAAGACTACAACCAAGGGTCCCTCTGCATGGTTCAATGGTCCAGGAGAAGGCAATTAAAATGGATGCTATTTATGCCCATTTTCGAGAACCCAGGAAGGTATCCCCTATAATCGCATTTAAATGAAGTACCATTCCATATTTGCAGTTTCAATATTCGTGGCATATTTACGGAACATATCTCCCACGAATAAACAGCATTTACTGTACACGATAGTAATCCTATGTGCATATTATGTTATTGGGCACTCACTAATAGTAATATCTAAAGCATAGACCATGAATACCACATTATACACCCATAAACTGTGACTACACTGCAGTGTGTCAAACACTTGCTTATGTGTTCAACATACTACAATGTTGTCACTAAACACAGCACAGGTTCATCAATCCAGCCTAATGTCATCCACAGCTGGACAGAGGTGTCCCAAAGGCTTTCCACAATCAAGTTGTGTCTATAATGTATGTGTATGGTCACAGTACACAGAGAGATGCTGATGCCTGTTTTTTTTATTTTATTTTTCTGCTGCCTGTTATCTGGGAGATATGCCCTTGGTCGACTTCTACGCCCCTCGTGAGATGAAAAGGGGGCGCGATATTCTATGCCAAAAACCACACAGCACGCGTGCTGTGTGGTTTTTGGCATAGAATATATATACAAAACAGCACCGCGGTGCTGTTTACTAATATGTGCGATCACTGGCGTAGATATTTATATCTAAGAAATTATAGGCAATTAACAAGGTACATAACTACCTAACTTCAATAATAACTACATAAATGGGGAGTACTGACCCGACACCACTTATCAGGAGATTTACGCGCGCCACCGCTATCCGCAGCTGCTGCGTTGAGCCGTTCGGCCAGCAGGCGCCACAGCTTGCTCGAACTGAACCGCGAGTAGATGGATTGCTTGCCCGCTGCAAAGTCAGGGTGCTCTTCCATAAACGATACCAGCAGGTCTAGTTGCTCCGAGCTCACTCTGCACCTACTCAACCCAGCACTCATCTCTCTTATACATATCCGAAAAAATTGTTCACATAAACGCCTAGCGTTAATATCTTCTTTCCATTACTTCATACTGGCACTAGAAACAAGTCAAAAACCAATAACAACGATATTATCGAATTCAATACATAAAATCACAATGTGTATGATTGTAGTCGTTTCTCCGGCTTGTATTATTTACATTTTTTTTACATGATTTGCTAGGTACATACGATTCGAAGCCCGATAGATATAGAAGATATTTTTCAGAGAGTATATGTACGTAGGGTACAGTGTACTACCTTTTTTTTCACTATTCCCGTCCAGGGAGTATATATGAGAACGTTTCCCTCCATAAGAAGTATCCAAAAGTTTTGTACAGATTTATGTTGCCAGATCCATTTCAATTTGAGATCTATGTAGGTAATAAAATTGTAGAAAGATAAATTGTTGGACAAATTAGTATATTTTTGAAAAAGAGCAGTGTATTATCTAATGAACATTATGGTTTCCAACAGAAGCCGCAACGCGGCAACAGTAACAACGAATTAAATCGCAAGGAGTCACGTTTGGATAGAATAAAAAAATGCGTTTGTTGCTCTGTATCACAGATTCTATTAAACTCACTACCAGTTGAACCGGATAATGTAAGAGTGAGGAATTACAAGAACTCAAAAAAAATGGATTCATGCTTATTTAATTGACGGGACTTCCAGAACCGTAATAATCGGAGAAAGGGATGACTTATACCTGTACAAATATCAAGGCAGTGGAAAATCTGAACATGTTACACAGATTTGTTGTATGTAACTGTAAGATGAACCACGTGTCATAATGAAATTAAACATTTTTTATTTGATTTTTTGATGGTTTTCCCAAGAAAAGTCTCTGTTATGTTACAAAGACTTTTTTTGGGAAAAATGATGTTGAAAAAATTTAAGTAAATTAATGGCAAATAAATTTTTAAAAAATATATAAAAAAGTGATATACTTTAAAAAATAGTCAGAACATGTTTGTAGTAATATAGTTAAGTATAAATAATGATTTCTAGGTAAGAACATATAAACAATTGGATATGCGGTTTAGCAAGAGAAAATAAAAACGTCAAAATAACAATAATATTAATAATTTTGAGACGTAACTAACAGCTCTAAAATTTCTTCAGTATGTAAACAATAATTATTAGTTTTGTTACAGATAGTTCATGCAACATAATAGATGATGTTTTGCTAACTCTTAAACATTTCTATATTTATCTATATTTTCCTTACAAAATAAATAAATAAAATAAAAAAGGTTTTTATTCACGTAGACTTTAAGAAAGCGCTTGTAAATAGTCAGAACATGTTTGTAGTAATATAGTTGTATACATTATTATTTCAAGTAACATAGATATTTAGGTACAGAAGCCAGCACATTAAGCTACCCCAATCTGTCAAATTTCCCCAATTGAAAGTAAACCTTATGCTTATGTGATAAAGTTGAAAATCTATAAAAGAAATTTGACAGATTGGGGTAGCTGGATGTGCTGGCGTCTGTACATATTGTATGAAAACATTTATAAAATTTATTTTAATAGCAATGATATTTTGCTAGCTCGTATCAAGTTATTGTCAAGAAATTATGTTTAATTATCTAGTTTAAGTCTAATATTTTTACTACATATTGTCAATGGTTCTGTCTATATTAGTGTATTATTATTATGACGGACCTTGTGTTAATAACGACGGTCGCGCTTTAATGCTACCACCGGATCCAATGCGCCCCAACTGAGAAGACCCAGCGAAACAAACTCAAAGAATATATTGACATATAATATTCAGATGGAACAGTATATTCATCTATTTAGAGAAAATTCGTAGAGAATCGCGACTGCCTAGACCATAAATAGCTCTGAGTGCTCTTTTCGGTAGTATGAAGATATCACTCTAAGTCAGCTGCTGCGCCCCAAAGTAGGATGCCATATGAGATAATGCTATAGAAGTAGGCAAAATATACTTAGAACCAACTGGTTCTAAATCTAAATCTTCTTCGTTGAGTGCAACCATTGATTTAATATATTTTATTTTATTTTATTAATAAGGACACCAACAGTACAATTACATAGACTTATAAATTATTTAGTTAACTAATGTTATGTGTTAGTAATCATTCAGATAACAGGTATGCATAACATTATTGAAAATGTCTTTATAGACTTCCAATGCAGATAAAATTCTGCTTAAGCATCACAAAAATTAAGTAGGCCATACAAAATTTAGATACATATTATTTATACAATAGGAAATGTCTGTATGATTAAAATTTCATTGAAAAAATGTCTAAAGATGTATTATTTGTTAATCTTTCATTATATAACCTTGCAAAACGCGTAAGGGGAATGTTATAATAATATGAAGAATTTAAAGTGGATTTGGATATATCAAATAATCGATATAGCCGTACAGAGCGTTGAGGCACCTTGAAGTTAAAATGTTTTATCAATTGGGAATCAACAGAGCCATTTATGATCTTGTGGAGATGTAGAAGATCAGAGATTTCGCGTCTTTCCTTTAATGATAGTATTTTGAAGTGTGCCAATCTGTCATTGTAGTCAGGAATAGACTTACGGATTCCATTTCTTATGGACAAATAACGTATAAAGCGAGCTTGTGTGGATTCAATATCATTCGAAAAGGTCGAGTAATAGGGAGACCATATGACTGAAAAATACTCGAGAGTACTCCTTACCAAAGCATTATATAGAAGTATAATGCTATCATTATTCCGAAAGGGTTTTGTCATTCTAATAACGAATTTCAGAGTTTTCTTTGCTTTAAGCATTATGTAATCCATGTGTCCAAAATCGCGAATAACAGGCACTGATATGTTATACATATGTCAAACTTTACACAAATAATGTAATTAATTAAATAAATCACTGATGGAATAGAATGATTTTTCCAGGAGCCACAGTCTGAGATGGTTTTGGAACATTGCCGCTGAAAAATCTCTAATATTATTATTTTGTTGCAAATCAGTAAACACTTGTTATACCTAACCCTAAAAGGATATATGATGACATGCTAATATTACTTGTACACGTGTAAGCGGCCAGCAACAGGCCGATTCCGCTGACACCACGACCTCGATACCATTAACTGGAAATGCTGCGATGGGGGAAACGCTGACTACGCACCACGAGGCAACGACAGGCTACGTGACTGAAGACGGCGTCATGCGTCACTTCGTATCAAGCATCGATCGGGTCGACACTTAGTTAATAATTCTAATTTTAATTTTATTTTATTGTAATTTCTATCTTGAAATAAGGTAGTGTTAAAGTAATTCGGTTTTTTTTGAGACATTCTCCCGTGGGATACGTATGTGGCGCAGTCGGTACTAGGCCCGGGTCACGCGCATCACGGGAACAGCAACTGAATGAAAGCGGAAGAAGCTGAATATGGTCATGTAAGTACGCTGATTTTTACAGTGTTTGCCTACCTATTTCCTTTCTAAGTTTTTGTAATTTTATTTCACCAAGATTTTCCACCCGAGAAACTCTAGTGTCCCTAGGTTGGTTACTAGTAGTAGGGATAGGGTTTTTGATTCAAATAGAGATATATCTAATTTAGATCGTTTTAGAAATATGGCTGACTTCGAAAATATCTACAAAGCATTACGTTTAGTTCCCGAATTCGATGGGAACCCCCACGTACTTACTAGATTCATTAGGTTATGCGACCAGTTATGCGCAGAATACGCAACTTCGGAGCTTAACAAGTTAGCCCTTATCAATGGTATTTTAAATAAGGTCGTAGGACAGGCGGCGCGGTTCATTAATTCGACCGGCATATCGGGCGAATGGACGGATATCCGTAATTCTATTATCAATAATTTTTCCGATCAAAGAGATGAAACTGCCCTCTACAATGACTTGGCTCTTCTGACGCAGGGATCCAGCACCCCTCAAGAGTTTTATGAACGCTGTCAGAACCTATTTAGCACCATCATGACGTATGTATCATTGCATGATAAGGTGCAGACTACTATAGATTCGAAACGTACCCTTTATCAAAAACTAACCTTACAGGCTTATTTACGGGGGCTTAAAGACCCTCTAGGGTATCGCATCAGGTGTATGCGCCCTGATTCGATAGAGAAAGCCCTTGAGTTCGTACACGAGGAAACTAATACTATATATTTACAAAATAGGAATACACAATTTACGGATAGGAAACCCCAATTTCAGGTACCAAATAACTTTGACCGTAATTATAAAATGCCTAATCAGTCTTTTGCTGTGCCCATGCCACCACCTAGATTGTTAAATTTTAACGCGCCAGGGCCTTCTCACGCCCCAATACTGCTTAGATCCCAACAACCCCAGCATCAACACATGCCTCCTATGAATGCGCCGCGTTTTCCATCGCGCACTCAGCAAATGTTTAGTGCACCGGTGCCTGGGTACAACCCACGAAGTGGTGTCTTTAAAATGCCTCATAGAGAACAAGTTCAAATTTACAATGGTCCCAAACCTATGAGTGGCATTAGCCATGCCGCTACTAGACCAACACCAGTCGGGCAATGGAACTGGGCTAGGCAAGGCAACCCTCCGCCTAGCAACTATTTTAAAACGCGAGATGTTAATCTTAACGAGTGCTTTAGTTATGACCAATTGTACTACCCTGACTATAACGACTATAACGATACTAGCTATAATAACTATGACGAAAGTATTACTGAGTACTATGACCCTAACGGTCAATATCAAGATCAAGAAGCTTCCTACTGTACAGATGTTACTAATGACTATGACAACCGTACATCCGAGATTGAGCCGCAACCCCAGCCCTCTACTAGTGAGGATTTTCCGAAAGCTACAATTTCAAAAAGATCAAGGTAGAAATTAACCTCCAAACTCAAAGGCAACTACCCTATATACGTATATTGAACCCTCCATTAAATTTCCTAATAGATACAGGAGCAAACCAATCGTTTATCAGCCCAGAAGCAGTAGAAAATTATTTTTCGCACATTCCTTTAAACTATGATCCGTTTGAGGTAACCAATGTACATGCCACCAGCAGAAATGACTACTCTATTAATTTACCTTGTTTTAAAGAATTTAATGATCCGGAAGATATAAAACTTTTCATTTACAAAGGAGACGGAAACCTATTCATACAATATTGGGCTAGGATGTAAAAAGATAAAAGTGGTTTCAAATATTGGGTCTATAAATTATCAGCCAATCACAAAAAAAATCATGGATTTTTTCAATCTGTGAGCAGAGTTATAAAAGATTTAGTACTTAATAGAGAGGTTATGTACAGACGCCAGCACATCCAGTTACTCCAATCTGTCAAATTTCTTTTACAGATTTTCAACTTTATCAAATACGCATAAGGTTCACTTTCAATTAGGGTAATTTGACAGATTGGAGTAGCTTGATGTGCTGGCGTCTGTACCAACCTATACTTAACAGCTGATTTTTAAGAGCGATTGCTATTTAATAGTTATCCGTGTCCAGTATGTTAGCAAAAGTCGTACACGTTAAGCAATATCAGAAGTCCGTAGAGAGAATGCAGTTGTCGAGGGATATATAAACAAAACAATAAAAAAATACTCAAATCACACACGCACTAAACGATACAAGAAACGAGTCTATCATAGATTAGGATTCAAAATCTGTCACCAGTCACTGTCAGCATAGATTTTTTTTTTATAATGTTTTCGGCTCTGGCTGCTTCGGCCTTATGAGCCAGCTGTCAGCATAGATTAAAAATATAGTTGCCAATAACTAATAAATCGATTTAAACGATAACCAATGTTATGATTTCTATTTATTTTGTTGATATTTAATTTTTTACTGTTGACATTATGTTAATGTATTTAATAATTTTTATGATTAAATCAGTTATCTGGTGCAAGAGTTTTTATATTACATTGTTTGAAATCATTAATGTTAATCGATTATAGTAATCAACAACCAATTTAATTCGTGACTTAAACTTATTTTGAGATTTCTCGTTTTCCAGATTGTAAATTGGGTCAATTTTTTACAGTTTGAAATAGAAAAATGTAACGCTTTTTTTAAACCATATCTCAACTTATTACAGTCAGGCCCAGAAATCCCCGTCTCCTTTCATAATCACTTTGATGGGTTAATAGGCATGGATTTACTTACCAAATGGGGAGCAAAGCTAGACTTGAAAGAGCTCACTGTTGCCACTAAATTTGCTATAAATCCTATTCAAATATTTAATTCACGAAATTTAAATCTTTATGAGGAAATCATACCGGCCCATACCTCTAAACTAATGAAATTGCCTATTAACGCCCCGGATGGCGAAGTTTTAATTGAAAACCAGACAATTTGTAATTGTACGATTATTGATTGCATTACTAACGTGTCCAATAGCCGCGGCATAGTCGAGGTGGTTAATTCAACCAATAATGATATTGTATTTTCGCTAGACCGCGCTACGCAAGCGGCTGTGTTCAATGTTGAGTTCATGAGCACTAAACAAATGGCGCCACGCGCTAAAGATGTAATTTCCCAGTTGCGCACTGATCATTTAAATACTGAAGAACGTGCAAATTTAATTACTCTTTGTTCAAAATATTCAGACGTATTTTATATTGAAGGCGAAGCATTATCCTTTAATAATAAAATCAAACATAATATTAGGACAACAGATGAAATTCCGATTTTTACTAAAAGCTACCGCTACCCTTTTGTTCATCGCGAGGAAGTCAGTAATCAGATAGAAAAAATGCTAGCACAGGGTATCATACGGCCATCGGAGTCCGCATGGAGCTCGCCTATTTGGGTTGTCCCAAAGAAAGCCGATGCTTCGGGGAAGAAAAAGTGGCGATTAGTTGTAGACTTTAGAAAACTTAATGACAAGACCATTGATGACAAATACCCCATCCCAAACATAACAGATGTTCTTGATAAATTAGGCAAGTGTCAGTATTTTACCACCCTTGATCTCGCCTCAGGATTCTATCAGGTAGAAATGAACCCGGAAGACATACCTAAGACAGCTTTTAACGTAGAGCATGGACACTTCGAATTTTTAAGAATGCCAATGGGCCTGAAGAACTCGCCCTCAACCTTTCAGCGAGTTATGGATAATGTTCTCAAGGGACTCCAAAATAAGATTTGTCTGGTGTATCTCGATGACATTATCGTATTTAGCACTTCCCTTCAGGAGCACATGACTAACCTCGAAACGGTTTTTCAAAGACTGCGTGAGTCTAACTTCAAAATCCAGTTAGACAAGTCCGAATTTTTAAAAAATGAAACTGCATACTTAGGCCACATTATAAGCAGTGAGGGAATAAAACCTAATCCCGACAAACTCACGGCAATTCAAAATTACCCAATACCCAAAACTCCGAAGGAGATAAAGCAATTTTTGGGGCTCCTTGGTTACTACCGAAAGTTTATCCCAGATTTCGCCCGCGTCACCAAACCCATGACACTTTGCCTAAAGAAAGGAAAGAAAGTCACATTGAATACGGATTACGTTAAATGTTTTGAGAAATGTAAGACTCTTTTGACTAACGACCCGATATTGCAGTACCCAGATTTTACCAAGGAATTCATATTAACAACTGATTCCTCTAACTTCGCACTAGGCGCTGTCCTCTCTCAGGGAGCTATTGGATCTGACAAACCAATAGCTTATGCGTCTCGTACCTTGAACGAGAGTGAGATCAACTATAGTACAATCGAAAGGGAATTGCTTGCTATAGTCTGGGCAACCAAATATTTTCGACCATATCTATTTGGACGAAAGTTCAAAATTGTTACAGATCATAAGCCACTGCAGTGGGTTATGAACATTAAGGAACCCAACTCAAGGCTAACGAGATGGCGGTTAAAACTAAGTGAATACGATTTCACTGTTGCTTACAAAAAAGGCAAAAGTAACACCAACGCCGACGCCTTGTCTCGTGTTGAAATTTTTAATGAAGAATCTAGTTCAATTATAGCCAATGCATCCGAAAAACCCCCATCTATAGAAAACTCTGAGACACTTACCGCTCATACATCTGACGAAAACCCTATATTAGAAGTCCCTATCACAGACCTACCATTAAACAAGTTCCACAGACAAATATATTTTACGATCGTAGGTGATATAAAGAAAAGAACTTCCGTAACAAAGCCATTTGAAACCCATACTAGGACTGCCATACAACTGTCTCAGTCTAATTTAGAAGAAGATGTAGTAAAAGCGATCAAAGAATATGTTAATCCTAAGATAAAAACAGCCATAATGATAAATCCACCTCTTGGAATGTACGAAATAGTCCCTATTATACAGAATAAAGTACAATGGGCAAAAATGTATGGAACGTGGTACCCGCTCCAATAGTCCTCATTAATATATCATTGAATAGACATTTTGATGCAGAAAAACGTCTACCATGGCGCCTGTCCCTATTCACGTTTGGAAAGCAGTAATCTCACTATCTATACGTATTATTATAAAGCTTTAATCTCAGGAACTGCTAGTCCGATTTAAAAAATTCTTTCAGTGTTAGATAGCCCATTTATTGAGGAAGGCTATAAGCTATATATCATCGCTACGCTACGACTAAAAGGAGCCGAGCAGCAGGGGTGAAACCACGGGGAACAGCTTGTGTTTTATAAATGATGAAGAATTTATTACAAACTACTTATATAAGTAAAATAAAGCTAGAATAACATGATATAACACATTTAGGATTCTATTATTAAAAGAAGTAAGAAAACAAGCATTCTTTAAATACAAAACATATATTTTATCAATAAGTGAGTAGATTTAAAACATTACATATCGGTATCAACTATAACAGCATTGAGGAAAGATGCCGGAGCAGTAAATCCCGTATGCCTCGCATAGCCTAAGTACCATACGATGGACACTATATGTGCACAAGTGCCGATCGTACGTCGCCCGGTTAAACATGTGCAATACTGTTGGACAATATTATTTGCACTGCTGATTAATATATAACAAAAATATGTTTTTACACGGACATGTCGCGACTGGATTCGTCCACGCAAAAGCCAGGCATCTTCGTGTATGCCATAGTCTGGCAGATCATCAAGTGCTCCCTCTCTGTACGTTTCAATTATATATAGACCATTTGATAAATGCTCGGCACAGTAAGATCTTGCCAGCTTGAGTTGGTATGTACCTAGCGCTAATAGAATTATATCCTCCTCCGTCATTGAAGGGAAGTTTTCAATCTGGCTCGCTTCCATCCTCTGAAAATATACTCTTCTGTGGTTAAGCCGTTTTCTCTCTACATACATATGCAGAAGATTCGGGGTATCTATTTTCTGCCTTATTATATGGACGAATTCGTCTGCGTGTACGCTATCCACGATGGGTTGGTGGAAGTGATTCGTGATAGCTGCGGCAATCTTAAAATCAGTGAACATATTGGGCAGTGACTTATTAAAATATTTTTGCCGCAAGAGCTTAAAATCACGTTTAAACCGGCCATTTGCCACTTCCACAACCCACCGGCATAGCGTTACCGATCGAGCTTCGTTGGATTGTTCAGTGGTCAGCTGTGTCTCTTGGCGGTTCTTTGTTGGTGGGACATAGGATTCATACCCACATTCATCAATGAGGTCCAAGCTGTCCCTAAAACCTCGATCTAATATAAAAGCATCGTTTGTTCGGAGTAACCAATGTAATGGATGTTGTCCATCATTCATAATATCGCCCATTATTTGCGCATCTGTTTTTGTTGCAGCGTATGGACCCATTACATCCAATATATATCCACCAGTACATACAAGTAGGAAAGGTGTCAGTAGATTCTGAAACTTGTGTAAACTGTAGGATAATCTTTGGAATAAAAAGTTCGAGCTTTTATTTATGTAAATGTAAGTACCATCACCAATCAATAATAACTTATCATTATTTTCATTTCCAAATAAGGCTTTTGGTATAGTTAGATTTTTTTCCAATAATTGTTGTCTGTCAATGTGATCCACTCCCAAATGCAGCCCGACATAATTGTTACTGAGACACTCCCTCACAATAACCAATAAACGTTCGAGCATTCGTCGTGACATGTTAAATAATGTCGCAAGTCTTTCATTTGGCTCCCCAGAACGCAGTTTTGTTAGATAAATACCTAATGCAGTTCTCGGCTCTCTACATCTTTCATTTAGTGCAGGTGTTTGTACCAATATATTATCAAACTCTTCGCACTTGCGTCCTGTCCAAAAGTGCATCTCTTCGTTGGTTAAAGCGCCTCTCGTGTTGAAGTCTAGCCGAGGTCCACGTTGTAAGGCCATTCTTAACATGTCACAAATGTCAGTAAACTGTTCTGTATTAAAATCATGAGTGACATTACATGTTTGAGGTAGCTCATCCCAAACGTTGTTCTCTAAGTGCTGTGTACACACTCTTGCACCATTTGGAATATAAAGCTTATATTCACAAAAGATGTGAGTTTTAATTGTTATTGGGATTCGATGGCGAGTTGCGTTTGGACAGTTGTTAAATATACAATGCCGTGGTGTGTTTGGAGCACGTGTATACTCTGAAACTTGAAATTCCTGAACATTTTGCACAGCTTCCGGCACAGCTTCCAGCACTGCTTCCGGCATTGCATCCGGCACTGCTTCCGGCATTGCATCCGGCATTGCTTCTGGCACTGCATCTGGCATTGCTTCAGGCATTGCTACGGGCACGGCAGGGTTCGCATGTCTTCTCACTGCATTATCAGCGGACTGCCAACATCGGTGACACACACGTCGTGTGCCATCGAATACCACCTGAAAGTAGTAAAAATATGATTTAATATATATTTTTTTGGAACTAAGCTAAAAAACTGAGAAAACAACGTCACGTAAATACAAAATATTAAAGTGTCGATCGTAACCTACTAACAACACTTTTGTTATAGTAAGCGCAGATTCAACAAAGTCGTCGGGCCATAAATCATTTCTCTATGTCCATCTTGCTTGCACTTATAAAGCTTATGGAACGCTAATGCAAAATAATAGGGCATTGGAATAATAAAAGTGACTTTCGAAGGTCCGATGACTCCACACGTGCGCACAGTGTCCAGGTAGCTAATATCGAGTTAGAAAGGATAAGCCCTTTTCTTTGTACTGCTAACCATTATCTATTGTTATTGGTAATGACCGTCTTAAGTGGCAGCACCTGTGCTATACTTAGATTAAGAGTATAAACGGCACGGACGAAGGGATGATGAAATAAAACCACACCTTGATTATAATAATGGAAGTGCTTACCTCCAGAACAGCATGTTCATGAATAAACGCAGCGAACTCAGGGCGCGTTCTTGACAGATTAGTTGTCAAAACATGTTGTTGGTATCTTCTGGTATATAAAGCTCGCCGACACATTACACAGTTGAGACGTTCCATTGCGATATTCCAGTTCGAAAAGCAAATCAGTATAGTCCACAACACTAGCACAGGTCAGCGTTAATTAGAGCGGGTAACAAGTCCAGTAGGAGCGCAGGGGTCAGTAGTTAATAAAACCGAGTTATGAAAGCACAAAAGAAACTCAAACAGCAGCTAAACGTCGTCACGAGCGCAAAACGAACGAGCGACTGACGCAGGACGCGAACACGTCTGGTGTCAGTCGATCCCCTCCTCTCCCTCCCCCGCTGCTCTTGCGCACACCCCGCGCTCAGGAGCAACGGGACTCGAGTTAAAATGAGGAGTGCATGGCAAAGTCTTACGTAAAAACGTTATTAATAGAAAACATGAACGGAAATGCCGAAAATATTACCTTGGTACTCATTTTCTTACATAAATAAGTGGTAACTTATATACTCGTATATGTATGTTTATCGCCGGGGCCACGAGACTGTCTAAACAGGTTACTGTGGCCCTGGAAAGCAAAGGGAAACTGAAGGAACAGGGTTTTTATTAGTTAGTAAGACTGTCGTTTATCTTCAAACGCAATCAGATTTGAGAGTGGCGGCTATAGTAAAAATTGTTCCTCTTGGTAAGACCTTTTAAACGACACTACAATCATATCTATTGGAGCCGGGTACCATTTTGCTCATTCTTCTTTAGAAGTTCTTCTATGAATTTGGTAATTGCCAAAAAAGAGTTAGAAAACGTTAAAGAATACCTGCGACAACAGGAAATCATACGTCATTATCACGAAGGAAAAACCAACCATCGTGGTATTAACGAGTGTTACCTTGCTTTGTCTGAAAAATATTTTTGGCCGAAATTGAAAGAACAAACTACCAAATTCATAAACGATTGCACCATATGTGGTCAAGCAAAATATGATAGGAATCCTATTAGACCTAAATATAACATAGTACCACCAGCCACTAAACCCTTCGAGATAGTCCACATGGATAGTTTTACAGCACAGAGTGAAAAATACGTTACTTTCATTGACGTATTCTCAAAATACGGACAAGCATATTTACTTCGGGATGGCACCGCAGTTAGCGTAATACAGGCCCTACTCACCTTCAGCACTCATCACGGTTTACCACTTACTATTATCTCAGATCAGGGTACGGAATTTAACAATCAAATTGTTGCAGAATTTTGTAAAATTCATAAAATTATCCATCATAAAACTTTAGCACATACACCAAATGCAAATGGGAACATCGAGCGTTTTCATTCCACCTTACTAGAACATCTACGCATCTTAAAACTCAAACATAAAGATGAACCCGTAGCTAACTTAATGCCATATGCCCTCATTGGTTATAACAGTTCAGTCCATAGTTTTACAAAATGCCGACCATACGACCTCATACTCGGACATACTGACCCCCGAAACCCAATCGATATAGACTTGACCGAACATCTGTTGCAACAATACACGCAGACTCACAGGGAACAAATGAAACAAGTTTATGACCTTATTAATGAGACATCCTTGACAAACCGAACCGCTATTATAGACAATCGTAATAAATCCCGAGAGTTAGAGGAACAATATGAGCCTAATCAACAGATATTTGTAAGTAACCCTTGTGCCAGTAGATCTAAACTTGCCCCTAGGTATACGCAAGATAATGTACTAGCGGACTTGCCTATTCATATTTACACTTCTAGGAAAAAAGGCCCTATAGCCAAATCTAGGCTAAAACGGGTACCTAAATCCGCCAAATTGTTACAGAATTCTGATGCTGATACTGAGCCTAACAAAGGCCCAAGAGATAACGTTTGAAGATCTCCAGGATGGACCAGGACTCCTACCTTTCAAGCTAGGTCCCATGAAACTTGCTACTCACTATCATTCATTCTTACAATCTGTTGAACTCAGTGAAATTAGTGATAACATTCACTCGGTACAATCACAATTAGACGAAATGAGAATTCGGATGACTAACCATACATATGCTTTATATGAACTTAAGGTAGATCACCTATCGGACAAATTAAGTAAAGCTTCACTGCACTTAAAAAGCTTAGAGCCCAACCGCTTTAGAAGAGGCCTAGTAGATGGCCTAGGCTCAGTAATAAAGAGCATTACGGGAAACCTAGACTATACAGACGCGGTTAGATATGAAGATGCCCTTAAGGTCCTTAAATCAAACCAAGATAAAATCATTATTGAGCAGAATAATCATATTAGTTTAAGTAAAGTTTGGATGAATGAACATACAAAAATTTTATCTAGACTGGTCGATAATCAGAATCGGATCAATAACACTTTATTCGATTTAACTAATGCAACAAACTATTTACAACACTCTTATATCAAAAATAGAAAATTTGGGCAAACCTTAGATATTATTGGAGAAAATATAGATAGTTTGTTAGATGAATTAGTTAGATTAGAAAACGCATTAGCATTTTGCAGTGCATCACGCACTCATCATTCTATGCTTAATATAAATGTAGTAATTAGCATGATAGATAGGCTTAGAGAATTTTACGATAAGGAACAAATATTAGACATAGATTATAGAGAATACTACGATGTCATTAAGCCAGCGTCTTATTTTAGTGGAAATAAAATAGTTTTTATATTCAAATTTCCCATAGTTTCATCACTCACATATAATAGGTCTTTACCTATGAAATTGCCGTTTTGTTTTCATGAACTTTTTTATTTGTATTAATCGAAGTAATCACCCATGCAATCAATGCATCTTTGCCATCGCAGTGGCAGTTTATTGATGCCCTTCTTAAAGAAATCAGCTGCACGGGAGGCAACAAATTCTTCAAAGGCATTTTGTACTGCCTCTCGGGTATTGAATTTTTTTCCCGCCAAGAAGTTATCCAAATTCTGGAAAAAGTAGTAGTCTGTAGGCGCAAGGTCTGGTGAGTAGGGCGGATGACGGAGAGCTTCCAACCCCAGTTCTTGCAACTTGGAGACCGTCTGCTGTGCAGTATGAGGTCGCGCGTTGTCGTGCAGGAGCAGCGGAGACGAGCGATTGACCAATGCTGGTTGGAGATGCGCCAGCTTCTCCATCATTGTGCTCAGTTCTTCACAGTACACATCTGCAGTAATGCTTACCCCGTTTGGTAAGAAGCTGTGATGAATCACACCGGCGCTAGACCACCAAACAGTGACCATCACTTTTCTAGGGGTAAGTTTTCGTTTAGGGCATTGTTTAGGTGCTGAACCAGGATCCAACCAACTTGCTGAGCGCTTGCGGTTATCAAACAGAATCCATTTTTCATCGCAGGTAACAATGCGGTAAAATTCCTTCATTTGTGTGTCTGTTGAGCAGTGCAAGGCACGTCTCGACGCGTACTTCGCGCTGGCGATCATTGAGTTCGTGGGGCACCCATTTGTCAAGCTTTTTTACCTTGCCAATTTGACGCAAATGGACCAATATTGTTTTGACGCTAACGTCGAAAGCTGCTGCTAATTCAGCCGTAGATTGTGTATCATCAGCTTCCACAACCGCCTTTAATTCGTCATTGTCGACCAAAGTCTTCGGACGACCGCGAGGTTCATTTTTCAGGTCGAAATTTCCAGAACGGAAGCGAGCAAACCAATAACAGGTGGTGCGTTGGTTTGTAGTGTTAGCTCCGTAAACGTCGTTGATGTTGCGTGCCGCTTGTGCCGCGTTGCTGCCAAGACGGTACTCATATTCCATAATTACTCGAATTTTTAACGTATCCATGATGACGAAAAAGATTGAAATGCGATGAAAATGTAACACTAATCAATAAAGAAATGACTACTTTTGGAAAAAAGAATCCATGTTTTTAAAATAAAATTAATTTGAAATTAGAATTCTTAGCCAAACAAAAATTATTTTGATTTGAAATGGCCAGTACTGCAGAACGGCAATTTCATAGGTAAAGACCTAATAGTTTATATAAATTAGTTACCCTACCAAATAGAAATAGGCAAGCAATCGTCCCACCTTACCCATTCCTGGCAATCACTGATAATTTTCATGCATACATAGAGGCTGAATGCCCGAAGTTAAGTTCGTGGTATCTTTGTGAAGAACATCTTAGCAACCAGATAAGATCTCACCCAGACTGCATCTGCAACATCATTGACGGCAAGAAACCAAATGACAACTGTAAGAGGACAACCATTGAACTAATGAAGCCTGCAATAGAAAAGTTAGATGATCGTCACTACGCTATCGTATTTCCAAGACCGACGCGAATCCATCTGACCTGTCAACGAGATGAATCAAATGTACTTGACCGGAAGTTTCTTAATTTTAATCCCACGGGGATGCGCCCTAAAAACGCAAGATTTTACCATAATCAACGTGAACGACCGCATAAAAGGACAACCCATGAAAATAACCAAAATTTCGAAGGAAGACTGGGATGCCTCAACGATACCGCCACCCACAAAGATCAATCAGATCAACGTTAGAAATCTGCAAGAAATTCAAGAAAAAATTAATTCACAAGCCCCACTACAAATAGAATCATCGCTGAGTTTATACCATACAACTATTCCCCTTTATGCCACCATACTATTCGGTGCGCTTGCATTTATTAGCATTGTTCTACGCCGATGGATTGTTCGCAGATCAAAACGAACACTAATAAAAGTTGCAGATAACTCAGGTCAACACACCTATTCAGCACCAAACTCAACCGGAGATCAGAAAATTGTACCAACCCCATCCCACGGGAAGCTGCCACCGACATTTTCTCTCAAAATCTAAAATAGTCGATGGTCTTAGGGGGGAGGTGTTATACCTAACCCTAAAAGGATATATGATGACATGCTAATATTACTTGTACACGTGTAAGCGGCCAGCAACAGGCCGATTCCGCTGACACCACGACCTCGATACCATTAACTGGAAATGCTGCGATGGGGGAAACGCTGACTACGCACCACGAGGCAACGACAGGCTACGTGACTGAAGACGGCGTCACTTCGTATCAAGCATCGATCGGGTCGACACTTAGTTAATAATTCTAATTTTAATTTTATTTTATTGTAATTTCTATCTTGAAATAAAGTAGTGTTAAAGTAATTCGGTTTTTTTTTAGACATTCTCCCGTGGGATACGTATGTCACTTTCACACACATAGCATATAAACTTTTTGAAATAGTGTTGTATTAGGCTTACAATTTATGACAGGTCTATCACCATGTCTTGTGTTGCGCGGAAAAACATCTTTATCTTTATTGTCGGACTCTTTTTTTTTACGTTGTGGAAATGCTATCATGTCGCATTTCCGTCGCTTAGGGAGGCAACGGGGTATGTAGCGCTCCCCACTAAAACCACCTCGGTAGCCAGTCTCACAGTATTTGTAGCGGAGGCTCTGGGTACTCGTGAACGATCACAACAGTACCCCCGCCGTGCACTGCAGCCTCTGCGAGACTCTCACCCGGGAAGGGGAGGGGGCATGAATGCCTTCCCCTCTCCCCAGCACATTGTGTGTGCTGGGGAGAGGGGAGGCATTAGGTACACGGAATGTTAAATCATTTATACCTACAATTTATTTTATGATGGTAGTGATATTTAGCTAGCTTGTATTAAGGGGTATTATACAGTCCACTAGCGCCGCCAATCGAAAATGTCATAACTCGTAAATAGAATCAAAAATACAAAATGTGGTCTATTATTACTGTAGAAAAGGCAATAACGTAATTTTATAACACATTGTCAACACTTGAAATATAGCTGTTTAGCTAAATCGTGCATTTGTAACAAAAACGGCCGTTTATGTTTTGAATGCACGATTTAGCTAAACAGCTATATTTCAAGTGCTGATAAGGTGTTATACAATTACGTTATTGCCTTTTCCACAGTAATAATAGAACATATTTTGTATTTTTGATTCTATTTACGAGTTTTGACATTTTTTCGATTGGCGGCGCTAGTGGACTGTAATAGGCCTCTTAAGTTATTGTCAAGGAGATTATGTTTAGGTTTAATTATTGAAATTTATATTTTACTACATATTGTCTGAATGGTTCTGTCTATATTAAGGTATGAATTCAGTATAATTTATTCTATTCGACAACGTACGCAAGTAGAGTTATGTTTAAAAACTCCCCATATTTACACATAAAATTTACATCAGTTTATGAAAAGGAAACAATGCCTCGTTGCGGACTCTTCCGCGTTGGCGCCAATACCTACTCCTTTTATTGTATACCTACATTCTATAATGCGATCATTAGTTATTACGATTTAATTATTTAATATAACGGCCATGAATAAGTTTTAAAAAACAAATAAATTCTACAAAAAAATGTTGAAACTTTTTTTGATAAAAAAAAATTCGCTACGTGTTCGTGTTTGAGGTAAAGTACCTACCTAGCACAGCACTCGGAACTATTTAAAATATTTCTGAAAAATGGACATTTATTATATCAAATCTTAACGATTATGCTGCTATTTACGTTGGTAACTTTCCCACGTATACATTCACCTGAAAATCTATGAATTCACTCTTTCGTAGACGAGGAAATGTAACACCATGTACTGTTCACGCGAGCCTGGTGCGGTCGTAGTTTGTTACATTTGTGCGGTGTGCTCGCGCACAAAGTTAGTGGGTATACCTTCGAGGTACCTACACTAACTTTATGGTACTAGCACGCACCCATTGCCAAAGATATTACAATATAACCTTTGCCCATTGTTCACTCAAAGAGTATAATAATAAACTGAGCTCACCTATCCGTTCCGTAAGACAGTTACCATGACGACGATTTAAATAACATAATTATCTGCTCAGTACACTTTGTCTAAAATTTGTGATTTCATTTAATTTGCGTACTGTGAGATAGAATAATAGTAGTACACCTCTTCCGGAGTAGTACTTGGGAATGTTTAAAGTAAAACAAAATTTGAGCCATGTAGGTACTGTGAATAAAACAATATACTTAACACTACTTCATGGTATCAGCTAGATATAGCCAATACCAACGTTGTTTTTCCTTGAATATATTCAAGTCTCTCAAATCAAAGAAACCAAATTAGTCATATTATTAAAATGAAAATATACCTAAATATGCGTAGGTATTCAAGCAGAAAATATAATTCATGATTTTAAATAGTTAAGGCTACCAGTACAAGACTTTTGATAATATGATGCATAAAATAATATAAATAAATGGTGTGAATGATGAATCGGTACGTGGTCCTGCAGCAGTTAGGCGACGGCACCTACGGGTCCGTGGTGCTCGCGCAGCGCCGCGACTCCGGCGAGAAGGTGGCCATCAAGCGCATGAAGCGCAAGTACTATTCGTGGGACGAGGCCATGAATCTGCGCGAAGTCAAATCACTCAAGAAGCTAAATCACGCGAATATTGTCAAGTTGCGAGAAGTTATTCGTGAAAATGACACCTTGTATTTTGTATTCGAATACATGCGAGGGAATCTATATCAGCTAATACGGGATGCCGAGCGGGCATTTCCTGAACCCGTGTTGAGAAATATCGTGTATCAAGTATTGCAAGGGCTGGCCCATATGCATCGCCACGGATTTTTTCATCGAGATCTCAAGCCTGAAAATCTTCTCTGTGCTGGACCCGAACTTGTGAAAATTGCAGATTTGGGATTAGCCCGCGAGGTGCGTTCCCGACCGCCTTACACCGACTATGTGTCCACCCGCTGGTACCGCGCGCCAGAAGTGCTCCTCCACGACACACGCTACGGCGTGCCGATAGATCTGTGGGCACTGGGGTGTATCATGTCAGAGTTGTACACGTGTCGCCCTTTGTTTCCGGGTAATTCTGAAATCGACCAATTGCACAAAATATGCGCTGTCCTCGGTACGCCAGACCGCGACGACTGGCCGGAAGGCTATGCACTGGCGGATACATTACGTTTTCGCTTTCCATCGAATGCGGGGGTGCCCTTAGCCCGGGTTGTACCTTCCGCGTCTCCCCCTGCGCTAGCACTTCTCGGCGCACTGTTGCGATATCCACCACGAGACCGTCCCACGGCACCTCAGGCTCTTCGGTACGTTCCATTCATATTTATTTAATTTCTTTGCTCATTAATGTGTTTGAGAATGTTGAATAGAAATTCTCCTGTTCTCCGTTTAGAAATCTCTATATTTTATTAATGCGTACTACCTTCCTATTGTAGATTTCCATATTTCGCTGTGGGTGCGGCGCTGGTATTACCGCCTCCTGCGTCACGTGCAAGGCGGTGAGTACGTGTTTTCCCTTTATGGCTGGCCGGGTGACGGTAAGCGGTTAACTTGTGCAATACTACTCGACTCGACTCTGAGGACCTTACTTACACGTAGGAGCAGAATATCTAAATATTATAACTGCAGGCATTCTAAATGCTCCACTCGGCTTGCACTTACATGTCATGAAATGGTGGATATATACTTTTAGTTACACATGGACACGTGCACGCACGGTCAGTTTGTCGTCGCAATCAACACATGCGTTGTTTAATAATTTTGCTATTATTGAATCATTTTAATTATTTGTCTTACTCGGTAGTACTTTATTAATTTTTTTAATGACTTTTTTAGATTTTGTAGTATTTAATTACTATATTTTTATTTTCTGTTTTGTTGATTCTTATGTTAACAACGTATTTAAGAAGATTAGCTCCAGCACCTTTATTATATATAGCAAGTTATTTTAAAATGGCTTAGGGAACCCTACAGTTGTGACTAGTACCCACTAGTCACAACTGGAGGGCATTAACATTGACAAAGTATGTTTGTACCAATGTTAGTTTATCAAATCTAATGTACCTACATACAGACTGTGATTTGTTCGAAATAAATTATTAGACGGGCCTGTTGGCGTGGTTGGCAAATGCTTGCTTTTAACGCCGGAGGTTAGGGGTTCGATTCCCAACCAGGACTAATATTTGTGTAGAACATGTCTGTTTGTCCTAAGTCTGCGTGTAATGATCTATATCGCGAAATTTATTGATATAAAAGAAAGAAAGAAAAAGATTTATTCAGAAAATTGCACAGACAACAAGAATATAAAGAAGAAGAAGAATATATAAGAAGTAAGATATCAGGGATTTCGTGAAATCTCTGATATCCTCATTTTGCTGCAACATATATAAGTATCTATTTGCAAAAGAAAAATTTTCATTTTGTTTTATTTGCATTGAGGTTGGCTATTGTTATTTTGTTATTGGCTTGTGCTTACATAATATTATTCTTATTACTGGACCGAAATATGTTTTCTCTTTTTATATGAAACAGTGCCGAATGTTGGCTTACTGTGTAACAAGTCAGTAGGTTGGCACTATGTTATTATTGCTTTTCTACATAAATACGTACCGAGAGCACCATATATGACTAAACCAGGGTGTACAAATCAATCAACCCATTGCATTATACTTGTAGGAGTGCTGCACGAAGTGAAATGGATAATGTGATGGAACACCCCAGGTCCCCAGTCTCGACGATGCCACAACACGCAGTGCTTCAGCCGGTACCGTTACGAGATAGATTTGCCGATATTCTTGGGTAAGTAGGCATTATTTAGGGAAGAAAAAGGGAGAGGTAGGCCGTACTTTTCCTACTCACCATTTACTAAAGTGTTATAGAGCCTGCATTTCCGACATAAATTATAGCACTAATAAATCTACAGATATTTCGATCGCTATCCTCCTGGTATCCGATGTCGCATTGACGCCCCGGATCTTGATTCTGAAATGTCCTCACCGCCTGCCTACCCCATATCTCGTACCAGAAAGAATATTCTAGCTGCCCCTCACGATCGAACGTCACTATATTTAAGAAATGTGGTTCTATTCCTTGCTAAGAGATTAGGTTCAGTAGTTTAGTGATAGTACCTAGTAGTATGTTGGAATGTAACTCTTTGACGTGTTAAGGAATCTGACAGTCGGAGGAAGAAAACTAAATAATATGTATCCAACTGGGTTACCAAAAAACTACTCAAAGAAAAAAGATTTAGTAAAATACCTTAATGTGTTGTAGAGCTGAGGTGGTGCACGAGGCCAGCGGTGAGCAGCCCTTGCGGCGAGTGTCGGGCGCGGCGCGCGAGTTCCGCCCGGAGGCGCGCGGGCGCAGCGTGCTGGCGCCGCCCGCCGCGTGCGCCGCGCCCGCGCCGCCCGCCCCGCCGCCGCCCGGAGGCGCCGCGGCAGCTTACTTGAGTGCGGCGCGTTACGTCACCGGCGCACGAATAGATACTTCACTGTTTCGCCCCCTGCCTTTGAGAGCGCATCGAGGTAATCCGCTGCAGCACGATGAGGAGGTAGCGTAGATTTTGAGGTCTTCTTGACAACAACGCTACGACGCGCCGCCGCGGAGACTTAGTAAAACACAAATATTGTATGTTTAAGGCGTGTAGGTACTTAGGCTCATATGAAGTTTGAATTCCGATATTTACTAAATTGAAAATGCATTTCCTAAAGAACTTTAATCAATATTATAACATACGAGTAGGTATATCTATTTACTTCCTACTTCGTCGTGCATTCGTAATTTTCTTTTGTCTTTTTTGGTAAAAACGGATGTCTCGAGGTGATAGTTTGAGTTTCGGACAGAGAAACAAAGTCGACCGGAGCCAGATCCGGTGAATACCCTGGATACGCGCTAGACAAACAGCGGAACTCCCGGGGTCGTAGGTGTATGAAGTGGGGAGTTTGTGAATCCATCAAGCGACCCCCGGGAAGGTCTCAGTGCAGGTTGGCCACGCGCACTTGTACCCAATGAGAGTTTAGAAGGATACCATATAATTTCTACCCCGTACGTTCCACTGGATTGGTCCCGACCCCTCCCGGTCCCTCCATTATATGCTGAGATTGGCCACCGTGGGTTTCAGCGATTATAGTCAGACAGACATGCATGGTGTCCGTAAGGATTCTCTTACGATAAAAAAAACTCTGCCTAGTTTGGGATCAGATGGCAGTGTGTCAGTTGTCCCAAGATATTTAATCCCACAAAATTCTGAGTACCCAAATTAACATTCTAACGAAAAATGCGTAGGTCACTCTTAATAAAAATATACGAAATGGAGAATCTATAGTTAAACACAGTAATATCTGAATACCTACCTACATTGTGCATCTACCTCGTCCGGATGGATGTAAGTAAATAGGTATACCTATCTACTTATCTTTCTAGGTGTATTGCATAATTTATCGGAAATTAACGTTATCTATTAAAATGTTATCAAAAGTGTACAGTGCAAAGTGTAAACTTGAATGATCTGTCAATGAGGTTATTAATGTTATAATTAAAACTGACGTGAGGGGCTCACCCAGCAGTGTCAATCTCTTCAGATGACCTTGGGGAAGACGTCATTACGGTGGATGCTTCTATATTATGTATATTTATCTAAAATCCTTCGATTTGTTCCAGAAACGACGACCGTAGGGAGCGGCGCGACTCGCGTTGATTGGGCCGCAAAGTATTTACGCTGAAGAGGTCCATTTTTTCCAGTTACATCCGAAGTGGTCTCTGTCACTTATTATGAGTAGGTACATCACGACTTTCAGTTAACCAGAAATTCTCAATTCGTCATGTTTCAGCCTAACGTCTTAGCTCTCGGAGGATAGTTGCCAATACCTATCTACTAATGGCAGCACGCATTAAATCACGTGTTAGGTGCTTCTTGGGTGTGCACTAATAGCAGTTCTTCTTGTCTTTTTAGTTTATGGTACTAGATTATTCGTGATACTATATTTCACGATATTTATTCACCAAAGCAGTATGCAATATTGGTACGTTTATAAATTAACTATTAGAAAACTATACGAATTGAAACATGAGTTTAAAAATCACTTCGTAGCTTACACAATATTTTATTTTCGTCCAAAGCAAAGATACTTACCTGACTACATAAGTTACAATGCTAATAACAATAAAAATATTTAATACTCTTCTTTGCACAAAAATCTAAACACCTCTAAAGTTTGGTTTCGTAAGAGTTTTATGCATTTTTATTTATAGATTAAAATTAAATAGTGTCCGTAATTTGCGGATATTATAAAGCCTTATTTAAAGCATATAAATATTTAAAAAATATATGTTTTTTGATATCGTATTATGAGAAAAAATGTAACATGTTAGAAACGAAGACCAAAATGATAAAAAGAAGTTTATTCAGTATCTCGTATTTCCTCCCCGGGCTCTAATGACTGCTTCCATGCGGTCTCCCACGGAACGGAACGGATGAGAGCATAATCTTGTGTAGTCGGATGTTATCCCACTCTACTAGTATAGTTGTTTTAAGGTGGCCAAGCGTCTTCCAAGCAAGATTGCTCGTTCTGACTCGTATCTTAAACTCACCCCACAGTGTTTTATGGGATCGACTGGCCTGTGTTGGTCAAGAGGTTAGTGCGCCTGACTGCTAAGCGCCAAATCTTGGCTCCCAGGACAAATATTTGTGTGATGAGCACGATTATTTGTCTGGGTGTAATAGATTTATAATATGTATGTATTCAAAAATATATAAGTATGTTTTTCAGCCTCATATATATAATTATATTTTTTTATATCCGGGCTTCTTGCTAGCCAGCCCATAATCATAATAATGACTTCGCCAAAGTATAAAATGCCAGCGGTATGAGCGCTGGCATTTTATATTAAATAACGGTAAGTGAAGGTCCTGACGTGACGGCAAATAAAAATACCCCCAATAACGTAGATACGCTCTATTCACAGCAGAGAAGCTATGATGCAATCGTGCAGCCACAACACTGGCCATGCCCTCAACTAGCAACGCCACGACTTGGGCGGCCTCCGTGGGCGAGGTGGGGCGTGGGAACAAATTCTATCTAAATATCTGGGGACAATGTCACACAGATCATCCTAGCCCCAAACTAAGCAAAGCTTGTACTATGGGTACCAGGCGACGATATACATACTTATATACATAGATAAATACTTATATACATAGAAAACATCCATGACTCAGAAACAAATATTCATGCTCATCACACAAATATTTGCACTTACCGGGATTCGAACCCAAATAAAAACGATATTTAAAAATATGCAGTTAGGACTTTAATGCAACGTACAATACATAGATACGACGGGCCTGTTGGCGTGGTTGGTAGATCACTGCCTTTCACGCCGCAAGTCGTGGATTCGATGCTGTTTGTCCGAGTCTGGGTGTAAATTGTCTATATAATTATGTGTACTGTATTAAAAAAAAATAGTATACTTATGTAGTATATCAGTTATCTGGTTTCCATAGTAGGTACAAGCTCTGCTTAGTTTGGGATCAAATGGCCGTATGTGAATAATGTCCCAGGATATTATTTTTATACCAGGTATTAGACTGAGTAGAGATTTTTTATACGAGTTGTATGACAGAAGGTCCTATAACCCTGATGTCAATTTTATTAATTATGTTAGAAACTACTCAATAAATTTTTGCTAATTGTAGGTATTAGGTTTTATAACAAGCTTCCTACACATATTACTGATCTGCCTGACACATACTTGTACTTATGGATAGGGGATATTACACTACTAAAGAGTTCATCGATGACAATGACGTCTGGCGCTCACCACCTACCTGCACATTGCTCGCTGGACATCTTGTAGCCATATAGACATGACTAATTTGTTGAGTTACGTGAACTATCTGTAATATGATTGCTAATATATACTAAATTTAAATTTATTGACTGTGTCTCAAAATGAATAATGTTACTGTTTCGATGTTTTTCTCTTGTTTCCTATACAGTAATACCCCGCTTAACGCGAGGGATACGTTCCGAAAAAAATCGCGTTAACTGAATTTCGCGTAAATCGAGGTTTATGATTAAACATAGACAAAATTTAATAAAAAAAATTACGAATCATTCCATCTCACAGTCGATTCTGAGAGTCCACAATCTCTCCCAACAATTGTTACTTTACCTCTATTTTCCATTATTTTAACACTTTTATCTTCAATTTCAAAGTAACGCTTTTACGCTCTTTTTTCTTTCTTTTTTGACGTAGCGTTAAATTATGTACATATATGTAATCTCCAATAAACGTACACGACTGCCAGCCGAACTAAACACGACGGAACAAATGAAACGAACGAGGGAATCCCCATAAAACAAAGTCTTAGGACGGGGAATCCCTAATTTTGCAATCAGAATGTTCGGGGGAAGGGAGTAACCAAAGAGAAGTTAATGACTACATTATGTTTATACACATTTTTCGTGTAATGCAGGCATTTGAACGCCAGAGTCTAATCGCGTTATAGTGAAACCGCGTATAACGGGGTCGCGTAAAGCGGGGTATTACTGTATATAGGTAATCTAAATGAATATGCATTCAGACAACCGATCGAGCAATATTATGTTTGCCTACTAAATAATTACTTCAAGTGGACCAAATCCCGTGTTCTTGCTTGAATATGTTTCGCCGGACCGTCTCAACTGGGCCGTGTTGAAACTGGTAGTAGATGAACCCGCTGAGTTTGTGTCGGTGGGTCTTCTCAGTTGCGGCGCATTGGATCCGGTGGTAGTATTAAAACGCGACCGTCGATATAAACACGAGGTCCGTTACAATAATAATATTGAATTCGTACTATATATATATATATAATATAATAATACCTTACTTAGGCTCCGCCTAGTTTGAGATCAGATGGCATTGTGTTTGTCCTCCCAAAATATTGATTTATATAACTGTTCCACATGAATGCCATAAAGAAATTTGATACTGCGCCCTCAGTGCACCTGCAATGATAACTGTTGCTTTACTTACTTGGAACTAACACTGGGAAATTAGCTCACCTCACGTCCAATATGTACTTAGTAGGAACCAGGAGAGAATTTTGAGAATGACGGTACATCAGCAGAGTTGAGAATTTGATGAATACGAAACTTGTAACTTTCACAAATCTGACCAATTGAGAATCTGGTGTTTTGCAAGTTGGATTATCTGCTCATAGTTAGGTGTATTATAATATCTGTGTTTTCCTAGCATGAAGCCAAAAGAAATTAAATGTTTATAGCTGAATTTGTTTTAATACATATTTTACCCCATACCCACTTCCTGTCTGTGAGTAGCACGTCCACATGCCTTGGTTGGGAAATAAATTACAACTTACCAAACATATGATGGTGGCTTAGTTGTGTAAGGATTTCATTGACATTTGGATGATCAGTTGCTAATAATATGGTAAGAGGTGTCCGAGAAAACAAATGAGATATGTCATCCACCATGCCCAATGGCCAATTTAGAAATAATTTTCGGAAACGAGACTCTAATATGCATTATGCCAGTTACTGGTACGAGTAGTATAATATGCAGTAGCTTGGTTTAAGAAAATAATTTACGGAAATAATCATGTTACATTTGTTGGTCCCCAGACAGAAAATCACGGCCCGTCTGTTATGAGCGGTGCCTACTGCTTCACCTGAAGACTGTGTCTGGAACATTAATTTATTCTATTATCTTCTGTAACCTTTCATAAAACAGTAGGTGTTTCGGGTTCATTGTTGTACTCTTCATTACAAGAAAATCTAATACATAAATTTGCATCACATTAATACTGTGTGGTTATCTGCAGAATACAATTGACAGTTATTTGATAATTTTTTTAGTTTTATTATATTTTCTTCAACAATTTTATCACAAATTTCATTTTGCCTAATAACACCATTACAATTTATTCAACAGCATTGCCCACTATGCACACACACAATTTTGCCAATGTCAAGTGATAATAATATTCTGGATGGAATTATTATAGAAATTTTGGAAATTAAAGGTGGTTATAAATTTTATATATAATAAAACAAATCTAATTTATTTAATGCATAAGGTTTTACCAATGTCAAGTAAGAATTCAAATTCTATATAGTACTTTTAAAGAAGTATGATAGTAAATATGAAATAAATATGTAATATGTTGTTGAAAAGATAGATTATGCTGCAATAGCTTAGTGTAATCCTCCATATACTATAGCTGTGTTATACATATACTGTCTGACACTAGGACTTCAGTCACATTTAAATATAAATTATGATGCTTATCACTAAAGAATGGATATATTGCCAACTATTTGTATTTTAACCTTATTTATTGTTCAATATAAATATGAAATGCTGTACTGAATATCAATTAGCACATCAGGTAAAATCATATGTGGATAATGTGAATTGCCATTAAATTAATTCGATTTAGAACGTAATATGATCAAATTAATGATTTATATAGACAAGAGTTGCTGCAATCAATGCAGGTCAGTTATCAGCATAAAACAAATTGAAACATTAGAACAACATCATACTATATTATATTATTATTTACACTTTCATATAAAATTTGACAGTGATCAACAATGTTGTTAACGGGCATGAGCCAGTCCATGCGGGGGCATGTTCACATGTGGCACTCAGTATATATACACCTGTGGCACTCAGTCGTACTTAAGGTAGGGCTTGGCGTCGGGCGCGGGCTGCGGCGGCGGCCACGCGTCGCCGGCCCAGTTGAACACCCGCGGGCCGCCCTCCACCAGCCCCCAGCCCAGCAGCTGCGAGCGCCCCGCCGAGCGCTCGCGCTTGGGCGACGCCGTGGAGATGTTGACTGACACGCCCTTGATGATGTGGTCCTGGCCGCACAGCGACTGCGCCACCTCCGGGTCCAGGAACGTGACGAAGCTGAAGGCGCGGAAGGGGCGCGGCACGAACACGTCCGTGACCTGGCCGAAGGCACCAAAGTAGTCGCGCAGGTCGTCGGCCGACAGGCTCTCGGTGCAGCGCCCCACGAACACCTTGCGCTGCGCGCCCGCGCCGTCCTTGCCGTGCGGGATGCGCACGTCGCACCAGCGCCCGTCGATCAGGTGGCGCCGCCCCAGCGCCCGCAGCTGCGCCTCGTACGAGGCGAACTTCACGAAGCCGAAGCCCTTGGACAGCCCCGTCTTGGCGTCGCGTTTCACCTGCACCATGAGCAGCTCGCCGAAGCCGGCGAAGTAGTCGCGGACCGCGTCCTCGCCCGTCTTCCACGGCAGCCCCAGCACGATGAGGTCGGAGCAGCGCGGCCGCGGCTGGCTCGCGGGCTCGGCGCGCGGAAAGGCGCACCAGTAGCGGTGCGCGGCCCAGCCCTCGGCCGGCGGCCACAGGCGCTCGGCCCAGCCCTCGGCCGGCGGCACGCGCTCGGCCACCAGCCGCACGCCGCGCAGCCGCCCGCCCGCGCGGTACTTGAGTCCGCTGGCACCCGCGAACTGCGCCGCCACCGTGCTCAGCAGAAGCGAGCCGTCCTCCTCGGTCGGTAGCTCGATGGGCTCATCCTGCTCGCCCTCGCTCACCGGCACGTATTCTATCGACATTTCGATCACCGACCTGAGCCGTCTCTCCCACGACTCATTTCGTTTACATTATCGTCTATCTGCTTCGTGTAGGTGGTAGGCGACGCATCAGAGGCCTTCGGACGACATAAACGAGATATTATTTTGCAAAAATCACCTCGGTGCCAGTTTCTCTTCCTTGGCGTATGCGTGACGTATGACGTGACGTTTCATGTCAAAAATGTTGCTATGCCATTTTTATGAATAATTCGGATACAGGTTCTATTGCTATTTGACAGCATAATATTAAAGGGGTGTAAAGGAACACAAAAAGGAATTGGAAACAACGAAACTTTTTAAAATTTGTATTTAGAAAATTATAAAGTTTATAATTTATTTAATATACAGTTTTTTGATTATTACTGCATAAAATAAGTTAATAATAAAGAAAAATTGTGTGTACTTTTGCGTAGCCATTCCACATATTTTCTTACAATATTATTTATTCAATATAGAGAAATAAAAAATCTGTCTACTCTCAATTTTTTGAAAATGAATGTCCCACCCAAGGGACACTGCCAAATATTCATTCACAGTAATTAATATTATAAAAAGAACCGAAAGTGAATAAAGTTAAAGGAAATGATATAAATACAGTGCGAAATGAGAATTTTTAATAGCTAAATATAACAATATGTAAATTGGTGCAATAAAATGTCTCATCAAAGGACTAACATAACGTGCATCGTACAAATGTATGCGGTTTTATTTGGTATGAAAGTCTAAGAAACAGTTTCTTGCGTCTTTACCAGTAACAAAGCATGAGCGCATATCGCATTTCAATTTCTCGTTCAATGAAGTTGCAGTAACGAGGGCAATGAGGAAATCGAAGGTATCATGTTCGGAACATTGAGACTTGGAGGGCACACTTCATTTATAATGTAATTTATGCGGCAAGGATTAAAGGTCTTGATCCAAGGGAACATGTACGTTAGCTATTTTTGGGTCTAGAATAGATTGTGATGAAGGTCTTGCTGAAACAGTTTAATCTGTTCGTGTTGGTGGTGCAACTGGAAAAAGTGCAAATTGTAAAAGAAATTGAAATACACCCGCGACATGCACTACAGTAGATATTTGAAACTCATACCCCCACGAAATGCACTATTCCTAATGTTAGATATTTTGATCCAACTACTCCTCACACGGAACACGCGGGAATGTCGGTACTTTACTATGAATTTGGCAATGTTCGGTGCGTGGGACATGACACTTGAACAGTGAATAGAAAAGTGGCTATCTCATGAATTGTACCAAATTGTATATGAATGACACGTGTACATATTTACCATTAAAATAACATCATTCTTTCAACTTAAAATGCACCAAAATAAACAATAAAATAATAAATACCTTTCGCAAAACAGGACACCCTCGTCTCAGCCACATGTTTTTGACACAACTAACATTTGAGTGATGGCATTATCTAAATTTATTTTTTCCTAACATTTTGGCAGTGTTACCATTGTGTTTAAAAGATAATTGCTAAAAACACTCAATAGGATTTGGCACTACAATTATTTCTTACGGGTGTCCCACTCGTGGAACACTGTCAAATTAAGGGTTAAACATTTCATGAAAAAATCATAAGTCAACAGATACAAATTAATTAATTTATGTTAATAATTTAAATGCGAAATGTATGTAAATATAAAGTTAGAAGTGGGTGGTTGTGTGTGTGTATTTTGTATGTTGTGTGTGTTTTTATATATTTTGACGGTCACCATAGCCTAGTTGGTAGTGCTCCTGCCTACGAAGCTGGTGGTCCTGGGTTCAAATCCCGGTAAGAGCAAATATTTGTGTGATGACGAATATTTGTTCCTGAGTCATGGATGTTTTCTATGTATATATGTATTTATCTATCTATATAAGTGGGTATATCGTCGCCTGGTACCCATAGTACAAGCTTTGCTTAGTTTGGGGCTAGGATGATCTGTGTGACATTGTCCCCAGATATTATTATTATATATCGGTTATATGTCATATCAAATATAAGTTCTATGGAGTTGTTCCGTTTCATAATAGTTTAGGTTGGAAATGTATTTCTTAGCTTTTATCTGAGCCTCGCGCATCGTACTCATTTTGATGTCGCATTTGCCAACAATTTTATTATACAGGTAAGGAAACATGTGCTCTTGAAACCGCTGGGCAAAAGAAGTTTTGCTTTTAGGAGTAGGGACTTTCAAAAAAAACTTTTTGTTTCAACATATTAAGATAGTTTTTCGAGACTATTACAGTTTTATGTGTGTATGCGACTGCATTAAGTATGTAGAATCTTCGAATACTTAATAATCCAGTCTCTCTGTAAAGCTCTGCAGTAGAGAACCTGATGGGTTTATTTAGCATAACCTTCAAGATAGACCTTTGTGCTCTTTCAAGGCTAAGCAAATGTGATGTGGCTGCGCCACTCCATACGTTTAATGCAGTATATTCTCACAAACTGGCAGAGTGAGACGTAGACGGATTTAGGAAGATCGACATTAGCTACATCTCTCAGTTGTTTCATGACATATATAAGTTTCCTTGCTTTTGCAGCTGTAGCCACAATGTGGTCCCTGAAAGTAAGCTTTTCATCTAGAATGTCACCTAAATATTTTATTATCCTTACTCTTTGAACCCTACAGCAGCTGCATGTGAGGTTTGTTTAGATTGGATCCTGGCCACAAGTATGAATTGGTATGTCCGGGCTTGAGATGGGTGAGGAAGCACTAGTCTTATGGAAACATAAAATTCTGGGTCATCAGGTTGTTGCGGAGCCATTTAGCTACTTCTGCCATGCCACGTGTTGCATTTTCAAAACATTTGGGCTAGGATGAGTCATGAAAAATAATTGCAGTGTCATCAGCGTAACACACAACTTTAGAATTTTTCAGAGGTAAGATTGCCAATTCATTGATGTAGAGCAGGAATAGTGTCGGCCCTAATACGCTGCCCTGGGGGATTCCAAATGACGTTTTCTTTAAAGTACTTAGCCAGGTATCCACCTTAACGCATTGTTCTCTTTCAGACAGGTAGCTCCGGAACCAGTCCAGCACCACTGCCCTAATTCCGACGTTTTCCAGTCTTTTTAGGAGAATTGGAATAGCGACCGTGTCAAACGCCTTGGCGAGATCCAGGAATACTCCAAGACATGCTCGGCCATTATCCAGGTGCGAGACAATTTCAGTCGTAAGTAGGCCAACTGCGTCTTCAGTTGACCTATTTTTCCGAAATCCAAATTGTATTTCTGACAGTACATGATTTTCTTCAATGTACTTAACTAGCCGTTTATTTACAACCCTCTCTAATATTTTTGAAAATACCGGGAGTCATGAAATTGGACGATAGTTACTAGGCAAGATAGATTCCCCCCCCTTTATAAATTGGTATTATAAGTGCTGTCTTTCATTCTGGGGGAACGGTGCCTGTAGATAGGCTTTGATTTATGATGATCACAAGGGGTTCAACTATGTAGCTTTTAATAGATTTAATAAGTAAATTTGAAATGTTATCTAGTCCCGGAGCACTATTTACTTTTAAACTAAGTATGATGCCCTCAATTTCAGCACAGTCAGTTGGTTCAAAGAAGAAAGATTTCAAGGGTGATTTTTGAATACTTATACTTTGAGCTTTTTGTGCATACTTTTTGTGTAGCGTTTAGATTCTCGAGTATTCTATTGGCAAAGCTTTGCCTCACAGATGCAAAAAAATCATTACAAGAATTAACAGCATCCTGTGGACATTCCTCTGATGCCAGTAGGTCCGATGTATGTGTTTTGTTTTGGTTTTTCTTGGTGGAGATCTCATTGACCGCTTGCCAGAGTTTACGTGGTTGTCCTTTTAAGTTCTCTAGTAAACCTTTTTCGTATTGGTTTTTTATTTTACGAAGTAATGTGACGAAGAAGTTTCGGTATCTTGCGTATACAAGAGCTTTGATAGAATCTTTTGGCTTTCTCCGTGCATCTATTTTTTGTTAATTTTTTTTTATTGGGACATCAAACTGTTACACATTAATACATAATTTTAAGCAGACTGATAAAGAGCGTAGTAAACGTGTAACCCACACCAAAGTCCGCGAAATAATGTTAAGTGCGTAATTAAGAATACTCGCGCGATTTAATGAAGAGCGTGATAAGGTAATTTTGATATTTTATTTTAATAAATCAATGGCCATTCTTTTAAATTTTGACTTGGAAAGTGAAAAAATATGTAAATCAAAGAAGTGTGTGTTATATGTTGTACGAACTTAGACTTCTTCCGGAGGACGTAGGTTTAAATAAAACCACAATTTGTATCCAAAGCAAATACGACTTTATTGCATCAAAAATTATTTAGCTCATGATATTTGCGGAAAATCTCAATAGCGAGATCTAGAAATCAGTTGGGAAACTCTATATTATTTCTATAACTAAGCCATTCTTTTAACAGGTCATCTGGAAGTGGATCATCCCATTCCGATCCTGTTAACCACAGGCGTTGAATGAACTCCTTGGCTGTAACTATCACCGGCGCTAACCAACCAAGAGGGTCAAATAAGCGAGCGATGTCAGAGATCACCTTCCGCTTGGTTATGAGACCTTCGGATGGGGGGAGATGCGCTGTGTATCTAAATTCATCTAACTTTCGTTGATAAGTTAATCCTAAAATTTTAGTGACCTTATCCATCTTAAGCTTCAAATTATCCTGATTATCAATATTTTCGTTCATTTTGTGTAACAATTCGTCACTACTGCTGGACCACTTTTGTATTGTAACTCGAAGCCCCCGCGACTTAACAATTGATTCAGCTGGTGATAAAAAAGATCCCCTTCAGCGACAGACTGACAACCTGTCAAAATATCATCTACGTAGCACGATGTAAGCAGCTTGTCTGCCACCAGAGGAAAATCACTTCCTTCATCCCGAGCTAGTTGTTGCAGAGACCGTACTGCTAGGTATGGCTCAGAGGACGTTCCAAAGGTAACCCGCAATAATCAAATATGTTTTAATTCATCAATTGGATTGTCACGCCACAAAATGAGCTGATAATCAACATCCTCATCTGCAACCCTGACCTGACGGTACATTTTCACGATGTCCGCGACCAAACTTATAGGGTGACAGCGCCACCAAATAATAATTTGACCCAAATGTACGTGTCCTATAACTGCATGAGTGTATGTAACGTTGACGATCCTTAAATAAATAAATAAATCAGGTTGAAGGGTTGGGCCAACCATTAATTCTCTATTTAATGATATACCATTGTGGCCTGAACATGACGCGTCAAAGACCACCCTAACCTTTGTGGTGCTTTTATCCTCACGCACCACCGCGTGATGAGGTAAGTAGAACGCATCGTCACCTAATTCTTTTTGTGGGACAACCTCAGCATGTCCCAGCTGTATATATTCGTTTATAACTGCGCTATACTGTGACCTAAATTCCGAGTCTTTTAAAAGTCTTTTTTCTAGGTTGAGAAAGCGCCTACGGGCAATGAGCTCTGATCCCCCAAACGTGCAACTAGGCGACTCAGTTTTGAATGGTAGTTTTACAACATACCTCCCGGTCGCGTCGCGTTTGGTGGTTTTAGAGTAGAAATCCTCGCATTTTTGTTCTTCCTCAGTTAAAATTGTACTATGACCTGAAGGCTCCGATTCTAATTCCCAAAATTTACGCAAAAGGTCATTGACATCCACTGACTGTACTACAGTATGATAACATACTGGCCTGCAGATAACCGGCGATGGGATCTCACCAGACAAGATCCAGCCCAATTTAGTCTTTTGGGCGACTGGAGATCCCCCCGGATCCTTAACTAAACCACTTAATAAAACTTCTCCGACTACACGCGTACTTAACAGCAAATCAATTTTCCCAGGCGTATCGAAAGTCGGATCAGCTAATTTTAAGGATGAGAACAAAGCTGATAACTGAATGATCTTCTTCTCAGGAAGATGGGACGTGAGTCTTTTCAATACATAAGCATCGACATATAAAACAAATGTGGAATCTACACGTGATTGTAATTTAAATCGAACTATCCACTTCGAGGGCATTGAGTTTCCGACGTCATCGCCTAGTCGGAATATGTCGGTGTGAGCCGGTGTTTTCTTTAACCCAAGCAACTGTACTGCAGCCTCTGTGATAAAAGAGACTTGAGAGCCCTGATCCAACAGAGCTCTTAAAACAACACCAGTAACAGTTCTTGACCAGGGCTGTGGCCAACAGGGCATGGTTGTGAACATCCGAAAAACAACAAATACGTTTGGTATTGCTTTGGCTGGAAGAGGTGGCTACATTGGCAGCCACCGCCTTCGTTTCTACTGAACTATCAATAATTTCAGCAGAATTGGCATTTGATTTTGGGTGAAGTAGTGTGTGGTGCTTCTTCTTACAAAGGTGACATTTAGTATGTTGACGGCAAGAATATATGGAATGGTTTGTTCCTAGGCAGTTATAACAAAGCTTACTAACTCGTGCAAACTCCCGACGCTCGTCACAATCTTTCTTAGCAAATGTTTTACAGTTTGAAATTTTGTGGCTTTCTCCACAGAATGAACAAATTAAGATTAAATCGGCTTTATTGTCGGTACTAAAAACATGGTGTGTTTTTGGTTTATTAATAACACAAACATTAGGTTAAGGTCACTTAGTGTCTAAAAACTCGAGTGCATGAAATCGTGCTTCCAAGAACTCTCCAAATTCCGAAAGCACGGGCAATTCTGCCTTGGAACTAATTTTGGTTTCCCATTGTTTTCGTGACTCGAAATCTAGCTTGGAACTAATGATATAAATAATTATGATATATGATATATTAAATTTATATTTGATATTTTTTAGACCATTTAGACACTCCATTGTTGTATCCAGTAAACCCTTAAGGCTACTTGAGCATTCTGTTACATTAGCCTGATTCAACAAGCGCTTTAATATACAATTGGACAGAAATTGTTTATTGTTATATCTACTGTGCAACAACGACCAATATTCTTTATAGTTATCTGATGAAACCGTAATGTGTCTGTTCACCCGACCATAAACCCTTCAAATAATGCATCTTTTGCACGACTTCTAAACTTTCATTTTTATGAATCAAAGAGGTAAACAAATCTTTGAAAGTCGTCCACTCCGCATAATTACCAGAAACTTTGGGAATATTTATCTTTGGTAACCTCACAGTATTTGACATTGCGTGGTCATTAGTCTTTGGTTCAGAATTGGAATTAGTCAATTTACTTAAAACTTCTTTCAACTGAGTTTTATGGAAAATGTAAACTTCTTCAGTGCAGTCATAAACATCATCTACAAAATACTTATGGGAATCTCGCTGTGCATCTGTAGCATTCTGTATAATGCTATTGTGAGTTGAAGAGAAATCCTTCCACAAAGTTTCAAATAGTTCTAATCTGGTCTCAACATATATTTTAGTAATTCTATCTTTAGGCGCTTTCTTAAAGTAAATCTGAACCTTTTCCATAAGAAGCCTTTTATTATTTTGCAATGCATACATAGCTTCCATATTTATAATTATTTATGACAACAATAATAAAAACAAATAACAAAGTACTAATTATAATTGAAATTTTAAGGTATACCAAAAACAAAGTTAGAATTTATACCAAATACAAAATTTCTATCGAAATCTACCAAAGATTACACATATTGTTACAAAATCCATAAAGCATCATACACGTTTTCTTCTAGAAAAAAGCTTAAAAGTTTTTACCTATTAAGTAGTTGTAAATTCGGTAGCTTAGATCGAAAACAACGGAAATGCATAGAACGTAGAATTTTTTTGGATCGTTTCCAATCTATTTATGTAAATGTCATAAAAAGGACACCATACCGGGACTGCGTACTCTAATTGGGAGCGGACTAAAGTTTGGTATAAAGACAAAAACGTCCGAGGTTTCTTAAAATCACTAGACGATCTCATTACAAAGCCATACATCTGATATGCTTTGTTAATAATGTTATCAATGTGGTGATTGAGGTGTAGTTTTGTGTCTAGTGTAACCCCTAAGTCTCGAATAGATTTGACTTTTTGTAAAATGATGCCCTGTAAACTATAATCATAACTTATAATATTTTTATTTTTTGTATAGGTTAGGTATGGCCTTACATTTTGGTAGGCTTAGCAATAGTGTATTATTGGAACAATCGTCATCATCATCATATCAGCCGAAAGACGTCCACTGCTGGCCAAACGCCTCTCCCAAATATCTCCTTTAATTTTCTTTGGGCCGGGAGCAAGTATTAGTGCCCACTCGTCAGGTACAGTCGGACTACAAATTACAAAACAAAAAGAAACACTATAAAAGGCCTAAATTAGAAAAATTGCGTTATATATTACTGTTGCCTATTAAAATGTTCCCGAGCTTAGGTGCAATGTAATAGATATGGTTTGTATGAAATATAACAATTTTGCCAATTTTCGACGTTTTTGTCGTCCGATTCCCGCAAACGGGGTGTCCAGAGACGCGCCTCACCAAGGGCTATGCAAAAACGTTCAAAAAAGGAGGAGGGTTTTTGAAAAAAAAATTGAAATTTGGTCTAAAAACCTGTTTTTGAACCAGAATTTATGCCGAAAAGTTGGTTATCTAATTGAAACTGTATCTAAAAGCTATAATTTATAGGTCAGGATGCAGCCAGGTAGTTGTAGAAGCGATCTAGTCGCTTTTGTCGTACAACTTGGCAGCTATATCGTGTCAAATAATTTAATAAAGTAAATTTTGCGTGTAAAATGTCAAGAAAACCTGGGTAAATCGATTTCCTTTAATTTTCTTTGGGCCGGGAGCAAGTATTAGTGCCCACTCGTCAGGTACAGTCGGACTACAAATTACAAAACAAAAAGAAACTACTACTGGCCGGATCCCCGCCCTGGGATCTCGAGGCGAAAGTACTCGCGTCACTGTACCGGTGGCGCGAGCCCAACTGTCGGCCTCGTCACTATCGAGGCGGTCCGGCCGGTACTCGAGCGTTGGCTCGGGAGGAGGCACGGCTCCCTGTCGTTTCGGGTGACGCAGGTACTCTCGGGGCATGGCTGCTTTGGGAAGTACCTGTGTCGCATAAACAGGGAGCCGGACGCCCGGTGTCACCACTGCGTCGACTGTCGGGAGGACACGACGCTGCATACGCTGGCAGAGTGTGCCGCTTGGGAGGAGCAGCGCCGTGCCCTCATTTCTGGAGTAGGCAGTGACCTGTCGCTGCCGGCCGTCGTGAATTCGATGGTTGGCGGCGAGGAGTCCTGGGACGCGGTGGTTTCCTTCTGCGAGACAGTCATCTCGCGGAAGGAAGCTGCGGAAAGGGAGAGGGAGATCTCATCCTCTCATCCAGCCCGCAGCAGACGCACCGGGCGTCAGCGGAGGGCGGACATCGCCCTCTTCCAGCCCCCCTAAATGGGTCCAGGGGCGACGGACTCGGGGGCGTCCGTCGCCCACTACACATCTGGATCCGAGGTGGCGGCGCAACGTGTTCCACGCGCGCCCCTCTTAGACGTTGCGGGGGAGTTCAACACCTCACTCCCCCCGCTAATGCGAGGAGGCCCGCAGACATGGGCCAGCACTAGCCGGGCGTTGCGGAAGTATCGTACTGTTCGAACGGTAGGCACAAATGTCTTTTTAAAAAAAGAAATTAAAGTAAACTAAAAGAAAGATTTTATTTTTATAAGACTTTAAAACACTGACACACACTTAGAAATATTCTTTAGGCAACCACTCTCTACTGAAGTTTAAAACTCACTGAGACCACTGAGACTCACTGAGCCTCTAATCCTAACTAGCATACAGATTGATTAGGTTGCTAAATAATGGCCAGAGGGCATTAAGGGCTTCAGGACTAGGGTATAACACCTCCTTCTTTAAGAAGAGGCTTTGGGGACGCATACAAAGCTTCTGTTAGAATCTGGTTCGGGTTGGAGCTTCAGGGGTAGACATTTCTATTTCTGTGTCATGTTTGTCCGTTGTAGTAGGGGTAGTCTGAAGTTCCGGTTTAGTTACATGAAATTTTACTGGATAGAGTCGGTTGCCGCCAGACTTACACAATAATAATTTCTTATATAAAAATAAGAATGGTTAAGATAGAATAGTGTGTCCCATATTTAACTATGTGTGGGTCTTCCAGGTGTTTAATCAGTTCTAAATCTTTTAAAATAGAATTCATTATAACTTTGTTTTCTGCGTTAAAGTCATCTAAATCTATGTCACGCAAGTGAATAGGAGACACATTATCTATTACATTACTTAATTTATGTATATTACAGCAAGTGTCGTTGATTAAGTTAAAATCTGGCAAATGGTTAATGGGCGAAGTTATATTAACAATGTCATATTTCGGTATTAACGTAGTACTTTTACAATATCCAATACAATTGTCGGGGATACTAAGAATACCCGTGCCTAAAATATTTGTTTCATATAATTTTGAACCAACACAGTCCACAGGGATTTTATTAGGTTCCGATTGTACATAAATCCTATTATAATTTTGGTTTCACACTGTTTTGGTTTTTCACTAATCACTTTTGCTAATAGTTCACTTTCACATGTAGATTTTGCGTCTGTTGAGTACACGTTATTAATGTCACATATGAAAATTCCTGGGTTGATAGTTTTTCATATTTTTAAATCATTGAAAATTGAATAATAAGCTTTGTCTTTGGCCATTGCTATAATTCTATTTCCAGGGGTTATTAGGCTGAATGTATGTGGTTTCTTAACATTATACGGTATAGGCAGAGCTATACTATGAAATAATGAATATTCTTTTATAGTGACCATCGGCACTTGCAGTACAAACATAATCTTATTATTTCTATAGTAACAAACTAGCTTAGAAATACTTAAAATAGTAGAATAGAATTAATATCTAGCGTTACAGGCAATTCGAGGTCGCTAGGCAAATGTCTGTAGTTATCGGCAAGCTCTCGGTAAAGCTGACTCGGCGTTATAATAGCTGGATGCAATATATTTTGACTACTGAATAGAATAGTTTTAACTATGTTTTCTAGTTGAAATGATAAGGTAAGTATTGTTGTTTCTAAAATGTTTAAAATTTCATTAAGGGGGGTTTAAAATTTTACAGTCCACTAGCGCCGCCAATCGAAAAAATGTCATAAATCGTAAATAGAATCAAAAATACAAGATGTGGTCTATTATTACTGTAGAAAAGGCAATAACGTAATTTTATAACACATTGTCAACACTTGAAATATAGCTGTTTAGCTAAATCGTGCATTTGTAACAAAAACGGCCGTTTATGTTTTGAATGCACGATTTAGCTAAACAGCTATATTTCAAGTGTTGATAAGGTGTTATACAATTACGTTATTGCCTTTTCCTCAGTAATAATAGAACATATTTTGTAATTTTGATTCTATTTACGAGTTATGACATTTTTTCGATTGGCGGCGCTAGTGGACTGTAATAGGCCTCTTAACTTTAACGAAAATATGAAAGTCGGTAGTAATTTTAGTAATATTGTTTATTTTCTGCGAGAGGTGTAGTAATATCTCTCCGCCGATTACTAACTATTTTAGGAAGATGAGAACAAACTCGTAGTAACTGTAGTACTAATGTTTTATTAAATTTTGCACACGTATTATAACAAAAATAGGTTATACAAACAGTACACATATGGACATTACAAGGACATACAATTAGCCAATCGGAGTACAGGAACATTTTGGACAAACACAACATACACGCATTTACAAATAATTATTTTATACTACCTACTATGTCGAATTCGCGGTTGTACAGTACAGTAGGTAGCTATCGAGTGCTCCGTGGTGCGAGTGCTGCTACAGTGGTCATCCCCAAGCGAAGCGAACGGGCTGCTTTAGCGCCCTTCCGTACCGGGATGTTCTTGGTGGGATGTTCATAGGAGCAGCGTCGGGAGCGACGTCGTGTGGCGAGGGAGTTGGTGTGTCTTCTGTACACGGGAACGCAAAAGCAGGCTTCAATCGGTCGATAGATATGACCGCTTCTCGTCCGGGTAGCTTCACTAAAAATGTTTTGTCACTCCGTTTTAGTACTGGATACGGGCCATCGTACGGGTGTTGTAGTGGTTTTTTTACTGAATCAACTCTCACAAACACTTCTTTACACGTTCGCAAATCTTGTGGTATGTACACAGCACGGTTGTTCACTCGAGTTTGCGATAGTGACTCACGGAAGTTATATATAGTAGTCCGAAGTTTCTCGACGTAGGTATTGTCCATAGTACTAGGTTTTGATGCGTTGAAAAAATCACCCGGTAGTCTGAGCGTGTGGCCATAAGTTAATTGTGCTGCGCTGACGTCACTATCGGTCCGGATCGCGGCGCGTAGCCCAAGTAGCACTGTAGGCAGCTCATCGATCCAGCTGTTAGTTAATAAACGCGCTCTTAATCCTGTTTTTAAGCTACGATTAAATCTCTCAACCATTCCGTTACTCTGGGGATGGTAGCTGGTGGTGTGGATCTTCTTAATACCAAGTAGCTTCATCAAGGATACAAACAAACTGCTTTCAAACTGACGTCCTTGGTCTGTCGTTATCCTAGTTGGACATCCGAATCTCGTGATCCATCCCTCGTAGACGGTTCGTGCGACTGTCTCGGCAGGTATGTCGTGAACAGGGTACGCTTCGACCCATCGCGTTCCACGGTCGATCATTGTGATAACGTAGCGGTGTCCTTGCGGTGCTGTTCGGAGCGGTCCCACGATATCAACATGAAGATGCTCGAAGCGTTGCGATGGTTCAAAGTCCAATATTTGACTCGACGTGTGGCGGTATATTTTAGATCGTTGACAAGCGATGCATGATTGAACCCATTTCTTAATGTCTGTATTCATAGAAGGCCAGTAAGATCTTCTCTGAATAAGTTTTCTTGAGGTCCGTACTCCAGGATGACTGAGACTGTGTATAATATTAAATGCTTCCATGCGGAACGGTTCGGGTAGATACGGACGTGCGACGTCCGTAGATGTGTCGCAACAGACTGCGGTGGTCGTCCCGGGCATTACTATTTTTCTTAATGAATGCGCAGGTTGACAAAGTAGCGCTTGCATGTGTGCGTCACTGTCCTGCGCGTGTGCAACTGCTTCGTAATCCAGCGGAGAGGGGCAGGCTATGGCATCTATCCGTGAGAGCGCGTCGGCGACTACATTATCTCGGCCACTTATATGTCGAATATCGTTCGTAAACTCACTGATAAATAACAGCCGTCTTTGTCTTCGTGGAGTCTCAGAATCGGATGAAATTTTCTGCATGGCGTAAGCGGTTTGTGGTCCGTGTATATAACAAACTCGCGTCCTTCAAACATTTTCCTGAAATGTTTTACTGCTAGGTATATAGCTTGCAACTCGCGATCGAACGTAGAGTATTTCTGTTGCGCAGGTGTAAACTTCTAAGAAAAGTATCCGAGTGGCTGCCACTGGTTATTTACTTGCTGTTGAATGACACCTCCGGCACATTTATCGGATGCGTCACACATCAAGGCGAGCGGTGCAGTGTGATGAGGATGCGATAGAATGGTAGCTTGAGTGATACATTTCTTGCAGTTTTCAAAAGCTTGAGATGTATCGTCGTTCCATTGTATTTCGGTTTTGTCTCGCTTCTTGGTATTCGAGTTATGTAGGTACATATGTAGCGGCGCCTGGATGGCTGCGGCGTTCGGAATGTTTTCACGGTAGTAGTTAAGCATACCAAGAAAACGACGTAGTTCTTCAACGTTTTTAGGTTTCGGGTAGTCAGTGATGATTTTTATTTTATCTTCGGGTGGTTTGAGGTGAAACGGTGTATCCCAAAAATGTAATCTCGCGCTTGCCAAAGATACATTTTGATGGGTTTATCGTGATTCCATAGTCTTCGAGTCGTTTAAAAATAGTTTTGAGGTCTCTTCTGTGAGTTGATTCGTCTACAGAGGCGCAAAGAAGATCATCAACAAAAGGGTAGACGAAATCGAGTCCGCGCAGTACTTCGTGTATAAATCGTTGAAAGGTTTGACCCGCCCCCTTCAAACCAGGACAGATCCTTGGAAATTCATATAGACCGAATGGAGTTATGATGGCAGTCTTCTCTATATCTTCTGCTCGCACATTTATTTGTTGATATGCACGATTTAGGTCGATTTTTGAGAAGATTTGCATCCCGGCGAGTTGGTACGTGAAATCCTTGATTCTTGGTATGGGATAGCGGTCGGGCTTGGTCGCGGAGTTCAAACGACGATAATCTCCACATACTCGTAGATCGCCGTTTTTCTTTGGGACGACGTGGAGTGGGCTAGACCACGGACTCTTACTGGGACGACATCCTTGGCTGATCATGTTCTCGAATTCCTTTTTCACTTTTTCATAACGGTGCGGTGGAATAGAACGCGCACGGCAAAAGATTGGAGGTCCCGTTGTTTCAATAAAATGCTCGACACTATGTTCGGGATTCAGCTTCATTGAGGAAATGCGAGTGATTCCAGGGAACTCAGCCAGTATGTCGTGAAAAGACTGATTCAAGTCGATGCTTCGGATTGTTGGTATGGCTGTGTAACAACCAGGAGCTTTAGAACTGAGTTTCGTTGTGCTGTCGATCAGTCGTTCGTTTCGTAGGCCGACTAGTAGGTTGTGATGTCCAAGGAAATCGGCTCCAATTATCGGCTTGCTAACGGCGGCAACTACAAACTTCCACTTGTAGGGACGACGTAGGTTCAAGTCGAGCTCTAATGTCTTCTCGCCGTACGTAGGGATTACCGAGTTGTTCGCAGCGTACAACGTGAACGGTAACGGTAAAGATCGAGTACCCTTCTGTCTGGGTATAACAGATATATTAGCGCCGGTATCCACCAAAAATCTTGTGTTCGTTTTTTTGTCTATTATGAAAAGGCGATATGATTTATTTCCGACATTAGAATCCGCCACTGCTAACGTCTGCTTTAGTTTTCCGACTTTTCATCATTATTAAAGCTGCATGGCGAGGTACAATGTCTTGCGTTTTTTCCAAATCTTCGGTGGTAAAAACAATACGGCGACGGAGTGGTTGAGCGAGATCTGTAGTTCCTTGAGTGCGAACGAGACGGCGTCGAGCGATTGCGGTGGGGTGTTCGCCGATAGTTATAATGTGCTGGGGCTTGGGCGCACCGGTCGTCTGCGTCTGACCAGCGCATCGTCTTGAGCTCAGCGATTTCGACGTGCAGTTTTCGTATCTCTTCGATTATGTACTGGATGTTATTCGTATGAAAACTGGGTGTTGTTTGTGGTGCGACAGTTACAGCGGGATATCCGAGGTTTGTTCCGTCATCTTATCTGCGAGTTTTGCGAGTTCGTCCAATTCAGTGTCCTTTTGAATCGTGTCGCTAACGACAAGGACTGCGCGAACGTGCTGCGGTAGTAGGTTCATCCACATCATACGGAGGGTAGTGTCGGGAATGTTGGTGGTCCGTGCGAGATTGCACATCTGCCGAAGTAGCTGGCTAGGCTTCTGGTCTCCCAATTCCATGTCAGACAGGAGCTTTTGTAATTGCTTGCCATCGGATTCTTCGTAAATTGACATGAGACGCTCCTTTATAGCGGTGTACTGATTTGCAGGCGGCTTAAATAGTAGGTCACATATTTGATCGATATCCTCCTTTGATAACCGCGGTATGACCAACTGAGCCTTCTGAGTTTCATTTTTCTTGAGATCGGCGGTGGCTGCTTCAACGTGATAAACCACAGTTTTGGTTTGTCGCGCCAAAACGGTGGTACACGCATTGAAAGCGCTATGGCAGAAACTTCCTGTGACGTCATCACGGCTCCTGGGGCAGGCGACGAACTCGTAGAGGCACTAGATTCCATACTGGATACTGGATATGTTCGAGTCGGGTCACCACTGTAGTAATATCTCTCCGCCGATTACTAACTATTTTAGGAATATGAGAACAAACTCGTAGTAACTAATGTTTTATTAAATTTTGCACACGCATTATAACAAAAATAGGTTATACAAACAGTACACATATGGACATACAATTAGCCAATCGGAGAACAGGAACATTTTGGACAAACACAACATACACGCATTTACAAATAATTATTTTATACTACCTATGTCGAATTCGCGGTAGTACAGTACAGTAGGTAGCTATCGAGTGCTCCGTGGTGCGAGTGCTGCTACAGCTTTATTTAAACTAGCTTCATTATCTCTTATCTTATGGAGAGTACTATTGTAGAAAGATATTGTTGAAGTCGTGACTAAGATATTTTCTTTCATAAGCGAAGCCAACTGTATCTCATTTTTTTTTGTAAATTTTCAATAGCTTCATCATATCGCAATGCGTCATTTTCGTCTAGAGTACCAAATATCTGTTTTGCAATTGTACCTATTTCTCCAATCCAAGCGCTACGCTTAATTTGATTATCTATTAGATGGGAGATAGATAAAAAATCGAATTGGAAACGCGCTGTTAATGGTTGGATCATATTATTACATTCAGCGTCAACTAAAGCAATGCGAGTCTGATTACATAGGTATTTTGTGGTTCCTAAAATGGATTCAACATTCTGTATATGTGGGCCAATATGTGAAACATCTATCGGTACCAAAACATTCAACTGAATATTGTTTATTTTAAGTTTGCCTAGGTAATCATAGTAGATGCCCGGACTTGAAGTAATAGTCTGGACAAAATCTTGATGAGTTTGAACCCGAACTCCACTGCAAATAACGGTAGTTATTAATACTAGGTAAGTAAATAACTTTTACTTAAGTCTATATATATTATTTTATTTCCATTAGAGGCTTATATGGCGTGCTTCAGAAGGTAAGTTAAAACTACAATATTTTCTTAATTTCTAATTTTATTAATCTAACTAAATTATGTTACGGGTCCGACATCGGCTGCCGGTTTGACCTGGTCATAATGATGAGTAACGTGACGCCGATTAATGAGTAAATTCAGCGTATTATTACCGTTAATTTTCACTATCTTATAAGGCCCTTTCCAAAAGGGTGAGAGTGCTTTGCGCAGTCTCAGGTGGTTTTTTAGATAGACATATTCACCAACTTTGTATTGAGCTGGGCGAGTATGAGTATCGTAATAAGTTTTGGAGGATTCTTTGGATTTCCTTACGAAATCCAATGCTTTTTCTCTTGAGTACTTCAGCCTATTTTATAGCATACGGACATAGTCGGGATATGTTGTTTCTGAAAGTTCGTCGAAGACGGAATTTGGGACGAACGGTTTACGTCCAAACACTAGTTCGTATGGTGAATAATGAGTTGTAGTATGAATGGATGTATTATATGCGAGCATGGCAGTATAGACGTATCGGGACCAGTTTGCCTGTTCTTCATTTATGTAAGACTTAAGATATTCTTTGAGTGTTTAGTGACTTCGCTCGAGGGTACCCTGAGTCTGAGGGTGATACGGAGACGACCAGAGATTTTTAATTTTGAGAAATTCGCATGTCTTCTTAAAGAGATCTGAAGTGAAATTGGTCCCTTAGTCCGAATCGTTTTAAGGATACCAAATATGGATATGTAATGAAGTAAGCATTCACATGTTTCTTCCGCTGTGGTACTACGTATAGGGTATGCGGAAGAAAACTTACTAAGATCATCTTGAACGGTTAATATATACTTAAGTTTCGCTAGTCCAGCCTCTGGAAGTGGACCAACGATGTCAAGGGATACTCGTTGAAATGGTTCTGTGGATGTACTTGTAATCTGCATAGGGGCGCGATTGATTTTCCTAAGTGCCTTGTTTTCCTGACAGGACTTACACTGTTTTACATAAGATTCTATATCACTGCGCATACCCTTCCAGTAATATGTTTGTTTTATTCTGTTATAGAAGTGAAGTGAAGAAGTGAAGAGCCCAAATAGCCTGCGATTGGGATATCATGGTTATCAAAAAGGATCTTCTTTATTTCAATTGGAGTCGGATATATTATATTATTATGGTAAATATTAATTTTAATACGTGTATTATGGAAAAGGTAAATTAGTATGTTGTAAATTTTTATAAATGAATGTTTTTCAAATGAGTTTATTAGATCGGATATGCCTATTTCGGTAACGTTTTCGAAGACAGTTAATTCATTTCTAATAGCTTTAAGAGTTTGAAATATTTCGGGCTATGATGAGATGCTTATTTAAGATGCTTCGTCGAAATGATGTACTTTTGTAAATAACAAGAAAGAGGTTTTATTGTTGCATTCGAGCTTCTGGAACGAGAAAAGTTCTTTTTCAGAGTTATAAACGGTGGAATTAATTATAGGATCACCGACGATTTCCTGTATGTATAAATTTGATTCATCTAGATCCATAGATGTAGGGACTAAAATTACCTTTGATGGACACTTCATGAGGCTCTCAGTATGTTCCTCGATTTCTGTATTAAAGGACTTATCTTTATTTGCCATTTCTTTTAGAAAGGTGGGAAAATCGTCGACAGGTGAGTCTAGACACGCGCTTGTGGATGGCATTGGAGTAAAGTCGGGAGCTGGTGATTGACCAGGTAAGTCATTCCTTTCATTTTCGAGTTCGTCCCTAAGGTTATCCGGAAGGTAAGTTGGTATCAGGTTGAGGTAATGAATTTTCACAAGGCTCCAGGAGATTTGGGGAATGTAAGGTAACATCATTAGCATCAAAAGAAGCGGGTGGTATTAATAGGTCTAAAAGATCACTGTCTAATTCTCGTTGAGGTTCTTTTTCCGTTGAAGGGTTAGGATCTGGTACATCGGGTTGGACTGGATTGACCGGGAATCGAGATAAGGCGTCAGCGTTGGCATTGATCTTTCCTTTTTTATACTGAAGGTCGTATTCGAATTCCTCTAATTTCAGACGCCAGCGGATAAGTCTCGATCCTGGATCTTTGCAGTTAAACAGCCATTGTAGTGGTTTATGATCTGTCAAGATCTTGAAACGTCGACCACACAGGTAAGGTCTGAACACCTTAGTGCCAAATATTATAGCGAGACATTCTTTCTCGGTGACACGGTAATTGCACTCGGCCTTATTAAGCGTGCGGGATGCATACGCGATCCGGCGGTCTTGTCCTATAGGACCCTGGGATAGTATTGCCGATATCGCATAGCTTGAAGCGTCACAAGTTAAGACGAAGGATTGCGTAAAATCTGGGTATGCTTGGATTGGGGCAGAAACAAGTTTGGCTTTAAGAGACTCGAAAGCGAGTTGTTGTTCGTTTTGCCATATAAAAGGAATGTCCTTTTTTAGTAAAGACGTTAATGGTTTAGCAAGTTTCGCAAAATCAGAAATGAATCTTCTATAATATGATACAAGGCCTAGAAATTATTTAATGTCCTTAGGAGTTTGAGGGGTTGGAAATTCCGTTACCGCTTTAGTTTTATCGGGATTTGGTTTGACACCATCCCTGCCGATAATGTGACCTAGATAGGCAACTTCTTTGCGTATAAATTCACAATTGTCGGGTTGTAGTTTTAAATTGAAATTACGGAGTCTATCACTTATCACACTTTTTAGGTTATTCATGTGGGAATTAAGATCGGCAGAATAAATAACAATATCATCTAAATAAACGAAACAACGTGTCCCTTGAAGGCCGGAGAGACAATTGTTCATGAGTTTTTGGAAGGTAGAGGGCCAAAATATTTATGAAATCAACTTAGACACGACAAAAAGACTTTTACCCCATATCCTACTCGATTCACAAGTTTCGGATAATCCACTGCGACTGTTAGTTGACTCAGGATCCGCCATATGCTTGTTAAAAGAATCATGCATACAGAATATGCCAAAACTCACCAAGGAACCCATTAAACTTAAGGGTATAGATCCTGGTGATGAGCCGACGTCAACAATAGGCCACTTGCAACTCAAATTAAAATTGAGCGAAAGTAAAACAGCATTATTTAAGTTTCATGTCGTTAAAGATATCAATCTACGATGGCATTATTGGCACGGACTTCCTAACATCATTTGGATGCAAAATCGATTATACAAATGACATTCTTAAAATTGGTAAATTGAATATCAAGTTACTGTTTTCTGACCCATTCTATATCATTCCACCTTGCTCTGAAACCGTCATTGAATGCTCAATACAAAAGACCAACCTAAGGGAAGGTATCATCTTAGACCAACACCTCAACCAAAATTTGTTAATTTCCAATTGCATAGTTAAAATTAAAGATAATAATAGAGTTAACTTAACTATTGCAAATATTTCAGAAACATCTATGCATATCAATTCTAATTTAAATATAAATATCGAGCCTTTTCATTCCGAAGCGTTCCAAATTAACACTGCAATTACACCCAATACGGCGAATAGAACCACCAATGTAATCAGTTCATTAGGAATTGATCATCTTAATCAAGAAGAATCTGATGCTCTTCTGGAACTTTGTGCCCAATATTCGGATATATTCCACTTAACTGATGACCTATTAACTCATACTTCCGCTCTAAACCATCAGATAAAGACGAGTAGTGATATTCCCATTCATACTAAATCCTATAGATTCCCAGAAATCCATAAGAAAGAGGTAGAAACCCAAATCGGAAAAATGTTTGACCAGGGTATAATTGAGCCTTCCTCACCCTGGAGTTTGCCAATTTGGATAGTACCTAAAAAGACAGACTCTCAAGGCCGACGTAAATGGCGAGTAGTCATCGACTATCGTAAACTAAATGATATTACAATCGGTGAAACGTATCCTATCCCGAAGATATCTGAAATACTCGACCAGCTGGGACGCAGTAAATACTTTTCGACATTGGACCTCAACTCCGGGTTCCATCAAATTCCTATTTCCCCTGAGGATAAACCTAAAACAGCCATCTCTGTACCTCAAGGACATTATCAATTCAATAGAATGCCATTTGGATTAAAGTGCGTTACTAATTATTTTGCTGAAATAGGTGAAAAATTAGCAAATAAGTAAACAATGGGCGAACGTCAACCACTCAGGCCAATCTTCCTAAACTAACACTACACTCGATGGTAATGCTTCCGACTGATGAGCATTAATTGGCCAACATATTAAGATCTCTTCGTAACAAATGTGCTGCAGGGTGGGATAAAATAACCAGTAACCTTTTGAAAAAGCATGAGGTAGCTGTTGTTCCTCCACTCACATATATATGTAATCTTGCCCTTTCCACAGGGAAATTCCCCAGTGCGTTCAAAAAAGCCATTATCCACCCGATCTACAAGAGTGGGGACAGCAGCCGTGTTGATAACTATAGACCAATAGCTGTGCTCACTACCATATCAAAAATACTAGCGCGAATTATGAACCATAGACTTATAAGTTACCTAGAAAAGATCAACATAATTACAGAAACACAACTCGGCTTTCGCTCTGGTAAATCCACCTCAGATGCGGTTCATGAACTAACTGATTTTATAGTAACAAAAATGGATCAAGGGGATAAAGTTTTAGGTATATTTTTGGATATCGCCAAAGCGTTCGATACGGTTTCTGTACCTATTCTTATAGATAAAATGGAAAGCCTGGGAATCAGAGGAATCCCTCTTGACCTGTTTAAAAATAATTCGAGTGAGCGTACCCAGAGAGTAAAGATAGAAGAATTTCTAAGTGAAGAGCGTACACTTTCTTATGGCACGCCTCAGGGTAGTGTTCTTGGACCTACCCTATTTCTCATATATATTAACGATCTGAGTAAGCTCACCCTTCTCAAAGGCAAAGTTATTAGTTTTGCTGATGACACTGTCCTCCTGTTCAGCGCGAAAACGTGGAAGGAAGTCTTTGAACAAGCTCAATGTGGCTTTAAAATGGCTCCCCCTATCAGGCGCCAGAAGAAGTCCACGGCAGGTTAGGTTTAGTCAGTGCGAGTCCGACATACCCACCCGCAGACACTTTTTGCGGGTGGCATGCATTAGCATTCCCCCTGCCTTATCAAAAAAAAAAAAAAAAAAAATAGGTTTTGGGGAACCACCCCACAGTGCTTACGTCCTCGTCGTGTTCCCCGGAAACGTCCCAGTTCTGACCACCGTAACGGAGTGGCAGACTGGGTACGGCTAAAGTGCACTGTGCATCGTTGCGAACAATTGCCTGGATTGCAACGAAACTGCGGATATGCCAAAACAAGCGCGGGATGCCCTCGGGCATTTCACTAAAAAAGGCCCTTCTCAGGGCCAACCCAAAGGCCCTTCTCAGGGCCAACCCAAAGGCCCTTCTCAGGGCCAACCCAAAGGCCCTTCTCAGGGCCAACCAAAAGGCCCTTCTCAGGGCCAACGCGACGCGTCGGCGTCGAACGAAGGTAGAGCCTTCTACGGAGGGAGGGCGGACAATTTGTCGGACTCCGACAACGAGTCCGTTGTGTCGGGTGCCAGCTCAATGGTGATTGATGCTCGATCACGATCGGGATCGAGGAAGCGGAGCTTTCTCAAAGTCGTGTCCGATGGCTCCTCCGGCTCGGGTTCGGCGAAGGAGCCAAAGAAGAAGACAAAGGCCAAAAAGGCGACAACAGCGGCAGACACCCACGATGTGGGTTTAGCCGACGCCCAGCGCGAGCTGGACCTGGCACGGCGGGAGCAGCTCCAGCAAGAGCTGGAGGAGCGGGTTGCAGCCAGGGAGGAACGGGCGCGTGTCGCTCGTGCCAAGGCCGACTACGGTGCGGCCCGCGTCCTGTACGCGAACCACTCCCTGGCCGAACTGGAGAAGATGGCCTTGGAGGACGAAGAGGCGATCGTGGAGGTCGCCGCCAAGTCCTCGCATCTGAAGGGGACTTTCCAGAAGTCCCTCAGATGCCGGGCCGCCAGCATGCGTGGCATCGTCGCGGAGCTGGTGGACCGCAAGGCCAGCGATGAAACGCGGCAACTGCAGGCGAAGGTAGATCGCCTGCAGTCGGAGGTCAGCCAGCTGCATCTGAAGCTGGCTGAAGCCACGGCCCGGCCATCCCAAGCCAAGCTCAGACCTGCGGCAGAGGGCCTCGCTCCCCCCTCCGGCCTTGAGGACATCCTCCGCAAGGCTATGGAGGTGCAGAGGGTCTTCGTCAGGGCCTGCCTGGCGGGAATAGAGGACCGGCTCTTGCCGGAGAAACGCCTCCGACCGCCACTTGCGGCGGACAAGAGGCGAGAGGAGCCGGTGACCTCCCAGAGGGAGGAAGCCCTTCTCCCTTCCACCACCCCGACCAACCAGCAGGGCTGGACGAAGGTGGTCGGTAAGGGGAAGGGCAAGGGCAAAAAGACGGCAGCGGTCGTCCCTGCCGTCCCCGGCACCACCACTCCCAGCCAGTCGAAGCCGACTGGCAAGGGAAAAGGGAAGGGGAAAACCACCCCCCCAGCCGCCTCCGCCACCGCCCCTGCCGGTCCGTCACAGACGACTGGCAAGGGAAAGGGGAAGGGTTCGACCCCAGCCGGTGTCAGGAGGAACTTGGTTCCTCCCAAGACCGCAGCCGTCGTGATGACGCTCACCACGGAGGCTGCGGAGCGGGGCGAGACTTACGCGTCCGTGATGTTGCGGGCGCGCGCCAGTGCCGATCCCACCAAACTAGGGATCGGTAAAGTCTCGTGCCGCCGGACACAGGCTGGGGCTCGAATCTTCGAGTTCCCGGGTGCCGAGGGCGCGAAGAACGCGGACCTCTTTGCAAAAAAGCTGCAGGAGGTTGTGGTAGTAGGCGTGCTCACCTACTCCCAACGTATATATACGGGAATTATACCCGTATACTAAATCCAATAAGCGGTAGTAGTGTAGAATGAAGGACGGACAACACGATAGAAGAAGAATAGATAGAATTCAGAATTTAGGACTTTAATAAACTAATTACAGAAATAAAATAACAATTTTTATCAGGTAGTAAGATACTGACACAACCGTTCGCGCCCGAGTACAATGTCCACTCACCGTGTAGGTAACGTTCTGTGTGTGTGTCTTATATATAAAAGTACTCGGTGGTGTGTCGTTGCGATACCGACCGGAACCAGTCTCACGCACACTATGTGAAACGCAGCAACTGTGAGGGCTTGGTCCGATAACACATAAGCGGAGCGATTATGTTTGAAATGTAAGGTGGTGGCCCAAGCATAAATGTTGCCGCCACATATTCCCCCCGACCAGACCGTAACTACGGTCGATAAAAATTCGGGAACTTTACTCGCCGGCCGCTTCGAGTTCTTCTCTCCTCACCAGTTGATGTAGACGATGTAGTAGTAGAAGTCTGGGTAGAATTTAAATTTTCTGGTGGAATACATCTTTCCTCTCGCATCATGTAGGCAGGTTTTAATCTGTCAACAGAGACATTGGTTTCTTTGCCTTTTACCTCAATTCTGAAATATTTGGGTTGCCTTTGTATGACTTTATACGGCCCAGAATATGGAGGTTCTAGTGATTTTCGAACGTGGTCTCGGCGCAGAAATACGTGTGAAGTTGAATGGAGGTCTCGGGGCACGTAGAATGGTGAATTAGTATGCCATGAAGTCGGTCTAGGAGTGAGTTTGGCCATATAAGCTCGAAGACGCGTAGCATATTCGGTGACATCAGCTGTGGTGAAATCATCTTTGGGAGACAAGAAACGACTTGGTAAGTTTAGTTGTTCTCCATACACAAGTTCAGCAGGTGTGGCTTGGATATCTTCCTTCCAAGAATTGCGGATCCCAAGAAGTACCAGCGGAAGTGCTTCAGTCCATTGTGACGAAGCATGGCACATAATGGCAGCTTTGAGTTGACGATGCAGCCGTTCTACTATTCCATTTGCAGCTGGGTGGTATGCGGTGGTGCGAAAGTGATGTGCACCGATTAGGGCAGTGAGTACTTTGAATAGATGGCTCTCAAACTGCCGCCCACGATCTGTAGTCAGCCGTTCAGGACAGCCGAACCTGGCTATCCAGCCGGATACCAAGGCAGCTGCGCAGGTCTCCGCCGTAATGTCTTTCATGGGGTACGCCTCAGGCCATCGCGTGAATCTATCGATGACGGTAAGGCAGTACCTGAAATCAGACGAAGAGATTAAAGGTCCTACGATGTCAAGGTGTATGTGGGAAAATCGGGAAGATGGAGTAAGGTAGGGATAAAGAGGAGATTTGGTGTGACGTGTGGTTTTACACGTCTGGCATTGCAAGCATTGCCTAGACCACTCTCTACAATTCTTGCGTATCCCTGGCCACACGAAGTGTTGTGTTACCAGTCGCACTGTAGCGGTATTCCCTGGATGATGTAGATTGTGCAGAGATTCGAAGACTGCTTTTCGCATTTCAGGTGTGATGTATGGGCGAGGTATCTGCATGGAAGTATCGCAATACACCGGTAAGTTATTGCTATAGGTTGATGCAATTTTTTTTAATTTCAGGGTGGAGCCACGACGTAATAGGTCTAGCAGTTCAGGATCTTTGTCTTGAAATCTTGCGAGATCCTCAAAATTTACAGATGTCGATATCTCTTCGACGCGGGACAATGCATCAGCGACAACATTCTCGTTGCCAGGTAAGTACCTAATGTCCGTAGTGAATTGTCCAATAAAGTCTAGGTACCGGAATTGTCTTGGCGAACAGCTATCTCTGTTTGATTTAAAAGCGAATATTAGAGGCTTATGATCCGTGAAGATGGCGAATGTTCTTGCCTCAACCATATGTCGAAAGTATTTGATAGCCTCATACACCGCTAATAATTCTCGGTCGTAAGGGCTATATTTCTTTTGAGCTCCACTCAGTTTGTGCGAGTAAAAAGCTAGTGGTTGCCAGTTGTCACCTTTTCTCTGTTGGAGAACAGCACCAATGGAGGTATCTGAAGCATCGGTTACAATAGCCAGTTCCGCCAATGAATCTGGATGCGCTAATAATGTTGCGTTAGATAACGAAGACTTACAGTCATCAAAAGCTTTTTGTAATTCCGGGGTCATATTTATTGGGTGCGAACCTTTTACCTTGGGACCAGCAAGGACTGAATTCAATGGAGCTTGTAAGTGAGCAGCGTTTGGAATAAATCGGCGATAAAAATTGATCATTCCCAAAAAGCGTCGTAAGTCTTTAACAGTCTTGGGAACTGGATACTCTTGGATAGCTTGGACCTTGGACTCTAAAGGTTTAGTACCCTCAGTTGACACGTGATATCCTAAGAAAATGACTTCTGGCTGTCCGATGTTGCATTTACGTGTGTTCACAACAATGCCGTATTTCTTTAAACGGTCAAATAATAGTCTCAGGTGAGTTTTATGCTGCTCAGGAGATTCTGAGAACACCAAAATGTCGTCGATATACCCGTAACAGAAGTCAAGGCCAAGTAAAACTTCATCAATGAACCTTTGGAAGGTCTGGGCTGCGTTCCTCAAACCGAAGTTCATGAATCAGAACTCGTAGAGTCCAAACGGTGTGGCTATTGCGGTTTTCGGAATATCTTCAGGATTGATACTTATTTGGTTGTACGCTTTCACGAGATCAATAGTTGAAAATATTGTGCAGCCTGCTAGTTGATGGGAAAAATCATGGATGTGACGAATGGGGTACCTGTCAGGTATCGTTCTTGCATTAAGTGCTCTGTAGTCACCACAAGGTCTCCATCCGTCATCCTTCTTCTTAACTAGATGAAGTGGTGCGGACCAAGCACTCTCAGAACGCCGTGCTACTTCATTTTCCATCATGTCTGAAAATTCCTTCTTAGCAGCTTGTAGGCGAATTGGATCAAGGCGCCTAGGCTTGCATGCCACAGGTGGGCCTGGCGTAGTTCTAATAAAATGCAAAGTATTGTGCTTCCCAGTTAACTGTTTACCAGGAGGACGTGTTATCTCGGGGTACTCACGCAAAATCCCATGATATTCGGTGTGTCCAACTACAGCTTTCACAGAAGCGATATCCAGAGAATTGCAGTGTGCGGCAGGAACTGACAGAGAAGTCACGTTGTCAATTAATCGTTGGTTCCTACAATCTACAAGCAAACTATAATAGCTGAGGAAATCTACTCCAATAATGGGCTTTGAAACATCTGCTATCGTAAAATTCCAGCTGTAATTTCTCCTTAGCCCTAAGTTTAACTGCAGTTGTATTGGGCCATATGTGTGTATTACGGTATTATTAGCAGCTATCAAGTCGTACTTCGATTTAATACAGTTCGTCTTAACAACGGACCGGGGAAAAACACACAAGTCTGAACCAGTGTCCACAAGGAACTGCATTTTTGTAGTCCGGTCAGTTATGAATAGACGGCCTGAAGAGGTAGGGCAGTCGTTGGCCGCTATTTGCGACCGCCCTTCCTGTTTTCCGACACGTACGTACAGGGTTGCTTACATTTTTGTGCTTTGTCCCCATAGGTGTAGTGATAAAAACAATGAGGGTGATTCAGAGGTGGCTGATGTGGTCTAGATCTAGAACGGTCATATCTCCTTTGGTTGTAGCGCGATCGTGAGCGTGAACGATTTCGCCCTTTGCTGTTCATATGAGAAGTGAGCAGGGCTACCTGTTTTGTAAGCTCACTGACTTGCCTAGCGAGATCCGACGTCTCGGCACTGGAGGCAGTAGATGCACTACATATTTGTGGGGTCGGTAAAGCAATCTCGAACACCCTATCAGCGATTTCAGCTAACTTCTCAACCTCTAAATCCGAAATTTGTGAAGCAATGACAGTTTGTATGTTTTGGGGCCAACGGCTAGTCCAAATGCTTTTTATAAAATCTGATGCCTCTGATGATCCAGCGAGATTTTTTAAATGGCGTAAGAATTGAGATGGCGTTCGATCGCCTAACTCCTCATGTAGTAATAACTGCTGTATCCGTTTTTCATGTGATGCGGACAGGCGTTTTATAAGTTCCGTTTTTAATTTCTCAAACTTCTCTGTCGGTGGAGGTTTAGTGATAATATCTTTCACTTGCAATGCGTACTTCGTTTCCAGTTGCGAGGTCACGAAATAAAATTTTGTGGTGTCACTAGTAACCCTTGACAAAACAAACTGGCCCTCTAGTTGAGCAAACCATAACGCCGGTTCTTCCGGGCAAAATGGTGGACAGCGTAGTGGCATTCCAACTCCAGACACTTCTCCAGAAATAATCGGCGCTTCCTTGCAATCAGCAAAGCTCTCTGGCTCAGACATAGTAATAAAAATAAAATCGCTCACCGCTTATGACTTTGACCATACACCAAACTTTTGTTCCACAAAACTCCACTTAATTAAATCCTTTTATATCTATGATCTCCTGGGTACACCGGTGTCCTGGTCTTCCTGGAGTCTTAGTCTTCAATCCAGTAGTCGCGGGTCACCACTGTGGTAGTAGGCGTGCTCACCTACTCCCAACGTATATATACGGGAATTATACCCGTATACTAAATCCAATAAGCGGTAGTAGTGTAGAATGAAGGACGGACAACACGATAGAAGAAGAATAGATAGAATTCAGAATTTAGGACTTTAATAAACTAATTACAGAAATAAAATAACAATTTTTATCAGGTAGTAAGATACTGACACAACCGTTCGCGCCCGAGTACAATGTCCACTCACCGTGTAGGTAACGTTCTGTGTGTGTGTCTTATATATAAAAGTACTCGGTGGTGTGTCGTTGCGATACCGACCGGAACCAGTCTCACGCACACTATGTGAAACGCAGCAACTGTGAGGGCTTGGTCCGATAACACATAAGCGGAGCGATTATGTTTGAAATGTAAGGTGGTGGCCCAAGCATAAATGTTGCCGCCACAAGGTCATTGCGGATGCGGCGAAGGTGGCCAGGCCGGTGAAGTCGGCGGCCATCGAGGTGACGGATCTGGACGACTCCGTCACCAAGGAGGAGGTGGTGGCAGCAATCGCAGCCATAGGGGGCTGCGAAGTCGCAGCGGTACAAGGCGGGGGCATCAGGCCCGGGCGCGGCGGCATGGGTACAATTCGCCTAGAGTGCCCAGTCGCCGCTGCCAAAGCCGTCCTCGAGAAGGGACGGCTCGCCGTGGGCTTCAGCTCGGGTGCAGTCCGGGCACTGGAGGACCAGCCTCTGAGGTGTTACAAGTGCTTCGGCATCGGACACACCCGAGCACTCTGTCCGTCCACAATAGACAGGACGGACGCCTGCTACCGCTGCGGCAAGGAGGGACACAAAGCCGCCTCCTGCAACGCCGCCACGCCGCACTGCACGGTCTGTGCCGCCAGTGGCCGCCCTGCGGGCCACATAATGAAGGGGAGGAACTGCAGTCCTCCCCTTAAGAAGGGGAAAGTACAGGCGCCGACCCGGCCTGTCATTGCCACCGCCGTCCCAGTGGCTGGGACCTCAGCGGCTGTGGAGGAGGGGGGTGCGATGACCGACTAATGGGTAGGGTCGAACATCGCATCCTCCAGGCGAACACCAACCACTGCAGAGCGGCACAGGATCTGCTGATGCAGACTGTGGCCGAGTGGTTGGTGGACGTGGCGGTGGTCGCCGAGCCGTACTCGGTGCCTGGCCGTTGGCTGGGTGATCGAGACGGCTTGGTGGCGTTGGTGTCGCGGCCTGCCACGGACTCCCCTCCCCTCTCGCTTTTAGAGAGGGGTCCGGGATACGTGGCCGCCGCGTGGGGAGAAATAGCCCTGGTCGGGGTCTATTTCTCCCCAAACCGCCCTCTAAGGGACTTCGAGAATTTTCTCGAGGTCCTTACGGCAGTCGTCGGGAGGGCGGCACCACGTCAGGTCGTAGTGTTGGGCGACCTGAACGCCAAGTCGGTGGCCTGGGGCAACCCAGCGGCGTCCTGCAACGTCCGGGGGCGCGCCGTCGAATTTTGGGCGGCCTCGTGCGGCGTGTCCCTGCTAAACAGGGGGGATGTTCAGACGTGTGTGCGGCAACAGGGAGGGTCAGTGGTGGACGTGTCGTTCGCCACCCCTGTGCTAGCCACACGCGTCGTGAACTGGCGGGTGGAGATGGTGGAGACCCTGTCGGACCACCGATATGTGCGGTTCGACATCTCCACCCAGAGCCCGCGGGGGATGGCCCGCTCGGGCCAATCTCCCTTCCCGCGGTGGGCTCTCACCCGCCTGGACCGGGAGTCAGCCCAGGAGGCGGCGTTCCTCGAGGACTGGCTCTCGCCCCCTGTGCAGGGCACGGACGTGAACGCCGCAGCGGTTCGGCTGCGGGGATCCCTGACCGAGGTGTGCAACTCCAGCATGCCTCGGTCTCGCCGTCCGCCTCCCCGTCGCGCCGTTTATTGGTGGACGGTGGAGCTGGCGGGGCTCCGGGCCGCGTGCGTGGAGGCCAGGAGGGCCTACACGCGGAGTCGGCGGCGCACCAGCCGATGTCAGGCCGAGGAGGACCGCCTCTTCGGCTCTTACGTAGAGGCAAAGACGGTCCTCAAGTCGGCAATGTGCGCCGCCGAGGACTCGGCAAGGGCCGAGATGCTGGAGGGCCTCGACAGGGATCCGTTTGGGAGGCCGTATAAGCTGGCGCGGAGTCAGCTGCGCCCTTACGGTCCCCCATTAGCGGAGACCCTAGAGCCGGCGTTGCTGGATGGGGTGGTTCGGTCACTGTTTCCGCGCAGGACCGAATTCACCCCACCAACGATGAACCCCCCACTGGGGGGGGTGGCGGCTTCGCCGGCATAGGAGGTCCCTCCAGTGTCGGCGGAGGAAGTTCGCGCGGGGGTTCTGCCCCTCCGCGCGAAGAAGACGGCCCCTGGACCGGACGGCGTCCCCGCACGGGTGGTGGCCATCGCGGCGTCCCTCATGGAGGAAAGGCTTCGGGACCTCTTCAGCGCGTGCCTGATGGCTGGGAGGTTCCCGAAGCCATGGAAGGAAGGCAAATTGTGCCTTCTCCGGAAGGAGGGACGCCCGGTGGACTCCCCCTCGGCATACCGGCCCATCGTTCTGCTGGATGAGGTCGGTAAACTGTTCGAGGGGATACTCGCCACCCAGCTTAACAGCCATTTGCGGGAGGTAGGGCCGGACCTGTCGGACGCCCAGTTCGGGTTCCGACAAGGGCGTTCGACGGTCGACGCGTTGGCCCTACTCAGGGGCCAGGTGCGGGAGGCGGTCGAGGCTGGGGACGGAGTGTTGGCGGTGTCGTTCGACATCGCCAACGCCTTCAACTCCGTGCCCCGCTCGACCATATTGGAGGCACTCCGATACTACGGAGTGCCCCAATATCTGCGGGCGATCCTGGCCGACTACTTGAGGGACCGAGAGGTCCTTCTGGTGGACAAGACGGCCAGGATCAGGCGCTACGGCGCGGAGTCCGGTGTTCCACAGGGTTCGGTGCTAGGGCCCCTCTTGTGGAACATCGGATTCGATTGGGTCCTTCGGGGCACCCGCCTCCAGGGCACGAGTGTCATCTGCTACGCGGATGACACTCTCCTCGTTGCCTGGGGGAGGGACTTTGGGGCGGCGGCCTGTTTGGCCTCGGCTGGCGGATCCTTAGTGGCAGGTAGGATCCGCCAGCTCGGATTGAGGGTGGCGCTGAACAAGACCGAGGCCGTGTTCTTTCACGGGCCTCGGCAGCGCTGCCCTCCTGACGCCCACATCGTGGTGGAGGGCGTCCGGATAGGGGTCGGGGCCCAGATGAAGTATCTGGGCCTCGTGCTGGACAGCAGGTGGCGCTTCGGCCCGCACTTTAGCGGGCTGTCGACGCGCCTGCTGAAAGCCGCGGACGCCCTCTCATGGCTCCTCCCAAACCTGGGAGGGCCCAAGGAGCGATGCCGGCGCCTCTATGCCGGCATCCTCAAGAGCATGGCCCTATATGGGGCACCCATCTGGGTGGACTCCCTCCATAGGAGGGAGAATGCAACCGCCATCCGCAGGCCCCAACGGGCCATTGCACAGCGGGTGGCGAGAGCCTACCGCTCAGTGGGCTTTTCGGCGGCGTGCGCTCTGGCCGGCAACCCTCCCTGGGAATTGGAGGCATGGGTGCTCGCCAGAGTGTACGAATGGGCGGCGCGGCGTAGGGCGCTGGGTGAGCGCCCCGCCGCGCAAGAGCTGGATGCCGTGCGGCGGGAGGCGAGGGACGCAATCGTCCTACACTGGACACGGGACCTCGCCTCCGCCACATTTGGACGCCGGACGCTGGACGCGCTCGGTCCAGTCCTGCGGGTTTCCTCTCGTTCCGTCTAGTGCAGGTGTTGTCCGGACATGGCTGTTTCGGAACGCACCTGCACCGGATTCGGAGGGAGGAAACCCCGGCGTGCCACGATTGTGGAGCCGCGGAGGACACGGCGCAGCACACCCTCGAGGTGTGCCCAGCCTGGGCTGAGCTGCGCCGTGCCCTGAGAGATGTGGTCGGGCAGGACCTCTCACTTCCCAGTGTGGTGAACTCCATGCTGGGGAGTGAGGAGGCTTGGGCGGCGGTTGCCTCCTTTTGCGAGAACGTCATGTCGCAAAAGGAGGCGGCGGAGCGCGCGCGGGAGGATGATCCTCTCGCGCCGCCGCTCCGCAGGCGAAGAAGGGGTGGGAGACGGCGGTTGTACGATCGTCGCCTCCCTCCTTCTGGTGGTGATTAGCGGGCGACAGGCGCGGGGGCGCCTTCGCTCGCATTGCACTAATCACCACCCTCGTCGGGCGGGAACGGCCGAGCACTCACGGTCGTTCCCGGGCCTCTCCACTTAGGGAGGGGCGTGCGGGCCCCGCTGTAAGGCGGGCGGTCGTCGGTGGGGGACTGGACGTAAAGGCTGTGCCGGTTTCCCAGTCCTCCTCCACAAAAACGATGCGGGAGTGCCGCTGGGTTATTTTAGTGGGTATGCCGGAGTAGCCGGATAGTCCCACATAACCCGCCCATCCCCCAATGGGCGGGTATGCGTAACGCATTTTTTCCCAGCGCAAACAAAAAAAAAAAAAAAAAAATGGTTAGGTTGGGGAACCACCCCACAGTGCTTACGTCCTCGTCGTGTTCCCTGGAAGCGTCCCAGTTCTGACCACCGTAACGGAGTGGCAGACTGGGTACGGCTAAAGTGCACTGTGATTCGTTGCGAACTATATTGCCTGGATTGCTTCGAAACTGCGGATTATGCCTAAAATGCATAAACCTGCGCGGGATGCCCTCGGGCATTTCGTGAAACAAGGCCCTTCTCAGGGCCAACCCAAAGGCCTTTCTCAGGGCCAACCAAAAGGCCCTTCTCAGGGCCAACCAAAAGGCCCTTCTCAGGGCCAACACGACGCGTCGGCGTCGGAAGGCAGAGCCTTCTACGGAGGGAGAGCGGGAGATATGTCGGACTCCGACATTGAGTCAATTGTGTCGGATGGTGATTCGATGTTTGTCGATCGCGATCGGCATCGAGGAAGCGGACCTTCCTCAAGGTTGTGTCCGATGGGTCCTCGGGCTCAGGCTCGGCGAAGGAGCCTAAAAAGCGGGTCAAGGCCAAGAAGTTGGCAATTACAGCAGATACCCACGACGTGGGTTTGGCAGACGCCCAGCGGGAGTTGGACCTGGCTTAGCGGGAGCGGCTCCAACAAGACCTGGAGGAGCAGGTAGCGGCCAGGGAGGAACGGGCGCGCGCCGCCCGTGCCAAATCAGGATACGGAGCGTCCCGCGTTCTGTACGCGGACCACTCCCTTGCCGAACTGGAGCGGATGGCATTGGAGGACGAGGAGGTAATCGTCCAGGTCGCCACCAAGTCCTCCCACCTAAAAGGGACTTTTCAAAAGTCCCTCAAATGCCGGGCCGCCAGCATGCGCGGCATCGTCGCGGAGCTGGTCAACCGCAAGGCCAGCGACGAATCGCGGCAACTGCAGGCGAAAGTGGATCGCCTGCAGTTGGAGGTCAGCCAGCTGCATTTAAAGCTGGCTGAAGCCACGGCCCGGCCATCGCAAGCCGAGCCCAGGCCTGCGGCAGAGGGCCTCGCTCCGTCCTCTGGCCTTGAGGAAATCCTCCGCAGGGCTATGGGGGAGCAGAGGGATTTTGTGAGGGCCTGCTTAGCGGGCATCGAGGACCGGTTACTGCCGGAGAAACGCCTCCGACCGCCACTTGCGGCGGACAAGAGGCGACAGGAGCCGGTGCCTACCTCCCAGTCGGAGGACGCCCTTCTACCTTCGACCACCCCGACCAACCAGCAGGGCTGGACGAAGGTGGTCGGTAAGGGAAAGGGCAAGGGCAAAAGGACGGCAGCAGTCGTCCCTGCCGTCCCCGCCACCACCACTCCCAGCCAGTCGCAGCCGACTGGCAAAGGGAAAGGGAAAGGCAAAGGGAAGGGGAAGAGCACCCCCCCAGCCCCAGCCGTCTCCGCCACCACCCCTGCCGGTCAGTCGCAGTCGGCCGACAAGGGAAAGGGACAGGGCAAGACTTCCGCCCCAGCCGGTGTCAGGAGGAACTTAGTTCCTCCCAAGACCGCGGCCGTCGTGGTGACGCTCACCGCAGAGGCCGCGGAGCAGGGTGAGACGTACGCGTCCATGTTGGTGCGGGCGCGTGCCACTGCCGATCCCACCAAACTGGGGATCGGCAAAGTCTCATGCCGCAAGACCCAGGCTGGGGCTCGAATTTTTGAGTTCCCTGGTGCGGAGGGCGGCAAAAACGCGGACCTCTTCGCAGCTAAGCTGAAAGAGGTCATCGCAGACTCGGCGAAGGTGGCGAGGCCGGTGAAGTCAGCGGCCATCGAGGTGACGGATCTGGACGACTCCGTCACCAAGGAGGAGGTGGTGGCAGCAATCGCAGCCATAGGGGGCTGCGAAGTCGCAGCGGTACAGGGCGGGGGCATCAGGCCCGGGCGTGGCGGCATGGGCACCATTCGCCTAGAGTGCCCAGTCGCCGCTGCCAAAGCCGTCCTCGAGAAGGGACGGCTCGCCGTCGGGTTCAGCTCGGCGGCGGTCCGGGCCCTTGAGGACCAGCCTCTGCGGTGTTACCGGTGCTTCGGCATCGGTCACACCCGAGCCCTCTGTCCGTCCAGCATTGACAGGACGGGCAGTTGCTACCGCTGCGGCAAGGAGGGGCACAAGGCCGCCTCCTGCGAGGCCGCCGCACCGCACTGTGCGGTGTGTGCCACCAGTGGCCGCCCTGCGGGCCACATTATGAAGGGGAGGAATTGTATTCCTCCCCTTAAGAAGGGCAAAACTCAGGCGCCGACCCGGCCTGTCGCTGCCACCGCCACCCCAGTAGCTGGGACTTCGGCGGCTGTGGGGGAGGGGGGTGCGATGACCGACTAATGGGTAGGGTCGAACATCGCATCCTCCAGGCGAACACCAACCACTGCAGAGCGGCACAGGATCTGTTGATGCAGACTGTGGCCGAGTGGTTGGTGGACGTGGCGGTGGTTGCCGAGCCGTACTCGATACCTGGCCGCTGGCTGGGTGATCGAGACGGCTTGGTGGCGTTGGTGTCGCGGCCTGCCACGGACTCCCCTCCCCTCTCGCTTTTAGAGAGGGGTCCGGGATACGTGGCCGCCGCGTGGGGAGAAATAGCCCTGGTCGGGGTCTATTTCTCCCCAAACCACCCTCTAAGGGACTTCGAGGATTTTCTCGAAGTCCTTACGGCAGTCGTCGGGAGGGCGGCACCACGTCAGGTCGTCATGGTGGGCGACCTGAACGCCAAGTCGGTGGCCTGGGGCAACTCAGCGGCGTCCTGCAACGTCCGGGGGCGCGCCGTCGAATTTTGGGTGGCCTCGTGCGGCGTGTCTCTCCTAAACAGGGGGGATGTTCACACGTGTGTGCGGCAACAGGGAGGGTCAGTGGTGGACGTATCGTTCGCCACCACTGTGCTAGCCGCCCGCGTTGTGAACTGGCGGGTGGAGATGGTGGAGACCCTGTCGGACCACCGATATGTGCGGTTCGACATCTCCACCCAGAGCCCGCGGGGAATGGCCCGCTCGGGCCAATCACCCTTCCCGCGGTGGGCTCTCACCCGCCTGGACCGGGAGTCAGCCCAGGAGGCGGCGTTCCTCGAGGACTGGCTCTCGCCCCCTGTGGAGGGCACGGACGTGGACGCCGCAGCGGTTCGGCTGCGGGGGTCCCTGACCGAGGTGTGCAACTCCAGCATGCCTCGGTCTCGCCGTCCGCCTCCCCGTCGCGCCGTTTATTGGTGGACGGTGGAGCTGGCGGGGCTCCGGGCCGCGTGCGTGGAGGCCAGGAGGGCCTACACGCGGAGTCGGCGGCGCACCAGCCGATGTCAGGCTGAGGAGGACCGCCTCTACGCCTCTTACCTAGAGGCAAAGACGGTCCTCAAGTCGGAAATGTGCGCCGCCGAGGACTCGGCAAAGGCCGAGATGCTGGAGGGCCTCGACAGGGATCCGTTTGGGAGGCCGTATAAGCAGGCGCGGAGCCAGCTGCGCCCTTACGGTCCCCCATTAGCGGAGACCCTAGAGCCGGCGTTGCTGGATGGGGTGGTTCGGTCACTGTTTCCGCGCAGGACCGACTTCACCCCACCAACGATGAACCCCCCGCTGGGGGGGGTGGTGGCTTCGCCGGAGGAGGAGGTGCCTCCAGTGTCGGCGGAGGAATTTCGCGCGGGGGTTCTGTCCCTCCGCGCGAAGAAGACGGCCCCTGGACCAGATGGCGTCCCCGCACGGGTGGTGGCCATCGCAGCGTCCTTCATGGAGCAGAGGTTTCGGGACCTCTTCAGCGCGTGCCTGACGGGCGGGAGGTTCCCGAAGATCTGGAAGGAGGGGCAGCTTTGCCTGCTCCGGAAGGAGGGACGCCCGGTGGACTCCCCCTCGGCATACCGGCCCATCGTTCTGCTCGATGAGGTCGGTAAATTGTTCGAGGGGATCATCGCCACCCGGCTAAATAGCCAGTTGCGGGAGGTAGGGCCAGACCTGTCGGACGCCCAGTTCGGGTTCCGACAAGGGCGTTCGACGGTCGATGCGTTGGCCTTACTCAGGGGCCAAGTGCGGGAAGCGGTCGAGGCTGGGGACGGAGTGTTGGCGGTGTCGTTCGACATCGCCAACGCCTTCAACTCCGTGCCCCACTCGACCATATTGGAGGCAGTCCGGTATCACGGAGTGCCCCAATATCTGCGGGCGATCCTGGCCAACTACCTGGAGGACCGGGAGGTCCTCCTGGCGGACAGGACGGCCAGGATCAGGCGCTACGGCGCGGAGTCCGGTGTTCCACAAGGTTCGGTGCTAGGGCCCCTCTTGTGGAACATCGGATTCGATTGGCTGCTGCGCGGCACCCTCCTCCAGGGCACGGGTGTCATCTGTTATGCGGATGACACTCTCCTCGTTGCCCGGGGGAGGAACTTTGGGGAGGCGGCCTGTCTGGCCTCGGCTGGCGGATCCTTAGTGGCAGGTAGGATCCGCCAGCTTGGTTTGAGGGTAGCGCTGAACAAGACCGAGGCCGTGTTCTTTCACGGGCCTCGGCAGCGCTGCCCTCCTGACGCCCACATCGTGGTGGAGGGCGTCCGGATAGGGGTCGGGGCCCAGATGAAGTATCTGGGCCTCGTGCTAGACAGCAGGTGGCGCTTCGGCCCGCACTTCAGCGGGCTGTCGACGCGCCTGCTGAAAGCCGCGGACGCCCTCTCATGGCTCCTCCCAAACCTGGGAGGGCCCAAGGAGTGATGCCGGCGCCTCTATGCCGGCATCCTGAAGAGCATGGCCCTGTACGGGGCACCCATCTGGGCGGACTCCCTCCACAGGAGGGAGAATGCAACCGCCATCCGCAGGCCCCAACGGGCCATTGCACAGCGGGTGGCGAGGGCCTACCGCTCGGTGGGTTTTGCGGCGGCGTGCGCTCAGGCCGGCACCCCTCCCTGGGAATTGGAGGCATGGGTGCTCGCCAGAGTGTATGAGTGGACGGCGCGGCGTAGGGCGCTGGGTGAGCGCCCCGCCGCGCAAGAGCGGGATGCCGTGCGGCGGGAGGGGAGGGACGCAATCGTCCTACACTGGACACAGGACCTCGCCTCCGCCACCTTTGGACGCCGGACGTTGGACGCGCTCGGTCCAGCCCTGCGGGACTGGCTCGAGCGCCCCCACGGTTTCCTCTCGTTCCGTCTAGTGCAGGTGTTGTCCGGACATGGTTGTTTCGGAACGCACCTGCACCGGATCCGGAGGGAGGAAACCCCGGCGTGCCACCATTGCGGAGCCGCGGAGGACACGGCGCAGCACATCCTTGAGGTGTGCCCAGCCTGGGCTGAGCTGCGCCGTGCCCTGACAGATGTGGTCGGGCAGGACCTCTCACTTCCCAGTGTGGTGAACTCCATGCTGGGGAGTGAGGAGGCTTGGGCGGCGGTTGCCTCCTTTTGCGAGGATGTTATGTCGCAAAAGGAGGCGGCGGAGCGCGCGCGGGAGGATGATCCTCTCGCGCCGCCGCTCCGCAGGCGAAGAAGGGGTGGGAGACGGCGGTTGTACGATCGTCGCCTCCCTCCTTCTGGTGGTGATTAGCGGGCGACAGGCGCGGGGGCGCCTTCGCTCGCATTGCACAAATCGCCACCATCGTCGGGCGGGAACGGCCGAGCACTCACGGTCGTTCCCGGGCCCCTCCACTAAGGGAGGGGCGTGAGGGCCCCGCAGTAAATGCGGGCGGTCGTCGGTGGAGGACTGGACGTAAAGGCTGTACCGGTTTCCCAGTCCTCCTCCACAAAGACGATGCGGGAGTGCCGCTGGGTTATTTTAGTGGGTATGCCGGAGTAGCCGGAGTCCCACATAACCCGTCCATCCCCCAATGGGCGGGTATGCGTAACGCATTTTTTCCCAGCGCAAACAAAAAAAAAAAAAAAAAAGGTTAGGTTAGGTTATCCGGTCTATGGCCCTCTACGGTGCTCCCGTCTGGTCGTCTAGACTGGCGAGAGCTTCCCGCTGCAAAGCTCTTTTGAATAGCGTGCAGCGGGTGGTTGCCATCAGAGTGGTCCGTGGATACCGGACGATCTCCTTCGAGGCGGCGACTTTACTAGGACGATTCCCGCCACTGGACATCCTGGCGGACATGGACGCGAGAGTTTACGATCTCGTCCGTGCCCGCTCGGATGCCGGTGGCCAACAACCGGACTGGACAAACGTGCGGCGGGACGCGCACCGACAGGCCTTAGAGATTTGGCGCGAGCGGCTTGAATTGCCGAGAGGCTCGCGCCAACGCTCTGTCGGTGCGGTCCTGCCGTGGTTTGACGCATGGCTGCTCCGGAAACGGGGCAGCCTAACCTTCAGGTTGACACAGATACTCACCGGACACGGGTGCTTCGGTGAGTACCTGTGTCGAATAGGTAGAGAGGCGACACCGTCGTGTCACCATTGTGGCGGCGGCCCGGACTCGGCCCAACATACACTCGAGGAGGGGCACAAAGCCGCCTCCTGCAAGGCCGCCACGCCGCACTGCGCGGTATGTGCCGCCAGTGGCCGCCCAGCGGGCCACATCATGAAGGGGAGGAATTGTAGTCCTCCCCTTAAGAAGGGCAAGGAACAGGCGCCGACCCGGCCTGTCGCTGCCACCGCCGTCCCAGTGGCTGGGACCTCGGCGGCCGTGGAGGAGAGGGGTGCGATGTCCGATTAATGGGAGTCGAACATCGCATCCTCCAGGCGAACACCAACCACTGCAGAGCGGCCCAGGATCTGCTGATGCAGACTGTGGCCGAGTGGTTGGTGGACGTGGCGGTGGTCGCCGAGCCGTACTCGGTGCCTGGCCGTTGGCTGGGTGACCGGGACGGCTTGGTGGCGTTGGTGTCGCGGCCTGCCACGGACTCCCCTCCCCTCTCGCTTTTAGAGAGGGGTCCGGGATACGTGGCCGCCGCGTGGGGAGAAATAGCCCTGGTCGGGGTCTATTTCTCCCCAAACCGCCCTCTAAGGGACTTCGAGAATTTTCTCGAAGTCCTTACGGCAGTCGTCGGGAGGGCGGCACCACGTCAGGTCGTCGTAATGGGCGACCTGAACGCCAAGTCGGTGGCCTGGGGCAACCCGGCGGCGTCGTGCAACGTCCGGGGGCGCGCCGCCGAATTTTGGTCGGCTTCGTGCGGCGTGTCCCTCCTGAACAGGGGGGATGTTCACACGTGTGTGCGGCAACGGGGAGGGTCAGTGGTGGACGTATCGTTCGCCACCCCCGTGCTAGCCGCCCGCGTCGTGAACTGGCGGGTGGAGATGGTGGAGACCCTGTCAGACCACCGATATGTGCGGTTCGACATCTCCACCCAGAGCCCGCGGGGGATGGCCCGCTCGGGCCAATCTCCCTTCCCGCGGTGGGCTCTCACCCGCCTGGACTGGGAGTCAGCCCAGGAGGCGGCGTTCCTCGAGGACTGGCTCTCGCCCCCTGTGCAGGGCACGGACGTGGACGCCGCAGCGGTTCGGCTGCGGGGGTCCCTGACCGAGGTGTGCAACTCCAGCATGCCTCGGTCTCGCCGTCCGCCTCCCCGTCGTGCCGTTTATTGGTGGACGGGGGAGCTGGCGGCGCTCCGGGCCGCGTGCGTGGAGGCCAGGAGGGCCTACACGCGGAGTCGGCGGCGCACCAGCCGATGTCAGGCCGAGGAGGACCGCCTCTACGCCTCTTACGTAGAGGCAAAGACGGTCCTCAAGTCGGCAATGTGCGCTGCCGAGGACTCGGCAAGGGCCGAGATGCTGGAGGGCCTCGACAGGGATCCGTTTGGGAGACCATACAAGCTGGCGCGGAGCCAGCTGCGTCCATACGGTCCCCCAATAACGGAGACCCTAGAGCCGGCGTTGCTGGATGGGGTGGTTCGGTCACTGTTTCCGCGCAGGACCGACTTCACCCTTCCAACGATGAACCCCCCGCTGGGGGGGTTGGTGGCTTCGCCGGAGGAGGTGCCTCCAGTATCGGCGGAGGAACTTCGCGCGGGGGTTCTGCCCCTCCGCGCGAAGAAGACGGCCCCTGGACCGGACGGCGTCCCCGCACGGGTGGTGGCCATCGCGGCGTCCCTAATGGAGGAAAGGCATCGGGACCTCTTCAGCGCGTGCCTGACGGCTGGGAGGTTCCCGAAGCTATGGAAGGAGGGGAAGTTGTACCTTCTCCGCAAGGAGGGACGCCCGGTGGACTCCCCCTTGGCATACCGGCCCATCGTTTTACTCGATGAGGTCGGTAAACTGTTCGAGGGGATCATCGCCACCCGGCTTAATAGTCAGCTGCGGGAGGTAGGGCCGGACCTGTCGGACGCCCAATTCGGGTTCCGACAAGGGCGTTCGACGGTCGACGCGTTGGCCCTACTCAGGGGCCAGGTGCGGGAGGCGGTCGAGGCTGGGGACGGAGTGTTGGCGGTGTCGTTCGACATCGCCAACGCCTTCAACTCCGTGCCCCACTCGACCATATTGGAGGCACTCCGATACTACGGAGTGCCCCAATATCTGCGGGCGATCCTGGCCGACTACTTGAGGGACCGAGAGGTCCTTCTGGTGGACAAGACGGCCAGGATCAGGCGCTACGGCGCGGAGTCCGGTGTTCCACAGGGTTCGGTGCTAGGCGGAGGGAGAGTGGACTCATTGTCGGACTCCGACAATGAGTCCATTGCATCGGATGCAATGGTGATCGCGGCTTGTCGGTCACGATCGGGATCGAGAAAGCGGACTTTTCTGAAAGTCAGTTCTGATAGCTCCTCGGCCTCGGGCTCGGTGAAGGAGCCAAAAAAGAAAATGAAGGCCAAGAAGCAGACGGCCATAATGGCGGATACCCACGACGTGGGTTTGGTGGATGCCCAGCGCGAGCTGGACCTGACTCGGCGGGAACAGCTCCAGCAAGAGCTGGAGGAGCGGGTTGCGGCCCAGGAGGAACGGGCGCACGTCGCCCGTGCAAAGTCCGGGTACGGGGCGTCCCGCGTCCTGTACGCGGACCACTCCTTGGCCGAACTGGAGAAGATGGCCTTGGAGGACGAAGAGGCGATCGTTGAGGTCGCCGCCAAGTCCTCCCACCTAAAGGGGACTTTTCAAAAGTCCCTAAAATGCCGGGCCGCGAGTCTTCGTGAAATCGTTGCGGAGCTGGTGAACCGAAAGGCCAGCGACGAGTCGCGGCAACTGCAGGCGAAAGTGGATCGCCTGCAGTCGGAGGTTAGCCAGCTTCACCTCAAGCTGGCTGAAGCCACGGCCCGGCCATCTCAAGCCGAGCCCAGACCTGCGGCAGAGGGCCTTGCCTCCTCCCCCGGCCTTGAGGATGTCCTCCGCAGGGTCATGGCGGAGGAGAGGGCCTTCGTCAGATCCTGCCTAGCGGGAATAGAGGACCGGCTCTTGCCGGAGAAACGCCTCCGACCGCCACTTGCGGCGGACAAGAGGCGAGAGGAGCCGGTGCCTTCCTCCACGAGGGAGGACGCCCTTCTCCCTTCGACCACCCCGACCAACCAGCAGGGCTGGACGAAGGTGGTCGGTAAGGGGAAGGGCAAAGCCAAAAGGACGGCCCCTGTCGTCCCTGCCGTTCCCGCCACCACCATTCCCAGCCAGTCGCAGCCGACTGCCAAAGGAAAAGGGAAAGGGAAGGGGAAGAGCACCCCCCCAGCCCCAGCCGTCTCCGCCACCACCCCTGCTGGTCAGTCTGCTGGCAAGGGGAAGGGGAAGAGTTCTTCCCCCCCAGCCGGTGCCAAGAGGAACCTTGTTCCTCCAAAGACCGCGGCCGTCGTGGTGACACTCACCGCGGAGGCCGCGGAGCGGGGTGAGACGTACGCGTCCATGTTGGTGTGGGCGCGTGCCACTGCCGATCCCACTGGGGATCGGCAAAGTCTCATGCCGCAAGACACAGGCTGGGGCTCGTATATTCGAGTTCCCTGGTGCGGAGGGCGGCAAAAACGCGGACCTCTTCGCAGCTAAGCTGCAAGAGGTCATCGCAGACTCGGCGAAGGTGGCCAGGCCGGTAAAGTCGGCGGCCATCGAGGTGACGGATTTAGACGACTCCGTCACCAAGGAGGAGGTGGTGGCAGCAATCGCAGCCATAGGTGGCTGCGCAGTCGCAGCGGTGCAGGGCGGGGGCATCAGGCCCGGGCGCGGCGGCATGGGCACCATTCGCCTGGAGTGCCCAGTCGCCGCTGCTAAAGCCGTCCTCGAAAAGGGACGGCTCGCCGTTGGCTTCAGCTCGGGTGCAGTCCGGGCCCTTGAAGACCAGCCTTTAAGGTGTTATAAGTGCTTCGGCATCGGACACACCCGGGCTCTCTGTCCGTCCACAATAGACAGGACGGACAGCTGCTACCGCTGCGGCAAGGAGGGACACAAAGCCGCCTCCTGCATGGCCGCCGCGCCGCACTGCGCAGTTTGTGCCGCCAGTGGCCGCCCTGCCGGCCATATAATGAAGGGGAGGAACTGCAGTCCTCCCCTTAAGAAGGGTAAAGTACAGGCGCCGACCCGGCCTGTCGTTGCCACCGCCGTCCCAGTGGCTGGGACCTCAGCGGCTGTGGAGGAGGGGGGTGCGATGACCGACTAATGGGTAGAGTCGAACATCGCATCCTCCAGGCGAACACCAACCACTGCAGAGCGGCCCAGGATCTGCTGATGCAGACTGTGGCCGAGTGGTTGGTGGACGTGGCGGTGGTCGCCGAGCCGTACTCGATACCTGGCCGTTGGCTGGGTGATCGGGACGGCTTGGTGGCGTTGGTGTCGCGGCCTGCCACGGACTCCCCTCCCCTCTCGCTTTTAGAGAGGGGTCCGGGATACGTGGCCGCCGCGTGGGGAGAAATAGCCCTGGTCGGGGTCTATTTCTCCCCAAACCGCCCTCTAAGGGACTTCGAGGATTTTCTCGAAGTCCTTACGGCAGTTGTCGGGAGGGCGGCACCACGTCAGGTCGTCGTGTTGGGCGACCTGAACGCCAAGGCGGTGGCCTGGGGCAACCTAGCGGCGTCCTGTAACGTCCGGGGGCACGCCGTCGAATTTTGGGCGGCTTCGTGCGGTGTGTCCCTCCTGAACAGGGGGGATGTTCACACGTGTGTTCGGCAACAGGGAGGGTCAGTGGTGGACGTGTCGTTCGCCACCCCTGTGCTAGCCACACGCGTCGTGAACTGGCGGGTGGAGATGGTGGAGACCCTGTCGGACCACCGATATGTGCGAACCTGGGCGGGCCCAAGGAGCGATGCCGGCGCCTCTATGCCGGCATCCTCAAAAGCATGGCCCTATATGGGGCTCCCATCTGGGCGGACTCCCTCCACAGGAGGGAGAATGCAACCGCCATCCGCAGGCCCCAACGGGCCATTGCACAGCGGGTGGCGCGAGCCTACCGCTCGGTGGGCTTCGCGGCGGCGTGCGCTCTGGCCGGCACCCCTCCATGGGAATTGGAGGCATGGGTGCTCGCCAGAGTGTACGAGTGGACGGCGCGGCGTAGGGCGCTGGGTTAGCGCCCAGCCGCGGAAGAGCGGGAGGCCGTGCGGCGGGAGGCGAGGGATGCCATCGTCCTCCACTGGGCACGCGATCTCGCCTCCGCCACCTTTGGACGCCGGACGCTGGACGCGCTCGGTCCAGTCCTGCAGGACTGGCTCGAGCGCCCCCACGGTTTCCTCTCGTTCCGTCTGGTGCAGGTATTGTCCGGGCATGGCTGCTTCGGAACGCACCTGCATCGGATCCAGAGAGAGGAAACCCCGGCGTGCCATGACTGTGGAGCCGCGGAGGACACGGCGCAGCACACCCTCGAGGTGTGCCCAGCCTGGGCTGAGCTGCGCCGTGCCCTGACTGATATAGTCGGGCTAGACCTCTCACTTCCCAGTGTGGTGAACTCCATGCTGGGGAGTGAGGAGGCTTGGGCGGCGGTTGCCTCCTTTTGCGAGAATGTCATGTCGCAAAAGGAGGCGGCGGAGCGTGCGCGGGAGGATGATCCTCTCGCGCCGCCGCTCCGCAGGCGAAGAAGGGGTGGGAGACGGCGGTTGTACGATCGTCGCCTCCCTCCTTCTGGTGGTGATTAGCGGGCGACAGGCGCGGGGGCGCCTTCGCTCGCATTGCACAAATCGCCACCATCGTCGGGCGGGAACGGCCGAGCACTCACGGTCGTTCCCGGGTCCCTCCACTTAGGGAGGGGCGTGCGGGCCCCGCTGTAAAGGCGGGAGGTCGTCGTTGGGGGACTGGACGTAAAGGCTGTGCCGGTTTCCCAGTCCTCCTCCACACAGACGATGCGGGAGTGCCGCTGGGTTATTTTAGTGGGTATGCCGGAGTAGCCGGAGAGTCCCACATAACCCGTCCATCCCCCAATGGGCGGGTATGCGTAACGCATTTTTTCCCATGGCAAACAAAAAAAAAAAAAAAAAAAAAAGGTTAGGTTAGGTTGCTCCCTGTCGTTTCGGGTGACGCAGGTACTCTCGGGGCATGGCTGCTTCGGGAAGTACCTGTGTCGCATAAACAGGGAGCCGGACACCCGGTGTCACCACTGCGTCGACTGTCGGGAGGACACGGCGCTGCATACGCTGGCAGAGTGTGCCGCTTGGGAGGAGCAGCGCCGTGCCCTCATTTCTGGAGTAGGCAGTGACCTGTCGCTGCCGGCCGTCGTGAATTCGATGGTTAGCGGCGAGGAGTCCTGGGACGCGGTGGTTTCCTTCTGCGAGACAGTTATCTCTCAGAAGGAAGCTGCGGAAAGGGAGAGGGAGATCTCATCCTCTCACCCGACCCGCAGCAGACGCACCGGGCGTCGGCGGAGGGCGGACAACGCCCTCTTCCAGCCCCCCTAAAATGGGTCCAGGGGTGACGGACTCGGGGACGTCCGTCGCCCACTACACATCTGGACCCGAGGCGGCGGCGCGACGTGTTCCACGCGCGCCCTTCTTAGACGTTGCGGGGGGAGTTTAACACCTCACTCTCCCCGCTAATGCGAGGAGGCCCGCAAACATGGGCCAGCACCAGCCGGGGGTTGCGGAAGTATCGTTTGTTCCCGCGACCCCCGGCGCAGGTGTGAGATGGAACACCGGGGTGGTTTTTAGTCAGTAGGAGTCTGACAGACCCCTCCATGCAGGATTTTCCACCCCGCAAAAAAAAAAAAAAGGTTAGGTTAGGTTGGGCCAGCCTGGGCTGAGCTGCGCCGTGCCCTGAATACTGTCGTTGGGCTGAACCTCTCACTTCCCAGTGTGGTGAACTCCATGCTGGGGAGTGAGGAGGCTTGGGCGGCGGTTGCCTCCTTTTGCGAAAACGTCATGTCGCATAAGGAGGCGGCGGAGCGCGCGCGGGAGGATGATCCTCTCGCGCCGCCGCTCCGCAGGCGAAGAAGGGGTGGGAGACGGCGGTTGTACGATCGTCGCCTCCCTCCTTCTGGTGGTGATTAGCGGGCGACAGGCGCGGGGGCGCCTTCGCTCGCATTGCACTAATCACCACCCTCGTCGGGCGGGAACGGCCGAGCACTCACGGTCGTTCCCGGGCCCCTCCACTTAGGGAGGGGCTTGCGGGCCCCGCTGTAAAGGCGGGCGGTCGTCGGTGGGGGACTGGACGTAAAGGCTGTGCCGGTTTCCCAGTCCTCCTCCACACAGACGATGCGGGAGTGCCGCTGGGTTATTTTAGTGGGTATGCCGGGCTAGCCGGAGAGTCCCACATAACCCGTTCATCCCCCAATGGGCGGGTATGCGTAACGCATTTTTTCCCAGCGCCAAAAAAAAAAAAAAAAAAAAAAAAAGGTTAGGTTGGGCCCGGGGAACCACCCCACAGTGCTTGCGTCCACGTCGCGTTCCCCGGAAACGTCCCAGTTCTGACCACCGTAACGGAGTGGCAGACTGGGTACGGCTAAAGTGCACTGGGCATCGTAGCGACTATTTGCCTTGAGTGCTGCGATACTGCTTTGTTCGGCATGCCGAAACCTGCGCGGGATGCCCTCGGGCATTTCGTGAAAAAAGGCCCTTCTCAGGGCCAACCCAAAGGCCCTTCTCAGGGCCAACCCAAAGGCCCTTCTCAGGGCCAACCAAAAGGCCCTTCTCAGGGCCAACGCGACGCTTCCTTAGCGTCGGATGAAGGGAGGACCTTCTACGGAGGGAGAGTGGACTCATTGTCGGACTCCGAAAATGAGTCCATTGCGTCGGATGTGATGGTGATCGAGGCTTCTCGGTCGCGATCGGCATCGGGAAAACGGAAGGCGTACCTCAGGCACGGGTCGGATGGATCCTCGGCCTCGGGTTCCGAAAAGAACTATGGGGGTGCGGTGCAGGTTGTGTTTGATAGTTGGTGGTTAGAAGAAAGTCAATAGGTACACAAGCACAGAAGAAAGTTTATTGGAAAGCACAGCACACTCACAAAATAGTTCAGAAGAAAGAATGAAGTCAGACAGATACAGAAATATACAGAAAATAGAATTAACATAGAATTAAGCGCGGTAGGCAGTAAGCGAGGTGACACGGGCTTGCGTCTCAGAGCCGTCGCATGACTACTCGAATGTTCCGAACAATACTATCGAACCAGTTATATGCGCCTGCGGCGACCGGTCTCCTATGCAATTTATATCGTACGATTTATATTATCATTATAATGACCGATACGATTGTGAGGCAAGGCAATTAGAAATAAATTAATAATCATAGTAAACCTTTGTATGTATGAAATATTATGTTATATTACCATGTAGGTGTATTAAATATATTTAGTAAATATAATATATGAAATTAATAGTTATAAATTACATCTTATTAGAAATATGAATATATGGTATGTTTATGTATATATGTTATATTTATGTATATATGTTATATTTATGTGTATATGTTATATTTATGTATATATGTGGATAATTATATAATAGTAAATATAGGTAGCCACATCACTCCCCCCCAGAGACCGTGCTACGGTCGATAATAATCAGGAAATCGAACTCTGCGACCAGAACGAGTTGTTCTAGTTTCCGATTCAGCAGGAGCTTGAGGATGCCCTGGGACAGGATCATGTAAGACCTTAGGGGAATTAAGGGAAGAAGAGGGAAGGGTAGGAATTGGAGTAGGGGAAGGGTCTACGAGTAGATAAGCCGGTTTAAGTCGGTCTATTGTTACTGTGACACTTTTACCCTTGACCAGTATTTTGAAAGTCTTGTCACCATGTTCTAACACTTGATAGGGACCACTGTACGGAAGCTGTAAGGAACCTCAAACCGAGTCGTCTCGTAAAAATACGTGGCTTGAAGTGTTCAAGTCTTTGTAAATAAATATTTTATTTTTAGTGTGTCTAGCTGCAGGTGATGGACAGAGCTTAACGGCAAAGTGGCGTAGGCGAGTGGTGAAATCTGAAATATCAGTTGAGTCTGGAACGGTAGCCTGGAAAAATTCTCCAGGAAGACGAAGAGGCTCGCCATAAACCAACTCGGCCGAAGAAGCTTTTAAATCCTCCTTATAGGCTGACCTGATACCTAGTAATATTAAAGGCAAAGTATCAACCCAGTTGAGGTCTGCATGGCACATTATTGCCGCTTTTAGTTGACGGTGGAACCGTTCCACCAGACCGTTGCACGCAGGATGGTATGCAGTTGTGCGGCGATGTTTAAATCCTATTACTTTTCCAAGGTACTGGAAAAGAGTGGATTCAAACTGCCTGCCGCGGTCGGTAACGATATCGGTAGGACATCCAAATCTGGATATCCAGGAAATCAGGGCCTTACCGACGGTTTCGGCTGTCATATCCATCATTGGCGTAACTTCGGGCCATCTGGTGAAACGGTCAACTACCGTCAAGCAATATCGGAACCCATGTGAAAGCGGTAGTGGACCTACAATATCCACATGAATAAAAGCGAATCGAGCGCGTGGTAAATCGAATGTACCCAACGGTGCTGATACATGGCGATTTACCTTGGCACGTTGACAAGCTAGACATTTACGAGCCCACTCACGACAATCTTTACGCATGCCAGGCCAGACAAAGCGTTCAGCAACGAGTTTTGTGGTTGCTATGGCACCTGGATGGCTTAAGCTATGGAGGTTGTCGAAGAGTGGCTTTCTGAGAGCTTTTGTGATAAAAGGACGTGGTGATGGAGTACTAACATCACAATACAGTTCCTTATTGCTTCCAGGAACTTTGAATTTCTCCAGATGGAGTGAAAATTCACCATCAATATATGTGAGAAGTTCATCGTCGGAAGCTTGAGATTGGGCTAACTCGTCAAAATTGATTGGCATCTACAATTCATCGATGCGTGATAATGTATCGGCAACGACATTGTCCTTGCCAGACACATGACGTATATCAGTCGTGAATTGCGAGATAAAATCTAAATGTCGGTACTGACGAGGCGAACAGTTGGCTTTTCGCTCATGAAAAGCGTAAATGATCGGCTTATGATCCGTAAATACAATAAAATGACGAGCTTCTAACATATGACGAAAGTATTTTATGCTTTCATAGATTGCTAAAAGTTCGCGATCGTACGGGGAATACTTTTGTTGTGTGGGACTTAATTTTCGCGAGAAAAATGCGAGTGGTTCCCAACTGCCATCCTTGTATTGCTGTAACACGCCAAATCAGATGCGTCTGTCACGACAGCAAGCTTAGCATTACAGTCTGGGTGTGCAAGTAAAGCAGCATTTGCAAGGTTTTGCTTACACTGGTTGAAGGCACAAAGTGCTTCGCTAGTGAAGTCAATCGGTTGAGATGCTTTGACTGAACCAACAAGTAAAGCGTTAAGTGGTGCTTGTATCAATGCGGCGTTGGGTAAAAATCGCCGATAAAAGTTCAACATCCCCAAGAATCGTCTAAGTTGTTTTACCGTCTTTGGGGCAGGGAAGTCCTTGATGGCCTCAACCTTAGACTCGAGAGGTTTCGTGCCTGCTTCGGAAATGTGGTAACCGAGAAAAGTTACCTCACTAGCACCAAATACGCATTTGGACGTGTTGATCAGAACACCATATTCCTTCATGCGTTGGAACAACTGTTGAAGATGAACTTCATGGAGGTCAAAATCCTTTGAAAATACAAGAAAGTCGTCACAGTAGGGGTAAACAAAGTCTAGACCTCTCGTTAATTCGTCCACAAACCTCTGAAACGACTGCCCTGCACATCTGAGCCCAAATGTCATGCAGGGAAACTCATACATTCCGAACGGTGTGGTGATGGCAGTGTACGGTGTAATGCGGTGGGGGTTGCAGAGTTTGTTGAATGATAGAATGTTGTTTCACTAAAATAAAGTTTATTGTACTGATCCACAATAACTTCTTAAATGTTAAAATGTTAGCAAGAACTATGTTAAATGGAGTGTTAGAAATGTTGCAATGAATGCACGCGAATATCACGGTTACTCGATGCGCACTGACTCTATGTTACAATTTTAATACTAATGAAGTAACTGCGTAAGTCGCGTAATGCTGAGCAAGGTGTTCGGTGTCATTGCACCGAACATATTCGGGACCGCAAAAGATGAGAAAATGAGATAATTCTAAAATAAAATGTTTACAAATTGATATATGTTAATAATCTAAGACTTGTCATATCTTAATTCTAAATTTCTCCTAGGCATAGGAGAACACGATTGGTTTTTAACAGCACATGTTTTGATTACCCCGTAACGACCGTGGGGACTCGGACGCCGGTCGCCCATGCAAAGTCGCGCACTTTCGTTAATGTCAGAAACACTTGGCTGTCGGTCAACCTTATTTGAACGTGCACTATTGTCGGACGTTTGATCACTACACTGTCGATTAACCCTTCGCGCACTGTTCACCTTACTACGGTTGCCTGCTGTAGGCTGAAGCTCGATGTCCGGCGATAGGCGGGCACCAGACGCCCGTCGTCGCTGCCAGCGGCGGCACCACAAGGCGCCAGCCGCCACTACTCCTGCGCCTACCAGAATGTAGCTCACCGAGTATAGGTGGATGTTGTGGTAAGATAGCGAAGCTTCCAACTCAAACTTGTTATTTTTCATCTCCTCGATCCGTTGATGTAATTGGTTTAGCTCAGTTTCTAGGTTGTTGGAATCTGTTATGTTTGGTATATCTGTCCACGCGATGGAAGTGTTGATGAAGTAATTTAGCTGATCTATCGCTGGGCTATAAACTGGGCTAGTTATGTTCACTAGGTTCTCGGTATTTTTTGGGCTATGAAGAGTGAAATCATGACCTTTGAGTAAGCAACCAGGCTCTATGTATATAATGCCAGCTTGATGTAAAATTTCCACACTGATTTGTTCTCCACACAGTACATTGACCGGACAACTATTGCAGCAATGGTAGAGATAATGGGAGGGATTTGTCAGATATACCCATTTGTTTTCACATCTTGACCTCTTAATTTTACATTTATTTGTGTTAGGATCCAGCTCACAGAAAATGGATTCACTCCTTTGATGTTGAATCGGCTTCTTCAAATCGCATATCCATATGCTCTGTTTCATACAGGTGGATAATTCGTCAGAAGTGAGAGTAGTGTAGGTGTTCCTCTTTAAATCGGTTGCAATATATTCTGATAGTGGGATAAGTTCCACCATAGACTCGTTGTATTGATGTGGTATTGATGTTATTTTATACAGCTTGTATGTGTCCCTTCCAATCAGTGGAAAAGTTATTTGAAATAGAAAATAGTTTTCTGTTAATCTTGCCTTCAAATTCAGTAATGGGTACAAGTCTCTAAGGTTATGGGGCTCAATTGGCAACATCGTGTCATCTGATAGATGCCCCGAGATAGTGTTGAGTTCGCTCTGTAATTGATCGGGAGTCAGTAAGTGTATATTAAACTGTCCATGATGTATGTTGGTAAGTATATCTACGAGAGTATCCTGATTTCCCTTTAAATTCTGTAATAAGTTACTAGCTGTTAGTGACATCAGGGTAAATTCTTGGAGTAGCTCAATGTTATTAATGTCTTCTTAAAACTTTTTGGATCTGTTTTCTAGTTTCATGATATGTTGGTTAATAAATTTGTGTTGTTTATTTATAATAGACGCAGTTCGTTGTAACAGATTGTATTCAGACTCTATAATTGACGTCTGATTCTTCCGGACCCATAGCCAAAACCAAAACCCATGGAATTCGATAATACTGTTCTCTTGCGTTCTTATCCACCGCGGCACCACACAATTTTTTATGTTTTCTATATCAGCTGCTAGTTTACACCACTCCTTGTATACGTCACCAGATACTTCATCATCCCATTGGAGATCAGTTTGCCATAGCTTTTGGAAGAGTAGTTTTAGCTTTGTAGATAAGGGTGTTAACCAGCCCAACGGGTCAAATAACTTCGAAATTTCCGAGAGTAATTTCCGTTTAGTAAGTCTTTCTATGTGTGTTGTGAAATTATAATTAAATGTAAAATGATCTTGTTTTGTTTGCCAGCATAAACCTAATGTTTTTGAAGTTTCTTCATTTTTGAAGTGATAACTTGTTTCTTCCGCATTCTGTTTTACGCTTTCTAATACTCTTTCATTATTTGAGGCCCATTTTCTTAACGTAAATCCACCTAATTTCAACAACTGATGCAGTTCCTTAATCAAGTACTTTCCCTGTTTAATGTTATAGGCACCATGGAGTAGGTCATCCGTCATGAATGAATTTTCTAGGATTTCCGCTGCTTTAGGATGTTTACTACGCTCATCCGACGCCAACTGTCTTAAAGTCCTCATAGCTAAAAATGGGGCTGATTTAGTCCCATAAGTGATTGTAGTTAGTTGAAAGCTCTGTATGGGTTGTTCCGATGATACTCTCCAAACAATTTTTTGAAGATGCTGGTCGATATTGTTAACCAATACTTGGCGGTACATCTTCTCGATGTCCGCTGTAAACGCGTAAGGATATTGCCTCCACTGTAATAACAATGATTGTAAATCCCTTTGCATGTTAGGCCCTTTGCACATTATGTCATTCAAACTAAACCGAGTAGATGTTTTGGCAGACGCGTTAAATACTACGCGTAACTTTGTTGTTAATGAGTCATCACGCTGCACACCGTGATGAGGTAGGTAGCATTGTAGTCTCGCTATTGAGTTTGTTTCTTCAGGTTTCATATGTTTTAATTCGAGATATTCTTTCATAAAGGTTTTATATTTGCTAGCTAAATGTTCTTGTTTTCTAAATTTTGTTTCTAAATTCCTCAGTTGGGCGATCGCCATAGGCTTAGACATGCCCAGTTTGTGTTTCAACTCTTCCTTCAGTGGTATTCTAACTTCATAGCGGCCTTCTTCTGTTCTTCTTGTTGTTGACTCATAAAATGTTAGACATTCTTGATCTTCGGTAGACAGATTTGAATTCTCACTGATCTCTTCCACCTGCCAAAACCGTCTGATCTCTTCTATGTTATTTAACACGACATTACACTGGTATGTCTTTACGTTGCCGCATAGCAACCATCCCAGTTGAGTTTGTTGTACTAAGGGCTGATGTGCATTACCGCTTTTTATAATGCCACTTAGCATGATGTTTGCGTAAATGTCGGCTCCGAGTAACAAATCCACGGGCCGGCTGTTATAGAACTCGGGGTCAGCTAATGGTATGTTATCAATATGCGACCAATCTGGTTTCGGGAAGCTCTTGTTTGGTAGGCATTTAATGAGATTAGTCATAATAAAGGCTTCCGTTTCGAATGTAAAGTTGTTGTGCAGAGAAGCGCATACTATAGAAATCACTCCCTTGCAGTTGTTCTCCTTTTGTCCTACTCCAAAGACGATTCCTTTACATCTCTGTCTTTTTATGTTTAATAACTGCGCCGCCGATTCTGTTATTAATGATATTTGGGAGCCCTGATCCACCAAAGCTCGCAAGGTATACTCCGAACCGTCAGAACCCTTAACACTTACCAAAGCGGTTGCTAGCAGTATCTCTGAGCTGTCGACGTGTGACGTATGTGACGCAGCCGCGAAGTTCTCATGTTGTTGTTGTGAAGTCATTTGACTACGATTTGATGACAAAGAAGGAGCATTTTTGAGTTTTGCAAATGCGTCATATAAAATAGTGTTATGCGGTTCTTGACATTTTCGGCATGTTAAATTAGAATTGCATTTATTACCATTATGGCTAAATAGGCAATTAGTGCAGAGTTTTAATTTGTTTGCTGTATTTAATTTTTGTTCATCATTTAACGCTAAATAATTTTTGCAATTATAAATGCCATGTTGATAACTGCACATTGGACACTTGACATTCGACACGTGCATGGATTTTGCAATCGGCTTATTTAGGTTATTGTAAGTGTTGTTCGACTTATTATATGAGCTATAAAAATGTTTCTTTATTTCCGATGATGAATTATTGTTATATTTCTTTACAGAGTTTTTTTGTAATCCACTATCTTGTTTTCTCTGGGCTGTTTCGAGAGTAATGAATTTTGTTTCCAAAAACTCTAGGAATTCTTTTAGAACCGGCAGTTCCCTAGAGTTTTTCAATGATTCTAGGTAGTCGGTGTATGTGTCGTTGTCTAGTTTTTGACCTAGAATATGAACTACGATAGGGTCCCATGATGTTATGTCGACGCCTAAGTTCTTTATACCATTTAAGCATTCCAGTGTTGTATCGTGCATCCTTTTTATTTGGTACACCGACTGCTGCTGCATGTTAGGAAGGCCAAGGAGAATGTTCATGTGGGAAGAGAAGATCAATTTATTGTTATTATAGCGATGTGTGAGAATCTGCCAGGATACTGAATAATTATCCGTACTAATTTGTAGGTGTTGTATGAGTTTTTCAGCTTCTCCGCGTACCTTGCTCTTGAGGTATTGCATTTTCTGGCCGTTGGATAGTGACGGGTTGTTATGGATAGCTTCCGTGAATAGATCCCGGAAGGATACCCATTGGTTATAGTTGCCAGTAAACGTTGGAATTTCGAGTTGCGGAGTTGACTTGTTTCTATGCACGACGGACCACATTTTTTTGTTGATTGCTTTCTTCAAACTGTTGAATTGTTTCTCATACTTGTCGAACATGTAGTTGTACGTTTCGTTGCCTTCGTCTATCTCACTCTCAATCTCCCAATGTAGTGTGTCAATTGTTTTCCATCTAGCTTCCAGCGTTTTTAAAACGTCTTCGAATTCCCATTTCTCCGAGATAGACTCTACATCAATGTTTACCTTTGTTCGCAAGAAGGCTTTAAAATTCGCTTGTTGGCGACGTAACAAATCATCGGCTTTACTATTCGTACCCGTGTGTGTTTTATGAGTTGGGTTGCCCTGAGAGCTGGGCCCCGCAACCGCTGCAGTTTCTTCCTTCTCCGACTGAACCATACTCATAGTTGATTTAGACGGTGTTTTCGCTTGTTCAATCGGCTTGCCCGACCTCGTAACCAATTCCTCGTACTGTTGATTTATTAAAGCCTTCACTTGCTCATAGGCCTGCAAAGTCTTCTCAAATTCGTTAAGCCCGAAGTAAGGGTGAGCCTGACTTATTTCTTTCGTTATGCGGTCATGATTACCCTCATATTCCCTCCAGTATTCCTCCAGAGTATTCAGTCGCCTCTTGAAGTAATCTGGTGTTTTCCTATCAGCGCTATCTTTTTTGATGTTGATGCCAAGTTTGACGATGCTTTCATAGATCATCGATTGAATGTCAATAAGCTCGGCCATGTTTATTGAATGTCAAAATATATTTCTCTAGAAGAAAAATAAGGAAAGGTATGTTGGTACTTGCGTGTATGCAGTCTAGTACTTAGCTCCACGCAGTCTGCTGCAGCTGTTGTTTCACGCAGTCTGCTGCGGCTGTTGCTCCAATGTTAGCACTACAATCCTCTGACCGAACACACCAGCACTAAATGTTAACCAGTTCACCCCCGCTCGTGCAAATATCGCGATTTCTCGGAACACGTGACGCGCGAGGGCCTTTCGAAGGACCAAACTATGTACGGTGTAATGCGGTGGGGGTTGCAGAGTTTGTTGAATGATAGAATGTTGTTTCACTAAAATAAAGTTTATTGTACTGATCCACAATAACTTCTTAAATGTTAAAATGTTAGCAAGAACTATGTTAAATGGAGTGTTAGAAATGTTGCAATGAATGCACGCGAATATCACGGTTACTCGATGCGCACTGACTCTATGTTACAATTTTAATACTAATGAAGTAACTGCGTAAGTCGCGTAATGCTGAGCAAGGTGTTCGGTGTCATTGCACCGAACAGGCAGTCTTCTTAATATCTTCCTCGTAGACCGGGATTTGGTTATAGGCTTTGACTAGGTCGATGGTACTAAAAACTTTGCAACCAGCTATACTATGGGCAAAGTCCTGGATATGCCTAATAGGATAACGGTCTGGTATAGTCCGTGCATTAAGCATTCGGTAATCACCACATGGTCGCCAGCCGTTATCTTTCTTAGGCGCTAGGTGGAGAGGAGATGCCCAGGAGCTTTCGGAAGGACGTGCTGTTCCATTAGCGAGCATGAGCTCGAATTCCTTCTTAGCTATCTGCAATTTGTCAGGAGCGAGTCGACGGGGTGTACAAAATATAGGAGGCCCGGGTGTTGTACGAATATGATGCACGATGTTATGCTTTGGTGTCCACGGTGTGCCAGATGGGCGTGTAATTTCTGGAAACTTACCTAACAAGACATGAAAACGCGTGTCACCCATTGCTACCTTAATAGAAAACACATTAGAATTGGCAATACAAGCATTTGCAGACAAAGTAGTGGTGTTATCAATAAGCCGCTGTTTGCTAACATCTACAACTAAATTGTAAAAGCTTAAGAAATCTACGCCAATAATAGCTTTAGTGACGTCTGCAACAGTAAAGCGCCATGGAAAATTGCGTCGTAACCCTAAATCAAGCTTAAGTTCAATGGCACCAAAAGTGTCTATAGATGTTCCGTTGGCCGCGCACAATTGAAAGTCAGTTTTGGATCGACGATCACGCAGCGCGTAACGAGGATAAACGCATAAGTCGCTGCCGGTGTCCACCAGAAATTTCATGTTAGTGCTGCGGTCGAAAACGAAGAGGCGGCCTGTTGAAGCTGGGCAATCGTCAGCCGCCATTAGCGACTGCCCGTGGATTTTCCCGACTTGTGGTAATCACACGGTTTGATGCATTTGCTGGCTTTCATCCCAAACTTGGCGTGATACCAGCAGACTGGATACTTTTTGTAGCTTGAATTTGACCGTGACCGGGGACGCGAAGGGGATTGGCAATGTCGCGTCCTTGAACGGCTTTGGGAGCTGTTCGACCCACAGGAATGCTTATCAAGCTTCGCTTCAAGGCGCGCCACCATCATCCTTAGCTCGGCGATCTCATTGGACATCGATGTTGATGGGCCGGGGTAAGTCTCTGCAACAACTGGTGGCGAGGTCAGGTCAAAAATACGGTCAGCTAAGTCAGCAAGCTCCTCCAATTTTTGCTTCGATTGTGACGCTAGAACAGTCTGAATGCCGATTGGTAGCTGATTACACCATATTTGCTTCACGATGTCATCTGCAGCAGAGGGTCCAGCCAAGTCTTGCAAGTGACGCAAAAATTGTGAAGGTTTTCGGTCACCCAGTTTTTCTTGGTTGAGCAACTGCTTGACCTTCATTTCACGCGTAGCCGATAGCCTTCGAAGCAACTCTGTTTTTATTTTTGTGTAGGCATTCTTAGTGGGAGGCTTCATAATGATATCTTTGACGGCCTTCGCATGTTGAATGTCCAAATTATTAGTAACGGTAGTGAACATAAAAGATTCGTCCACTATGCCGTACGCTTCAAACTGTCGTTCAAGTAGCCCGAACCACAATTCCGGATCCTCCGGTGAAAATTGAGGCACCTTTAAAGTGACCTTCCGACGACTCGACGATATGTCGTGTCGGTCAGTGTAAACGCGCATCGGTTTAGGCGGCCGCATGGTAATATTTTTATCACTATGGTGTGATATAGCAGATTTTACCGAACCACGGCTTTGTTCACTTTGGTCACTATGGTCACTGTGTTCACTGCCACTCATCCTTACGTGTTCCACGGGGTCACCAGTTATGGGGGTGCGGTGCAGGTTGTGTTTGATAGTTGGTGGTTAGAAGAAAGTCAATAGGTACACAAGCACAGCAGAAAGTTTATTGGAAAGCACAGCACACTCACAAAATAGTTCAGAAGAAAGAATGAAGTCAGACAGATACAGAAATATACAGAAAATAGAATTAACATAGAATTAAGCGCGGTAGGCAGTAAGCGAGGTGACACGGGCTTGCGTCTCAGAGCCGTCGCATGACTACTCGAATGTTCCGAACAATACTATCGAACCAGTTATATGCGCCTGCGGCGACCGGTCTCCTATGCAATTTATATCGTACGATTTATATTATCATTATAATGACCGATACGATTGTGAGGCAAGGCAATTAGAAATAAATTAATAATCATAGTAAACCTTTGTATGTATGAAATATTATGTTATATTACCATGTAGGTGTATTAAATATATTTAGCAAATATAATATATGAAATTAATAGTTATAAATTACATCTTATTAGAAATATGAATATATGGTATGTTTATGTATATATGTTATATTTATGTATATATGTTATATTTATGTGTATATGTTATATTTATGTATATATGTGGATAATTATATAATAGTAAATATAGGTAGCCACAGAACAAACCGAAGGCAAAAAAGGCGACGAAAGCGGCGGACACCCACAACGTGGGTTTGGCAGACGCCCAACGCCAGTTGGACCTGGCTCAGCGGGAGCAGCTCCAACAGGAGCTGGAGGAGCGAATTGCGGCCAAGGAGGAGCGGGCGCGCGTCGCTCGTGCCAAGGCCGGGTACGGTGCGTCCCGCGTCTTGTATGCAGACCACTCCCTGGCCGAATTGGAGAGGATGGCCTTGGAGGACGAGGAGGCGATCGTGGAGGTCGCCGCCAAGTCCTCCCACCTAAAGGGGACTTTCCAAAAGTCCCTGAAATGCCGGGCCGCGAGCATGCGTGGCATCGTCGCGGAGCTCGTGGAGCACAAGGCCAGCGACGAGTCGCGGCAACTGCAGGCGAAAGTGGATCGCCTGCAGTCGGAGGTCAGCCAGCTTCACCTCAAGCTGGCTGAAGCCACGGCCCGGCCGTCCCAAGCCGAGCCCAGACCTGCGGCGGAGTGCGTTGTCTCCTCCCCCGACCTTGAGGATGTCCTCCGCAAGGTCATGGCGGAGGAGAGGGCGTTTGTTCGTTCCTGCCTGGCGGGAATAGAGGACCGGCTCTTGCCGGCGAAAGTCGTCCGACCGCCGCTTGCGGCGGACAGGAGGCGAGAGGAGCCGGTGCCTTCCTCTCAGAGGGAGGACGCCCTTCTCCCTTCCACCACCCCGACCAACCAGCAGGGCTGGACGAGGGTGGTCGGTACGGGGAAGGGCAAGGGCAAAAAGACGGCAGCAGTCGTCACTGCCGTCCCCGCCACCACCACTCCCAGCCAGTCAAAGCCGACTGGCAAGGGTAAAGGGAGGGGGAAAACCACCCCCCCAGCCGCCTCCGCCACCAGCCCTACCGGTCAGTCACAGACGACTGGCAAGGGAAAGGGGAAGGGTTCGACCCCAGCCGGAGTCAGGAGGAACTTGGTTCCTCCCAAGACCGCAGCCGTCGTGATGACGCTCACCACGGAGGCTGCGGAGCGGGGCGAGACGTACGCGTCCGTGATGTTGCGGGCGCGTGCTAACGCCGATCCCACCAAACGAGGGATCGGTAAAGTCTCGTGCCGCCGGACACAAGCTGGGGCTCGAATTTTTGAGTTCCCGGGTGCCGAGGGCGCGAAGAACGCAGACCTCTTTGCAGCGAAGCTGCAGGAGGTCATCGCGGACGCGGCGAAGGTGGCGAGGCCGGTGAAGTCGGTGGCCATTGAGGTGGCTGATCTTGATGATTCAGTCACCAAGGAGGAGGTGGTGGCAGCGATCGCAGCCATTGGGGGCTGCGCAGTCGCAGCGGTGCAGGGCGGGGGCATCAGGCCCGGGCGCGGCGGCATGGGCGCAATTCGCCTGGAGTGCCCAGTCGCCGCTGCCAAAGCCGTCCTCGAGAAGGGACGGCTGGCCGTCGGCTTCAGCTCGGGTGCGGTCCGGGCACTTGAGGACCAGCCTTTGAGGTGCTTCAAGTGCTTCGGAATCGGCCACACCCGAGCCCCCTGTCCGTCCACTGTCGACAGGACGGACAGTTGCTACCGCTGCGGCAAGGAGGGCCACAAGTCCGCCTCCTGCATGGCCCCCGCGCCGCACTGCGCAGTTTGTGCCGCCAGTGGCCGCCCCGCGGGCCATATAATGAAGGGGAGGAACTGCAGTCCTCCCCTTAAGAAGGGCAAAACTCAGGCGCCGACCCGGCCTGTCGCTGCCACCGCCACCCCAGTAGCTGGGACCTCGGCGGCTATGGAGGAGAGGGGTGTGATGTCCGATTAATGGGTAGAGTCGGACATCGCATCCTCCAGGCGAACACCAACCACTGAAGAGCGGCCCAGGATCTGCTGATGCAGACTGTGGCCGAGTGGTTGGTGGACGTGGCGGTGGTCGCCGAGCCGTACTCGGTACCTGGCCGTTGGCTGGGTGATCGAGACGGCTTGGTGGCGTTGGTGTCGCGGCCTGCCACGGACTCCCCTCCCCTCTCGCTTTTAGAGAGGGGTCCGGGATACGGGGCCGCCGCGTGGCCTTCGAGAACTATCTCGAGGTCCTTACGGCAGTCGTCGGGAGGGCGGCACCACGTCAGGTCGTCGTGTTGGGTGACCTGAACGCCAAGGCGGTGGCCTGGGGCAACCCAGCGGCGTCATGTAACGTCCGGGGGCGCGCCGTCGAATTTTGGGCGGCTTCGTGCGGCGTGTCCCTCCTGAACAGGGGGGATGTTCACACGTGTGTGCGGCAACAGGGAGGGTCAGTGGTGGACGTGTCGTTCACCACCCCTGTGCTAGCCACACGCGTCGTGAACTGGCGGGTGGAGATGGTGGAGACCCTGTCGGACCACCGATATGTGCGGTTCGACATCTCCACCCAGAGCCCGCGAGGGATGGCCCGCTCGGGCCAATCTCCCTTCCCGCGGTGGGCTCTCACCCGCCTGGATCGGGAGGCAGCCCAGGAGGCAGCGTTCCTCCGGGACTGGCTCTCGCCCCCTGTGGAGGGCACGGACGTAGACGCCGCAGCGGTTCAGCTCCGGGGGTCCCTGACCGAGGTATGCAATTCCAGCATGCCTCGGTCTCGCCGTCCGCCTCCCCGTCGCGCCGTTTATTGGTGGACGGGGGAGCTGGCGGCGCTCCGGGCCACGTGCGTGGAGGCCAGGAGGGCCTACACGCGGAGTCGGCGGCGCACCAGCCGATGTCAGGCTGAGGAGGACCACCTCTACGCCTCTTACCTGGAGGCAAAGACGGTCCTCAAATCGGCAATGTGCGCCGCCGAGGACTCGTGGCGCTGAACAAGACCGAGGCCGTGTTCTTTCACGGGCCTCGGCAGCGCTGCCCTCCTGACGCCCACATCGTGGTGGAGGGCGTCCGGATAGGGGTCGGGGCCCAGATGAAGTATCTGGGCCTCGTGCTGGACAGCAGGTGGCGCTTCGGCCCGCACTTCAGCGGGCTGTCGACGCGCCTGCTGCAAGCCGCGGACGCCCTCTCATGGCTCCTCCCAAACCTCGGAGGGCCCAAGGAGCGATGCCGGCGCCTCTATGCCGGCATCCTCAAGAGCATAGCCCTTTACGGGGCACCCATCTGGGCGGACTCCCTCCACAGGAGGGAGAATGCAACCGCCATCCGCAGGCCCCAACGGGCCATTGCACAGCGGGTGGCGAGAGCCTACCGCTCAGTGGGCTTTGCGGCGGCGTGCGCTCTGGCCGGCACCCCTCCCTGGGAATTGGAGGCATGGGTGCTCGCCAGAGTGTACGAATGGGCGGCGCGGCGTAGGGCGCTAGGTGAGCGCCCCGCCGCGCAAGAGCGGGAGGCCGTGCGGCGGGAGGCGAGGGACGCCATCGTCCTGCACTGGGAACGGGACCGGGAGGTCCTCCTGGCGGACAGAACGGCCAGGATCAGGCGCTATGGCGCGGAGTCCGGTGTTCCACAGGGTTCGGTGCTAGGGCCCCTCTTGTGGAACATCGGATTCGATTGGCTCCTGCGGGGCACCCTCCTCCAGGGCACGAGTGTCATCTGCTACGCGGATGACACTCTCCTCATTGCCCGGGGGAGGGACTTTGGAGAGGCGGCCTGTCTGGCGTCGGCTGGCGGATCCTTAGTGGCAGGTAGGATCCGCCAGCTCGGTTTGAGGGTAGAGCTGAACAAGACCGAGGCCGTGTTCTTTCACGGGCCTCGGCAGCGCTGCCCTCCTGACGCCCACATCGTGGTGGAGGGCGTCCGGATAGGGGTCGGGGCCCAGATGAAGTATCTGGGCCTCGTACTGGACAGCAGGTGGCGCTTCGGCCCGCACTTTAGCGGGCTGTCGACGCGCCTGCTAAAAGCCGCGGACGCCCTCTCGTGGCTCCTCCCAAACCTAGGAGGGCCCAAGGAGCGATGCCGGCGCCTCTATGCCGGCATCCTCAAGAGCATGGCCCTTTACGGGGCTCCAATCTGGGCTGACTCCCTCCACAGGAGGGAGAATGCAACCGCCATCCGCAGGCCCCAACGGGCCATTGCACAGCGGGTGGCGAGGGCCTACCGCTTGGTAGGCTTCGCGGCGGCATGCGCTCTGGCGGGCACCCCTCCATGGGAATTGGAGGCATGGGTGCTCGCCAGAGTCTACGAGTGGACGTCGCGGCGTAGGGCGCTGGGTGAGCGCCCCGCCGCCGAAGAGCGAGAAGCCGTGCGGCGGGAGGCGAGGGATGCCATCGTCCTCCACTGGGCACGCGACCTCGCCTCCGCCACCTTTGGACGCCGGACGCTGGACGCGCTTGGCCCAATCCTGCGGGATTGGCTCGAGCGGTCTCACGGTTTCCTCTCTTTCCGTCTGGTGCAGGTGTTGTCCGGGCATGGCTGCTTCGGAACGCACCTGCATCGGATTCAGAGAGAGGAAACCCCGGCGTGCCACGAGTGTGGAGCCGCGGAGGACACGGCGCAGCACACCCTCGAGGTGTGCCCAGCCTGGGCTGGGCTGCGCCGTGCCCTGACCGATGTAGTCGGGTTCGACCTCTCACTTCCCAGTGTGGTGAACTCCATGCTGGGGAGTGAGGAGGCCCTTTTGCGAGGATGTCATGTCGCAAAAGGAGGCGGCAGAGCGCGCGCGGGAGGATGATCCTCTCGCGCCACCGCTCCGCAGGCGAAGAAGGGGTGGGAGAAGGCGGTTATACGACCGTTGCCTCCCACCTTCTGGTGGTGATTAGCGGGCGATAGGCGCGGGGGCGCCTTCGCTCGCATTGCACAAATCGCCACCATCGTCGGGCGGGAACGGCCGAGCACTCACGGTCGTTCCCGGGCTCCTCCACTTAGGGAGGGGCGTGCGGGCCCCACTGTAAAGGCGGGCGGTCGTCGGTGGGGGACTGGACGTAAAGGCTGTGCCGGTTTCCCAGTCCTCCTCCACACAGACGATGCGGGAGTGCCGCTGGGTTATTTTAGTGGGTATGCCGGAGTAGCCGGAGAGTCCCACATAACCCGTCCATCCCCCAATGGGCGGGTATGCATAACGCATTTTTTCCCAGCGCAAACAAAAAAAAAAAAAAAAAAGGTTAGGTTGGGGAGGGGAACGACCCCACAGTGCTTGCGTCCACGTCGCGTTCCCCGGAAACGTCCCAGTTCTGACCACCGTAACGGAGTGGCAGACTGGGTACGGCTAAAGTGCACTGTGCATCGTAGCTACCTATTGCGTTGAGAGCTACGAATACTGCGGAAATGCCAAAACCAGCGCGGGATGCCCTCGGGCATTTTGTGAAAAAAGGCCCTTCTCAGGGCCAACCCAAAGGCCCTTCTCAGGGCCAACCAAAAGGCCCTTCTCAGGGCCAACGCGACGCTTCCTTAGCGTCGGATGAAGGCAGGGCCTTTTACGGCGGGCAGGTGGACTCCGACGATGAGTCCATTGTATCAGATGCGGACTCGATGGTGGTCGTGGATTCGCGATCGCGATCCGCGTCCCGAAAGCGATAGACCTTTCTAAAGGATGGGTCGGATGGCTCCTCGGGCTCAGGCTCGGCGAAGGAGCCTAAACGGAAGGTGAAGGCCAAAAAGGCGGCGGATACCCACGACGTGGGTTTGGTTGATGCCCAGCGCGAGCTGGACCTGACTCAGCGGGAGCAGCTCCAGCAAGAGCTGGAGGAGCGGGTTGCGGCCCAGGAGGAACGGGCGCGCGCCGCCCGTGCCAAGTCCGTGTACGGTGCGTCTCGCGTGATGTACTCGGACCACTCCCTGGCCGACCTGCAGAGGATGGCCTTGGAGGACGAGGAGGCGATCGTGGAGGTCGCCGCCAAGTCCTCGCATCTGAAGGGGACTTTTCAGAAGTCCCTCAAATGCCGGGCCGCCAGCATGCGTGGCATGGTCGCGGAGCTGGTGGACCGCAAGGCCAGCGACGAAACGCGGCAACTGCAGGCGAAGGTAGATCGCCTGCAGCTGCACATGAAGCTGGCTGAAGCCACGGCCCGGCCATCGCAAGCCGAGCCCGGACCTGCGGCGGAGGGTCTTGCCTCCTCCTCCGGCCTTGAGGATGTCCTCCGCAAGGTGATGGCGGAGGAGAGGGCCTTCGTGAGGGCCTGCCTAGCGGGCATTGAGGACCGGCTCTTGCCGGCGAAAGTCGTTCGACCGCCGCTTGCGGCGGACAGAAGGCGAGAGGAGCCGGTGCCTAGCTCCACGAGAGAGGACGCCCTTCTCCCTTCCACCACCCCGACCAACCAGCAGGGCTGGACGAAGGTGGTTGGTAAGGGCAAGGGCAAGGGAAAAAGGACGGCAGCTGTCGTCCCTGCCGTTCCCGCCACCACCACTCCCAGTCAGTCGCGGCCAGCTGGCAAAGGGAAAGGGAAGGGGAAGGGGAAGAGCACCCCTCCAGCCCCAGCCGTCCCCGCCACCACCCCTGCTGGTCAGTCGACTGGCACGGGAAAGGGGAAGGGTTCGACCCCAGCCGGTGTCAGGAGGAACTTGGTTCCTCCCAAGACCGCAGCCGTCGTGGTGACGCTCACCGCGGAGGCTGCGGAGCGCGGAGAGACCTACACGTCCGTATTGGTGCGGGCGCGTGAAAATGCCGATCCCACCAAACTCGGGATCGGCAAAGTCTCATGCCGCCGGACACAAGCTGGGGCTCGAATTTTCGAGTTCCCCGGTGCTGAGGGCGGGAAACACGCCGACCTCTTCGCAGCAAAGCTGCAGGAGGTCATTGCGGACGCGGCGAAGGTGGCCAGGCCGGTGAAGCCGGCGGCCATCGAGGTGACGGACCTGGATGACTCCGTCACCAGGCGAAGTCGCAGCGGTGCAGGGCGGGGGCATCAGGCCCGGGTGCGGCGGCATGGGCACTATTCGTCTGGAGTGCCCAGTCGCCGCTGCCAAAGCCGTCCTCGAGAAGGGACGGCTCGCCGTCGGGTTCAGCTCGGGTGCGGTCCGGGCACTTGAGGACCAGCCTTTGAGGTGCTACAAGTGCTTCGGAATCGGCCACACCCGAGCCCTCTGTCCGTCCAGTGTCGACAGGACGGACAGCTGCTACCGCTGCGGCAAGGAGGGGCACAAAGCCGCCTCCTGCAAGGCCGCCACGCCGCACTGCGCGGTATGTGCCGCCAGTGGCCGCCCAGCGGGCCACATCATGAAGGGAAGGAATTGTAGTCCTCCCCTTAAGAAGGGCAAGGAACAGGCGCCGACCCGGCCTGTCGCTACCACCGCCGTCCCAGTACCTGGGACCTCGGCGGCCGTGGAGGAGAGGGGTGCGATGTCCGATTAATGGGAGTCGAACATCGCATCCTCCAGGCGAACACCAACCACTGCAGAGCGGCCCAGGATCTGCTGATGCAGACTGTGGCCGAGTGGTTGGTGGACGTGGCGGTGGTCGCCGTGCCGTACTCGGTGCCTGGCCGTTGGCTGGGTGACCGGGACGGCTTGGTGGCCACGCTACCCCCGTTCTAGCCGCCCGCGTCGTGAACTGGCGGGTGGAGATGGTGGAGACCCTGTCGGACCACCGATATGTGCGGTTCGACATCTCCACCCAGAGCCCGCGGGGAATGGCCCGCTCGGGCCAATCACCCTTCCTGCGGTGGGCTCTCACCCGCCTGGACCGGGAGTCAGCCCAGGAGGCGGCGTTCCTCGAGGACTGGCTCTCGCCCCCTGTGGAGGGCACGGACGTGGACGCCGCAGCGGTTCGGCTGCGGGGGTCCCTGACCGAGGTGTTCAACTCCAGCATGCCTCGGTCTCGCCGTCCGCCTCCCCGTCGCGCCGTTTATTGGTGGACGGTGGAGCTGGCGGGGCTCCGGGCCGCGTGCGTGGAGGCCAGGAGGGCCTACACGCGGAGTCGGCGGCGCACCAGCCGATGTCAGGCTGAGGAGGACCGCCTCTACGCCTCTTACCTAGAGGCAAAGACGGTCCTCAAGTCGGAAATGTGCGCCGCCGAGGACTCGGCAAAGGCCGAGATGCTGGAGGGCCTCGACAGGGATCCATTTGGGAGGCCGTATAAGCAGGCGCGGAGCCAGCTGCGCCCTTACGGTCCCCCATTAGTGGAGACCCTAGAGCCGGCGTTGCTGGATGGGGTGGTTCGGTCACTGTTTCCGCGCAGGACCGACTTCACCCCACCAACGATGAACCCCCCGCTGGGGGGGGTGGTGGCTTCGCCGGAGGAGGAGGTGCCTCCAGTGTCGGCGGAGGAATTTCGCGCGGGGGTTCTGTCCCTCCGCGCAAAGAAGACGGCCCCTGGACCAGATGGCGTCCCCGCACGGGTGGTGGCCATCGCAGCGTCCTTCATGGAGCAGAGGTTTCGGGACCTCTTCAGCGCGTGCCTGACGGCTGGGAGGTTCCCGAAGATCTGGAAGGAGGGGCAGCTTTGCCTGCTCCGGAAGGAGGGACGCCCGGTGGACTCCCCCTCGGCATACCGGCCCATCGTTCTGCTCGATGAGGTCTGTTCGGACATTGACCGAACAGCTCAGCACTTTTAGGTTATTCATTATATAAATTCACTAATGTTAGCAAATAAAGTTAGTTCGTAAGTAACTCGCGATCGATACACTATCAAAGCAATCGGAAACCGCTCCGATTGCCGCGTAAAGATCAAATCAAATCATTTTAGCTATTAATATATCATTTTATAAATCTTAGTATTAACCAACTAAATAATTGTAGTTTATATACTTATAATATGTAAATTTTATTTATTAGATATGTAGGGAATAGTAAAACTATAACTATAATAGTGTTTCTCTGTAAATAGAAAATTTTATTTTATTAAAGAACTACATACTAACACGCATATTTACAAAACATTATTTATTATTACTTCATTACAACTTACCTGTAAATAGAAAAACAACATTAAGAGCTATTGTTTCACTACTTTCAGTTCTTATAAATTACTTTTATTTAAGTATTGTAATAATATAATTTTAATGTGAAATTATCAGAATCTCCATATTTTATCATGCTGCCAATCCTTCAATATAAACGGCCAGTCCCTTATACATAGACAAGTTTGTAAACCAAAAAGTTATAATACGGAAAACTATAAACTAAATGAAGGGTCACTTCGTTTACATCTCCCCCCCCTCTCTAAGCTACAAAGTTTTACTATTTTGTTCTACTACTGGAATAAGTTTTGTGATATGAAAGAGATTTGACTCTAACTTTTTGTGGCCCGTGTTTACTTTGTAAATTGAATTGGATATTTTGTCTACAATTTGATAAGGTCCTATTTTCAATTCATCTAATTTTTTTCGGTTTAACCGGTTTCCATTTTCAACATATACAAAATCACCAACTTTTAGTTCATAATGTTTTCTGTTTTTATCAAATCTTTGTTTATTATAATTGTGGGATTTCAAACTATTTTCTAAGGCAATTTTCCGGTCTCGCAATAGATGTTTATGTGTTATATTTTGTTTCAGTTCATCTGGGAGAATATCAACATTTTTTCCCTCCAATAAGTATTTTGGAGAGAAACCTGTTACACAATGTTCAGTTTCGTTATATTTTTGAGTACATTCATGAGCAATAGTTGTCCAAGCAATTTTATCTCTTCTTTCATTAATCTTGCACCGAATTTTAGTAACCAACGTTTGGTTTAGCCTTTCGTTCAATCCATTTGAAAAAGGCGCATTTACTGCAGTAAAAACTACAGTGATATTTTCCTTTTCTAAAAAACATTTGAAATCTTTTGAATTTATGCCTGGATATTGATCTGATAGAATTAAATCTATTTTATAATCTTTTGTTACTTTTTGGACAAGTTTTATAAAATCATTCGCACTCTGGGTTTTGGATGTCAAAATATAGGCGTAACGAGTGAAATGATCTACTAAAAGATGTAAATATGTTTTGGTTGAACGAGCACCACCAAATCCCCCTATGGTGTCTATTGACACTATTTGAAATGGATAGGTAGCGGGACCTAAGTGAGACATTAGTCCAAACTTGCTTTTCCTTCTAGATTTATTTTTTATACAGATATCACAATTTTCGCAATATTTCTTTATATTATCCAATAAATTTTTAGCTTGATAAAAAGGTTTAATCTTGTTTTCCATTTGCTGTCTTCCTATGTGACAGTAGTAGTGATGTACATGTTTTATTATATCTTTACTGAACTCTTCAGTTAGTACAATCTTTTCATTTTTTCCTATCTTTTTATAATATATATTATGTTTGAAAATAAGTTTATTTCTATTTTGTTTAATATCCTCATTTTTATCTTGATCGTTTAGTATGTCTTTTAATTTAACAAAATTCACTACTTTTATATTACTATCTTGATTTTCATATGATTCTAACACAGGATTTCTGCTCAAAGTATCTGCTTCTATATTATATTTGCCCGGAGAATATATTATTTTAAAATTGAACTGCGACAAATAATATGTCAAATCTCCCAGTTCTTCGTCCGTTCTGGCCTTAATATTCATTTTTTCTAAAGGTTTGTGATCTGAAAAAACCGTAAATGTTTTTCCTATAAGCCAGTGTTGCCAGTATTTAACCGCCTCTTTTATTGCCAAACATTCAAGATATATGGCTTTTTTCTTTTTTTGGGGTTCGTTTAATTTTTTTGAAAAATATGCGCAAGGCTTTTCCTCACCGTTGGTTTGAATTTGTTTGAAAATCGCACCTATACCTTGTATACTAGCATCTGTATAAATATGTATTGGCAAATCTGGATCAAATATAGCTAGAATAGGTTTTGAGCAGAGTAGTTTCTTTATAGTATCAAAGGATTCTTGACATCTATTGGACCAAACGAATTTTTCCGCTTTTCTTAATAAGTTATGTACGGGATCCAGTATAATTGAAATATTTGGCACATATTTTCCATAGAAATTAATTTTTCCTAAAAATTGTCTAACATTTTTTTGTGTTTTTGGTATTGGAAATTCTTTAATGGCAATCGGGATGCCGTGCGGCGGGAGGCGAGGGACGCCATCGTCCTACACTGGACACGGGACCTCGCCTCCGCCACCTTTGGACGCCGGACGCTGGACGCGCTCGGTCCAGTCCTGCGAGACTGGCTCGAGCGCCCCCACGGTTTCCTCTCGTTCCGTCTGGTGCAGGTGTTATCCGGGCATGGCTGCTTCGGAACGCACCTGCATCGGATCCAGAGGGAGGAAACCCCGGCGTGCCACGAGTGTGGAGCCGCGGAGGACACGGCGCAGCACACCCTCGAGGTGTGCCCAGCCTGGGCTGAGCTGCGCCGTGCCCTGAATACTGTCGTTGGGCTGGACCTCTCGCTTCCCAGTGTGGTGAACTCCATGCTGGGGAGTGAGGAGGCTTGGGCGGCGGTTGCCTCCTTTTGCGAGGATGTTATGTCGCAAAAGGAGGCGGCGGAGCGTGCGCGGGAGGACGATCCTCTCGCGCCACCGCTCCGCAGGCGAAGGAGGGGTGGGCGAAGGCGGTTGTACGACCGTCACCTCCAACCCTCTGGTGGTGATTAGCGGGCGATAGGCGCGGGGGCGCCTTCGCTCGCATTGCACTAATCACCACCCTCGTCGGGCGGGAACGGCCGAGCACTCACGGTCGTTCCCGGGCCCCTCCACTTAGGGAGGGGCGTGCGGGCCCCGCTGTAAAAGCGGGCGGTCGTCGGTGGGGGACTGGACGTAAAGGCTGTGCCGGTTTCCCAGTCCTCCTCCAAATAGACGATGCGGGAGTGCCGCTGGGTTATTTTAGTGGGTATGCCGGAGTAGCCGGAGAGTCCCACATAACCCGTCCATCCCCCAATGGGCGGGTATGCGTAACGCATTTTTTCCCAGCGCAAACAAAAAAAAAAAAAAAAAAAAAAAAAGGTTAGGTTAGCGGGGGGAACCACCCCACAGTGCTTGCGTCCACGTCGCGTTCCCCGGAAACGTCCCAGTTCTGACCACCGTAACGGAGTGGCAGACTGGGTACGGCTAAAGTGCACTGTGCTTCGTAGCTACCTATTGCGTTGAGAGTTACGAATTTTGCGTTGTTTGATATGCCAAAACCTGTGCGGGATGCCCTCGGGCATTTTGTAAAAAAAGGCCCTTCTCAGGGCCAACCCAAAGGCCCTTCTCAGGGCCAACCAAAAGGCCCTTCTCAGGGCCAACGCGACGCAGCCTTAGCGTCGGAGGAAGGCAGGACCTTCTATGGAGGGAAGGCGGGCGATTTGTCTGAATCCGACAACGAGTCCGTATTGTCGGATGCCAGTTCAATGGTGATTGATGCTCGATCGCGATCGGTATCGAGGAAGCGGAGCTTCTTGAAAGTCGTGTCCGATGGGTCCTCGGGCTCAGGTTCAGCGAAGGGGCCCGGAAGGAGGGTCAAGTCTAGAAAGGCGACGACAGCGGCAGACACCCACGACGTGGGTTTAGCCGACGCCCAACGCGAGTTGGACCTGGCAAGGCGGGAGCAGCTCCAGCAAGAGCTGGAGGAGCGGGTTGCGTCCCAGGAGGAACGGGCGCGCGTCGCCCGTGCAAAGTCCGGGTACGGGGCGTCCCGCGTCCTGTACGCGGACCACTCCTTGGCCGAACTCCAGAGGATGGCCTTGGAGGACGAGGAGGCGATCGTGGAGGTCGCCGCCAAGTCCTCGCATCTGAAGGGGACTTTCCAGAAGTCCCTCAAATGCCGGGCCGCGAGTCTTCGCGAAATCGTCGCGGAGCTGGTGGACCGCAAGGCCAGCGATGAGTCGCGGCAACTGCAGGCGAAAGTAGATCGCCTGCAGTCGGAGGTCAGCCAGCTGCACTTAAAGCTGGCTGAAGCCACGGCCCGGCCATCGCAAGCCAAGCCCGGACCTGCGGCGGAGGGTCTTTCCTCCACTCCCGGCCTTGAGGATGTCCTCCGCAGGGTCATGGCGGAGGAGAGGGCGTTCGTTCGCTCCTGCCTAGCGGGCATCGAGGACCGGCTCCTACCGGAGAAACGCCTCCGACCGCCGCTTGCGGCAGACAAGAGGCGAGAGGAGCGAGTGGAAACCTCCCAGAGGGAAGACGCCCTACTCCCTTCGACCACCCCGACCAACCAGCAGGGCTGGACGAAGGTGGTCGGTAAGGGCAAGGGCAAGGGAAAAAGGACGGCAGCTGTCGTCCCTGCCGTTCCCGCCACCACCACTCCCAGCCATTCGCAGCCGACTGGCAAAGGGAAGGGGAAAGGGAAAGGGAAGGGGAAGAGCACCCCCCCAGCCCCAGCCGTCCCCGCCACCACCCCTGCTGGTCAGTCGACTGGCACGGGAAAGGGGAAGGGTTCGACCCCAGCCGGTGTCAGGAGGAACTTGGTTCCTCCCAAGACCGCAGCCGTCGTGATGACGCTCACCACGGAGGCTGCGGAGCGGGGCGAGACGTACTAGTCCGTGATGTTGCGGGCGCGTGCCAATGCCGATCCTACCAAATTGGGGATCGGTAAAGTCTCGTGCCGCCGGACGCAGGCTGGGGCTCGAATTTTCGAGTTCCCGGGTGCCGAGGGCGCGAAGAACGCGGACCTCTTTGCAGCGAAGCTGCAGGAGGTCATGGCGAACTCGGCGAAGGTGGCCAGGCCGGTGAAGTCGGCGGCCATCGAGGTGACGGACCTGGATGACTCCGTCACCAGGGAGGAGGTGGTGGCAGCGATCGCAGCCATAGGGGGCTGCGAAGTCGCAGCGGTACAAGGCGGGGGCATCAGGCCCGGGCGCGGCGGCATGGGCACCATTCGCCTAGAGTGCCCAGTCGCCGCTGCCAAAGCCGTCCTTGAAAAGGGACGGCTAGCCGTCGGCTTCAGCTCGGGTGCGGTCCGGGCACTCGAGGACCAGCCACTGCGGTGCTACAAGTGCTTCGGCATTGGCCACACCCGAGCCCTCGGTCCGTCCACTGTCGACAGGACGGACAGTTGTTACCGCTGCGGCAAGGAGGGCCACAAATCCGCCTCCTGCGTGGCCGCCGCGCCGCACTGCGCAGTTTGTGCCGCCAGTGGCCGCCCTGCGGGCCATATAATGAAGGGGAGGAATTGCAGTCCTCCCCTTAAGAAGGGCAAAGTTCAGGCGCCGACCCGGCCTGTCGTTGCCACCGCCGTCCCAGTAGCTGTGACCTCAGCGGCTGTGGAGGAGGAGGGTGCGATGACCGATTAATGGGTAGAGTTGAACATCGCATCCTCCAGGCGAACACCAACCACTGCAGAGCGGCCCAGGATCTGCTGATGCAGACTGTGGCCGAGTGGTTGGTGGACGTGGCGGTGGTCGCCGAGCCGTACTCGGTGCCTGGTCGTTGGCTGGGTGATCGAGACGGCTTGGTGGCGTTGGTGTCGCGGCCTGCCACGGACTCCCCTCCCCTCTCGCTTTTAGAGAGGGGTCCGGGATACGTGGCCGCCGCGTGGGGAGAAATAGCCCTGGTCGGGGTCTATTTCTCCCCAAACCGCCCTCTAAGGGACTTCGAGAATTTTCTCGAGGTCCTTACGGCAGTCGTCGGGAGGGCGGCACCACGTCAGGTCGTAGTGTTGGGCGACCTGAACGCCAAGTCGGTGGCCTGGGGCAACCCAGCGGCGTCCTGCAACGTCAAAGATGAGATTGGCAATGATGTGTTTGAAGCAATTGGCCCAGGAAGAGAAACTAAAATTCCCTGACGCAGCAAAAGCATTAGAAGAATCCTTCTTCATGGATGACTATTGTGGAGGGGCCCACTCTAAACGGGAAGCAAATCAAATCAAATCGGATCTTATAAAACTATTACAAAAGGGAGGATTTAATTTACGAAAGTGGACCTCAAACAAATCACATCTTTTGGCAGACTTAGATAAAAGTTTATGCAATCAATCAACATATGAGTTCAAACAGTCGGACTCTACAAAAACGCTAGGACTCGCATGGAATCCGCAAAAGGATAAATTCATTTTTGACTCTAAATTAGAACGAGGGTCAAAAACATCAGAAACCAAGAGATCACTTCTTTCGGACATATCCAAGTTATTTGATCCGTTGGGGTGGCTCACTCCTTTAAGCATTAGCATGAAAATTCTATTTCAACAAGTATGGTTAGCAAAATTGGAATGGGATGACGTACTACCAGAAGATATAAAGAGTAAGTGGCACGATTTAAGGAGAGATTTGGAGAAAATAAACACAATAACAATAAACAGATGGATAGGTACAACAGGAGACCAAAATGTGCAGTTACACGGATTTTCCGACGCATCAAATAAAGCTTATTCTGCCGTTATTTACTGCAAGACAAGCGGCAGAGATGGTTGTAACATATCTTTGGTTACTGCGAAGGCCAGATTAGTGCCTATAAGTAAAGTTATCTCGACACCTAGGTTGGAGTTAATGGGGGCTCATCTCTTAGCCCAGCTAATGAAGAAAGTGTGTGCTTGCTTTACAAATTATAAAATAGAAACATACTGCTGGACTGATTCCACCGCCGTACTCGGGTGGATACAAGGAGACCCAGCGCGATGGAAACCCTTTGTAACAAATCGAGTTAAATTTATAACCAAAATCATATTATCAGAAAATTGGGGATATGTAAATACGAACGAGAATCCGGCAGATGCTGCAAGTCGCGGATTAACTATCAATCAATTGAAGGAACATTCGTTATGGTGGGACGGTCCTTCATGGCTTCAGTCATTCCAGAACAAAAGCATACCACATACTATTTATGAAACAAACTTAGAAATTAAGAAATCTATTTTAAAACAAACAAATGCCGTTATCATAGAACATCAAAGTCAACCTATACTTCAAAATATCATAAACCATCTCTTATATAAATTTAGTTCATTTATAAAAATTGTACGTATTCTAGCATGGATACTGCGGTTATCTACAAAAAAGGTTCGTCAACCTTACCTCACGTTGCAAGAACTACGACGCGCTAAAATGCTTATTGTAAAAAACGTGCAACAAACAGAATTTGTCGACGACATACTTTACATAAACAAGCATGGAAAAGTTCATTCTAAAAGTAAAATTTTTGAATCTGAACCCCATTGTTGATCAAGACGGCATTCTTCGAGTGAGTGGTAGATTAAGAAACGCTCAGATGTGCCCCGAGATGAAGTATCCCATTATCATACCTCATAATCATCGACTTACTACATTAATAATACAATATACTCATGAATTAACATTCCATGGTGGGGCCCGCCTTACTTTATCTAACATTCGACAAAAATACTGGATAATTGGCGGTTATATGGCAACAAAAAAGTTTATACGACAATGTATTACATGCAGAAAACAAGAACCAGTAAAACAATTTCAACTCATGGGTGACCTACCATCATCTAGAGTTAACCCTGAAAGCCCTTTTTATCATTGTGGCGTAGATTACACGGGTTTCGTAGAAGTTAAGGCTAATAAAGGGCGCGGGATAAGGACGAGTAAGGGATACATAGCACTTTTCATATGTATGGTGACCAAAAGCTGTTCACTTGGAATTAGTTTCCGATTTAACCACTTCAGCTTTCCTAGCAGCTTTGCACCGAATGGCCGCTAGACGCGGAGCACCACGTCACATATACACTGACAACGGAACAAACTTCGTGGGAGCCAACAGAATGCTACAAACAGAGTATGAACAACTTCAGCAAATCTTTAGTGAAAAATTCTTTACGGAGATTACTGAGCTACAAATTGAATGGCACTATAATCCAGCTAAATCAGCACATGCCGGTGGAATTTGGGAAACGAATATTGGTTTATTGAAAAAACATTTAAAAGGTGTAATCGGTCAACAAAAATTAACATTCGAAAAATACACCACTCTACTGTCCAGAATAGAAGCTTGTATGAACACACGACCGCTCTGTGCGCTGTCAGAAGATCCTCAAGATCTAGAATTTCTAACGCCAGCCCACTTCCTATCGACACGACCAGGTTTATCTGTAATGGAAACAGAGGAAGATGCCCGGACCAGATGGCACTTAACGAATAAATTGTTTACAGATTTATGGAAAAGATGGAAAACCGAATATCTAACACAATTATCTGCAAGAAACAAGTGGAAGGAGTATCAGAAAAATATTAGCGTTGGTGACCTAGTAATGATACATGATGATGAAATTCTACCGGCAGGAAAATGGCCAGTTGGTCGCGTTACAGAAGTCCACCCAGGAAAAGATGAGCTCGTGAGAGTGGTCACCTTGAAAACAAAGAATGGCTACTTAAAACGACCCATCGTAAAATTGTCGATTTTACCTTTGAAAAACGACACGGAAGATAAAAAATATCAACATATGAGTAAACCAGCATCCAAACAGACTTCTATATCACTGCCAAAGAAGCAAAACAGCCGTCAGTCGAACACAGGAACAAATTCCAAATTATTAAACATTGCACTAGCATTACTTTTTTTTATTAGTATTATATCGCCAACTACAGTCTCATATAACTTTACCCAATTCGACAGCAACCAGACTTTATATTTTGATCCAGTCGGAAGAATAAATTTAATTCGAGATAAATGGAAACTCGTAACATATTATGACATGTCTCCTTATTGGAAAGGATATAAAGCCGTTAAAGATTTTACAAACTACATTGAAAGGTCGTGTGAGTCACTATCAGTACCAACTCATTGTAACATGATTCTATTACAAATACGTCATGATTACAATGAACTTGAATACTATAACCAGCTTTTGCTGAGCCAACACTATGGCACGAGCTTACGATCGCGACGCGGTCTTATCAACGCGGTGGGTTCAGTCGCTAATACTTTGTTCGGAGTTTTAGACGAGAATTTCGCCGAAAAATACCAGGAGGATATTAAACTGGTGTTTAGTAACCAAAAACACCTTGCTCGGTTATGGAAAAACCAAACCTCTATAGTTGAAGCGGAACGTAACATATTACAAAGAACCGAAGCTATGATAGAAACCCAACACAAAATCATAAATAAACATTTAAACGCTTTGGATTCAGCCACCAATGTACTCCAAAAAGAAATTAATAACATGGCAACTCAGCAAGATTTCACTCTCATATCGATTGCAACACTTAATATGATTAACAATTTAAGACGAATACAAGACACCTTAATCGATACGATTTCAGAAATTTACCATGGTCAGATTAGTCTGCATTTGTTGAACCCTAATCAGATGAAACAAGAATTACAAATCATACATAGTCAAATGCCCAAGGAACTAGCATTACCAATAACTAATATTGCATTGCATTGCAACCGATATTCAGCACATTTATAAATTACTGAAAGTAAAAACACGAGTCACTCGAGAATATATCATATTTGAAATTACTTTCCCATTGATCGCAAGGGAAGATTTCCAATTATACAAAATAATAGCTATCCCGCACCAAAGTAATACTACCATGGTTACTATAATTCCAGTATCTCAGTACGTTGCAGTCAATCTGAAAAAAGATTCTTATTTTATACCTAAAATAAATGAACTAAATACATGTTTGCTTCACGGAGACTCATTCATGTGCCAACTATTTAAACCTATCATGAAACTAGAGAATGATAACAGCTTCTGTGATAGTAATCCATTGACCCATAAATGCAAAACACAAAGGTCAATGTGTATAAATAAATGGGTCGAATTACATTCAACGCCTCAGTATTTATATTTTTGTTGTGATGCCTACACAATTAAAGTGATATGCGACGATCAAGTTACCGTACACCAGCTCACTCGGGCAGGGGTCATTAGCATGTCTGAGAAATGTGTTGTACGAGGCAAGGATTTCGAACTATATTCGCTATTGCAACAATCTAACCAAATCCAACTTTCATCAAAAATTACGGTACCAAAACTTGACCAAATAAATCACATCATCAATATTCAAATGCCTGAAGATGAGGTATTAACTGAAGTTAAGTCTTTGAATAGATCAATATCTCTTCTTGGAGAACAAATAGAGACTTTAAGATCCAGCAAAGCAGAAGTAGAAGAGATGTCGTCTCATGATATCCATCATTACACCATCTCTTGCATACTGTTAGCCGTCGTTGTATGTGCAGCAATAATGTGGATATGGACGAGGGCCTACTGCGGTTAGTGCCGCGGACCTCGCCGTGGGGAGGATCAAGACGGACATAACGGAAGGGCTTTATCACGAACAATCAGAGACAGAGTGAACAGTGATAATGTGCAACCATCAAACCGTGAAAGTGAAGTGGAATTAAAAACTTTTCTGGCCAGACGGTGGCCCAGTGCAATGCGAAAGGCAGGACAAAGGGAGAGGGCTACAATGCCTTCTACTCTAAAAGAACGCGCCGTTTTCACTATAGAGGACTCATTAGTTTAAGACATGTTTTATTTAGATTTTTTTATCATTTAATTACTATACCAATAAAACTAACCATTAAATATAATTCACTTGACTAACCATTTACAAATTTAATACATTAAATCAAATCAAATTTTATTGTTATAAATATTATTGTTTACATTAATATAGTTTACATAATTGTGCTTAGATAAAATAGGGTATTTATTATGAAAATACGTACGATGATTTGATTTACTCACATCTTCCCTTCTCATCTCGTGGTCGGGAGTATGTTCGGACATTGACCGAACAGCTCAGCACTTTTAGGTTATTCATTATATAAATTCACTAATGTTAGCAAATAAAGTTAGTTCGTAAGTAACTCGCGATCGATACACTATCAAAGCAATCGGAAACCGCTCCGATTGCCGCGTAAAGATCAAATCAAATCATTTTAGCTATTAATATATCATTTTATAAATCTTAGTATTAACCAACTAAATAATTGTAGTTTATATACTTTTAATATATCATTTAAAACCTCATATTTTGTATCATTAACAAATCAACCAGAATACTTAAAAGTGCAGGTCAGTGCTAACTACGGGAGCAGGCCTAAACTTTAACGGTAAATTGTTCGAGGGGATCATCGCCACCCGGCTTAATAGCCAGTTGCGGGAGGTAGGGCCAGACCTGTCGGACGCCCAGTTCGGGTTTCGACAGGGGCGTTCGACGGTCGACGCGGTGGCCCTACTCAGGGGCCAAGTGCAGGAGGCGGTTGGAGCTGGGGACGGAGTGTTGGCGGTGTCGTTCGACATCGCCAACGCCTTCAACTCCGTGCCCCACTCGACCATATTGGAGGCACTCCGGTACCACGGAGTGCCCCAATATCTGCGGGTGATCCTGGCCAACTACCTGGAGGACCGGGAGGTCCTCCTGGCGGACAGGACGGCCAGGATCAGGCGCTACGGCGTGGAGTCCGGTGTTCCACAGGGTTCGGTGCTGGGGCCCCTCTTGTGGAACATCGGATTCGATTGGCTGCTGCGCGGCACCCTCCTCCAGGGCACGAGTGTCATCTGCTACGCGGATGACACTCTCCTCGTTGCCCGGGGGAGGGACTTTCGGGAGGCGGCCTGTCTGGCCTCAGCTGGCGGATCCTTAGTGGCAGGTAGGATCCGCCAGCTTGGTTTGAGGGTAGCGCTGAACAAGACCGAGGCCGTGTTCTTTCACGGGCCTCGGCAGCGCTGCCCTCCTGACGCCCACATCGTGGTGGAGGGCGTCCGGATAGGGGTCGGGGCCCAGATGAAGTATCTGGGCCTCGTGCTGGACAGCAGGTGGCGCTTCGGCCCGCACTTTAGCGGGCTGTCGACGCGCCTGCTGAAAGCCGCGGACGCCCTCTCATGGCTCCTCCCAAACCTGGGCGGGCCCAAGGAGCGATGCCGGCGCCTCTATGCCGGCATCCTGAGGAGTATGGCCCTATACGGGGCACCCATCTGGGCGGACTCCCTCCACAGGAGGGAGAATGCAACCGCCATCCGCAGGCCCCAACGGGCCATTGCACAGCGGGTGGCGCGAGCCTACCGCTCGGTGGGCTTCGCGGCGGCGTGCGCTCTGGCCGGCACCCCTCCATGGGAATTGGAGGCATGGGTGCTCGCCAGAGTCTACGAGTGGACGGCGCGGCGTAGGGCGCTGGGTGAGCGCCCAGCCACGGAAGAGCGGGAGGCCGTGCGGCGGGAGGCGAGGGATGCCATCGTCCTCCACTGGGCATGTGATCTCGCCTCCGCCACCTTTGGGCGCCGGACGTTGGACGCGCTCGGTCCAGTCCTGCAGGACTGGCTCGAGCGCCCCCACGGTTTCCTCTCGTTCCGTCTGGTGCAGGTGTTGTCCGGGCATGGCTGTTTCGGAACGCACCTGCATCGGATTCGGAGGGAGGAAACCCCGGCGTGCCACGAGTGTGGAGCCGCGGAGGACACGGCGCAGCACACCCTCGAGGTGTGCCCAGCCTGGGCTGAGCTGCGTCGTGCCCTGACCGACATAGTCGGGTTGGACCTGTCACTTCCCAGTGTGGTGAACTCCATGCTGGGGAGTGAGCAGGCTTGGGCGGCGGTTGCCTCCTTTTGCGAGGATGTCATGTCGCAAAAGGAGGCGGCGGAGCGTACGCGGGAGGATGATCCTCTCGCGCCGCCGCTCCGCAGGCGAAGAAGGGTCGCTTCCCTCCTTCTGGTGGTGATTAGCGGGCGACAGGCGCGGGGGCGCCTTCGCTCGCATTGCAGTAATCACCACCCTCGTCGGGCGGGAACGGCCGAGCACTCACGGTCGTTCCCGGGCCCCTCCACTTAGGGAGGGGCGTGCGGGCCCCGCTGTAAAGGCGGGCGGTCGTCGGTGGGGGACTGGACGTAAAGGCTGTGCCGGTTTCCCAGTCCTCCTCCAAATAGACGATGCGGGAGTGCCGCTGGGTTATTTTAGTGGGTATGCCGGAGTAGCCGGAGAGTCCCACATAACCCGTCCATCCCCCAATGGGCGGGTATGCGTAACGCATTTTTCCCAGCGCAAACAAAAAAAAAAAAAAAAAAGGTTAGGTTAGCGGGCGATTTGTCGGACTCCGACAATGAGTCCGTAGCGTCGGATGTCAGCTCTATGGCGATCGATCCTCGATCGAGATCGACATCGAGGAAACGGACCTTCCTCAAGGTCGTGTCCGATGGCTCCTCGGGCTCGGGTTCGGCTCGGGTTAAGGAGCCAAAGAAGAAGATAAAGGCCAAAAAGGCAACGACAGCGGCAGACACCCACGATGTGGGTTTAGCCGACGCCCAGCGCGAGCTGGACCTGGCTCGGCGGGAGCAGCTCCAGCAAGAGCTGGAGGAGCGGGTTGCGGCCAAGGAGGAGCGGGCGCGCGTCGCTCGTGCCAAGGCCGAGTACGGTGCGTCCCGCGTCCTGTACGCGGACCACTCCCTGGCCGAATTGCAGCGGATGGCCTTGGAGGACGAGGAGGTGATCGTCGAGGTCGCCACCAAGTCCTCCCATCTAAAAGGGACTTTTCAGAAGTCCCTTAAATGCCGGACCGCGAGCATGCGTGGCATCGTCGCGGAGCTGGTCGACCGCAAGGCCAGCGATGAAACGCGGCAACTGCAGGCGAAGGTAGATCACCTGCAGTCTCTCTCGCTTTTAGAGAGGGGTCCGGGATACGTGGCCGCCGCGTGGGGAGAAATAGCCCTGGTCGGGGTCTATTTCTCCCCAAACCGCCCTCTAAGGGACTTCGAGAATTTTCTCGAGGTCCTTACGGCAGTCGTCGGGAGGGCGGCACCACGTCAGGTCGTAGTGTTGGGCGACCTGAACGCCAAGTCGGTGGCCTGGGGCAACCCAGCGGCGTCCTGTAACGTCCGGGGGCGCGCCGTCGAATTTTGGGCGGCCTCGTGCGGCGTGTCCCTGCTAAACAGGGGGGATGTTCAGACGTGTGTGCGGCAACAGGGAGGGTCAGTGGTGGACGTGTCGTTCGCCACCCCTGTGCTAGCCACACGCGTCGTGAACTGGCGGGTGGAGATGGTGGAGACCCTGTCGGACCACCGATATGTGCGGTTCGACATCTCCACCCAGAGCCCGCGGGGGATGGCCCGCTCGGGCCGATCTCCCTTCCCGCGGTGGGCTCTCACCCGCCTGGACCGGGAGGCAGCCCAGGAGGCAGCGTTCCTCCAGGACTGGCTCTCGCCCCCTGTAGAAGGTACGGACGTCGACGTCGCAGCGGTTCGGCTCCGGAGGTCCCTGACCGAGGTGTGCAACTCGAGCATGCCTCGGTCTCGCCGTCCGCCTCCCCGTCGCGCCGTTTATTGGTGGACGGGGGAGCTGGCGGCGCTCCGGGCCGCGTGCGTGGAGGCCAGGAGGGCCTACACGCGGAGTCGGCGGCGCACCAGCCGATGTCAGGCTGAGGAGGACCGCCTCTACGCCTCTTACGTAGAGGCAAAGACGGTCCTCAAGTCGGCAATGTGCGCCGCCGAAGACTCGGCAAGGGCCGAGATGCTGGAGGGACTCGATAGGGATCCGTTTGGGAGGCCGTATAAGCTGGCGCGGAGTCAGCTGCGCCCTTACGGTCCCCCATTAGCGGAGACCCTAGAGCCGGCGTTGCTGGATGGGGTGGTTCGGTCACTGTTTCCGCCCAGGACCGAATTCACCCCACCAACGATGAACCCCCCACTGGGGGGGGTGGCGGCTTCGCCGGCGGAGGAGGTCCCTCCGGTATCAGCGGAGGAATTTTGCGCGGGGGTTCTTTCCCTCCGCGCGAAGAAGACGGCCCCTGGACCGGATGGCGTCCCCGCACGGGTGGTGGCCATCGCGGCGTCCCTAATGGAGCAGAGGTTTCGGGACTTCTTCAGCGCGTGCCTGACGGCTGGGAGGTTCCCGAAACTATGGAAGGAGGGGCAGCTTTGCCTGCTCCGGAAGGAGGGACGCCCGGTGGACTCCCCCTCGGCATACCGGCCCATCGTTCTGCTCGATGAGGTCGGTAAACTGTTCGAGGGGATCCTCGCCACCCGGCTTAGCAGCCACTTGCGGGAGGTAGGGCCGGACCTGTCGGACGCCCAGTTCGGGTTTCGACAAGGGCGTTCGACGGTCGACGCGGTGGCCCTACTCAGGGGCCACGTTCAGGAGGCGGTCGAGGCTGGGGACGGAGTGTTGGCGGTGTCGTTCGACATCGCCAACGCGTTCAACTCCGTGCCCCACTCGACCATATTGGAGGCACTCCGGTACCACGGAGTGCCCCAATATCTGCGGGCGATCCTGGCCAACTACCTGGAGGACCGGGAGGTCCTCTTGGCGGACAGAACGGCCAGGATCAGGCGCTACGGCGCGGAGTCCGGTGTTCCACAGGGTTCGGTGCTAGGGCCCCTCTTGTGGAACATCGGATTCAATTGGGTCCTTCGGGGCACCCTCCTCCAGGGCACGAGTGTCATCTGCTACGCGGATGACACTCTCCTCGTTGCCCGGGGGAGGGACTTTGGGGCGGCGGCCTGTTTGGCCTCAGCTGGCGGATCCTTAGTGGCAGGTAGGATCCGCCAGCTTGGTTTGAGGGTAGCGCTGAACAAGACCGAGGCCGTGTTCTTTCACGGGCCTCGGCAGCGCTGCCCTCCAGACGCCCACATCGTGGTGGAGGGCGTCCGGATAGGGGTCGGGGCCCAGATGAAGTATCTGGGCCTCGTGCTAGACAGCAGGTGGCGCTTCGGCCCGCACTTCAGCGGGCTGTCGACGCGCCTGCTGAAAGCCGCGGACGCCCTCTCATGGCTCCTCCCAAACCTGGGAGGGCCCAAGGAGCGATGCCGGCGCCTCTATGCCGGCATCCTGAAGAGCATGGCCCTGTACGGGGCACCCATCTGGGCGGACTCCCTCCACAGGAGGGAGAATGCAACCGCCATCCGCAGGCCCCAACGGGCCATTGCACAGCGGGTGGTGAGGGCCTACCGCTCGGTGGGTTTTGCGGCGGCGTGCGCTCTGGCCGGCACCCCTCCCTGGGAATTGGAGGCATGGGTGCTCGCCAGAGTGTATGAGTGGACGGCGCGGCGTAGGGCGCTGGGTGAGCGCCCCGCCGCGCAAGAGCGGGATGCCGTGCGGCGGGAGGCGAGGGACGCAATCGTCCTACACTGGACACAGGACCTCGCCTCCGCCACCTTTGGACGCCGGACGTTGGACGCGCTCGGTCCAGCCCTGCGGGACTGGCTCGAGCGCCCCCACGGTTTCCTCTCGTTCCGTCTAGTGCAGGTGTTGTCCGGACATGGTTGTTTCGGAACGCACCTGCACCGGATCCGGAGGGAGGAAACCCCGGCGTGCCACCATTGCGGAGCCGCGGAGGACACGGCGCAGCACACCCTCGAGGTGTGCCCAGCCTGGGCTGAGCTGCGCCGTGCCCTGACAGATGTGGTCGGGCAGGACCTCTCACTTCCCAGTGTGGTAAAGTCCATGCTGGGGAGTGAGGAGGCTTGGGCTGCGGTTGCCTCCTTTTGCGAGGATGTCATGTCGCAAAAGGAGGCCACTCAGGTTCCCGGAACCTGGGTGGGCCCAAGGAGCGATGCCGGCGCCTCTATGCCGGCATCCTCAAGAGCATGGCCTTATATGGGGCACCCATCTGGGCGGACTCCCTCCATAGGAGGGAGAATGCAACCGCCATCCGCAGGCCCCAACGGGCCATTGCACAGCGGGTGGCGAGAGCCTACCGCTCAGTGGGCTTTGCGGCGGCTTGCGCTCTGGCCGGCACCCCTCCCTGGGAATTGGAGGCATGGGTGCTTGCCAGAGTGTACGAATGGGCGGCGCGGCGTAGGGCGCTGGGTGAGCGCCCCGCCGCGCAAGAGCGGGATGCCGTGCGGCGGGAGGCGAGGGACGCAATCGTCCTACACTGGACACGGGACCTCGCCTCCGCCACATTTGGACGCCGGACGCTGGACGCGCTCGGTCCAGTCCTGCGGGACTGGCTCGAGCGCCCCCACGGTTTCCTCTCGTTCCGTCTAGTGCAGGTGTTGTCCGGACATGGCTGTTTCAGAACGCACCTGCACAGGATTCGGAGGGAGGAAACCCCGGCGTGCCACGATTGTGGAGCCGCGGAGGACACGGTGCAGCACACCTTCGAGGTGTGCCCAGCCTGGGCTGAGCTGTGCCGTGCCCTGACAGATGTGGTCGGGCAGGACCTCTCACTTCCCAGTGTGGTAAACTCCATGCTGGGGAGTGAGGAGGCTTGGGCTGCGGTTGCCTCCTTTTGCGAGGATGTCATGTCGCAAAAGGAGGCGGCGGAGCGCGCGCGGGAGGATGATCCTCTCGCGCCACCGCTCCGCAGGCGAAGAAGGGGTGGGAGAAGGCGGTTATACGACCGTCGCCTCCCACCTTCTGGTGGTGATTAGCGGGCGATAGGCGCGGGGGTGCCTTCGCTCGCATTGAACCACCAATCACCAATCACCACCATCGTCGGGCGGGAACGGCCGAGCACTCACGGTCGTTCCCGGGCTCCTCCACTTAGGGAGGGGCGTGCGGGCCCCGCTGTAAAGGCGGGCGGTCGTCGGTGGGGGACTGGACGTAAAGGCTGTGCCGGTTTCCCAGTCCTCCTCCAAATAGACGATGCGGGAGTGCCGCTGGGTTATTTTAGTGGGTATGCCGGAGTAGCCGGAGAGTCCCACATAACCCGTCCATCCCCCAATGGGCGGGTATGCGTAACGCATTTTTTTACCAGCGCAAACAAAAAAAAAAAAAAAAAAAGGTTAGGTTAGGTTAGGTTTCCTGCGGGAATGGCTCGAGCGCCCCCACGGTTTCCTCTCGTTCCGTCTAGTGCAGGTGTTGTCCGGACATGGCTGTTTCGGAACGCACCTGCACCGGATTCGGAGGGAGGAAACCCCGGCGTGCCACGACTGTGGAGCCACGGAGGACACGGCGCAGCACACCCTCGAGGTGTGCCCAGCCTGGGCTGAGCTGCGCCGTGCCCTGACCGATGTAGTCGGATTGGACCTCTCACTTCCCAGTGTGGTGAACTCCATGCTGGGGGGTGAGGAGGCTTGGGCGGCGGTTGCCTCCTTTTGCGAGAATGTCATGTCGCAAAAGGAGGCGGCGGAGCGCGCGCGGGAGGATGATCCTCTTGCGCCGCCGCTCCGCAGGCGAAGAAGGGGCGGGAGACGGCGGTTGTACGATCGTCGCCTCCCTCCTTCTGGTGGTGATTAGCGGGCGACAGGCGCGGGGGCGCCTTCGCTCGCATTGCACTAATCACCACCCTCGTCGGGCGGGAACGGCCGAGCACTCACGGTCGTTCCCGGGCCCCTCCACTTTGGGAGGGGCGTGCGGGCCCCGCTGTAAAGGCGGGCGGTCGTCGGTGGGGGACTGGACGTAAAGGCTGTGCCGGTTTCCCAGTCCTCCTCCAAATAGACGATGCGGGAGTGCCGCTGGGTTATTTTATTGGGTATGCCGGAGTAGCCGGAGAGTCCCACATAACCCGTCCATCCCCCAATGGGCGGGTATGCGTAACGCATTTTTTTCCCAGCGCAAACAAAAAAAAAAAAAAAAAAAGGTTAGGTTAGGTTAGGTTTCCTGCGGGAATGGCTCGAGCGCCCCCACGGTTTCCTCTCGTTCCGTCTAGTGCAGGTGTTGTCCGGACATGGCTGTTTCGGAACGCACCTGCACCGGATTCGGAGGGAGGAAACCCCGGCGTGCCACGACTGTGGAGCAGCGGAGGACACGGCGCAGCACACCCTCGAGGTGTGCCCAGCCTGGGCTGAGCTGCGCCGTGCCCTGACCGATGTAGTCGGATTGGACCTCTCACTTCCCAGTGTGGTGAACTCCATGCTGGGGGGTGAGGAGGCTTGGGCGGCGGTTGCCTCCTTTTGCGAGAATGTCATGTCGCAAAAGGAGGCGGCGGAGCGCGCGCGGGAGGATGATCCTCTTGCGCCGCCGCTCCGCAGGCGAAGAAGGGGTGGGAGACGGCGGTTGTACGATCGTCGCCTCCCTCCTTCTGGTGGTGATTAGCGGGCGACAGGCGCGGGGGCGCCTTCGCTCGCATTGCACTAATCACCACCCTCGTCGGGCGGGAACGGCCGAGCACTCACGGTCGTTCCCGGGCCTCTCCACTTAGGGAGGGGCGTGCGGGCCCCGCTGTAAGGCGGGCGGTCGTCGGTGGGGGACTGGACGTAAAGGCTGTGCCGGTTTCCCAGTCCTCCTCCACAAAAACGATGCGGGAGTGCCGCTGGGTTATTTTAGTGGGTATGCCGGAGTAGCCGGAGAGTCCCACATAACCCGCCCATCCCCCAATGGGCGGGTATGCGTAACGCATTTTTTCCCAGCGCAAACAAAAAAAAAAAAAAAAGGTTAGGTTGGGGAACCACCCCACAGTGCTTACGTCCTCGTCGTGTTCCCTGGAAGCGTCCCAGTTCTGACCACCGTAACGGAGTGGCAGACTGGGTACGGCTAAAGTGCACTGTGATTCGTTGCGAACTATATTGCCTGGATTGCTTCGAAACTGCGGATTATGCCTAAAATGCATAAACCTGCGCGGGATGCCCTCGGGCATTTCGTGAAACAAGGCCCTTCTCAGGGCCAACCCAAAGGCCTTTCTCAGGGCCAACCAAAAGGCCCTTCTCAGGGCCAACCAAAAGGCCCTTCTCAGGGCCAACACGACGCGTCGGCGTCGGAAGGCAGAGCCTTCTACGGAGGGAGAGCGGGAGATATGTCGGACTCCGACATTGAGTCAATTGTGTCGGATGGTGATTCGATGGCGCTCGATGTTTGTCGATCGCGATCGGCATCGAGGAAGCGGACCTTCCTCAAGGTTGTGTCCGATGGGTCCTCGGGCTCAAGCTCGGCGGAGGAGCCTAAAAAGCGGGTCAAGGCCAAGAAGTTGGCAATTACAGCAGATACCCACGACGTGGGTTTGGCAGACGCCCAGCGGGAGTTGGACCTGGCTCAGCGGGAGCGGCTCCAACAAGACCTGGAGGAGCAGGTAGCGGCCAGGGAGGAACGGGCGCGCGCCGCCCGTGCCAAATCAGGATACGGAGCGTCCCGCGTTCTGTACGCGGACCACTCCCTTGCCGAACTGGAGCGGATGGCATTGGAGGACGAGGAGGTAATCGTCCAGGTCGCCACCAAGTCCTCCCACCTAAAAGGGACTTTTCAAAAGTCCCTCAAATGCCGGGCCGCCAGCATGCGCGGCATCGTCGCGGAGCTGGTCATCCGCAAGGACAGCGACGAATCGCGGCAACTGCAGGCGAAAGTGGATCGCCTGCAGTTGGAGGTCAGCCAGCTGCATTTAAAGCTGGCTGAAGCCACGGCCCGGCCATCGCAAGCCGAGCCCAGGCCTGCGGCAGAGGGCCTCGCTCCGTCCTCTGGCCTTGAGGAAATCCTCCGCAGGGCTATGGGGGAGCAGAGGGATTTTGTGAGGGCCTGCTTAGCGGGCATCGAGGACCGGTTACTGCCGGAGAAACGCCTCCGACCGCCACTTGCGGCGGACAAGAGGCGACAGGAGCCGGTGCCTACCTCCCAGACGGAGGACGCCCTTCTACCTTCGACCACCCCGACCAGCCAGCAGGGCTGGACGAAGGTGGTCGGTAAGGGGAAGGGCAAGGGCAAAAGGACGGCAGCAGTCGTCCCTGCCGTCCCCGCCACCAGCACTCCCAGCCAGTCGCAGCCGACTGGCAAAGGGAAGGGGAAAGGCAAAGGGAAGGGGAAGAGCACCCCCCCAGCCCCAGCCGTCTCCGCCACCACCCCTGCCGGTCAGTCGCAGTCGGCCGACAAGGGAAAGGGACAGGGCAAGAGTTCCGCCCCAGCCGGTGTCAGGAGGAACTTAGTTCCTCCCAAGACCGCGGCCGTCGTGGTGACGCTCACCGCAGAGGCCGCGGAGCGGGGTGAGACGTACGCGTCCATGTTGGTGCGGGCGCGTGCCACTGCCGATCCCACCAAACTGGGGATCGGCAAAGTCTCATGCCGCAAGACCCAGGCTGGGGCTCGAATTTTTGAGTTCCCTGGTGCGGAGGGCGGCAAAAACGCGGACCTCTTCGCAGCTAAGCTGAAAGAGGTCATCGCAGACTCGGCGAAGGTGGCGAGGCCGGTGAAGTCGGCGGCCATCGAGGTGACGGATCTGGACGACTCCGTCACCAAGGAGGAGGTGGTGGCAGCAATCGCAGCCATAGGGGGCTGCGAAGTCGCAGCGGTACAGGGCGGGGGCATCAGGCCCGGGCGTGGCGGCATGGGCACCATTCGCCTAGAGTGCCCAGTCGCCGCTGCCAAAGCCGTCCTCGAGAAGGGACGGCTCGCCGTCGGGTTCAGCTCGGCGGCGGTCCGGGCCCTTGAGGACCAGCCTCTGCGGTGTTACCGGTGCTTCGGCATCGGTCACACCCGAGCCCTCTGTCCGTCCAGCATTGACAGGACGGGCAGTTGCTACCGCTGCGGCAAGGAGGGGCACAAGGCCGCCTCCTGCGAGGCCGCCGCACCGCACTGTGCGGTGTGTGCCGCCAGTGGCCGCCCTGCGGGCCACATTATGAAGGGGAGGAATTGTATTCCTCCCCTTAAGAAGGGCAAAACTCAGGCGCCGACCCGGCCTGTCGCTGCCACCGCCACCCCAGTAGCTGGGACTTCGGCGGCTGTGGAGGAGGGGGGTGCGATGACCGACTAATGGGTAGGGTCGAACATCGCATCCTCCAGGCGAACACCAACCACTGCAGAGCGGCACAGGATCTGTTGATGCAGACTGTGGCCGAGTGGTTGGTGGACGTGGCGGTGGTTGCCGAGCCGTACTCGATACCTGGCCGCTGGCTGGGTGATCGAGACGGCTTGGTGGCGTTGGTGTCGCGGCCTGCCACGGACTCCCCTCCCCTCTCGCTTTTAGAGAGGGGTCCGGGATACGTGGCCGCCGCGTGGGGAGAAATAGCCCTGGTCGGGGTCTATTTCTCCCCAAACCGCCCTCTAAGGGACTTCGAGGATTTTCTCGAAGTCCTTACGGCAGTCGTCGGGAGGGCGGCACCACGTCAGGTCGTCGTGGTGGGCGACCTGAACGCCAAGTCGGTGGCCTGGGGCAACTCAGCGGCGTCCTGCAACGTCCGGGGGCGCGCCGTCGAATTTTGGGCGGCCTCGTGCGGCGTGTCTCTCCTAAACAGGGGGGATGTTCACACGTGTGTGCGGCAACAGGGAGGGTCAGTGGTGGACGTATCGTTCGCCACCCCTGTGCTAGCCACCCGCGTTGTGAACTGGCGGGTGGAGATGGTGGAGACCCTGTCGGACCACCGATATGTGCGGTTCGACATCTCCACCCAGAGCCCGCGGGGAATGGCCCGCTCGGGCCAATCACCCTTCCCGCGGTGGGCTCTCACCCGCCTGGACCGGGAGTCAGCCCAGGAGGCGGCGTTCCTCGAGGACTGGCTCTCGCCCCCTGTGGAGGGCACGGACGTGGACGCCGCAGCGGTTCGGCTGCGGGGGTCCCTGACCGAGGTGTGCAACTCCAGCATGCCTCGGTCTCGCCATCCGCCTCCCCGTCGCGCCGTTTATTGGTGGACGGTGGAGCTGGCGGGGCTCCGGGCCGCGTGCGTGGAGGCCAGGAGGGCCTACACGCGGAGTCAGCGGCGCACCAGCCGATGTCAGGCTGAGGAGGACCGCCTCTACGCCTCTTACCTAGAGGCAAAGACGGTCCTCAAGTCGGAAATGTGCGCCGCCGAGGACTCGGCAAAGGCCGAGATGCTGGAGGGCCTCGACAGGGATCCGTTTGGGAGGCCGTATAAGCAGGCGCGGAGCCAGCTGCGCCCTTACGGTCCCCCATTAGCGGAGACCCTAGAGCCGGCGTTGCTGGATGGGGTGGTTCGGTCACTGTTTCCGCGCAGGACCGACTTCACCCCACCAACGATGAACCCCCCGCTGGGGGGGGTGGTGGCTTCGCCGGAGGAGGAGGTGCCTCCAGTGTCGGCGGAGGAATTTCGCGCGGGGGTTCTGTCCCTCCGCGCGAAGAAGACGGCCCCTGGACCAGATGGCGTCCCCGCACGGGTGGTGGCCATCGCAGCGTCCTTCATGGAGCAGAGGTTTCGGGACCTCTTTAGCGCGTGCCTGACGGCTGGGAGGTTCCCGAAGATCTGGAAGGAGGGGCAGCTTTGCCTGCTCCGGAAGGAGGGACGCCCGGTGGACTCCCCCTCGGCATACCGGCCCATCGTTCTGCTCGATGAGGTCGGTAAATTGTTCGAGGGGATCATCGCCACCCGGTTAAATAGCCAGTTGCGGGAGGTAGGGCCAGACCTGTCGGACGCCCAGTTCGGGTTTCGGGATGGGGCGTTCGACGGTCGACGCGGTGGCCCTACTCAGGGGCCAAGTGCAGGAGGCGGTTGGAGCTGGGGACGGAGTGTTGGCGGTGTCGTTCGACATCGCCAACGCCTTCAACTCCGTGCCCCACTCGACCATATTGGAGGCACTCCGGTACCACGGAGTGCCCCAATATCTGCGGGCGATCCTGGCCAACTACCTGGAGGACCGGGAGGTCCTCCTGGCGGACAGGACGGCCAGGATCAGGCGCTACGGCGCGGAATCCGGTGTTCCACAAGGCTCGGTGCTAGGGCCCCTCTTGTGGAACATCGGATTCGATTGGCTCCTGCGGGGCACCCTCCTCCAGGGCACGAGTGTCATCTGCTACGCGGATGACACTCTCCTCGTTGCCCGGGGGAGAGACTTTCGGGAGGCGGCCTGTCTGGCCTCGGCTGGCGGATCCTTAGTGGCAGGTAGGATCCGCCAGCTCGGATTGAGGGTGGCGCTGAACAAGACCGAGGCCGTGTTCTTTCACGGGCCTCGGCAGCGCTGCCCTCCTGACGCCCACATCGTCGTGGAGGGCGTCCGGATAGGGGTCGGGGCCCAGATGAAATATCTGGGCCTCGTGCTGAACAGCAGGTGGCGCTTTGGCCCGCACTTCAGCGGGCTGTCGACGCGCCTGCTGAAAGCCGCGGACGCCCTCTCATGGCTCCTGCCGAACCTGGGAGGGCCCAAGGAGCGATGCCGGCGCCTCTATGCCGGCATTCTCAAAAGCATGGCCCTATATGGGGCACCCATCTGGGCGGACTCCCTCCACCGGAGGGAGAATGCAACCGCCATCCGCAGGCCCCAACGGGCCATTGCACAGCGGGTGGCGAGAGCCTACCGCTCAGTGGGCTTCGCGGCGGCGTGCGCTCTGGCCGGCACCCCTCCATGGGAATTGGAGGCATGGGTGCTCGCCAGAGTGTACGAATGGGCGGCGCGGCGTAGGGCGCTGGGTGAGCGCCCCGCCGCGCAAGAGCGGGATGCCGTGCGGCGGGAGGCGAGGGACGCAATCGTCCTACACTGGACACGGGACCTCGCCTCCGCCACATTTGGACGCCGGACGCTGGACGCGCTCGGTCTGGATCGAGCGCCCCCACGGTTTCCTCTCGTTCCGTCTGGTGCAGGTGTTGTCCGGGCATGGCTGCTTCGGAACGCACCTGCATCGGATTCAGAGGGAGGAAACCCCGGCGTGCCACGATTGTGGAGCCGCGGAGGACACGGCGCAGCACACCCTCGAGGTGTGCCCAGCCTGGGCTGAGCTGCGCCGTGCCCTGACAGATGTGGTCGGGCAGGACCTCTCACTTCCCAGTGTGGTCAACTCCATGCTGGGGAGTGAGGAGGCTTGGACGGCGGTTGCCTCCTTTTGCGAGAATGTCATGTCGCAAAAGGAGGCGGCGGAGCGCGCGCGGGAGGATGATCCTCTCGCGCCGCCGCTCCGCAGGCGAAGAAGGAGCGGGAGATGGCGGTTGTACGATCGTCGCCTCCCTCCTTCTGGTGGTGATTAGCGGGCGACAGGCGCGGGGGCGCCTTCGTTCGCATTGCACCAATCACCACCCTCGTCGGGCGGGAACGGCCGAGCACTCACGGTCGTTTCCGGGCCCCTCCACTAAGGGAGGGGCGTGCGGGCCCCGCTGTTAAGGCGGGCGGTCGTCGGTGGGGGACTGGACGTAAAGGCTGTGCCGGTTTCCCAGTCCTCCTCCAAATAGACGATGCGGGAGTGCCGCTGGGTTATTTTAGTGGGTATGCCGGAGTAGCCGGAGAGTCCCACATAACCCGTCCATTCCCCAATGGGCGGGTATGCGTAACGCATTTTTTCCCAGCGCAAACAAAAAAAAAAAAAAAAAAAAAAAAAAAAAAAAAAAAAAAAAAGTTTAGGTTGGGGTGCTAGGTCGGAAAACCTCCTCGTGGTGCACCCTGGGCACGAGCGGCAGTCTTTCTTTCTATTTGGTGAGACTGCTGCTCGTGGCGAATATTCCGACACAAGGGGGGTGGGTCTTGGCTCTTCTGCGTTCCCTCTGTTTCGGAGGGCACGCAGAAGAGTCAAAGAGGAAGACAACCTCTTTAATAAATTACAAAAAAACCAGCAGCAAATATGAAACAGAATGTCGACTCTAGGTAACACAGTACCCCAGGAGGGTACCGGTCTCACCGGAGAATCCCTCCCGGGTCCTAATGGATCCGGCAAGCCCACCGTATCTGGGGGGGGCACCCTAAGTCATAGTTTTTCCACGGAGTACGTGAAGGGAGCGTGCACGCCCAGTATTGCGCGCTCCGAAAAAGAGATAGAGAGGGAGAAGAAGGCGGCTAAAAAGCTGCAAGTAACAGTCAGCAAAGACGAGAAGCGTTTAGCTGAATTAGCTAGACAGGGTTCCCAGTCGCAGCGACAGTTGCGTCCACGATCAACGTCACGGTCGATATTAAAGTCACCATCACGATCGCGGTCGCAATCTCGTTCCAGCTCTACTACAGCCGAAATTAATAATATAGCTGAGATGTTGAGCTCACCTGCTGAGGCTGATAAAGAAGGAAATAGTTCCGTGAATGAAAGCGACAGCTCATTAATATCTGTTACGTCAAGTGCGTCACGAAAGTCTTTGACTAAGCGTGTTCGAGGAAAGAAAAATGTGGAGGATACCAATGTGGAACAGGACCTGGATGAAATCCTAAACCCCAATATTCCGCCAGATATTAAGAAAGCTAAAGATTCCTTACCTCGAGTGGAGGATCTTACGGAGGAAATGCAGCACCAGCCAACAGCCGACATAGGTGCACGATTGTTAGAGGCTCTATCGTCTGTTGAAAAGGTAGCTGACAAATCGAAGAACCTCTATGGCCCATTCGTAAATGCACTACGTATCTCAGTTCGTAAAGCGCAGGCTGCAACTACGATTCTGCATTCGAGGACTGGGGCTAATAATGCAGACAGGTTAGAGCAGGAAAACCAGGAGCTGCGTTCCAGGCTAACCTCTCTGGAGAAACAATTAGCAAATATGTCCTCGGAGCTGGCCGAGTTACGACGACCCGCGGGCCCAATGAGATACGTCAGTGAACGTGATCCATCAGCGGTTCCGGCGATAAGCAGGTCGCAACCATTTCCGGAACAGATGGCTTGTTCGGTACGGGAAGTGGGCCAACAGGTCCAACCTGAAGGGAGTAATACTAATATGGTAGAGAGGTTGGCTACGCTAATGGACCAAAAGTTAGTATCTTTTCGAGTCAATCTTATGACGGAGTTCTTCCCGGAGAAGGCCATAAGGCCGCCTCTGGGTCAAAAAGGGAAGATTGCTCAGCCAGCCAAGTTGAACGCGACTAGAGAGAAAACGCCGATGGCTAACACAGCGCCTACTCCTAAAACTAAGGGAAAAGGCAAGAAAAAGAAAGGGGCTAAACAGTCACCTCTGCCCGCTCCTGTTCAGCCACCTTTGGATCAGACACAATCAGCAACAACACAAAAGGAAGCGTCCAAAACTTCAGAACCATCGACGAGTACATTATGGAGCACCGTTGTTGGTCGAAAGGCCAAGGCGGCTGCCAAGAAGACGGCACAAGGCACAAAATCTAATGCCTCTACGCAACAGGATATAGGAAAAGCAAGGAAACTCCCGCGAGTGCCAAATACTGCCGCAATTACGGTTTCAGTGCCTGAAAGTTCGAGCATCTCGTTAGCCGAGGTTATGAAGTTGGCAAAAACACGAGTCAACCTTGAAGATCTTGGCTTAGAAGGAGGGATACACCAAAAACGGGCAATCAACGGAGGTATTGTGTTCCACATCTCCGGTCCTGAAAGTACCACCAAGGCGGACAAGCTGGCCGACCAGCTGAGAAAAGCGCTCAATGAAACAGAGGCGCGTATTATGCGGCCATCCAAAACAGTGGAGCTACGCATCATGGACTTGGATGATTCCGTCACTACATCTGAAGTAACGGCGGCAATTGCTGGGGCAACTGGATGCTCCACTAATGTTATTAAGACCGGGAACATCCGCCTACATAGGTCAGGGCTGGGCACTGTCTGGGTTAAATGCCCTCTAGAAGTGGGACACAAGCTAATTGGTAAAAGCTTGCGAGTAGGCTGGTCTATAGCCAAGGTAGAAGCATTGTTGGCCCGCCCCTTGCAATGCTACAGATGCTTGGAGACTGGCCACGTAAGAGCCAAGTGCCATAGCACTGTCGACAGAAGCGGATGTTGCTATTTCTGCGGCATAGTAGGGCATAAGGCCCAGGATTGTTCGGCTGCAGCCCCAAAATGTCCGATCTGCACGGACTATGGGCGTCCTTCAAACCACCGAATGGGGGGCAACAAGTGCTCTCCTCCGAAGAATAAGGCAGGAAAGCAAATCCAGTCTACTGCAACCACTGCGAAATCCAGTGTGACATCGGCTAATAAACCGGACCAGCCGTGCCCCGACACGGCGGAGGATGTAATGGCGGTGTAACTTTCTCGTCCCAACACAAAATTTTGCAAGGCAATCTTAATCATTGCCGCGCAGCGCAGGATTTGCTGATGCAGACGCTCGCGGAAAAATCGATTGCCTTAGCAGTAGTGGCCGAACCTTACTCCGTACCGGATCATCCTCGCTGGTTTGGAGCAGATGGGGACTCCGTTACTGTATATTGGGCAGATGGCCCTCACTGTAAACTTCTTCGGAAGGGACAGGGATTCGTCGCAGTTGAGTGGGGTCCTCTGATCGTGTTAGGTTGTTACGTTTCACCTAATTGTGGTCTCGCTGCGTTCGAGACGTATTTAGACACCGTGACCACCCAGATTCGTGACTTCCTGTCTCGTCCGCTGCTGATAATGGGTGACTTCAATGCTCACTCGAGAGCCTGGGGTGACGCGCGAGATGATGTGAGAGGAGAGACAATTCTTGAGTGAGCGGCGGCGGAACGGAACACCATAATCGTGACCCCCCACGGAGATGGGCTTTCAAGCAGCTGGATAGAGAATTGCTCATTGCTGCGGCCCACGTCGTGGACTGGTCACATATGGAAACCGAAGAGACCTTAACCGACCCACAAGCACTGGCATCCTGGTTCCGGGTGGTAATGACAAATATATGCGACGTCGCAATGCCCCGCGCTAAGTCTGGAAGAAAACGCTCCGTGTATTGGTGGTCAGCTAATTTGGCACAATTACGTACCTTATGTGTTAGAGCCCGCCGCCAGTACACAAGAGCAAGAAGACGACGAGGTGCTACAGCTGAGGAGATCGCCAGGGCCTATCGGTCATATAGGGTCGCCACGAAGGCTTTTCAATTGGCTATCATGGATGCTAAAGTGGAGTCCTGGAATGAATTGATCGAGGGATTGAATAGGGACCCATGGGGGCGTCCCTACAGAATGGTGTTGGGCAAACTCAGACCATGGGTCCCTCCTTTAACGGAGTCCCTCGATCCAACATTCATAGAGACAGTAGTAGACTCGCTCTTCCCAAGGACCTTGAATCCCCCGGTCCGTCCGTTACGTGCTGACCCGTCCACCTGGTCAGAGGAATACGAGGTAACGGAGGGGGAGCTAGACAGAGCCGTGGGGCGGATGGCTGCTCGAAACACTGCACCGGGTCCTGATGGAATCCCTGGACGCGCGTGGGTATTGGCACTGACAGTACTAGGCAGTAGGCTAAGAAAACTGTTTAGCGGTTGTCTCCGTGTCGCTATGTTTCCCGTAGGTTGGAAAGAGGCCAGACTGGTCCTCTTACAGAAACATGGTAGAACCGCTGACTCCCCATCCGCATTCCGGCCCATCTGTTTACTGGATGAGGCCGGTAAGATGTTTGAGCGTGTTATCGCTGCACGAATTACAGAACACCTGACACGCGTCGGCCCAGATCTGTCAGATTGCCAGTTTGGCTTCCGGCAGGGTAGATCGACGGTGGACGCGATCCTACGTGTCCAAGACCTAACGACAGCAGCGGTCCATGCCGGTGGAGTCACGCTCGCGATCAGTCTCGATATTGTTAATGCGTTTAACTCCCTCCCCTGGCAGGCAATACGGGAGGCATTGCTATTTCACAATGTGCCTCCCTATTTGCGAGACATTATCGGGGCGTACTTGCGCGAAAGAACTGTGAGGTACACGAATCGGAACGGGGAGGAAATTATCAGGGAAATCGACTGCGGGGTGCCACAGGGGTCAGTATTAGGCCCACTCCTGTGGAACCTCGCATACGATGCGGTCTTAAGGACCAGTCTTCCCTACGGTGTAAATGTCATCTGTTACGCAGATGACACACTAGTGTTAGCCAGTGGGACCAACTTTCAGGAGACGATTAGGCTTGCTGAGCTGGGTGTCTCATGTATAGTTAATAGAATTTGTGGCTAGGTCTAAAGGTAGCGCCAACCAAAACAGAGGCCCTCTGGTTCCATAACCTACGAAGAGGAGTACAGCCGCCCAGCACACCTGTTCAAGTGGGTGACGCTGCCGTTCGAGTAGGGTCAACCCTTAAATATCTCGGCCTCACTCTGGACGGTCGCTGGAGTTTTGAACAACACTTCGAGCAGTTAGTGCCTCGGGTTCGCAGGGTCGCTGGCGCCCTCCAAAGGCTATTACCTAACCTAGGGGGACCGCGGGAAGAAGTTCGCCGTCTCTATGGTAGTGTCGTTCGATCCATGGCTCTCTATGGGGCGCCCGTTTGGTCACATCGCCTAACGAGCGCCTCCCGCTGCAGAGCCATGCTAAATGGACTGCAGCGCGTGGTGGCTATTAGGATCGTTCGGGGCTACCGAACAATATCTTTTGAGGCGGCGACCACCCTGGCACGATCTTTGCCACTGGACATCCTGGCGGACATGGACACGGAAATCTACGATGAAATCCGAGGCCGTGTCCGTCGGGGAGTTGGCAGCGAAGCCCAGAGAGACGTGCTCGAAGTGCGGCAGAATGCGCATCGACGAGCATTCGAAATATGGCGTGAGCGGCTGGAATTGCCTCGGAACGCACGTCAACGTGCTGTTGCTGCGGTCCTTCCCAACCTTGATGCCTGGATGGACAGTAGGCGGAATCTCACCTACAGGTTGACTCAGATACTTACCGGACATGGGTGTTTCGGTGAGTATCTGAGTCGAATTGGACGAGAAGTCACAGCACAATGCCACCATTGTGGAGGTGCCCAGGACTCAGCCCAACACACATTCGAAGAGTGCCCAGCTTGGGAGACCGAAAGGCGAGTCCTGGTTACACGGACTGGAAATGACCTTACTCCGCCATCCATAGTACGAGCTATGCTAGCGGACTCTGAAACCTGGAAGGCAGTGGTTTGCTTTTGTGAAGCGGTAATGCTGCAAAAGGAGGCCGCTGAGCGGGAACGGGAGAGAGTAGATCCCGCTCGCAGGAGAATGAGGCGCCGGAGAAATTAAAACTCTGGCGAGAGAGCACGGCACCGGATGATCTGTTACAACCGAAATGGTTGAATCCGGTCCGAGAGTAAAAGCGGCGTAGGACATGTTGCATAGCTACACGTCTTGCGCCGCCCCTGGGACCGCAGGCGGTTGGAGCGGGAACTCTAGCCGTCCTTGTCCGCAAGGAGGTAGTCCCGGGAAGAGGCAATCTGTGGTAGCCGCAGGTTGCCTAAGCACAAGAAGTGCATCGGGGGGCAACAACATCTTGGCCCCCTGGGAGGAGCTTCTCAATGTCGCATAGGTTTAATAGTGGTGGTTCCGGATGGAGATCATCTCGAGTTCCCGGAGCCATCACCCACAGCACCAAGAGGCTTGGCTACCATGGTGGTTTTAGTGGGTATCCCGGGACTAGCCCGGCGAGTCCCACATAACCCGTCGCCTTCCCAAGCGGCGGGTATGCGTAAAGCATTTCCACCATGTAAAAAAAAAAAAAAAAAAAAAAAAAAAAAAAAAAAAAAAAAAGGTTAGGTTAGGTTAGGTTAGGTTGGGGATCGTGCGATCGATGGCCCTGTACGGGGCCCCGATCTGGGCGGCTGACCTGACGGCCGGTAGCATAGCTGTTCTGCGGAGACCGCAGAGAGCTATGGCCGTCAGAGTTATCAGGGGGTATCGCACGGTCTCCTACGAGGCGGCTTGTGTACTGGCCGGATCCCCGCCCTGGGACCTCGAGGCGAAAGTACTCGCGTCACTGTACCGGTGGCGCGAGGAGATGCTGGCACAAGGCGAGAGGCCGATGCAGCAACACATGGGGCTGCGTCGGTCGCAGCTTCGCGAGGCCCTGGTGGCGGAATGGCGGGACAGGCTATCGCGCCCAACCGCCGGCCTCGTCACTATCGAGGCGGTCCGGCTGGTACTCGAGCGTTGGCTCGGGAGGAGGCACGGCTCCCTGTCGTTTCGGGTGACGCAGGTACTCTCGGGGCATGGCTGCTTCGGGAAGTACCTGTGTCGCATAAACAGGGAGCCGGACGCCCGGTGTCACCACTGCGTCGACTGTCGGGAGGACACGGCGCTGCATACGCTGGCAGAGTGTGCCGCTTGGGAGGAGCATCGCCGTGCCCTCATTTCTGGAGTAGGCAGTGACCTGTCGCTGCCGGCCGTCGTGAACTCAATGGTTGGCAGCGAGGAGTCCTGGGACGCGGTGGTTTCCTTCTGCGAGACAGTCATCTCGCGGAAGGAAGCTGCGGAGCGGGAGAGGGAGATTTCATCCTCTCATCCGGCCCGCAGCAGACGCACCGGGCGTCGGCGGAGGGCGGACAATGCCCTCTTCCAGCCCCCCTAAATGGGTCCAGGGGCGACGGACTCAGGGGCGTCCGTCGCCCACTACACATCTGGACCCGAGGTGGCGGCGCGACGTGTTCCACGCGCGCCCCTCTTAGACGTTGCGGGGAGAGTTTAACACCTCACTCCCCCCGCTAATGCGAGGAGGCCCGCAGGCATGGGCCAGCACCAGCTGGGGGTTGCGGAAGTATCATTCGTTCCCGCGACCCCCGGCGCAGGTGTGAGATGGAACACCGGGGTGGTTTTTAGTCAGTAGGAGTCTGACAGACCCCTCCGCCTCCCCCAAGGCGGAGGACATCCATGCAGGATTTTCCACCCCGCAAAAAAAAAAAAAAAAAAGGTTAGGTTAGGTTAGCCTGGGGAGCTGGGGACGGAGTGTTGGCGGTGTCGTTCGACATCGCCAACGCCTTCAACTCCGTGCCCCACTCGACCATATTGGAGGCACTCCGATACTACGGAGTGCCCCAATATCTGCGGGCGATCCTGGCCAGCTACCTGGAGGACCGAGAGGTCCTTCTGGTGGACAAGGCGGCCAGGATCAGGCGCTACGGAGTGGAGTCCGGTGTTCCACAGGGTTCGGTGCTGGGGCCCCTCCTGTGGAACATCGGATTTGACTGGCTCCTGCGGGGCACCCTCCTCCAGGGCACGAGTGTCATCTGCTACGCGGATGACACTCTCCTCGTTGCCCGGGGGAGGGACTTTGGAGAGGCGGCCTGTCTGGCCTCAGCTGGCGGATCCTTAGTGGCAGGTAGGATCCGCCAGCTCGGTTTGAGGGTAGCGCTGAACAAGACCGAGGCCGTGTTCTTTCACGGGCCTCGGCAGCGCTGCCCTCCTGACGCCCACATCGTGGTGGAGGGCGTCCGGATAGGGGTCGGGGCCCAGATAAAGTATCTGGGCCTCGTGCTGGACAGCAGGTGGCGCTTCGGCCCGCACTTTAGCGGGCTGTCGACGCGCCTGCTGAAAGCCGCGGACGCCCTCTCATGGCTCCTCCCAAACCTGGGAGGGCCCAAGGAGCGATGCCGGCGCCTCTATGCCGGCATCCTCAAGAGCATGGCCCTATATGGGGCACCCATCTGGGCGGACTCCCTCCATAGGAGGGAGAATGCAACCGCCATCCGCAGGCCCCAACGGGCCATTGCACAGCGGGTGGCGAGAGCCTACCGCTCAGTGGGCTTTGCGGCGGCGTGCGCTCTGGCCGGCACCCCTCCCTGGGAATTGGAGGCATGGGTGCTCGCCAGAGTGTACGAATGGGCGGCGCGGCGTAGGGCGCTCGGTGAGCGCCCCGCCGCGCAAGAGCGGGATGCCGTGCGGCGGGAGGCGAGGGACGCAATCGTCCTACACTGGACACGGGACCTCGCCTCCGCCACATTTGGACGCCGGACGCTGGACGCGCTCGGTCCAGTCCTGCGGGACTGGCTCGAGCGGTCCCACGGTTTCCTCTCGTTCCGTCTGGTGCAGGTGTTATCCGGGCATGGCTGCTTCGGATCGCACCTGCATCGGATCCGGAGGGAGGAAACCCCGGCGTGCCACGAGTGTGGAGCCGCGGAGGACACGGCGCAGCACACCCTCGAGGTGTGCCCAGCCTGGGCTGAGCTGCGCCGTGCCCTGACCGATGTAGTCGGGATTGACCTCTCGCTTCCCAGTGTGGTGAATTCCATGCTGGGAAGTGAGGAGGCTTGGGCGGCGGTTGCCTCCTTTTGCGAGAATGTCATGTCGCAAAAGGAGGCGGCGGAGCGCGCGCGGGAGGATGATCCTCTCGCGCCGCCGCTCCGCAGGCGAAGAAGGGGTGGGAGACGGCGGTTGTACGATCGTCGTCTCCCTCCTTCTGGTGGTGATTAGCGGGCGACAGGCGCGGGGGCGCCTTCGCTCGCATTGCACTAATCACCACCCACGTCGGGCGGGAACGGCCGAGCACTCACGGTCGTTTCCGGGCCCCTCCACTTAGGGAGGGGCGTGCGGGCTCCGCTGTAAAGGCGGGCGGTCGTCGGTGGGGGACTGGACGTAAAGGCTGTGCCGGTTTCCCAGTCCTCCTCCACAAAGACGATGCGGGAGTGCCGCTGGGTTATTTAATGGGTATGCCGGAGTACCCGGAGAGTCCCACATAACCCGTCCATCCCCCAATGGGCGGGTATGCGTAACGCATTTTTTCCCAGCGCAAACAAAAAAAAAAAAAAAAAAAAAAAAAAAGGTTAGCCTGGGGAGGGGAACCACCCCACAGTGCTGGGGAACCACCCCACAGTGCTTGCGTCCACGTCGCGTTCCCCGGAAACGTCCCAGTTCTGACCACCGTAACGGAGTGGCAGACTGGGTACGGCTAAAGTGCACTGTGCATCGTAGCTACCTATTGCGTTGAGAGCTACGAATACTGCGGAAATGCCAAAACCAGCGCGGGATGCCCTCGGGCATTTTGTGAAAAAAGGCCCTTCTCAGGGCCAACCCAAAGGCCCTTCTCAGGGCCAACCCAAAGGCCCTTCTCAGGGCCAACCAAAAGGCCCTTCTCAGGGCCAACCAAAAGGCCCTTCTCAGGGCCAACGCGACGCTTCCTTAGCGTCGGATGAAGGCAGGGCCTTTTACGGCGGGCAGGTGGGCTTTCTAAAGGATGGGTCGGATGGCTCCTCGGGCTCAGGCTCGGCGAAGGAGCCTAAACGGAAGGTGAAGGCCAAAAAGGCGGCGGATACCCACGACGTGGGTTTGGTTGATGCCCAGCGCGAGCTGGACCTGACTCGGCGGGAGCAGCTCCAGCAAGAGCTGGAGGAGCGGGTTGCGGCCCAGGAGGAACGGGCGCGCGCCGCCCGTGCCAAGTCCGGGTACGGTGCGTCTCGCGTGATGTACTCGGACCACTCCCTGGCCGAACTGCAGAGGATGGCCTTGGAGGACGAGGAGGCGATCGTGGAGGTCGCCGCCAAGTCCTCGCATCTGAAGGGGACTTTTCAGAAGTCCCTCAAATGCCGGGCCGCCAGCATGCGTGGCATCGTCGCGGAGCTGGTGGACCGCAAGGCCAGCGACGAAACGCGGCAACTGCAGGCGAAGGTAGATCGCCTGCAATCGGAGGTCAGCCAGCTGCACATGAAGCTGGCTGAAGCCACGGCCCGGCCATCGCAAGCCGAGCCCGGACCTGCGGCGGAGGGTCTTGCCTCCTCCTCCGGCCTTGAGGATGTCCTCCGCAAGGTGATGGCGGAGGAGAGGGCCTTCGTGAGGGCCTGCCTAGCGGGCATTGAGGACCGGCTCTTGCCGGCGAAAGTCGTTCGACCGCCGCTTGCGGCGGACAGAAGGCGAGAGGAGCCGGTGCCTAGCTCCACGAGGGAGGACGCCCTTCTCCCTTCCACCACCCCGACCAACCAGCAGGGCTGGACGAAGGTGGTTGGTAAGGGCAAGGGCAAGGGAAAAAGGACGGCAGCTGTCGTCCCTGCCGTTCCCGCCACCACCACTCCCAGCCAGTCGCGGCCAGCTGGCAAAGGGAAAGGGAAGGGGAAGGGGAAGAGCACCCCTCCAGCCCCAGCTGTCCCCGCCACCACCCCTGCTGGTCAGTCGACTGGCACGGGAAAGGGGAAGGGTTCGACCCCAGCCGGTGTCAGGAGGAACTTGGTTCCTCCCAAGACCGCGGCCGTCGTGGTGACACTCACCGCGGAAGCCGCGGAGCGGGGAGTGACGTACGCGTCCATGTTGGTGCGGGCGCGTGCCAGTGCCGATCCCACCAAATTGGGGATCGGCAAAGTGTCATGCCGCAAGACACAGGCTGGGGCTCGTATCTTCGAGTTCCCGGGGGCGGAGGGCGGAAAAAATGCGGACCTCTTCGCAGAAAAGCTGCAAGAGGTCATTGCGGACGACGCGAAGGTGGCCAGGCCGGTGAAGTCGGCGGCCTTCGAGGTGGCGGATCTGGACGACTCCGTCACCAAGGAGGAGGTGGTGGCAGCGGTCGCAGCCATTGGGGGCTGCACAGTCGCAGCGGTGCAGGGCGGGGGCATCAGGCCCGGGCGCGGCGGCATGGGCACCATTCGCCTGGAGTGCCCAGTGGCCGCAGCCAGAGCCGTCCTCGAGAAGGGACGGCTCGCCGTCGGCTTCAGCTCAGCTGCGGTCCGGGCACTTGAGGCCCAGCCGCTGAGGTGCTACAAGTGCTTCGGCATTGGCCACACCCGGGCCCTCTGTCCGTCCACTGTCGACAGGACGGACAGTTGTTACCGCTGCGGCAAGGAGGGCCACAAATCCGCCTCCTGCATGGCCGCCGCGCCGCACTGCGCAGTTTGTGCCGCAGTGGCCGCCCTGCGGGCCATATAATGAAGGGGAGGAACTGCAGTCCTCCCCTTAAGAAGGGGAAAGTACAGGCGCCGACCCGGCCTGTCGTTGCCACCGCCGTCCCAGTGGCTGGGACCTCAGCGGCTGTGGAGGAGGGGGGTGCGATGACCGACTAATGGGTAGGGTCAAACATCGCATCCTCCAGGCGAACACCAACCACTGCAGAGCGGCACAGGATCTGCTGATGCAGACTGTGGCCGAGTGGTTGGTGGACGTGGCGGTGGTCGCCGAGCCGTACTCGATACCTGGCCGTTGGCTGGGTGATCGAGACGGCTTGGTGGCGTTGGTGTCGCGGCCTGCCACGGACTCCCCTCCCCTCTCGCTTTTAGAGAGTGGTCCGGGATACGTGGCCGCCGCGTGGGGAGAAATAGCCCTGGTCGGGGTCTATTTCTCCCCAAACCGCCCTCTAAGGGACTTCGAGAACTTTCTCGAGGTCCTTACGGCAGTCGTCGGGAGGGCGGCACCACGTCAGGTCGTCGTGTTGGGCGACCTGAACGCCAAGGCGGTGGCCTGGGGCAACCCAGCGGCGTCCTGTAACGTCCGGGGGCGCGCCGTCGAATTTTGGTCGGCTTCGTGCGGCGTGTCCCTCCTGAACAGGGGGGATGTTCACACGTGTGTGCGGCAACAGGGAGGGTCAGTGGTGGACGTGTCGTTCGCCACCCCTGTGCTAGCCACACGCGTCGTGAACTGGCGGGTGGAGATGGTGGAGACCCTGTCGGACCACCGATATGTGCGGTTCGACATCTCCACCCAGAGCCCGCGGGGGATGGCCCGCTCGGGCCAATCACCCTTCCCGCGGTGGGGTCTCACCCGCCTGGACCGGGAGTCAGCCCAGGAGGCGGCGTTCCTCGAGGACTGGCTCTCGCCCCCTGTGGAGGGCACGGACGTGGACGCCGCAGCGGTTCGGCTGCGGGGTTCCCTGACCGAGGTATGCAACTCCAGCATGCCTCGGTCTCGCCGTCCGCCTCCCCGTCGCGCCGTTTATTGGTGGACGGTGGAGCTGGCGGGGCTCCGGGCCGCGTGCGTGGAGGCCAGGAGGGCCTACACGCGGAGTCGGCGGCGCACCAGCCGATGTCAGGCTGAGGAGGACCGCCTCTACGCCTCTTACCTAGAGGCAAAGACGGTCCTCAAGTCGGAAATGTGCGCCGCCGAGGACTCGGCAAAGGCCGAGATGCTGGAGGGCCTCGACAGGGATCCGTTTGGGAGGCCGTATAAGCAGGCGCGGAGCCAGCTGCGCCCTTACGGTCCCCCATTAGCGGAGACCCTAGAGCCGGCGTTGCTGGATGGGGTGGTTCGGTCACTGTTTCCGCGCAGGACCGACTTCACCCCACCAACGATGAACCCCCCGCTGGGGGGGGTGGTGGCTTCGCCGGAGGAGGAGGTGCCTCCAGTGTCGGCGGAGGAATTTCGCGCGGGGGTTCTGTCCCTCCGTGCGAAGAAGACGGCCCCTGGACCAGATGGCGTCCCCGCACGGGTGGTGGCCATCGCAGCGTCCTTCATGGAGCAGAGGTTTCGGGACCTCTTCAGCGCGTGCCTGACGGCTGGGAGGTTCCCGAAGATCTGGAAGGAGGGGCAGCTTTGCCTGCTCCGGAAGGAGGGACGCCCGGTGGACTCCCCCTCGGCATACCGGCCCATCGTTCTGCTCGATGAGGTCGGTAAATTGTTCGAGGGGATCATCGCCACCCGGCTTAATAGCCAGTTGCGGGAGGTAGGGCCAGACCTGTCGGACGCCCAGTTCGGGTTTCGGGATGGGGCGTTCGACGGTCGACGCGGTGGCCCTACTCAGGGGCCAAGTGCAGGAGGCGGTTGGAGCTGGGGACGGAGTGTTGGCGGTGTCGTTCGACATCGCCAACGCCTTCAACTCCGTGCCCCACTCGACCATATTGGAGGCACTCCGGTACCACGGAGTGCCCCAATATCTGCGGGCGATCCTGGCCAACTACCTGGAGGACCGGGAGGTCCTCCTGGCGGACAGGACGGCCAGGATCAGGCGCTACGGCGCGGAGTCCGGTGCTCCACAGGGTTCGGTGCTGGGGCCCCTCTTGTGGAACATCGGATTCGATTGGCTCCTGCGGGGAACCCTCCTCCAGGGCACAAGTGTCATCTGCTACGCGGATGACACTCTCCTCGTTGCCCGGGGGAGGGACTTTCGGGAGGCGGCCTGTCTGGCCTCAGCTGGCGGATCCTTAGTGGCAGGTAGGATCCGCCAGCTTGGTTTGAGGGTAGCGCTGAACAAGACCGAGGCCGTGTTCTTTCACGGGCCTCGGCAGCGCTGCCCTCCTGACGCCCACATCGTGGTGGAGGGCGTCCGGATAGGGGTCGGGGCCCAGATGAAGTATCTGGGCCTCGTGCTGGACAGCAGGTGGCGCTTCGGCCCGCACTTTAGCGGGCTGTCGACGCGCCTGCTGAAAGCCGCGGACGCCCTCTCATGGCTCCTCCCAAACCTGGGCGGGCCCAAGGAGCGATGCCGGCGCCTCTATGCCGGCATCCTAAAGAGTATGGCCCTATACGGGGCACCCATCTGGGCGGACTCCCTCCACAGGAGGGAGAATGCAACCGCCATCCGCAGGCCCCAACGGGCCATTGCACAGCGGGTGGCGCGAGCCTACCGCTCGGTGGGTTTCGCGGCGGCGTGCGCTCTGGCCGGCACCCCTCCATGGGAATTGGAGGCATGGGTGCTCGCCAGAGTCTACGAGTGGACGGCGCGGCGTAGGGCGCTGGGTGAGCGCCCAGCCGCGGAAGAGCGGGAGGCCGTGCGGCGGGAGGCGAGGGATGCCATCGTTCTCCACTGGGCACGCGATCTCGCCTCCGCCACCTTTGGACGCCGGACGCTGGACGCGCTCGGTCCAGTCCTGCGGGAATGGCTCGAGCGCCCCCACGGTTTCCTCTCGTTCCGTCTAGTGCAGGTGTTGTCCGGACATGGCTGTTTCGGAACGCACCTGCACCGGATCCGGAGGGAGGAAACCCCGGCGTGCCATGAATGCGGAGCCGCGGAGGACACGGCGCAGCACACCCTCGAGGTGTGCCCAGCCTGGGCTGAGCTGCGCCGTGCCCTGAATACTGTCATTGGGCTGGACCTCTCACTTCCCAGTGTGGTGAACTCCATGCTGGGGAGTGAGGAGGCTTGGGCGGCGGTTGCCTCCTTTTGCGAGGACGTCATGTCGCAAAAGGAGGCGGCGGAGCGCGCGCGGGAGGATGATCCTCTCGCGCCACCGCTCCGCAGGCGAAGGAGGGGTGGGAGAAGGCGGTTGTACGACCGTCGCCTCCCACCCTCAGGTGGTGATTAGCGGGCGACAGGCGCGGGGGCGCCTTCGCTCGCATTGCACAAATCGCCACCACCGTCGGGCGGGAACGGCCGAGCACTCACGGTCGTTTCCGGGCCCCTCCACTAAGGGAGGGGCGTGCGGGCCCCGCTGTAAAGGCGGGCGGTCGTCGGTGGGGGACTGGACGTAAAGGCTGTGCCGGTTTCCCAGTCCTCCTCCAAATAGACGATGCGGGAGTGCCGCTGGGTTATTTTAGTGGGTATGCCGGAGTAGCCGAAGAGTCCCACATAACCCGCCCATCCCCCAATGGGCGGGTATGCGTAACGCATTTTTTCCCAGCGCAAACAAAAAAAAAAAAGGTTAGGTTGGGGAAACCACTGCAGAGCGGCCCAGGATCTGCTGATGCAGACTGTGGCCGAGTGGTTGGTGGACGTGGCGGTGGTCGCCGAGCCGTACTCGGTGCCTGGCCGTTGGCTGGGTGACCGGGACGGCTTGGTGGCGTTGGTGTCGCGGCCTGCCACGGACTCCCCTCCCCTCTCGCTTTTAGAGAGGGGTCCGGGATACGTGGCCGCCGCGTGGGGAGAAATAGCCCTGGTCGGGGTCTATTTCTCCCCAAACCGCCCTCTAAGGGACTTCGAGAACTTTCTCGAAGTCCTTACGGCAGTCGTCGGGAGGGCGGCACCACGTCAGGTCGTCGTAATGGGCGACCTGAACGCCAAGTCGGTGGCCTGGGGCAACCCGGCGGCGTCGTGCAACGTCCGGGGGCGCGCCGCCGAATTTTGGTCGGCTTCGTGCGGCGTGTCCCTCCTGAACAGGGGGGATGTTCACACGTGTGTGCGGCAACGGGGAGGGTCAGTGGTGGACGTATCGTTCGCCACCCCCGTTCTAGCCGCCCGCGTCGTGAACTGGCGGGCGGAGATGGTGGAGACCCAGTCGGACCACCGATATGTGCGGTTCGACATCTCCACCCAGAGCCCGCGGGGGATGGCCCGCTCGGGCCAATCTCCCTTCCCGCGGTGGGCTCTCACCCGCCTGGACCGGGAGGCAGCCCTGGAGGCAGCGTTCCTCGAGGACTGGCTCTCGCCCCCTGTGCAGGGCACGGACGTCGACGCCGCAGCGGTTCGGCTCCGGGGGTCCCTGACCGAGGTGTGCAATTCCAGCATGCCTCGGTCTCGCCGTCCGCCTCCCCGTCGCGCTGTTTATTGGTGGACGGCGGAGCTGGCGGCGCTCCGGGCCGCGTGCGTGGAGGCCAGGAGGGCCTACACGCGGAGTCGGCGGCGCACCAGCCGATGTCAGGCGGAGGAGGACCGCATCTACGCCTCTTACGTAGAGGCAAAGACGGTCCTCAAGTTGGCAATGTGCGCCGCCGAAGACTCGGCAAAGGCCGAGATGCTGGAGGGACTCGACAGGGATCCGTTTGGGAGGCCATATAAGCTGGCGTGGAGCCAGCTGCGCCCTTATGGCCCCTCACTAACGGAGACCCTAGAGCCGGCGTTGCTGGATGGGGTGGTTCGGTCACTGTTTCCGTGCAGGACCGAATTCACCCCACCAACGATGAACCCCCCACTGGGGGGGGTGGTGGCTTCGCCGGCGGAGGAGGTCCCTCCGGTTTCGGCGGAGGAATTTGGCGCGGGGGTTCTGTCCCTCCGCGCGAAAAAGACGGCCCCTGGACCGGATGGCGTCCCCGCACGGGTGGTGGCCATCGCGGCGTCCCTAATGGAGCAGAGGTTTCGGGACCTCTTCAGCGCTTGCCTGACGGCTGGGAGGTTCCCGAAGCTCTGGAAGGAGGGGCAGCTTTGCCTGCTCCGGAAGGAGGGACGCCCGATGGACTCCCCCTCGGCATACCGGCCCATCGTTCTGCTCGATGAGGTCGGTAAACTGTTCGAGGGGATCCTCGCCACCCGGCTTAACAGCCATTTGCGGGAGGTAGGGCCGGACCTGTCGGACGCCCAGTTCGGCTTTCGACAAGGGCGTTCGACGGTCGACGCGGTGGCCCTACTCAGGGGCCAAGTAAAGGCGGCGGTCGAGGCTGGGGACGGAGTGTTGGCGGTGTCGTTCGACATCGCCAACGCGTTCAACTCCGTGCCCCACTCGACCATATTGGAGGCACTTCGGTACCACGGAGTGCCCCAATATCTGCGGGCGATCCTGGCCAACTACCTGGAGGACCGGCAGGTCCTCCTGGCGGACAGGACGGCCAGGATCAGGCGCTACGGCGCGGAGTCCGGTGTTCCACAGGGTTCGGTGCTAGGGCCCCTCTTGTGGAACATCGGATTCGATTGGCTCCTGCGGGGCACCCTCCTCCAGGGCACGAGTGTCATCTGCTACGCGGATGACACTCTCCTCGTTGCCCGGGGGAGGGACTTTAGGGAGGCGGCCTGTCTGGCCTCAGCTGGCGGATCCTTAGTGGCAGGTAGGATCCGCCATTTTGGTTTGAGGGTGGCGCTGAACAAGACTGAGGCCGTGTTCTTTCACGGGCCTCGGCAGCGCTGCCCTCCTGACGCCCACATCGTGGTGGAGGGCGTCCGTATAGGGGTCGGGGCCCAGATGAAGTATCTGGGCCTCGTGCTGGACAGCAGGTGGCGCTTCGGCCCGCACTTCAGCGGGCTGTCGACGCGCCTGCTCAAAGCCGCGGACGCCCTCTCATGGCTCCTCCCAAACCTGGGAGGGCCCAAGGAGCGATGCCGGCGCCTCTATGCCGGCATCCTGAAGAGCATGGCCCTGTATGGGGCACCCATCTGGGCGGACTCCCTCCACAGGAGGGAGAATGCAACCGCCATCCGCAGGCCCCAACGCGCCATTGCACAGCGGGTGGCGAGGGCGTACCGCTCGGTGGGCTTCGCGGCGGCGTGCGCTCTGGCCGGCACCCCTCCCTGGGAATTGGAGGCATGGGTGCTCGCCAGAGTGTACGAATGGGTGGCGCGGCGTAGGGCGCTGGGTGAGCGCCCCGCCGCGCAAGAGCGGGAGGCCGTGCGGCGGGAGGCGAGGGACGCAATCGTTGTCCACTGGACACGGGACCTCGCCTCCGCCACCTTTGGACGCCGGACGCTGGACGCGCTCGGCCCAGTCCTGCGGGATTGGCTCGAGCGCCCCCACGGTTTCCTCTCTTTCCGTCTGGTGCAGGTGTTGTCCGGGCATGGTTGCTTCGGAGCGCACCTGCATCGGATCCAGAGGGAGGAAACCCCGGCGTGCCACCATTGCGGAGCCGCGGAGGACACGGCGCAGCACACCCTCGAGGTGTGCCCAGCCTGGGCTGAGCTGCGCCGTGCCCTGAATACTGTCGTTGGGCTGGACCTCTCACTTCCCAGTGTGGTGAACTCCATGCTGGGGAGTGAGGAGGCTTGGGCGGCGGTTGCCTCCTTTTGCGAGGACGTCATGTCGCAAAAGGAGGCGGCGGAGCGCGCGCGGGAGGATGATCCTCTCGCGCCACCGCTCCGCAGGCGAAGGAGGGGTGGGAGAAGGCGGTTGTACGACCGTCGCCTCCCACCCTCAGGTGGTGATTAGCGGGTGACAGGCGCGGGGGCGCCTTCGCTCGCATTGCACAAATCGCCACCACCGTCGGGCGGGAACGGCCGAGCACTCACGGTCGTTCCCGGGCCCCTCCACTTAGGAAGGGGCGTGTGGGCCCCGCTGTAAAGGCGGTCGTCGGTGGGGGACTGGACGTAAAGGCTGTGCCGGTTTCCCAGTCCTCCTCCACAAAGACGATGCCGGAGTGCCGCTGGGTTATTTTAGTGGGTATGCCGGAGTAGCCGGAGAGTCCCACATAACCCGTCCATCCCCCAATGGGCGGGTATGCGTAACGCATTTTTTCCCAGCGCAAACAAAAAAAAAAAAGAAGAAAAAAAAAAAAAGGTTAGGTTGGGGACGTGGGGAGAAATAGCCCTGGTCGGGGTCTATTTCTCCCCAAACCGCCCTCTAAGGGACTTCGAGAACTTTCTCGAGGTCCTTACGGCAGTCGTCGGGAGGGCGGCACCACGTCAGGTCGCCGTGTTGGGCGACCTGAACGCCAAGGCGGTGGCCTGGGGCAACCCAGCGGCGTCATGTAACGTCCGGGGGCGCGCCGTCGAATTTTGGGCGGCTTCGTGCGGCGTGTCCCTCCTGAACAGGGGGGATGTTCACACGTGTGTGCGGCAACAGGGAGGGTCAGTGGTGGACGTGTCGTTCGCCACCCCTGTGCTAGCCACACGCGTCGTGAACTGGCGGGTGGAGATGGTGGAAACCCTGTCGGACCACCGATATGTGCGGTTCGACATCTCCACCCAGAGCCCGCGGGGGGTGGCCCGCTCGGGCCAATCACCCTTCCCGCGGTGGGCTCTCACCCGCCTGGACCGGGAGGCAGCGTTCCTCGAGGACTGGCTCTCGCCCCCTGTAGAGGGCACGGACGTGGACGCCGCAGCGGTTCAGCTCCGGAGGTCCCTGACCGAGGTGTGCAACTCTAACATGCCTCGGTCTCGCCGTCCGCCTCCCCGTCGCGCCGTTTATTGGTGGACGGTGGAGCTGGCGGGGCTCCGAGCCGAGTGCGTGGAGGCCAGGAGGGCCTACACGCGGAGTCGGCGGCGCACCGGCCGATGTCAGGCCGAGGAGGACCGCCTCTACGCCTCTTACGTAGAGGCAAAGACGGTCCTCAAGTCGGCAATGTGCGCCGCCGAGGACTCGGCAAAGGCCGAGATGCTGGAGGGACTCGACAGGGATCCGTTTGGGAGGCCATATAAGCTGGCGCGGAGCCAGCTGCGCCCTTATGGCCCCCCACTAACGGAGACCCTAGAGCCGGCGTTGCTGGATGGGGTGGTTCGGTCACTGTTTCCGCGCAGGACCGAATTCACCCCACCAACGATGAACCCCCCACTGGGGGGGTGGTGGCTTCGCCGGCGGAGGAGGTCCCTCCGGTTTCGGTGGAGGAATTTGGCGCGGGGGTTCTGTCCCTCCGCGCGAAAAAGACGGCCCCTGGACCTGATGGCGTCCCCGCACGGGTGGTGGCCATCGCGGCGTCCCTAATGGAGCAGAGGTTTCGGGACCTCTTCAGCGCTTGCCTGACGGCTGGGAGGTTCCCGAAGCTCTGGAAGGAGGGGCAGCTTTGCCTGCTCCGGAAGGAGGGACGCCCGGTGGACTCCCCCTCGGCATACCGGCCCATCGTTCTGCTCGATGAGGTCGGTAAACTGTTCGAGGGGATCCTCGCCACCCGGCTTAACAGCCATTTGCGGGAGGTAGGGCCGGACCTGTCGGACGCCCAGTTCGGCTTTAGACAAGGGCGTTCGACGGTCGACGCGGTGGCCTTATGCCGGAGTAGCCGGAGAGTCCCACATAACCCGCCCATCCCCCAATGGGCGGGTATGCATAACGCATTTTTTCCCAGCGCAAACAAAAAAAAAAAAAAAAGGTTAGGTTGGGGAGGGGAACCACCCCACAGTGCTTGCGTCCACGTCGCGTTCCCCGGAAACGTCCCAGTTCTGACCACCGTAACGGAGTGGCTGACTGGGTACGGCTAAAGTGCACTGTGCTTCGTAGCGAATATCTGCCTTGCGTGCTACGTATCTTGCTTTGTTCGGAATGCCGAAACCTGCGCGGGATGCCCTCGGGCATTTCGTAAAAAAAGGCCCTTCTCAGGGCCAACCCAAAGGCCCTTCTCAGGGCCAACCCAAAGGCCCTTCTCAGGGCCAACCAAAAGGCCCTTCTCAGGGCCAACGCGACGCTGGAGCAGCGTCGGAAGAAGGCAAGGCCTTCTACGGAGGGAGGGCGGGTGATTTGTCGGACTCCGACATTGAGTCCATTTCGTCGGATGCCGACTCGATGGTGATCGCTGGTTCTCGGTCGCGATCGGCATCGGGGAAGCGGAAGGCGTACCTCAAGCACGGGTCGGATGGATCCTCGGCCTCGGGTTCAGGTTCGAAGGAGCCAAAAAAGAAGGCACAAAAGACCACGGCGGACACCCATGACGTGGGTTTGGTTGACGCCCAGCGTCAGTTGGACCTGGCTCAGCGGGAGCGGCTCCAACAAGACCTGGAGGAGCAGGTAGCGGCCAGGGAGGAACGGGCGCGCGCCGCCCGCGCCAAATCCGGATACGGAGCGTCCCGCGTTCTGTACGCGGACCACTCCCTGGCCGAGCTGGAGCGGATGGCATTGGAGGACGAGGAGGTAATCGTCCAGGTCGCCACCAAGTCCTCCCACCTAAAAGGGACTTTTCAAAAGTCCCTCAAATGCCGGGCCGCCAGCATGCGCGGCATCGTCGCGGAGCTGGTCGACCGCAAGGCCAGCGACGAGTCGCGGCAACTGCAGGCGAAAGTGGATCGCCTGCAGCAGGAGGTAAGCCAGCTGCACCAAAAGCTGGCTGAAGCCACGGCCCGGCCATCCGAAGCCGAGCCTAGACCTGCGGCAGAGGGCCTTGCCTCCTCCCCCGGCCTTGAAGATGTCCTCCGCAAAGTTATGGCGGAGGAGAGGGCCTTTGTTCGGGCCTGCCTAGCGGGCATTGAAGACCGGCTCTTGCCGGAGAAAGTCCTCCGACCGCCACTTGCGGCGGACAAGAGGCGAGAGCCGGTGCCCACCTCCCAGAGGGAGGACGCCCTTCTCCCCTCCACCACCCCGACCAACCAGCAGGGCTGGACGAAGGTGGTTGGTAAGGGGAAGGGCAAGGTCAAAAGGACGGCAGCTGTCGTCCCTGCCGTTCCCGCCACCACCACTCCCAGCCAGTCGCAGCCGACTGGCAAAGGGAAAGGGAAGGGGAAGGGGAAGAGAACCCCTCCAGCCCCAGCCGTCCCCACCACCACCCCTGCTGGTCAGTCGACTGGCACGGGAAAGGGGAAAGGGAAGAGTTCCCCCCCAGCCGGTGCCAAGAGGAACCTGGTTCCTCCCAAAACCGCAGCCGTCGTGATGACGCTCACCGCGGAGGCTGCGGAGCGGGGCGAGACATACGCGTCCGTAATGTTGCGGGCGCGTGCCAATGCCGATCCAACCAAACTGGGGATCGGCAAAGTCTCGTGCCGCCGGACACAGGCTGGGGCTCGTATCTTCGAGTTCCCCGGTGCTGAGGGCGGGAAACACGCCGACCTCTTCGCAGCTAAGCTGCAAGAGGTCATTGCGGACGCGGCGAAGGTGGCCAGGCCGGTGAAGTCGGCGGCCATCGAGGTGGCTGATCTTGACGATTCAGTCACCAAGGAAGAGGTGGTGGCAGCGATCGCAGCCATTGGGGGCTGCACAGTCGCAGCGGTGCAGGGCGGGGGCATCAGGCCCGGGCGCGGCGGCATGGGCACCATTCGCCTGGAGTGCCCAGTCGCCGCTGCCAAAGCCGTCCTCGAAAAGGGACGGCTCGCCGTCGGCTTCAGCTCGGGTGCAGTCCGGGCCCTTGAAGACCAGCCTTTAAGGTGTTATAAGTGCTTCGGCATCGGACACACCCGGGCTCTCTGTCCGTCCACAATAGACAGGACGGACAGCTGCTACCGCTGCGGCAAGGAGGGGCATAAATCCGCCTCCTGCAAGGCCGCCGCACCGCACTGCGCGGTATGTGCCGCTAGTGGCCGCCCTGCGGGACATATTATGAAGGGGAGGAACTGCAGTCCTCCCCTTAAGAAGGGCAAAATACAGGCGCCGACCCGGCCTGCCGCTGCCACCGCCGTCCCAGCAGCTGGGACCTCAGCGGCTGTGGAGGAGGAGGGTGCGATGTCCAATTAATGGGTGGGATCGAACATCGCATCCCCCAGGCGAACACCAACCACTGCAGAGCGGCCCAGGATCTGCTGATGCAGACTGTGGCCGAGTGGTTGGTGGACGTGGCGGTGGTCGCCGAGCCGTACTCGGTACCTGGCCGTTGGCTGGGTGATCGAGACGGCTTGGTGGCGTTGGTGTCGCGGCCTGCCACGGACTCCCCTCCCCTCTCGCTTTTAGAGAGGGGTCCGGGATACGTGGCCGCCGCGTGGGGAGAAATAGCCCTGGTCGGGGTCTATTTCTCCCCAAACCGCCCTCTAAGGGACTTCGAGAACTTTCTCGAGGTCCTTACGGCAGTCGTCGGGAGGGCGGCACCACGTCAGGTCGCCGTGTTGGGCGACCTGAACGCCAAGGCGGTGGCCTGGGGCAACCCAGCGGCGTCATGTAACGTCCGGGGGCGCGCCGTCGAATTTTGGGCGGCTTCGTGCGGCGTGTCCCTCCTGAACAGGGGGGATGTTCACACGTGTGTGCGGCAACAGGGAGGGTCAGTGGTGGACGTGTCGTTCGCCACCCCTGTGCTAGCCACACGCTTCGTGAACTGGCGGGTGGAGATGGTGGAGACCCTGTCGGACCACCGATATGTGCGGTTCGACATCTCCACCCAGAGCCCGCGGGGGGTGGCCCGCTCGGGCCAATCACCCTTCCCGCGGTGGGCTCTCACCCGCCTGGACCGGGAGGCAGCCCTGGAGGCAGCGTTCCTCGAGGACTAGCTCTCGCCCCCTGTAGAGGGCACGGACGTGGACGCCGCAGCGGTTCAGCTCCGGAGGTCCCTGACCGAGGTGTGCAACTCTAGCATGCCTCGGTCTCGCCGTCCGCCTCCCCGTCGCGCCGTTTATTGGTGGACGGTGGAGCTGGCGGGGCTCCGAGCCGAGTGCGTGGAGGCCAGGAGGGCCTACACGCGGAGTCGGCGGCGCACCGGCCGATGTCAGGCCGAGGAGGACCGCCTCTACGCCTCTTACGTAGAGGCAAAGACGGTCCTCAAGTCGGCAATGTGCGCCGCCGAGGACTCGGCAAAGGCCGAGATGCTGGAGGGACTCGACAGGGATCCGTTTGGGAGGCCATATAAGCTGGTGCGGAGCCAGCTGCGCCCTTATGGCCCCCCACTAACGGAGACCCTAGAGCCGGCGTTGCTGGATGGGGTGGTTCGGTCACTGTTTCCGCGCAGGACCGAATTCACCCCACCAACGATGAACCCCCCACTGGGGGGGGTGGTGGCTTCGCCGGCGGAGGAGGTCCCTCCGGTTTCGGTGGAGGAATTTGGCGCGGGGGTTCTGTCCCTCCGCGCGAAAAAGACGGCCCCTGGACCGGATGGCGTCCCCGCACGGGTGGTGGCCATCGCGGCGTCCCTAATGGAGCAGAGGTTTCGAGACCTCTTCAGCGCTTGCCTGACGGCTGGGAGGTTCCCGAAGCTCTGGAAGGAGGGGCAGCTTTGCCTGCTCCGGAAGGAGGGACGCCCGGTGGACTCCCCCTCGGCATACCGGCCCATCGTTCTGCTCGATGAGGTCGGTAAACTGTTCGAGGGGATCCTCGCCACCCGGCTTAACAGCCATTTGCGGGAGGTAGGGCCGGACCTGTCGGACGCCCAGTTCGGCTTTAGACAAGGGCGTTCGACGGTCGACGCGGTGGCCCTACTCAGGGGCCAAGTAAAGGCGGCGGTCGAGGCTGGGGACGGAGTGTTGGCGGTGTCGTTCGACATCGCCAACGCGTTCAACTCCGTGCCCCACTCGACCATATTGGAGGCACTCCGGTACCACGGAGTGCCCAAATATCTGCGGGCGATCCTGGCCAACTACCTGGAGGACCGGGAGGTCCTCCTGGCGGACAGGACGGCCAGGATCAGGCGCTACGGCGCGGAGTCCGGTGTTCCACAGGGTTCGGTGCTAGGGCCCCTCTTGTGGAACATCGGATTCGATTGGCTCCTGCGGGGCACCCTCCTCCAGGGCACGAGTGTCATCTGCTACGCGGATGACACTCTCCTCGTTGCCCGGGGGAGGGACTTTGGAGAGGCGGCCTGTTTGGCCTCAGCTGGCGGATCCTTAGTGGCAGGTAGGATCCGCCAGCTTGGTTTGAGGGTAGCGCTGAACAAGACCGAGGCCGTGTTCTTTCACGGGCCTCGGCAGCGCTGCCCTCCTGACGCCCACATCGTGGTGGAGGGCGTCCGGATAGGGGTCGGGGCCCAGATGAAGTATCTGGGCCTCGTGCTAGACAGCAGGTGGCGCTTCGGCCCGCACTTCAGCGGGCTGTCGACGCGCCTGCTGAAAGCCGTGGACGCCCTCTCATGGCTCCTCCCAAACCTGGGAGGGCCCAAGGAGCGATGCCGGCGCCTTTATGCCGGCATCCTGAAGAGCATGGCCCTGTACGGGGCACCCATCTGGGCGGACTCCCTCCACAGGAGGGAGAATGCAACCGCCATCCGCAGGCCCCAACGGGCCATTGCACAGCGGGTGGCGAGGGCCTACCGCTCGGTGGGTTTTGCGGCGGCGTGCGCTCTGGCCGGCACCCCTCCCTGGGAATTGGAGGCATGGGTGCTCGCCAGAGTGTATGAGTGGACGGCGCGGCGTAGGGCGCTGGGTGAGCGCCCCGCCGCGCAAGAGCGGGATGCCGTGCGGCGGGAGGCGAGGGACGCAATCATCCTACACTGGACACAGGACCTCGCCTCCGCCACCTTTGGACGCCGGACGTTGGACGCGCTCGGTCCAGCCCTGCGGGACTGGCTCGAGCGCCCCCACGGTTTCCTCTCGTTCCGTCTAGTGCAGGTGTTGTCCGGACATGGTTGTTTCGGAACGCACCTGCACCGGATCCGGAGGGAGGAAACCCCGGCGTGCCACCATTGCGGAGCCGCGGAGGACACGGAGCAGCACACCCTCGAGGTGTGCCCAGCCTGGGCTGAGCTGCGCCGTGCCCTGACAGATGTGGTCGGTATGGACCTCTCACTTCCCAGTGTGGTGAACTCCATGCTGGGGAGTGAGGAGGCTTGGGCGGCGGTTGCCTCCTTTTGCGAGAATGTCATGTCGCAAAAGGAGGCGGCGGAGCGCGCGCGGGAGGATGATCCTCTCGCGCCGCCGCTCCGCAGGCGAAGAAGGGGTGGGAGACGGCGGTTGTACGATCGTCGCCTCCCTCCTTCTGGTGGTGATTAGCGGGCGACAGGCGCGGGGGCGAAGGCGCTCGCATTGCAGTAATCACCACCCTCGTCGGGCGGGAACGGCCGAGCACTCACGGTCGTTCCCGGGCCCCTCCACTTAGGGAGGGGCGTGCGGGCCCCGCTGTAAAGGCGGGCGGTCGTCGGTTGGGGACTGGACGTAAAGGCTGTGCCGGTTTCCCAGTCCTCCTCCAAATAGACGATGCGGGAGTGCCGCTGGGTTATTTTATTGGGTATGCCGGAGTAGCCGGAGAGTCCCACATAACCCGTCTATCCCCCAATGGGCGGGTATGCGTAACGCATTTTTTCCCAGCGCAAACAAAAAAAAAAAAAAAAAAAAAAAAAAAAAAAAAAAAAAAAAAAGGTTAGGTTGGGGAACCACCCCACAGAGCTTGCGTCCACGTCGCGTTCCCCGGAAACGTCCCAGTTCTGACCACCGTAACGGAGTGGCAGACTGGGTACGGCTAAAGTGCACTGTGCATCGTAGCTACCTATTGCGTTGAGAGCTACGAATACTGCGGAAATGCCAAAACCAGCGCGGGATGCCCTCGGGCATTTTGTGAAAAAAGGCCCTTCTCAGGGCCAACCCAAAGGCCCTTCTCAGGGCCTTTTACGGCGGGCAGGTGGACTCCGACGATGAGTCCATTGTATCAGATGCGGACTCGATGGTGGTCGTGGATTCGCGATCGCGATCCGCGTCCCGAAAGCGAAAGACCTTTCTAAAGGATGGGTCGGATGGCTCCTCGGGCTCAGGCTCGGCGAAGGAGCCTAAACGGAAGGTGAAGGCCAAAAAGGCGGCGGATACCCACGACGTGGGTTTGGTTGATGCCCAGCGCGAGCTGGACCTGACTCGGCGGGAGCAGCTCCAGCAAGAGCTGGAGGAGCGGGTTGCGGCCCAGGAGGAACGGGCGCGCGCCGCCCGTGCCAAGTCCGGGTACGGTGCGTCTCGCGTGATGTACTCGGACCACTCCCTGGCCGAACTGCAGAGGATGGCCTTGGAGGACGAGGAGGCGATCGTGGAGGTCGCCGCCAAGTCCTCGCATCTGAAGGGGACTTTTCAGAAGTCCCTCAAATGCCGGGCCGCCAGCATGCGTGGCATCGTCGCGGAGCTGGTGGACCGCAAGGCCAGCGACGAAACGCGGCAACTGCAGGCGAAGGTAGATCGCCTGCAATCGGAGGTCAGCCAGCTGCACATGAAGCTGGCTGAAGCCACGGCCCGGCCATCGCAAGCCGAGCCCGGACCTGCGGCGGAGGGTCTTGCCTCCTCCTCCGGCCTTGAGGATGTCCTCCGCAAGGTGATGGCGGAGGAGAGGGCCTTCGTGAGGGCCTGCCTAGCGGGCATTGAGGACCGGCTCTTGCCGGCGAAAGTCGTTCGACCGCCGCTTGCGGCGGACAGAAGGCGAGAGGAGCCGGTGCCTAGCTCCACGAGGGTGGACGCCCTTCTCCCTTCCACCACCCCGACCAACCAGCAGGGCTGGACGAAGGTGGTTGGTAAGGGCAAGGGAAAAAGGACGGCAGCTGTCGTCCCTGCCGTTCCCGCCACCACCACTCCCAGCCAGTCGCGGCCAGCTGGCAAAGGGAAAGGGAAGGGGAAGGGGAAGAGCACCCCTCCAGCCCCAGCCGTCTCCGCCACCACCCCTGCCGGTCAGTCGTCGACTGGCAAGGGAAAGGGGAAGGGTTCGCCCCCAGCCGGTGCCAAGAGGAACCTAGTTCCTCCCAAGACCGCGGCCGTCGTGGTGACGCTCACCGCAAAGGCCGCGGAGCGGGGTGAGACGTACGCGTCCATAATGGTGCGGGCGCGTGCAAGTGCCGATCCCACCAAATTGGGGATCGGTAAAGTCTCATGCCGCCGGACACAGGCTGGGGCCCGAATCTTTGAGTTCCCGGGTGCCGAGGGCGGGAAGAACGCTGACCTCTTCGCAGCTAAGCTGCAAGAGGTCATTGCGGACGACGCGAAGGTGGCCAGGCCGGTGAAATCGGCGGCCTTCGAGGTGACGGACCTGGACGACTCCATCACCAAGGAGGAGGTGGTAGCGGCGGTCGCAGCCATAGGTGGCTGCGCAGTCGCAGCGGTGCAGGGCGGGGGCATCAGGCCCGGGCGCGGCGGCATGGGCGCAATTCGCCTGGAGTGCCCAGTCGCCGCTGCCAAAGCCGTCCTCGAGAAGGGACGGCTCGCCGTCGGGTTCAGCTCGGCGGCGGTCCGGGCCCTTGAGGTCCCGCCGCTGAGGTGTTACCGATGCTTCGGCATCGGTCACACCCGGGCCCTCTGTCCGTCCAGTGTCGACAGGACGGACAGCTGCTACCGCTGCGGCAAGGAGGGGCACAAAGCCGCCTCCTGCGAGGCCACCGCACCGCACTGCGCGGTGTGTGCCGCCAGTGGCCGCCCTGCGGGCCACATTATGAAGGGGAGGAATTGTATTCCTCCCCTTAAGAAGGGCAAAGCGCAGGCGCCGACCCGGCCTGTCGCTGCCACCGCCACCCCAGTAGCTGGGACCTCGGCGGCTGTGGAGGAGGGGGGTGCGATGACCGACTAATGGGTAGGGTCGAACATCGCATCCTCCAGGCGAACACCAACCACTGCAGAGCGGCACAGGATCTGCTGATGCAGACTGTGGCCGAGTGGTTGGTGGACGTGGCGGTGGTCGCCGAGCCGTACTCGGTGCCTGGCCGTTGGCTGGGTGATCGAGACGGCTTGGTGGCGTTGGTGTCGCGGCCTGCCACGGACTCCCCTCCCCTCTCGCTTTTAGAGAGGGGTCCGGGATACGTGGCCGCCGCGTGGGGAGAAATAGCCCTGGTCGGGGTCTATTTCTCCCCACACCGCCCTCTAAGGGACTTCGAGAATTTTCTCGAGGTCCTTACGGCAGTCGTCGGGAGGGCGGCACCACGTCAGGTCGTAGTGTTGGGCGACCTGAACGCCAAGTCGGTGGCCTGGGGCAACCCAGCGGCGTCCTGCAACGTCCGGGGGCGCGCCGTCGAATTTTGGGCGGCCTCGTGCGGCGTGTCCCTGCTAAACAGGGGGGATGTTCAGACGTGTGTGCGGCAACAGGGAGGGTCAGTGGTGGACGTGTCGTTCGCCACCCCTGTGCTAGCCACGCGCGTCGTGAACTGGCGGGTGGAGATGGTGGAGACCCTGTCGGACCACCGATATGTGCGGTTCGACATCTCCACCCAGAGCCCGCGGGGGAGGGCCCGCTCGGGCCAATCTCCCTTCCCGCGGTGGGCTCTCACCCGCCTGGACCGGGAGTCAGCCCAGGAGGCAGCGTTCCTCGAGGACTGGCTCTCGCCCCCTGTGCAGGGCACGGACGTGGACGCCGCAGCGGTTCGGCTGCGGGGATCCCTGACCGAGGTGTGCAACTCCAGCATGCCTCGGTCTCGCCGTCCGCCTCCCCGTCGCGCCGTTTATTGGTGGACGGTGGAGCTGGCGGGGCTCCGGGCCGCGTGCGTGGAGGCCAGGAGGGCCTACACGCGGAGTCGGCGGCGCACCAGCCGATGTCAGGCTGAGGAGGACCGCCTCTACGCCTCTTACCTAGAGGCAAAGACGGTCCTCAAGTCGGAAATGTGCGCCGCCGAGGACTCGGCAAAGGCCGAGATGCTGGAGGGCCTCGACAGGGATCCGTTTGGGAGGCCGTATAAGCAGGCGCGGAGCCAGCTGCGCCCTTACGGTCCCCCATTAGCGGAGACCCTAGAGCCGGCGTTGCTGGATGGGGTGGTTCGGTCACTGTTTCCGCGCAGGACCGACTTCACCCCACCAACGATGAACCCCCCGCTGGGGGGGGTGGTGGCTTCGCCGGAGGAGGAGGTGCCTCCAGTGTCGGCGGAGGAATTTCGCGCGGGGGTTCTGTCCCTCCGCGCGAAGAAGACGGCCCCCGGACCGGACGGCGTCCCCGCACGGGTGGTGGCCATCGCGGCGTCCCTAATGGAGGAAAGGCTTCGGGACCTCTTCAGCGCGTGCTTGACGGCTGGGAGGTTCCCGAAGCTGTGGAAGGAAGGCAAGCTGTGCCTTCACCGCAAGGAGGGACGCCCGGTGGACTCCCCCTCGGCATACCGGCCCATCGTTCTGCTCGATGAGGTCGGTAAACTGTTCGAGGGGATCATCGCCACCCGGCTTAATAGCCAGTTGCGGGAGGTAGGGCCAGACCTGTCGGACGCCCAGTTCGGGTTCCGCCAAGGGCGTTCGACGGTCGATGCGTTGGCCCTACTCAGGGGCCAAGTGCGGGAAGCGGTCGAGGCTGGGGACGGAGTGTTGGCGGTGTCGTTCGACATCGCCAACGCCTTCAACTCCGTGCCCCACTCGACCATATTGGAGGCACTCCGATACTACGGAGTGCCCCAATATCTGCGGGCGATCCTGGCCGACTACTTGAGGGACCGAGAGGTCCTTCTGGTGGACAAGACGGCCAGGATCAGGCGCTACGGCGCGGAGTCCGGTGTTCCACAGGGTTCGGTGCTAGGGCCCCTCTTGTGGAACATCGGATTCGATTGGGTCCTTCGGGGCACCCTCCTCCAGGGCACGAGTGTCATCTGCTACGCGGATGACACTCTCCTCGTTGCCCGGGGGAGGGACTTTGGGGCGGCGGCCTGTTTGGCCTCGGCTGGCGGATCCTTAGTGGCAGGCAGGATCCGCCAGCTTGGATTGAGGGTAGCGCTGAACAAGACCGAGGCCGTGTTCTTTCACGGGCCTCGGCAGCGCTGCCCTCCAGACGCCCACATCGTGGTGGAGGGCGTCCGGATAGGGGTCGGGGCCCAGATGAAGTATCTGGGCCTCGTGCTGGACAGCAGGTGGCGCTTCGGCCCGCACTTCAGCGGGTTGTCGACGCGCCTGCTCAAAGCCGCGGACGCCCTCTCATGGCTCCTCCCGAACCTGGGCGGGCCCAAGGAGCGATGCCGGCGCCTCTATGCCGGCATCCTCAAAAGCATGGCCCTTTACGGGGCACCCATCTGGGCGGACTCCCTCCACAGGAGGGAGAATGCAACCGCCATCCGCAGGCCCCAACGGGCCATTGCACAGCGGGTGGCGAGGGCCTATCGCTCGGTGGGTTTTGCTGCGGCGTGCGCTCTGGCCGGCACCCCTCCCTGGGAATTGGAGGCATGGGTGCTCGCCAGAGTGTACGAATGGACGGCGCGGCGTAGGGCGCTGGGTGAGCGCCCCGCCGCGCAAGAGCGGGATGCCGTGCGGCGGGAGGCGAGGGACGCAATCGTCCTTCACTGGACACGGGACCTCGCCTCCGCCACCTTTGGACGCCGGACGTTGGACGCGCTCGGTCCAGCCCTGCGGGACTGGCTCGAGCGTCCCCACGGTTTCCTCTCGTTCCGTCTGGTGCAGGTGTTATCCGGGCATGGCTGCTTCGGAACGCACCTGCATCGGATTCGGAGGGAGGAAACCCCGGCGTGCCACGAGTGTGGAGCCGCGGAGGACACGGCGCAGCACACCCTCGAGGTGTGCCCAGCCTGGGCTGAGCTGCGTCGTGCCCTGACCGACATAGTCGGGTTGGACCTGTCACTTCCCAGTGTGGTAAACTCCATGCTGGGGAGTGAGCAGGCTTGGGCGGCGGTTGCCTCCTTTTGCGAGGATGTCATGTCGCAAAAGGAGGCGGCGGAGCGTACGCGGGAGGATGATCCTCTCGCGAGAAGGGGTGGGAGACGGCGGTTGTACGATCGTCGCCTCCCTCCTTCTGGTGGTGATTAGCGGGCGACAGGCGCGGGGGCGCCTTCGGTCGCATTGCAGTAATCACCACCCTCGTCGGGCGGGAACGGCCGAGCACTCACGGTCGTTCCCGGGCCCCTCCACTTAGGGAGGGGCGTGCGGGCCCCGCTGTAAAGGCGGGCGGTCGTCGGTGGGGGACTGGACGTAAAGGCTGTGCCGGTTTCCCAGTCCTCCTCCAAATAGACGATGCGGGAGTGCCGCTGGGTTATTGAAGTGGGTATGCCGGAGTAGCCGGAGAGTCCCACATAACCCGTCCATCCCCCAATGGGCGGGTATGCGTAACGCATTTTTTCCCAGCGCAAACAAAAAAAAAAAAAAAAAAAAAAAAAAAAAAAAAAAAAAAAAAAAAAAGGTAAGGTTGGGGAACCACCCCACAGTGCTTACGTCCTCGTCGTGTTCCCCGGGAACGTCCCAGTTCTGACCACCGTAACGGAGTGGCAGACTGGGTACGGCTAAAGTGCACTGTGCGTCGTAGCTATCTATTGCCTTGCGAGCTACGAAATTGATTGAATTTGATATGCCAAAACCTGTGCGGGATGCCCTCGGGCATTTTGTAAAAAAATCGTCGAACGAAGGCAGGGCCTTCTACGGAGGAAAAGTTGTCGAATTGTCGGACTCCGACAACGAGTCCGTTGGGTCGGATGCCAGTGCGATGGCGATCGAAGATCGGTCACGCTCGGCATCAAGGAAGCGAACCTTCCTGAAAGTTGTGTTGTGAGAGAAAGGTCAAGGCCAAAAAGGCGTTGACAGCAGCTGACACCCATGACGTGGGTTTGGCCGATGCCCAACGTGAGTTGGACCTGGCATGGCGGGAGCAGCTCCAGCAAGAGCTGGAGGAGCGGGTTGCGGCCCAGGAGGAACGGGCGCGCGTCGCCCGTGCAAAGTCCGGGTACGGGGCGTCCCGCGTCCTGTACGCGGACCACTCCCTGGCCGAACTCCAAAGGATGGCCTTGGAGGACGAGGAGGCGATCGTGGAGGTCGCCGCCAAGTCCTCCCACCTAAAGGTGACTTTCCAAAAGTCCCTGAAATGCCGGGCCGCGAGCATGCGTGGCATCGTTGCGGAGCTCGTGGAGCGCAAGGCCAGCGACGAGTCGCGGCAACTGCAGGCGAAAGTGGATCGCCTGCAGTCGGAGGTCAGCCAGCTGCACATGAAGCTGGCTGAAGCCACAGCCCGGCCATCGCAAGCCGAGTCCGGACCTGCGTCGGAGGGTCTTGCCTCCTCCCCCGGCCTTGAGGATGTCCTCCGCAAGGTGATGGCGGAGGAGAGGGCATTTGTTCGGGCCTGCCTAGCGGGTATTGAGGACCGGCTCTTACCGGCGAAGACCCTCCGACCGCCGCTTGCAGCGGACAAGAGGCGAGAGGAGCCGGTGCCTGCCTCTCAGAGGGAGGACGCCCTTCTGCCTTCCACCACCCCGACCAACCAGCAGGGCTGGACGAAGGTGGTCGGTAAGGGGAAGGGCAAAGGCAAAAGGACGGCACCTGTTGTCACTGCCGTTCCCACCACCACTCCCGGCCAGTCGCAGCCGACTGGCAAAGGAAAAGGGAAGGGGAAGGGGAAGAGCACCCCCCCAGCCCCAGCCGTCTCCGCCACCACCCCTGCCGGTCAGTCGTCGACTGGCAAGGGAAAGGGGAAGGGTTCGCCCCCAGCCGGTGCCAAGAGGAACCTGGTTCCTCCAAAGACCGCGGCCGTCGTGGTGACACTCACCGCGAAGGCCGCGGAGCGGGGTGAGACGTACGCGTCCATGTTGGTGCGGGCGCGTGCCACTGCCGATCCCACCAAACTGGGGATCGGCAAGGTCTCATGCCGCCGGACCCAGGCTGGGGCCCGAATCTTTGAGTTCCCGGGAGCGGAAGGCAGTAAGAACGCGGACCTCTTCGCAGCGAAGCTGCAGGAGGTCATCGCGGACGTGGCGAAGGTGGCCAGGACGGTGAAGTCGGCGGCCATCGAGGTGACGGATCTGGACGACTCCGTCACCTAGGAGGAGGTGGTGGCAGCAATCGCAGCCATAGGGGGCTGCGAAGTCGCAGCGGTGCAGGGCGGGGGCATCAGGCCCGGGCGCGGCGGCATGGGCACGATTCGCCTGGAGTGCCCAGTTGCCGCTGCCAAAGCCGTCCTCGAGAAGGGACGGCTCGCCGTCGGGTTCAGCTCGGCGGCGGTCCGGGCCCTTGAGGACCAGCCTCTGCGGTGTTACCGGTGCTTCGGCATCGGTCACACCCGAGCCCTCTGTCCGTCCAGCATTGACAGGACGGACAGCTGCTACCGCTGCGGCAAGGAGGGGCACAAAGCCGCCTCCTGCAAGGCCGCCGCACCGCACTGCGCGGTATGCGCCGCCAGTGGCCGCCCAGCGGGCCACATTATGAAGGGGAGGAATTGCAGTCCTCCCCTTAAGAAGGGCAAGGAACAGGCGCCGACCCGGCCTGTCGCTGCCACCGCCGTCCCAGTGGCTGGGACCTCAGCGGCTGTGGAGGAGGGGGGTGCGATGACCGACTAATGGGTAGAGTCGAACATCGCATCCTCCAGGCGAACACCAACCACTGCAGAGCGGCACAGGATCTGCTGATGCAGACTGTGGCCGAGTGGTTGGTGGACGTGGCGGTGGTCGCCGAGCCGTACTCGATACCTGGCCGCTGGCTGGGTGATCGGGACGGCTTGGTGGCGTTGGTGTCGCGGCCTGCCACGGACTCCCCTCCCCTCTCGTTCTTAGAGAGGGGTCCGGGATACGTGGCCGCCGCGTGGGGAGAAATAGCCCTGGTCGGGGTCTATTTCTCCCCAAACCGCCCTCTAAGGGACTTCGAGAATTTTCTCGAGGTCCTTACGGCAGTCGTCGGGAGGGCGGCGCCACGTCAGGTCATTGTGTGTGGTGACCTGAACGCCAAGTCGGTGGCCTGGGGCAACCCAGCGGCGTCCTGTAACGTCCGGGGGCGCGCCGTCGAATTTTGGGCGGCTTCGTGCGGCGTGTCCCTCCTGAACAGGGGGGATGTTCACACGTGTGTGCGGCAACAGGGAGGGTCAGTGGTGGACGTGTCGTTCGCCACCCCTGTGCTAGCCACACGCGTCGTGAACTGGCGGGTGGAGATGGTGGAGACCCTGTCGGACCACCGATATGTGCGGTTCGACATCTCCACCCAGAGCCCGCGGGAGATGGCCCGCTCGGGCCAATCTCCCTTCCCGCGGTGGGCTCTCACCCGCCTGGACCGGGAGGCAGCCCAGGAGGCTGCGTTCCTCCAGGACTGGCTCTCGCCCCCTGTTGAGGTCACGGACGTGGACGCCGCAGCGGTTCAGCTGCGGGGGTCCCTGACCGAGGTGTGCAACTCCAGCATGCCTCGGTCTCGCCGTCCGCCTCCCCGTCGCGCCGTTTATTGGTGGACGGGGGAGCTGGCGGCGCTACGGGCCGCGTGCGTGGAGGCCAGGAGGGCCTACACGCGGAGTCGGCGGCGCACCAGCCGATGTCAGGCTGAGGAGGACCGCCTCTACGCCTCTTACCTAGAGGCAAAGACGGTCCTCAAGTCGGAAATGTGCGCCGCCGAGGACTCGGCAAAGGCCGAGATGCTGGAGGGCCTCGACAGGGATCCGTTTGGGAGGCCGTATAAGCAGGCGCGGAGCCAGCTGCGCCCTTACGGTCCCCCATTAGCGGAGACCCTAGAGCCGGCGTTGCTGGATGGGGTGGTTCGGTCACTGTTTCCGCGCAGGACCGACTTCACCCCACCAACGATGAACCCCCCGCTGGGGGGGGTGGTGGCTTCGCCGGAGGAGGAGGTCCCTCCAGTATCGGTGGAGGAATTTCGCGCGGGGGTTCTGTCCCTCCGCGCGAAGAAGACGGCCCCTGGACCGGATGGTGTCCCCGCACGGGTGGTGGCCATCGCGGCGTCCCTCATGGAGGAGAGGTTTCGGGACCTCTTCAGCGCGTGCCTGACGGCTAGGAGGTTCCCAAAAATCTGGAAGGAGGGGCAGCTTTGCCTGCTCCGGAAGGAGGGACGCCCGGTGGACTCCCCCTCGGCATACCGGCCCATCGTTCTGCTCGATGAGGTCGGTAAATTGTTCGAGGGGATCATCGCCACCCGGCTTAATAGCCAGTTGCGGGAGGTAGGGCCAGACCTGTCGGACGCCCAGTTCGGGTTTCGACAGGGGCGTTCGACGGTCGACGCGGTGGCCCTACTCAGGGGCCAAGTGCAGGAGGCGGTTGGAGCTGGGGACGGAGTGTTGGCGGTGTCGTTCGACATCGCCAACGCCTTCAACTCCGTGCCCCACTCGACCATATTGGAGGCACTCCGGTACCACGGAGTGCCCCAATATCTGCGGGTGATCCTGGCCAACTCCTGGAGGACCGGGAGGTCCACCTTGCGGACAGGACGGCCAGGATCAGGCGCTACGGCGCGGAGTCCGGTGTTCCACAGGGTTCGGTGCTGGGGCCCCTCTTGTGGAACATCGGATTCGATTGGCTGCTGCGCGGCACCCTCCTCCAGGGCACGAGTGTCATCTGCTACGCGGATGACACTCTCCTCGTTGCCCGGGGGAGGGACTTTGGGGCGGCGGCCTGTTTGGCCTCGGCTGGCGGATCCTTAGTGGCAGGCAGGATCCGCCAGCTTGGATTGAGGGTAGCGCTGAACAAGACCGAGGCCGTGTTCTTTCACGGGCCTCGGCAGCGCTGCCCTCCAGACGCCCACATCGTGGTGGAGGGCGTCCGGATAGGGGTCGGGGCCCAGATGAAGTATCTGGGCCTCGTGCTGGACAGCAGGTGGCGCTTCGGCCCGCACTTTAGCGGGCTGTCGACGCGCCTGCTGAAAGCCGCGGACGCCCTCTCATGGCTCCTCCCAAACCTGGGCGGGCCCAAGGAGCGATGCCGGCGCCTCTATGCCGGCATCCTAAAGAGTATGGCCCTATACGGGGCACCCATCTGGGCGGACTCCCTCCACAGGAGGGAGAATGCAACCGCCATCCGCAGGCCCCAACGGGCCATTGCACAGCGGGTGGCGCGAGCCTACCGCTCGGTGGGTTTCGCGGCGGCGTGCGCTCTGGCCGGCACCCCTCCATGGGAATTGGAGGCATGGGTGCTCGCCAGAGTATACGAGTGGACGGCGCGGCGTAGGGCGCTGGGTGAGCGCCCAGCCGTGGAAGAGCGGGAGGCCGTGCGGCGGGAGGCGAGGGATGCCATTGTTCTCCACTGGGCACGCGATCTCGCCTCCGCCACCTTTGGACGCCGGACGCTGGACGCGCTCGGTCCAGTCCTGCGGGAATGGCTCGAGCGCCCCCACGGTTTCCTCTCGTTCCGTCTAGTGCAGGTGTTGTCAGGACATGGCTGTTTCGGAACGCACCTGCACCGGATCCGGAGGGAGGAAACCCCGGCGTGCCATGAATGCGGAGCCGCGGAGGACACGGCGCAGCACACCCTCGAGGTGTGCCCAGCCTGGGCTGAGCTGCGCCGTGCCCTGAATACTGTCATTGGGCTGGACCTCTCACTTCCCAGTGTGATGAACTCCATGCTGGGGAGTGAGGAGGCTTGGGCGGCGGTTGCCTCCTTTTGCAAGGACGTCATGTCGCAAAAGGAGGCGGCGGAGCGCGCGCGGGAGGATGATCCTCTCGCGCCACCGCTCCGCAGGCGAAGGAGGGGTGGGAGAAGGCGGTTGTACGACCGTCGCCTCCCACCCTCAGGTGGTGATTAGCGGGTGACAGGCGCGGGGGCGCCTTCGCTCGCATTGCACAAATCGCCACCACCGTCGGGCGGGAACGGCCAAGCACTCACGGTCGTTTCCGGGCCCCTCCACTAAGGGAGGGGCGTGCGGGCCCCGCTGTAAAGGCGGGCGGTCGTCGGTGGGGGACTGGACGTAAAGGCTGTGCCGGTTTCCCAGTCCTCCTCCAAATAGACGATGCGGGAGTGCCGCTGGGTTATTTAAGTGGGTATGCCGGAGTAGCCGGAGAGTCCCACATAACCCGTCCATCCCCCAATGGGCGGGTATGCGTAACGCATTTTTTCCCAGCGCAAAAAAAAAAAAAAAAAAAAAAAAAAAAAAAAGGTTAGGTTGGGGAACCACCCCACAGTGCTTGCGTCCACGTCGCGTTCCCCGGAAACGTCCCAGTTCTGACCACCGTAACGGAGTGGCAGACTGGGTACGGCTAAAGTGCACTGTGCATCGTAGCGACCATATTGCCTTGTATGCTACGATATTGCTTTGTTTGACATGCCAAAACCCGCGCGGGATGCCCTCGGGCATTTCATCAGAAAAGGCCCTTCTCAGGGCCAACCCAAAGGCCCTTCTCAGGGCCAACCCAAAGGCCCTTCTCAGGGCCAACCAAAAGGCCCTTCTCAGGGCCAACGCGACGCTTCCTTAGCGTCGGATGAAGGCAGGGCCTTCTACGGCGGGCAGGTGGACTCCGACGATGAGTCCATTGTATCGGATTCCGCTTCGATGGCGGTCGAAGATTCGCGATCGCGATCTGCTTCCAGAAAGCGGAAGACCTTTTTGAAGGACGGATCGGATGGCTCCTCGGCGTCGGGTTCGTTGAAGAAAAGGGTCAAGGCTAAGAAGCCCACAACAGCGGCAGACACCCACAATGTGGGTTTAGCCGACGCCCAGCGCGAGCTGGACCTGGCACGGCGGGAGCAGCTCCAGCAAGAGCTGGAGGAGCGGGTTGCGGCCAGGGAAGAGCGGGCGCGCGTCGCTCGTGCCAAGGCCGATTACGGTGCGGCCCGCGTCCTGTACGCGAACCACTCACTGGCCGAACTGGAGAAGATGGCCTTGGAGGACGAAGAGGCGATCGTGGAGGTCGCCGCCAAGTCCTCGCATCTGAAGGGGACTTTCCAGAAGTCCCTCAGATGCCGGGCCGCCAGCATGCGTGGCATCGTCGCGGAGCTGGTGGACCGCAAGGCCAGCGATGAAACGCGGCAATTGCAGGCGAAGGTAGATCGCCTGCAGTCGGAGGTCAGCCAGCTGCACATGAAGCTGGCTGAAGCCACGGCCCGGCCATCCCAAGCCGAGCCTAGACCTGCGGCAGAGAGCCTAGCCTCCTCCCCCGGCCTTGAGGATGTCCTCCGCAAGGTCATGGCGGAGGAGAGGGCGTTTGTGAGAGCCTGCCTGGCAGGCATTGAGGAACGGCTCTTGCCGGAGAAAGTCGTCCGGCCGCCGCTTGCGGCGGACAGGAGGCAAAAGGAGCCGGTGCCTACGTCCCAGACGGAGGACGCCCTTCTCCCCTCTACCACCCCGACCAACCAGCAGGGCTGGACGAGGGTGGTCGGTAGGGGGAAGGGCAAGGGCAAAAGGACGGCAGCTGTCCCCGCCACCACCACTCCCAGCCAGTCGCGGCCAGCTGGCAAAGGGAAAGGGAAGGGGAAGAGCACCCCTCCAGCCCCAGCCGTCTCCGCCACCACCCCTGCCGGTCAGTCGTCGACTGGCAAGGGAAAGGGGAAGGGTTCGCCCCCAGCCGGTGCCAAGAGGATCCTAGTTCCTCCCAAGACCGCGGCCGTCGTGGTGACGCTCACCGCAAAGGCCGCGGAGCGGGGTGAGACGTACGCGTCCATAATGGTGCGGGCGCGTGCAAATGCCGATCCCACCAAATTGGGGATCGGTAAAGTCTCATGCCGCCGGACACAGGCTGGGGCCCGAATCTTCGAGTTCCCGGGTGCCGAGGGCGGGAAGAACGCTGACCTCTTCGCAGCAAAGCTGGAAGAGGTCATTGCGGACGACGCGAAGGTGGCCAGGCCAGTGAAGTCGGCGGCCTTCGAGGTGACGGACCTGGACGACTCCGTCACCAAGGAGGAGGTGGTAGCGGTGATCGCAGCCATAGGTGGCTGCGCAGTCGCAGCGGTGCAGGGCGGGGGCATCAGGCCCGGGCGCGGCGGCATGGGCGCAATTCGCCTGGAGTGCCCAGTCGCCGCTGCCAAAGCCGTCCTCGAGAAGGGACGGCTTGCCGTCGGTTTCATCTCGGCGGTGGTCCGGGCCCTTGAGGTCCCGCCGCTGAGGTGTTACCGGTGCTTCGGCATCGGTCACACCCGGGCCCTCTGTCCGTCCAGTGTCGACAGGACGGACAGCTGCTACCGCTGCGGCAAGGAGGGGCACAAAGCCGCCTCCTGCGAGGCCACCGCACCGCACTGCGCGGTGTGTGCCGCCAGTGGCCGCCCTGCGGGCCACATTATGAAGGGGAGGAATTGTATTCCTCCCCTTAAGAAGGGCAAAACTCAGGCGCCGACCCGGCCTGTCGCTGCCACCGCCACCCCAGTAGCTGGGACCTCGGCGGCTGTGGAGGAGGAAGGTGTGATGTCCGATGCATAGAATCGAACATCGAATCCTCCAGGCGAACACCAACCACTGCAGAGCGGCACAGGATCTGTTGATGCAGACTGTGGCCGAGTGGTTGGTGGACGTGGCGGTGGTTGCCGAGCCGTACTCGATACCTGGCCGCTGGCTAGGTGATCGAGACGGCTTGGTGGCGTTGGTGTCGCGGCCTTCCACGGACTCCCCTCCCCTCTCGCTTTTAGAGAGGGGTCCGGGATACGTGGCCGCCGCGTGGGGAGAAATAGCCCTGGTCGGGGTCTATTTCTCCCCAAACCGCCCTCTAAGGGACTTCGAGAACTTTCTCGAGGTCCTTACGGCAGTCGTCGGGAGGGCGGCACCACGTCAGGTCGTCGTTTTGGGCGACCTGAACGCCAAGGCGGTGGCTTGGGGCAACCCAGCGGCGTCCTGCAACGTCCGGGGGCACGCCGTCGAATTTTGGTCGGCTTCGTGCGGCGTGTCCCTCCTGAACAGGGGGGATGTTCACACGTGTGTGCGGCAACGGGGAGGGTCAGTGGTGGACGTATCGTTCGGCACCCCCGTTCTAGCCGCCCGCGTCGTGAACTGGCGGGTGGTGTTGGTGGAGACCCTGTCGGACCACCGATATGTGCGGTTCGACATCTCCACCCAGAGCCCGCGGGGGATGGCCCGCTCGGGCCAATCTCCCTTCCCGCGGTGGGCTCTCACCCGCCTGGACCGGGAGGCAGCCCAGGAGGCTGCGTTCCTCCGGGACTGGCTCTCGCCCCCTGTTGAGGTCACGGACGTGGACGCCGCAGCGGTTCAGCTGCGGGGGTCCCTGACCGAGGTGTGTAACTCCAGCATGCCTCGGTCTCGCCGTCCGCCTCCCCGTCGCGCCGTTTATTGGTGGACGGGGGAGCTGGCGGCGCTACGGGCCGCGTGCGTGGAGGCCAGGAGGGCCTACACGCGGAGTCGGCGGCGCACCAGCCGATGTCAGGCTGAGGAGGACCGCCTCTACGCCTCTTACCTAGAGGCAAAGACGGTCCTCAAGTCGGAAATGTGCGCCGCCGAGGACTCGGCAAAGGCCGAGATGCTGGAGGGCCTCGACAGGGATCCGTTTGGGAGGCCGTATAAGCAGGCGCGGAGCCAGCTGCGCCCTTACGGTCCCCCATTAGCGGAGACCCTAGAGCCGGCGTTGCTGGATGGGGTGGTACGGTCACTGTTTCCGCGCAGGACCGACTTCACCCCACCAACGATGAACCCCCCGCTGGGGGGGGTGGTGGCTTCGCCGGAGGAGGAGGTCCCTCCAGTATCGGTGGAGGAATTTCGCGCGGGGGTTCTGTCCCTCCGCGCGAAGAAGACGGCCCCTGGACCGGATGGTGGCCCCGCACGGGTGGTGGCCATCGCGGCGTCCCTCATGGAGGAGAGGTTTCGGGACCTCTTCAGCGCGTGCCTGACGGCTAGGAGGTTCCCAAAAATCTGGAAGGAGGGGCAGCTTTGCCTGCTCCGGAAGGAGGGACGCCCGGTGGACTCCCCCTCGGCATACCGGCCCATCGTTCTGCTCGATGAGGTCGGTAAACTGTTCGAGGGGATCCTAGCCACCCGGCTTAACAGCCATTTGCGGGAGGTAGGGCCGGACCTGTCGGACGCCCAGTTCGGGTTTCGACAGGGGCGTTCGACGGTCGACGCGGTGGCCCTACTCAGGGGCCAAGTGCAGGAGGCGGTCGGAGCTGGGGACGGAGTGTTGGCGGTGTCGTTCGACATCGCCAACGCGTTCAACTCCGTGCCCCACTCGACCATATTGGAGGCACTCCGGTACCACGGAGTGCCCCAATATCTGCGGGCGATCCTGGCCAACTACCTGGAGGACCGGGAGGTCCTCCTGGCGGACAGGACGGCCAGGATCAGGCGCTACGGCGCGGAGTCCGGTGTTCCACAGGGTTCGGTGCTAGGGCCCCTCTTGTGGAACATCGGATTCGATTGGCTGCTGCGCGGCACCCTCCTCCAGGGCACGAGTGTCATCTGCTACGCGGATGACACTCTCCTCGTTGCCCGGGGGAGGGACTTTGGAGAGGCGGCCTGTCTGGCCTCGGCTGGCGGATCCTTAGTGGCAGGTAGGATCCGCCAGCTCGGTTTGAGGGTAGCGCTGAACAAGACCGAGGCCGTGTTCTTTCACGGGCCTCGGCAGCGCTGCCCTCCTGACGCCCACATCGTGGTGGAGGGCGTCCGGATAGGGGTCGGGGCCCAGATGAAGTATCTGGGCCTCGTGCTGGACAGCAGGTGGCGCTTCGGCCCGCACTTTAGCGGGCTGTCGACGCGCCTGCTGAAAGCCGCGGACGCCCTCTCATGGCTCCTCCCAAACCTGGGAGGGCCCAAGGAGCGATGCCGGCGCCTCTATGCCGGCATCCTCAAGAGCATGGCCCTATATGGGGCACCCATCTGGGCGGACTCCCTCCATAGGAGGGAGAATGCAACCGCCATCCGCAGGCCCCAACGGGCCATTGCACAGCGGGTGGCGAGAGCCTACCGCTCAGTGGGCTTTGCGGCGGCGTGCGCTCTGGCCGGCACCCCTCCCTGGGAATTGGAGGCATGGGTGCTCGCCAGAGTGTACGAATGGGCGGCGCGGCGTAGGGCGCTGGGTGAGCGCCCCGCCGCGCAAGAGCGGGATGCCGTGCGGCGGGAGGCGAGGGACGCAATCGTCCTCCACTGGACACGGGACCTCGCCTCCGCCACATTTGGACGCCGGACGTTGGACGCGCTCGGTCCAGTCCTGCGGGACTGGCTCGAATGATCCCACGGTTTCCTCTCTTTCCGTCTGGTGCAGGTGTTGTCCGGGCATGGTTGTTTCGGAACGCACCTGCATCGGATCCAGAGGGAGGAGACCCCGGCGTGCCACGACTGTGGAGCCGCGGAGGACACGGCGCAGCACACCCTCGAGGTGTGCCCAGCCTGGGCTGAGCTGCGCCGTGCCCTGACTGATGTGGTCGGGCAGGACCTCTCACTTCCCAGTGTGGTCAACTCCATGCTGGGGAGTGAGGAGGCTTGGGCGGCGGTTGCCTCCTTTTGCGAGAATGTCATGTCGCAAAAGGAGGCGGCGGAGTGCGCGCGGGAGGATGATCCTCTCGCGCCGCCGCTCCGCAGGCGGAGAAGGGGTGGGAGACGGCGGTTGTACGATCGTCGCCTCCCTCCTTCTGGTGGTGATTAGCGGGCGACAGGCGCGGGGGCGCCTTCGCTCGCATTGCACCAATCACCACCCTCGTCGGGCGGGAACGGCCGAGCACTCACGGTCGTTCCCGGGCCCCTCCACTAAGGGAGGGGCGTGCGGGCCCCGCTGTAAAGGCGGGCGGTCGTCGGTGGGGGACTGGACGTAAAGGCTGTGCCGGTTTCCCAGTCCTCCTCCACACAGACGATGCGGGAGTGCCGCTGGGTTATTTAAGTGGGTATGCCGGAGTAGCCGGAGAGTCCCACATAACCCGTCCATCCCCCAATGGGCGGGTATGCGTAACGCATTTTTTCCCAGCGCAAACAAAAAAAAAAAAAAAAAAAAAAAAAAAGGTTAGGTTAGGTTCTGCTCCGGAAGGAGGGACGCCCGGTGGACTCCCCCTCGGCATACCGGCCCATCGTTCTGCTCGATGAGGTCGGTAAACTGTTCGAGGGGATCCTCGCCACCCGGCTTAACAGCCATTTGCGGGAGGTAGGGCCGGACCTGTCGGACGCCCAGTTCGGCTTTCGACAGGGGCGTTCGACGGTCGACGCGGTGGCCCTACTCAGGGGCCAAGTAAAGGAGGCGGTTGAGGCTGGGGACGGAGTGTTGGCGGTGTCGTTCGACATCGCCAACGCGTTCAACTCCGTGCCCCACTCGACCATATTGGAGGCACTCCGGTACCACGGAGTGCCCCAATATCTGCGAGTGATCCTGGCCAACTACCTGGAGGACCGGGAGGTCCTCCTGGCGGACAGGACGGCCAGGATCAGGCGCTACGGCGCGGAGTCCGGTGTTCCACAGGGTTCGGTGCTAGGGCCCCTCTTGTGGAACATCGGAATCGATTGGCTGCTGCGCGGCACCCTCCTCCAGGGCACGAGTGTCATCTGCTACGCGGATGACACTCTCCTCGTTGCCCGGGGGAGGGATTTTAGGGAGGCGGCCTGTCTGGCCTCAGCTGGCGGATCCTTAGTGGCAGGTAGGATCCGCCAGCTTGGTTTGAGGGTAGCGCTGAACAAGACCGAGGCCGTGTTCTTTCACGGGCCTCGGCAGCGCTGCCCTCCTGACGCCCACATCGTGGTGGAGGGCGTCCGGATAGGGGTCGGGGCCCAGATGAAGTATCTGGGCCTCGTGCTGGACAGCAGGTGGCGCTTCGGCCCGCACTTCAGTGGGCTGTCGACGCGCCTGCTAAAAGCCGCGGACGCCCTCTCATGGCTCCTCCCGAACCTGGGCGGGCCCAAGGAGCGATGCCGGCGCCTCTATGCCGGCATCCTCAAAAGTATGGCCCTATATGGGGCTCCTATCTGGGCGGACTCCCTCCACAGGAGGGAGAATGCAACCGCCATCCGCAGGCCCCAACGGGCCATTGCACAGCGGGTGGCGCGAGCCTACCGCTCGGTGGGCTTCGCGGCGGCGTGCGCTCTGGCCGGCACCCCTCCATGGGAATTGGAGGCATGGGTGCTCGCCAGAGTGTACGAATGGGTGGCGCGGCGTAGGGCGCTGGGTGAGCGCCCCGCCGCGCAAGAGCGGGAGGCCGTGCGGCGGGAGGCGAGGGACGCAATCGTCCTTCACTGGACACGAGACCTCGCCTCCGCCACCTTTGGACGCCGGACGCTGGACGCGCTCGGTCCAGTCCTGCGGGACTGGCTCGAGCGCCCCCACGGTTTCCTCTCTTTCCGTCTGGTGCAGGTGTTGTCCGGGCATGGCTGCTTCGGAACGCACCTGCATCGGATCCAGAGGGAGGAAACCCCGGCGTGCCACGACTGTGGGGCCGCGGAGGACACGGCGCAGCACACCCTCGAGGTGTGCCCAGCCTGGGCTGAGCTGCGCCGTGCCCTGACAGATGTGGTCGGAATGGACCTCTCACTTCCCAGTGTGGTGAACTCCATGCTGGGGAGTGAGGAGGCTTGGGCGGCGGTTGCCTCCTTTTGCGAGAATGTCATGTCGCAAAAGGAGGTGGCGGAGCGCGCGCGGGAGGACGATCCTCTCGCGCCACCTCTCCGCAGGCGAAGGAGGGGTGGGAGAAGGCGGTTGTACGACCGTCGCCTCCCACCCTCTGGTGGTGATTAGCGGGCGATAGGCGCGGGGGCGCCTTCGCTCGCATTGCACTAATCACCACCCTCGTCGGGCGGGAACGGCCGAGCACTCACGGTCATTCCCGGGCCCCTCCACTTAGGGAGGGGCGTGCGGGCCCCGCTGTAAAGGCGGGTGGTCGTCGGTGGGGGACTGGACGTAAAGGCTGTGCCGGTTTCCCAGTCCTCCTCCAAATAGACGATGCGGGAGTGCCGCTGGGTTATTTTAGTGGGTATGCCGGAGCAGCCGGAGAGTCCCACATAACCCGCCCATCCCCCAATGGGCGGGTATGCGTAACGCATTTTTTCCCAGCGCAAAAAAAAAAAAAAAAAAAAAAAAAAAAAAAGGTTAGGTTAGGTTGGACCGGCCCAGGAGGAACGGGCGCGCGCCGCCCGTGCAAAGTCCGGGTACGGGGCGTCCCGCGTCCTGTACGCGGACCACTCCTTGGCCGAACTGGAGAAGATGGCCTTGGAGGACGAAGAGGCGATCGTTGAGGTCGCCGCCAAGTCCTCCCACCTAAAGGGGACGTTCCAGAAGTCCCTAAAATGCCGGGCCGCGAGTCTGCGCGAAATCGTCGCGGAGCTAGTGGGCCGCAAGGCCAACGATGAGTCGCGGCAACTGCAGGCGAAAGTAGATCGCCTGCAGTCGGAGGTCAGCCAGCTGCACTTAAAGCTGGCTGAAGCCACGGCCCGGCCATCGCAAGCCGAGCCCATACCTGCGGCGGAGGGTCTTTCATCCACCCCCGGCCTTGAGGATGTCCTCCGCAGGGTGATGGCGGAAGAGAGGGCGTTCGTTCGCTCCTGCCTAGCGGGCATCGAGGACCGGCTCCTACCGGAGAAACGCCTCCGACCGCCGCTTGCGGCGGACAAGAGGCGAGAGGAACGGGTGGAAACCTCCCAGAGGGAGGACGCCCTTCTCCCCTCCACCACCCCGACCAGCCACCAGGGCTGGACGAAGGTGGTCGGTAAGGGGAAGGGCAAGGGCAAAAGGACGGCAGCTGTCGTCCCTGCCATCCCCGCCACCACCACTCCCAGCCAGTCGCAGCCGACTGGCAACGGGAAGGGGAAAGGGAAAGGGAAGGGGAAGAGCACCCCTCCAGCTCCAGCCGTCTCCGCCACCACCCCTGCCGGTCAGTCGTCGACTGGCAAGGGAAAGGGAAAGGGTTCGCCCCCAGCCGGTGCCAAGAGGAACCTAGTTCCTCCCAAGACCGCGGCCGTCGTGGTGACGCTCACCGCAAAGGCCGCGGAGCGGGGTGAGACGTACGCGTCCATAATGGTGCGGGCGCGTGCAAATGCCGATCCCACCAAATTGGGGATCGGTAAAGTCTCATGCCGCCGGACACAGGCTGGGGCCCGAATCTTCGAGTTCCCGGGTGCCGAGGGCGGGAAAAACGCTGACCTCTTCGCAGCAAAGCTGCAAGAGGTCATTGCGGACGACGCGAAGGTGGCCAGGCCGGTGAAGTCGGCGGCCTTCGAGGTGACGGACCTGGACGACTCCGTCACCAAGGAGGAGGTGGTAGCGGCGGTCTCAGCCATAGGTGGCTGCGCAGTCGCAGCGGTGCAGGGCGGGGGCATCAGGCCCGGGCGCGGCGGCATGGGCGCAATTCGCCTGGAGTGCCCAGTCGCCGCTGCCAAAGCCGTCCTCGAGAAGGGACGGCTTGCCGTCGGGTTCAGCTCGGCGGCGGTCCGGGCCCTTGTGGTCCCGCCACTGAGGTGTTACCGGTGCTTCGGCATCGGTCACACCCGGGCCCTCTGTCCGTCCAGTGTCGACAGGACGGACAGCTGCTACCGCTGCGGCAAGGAGGGGCACAAAGCCGCCTCCTGCGAGGCCACCGCACCGCACTGCGCGGTGTGTGCCGCCAGTGGCCGCCCTGCGGGCCACATTATGAAGGGGAGGAATTGTATTCCTCCCCTTAAGAAGGGCAAAGCGCAGGCGCCGACCCGGCCCGTCGCTGCCACCACCACCCCAGTAGCTGGGACCTCGGCGGCTGTGGAGGAGGAGGGTATGATAACCGATGCATAGAGTCGAACATCGAATCCTCCAAGCGAACACCAACCACTGCAGAGCGGCACAGGATCTGTTGATGCAGACTGTGGCCGAGTGGTTGGTGGACGTGGCGGTGGTTGCCGAGCCGTACTCGATACCTGGCCGCTGGCTAGGTGATCGGGACGGCTTGGTGGCGTTGGTGTCGCGGCCTTCCACGGACTCCCCTCCCCTCTCGCTTTTAGAGAGGGGTCCGGGATACGTGGCCGCCGCGTGGGGAGAAATAGCCCTGGTCGGGGTCTATTTCTCCCCAAACCACCCTCTTAGGGACTTCGAGAATTTTCTCGAAGTCCTTACGGCAGTCGTCGGGAGGGCGGCACCACGTCAGGTCGTCGTAATGGGCGACCTAAACGCCAAGTCGGTGGCCTGGGGCAACCCGGCGGCGTCGTGCAACGTCCGGGGGCGCGCCGCCGAATTTTGGTCGGCTTCGTGCGGCGTGTCCCTCCTGAACAGGGGGGATGTTCACACGTGTGTGCGGCAACGGGGAGGGTCAGTGGTGGACGTATCGTTCGCCACCCCCGTTCTAGCCGCCCGCGTCGTGAACTGGCGGGTGGAGATGGTGGAGACCCTGTCGGACCACCGATATGTGCGGTTCGACATCTCCACCCAGAGCCCGCGGGGGATGGCCCGCTCGGGCCAATCTCCCTTCCCGCGGTGGGCTCTCACCCGCCTGGACCGGGAGGCAGCCCTGGAGGCAGCGTTCCTCGAGGACTGGCTCTCGCCCCCTGTGCAGGGCACGGACGTCGACGCCGCAGTGGTTCGGCTCCGGGGGTCCCTGACCGAGGTGTGCAATTCCAGCATGCCTCGGTCTCGCCGTCCGCCTCCCCGTCGCGCTGTTTATTGGTGGACGGCGGAGCTGGCGGCGCTCCGGGCCGCGTGCGTGGAGGCCAGGAGGGCCTACACGCGGAGTCGGCGGCGCACCAGCCGATGTCAGGCGGAGGAGGATCGCCTCTACGCCTCTTACGTAGAGGCAAAGACGGTCCTCAAGTTGGCAATGTGCGCCGCCGAAGACTCGGCAAAGGCCGAGATGCTGGAGGGACTCGACAGGGATCCGTTTGGGAGGCCATATAAGCTGGCGCGGAGCCAGCTGCGCCCTTATGGCCCCCCACTAACGGAGACCCTAGAGCCGGCGTTGCTGGATGGGGTGGTTCGGTCGCTTCTTTCCCTTTCCCGCGGGGGTTCTTTCCCTCCGCGCGAAGAAGACGGCCCCTGGACCGGATGGCGTCCCCGCACGGGTGGTGGCCATCGCGGCGTCCCTCATGGAGCAGAGGTTTCGGGACCTCTTCAGCGCGTGTCTGACGGCTGGGAGGTTCCCGAAACTATGGAAGGAGGGGCAGCTTTGCCTGCTCCGGAAGGAGGGACGCCCGGTGGACTCCCCCTCGGCATACCGGCCCATCGTTCTGCTCGATGAGGTCGGTAAACTGTTCGAGGGGATCCTCGCCACCCGGCTTAACAGCCATTTGCGGGAGGTAGGGCCGGACCTGTCGGACGCTCAGTTTGGCTTTCGACAGGGGCGTTCGACGGTCGACGCGGTGGCCCTACTCAGGGGCCAAGTAAAGGAGGCGGTCGAGGCTGGGGACGGAGTGTTGGCGGTGTCGTTCGACATCGCCAACGCGTTCAACTCCGTGCCCCACTCGACCATATTGGAGGCACTCCGGTATCACGGAGTGCCCCAATATCTGCGGGTGATCCTGGCCAACTACCTGGAGGACCGAGAGGTCCTCCTGGCGGACAGGACGGCCAGGATCAGGCGCTACGGCGCGGAGTCCGGTGTTCCACAGGGTTCGGTGCTAGGGCCCCTCTTGTGGAACATCGGATTCGATTGGCTGCTGCGCGGCACCCTCCTCCAGGGCACGAGTGTCATCTGCTACGCGGATGACACTCTCCTCGTTGCCCGGGGGAGGGATTTTAGGGAGGCGGCCTGTCTGGCCTCAGCTGGCGGATCCTTAGTGGCAGGTAGGATCCGCCATCTTGGTTTGAGGGTGGCGCTGAACAAGACCGAGGCCGTGTTCTTTCACGGGCCTCGGCAGCGCCGCCCTCCTGACGCCCACATCCTGGTGGAGGGCATCCGGATAGGGGTCGGGGCCCAGATGAAGTATCTGGGCCTCGTGCTGGACAGCAGGTGGCGCTTCGGCCCGCACTTCAGCGGGCTGTCGACGCGCCTGCTAAAAGCCGCGGACGCCCTCTCATGGCTCCTCCCGAACCTGGGCGGGCCCAAGGAGCGATGCCGGCGCCTCTATGCCGGCATCCTCAAAAGCATGGCCCTATATGGGGCTCCCATCTGGGCGGACTCCCTCCACAGGAGGGAGAATGCAACCGCCATCCGCAGGCCCCAACGGGCCATTGCACAGCGGGTGGCGCGAGCCTACCGCTCGGTGGGCTTCGCGGCGGCGTGCGCTCTGGCCGGCACCCCTCCATGGGAATTGGAGGCATGGGTGCTCGCCAGAGTGTACGAATGGGTGGCGCGGCGTAGGGCGCTGGGTGAGCGCCCCGCCGCGCAAGAGCGGGAGGCCGTGCGGCGGGAGGCGAGGGACGCAATCGTCCTTCACTGGACACGAGACCTCGCCTCCGCCACCTTTGGACGCCGGACGCTGGACGCGCTCGGTCCAGTCCTGCGGGACTGGCTCGAGCGCCCCCACGGTTTCCTCTCTTTCCGTCTGGTGCAGGTGTTGTCCGGGCATGGCTGCTTCGGAACGCACCTGCATCGGATCCAGAGGGAGGAAACCCCGGCGTGCCACGAGTGTGGAGCCGCGGAGGACACGGCGCAGCACACCCTCGAGGTGTGCCCAGCCTGGGCTGAGCTGCGCCGTGCCCTGACCGATGTAGTCGGGTTAGACCTCTCACTTCCCGGTGTGGTGAACTCCATGCTGGGGAGTGAGGAGGCTTGGGCGGCGGTTGCCTCCTTTTGCGAGAATGTCATGTCGCAAAAGGAGGCAGCGGAGCGCGCGCGGGAGGATGATCCTCTCGCGCCGCCGCTCCGCAGGCGGAGAAGGGGTGGGAGACGGCGGTTGTACGATCGTCGCCTCCCTCCTTCTGGTGGTGATTAGCGGGCGACAGGCGCGGGGGCGCCTTCGCTCGCATTGCACCAATCACCACCCTCGTCGGGCGGGAACGGCCGAGCACTCACGGTCGTTCCCGGGCCCCTCCACTAAGGGAGGGGCGAGCGGGCCCCGCTGTAAAGGCGGGCGGTCGTCGGTGGGGGACTGGACGTAAAGGCTGTGCCGGTTTCCCAGTCCTCCTCCAAATAGACGATGCGGGAGTGCCGCTGGGTTATTTTAGTGGGTATGCCGGAGCAGCCGGAGAGTCCCACATAACCCGTCCATCCCCCAATGGGCGGGTATGCGTAACGCATTTTTTCCCAGCGCAAAAAAAAAAAAAAAAAAAAAAAAAAAAAAAAAAAAAAAAAAAAAAAAAAAAAAGGTTAGGTTAGGTTGGGGATCGGAGGTCAGCCAGCTGCACTTAAAGCTGGCTGAAGCCACGGCCCGGCCATCGCAAGCCAAGCCCGGACCTGCGGCGGAGGGTCTTTCCTCCACTCCCGGCCTTGAGGATGTCCTCCGCAGGGTCATGGCGGAGGAGAGGGCGTTCGTTCGCTCCTGCCTAGCGGGCAAGAGGCGAGAGGAGCGAGTGGAAACCTCCCAGAGGGAAGACGCCCTACTCCCTTCGACCACCCCGACCAACCAGCAGGGCTGGACGAAGGTGGTCGGTAAGGGCAAGGGAAAAAGGACGGCAGCTGTCGTCCCTGCCGTTCCCGCCACCACCACTCCCAGCCATTCGCAGCCGACTGGCAAAGGGAAGGGAAAAGGGAAAGGGAAGGGGAAGAGCACCCCCCCAGCCCCAGCCGTCCCCGCCACTACCCCTGCTGGTCAGTCGACTGGCACGGGAAAGGGGAAGGGTTCGACCCCAGCCGGTGTCAGGAGGAACTTGGTTCCTCCCAAGACCGCAGCCGTCGTGATGACGCTCACCACGGAGGCTGCGGAACGGGGCGAGACGTACGCGTCCGTGATGTTGCGGGCGCGTGCCAATGCCGATCCTACCAAATTGGGGATCGGTAAAGTCTCGTGCCGCCGGACGCAGGCTGGGGCTCGAATTTTCGAGTTCCCGGGTGCCGAGGGCGCGAAGAACGCGGACCTCTTTGCAGCGAAGCTGCAGGAGGTCATCGCGAACTCGGCGAAGGTGGCCAGGCCGGTGAAGTCGGCGGCCATCGAGGTGACGGACCTGGATGACTCCGTCACCAGGGAGGAGGTGGTGGCAGCGATCGCAGCCATTGGGGGCTGCGAAGTCGCAGCGGTGCAGGGCGGGGGCATCAAGCCCGGGCGCGGCGGCATGGGCACTATTCGCCTGGAGTGCCCAGTCGCCGCTGCCAAAGCCGTCCTCGAGAAGGGACGGCTCGCCGTCGGGTTCAGCTCGGCGGCGGTCCGGGCCCTTGAGGTCCTGCCGCTGAGGTGTTACCGGTGCTTCGGCATCGGTCACACCCGGGCCCTCTGTCCGTCCAGTGTCGACAGGGCGGACAGCTGCTACCGCTGCGGCAAGGAGGGGCACAAAGCCGCCTCCTGCGAGGCCACCGCACCGCACTGCGCGGTGTGTGCCGCCAGTGGCCGCCCTGCGGGCCACATTATGAAGGGGAGGAATTGTATTCCTCCCCTTAAGAAGGGCAAAGTGCAGGCGCCGACCCGGCCTGTCGCTGCCACCGTCACCCCAGTAGCTGGGACCTCGGCGGCTGTGGAGGAGGAGAGTGCGATGTTCGATTAATGGGTAGAGTCGAACATCGCATCCTCCAGGCGAACATCAACCACTGCAGAGCGGCACAGGATCTGCTGATGCAGACTGTGGCCGAGTGGTTGGTGGACGTGGCGGTGGTCGCCGAGCCGTACTCGGTACCTGGCCGTTGGCTGGGTGATCGGGACGGCTTGGTGGCGTTGGTGTCGCGGCCTGCCACGGACTCCCCTCCCCTCTCGCTTTTAGAGAGGGGTCCGGGATACGTGGCCGCCGCGTGGGGAGACATAGCCCTGGTCGGGGTCTATTTCTCCCCAAACCGCCCTCTAAGGGACTTCGAGGATTTTCTCGAAGTCCTTACGGCAGTCGTCGGGAGGGCGGCGCCACGTCAGGTCGTCATATTGGGCGACCTGAACGCCAAGGCGGTGGCCTGGGGCAACCCAGCGGCGTCCTGCAACGTCCGGGGGCACGCCGTCGAATTTTGGTCGGCTTCGTGCGGCGTGTCCCTCCTGAACAGGGAGGATGTTCACACGTGTGTGCGGCAACGGGGAGGGTCAGTGGTGGACGTATCGTTCGCCACCCCCGTTCTAGCCGCCCGCGTCGTGAACTGGCGGGTGGAGTTGGTGGAGACCCTGTCGGACCACCGATATGTGCGGTTCGACATCTCCACCCAGAGCCCGCGGGGGATGGCCCGCTCGGGCCAATCTCCCTTCCCGCGGTGGGCTCTCACCCGCCTGGACCGGGAGGCAGCCCAGGAGGCTGCGTTCCTCCGGGACTGGCTCTCGCCCCCTGTTGAGGTCACGGACGTGGACGCCGCAGCGGTTCAGCTGCGGGGGTCCCTGACCGAGGTGTGCAACTCCAGCATGCCTCGGTCTCGCCGTCCGCCTCCACGTCGCGCCGTTTATTGGTGGACGGGGGAGCTGGCGGCGCTACGGGCCGCGTGCGTGGAGGCCAGGAGGGCCTACACGTGGAGTCGGCGGTGCACCAGCCGATGTCAGGATGAGGAGGACCGCCTCTACGCCTCTTACCTAGAGGCAAAGACGGTCCTCAAGTCGGAAATGTGCGCCGCCGAGGACTCGGCAAAGGCCGAGATGCTGGAGGGCCTCGACAGGGATCCGTTTGGGAGGCCGTATAAGCAGGCGCGGAGCCAGCTGCGCCCTTACGGTCCCCCATTAGCGGAGACCCTAGAGCCGGCGTTGCTGGATGGGGTGGTTCGGTCACTGTTTCCGCGCAGGACCGACTTCACCCCACCAACGATGAACCCCCCGCTGGGGGGGGTGGTGGCTTCGCCGGAGGAGGAGGTCCCTCCAGTATCGGTGGAGGAATTTCGCGCGGGGGTTCTGTCCCTCCGCGCGAAGAAGACGGCCCCTGGACCGGATGGTGTCCCCGCACGGGTGGTGGCCATCGCGGCGTCCCTCATGGAGGAGAGGTTTCGGGACCTCTTCAGCGCGTGCCTGACGGCTGGGAGGTTCCCGAAGATCTGGAAGGAGGGGCAGCTTTGCCTGCTCCGGAAGGAGGGACGCCCGGTGGACTCCCCCTCGGCATACCGGCCCATCGTTCTGCTCGATGAGGTCGGTAAATTGTTCGAGGGGATCATCGCCACCCGGCTTAATAGCCAGCTGCGGGAGGTAGGGCCAGACCTGTCGGACGCCCAGTTCGGGTTTCGACAGGGGCGTTCGACGATCGACGCGGTGGCCCTACTCAGGGGCCAAGTGCAGGAGGCGGTCGGGGCTGGGGACGGAGTGTTGGCGGTGTCGTTCGACATCGCCAACGCCTTCAACTCCGTGCCCCACTCGACCATATTGGAGGCACTCCGGTACCACGGAGTGCCCCAATATCTGCGGGTGATCCTGGCCAACTACCTGGAGGACCGGGAGGTCCTCCTGGCGGACAGGACGGCCAGGATCAGGCGCTACGGCGCGGAGTCCGGTGTTCCACAGGGTTCGGTGCTAGGGCCCCTCTTGTGGAACATCGGATTCGATTGGCTGCTGCGCGGCACCCTCCTCCAGGGCACGAGTGTCATCTGCTACGCGGATGACACTCTCCTCGTTGCCCGGGGGAGGGACTTTGGAGAGGCGGCCTGTCTGGCCTCAGCTGGCGGATCCTTAGTGGCAGGTAGGATCCGCCAGCTTGGTTTGAGGGTGGCGCTGAACAAGACCGAGGCCGTGTTCTTTCACGGGCCTCGGCAGCGCTGCCCTCCTGACGCCCACATTGTGGTGGAGGGCGTCCGGATAGGGGTCGGGGCCCAGATGAAGTATCTGGGCCTCGTGCTGGACAGCAGGTGGCGCTTCGGCCCGCACTTCAGCGGGCTGTCGACGCGCCTGCTGAAAGCCGCGGACGCCCTCTCATGGCTCCTCCCAAACCTGGGAGGGCCCAAGGAGCGATGCCGGCGCCTCTATGCCGGCATCCTCAAGAGTATGGCCCTGTATGGGGCACCCATCTGGGCGGACTCCCTCCACAGGAGGGAGAATGCAACCGCCATCCGCAGGCCCCAACGGGCCATTGCACAGCGGGTGGCGAGAGCCTACCGCTCAGTGGGCTTCGCGGCGGCGTGCGCTCTGGCCGGCACCCCTCCCTGGGAATTGGAGGCATGGGTGCTCGCCAGAGTGTACGAATGGGCGGCGCGGCGTAGGGCGCTGGGTGAGCGCCCCGCCGCGCAAGAGCGGGATGCCGTGCGGCGGGAGGCGAGGGACGCAATCGTCCTACACTGGACACGGGACCTCACCTCCGCCACATTTGGACGCCGGACGCTGGACGCGCTCGGTCCAGTCCTGCGGGACTGGCTCGAGCGCCCCCACGGTTTCCTCTCTTTCCGTCTGGTGCAGGTGTTGTCCGGGCATGGCTGCTTCGGAACGCACCTGCATCGGATCCAGAGGGAGGAAACCCCGGCGTGCCACGACTGTGGAGCCGCGGAGGACACGGCGCAGCACACCCTCGAGGTGTGCCCAGCCTGGGCTGAGCTGCGCCGTGCCCTGACAGATGTGGTCGGAATGGACCTCTCACTTCCCAGTGTGGTGAACTCCATGCTGGGGAGTGAGGAGGCTTGGGCGGCGGTTGCCTCCTTTTGCGAGAATGTCATGTCGCAAAAGGAGGTGGCGGAGCGCGCGCGGGAGGACGATCCTCTCGCGCCACCTCTCCGCAGGCGAAGGAGGGGTGGGAGAAGGCGGTTGTACGACCGTCGCCTCCCACCCTCTGGTGGTGATTAGCGGGCGATAGGCGCGGGGGCGCCTTCGCTCGCATTGCACAAATCGCCACCATCGTCGGGCGGGAACGGCCGAGCACTCACGGTCGTTCCCGGGCCCCTCCACTTAGGGAGGGGCGTGCGGGCCCCGCTGTAAAGGCGGGCGGTCGTCGGTGGGGGACTGGACGTAAAGGCTGTGCCGGTTTCCCAGTCCTCCTCCACACAGACGATGCGGGAGTGCCGCTGGGTTATTTTAGTGGGTATGCCGGGCTAGCCGGAGAGTCCCACATAACCCGTCCATCCCCCAATGGGCGGGTATGCGTAACGCATTTTTTCCCAGCGCAAACAAAAAAAAAAAAAAAAAAAAAAAAAAAAAAAAAAAAAAAAAGGTTAGGTTAGGTTGGGGAACCACCCCACAGTGCTTACGTCCTCGTCGTGTTCCCTGGAAACGTCCCAGTTCTGACCACCGTAACGGAGTGGCAGACTGGGTACGGCTAAAGTGCACTGTGCATCGTAGCAAACAACTGCCTTGTGTGTTACGAACTTGCGGATTATGCCAAAACCTGTGCGGGATGCCCTCGGGCATTTTGCCAAAAAAGGCCCTTCTCAGGGCCAACCCAAAGGCCCTTCTCAGGGCCAACCCAAAGGCCCTTCTCAGGGCCAACCCAAAGGCCCTTCTCAGGGCCAACCAAAAGGCCCTTCTCAGGGCCAACGCGACGCGTCGGCGTCGGAAGGCAGAGCCTTCTACGGAGGGAGAGCGGGCGATGTGTCGGACTCCGACAATGAGTCCGTAACGTCGGATGCTAGCTCTATGGCGATCGATCCTCGATCGAGATCGGCATCGAGGAAGCGGGCTCGGGTTCAGCTCGGGTTAAGGAGCCAAAGAAAAAGATTAAGGCCAAAAAGGCAATTACAGCGGCAGACACCCACGATGTGGGCTTGGTTGACGCCCAGCGAGAGCTGGACCTGACTCGGCGGGAGCAGCTCCAGCAAGACCTGGAGGAGCGGGTTGCGGCCCAGGAGGAACGGGCGCGCGCCGCCCGTGCAAAGTCCGGGTACGGGGCGTCCCGCGTCCTGTACGCGGACCACTCCTTGGCCGAACTGGAGAAGATGGCCTTGGAGGACGAAGAGGCGATCGTTGAGGTCGCCGCCAAGTCCTCCCACCTAAAGGGGACGTTCCAGAAGTCCCTAAAATGCCGGGCCGCGAGTCTGCGCGAAATCGTCGCGGAGCTAGTGGGCCGCAAGGCCAACGATGAGTCGCGGCAACTGCAGGCGAAAGTAGATCGCCTGCAGTCGGAGGTCAGCCAGCTGCACTTAAAGCTGGCTGAAGCCACGGCCCGGCCATCGCAAGCCGAGCCCATACCTGCGGCGGAGGGTCTTGCCTCCTCCTCCAGCCTTGAGGATGTCCTCCGCAGGGTGATGGCGGAGGAGAGGGCCTTCGTGAGGGCCTGCCTAGCGGGCATTGAGGACCGGCTCTTGCCGGCGAAAGTCGTTCGACCGCCGCTTGCGGCGGACAGAAGGCGAGAGGAGCCGGTGCCTAGCTCCACGAGGGAGGACGCCCTTCTCCCTTCCACCACCCCGACCAACCAGCAGGGCTGGACGAAGGTGGTCGGTAAGGGCAAGGGCAAGGGAAAAAGGACGGCAGCTGTCGTCCCTGCCGTTCCCGCCACCACCACTCCCAGCCAGTCGCGGCCAGCTGGCAAAGGGAAAGGGAAGGGGAAGGGGAAGAGCACCCCTCCAGCCCCAGCCGTCCCCGCCACCACCCCTGCTGGTCAGCCGACTGGCACCGGAAAGGGGAAGGGTTCGACCCCAGCCGGTGTCAGGAGGAACTTGGTTCCTCCCAAGACCGCAGCCGTCGTGATGACGCTCACCACGGAGGCTGCGGAGCGGGGCGAGACGTACGCGGCCGTGATGATGCGGGCGCGTGCCAATGCCGATCCCACCAAACTGGGGATCGGCAAAGTCTCGTGCCGCCGGACGCAGGCTGGGGCTCGTATCTTTGAGTTCCCGGGTGCGGAGGGCGCAAAAAACGCAGACCTCTTTGCAGCCAAGCTGCAGGAGGTCATCGCGGACGCGGCGAAGGTGGTGAGGCCGGTGAAGTCGGCGGCCATCGAGGTGACGGATCTGGATGACTCCGTCACCAAGGAGGAGGTGGTGGCAGCAGTCGCAGCCATTGGGGGCTGCACAGTCGCAGCGGTACAGGGCGGGGGCATCAGGCCCGGGCGTGGCGGCATGGGCACCATTCGCCTAGAGTGCCCAGTCGCCGCTGCCAAAGCCGTCCTTGAAAAGGGACGGCTAGCCGTCGGCTTCAGCTCGGGTGCGGTCCGGGCACTTGAAGTCCAGCCGCTGAGGTGCTACAAGTGCTTCGGCATTGGCCACACCCGAGCCCTCTGTCCGTCCAGTGTCGACAGGACGGACAGCTGTTACCGCTGCGGCAAGGAGGGGCACAAAGCCGCCTCCTGCGAGGCCACCGCACCGCACTGCGCGGTGTGTGCCGCCAGTGGCCGCCCTGCGGGCCACATTATGAAGGGGAGGAATTGTATTCCTCCCCTTAAGAAGGGCAAAGCGCAGGCGCCGACCCGGCCCGTCGCTGCCACCGCCAGCCCAGTAGCTAGGACCTCGGCGGCTGTGGAGGAGGAGGGTATGATGTCCGATGCATAGAGTCGAACATCGAATCCTCCAGGCGAACACCAACCACTGCTGAGCGGCACAGGATCTGTTGATGCAGACTGTGGCCGAGTGGTTGGTGGACGTGGCGGTGGTTGCCGAGCCGTACTCGATACCTGGCCGCTGGCTAGGTGATCGGGACGGCTTGGTGGCGTTGGTGTCGCGGCCTTCCAAGGACTCCCCTCCCCTCTCGCTTTTAGAGAGGGGTCCGGGATACGTGGCCGCCGCGTGGGGAGAAATAGCCCTGGTCGGGGTCTATTTCTCCCCAAACCGCCCTCTAAGGGACTTCGAGAATTTTCTCGAAGTCCTTACGGCAGTCGTCGGGAGGGCGGCACCACGTCAGGTCGTCGTAATGGGCGACTTGAACGCCAAGTCGGTGGCCTGGGGCAACCCGGCGGCGTCGTGCAACGTCCGGGGGCGCGCCGCCGAATTTTGGTCGGCTTCGTGCGGCGTGTACCTCCTGAACAGGGGGGATGTTCACACGTGTGTGCGGCAACGGGGAGGGTCAGTGGTGGACGTATCGTTCGCCACCCCCGTTCTAGCCGCCCGCGTCGTGAACTGGCGGGTGGAGATGGTGGAGACCCTGTCGGACCACCGATATGTGCGGTTCGACATCTCCACCCAGAGCCCGCGGGGGATGGCCCGCTCGGGCCAATCTCCCTTCCCGCGGTGGGCTCTCACCCGCCTGGACCGGGAGGCAGCCCTGGAGGCAGCGTTCCTCGAGGACTGGCTCTCGCCCCCTGTGCAGGGCACGGACGTCGACGCCGCAGCGGTTCGGCTCCGGGGGTCCCTGACCGAGGTGTGCAATTCCAGCATGCCTCGGTCTCGCCGTCCGCCTCCCCGTCGCGCTGTTTATTGGTGGACGGCGGAGCTGGCGGCGCTCCGGGCCGCGTGCGTGGAGGCCAGGAGGGCCTACACGCGGAGTCGGCGGCGCACCAGCCGATGTCAGGCGGAGGAGGACCGCCTCTACGCCTCTTACGTAGAGGCAAAGACGGTCCTCAAGTTGGCAATGTGCGCCGCCGAAGACTCGGCAAAGGCCGAGGTGCTGGAGGGACTCGACAGGGATCCGTTTGGGAGGCCATATAAGCAGGCGCGGAGCCAGCTGCGCCCTTATGGCCCCCCACTAACGGAGACCCTAGAGCCGGCGTTGCTGGATGGGGTGGTTCGGTCACTGTTTCCGTGCAGGACCGAATTCACCCCACCAACGATGAACCCCCCACTGGGGGGGGTGGTGGCTTCGCCGGCGGAGGAGGTCCCTCCGGTTTCGGCGGAGGAATTTGGCGCGGGGGTTCTGTCCCTCCGCGTGAAAAAGACGGCCCCTGGACCGGATGGCGTCCCCGCACGGGTGGTGGCCATCGCGGCGTCCCTAATGGAGCAGAGGTTTCGGGACCTCTTCAGCGCGTGCCTGACGGCTGGGAGGTTCCCGAAACTATGGAAGGAGGGGCAGCTTTGCCTGCTCCGGAAGGAGGGACGCCCGGTGGACTCCCCCTCGGCATACCGGCCCATCGTTCTGCTCGATGAGGTCGGTAAACTGTTCGAGGGGATCCTAGCCACCCGGCTTAACAGCCATTTGCGGGAGGTAGGGCCGGACCTGTCGGACGCCCAGTTCGGGTTTCGACAGGGGCGTTCGACGGTCGACGCGGTGGCCCTACTCAGGGGCCAAGTGCAGGAGGCGGTCGGAGCTGGGGACGGAGTGTTGGCGGTGTCGTTCGACATCGCCAACGCGTTCAACTCCGTGCCCCACTCGACCATATTGGAGGCACTCCGGTACCACGGAGTGCCCCAATATCTGCGGGCGATCCTGGCCAACTACCTGGAGGACCGGGAGGTCCTCCTGGCGGACAGGACGGCCAGGATCAGGCGCTACGGCGCGGAGTCCGGTGTTCCACAGGGTTCGGTCCTAGGGCCCCTCTTGTGGAACATCGGATTCGATTGGCTGCTGCGCGGCACCCTCCTCCAGGGCACGAGTGTCATCTGCTACGCGGATGACACTCTCCTCGTTGCCCGGGGGAGGGACTTTGGAGAGGCGGCCTGTCTGGCTTCGGCTGGCGGATCCTTAGTGGCAGGTAGGATCCGCCAGCTCGGTTTGAGGGTAGCGCTGAACAAGACCGAGGCCGTGTTCTTTCACGGGCCTCGGCAGCGCTGCCCTCCTGACGCCCACATCGTGGTGGAGGGCGTCCGGATAGGGGTCGGGGCCCAGATGAAGTATCTGGGCCTCGTGCTGGACAGCAGGTGGCGCTTCGGCCCGCACTTTAGCGGGCTGTCGACGCGCCTGCTGAAAGCCGCGGACGCCCTCTCATGGCTCCTCCCAAACCTGGGAGGGCCCAAGGAGCGATGCCGGCGCCTCTATGCCGGCATCCTCAAGAGCATGGCCCTATATGGGGCACCCATCTGGGCGGACTCCCTCCATAGGAGGGAGAATGCAACCGCCATCCGCAGGCCCCAACGGGCCATTGCACAGCGGGTGGCGAGAGCCTACCGCTCAGTGGGCTTTGCGGCGGCGTGCGCTCTGGCCGGCACCCCTCCCTGGGAATTGGAGGCATGGGTGCTCGCCAGAGTGTACGAATGGGCGGCGCGGCGTAGGGCGCTGGGTGAGCGCCCCGCCGCGCAAGAGCGGGATGCCGTGCGGCGGGAGGCGAGGGACGCAATCGTCCTCCACTGGACACGGGACCTCGCCTCCGCAACATTTGGACGCCGGACGTTGGACGCGCTCGGTCCAGTCCTGCGGGACTGGCTCGAGCGGTCCCACGGTTTCCTCTCTTTCCGTCTGGTGCAGGTGTTGTCCGGGCATGGCTGCTTCGGAACGCACCTGCATCGGATTCAGAGGGAGGAAACCCCGGCGTGCCACGATTGTGGAGCCGCGGAGGACACGGCGCAGCACACCCTCGAGGTGTGCCCAGCCTGGGCTGAGCTGCGCCGTGCCCTGAATACCGTCGTTGGGCTGGACCTCTCACTTCCCAGTGTGGTGAACTCCATGCTGGGGAGTGAGGAGGCTTGGGCGGCGGTTGCCTCCTTTTGCGAGGACGTCATGTCGCAAAAGGAGGCGGCGGAGCGCGCGCGGGAGGACGATCCTCTCGCGCCGCCGCTCCGCAGGCGAAGAAGGGGTGGGAGACGGCGGTTGTACGATCGTCGCCTCCCTCCTTCTGGTGGTGATTAGCGGGCGACAGGCGCGGGGGCGCCTTCGCTCGCATTGCACTGATCACCACCCTCGTCAGGCGGGAACGGCCGAGCACTCACGGTCGTTCCCGGGCCTCTCCACTTAGGGAGGGGCGTGCGGGCCCCGCTGTTAAGGCGGGCGGTCGTCGGTGGGGGACTGGACGTAAAGGCTGAGCCGGTTTCCCAGTCCTCCTCCACATAGACGATGCGGGAGTGCCGCTGGGTTATTTTAGTGGGTATGCCGGACTAGCCGGAGAGTCCCACATAACCCGTCCATCCCCCAATGGGCGGGTATGCGTAACGCATTTTTTCCCAGCGCAAACAAAAAAAAAAAAAAAAAAAAAGGTTAGGTTGGGGGGGGGAACCACCCCACAGTGCTTACGTCCTCGTCGTGTTCCCTGGAAACGTCCCAGTTCTGACCACCGTAACGGAGTGGCAGACTGGGTACGGCTAAAGTGCACTGTGCTTCGTAGCGACTATCTGCCTTGAGTGCTGCGAAATTGCTTTGTTTTGATATGCCAAAACCAGCGCGGGATGCCCTCGGGCATTTTGTGAAAAAAGGCCCTTCTCAGGGCCAACCCAAAGGCCCTTCTCAGGGCCAACCCAAAGGCCCTTTTCAGGGCCAACCCAAAGGCCCTTCTCAGGGCCAACCAAAAGGCCCTTCTCAGGGCCAACGCGACGCATCAGCGTCGGGGGAAGGCAGGGCCTTCTACGGCGGGAGGGAGGGCGATTTATCGGACTCCGAAATTGAGTCCATTGAATCGGACGCCGATTCAATGGTGGTAGAGGATGCGCGATCGCGATCCGCATCCAGAAAAAGGAAGACCTTTTTAAAGGATGGGTCGGATGGCTCCTCGGCGTCGGGTTCGGCGAAGGAGCCAAAACGAAAGGTTAAGGCCAAGAAGTTGGCAATAACAGCGGATACCCACGACGTGGGTTTGGTAGACGCCCAGCGCGAGTTGGACCTCACCAGGCGGGAGCAGCTCCAGCAAGACCTGGAGGAGCAGGTAGCGGCCAGGGAGGAACGGGCGCGCGCCGCCCGTGCCAAATCGGGATACGGAGCGTCCCGCGTTCTGTACGCGGACCACTCTCTGGCCGAACTAGAGCGGATGGCATTAGAGGACGAGGAGGTAATCGTCCAGGTCGCCACCAAGTCCTCCCACCTAAAAGGGACTTTTCAAAAGTCCCTCAAATGTCGGGCCGCCAGCATGTGCGGCATCGTCGCGGAGCTGGTCAACCGCAAGGCCAGCGATGAATCGCGGCAGCTGCAGGCGAAAGTGGATCGCCTGCAGCAGGAGGTAAGCCAGCTGCACCAAAAGCTGGCTGAAGCCACGGCCCGGCCATCCCAAGCCGAGCCCAGACCTGCGGCAGAGGGCCTCGCCCCCTCCTCCGGCCTTGAGGATATCCTCCGCAAGGTCATGGCGGAGAAGAGAGCGTTTGTTAGAGCCTGCCTGGCAGGCATTGAGGACCGGCTCTTGCCGGAGAAAGTCGTCCGGCCGCCGCTTGCGGCGGACAGGAGGCAAAAGGAGCCGGTGCCTACGTCCCAGACGGAGGATGCCCTTCTCCCCTCTACCACCCCGACCAACCAGCAGGGCTGGACGAAGGTGGTCGGTAAGGGGAAGGGCAAGGGCAAAAGGACGGCAGCTGTCGTCCCTGCCGTTCCCGCTACCACCACTCCCAGCCAGTCGCAGCCGACTGGCAAAGGGAAAGGGAAGGGGAAGAGAACCCCTCCAGCCCCAGCCGTCCCCGCCACCACCCCTGCTGGTCAGTCGACTGGCACGGGAAAGGGGAAGGGAAAGAGTTCCCCCCAAGCCGGAGCAAAGAGGAAACTGGTTCCTCCCAAGACCGCGGCCGTCGTGGTGACGCTCACCGCGGAGGCTGCGGAGCGAGGCCAGACATACGCCTCCATAATGGTGCGGGCGCGTGCAAACGCCGATCCCACGAAACTGGGCATCGGCAAAGTGTCATGCCGCCGGACACAAGCTGGGGCTCGAATTTTCGAGTTCCCGGGGGCCGAGGGCGGCAAAAACGCGGACCTCTTCGCAGCTAAGCTGCAAGAGGTCATCGCAGACTCGGCGAAGGTGGCCAGGCCGGTAAAGTCAGCGGCCATTGAGGTGACGGATCTCGACGACTCCGTCACCAAGGAGGAGGTGGTGGCAGCAATCGCAGCCATAGGGGGCTGCGAAGTCGCAGCGGTACAAGGCGGGGGCATCAGGCCCGGGCGCGGCGGCATGGGCGCAATTCGCCTGGAGTGCCCAGTCGCCGCTGCCAAAGCCGTCCTCGAGAAGGGACGGCTCGCCGTCGGGTTCAGCTCGGCGGCGGTCCGGGCACTTGAGGACCAGCCTTTGAGGTGCTACAAGTGCTTCGGAATCGGCCACACCCGAGCCCTCTGTCCGTCCAGTGTCGACAGGACGGACAGCTGCTACCGCTGCAGCAAGGAGGGGCACAAAGCCGCCTCCTGCAAGGCCGCCACGCCCCACTGCGCGGTATGTGCCGCCAGTGGCCGCCCAGCGGGCCACATCATGAAGGGGAGGAATTGTAGTCCTCCCCTTAAAAAGGGCAAGGAACAGGCGCCGACCCGGCCTGTCGTTGCCACCGCCGTCCCAGTGGCTGGGACCTCGGCGGCCGTGGAGGAGAGGGGTGCGATGTCCGATTAATGGGAGTCGAATATCGCATCCTCCAGGCGAACACCAACCACTGCAGAGCGGCCCAGGATCTGCTGATGCAGACTGTGGCCGAGTGGTTGGTGGACGTGGCGGTGGTCGCCGAGCCGTACTCGGTGCCTGGCCGTTGGCTGGGTGACCGGGACGGCTTGGTGGCGTTGGTGTCGCGGCCTGCCACGGACTCCCCTCCCCTCTCGCTTTTAGAGAGGGGTCCGGGATACGTGGCCGCCGCGTGGGGAGAAATAGCCCTGGTCGGGGTCTATTTCTCCCCAAACCGCCCTCTAAGGGACTTCGAGAATTTTCTCGAAGTCCTTACGGCAGTCGTCGGGAGGGCGGCACCACGTCAGGTCGTCGTAATGGGCGACCTGAACGCCAAGTCGGTGGCCTGGGGCAACCCGGCGGCGTCGTGCAACGTCCGGAGGCGCGCCGCCGAATTTTGGTCGGCTTCGTGCGGCGTGTCCCTCCTGAACAGGGGAGATGTTCACACGTGTGTGCGGCAACGGGGAGGGTCAGTGGTGGACGTATCGTTCGCCACCCCCGTTCTAGCCGCCCGCGTCGTGAACTGGCGGGTGGAGTTGGTGGAGACCCTGTCGGACCACCGATATGTGCGGTTCGACATCTCCACCCAGAGCCCGCGGGGGATGGCCCGCTCGGGCCAATCTCCCTTCCCGCGGTGGGCTCTCACCCGCCTGGACCGGGAGGCAGCCCAGGAGGCTGCGTTCCTCCGGGACTGGCTCTCGCCCCCTGTTGAGGTCACGGACGTGGACGCCGCAGCGGTTCAGCTGCGGGGGTCCCTGACCGAGGTGTGCAACTCCAGCATGCCTCGGTCTCGCCGTCCGCCTCCCCGTCGCGCCGTTTATTGGTGGACGGGGGAGCTGGCGGCGCTACGGGCCGCGTGCGTGGAGGCCAGGAGGGCCTACACGCGGAGTCGGCGGCGCACCAGCCGATGTCAGGCTGAGGAGGACCGCCTCTACGCCTCTTACCTAGAGGCAAAGACGGTCCTCAAGTCGGAAATGTGCTGGAAACCCCCCGCTGGGGGGGGTGGTGGCTTCGCCGGAGGAGGAGGTCCCTCCAGTATCGGTGGAGGAACTTCGCGCGGGGGTTCTGCCCCTCCGCACGAAGAAGACGGCCCCTGGACCGGACGGCGTCCCCGCACGGGTGGTGGCCATCGCGGCGTCCCTCATGGAGGAAAGGCTTCGGGACCTCTTCAGCGCGTGCCTGACGGCTGGGAGGTTCCCGAAGCTATGGAAGGAAGGCAAGTTGTGCCTTCTTCGCAAGGAGGGACGCCCGGTGGACTCCCCCTCGGCATACCGGCCCATCGTTTTACTCGATGAGGTCGGTTAACTGTTCGAGGGGATCATCGCCACCCGGCTTAATAGCCAGCTGCGGGAGGTAGGGCCGGACCTGTCGGACGCCCAATTCGGGTTCCGACAAGGGCGTTCGACGGTCGACGCGTTGGCCCTACTCAGGGGCCAGGTGCGGGAGGCGGTCGAGGCTGGGGACGGAGTGTTGGCGGTGTCGTTCGACATCGCCAACGCCTTCAACTCCGTGCCCCACTCGACCATATTGGAGGCACTCCGATACTACGGAGTGCCCCAATATCTGCGGGCGATCCTGGCCGACTACTTGAGGGACCGAGAGGTCCTTCTGGTGGACAAGACGGCCAGGATCAGGCGCTACGGCGCGGAGTCCGGTGTTCCACAGGGTTCGGTGCTAGGGCCCCTCTTGTGGAACATCGGATTCGATTGGGTCCTTCGGGGCACCCTCCTCCAGGGCACGAGGATGACACTCTCCTCGTTGCCCGGGGGAGGGACTTTGGGGCGGCGGCCTGTTTGGCCTCGGCTGGCGGATCCTTAGTGGCAGGTAGGATCCGCCAGCTTGGATTGAGGGTGGCGCTGAACAAGACCGAGGCCGTGTTCTTTCACGGGCCTCGGCAGCGCTGCCCTCCTGACGCCCACATCGTGGTGGAGGGCGTCCGGATAGGGGTCGGGGCCCAGATGAAGTATCTGGGCCTCGTGCTGGACAGCAGGTGGCGCTTTGGCCCGCACTTCAGCGGGCTGTCGACGCGCCTGCTCAAAGCCGCGGACGCCCTCTCATGGCTCCTCCCAAACCTGGGAGGGCCCAAGGAGCGATGCCGGCGCCTCTATGCCGGCATCCTCAAGAGCATGGCCCTATATGGGGCAGCCATCTGGGCGGACTCCCTCCATAGGAGGGAGAATGCAACCGCCATCCGCAGGCCCCAACGGGCCATTGCACAACGGGTGGCGAGAGCCTACCGCTCAGTGGGCTTTGCGGCGGCGTGCGCTCTGGCCGGCACCCCTCCCTGGGAATTGGAGGCATGGGTGCTCGCCAGAGTGTACGAATGGGCGGCGCGGCGTAGGGCGCTGGGTGAGCGCCCCGCCGCGCAAGAGCGGGATGCCGTGCGGCGGGAGGCGAGGGACGCAATCGTCCTACACTGGACACGGGACCTCGCCTCCGCCACATTTGGACGCCGGACGCTGGACGCGCTCGGTCCAGTCCTGCGGGACTGGCTCGAGCGCCCCCACGGTTTCCTCTCGTTCCGTCTAGTGCAGGTGTTGTCCGGACATGGCTGTTTCGGAACGCACCTGCACCGGATTCGGAGGGAGGAAACCCCGGCGTGCCACGATTGTGGAGCCGCGGAGGACACGGTGCAGCACACCCTCGAGGTGTGCCCAGCCTGGGCTGAGCTGCGCCGTGCCCTGACAGATGTGGTCGGGCAGGACCTCTCACTTCCCAGTGTGGTGAACTCCATGCTGGGGAGTGAGGAGGCTTGGGCGGCGGTTGCCTCCTTTTGCGAGAACGTCATGTCGCAAAAGGAGGCGGCGGAGCGCGCGCGGGAGGATGATCCTCTCGCGCCGCCGCTTCGCAGGCGAAGAAGGGGTGGGAGACGGCGGTTGTACGATCGTCGCCTCCCTCCTTCTGGTGGTGATTAGCGGGCGACAGGTGCGGGGGTGCCTTCGCTCGCATTGCAGTAATCACCACCCTCGTCGGGCGGGAACGGCCGAGCACTCACGGTCGTTCCCGGGCCCCTCCACTTAGGGAGGGGCGTGCGGGCCCCGCTGTAAAGGCGGGCGGTCGTCGGTGGGGGACTGGACGTAAAGGCTGTGCCGGTTTCTCAGTCCTCCTCCACAAAGACGATGCGGGAGTGCCGCTGGGTTATTTTAGTGGGTATGCCGGAGTAGCCGGAGAGTCCCACATAACCCGTCCATCCCCCAATGGGCGGGTATGCGTAACGCATTTTTTCCCAGCGCAAACAAAAAAAAAAAAAAAAAAAGGTTAGGTTGGGGGGGGAACCACCCCACAGTGCTTACGTCCTCGTCGTGTTCCCTGGAAACGTCCCAGCTCTGACCACCGTAACGGAGTGGCAGACTGGGTACGGCTAAAGTGCACTGTGCATCGTTGCGAACAATTGCCTGGATTGCAACGATACTGCGGAAATGCCAAAACAAGCGCGGGATGCCCTCGGGCATTTCATAAAAAACGGCCCTTCTCAGGGCCAACCCAAAGGCCCTTCTCAGGGCCAACCCAAAGGCCCTTCTCAGGGCCAACCAAAAGGCCCTTCTCAGGGCCAACGCGACGTATCAGCGTCGAGTGAAGGCAGGGCCTTCTACGGAGGGAGAGTGGACTCATTGTCGGACTCCGACAATGAGTCCATTGCGTCGGATGCGATGGTGATCGAGGCTTCTCGGTCGCGATCGGCATCGGGAAAAAGGAAGGCGTACCTCAGGCACGGGTCGGATGGATCCTCGGCCTCGGGTTCCGAAAATAAGAAACCGAAGGCAAAGAAGTCGACGACAGCGGTAGACACCCACGATGTGGGTTTAGCCGACGCCCAGCGCGAGCTGGACCTGGCTCGGCGGGAGCAGCTCCAGCAAGAGCTGGAGGAGCGGGTAACATCACAGGAGGAACGGGCGCGCGTCGCCCGTGCCAAGTCCGGGTACGGTGCGTCCCGCATGCTGTACTCGGACCACTCCCTGGCCGAACTCCAGAAGATGGCGTTGGAGGACGAGGGGGTGATCGTAGAGGTCGCCACCAAGTCGTCCCACCTAAAAGGGACGTTTCAAAAGTCCCTAAAATGCAGGGCAGCGAGTCTACGTCAAATCATCGCGGAGCTGGTCGACCGCAAGGCCAGCGATGAGTCGCGGCAACTGCAGGCGAAAGTGGATCGCCTGCAGTCGGAGGTGAGCCAGCTTCACCTGAAGCTGGCTGAAGCCACGGCCCGGCCGTCGCAAGCTGAGCCCAGACCTGCGGCAGAGGGCCTCGCCCCCTCCTCTGGCCTTGAGGATATCCTCCGCAAGGTCATGGCGGAGGAGAGGGCGTTTGTTAGAGCCTGCCTGGCAGGCATCGAGGACCGGCTCTTGCCGGAGAAAGTCGTCCGGCCGCCGCTTGCGGCGGACAGGAGGCAAAAGGAGCCGGTGCCTACGTCCCAGATGGAGGACGCCCTTCTTCCTTCTACCACCCCGACCAACCAGCAGGGCTGGACGAAGGTGGTCGGTAAGGGGAAGGTTAAGGGCAAAAGGACGGCAGCTGTCGTCCCTGCCGTTCCCGCCACATCCACTCCCGGCCAGTCGCAGCCGACCGGGAAAGGGAAGGGGAAGAGCGCCCCCCCGGCCCCAGCCGTCTCTGCCACCACCCCTGCCAGTCAGTCTGGCAAGGGAAAGGGGAAGGGGAAGAGTTCCCCCCCAGCAGGCGCCAAGAGGAACTTGGTTCCTCCAAAGACCGCAGCCGTCGTGATGACGCTCACCACGGAGGCTGCGGAGCGGGGCGAGACGTACGCGTCCGTGATGTTGCGGGCGCGTGCCAATGCCGATCCTACCAAACTGGGGATCGGTAAAGTCTCGTGCCGCCGGACGCAGGCTGGGGCTCGAATTTTCGAGTTCCCGGGTGCCGAGGGCGCGAAGAACGCGGACCTCTTTGCAAAAAAGCTGCAGGAGGTCATTGCGGATGCGGCGAAGGTGGCCAGGCCGGTGAAGTCGGCGGCCATCGAGGTGACGGATCTGGACGACTCCGTCACCAAGGAGGAGGTGGTGGCAGCAATCGCAGCCATAGGGGGCTGCGAAGTCGCAGCGGTACAAGGCGGGGGCATCAGGCCCGGGCGCGGCGGCATGGGTACCATTCGCCTAGAGTGCCCAGTCGCCGCTGCCAAAGCCGTCCTCGAAAAGGGACGGCTCGCCGTGGGCTTCAGCTCGGGTGCAGTCCGGGCACTGGAGGACCAGCCTCTGAGGTGTTACAAGTGCTTCGGCATCGGACACACCCGAGCACTCTGTCCGTCCACAATAGACAGGACGGACGCCTGCTACCGCTGCGGCAAGGAGGGACACAAAGCCGCCTCCTGCAACGCCGCCACGCCGCACTGCACGGTCTGTGCCGCCAGTGGCCGCCCTGCGGGCCACATAATGAAGGGGAGGAACTGCAGTCCTCCCCTTAAGAAGGGGAAAGTACAGGCGCCGACCCGGCCTGTCGTTGCCACCGCCGTCCCAGTGGCTGGGACCTCAGCGGCTGTGGAGGAGGGGGGTGCGATGACCGACTAATGGGTAGGGTCGAACATCGCATCCTCCAGGCGAACACCAACCACTGCAGAGCGGCACAGGATCTGGTGATGCAGACTGTGGCCGAGTGGTTGGTGGACGTGGCGGTGGTCGCCGAGCCGTACTCGATACCTGGCCGTTGGCTGGGTGATCGAGACGGCTTGGTGGCGTTGGTGTCGCGGCCTGCCACGGACTCCCCTCCCCTCTCGCTTTTAGAGAGGGGTCCGGGATACGTGGCCGCCGCGTGGGGAGAAATAGCCCTGGTCGGGGTCTATTTCTCCCCAAACCGCCCTCTAAGGGACTTCGAGGATTTTCTCGAAGTCCTAACGGCAGTCGTCGGGAGGGCGGCGCCACGTCAGGTCGTCGTGTTGGGCGACCTGAACGCCAAGGCGGTGGCCTGGGGCAACGCAGCGGCGTCCTGCAACGTCCGGGGCCGCGCCGTCGAATTTTGGGCGGCCTCGTGCGGCGTGTCCCTCCTAAACAGGGGGGATGTTCACACGTGTGTGCGGCAACAGGGAGGGTCAGTGGTGGACGTGTCGTTCGCCACCCCTGTGCTAGCCGCCCGCGTCGTGAACTGGCGGGTGGAGATGGTGGAGACCCTGTCGGACCACCGATATGTGCGGTTCGACATCTCCACCCAGAGCCCGCGGGGGATGGCCCGCTCGGGCCAATCTCCCTTCCCGCGGTGGGCTCTCACCCGCCTAAACCGGGAGTCAGCCCAGGAGGCGGCGTTCCTCGAGGACTGGCTCTCGCCCCCTGTGGAGGGCACGGACGTGGACGCCGCAGCGGTTCGGCTGCGGGGGTCCCTGACCGAGGTGTGCAACTCCAGCATGCCTCGGTCTCGCCGTCCGCCTCCCCGTCGCGCCGTTTATTGGTGGACGGTGGAGCTGGCGGGGCTCCGGGCCACGTGCGTGGAGGCCAGGAGGGCCTACACGCGGAGTCGGCGGCGCACCAGCCGATGTCAGGCTGAGGAGGACCGCCTCTACGCCTCTTACCTAGAGGCAAAGACGGTCCTCAAGTCGGAAATGTGCACCGCCGAGGACTCGGCAAAGGCCGAGATGCTGGAGGGCCTCGACAGGGATCCGTTTGGGAGGCCGTATAAGCAGGCGCGGAGCCAGCTGCGCCCTTACGGTCCCCCATTAGCGGAGACCCTAGAGCCGGCGTTGCTGGATGGGGTGGTTCGGTCACTGTTTCCGCGCAGGACCGACTTCACCCCACCAACGATGAACCCCCCGCTGGGGGGGGTGGTGGCTTCGCCGGAGGAGGAGGTGCCTCCAGTGTCGGCGGAGGAATTTCGCGCGGGGGTTCTGTCCCTCCGCGCGAAGAAGACGGCCCCTGGACCAGATGGCGTCCCCGCACGGGTGGTGGCCATCGCAGCGTCCTTCATGGAGCAGAGGTTTCGGGACCTCTTCAGCGCGTGCCTGACGGCTGGGAGGTTCCCGAAGATCTGGAAGGAGGGGCAGCTTTGCCTGCTCCGGAAGGAGGGACGCCCGGTGGACTCCCCCTCGGCATACCGGCCCATCGTTTTGCTCGATGAGGTCGGTAAATTGCTCGAGGGGATCATCGCCACCCGGCTAAATAGCCAGTTGCGGGAGGTAGGGCCGGACCTGTCGGACGCCCAGTTCGGGTTTCGCCAAGGGCGTTCGACGGTCGACGCGGTGGCCCTACTCAGGGGCCAGGTGCAGGAGGCGGTCGAGGCTGGGGACGGAGTGTTGGCGGTGTCGTTCGACATCGCCAACGCCTTCAACTCCGTGCCCCACTCGACCATATTGGAGGCACTCCGGTATCACGGAGTGCCCCAATATCTGCGGGCGATCCTGGCCAACTACCTGGAGGACCGAGAGGTCCTCCTGGCGGACAGGACGGCCAGGATCAGGCGCTACGGCGCGGAGTCCGGTGTTCCACAGGGTTCGGTGCTAGGGCCCCTCTTGTGGAACATCGGATTCGATTGGCTGCTGCGCGGCACCCTCCTCCAGGGCACGAGTGTCATCTGCTACGCGGATGACACTCTCCTCGTTGCCCGGGGGAGGGACTTTCGGGAGGCGGCCTGTCTGGCCTCAGCTGGCGGATCCTTAGTGGCAGGTAGGATCCGCCAGCTTGGTTTGAGGGTAGCGCTGAACAAGACCGAGGCCGTGTTCTTTCACGGGCCTCGGCAGCGCTGCCCTCCTGACGCCCACATCGTGGTGGAGGGCGTCCGGATAGGGGTCGGGGCCCAGATGAAGTATCTGGGCCTCGTGCTGGACAGCAGGTGGCGCTTCGGCCCGCACTTTAGCGGGCTGTCGACGCGCCTGCTCAAAGCCGCGGACGCCCTCTCATGGCTCCTGCCGAACCTGGGAGGGCCCAAGGAGCGATGCCGGCGCCTCTATGCCGGCATCCTCAAAAGCATGGCCCTATACGGGGCACCCATCTGGGCGGACTCCCTCCACAGGAGGGAGAATGCAACCGCCATCCGCAGGCCCCAACGGGCTATTGCACAGCGGGTGGCGAGGGCCTACCGCTCAGTGGGCTTTGCGGCGGCGTGCGCTCTGGCCGGCACCCCTCCCTGGGAATTGGAGGCATGGGTGCTCGCCAGAGTGTACGAATGGGCGGCGCGGCGTAGGGCGCTGGGTGAGCGCCCCGCCGCGCAAGAGCGGGATGCCGTGCGGCGGGAGGCGAGGAACGCCATCGTCCTACACTGGACACGGGACCTCGCCTCCGCCACCTTTGGGCGCCGGACGCTGGATGCGCTCGGTCCAGTCCTGCGAGACTGGCTCGAGCGCCCCCACGGTTTCCTCTCGTTCCGTCTGGTGCAGGTGTTATCCGGGCATGGCTGCTTCGGAACGCACCTGCATCGGATCCAGAGGGAGGAAACCCCGGCGTGCCACGAGTGTGGAGCCGTGGAGGACACGGCGCAGCACACCCTCGAGGTGTGCCCAGCCTGGGCTGAGCTGCGCCGTGCCCTGACAGATGTGGTCGGGCAGGACCTTTCACTTCCCAGTGTGGTGAACTCCATGCTGGGGAGTGAGGAGGCTTGGGCGGCGGTTGCCTCCTTTTGCGAGAATGTCATGTCGCAAAAGGAGGCGGCGGAGCGCGCGCGGGAGGATGATCCTCTCGCGCCGCCGCTCCGCAGGCGGAGAAGGGGTGGGAGACGACGGTTGCACGATCGTCGCCTCCCTCCTTCTGGTGGTGATTAGCGGGCGACAGGCGCGGGGGCGCCTTCGCTCGCATTGCACTAATCACCACCCTCGTCGGGCGGGAACGGCCGAGCACTCACGGTCGTTTCCGGGCCCCTCCACTTAGGGAGGGGCGTGCGGGCCCCGCTGTAAAGGCGGGCGGTCGTCGGTGGGGGACTGGACGTAAAGGCTGTGCCGGTTTCCCAGTCCTCCTCCACACAGACGATGCGGGAGTGCCGCTGGGTTATTTTAGTGGGTATGCCGGAGTAGCCGGAGAGTCCCACATAACCCGTCCATCCCCCAATGGGCGGGTATGCGTAACGCATTTTTTCCCAGCGCAAACAAAAAAAAAAAAAAAAAAAAAAAAAAAAAAGGTTAGGTTGGGGAACCACCCCACAGTGCTTGCGTCCACGTCGCGTTCCCTGGAAACGTCCCAGTTCTGACCACCGTAACGGAGTGGCAGACTGGGTACGGCTAAAGTGCACTGTGCATCGTAACAATCAACTGCCTTGTGTGTTACGAGTTTGCGGATTATGCCTAAAATGCATAAACCTGCGCGGGATGCCCTCGGGCATTTCGTCACAAAAGGCCCTTCTCAGGGCCAACCCAAAGGCCCTTCTCAGGGCCAACCCAAAGGCCCTTCTCAGGGCCAACCAAAAGGCCCTTCTCAGGGCCAACGCGACGCGTCGGCGTCGGAAGGCAGAGCCTTCTACGGAGGGAGAGTGGACTCATTGTCGGACTCCGACAATGAGTCCATTGCATCGGATGCGATGGTGATCGCGGCTCCTCGGTCGCGATCAGGATCGAGAAAGCGGACTTTTCTGAAAGTCAGTTCGGATGGCTCCTCGGCCTCGGGCTCGGTGAAGGAGCCAAAAAAGAAAATTAAGGCCAAGAAGCAGACGGCCATAGTGGCGGATACCCACGACGTGGGTTTGGTGGATGCCCAGCGCGAGCTGGACCTGACTCGGCGGGAGCAGCTCCAGCAAGATCTGGAGGAGCGGGTTGCGGCCCAGGAGGAACGGGCGCGCGTCGCCCGTGCCAAGTCCGGGTACGGTGCGTCCCACGTGCTGTACTCGGACCACTCCCTGGCCGAGCTTCAGAGGATGGCCTTGGAGGACGAGGAGGCGATCGTGGAGGTCGCCGCCAAGTCCTCTCACCTAAAGGGGACTTTCCAAAAGTCCCTGAAATGCCGGGCCGCGAGCATGCGTGGCATTGTCGCGGAGCTCGTGGAGCGCAAGGCCAGCGACGAGTCGCGGCAACTGCAGGCGAAAGTGGATCGCCTGCAGTCGGAGGTTAGCCAGCTTCACCTCAAGCTGGCCGAAGCCACGGCCCGGCCGTCGCCAGCCGAGCCCAGACCTACGGCAGAGGGCCTTGTTTCCTCTCCCGGCCTCGAGGATGTCCTCCGCAGGGTGATGGCGGAAGAGAGGGCGTTCGTTCGCTCCTGCATAGCGGGCATTGAGGACCGGCTCTTGCCGGAGAAACGCCTCCGACCGCCACTTGCGGCGGACAAAAGGCGAGTGGAGCCGGTGCCTAGCTCCTCGAGGGAGGACGCCCTTCTCCCTTCCACCACCCCGACCAACCAGCAGGGCTGGGACCTCGGCGGCCGTGGAGGAGAGGGGTGCGATGTCCGATTAATGGGAGTCGAACATCGCATCCTCCAGGCGAACACCAACCACTGCAGAGCGGCCCAGGATCTGCTGATGCAGACTGTGGCCGAGTGGTTGGTGGACGTGGCGGTGGTCGCCGAGCCGTACTCGGTGCCTGGCCGTTGGCTGGGTGACCGGGATGGCTTGGTGGCGTTGGTGTCGCGGCCTGCCACGGACTCCCCTCCCCTCTCGCTTTTAGAGAGGGGTCCGGGATACGTTGCCGCCGCGTGGGGAGAAATAGCCCTGGTCGGGGTCTATTTCTCCCCAAACCGCCCTCTAAGGGACTTCGAGGATTTTCTCGAAGTCCTTACGGCAGTCGTCGGGAGGGCGGCACCACGTCAGGTCGTCGTGGTGGGCGACCTGAACGCCAAGTCGGTGGCCTGGGGCAACTCAGCGGCGTCCTGCAACGTCCGGGGGCGCGCCGTCGAATTTTGGGCGGCCTCGTGCGGCGTGTCTCTCCTAAACAGGGGGGATGTTCACACGTGTGTGCGGCAACAGGGAGGGTCAGTGGTGGACGTATCGTTCGCCACCCCTGTGCTAGCCGCCCGCGTTGTGAACTGGCGGGTGGAGATGGTGGAGACCCTGTCGGACCACCGATATGTGCGGTTCGACATCTCCACCCAGAGCCCGCGGGGGATGGCCCGTTCGGGCCAATCTCCCTTCCCGCGGTGGGCTCTCACCCGCCTGGACCGGGAGGCAGCCCTGGAGGCAGCGTTCCTCGAGGACTGGCTCTCGCCCCCTGTGCAGGGCACGGACGTCGACGCCGCAGCGGTTCGGCTCCGGGGGTCCCTGACCGAGGTGTGCAATTCCAGCATGCCTCGGTCTCGCCGTCCGCCTCCCCGTCGCGCTGTTTATTGGTGGACGGCGGAGCTGGCGGCGCTCCGGGCCGCGTGCGTGGAGGCCAGGAGGGCCTACACGCGGAGTCGGCGGCGCACCAGCCGATGTCAGGCGGAGGAGGACCGCCTCTACGCCTCTTACGTAGAGGCAAAGACGGTCCTCAAGTTGGCAATGTGCGCCGCCGAAGACTCGGCAAAGGCCGAGATGCTGGAGGGACTCGACAGGGATCCGTTTGGGAGGCCATATAAGCTGGCGCGGAGCCAGCTGCGCCCTTATGGCCCCCCACTAACGGAGACCCTAGAGCCGGCGTTGCTGGATGGGGTGGTTCGGTCACTGTTTCCGTGCAGGACCGAATTCACCCCACCAACGATGAACCCCCCACTGGGGGGGGTGGTGGCTTCGCCGGCGGAGGAGGTCCCTCCGGTTTCGGCGGAGGAATTTCGCGCGGGGGTTCTGTCCCTCCGCGCGAAAAAGACGGCCCCTGGACCGGATGGCGTCCCCGCACGGGTGGTGGCCATCGCGGCGTCCCTAATGGAGCAGAGGTTTCGGGACCTCTTCAGCGCTTGCCTGACGGCTGGGAGGTTCCCGAAGCTCTGGAAGGAGGGGCAGCTTTGCCTGCTCCGGAAGGAGGGACGCCCGATGGACTCCCCCTCGGCATACCGGCCCATCGTTCTGCTCGATGAGGTCGGTAAACTGTTCGAGGGGATCCTCACCACCCGGCTTAACAGCCATTTGCGGGAGGTAGGGCCGGACCTGTCGGACGCCCAGTTCGGCTTTCGACAAGGGCGTTCGACGGTCGACGCGGTGGCCCTACTCAGGGGCCAAGTAAAGGCGGCGGTCGAGGCTGGGGACGGAGTGTTGGCGGTGTCGTTCGACATCGCCAACGCGTTCAACTCCGTGCCCCACTCGACCATATTGGAGGCACTCCGGTACCACGGAGTGCCCCAATATCTGCGGGTGATCCTGGCCAACTACCTGGAGGACCGGGAGGTCCTCCTGGCGGACAGGACGGCCAGGATCAGGCGCTACGGCGCGGAGTCCGGTGTTCCACAGGGTTCGGTGCTAGGGCCCCTCTTGTGGAACATCGGATTCGATTGGCTCCTGCGGGGCACCCTCCTCCAGGGCACGAGTGTCATCTGCTACGCGGATGACACTCTCCTCGTTGCCCGGGGGAGGGACTTTAGGGAGGCGGCCTGTCTGGCCTCAGCTGGCGGATCCTTAGTGGCAGGTAGGATCCGCCAGCTTGGTTTGAGGGTGGCGCTGAACAAGACTGAGGCCGTGTTCTTTCACGGGCCTCGGCAGCGCTGCCCTCCTGACGCCCACATCGTGGTGGAGGGCGTCCGCATAGGGGTCGGGGCCCAGATGAAGTATCTGGGCCTCGTGCTGGACAGCAGGTGGCGCTTCGGCCCGCACTTCAGCGGGCTGTCGACGCGCCTGCTCAAAGCCGCGGACGCCCTCTCATGGCTCCTCCCAAACCTGGGAGGGCCCAAGGAGCGATGCCGGCGCCTCTATGCCGGCATCCTGAAGAGCATGGCCCTGTATGGGGCACTCATCTGGGCGGACTCCCTCCACAGGAGGGAGAATGCAACCGCCATCCGCAGGCCCCAACGCGCCATTGCACAGCGGGTGGCGAGGGCGTACCGCTCGGTGGGTTTTGCGGCGGCGTGCGCTCTGGCCGGCACCCCTCCCTGGGAATTGGAGGCATGGGTGCTCGCCAGAGTGTACGAATGGGTGGCGCGGCGTAGGGCGCTGGGTGAGCGCCCCGCCGCGCAAGAGCGGGAGGCCGTGCGGCGGGAGGCGAGGGACGCAATCGTTGTCCACTGGACACGGGACCTCGCCTCCGCCACCTTTGGACGCCGGACGCTGGACGCGCTCGGCCCAGTCCTGCGGGATTGGCTCGAGCGCCCCCACGGTTTCCTCTCTTTCCGTCTGGTGCAGGTGTTGTCCGGGCATGGTTGCTTCGGAGCGCACCTGCATCGGATCCAGAGGGAGGAAACCCCGGCGTGCCACCATTGCGGAGCCGCGGAGGACACGGCGCAGCACACCCTCGAGGTGTGCCCAGCCTGGGCTGAGCTGCGCCGTGCCCTGAATACTGTCGTTGGGCTGGACCTCTCACTTCCCAGTGTGGTGAACTCCATGCTGGGGAGTGAGGAGGCTTGGGCGGCGGTTGCCTCCTTTTGCGAGAACGTCATGTCGCAAAAGGAGGCGGCGGAGCGCGCGCGGGAGGATGATCCTCTCGCGCCGCCGCTTCGCAGGCGAAGAAGGGGTGGGAGACGGCGGTTGTACGATCGTCGCCTCCCTCCTTCTGGTGGTGATTAGCGGGCGACAGGTGCGGGGGCGCCTTCGCTCGCATTGCAGTAATCACCACCCTCGTCGGGCGGGAACGGCCGAGCACTCACGGTCGTTCCCGGGCCCCTCCACTTAGGGAGGGGCGTGCGGGCCCCGCTGTAAAGGCGGGCGGTCGTCGGTGGGGGACTGGACGTAAAGGCTGTGCCGGTTTCCCAGTCCTCCTCCACACAGACGATGCGGGAGTGCCGCTGGGTTATTTTAGTGGGTATGCCGGGCTAGCCGGAGAGTCCCACATAACCCGTCCATCCCCCAATGGGCGGGTATGCGTAACGCATTTTTTCCCAGCGCAAACAAAAAAAAAAAAAAAAAAAAAGGTTAGGTTGGGGAACCACCCCACAGTGCTTACGTCCTCGTCGTGTTCCCTGGAAACGTCCCAGTTCTGACCACCGTAACGGAGTGGCAGACTGGGTACGGCCAAAGTGCACTGTGCATCGTAGCTATCTATTGCGTTGAGAGCTACGAATACTGCGGAGAATGCCCAAACAAGCGCGGGATGCCCTCGGGCATTTCATCAAAAACGGCCCTTCTCAGGGCCAACCCAAAGGCCCTTCTCAGGGCCAACCCAAAGGCCCTTCTCAGGGCCAACCAAAAGGCCCTTCTCAGGGCCAACGCGACGCTGAAGCGTCGGAAGAAGGTAGAACCTTCTACGGAGGGAGAGTGGACGAATTGTTGGACTCCGACAACGAGTCCACTGCATCGGATGCGGGTTCGATGGTGGTCGATCCTCGATCACGATCGGCATCGCGGAAACGGACCTTCCTCAAGGTCGTGTCCGATGGCTCCTCGGGCTCAGGCTCGGCGAAGGAGCCTAAAAAGAGAGTCAAGGCCAAAAAGGCGTTGACAGCTGCAGACACCCACGACGTGGGTTTGGCCGCTGCCCAGCGTGAGTTGGACTTGGCACGGCGGGAGCAGCTCCAGCAAGAGCTGGAGGAGCGGGTTGCGGCCCAGGAGGAGCGGGCGCGTGTCGCTCGTGCCAAGGCCGAGTACGGTGCGTCCCGCGTCCTGTACGCGGACCACTCCCTGGCCGAATTGGAGAAGATGGCCTTGGAGGACGAGGAGGCGATCGTGGAGGTCGCCGCCAAGTCCTCGCATCTGAAGGGGACTTTCCAGAAGTCCCTCAGATGCCGGGCCGCCAGCATGCGTTGTATCATCGCGGAGCTGGTGGACCGCAAGGCCAGCGACGAAACGCGGCAACTGCAGGCGAAGGTAGATCGCCTGCAGTCGGAGGTCAGCCAGCTGCACATGAAGCTGGCTGAAGCCACGGCCCGGCCATCCGAGCCCAGACCTGCGGCAGAGGGCCTCGCTCCCTCCTCCGGCCTTGAGGAAATCCTCCGCAAGGCTATGGGGGAGCAGAGGGATTTTGTCAGAGCCTGCCTAGCGGGCATCGAGGACCGGCTGCTGCCGGAGAAACGCCTCCGACCGCCGCTTGCGGCGGACAGGAGGCGAGAGGAGCCGGTGCCTACCTCCCAAAGGGAGGACGCCCTTCTGCCTTCCAGCACCCCGACCAACCAGCAGGGCTGGACGAAGGTGGTCGGTAAGGGGAAGGGCAAGGGCAAAAGGACGGCAGCTGTCGTCCCTGCCGTTCCCGCCACCACCACTCCCAGTCAGTCGCAGCCGACTGGCAAAGGGAAAGGGAAGGGGAAGGGGAAGAGCACCCCTCCAGCCCCAGCCGTCCCCACCACCACCCCTGCTGGTCAGTCGACTGGCACGGGAAAGGGGAAAGGGAAGAGTTCCCCCCCAGCCGGTGCCAAGAGGAACCTGGTTCCTCCCAAAACCGCAGCCGTCGTGATGACGCTCACCGCGGAGGCTGCGGAGCGGGGCGAGACATACGCGTCCGTAATGTTGCGGGCGCGTGCCAATGCCGATCCAACCAAACTGGGGATCGGCAAAGTCTCGTGCCGCCGGACACAGGCTGGGGCTCGTATCTTCGAGTTCCCCGGTGCTGAGGGCGGGAAACACGCCGACCTCTTCGCAGCTAAGCTGCGAGAGGTCATTGCGGACGCGGCGAAGGTGGCCAGGCCGGTGAAGTCGGCGGCCATCGAGGTGACGGACCTGGATGACTCCGTCACCAGGGAGGAGGTGGTGGCAGCGATCGCAGCCATTGGGGGCTGCGAAGTCGCAGCGGTGCAGGGCGGGGGCATCAGGCCCGGGCGCGGCGGCATGGGCACTATTCGCCTGGAGTGCCCAGTCGCCGCTGCCAAAGCCGTCCTCGAGAAGGGACGGCTCGCCGTCGGGTTCAGCTCGGGTGCGGTCCGGGCACTTGGGGACCAGCCTTTGAGGTGCTACAAGTGCTTCGGAATCGGCCACACCCGAGCCCTCTGTCCGTCCAGCGTAGATAGGACGGACAGCTGCTACCGCTGCGGCAAGGAGGGGCATAAATCCGCCTCCTGCAAGGCCGCCGCACCGCACTGCGCGGTATGTGCCGCTAGTGGCCGCCCTGCGGGACATATTATGAAGGGGAGGAACTGCAGTCCTCCCCTTAAGAAGGGCAAGATACAGGCGCCGACCCGGCCTGTCATTGCCACCGCCGTCCCAGTGGCTGGGACCTCAGCGGCTGTGGAGGAGGGGGGTGCGATGACCGACTAATGGGTAGAGTCGAGCATCGCATCCTCCAGGCGAACACCAACCAATGCCGAGCGGCCCAGGATCTGCTGATGCAGACTGTGGCCGAGTGGTTGGTGGACGTGGCGGTGGTCGCCGAGCCGTACTCGGTGCCTGGCCGTTGGCTGGGTGACCGGGACGGCTTGGTGGCGTTGGTGTCGCGGCCTGCCACGGACTCCCCTTCCCTCTCGCTTTTAGAGAGGGGTCCGGGATACGTGGCCGCCGCGTGGGGAGAAATAGCCCTGGTCGGGGTCTATTTCTCCCCAAACCGCCCTCTAAGGGACTTCGAGAACTTTCTCGAAGTCCTTACGGCAGTCGTCGGGAGGGCGGCACCACGTCAGGTCGTCGTGTTGGGCGACCTGAACGCCAAGGCGGTGGCCTGGGGCAACCCAGCGGCGTCATGTAACGTCCGGGGGCGCGCCGTCGAATTTTGGGCGGCTTCGTGCGGCGTGTCCCTCCTGAACAGGGGGGATGTTCACACGTGTGTGCGGCAACAGGGAGGGTCAGTGGTGGACGTGTCGTTCGCCACCCCTGTGCTAGCCACACGCGTCGTGAACTGGCGGGTGGAGATGGTGGAGACCCTGTCGGACCACCGATATGTGCGGTTCGACATCTCCACCCAGAGCCCGCGGGGGATGGCCCGCTCGGGCCAATCACCCTTCCCGCGGTGGGCTCTCACCCGCCTGGACCGGGAGCCAGGACCAGTCGTTCCCGGGCCTCTCCACTTAGGGAGGGGCGTGCGGGCCCCGCTGTAAAGGCGGGCGGTCGTCGGTGGGGGACTGGACGTAAAGGCTGAGCCGGTTTCCCAGTCCTCCTCCACATAGACGATGCGGGAGTGCCGCTGGGTTATTTTAGTGGGTATGCCGGACTAGCCGGAGAGTCCCACATAACCCGTCCATCCCCCAATGGGCGGGTATGCGTAACGCATTTTTTCCCAGCGCAAACAAAAAAAAAAAAAAAAAAAAGGTTAGGTTGGGCCCGGGGAACCACCCCACAGTGCTTGCGTCCACGTCGCGTTCCCCGGAAACGTCCCAGTTCTGACCACCGTAACGGAGTGGCAGACTGGGTACGGCTAAAGTGCACTGTGCATCGTAGCAAACAACTGCCTTGTGTGTTACGAACTTGCGGATTATGCCAAAACCTGTGCGGGATGCCCTCGGGCATTTTGCCAAAAAAGGCCCTTCTCAGGGCCAACCCAAAGGCCCTTCTCAGGGCCAACCCAAAGGCCCTTCTCAGGGCCAACCCAAAGTCCCTTCTCAGGGCCAACCAAAAGGCCCTTCTCAGGGCCAACGCGACGCGTCGGCGTTGGAAGGCAGAGCCTTCTACGGAGGGAGAGCGGGCGATATGTCGGACTCCGACATAGAGTCCATCGCATCGGATGGTGATTCGATGGCGATCGATGTTTGTCGATCGCGATCGGCATCGAGGAAGCGGACCTTCCTCAAGGTTGTGTCCGATGGCTCCTCGGGCTCAGGCTCGGCAAAGGAGCCTAAAAAGAGGGTCAAGGCCAAGAAGTTGGCAATAACAGCGGATACCCACGACGTGGGTTTGGTAGACGCCCAGCGCGAGTTAGAACTCACCAGGCGGGAGCAGCTCCAGCAAGACCTGGAGGAGCAGGTAGCGGCCAGGGAGGAACGGGCGCGCGCCGCTCGTGCCAAATCGGGATACGGAGCGTCCCGCGTTCTGTACGCGGACCACTCTCTGGCCGAACTAGAGCGGATGGCATTAGAGGACGAGGAGGTAATCGTCCAGGTCGCCACCAAGTCCTCCCACCTAAAAGGGACTTTTCAAAAGTCCCTCAAATACCGGGCCGCCAGCATGTGCGGCATCGTCGCGGAGCTGGTCAACCGCAAGGCCAGCGATGAATCGCGGCAGCTGCAGGCGAAAGTGGATCGCCTGCAGCAGGAGGTAAGCCAGCTGCACCAAAAGCTGGCTGAAGCCACGGCCCGGCCATCCCAAGCCGAGCCCAGACCTGCGGCAGAGGGCCTCGCCCCCTCCTCCGGCCTTGAGGATATCCTCCGCAAGGTCATGGCGGAGGAGAGGGCGTTTGTTAGAGCCTGCCTGGCAGGCATTGAGGACCGGCTCTTGCCGGAGAAAGTCGTCCGGCCGCCGCTTGCGGCGGACAGGAGGCAAAAGGAGCCGGTGCCTTCGTCCCAGACGGAGGACGCCCTTCTCCCCTCTACCACCCCGACCAACCAGCAGGGCTGGACGAAGGTGGTCGGTAAGGGGAAGGGCAAGGGCAAAAGGACGGCAGCTGTCGTCCCTGCCGTTCCCGCTACCACCACTCCCAGCCAGTCGCAGCCGACTGGCAAAGGGAAAGGGAAGGGGAAGAGAACCCCTCCAGCCCCAGCCGTCCCCGCCACCACCCCTGCTGGTCAGTCGACTGGCACGGGAAAGGGGAAGGGAAAGAGTTCCCCCCAAGCCGGAGCAAAGAGGAAACTGGTTCCTCCCAAGACCGCGGCCGTCGTGGTGACGCTCACCGCGGAGGCTGCGGAGCGAGGCCAGACATACGCCTCCATAATGGTGCGGGCGCGTGCAAACGCTGATCCCACGAAACTGGGCATCGGCAAAGTGTCATGCCGCCGGACACAAGCTGGGGCTCGAATTTTCGAGTTCCCGGGGGCCGAGGGCGGCAAAAACGCGGACCTCTTCGCAGCTAAGCTGCAAGAGGTCATCGCAGACTCGGCGAAGGTGGCCAGGCCGGTAAAGTCAGCGGCCATTGAGGTGACGGATCTCGACGACTCCGTCACCAAGGAGGACGTGGTGGCAGCAATCGCAGCCATAGGGGGCTGCGAAGTCGCAGCGGTACAAGGCGGGGGCATCAGGCCCGGGCGCGGCGGCATGGGCGCAATTCGCCTGGAGTGCCCAGTCGCCGCTGCCAAAGCCGTCCTCGAGAAGGGACGGCTCGCCGTCGGGTTCAGCTCGGCGGCGGTCCGGGCCCTTGAGGTCCCGCCGCTGAGGTGTTACCGGTGCTTCGGCATCGGTCACACCCGGGCCCTCTGTCCGTCCAGTGTCGACAGGACGGATAGCTGCTACCGCTGCGGCAACGAGGGGCACAAAGCCGCCTCCTGCGAGGCCACCGCACCGCACTGCGCAGTGTGTGCCGCCAGTGGCCGCCCTGCGGGCCACATTATGAAGGGGAGGAATTGTATTCCTCCCCTTAAGAAGGGCAAAGCGCAGGCGCCGACCCGGCCTGTCGCTGCCACCGCCACCCCAGTAGCTGGGACCTCGGCGGCTCTGGAGGAGGAGGGTGTGATGTCCGATGCATAGAGTCGAACATCGCATCCTCCAGGCGAACACCAACCACTGCAGAGCGGCACAGGATCTGCTGATGCAGACTGTGGCCGAGTGGTTGGTGGACGTGGCGGTGGTCGCCGAGCCGTACTCGGTGCCTGGCCGTTGGCTGGGTGATCGAGACGGCTTGGTGGCGTTGGTGTCGCGGCCTGCCACGGACTCCCCTCCCCTCTCGCTTTTAGAGAGGGGTCCGGGATACGTGGCCGCCGCGTGGGGAGAAATAGCCCTGGTCGGGGTCTATTTCTCCCCAAACCGCCCTCTAAGGGACTTCGAGAATTTTCTCGAGGTCCTTACGGCAGTCGTCGGGAGGGCGGCACCACGTCAGGTCGTAGTGTTGGGCGACTTGAACGCCAAGTCGGTGGCCTGGGGCAACCCAGCGGCGTCCTGCAACGTCCGGGGGCGCGCCGTCGAATTTTGGGCGGCCTCGTGCGGCGTGTCCCTGCTAAACAGGGGGGATGTTCAGACGTGTGTGCGGCAACAGGGAGGGTCAGTGGTGGACGTGTCGTTTGCCACCCCTGTGCTAGCCACACGCGTCGTGAACTGGCGGGTGGAGATGGTGGAGACCCTGTCGGACCACCGATATGTGCGGTTCGACATCTCCACCCAGAGCCCGCGGGGGATGGCCCGCTCGGGCCAATCTCCCTTCCCGCGGTGGGCTCTCACCCGCCTGGACCGGGAGTCAGCCCAGGAGGCGGCGTTCCTCGAGGACTGGCTCTCGCCCCCTGTGCAGGGCACGGACGTGGACGCCGCAGCGGTTCGGCTGCGGGGGTCCCTGACCGTGGTGTGCAACTCCAGCATGCCTCGGTCTCGCCGTCCACCTCCCCGTCGCGCCGTTTATTGGTGGACGGTGGAGCTGGCGGGGCTCCGGGCCGCGTGCGTGGAGGCCAGGAGGGCCTACACGCGGAGTCGGCGGCGCACCAGCCGATGTCAGGCTGAGGAGGACCGCCTCTACGCCTCTTACCTAGAGGCAAAGACGGTCCTCAAGTCGGAAATGTGCGCCGCCGAGGACTCGGCAAAGGCCGAGATGCTGGAGGGCCTCGACAGGGATCCGTTTGGGAGGCCGTTTAAGCAGGCGCGGAGCCAGCTGCGCCCTTACGGTCCCCCATTAGCGGAGACCCTAGAGCCGGCGTTGCTGGATGGGGTGGTTTGGTCACTGTTTCCGCGCAGGACCGAATTCACCCCACCAACGATGAACCCCCCACTGGGGGGGGTGGCGGCTTCGCCGGCGGAGGAGGTCCCTCCAGTGTCGGCGGAGGAAGTTCGCGCGGGGCTTCTGCCTCTCCGCGCGAAGAAGACGGCCCCTGGACCGGACGGCGTCCCCGCACGGGTGGTGGCCATCGCGGCGTCCCTCATGGAGGAAAGGCTTCGGGACCTCTTCAGCGCGTGCCTGATGGCTGGGAGGTTCCCGAAGCCATGGAAGGAAGGCAAATTGTGCCTTCTCCGGAAGGAGGGACGCCCGGTGGACTCCCCCTCGGCATACCGGCCCATCGTTCTGCTGGATGAGGTCGGTAAACTGTTCGAGGGGATACTCGCCACCCGGCTTAACAGCCATTTGCGGGAGGTAGGGCCGGACCTGTCGGACGCCCAGTTCGGGTTCCGACAGGGGCGTTCGACGGTCGACGCGTTGGCCCTACTCAGGGGCCAGGTGCGGGAGGCGGTCGAGGCTGGGGACGGAGTGTTGGCGGTGTCGTTCGACATCGCCAACGCCTTCAACTCCGTGCCCCACTCGACCATATTGGAGGCACTCCGATACTACGGAGTGCCCCAATATCTGCGGGCGATCCTGGCCGACTACTTGAGGGACCGAGAGGTCCTTCTGGTGGACAAGACGGCCAGGATCAGGCGCTACGGCGCGGAGTCCGGTGTTCCACAGGGTTCGGTGCTAGGGCCCCTCTTGTGGAACATCGGATTCGATTGGGTCCTTCGGGGCACCCTCCTCCAGGGCACGAGTGTCATCTGCTACGCGGATGACACTCTCCTCGTTGCCCGGGGGAGGGACTTTGGGGCGGCGGCCTGTTTGGCCTCGGCTGGCGGATCCTTAGTGGCAGGTAGGATCCGCCAGCTCGGATTGAGGGTGGCGCTGAACAAGACCGAGGCCGTGTTCTTTCACGGGCCTCGGCAGCGCTGCCCTCCTGACGCCCACATCGTGGTGGAGGGCGTCCGGATAGGGGTCGGGGCCCAGATGAAGTATCTGGGCCTCGTGCTGGACAGCAGGTGGCGCTTTGGCCCGCACTTCAGCGGGCTGTCGACGCGCCTGCTCAAAGCCGCGGACGCCCTCTCATGGCTCCTCCCAAACCTGGGAGGGCCCAAGGAGCGATGCCGGCGCCTCTATGCCGGCATCCTCAAGAGCATGGCCCTATATGGGGCACCCATCTGGGCGGACTCCCTCCACAGGAGGGAGAATGCAACCGCCATCCGCAGGCCCCAACGGGCCATTGCACAGCGGGTGGCGAGAGCCTACCGCTCAGTGGGCTTTGCGGCGGCGTGCGCTCTGGCCGGCACCCCTCCCTGGGAATTGGAGGCATGGGTGCTCGCCAGAGTGTACGAATGGGCGGCGCGGCGTAGGGCGCTGGGTGAGCGCCCCGCCGCGCAAGAGCGGGATGCCGTGCGGCGGGAGGCGAGGGACGCAATCGTCCTACACTGGACACGGGACCTCGCCTCCGCCACATTTGGACGCCGGACGCTGGACGCGCTCGGTCCAGTCCTGCGGGACTGGCTCGAGCGCCCCCACGGTTTCCTCTCGTTCCGTCTAGTGCAGGTGTTGTCCGGACATGGCTGTTTCGGAACGCACCTGCACCGGATTCGGAGGGAGGAAACCCCGGCGTGCCACGATTGTGGAGCCGCGGAGGACACGGTGCAGCACACCCTCGAGGTGTGCCCAGCCTGGGCTGAGCTGCGCCGTGCCCTGACAGATGTGGTCGGGCAGGACCTCTCACTTCCCAGTGTGGTGAACTCCATGCTGGGGAGTGAGGAGGCTTGGGCGGCGGTTGCCTCCTTTTGCGAGAACGTCATGTCGCAAAAGGAGGCGGCGGAGCGCGCGCGGGAGGATGATCCTCTCGCGCCGCCGCTTAGCAGGCGAAGAAGGGGTGGGAGACGGCGGTTGTACGATCGTCGCCTCCCTCCTTCTGGTGGTGATTAGCGGGTGACAGGTGCGGGGGCGCCTTCGCTCGCATTGCAGTAATCACCACCCTCGTCGGGCGGGAACGGCCGAGCACTCACGGTCGTTCCCGGGCCCCTCCACTTAGGGAGGGGCGTGCGGGCCCCGCTGTAAAGGCGGGCGGTCGTCGGTGGGGGACTGGACGTAAAGGCTGTGCCGGTTTCCCAGTCCTCCTCCACACAGACGATGCGGGAGTGCCGCTGGGTTATTTTAGTGGGTATGCCGGGCTAGCCGGAGAGTCCCACATAACCCGTCCATCCCCCAATGGGCGGGTATGCGTAACGCATTTTTTCCCAGCGCAAACAAAAAAAAAAAAAAAAAAAAAAAGGTTAGGTTAGGTTAGGTTGGCGTGCTAGGTCGGAAAACCTCCTCGCGAGCCCAAGACTACTGGTCCCATTCGAATATTCATATTCGGTGGGAACAGAAGTTTATGGGACGGTGCACGCCGGGCGCAGGTAGTAATCGTTTCTCGTAATGGGATTAGTCCCACGTGAAAGGGTTACTGCTTGTGGCTAATATTCCGACACAGGGGGGGGGGGCGGAATCTGCCAAGATCCTGTGGTCGTATCTTGGCGGACCTTCCATGCATCATCCATGCATGGTAGGAATTCCGCAACGACCACCCGCGTGTTTGTGCCGTGCGCGGGGACCCGTACGGGGGGATGAAGGAGTCCTGGGGGTTGAGCTGGTGAGGGGTCGGGCAGTAGTTATCCCTCACCCGCAACACGCCTCTTTGGTCCGGATTTCCCCTTACACGGGCGGTCGGGGTCTAGCCGGGCCCCGATCAATCGGCTGCGACGTCCGGTCGGACGGCCGTCAAGGCTAGCCATGGGTAGGCGTATCTGCAGGTGGCGTCTGGGCTGGCGCCGTGTGCCGGTCTGCAGACGAAGGCGCGCGCCGTGCTGGACGTTGGGCTGTCCAGTACCGGTTCGCGTTGGAGGTCTCGCAGATTGGCATAATCCCATGGCTATACCGCCCAATATCCCTGGTGCTTGTTAAGCATCCCCTTTGAGGGCTCGGTGGAGGGTGGGGAATTGGGTTGGTGAACGCTAATTAAGAATTTTTTCATGGATCGTTTAAGCAAAACTAATGCCCAACCAGTAGTTAAGGTTACGACCTTAACTAAAAAGGAGCTAGCGGGTGTGCCAGGTGTGGTGCAGCCCACAGCAGAAGGGGAGGCAGCGCAGGCTGCTAATTCGAAGAAGGCCGCCAGGAGGGTCAGGGAGACCTTTTCCCGACCCGCCACTCCGGTTCCTGGAGCATCGCGGGAACGAGCGGGTACGGAGAGCGATGCCTCCGTTAGGTCCGCAGTGTCAATGGAGTCGCTGGATGGCCGTGCGGAGACTCCGGGGTCCAAAAGGACTAGACCCGCTGGGCAGGATGGGCGCCAGGTTAAGGCCGCCAAACTCTATGAGGACACGGACGACGAGGTGGACTTGGAGTTCATCCTGGACCCTTTGCAGGCCCCAGCGAACACCAAGAACAAGAGCCGACTGCCCCGGGTCGACGACCTGGTAGAGGAGCTACGCCAGCAGCCCTCAGCCGACCTGGGTGCAGTGATCCAGGAGTCGCTGGCGGCGGTGGAGAAGGTGGCGGACACTTCCCGAAACCTCAAGGGAAACTTTGTGCGTGTCCTGCGACTTGCGGCGCGGAAGGCCCAGGCGGCCGCCGCCGAATTACACGGGAGGACCAGTGGGAGTTCACTCGAGCTGGAAAACCAGCGGCTGCGCTCCCAGCTGGCCTCCCTGGAGGCGCGTGTGGCCGCTATGTCGGCGGAGATGGCGGAGCTTCGCCGGGGCGAGATCGCGGTCTTTCCACCTCTGCCGTCACCGCCCCGGCCGTCACTACCTCCTTCGCCTCCTTCACGCCCATCTCCGTCGCTAGGACTGTCTCCTCCACCACTAACACCGGAGAGGCGCATATCAGGGTCACCGCATCCGGCCTTGGCATCGCAAGGGAACAATGGGGGTGCTCCTCCCCGGGAAGATCATGTCTCGTCAACCGAGAAGATTGCGGCCCTCCTGGACCGCAAATTAGGAGAAATGGGGCGCATCTGGGATCAGCGCTTGGTCCAGATGCGCCAAGATATAATATCGGAGATCTTCCCGGGGAGGGCCATCCGCCCCCCGCTAGCCGGGAGCACAGCGCCACCCCAGGTGCCGCCCATCGTGACGGTCGCGACGGGCGGAAAGCGGTCTGGCCGGCAGCGGAAACAACGGGCTGCCGCTGCGGAAGCAGCTGCGGCTCGGGCTCCGGCAATGCCGGTGCCGACTGCGCCGCCACCACACGCCGAAGGCACTTGGGCCCAAGTGGTTGGCCGAAAGGCCAGGGCCAAGGCTGCCCGCCTTAATCGGCCACCGCCGCCTCCGCCTCCAAAGAGGCCTATCGCACTGCCGCGACCTCCACCGTCCGCGGCAGTGACGATAAACTTGCCGTCGACCTCGGCCACTACCATGGCCGAGGTCATGAAGATGGCTAGGACCAAGGTCCAATTGCAGGACCTTGGCCTGGAGGCTGGCCTTCGCCCCAAGAGGGCTTTGACCGGGGGTCTAATTTTGAGGATCCCCGGTCCAGAGGGGTCTGCGAAGGCGGAGGCCCTAACCTCCCGCCTAAGGGAGGCTTTACGGGAGACGGGTGCGGTGGTGGCGCACCCAGTGGCTATGGGAGAGCTCCGGGTGATGGACCTGGACGACTCCGCCGACCCCACCGAAGTGGCAGAAACTTTAGCCACGGCGGGGGGATGTGCCGTCGTCGACGTAAAAGTCGGCGAAATTCGGTTCTCCCCGTCGGGCTTAGGATCGGTGTGGGTTCGGTGCCCACTAGTGGCCGCCCGCAAATTAGCGGCAATCGGCCGGGTACTAGTGGGCTGGATGTCCGTCCGGGTGATAGCACTTCCACCCAGAGCTCTCCAATGTTACCGCTGCCTGGAGAGGGGCCACGTCAGGGCTCGGTGCACAGGGTGCGACCGGAGCGCGTCGTGCTTCGTCTGTGGCCAACAGGGCCACAAGGCGAAGGAATGCACGGCGCACGCCCCTCATTGTGTGGTGTGCGCCGACCTTGGCAGGCCGGCAAACCATCGCCTGGGCAGCGGTAGGTGTACGCCACCGAAGAGAAAGGGAGCGGGACGTCCTGCCACGTCCGCTCCCGCATCGTCGCGGTCCAACGATCCGGGCTCTGGCCCCGATGGGGTGTCCATGGAGGTCTAAAATTCTTTCCCCCCCAACTTATTTTGCAGGGCAACCTGAACGCCTGCATCGCTGCGCAAGCTCTTCTTGCGCAGACGATTGCTGAGCGTTCGGTTGCCCTAGCGATAGTGGCGGAGCCTCACTCCGTTCCCGACCACCCTCGTTGGTTCGGGGCGGATGGGGGCCTCGTCGCCATTTATTGGGCAGGGGGGGAACGTGACCCCCATTGCACACTCCTGGCCAAGGGGCCCGGATTCGTCGTCGTGGAGTGGGGACCAGCAGTCGTGGTGGGCTGCTACATCTCCCCGAATTGCGGCCTCGCAAATTTTGAGGCGTACCTGGACGGGCTAACGAGCCATATTAGCTCTTACCAGTCCCGTCCGGTACTCGTCCTGGGCGATTTCAACGCCCACTCTAATGAGTGGGGCGATGCCCGGGACGACGTTCGAGGGGAGTCACTGCTGGAATGGGCCGCCGGACTGGACCTCCGTCTTTTAAATCGGGGTTCAGTCAGCACCTGTGTGCGATGGCAGGGGGAGTCGATCGTCGACTTGACGTGGGCGACTCCCTCGGCCATGCACCTGGTCTCGGGGTGGAGAGTTGCGGAGGAAATAGCCACGCTGTCGGATCACAGACACATTGTGTTCAGCGTGGCCTTCCGTCCGCCCCGAGGCGGCCCCGACCGCAGCAGTGTTGTCCCGCCACGGCGCTGGTGCCTACGCCGCTTGGACCGCGACATGTTGACGGCTGCCGCCGTCGCCATCGCCTGGGGGGCGAGTGAAGGTGGAGAGAGGATCCCGTCCGATCCCAATTCGCAGGCGGGCTGGTTCCGGGGCATCATGTCTCGCATCTGCGACACGTCGATGCCTCGGATCCGCCCGGGTGACAGACGAGGCTCGCAGTATTGGTGGTCGGCCGAAATCGCGCGACTCCGTTCGGAGTACGTCGCAGCGCGTCGCCAACACCAGCGGGCCCGTCGGAGGAGGCGAGCCAATGCCGAAGAGGCTGCCGGAGCGCACAGGGCGTATCAAGTCGCCGTCAAGGCGCTATCCATCGCGATAGCGGAAGCCAAAGCTCGGTCCTGGAACGAGCTCATCGAGGGACTGGATAGGGACCCATGGGGGCGCCCGTACAAAATGGTACTGGGCAAGCTCAGACCGTGGGTCCCTCCGTTGACGTGTACCCTGGACCCGGATTTCCTGAGGAGGGTGGTGGACACCCTCTTCCCTAGGGTCCAGGACAGTCCCTCGGACCCTCCGTCACCGTCGTACCATGATTGGGACGACCAGTTGGAGGTGACGGAGGGGGAGTTGGACCGAGCAGTACGGCGACTTGCGGCCCGAAACACCGCCCCTGGCCCGGATGGGATACCGGGCAGGGCGTGGGTTTGCGCCCTGGCAGTCCTGGGGGACCGGTTGAGGCAACTGTTCACCAGCTGCCTCCGTAGTACCGTGTTCCCCACCTGCTGGAAAGAGGCAAGGCTAGTGCTCTTGAGCAAGCCGGGCAGGACCGCCGATTCTCCCTCGGCGTTCCGACCAATATGCTTGCTGGACGAGGCGGGCAAGCTCTTTGAGCGTGTCATAGCCGCCCGTCTCAGCGAGCATCTGTCGCGCGTTGGCCCCGACTTATCGGACAGCCAGTTCGGATTCCGACAGGGACGTTCGACGCTGGACGCGATCAATCGCGTCCGCGCCCTGTCGGAGCCCGCCGTTCGGGCGGGGGGGGTGGCGTTGGCGGTGAGCTTAGACATCGTCAACGCCTTCAACTCCGTCCCCTGGCGGGCGATACGGGAGGCACTGGTCTATCATAACGTGCCTCCCTATCTCCGTGGCATAGTCGGGGCATATTTGCGCGACAGGACGATTCAATTCGTCGGTCGGAACGGGATTGAGATCCAGAGGGAGTTCTCCTGCGGGGTTCCTCAGGGGTCCGTGTTAGGACCTCTGCTATGGAGCCTCGCGTACGATGCGGTCCTGAGGATAAGCCTCCCTCCCGGGGTGAGCGTCGTCTGCTATGCGGACGACACGCTCGTCATAGCCCGGGAGGTAAGTTTCCAGCGGGCGGTACGGCTCGCCGAACTCGGTGTCGCGTGTGTCGTCGCGGCCATAACGAGACTGGGCCTTCGGGTAGCGCCTCACAAGACCGAGGCGCTATGGTTCCATGGCTTACGCCGTAGGGAGGAACCACCCAGTACGTCGATGCGTGTAGGTGACGCAGAGGTCAGGGTGGGGCGGTACATGAAGTACCTGGGCCTCACCCTAGACAGCCGATGGGGCTTCGAGGAGCATTTCGAGCGTCTGGCCCCCCGAGTGCGCCGGGTAACCGGAGCGTTGCACCGGCTTTTACCAAACCTCGGGGGTCCCAGGGAAGAAGTTCGCCGCCTCTACGGAGGTGTCGTGCGATCCATGGTCCTTTATGGGGCGCCCGTCTGGTCTGAACGCCTGACGGGCGCCTCCCGCTGCAGAGCTATCTTGAACAGCCTGCAGCGTGTGGTGGCCATCCGGATCGCACGAGGATATCGAACGATATCCTTTGAGGCGGCGACACTCCTGGCTCGCCTCCCGCCGTTTGATCTCCTGGCGGCAGTCGACGCGACGGTTTTCACCGAAATCCGCGTCCGCCGGGAGAGCGGTGAGGCGCCAGAGCAGACGCTCGTTGCCTACAGGCGGGAAGCACACCGGCGCGTACTTGTACAGTGGCGTGCGCGGCTAGAATTGCCGCGGAACGCGCGCCAGCGTGCCGTCGGTGCCATCCTGCCTTACCTCGAAGCCTGGATGGGGAGGAGGGAGGGTAACGTCACCTACAGACTGACTCAGATACTCACCGGACACGGGTGTTTCGGCGAGTACCTGAGTCGGATCGGCCGAGAAGCGACGACACAGTGTCACCACTGCGGTAGCGACCTGGACTCAGCCCAACACACTCTAGAAGAGTGCCCGGCCTGGGAGGTCGAGAGGCGAGTCCTGGTCGCTGAGATCGGACGGGATCTTTCGCCGCCGGCAGTCATCTATGCGATGCTGGCAGGCGACTCCACCACATGGGACGCCGTGGTCTCCTTCTGCGAAGCAGTCATGCTCCAGAAGGAGGCCGCCGAGCGGGATCGGGAGCGAGCCGACCCCGCTCGTAGACGGAGGAGGCGTCGGGGCGGCGGCGGCAGCCGTTAGCCCTACTCCCCTCGGGGTTGCGGTGGCAGTATGAGAAGTGTCCTCTACTGCCGCCACGTGCAAGCAGCCCCGGGAAGACAGCGAACTGTTTGTGGCGCAGTCGCTGTGCCGTACTGGCAGGAGTCGGCAAAATGGGGAGGGCAACCCACAGCTCTCCCCGGGTGCGTGTCCCGACCATCTGGGACACGGCGCAAAAAGGGGGGCACCGGAGCAGCATACCCGCGTTCCCGGGGCTCCCCCTATCAGGCGCCAGAAGAAGTCCACGGCACAAACCTGGGAGGGCCCAAGGAGCGATGCCGGCGCCTCTATGCCGGCATCCTCAAGAGCATGGCCCTGTATGGGGCACCCATCTGGGCGGACTCCCTCCACAGGAGGGAGAATGCAACCGCCATCCGCAGGCCCCAACGGGCCATTGCACAGCGGGTGGCGAGGGCCTACCGCTCAGTGGGCTTTGCGGCGGCGTGCGCTCTGGCCGGCACCCCTCCCTGGGAATTGGAGGCATGGGTGCTCGCCAGAGTATACGAATGGGCGGCGCGGCGTAGGGCGCTAGGTGAGCGCCCCGCCGCGCAAGAACGGGAGGCCGTGCGGCGGGAGGCGAGGGACGCCATCGTCCTGCACTGGGCACGGGATCTCGCCTCCGCCACCTTTGGACGCCGGACGCTGGACGCGCTCGGTCCAGTCCTGCGGGAATGGCTCGAGCGCCCCCACGGTTTCCTCTCGTTCCGTTTAGTGCAGGTGTTGTCCGGACATGGCTGTTTCGGAACGCACCTGCACCGGATTCGGAGGGAGGAAGCCCCGGCGTGCCACGACTGTGAAGCCGCGGAGGACACGGTGCAGCACACCCTCGAGGTGTGCCCAGCCTGGGCTGAGCTGCGCCGTGCCCTGACAGATGTGGTCGGGATGGACCTCTCACTTCCCAGTGTGGCGAACTCCATGCTGGGGAGTGAGGAGGCTTGGGCGGCGGTTGCCTCCTTTTGCGAGAATGTCATGTCGCAAAAGGAGGCGGCGGAGCGTGCGCGGGAGGATGATCCTCTCGCGCCGCCGCTCCGCAGGCGAAGAAGGGGTGGGAGACGGCGGTTGTACGATCGTCGCCTCCCTCCTTCTGGTGGTGATTAGCGGGCGACAGGCGCGGGGGCGCCTTCGCTCGCATTGCACTGATCACCACCCTCGTCGGGCGGGAACGGCCGAGCAGTCACGGTCGTTCCCGGGCCTCTCCACTTTGGGAGGGGCGTGCGGGCCCCGCTGTAAAGGCGGGCGGTCGTCGGTGGGGGACTGGACGTAAAGGCTGTGCCGGTTTCCCAGTCCTCCTCCAAATAGACGATGCGGGAGTGCCGCTGGGTTATTTTAGTGGGTATGCCGGAGTAGCCGGAGAGTCCCACATAACCCGCCCATCCCCCAATGGGCGGGTATGCGTAACGCATTTTTTCCCAGCGCAAACAAAAAAAAAAAAAAAAAAAAGGTTAGGTTGTCAGGCTGAGGAGGACCGCCTCTACGCCTCTTACCTAGAGGCAAAGACGGTCCTCAAGTCGGAAATGTGCGCCGCCGAGGACTCGGCAAAGGCCGAGATGCTGGAGGGCCTCGACAGGGATCCGTTTGGGAGGCCGTATAAGCAGGCGCGGAGCCAGCTGCGCCCTTACGGTCCCCCATTAGCGGAGACCCTAGAGCCGGCGTTGCTGGATGGGGTGGTTCGGTCACTGTTTCCGCGCAGGACCGACTTCACCCCACCAACGATGAACCCCCCGCTGGGGGGGGTGGTGGCTTCGCCGGAGGAGGAGGTCCCTCCAGTATCGGTGGAGGAATTTCGCGCGGGGGTTCTGTCCCTCCGCGCGAAGAAGACGGCCCCTGGACCGGATGGTGTCCCCGCACGGGTGGTGGCCATCGCGGCGTCCCTCATGGAGGAGAGGTTTCGGGACCTCTTCAGCGCGTGCCTGACGGCTGGGAGGTTCCCGAAGATCTGGAAGGAGGGGCAGCTTTGCCTGCTCCGGAAGGAGGGACGCCCGGTGGACTCCCCCTCGGCATACCGGCCCATCGTTCTGCTCGATGAGGTCGGTAAATTGTTCGAGGGGATCATCGCCACCCGGCTTAATAGCCAGCTGCGGGAGGTAGGGCCAGACCTGTCGGACGCCCAGTTCGGGTTTCGACAGGGGCGTTCGACGATCGACGCGGTGGCCCTACTCAGGGGCCAAGTGCAGGAGGCGGTCGGGGCTGGGGACGGAGTGTTGGCGGTGTCGTTCGACATCGCCAACGCCTTCAACTCCGTGCCCCACTCGACCATATTGGAGGCACTCCGGTACCACGGAGTGCCCCAATATCTGCGGGTGATCCTGGCCAACTACCTGGAGGACCGGGAGGTCCTCCTGGCGGACAGGACGGCCAGGATCAGGCGCTACGGCGCGGAGTCCGGTGTTCCACAGGGTTCGGTGCTAGGGCCCCTCTTGTGGAACATCGGATTCGATTGGCTGCTACGCGGCACCCTCCTCCAGGGCACGAGTGTCATCTGCTACGCGGATGACACTCTCCTCGTTGCCCGGGGGAGGGACTTTGGAGAGGCGGCCTGTCTGGCCTCAGCTGGCGGATCCTTAGTGGCAGGTAGGATCCGCCAGCTCGGTTTGAGGGTAGCGCTGAACAAGACCGAGGCCGTGTTCTTTCACGGGCCTCGGCAGCGCTGCCCTCCTGACGCCCACATCGTGGTGGAGGGCGTCCGGATAGGGGTCGGGGCCCAGATAAAGTATCTGGGCCTCGTGCTGGACAGCAGGTGGCGCTTCGGCCCGCACTTTAGCGGGCTGTCGACGCGCCTGCTGAAAGCCGCGGACGCCCTCTCATGGCTCCTCCCAAACCTGGGAGGGCCCAAGGAGCGATGCCGGCGCCTCTATGCCGGCATCCTCAAGAGCATGGCCCTATATGGGGCACCCATCTGGGCGGACTCCCTCCATAAGAGGGAGAATGCAACCGCCATCCGCAGGCCCCAACGGGCCATTGCACAGCGGGTGGCGAGAGCCTACCGCTCAGTGGGCTTTGCGGCGGCGTGCGCCCTGGCCGGCACCCCTCCCTGGGAATTGGAGGCATGGGTGCTCGCCAGAGTGTACGAATGGGCGGCGCGGCGTAGGGCGCTCGGTGAGCGCCCCGCCGCGCAAGAGCGGGATGCCGTGCGGCGGGAGGCGAGGGACGCAATCGTCCTACACTGGACACGGGACCTCGCCTCCGCCACATTTGGACGCCGGACGCTGGACGCGCTCGGTCCAGTCCTGCGGGACTGGCTCCAGCGGTCCCACGGTTTCCTCTCGTTCCGTCTGGTGCAGGTGTTATCCGGGCATGGCTGCTTCGGATCGCACCTGCATCGGATCCGGAGGGAGGAAACCCCGGCGTGCCACGAGTGTGGAGCCGCGGAGGACACGGCGCAGCACACCCTCGAGGTGTGCCCAGCCTGGGCTGAGCTGCGCCGTGCCCTGACCGATGTAGTCGGGATTGACCTCTCGCTTCCCAGTGTGGTGAATTCCATGCTGGGAAGTGAGGAGGCTTGGGCGGCGGTTGCCTCCTTTTGCGAGAATGTCATGTCGCAAAAGGAGGCGGCGGAGCGCGCGCGGGAGGATGATCCTCTCGCGCCGCCGCTCCGCAGGCGAAGAAGGGGTGGGAGACGGCGGTTGTACGATCGTCGTCTCCCTCCTTCTGGTGGTGATTAGCGGGCGACAGGCGCGGGGGCGCCTTCGCTCGCATTGCACTAATCACCACCCACGTCGGGCGGGAACGGCCGAGCACTCACGGTCGTTTCCGGGCCCCTCCACTTAGGGAGGGGCGTGCGGGCCCCGCTGTAAAGGCGGGCGGTCGTCGGTGGGGGACTGGACGTAAAGGCTGTGCCGGTTTCCCAGTCCTCCTCCACAAAGACGATGCGGGAGTGCCGCTGGGTTATTTTAGTGGGTATGCCGGAGTAGCCGGAGAGTCCCACATAACCCGTCCATCCCCCAATGGGCGGGTATGCGTAACGCATTTTTTCCCAGCGCAAACAAAAAAAAAAAAAAAAAAAAAAAAAAAGGTTAGGTTGGGGCACGTGGTCGGAAAACCTCCTCGTGGTCCGAGACTATCGGTCCCATTCGAATATTTATATTCGGTGGGAACGGAAGTTTTTCGGATTGGTGTGCCCTGGGCATGGGCGCTGGCTTTTTCCTGTGCATGCATGGGGATAAGCCACCGCCCGTGGCGAATATTCCGACATCTCCGTCTCTGTCCCCACTTCTATTCACTAGAAGGGGAGTATTCAGAGAATTAACCCCTTAACCCCTGAGCATTACCCGGCGCAGGGGCTACCGGGGGGTAACCCGGTCTTGCAGGGTAATAAGGTCATAATGTCTTTAAGGAAAACAATACCCCAGGAGGGTACCGGCTATGCCGGAGAATCCCTCCCGGGTCCATTAGGGCCCGGCTGTCCCACCGTATCTGGGGGGGACACCAAAGGACATTCATCCGTTGAGGTCGCGGATAGGGCGCACACGCCCAGTTTTGTGCGTCCGGATAATGTGGAGGAGAACGAAGATGTGCAGGAGGGGGTGGCACACAGTGCAAGGATTGGCAGGCGGACCACGAGGTCGAGGTCCCGTCCGGCCACTCCTATTCCCGCGGACCAAATGTCCGACGAGGAAACTGGTGGGTGCCGTTCCAGGTCTGGATCTGGATCCAGGTCCGGACATGGGAGGAAGCGCAGCGGGTCCCTAAGTAGGGAGAGCTTGGTGGTTGCAAAGGTCTCCACGGCCCGGAGAGGCAAAGTTCGCGCGGTTCCGAGTGGAGCCATTGCTCGGATGCCGGAGCGTGACGGGCGGGGTCGCTTCGTTGCGGCAGCTCCAGTGGTGCACATGGAGGGCGCGGAGAGCGACCCCGGCCTCGCCATAGCTGACTCGAGCGGGGGCTCCACTGTGTCCCTGCTGGGCAGCAACCGTGCGGAGGCTGCTGCTGCGAGGCGTTTGCAGCGAAAGGAAGCCGCGGCTGACGAGGTCAGCGAGTTGGCCCGGCAGGCCCGTGAGCGGCGCTCCGCTCGGATGGCTGCAGGGAGCCCATCGGCGGTGGCGCTCAGTCGCCAAGTCTTAGACGGCGTGGACGTGGTTTTGAGGGTTGCCACCAAATCGGGCAACCTGAAGGGCACGTTCACGCGAGCTCTGAAGGAGGCGGCTGACGACATCCGGGAGGCGGTTGAGATCCTCACCAATCGCACCAGCACCGAGGAGACGGCGAAGTTGTGGGAGGAGAATGACCGTCTCCGATCGGAGCTGGAGGACCTCAAGCGGCAGGTTGCCGCCCAAAGGACAGTTCCCGCAGTCACCGGGTCCTCTCCTGTTGCGGCCTCATCGTCGGTTCCATCGTCGGCCGTATCAGCGCCTGCACTTGTGGATGCGGAGATCGAAAAGATCGTCCGCGTCTGCATGATGCAGTGCGGTAAAATGGTGGGTGCCCGCTTCGAGGCCATAGAAGCGAGGCTCCTCCCAGCAGAGTCCGTCCGCCCTCCGCTCGCCGGGGACGGACGAGGGCGGGAGGAGTCCCACAAACGGGGCCCGACGGCCGTGGCGGCTAAACCGGGATCAGGGAGGACAGTGGCGCCCAAGCCCGCGCCTCAAATGTCCACCACCCGGACAGCGGGACCTCCGGCGGGATCTACAGCGGCGCCTCCGGCGGCTGCGCCTGGGCCTAGCGCTGAGGCCTGGACGACGGTCGTCAAGAGGGGCCGCAAAAAGAAGAAGGCGGCGCCGCCAGCACCAGCACCCGCTGGAGCACCGGCACCCAAGAAAGCGCAGGGACCGCCTAAGGTCAGAGCCCCACGCTCCGCGGCTGTAGTGATAACACTGCAGCCCGGAGCCGCCGAAAGGGGCATTACGTATAAGGCGGTCCTGACCGAGGCAAAAGCCAAAGTCGCGTTCCCTGACCTTGGCACACCGTCCGGCTTTAGAATAAAGTCGGCGGTGACGGGGGCGCGGCTCCTCGAGGTGTCGGGTGACTCCAGTGGGGCGAAGGCGGACATCCTGGCCGCCAAGTTGAGGGAGGCCCTCAACCCGGAGGACGTCCGGGTGTCCAGGCCGGTGAAGACCGCGGAGTTGCGCGTCGACGGACTGGATGACTCGACCACTCCGGCTGAAGTTGTGGCGGCTGTTGCCCGGGTCGGTGGATGTCGACCCGAGGATGTGCGGACGGGCGACATTCGCGCCGACTCCTCCGGACTCGGCTACATCTGGGTGCGGTGTCCGGTGGCGGCGGCGAGCAAGATCGCCAGCGCTGGGCGACTGTTGGTGGGGTGGGTTTCAGCCAGGGTCAAGCTGGTGCAGCCCAGGGCTATGCGGTGCTACCGTTGCCTGGACATTGGGCATGTCCGGGCGCGATGCACCGCTGAAACTGACCGCAGCGAGGAATGTTATCGCTGCGGCCAGCCCGGCCACAAGGCGGCCCAGTGCTCTGCGGCGCCAAACTGCAGCCTCTGTACAGCTGCAGGGAGGCCCGCGGGGCACAGAGCGGGCGGCAAGGCCTGTGGCGCACCCGCCAACAGGAAGAAAAAGGGATCCAAGGCTGCCGGGGGCTCTTTACCCCCCCGACAGCCTGGCTGCCCTTCGGCCGACTCCCGGCCTGAGAGGGGTGCGGAGGGAATGGACACGGCCTAATGGCGCTGTTCCATTTCCTCCAGGGCAACATCAACCACTGCGCCAGAGCTCAGGATCTCTTGCTCCAGAGCATGGCGGAGTGGTCGATTCGCGTGGCGGTGGTCGCCGAGCCGTACTTTGTCCCCCCCAGGGATAACTGGTTGGGAGACTTGGACGGCTTGGTGGCCATCATTGGCGGGGCTCTGGTCCACCCGTCCCGAGGGCACGGCTGGGTAGCAGCCCTCGTGGACGGAATTGGTACGATTGGGGCGTATTTTTCGCCCAACAAGAGTCTCGCCGACTTCGAGAACTTCCTTGTCGAGTTGGGTGCCGTCGTAGGCCGGCTCCACCCTCGCCCCGTGCTGTTGCTCGGGGATCTCAACGCCAAGTCTGCGGCGTGGGGATCTCCGGTAACGGATGCCCGGGGTGAGGTGCTGGAGGAGTGGGCGGTCACGACTGGCCTGACCGTCCTAAATCGGGGGTCGGTCCACACTTGCGTACGGCAGCGGGGCGGTTCAATAGTGGACGTCTCGTTCGCTAGCCCTGCTGTCGCGAGCCGTGTCCGCGACTGGCGTGTCGCCGTGGAGGTGGAGACGTTGTCGGATCATCGGTACATCCGTTTCGACGTCTCCGCCCAGACCACTGGCGGCCGCGGTCCACCGGCCCCGCGAACGGACGGTCCGCGCTGGGCGCGTAAGCGCATCGACAGGGAACTTCTCGAGGAGGCCGCCATTGTCCAGGCCTGGCACCGGGAGTCGGCGACGAACGGACCCGTCGACGTCGAAGAGGAGGCGCTGTGGTTCCGCGGGGCGATGACGCAAATCTGCGACGCGTCTATGCCCCGGGTCCACACACAGACAGGAAGGCGCCAGGTGTACTGGTGGACCGCCGAGATCGCGCAGTTGCGCGTCGCGTGCGTGGCGGTCAGGCGCCAGTACACCCGATACCGGAGGAGACGTCGTCGGGTCCCTGACGAGGAGGCCGCGCTGTATGAGGTATACCGCGCGGCGAAGGAGGCTCTGTGGCTGGCCATTGGCGAGGCCAAGACGCGAGCCAGGGAGGAGATGTTGGAGACTCTGGACAGAGATCCGTGGGGGCGCCCTTATCGTGCGGTTCGAGGGAAACTTCGAGCCGCGGCGCCTCCAATCACGGAGAGTCTCCAACCCGAGCTGCTGGAGGAAGTAGTGGCAGCCCTCTTCCCGGCAAGAGCGGAGCATACGCCACCGCCAATGGCTTTGCCCACAGCCGCAGAGCCTACAGACGAGAACGTCATCAGCGTCCCAGAGGTGACACAAGAAGAGTTGAGGGCGGCCATGATGCGGCTCCGGGCCAAAAACGTGGCTCCGGGGCCCGACGGGATTCACGGTTGTGCGTTGGCCCTCGCTCTGAAAGAGCTAGGTCCCCAACTGACGGGACTCTACACAGCGTGCCTTGAGCGGGGCCAGTTTCCCACTTTGTGGAAATCTGGTCGTCTGGTCCTGCTCAGAAAGGCGGGGCGCCCTGCAGACTCGCCGTCCGGGTACCGGCCCATAGTGCTGCTAGACGAGGTGGGCAAGCTGCTCGAGCGGATAATCGCAGCCCGCCTCGTCGGCCACTTGTGCGGAGCGGGGCCGGACCTGGACGAGAGCCAGTTCGGCTTTCGGCATGGGCGCTCTACCATCCACGCTGTGTCGAGGGTGAGAGTCCTGGCGGAGGAAGCGGTGTCCCGGGGTGGGGTGATGTTGGCGGTGTCCTTGGACATCTCCAACGCCTTCAACACCCTGCCCTGGAGTTGCATTCGGGAGGCACTGCGATATCATCGGGTGCCTTCCTACCTCCGCCACATCGTTGGGGCTTACCTAGCGGAGAGGTGTGTCACCTACGTGGGACGTGATGGCGGACACCGGCACTCAATGTCGTGCGGTGTTCCACAGGGTTCGGTTTTGGGCCCACTCCTGTGGAACATCGGGTACGACTGGGTGCTGAGGGGCGAACTCCAGCCGGGCGTGGACCTGACGTGTTATGCGGACGACACGCTGGTCACGGCCCGCGGGAGTTCGCACAGGGAGGCAGCGTTGCTGGCGACGGCTGCGGTATCACAGGTGGTGAGCCGCATCCGGCGCCTCGGCCTGGAGGTGGCCCTCAACAAGTCGGAGGCCATGATGTTCCATGGTCCCCGGCGGGCGCCGCCGCCCGGATCACACATTGTGGTCGGGGGGGTCCGGATCGCTGTCGAGCCTACCATGAAGTACCTGGGATTGGTGCTCGACAGCCGGTGGGACTTCGGACCCCACTTCCGGCGGCTGGTGCCTAAGTTGATGGGCGCGGCTGGGGCGCTGTCAACGCTGCTTCCCAATCTGGGGGGGCCGAGCGCCGCCTGTAGGCGGCTCTACGTGGGGATCGTGCGATCAATGGCCCTGTACGGGGCCCCGATCTGGGCGGCTGACCTGACGGCCGGTAGCATTGCTGTTCTGCGGAGACCGCAGAGAGCTATGGCCGTCAGAGTCATCAGGGGATATCGCACGGTCTCCTACGAGGCGGCCTGTGTACTGGCCGGATCCCCGCCCTGGGACCTCGAGGCGAAAGTACTCGCGTCACTGTACCGGTGGCGCGAGGAGATGCTGGTGCAAGGCGAGCGGCCGATGCAGCGACACATGGAGCTGCGTCGGTCGCAGCTTCGCGAGGCCCTGGTGGCGGAATGGCGGGACAGGCTCTCACGCCCAACCGCCGGCCTCGTCACTATCGAGGCGGTCCGGCCGGTACTCGAGCGTTGGCTCGGGAGGAGGCACGGCTCCCTGTCGTTTCGGGTGACGCAGGTACTCTCGGGGCATGGCTGCTTCGGGAAGTACCTGTGTCGCATAAACAGGGAGCCGGACGCCCGGTGTCACCACTGCGTCGACTGTCGGGAGGACATGGCGCTGCATACGCTGGCAGAGTGTGCCGCTTGGGAGGAGCAGCGCCGTGCCCTCATTTCTGGAGTAGGCAGTGACCTGTCGCTGCCGGCCGTCGTAAACTCGATGGTTGGCGGCGAAGAGTCCTGGGACGCGGTGGTTTCCTTTTGCGAGACAGTCATCTCGCGGAAGGAAGCTGCGGAAAGGGAGAGGGAGATTACATCCTCTCACCCTGCCCGCAGCAGACGCACCGGGCGTCGGCGGAGGGCGGACAGCGCCCTCTTCCGGCCCCCCTAAATGGGCCCAGGGGCGACGGACTCGGGGGTGTCCGTTGCCCACTACACATCTGGACCCGAGGTGGCGGCGCGACGTGTTCCACGCGCGCCCCTCTTAGACGTTGCGGGGGAGTTTAATACCTCACTCCCCCCCCCCTAATGCGAGGAGGCCCGCAATTATGGGCCAGCACCAGCCGGGGGTTGCGGAAGTATCGTATGTTCCCGCGACCCCTGGCGCAGGTGTGAGATGGAACACCGGGGTGGTTTTTAGTCAGTAGGAGTCTGACAGACCCCTCCGCTTCCCCCGAGGCGGAGGACATCCATGCAGGATTTTCCACCCCGCAAAAAAAAAAAAAAAAAAAAAAGGTTAGGTTAGGTTGGGGAACCACCCCACAGTGCTTGCGTCCACGTCGCGTTCCCCGGAAACGTCCCAGTTCTGACCACCGTAACGGAGTGGCAGACTGGGTACGGCTAAAGTGCACTGTGCATCGTAGCGATCTTATTGCCTGGAAGCTACGAATATTGCGTTGTTCGGTATGCCGAAACCTGCGCGGGATGCCCTCGGGCATTTCGTGAAAAAAGGCCCTTCTCAGGGCCAACCCAAAGGCCCTTCTCAGGGCCAACCCAAAGGCCCTTCTCAGGGCCAACCCAAAGGCCCTTCTCAGGGCCAACCAAAAGGCCCTTCTCAGGGCCAACACGACGCGTCGACGTCGGAAGGCAGAGCCTTCTACGGAGGGAGAGCGGGAGATATGTCGGACTCCGACATTGAGTCTATAGCATTTGATGGTGATTCGATGGCGATCGATGTTTGTCGATCGCGATCAGCATCGAGGAAGCGGACCTTCCTCAAGGTCGTGTCCGATGGCTCCTCGGGCTCAGGCTCGGCGAAGGAGCCTAAAAAGAGGGTCAAGGCCAAGAAGTTGGCAATAACAGCGGATACCCACGACGTGGGTTTGGTAGACGCCCAGCGCGAGTTGGACCTCACCAGGCGGGAGCAGCTCCAGCAAGACCTGGAGGAGCGGGTAGCGGCCAGGGAAGAACGGGCGCGTGCCGCCCGTGCCAAGTCCGGATACGGAGCGTCCCGCGTCCTGTACGCGGATCACTCCCTGGCCGAGCTGGAGCGGATGGCCTTGGAGGACGAGGAGGTGATCGTCGAGGTTGCCACCAAGTCCTCCCACCTAAAGGGGACTTTTCAAAAGTCCCTAAAATGCAGGGCCGCGAGTCTCCGCCAAATCGTCGCGGAGCTGGTGGACCGCAAGGCCAGCGATGAGTCGCGGCAACTGCAGGCGAAAGTGGATCGCCTGCAGTCGGAGGTCAGCCAGCTTCACTTAAAGCTGGCTGAAGCCACGGCCCGGCCATCGCAAGCCGAGCCCAGACCTGCGGCGGAGGGTCTTGCCTCCACGCCCGGCCTTGAGGATGTCCTCCGCAAGGTGATGGCGGAGGAGAGGGCGTTCGTTCGCTCCTGCCTGGCAGGAATTGAGGACCGGCTCTTGCCGGAGAAAGTCGTCCGGCCGCCGCTTGCGGCGGACAGGAGGCAAAAGGAGCCGGTGCCTGCGTCCCAGACGGAGGACGCCCTTCTCCCGTCCACCACCCCGACCAACCAGCAGGGCTGGACGAAGGTGGTCGGTAAGGGGAAGGGCAAGGGCAAAAGGACGGCAGTTGTCGTCCCTGCCGTCCCTGCCACCACCACCCCCAGCCAGTCAAAGCTGACTGGCAAGGGAAAAGGGAAGGGGAAAGCCGGCCCCCCAGCCCCAGCCGTCTCCGCCACCACCCCTGCTGGTCAGTCGACTGGCAAGGGAAAGGGGAAGGGGAAGAGTTCTTCCCCCCCAGCCGGTGCCAAGAGGAACCTTGTTCCTCCAAAGACCGCGGCCGTCGTGGTGACACTCACCGCGGAGGCCGCGGAGCGGGGCGAGACGTACACGTCCGTACTGATGCGGGCGCGTACCACTGCCGATCCCACCAAACTGGGGATCGGCAAAGTCTCGTGCCGCAAGACACAGGCTGGGGCTCGTATATTCGAGTTCCCTGGTGCGGAGGGCGGCAAAAACGCGGACCTCTTCGCAGCTAAGCTGCAGGAGGTCATCGCGGACGCGGCAAAGGTGGCCAGGCCGGTGAAGTCGGCGGCCATCGAGGTGACGGACCTGGATGACTCCGTCACCAAGGAGGAGGTGGTAGCGGCGATCGCAGCCATAGGTGGCTGCGCAGTCGCGGCGGTGCAGGGCGGGGGCATCAGGCCCGGGCGCGGCGGCATGGGCGCAATTCGCCTGGAGTGCCCAGTCGCCGCTGCCAAAGCCGTCCTCGAGAACGGACGGCTCGCCGTCGGGTTCAGCTCGGCTGCGGTCCGGGCCCTTGAGGACCAGCCTCTGCGGTGTTACCGGTGCTTCGGCATCGGTCACACCCGAGCCCTCTGTCCGTCCAGCATTGACAGGGCGGACAGCTGCTACCGCTGCGGCAAGGAGGGGCACAAAGCCGCCTCCTGCAAGGCCGCCACGCCGCACTGCGCGGTATGTGCCGCCAGTGGCCGCCCAGTGGGCCACATCATGAAGGGGAGGAATTGTAGTCCTCCCCTTAAGAAGGGCAAGGAACAGGCGCCGACCCGGCCTGTCGCTGCCACCGCCGTCCCAGTGGCTGGGACCTCGGCGGCCGTGGAGGAGAGGGGTGCGATGTCCGATTAATGGGAGTCGAACATCGCATCCTCCAGGCGAACACCAACCACTGCAGAGCGGCCCAGGATCTGCTGATGCAGACTGTGGCCGAGTGGTTGGTGGACGTGGCGGTGGTCGCCGAGCCGTACTCGGTGCCTGGCCGTTGGCTGGGTGACCGGGACGGCTTGGTGGCGTTGGTGTCGCGGCCTGCCACGGACTCCCCTCCCCTCTCGCTTTTAGAGAGGGGTCCGGGATACGTGGCCGCCGCGTGGGGAGAAATAGCCCTGGTCGGGGTCTATTTCTCCCCAAACCGCCCTCTAAGGGACTTCGAGAACTTTCTCGAAGTCCTTACGGCAGTCGTCGGGAGGGCGGCACCACGTCAGGTCGTCGTAATGGGCGACCTGAACGCCAAGTCGGTGGCCTGGGGCAACCCGGCGGCGTCGTGCAACGTCCGGGGGCGCGCCGCCGAATTTTGGTCGGCTTCGTGCGGCGTGTCCCTCCTGAACAGGGGGGATGTTCACACGTGTGTGCGGCAACGGGGAGGGTCAGTGGTGGACGTATCGTTCGCCACCCCCGTTCTAGCCGCCCGCGTCGTGAACTGGCGGGTGGAGATGGTGGAGACCCTGTCGGACCACCGATATGTGCGGTTCGACATCTTCACCCAGAGCCCGCGGGGGATGGCCCGCTCGGGCCAATCTCCCTTCCCGCGGTGGGCTCACACCCGCCTGGACCGGGAGGCAGCCCTGGAGGCAGCGTTCCTCGAGGACTGGCTCTCGCCCCCTGTGCAGGGCACGGACGTCGACGCCGCAGCGGTTCGGCTCCGGGGGTCCCTGACCGAGGTGTGCAATTCCAGCATGCCTCGGTCTCGCCGTCCGCCTCCCCGTCGCGCTGTTTATTGGTGGACGGCGGAGCTGGCGGCGCTCCGGGCCGCGTGCGTGGAGGCCAGGAGGGCCTACACGCGGAGTCGGCGGCGCACCAGCCGATGTCAGGCGGAGGAGGACCGCCTCTACGCCTCTTACGTAGAGGCAAAGACGGTCCTCAAGTTGGCAATGTGCGCCGCCGAAGACTCGGCAAAGGCCGAGATGCTGGAGGGACTCGACAGGGATCCGTTTGGGAGGCCATATAAGCTGGCGCGGAGCCAGCTGCGCCCTTATGGCCCCCCACTAACGGAGACCCTAGAGCCGGCGTTGCTGGATGGGGTGGTTCGGTCACTGTTTCCGTGCAGGACCGAATTCACCCCACCAACGATGAACCCCCCACTGGGGGGGGTGGTGGCTTCGCCGGCGGAGGAGGTCCCTCCGGTTTCGGCGGAGGAATTTGGCGCGGGGGTTCTGTCCCTCCGCGCGAAAAAGACGGCCCCTGGACCGGATGGCGTCCCCGCACGGGTGGTGGCCATCGCGGCGTCCCTAATGGAGCAGAGGTTTCGGGACCTCTTCAGCGCTTGCCTGACGGCTGGGAGGTTCCCGAAGCTCTGGAAGGAGGGGCAGCTTTGCCTGCTCCGGAAGGAGGGACGCCCGATGGACTCCCCCTCGGCATACCGGCCCATCGTTCTGCTCGATGAGGTCGGTAAACTGTTCGAGGGGATCCTCGCCACCCGGCTTAACAGCCATTTGCGGGAGGTAGGGCCGGACCTGTCGGACGCCCAGTTCGGCTTTCGACAAGGGCGTTCGACGGTCGACGCGGTGGCCCTACTCAGGGGCCACGTTCAGGAGGCGGTCGAGGCTGGGGACGGAGTGTTGGCGGTGTCGTTCGACATCGCCAACGCGTTCAACTCCGTGCCCCACTCGACCATATTGGAGGCACTCCGGTACCACGGAGTGCCCCAATATCTGCGGGCGATCCTGGCCAACTACCTGGAGGACCGGGAGGTCCTCCTGGCGGACAGGACGGCCAGGATCAGGCGCTACGGCGCGGAGTCCGGTGTTCCACAGGGTTCGGTGCTAGGGCCCCTCTTGTGGAACATCGGATTCGATTGGCTCCTGCGGGGCACCCTCCTCCAGGGCACGAGTGTCATCTGCTACGCGGATGACACTCTCCTCGTTGCCCGGGGGAGGGACTTTAGGGAGGCGGCCTGTCTGGCCTCAGCTGGCGGATCCTTAGTGGCAGGTAGGATCCGCCAGCTTGGTTTAAGGGTGGCGCTGAACAAGACTGAGGCCGTGTTCTTTCACGGGCCTCGGCAGCGCTGCCCTCCTGACGCCCACATCGTGGTGGAGGGCGTCCGTATAGGGGTCGGGGCCCAGATGAAGTATCTGGGCCTCGTGCTGGACAGCAGGTGGCGCTTCGGCCCGCACTTCAGCGGGCTGTCGACGCGCCTGCTCAAAGCCGCGGACGCCCTCTCATGGCTCCTCCCAAACCTGGGAGGGCCCAAGGAGCGATGCCGGCGCCTCTATGCCGGCATCCTGAAGAGCATGGCCCTGTATGGGGCACCCATCTGGGCGGACTCCCTCCACAGGAGGGAGAATGCAACCGCCATCCGCAGGCCCCAACGCGCCATTGCACAGCGGGTGGCGAGGGCGTACCGCTCGGTGGGTTTTGCGGCGGCGTGCGCTCTGGCCGGCACCCCTCCCTGGGAATTGGAGGCATGGGTGCTCGCCAGAGTGTACGAATGGGTGGCGCGGCGTAGGGCGCTGGGTGAGCGCCCCGCCGCGCAAGAGCGGGAGGCCGTGCGGCGGGAGGCGAGGGACGCAATCGTTGTCCACTGGACACGGGACCTCGCCTCCGCCACCTTTGGACGCCGGACGCTGGACGCGCTCGGCCCAGTCCTGCGGGATTGGCTCGAGCGCCCCCACGGTTTCCTCTCTTTCCGTCTGGTGCAGGTGTTGTCCGGGCATGGTTGCTTCGGAGCGCACCTGCATCGGATCCAGAGGGAGGAAACCCCGGCGTGCCACCATTGCGGAGCCGCGGAGGACACGGCGCAACACACCCTCGAGGTGTGCCCAACCTGGGCTGAGCTGCGCCGTGCCCTGAATACTGTCGTTTGGCTGGACCTCTCACTTCCCAGTGTGGTGAACTCCATGCTGGGGAGTGAGGAGGCTTGGGCGGCGGTTGCCTCCTTTTGCGAGGACGTCATGTCGCAAAAGGAGGCGGCGGAGCGCGCGCGGGAGGATGATCCTCTCGCGCCACCGCTCCGCAGGCGAAGGAGGGGTGGGAGAAGGCGGTTGTACGACCGTCGCCTCCCACCCTCAGGTGGTGATTAGCGGGTGACAGGCGCGGGGGCGCCTTCGCTCGCATTGCACAAATCGCCACCACCGTCGGGCGGGAACGGCCGAGCACTCACGGTCGTTCCCGGGCCCCTCCACTTAGGAAGGGGCGTGTGGGCCCCGCTGTAAAGGCGGGCGGTCGTCGGTGGGGGACTGGACGTAAAGGCTGTGCCGGTTTCCCAGTCCCCCTCCAAACAGACGATGCGGGAGTGCCGCTGGGTTATTTTAGTGGGTATGCCGGAGTAGCCGGAGAGTCCCACATAACCCGTCCATCCCCCAATGGGCGGGTATGCGTAACGCATTTTTTCCCAGCGCAAACAAAAAAAAAAAAAAAAAAAAAAAAGGTTAGGTTAGGTTAGGTTAGGTTGGGGAACCACCCCACAGTGCTTGCGTCCACGTCGCGTTCCCTGGAAACGTCCCAGTTCTGACCACCGTAACGGAGTGGCAGACTGGGTACGGCTAAAGTGCACTGTGCATCGTAACAATCAACTGCCTTGTGTGTTACGAGTTTGCGGATTATGCCTAAAATGCATAAACCTGCGCGGGATGCCCTCGGGCATTTCGTCACAAAAGGCCCTTCTCAGGGCCAACCCAAAGGCCCTTCTCAGGGCCAACCCAAAGGCCCTTCTCAGGGCCAACCCAAAGGCCCTTCTCAGGGCCAACCAAAAGGCCCTTCTCAGGGCCAACGCGACGCTGAAGCGTCGAAGGAAGGTCGAGCCTTCTACGGCGGGAGGGTGGATGAATTGTCGGACTCCGACAACGAGTCCACTGCGTCAGATGGCGCGATGGTGATCGAGATTGCTCGATCACGATCGGCTTCGAGGAAACGTTCATTCCTCAAAGTCGTGTCGGATGGCTCCTCTGGCTCGGGCTCGGTGATGGAGCAAAAAAAGAAGATCAGGGCTATAAAGCCGAGGACAGCAGCGGACACCCACGATGTGGGTTTAGCAGACGCCCAGCGCGAGTTGGACCTGGCTCGGCGGGAGCAGCTCCAGCAAGAGTTGGAGGAGCGGATTGCGGCCCAGGAGGAACGGGCACGCGTCGCCCATGCCAAGTCCGGGTACGGTGCGTCCCGCATCTTATACTCGGACCACTCCCTGGCCGAATTGGAAAGGATGGCCTTGGAGGACGAGGAGGCGATCGTGGAGGTCGCCGCCAAGTCCTCCCACCTAAAGGGGACTTTCCAGAAGTCCCTGAAATGCCGGGCCGCCAGCATGCGATGCATCGTCGCGGAGCTGGTGGAAAGGAAGGCCTGCGATGAAACGCGGCAACTGCAGGCGAAGGTAGATCGCCTGCAGTCGGAGGTCAGCCAGCTGCACATGAAGCTGGCTGAAGCCACGGCCCGGCCATCCCAAGTCGAGCCCAGACCTGCGGCAGAGGGCCTTACCTCCTCCCCCGGCCTTGAGGATGTCCTCCGCAGGGTCATGGCGGAGGAGAGGGCCTTCGTCAGATCCTGCCTAGCGGGAATAGAGGACCGGCTCTTGCCGGAAAAACGCCTCCGACCGCCACTTGCGGCGGACAAGAGGCGAGAAGAGCCGGTGCCTACCTCCACGAGGGAGGACGCCCTTCTCCCTTCGACCACCCCGACCAACCAGCAGGGCTGGACGAAGGTGGTCAGTAAGGGGAAGGGCAAAGGCAAAAGGACGGCACCTGTCGTCCCTGCCGTCCCCGCCACCACCACTCCCAGCCAGTCGCGGCCAGCTGGCAAAGGGAAAGGGAAGGGGAAGGGGAAGAGCACCCCTCCAGCCCCAGCCGTCTCCGCCACCACCCCTGCCGGTCAGTCGTCGACTGGCAAGGGAAAGGGGAAGGGTTCGCCCCCAGCCGGTGCCAAGAGGAACCTAGTTCCTCCCAAGACCGCGGCCGTCGTGGTGACGCTCACCACAAAGGCCGCGGAGCGGGGTGAGACGTACGCGTCCATAATGGTGCGGGCGCGTGCAAATGCCGATCCCACCAAATTGGGGATCGGTAAAGTCTCATGCCGCCGGACACAGGCTGGGGCCCGAATCTTCGAGTTCCCGGGTGCCGAGGGCGGGAAGAACGCTGACCTCTTCGCAGCAAAGCTGCAAGAGGTCATTGCGGACGACGCGAAGGTGGCCAGGCCGGTTAAGTCGGCGGCCTTCGAGGTGACGGACCTAGACGACTCCGTCACCAAGGAGGAGGTGGTAGCGGCGGTCGCAGCCATAGGTGGCTGCGCAGTCGCAGCGGTGCAGGGCGGGGGCATCAGGCCCGGGCGCGGCGGCATGGGCGCAATTCGCCTGGAGTGCCCAGTCGCCGCTGCCAAAGCCGTCCTCGAGAAGGGACGGCTCGTCGTCGGGTTCAGCTCGGCGGCGGTCCGGGCCCTTGAGGTCCCGCCGCTGAGGTGTTACCGGTGCTTCGGCATCGGTCACACCCGGGCCCTCTGTCCGTCCAGTGTCGACAGGACGGACAGCTGCTACCGCTGCGGCAAGGAGGGGCACAAAGCCGCCTCCTGCGAGGCCACCGCACCGCACTGCGCGGTGTGTGCCGCCAGTGGCCGCCCTGCGGGCCACATTATGAAGGGGAGGAATTGTATTCCTCCCCTTAAGAAGGGCAAAGCGCAGGCGCCGACCCGGCCTGTCGCTGCCACCGCCACCCCAGTAGCTGGGACCTCGGCGGCTGTGGAGGAGGAGGGTGTGATGTCCGATTAATGGGTAGAGTCGGACATCGCATCCTCCAGGCGAACACCAACCACTGCAGAGCGGCCCAGGATCTGCTGATGCAGACTGTGGCCGAGTGGTTGGTGGACGTGGCGGTGGTCGCCGAGCCGTACTCGGTGCCTGGCCGTTGGCTGGGTGACCGGGACGGCTTGGTGGCGTTGGTGTCGCGGCCTGCCACGGACTCCCCTCCCCTCTCGCTTTTAGAGAGGGGTCCGGGATACGTGGCCGCCGCGTGGGGAGAAATAGCCCTGGTCGGGGTCTATTTCTCCCCAAACCGCCCTCTAAGGGACTTCGAGAATTTTCTCGAAGTCCTTACGGCAGTCATCGGGAGGGCGGCACCACGTCAGGTCGTCGTAATGGGCGACCTGAACGCCAAGGCGGTGGCCTGGGGCAACCCAGCGGCGTCCTGCAACGTCCGGGGGCACGCCGTCGAATTTTGGTTGGCTTCGTGCGGCGTGTCCCTCCTGAACAGGGGGGATGTTCACACGTGTGTGCGGCAACGGGGAGGGTCAGTGGTGGACGTATCGTTCGCCACCCCCGTTCTAGCCGCCCGCGTCGTGAACTGGCGGGTGGAGTTGGTGGAGACCCTGTCGGACCACCGATATGTGCGGTTCGACATCTCCACCCAGAGCCCGCGGGGGATGGCCCGCTCGGGCCAATCTCCCTTCCCGCGGTGGGCTCTCACCCGCCTGGACCGGGAGGCAGCCCAGGAGGCTGCGTTCCTCCGGGACTGGCTCTCGCCCCCTGTTGAGGTCACGGACGTGGACGCCGCAGCGGTTCAGCTGCGGGGGTCCCTGACCGAGGTGTGCAACTCCAGCATGCCTCGGTCTCGCCGTCCGCCTCCCCGTCGCGCCGTTTATTGGTGGACGGGGGAGCTGGCGGCGCTACGGGCCGCGTGCGTGGAGGCCAGGAGGGCCTACACGCGGAGTCGGCGGCGCACCAGCCGATGTCAGGCTGAGGAGGACCGCCTCTACGCCTCTTACCTAGAGGCAAAGACGGTCCTCAAGTCGGAAATGTGCGCCGCCGAGGACTCGGCAAAGGCCGAGATGCTGGAGGGCCTCGACAGGGATCCGTTTGGGAGGCCGTATAAGCAGGCGCGGAGCCAGCTGCGCCCTTACGGTCCCCCATTAGCGGAGACCCTAGAGCCGGCGTTGCTGGATGGGGTGGTTCGGTCACTGTTTCCGCGCAGGACCGACTTCACCCCACCAACGATGAACCCCCCGCTGGGGGGGGTGGTGGCTTCGCCGGAGGAGGAGGTCCCTCCAGTATCGGTGGAGGAATTTCGCGCGGGGGTTCTGTCCCTCCGCGCGAAGAAGACGGCCCCTGGACCGGATGGTGTCCCCGCACGGGTGGTGGCCATCGCGGCGTCCCTCATGGAGGAGAGGTTTCGGGACCTCTTCAGCGCGTGCCTGACGGCTGGGAGGTTCCCGAAGATCTGGAAGGAGGGGCAGCTTTGCCTGCTCCGGAAGGAGGGACGCCCGGTGGACTCCCCCTCGGCATACCGGCCCATCGTTCTGCTCGATGAGGTCAGTAAATTGTTCGAGGGGATCATCGCCACCCGGCTTAATAGCCAGCTGCGGGAGGTAGGGCCAGACCTGTCGGACGCCCAGTTCGGGTTTCGACAGGGGCGTTCGACGATCGACGCGGTAGCCCTACTCAGGGGCCAAGTGCAGGAGGCGGTCGGGGCTGGGGACGGAGTGTTGGCGGTGTCGTTCGACATCGCCAACGCCTTCAACTCCGTGCCCCACTCGACCATATTGGAGGCACTCCGGTACCACGGAGTGCCCCAATATCTGCGGGTGATCCTGGCCAACTACCTGGAGGACCGGGAGGTCCTCCTGGCGGACAGGACGGCCAGGATCAGGCGCTACGGCGCGGAGTCCGGTGTTCCACAGGGTTCGGTGCTAGGGCCCCTCTTGTGGAACATCGGATTCGATTGGCTGCTACGCGGCACCCTCCTCCAGGGCACGAGTGTCATCTGCTACGCGGATGACACTCTCCTCGTTGCCCGGGGGAGGGACTTTGGAGAGGCGGCCTGTCTGGCCTCAACTGGCGGATCCTTAGTGGCAGGTAGGATCCGCCAGCTCGGTTTGAGGGTAGCGCTGAACAAGACCGAGGCCGTGTTCTTTCACGGGCCTCGGCAGCGCTGCCCTCCTGACGCCCACATCGTGGTGGAGGGCGTCCGGATAGGGGTCGGGGCCCAGATAAAGTATCTGGGCCTCGTGCTGGACAGCAGGTGGCGCTTCGGCCCGCACTTTAGCGGGCTGTCGACGCGCCTGCTGAAAGCCGCGGACGCCCTCTCATGGCTCCTCCCAAACCTGGGAGGGCCCAAGGAGCGATGCCGGCGCCTCTATGCCGGCATCCTCAAGAGCATGGCCCTATATGGGGCACCCATCTGGGCGGACTCCCTCCATAGGAGTGAGAATGCAACCGCCATCCGCAGGCCCCAACGGGCCATTGCACAGCGGGTGGCGAGAGCCTACCGCTCAGTGGGCTTTGCGGCGGCGTGCGCTCTGGCCGGCACCCCTCCCTGGGAATTGGAGGCATGGGTGCTCGCCAGAGTGTACGAATGGGCGGCGCGGCGTAGGGCGCTCGGTGAGCGCCCCGCCGCGCAAGAGCGGGATGCCGTGCGGCGGGAGGCGAGGGACGCAATCGTCCTACACTGGACACGGGACCTCGCCTCCGCCACATTTGGACGCCGGACGCTGGACGCGCTCGGTCCAGTCCTGCGGGACTGGCTCGAGCGGTCCCACGGTTTCCTCTCGTTCCGTCTGGTGCAGGTGTTATCCGGGCATGGCTGCTTCGGATCGCACCTGCATCGGATCCGGAGGGAGGAAACCCCGGCGTGCCACGAGTGTGGAGCCGCGGAGGACACGGCGCAGCACACCCTCGAGGTGTGCCCAGCCTGGGCTGAGCTGCGCCGTGCCCTGACCGATGTAGTCGGGATTGACCTCTCGCTTCCCAGTGTGGTGAATTCCATGCTGGGAAGTGAGGAGGCTTGGGCGGCGGTTGCCTCCTTTTGCGAGAATGTCATGTCGCAAAAGGAGGCGGCGGAGCGCGCGCGGGAGGATGATCCTCTCGCGCCGCCGCTCCGCAGGCGAAGAAGGGGTGGGAGACGGCGGTTGTACGATCGTCGTCTCCCTCCTTCTGGTGGTGATTAGCGGGCGACAGGCGCGGGGGCGCCTTCGCTCGCATTGCACTAATCACCACCCACGTCAGGCGGGAACGGCCGAGCACTCACGGTCGTTTCCGGGCCCCTCCACTTAGGGAGGGGCGTGCGGGCCCCGCTGTAAAGGCGGGCGGTCGTCGGTGGGGGACTGGACGTAAAGGCTGTGCCGGTTTCCCAGTCCTCCTCCACAAAGACGATGCGGGAGTGCCGCTGGGTTATTTTAGTGGGTATGCCGGAGTAGCCGGAGAGTCCCACATAACCCGTCCATCCCCCCAATGGGCGGGTATGCGTAACGCATTTTTTTCCCAGCGCAAACAAAAAAAAAAAAAAAAAAAGGTTAGGTTAGGTTGGGGCACGTGGTCGGAAAACCTCCTCGTTGTCCGAGGCTATTGGTCCTATTCGAATATTTATATTCGGTGGGAACGGTAGTTTTTTCGGATTGGTGTGCCCTGGGCGTGGGCGCTGGCTTCTTCCTGTGCTTGCATGGGGAGAAGCCACCGTCCGTGGCCAATATTCCGACATCTCACGCCTCTGCTGTCCCTTCCATACTCTGGAGGGGACAGCGGAGGACGCAAGCCTAAGCTTCGTCGGACGGTGATGGGCTGAATGGCCGGTGCGTTAATCCGGTCGATAGCATTCGGCAAACCCTTAACCTCTGAGCATACCCGGCGAGGGGGCTACCGGGGGGTAAACCGGTCTACAGGGTATAAGGTCAGGATGTCTACTGGAAAAACATTACCCCAGGAGGGTACCGGCTTAGCCGGAGAATCCCTCCCGGGTCCTTCTGGGCCCGGCTGTCCCACCGTATCTGGGGGGGACACTATTGGACATGTTACCGCGGAGGTCGCGGATAGGGCGCACACGCCCAGTTTTGTGTGCCCAGTTTTGAGTGTCGAGGGACCCTCACCTGCAGCTAGCGAGCTGCGGGTGAGAGTCTCTAAAGGGGAAAGAAGTCTGGCTGACAGAGCCAGAGAGACTGCTCCACCGCGGAGGCAGCTGCGACCGCGTTCTACTTCTCGGTCGCTGTTGCGTTCGCGGTCGCGGTCACGCTCGAAGTCCGTACTTCGAAGCGATTCCGTGGGAAGCGACAAGTCGGCCGCTTCCTGCGTGTCATTGCCGGCAGAAGGGCCAAAGCTTGGGAAGCGGAGATCCCTTGTGGCTCCAAATGCTCGCACACAGATTGTGCGGGCAAAAATAGGAATTGACGAGGGGGGAGACTTGGATGGGGATATTTCGGATATCCTCAACCCTCTCCTCCCTCCTACAAATACGCGGGCTAAGAAATCTTTGCCCCGCGTTGAAGACATAGCGGAGGAGCTCAGACATCAGCCTACGGCTGATGTTGGGGCTAGGCTGCTCGAGGCTCTGTCCGTGGTGGAGAAGGCCACGGATAGGTCCTCGAACATCCAAGGGCCGCTGAAGCACGCCATTAGGCGAAGTGTGCGTGAGGCGCAGGCCGCCACCTCCGAACTGCACGTTCGGACGTACGGGGGCGAGGCTGAGCGATTGGAGGTGGAGAACCGAGAGCTTCGTTCGAAGCTCTCCTCCCTCGAGGGACGTCTCGCCAAACTGTCGGCGGAGGTTGAGACCCTGCGCTCTTGTCAGGGGCCTCCCACAGTGACCCAGGCGAATGCTGCTACAACGACCAGTGTGCCACGGAAGGCTTCCAAGCCGGATGCAGTTAAGCCAAAGGCCACTGGACGAGAGAGCGGCTCCAACGCCGAGCAGGTGGCTGCCATTATGGAGGAGAAACTCGTCTCCTTCCGTGCAGCCCTCATGGCGGAGCTCTTCCCAGGAAGGGCCATCAGGCCCCCACTTGGGAAGAAGGCTGCGGCCATCCCTCCTCGTGGTGCCGAGGCGAAAAAGCCAAAAGCTCCAGCACCGCCGCCACTCCCGACCCCTTCTACCTCGTCCAATAAGGACAAGAGGAAAAAGAAGCGGGAAAGGGAGAGGCAGCGTAAGAGAGTAGGTGTGCCTGTTGCGCCTGCGCAGGTTGCTGGCGCTTCGCAGAGCCAGCAGTCTAGTGCAGTGCATGCGAATGCGGGAGAGACCACATGGGCGAAAGTCGTTGGTCGCAAATCTGCGGCTAAGGCCAAAAAGGCAGTGGCCACACCGAACACCGCTCCCGGAGGTGCATCGAGGAAACTCCCTCGTCCACCGAAAACGGCAGCGGTGCTAATAACGCGGGCAGAAGGGTCAGAGACTCCTCTTGCTGACCTTATAAGGACGGCGAAGGAGAAGGTCTGCCTTAAGGACTTTGGACTGGAAGGTGGTATCTTCCAGAAGAGAGCCTTAAACGGTGGCTTGGTCTTGAGAGTCTCCGGGCCCGACAATACCACAAGAGCCGATGCCCTCGCAGCCAAACTAAGGGAAGTTCTGGCGGATACGGACGCTCGGATCTCGCGTCCTGTCAAGACCGCAGAAATGCGCGTCTTTGACCTGGACGAGTCTGTCACTCCCGCAGCGATCGCGGTGGCCTTAGCGGGCACCGTCGGTTGCTCCGCGAATGACTTTAAAGTAGGGCCTGTCCGAGTCCATGCGTCTGGGCTCAACACTGCGTGGGTCAGATGCCCGCTAGAGGCGGCCAATAAGCTCGCAGGCAAACGCGTGTGCGTTGGTTGGTCAGCAGCAAGGGTCGAGGCACTCAAGGCTAGACCCTTACAGTGCTACAAATGCCTCGGGTTTGGCCACGTTAAGGCCAAGTGCAGTAGTCCCACAGATCGCAGCAAATGCTGCTATGTCTGTGGCGACCAGGGCCATAAGGCCGTAAACTGCAAAGCCAGCGAACCGAAGTGTCCGATCTGTACGGACCTTGGCGTCGCTGGCAAACACAGGATTTGAGGAAGTAAGTGCTTCCCTCCCAAAAGCCGGACAGTGCAGAAGCCGCAGGGTCCACCCACTACGCCAGTAGCGAATTCGTTCGCGCTGCTGGCTGGTCAGGAGACAATGGAGGTCTAAAATTCCCGCCCCCATCCAAGATATTGCAGGGTAACTTAAACCACTGCCGTGCAGCGCAGGATCTCCTGCTACAGACGCTCGCGGAGTGGTCAGTTGCCCTTGCGGTGATATCGGAGCCCTATTCCATCCCAGATCACCCGAGGTGGTTCGGGGTGGACGGGGGTTCCGTCGCTATTTACTGGGCGGAAGCATCGGGTGGCCTCCATTGCCGCCTCATCCATGGTGGGACAGATTTTGTTGTCATCGAATGGGGCGACGCCGTAGTGGTGGGATGTTACATCTCTCCAAACTGCGGCCTTGCCCACTTCGAGGACACCATCGACAGACTGGGCACCTGCATCCAGGGTCTACTCTCACGTCCACTGTTCGTCATGGGCGACTTCAATGCACACTCCAGGGTGTGGGGGGACGCTCGTGACGACCTGAGAGGGGAAGCACTGATAGAGTGGGCTGCATCACTTAATCTTCAGCTACTCAACCAAGGATCAACCAGTACTTGCGTGCGGTGGCAGGGGGAGTCGGTTGTCGACCTAACGTGGGCGACTGTCCCTGCTGCGCGCAGGGTATCAGGCTGGAGAGTGGCTGAGGAGCTCGCAACTCTATCAGATCACCGGCACATTCTCATTGAGATGTCGGGCAGGTGCCCAAATGGCGAACTGGGACGCCAACAAAATGCCGCTCCGCGACGATGGGCCTTGAAGCGATTAGACAGAGATCTGCTTCTTGCTTCTGCCCTCGTCGCGGATTGGGAAGAGTTGGAGGACGAAGCCTCTCCGGAGGTGGTGGCGGCATGGTTCGGGGAAAAGATGACCACTATTTGTGACGTCGCCATGCCCCGAGCCAGGCCGACAACGAGGTCCTCCGTCTACTGGTGGTCAGCGGACTTAGCGCGGCTGCGGGGGTCCTGCGTCTCTGCGCGCCGCCGTTATACTAGGACTAGAAGGAGACGGCGTGCCTCGGTCGACGAGATTGCAGAGGCTTACCGAGCATACCGCTTGGCCACCATGGCGTTCCAGTTCGCCATCAAGGAGGCAAAGACCAGGGCGTGGGAGGAGCTGATCGAGGGGATCAACAGGGATCCATGGGGGCGCCCGTACAAGATGGTTATGGGCAAGCTCAGACCATGGGTCCCTCCACTCACCGAAACGCTCGACCCCGAGTTCGTGGGAAGAGTGGTAGACACCCTCTTCCCAAGGGCCGAGCCCGGTGACTCGGTCGCTCCACCGCGATCTACACCGGACTGGACATCCGACATGGAAGTGACGGAGGACGAGCTTGAGAGCGCAGTAAGGCGACTCGCGGCGCGAAACACTGCCCCTGGGCCCGACGGTATCCCAGGTCGGGCCTGGGTGCTGGCCCTGTCAGTGCTAGGCAGTAAGCTGCGTCGCCTCTTCTCTCGCTGCCTCCACCTTGGGGTTTTCCCGTCTAAGTGGAAGGAGGCCAAGCTCGTCCTCATCCAAAAGAAAGGGAAAAATGCGGACTCTCCCTCTTCGTTCCGACCCATTTGCCTTCTGGACGAGGTGGGCAAACTCTTTGAGCGAGTAGTGTCCTCCCGTCTCAGCGGGCACCTGTCACGGGATGGGCCTGACCTGTCGGACTGCCAGTTCGGATTCCGTCGCGGTCGTTCGACGGTGGACGCAATCCGGCGGGTCCAATCCCTGGCACAGGACGTCACTCGGGAGGGGGGGGTAGCGATGGCTGTCAGTCTTGACATTGTCAACGCCTTCAACTCCCTCCCGTGGTGGGCAATAAGGGAGGCACTGGTTTACCACAACGTGCCCCCTTACCTACAGGGGATTGTTAGCTCGTATCTGAGCGATAGGCTCATCGTTTACACGGCTCGGGGCGGAGAGGGAATGTCAAGGGAGGTCGATCGCGGGGTTCCACAGGGATCTGTTTTAGGACCCCTCTTGTGGAACCTCGCTTTTGACACGGTCCTCAGGACGAGGCTCCCCCTCGGCGTAGATGTCGTTTGCTATGCGGATGACACTCTCGTGTTGGCCAGGGGGAGCAATTTCATGGATGTGGCACGGCTTGCCGAACTGGGAGTGGCCTGCGTCGTCGGCAGTGTCCGCGGGCTGGGCCTTCAGGTAGCGCCTCATAAAACTGAGGCGCTTTGGTTCCACAGCCTCCGTCGGGGTAGGGAACCTCCCAGCACGCGGATTCAGGTGTGTGGTGAGGCGGTCCCAGTTGGGCAAACCCTCAAATACCTCGGGCTGACGCTGGACAGTAGGTGGGCTTTTGACGCCCACTTTGTCCAGCTAGTCCCCCGACTTCGCGGAGCGGCGGGCGCACTCCAGCGTCTGCTGCCCAACCTTGGGGGACCCCGGGAAGAAGTCCGCCGCCTCTACTGTGGGGTTATCCGGTCTATGGCCCTCTACGGTGCTCCCGTCTGGTCGTCTAGACTGGCGAGAGCTTCCCGCTGCAAAGCTCTTTTGAATAGCGTGCAGCGGGTGGTTGCCATCAGAGTGGTCCGTGGATACCGGACGATCTCCTTCGAGGCGGCGACTTTACTAGGACGATTCCCGCCACTGGATATCCTGGCGGACATGGACGCGAGAGTTTACGATCTCGTCCGTGCCCGCTCGGATGCCGGCGGCCAACAACCGGACTCGACAAACGTGCGGCGGGACGCGCACCGACAGGCCTTAGAGATTTGGCGCGAGCGGCTTGAATTGCCAAGAGGCTCGCGCCAACGCTCTGTCGGTGCGGTCCTGCCGTGGTTTGACGCATGGCTGCTCCGGAAACGGGGCAGCCTAACCTTCAGGTTGACACAGATACTCACCGGACACGGGTGCTTCGGTGAGTACCTGTGTCGAATAGGTAGAGAGGCGACACCGTCGTGTCACCATTGTGGCGGCGGCCCGGACTCGGCCCAACATACACTCGAGGAGTGCCCAGCTTGGGCCCCCGAGAGGCGAGTCCTGGTCGCTGAAATAGGATTGGACCTCTCGCTGCCATCAGTGGTTTCGGCTATGCTGGCGGCGACAACCGGATGGAACGCGGTGGCCTCATTCTGTGAAGCTGTTATGCTCAAGAAGGAGGCCTCCGAGCGCGAGAGGGAGCGCAACGATCCCTCCCGTAGGAGAACGAGACGGCGCCGATGAACTGGATATTGACACTAATATCCGCTTCATCGGCGCCGGCGCTGGGATCTAATCTCAGCGCGTGAGAGTATGCGGCGTCCGGCTGGCTTCTTCCCGGCTTGACGTCGCCCCTGGGACCGCTGGCGTTTGGAGGAGGGGAACTCCACTCGTCTTACATAAGCGGTCCCGGGAAGAGGTAACCTGCTGTAGCTCAGGTTGCCTAAACGCGCTTGTGCGTGAAGGGGAGGGGAGGAGGCATTTGGCCCCCTCCCGTCCCCGGAGGAGTCTCAGACGCTCAGTGTACAGCGGGGGTACTGGCGAGATCGTTCACGAGTACCCAGGCCCCCCGCTACAGGCATTGTGAGGCTGGCTACCATGGTGGTTTTAGTGCGTATCCCGGGACTAGCCCGAGTGAGTCCCACATAACCCGTCGCCTCCCCAAGCGGCGGGTATGCGTAAGTTTAATGCATTTCCACCATGTAAAAAAAAAAAAAAAAAAAAAAAAAAAAAAAAAAAAAAAAAAGGTTAGGTTAGGTTAGGTTAGGTTAGGTTAGGTTGGGGAACCACCCCACAGTGCTTACGTCCTCGTCGTGTTCCCCGGAAACGTCCCAGTTCTGACCACCGTAACGGAGTGGCAGACTGGGTACGGCTAAAGTGCACTGTGCATCGTAGCGACCATACTGCCTAGAGAGCTACGAACTTGTTGGATTATGCCTAAACCCGCGCGGGATGCCCTCGGGCATTTCATCAAAAAAGGCCCTTCTCAGGGCCAACCCAAAGGCCCTTCTCAGGGCCAACCCAAAGGCCCTTCTCAGGGCCAACCAAAAGGCCCTTCTCAGGGCCAACGCGACGCTGAAGCGTCGGAAGAAGGTAGAACCTTCTACGGAGGGAGAGTGGATTCATTGTCGGACACAGACAACGAGTCTACTGCGTCAGATGGCGCGATGGTGATCGAGATTGCTCGATCACGATCGGCTTCGAGGAAACGTTCCTTCCTCAAAGTCGTGTCGGATGGCTCCTCGGCGTCGGGTTCGGCGAAGGAGCCAAAAAGAAAGGTGAAGGCCAAAAAGGCGACGACAGTGGCAGACACCCATGACGTGGGTTTGGCCGAAGCCCAGCGTGAGCTGGACCTGACTCGGCGGGAGCAGCTCCAGCAAGAGCTGGAGGAGCGGGTTGCGGCCCAGGAAGAACGGGCGCGCGTCGCCCGTGCCAAGTCCGGGTACGGGGCGTCCCGCGTCCTGTACGCGGACCACTCCCTGGCCGAACTCCAGAGGATGGCCTTGGAGGACGAGGAGGCGATCGTGGAGGTCGCCGCCAAGTCCTCGCATTTGAAGGGGACTTTCCAGAAGTCCCTCAAATGCCGGGCCGCCAGCATGCGTGGCATCGTCGCGGAGCTGGTGGACCGCAAGGCCAGCGACGAAACGCGGCAACTGCAGGCGAAAGTAGATCGCCTGCAGTCAGAGGTCAGCCAGCTGCACCTGAAGCTGGCTGAAGCCACGGCCCAGCCATCCCAGGCCGAGCCCAGGCATGCGGACGAGAGCCTCGCTCCCTCCTCCGGCCTTGAGGATATCCTCCGCAAGGTTATGGCGGAGGAGCGGGCTTTTGTGAGAGCCTGCCTAGCGGGCATCGAGGACCGGCTCCTTCCGGAGAAACGCCTCCGACCACCACTTGCGGCGGACAAGAGGCGAGAGGAGCCGGTGCCTAGCTCCTCGAGGGAGGACGCCCTTCTCCCTTCCACCACCCCGACCAACCAGCAGGGCTGGACGAAGGTGGTCGGTAAGGGGAAGGGCAAGGGCAAAAAGACGGCAGCGGTCGTCCCTGCCGTCCCCGCCACCACCACTCCCAGCCAGTCGAGGCCGACTGGAAAGGGTAAAGGGAAGGGGAAAACCACCCCCCCAGCCGTCTCCGCCACCACCCCTGCCGGTCAGTCGTCGACTGGCAAGGGAAAGGGGAAGGGTTCGCCCCCAGCCGGTGCCAAGAGGAACCTGGTTCCTCCAAAGACCGCGGCCGTCGTGGTGACACTCACCGCGAAGGCCGCGGAGCGGGGTGAGACGTACGCGTCCATGTTGGTGCGGGCGCGTGCCACTGCCGATCCCACCAAACTGGGGATCGGCAAAGTCTCATGCCGCCGGACCCAGGCTGGGGCCCGAATCTTTGAGTTCCCGGGAGCGGAAGGCAGTAAGAACGCGGACCTCTTCGCAGCAAAGCTGCAGGAGGTCATCGCGGACGTGGCGAAGGTGGCCAGGCCGGTGAAGTCGGCGGCCATCGAGGTGACGGATCTGGACGACTCCGTCACCAAGGAGGAGGTGGTGGCAGCAATCGCAGCCATAGGGGGCTGCGAAGTCGCAGCGGTGCAGGGCGGGGGCATCAGGCCCGGGCGCGGCGGCATGGGCACGATTCGCCTGGAGTGCCCAGTTGCCGCTGCCAAAGCCGTCCTCGAGAAGGGACGGCTCGCCGTCGGGTTCAGCTCGGCGGCGGTCCGGGCCCTTGAGGACCAGCCTCTGCGGTGTTACCGGTGCTTCGGCATCGGTCACACCCGAGCCCTCTGTCCGTCCAGCATTGACAGGACGGACAGCTGCTACCGCTGCGGCAAGGAGGGGCACAAAGCCGCCTCCTGCAAGGCCGCCGCACCGCACTGCGCGGTATGCGCCGCCAGTGGCCGCCCAGCGGGCCACATTATGAAGGGGAGGAATTGCAGTCCTCCCCTTAAGAAGGGCAAGGAACAGGCGCCGACCCGGCCTGTCGCTGCCACCGCCACCCCAGTAGCTGGGACCTCGGCGGCTCTGGAGGAGGAGGGTGTGATGTCCCATTAATGGGTAGGATCAAACATCGCATCCTCCAGGCGAACACCAACCACTGCAGAGCGGCACAGGATCTGCTGATGCAGACTGTGGCCGAGTGGTTGGTGGACGTGGCGGTGGTCGCCGAGCCGTACTCGATACCTGGCCGTTGGCTGGGTGATCGGGACGGCTTGGTGGCGTTGGTGTCGCGGCCTGCCACGGACTCCCCTCCCCTCTCGCTTTTAGAGAGGGGTCCGGGATACGTGGCCGCCGCGTGGGGAGAAATAGCCCTGGTCGGGGTCTATTTCTCCCCAAACCGCCCTCTAAGGGACTTCGAGAATTTTCTCGAAGTCCTTACGGCAGTCGTCGGGAGGGCGGCACCACGTCAGGTCGTCGTAATGGGCGACCTGAACGCCAAGTCGGTGGCCTGGGGCAACCCGGCGGCGTCGTGCAACGTCCGGGGGCGCGCCGCCGAATTTTGGTCGGCTTCGTGCGGCGTGTCCCTCCTGAACAGGGGGGATGTTCACACGTGTGTGCGGCAACGGGGAGGGTCAGTGGTGGACGTATCGTTCGCCACCCCCGTGCTAGCCGCCCGCGTCGTGAACTGGCGGGTGGAGATGGTGGAGACCCTGTCGGACCACCGATATGTGCGGTTCGACATCTCCACCCAGAGCCCGCGGGGGATGGCCCGCTCGGGCCAATCTCCCTTCCCGCGGTGGGCTCTCACCCGCCTGGACCGGGAGGCAGCCCTGGAGGCAGCGTTCCTCGAGGACTGGCTCTCGCCCCCTGTGCAGGGCACGGACGTCGACGCCGCAGCGGTTCGGCTCCGGGGGTCCCTGACCGAGGTGTGCAACTCGAGCATGCCTCGGTCTCGCCGTCCGCCTCCCCGTCGCGCCGTTTATTGGTGGACGGCGGAGCTGGCGGCGCTCCGGGCCGCATGCGTGGAGGCCAGGAGGGCCTACACGCGGAGTCGGCGGCGCACCAGCCGATGTCAGGCGGAGGAGGACCGCCTCTACGCCTCTTACGTAGAGGCAAAGACGGTCCTCAAGACGGCAATGTGCGCCGCCGAGGACTCGGCGAAGGCCGAGATGCTGGAGGGCCTCGACAGGGATCCGTTTGGGAGGCCATATAAGCTGGCGCGGAGCCAGCTTCGCCCTTATGGCCCCCCACTAACGGAGACCCTAGAGCCGGCGTTGCTGGATGGGGTGGTTCGGTCGCTGTTTCCGCGCAGGACCGAATTCACCCCACCAACGATGAACCCCCCACTGGGGGGGGTGGTGGCTTCGCTGGCGGAGGAGGTCCCTCCGGTTTCAGCGGAGGAATTTGGCGCGGGGGTTCATTCCCTCCGCGCGAAGAAGACGGCCCCTGGACCGGATGGCGTCCCCGCACGGGTGGTGGCCATCGCGGCGTCCCTCATGGAGCAGAGGTTTCGGGACCTCTTCAGCGCGTGTCTGACGGCTGGGAGGTTCCCGAAACTATGGAAGGAGGGGCAGCTTTGCCTGCTCCGGAAGGAGGGACGCCCGGTGGACTCCCCCTCGGCATACCGGCCCATCGTTCTGCTCGATGAGGTCGGTAAACTGTTCGAGGGGATCCTCGCCACCCGGCTTAACAGCCATTTGCGGGAGGTAGGGCCGGACCTGTCGGACGCCCAGTTCGGCTTTCGACAGGGGCGTTCGACGGTCGACGCGGTGGCCCTACTCAGGGGCCAGGTGCGGGAGGCGGTCGAGGCTGGGGACGGAGTGTTGGCGGTGTCGTTCGACATCGCCAACGCCTTCAACTCCGTGCCCCACTCGACCATATTGGAGGCACTCCGGTACCACGGAGTGCCCCAATATCTGCGGGTGATCCTGGCCAACTACCTGGAGGACCGGGAGGTCCTCCTGGCGGACAGGACGGCCAGGATCAGGCGCTACGGCGCGGAGTCCGGTGTTCCACAGGGTTCGGTGCTAGGGCCCCTCTTGTGGAACATCGGATTCGATTGGCTGCTGCGCGGCACCCTCCTCCAGGGCACGAGTGTCATCTGCTACGCGGATGACACTCTCCTCGTTGCCCGGGGGAGGGATTTTAGGGAGGCGGCCTGTCTGGCCTCAGCTGGCGGATCCTTAGTGGCAGGTAGGATCCGCCAGCTTGGTTTGAGGGTGGCGCTGAACAAGACCGAGGCCGTGTTCTTTCACGGGCCTCGGCAGCGCTGCCCTCCTGACGCCCACATTGTGGTGGAGGGCGTCCGGATAGGGGTCGGGGCCCAGATGAAGTATCTGGGCCTCGTGCTGGACAGCAGGTGGCGCTTCGGCCCGCACTTCAGCGGGCTGTCGACGCGCCTGCTGAAAGCCGCGGACGCCCTCTCATGGCTCCTCCCAAACCTGGGCGGGCCCAAGGAGCGATGCCGGCGCCTCTATGCCGGCATCCTAAAGAGTATGGCCCTATACGGGGCACCCATCTGGGCGGACTCCCTCCACAGGAGGGAGAATGCAACCGCCATCCGCAGGCCCCAACGGGCCATTGCACAGCGGGTGGCGAGAGCCTACCGCTCAGTGGGCTTCGCGGCGGCGTGCGCTCTGGCCGGCACCCCTCCCTGGGAATTGGAGGCATGGGTGCTCGCCAGAGTGTACGAATGGGCGGCGCGGCGTAGGGCGCTGGGTGAGCGCCCCGCCGCGCAAGAGCGGGATGCCGTGCGGCGGGAGGCGAGGGACGCAATCGTCCTACACTGGACACGGGACCTCGCCTCCGCCACATTTGGACGCCGGACGCTGGACGCGCTCGGTCCAGTCCTGCGGGACTGGCTCGAGCGCCCCCACGGTTTCCTCTCTTTCCGTCTGGTGCAGGTGTTGTCCGGGCATGGCTGCTTCGGAACGCACCTGCATCGGATCCAGAGGGAGGAGACCCCGGCGTGCCACGACTGTGGAGCCGCGGAGGACACGGCGCAGCACACCCTCGAGGTGTGCCCAGCCTGGGCTGAGCTGCGCCGTGCCCTGACAGATGTGGTCGGAATGGACCTCTCACTTCCCAGTGTGGTGAACTCCATGCTGGGGAGTGAGGAGGCTTGGGCGGCGGTTGCCTCCTTTTGCGAGAATGTCATGTCGCAAAAGGAGGCGGCGGAGCGTGCGCGGGAGGATGATCCTCTCGCGCCGCCGCTCCGCAGGCGAAGAAGGGGTGGGAGACGGCGGTTGTACGATCGTCGCCTCCCTCCTTCTGGTGGTGATTAGCGGGCGACAGGCGCGGGGGCGTCTTCGCTCGCATTGCACAAATCGCCACCATCGTCGGGCGGGAACGGCCGAGCACTCACGGTCGTTCCCGGGCCCCTCCACTTAGGGAGGGGCGTGCGGGCCCCGCTGTAAAGGCGGGCGGTCGTCGGTGGGGGACTGGACGTAAAGGCTGTGCCGGTTTCCCAGTCCTCCTCCACACAGACGATGCGGGAGTGCCGCTGGGTTATTTTAGTGGGTATGCCGGGCTAGCCGGAGAGTCCCACATAACCCGTCCATCCCCCAATGGGCGGGTATGCGTAACGCATTTTTTCCCAGCGCAAACAAAAAAAAAAAAAAAAAAAAAAAAAAAGGTTAGGTTAGGTTAGGTTGGGGAACCACCCCACAGTGCTTGCGTCCACGTCGCGTTCCCCGGAAACGTCCCAGTTTCTGACCACCGTAACGGAGTGGCAGACTGGGAACGGCTAAAGTGCACTGTGCATCGTAACAATTAACTGCCTTGTGTGTTACGAATTCTGTCTTGTTTGAAATGCCAAAACCCGCGCGGGATGCCCTCGGGCATTTCATTAAAAAAGGCCCTTCTCAGGGCCAACCCAAAGGCCCTTCTCAGGGCCAACCCAAAGGCCCTTCTCAGGGCCAACCAAAAGGCCCTTCTCAGGGCCAACGCGACGCGTCGGCGTCGGAAGGCAGAGCCTTCTACGGAGGGAGAGTGGACTCATTGTCGGACTCCGACAATGAGTCCATTGCATCGGATGCGATGGTGATCGCGGCTTCTCGGTCACGATCAGGATCGAGAAAGCGGACTTTTCTGAAAGTCAGTTCGGATGGCTCCTCGGCCTCGGGCTCGGTGAAGGAGCCAAAAAAGAAAGTTAAGGCCAAGAAGCAGACGGCCATAGTGGCGGATACCCACGACGTGGGTCTGGTGGATGCCCAGCGCGAGCTGGACCTGACTCGGCGGGAGCAGCTCCAGCAAGAGCTGGAGGAGCGGGTTGCGGCCCAGGAGGAACGGGCGCGCGTCGCCCGTGCCAAGTCCGGGTACGGTGCGTCCCACGTGCTGTACTCGGACCACTCCCTGGCCGAGCTTCAGAGGATGGCCTTGGAGGACGAGGAGGCGATCGTGGAGGTCGCCGCCAAGTCCTCCCACCTAAAGGGGACTTTCCAAAAGTCCCTGAAATGCCGGGCCGCGAGCATGCGTGGCATCGTCGCGGAGCTCGTGGAGCGCAAGGCCAGCGACGAGTCGCGGCAACTGCAGGCGAAAGTGGATCGCCTGCAGTCGGAGGTTAGCCAGCTTCACCTCAAGCTGGCCGAAGCCACGGCCCGGCCGTCGCAAGCCGAGCCCAGACCTGCGGCAGAGGGCCTTACCTCCTCCCCCGGCCTTGAGGATGTCCTCCGCAGGGTCATGGCGGAGGAGAGGGCCTTCGTCAGATCCTGCCTAGCGGGAATAGAGGACCGGCTCTTGCCGGAGAAACGCCTCCGACCGCCACTTGCGGCGGACAAAAGGCGAGTGGAGCCGGTGCCTAGCTCCTCGAGGGAGGACGCCCTTCTCCCTTCCACCACCCCGACCAACCAGCAGGGCTGGACGAAGGTGGTCGGTAAGGGGAAGGGCAAAGGCAAAAGGACGGCACCTGTCGTCCCTGCCGTGCCCACCACCACCACTCCCAGCCAGTCGAAGCCGACTGGCAAGGGTAAAGGAAGGGGGAAAACCACCCCCCCAGCCGCCTCCGCCACCACCTCTGCCGATCAGTCGATTGGAAAGGGAAAAGGGAAGGGGAAGAGTTCCCCCCCAGCAGGCGCCAAGAGGAACTTGGTTCCTCCCAAGACCGCAGCCGTTGTGATGACGCTCACCACGGAGGCTGCGGAGCGGGGCGAGACGTACGCGTCCGTGATGTTGCGGGCGCGTGCCAATGCCGATCCTACCAAACTGGGGATCGGTAAAGTCTCGTGCCGCCGGACGCAGGCTGGGGCTCGAATTTTCGAGTTCCCAGGTGCCGAGGGCGCGAAGAACGCGGACCTCTTTGCAAAAAAGCTGCAGGAGGTCATTGCGGATGCGGCGAAGGTGGCCAGGCCGGTGAAGTCGGCGGCCATCGAGGTGACGGATCTGGATGACACCGTCACCAAGGAGGAGGTGGTGGCAGCAATCGCAGCCATAGGGGGCTGCGAAGTCGCAGCGGTACAAGGCGGGGGCATCAGGCCCGGACGCGGCGGCATGGGCACCATTCGCCTAGAGTGCCCAGTCGCCGCTGCCAAAGCCGTCCTTGAAAAGGGACGGCTAGCCGTCGGCTTCAGCTCGGGTGCGGTCCGGGCACTCGAGGACCAGCCACTGCGGTGCTACAAGTGCTTCGGCATTGGCCACACCCGAGCCCTCTGTCCTTCCACTGTCGACAGGACGGACAGCTGCTACCGCTGCGGCAAGGAGGGGCACAAAGCCGCCTCCTGCGAGGCCACCGCACCGCACTGCGCGGTGTGTGCCGCCAGTGGCCGCCCTGCGGGCCACATTATGAAGGGGAGGAACTGTATTCCTCCCCTAAAGAAGGGCAAAATGCAGGCGCCGACCCGGCCTGTCGCTGCCACCGCCACCCCAGTAGCTGGGACCTCGGCGGCTGTGGAGAAGGAGGGTGCGATGATCCATTAATGGGTAGGATTGAACATCGCATCCTCCAGGCGAACACCAACCACTGCAGAGCGGCCCAGGATTTGCTCATGCAGACCGTGGCCGAGTGGTTGGTGGACGTGGCGGTGGTCGCCGAGCCGTACTCGGTGCCTGGCCGTTGGCTGGGTGATCGGGACGGCTTGGTGGCGTTGGTGTCGCGGCCTGCCACGGACTCCCCACCCCTCTCGCTTTTAGAGAGGGGTCCGGGATACGTGGCCGCCGCGTGGGGAGAAATAGCCCTGGTCGGGGTCTATTTCTCCCCAAACCGCCCTCTAAGGGACTTCGAGAATTTTCTCGAAGTCCTTACGGCAGTCGTCGGGAGGGCGGCGCCACGCCATGTAATGGTGATAGGTGACCTAAACGCCAAGTCGGTGGCCTGGGGCAACCCGGCGGCGTCGTGTAACGTCCGGGGGCGCGCCGCCGAATTTTGGTCGGCTTCGTGCGGCGTGTCCCTCCTGAACAGGGGGGGTGTTCACACGTGTGTGCGGCAACGGGGGGGGTCAGTGGTGGACGTGTCGTTCGCCACCCCCGTGCTAGCCACACGCGTTGTGAACTGGCGGGTGGAGATGGTGGAGACCCTGTCGGACCACCGATATGTGCGGTTCGACATCTCCACCCAGAGCCCGCGGGGGATGGCCCGCTCGGGCCAATCACCCTTCCCGCGGTGGGCTCTCACCCGCCTGGACCGGGAGTCAGCCCAGGAGGCGGCGTTCCTCGAGGACTGGCTCTCGCCCCCTGTGGAGGGCACGGACGTGGACGCCGCAGCGGTTCGGCTGCGGGGGTCCCTGACCGAGGTGTGCAACTCCAGCATGCCTCGGTCTCGCCGTCCGCCTCCCCGTCGCGCCGTTTATTGGTGGACGGTGGAGCTGGCGGGGCTCCGGGCCGCGTGCGTGGAGGCCAGGAGGGCCTACACGCGGAGTCGGCGGCGCACCAGCCGATGTCAGGCTGAGGAGGACCGCCTCTACGCCTCTTACCTAGAGGCAAAGACGGTCCTCAAGTCGGAAATGTGCGCCGCCGAGGACTCGGCAAAGGCCGAGATGCTGGAGGGCCTCGACAGGGATCCGTTTGGGAGGCCGTATAAGCAGGCGCGGAGCCAGCTGCGCCCTTACGGTCCCCCATTAGCGGAGACCCTAGAGCCGGCGTTGCTGGATGGGGTGGTTCGGTCACTGTTACCGCGCAGGACCGACTTCACCCCACCAACGATGAACCCCCCGCTGGGGGGGTTGGTGGCTTCGCCGGAGGAGGAGGTGCCTCCAGTGTCGGCGGAGGAATTTCGCGCGGGGGTTCTGTCCCTCCGCGCGAAGAAGACGGCCCCTGGACCAGATGGCGTCCCCGCACGGGTGGTGGCCATCGCAGCGTCCTTCATGGAGCAGAGGATTCGGGACCTCTTCAGCGCGTGCCTGACGGCTGGGAGGTTCCCGAAGATCTGGAAGGAGGGGCAGCTTTGCCTGCTCCGGAAGGAGGGACGCCCGGTGGACTCCCCCTCGGCATACCGGCCCATCGTTCTGCTCGATGAGGTCGGTAAATTGTTCGAGGGGATCATCGCCACCCGGCTAAATAGCCAGTTGCGGGAAGTAGGGCCAGACCTGTCGGACGCCCAGTTCGGGTTCCGACAAGGGCGTTCGACGGTCGATGCGTTGGCCCTACTCAGGGGCCAAGTGCGGGAAGCGGTCGAGGCTGGGGACGGAGTGTTGGCGGTGTCGTTCGACATCGCCAACGCCTTCAACTCCGTGCCCCACTCGACCATATTGGAGGCACTCCGGTATCACGGAGTGCCCCAATATCTGCGGGTGATCCTGGCCAACTACCTGGAGGACCGGGAGGTCCTCCTGGCGGACAGGACGGCCAGGATCAGGCGCTACGGCGCGGAGTCCGGTGTTCCACAGGGTTCGGTGCTAGGGCCCCTCTTGTGGAACATCGGATTCGATTGGCTGCTGCGCGGCACCCTCCTCCAGGGCACGAGTGTCATCTGCTACGCGGATGACACTCTCCTCGTTGCCCGGGGGAGGGATTTTAGGGAGGCGGCCTGTCTGGCCTCAGCTGGCGGATCCTTAGTGGCAGGTAGGATCCGCCAGCTTGGTTTGAGGGTGGCGCTGAACAAGACCGAGGCCGTGTTCTTTCACGGGCCTCGGCAGCGCTGCCCTCCTGACGCCCACATCGTGGTGGAGGGCGTCCGGATAGGGGTCGGGGCCCAGATGAAGTATCTGGGCCTCGTGCTGGACAGCAGGTGGCGCTTCGGCCCGCACTTCAGCGGGCTGTCGACGCGCCTGCTAAAAGCCGCGGACGCCCTCTCGTGGCTCCTCCCGAACCTGGGCGGGCCCAAGGAGCGATGCCGGTGCCTCTATGCCGGCATCCTCAAAAGCATGGCCCTATATGGGGCTCCCATCTGGGCGGACTCCCTCCACAGGAGGGAGAATGCAACCGCCATCCGCAGGCCCCAACGGGCCATTGCACAGCGGGTGGCGCGAGCCTACCGCTCGGTGGGCTTCGCGGCGGCGTGCGCTCTGGCCGGCACCCCTCCATGGGAATTGGAGGCATGGGTGCTCGCCAGAGTGTACGAATGGGTGGCGCGGCGTAGGGCGCTGGGTGAGCGCCCCGCCGCGCAAGAGCGGGAGGCCGTGCGGCGGGAGGCGAGGGACGCAATCGTCCTTCACTGGACACGAGACCTCGCCTCCGCCACCTTTGGTCGCCGGACGCTGGACGCGCTCGGTCCAGTCCTGCGGGACTGGCTCGAGCGCCCCCACGGTTTCCTCTGTTTCCGTCTGGTGCAGGTGTTGTCCGGGCATGGCTGCTTCGGAACGCACCTGCATCGGATCCAGAGGGAGGAGACCCCGGCGTGCCACAACTGTGGAGCCGCGGAGGACACGGCGCAGCACACCCTCGAGGTGTGCCCAGCCTGGGCTGAGCTGCGCCGTGCCCTGACAGATGTGGTCGGGATGGACCTCTCACTTCCCAGTGTGGTGAACTCCATGCTGGGGAGTGAGGAGGCTTGGGCGGCGGTTGCCTCCTTTTGCGAGAATGTCATGTCGCAAAAGGAGGCGGCGGAGCGCGCGCGGGAGGATGATCCTCTCGCGCCGCCGCTCCGCAGGCGAAGAAGGGGTGGGAGACGGCGGTTGTACGATCGTCGCCTCCCTCCTTCTGGTGGTGATTAGCGGGCGACAGGCGCGGGGGCGCCTTCGCTCGCATTGCACTAATCACCACTCTCGTCGGGCGGGAACGGCCGAGCACTCACGGTCGTTCCCGGGCTCGTCCACTTAGGGAGGGGCGTGCGGGCCCCGCTGTAAAGGCGGGCGGTCGTCGGTGGGGGACTGGACGTAAAGGCTGTGCCGGTTTCCCAGTCCTCCTCCACACAGACGATGCGGGAGTGCCGCTGGGTTATTTTAGTGGGTATGCCGGGCTAGCCGGAGAGTCCCACATAACCCGTCCATCCCCCAATGGGCGGGTATGCGTAACGCATTTTTTCCCAGCGCAAACAAAAAAAAAAAAAAAAAAAAAAAAGGTTAGGTTAGGTTAGGTTGGGGAACCACCCCACAGTGCTTGCGTCCACGTCGCGTTCCCCGGAAACGTCCCAGTTCTGACCACCGTAACGGAGTGGCAGACTGGGTACGGCTAAAGTGCACTGTGCATCGTAGCAAACAACTGCCTTGTGTGTTACGAACTTGCGGATTATGCCAAAACCTGTGCGGGATGCCCTCGGGCATTTTGCCAAAAAAGGCCCTTCTCAGGGCCAACCCAAAGGCCCTTCTCAGGGCCAACCCAAAGGCCCTTCTCAGGGCCAACCCAAAGGCCCTTCTCAGGGCCAACCAAAAGGCCCTTCTCAGGGCCAACGCGACGCGTCGGCGTCGGAAGGCAGAGCCTTCTACGGAGGGAGAGCGGGCGATATGTCGGACTCCGACATAGAGTCCATCGCATCGGATGGTGATTCGATGGCGATCGATGTTTGTCGATCGCGATCGGCATCGAGGAAGCGGACCTTCCTCAAGGTTGTGTCCGATGGCTCCTCGGGCTCAGGCTCGGCAAAGGAGCCTAAAAAGAGGGTCAAGGCCAAGAAGTTGGCAATAACAGCGGATACCCACGACGTGGGTTTGGTAGACGCCCAGCGCGAGTTGGACCTCACCAGGCGGGAGCAGCTCCAGCAAGACCTGGAGGAGCAGGTAGCGGCCAGGGAGGAACGGGCGCGCGCCGCCCGTGCCAAATCGGGATACGGAGCGTCCCGCGTTCTGTACGCGGACCACTCTCTGGCCGAACTAGAGCGGATGGCATTAGAGGACGAGGAGGTAATCGTCCAGGTCGCCACCAAGTCCTCCCACCTAAAAGGGACTTTTCAAAAGTCCCTCAAATGCCGGGCCGCCAGCATGTGCGGCATCGTCGCGGAGCTGGTCAACCGCAAGGCCAGCGATGAATCGCGGCAGCTGCAGGCGAAAGTGGATCGCCTGCAGCAGGAGGTAAGCCAGCTGCACCAAAAGCTGGCTGAAGCCACGGCCCGGCCATCCCAAGCCGAGCCCAGACCTGCGGCAGAGGGCCTCGCCCCCTCCTCCGGCCTTGAGGATATCCTCCGCAAGGTCATGGCGGAGGAGAGGGCGTTTGTTAGAGCCTGCCTGGCAGGCATTGAGGACCGGCTCTTGCCGGAGAAAGTCGTCCGGCCGCCGCTTGCGGCGGACAGGAGGCAAAAGGAGCCGGTGCCTTCGTCCCAGACGGAGGACGCCCTTCTCCCCTCTACCACCCCGACCAACCAGCAGGGCTGGACGAAGGTGGTCGGTAAGGGGAAGGGCAAGGGCAAAAGGACGGCAGCTGTCGTCCCTGCCGTTCCCGCTACCACCACTCCCAGCCAGTCGCAGCCGACTGGCAAAGGGAAAGGGAAGGGGAAGAGAACCCCTCCAACCCCAGCCGTCCCCGCCACCACCCCTGCTGGTCAGTCGACTGGCACGGGAAAGGGGAAGGGAAAGAGTTCCCCCCAAGCCGGAGCAAAGAGGAAACTGGTTCCTCCCAAGACCGCGGCCGTCGTGGTGACGCTCACCGCGGAGGCTGCGGAGCGAGGCCAGACATACGCCTCCATAATGGTGCGGGCGCGTGCAAACGCCGATCCCACGAAACTGGGCATCGGCAAAGTGTCATGCCGCCGGACACAAGCTGGGGCTCGAATTTTCGAGTTCCCGGGGGCCGAGGGCGGCAAAAACGCGGACCTCTTCGCAGCTAAGCTGCAAGAGGTCATCGCAGACTCGGCGAAGGTGGCCAGGCCGGTAAAGTCAGCGGCCATTGAGGTGACGGATCTCGACGACTCCGTCACCAAGGAGGAGGTGGTGGCAGCAATCGCAGCCATAGGGGGCTGTGAAGTCGCAGCGGTACAAGGCGGGGGCATCAGGCCCGGGCGCGGCGGCATGGGCGCAATTCGCCTGGAGTGCCCAGTCGCCGCTGCCAAAGCCGTCCTCGAGAAGGGACGGCTCGCCGTCGGGTTCAGCTCGGCGGCGGTCCGGGCCCTTGAGGTCCCGCCGCTGAGGTGTTACCGGTGCTTCGGCATCGGTCACACCCGGGCCCTCTGTCCGTCCAGTGTCGACAGGACGGACAGCTGCTACCGCTGCGGCAACGAGGGGCACAAAGCCGCCTCCTGCGAGGCCACCGCACCGCACTGCGCGGTGTGTGCCGCCAGTGGCCGCCCTGCGGGACATATTATGAAGGGGAGGAACTGCAGTCCTCCCCTTAAGAAGGGCAAGATACAGGCGCCGACCCGGCCTCTCATTGCCACCGCCGTCCCAGTGGCTGGGACCTCAGCGGCTGTGGAGGAGGGGGGTGCGATGACCGACTAATGGGTAGAGTCGAGCATCGCATCCTCCAGGCGAACACCAACCACTGCAGAGCGGCCCAGGATCTGCTGATGCAGACTGTGGCCGAGTGGTTGGTGGACGTGGCGGTGGTCGCCGAGCCGTACTCGATACCTGGCCGTTGGCTGGGTGATCGGGACGGCTTGGTGGCGTTGGTGTCGCGGCCTGCCACGGACTCCCCTCCCCTCTCGCTTTTAGAGAGGGGTCCGGGATACGTAGCCGCCGCGTGGGGAGAAATAGCCCTGGTCGGGGTCTATTTCTCCCCAAACCGCCCTCTAAGGGACTTCGAGAACTTTCTCGAAGTCCTTACGGCAGTCGTCGGGAGGGCGGCACCACGTCAGGTCGTCGTTTTGGGCGACCTGAACGCCAAGGCGGTGGCCTGGGGCAACCCAGCGGCGTCCTGTAACGTCCGGGGGCGCGCCGTCGAATTTTGGGCGGCTTCGTGCGGCGTGTCCCTCCTGAACAGGGGGGATGTTCACACGTGTGTGCGGCAACAGGGAGGGTCAGTGGTGGACGTGTCGTTCGCCACCCCTGTGCTAGCCACACGCGTCGTGAACTGGCGGGTGGAGATGGTGGAGACCCTGTCGGACCACCGATATGTGCGGTTCGACATCTCCACCCAGAGCCCGCGGGGGAGGGCCCGCTCGGGCCAATCTCCCTTCCCGCGGTGGGCTCTCACCCGCCTGGACCGGGAGTCAGCCCAGGAGGCAGCGTTCCTCGAGGACTGGCTCTCGCCCCCTGTGCAGGGCACGGACGTGGACGCCGCAGCGGTTCGGCTGCGGGGATCCCTGACCGAGGTGTGCAACTCCAGCATGCCTCGGTCTCGCCGTCCGCCTCCCCGTCGCGCCGTTTATTGGTGGACGGTGGAGCTGGCGGGGCTCCGGGCCGCGTGCGTGGAGGCCAGGAGGGCCTACACGCGGAGTCGGCGGCGCACCAGCCGATGTCAGGCTGAGGAGGACCGCCTCTACGCCTCTTACCTAGAGGCAAAGACGGTCCTCAAGTCGGAAATGTGCGCCGCCGAGGACTCGGCAAAGGCCGAGATGCTGGAGGGCCTCGACAGGGATCCGTTTGGGAGGCCGTATAAGCAGGCGCGGAGCCAGCTGCGCCCTTACGGTCCCCCATTAGCGGAGACCCTAGAGCCGGCGTTGCTGGATGGGGTGGTTCGGTCACTGTTTCCGCGCAGGACCGACTTCACCCCACCAACGATGAACCCCCCACTGGGGGGGGTGGTGGCTTCGCCGGAGGAGGAGGTCCCTCCAGTGTCGGTGGAGGAACTTCGCGCGGGGGTTCTGTCCCTCCGCGCGAAGAAGACGGCCCCTGGACCGGATGGTGTCCCCGCACGGGTGGTGGCCATCGCGGCGTCCCTCATGGAGGAGAGGTTTCGGGACCTCTTCAGCGCGTGCCTGACGGCTGGGAGGTTCCCGAAGATCTGGAAGGAGGGGCAGCTTTGCCTGCTCCGGAAGGAGGGACGCCCGGTGGACTCCCCCTCGGCATACCGGCCCATCGTCCTGCTCGATGAGGTCGGTAAATTGTTCGAGGGGATCATCGCCACCCGGCTCAATAGCCAGTTGCGGGAGGTAGGGCCAGACCTGTCGGACGCCCAGTTCGGGTTCCGACAAGGGCGTTCGACGGTCGATGCGTTGGCCCTACTCAGGGGCCAAGTGCGGGAAGCGGTCGAGGCTGGGGACGGAGTGTTGGCGGTGTCGTTCGACATCGCCAACGCCTTCAACTCCGTGCCCCACTCGACCATATTGGAGGCACTCCGGTATCACGGAGTGCCCCAATATCTGCGGGTGATCCTGGCCAACTACCTGGAGGACCGGGAGGTCCTCCTGGCGGACAGGACGGCCAGGATCAGGCGCTACGGCGCGGAGTCCGGTGTTCCACAGGGTTCGGTGCTAGGGCCCCTCTTGTGGAACATCGGATTCGATTGGCTGCTGCGCGGCACCCTCCTCCAGGGCACGAGTGTCATCTGCTACGCGGATGACACTCTCCTCGTTGCCCGGGGGAGGGATTTTAGGGAGGCGGCCTGTCTGGCCTCAGCTGGCGGATCCTTAGTGGCAGGTAGGATCCGCCAGCTTGGTTTGAGGTTGGCGCTGAACAAGACCGAGGCCGTGTTCTTTCACGGGCCTCGGCAGCGCTGCCCTCCTGACGCCCACATCGTGGTGGAGGGCGTCCGGATAGGGGTCGGGGCCCAGATGAAGTATCTGGGCCTCGTGCTGGACAGCAGGTGGCGCTTCGGCCCGCACTTCAGCGGGCTGTCGACGCGCCTGCTAAAAGCCGCGGACGCCCTCTCGTGGCTCCTCCCGAACCTGGGCGGGCCCAAGGAGCGATGCCGGCGCCTCTATGCCGGCATCCTCAAAAGCATGGCCCTATATGGGGCTCCCATCTGGGCGGACTCCCTCCACAGGAGGGAGAATGCAACCGCCATCCGCAGGCCCCAACGGGCCATTGCACAGCGGGTGGCGAGAGCCTACCGCTCAGTGGGCTTTGCGGCGGCGTGCGCTCTGGCCGGCACCCCTCCATGGGAATTGGAGGCATGGGTGCTCGCCAGAGTGTACGAATGGGCGGCGCAGCGTAGGGCGCTGGGTGAGCGCCCCGCCGCGCAAGAGCGGGATGCCGTGCGGCGGGAGGCGAGGGACGCAATCGTCCTTCACTGGACACGGGACCTCGCCTCCGCCACCTTTGGACGCCGGACGCTGGACGCGCTCGGTCCAGTCCTGCGGGACTGGCTCGAGCGCCCCCACGGTTTCCTCTCGTTCCGTCTGGTGCAGGTGTTGTCCGGGCATGGCTGCTTCGGAACGCACCTGCATCGGATTCAGAGGGAGGAAACCCCGGCGTGCCACGAGTGTGGAGCCGCGGAGGACACGGCGCAGCACACCCTCGAGGTGTGCCCAGCCTGGGCTGAGCTGCGCCGTGCCCTGACAGATGTGGTCGGGCAGGACCTCTCACTTCCCAGTGTGGTAAACTCCATGCTGGGGAGTGAGGAGGCTTGGGCGGCGGTTGCCTCCTTTTGCGAGAATGTCATGTCGCAAAAGGAGGCGGCGGAGCGCGCGCGGGAGGATGATCCTCTCGCGCCGCCGCTCCGCAGGCGAAGAAGGGGTGGTAGACGGCGGTTGTACGATCGTCGCCTCCCTCCTTCTGGTGGTGATTAGCGGGCGACAGGCGCGGGGGCGCCTTCGCTCGCATTGCACTAATCACCACCCTCGTCGGGCGGGAACGGCCGAGCACTCACGGTCGTTCCCGGGCCCCTCCACTTAGGGAGGGGCGTGCGGGCCCCGCTGTAAAGGCGGGCGGTCGTCGGTGGGGGACTGGACGTAAAGGCTGTGCCGGTTTCCCAGTCCTCCTCCAAATAGACGATGCGGGAGTGCCGCTGGGTTATTTTAGTGGGTATCCCGGGACTAGCCCGGCGAGTCCCACATAACCCGTCCATCCCCCAATGGGCGGGTATGCGTAACGCATTTTTTCCCAGCGTCAACAAAAAAAAAAAAAAAAAAGGTTAGGTTAGGTTGGGGAACCACCCCACAGTGCTTACGTCCTCGTCGTGTTCCCTGGAAACGTCCCAGTTCTGACCACCGTAACGGAGTGGCAGACTGGGTACGGCTAAAGTGCACTGTGCTTCGTAGCGACTATCTGCCTTGAGTGCTGCGAAATTGCTTTGTTTTGATATGCCAAAACCAGCGCGGGATGCCCTCGGGCATTTTGTGAAAAAAGGCCCTTCTCAGGGCCAACCCAAAGGCCCTTCTCAGGGCCAACCCAAAGGCCCTTTTCAGGGCCAACCCAAAGGCCCTTCTCAGGGCCAACCAAAAGGCCCTTCTCAGGGCTAACGCGACGCATCAGCGTCGGGGGAAGGCAGGGCCTTCTACGGCGGGAGGGAGGGCGATTTATCGGACTCCGAAATTGAGTCCATTGAATCGGACGCCGATTCAATGGTGGTAGAGGATGCGCGATCGCGATCCGCATCCAGAAAAAGGAAGACCTTTTTAAAGGACGGGTCGGATGGCTCCTCGGCGTCGGGTTCGGCGAAGGAGCCAAAACGAAAGGTTAAGGCCAAGAAGTTGGCAATAACAGCGGATACCCACGACGTGGGTTTGGTAGACGCCCAGCGCGAGTTGGACCTCACCAGGCGGGAGCAGCTCCAGCAAGACCTGGAGGAGCAGGTAGCGGCCAGGGAGGAACGGGCGCGCGCCGCCCGTGCCAAATCGGGATACGGAGCGTCCCGCGTTCTGTACGCGGACCACTCTCTGGCCGAACTAGAGCGGATGGCATTAGAGGACGAGGAGGTAATCGTCCAGGTCGCCACCAAGTCCTCCCACCTAAAAGGGACTTTTCAAAAGTCCCTCAAATGTCGGGCCGCCAGCATGTGCGGCATCGTCGCGGAGCTGGTCAACCGCAAGGCCAGCGATGAATCGCGGCAGCTGCAGGTGAAAGTGGATCGCCTGCAGCAGGAGGTAAGCCAGCTGCACCAAAAGCTGGCTGAAGCCACGGCCCGGCCATCCCAAGCCGAGCCCAGACCTGCGGCAGAGGGCCTCGCCCCCTCCTCCGGCCTTGAGGATATCCTCCGCAAGAGGGCGGCAAGCGAGAGGCAAGAGAGAGGGCGTTTGTTAGAGCCTGCCTGGCAGGCATTGAGGACCGGCTCTTGCCGGAGAAAGTCGTCCGGCCGCCGCTTGCGGCGGACAGGAGGCAAAAGGAGCCGGTGCCTACGTCCCAGACGGAGGATGCCCTTCTCCCCTCTACCACCCCGACCAACCAGCAGGGCTGGACGAAGGTGGTCGGTAAGGGGAAGGGCAAGGGCAAAAGGACGGCAGCTGTCGTCCCTGCCGTTCCCGCTACCACCACTCCCAGCCAGTCGCAGCCGACTGGCAAAGGGAAAGGGAAGGGGAAGAGAACCCCTCCAGCCCCAGCCGTCCCCGCCACCACCCCTGCTGGTCAGTCGACTGGCACGGGAAAGGGGAAGGGAAAGAGTTCCCCCCAAGCCGGAGCAAAGAGGAAACTGGTTCCTCCCAAGACCGCGGCCGTCGTGGTGACGCTCACCGCGGAGGCTGCGGAGCGAGGCCAGACATACGCCTCCATAATGGTGCGGGCGCGTGCAAACGCCGATCCCACGAAACTGGGCATCGGCAAAGTGTCATGCCGCCGGACACAAGCTGGGGCTCGAATTTTCGAGTTCCCGGGGGCCGAGGGCGGCAAAAACGCGGACCTCTTCGCAGCTAAGCTGCAAGAGGTCATCGCAGACTCGGCGAAGGTGGCCAGGCCGGTAAAGTCAGCGGCCATTGAGGTGACGGATCTCGACGACTCCGTCACCAAGGAGGAGGTGGTGGCAGCAATCGCAGCCATAGGGGGCTGCGAAGTCGCAGCGGTACAAGGCGGGGGCATCAGGCCCGGGCGCGGCGGCATGGGCGCAATTCGCCTGGAGTGCCCAGTCGCCGCTGCCAAAGCCGTCCTCGAGAAGGGACGGCTCGCCGTCGGGTTCAGCTCGGCGGCGGTCCGGGCCCTTGAGGTCCCGCCGCTGAGGTGTTACCGGTGCTTCGGCATCGGACAGATGTGGTCGGGCAGGACCTCTCACTTCCCAGTGTGGTGAACTCCATGCTGGGGAGTGAGGAGGCTTGGGCGGCGGTTGCCTCCTTTTGCGAGAATGTCATGTCGCAAAAGGAGGCGGCGGAGCGCGCGCGGGAGGATGATCCTCTCGCGCCGCCGCTCCGCAGGCGAAGAAGGGGTGGTAGACGGCGGTTGTACGATCGTCGCCTCCCTCCTTCTGGTGGTGATTAGCGGGCGACAGGCGCGGGGGCGCCTTCGCTCGCATTGCACTAATCACCACCCTCGTCGGGCGGGAACGGCCGAGCACTCACGGTCGTTCCCGGGCCCCTCCACTTAGGGAGGGGCGTGCGGGCCCCGCTGTAAAGGCGGGCGGTCGTCGGTGGGGGACTGGACGTAAAGGCTGTGCCGGTTTCCCAGTCCTCCTCCAAATAGACGATGCGGGAGTGCCGCTGGGTTATTTTAGTGGGTATCCCGGGACTAGCCCGGCGAGTCCCACATAACCCGTCCATCCCCCAATGGGCGGGTATGCGTAACGCATTTTTTCCCAGCGTCAACAAAAAAAAAAAAAAAAAAGGTTAGGTTAGGTTGGGGAACCACCCCACAGTGCTTACGTCCTCGTCGTGTTCCCTGGAAACGTCCCAGTTCTGACCACCGTAACGGAGTGGCAGACTGGGTACGGCTAAAGTGCACTGTGCTTCGTAGCGACTATCTGCCTTGAGTGCTGCGAAATTGCTTTGTTTTGATATGCCAAAACCAGCGCGGGATGCCCTCGGGCATTTTGTGAAAAAAGGCCCTTCTCAGGGCCAACCCAAAGGCCCTTCTCAGGGCCAACCCAAAGGCCCTTTTCAGGGCCAACCCAAAGGCCCTTCTCAGGGCCAACCAAAAGGCCCTTCTCAGGGCTAACGCGACGCATCAGCGTCGGGGGAAGGCAGGGCCTTCTACGGCGGGAGGGAGGGCGATTTATCGGACTCCGAAATTGAGTCCATTGAATCGGACGCCGATTCAATGGTGGTAGAGGATGCGCGATCGCGATCCGCATCCAGAAAAAGGAAGACCTTTTTAAAGGACGGGTCGGATGGCTCCTCGGCGTCGGGTTCGGCGAAGGAGCCAAAACGAAAGGTTAAGGCCAAGAAGTTGGCAATAACAGCGGATACCCACGACGTGGGTTTGGTAGACGCCCAGCGCGAGTTGGACCTCACCAGGCGGGAGCAGCTCCAGCAAGACCTGGAGGAGCAGGTAGCGGCCAGGGAGGAACGGGCGCGCGCCGCCCGTGCCAAATCGGGATACGGAGCGTCCCGCGTTCTGTACGCGGACCACTCTCTGGCCGAACTAGAGCGGATGGCATTAGAGGACGAGGAGGTAATCGTCCAGGTCGCCACCAAGTCCTCCCACCTAAAAGGGACTTTTCAAAAGTCCCTCAAATGTCGGGCCGCCAGCATGTGCGGCATCGTCGCGGAGCTGGTCAACCGCAAGGCCAGCGATGAATCGCGGCAGCTGCAGGTGAAAGTGGATCGCCTGCAGCAGGAGGTAAGCCAGCTGCACCAAAAGCTGGCTGAAGCCACGGCCCGGCCATCCCAAGCCGAGCCCAGACCTGCGGCAGAGGGCCTCGCCCCCTCCTCCGGCCTTGAGGATATCCTCCGCAAGAGGGCGGCAAGCGAGAGGCAAGAGAGAGGGCGTTTGTTAGAGCCTGCCTGGCAGGCATTGAGGACCGGCTCTTGCCGGAGAAAGTCGTCCGGCCGCCGCTTGCGGCGGACAGGAGGCAAAAGGAGCCGGTGCCTACGTCCCAGACGGAGGATGCCCTTCTCCCCTCTACCACCCCGACCAACCAGCAGGGCTGGACGAAGGTGGTCGGTAAGGGGAAGGGCAAGGGCAAAAGGACGGCAGCTGTCGTCCCTGCCGTTCCCGCTACCACCACTCCCAGCCAGTCGCAGCCGACTGGCAAAGGGAAAGGGAAGGGGAAGAGAACCCCTCCAGCCCCAGCCGTCCCCGCCACCACCCCTGCTGGTCAGTCGACTGGCACGGGAAAGGGGAAGGGAAAGAGTTCCCCCCAAGCCAGAGCAAAGAGGAAACTGGTTCCTCCCAAGACCGCGGCCGTCGTGGTGACGCTCACCGCGGAGGCTGCGGAGCGAGGCCAGACATACGCCTCCATAATGGTGCGGGCGCGTGCAAACGCCGATCCCACGAAACTGGGCATCGGCAAAGTGTCATGCCGCCGGACACAAGCTGGGGCTCGAATTTTCGAGTTCCCGGGGGCCGAGGGCGGCAAAAACGCGGACCTCTTCGCAGCTAAGCTGCAAGAGGTCATCGCAGACTCGGCGAAGGTGGCCAGGCCGGTAAAGTCAGCGGCCATTGAGGTGACGGATCTCGACGACTCCGTCACCAAGGAGGAGGTGGTGGCAGCAATCGCAGCCATAGGGGGCTGCGAAGTCGCAGCGGTACAAGGCGGGGGCATCAGGCCCGGGCGCGGCGGCATGGGCGCAATTCGCCTGGAGTGCCCAGTCGCCGCTGCCAAAGCCGTCCTCGAGAAGGGACGGCTCGCCGTCGGGTTCAGCTCGGCGGCGGTCCGGGCCCTTGAGGTCCCGCCGCTGAGGTGTTACCGGTGCTTCGGCATCGGACAGATGTGGTCGGGCAGGACCTCTCACTTCCCAGTGTGGTGAACTCCATGCTGGGGAGTGAGGAGGCTTGGGCGGCGGTTGCCTCCTTTTGCGAGAATGTCATGTCGCAAAAGGAGGCGGCGGAGCGCGCGCGGGAGGATGATCCTCTCGCGCCGCCGCTCCGCAGGCGAAGAAGGGGTGGGAGACGGCGGTTGTACGATCGTCGTCTCCCTCCTTCTGGTGGTGATTAGCGGGCGACAGGCGCGGGGGCGCCTTCGCTCGCATTGCACTGATCACCACCCTCGTCGGGCGGGAACGGCCGAGCACTCACGGTCGTTCCCGGGCCCCTCCACTTTGGGAGGGGCGTGCGGGCCCCGCTGTAAAGGCGGGCGGTCGTCGGTGGGGGACTGGACGTAAAGGCTGTGCCGGTTTCCCAGTCCTCCTCCACACAGACGATGCGGGAGTGCCGCTGGGTTATTTTAGTGGGTATGCCGGGCTAGCCGGAGAGTCCCACATAACCCGTCCATCCCCCAATGGGCGGGTATGCGTAACGCATTTTTTCCCAGCGCAAACAAAACAAAAAAAAAAAAAAAAAAAAAAAAAAAAAAAAAAAAAAAAAAAAAAAAAAAAAAGGTTAGGTTAGGTTCGGTTCGACATCTCCACCCAGAGCCCGCGGGGGAGGGCCCGCTCGGGCCAATCTCCCTTCCCGCGGTGGGCTCTCACCCGCCTGGACCGGGAGTCAGCCCAGGAGGCAGCGTTCCTCGAGGACTGGCTCTCGCCCCCTGTGCAGGGCACGGACGTGGACGCCGCAGCGGTTCGGCTGCGGGGATCCCTGACCGAGGTGTGCAACTCCAGCATGCCTCGGTCTCGCCGTCCGCCTCCCCGTCGCGCCGTTTATTGGTGGACGGTGGAGCTGGCGGGGCTCCGGGCCGCGTGCGTGGAGGCCAGGAGGGCCTACACGCGGAGTCGGCGGCGCACCAGCCGATGTCAGGCTGAGGAGGACCGCCTCTACGCCTCTTACCTAGAGGCAAAGACGGTCCTCAAGTCGGAAATGTGCGCCGCCGAGGACTCGGCAAAGGCCGAGATGCTGGAGGGCCTCGACAGGGATCCGTTTGGGAGGCCGTATAAGCAGGCGCGGAGCCAGCTGCGCCCTTACGGTCCCCCATTAGCGGAGACCCTAGAGCCGGCGTTGCTGGATGGGGTGGTTCGGTCACTGTTTCCGCGCAGGACCGACTTCACCCCACCAACGATGAACCCCCCACTGGGGGGGGTGGTGGCTTCGCCGGAGGAGGAGGTCCCTCCAGTGTCGGTGGAGGAACTTCGCGCGGGGGTTCTGTCCCTCCGCGCGAAAAAGACGGCCCCTGGACCGGATGGTGTCCCCGCACGGGTGGTGGCCATCGCGGCGTCCCTCATGGAGGAGAGGTTTCGGGACCTCTTCAGCGCGTGCCTGACGGCTGGGAGGTTCCCGAAGATCTGGAAGGAGGGGCAGCTTTGCCTGCTCCGGAAGGAGGGACGCCCGGTGGACTCCCCCTCGGCATACCGGCCCATCGTCCTGCTCGATGAGGTCGGTAAATTGTTCGAGGGGATCATCGCCACCCGGCTCAATAGCCAGTTGCGGGAGGTAGGGCCAGACCTGTCGGACGCCCAGTTCGGGTTCCGACAAGGGCGTTCGACGGTCGATGCGTTGGCCCTACTCAGGGGCCAAGTGCGGGAAGCGGTCGAGGCTGGGGACGGAGTGTTGGCGGTGTCGTTCGACATCGCCAACGCCTTCAACTCCGTGCCCCACTCGACCATATTGGAGGCACTCCGGTATCACGGAGTGCCCCAATATCTGCGGGTGATCCTGGCCAACTACCTGGAGGACCGGGAGGTCCTCCTGGCGGACAGGACGGCCAGGATCAGGCGCTACGGCGCGGAGTCCGGTGTTCCACAGGGTTCGGTGCTAGGGCCCCTCTTGTGGAACATCGGATTCGATTGGCTGCTGCGCGGCACCCTCCTCCAGGGCACGAGTGTCATCTGCTACGCGGATGACACTCTCCTCGTTGCCCGGGGGAGGGATTTTAGGGAGGCGGCCTGTCTGGCCTCAGCTGGCGGATCCTTAGTGGCAGGTAGGATCCGCCAGCTTGGTTTGAGGGTGGCGCTGAACAAGACCGAGGCCGTGTTCTTTCACGGGCCTCGGCAGCGCTGCCCTCCTGACGCCCACATCGTGGTGGAGGGCGTCCGGATAGGGGTCGGGGCCCAGATGAAGTATCTGGGCCTCGTGCTGGACAGCAGGTGGCGCTTCGGCCCGCACTTCAGCGGGCTGTCGACGCGCCTGCTAAAAGCCGCGGACGCCCTCTCGTGGCTCCTCCCGAACCTGGGCGGGCCCAAGGAGCGATGCCGGCGCCTCTATGCCGGCATCCTCAAAAGCATGGCCCTATATGGGGCTCCCATCTGGGCGGACTCCCTCCATAGGAGGGAGAATGCAACCGCCATCCGCAGGCCCCAACGGGCCATTGCACAGCGGGTGGCGCGAGCCTACCGCTCGGTGGGCTTCGCGGCGGCGTGCGCTCTGGCCGGCACCCCTCCATGGGAATTGGAGGCATGGGTGCTCGCCAGAGTGTACGAATGGGTGGCGCGGCGTAGGGCGCTGGGTGAGCGCCCCGCCGCGCAAGAGCGGGAGGCCGTGCGGCGGGAGGCGAGGGACGCAATCGTCCTTCACTGGACACGAGACCTCGCCTCCGCCACCTTTGGTCGCCGGACGCTGGACGCGCTCGGTCCAGTCCTGCGGGACTGGCTCGAGCGCCTCCACGGTTTCCTCTCTTTCCGTCTGGTGCAGGTGTTGTCCGGGCATGGCTGCTTCGGAACGCACCTGCATCGGATCCAGAGGGAGGAGACCCCGGCGTGCCACAACTGTGGAGCCGCGGAGGACACGGCGCAGCACACCCTCGAGGTGTGCCCAGCCTGGGCTGAGCTGCGCCGTGCCCTGACAGATGTGGTCGGGATGGACCTCTCACTTCCCAGTGTAGTGAACTCCATGCTGGGGAGTGAGGAGGCTTGGGCGGCGGTTGCCTCCTTTTGCGAGAATGTCATGTCGCAAAAGGAGGCGGCGGAGCGCGCGCGGGAGGATGATCCTCTCGCGCCGCCGCTCCGCAGGCGAAGAAGGGGTGGGAGACGGCGGTTGTACGATCGTCGCCTCCCTCCTTCTGGTGGTGATTAGCGGGCGACAGGCGCGGGGGCGCCTTCGCTCGCATTGCACTAATCACCACCCTCGTCGGGCGGGAACGGCCGAGCACTCACGGTCGTTCCCGGGCCCCTCCACTTAGGGAGGGGCGTGCGGGCCCCGCTGTGAAGGCGGGCGGTCGTCGGTGGGGGACTGGACGTAAAGGCTGTGCCGGTTTCCCAGTCCTCCTCCAAATAGACGATGCGGGAGTGCCGCTGGGTTATTTTAGTGGGTATGCCGGAGTAGCCGGAGAGTCCCACATAACCCGTCCATCCCCCAATGGGCGGGTATGCGTAACGCATTTTTTCCCAGCGCAAACAAAAAAAAAAAAAAAAAAGGTTAGGTTAGGTTCACGGACTCCCCTCCCCTCTCGCTTTTAGAGAGGGGTCCGGGATACGTGGCCGCCGCGTGGGGAGAAATAGCCCTGGTCGGGGTCTATTTCTCCCCAAACCGCCCTCTAAGGGACTTCGAGAATTTTCTCGAGGTCCTTACGGCAGTCGTCGGGAGGGCGGCACCACGTCAGGTCGTAGTGTTGGGCGACCTGAACGCCAAGTCGGTGGCCTGGGGCAACCCAGCGGCGTCCTGCAACGTCCGGGGGCGCGCCGTCGAATTTTGGGCGGCCTCGTGCGGCGTGTCCCTGCTAAACAGGGGGGATGTTCAGACGTGTGTGCGGCAACAGGGAGGGTCAGTGGTGGACGTGTCGTTCGCCACCCCTGTGCTAGCCACACGCGTCGTGAACTGGCGGGTGGAGATGGTGGAGACCCTGTCGGACCACCGATATGTGCGGTTCGACATCTCCACCCAGAGCCCGCGGGGGAGGGCCCGCTCGGGCCAATCTCCCTTCCCGCGGTGGGCTCTCACCCGCCTGGACCGGGAGTCAGCCCAGGAGGCGGCGTTCCTCGAGGACTGGCTCTCGCCCCCTGTGCAGGGCACGGACGTGGACGCCGCAGCGGTTCGGCTGCGGGGATCCCTGACCGAGGTGTGCAACTCCAGCATGCCTCGGTCTCGCCGTCCGCCTCCCCGTCGCGCCGTTTATTGGTGGACGGTGGAGCTGGCGGCGCTCCGGGCCGCGTGCGTGGAGGCCAGGAGGGCCTACACGCGGAGTCGGCGGCGCACTAACCGATGTCAGGCTGAGGAGGACCGCCTCTACGCCTCTTACCTAGAGGCAAAGACGGTCCTCAAGTCGGCAATGTGCGCCGCCGAGGACTCGGCAAAGGCCGAGATGCTGGAGGGCCTCGATAGGGATCCGTTTGGGAGGCCGTATAGGCAGGCGCGGAGCCAGCTGCGCCCTTACGGTCCCCCATTAGCGGAGACCCTAGAGCCGGCGTTGCTGGATGGGGTGGTTCGGTCACTGTTTCCGCGCAGGACCGACTTCACCCCACCAACGATGAACCCCCCGCTGGGGGGGGGTGGTGGCTACGCCGGAGGAGGAGGTGCCTCCAGTGTCGGCGGAGGAATTTCGCGCGGGGGTTCTGTCCCTCCGCGCGAAGAAGACGGCCCCTGGACCGGATGGCGTCCCCGCACGGGTGGTGGCCATCGCGGCGTCCTTCATGGAGCAGAGGTTTCGGGACCTCTTCAGCGCGTGCCTGACGGCTGGGAGGTTCCCGAAGATCTGGAAGGAGGGGCAGCTTTGCCTGCTCCGGAAGGAGGGACGCCCGGTGGACTCCCCCTCGGCATACCGGCCCATCGTTCTGCTCGATGAGGTCGGTAAACTGTTCGAGGGGATCATCGCCACCCGGCTTAACAGCCACTTGCGGGAGGTAGGGCCAGACCTGTCGGACGCCCAGTTCGGGTTTCGACAGGGGCGTTCGACGGTCGACGCGGTGGCCCTACTCAGGGGCCAAGTTCAGGAGGCGGTCGAGGCTGGGGACGGAGTGTTGGCGGTGTCGTTCGACATCGCCAACGCGTTTAACTCCGTGCCCCACTCGACCATATTGGAGGCACTCCGGTACCACGGAGTGCCCCAATATCTGCGGGTGATCCTGGCCAACTACCTGGAGGACCGGGAGGTCCTCCTGGCGGACAGGACGGCCAGGATTAGGCGCTACGGCGCGGAGTCCGGTGTTCCACAGGGTTCGGTGCTAGGACCTCTCTTGTGGAACATCGGATTCGATTGGCTGCTGCGCGGCACCCTCCTCCAGGGCACGAGTGTCATCTGCTACGCGGATGACACTCTCCTCGTTGCCCGGGGGAGGGACTTTAGGGAGGCGGCCTGTCTGGCCTCAGCTGGCGGATCCTTAGTGGCAGGTAGGATCCGCCAGCTTGGATTGAGGGTGGCGCTGAACAAGACCGAGGCCGTGTTCTTTCACGGGCCTCGGCAGCGCTGCCCTCCAGACGCCCACATTGTGGTGGAGGGCGTCCGGATAGGGGTCGGGGCCCAGATGAAGTATCTGGGCCTCGTGCTGGACAGCAGGTGGCGCTTCGGCCCGCACTTTAGCGGGCTGTCGACGCGCCTGCTGAAAGCCGCGGACGCCCTCTCATGGCTCCTCCCAAACCTGGGAGGGCTCAAGGAGCGATGCCGGCGCCTCTATGCCGGCATCCTCAAGAGTATGGCCCTGTATGGGGCACCCATCTGGGCGGACTCCCTCCACAGGAGGGAGAATGCAACCGCCATCCGCAGGCCCCAACGGGCCATTGCACAGCGGGTGGCGAGAGCCTACCGCTCAGTGGGCTTCGCGGCGGCGTGCGCTCTGGCCGGCACCCCTCCCTGGGAATTGGAGGCATGGGTGCTCGCCAGAGTGTACGAATGGGCGGCGCGGCGTAGGGCGCTGGGTGAGCGCCCCGCCGCGCAAGAGCGGGATGCCGTGCGGCGGGAGGCGAGGGACGCAATCGTCCTACACTGGACACGGGACCTCGCCTCCGCCACATTTGGACGCCGGACGCTGGACGCGCTCGGTCCAGTCCTGCGGGACTGGCTCGAGCGCCCCCACGGTTTCCTCTCTTTCCGTCTGGTGCAGGTGTTGTCCGGGCATGGCTGCTTCGGAACGCACCTGCATCGGATCCAGAGGGAGGAAACCCCGGCGTGCCACGACTGTGGAGCCGCGGAGGACACGGCGCAGCACACCCTCGAGGTGTGCCCAGCCTGGGCTGAGCTGCGCCGTGCCCTGACAGATGTGGTCGGGCAGGACCTCTCACTTCCCAGTGTGGTGAACTCCATGCTGGGGAGTGAGGAGGCTTGGGCGGCGGTTGCCTCCTTTTGCGAGAACGTCATGTCGCAAAAGGAGGCGGCGGAGCGCGCGCGGGAGGATGATCCTCTCGCGCCGCCGCTTCGCAGGCGAAGAAGGGGTGGGAGACGGCGGTTGTACGATCGTCGCCTCCCTCCTTCTGGTGGTGATTAGCGGGCGACAGGTGCGGGGGCGCCTTCGCTCGCATTGCAGTAATCACCACCCTCGTCGGGCGGGAACGGCCGAGCACTCACGGTCGTTCCCGGGCCCCTCCACTTAGGGAGGGGCGTGCGGGCCCCGCTGTAAAGGCGGGCGGTCGTCGGTGGGGGACTGGACGTAAAGGCTGTGCCGGTTTCCCAGTCCTCCTCCACACAGACGATGCGGGAGTGCCGCTGGGTTATTTTAGTGGGTATGCCGGGCTAGCCGGAGAGTCCCACATAACCCGTCCATCCCCCAATGGGCGGGTATGCGTAACGCATTTTTTCCCAGCGCAAACAAAAAAAAAAAAAAAAGGTTAGGTTGGGGGGGGGTGGGGAACCACCCCACAGTGCTTGCGTCCACGTCGCGTTCCCCGGAAACGTCCCAGTTCTGACCACCGTAACGGAGTGGCAGACTGGGTACGGCTAAAGTGCACTGTGCGTCGTAGCTACCTATTGCCTTGCGAGCTACGTATCAGCGGAATATGCCAAAACAAGCGCGGGATGCCCTCGGGCATTTCATCAAAAAAGGCCCTTCTCAGGGCCAACCCAAAGGCCCTTCTCAGGGCCAACCCAAAGGCCCTTCTCAGGGCCAACCAAAAGGCCCTTCTCAGGGCCAACGCGACGCTTCCTTAGCGTCGAACGAAGGCAGGGCCTTCTACGGCGGGAAGGTGGACTCCGACGATGAGTCCATTCTTTCGGATGCGGACTCGATGGCGGTCGAGGATTCGCGATCGCGATCCTTGTCAAGGAAGCGGAAGACCTTCTTGAAGGACGGGTCGGATGGCTCCTCGGCTTCGGATTCTGCAAAAAGGAAGGTGAAGGCCAAGAAGCCAACGATAGCGGCGGACACTCACGACGTGGGTTTGGCAGACGCCCAGCGGCAGTTGGACCTGGCTCAGCGGGAGCGGCTCCAACAAGACCTGGAGGAGCAGGTAGCGGCCAGGGAGGAACGGGCGCGCACCGCTCGTGCCAAATCCGGGTACGGGGCGTCCCGCGTCCTGTACGCGGACCACTCCCTGGCCGAACTGGAGCGCATGGCTTTGGAGGACGAAGAGGTGATCGTCGAGGTCGCCACCAAGTCCTCCCACCTAAAAGGGACTTTTCAGAAGTCCCTTAAATGCCGGGCCGCGAGCATGCGTGGCATCGTCGCGGAGCTGGTGGAGCGGAAGGCCAGCGACGAGTCGCGGCAACTGCAGGCGAAAGTGGATCGCCTGCAGTCGGAGGTGAGCCAGCTTCACCTGAAGCTGGCTGAAGCCACGGCCCGGCCATCCCAAGCCGAGCCGAGACCTGCGGCAGAGGGCCTCGCCTCCTCCTCCGGCCTTGAGGATGTCCTCCGCAGGGTCATGGCGGAGGAGCGGGCCTTCGTCAGATCCTGCCTAGCGGGAATAGAGGACCGGCTCTTGCCGGAGAAACGCCTCCGACCGCCACTCGCGGCGGACAAGAGGCGAGAGGAGCCGGTGCCTACCTCTCAGAGGGAGGACGCCCTTCTCCCTTCGACCACCCCGACCAACCAGCAGGGCTGGACGAGGGTGGTCGGTAAGGGGAAGGGCAAAGGCAAAAGGACGGCACCTGTCGTCCCTGCCGTCCCCACCACCACCACTCCCAGCCAGTCGGCTGCGACTGGCAAAGGAAAAGGGAAGGGGAAGGGGAAGAGCACCCCTCCAGCCCCAGCCGTCTCCGCCACCACCCCTGCTGGTCAGTCGTCGACTGGCAAGGGAAAGGGGAAGGGTTCGCCCCCAGCCGGTGCTAAGAGGAACCTAGTTCCTCCCAAAACCGCGGCCGTCGTGGTGACGCTCACCGCAAAGGCCGCGGAGCGGGGTGAGACGTACGCGTCCATGTTGGTGCGGGCGCGTGCCACTGCCGATCCCACCAAACTGGGGATCGGCAAAGTCTCATGCCGCAAGACACAGGCTGGGGCTCGAATTTTCGAGTTCCCGGGTGCCGAGGGCGCGAAGAACGCAGACCTCTTTGCAGCGAAGCTGCAGGAGGTCATTGCGGATGTGGCGAAGGTGGCGAGGCCGGTGAAGTCGGCGGCCATTGAGGTGGCTGATCTTGACGATTCAGTCACCAAAGAGGAGGTGGTGGCAGCGATCGCAGCCATAGGTGGCTGCGCAGTCGCAGCGGTGCAGGGCGGGGGCATCAGGCCCGGGCGCGGCGGCATGGGCACCATTCGCCTGGAGTGCCCAGTCGCCGCTGCCAAAGCCGTCCTCGAAAAGGGACGGCTCGCCGTCGGCTTCAGCTCGGCGGCGGTCCGGGCACTTGAGGACCAGCCTCTGCGGTGTTACCGGTGCTTCGGCATCGGTCACACCCGAGCCCTCTGTCCGTCCAGCATTGACAGGACGGACAGCTGCTACCGCTGCGGCAAGGAGGGGCACAAATCCGCCTCCTGCAAGGCCGCCGCACCGCACTGCACGGTATGTGCCGCCAGCGGCCGTCCTGCGGGACACATTATGAAGGGGAGGAATTGCAGTCCTCCCATTAAGAAGGGCAAAGAGCAGGCGCCGACCCGGCCTGTTGCTGCCACCGCCGACCCCGAAGCTGGGACCTCGGCGGCCGTGGAGGAGAGGGGTGCGATGTCCGACTAATGCATAGAGTCGATCATCGCATCCTCCAGGCGAACACCAACCACTGCAGAGCGGCCCAGGATCTGCTGATGCAGACTGTGGCCGAGTGGTTGGTGGACGTGGCGGTGGTCGCCGAGCCGTACTCGATACCTGGCCGTTGGCTGGGTGATCGGGACGGCTTGGTGGCGTTGGTGTCGCGGCCTGCCACGGACTCCCCTCCCCTCTCGCTTTTAGAGAGGGGTCCGGGATACGTGGCCGCCGCGTGGGGAGACATAGCCCTGGTCGGGGTCTATTTCTCCCCAAACCGCCCTCTAAGGGACTTCGAGAATTTTCTCGAAGTCCTTACGGCAGTCGTCGGGAGGGCGGCACCACGTCAGGTCGTCATAATGGGCGACCTGAACGCCAAGTCGGTGGCCTGGGGCAACCCGGCGGCGTCGTGCAACGTCCGGGGGCGCGCCGCCGAATTTTGGTCGGCTTCGTGCGGCGTGTCCCTCCTGAACAGGGGGGATGTTCACACGTGTGTGCGGCAACGGGGAGGGTCAGTGGTGGACGTATCGTTCGCCACCCCCGTGCTAGCCGCCCGCGTCGTGAACTGGCGGGTGGAGATGGTGGAGACCCTGTCGGACCACCGATATGTGCGGTTCGACATCTCCACCCAGAGCCCGCGGGGGATGGCCTGCTCGGGCCAATCTCCCTTCCCGCGGTGGGCTCTCACCCGCCTGGACCGGGAGGCAGCCCTGGAGGCAGCGTTCCTCGAGGACTGGCTCTCGCCCCCTGTGGAGGGCACGGACGTGGACGCCGCAGCGGTTCAGCTCCGGAGGTCCCTGACCGAGGTGTGCAACTCTAGCATGCCTCGGTCTCGCCGTCCGCCTCCCCGTCGCGCCGTTTATTGGTGGACGGTGGGGCTGGCGGGGCTCCGAGCCGAGTGCGTGGAGGCCAGGAGGGCCTTCACGCGGAGTCGGCGGCGCGCCGGCCGATGTCAGGCCGAGGAGGACCGCCTCTACGCCTCTTACGTAGAGGCAAAGATGGTCCTCAAGTCGGCAATGTGCGCCGCCGAGGACTCGGCAAGGGCCGAGATGCTGGAGGGCCTCGACAGGGATCCGTTTGGGAGACCATACAAGCTGGCGCGGAGCCAGCTGCGTCCATATGGTCCCCCAATAACGGAGACCCTAGAGCCGGCGTTGCTGGATGGGGTGGTTCGGTCACTGTTTCCGCGCAGGACCGAATTCACCCCTCCAACGATGAACCCCCCGCCGGGGGGGTTGGTGGCTTCGCCGGAGGACGAGGTGCCTCCAGTGTCGGCGGAGGAACTTCGCGCGGGGGTTCTGCCCCTCCGCGCGAAGAAGACGGCCCCTGGACCGGACGGCGTCCCCGCACGGGTGGTGGCCATCGCGGCGTCCCTAATGGAGGAAAGGCTTCGGGACCTCTTCAGCGCGTGCTTGACGGCTGGGAGGTTCCCGAAGCTATGGAAAGAAGGCAAGCTGTGCCTTCTCCGCAAGGAGGGACGCCCGGTGGACTCCCCCTCGGCATACCGGCCCATCGTGTTACTCGATGAGGTCGGTAAACTGTTCGAGGGGATCATCGCCACCCGGCTTAATAGTCAGCTGCGGGAGGTAGGGCCGGACCTGTCGGACGCTCAGTTCGGGTTCCGACAAGGGCGTTCGACGGTCGACGCGTTGGCCCTACTCAGGGGCCAGGTGCGGGAGGCGGTCGAGGCTGGGGACGGAGTGTTGGCGGTGTCGTTCGACATCGCCAACGCCTTCAACTCCGTGCCCCACTCGACCATATTGGAGGCACTCCGATACTACGGAGTGCCCCAATATCTGCGGGCGATCCTGGCCAGTTACCTGGAGGACCGAGAGGTCCTTCTGGTGGACAAGGCGGCCAGGATCAGGCGCTACGGAGTGGAGTCCGGTGTTCCACAGGGTTCGGTGCTGGGGCCCCTCCTGTGGAACATCGGATTTGACTGGCTCCTGCGGGGCACCCTCCTCCAGGGCACGAGTGTCATCTGCTACGCGGATGACACTCTCCTCGCTGCCCGGGGGAGGGATTTTAGGGAGGCGGCCTGTCTGGCCTCAGCTGGCGGATCCTTAGTGGCAGGTAGGATCCGCCAGCTTGGATTGGGGGTAGCGCTGAACAAGACCGAGGCCGTGTTCTTTCACGGGCCTCGGCAGCGCTGCCCACCTGACGCCCACATCGTGGTGGAGGGCGTCCGGATAGGGGTCGGGGCCCAGATGAAGTATCTGGGCCTCGTGCTGGACAGCAGGTGGCGCTTCGGCCCGCACTTTAGCGGGCTGTCGACGCGCCTGCTGAAAGCCGCGGACGCCCTCTCATGGCTCCTCCCAAACCTGGGAGGGCCCAAAGAGCGATGCCGGCGCCTCTATGCCGGCATCCTCAAAAGCATGGCCCTGTATGGGGCTCCCATCTGGGCGGACTCCCTCCACGGGAGGGAGAATGCAACCGCCATCCGCAGGCCCCAACGGGCCATTGCACAGCGGGTGGCGAGAGCCTACCGCTCGGTGGGCTTCGCGGCGGCGTGCGCTCTGGCTGGCACCCCTCCATGGGAATTGGAGGCATGGGTGCTCGCCAGAGTGTACGAATGGGCGGCGCGGCGTAGGGCGCTAGGTGAGCGCCCCGCCGCGCAAGAGCGGGAGGCCGTGCGGCGGGAGGCGAGGGACGCCATCGTCCTGCACTGGGCACGGGACCTCGCCTCCGCCACTTTTGGGCGCCGGACGCTGGACGCGCTCGGTCCAGTCCTGCGGGACTGGCTCGAGCGCCCCCACGGTTTCCTCTCGTTCCGTCTAGTGCAGGTGTTGTCCGGACATGGCTGTTTCGGAACGCACCTGCACCGGATCCGGAGGGAGGAAACCCCGGCGTGCCATGGATGCGGAGCCGCGGAGGACACGGCGCAGCACACCCTCGAGGTGTGCCCAGCCTGGGCTGAGCTGCGCCGTGCCCTGAATACTGTCGTTGGGCTGGACCTCTCACTTCCCAGTGTGGTGAATTCCATGCTGGGGAGTGAGGAGGCTTGGGCGGCGGTTGCCTCCTTTTGCGAGGATGTTATGTCGCAAAAGGAGGCGGCGGAGCGCGCGCGGGAGGATGATCCTCTCGCGCCGCCGCTCCGCAGGCGAAGAAGGGGTGGGAGACGGCGGTTATACGATCGTCGCCTCCCTCCTTCTGGTGGTGATTAGCGGGCGACAGGCGCGGGGGCGCCTTCGCTCGCATTGCACTGATCACCACCCTCGTCGGGCGGGAACGACCGAGCACTCACGGTCGTTCCCGGGCCTCTCCACTTAGGGAGGGGCGTGCGGGCCCCGCTGTAGAGGCGGGCGGTCGTCGGTGGGGGACTGGACGTAAAGGCTGTGCCGGTTTCCCAGTCCTCCTCCACACAGACGATGCGGGAGTGCCGCTGGGTTATTTTAGTGGGTATGCCGGAGTAGCCGGAGAGTCCCACATAACCCGTCCATCCCCCAATGGGCGGGTATGCGTAACGCATTTTTTCCCAGCGCAAACAAAAAAAAAAAAAAAAAAAAAAAAAAAAAAAAAAAAAAAAAAAAAAAAAAGGTTAGGTTGGGGAACCACCCCACAGTGCTTGCGTCCACGTCGCGTTCCCCGGAAACGTCCCAGTTCTGACCACCGTAACGGAGTGGCAGACTGGGTACGGCTAAAGTGCACTGTGCATCGTAGCGATCTTATTGCCGTGACAGCTACGAATCTTGTTTTGTTCGAAATGCCGAAACCTGCGCGGGATGCCCTCGGGCATTTTGTGAAAAAAGGCCCTTCTCAGGGCCAACCCAAAGGCCCTTCTCAGGGCCAACCCAAAGGCCCTTCTCAGGGCCAACCAAAAGGCCCTTCTCAGGGCCAACGCGACGCTGAAGCGTCGAAGGAAGGCAGCGCCTTCTACGGCGGGAGGGAGGGCGATTTGTCGGACTCCGACATTGAGTCCGTTGGGTCGGATGCCAGTGCGATGGCGATCGAGGATCCTCGATCGCGATCGGCATCTAGGAAGCGGAGCTTCCTAAAAGTCGTGTCCGATGGGTCCTCGGGCTCAGGTTCAGCGAAGGGGCCCGGAAGGAGGGTCAAGTCCAGAAAGGCGACGACAGCGGCAGACACCCACGACGTGGGTCTAGCCGACGCCCAACGCGAGTTGGACCTGGCAAGGCGGGAACAGCTCCAGCAAGAGCTGGAGGAGCGGGTAGCGGCCAAGGAAGAACGGGCGCGCGTCACCCGTGCCAAGTCCGGGTACGGTGCGTCCAGCGTGCTGTACTCGGACCACTCCCTGGCCGAACTGAAGAGGATGGCCTTGGAGGACGAGGAGGCGATCGCGGAGGTCGCCGCCAAGTCCTCGCATCTGAAGGGGACTTTCCAGAAGTCCCTCAGATGCCGGGCCGCCAGCATGCGTGGCATCGTCGCGGAGCTGGTGGACCGCAAGGCCAGCGATGAAACGCGACAACTGCAGGCGAAGGTAGATCGCCTGCAGTCGGAGGTCAGCCAGCTGCACCTGAAGCTGGCTGAAGCCACGGCCCGGCCGTCGCAAGCCGAGCCCAGACCTGCGGCAGAGGTCCTCGCTCCCTCCTCCGGCCTGGAGGAAATCCTCCGCAAGGCTATGGCGGAGCAGAGGACATTTGTTAGAGCCTGCCTAGCGGGCATCGAGGACCGGCTCCTGCCGGAGAAACGCCTCCGACCGCCGCTTGGAGCGGACAAGAGGCGAGAGGAGCCGGTGCCCACCTCACAGAGGGAGGACGCCCTTCTCCCTTCGACCACCCCGACCAACCAGCAGGGCTGGACGAGGGTGGTCGGCAAGGGGAAGGGCAAGGGCAAAAAGACGGCAGCTGCCGTCCCTGCCGTTCCCGCCACCACCACTCCCAGCCAGTCGCGGCCAGCTGGGAAAGGGAAGGGGAAGGGGAAGAGCACCCCTCCAGCCCCAGCCGTCTCCGCCACCACCCCTGCCGGTCAGTCGTCAACTGGCAAGGGAAAGGGGAAGGGTTCGCCCCCAGCCGGTGCTAAGAGGAACCTAGTTCCTCCCAAGACCGCGGCCGTCGTGGTGACGCTCACCGCAGAGGCCGCGGAGCGGGGTGAGACGTACGCGTCCATGTTGGTGCGGGCGCGTGCCAATGCCGATCCCACCAAACTGGGAATCGGCAAAGTCTCATGCCGCAAGACACAGGCTGGGGCTCGTATATTCGAGTTCCCTGGTGCGGAGGGCGGCAAAAACGCGGACCTCTTCGCAGCTAAGCTGCAAGAGGTCATCGCAGACTCGGCGAAGGTGGCCAGGCCGGTAAAGTCGGCGGCCATTGAGGTGACGGATCTCGACGACTCCGTCACCAAGGAGGAGGTGGTGGCAGCAATCGTAGCCATAGGGGGCTGCGAAGTCGCAGCGGTACAAGGCGGGGGCATCAGGCCCGGGCGCGGCGGCATGGGCGCAATTCGCCTGGAGTGCCCAGTCGCCGCTGCCAAAGCCGTCCTCGAGAAGGGACGGCTCGCCGTCGGGTTCAGCTCGGGTGCGGTCCGGGCACTTGAGGACCAGCCTTTGCGGTGCTACAAGTGCTTCGGAATCGGCCACACCCGAGCCCTCTGTCCGTCCAGTGTCGACAGGACGGACAGCTGCTACCGCTGCGGCAAGTAGGGGCACAAAGCCGCCTCCTGCAAGGCCGCCACGCCGCACTGCGCGGTATGTGCCGCCAGTGGCCGCCCAGCGGGCCACATCATGAAGGGGAGGAATTGTAGTCCTCCCCTTAAGAAGGGCAAGGAACAGGCGCTGACCCGGCCTGTCGCTGCCACCGCCGTCCCAGTGGCTGGGACCTCGGCGGCCGTGGAGGAGAGGGGTGCGATGTCCGATTAATGGGAGTCGAACATCGCATCCTCCAGGCGAACACCAACCACTGCAGAGCGGCCCAGGATCTGCTGATGCAGACTGTGGCCGAGTGGTTGGTGGACGTGGCGGTGGTCGCCGAGCCGTACTCGGTGCCTGGCCGTTGGCTGGGTGACCGGGACGGCTTGGTGGCGTTGGTGTCGCGGCCTGCCACGGACTCCCCTCCCCTCTCGCTTTTAGAGAGGGGTCCGGGATACGTGGCCGCCGCGTGGGGAGAAATAGCCCTGGTCGGGGTCTATTTCTCCCCAAACCGCCCTCTAAGGGACTTCGAGAATTTTCTCGAAGTCCTTACGGCAGTCGTCGGGAGGGCGGCACCACGTCAGGTCGTCGTAATGGGCGACCTGAACGCCAAGTCGGTGGCCTGGGGCAACCCGGCGGCGTCGTGCAACGTCCGGGGGCGCGCCGCCGAATTTTGGTCGGCTTCGTGCGGCGTGTCCCTCCTGAACAGGGGGGATGTTCACACGTGTGTGCGGCAACGGGGAGGGTCAGTGGTGGACGTATCGTTCGCCACCCCCGTGCTAGCCGCCCGCGTCGTGAACTGGCGGGTGGAGATGGTGGAGACCCTGTCGGACCACCGATATGTGCGGTTCGACATCTCCACCCAGAGCCCGCGGGGGATGGCCCGCTCGGGCCAATCTCCCTTCCCGCGGTGGGCTCTCACCCGCCTGGACCGGGAGGCAGCCCTGGAGGCAGCGTTCCTCGAGGACTGGCTCTCGCCCCCTGTGCAGGGCACGGACGTCGACGCCGCAGCGGTTCGGCTCCGGGGGTCCCTGACCGAGGTGTGCAACTCGAGCATGCCTCGGTCTCGCCGTCCGCCTCCCCGTCGCGCCGTTTATTGGTGGACGGCGGAGCTGGCGGCGCTCCGGGCCGCATGCGTGGAGGCCAGGAGGGCCTACACGCGGAGTCGGCGGCGCACCAGCCGATGTCAGGCGGAGGAGGACCGCCTCTACGCCTCTTACGTAGAGGCAAAGACGGTCCTCAAGACGGCAATGTGCGCCGCCGAGGACTCGGCGAAGGCCGAGATGCTGGAGGGCCTCGACAGGGATCCGTTTGGGAGGCCATATAAGCTGGCGCGGAGCCAGCTTCGCCCTTATGGCCCCCCACTAACGGAGACCCTAGAGCCGGCGTTGCTGGATGGGGTGGTTCGGTCGCTGTTTCCGCGCAGGACCGAATTCACCCCACCAACGATGAACCCCCCACTGGGGGGGGTGGTGGCTTCGCTGGCGGAGGAGGTCCCTCCGGTTTCGGCGGAGGAATTTGGCGCGGGGGTTCTTTCCCTCCGCGCGAAGAAGACGGCCCCTGGACCGGATGGCGTCCCCGCACGGGTGGTGGCCATCGCGGCGTCCCTCATGGAGCAGAGGTTTCGGGACCTCTTCAGCGCGTGTCTGACGGCTGGGAGGTTCCCGAAACTATGGAAGGAGGGGCAGCTTTGCCTGCTCCGGAAGGAGGGACGCCCGGTGGACTCCCCCTCGGCATACCGGCCCATCGTTCTGCTCGATGAGGTCGGTAAACTGTTCGAGGGGATCCTCGCCACCCGGCTTAACAGCCATTTGCGGGAGGTAGGGCCGGACCTGTCGGACGCCCAGTTCGGCTTTCGACAGGGGCGTTCGACGGTCGACGCGGTGGCCCTACTCAGGGGCCAGGTGCGGGAGGCGGTCGAGGCTGGGGACGGAGTGTTGGCGGTGTCGTTCGACATCGCCAACGCGTTCAACTCCGTGCCCCACTCGACCATATTGGAGGCACTCCGGTACCACGGAGTGCCCCAATATCTGCGGGTGATCCTGGCCAACTACCTGGAGGACCGGGAGGTCCTCCTGGCGGACAGGACGGCCAGGATCAGGCGCTACGGCGCGGAGTCCGGTGTTCCACAGGGTTCGGTGCTAGGGCCCCTCTTGTGGAACATCGGATTCGATTGGCTGCTGCGCGGCACCCTCCTCCAGGGCACGAGTGTCATCTGCTACGCGGATGACACTCTCCTCGTTGCCCGGGGGAGGCATTTTAGGGAGGCGGCCTGTCTGGCCTCAGCTGGCGGATCCTTAGTGGCAGGTAGGATCCGCCAGCTTGGTTTGAGGGTGGCGCTGAACAAGACCGAGGCCGTGTTCTTTCACGGGCCTCGGCAGCGCTGCCCTCCTGACGCCCACATTGTGGTGGAGGGCGTCCGGATAGGGGTCGGGGCCCAGATGAAGTATCTGGGCCTCGTGCTGGACAGCAGGTGGCGCTTCGGCCCGCACTTCAGCGGGCTGTCGACGCGCCTGCTGAAAGCCGCGGACGCCCTCTCATGGCTCCTCCCAAACCTGGGAGGGCCCAAGGAGCGATGCCGGCGCCTCTATGCCGGCATCCTCAAGAGTATGGCCCTGTATGGGGCACCCATCTGGGCGGACTCCCTCCACAGGAGGGAGAATGCAACCGCCATCCGCAGGCCCCAACGGGCCATTGCACAGCGGGTGGCGAGAGCCTACCGCTCAGTGGGCTTCGCGGCGGCGTGCGCTCTGGCCGGCACCCCTCCCTGGGAATTGGAGGCATGGGTGCTCGCCAGAGTGTACGAATGGGCGGCGCGGCGTAGGGCGCTGGGTGAGCGCCCCGCCGCGCAAGAGCGGGATGCCGTGCGGCGGGAGGCGAGGGACGCAATCGTCCTACACTGGACACGGGACCTCGCCTCCGCCACATTTGGACGCCGGACGCTGGACGCGCTCGGTCCAGTCCTGCGGGACTGGCTCGAGCGCCCCCACGGTTTCCTCTCTTTCCGTCTGGTGCAGGTGTTGTCCGGGCATGGCTGCTTCGGAACGCACCTGCATCGGATCCAGAGGGAGGAAACCCCGGCGTGCCACGACTGTGGAGCCGCGGAGGACACGGCGCAGCACACCCTCGAGGTGTGCCCAGCCTGGGCTGAGCTGCGCCGTGCCCTGACAGATGTGGTCGGAATGGACCTCTCACTTCCCAGTGTGGTGAACTCCATGCTGGGGAGTGAGGAGGCTTGGGCGGCGGTTGCCTCCTTTTGCGAGAATGTCATGTCGCAAAAGGAGGTGGCGGAGCGCGCGCGGGAGGACGATCCTCTCGCGCCACCTCTCCGCAGGCGAAGGAGGGGTGGGAGAAGGCGGTTGTACGACCGTCGCCTCCCACCCTCTGGTGGTGATTAGCGGGCGATAGGCGCGGGGGCGCCTTCGCTCGCATTGCACAAATCGCCACCATCGTCGGGCGGGAACGGCCGAGCACTCACGGTCGTTCCCGGGCCCCTCCACTTAGGGAGGGGCGTGCGGGCCCCGCTGTAAAGGCGGGCGGTCGTCGGTGGGGGACTGGACGTAAAGGCTGTGCCGGTTTCCCAGTCCTCCTCCACACAGACGATGCGGGAGTGCCGCTGGGTTATTTTAGTGGGTATGCCGGGCTAGCCGGAGAGTCCCACATAACCCGTCCATCCCCCAATGGGCGGGTATGCGTAACGCAATTTTTCCCAGCGTCAAAAAAAAAAAAAAAAAAAAAAAAAAAAAAAAAAAAAAAAAGGTTAGGTTGGGGAGGGGAACCACCCCACAGTGCTTACGTCCTCGTCGTGTTCCCTGGAAACGTCCCAGTTCTGACCACCGTAACGGAGTGGCAGACTGGGTACGGCTAAAGTGCACTGTGATTCGTTGCGAACTATATTGCCTGGATTGCTTCGAAACTGCGGATTATGCCTAAAATGCATAAACCTGCGCGGGATGCCCTCGGGCATTTCGTGAAACAAGGCCCTTCTCAGGGCCAACCCAAAGGCCCTTCTCAGGGCCAACCAAAAGGCCCTTCTCAGGGCCAACCAAAAGGCCCTTCTCAGGGCCAACACGACGCGTCGGCGTCGGAAGGCAGAGCCTTCTACGGAGGGAGAGCGGGAGATATGTCGGACTCCGACATTGAGTCAATTGCGTCGGATGGTGATTCGATGGCGCTCGATGTTTGTCGATCGCGATCGGCATCGAGGAAGCGGACCTTCCTCAAGGTTGTGTCCGATGGGTCCTCGGGCTCAGGCTCGGCGAAGGAGCCTAAAAAGCGGGTCAAGGCCAAGAAGTTGGCAATTACAGCAGATACCCACGACGTGGGTTTGGCAGACGCCCAGCGGGAGTTGGACCTGGCTCAGCGGGAGCGGCTCCAACAAGACCTGGAGGAGCAGGTAGCGGCCAGGGAGGAACGGGCGCGCGCCGCCCGTGCCAAATCAGGATACGGAGCGTCCCGCGTTCTGTACGCGGACCACTCCCTTGCCGAACTGGAGCGGATGGCATTGGAGGACGAGGAGGTAATCGTCCAGGTCGCCACCAAGTCCTCCCACCTAAAAGGGACTTTTCAAAAGTCCCTCAAATGCCGGGCCGCCAGCATGCGCGGCATCGTCGCGGAGCTGGTCGACCGCAAGGCCAGCGACGAGTCGCGGCAACTGCAGGCGAAAGTGGATCGCCTGCAGCAGGAGGTAAGCCAGCTGCACCAAAAGCTGGCTGAAGCCACGGCCCGGCCATCCGAAGCCGAGCCTAGACCTGCGGCAGAGGGCCTTGCCTCCTCCCCCGGCCTTGAAGATGTCCTCCGCAAAGTTATGGCGGAGGAGAGGGCCTTTGTTCGGGCCTGCCTAGCGGGCATTGAGGACCGGCTCTTGCCGGAGAAAGTCCTCCGACCGCCACTTGCGGCGGACAAGAGGCGAGAGCCGGTGCCCACCTCCCAGAGGGAGGACGCCCTTCTCCCCTCCACCACCCCGACCAACCAGCAGGGCTGGACGAAGGTGGTTGGTAAGGGGAAGGGCAAGAGCAAAAGGACGGCAGCTGTCGTCCCTGCCGTTCCCGCCACCACCACTCCCAGCCAGTCCCAGCCGACTGGCAAAGGGAAAGGGAAGGGGAAGGGGAAGAGCACCCCTCCAGCCCCAGCCGTCCCCACCACCACCCCTGCTGGTCAGTCGACTGGCACGGGAAAGGGGAAAGGGAAGAGTTCCCCCCCAGCCGGTGCCAAGAGGAACCTGGTTCCTCCCAAAACCGCAGCCGTCGTGATGACGCTCACTGCGGAGGCTGCGGAGCGGGGCGAGACATACGCGTCCGTAATGTTGCGGGCGCGTGCCAATGCCGATCCAACCAAACTGGGGATCGGCAAAGTCTCGTGCCGCCGGACACAGGCTGGGGCTCGTATCTTCGAGTTCCCCGGTGCTGAGGGCGGGAAACACGCCGACCTCTTCGCAGCAAAGCTGCAGGAGGTCATCGCGGACGCGGCGAAGGTGGCCAGGCCGGTGAAGTCGGCGGCCATCGAGGTGACGGACCTGGATGACTCCGTCACCAGGGAGGAGGTGGTGGCAGCGATCGCAGCCAATGGGGGCTGCGAAGTCGCAGCGGTGCAGGGCGGGGGCATCAGGCCCGGGCGCGGCGGCATGGGCACTATTCGCCTGGAGTGCCCTGTCGCCGCTGCCAAAGCCGTCCTCGAAAAGGGACGGCTCGCCGTCGGGTTCAGCTCGGGTGCGGTCCGGGCACTTGAGGACCAGCCGCTGAGGTGCTACAAGTGCTTCGGAATCGGCCACACCCGGGCCCTCTGTCCGTCCAGTGTAGATAGGACGGACAGCTGCTACCGCTGCGGCAAGGAGGGGCATAAATCCGCCTCCTGCAAGGCCGCCGCACCGCACTGCGCGGTATGTGCCGCTAGTGGCCGCCCTGCGGGACATATTATGAAGGGGAGGAACTGCAGTCCTCCCCTTAAGAAGGGCAAAATACTGGCGCCGACCCGGCCTGTCATTGCCACCGCCGTCCCAGTGGCTGGGACCTCAGCGGCTGTGGAGGAGGGGGGTGCGATGACCGACTAATGGGTAGAGTCGAGCATCGCATCCTCCAGGCGAACACCAACCACTGCAGAGCGGCCCAGGATCTGCTGATGCAGACTGTGGCCGAGTGGTTGGTGGACGTGGCGGTGGTCGCCGAGCCGTACTCGATACCTGGCCGTTGGCTGGGTGATCGGGACGGCTTGGTGGCGTTGGTGTCGCGGCCTGCCACGGACTCCCCTCCCCTCTCGCTTTTAGAGAGGGGTCCGGGATACGTGGCCGCCGCGTGGGGAGAAATAGCCCTGGTCGGGGTCTATTTCTCCCCAAACCGCCCTCTAAGGGACTTCGAGGGTTTTCTCGAAGTCCTTACGGCAGTCGTCGGGAGGGTGGCACCACGTCAGGTCGTCGTGTTGGGCGACCTGAACGCCAAGGCGGTGGCCTGGGGCAACCCAGCGGCGTCATGTAACGTCCGGGGGCGCGCCGTCGAATTTTGGGCGGCTTCGTGCGGCGTGTCCCTCCTGAACAGGGGGGATGTTCACACGTGTGTGCGGCAACAGGGAGGGTCAGTGGTGGACGTGTCGTTCGCCACCCCTGTGCTAGCCACACGCGTCGTGAACTGGCGGGTGGAGATGGTGGAGACCCTGTCGGACCACCGATATGTGCGGTTCGACATCTCCACCCAGAGCCCGCGGGGGATGGCCCGCTCGGGCCAATCTCCCTTCCCGCGGTGGGCTCTCACCCGCCTGGATCGGGAGGCAGCCCAGGAGGCAGCGTTCCTCCGGGACTGGCTCTCGCCCCCTGTGGAGGTGACGGACGTAGACGCCGCAGCGGTTCAGCTCCGGGGGTCCCTGACCGAGGTGTGCAATTCCAGCATGCCTCGGTCTCGCCGTCCGCCTCCCCGTCGCGCCGTTTATTGGTGGACGGGGGAGCTGGCGGCGCTCCGGGCCGCGTGCGTGGAGGCCAGGAGGGCCTACACGCGGAGTCGGCGGCGCACCAGCCGATGTCAGGCTGAGGAGGACCGCCTCTACGCCTCTTACCTGGAGGCAAAGACGGTCCTCAAATCGGCAATGTGCGCCGCCGAAGACTCGGCAAAGGCCGAGATGCTGGAGGGACTCGACAGGGATCCGTTTGGGAGGCCATATAAGCTGGCGCGGAGCCAGCTGCGCCCTTATGGCCCCCCACTAACGGAGACCCTAGAGCCGGCGTTGCTGGATGGGGTGGTTCGGTCGCTGTTTCCACGCAGGACCGAATTCACCCCACCAACGATGAACCCCCCACTGGGGGGGGTGGTGGCTTCGCTGGCGGAGGAGGTCCCTCCGGTTTCGGCGGAGGAATTTGGCGCGGGGGTTCTTTCCCTCCGCGCGAAGAAGACGGCCCCTGGACCGGATGGCGTCCCCGCACGGGTGGTGGCCATCGCAGCGTCCCTCATGGAGCAGAGGTTTCGGGACCTCTTCAGCGCGTGTCTGACGGCTGGGAGGTTCCCGAAACTATGGAAGGAGGGGCAGCTTTGCCTGCTCCGGAAGGAGGGACGCCCGGTGGACTCCCCCTCGGCATACCGGCCCATCGTTCTGCTCGATGAGGTCGGTAAACTGTTCGAGGGGATCCTCGCCACCCGGCTTAACAGCCATTTGCGGGAGGTAGGGCCGGACCTGTCGGACGCCCAGTTCGGCTTTCGACAGGGGCGTTCGACGGTCGACGCGGTGGCCCTACTCAGGGGCCAAGTAAAGGAGGCGGTTGAGGCTGGGGACGGAGTGTTGGCGGTGTCAATCGACATCGCCAACGCGTTCAACTCCGTGCCCCACTCGACCATATTGGAGGCACTCCGGTACCACGGAGTGCCCCAATATCTGCGGGTGATCCTGGCCAACTACCTGGAGGACCGAGAGGTCCTCCTGGCGGACAGGACGGCCAGGATCAGGCGCTACGGCGCGGAGTCCGGTGTTCCACAGGGTTCGGTGCTAGGGCCCCTCTTGTGGAACATCGGATTCGATTGGCTGCTGCGCGGCACCCTCCTCCAGGGCACGAGTGTCATCTGCTACGCGGATGACACTCTCCTCGTTGCCCGGGGGAGGGATTTTAGGGAGGCGGCCTGTCTGGCCTCAGCTGGCGGATCCTTAGTGGCAGGTAGGATCCGCCAGCTTGGTTTGAGGGTGGCGCTGAACAAGACCGAGGCCGTGTTCTTTCACGGGCCTCGGCAGCGCTGCCCTCCTGACGCCCACATCCTGGTGGAGGGCGTCCGGATAGGGGTCGGGGCCCAGATGAAGTATCTGGGCCTCGTGCTGGACAGCAGGTGGCGCTTCGGCCCGCACTTCAGCGGGCTGTCGACGCGCCTGCTAAAAGCCGCGGACGCCCTCTCATGGCTCCTCCCAAACCTGGGAGGGCCCAAGGAGCGATGCCGGCGCCTCTATGCCGGCATCCTCAAGAGCATGGCCCTGTATGGGGCACCCATTTGGGCGGACTCCCTCCACAGGAGGGAGAATGCAACCGCCATCCGCAGGCCCCAACGGGCCATTGCACAGCGGGTGGCGAGGGCCTACCGCTCAGTGGGCTTTGCGGCGGCGTGCGCTCTGGCCGGCACCCCTCCCTGGGAATTGGAGGCATGGGTGCTCGCCAGAGTGTACGAATGGGCGGCGCGGCGTAGGGCGCTAGGTGAGCGCCCCGCCGCGCAAGAGCGGGAGGCCGTGCGGCGGGAGGCGAGGGACGCCATCGTCCTCCACTGGGCACGCGACCTCGCCTCCGCCACTTTTGGACGCCGGACGCTGGACGCGCTCGGCCCAGTCCTGCGGGACTGGCTCGAGCGGCCCCACGGTTTCCTCTCCTTCCGTCTGGTGCAGGTGTTGTCCGGGCATGGCTGCTTCGGAACGCACCTGCATCGGATCCAGAGGGAGGAAACCCCGGCGTGCCACGATTGTGGAGCCGCGGAGGACACGGCGCAGCACACCCTCGAGGTGTGCCCAGCCTGGGCTGAGCTGCGCCGTGCCCTGACAGATGTGGTCGGGCAGGACCTCTCACTTCCCAGTGTGGTAAACTCCATGCTGGGGAGTGAGGAGGCTTGGGCGGCGGTTGCCTCCTTTTGCGAGAATGTCATGTCGCAAAAGGAGGCGGCGGAGCGCGCGCGGGAGGATGATCCTCTCGCGCCGCCGCTCCGCAGGCGAAGAAGGGGTGGGAGACGGCGGTTGTACGATCGTCGCCTCCCTCCTTCTGGTGGTGATTAGCGGGCGACAGGCGCGGGGGCGCCTTCGCTCGCATTGCACTAATCACCACCCTCGTCGGGCGGGAACGGCCGAGCACTCACGGTCGTTCCCGGGCCCCTCCACTTAGGGAGGGGCGTGCGGGCCCCGCTGTAAAGGCGGGCGGTCGTCGGTGGGGGACTGGACGTAAAGGCTGTGCCGGTTTCCCAGTCCTCCTCCACACAGACGATGCGGGAGTGCCGCTGGGTTATTTTAGTGGGTATGCCGGAGTAGCCGGAGAGTCCCACATAACCCGTCCATCCCCCAATGGGCGGGTATGCGTAACGCATTTTTTCCCAGCGCAAACAAAAAAAAAAAAAAAAAAAAAAAAAAAAAAAAAAAAAAAAAGGTTAGGTTGGGGACCCCGGAAACGTCCCAGTTCTGACCACCGTAACGGAGTGGCAGACTGGGTACGGCTAAAGTGCACTGTGCATCGTAGCGACTATTTGCCTTGAGTGCTGCGATACTGCTTTGTTCGGAATGCCGAAACCTGCGCGGGATGCCCTCGGGCATTTCGTGAAAAAAGGCCCTTCTCAGGGCCAACCCAAAGGCCCTTCTCAGGGCCAACCCAAAGGCCCTTCTCAGGGCCAACCCAAAGGCCCTTCTCAGGGCCAACCAAAAGGCCCTTTTCAGGGCCAACGCGACGCGTCTGCGTCTGAAGGCAGAGCCTTCTACGGTGGGAGGGTGGGCGATTTGTCGGACTCCGACATCGAGTCCATTGCGTCGGATGCCGATTCGATGGCGATCGAAGATTGTCGATCGCGTTCGGTATCAAGGAAGCGAAAGGACTTCCTGAAAGACGGGTCGGATGGATCCTCGACCTCGGGCTCAGCGAACAAGCCTAAAAAGAAGGCCCAAAAACAGTGACGGACACCCACGACGTGGGTTTGGTCGACGCCCAGCGCGAGCTGGACCTGACTCGGCGGGAGCAGCTCCAGCAAGAGCTGGAGGAGCGGGTTGCGGCTCAGGAGGAACGGGCGCGCGTCGCTCGTGCCAAGTCCGGGTACGGAGCGTCCCGCATTTTGTACTCGGACCACTCCCTGGCCGAATTGGAGACGATGGCCTTGGAGGACGAGAAGGCGATCGTGGAGGTCGCCGCCAAGTCCTCCCACCTGAAGGGGACTTTCCAGAAGTCCCTGAAATGCCGGGCCGCCAGCATGCGATGCATCGTCGCGGAGCTGGTGGAGCGGAAGGCCTGCGACGAAACGCGGCAACTGCAGGCGAAGGTAGATCGCCTGCAGTCGGAGGTCAGCCAGCTGCACTTAAAGCTGGCTGAAGCCACGGCCCGGCCATCGCAAGCCGAGCCCGGACCTGCGGCGGAGGGTCTTTCCTCCACTCCCGGCCTTGAGGATGTCCTCCGCAGGGTCATGGCGGAGGAGAGGGCGTTCGTTCGCTCCTGCCTAGCGGGCATCGAGGACCGGCTCCTACCGGAGAAACGCCTCCGACCGCCGCTTGCGGCAGACAAGAGGCGAGAGGAGCGAGTGGAAACCTCCCAGAGGGAAGACGCCCTACTCCCTTCGACCGCCCCGACCAACCAGCAGGGCTGGACGAAGGTGGTCGGTAAGGGCAAGGGAAAAAGGACGGCAGCTGTCGTCCCTGCCGTTCCCGCCACCACCACTCCCAGCCATTCGCAGCCGACTGGCAAAGGGAAGGGAAAAGGGAAAGGGAAGGGGAAGAGCACCCCCCCAGCCCCAGCCGTCCCCGCCACCACCCCTGCTGGTCAGTCGACTGGCACGGGAAAGGGGAAGGGTTCGACCCCAGCCGGTGTCAGGAGGAACTTGGTTCCTCCCAAGACCGCAGCCGTCGTGATGACGCTCACCACGGAGGCTGCGGAGCGGGGCGAGACGTACGCGTCCGTGATGTTGCGGGCGCGTGCCAATGCCGATCCTACCAAATTGGGGATCGGTAAAGTCTCGTGCCGCCGGACGCAGGCTGGGGCTCGAATTTTCGAGTTCCCGGGTGCCGAGGGCGCGAAGAACGCGGACCTCTTTGCAGCGAAGCTGCAGGAGGTCATCGCGAACTCGGCGAAGGTGGCCAGGCCGGTGAAGTCGGCGGCCATCGAGGTGACGGACCTGGATGACTCCGTCACCAGGGAGGAGGTGGTGGCAGCGATCGCAGCCATTGGGGGCTGCACAGTCGCAGCGGTGCAGGGCGGGGGCATCAGGCCCGGGCGCGGCGGCATGGGCACTATTCGCCTTGAGTGCCCAGTCGCCGCTGCCAAAGCCGTCCTCGAGAAGGGACGGCTCGCCGTCGGGTTCAGCTCGGCGGCGGTCCGGGCCCTTGAGGTCCTGCCGCTGAGGTGTTACCGGTGCTTCGGCATCGGTCACACCCGGGCCCTCTGTCCGTCCAGTGTCGACAGGGCGGACAGCTGCTACCGCTGCGGCAAGGAGGGGCATAAAGCCGCCTCCTGCGAGGCCACCGCACCGCACTGCGCGGTGTGTGCCGCCAGTGGCCGCCCTGCGGGCCACATTATGAAGGGGAGGAATTGTATTCCTCCCCTTAAGAAGGGCAAAGTGCAGGCGCCGACCCGGCCTGTCGCTGCCACCGTCACCCCAGTAGCTGGGACCTCGGCGGCTGTGGAGGAGGAGAGTGCGATGTTCGATTAATGGGTAGAGTCGAACATCGCATCCTCCAGGCGAACACCAACCACTGCAGAGCGGCACAGGATCTGCTGATGCAGACTATGGCCGAGTGGTTGGTGGACGTGGCGGTGGTCGCCGAGCCGTACTCGGTACCTGGCCGTTGGCTGGGTGATCGGGACGGCTTGGTGGCGTTGGTGTCGCGGCCTGCCACGGACTCCCCTCCCCTCTCGCTTTTAGAGAGGGGTCCGGGATACGTGGCCGCCGCGTGGGGAGACATAGCCCTGGTCGGGGTCTATTTCTCCCCAAACCGCCCTCTAAGGGACTTCGAGGATTTTCTCGAAGTCCTTACGGCAGTCGTCGGGAGGGCGGCGCCACGTCAGGTCGTCATATTAGGCGACCTGAACGCCAAGGCGGTGGCCTGGGGCAACCCAGCGGCGTCCTGCAACGTCCGGGGGCACGCCGTCGAATTTTGGTCGGCTTCGTGCGGCGTGTCCCTCCTGAACAGGGGGGATGTTCACACGTGTGTGCGGCAACGGGGAGGGTCAGTGGTGGACGTATCGTTCGCCACCCCCGTTCTAGCCGCCCGCGTCGTGAACTGGCGGGTGGAGTTGGTGGAGACCCTGTCGGACCACCGATATGTGCGGTTCGACATCTCCACCCAGAGCCCGCGGGGGATGGCCCGCTCGGGCCAATCTCCCTTCCCGCGGTGGGCTCTCACCCGCCTGGACCGGGAGGCAGCCCAGGAGGCTGCGTTCCTCCGGGACTGGCTCTCGCCCCCTGTTGAGGTCACGGACGTGGACGCCGCAGCGGTTCAGCTGCGGGGGTCCCTGACCGAGGTGTGCAACTCCAGCATGCCTCGGTCTCGCCGTCCGCCTCCCCGTCGCGCCGTTTATTGGTGGACGGGGGAGCTGGCGGCGCTACGGGCCGCGTGCGTGGAGGCCAGGAGGGCCTACACGCGGAGTCGGCGGCGCACCAGCCGATGTCAGGCTGAGGAGGACCGCCTCTACGCCTCTTACCTAGAGGCAAAGACGGTCCTCAAGTCGGAAATGTGCGCCGCCGAGGACTCGGCAAAGGCCGAGATGCTGGAGGGCCTCGACAGGGATCCGTTTGGGAGGCCGTATAAGCAGGCGCGGAGCCAGCTGCGCCCCTACGGTCCCCCATTAGCGGAGACCCTAGAGCCGGCGTTGCTGGATGGGGTGGTTCGGTCACTGTTTCCGCGCAGGACCGACTTCACCCCACCAACGATGAACCCCCCGCTGGGGGGGGTGGTGGCTTCGCCGGAGGAGGAGGTCCCTCCAGTATCGGTGGAGGAATTTCGCGCGGGGGTTCTGTCCCTCCGCGCGAAGAAGACGGCCCCTGGACCGGATGGTGTCCCCGCACGGGTGGTGGCCATCGCGGCGTCCCTCATGGAGGAGAGGTTTCGGGACCTCTTCAGCGCGTGCCTGACGGCTGGGAGGTTCCCGAAGATCTGGAAGGAGGGGCAGCTTTGCCTGCTCCGGAAGGAGGGACGCCCGGTGGACTCCCCCTCGGCATACCGGCCCATCGTTCTGCTCGATGAGGTCGGTAAATTGTTCGAGGGGATCATCGCCACCCGGCTTAATAGCCAGCTGCGGGAGGTAGGGCCAGACCTGTCGGACGCCCAGTTCGGGTTTCGACAGGGGCGTTCGACGATCGACGCGGTGGCCCTACTCAGGGGCCAAGTGCAGGAGGCGGTCGGGGCTGGGGACGGAGTGTTGGCGGTGTCGTTCGACATCGCCAACGCCTTCAACTCCGTGCCCCACTCGACCATATTGGAGGCACTCCGGTACCACGGAGTGCCCCAATATCTGCGGGTGATCCTGGCCAACTACCTGGAGGACCGGGAGGTCCTCCTGGCGGACAGGACGGCCAGGATCAGGCGCTACGGCGCGGAGTCCGGTGTTCCACAGGGTTCGGTGCTAGGGCCCCTCTTGTGGAACATCGGATTCGATTGGCTGCTGCGCGGCACCCTCCTCCAGGGCACGAGTGTCATCTGCTACGCGGATGACACTCTCCTCGTTGCCCGGGGGAGGGACTTTGGAGAGGCGGCCTGTCTGGCCTCAGCTGGCGGATCCTTAGTGGCAGGTAGGATCCGCCAGCTCGGTTTGAGGGTAGCGCTGAACAAGACCGAGGCCGTGTTCTTTCACGGGCCTCGGCAGCGCTGCCCTCCTGACGCCCACATCGTGGTGGAGGGCGTCCGGATAGGGGTCGGGGCCCAGATAAAGTATCTGGGCCTCGTGCTGGACAGCAGGTGGCGCTTCGGCCCGCACTTTAGCGGGCTGTCGACGCGCCTGCTGAAAGCCGCGGACGCCCTCTCATGGCTCCTCCCAAACCTGGGAGGGCCCAAGGAGCGATGCCGGCGCCTCTATGCCGGCATCCTCAAGAGCATGGCCCTATATGGGGCACCCATCTGGGCGGACTCCCTCCATAGGAGGGAGAATGCAACCGCCATCCGCAGGCCCCAACGGGCCATTGCACAGCGGGTGGCGAGAGCCTACCGCTCAGTGGGCTTTGCGGCGGCGTGCGCTCTGGCCGGCACCCCTCCCTGGGAATTGGAGGCATGGGTGCTCGCCAGAGTGTACGAATGGGCGGCGCGGCGTAGGGCGCTCGGTGAGCGCCCCGCCGCGCAAGAGCGGGATGCCGTGCGGCGGGAGGCGAGGGACGCAATCGTCCTACACTGGACACGGGACCTCGCCTCCGCCACATTTGGACGCCGGACGCTGGACGCGCTCGGTCCAGTCCTGCGGGACTGGCTCGAGCGGTCCCACGGTTTCCTCTCGTTCCGTCTGGTGCAGGTGTTATCCGGGCATGGCTGCTTCGGATCGCACCTGCATCGGATCCGGAGGGAGGAAACCCCGGCGTGCCACGAGTGTGGAGCCGCGGAGGACACGGCGCAGCACACCCTCGAGGTGTGCCCAGCCTGGGCTGAGCTGCGCCGTGCCCTGACCGATGTAGTCGGGATTGACCTCTCGCTTCCCAGTGTGGTGAATTCCATGCTGGGAAGTGAGGAGGCTTGGGCGGCGGTTGCCTCCTTTTGCGAGAATGTCATGTCGCAAAAGGAGGCGGCGGAGCGCGCGCGGGAGGATGATCCTCTCGCGCCGCCGCTCCGCAGGCGAAGAAGGGGTGGGAGACGGCGGTTGTACGATCGTCGTCTCCCTCCTTCTGGTGGTGATTAGCGGGCGACAGGCGCGGGGGCGCCTTCGCTCGCATTGCACTAATCACCACCCACGTCGGGCGGGAACGGCCGAGCACTCACGGTCGTTCCCGGGCCCCTCCACTTAGGGAGGGGCGTGCGGGCCCCGCTGTAAAGGCGGGCGGTCGTCGGTGGGGGACTGGACGTAAAGGCTGTGCCGGTTTCCCAGTCCTCCTCCACAAAGACGATGCGGGAGTGCCGCTGGGTTATTTTAGTGGGTATGCCGGAGTAGCCGGAGAGTCCCACATAACCCGTCCATCCCCCAATGGGCGGGTATGCGTAAAACATTTTTTCCCAGCGCAAACAAAAAAAAAAAAAAACAAAAAAAAAAAAAAAAAAAAAAAAAGGTTAGGTTGGGGACCCCGGAAACGTCCCAGTTCTGACCACCGTAACGGAGTGGCAGACTGGGTACGGCTAAAGTGCACTGTGCATCGTAGCGACTATTTGCCTTGAGTGCTGCGATACTGCTTTGTTCGGAATGCCGAAACCTGCGCGGGATGCCCTCGGGCATTTCGTGAAAAAAGGCCCTTCTCAGGGCCAACCCAAAGGCCCTTCTCAGGGCCAACCCAAAGGCCCTTCTCAGGGCCAACCAAAAGGTACTTCTCAGGGCCAACGCGACGTATCAGCGTCGAGTGAAGGCAGAGCCTTCTACGGCGGGAGTGTGGGTGACATGTCGGACTCCGACATTGAGTCCATTGCATCGGATGCGGGTTCGATGGTGGTCGATCCTCGATCACGATCGGCATCGCGGAAGCGGACCTTCCTCAAGGTCGTGTCCGATGGATCCTCAGGCTCGGGTTCAGCAAAGGAGCCCATTAGGAAGGTCAAGGCCAAAAAGGCGACAGCGGCAGACACCCACGACGTGGGGTTAGTCGACGCCCAGCGGGAGTTGGACCTGGCAAGGCGGGAGCGGCTCCAACAAGACCTGGAGGAGCGGGTTGCGGCCCAGGAGGAACGGGCGCGCGTCGCCCGTGCAAAGTCCGGGTACGGGGCGTCCCGCGTCCTGTACGCGGACCACTCCTTGGCCGAACTCCAGAGGATGGCCTTGGAGGACGAGGAGGCGATCGTGGAGGTCGCCGCCAAGTCCTCGCATCTGAAGGGGACTTTCCAGAAGTCCCTCAAATGCCGGGCCGCGAGTCTTCGCGAAATCGTCGCGGAGCTGGTGGACCGCAAGGCCAGCGATGAGTCGCGGCAACTGCAGGCGAAAGTAGATCGCCTGCAGTCGGAGGTCAGCCAGCTGCACTTAAAGCTGGCTGAAGCCACGGCCCGGCCATCGCAAGCCGAGCCCGGACCTGCGGCGGAGGGTCTTTCCTCCACTCCCGGCCTTGAGGATGTCCTCCGCAGGGTCATGGCGGAGGAGAGGGCGTTCGTTCGCTCCTGCCTAGCGGGCATCGAGGACCGGCTCCTACCGGAGAAACGCCTCCGACCGCCGCTTGCGGCAGACAAGAGGCGAGAGGAGCGAGTGGAAACCTCCCAGAGGGAAGACGCCCTACTCCCTTCGACCACCCCGACCAACCAGCAGGGCTGGACGAAGGTGGTCGGTAAGGGCAAGGGAAAAAGGACGGCAGCTGTCGTCCCTGCCGTTCCCGCCACCACCACTCCCAGCCATTCGCAGCCGACTGGCAAAGGGAAGGGAAAAGGGAAAGGGAAGGGGAAGAGCACCCCCCCAGCCCCAGCCGTCCCCGCCACCACCCCTGCTGGTCAGTCGACTGGCACGGGAAAGGGGAAGGGTTCGACCCCAGCCGGTGTCAGGAGGAACTTGGTTCCTCCCAAGACCGCAGCCGTCGTGATGACGCTCACCATGGAGGCTGCGGAGCGGGGCGAGACGTACGCGTCCGTGATGTTGCGGGCGCGTGCCAATGCCGATCCTACCAAATTGGGGATCGGTAAAGTCTCGTGCCGCCGGACGCAGGCTGGGGCTCGAATTTTCGAGTTCCCGGGTGCCGAGGGCGCGAAGAACGCGGACCTCTTTGCAGCGAAGCTGCAGGAGGTCATCGCGAACTCGGCGAAGGTGGCCAGGCCGGTGAAGTCGGCGGCCATCGAGGTGACGGACCTGGATGACTCCGTCATCATCATTGGGGGCTGCGAAGTCGCAGCGGTGCAGGGCGGGGGCATCAGGCCCGGACGCGGCGGCATGGGCACTATTCGCCTGGAGTGCCCAGTCGCCGCTGCCAAAGCCGTCCTCGAGAAGGGACGGCTCGCCGTCGGGTTCAGCTCGGCGGCGGTCCGGGCCCTTGAGGTCCTGCCGCTGAGGTGTTACCGGTGCTTCGGCATCGGTCACACCCGGGCCCTCTGTCCGTCCAGTGTCGACAGGGCGGACAGCTGCTACCGCTGCGGCAAGGAGGGGCATAAAGCCGCCTCCTGCGAGGCCACCGCACCGCACTGCGCGGTGTGTGCCGCCAGTGGCCGCCCTGCGGGCCACATTATGAAGGGGAGGAATTGTATTCCTCCCCTTAAGAAGGGCAAAGTGCAGGCGCCGACCCGGCCTGTCGCTGCCACCGTCACCCCAGTAGCTGGGACCTCGGCGGCTGTGGAGGAGGAGAGTGCGATGTTCGATTAATGGGTAGAGTCGAACATCGCATCCTCCAGGCGAACATCAACCACTGCAGAGCGGCACAGGATCTGCTGATGCAGACTGTGGCCGAGTGGTTGGTGGACGTGGCGGTGGTTGCCGAGCCGTACTCGATACCTGGCCGCTGGCTAGGTGATCGAGACGGCTTGGTGGCGTTGGTGTCGCGGCCTTCCACGGACTCCCCTCCCCTCTCGCTTTTAGAGAGGGGTCCGGGATACGTGGCCGCCGCGTGGGGAGACATAGCCCTGGTCGGGGTCTATTTCTCCCCAAACCGCCCTCTAAGGGACTTCGAGGATTTTCTCGAAGTCCTTACGGCAGTCGTCGGGAGGGCGGCGCCACGTCAGGTCGTCATATTGGGCGACCTGAACGCCAAGTCGGTGGCCTGGGGCAACCCGGCGGCGTCGTGTAACGTCCGGGGGCGCGCCGCCGAATTTTGGTCGGCTTCGTGCGGCGTGTCCCTCCTGAACAGGGGGGGTGTTCACACGTGTGTGCGGCAACGGGGGGGGTCAGTGGTGGACGTGTCGTTCGCCACCCCCGTGCTAGCCACACGCGTTGTGAACTGGCGGGTGGAGATGGTGGAGACCCTGTCGGACCACCGATATGTGCGGTTCGACATCTCCACCCAGAGCCCGCGGGGGATGGCCCGCTCGGGCCAATCACCCTTCCCGCGGTGGGCTCTCACCCGCCTGGACCGGGAGTCAGCCCAGGAGGCGGCGTTCCTCGAGGACTGGCTCTCGCCCCCTGTGGAGGGCACGGACGTGGACGCCGCAGCGGTTCGGCTGCGGGGGTCCCTGACCGAGGTTTGCAACTCCAGCATGCCTCGGTCTCGCCGTCCGCCTCCCCGTCGCGCCGTTTATTGGTGGACGGTGGAGCTGGCGGCCAGCTTGGTTTGAGGGTAGCGCTGAACAAGACCGAGGCCGTGTTCTTTCACGGGCCTCGGCAGCGCTGCCCTGCAGACGCCCACATCGTGGTGGAGGGCGTCCGGATAGAGGTCGGGGCCCAGATGAAGTATCTGGGCCTCGTGCTAGACAGCAGGTGGCGCTTCGGCCCGCACTTCAGCGGGCTGTCGACGCGCCTGCTGAAAGCCGCGGACGCCCTCTCATGGCTCCTCCCAAACCTGGGAGGGCCCAAGGAGCGATGCCGGCGCCTCTATGCCGGCATCCTGAAGAGCATGGCCCTGTACGGGGCACCCATCTGGGCGGACTCCCTCCACAGGAGGGAGAATGCAACCGCCATCCGCAGGCCCCAACGGGCCATTGCACAGTGGGTGGCGAGGGCCTACCGCTCGGTGGGTTTTGCGGCGGCGTGCGCTCTGGCCGGCACCCCTCCCTGGGAATTGGAGGCATGGGTGCTCGCCAGAGTGTATGAGTGGACGGCGCGGCGTAGGGCGCTGGGTGAGTGCCCCGCCGCGCAAGAGCGGGATGCCGTGCGGCGGGAGGCGAGGGACGCAATCGTCCTACACTGGACACAGGACCTCGCCTCCGCCACCTTTGGACGCCGGACGTTGGACGCGCTCGGTCCAGCCCTGCGGGACTGGCTCGAGCGCCCCCACGGTTTCCTCTCGTTCCGTCTAGTGCAGGTGTTGTCCGGACATGGTTGTTTCGGAACGCACCTGCACCGGATCCGGAGGGAGGAAACCCCGGCGTGCCACCATTGCGGAGCCGCGGAGGACACGGCGCAGCACACCCTCGAGGTGTGCCCAGCCTGGGCGGAGCTGCGCCGTGCCCTGAATACTGTCATTGGGCTGGACCTCTCACTTCCCAGTGTGGTGAACTCCATGCTGGGGAGTGAGGAGGCTTGGGCGGCGGTTGCCTCCTTTTGCGAGGACGTCATGTCGCAAAAGGAGGCGGCGGAGCGCGCGCGGGAGGATGATCCTCTCGCGCCACCGCTCCGCAGGCGAAGGAGGGGTGGGAGAAGGCGGTTGTACGACCGTCGCCTCCCACCCTCAGGTGGTGATTAGCGGGCGACAGGCGCGGGGGCGCCTTCGCTCGCATTGCACAAATCGCCACCACCGTCGGGCGGGAACGGCCGAGCACTCACGGTCGTTTCCGGGCCCCTCCACTAAGGGAGGGGCGTGCGGGCCCCGCTGTAAAGGCGGGCGGTCGTCGGTGGGGGACTGGACGTAAAGGCTGTGCCGGTTTCCCAGTCCTCCTCCAAATAGACGATGCAGGACTGCCGCTGGGTTATTTTAGTGGGTATGCCGGAGTAGCCGGAGAGTCCCACATAACCCGTCCATCCCCCAATGGGCGGGTATGCGTAACGCATTTTTTCCCAGCGCAAACAAAAAAAAAAAAAAAAAAAAAAAAAAAAAAGGTTAGGTTGGGGAACCACCCCACAGTGCTTGCGTCCACGTCGCGTTCCCCGGAAACGTCCCAGTTCTGACCACCGTAACGGAGTGGCAGACTGGGTACGGCTAAAGTGCACTGTGCATCGTAGCGACTATCTGCCTTGAGTGCTGCGATATTGATTTGTTTGAACATGCCAAAACCTGCGCGGGATGCCCTCGGGCATTTTGTCAAAAAAGGCCCTTCTCAGGGCCAACCCAAAGGCCCCTCTCAGGGCCAACCCAAAGGCCCTTCTCAGGGCCAACCAAAAGGCCCTTCTCAGGGCCAACGCGACGCGACGGCGTCGGAAGGCAGAGCCTTCTACGGAGGGATAGCGGGCGATTTGTCGGACTCCGACAATGAGTCCGTAGCGTCGGATGCCAGCTCTATGGCGATCGATCCTCGATCGAGATCGACATCGAGGAAACGGACCTTCCTCAAGGTCGTGTCCGATGGCTCCTCGGGCTCGGGTTCGGCTCGGGTTAAGGAGCCAAAGAAGAAGATAAAGGCCAAAAAGGCAACGACAGCGGCAGACACCCACGATGTGGGTTTAGCCGACGCCCAGCGCGAGCTGGACCTGGCTCGGCGGGAGCAGCTCCAGCAAGAGCTGGAGGAGCGGGTTGCGGCCAAGGAGGAGCGGGCGCGCATCGCTCGTGCCAAGGCCGAGTACGGTGCGTCCCGCGTCCTGTACGCGGACCACTCCCTGGCCGAATTGCAGCGGATGGCCTTGGAGGACGAGGAGGTGATCGTCGAGGTCGCCACCAAGTCCTCCCATCTAAAAGGGACTTTTCAGAAGTCCCTTAAATGCCGGGCCGCGAGCATGCGTGGCATCGTCGCGGAGCTGGTCGACCGCAAGGCCAGCGATGAAACGCGGCAACTGCAGGCGAAGGTAGATCGCCTGCAGTCGGAGGTCAGCCAGCTGCACTTAAAGCTGGCTGAAGCCACGGCCCGGCCATCCCAAGCCGAGCCCAGACCTGCGGCGGAGGGTCTTGCCTCCTCCCCCGGCCTTGAGGATGTCCTCCGCAAGGTGATGGCGGAGGAGAGGGCGTTTGTTCGCTCCTGCCTGGCAGGGATTGAGGACCGGCTCTTGCCGGCGAAAGTCGTTCGACCGCCACTTGCGGCGGATAAGAGGCGAGTGGAGCCGGTGCCTAGCTCCTCGAGGGAGGACGCCCTTCTTCCTTCGACCACCCCGACCAACCAGCAGGGCTGGACGAAGGTGGTCGGTAAGGGCAAGGGCAAGGGAAAAAGGACGGCAGCTGTCGACCCTGCCGTTCCCGCCACCACCACTCCCAGCCAGTCGCAGCCGATTCTCAAAGGGAAAGGGAAGGGGAAGGGGAAGAGCACCCCTCCAGCCCCAGCCGTCTCCGCCACCACCCCTGCCGGTCAGTCGTCGACTGGCAAGGGAAAGGGGAAGGGTTCGCCCCCAGCCGGTGCCAAGAGGAACCTGGTTCCTCCCAAGACCGCGGCCGTCGTGGTGACGCTCACCGCAGAGGCCGCGGAGCGGGGTGAGACGTACGCGTCCATGTTGGTGCGGGCGCGTGCCACTGCCGATCCCACCAAACTGGGGATCGGCAAAGTCTCATGCCGCAAGACACAGGCTGGAGCTCGTATATTCGAGTTCCCCGGTGCGGACGGCGGCAAAAACGCGGACCTCTTCGCAGCTAAGCTGCAAGAGGTCATCGCAGACTCGGCGAAGGTGGCCAGGCCGGTGAAGTCGGCGGCCTTCGAGGTGACGGACCTGGACGACTCCGTCACCAAGGAGGAGGTGGTAGCGGCGGTCGCAGCCATAGGTGGCTGCGCAGTCGCAGCGGTGCAGGGCGGGGGCATCAGGCCCGGGCGCGGCGGCATGGGCGCAATTCGCCTGGAGTGCCCAGTCGCCACTGCCAAAGCCGTCCTCGAGAAGGGACGGCTCGCCGTCGGGTTCAGCTCGGCGGCGGTCCGGGCCCTTGAGGTCCTGCCGCTGAGGTGTTACCGGTGCTTCGGCATCGGCCACACCCGGGCCCTCTGTCCGTCCAGTGTCGACAGGGCGGACAGCTGCTACCGCTGCGGCAAGGAGGGGCACAAAGCCGCCTCCTGCGAGGCCACCGCACCGCACTGCGCGGTGTGTGCCGCCAGTGGCCGCCCTGCGGGGCACATCATGAAGGGGAGGAACTGCAGTCCTCCCCTTAAGAAGGGCAAAATACAGGCGCCGACCCGGCCTGTCGCTGCCACCGCCACCCCAGTAGCTGGGACCTCGGCGGCTGTGGAGGAGGAGGGTGTGATGTCCGATTAATGGGTAGAGTCGGACATCGCATCCTCCAGGCGAACACCAACCACTGCAGAGCGGCACAGGATCTGCTGATGCAGACTGTGGCCGAGTGGTTGGTGGACGTGGCGGTGGTCGCCGAGCCGTACTCGATACCTGGCCGTTGGCTGGGTGATCGGGACGGCTTGGTGGCGTTGGTGTCGCGGCCTGCCACGGACTCCCCTCCCCTCTCGCTTTTAGAGAGGGGTCCGGGATACGTGGCCGCCGCGTGGGGAGACATAGCCCTGGTCGGGGTCTATTTCTCCCCAAACCGCCCTCTAAGGGACTTCGAGGATTTTCTCGAAGTCCTTACGGCAGTCGTCGGGAGGGCGGCGCCACGTCAGGTCGTCATATTGGGCGACCTGAACGCCAAGGCGGTGGCCTGGGGCAACCCAGCGGCGTCCTGCAACGTCCGGGGGCACGCCGTCGAATTTTGGTCGGCTTCGTGCGGCGTGTCCCTCCTGAACAGGGGGGATGTTCACACGTGTGTGCGGCAACGGGGAGGGTCAGTGGTGGACGTATCGTTCGCCACCCCCGTTCTAGCCGCCCGCGTCGTGAACTGGCGGGTGGAGATGGTGGAGACCCTGTCGGACCACCGATATGTGCGGTTCGACATCTCCACCCAGAGCCCGCGGGGGATGGCCCGCTCGGGCCAATCTCCCTTCCCGCGGTGGGCTCTCACCCGCCTGGACCGGGAGTCAGCCCAGGAGGCGGCGTTCCTCGAGGACTGGCTCTCGCCCCCTGTGCAGGGCACGGACGTGGACGCCGCAGCGGTTCGGCTGCGGGGATCCCTGACCGAGGTGTGCAACTCCAGCATGCCTCGGTGTCGCCGTCCGCCTCCCCGTCGCGCCGTTTATTGGTGGACGGTGGAGCTGGCGGGGCTCCGGGCCGCGTGCGTGGAGGCCAGGAGGGCCTACACGCGGAGTCGGCGGCGCACCAGCCGATGTCAGGCTGAGGAGGACCGCCTCTACGCCTCTTACCTAGAGGCAAAGACGGTCCTCAAGTCGGAAATGTGCGCCGCCGAGGACTCGGCAAAGGCCGAGATGCTGGAGGGCCTCGACAGGGATCCGTTTGGGAGGCCGTATAAGCAGGCGCGGAGCCAGCTGCGCCCTTACGGTCCCCCATTAGCGGAGACCCTAGAGCCGGCGTTGCTGGATGGGGTGGTTCGGTCACTGTTTCCGCGCAGGACCGAATTCACCCCACCAACGATGAACCCCCCACTGGGGGGGGTGGCGGCTTCGCCGGCGGAGGAGGTCCCTCCAGTGTCGGCGGAGGAAGTTCGCGCGGGGGTTCTGCCTCTCCGCGCGAAGAAGACGGCCCCTGGACCGGACGGCGTCCCCGCACGGGTGGTGGCCATCGCGGCGTCCCTCATGGAGGAAAGGCTTCGGGACCTCTTCAGCGCGTGCCTGATGGCTGGGAGGTTCCCGAAGCCATGGAAGGAAGGCAAATTGTGCCTTCTCCGGAAGGAGGGACGCCCGGTGGACTCCCCCTCGGCATACCGGCCCATCGTTCTGCTGGATGAGGTCGGTAAACTGTTCGAGGGGATACTCGCCACCCGGCTTAACAGCCATTTGCGGGAGGTAGGGCCGGACCTGTCGGACGCCCAGTTCGGGTTCCGACAGGGGTGTTCGACGGTCGACGCGTTGGCCCTACTCAGGGGCCAGGTGCGGGAGGCGGTCGAGGCTGGGGACGGAGTGTTGGCGGTGTCGTTCGACATCGCCAACGCCTTCAACTCCGTGCCCCACTCGACCATATTGGAGGCACTCCGATACTACGGAGTGCCCCAATATCTGCGGGCGATCCTGGCCGACTACTTGAGGGACCGAGAGGTCCTTCTGGTGGACAAGACGGCCAGGATCAGGTGCTACGGCGCGGAGTCCGGTGTTCCACAGGGTTCGGTGCTAGGGCCCCTCTTGTGGAACATCGGATTCGATTGGGTCCTTCGGGGCACCCTCCTCCAGGGCACGAGTGTCATCTGCTACGCGGATGACACTCTCCTCGTTGCCCGGGGGAGGGACTTTGGGGCGGCGGCCTGTTTGGCCTCGGCTGGCGGATCCTTAGTGGCAGGTAGGATCCGCCAGCTCGGATTGAGGGTGGCGCTGAACAAGACCGAGGCCGTGTTCTTTCACGGGCCTCGGCAGCGCTGCCCTCCTGACGCCCACATCGTGGTGGAGGGCGTCCGGATAGGGGTCGGGGCCCAGATGAAGTATCTGGGCCTCGTGCTGGACAGCAGGTGGCGCTTCGGCCCGCACTTTAGCGGGCTGTCGACGCGCCTGCTGAAAGCCGCGGACGCCCTCTCATGGCTCCTCCCAAACCTGGGAGGGCCCAAGGAGCGATGCCGGCGCCTCTATGCCGGCATCCTCAAGAGCATGGCTCTATATGGGGCACCCATCTGGGCGGACTCCCTCCATAGGAGGGAGAATGCAACCGCCATCCGCAGGCCCCAACGGGCCATTGCACAGCGGGTGGCGAGGGCCTACCGCTCAGTGGGTTTTGCGGCGGCGTGCGCTCTGGCCGGCACCCCTCCCTGGGAATTGGAGGCATGGGTGCTCGCCAGAGTGTACGAATGGGCGGCGCGGCGTAGGGCGCTGGGTGAGCGCCCCGCCGCGCAAGAGCGGGAGGCCGTGCGGCGGGAGGCGAGGGACGCAATCGTCCTTCACTGGACACGGGACCTCGCCTCCGCCACCTTTGGGCGCCGGACGCTGGACGCGCTCGGTCCAGTCCTGCGGGACTGGCTCGAGCGCCCCCACGGTTTCCTCTCTTTCCGTCTGGTGCAGGTGTTGTCCGGGCATGGCTGCTTCGGAACGCACCTGCATCGGATCCAGAGGGAGGAAACCCCGGCGTGCCACGATTGTGGAGCCGCGGAGGACACGGCGCAGCACACCCTCGAGGTGTGCCCAGCCTGGGCTGAGCTGCGCCGTGCCCTGACAGATGTGGTCGGGCAGGACCTCTCACTTCCCAGTGTGGTCAACTCCATGCTGGGGAGTGAGGAGGCCTGGGCGGCGGTTGCCTCCTTTTGCGAGAATGTCATGTCGCAAAAGGAGGCGGCGGAGCGCGCGCGGGAGGATGATCCTCTCGCGCCGCCGCTCCGCAGGCGAAGAAGGGGTGGGAGACGGCGGTTGTACGATCGTCGCCTCCCTCCTTCTGGTGGTGATTAGCGGGCGACAGGCGCGGGGGCGCCTTCGCTCGCATTGCACAAATCGCCACCATTCGTCGGGCGGGAACGGCCGAGCACTCACGGTCGTTCCCGGGCCCCTCCACTTAGGGAGGGGCGTGCGGGCCCCGCTGTAAAGGCGGGCGGTCGTCGGTGGGGGACTGGACGTAAAGGCTGTGCCGGTTTCCCAGTCCTCCTCCACACAGACGATGCGGGAGTGCCGCTGGGTTATTTTAGTGGGTATGCCGGGCTAGCCGGAGAGTCCCACATAACCCGTCCATCCCCCAATGGGCGGGTATGCGTAACGCATTTTTTCCCAGCGCAAACAAAAAAAAAAAAAAAAAAAAAAAAAAAAGGTTAGGTTAGGTTAGGTTGGGGAACCACCCCACAGTGCTTACGTCCTCGTCGTGTTCCCTGGAAACGTCCCAGTTCTGACCACCGTAACGGAGTGGCAGACTGGGTACGGCTAAAGTGCACTGTGATTCGTTGCGAACTATATTGCCTGGATTGCTTCGAAACTGCGGATTATGCCTAAAATGCATAAACCTGCGCGGGATGCCCTCGGGCATTTCGTGAAACAAGGCCCTTCTCAGGGCCAACCCAAAGGCCCTTCTCAGGGCCAACCCAAAGGCCCTTCTCAGGGCCAACCAAAAGGCCCTTCTCAGGGCCAACCAAAAGGCCCTTCTCAGGGCCAACACGACGCGTCGGCGTCGGAAGGCAGAGCCTTCTACGGAGGGAGAGCGGGAGATATGTCGGACTCCGACATTGAGTCAATTGCGTCGGATGGTGATTCGATGGCGCTCGATGTTTGTCGATCGCGATCGGCATCGAGGAAGCGGACCTTCCTCAAGGTTGTGTCCGATGGGTCCTCGGGCTCAGGCTCGGCGAAGGAGCCTAAAAAGCGGGTCAAGGCCAAGAAGTTGGCAATTACAGCAGATACCCACGACGTGGGTTTGGCAGACGCCCAGCGGGAGTTGGACCTGGCTCAGCGGGAGCGGCTCCAACAAGACCTGGAGGAGCAGGTAGCGGCCAGGGAGGAACGAGCGCGCGCCGCCCGTGCCAAATCAGGATACGGAGCGTCCCGCGTTCTGTACGCGGACCACTCCCTTGCCGAACTGGAGCGGATGGCATTGGAGGACGAGGAGGTAATCGTCCAGGTCGCCACCAAGTCCTCCCACCTAAAAGGGACTTTTCAAAAGTCCCTCAAATGCCGGGCCGCCAGCATGCGCGGCATCGTCGCGGAGCTGGTCGACCGCAAGGCCAGCGACGAGTCGCGGCAACTGCAGGCGAAGGTGGATCGCCTGCAGACGGAGGTGAGCCAGCTTCACCTGAAGCTGGCTGAAGCCACGGCCCGTCCATCCCAAGCCGAGACCCAACCTGCGGCAGAAAGCCTTGTTTCCTCTCCCGGTCTCGAGGATGTCCTCCGCAAGGTGATGGCGGAGGAGAGGGCATTTGTTCGGGCCTGCCTAGCGGGCATTGAGGACCGGCTCTTACCGGCGAAGACCCTCCGACCGCCGCTTGCAGCGGACAAGAGGCGAGAGGAGCCGGTGCCTGCCTCTCAGAGGGAGGACGCCCTTCTGCCTTCCACCACCCCGACCAACCAGCAGGGCTGGACGAAGGTGGTCGGTAAGGGGAAGGGCAAAGGCAAAAGGACGGCACCTGTTGTCACTGCCGTTCCCACCACCACTCCCGGCCAGTCGCAGCCGACTGGCAAAGGAAAAGGGAAGGGGAAGGGGAAGAGCACCCCCCCAGCCCCAGCCGTCTCCGCCACCACCCCTGCCGGTCAGTCGTCGACTGGCATGGGAAAGGGGAAGGGTTCGCCCCCAGCCGGTGCCAAGAGGAACCTGGTTCCTCCAAAGACCGCGGCCGTCGTGGTGACACTCACCGCGAAGGCCGCGGAGCGGGGTGAGACGTACGCGTCCATGTTGGTGCGGGCGCGTGCCACTGCCGATCCCACCAAACTGGGGATCGGCAAGGTCTCATGCCGCCGGACCCAGGCTGGGGCCCGAATCTTTGAGTTCCCGGGAGCGGAAGGCAGTAAGAACGCGGACCTCTTCGCAGCGAAGCTGCAGGAGGTCATCGCGGACGTGGCGAAGGTGGCCAGGCCGGTGAAGTCGGCGGCCATCGAGGTGACGGATCTGGACGACTCCGTCACCAAGGAGGAGGTGGTGGCAGCGATCGCAGCCATAGGGGGCTGCGAAGTCGCAGCGGTGCAGGGCGGGGGCATCAGGCCCGGGCGCGGCGGCATGGGCACGATTCGCCTGGAGTGCCCAGTTGCCGCTGCCAAAGCCGTCCTCGAGAAGGGACGGCTCGCCGTCGGGTTCAGCTCGGCGGCGGTCCGGGCCCTTGAGGACCAGCCTCTGCGGTGTTACCGGTGCTTCGGCATCGGTCACACCCGAGCCCTCTGTCCGTCCAGCATTGACAGGACGGACAGCTGCTACCGCTGCGGCAAGGAGGGGCACAAAGCCGCCTCCTGCAAGGCCGCCGCACCGCACTGCGCGGTATGCGCCGCCAGTGGCCGCCCAGCGGGCCACATTATGAAGGGGAGGAATTGCAGTCCTCCCCTTGAGAAGGGCAAGGAACAGGCGCCGACCCGGCCTGTCGCTGCCACCGCCGTCCCAGTGGCTGGGACCTCAGCGGCTGTGGAGGAGGGGGGTGCGATGACCGACTAATGGGTAGAGTCGAACATCGCATCCTCCAGGCGAACACCAACCACTGCAGAGCGGCACAGGATCTGCTGATGCAGACTGTGGCCGAGTGGTTGGTGGACGTGGCGGTGGTCGCCGAGCCGTACTCGATACCTGGCCGCTGGCTGGGTGATCGGGACGGCTTGGTGGCGTTGGTGTCGCGGCCTGCCACGGACTCCCCTCCCCTCTCGTTCTTAGAGAGGGGTCCGGGATACGTGGCCGCCGCGTGGGGAGAAATAGCCCTGGTCGGGGTCTATTTCTCCCCAAACCGCCCTCTAAGGGACTTCGAGAATTTTCTCGAGGTCCTTACGGCAGTCGTCGGGAGGGCGGCGCCACGTCAGGTCATTGTGTGTGGTGACCTGAACGCCAAGTCGGTGGCCTGGGGCAACCCAGCGGCGTCCTGTAACGTCCGGGGGCGCGCCGTCGAATTTTGGGCGGCTTCGTGCGGCGTGTCCCTCCTGAACAGGGGGGATGTTCACACGTGTGTGCGGCAACAGGGAGGGTCAGTGGTGGACGTGTCGTTCGCCACCCCTGTGCTAGCCACACGCGTAGTGAACTGGCGGGTGGAGATGGTGGAGACCCTGTCGGACCACCGATATGTGCGGTTCGACATCTCCACCCAGAGCCCGCGGGGGATGGCCCGCTCGGGCCAATCTCCCTTCCCGCGGTGGGCTCTCACCCGCCTGGACCGGGAGGCAGCCCAGGAGGCTGCGTTCCTCCGGGACTGGCTCTCGCCCCCTGTTGAGGTCACGGACGTGGACGCCGCAGCGGTTCAGCTGCGGGGGTCCCTGACCGAGGTGTGCAACTCCAGCATGCCTCGGTCTCGCCGTCCGCCTCCCCGTCGCGCCGTTTATTGGTGGACGGGGGAGCTGGCGGCGCTACGGGCCGCGTGCGTGGAGGCCAGGAGGGCCTACACGCGGAGTCGGCGGCGCACCAGCCGATGTCAGGCTGAGGAGGACCGCCTCTACGCCTCTTACCTAGAGGCAAAGACGGTCCTCAAGTCGGAAATGTGCGCCGCCGAGGACTCGGCAAAGGCCGAGATGCTGGAGGGCCTCGACAGGGATCCGTTTGGGAGGCCGTATAAGCAGGCGCGGAGCCAGCTGCTAGGTTAGGTTAGGTTAGGTTAGGTTAGGTTAGGTTAGGTTAGGTTAGGTTAGGTTAGGTTAGGTTAGGTTAGGTTAGGTTAGGTTAGGTTAGGTTAGGTTAGGTTAGGTTAGGTTAGGTTAGGTTAGGTTAGGTTAGGTTAGGTTAGGTTAGGTTAGGTTAGGTTAGGTTAGGTTAGGTTAGGTTAGGTTAGGTTAGGTTAGGTTAGGTTAGGTTAGGTTAGGTTAGGTTAGGTTAGGTTAGGTTAGGTTAGGTTAGGTTAGGTTAGGTTAGGTTAGGTTAGGTTAGGTTAGGTTAGGTTAGGTTAGGTTAGGTTAGGTTAGGTTAGGTTAGGTTAGGTTAGGTTAGGTTAGGTTAGGTTAGGTTAGGTTAGGTTAGGTTAGGTTAGGTTAGGTTAGGTTAGGTTAGGTTAGGTTAGGTTAGGTTAGGTTAGGTTAGGTTAGGTTAGGTTAGGTTAGGTTAGGTTAGGTTAGGTTAGGTTAGGTTAGGTTAGGTTAGGTTAGGTTAGGTTAGGTTAGGTTAGGTTAGGTTAGGTTAGGTTAGGTTAGGTTAGGTTAGGTTAGGTTAGGTTAGGTTAGGTTAGGTTAGGTTAGGTTAGGTTAGGTTAGGTTAGGTTAGGTTAGGTTAGGTTAGGTTAGGTTAGGTTAGGTTAGGTTAGGTTAGGTTAGGTTAGGTTAGGTTAGGTTAGGTTAGGTTAGGTTAGGTTAGGTTAGGTTAGGTTAGGTTAGGTTAGGTTAGGTTAGGTTAGGTTAGGTTAGGTTAGGTTAGGTTAGGTTAGGTTAGGTTAGGTTAGGTTAGGTTAGGTTAGGTTAGGTTAGGTTAGGTTAGGTTAGGTTAGGTTAGGTTAGGTTAGGTTAGGTTAGGTTAGGTTAGGTTAGGTTAGGTTAGGTTAGGTTAGGTTAGGTTAGGTTAGGTTAGGTTAGGTTAGGTTAGGTTAGGTTAGGTTAGGTTAGGTTAGGTTAGGTTAGGTTAGGTTAGGTTAGGTTAGGTTAGGTTAGGTTAGGTTAGGTTAGGTTAGGTTAGGTTAGGTTAGGTTAGGTTAGGTTAGGTTAGGTTAGGTTAGGTTAGGTTAGGTTAGGTTAGGTTAGGTTAGGTTAGGTTAGGTTAGGTTAGGTTAGGTTAGGTTAGGTTAGGTTAGGTTAGGTTAGGTTAGGTTAGGTTAGGTTAGGTTAGGTTAGGTTAGGTTAGGTTAGGTTAGGTTAGGTTAGGTTAGGTTAGGTTAGGTTAGGTTAGGTTAGGTTAGGTTAGGTTAGGTTAGGTTAGGTTAGGTTAGGTTAGGTTAGGTTAGGTTAGGTTAGGTTAGGTTAGGTTAGGTTAGGTTAGGTTAGGTTAGGTTAGGTTAGGTTAGGTTAGGTTAGGTTAGGTTAGGTTAGGTTAGGTTAGGTTAGGTTAGGTTAGGTTAGGTTAGGTTAGGTTAGGTTAGGTTAGGTTAGGTTAGGTTAGGTTAGGTTAGGTTAGGTTAGGTTAGGTTAGGTTAGGTTAGGTTAGGTTAGGTTAGGTTAGGTTAGGTTAGGTTAGGTTAGGTTAGGTTAGGTTAGGTTAGGTTAGGTTAGGTTAGGTTAGGTTAGGTTAGGTTAGGTTAGGTTAGGTTAGGTTAGGTTAGGTTAGGTTAGGTTAGGTTAGGTTAGGTTAGGTTAGGTTAGGTTAGGTTAGGTTAGGTTAGGTTAGGTTAGGTTAGGTTAGGTTAGGTTAGGTTAGGTTAGGTTAGGTTAGGTTAGGTTAGGTTAGGTTAGGTTAGGTTAGGTTAGGTTAGGTTAGGTTAGGTTAGGTTAGGTTAGGTTAGGTTAGGTTAGGTTAGGTTAGGTTAGGTTAGGTTAGGTTAGGTTAGGTTAGGTTAGGTTAGGTTAGGTTAGGTTAGGTTAGGTTAGGTTAGGTTAGGTTAGGTTAGGTTAGGTTAGGTTAGGTTAGGTTAGGTTAGGTTAGGTTAGGTTAGGTTAGGTTAGGTTAGGTTAGGTTAGGTTAGGTTAGGTTAGGTTAGGTTAGGTTAGGTTAGGTTAGG